>JARFIW010000244.1:6962095-9871691 GCA_036346225.1 Platerodrilus igneus
AGGTGCTCTTGTCACCGGAAAGATCGGTAAGTTCACGGGTTCAAGGAGAAACAATTTTACTGATGGGGAAAGAACAAAGAAGCGAGTTTAGTATTAAAAAAACGTGAAGTGAAATTACGGCGTCAAACAGAATTGCCTAATTAAAATGAAACAGGACGCCGGCGGAGATTATAACTGATTATGGGTGTCACGGTAGGCAGCGGAAAGTTTCTTTAGAAAATGAGAAGGAATATTTTTGAAATGTCCGAGATCATGTGAGGGATTTTCAAGATCAGGAATATACATGTCGTTTACCTCGGCCAGTTGTTCGAAATAATCGTCAGAGAGTCTGTGTTCTCGACCAAACGAGGCAAAGGAATACAGTCAGTGATTTCGTGTTTGGATGTTCAAATGTTGTAGGAAATTTTAGGAAAGTTAACGTCCCAATGATGCTGGTAGTCACAGATATAAGAAGCAATCATGGTCTTGAAGCAGCGGTTAACAAGTTCGGCAGCATTGGCTTAGAGATGTTAATGGCCGGTGAAAAGGATTTTGGAGTGATTACGATCACACAAGGAGGTGAACATACGGCTGCGGAATTGTACACCATTATCAGTGATGAGGTATTGCGGGACACCAAAAAGTAGGAAGACTTATTCTTCAAGAATTTTTAAAATGGAAATTGTAGTGGCGCTGCGCAAGGAAAAGAAAAGAGGAAACTTGGTAAAATAATCAACCACTGCAAGGATAAAGGAATGACCTCGGATGAAACCAAGAAGAGCACCTACTATATCACAGGAAATGACTTGTCAAGGATAGGATGGTTTTGCCCCAGGGGCAAATAAACCAGAAGGGCTAACTATTCAACTTTGTAAGCAGCACAAACAGGACAATGATATAGCGAGCGACATCAGCTCTGAGACAATGTCAATAATAGGTATGAACGAAACGAGCAGAAGCTTTGGTCACACCACAGTGACTGGAAGTAAGAGGATCGTGGTGAAGGGATACCAGATGTTTACGCTGTTTAGAAGGTACGACGGTTTTCCAGTCGTCCGGAGAATCGGCAGTAATAGAATTTTTGTGACGACGGAAAAAAATGTGGTTTACCACGGACCAGAAGGAATAACGCCTAGGATGGTTGAAAACTTTTTTAGACCATAGCATTGTATCAAGGGTCAGGAGCAGAAAGGGTAACTTCGAGATAAGAAATGGCCGAAAGAGAGATGCGTTCGAGGATAGAAAAAGCACCAGAAAGAGTATCAGGGACGACATAATCCTTGCCTTTACGGTGAATAATGGGAAAGTCATATTGCTGGAAGCGAAGGGATCAGCGGGTTAGGCAAACGGAAGAACTTTGTTGAGCTAAATGAGGGAATGGTGGTCGGTAATAATGAAAAAGTGGGTACTCTCGATGTAAGGCCGGAACTTCCCAATCGCCAACAGTACTGCCAAGTACTCCTCGATAACTGAGCAATTACGCTTAGGCTTGGAACGCGAGCTAACAACTATCTCGTCTTCGGGAGAAGTCTTGCTTAGGATTGAACCCAAACCGAAGTGGGAGACATCAGTTTGGATAGTAAAGGGTAAGATAAAATCAGGCCAGGAAAGAATGGTGGCGAAAACTAAGTGATGTTTAAAGAAAGGAATGCAGACTGACAATCAGGAAACCAGAGAAAAGAGACATTTTTACGAGTTATGTTAAAAATTGAGAAGTAAGGGTAGCAAAATTCGGAATAAAGCGCCGGTACCAACCGGCCATGCTAATCAGTCGAAGCATTTCTTGTACAAAAGAAGGAGGAGGCATATTGAAGATAGCAGAAACTATATCAGGATCGACAAATAAACCATCTTGGTTAACGACATAACCCAGTCCAGAAAGACAAAAATGGCATTTATCTTGACGAAAGACGGCAAGGAAGAGAGGCCATATTACTAAGTCAATGGTGCGGAGGTGTTTGCCGAATGAAGGGGTGGCTATGATAATATCGTCAAGATAGGTGAAGCAAAAAAGGCTCAAGATCAAGACCGATAACTTGGTCGATAAGGCGTTGGAGGGTAGTAGGAGAATTATGGAGTTCAAAGGTGAAGGCGACAAAATTAAAAAATTGAAACAAACCACGATGAGGAACGGTGAAGGCAGTGATAGATTTAGATTCGGGAGCGAGAAGGACTTGCTAGTAGGCAGAGCGAATATCTAAGGAGGAGAGAAAACGAACATCACGAAAATGATCTAGGATAGTGTAGATATAAAGACGAGAATATGTATCAATCTAGGGACTTCTCTCACTTTGTGGAAATCAAAGTAGAACCCATAGGAGTAGTGTTTTTTTCTAACTAAGACAATAAGACTGGACCAGGGACTGTGGAAGGTTTGATAACTCCAAGACGAAGCACTTTGGAATGGGTTATCTTAATAAAAGGATGGGGAGATGATAGTAGCGTTGTTTGAAAGGTTCTGCGGAGGTACGGATATGATGTCGAACCAGGGTGGTGCAATTAAAACTAGGAAAAAGAAAAGGTAGTAGAAGTAAGGAAATCTAAACCATGTTGCTATTTGAAAGCAAGGTCGGACACAGCGTGGGTAGGATCAGAGGTAGTGCTGACCAATGAGGAAGGAGGAACAAAGGTTCCTTATAGTTTGATTTTTCAATGCTCCACCCGAAGGTACTACATTGGTCAGGAAGCAAGTTTTTTTCTTACCTGGAAATTTTGAATTTTGCCGAACCCTTGCTGTTGCAAATAAGGTAGAAATCTTTAACGTGCGTGACAACACTCACACGCAGGACCTTTATTTTATCTCTCATTCGAACGAGGGCGTATTTTTGTGAAAAATGTTCGCCTAACGTTTTTCAAGCGGACCGTGTCAGGAATTGAACCCGCGACCTTGGCCAATGTAATACCTTCGGATGAATCATTGGAACATCAAATGTAGGGTAGTTCAAGTTGAAGTTTGCCTTACCTTTCATCCTCGAATATTTACCTTATTGCTCAACCTTTTTAATTATAATATTTTGCGGTCGATTCAAACTTCGATACTGTTTTCCGTTAAAATGACACGTCTATAAAAAAGGAAAAATTACAACGCCTACATTCTATGTTATAAAATAAATACGCATTTAAACGTAAACAAAACAATCACTTTCTTACCATTTTAAAAGTCCTTCACTTCATGTCACGTTTGTTATTGTAGGATTAAAACTGCTTGGTAACACTGGTCTTCATGTCATATCTCAATTAATTGTTTTTATGTTTAAAACCGCAAACAAACACTTGTTTATGGTAAGATCAATAAATTTGTCAATGATAAAACAAACCGTGGAGAAAATATAACTGTTTTTACTATCAAAAACAACTTTTACTAAAATTCACGCATTCCTTTTCGCCTAACTAAACTTATTTTAAGCCACAAACCGTTTTAAAATCCAACACTCTATGAATGCCAGAAAAATCCATTTTCACACTGGAAGCACGCGTAAACAAGTTTTTCGTGTAAGATAAGGAACCAAAGTATAAACAGATGGACTTGTATGGGTAATAGAGAAGAATATAGACAACCGAACTAGTAGATTTAATGAAGAACGCGTATAGTTAGTTGCCTATCCACTCGGACTGGATATATTGCAAACGTGAATGAAAATAAGTAGGAACTGAAAGGGTTTTTAAAGTAATGAGGCAATAAACTTTTTTAATATGAAATGGAACATCACAAATTGTATGAGACTTTCGGCTATCGTGTGATTATAGTACCCCGATGAGAATTAACTTTCCACGTGTAGGGAATACAGTAGCTTTGCTGACAATAAAACATTTTAAACTAGTGTCTTGAAATAATTTGTTGTACCTCAGTGTTGTGAAAAAAGATTTCTACATTATTCTGTTTCCTTTCATCTTTTATCTTCTAGTTTCTTCTTAGATTTTTTTCTACCAGAAGGCATGCCACGAAATCTGTCTATAGACATGAACTCATCCGGAGATTATCTTGACGAAGTTCTGGGCATTGAGAATTATAACTGTAATCACTTTATTGTGTTTCATTACGGTTTTATATGTAGTTAGATATGTGATTTAATAGGCAACGTTAATTATTCGTGTATTCTTTGCCGGATATTATTTTAATTATTGTGCAATAAAGAATAGGTAATTTTGAGATAATTTGCACCACTAAGATATAACACGCTGACTGTTTTATTTATAAGTGAAATCAGTAAGGTTGTTTTTATTTATGTAGATTGTAGATAATTAAATAACGTAAATGATTTGTAATGTAAGTTACGTAATTACTAATTGAAACACATAACTATTAGCAGTAATTATTGATGTAAACTTTTAAATCAATGAACCCTTCGCTCTCATTGTTCGGCATGTATTTTATTTTCCTCATTGTTACGCATGATTCACTGATACTAACCTACCTTCTGCGAGCATATAATTATGTTTATAAGTCAAAAATTTCATTTTTTAAAAAAGCAATTATTTACAACTTCTACTTTAAACTAACACATCAAGCTTATGGCCTATATGAGTACTAAGATAATAAGCCTAGGATTAGATTGTTTTTATACTTGATGGTAATTACATTAACCTTAACTTAAGTGACTACTGAAAACTTTCCTAATGAAAAGGAAACATTCTCCAATATAATAGTCATGTCAATTAAGAACATTGCTTATTTGTCTAGTGTTGAATGGAATGTTTGTCAGGACAAGATTTTTAAATATAAAATTATAATTGACTTATAAAATAAATAAAAAGACACCAAGTAAGCAGGATTATACTGAATTGTGACTGGTTGTTTTTTATTTACTGTACTCCTAGATTATATATTTATACAAATTTAATTAAAATTTAAGAAAACCATAGAGACCATACATAATTTATCTATGAGGAAAACGTTGTGATGAATTTTTTGACAGACGTCAGATCATCAATAACAGTAAACAAATTTAACCGTAGAGCGATAATAATTTTAATTTACGCTTGGTACCGTTATACATTTAAAAGAGGTTGCGTGCCATTATGGTTGCTATAAATAAAATAGTATTTGTATTTAAACTTAGCTTAATGAGTAATGAGCGATACAGACGATACCGATAATTTGTTATTAATTCCACCAGATTTATTCAGTGTAAACTCGGACACTGAGGATTCTCTAATTCCGTATGGTCCTTATTATAATATAGTTGATAACCTTATAACACAAGTTCATAGTTTAGAAGATCGTGTTAATCATATTGAAGCATTATCGGACACAAGTTTAATGAATAACTCTCCTGATAGTAGTAATTTCATGACAAGTGTGAGAAAGTTCAATAGTTTAGATGAGTTATCGAAACCTGTTGGCGTATATCCTGAAAGCACCCAAAGTACACCTCAAAAACCAAGAACTAGGATTAAACAAAGTTCACTACCTTCTACACCTAACGTTGATAACCCAAATAAACGTTCAGTGCGGTTGCGAAATGGACAAAACAATTCTAAGCAAAATTCACCTACCTTGCAAGCAGCTGCAGATCTTGACGAAATTAACAATTTTATATCCCACGTAAAAAATATTCAAAAACATGATACAGCTCGAAATTTAAATGCCATTTTTGACTCACTTCCACCATCTACTTTAGGAAATAGAGAAAGACAGTTAGGTAAAAATCCTATTCAAACGCTGTGGGACAATGCAAGGGTTACATATGATACACCCAACAATTCACAAACATCGTTATCAAATACAAGTAGTGAACCAATTGCGAAAACTGAAAGTTTGTGGAAAGTAGGTGATAGGAAAGATTCAGTTCCCGATCGTGGTATGGGCATGCGAGATCTTTTATATGATAGCAACTTTCACAATAAAAACCTTGGAGTACCTGCATTATCTATAGGTTCACAACCAGAATCATCTTCCGACATTCTAACTTCTGTACAAAATTCTGAATCAGTGTTTAGTGATACATCAGTGAGCAGTAGTGACTCTACCCAGTTAACCACTGTGAATAAAAACTTAAATGGTCGATTTGATAAAATACATTTAAATGCTTTGGATATCTTGGATAAACGTAAAAATAGTTTGTCGCATGGTGATGGTGATGCAACCAGTTTGAGCAATAAAGAATCAAAACAAAGAAAAAGCGATGCAACTTCATTACAAAGGAAATTGGTTTTAATGAATCTTTCAGAACTATGGAATCAAAATCATGCAGGTGCAGGAGATTCTAACAATAAAGATCATTTGAAGTTTTATAATAAACTTCAGGAAGAGAAGTTGCGAAGGCAGGTGAGTGCTTTCTTTTTGTTATATTGGATGTTGACTCGGGCTTTCTGTTGTGTTTTTGGGTTATAACTAATCTAAATTAAAGCACTAACTTGTGAACAGTATTAAAGCCCTTATTTATATAAGTTTTAACCTCTTTATTCCAGTACGATAGAGTGTGGCTATTAGATTATTCAGATGGTTCGAGTGTAATAAATTATGACATGCTTAATGGAGTTTATTAACACTTCTGAGATGTATATAGATTACTTTGAAAACAAACATGTGCTTGTAAAAGACCACCATTACGTAATAATTTCGCCATTATGTTATGAATGATAACAAACATATGATAAGTAGTGATGAGCGATATTTTAATACTGGTGACTTATCACCGTTATCACAGTAACCAATATTTCGGTGATCCGGTTTTTCCTGAGACAGCGACCTAAGTCGCTGCTACGTAATGAAGTATATTATTACCACTACCTAAACTAAACGATTCTGATAGCGCTAGTGTACGATGAGCGCCGACCAGCACAGAGCATTGGCAATGACCAGCCATGCACGCCATTTACTATTTAATCATTAATCGGTCTTAGTGTTTATTCATAGTCTAGTTAAATACACAATAGATAAGATACTCGTTGTTCTAGCCTGTATGAAATTATGAACCCTCAAAGCAATTAAGCGTATCCAATAACAGAATGAATGAACGCTATTTATAATTTTGGTTTAGAACTAGAGTGTAACTCACTTGTTATTATCTTTGTCTTTCCTGAGTTAATTCTCATACCATATGTAATGTGTAGTATCTCATCTAAAATATTTAAAAACTCTCCTAACTCTTTTCTAGACTCTGCTATAATGGCTATATCATCTGCAAACGTAACATGTCTATTTTCTGTCCTTGTACACTAATACCTATCTCTTGTCTCTTTCTAGCTAAGTTTAAAGCTTCCTCAATATAAACATTAAAAATTAAGGGAGATAGTATACAGCGCTGTCTAACACCATTTCTAATCTTAGCTTCCTTTTCTATTTCATCAAATCTAATTACCACGCTTTGGTTTTTATATAGACTGTAAATAATTTTTTATCCCTATGAGAGATTCCTATTTTTCGCAAACCCTGAACATAACAATCCAATTAACCTTATCAAATGCTTTTTCTAAATCTACAAACGCGAAATGGGTCATTTTATTTCTTAGTAACCTTTTTTTGATAATTATCCTAATCATTAGTATTGGTTCTCTAGTCCCACTGTATTTACGAAAATCATATTGGTCTTCGCCTAAATAATTTTCAGTCAAAGCTTCTACTCTATTTTTAATTATTATTGTTAGAATTTTGGAAGCATGGGAAGTTAAAGTAACCATTCTAAAATTCTCAAACCTATCAGTTCCTGACTTTTTTGGGATTGGGATAATAATTTTTTTTTTCGAAATCTATGGGACCTCACTTGTGTTATATATTACTTCTACTAGTTCATATAATCTGTCTATAGTTTTCTGACTTGCATATTTTATTAATTCTGCGAGTATGTCGTCTATCCTCGGCACTTTATTTAGTTTAAGATCCCTATCAAGTTCCTCTCTTAATATTGAGAACCCTATTTAGACATCTTCTTCATGGTCGTTCTCTAACTCATCCATAGCGTCTCCCTTATATAAATCTTCTAAATATCTTTTCCATCTATCTGCTACCTCAACTTTATTTATTAGAAGCTCATTATTCTCATCTTTAATACTATTATATTTTTTCCTATCTTCGCCAAAAAACTTTTTAACTGTCCTGTAAGCCCTGTCTGTCTTACCTACTCTCAAATCGTCTTGTATTTCCTTACAATTCTCCTCCATCCATTTATTTCTAGCTTTTCTACACTCATGTACTATCTTATTTCTAACTCCATTATATTTTTGCTTACTTTCTGTAGCCAATTCTCTAAAAGGTTTAAGTTTTCTTCTATTCTCTATTAAATCTAATATCTCCTTTGTTACCCAGGGTTTTCTCGCTTCTACTTTTTTCTTGCCTATAGTCTGTGTTGCTGTATTATGTACAGCCCTTTTTTATTTCTTTCCATCTATTTTCTACATTCCCTCCTATAGCTACCTGTTTGCTCTTATTATCTAATACTTGTTTATAATCCTCTTTTACCTCACTATCATTAAGCTAATCTAGATCCCATCCCTCTCTCAATTTTCTCAATTTTTTTAATTTTAGATTACACTTCATTTGAACTAAGTTATGATCGCTATGTTAGCCCCTGGATTACTACGACAGTTTTTAACTTGGTTTCTAAATCGTTGTTTAACTAAAATATAATCTATTTGGTATTTGGCCCTAACACCTGGCACTTTCTTATAGTACCGCAAACACGGTATACGCGACACAAAGACAGTTGGTAACGCTAATCTATAATGTGGAAATTAGCACGCCCATCTGTCAATGACGTCACACAATATGCAAATTATTACACGTAAATGACGAAATATGCCAAATTCATAAAATGTATTATAAAAAATGGAGTGATCACATGAATAGGTAAAGCTTCCTACAGAATCACTTCCTTCAGGTTTGCTCGTGGCTCTCTTCCGGATTATTTTAAGATGGCGGCTGCGGCTTCCATCAGGATTGCTCCAGGCTAGCGACTGCGGGGCGTGGGCTGCTGTCAGGCCAGGTTGCTTCCAAATTTATCTTCTTTCCTATATGTAGACGTAATAATAAGGAACGGGTTTATAGGGACGACAATCAAAAACAGGCAAAGGGAATCTACATAATAAAAAAGATACGATACGATACCCGACCCCTGCTCTTCTTCACGTTCTAAGGCAAAGTCCACGTCTCAGTGTGTTGCGGAAAAACCCCACTTTTCTTCTCCCACACACGTCGGCGCGATCTGGCGCAAACGCACTCTGTAGTGACGGAAATACACGTGCCAAGTCTTTCAAATTTATGGTGCGAAACTCTCGCATATCAAAACTAAACTAAAAACGTCTGGTGCCGATTTTTGGCACGTAACAACTTTCCAGGTATATCTTCTTCTAACATGTTGTTGGAATAGGGTGTTTACAGTTACTAATCTATGTTCCTGGCAAAACTCAACTAAACTTTCTCCTCTATCATTTCGTCTGCCATACCCAAATTTTCCTACAATTTTCCCTCACTACCTTCTCCCACTGACACATTAAAATCGCCCATAACTATTAAATTCTCATCTCCTTTTACTTTTCTCACCATACTATTTATATCCTCGTATACCTTTTCTACTTCCTCATCCTCGTACTGAGTTGTTGGCATGTAAACCTGTACTAAAAGTGTCTGTGGGTTTCGTACTCAATCTAACCATAATTATTATTCTATCACTAACTTGTAAGTATTGTACTCTCTCGAAAATTTGCCAGATATAGAACCAGAGCACTGCTGGATTATCGAAAAAGCAGGATTACTGGGAAATATCGAGAAAAAGCAGTTATTATTGAAAAATCAGTTTTAATTACATATGTACATACTGTACAATGTAAAAAAAATTGAAAATACATCATATAATTCACGTTATTCCTAGGAAATAGACGGCTGAAAATACACATTAATTGTTTTTTGCTTTTTATTGTTGAGAGACACTTTGAAAACTTGTTTCTGTAACCGTCTTAAAACTAAGACATAGTTAGCAGAGACACTATTTTCTTCCGCCCAGGCAATTAACACGGCAAATGAGGCGATGGCCATATTATGAGAGATTGATTTTACAGCCGCCATCACTTCTCCTTCAACCTGTTCCTCGTCCTCTTCCTCTCTTGCTACTTCCTCTATGATCTCATCTTCTGTCATAAATTGGTTGTTTTCGTCATCTGTTACACTTGATTTGAAGGTTTATATGGTCGGTAAAACAGTTAACAAAATATTACACTTAGATGGTGGTACATTGAAATGGCGATAGATGGCTCTTAAAAGCCTGTAATACAGTTACCAAAGTTCAAAAGGTACATCGCGCAAGCGCAATGGTTAAAAGCGATGCTACGCCCTGGCGGCCGGAAACGCCAACTCCTTTTACAGGTTTCGCGCGCCAATCACCATGACGTCATCGACAATTTATATTGCGCCATAATTAGGAGCAGTTACATAAAATTAGAACAATGAAAATTAGAGAATCTACTCACGTGAGGAATCCGGCAGGAAGTCACGCTACGGCAGCCTCGGCTCCTGGTGCTGTTTGTAGAGCTTGGACATCGGGGTCGTGGGCTGCTCCAATGGCCTCGAGGTGCTGCAAATTTACCTACCTATGTAGGGAAAAGACAGGAACAGGTTAATTAGGAACGACAACAAAGATAATTAAGACAAGGGAATCTACATAGATACGATAAGATATCACACCCGGCACGACCGTTTCACTTCAAAGTTCGGCGAAAAAAGCCACGATTCAGGGCGAGAACCGCGAAACTCTCCCACCCTTTCTCTAGTATTGCCTTACCCCTATGGGGATAAGCACACTTGCGCAAACTCACTATTGTGACGTGCCGGAAGCACCGCCCAGTTTATTTAAAAAGTTACCGCGTCTCGCGTATTTGAAAATTATGGCGGGAAAACTTCCGTACATTAAAAACTAAACTAAAACAATGTTTAAGTGACCCTTGGCACGTAACACATCTTCACCGGTAAGCCACATGTCTATATCATCAGTTGTCAATGCATTATCCAGTGAATCCACGAGTTGTTCGTTAACCACGTCTCGCTATAGATTAATCTCCCTCTCTTCACTGGCTTTCTTGTTCGGTTCATATTTTTTGTACTGATCCAGTAGTGTCATATCCAGCCATAGGTTTCTCCAAGAGCAAATGATGACTTTCTCACTAGGGTTTTTCCAAGCACTAGCAAGCGAGCAAACCACGTCTTTCAGGTTTATTTCTTTCAAGGATTTAAGCACACTCTCGTCCTTAGATAACACATTGTACAGTAATCTCTTTTTGTATTGCATTTTAATCGCCTGGATAACATTCCGACCCATTGGATGTAATAGGCTGGTCACATTTCATGGTAAGAACATTACTCGAATCAAACTGTCGGCTGAATTCGACTCATTTTCACTGGGGTGGCCAAGGCAGTTGTCCAAGATAAGCAAAGCTTTTTGTGGTAGTTTCCATACTTTCAGAAATCTTTTCACTGAGGGTTTAAACAGTTAATTAAACCATTCAGTGAATATGGACTTATTCATCCACCCTTTGCTCTGGTTCATGTAATCAACAGAACGTTTGAAAATGCTCTATACACTCTTTGCCTTACCTACGACTAGCATTGTCATCTTATGTGCACCGCTTGCATTTGAACAAGGCATGAAAGTGACCCTGTTCTTAGCCAACTTTCGTCCAGGAGCACTAGCTTCTCCATGATGCACAAATGTTTTTTTTTTTTGGTAACAACCGCCAATATAAACCACTTTCGTCTGCGTTATAAACTTGGTCAGGAGTTAAATTAATTTCCTTTCGCTTTCGTCACATGAAAGTTTCTCACCCGTTGTACTTAACAGTCTAATTCCATATCGAGTAAATTTATAAAAAAAAGTAACCGATAACTGGAGTCACATTATACAAACCTTTAGAAAATAAGAATCAAGTCATGTCAAACTAATCAGACCCCAATTATAGTTGTGCAATTTACCGCTTAAAATTTTAAGATGACGGATTTACAAATGCATCTCTTGTGTTTAAAGAAATGGCATATATTATTTATTAAATGGCATTTATTGTTCGTTTCTTACCTATTATCACAGATGTGATAGTTCTCTGTCAATTATTTTGATATATTACTAAAGAGTTACTATGTTTTAAATATTCACGTTTAGGGAATATGTTCCAGTGTGTGTGATCTTTAACTCTGAATTTTTTTATTCCTGAAATTTTGTGGCTATACTAGAATAAACATTTTGCTTTATAAAATTAAGTATCCTTGTGGGACAGAGAAACGAAAAACTAAAGAACTTTTATGTAGATTTATAGAATTGAACGGACATTTTATACTTTGAAATCACGTGCTAATCTTAAGGATGATTGAAATTGAATAGTTACGTGCAATATTATTGATATTTTATATTAACGATGTACTAGGCCGCCCCTATAATAAGAGGGAGAAGTATCAGTGATGTTTAAATGGTCCGATAGTTAACAGTGAGTCGAGTTTAAGCGCGCTAGGGTGCGCGTCACGTTATCCTAGCAGGTGTCGAGTGTTTTAGAACTTAGTTTAATTGTGAATTTTGCGTTGAAATTAAATTATAAAGTGATCCGTAAGAGTGTGGCAAAGGATGCTAATGTTTGATGATCAGTTGGATTGTATTTTACAGATAAGTTATAGCGTAGTATTTGTTCTTTGTTGTTTCTTTAACCGCAGTGTAATTACGGTATATGCTGCGAATTTCTATTTAGCTGTGTTTGTTTTCTATGTAATAATATTGGTTACAAGTCATTAAACTACGTAAATCCATCTACGAGTTATTATTAAATATTCACAGGTTGTAACAGGTAAAACTAAAAAGGATCACGACAATACCGCATGCGAGGGGTGCCGCTAGTCCGGGCCGACATCAAGGGCATCCACTCGTGTCCACGCCTCCTGGAAGGTCTGGGCTTTCTGTAGGAGCATAGTGCAACGTTATAAATGGTTATCGTAATACACTGACATCTCCACCCAACCCAAAACAAATCCCCAATGCAATTCCAATGCACAGCATGCAGCGGTCCTTCCATATATACATAGAGTCACCAGCCGCATTGATAAATCTTATGAAAACTACATCAAAACTAACTATAAGCCTTCCATCAGCATTGCACATTGTTACATGTATTTACAACTATTGTAATTTTAAAGTTTAAACCGCAATAATTTTATCTAAACTGTGTTGTATTCAATTTTATAGTTTAGTGTATTTCTGTATTGTACATGCTTGCTAGCAATACTCGTTTATGTTTATTTGTACATTTGATAGATGTAAAAACAAGTGCTCTAATGCACTAATTTTAAGTTTAAAAAAATTCAAATAGTATAATTTTTACAATACGTGGATTCAGCTAATATTTCTTTTTTTTGTTTCTACATTAGCATTGTGAAGAACTAATTCAACACTTACAAGCACAAATTCTAGAAATACAGCAATGTTTAGCAGTAGCGGTTCAAGTAGATCAAGCAAAGGATGATGCAATGTTACAAATTCACAAATCCTGGGAAGAAGCTCTTACTAAAATTGACCATTTGCATAAAGACAAAGCACAATTAGAATTACAAGTAGTAGAAGTTAATTCTAAAACATCTACCGAGTTATCGGAAGCATCTAAGGTGTATACAACTTGCCTATTTACTTCTCTCCTCTTCATTACTTTTGAATCAAAAGATCTAAATAAGGGAAATTTCATATACATAGATTAAGATAATGTTATTGTTAATAACTATGGTGTAATCGTCGAAGATTGTCGCAGCACCATTTTGAAAATTATTTTTAAATAGCAGCAATACACAAGTGACACTTCATTTAAAACCTGTTTTATTTTCTACATACATTCATTTATACATACACATGCTTCTTGTTTTTTAATTTCCTTTTAACATAAATTTTTTATCTTCCATCAGTTTCAGGCTGTGTTAACAGTTTCTGTCTATACATTCCTGTTCTATCACACTTTCCAAATCAGCTCAATTTTTATTTGGTTGCACTTTGTTTTGGAAGCGCAAGACACTGAAATTTCATATTAGCATTCCAGATGAAAAGTGTTTGGATTTGTTTAAAATAAGGCGATTCTAAGATATACTTGGGCTATGTTTGAAGATTATGTAAAACCTTCAGTTGCACTTATATAAACCACGGCAAATTGCAAAGCTATAAGTTACACTGGTCATCACACAAATTCTCAGTTACTACTTATACCACACATCATGTTAACGCAAATTGGTTGCCTATATTTATTATTAAAATATTCAATTTACTTTTAATTTCAAAGATATAAATGCACGTTGTTTTGGAGAGGTAACCCAAGCTACGCGATAGAGACAAGAGTCGTTAATTACTATTCATAGAATAAAGATGTACCATTCTGCTATTTAATATTTTTTTCATTTTTTCTGGGAACGTGTTAGTTTCAGAGTGCAAGTGCTATATGTTTCCTGATGCACCAGACCACTGGCTACTGACAGTCAACTCTTGAAGAAGCAGCCTTTGTATACGGTGGGTTTTCTTGAATTTACAACGTGCATATTGATTAAGATTATAATTGAAAACCTATGGATTACTTTACGTTACTTTCTTAAAATGTTGTTAGCGAGATAAATAGATATTACCCACAGTCCACTGATAATGCAACGTTTAATCTTGCGGCAACTCATCACACAATACAAATATAATTTTTTGCTGAATATTTTGATTTTTATCCCTATAAAATAAGCAAATGAAGGCGTTTTTACATTTATTTCTTGGTTTGCAATTTAACGCTTTTTCTTAAAATTATTTGAAAATGCATTTTTTTGTCATGTAATAAAGTTGAAATTAATAAATTGCTCAACAACCTCAGTTAAAAATTATATAACCTGTACACGAGTAATACAATGTCGACAGTCTTACATGGGAAATCGTTTCTAACGTATTTGAGTTGACTAAAGAAAAGAAACAGCAGGGACTTTTATTATGTGTGAAATTGATGCTAAAAACCTGAATGAAATTTACTTTACGATGGAAACTTAACAGTTATAATGCACAAACTAACTTGCAGTGGGGAAGGGTGTATTCTATGAAAACAAAAGCAAATCTTTTAGGGGTATACCAAAGTTAACACTTTCACCTATCTGTAAAGGTCTATGAACTTTCGGTCAAATAGAAATTGGTGGACGCCAGCCCACCTGGATTTCTTGGTTATGCTAGACGATGGGTAATGTACAGGACAATAGTAGGATTATTTCTTTCTGCGAAACAGGTTGATAGAGCCTTGTGTACACCTTTTGTTCTACCTACCGGTTTAAACTAAGCACAAATAATAATAAAACTTCAAACTGTTCACTTAACCATTATTAAAAGATGAAGATATTATTGAATAAACACAACCAACACAAACTAAATTCTACCCTAATTGGCCAAATTGCATGTATCTAAAAGAAAAGGAATATCTTAAATTTATTCAAGTATAATTATCCAACAAATTTGGCTGGTATATGTGAATTCCACTAATACATTGTGGTGCTTATTTCTTACTAAGCGTGCACCAGCATAAAAGTTTGATACTAATAAATTATATGTAAATAATGCAATACACGTCAACAGAATATGAAGCAGATAGAAAGCTAAAATTCTATCACTTACCGCTTTTGGTTCGAGTACAAAATTTAAAAATACCCTTTTAGTGTAGAACAAACTTTGGTATCAGTAATCCGTATATACAACTTTTGTTGATAGAAAGTTTTCGCTACAGAAACTTTCACAGTATAATGGCACCTTTATCGAATCCGCGAGTACTTTCGGATTTGGGCTTTGTTTCTAAACTGAATTTCAAGTAGCAAATTATTGTAAAACGGTTCATCCAGTCGATGTCATGCTCGTCACTGGACTGAAGCTAAAAGCTTGTATTCAAAGATTGGTATCAATCTGAATGCCCCATCCATTATGCTATGGCAGTATTTATAAGCTATATTATTTTAGAGGAGTTCTTAATTTCCTTTACCCACATGGTTTTATACGATTTGAACCGAATATGTTGTTAAGGTCAAGGGTTTTTCAGTACATCAGAATAATTATAGGTATTTTCACATTGTGCATGTATTACCACAGCTACGCCAGGGGTTGATTTTATTGTCTTTGCAATGCAGGTGGCTCCATGGCATAGTTGGTATGCATGTGACTGCTACGTCCAAGGTCTCGGGTTCGAATCCTGACGCAGTCCACTTAAAAAATGTTAGACAAGCTTTTTTCACAAAAATACACGCTTGATCGGATGAGAGGTAAAATATAGGTCCTGTGTGTGATTGTTGTCACATACGTTAAAGATCTCTACCTTGCTTGCAGCATGAAGGTTTCTGCAAAATCCAAAATTTCTAGGAAAAAACTCGCTTCCTGGCCAATGTAGTACCTTCAGATGGAGTGTTGGAAAATCAAATGTAGTGTTTTTGCAATGCGAGCAGCTTCGTGGCTTAGTTGGTATGCGTGTGACTACTAAGCCAAGCTTCCGGGTTCGAATCCTGACATGAACTGTTTGAAAAATGTTAGGTAGCATTTTTCACAAAAATATGCTCACGGTTGGAGGAGAGCTAAAATGTAGGTTCTATGTGTGTGCTTTCACACACGTTTAAGATTCATACGTTGCTTGGAATAGCAAGGGTTCAGCAAACCTCAAAATTTCCAGGTAAAAAACTCGCTTTGTTCTCAATGTAGTTCTTTCGAACAGTGCATTGGAAAATCAAATGTAGCATCTTTGCAATGTGTGAAAATGTTTTCAAATACACATTCGTAGGATGATTGGTTATGGGGAAACATATGTCGATATTTTTTAAATTTGGTATGTCTATTGTGAAGTTTTGGTTTTTAGTTGCTAGTTGTCAAAGAATGTACTAGACACTTTACTGTTTGTGTCCTAATTTAATATTATGATGTAATAACCATGTTAGTAAATTGTAGACCACCCAACATCTGTAGAATTTTACTTACAATGAAAAACTAAAGCGGCAAATGTATCAGGTAGTATTGTTACACAAATACACAGAGAAGTTGAAAAACATCTAAAGTTTTGTTACTACGTTAATGAATTAGCAGATGCGATTTCTTTTTCATAGATCAATGGTTTATGTCACCAAGTAAAACATGTGTAAAACGGCAGTTAAAGTTTAATGTCAATGAATTTTATGAAGAAATTAGTCACTAGATTATTTTTAATTTTCCACAAGTTCATTACAGGCAGCTTACTATGGCAATCATATTTGAAGCAATATAACGGAATCAATTTGAGCTTCAAGTTAAAATTTCCTCAATCATCATCACCAGCATGTCCAGATATCGTTCAGCGTTCATTGTGGTTCTTATGATAAAGGGTCCAACAATTCTCGTTGTAACACTTCGCCCTCCTCCCCTGACCTATGTAGCAGTCAAAGAAACAAACGAGTTACCTAATAAATATATAATCGAATGCCAACCTATATCACTTTTTCTGGTTCAAAATTGCAATACAAGGGTCCACTTACCTATTTCATAAGGTTATCAACTACTTCTGATCCAATAGTCTTTACTCTCCTCAAACTCCTCGGCTACTCTACCGCGGATAGTACATGGACATGTCCCAGGGTGGATAGGCTTAGAATTCTGAAACCGATACTGGTGAGTTAACTTACCCAAAAGTTTACAAAGTATCTGTACCTAAATGTATTTCAACAAACCCCTTTTAATTGTAATATGTATATATAGATCAACATTTGTATTAAGTACTGAATTTAATAACCTTTAATATGGTGATATAACTATTTACATTTACTATACTGACATACTTGATTGCAATAAAATCAATATCTCTTACTTAACTAAAGTTACTTTAAGTCAGATGGTTATATATTGTACTAAGCCCTGCAAATTCTACAGTTAAAACAAATTGGCTTCCAACTTAAACATAGCCAATAACTCTTGATATTCTATACAAAATGCATAATAATAAGCGGTAACGTTAATAAAGTCCAAGAATTCCAACCTTAATCTAGCAACTTAACATATATAATACTCATATTTAGACCAGGGTAGAAAATTAAATAATCACATCAAATAATTTTAATCACCGTGTAGAAGCTTTGGGAAAAGATACATAACTCGCGTTATTAAATAAAAGCGTGAAGCATAAAAATTCATTCGTTTCATTAAAAATAAGAGATTTAAATCATGTACAAGACGCTTTATATCAAAAGAAGCAGTATTAAAAAGCTCTACGTATAATTTAATTATTCCTAGTAAAGAAACAAATAGAAATTACGTGCAAAATTTATAAAAATTAATTAACTCAATTTTAAGTAACCGGTATTAAAACGTACAGATAATAATTAATATTTAGTTAGGATTCACTAAAATTTAAAGGGTATTAATTTTGATTGAAGTTAATTGAACCGTTAGTAACATATAATATCTATAAAAACTTGTAAAAACCCAATAAAATAAAACTCTGAGAATTAATATTATGTTTGAACACCTGCGTAGTTTAAAAGTCACGTACGGCGAAAATGTTGCAGATAATTAATGGTTACAAATAATCTTGGAGAAACCGTGGCTTAATATTCACGAGAAGGTGCGATACGGGGTTATTTAACCCAGATAGTCCACATGGACTGAAATAATCGATAATAAGAAATATCAATTTGCACTAATAAGAACAGGGTAGATAGAGACAGATAATAGGCGCAAGACCGAGACACATATAGTAAAAAGGCGTGAGTAGAGCAACGTCATGGGGTTGCGATTGGTTGAAAGTAAAAGGCAAAATTGAGAGGTAGAAATAACATTTCTGTATAAAATTTAATTAGGTATTCTCAGACGTTGCGTGCCGTGTGGAAATTTTCTGAGATTTAACTGGGGCGAGTACAAAATTCGTAAAAATCGCATGCCAGGCTACGGAATGGGAACATAGAATGACGAAATTCTAGAAACTGGCCGTTTTGGGGAACAGACCGACAGACAGGCTAACCGCTATATATACGGAGGTGAATATGAGGAAGCTCTCTTAGATCTTCGACTTAATTGAACGCGTTAAACAGTGCTTTTAGTTTTCCGGTTTTAATATTAAATAATTTAAACAGTTTGCTCGAATATTATGTGATTTAAAACAGCTTGTTCTTTACGTGCTACAATGAATGTACGTTAGTGCACTTAGAAAAGAAGATACAAGGTAATAAAGTTTAGTATCACTGTACCAATTGGTAAAATTTACAACGACAAATATATACACAAAAGTAGGCAGTTTTGGCGTATATTGGTGAAAGAAGTATGAAGTTCTTTGTTATTTTCGGGGTATTAATACTTAAATGGTGCATAAACGTGTCTGGATCCACGAAACAAGGGTCAGATATACACAGAGGAGTTCGAAAAAGCCCTGAAACAACTTTAAATAAATGGTGATGGAGAAAATTTTTAAAGCGTTGAGAATCAGAAGCCGTAAATATAACCCAGTTGGAATGGTGTGATTAACAAAAGGGACGATGTACATTGAAGCTACGAGTGCAAGTAACCTTCAGGTAAATTATACTATTTTGTTTGAACTTTGAGATTTTTGTGTGTTGAATAACTTTATAATTGATTTACTCAAAATGGACAGTAGTGAAATGGTACTAACAATAATATTTTAATTTTAAGGTGAAATTTGCTTGTTTAAGTAGAAAGGGGTATTTAGTATTGATGTTCTGGATTATGATGAAAATGTAGGGTATGTCTTTGAGCTCAATTAGACGAACCTGGTTAATTAACGTAAAGGGGTGGTAGATGCTCCCTTTGTACTCTGCATATATTGTTATAGTAATTAGTAGGCATCCTACAAGGACTTTAATGCTGGATGCACATTAAAATGATAATAAATTTAATTTTGAAATTTTCCGATATTAAAATTTATACTGAATATTAATTTTGAAATTTTAATGTATTGTGAATATTGATGTAAATAGAGTTGATGTTGATGTTTGTGGTAGGAATGTGTTTGTTTTTTTTTATGTATGAGGATGAAAGCTATCTAGAGGAGCAGCCGAGGCGATTAACAGAAGAAAGTCAATGGACCAACACAGTTAAGGTAATGAATAGCTTTTTGTAGGTTTCACAGCATTCTTGACGCCCAATTCGTGAGGCTCGATTCGATTATAAAGCGTAGTTCACGGATTTTGTAGGTTTCACAGCAATATATATATATATATATATATATATATATATATAAAACTATATAAAAATTCAAACTTGCAAACCCCGTGTATGCATGCAAATACATGTCCGTTCTCTCGAACCATGTATGCAAAGATTCACTCAATACCTGTGTTGGGTATGCAATACCCACTGTTGCTCCACTCTCTACAATGCCTCCGAGGTAATTTATCCTCACCAGGGTTGATAATGTTTAACACTGGTGTTGATAAATTTTATGCTCGAAACTCTTGATATCTTTCTGCTCTTGTACCAACTTGGTTTGGAATTGAACTTCTAAAATCCGCACTTTCACAATCAATCAATAATGAACCGTATAGGTGGGGTTAGTTATCATCTTTTCTGTCGTTAATAAGCCGGCGCCTCCAACCATTAACTGCCTATTTAATTCTACTTTAAGAGCAAAACGTATCTAGGCCCTTTATCCACTATTTAAATTCACTATTCTTCCCATATTAAATATACTAAGTTATTAGCTCTGTTCACTAACCATTGATTTAATTTACACGACCATATAACCAATACTGCTATGCAACATTGCCGCCTACCCACACTAGCTTTGGGCTAGTTAGTTTTCATTTGTACTTTCTTTCATATCTTTTGTCTTTGTGTGTCTTGTGTCTGAATTTTTCCACTCCTCATATTTATATACCTTTGATCACGTGATTGTTCTAGCCAATCAAAAATATTACAGATTTTACAATTGTACATCATCCCTACATGTGCTTTTAGGTTAATGGTTTAAATCCATTTTTATTGTTGCCATTGCTAATTGAAATTACCCTATAATTAAATTTAAGTTATTGTACAATATTCTAAAGTATTTCCTGTTAATATTTTTATAGATATCACGAAAAATTACATTTTATTACGTACTTCCGGTTTTGAATTTTCTAGAACAAACTAGCATTTCCTTTGGCGCCTAAATTAAAAATCTTCTAAATTTCACGGGATGTTAGATATCAGTTGATAGGTTATGTTCATTTAAAGTGTCAATTGACACCCAAAATCAAACTAGGATTGGATAACTATCTTAATTCAGGTCAGTGATAGGTTACATTTTAGATAGAATTGTTTGTGATTGGAAAATATTATTTGAAATTTAAATTAATTTAAAAATGTTGTGTTACATCGTGGAAGTGAAACCGCACCACACTGTCACTTTATCGCACACTTGAGTCTTTTCAGGCCATTTATGTGGATTATCCAACACCCACTAATGACAATTATGTCTGTTCACAAACCCCAACATGAAAGACAGCCTCATCACTCCAAATTATATTGTTAAACAGTTCTGGCCAATCTTCTTGCCAAGACGCATGATCTCAGCAAATTCTATTCATGTTACAGTCTTGTGGGGGTGGGGGGTAATTTCTTGAACATAATGTGGTTTCCGGAGTTTAAAACAGATCTTTTTTCAAAATTGTTTGAACTGCATAATGAGTTATACCACTTTCTCTGCACAGATTGCAATGGACTTTTGGTGAATATTTCATTGACCACTCCAATGTTTTCGGGAATCTGGCATGTTGAATGATGTCCAGGTCTGTGAATATCCTGAACAGAATCAATTGTCATCAATTTATGGTGACAGTTTTTAATTATCTTTGGATCAAGTGTCCCGTGAATACCACGCTTCATTCTCCATCAACGTTCTACCAAGACCATTGAGTTCCATACCTCAAACCTGGTAACTATTCAAGCCCTGTTTTCCGCACTCAAAACTGACGGCATTTTTCAACTAAAACAAAAGAAAAATTGTTACACGCAACTTCAATGAGTGCTGTTTCTAACAAAAGTTGTTCTAAAAAAATTGGGTTATAATTAAAGAAATTATAATAGTTTAAAAATAGAGAGTCATGTATCATGCATCCTGTATATTACCACTAGCTCTGGTAAAATGTACCAATTAATTAGGTTCATGTGGAGATTTGAATCTTGATCCTAACGAATCTTCAATGAAATGCAAGACCTTATTGGATCTTTTCAGCTCTTTTCAATTAGTTTCCTCTTATAACTGAACTGACGGAAATTTTCTCAACATGTTGATATATCAACATCTCGATTTTAGATTACGTTGTTTCCAATATGCCGGAATGTTTCTCTCTAATTATGATCCCGGTCTCTCGGACCATCATTTACAAATTATGGACTGTGCTTTTAATCTTAACTCCCAACGAAAATTTCAATAATTTTCTAGAATATTTTATGTACTGTTTTGAGATTGTCTTCAATAAACTTAAATGCAGGCCCGTTGTCAACCCTGTCAAGGTCTACTTTCCAAAGTATTTGGTAGCTAAGCTCCAGAATTATTATTTTTTTGATAGTTATCCGATCGTAGTGGAGTGGAAAGCTTTTACAGCCAAAGTGTGGGACTCTCAAGGCAGCATACCCACTAAAACCACTTCCTCTGGTGGGTGCATCTGCCAAACATCTCTGCCGCACTACAGCCTAAAAGACTTATTGTGCTGACCCTGGTTAAGTATTATACCCAATCTGCAAAGCCTGCACCCCGAATTATAGAGTACAGGCCCCTTGATGAGAGGGTATCCTTTGGGTCTAACTTTGGTCGCCCGAATAGACGCCGTCTTGTTCTACCCAACGCCTCTAGATGGTGTCGGTGTGGAAGTCTCTGAACGAGGTCTTTTACTGCCCCCGCTCTCCTTCTGCACCGACACCTTCATTGTGGACGGATGTGACTCCATCCAAGTACCAGCTTCGATTTTCTTGGCTTGCCTCAGCTTCTACACTTAGCACCCCAAAGCCTCTTTGCTTGTAGTCCAGTGCTTGCAAATTTCTTTATTGGGTTCTTTGTATCTGGTGTATCAGACACCGGTATTGCAAGCAGACTTGCATCCCGGGTCTGCTCCACCTCCATGGATATGTTTTGGTTATCTGAGGGGTCCCCCATTGCTGGTTCCACCTCTTCAGGTTCTGATTTACTTATGGTATCAATATTATTCATGATTGTTCCCACGAGTAAGGGGAGTAAGGGGGCCCCTGATGGCATGGAAGGCTTGAATAAAACGGGGTGCCGCCCTGTTCCCCGAGTTTTGGACTGATTAAGACTGGTCAACTATTCAGCCACGCATCCCTTGGGCTGGGTTCTTGACCCCAGGATTTAGGATTTTTAGCGAGGTTGTCTCCTCTTGGACCAGGCGGTTAAGCCAAGACCCCACACCCTATTGCTCGTGAGACATGACCACAACAGCAGGGAAGGTGCGGTGTGTCGGTGTTGCAGAATTGCCCCACCAGCTTTGTTTACCTCAGTGCAGGCCCATTAGCCACGAAACTACAGCTTGGGCTAAGGGGTTTGGTCCGCGGGATCGTTTTCACTTGACTAGGGAGCGGATTTTATCCTGCTTTAGCACAGTCTCTTGCTGTCCACCATATTGTGGGTCTTATACCACTCGGGCACTGGGTAACTGAAAGAGATAAGTTTATCACGATCCTTCCCAGAGTAGATAGCAAATCGCTCGGCCATATATCCTGGGATTTCTTCTATCCGCCACCTGGAGACGCGCCCAATGGGTAACCAACCGCATGGGAGCTCCAGAATTTAAAGAACTTCAATTCTATTAAAAACTTCTCCAATAGTCATATCCTTGCCGAGCATTATAATACTCTAAAAAAGGCAATCGCCTCTCAAAGTGCGTAAAGAAAAAGTTAAGTATTACACAAGTCAGTCATTAACAATTTCAATAATAAATCTAGAACATTATGGAACATAGTAAATAATATCACTGGGCAAAAATCGAAAGTCTTCAACTATCGGATTCAGAAAGATGTAACTTTAAGAACTAGCTTAAATGAGCTTTCAAACATTTTTGGACAGTTTTTATTAACGATGATTAAGAGACACACTCAATTTTGGAAAAATCCTGTCAACCCTGGTACGATAGGTAGACTTGTAGTAACACAATGTTTTCTTCGACCACTGAAAATGAAATCTTTTGCACTATACATTCTCTTTCTAATAAAAACTTTACTGTCATTAATGATATCTTAATCTCATTAATTAAAGCATGTGCAAATGGTGTATCTTCCATTCTCTCAGATTTTATAAACTTTCCTATCGAAAGAGGAGTATTTCCAAAAATTAAAAACTGACAGTATTCTTCTAATATTTAAAAAAAATTGCGCTGCATGTACGGCTCACAACTAAACTTACGAATATTCTATTATTAAATATAGTTCACATTTACAATAAAAATTGAATTTAAGTTATAATTATTTTTATTAACAAAAACTTTTGTTGATTGTAAAATTTCGATTTTAAAGTCAAATAACTCGAAAAGTAAATGAGATATTGAACAAGCATATTCGTAATCAGCGTAAAAACTGAATAAGATTAATATATTATATATATTAGAAAATCACGCAAACCCTGCGACGGACGACGATGGCGACGACGGCGAAGGCGACGGCGGCGGCGACGGCGGCGCACAGACATTGAGATCCCATTAACCAAACTAAGTTTGGTTGAAAGGGTGTACTGTTAATTTTTATTACATAATATGCTGCAATAAATAATATAAAATATATTCAGATTTACACGGGATTGAATTCTGCGCGGCAACAAATGCCTTTCAAATTTTAAAGCTAGCTGTATGAATTTAAGTGCAGGTCTATTATTTATGTACTATATCTTGTATCCGTGTACATGGATATTGCTAATTTAGGATCAAGTTGTTTATGATTGACAGTAGTAGTTGAATAAAATTGTATGTACATTGATAGAGTTTTTTGGTCTCATATAAAATTGTGTTATTACTTCAAAATAAAAGGTGAAACGAACCTATAAACATAGCCATTACAGTCCACTAGTGTTTTATTACCTTACACTAGCACTTATTTCGTGGTTATCTTAATCCTGGTGCGTCTTTAATCTCGGGGTGGTGTCCAGATGTCCCCTCATTTGCTTGGCGGTAGCTCTTCTATCGACGATATTTTGTATAACAGTAGAGAAAAAAGAAAACGAAAAGGAAATGGACCACTTTGCTGACTGTCCAAAGTCTACGAAACGTGTCTACATTTGAGGAAGGCCTTTAGTGAAGTCTGCTTGTTTCGACGTAACAGCTCCCACTAACCATCGTCTTCCCTCCAACATAGGTTAATGTTCTGATGCAAATTGGTGGGCTTAGTTGCACGTTAAGCATGGGAAATGCAATCCTTGCGGTTTCTCAAACCACAAATCATAAATCAATGTCTAGAACCAAATCTTTGTGTGGTTTTCATGTAACGCTTATATTAAACATAATAATACTGGAAAATTCCCTTGCGAGGTTTAAAAATCCCCTGAACATAAATAGTACAATTAAAACTTGAAGCTTTATATAAAAAAGTGCAACAAAGGGGGTGCTACCGATGTTGGGAATTATCGGTTCATCTCTCTCATAAGCGTGTTTTCTAAAATATTAGAAAAATATTGTACAATAGACTTATTACGTTCCTTAACAAATATAATATCTTATGCAACCAACAATATGGTTTTCGTCCAAACCGTTCGACAGAAATGGCATTGATTAACTTACTGAACTGGTATTGGATAAATTGAATCTTGCTGAATATATTATAAGGATCTCTTTTGATATGA
This sequence comes from Platerodrilus igneus, assembly GCA_036346225.1. Taxonomy (NCBI): domain Eukaryota; kingdom Metazoa; phylum Arthropoda; class Insecta; order Coleoptera; family Lycidae; genus Platerodrilus; species Platerodrilus igneus. The sequence goes on from JARFIW010000244.1 coordinate 6,987,809, forward strand.
CTAGATTAATGCTTTAAGAGCTCATCACAGCAGGTTCCCTACCATCTGCTGTAAAAGCGTGGGTTGGGGTGAGGTAGCATAGGGTGGGACGAAATGTCAAGATGTAGATATTCATTAGAAAAGGATATGAAGTTTAATACTCCGCCTACTTGGTTTATGAAGTGCCACGGAGCACATATAGATGGCAGTGTTGTGGAACTTATTAGTTCAGTTATAAACCTCACAGATATTTTAATTATACATATTCTCTAACATTTATAACCAGTGAAAACCTTTGAAATTCCGATATCTAGTGTAAAAGAAATTATTAGGGAACAAGAAATTACAAGATTTAACATTCCTACGTTTGCATCGCACGGTTATTTTAGAATTTCTAATATGCCATTGACAAAGCTGTTATATTAATTAATTGGCCAATAAATGGAAAAAACAGAATAATGGTTTAAACGTATCTCTAATAAAAAATGATTAGGTAAAGTGTCTAGTGGGTGTTGATTACACTTTGTGAAAAGCTACAAATATTGGTTTGGTTTCTTTTCTTATCACGCCTTCGTTTCCTTTATCATTTTCTAACGACGAAATAATAAACAAAGTGTACTGAATCGGAGACAGTAAACATTTCTCTAGTAGAATAAAAATGCATGTTCTGCATTTTTAAGTAGTCCAAAGTTGGTTTGCTGTTATTTATTTACGTTTTGCATGCAGCTTGTCAAATTTTGTTCCATCACAATTGCGTATGGGAGTTTGTGAATGGTGAATTTGTACCATAATGAACAAAAGTACATTTTACGTATATTACAGAAGTTTGAGGGTAAAAAAACTTAACTAAATATGGTTTGTAAATTCTAATTAACCCTAAGAATTTTTATTACATTATTTCTTGTAACTACACAAGCCTAAATATGAGCGAAATATTACTGGTGGCTTTTTAAATTTATTCCAAACATTAATTGAAGTTCAGCATAAAAATTAAACAATTCTGTGTTTATTCTTTTTTACAAGTCTTACACTACTCAAACTGTGGGAATACCAGTTACCTACTTCACTAAATAGGAAACCCAATAAAAATTTATATAAATCCAAGGTTTATGAAGAACAACTCATTTCTATAATTGCTGAGACGCTAAATAACGTCCATGATGAAAGTTATAAATATATTTGCGAGCAATTACGACTATAGTCGAAAACTCTCATAAAGATAGTTTGATCTCAATAGATCCTTGTTGTGTTAGTTTTATATAGCATGTATTCAAACCATTTTTATTTTACAATAGTGTGTGACATGGAGGTTCTGAATTTTTCCACGACAGCACATTGCAGGTGCATTTTTCTAAAAAATACTAATATTCGATTTAGTCGAAAAATAAACTGAATTGTAGTGTGCAATTTTGATGAAAATTCATAAAAATTATTCACACATTTGGGAAAGTTACTGGTTTTGTTTAAATCGCTCTATTATCAGCAAAAAAAAATTTTTTTCAGTTAGGAAAACTTAAATGACTCCCACATGGACAATTATTTTATAAGTAACTTTTATTAAAACCGTTTTTAATTTGGGTGCCTAATAGGAAAGAAATTTGTATCTTTAGACCGCTACTGTGATGAGGTACAAAATTTATTAGCTGTAACATTATTATGTATTTTACTTTATATTTGTGCGGTTTTATTTGCGTGTACATTTTGATTCAAAAGTTGGGAGGGTTTGCATATATATTATTTTAATACTTAGTTTTAGAAAGTTAATCATTATGAAAGTGAGGCCTCAAAAGCACTGAATCTAGCACATTCCAATCAGGAAAAAGTAACCATGCTAGAGAAGCAAAATGCATTTTTACTAACAGATATACAATCGTACGAAGATCGGTTGAAAAGGCTTGAAATGGATTTTGAACATGAGCACAGCAATAATCAGCAACTCTCAAAAATATTAAACCAGAAGGAACTTGAACTGAGCGAGGTTAGTATTTACAGTTTCAACATTGAGATATCAAATCCTTATTAGAACAAGAACATCCAAGCACAAGCAACTAAAGAAGTTGCACAAAGTAAGCGAGCTGTCGAAATGTGTCAGACTGAGTTAATGTCCATAAGAGCAAAACAAACGCAACTGGAAACTAAATACAACGAAACACTTTTGCAAATAACAGATTTGGAGAGTGATAAGAAAAAACTTGTAGTTGAAATTGAAAATTATAAAAAAACAGAGGTAAGTAAACCCGTAATACTTAAAATTTACAAATTTTTTGCTTTAGAAAAACCTGAAAGACGAATTATTGCGAATTAAAGAAACAAATGAACAAGGCAAAGCTGATTTACGTATTTTCTATCAGAATCAGGTTGAAATTCTTGTTCGTGAAAAGTTAAAAGAATTTCAGCAGCAACTTGAAAAGGCAGAGGGTTCATTGCATGATGAAATGCGAAATCGAGAGTTATCAATTGCTAAGCTGGCAGCTGCCCACATACAACAAATTAATGAAAAGTTAGTATAATTTTAATGGTTTTGGCACTTTTGTATTTAGCGTTAGTTTGATTATTTATAAATAATAATAATATTAGTCATTAGTCTCCGTTGTGTGATATACAATGAAGTAAAATCTAATTACTTTCATTTATACCCACTTTAACACAGAAAACTTGATAGTAAACAGCTTAACGATTTTCAATTAGTTGTTAGCGTAACAAATAACGCGAACATATGTGGTTTTGATCCCCATTTATGTGAATGATAAATAAGAACGTTGTGGCTTATGGTGCGATTTAAATTAATTATAATTAAATCTTCTGATACACAAAATAATTTAAAAGGGAATGCCTTATGTGACCACTAAGTGATCAATATCATTGCAAGACTAGTTAAAAATATGTTACAGGTAAAAATAACAGTACGTTAAGAATTTTGAATGGCCCAGAAAGGGCGGGTACTCTCTAAAAGTTTTGAAGGTGCACCGGCTAACTTTCTGTGGTGCAGGAGGAGGGTTCCTATGGAAAACATGAAAATAAGTAAAATGTAAAATGGCCAAAATACAAAACTGCTGTAAAGTACCCACTTATCTTAAAAGGCTTTACTACTTGTCCCAAATTAAGGGCACCAGACCATTTTGGCCCAACAATTTCGTTGATATATTTACTACCTGGTAGACGTTTATTCCAGATAGGTCTTGCTTTTGATGTTCTAAAATTATGTTAGCTCAGCTGTTACCGCTTGTAACACTACCTTAAAGGGAACCACAACTTAACTATCAAATTAGAACATTTTTCAAAATAATGACCGCTCATTTAATTATAATAACGTGGTTATTCAGCAACCCTTTTAAGGATTTTTACTAATCCTGTAGTGAATTTACCTTTGTGTTCTAAATATCATCTCTTTATGTAGTTAGGAGAACATTCAGGTTGTAATATAAAATATATTGGGGGTGTGAATTGTTAGCCTAGGGCTAAACTGGAGATCTTCTTATAGGGAAGGGATCTTGACATTCTTCCGACTAAGCTAAGGGTCTATTCCTCAGGTAGAACTTATGAGGAGTGGTCGTGGGTTTTACGACTAAACATTGTTTACTTACTGACTAATAATACTAAAATAGGGGGTGCAAAAGGGGCGCCACCAAGTCCTTAACTTTTTTAATCACGGGTTTGCCCTAAGGGAAGACTTGGAAGTCCTTAGAGAGAAATATCGTATTTACAGCTAAAGCAGGAGTTGTAAAGAAAATATTATTAATATAACAATGAAGAACACAAGAGATGTACTCTTGCTACCTTAGACAATAAAGAAAAAGAATAGCCATTTATATCAATAATTTAAACATTATTATATGAACCAATTTAGACATTAAGCCTCTTGAAGGTGTTGTTTAGTGCTTCTTTATCAAGTCACTGTTATAGACTTTACTTATATGAAAGGGTATTTGTACCTTTTTAACTCAATTACCCTATCTTTGAACTCACTTGTCCAAAATAAAACAATTATGCAATTGAATTTAATGGTTGTTCTTTAATTAAAATTTTGCTTTCTAGGTAATAAAATTTTATGTACAAAATATACATCACAAATGTGGTCTAAAGTCTTCAACACAATGATTGAATATGAAAATTACTACTGTTTTTACTAAGAATAAAAAAAATATCAATAACGTATTAAACATTTTTACAAGGCTTTCCAAATTAATTACCCAGAATACACAGATCTGTTACCTTGGTTTACAAATGTGTATTAAATATTCAAAGACTAAAAATATTAGTTTTCGTAATTACTTATGGTTTGATCGAATTTGAATGAAATACTTTGGTAGAATTAAATAAAGGTATTCATATTCATTTGCAATAATATCATATATATATAACCCTTGATTCAAACTGTGATAAATTCTAAATAGCAAAAGTTTTTGTAATTACTTATTTATTTATTTATTTACAATATCCAACAGGACAATGTCCCCTTTATAGGATAAGGTTAAAGCACATATTATCTAAAGTAATCTTATTAACTACTGTAAGTTAATGGTTTTGCGTCAGTAAATTTTTGACATCACTACATACTCTGGTTCTTAAGGATAAGTTTTATACTGCGCACTGATGTGTTGAAAATGTCAATCAATTCAGCACAGCCATTATAATTGGTGATCATTTGATGTAAAGGAGACTTCCTCAAAACATTGCTATGTACCTGTGGCAAATAAAATGTGTTTTTTTGTCTTGAAGCAGTTCTAGGAACACGGAGTGAGATTTTAGAAAGCATGGAATTGCACATAATGATATTATTAACCAGCTTATATAAGAATATAATGGACTGTACATAGCGTCTATGTTGTAGGCTTTCTATGCCAAATGTAGTAAGCAAAATATCCTGTGGCATACTTCGCGCTGGATAATAACCAAAAAGAAAGAAGTGAATGGTCTTTAAATATTTGCGTTGGATCCTTTCAAGTTGCAAACAATGTATATTGTAGTTAGGGTTCCAAACTGTTGAGGCATATTCCATTCTGCATCTTATAAATGCACAATAAAGAGTATGTAGAGTATAGATATTTTGAAAATCTTTGTAATTGCGTAATACAAAACCTAGGTTTTTCACTGCAGTTTGAGTGATTTGGTGTATATGTTTATTAAAAGTTAATTTGGCATCGAATGTCACACCCAAATCTTTAAAGTACTCAACTCTATTAATACGTGCATTATGTATTGTGTAACACCACGATATCTTCGTTTTCTTTTTTGAAAATGACATTATATTGCACTTACTAGGATTTAATGGCAAGTAGTTATGATCACACCACTTGCACAAGTTATCAAGGTTTTGTTGTAGCTTGTTACAATCCTCATGTGATATAATAGTGCAATACAATTTAAGATCGTCTGCATAAAGTGAATACTTTACATTAAAGCAATCCTTAACATCGTTAATGAAAATTATAAAGAATGGAGGCCCTAAAATAGATCCTTGCGGCACACCTGAGGTTTGAGGAAATTTATTGGATATGTATCCTCGATACTCAACAAACTGGGATCTGTTTGAGAAATAACTTCTGAATAGTTGAACTAATACTGACGACAGGCCAATGATATCAAGTTTGTACAGTATAATCTCGTGAACTAGACGGTCAAATGCTTTTGAAAAGTCGCTGTATATCACATCTACTTGTGTTGATTCATCAAGAGATTCACCAATGTATTGCGTTATTTCAACCAAGTTTGATGTTGTAGATCGTCCCTTCACAAAACCGTGTTGACTAGGTGCAACATATTGTTCAAAATGTGCATATATATATTTATGTAATATTAATTCAAACACTTTAGAGAAATTATTAATTAATGCAATTGGCCTGTAGTTGACTATATCTTTCTTATTTCCCTTTTTAAACACTGGGCGAATTCGTGATTCTTTCCACATATGTGGAAATTTATTTAATTTCAATATTGCATTAAAAATAATACCCATTGGTTTTACAAATACAGGTACACAGTCTTTAATCAGAAATGCAGGAATTGTGTCAGGGCCCATTGTAAAATTAGCTTTAAGCTTCATCATTGCTTTGATAATGTCGTCATCAGTGATAGTAGATAGATGTAACACATTGTTGCAGGAATGTTTTAAAGTTTGTAATGGAACTATATTTGTACAATCTGTAAATGACATTGAGAAATAATCTGCAAATGCATTAACAATGTCTTGAGGATCTTGTATAACTGTGTCATTATACGACATTTCGGATGGAATACTTGACTGATTTTTTTTAGAATTAATATATGTCCAGAATTTCTTTGGATTGTTATTTAAATCGTTTTCAACAGATAAAACATAACTACGATATGCAGCATTAATAGTATACTTTAAATTTGCTCGAGCATTTTTCCATTGATTATATGTACTTTGACAACGATCTTTTTTGTAATTACACCAAAGTTTAGTCTTAAACTTTAATTTGTTTATTATCTCCCTTGAAAACCAATCGGGATATTGTTTGTTTACAGTTTTCTTTTACACAGTAAAACAAGAACCATAAATTGCTACAATGTTTTTTTTTATCATCTGCTTCGCTGTTAAGATAGGCGAACAGCTGTAGTCATGTCAAAGTGATAGAAAAACGCTTACCTTGTAAACAGTTGTTTTAAACTACATTGAGACAATTACGTTGTCGAATCCAGATGTGCTGGCCTGCGATTCTTTGACAAATAAATGACGTCAACGTACTGTCCACATTTTATTGCGTAATATACTGGATTTTTACTGGAACCATTTACACGAACATGAAGTACATTTCATCTTCACAAATCGAAACAAAATCCAACCATAAAACAGTCTATCCAAAATACATCATTTTCTACGTTTCTATAACTTGTGTTGAAGACAAATTATTTAACGGGAATTGGAAGATTAAATATGATATTTGAACATTTACGTTAGTAGAATAGACTTGATAATTACAAAGACCAAAGTTCGCCAACCAGTTATGTTAATTTTTTAATAACTTAATTGAAATTAATATTAGTACATTTTAAAGAAATTATTGGAAATTCTATAAGACCATAACTAGAAAATCCACAGAGCACATTTTATAATTCAGTGAAATCAAAATTAAGAAATTTAAGGAATTCATTATCAAAAATCCATAGAGCGCTTTATTAAAATACACAGAAAAGCAAGTGCATCTTGCACTTGGTCAAGCGGCAACGCCTATCGCTACATGCAGGTTGCTGACGAGGACCCTATTCAACTGCTTGAGACTCTACAAGTGATCATGCCAGACAATCGTCCGTTCGATGCGCAGAACTTACATAAAAATCACCTGACATTGGAAATGCAATTCAAACGACCAACGTTTACTAATAGTAGCTAAACCAATACTATATATTCGGCTTGTGATTGGGGTACATGACCCTGATCTAAATATTTATTTACATTGTAAAATTTAATTGTTTACTAAAATAGACAATGCAGTGCATTTTATAAATAATTTGAAAAGGATTTGTAGTCATCAAAAAAAATTGTTACAAGGTGTTCAAAACAAAACTAGTTAATCGTCTGTTAGGAAGGTTCACTTGTTTGTGCCTGGTGAGAAAATGTCTTAAGAAGGATTCCCAAACAATCTTTGTTTTAATTTTTAAAAGTTGTAATATATCTACATAGAATAAAGGAAAATATTTTATTAGGCCAAAACTTTCAGACCTCAGATGTTATTTACTTACTAACATGTTATTATCTTCCACTCAAATATCAGGTCTATTTAAATAACCACCATTAGTCCTTAATAATAGGAAATTAATTGTAGATTTGACTTTGTAACAGCTATTTCGTTCCATGTCCCTTTTAAAGCTTCACCTATACGTGGTCTTTAAGACATGTTTACTCTTTGACCAGTTTGTAGTGACCAGTAAATCACATTCCACTAGCAAAGCAGGTCATCGTCTGTTCAACGGTAGGAAAGGGCCTGAGTAATAAATTCCCCTCTTTATTTAATGCTATTTGCTATGGTGCATCAACGTAGCCTAACAAAAAAAAACAAAGAAAGAAAGTGACCGAGTTCAACTGGTCAGTGGGCGGGGTCTTATACATGCAAAATATACTCACTCATGCACAACTATAAACATATACAAATGGAAAACCTCTAATTTTAAAAAAGAATTTTATACAAAAGCACAATAGTATCAAAAAATGAACAATCCATAAGTACGTTATACATATTTACAAAATCAAAACAAATCATTTCTAACATGGCGAGCTACCGTATAAAAATTACATATGCCACATTGGCAGTACAATGTCTTAACTAATAAGGAAAATTTATAACTAAGAAAAGAAAGAACCAAGGTAGAGTAACAGTTATAAATCAGCATTGCATGCATGCAATTACTGACATACAAATAAGGGAAGAAAATGATCCCAATAAGTGCAATATTACTACTTTCGACTATCTCACATCACAGTAATCAGTTTAAGGCCACCACGTATGGCTACCAAATGGTGTCATTTAATACATGCACATTCACCCTTGAGCTGCTGTTGTCGGACTGGCTCCTACCGTCTCTACTGATGGGGTGAAGCAGAGGTGCACGTGATCCCACCTTGGGGTTGTCCTCCCATCACAAGAAGGGACGGCAATCCATCGTGGCTTTGGGGCCGTTCATTTACATTTCCAATGCTCCACCCGTAGGTACTACATTGGCCAGGAGGCGAGCTTTTTGTTGCCTGGAAATTTAGAATTTTGCCGAACCCTTGCCGTTCCAGGCAAGGTAGGGATCTTTAACGTGCGTAACAACACTCACACACGGGACCTCCATTTAACCTCTCATCCGAACGAGGGCGTAATTTTTGTGAAAAATGCTCACCTGCCATTTTTCAAGCAGTCAACCGTGTCGGGATTTGAACCCGGGACCTTGGGATCTGTAGTCTTACGCTTACTACATTGATCCACGGCGACGTGGCTTTGGGGCCACCGGAAGAAGCTAGAATAGTTATAGGCGAATTAATTTATTGTCGCCGAAAAGTATAGTTTTATAAAACCATCATTACGTACCACGCTGTATTGCATGTGCGAACTTTCCACAGGAAAAACGTAAGCAACAAAAATATGGCAAATGTTTTCGTCTGGTGTGTCGAAACGAAAGTGAATATATATTTTATTTAACTAAATAATCAGAGCGCCAAGTAATATTGGTGTTATCAAACTTTATTAGCAAACTTAAAACACGGTTTTATCGGATAGTTCAATACGTTATTTCCAAGAGTTTTAGATTGAAACAATAGAGAAAGTAATTACACGCTATCACAATGTACAACGAGTTCACGGATACCTAAAACAGGGTATTGACTATTTAATTTATAGCATAAACTTTCGTGTTAAAGCAACTAGCTTTGAAATTGAAAATTACTAGAAAGCAGGCTTATTATAGGAAGGTCTAATATACCAGGTGTTGTTGCAGAATCTGAGCAGAATCTAAAATCCTTAGAACGTATCCTGTCCTTCTATTTCTCCCATCTTTTTTTGTTTTTACAGATATCTTTATTCCCCTACTATTTCTATAACCTCATTGTTATTAACTTTGTCTGCCATGCTATCATTCTCATAAATCTGAAGCATCACATTCCAAAAGTCTTCTACCATTTTTCTGCCTGCTTCTCCTACTGCCCCTATTTCAGAGACGTACTGTGCTGTGCTCCACACATATGCTTTCAACAATTTTCTTCTTATTCTATGTTTGTTGTCTTTCCTCATAGGCGCTGTTCTTTCTTGTTAGATGCAGTTCGGTTCTCCTTATATTTTTTTATAATATACGTCCTATTCCCCCGATATTTAGTGGTATGTGAACATTTGCCGAATTAATAGTTTTTTAATATATCCTTTCGCACAATCAACATTAGTTGAAAATATTTCAAAACCAACACCTGCAGTTGTTTATATTAATCATCAGATTTAGATGCAATTATTTGTTTCGTCATTAGGTTTTCCGTGTTGAAACTGGTTGGATGCGTACCTCCACTTATTTATGTTCTGAGCTAGCCTACACAGTTCCTGAAATTTCCACAGCCAAGATACAGTTCGGTTCCCCTTCTGTTGCTTCCTAATTATATGCCCTCTTTTACCAAGATCCAATGGTATGTGACGGGGGGGCTTAAGCAGCATGTGGCTACCAAGATCCCCCACACAGACATTTGACGAATTAATAGTTTTCCAGTAAATCCTTTCGCACAATTAACATCAGTTGCAAGACCAATATCTGTAGTTGCTTATAATAATCATCAAGTTTAAGTACAGTTACTTTTTACGTCATTAGGTTTTCCATCTTGGAACTGGTTGGATTTCCATTGATTTCTATTCTGAGCTAGGTTACACATTTCCCGGAAATTCCTACATTTTTTACTATCTGTGTGCAATAGTCTAATCTAGGTCTACATCTACCTCTCTTTTATTGTATCTCTGCTTCTAATATATTCCACACTATTCCCTCATGCCTTAGTGTGTTATGTGACTTATCATGCTATATTTCCTATTTTTTACGGTTTTCCACATATTTATGTCTTCCCTTACCATTTCTAGTACCTCCTTGATCTTAACTGTCTGTCCATGTTATTATGTCTGTAGCACTACATTTCAAAGGCTTCTATCTTTTTTCTGTCCGCTTCTCCTACTATCCAGTGCTGTGCTCCACACATATGTTATAAGCAGTCTTTTCCTTGTTTCTATGTTTGTTGTCTTTGAACATAGTAGTTGCTTTTTCTTGTTAAATGTAGCACGACCTTGTGCTAATCTTTGTTTTATTACTTCTGTGCTTTTCCCATCTTGCGTTATTTGGCTTCTTAGGTAGCAGAAATCCTTAACATCTTGTAACGTTTTGTTTTTCCTCTCCAGCAATAACGCATATAAATCCTGTATTGTGTTACAAAAATTTTAGATTCCTTTTTTAATTCAATATAATTCGTATGTCAAGAACTTATAAATAATTAAAAGAAAGTTATCATAATTTTGAAGCACTTTATTTATAGTCCTTTTATTCTAATTATGTAGTAAACAAATGTATCGTTAGAAGTACTCCAGTTTTGTGTTTAACATTATGTTGCAAGTCGTACATGCTTGTTAGAAATTTCATAAATTATCTTCAAGGGGATGTAATTTAGAGCGATTATGCGCACCTGTTGTTTTGAATACTCAAGTGTTGAGGCCCCGTTTGTTGACGGACTACGACAGTCGACCCTTTACTGTTCTTGTAATATGATGCAGAGATTAGTACTGAAGGATGACTTGCGACTCGCATTTCCGTTATGCAGTAAATCGATCCAAATGAGTTAGATAGTTCATCATGCGCAACACTGAAGTTTTTAGTGAATACGGAAGTTCCTGGTCAACACGGAAGTTCCTAGTTTACACTGAAATTTTTAATTAACACGGAGATCTATAGTCAACACTGAAGTTTTTAGTCAACATTGAAGTTTTTAGTAAACACAGAAATGTTTGGTCAACACGAAAAGTTTTTGGTTTACTAATGGCTATGCGTAACAGCTAATTTATAACGTACAAATTGTATACGAATGGAAACCTACAGTTAAGAGATTTCAACGATGGCTCTCTCCTAAGGTGGATTCCAATTTCTTATTTTTATGGTTCTGATCTTCAGGATATTGCCGTAACAAAGTGGACAACGAGTTTTTGCTGTCATTATGCACACATGTTTTGAGTTTATCTACTAAAGGGTTTGTATCAATATGCACTTTACGTTCGAGGTCGGTAAGTCGATTTTCCTTTGTTATGAAAACTATCTGTTTGACGTACAACGCTAGTGGCTATTTGTGTCGAAATAGAAGATATCCAAGGTTAAGTTGTAATCTTTGTAGCTTAAACTGTTGTAAACTAATACCTTAATAATCACATTTAAAAATTTAGACCTTTGAACTTTACATTAAATTAAATTCTTGCTTTTTAGGATTGTTAACTAAAACGATCTGCTTAAGAACTTAGTTTATGAATCATACTGAATAGATTTTATTATTAGCATTTGCTTATTCATGTTGATTATTTATCATACAGTTGAATAGTTTCTTATACATGATCCTTTTTTAACAAGGCTTAAAATTACTAAGTGAAAATTTTGATTGCATAAGAAATTTATTAAGAATGTACGTCGTTTGATCAGTACTGGAAAAATGACAGAACTAATAATTTTGTTAATGAAATATATAATGCCTATTTACTTTAGAGGCTTTCATATAATCAAGACTATAAATAGAATTTGATAAAATTAATTAAGCACTCACAAAATTTATAGTAAATTCCTGTCAGTTTGAAACAAAAATTATCTTTAGTTAATATATGTCTTGTTCTCTAACAAGTCAAATTTTTTTATAACTTTAGAAGTGGTTAATCACATTTTAAGAGAAACTTAAGATGTTATGTTTATACTACCTCACACATATTTTTGGATTCTATAAATCTTATATGAACCAAGGGTGCATAAATTTAGTAAGTAGAGTGTCCATGCACCAATGGCCAGTAGCAAAATCTATAAGAACATAGAAGTTGTTTGATTTATTGATTTTAGTATTTTAAGAAGCAAACTGCTGTCTCCAATGCATTTGTATGTATTTTATTTTATTTCAGGATAAACGTTTGTACCATCTATGAATACAAAATCTTGTATTACAATAATAGAATATATTCGTTGAGGTTTCTGTATTTTTCTTGGCGATTCTCCTTGTTTCTATACTTTGCATAAGTACAGTGGCACCCTATCCATCTGTATTTATTTAACGACCCCCCTGATGTCTCTAAAAACCGCTGAAGATAGAGTTCAGAGTTAGTATGGAATCCTACAAAAGTCAGTTTATGTTAATAACGGATAGATCAACATCGTCTGCACGATATGTTGCTCTGTCACTGATAAGGTGGCTTGACAATTCTGAGAAAATAAAAGTAGCTTCACTCTTGTAATTTCTCGTTACCTATTTGTATTCTTGTTTTTGATTTATTTTCCCGTCATTTGCATACTATACTTTAGTTTTATTTTTGTTAATTTTTTATACCGCATCTTTCTGTTAGAACTGTTACCATTTCATTAAGAGCAGCTTCCAACTCTTCCTTGCTAGATGCTAATATCATCTGCAAATGTAAGCATATCAATCTTTTGTTCCTGCATAATAATTCCAAACATCTTTCTGCTTTTGATGGTATTCATTGCCTTTTCGATATACAAATTCAAAATTAATGGTGATAGGGCACACCTGTGTCTCACCCTTTTCCTAATATTACTTCCCTATGGTCCTGATTTAATTTTATTATCGCCCTTTGTATAAGTTATATACAATCTGTCTATCCCTAAAACTCATTCTAATATTTTTCAGTATTTCAAACATTTTTTTCCATTTTATATTGTCGAATGCTTTTTCCAGATCTACAAACCCCATATAAACGCTTTTCCCTTTTTCTATTGTTTTCTCCATTATCACCCTCTAAGCTAAATAGCCTCCCGCGTTCCCCTGTTTTGCCTAAACCCAAATTGATCTCCTAGTATTTCTTCGGCTCATTTTTCCATTCGTCTTTTCATCTGTCTTTATACAATTCTAGTTAATATTTTTGACCCATGTGCTGTCAAGCTTATTTTTCGGAAATTTTCACATCTATCGAGCCTCTCTTTTTTGAAATAGTGGCTGATGTTAGGTTTAAAATCTTTACGTATCTGGCCTGGCTCGTACATATAGCTTACAAGTTGCAAGAGACGTTCGGTCACTGCTTGTCCAGCGGCTTTTAGAGTTTCTGCTTGCACCTTATCTGTACCTGACGCCTTACCATTTTGCAGACCCTTTAATGCTTATTCAAACTCATCTCTAAGTATAAGATATCGTTTTCAATGTCTGATTCCTGTTCTAATGCTGTTAGTTTCCTCCTGCATATAAATTCCCTATATATTCCTGCCATCTAGCCACTTTGTCTACATTTTCTATAATGACTTTTCCTCACGCGTCCCTTATATTTTTGCTATACGGTTTTATACCTTTAAAATTCTAATTAGTTTGAATGGCTCGTCTATTTTCTCTATTTCCATCTTAGTTTGTAGGTCTTTGCACTTGTCATCAATCGATTGTTCTTTAGCTTTCTTACATTTGCGAATAATTTCCCATTTTATGGCTTGGTATTTGTTTTCTTGTTTTGTTTGATCTATTTTCGTATTTTCGTCTTTCTTCTATTAAATTCGGGATATCCTTTGTTATCCATGGTTCCTTTTTTTTGTGTATACCCCAGAATTTCTCTTGCCGCTACGTCCAAGCTGGATTTAGCGTTACTCCATTCTGTGTCTACTTCCTTAGTATAAGAAATTTTCCCGATATCTTTCAGCAATTTATTTGACTTTTTCAAATCTTTTATGGATGTCTTTGTCTTTTAGTTTCTCAAAGTCAGAGTGCACTTTTTATTTTTTTCCCTCAAATTTTTAAATTTAAGAACGGTCTTCATTATTACGATGTTGTGGTCAGTGTCTATATCTGCCTCTGGGTAGCTTCTACAATCTTTTACTTGATTCCTAAACCATTGTCTAACAAGAATGTAATCTATTTGATATCTTACTATATCTCCTGGCATCTTCCATGTGCATCGTCTTCTAGCATGGCGTTGAAATAATGTGTTTGTGATGGTTAAATTGTTTTTGTCGTAAAATTCTACCAGCTTATTTCCCTTGTTGTTTCTCATGCCTAAACCAAGTAAACCTACTACTGCTCCTTTCCTACCCTCACCTACCACTGCATTAAAATCCTCCATAATTATTAAATTTTCATGTCCTTTTACGTATCTTAGTATGTATGTCTCCTATATCTTTGTAGATCGTTTCTACCTCCTCACTATAGCTGGAAGTGGGCATGTGTATGTATATTATTATTGTATTTACCGGTTTAGATTCTAATCTAACCATGAGTATTCTTTTTTGCTTTTGTAAGTAGTTTTCCACACAGTGTCCTATCTTTTTCGCATAACTGTCCCCACACCCGAATTGCCTTCCTCTGATTCTGCATGAATTACCCTAAAGTTTTCACTCCAAAAATCCCCCGCCTCCGAACTTCGTTGATTACTACTATGTCTAGTGCTTACCTATCCATTTGAATTTTCAAGTTCTCTAGCTTACCTAATTGCTTAATGCTGCTGACATTCCACGCTTCGACTTACAAAATGTTCTCGACTCTTGTTTCTACACTTTTCGATCACACCCTCCGAAGTAGTCTTCTCCCGGAGATCCGAATGAGAGGGACTACTTTAACTCCGGAATATTTTACCCCAGAAGATGCCGTTATGTTAATTTCAATTTAGGTACACTGTGTACTTGGGAGGTAATGTGGTGGTTTCCCGTTGTCTCCACATTCCAGTAGTGTATCTTAGAATGCCATACCGTATGGTGTCTGTCAAGCTAAGTACCGAAAGAGCTGCCACCCTCTTTTGGGAACTGTCTTAGTCTGGTTCCTCACTAAAGACGCTACTACTTTGGTTGAGTCTGTAGATTGGTTCTTTAGATCACTGGAATGCTCAAGCCGTTCCACCTGTTCTAGTAATCTAGAACTTCTTCAAGGTGAAATGTCCGTTCGGAACGGTCTCCAATATGTATACTCCTAAAAGTATGTACATAATTTTAACTAATTATTCTTATTAATGCTCAGAGATTAATTATTACTTCAAAAAACCCTCCAAATACAAAAAGGTTTCTTTTCCTGTTATTGTAATACTTAAAAGAATTATTTGTTTACGAAATTGAAAGATATTTTACAGTCTGGTAATAGAGTTGATGTTTTCATTTAGACAGTATTTCCTGTACCAATACAAAGCAAGTGTTATGTTTTTTTGCCGCATTTATGAATACCACATCTAAATGTAACATACACAAAGAAGAACGTTGCATACAACTTATATAATGACTTATATATAGGTAGTTCACAACGCATTTGATAAATTTTTTATTCTTAATTCAGAGAAAGAAAGAAATCAATTCCTAACAAGCAATATTGTGTTGTAGAAAACACGCCATGAGTTAAGCACCATTACTACAATTGCTACAAAACCAACCCTTGGCCAGTTTTATAGCTCAAGTTTGCAAATTTCTATTATTACAAATTGTCACTTATGATTTCGTTTTCTACGGCGGCAGTCAATTTCTCCGATTCTTATTGTCCGGTTTTCTACAGATTTATGACAGGGTGCTGCCGGTAATAAGGGTAGTGTTCTATGGGAAAGGATGAAAAAGGTTGGATAGATAAACGAATACTACATCACAACACACATGATAACGCACTCCGAAAACGCAGTTGCATTTCCAAATTTTAGTACTGATGTGATCAATTTAAGTTCATGTAAATTACCGTCATTGTTTCAATACTCATTTTTCACTCCATGAGATTGGCTTATTTAAATTAGCTGATGTTCTACAACCAATATGAATAGGATACTTCAATAATGCGTGTTCACAGGACATTTTCCAAGAGCGGTAAAAAAAGATCTGAGCGTATCTTAATGTATTTACGCATATTTAAATCATTCTAATAGTACAATTGTAACTAATAATTTATAAAATAAACAGGAGCGAATTCAATAAATTAAAGTAATTACTTTACTTTTATACAAAAATAATAGATTTATTAAATATAAGAAATGGAACATGGTTATACAGTAATTGGAAAAAGACGTGTTAGGGTTTAATTCACTTAACACATAACAATTATTTTATTTTCTCTAAATTTTTCTCAAGTATTCGCCTCTGATCATGAAAGTTAAATGTTTCCTATGATTTGCCCTTTCTTCTGCAGTCATCATCATTCATCATCATTAGGTCTTCAGTCCTGGAACTGGTTAGAAGCGTACCCTCATTGTTTCATATTCTGAACTAACCTACATATTTCCCTGAAATTTGCACAGTCTGCATCTATCACTATCTGATCTAGGTCTACATCTACCGCCTTTTTCCTATCTCTGCTTGTAATATATCTCGTACTATTCCCCAAAAATGCCTTAGAACGTACTCTGCCCTTCTATTTCTCTTATCTTTTTCCCCAGATATCCTTGTTCCCCTACTATTTCTATAACCTTTTTGTTATTATCTTTGTCTGTCTATGCTATCATCCTCATACATCTGAAGCACAACATTCCAAAAGGCTGCTACCGATTTTCTGTCTGTTTTTCCTACTACCCATATTTCATAAGCATACTGTGCTGTGCTCCACACATATGTTTTCAACAATTTTCTTCTTGTTTCTACGTTTGTTGTCTTTGATCATAGGCGCTGTTCTTTCTTGTTAGATGCAGTTCGGTCCCCTTCTATTGTTTTACAATTATATACATTAATTCTCCGACATTCAGTGGTCGTGAAGGGGGGTGTCGCCGTGGATCAATGTAGTAAGCGTAAGACTACGGATCCCAAGGTCCTGGGTTCAAATCCCGACATGGCCGACTGCTTGAAAAATGACAGGTGAGCATTTTTCACAAAAATTACGCTCTCGTTCGGATGAGAGGTTAAATGGAGGTCCCGTGTGTGAGTGTTGTCACGCACGTTAAAGATCCCTACCTTGCCTGGAACGGCAAGGGTTCGGCAAAATTCTAAATTTCCAGGCAACAAAATACTCGCCTCCTGGCCAATGTAGTACCTTCTGGTGGAGCATTGGAAATATAAATGCACGGTCGTGAAGGGGTAAGCAGTCTATGGCTGCCAAGTTCCCCCAGCACTTGAACATTAGCCGATTTAATATTTTTTCTAATATATCTTTTTGCACAGTCAATATTAGTTGCAGATATTTCACAACCATCACCTGTAGTTGTTTATAATAATCAATAGATTTATTTGCGCTTATTTTTCATCATTAGGTTTTCTGTCTCAAAACTGGTTGGACATGTACCTCCAATTATTTATATTCTGAGCTAGCCTATACAGTTCCCTGAAATTCCCACACAGCCTATATACAGCTCGGTTCCCCTTTTATTTTTTTCTAATTATATGCCCTATTTCACCAAGATTCAGTGGTAAGTGAAAGGGAGGCGGCTCTATGGCGTAGTTGGTATGCGTATAACTACTATGCCCAAGGTCCCGGGTTCGAGTCCCGACACGGTCCGCTTGAAAAGTGTTAGGCGAGCATTTATCCTAAAAATACGCCCTTGTTCGCATGAGAGGTAAAATGGAGGTTCCGTGTGTGAGTGTTGTCATGCACGTTAAAGATTTCTACCTTGCTTGGAACAGCAAGGGTTTGGCAAAATTCAACATTTTTCAATTAAAAAAAACTCTCTTCCTGGCCAATGTAGTACCTTCGGGTGGAGCATTGGAAAATCAAATGTAAGGTATGTGAAGGGGTTACGCAGCTTGTGGCTGCTAAGATCCCCCAACACTTAGACAACTGCCAAGTTCATAGTTTTCCTGTAAATCCTTTCATACAATTAGCATTATTTGAGAATATTGCACAACCAATACCTGTGGTTGTTTATAATAATTATCATGTTTAAGTGCAGTTATTTTTTTCGTCATTAGTTTATCCATCTTGGGACGGGTTTGATGCGTACTTCCATTGACTTCTATTCTATGTTAGCCTACACACTTCCTTGAAATTTCTACAGCCTACTTGTTTCACTTGTTACACTTTTGTTTTCCTAGTGTACAAAATGTTGAAAGAGAAATATTTTCTTTTTCTTTTAAGAGGAGAATAAAACTATATCCTTGCTGGAGTTTTATTTTTAGTAATATCTACACATCAGTATACAAACAAACACACGTGGTACTTTTTACAATACACAAACATTTGACAACACACCACAATTAATTTTTAAAACAACACTTAATAACTACATAACACAAATGCTATTCGAAATATCGCAAAATACATTCAAGAATACTAAATACAAAATAATTCCTACGTCACTGCTAAAAACAAAAAATGTCTACCATGGACATATCGCGATCAATCCACGTATCCAGTTTCTTTTTTTGCCGATTCTTGCTATGAACCTCCCCATTTCTTTAGCGGGAAATTTAAAATTCTTGCATTTAACAGATGTTAGACTAAACTTAACATATATTTCTCTTTTGTGTTCCTTTTTGTCACCATAGATAGTTTTGGAATAATTATTAGCTATAGAATCGATTTATCATCATATATTTATATAGTTTAGAAAAATAAAAAGTTAGTATTTCACACTATCTGTGTGCAATAGTCTAGCCTAGATCTACCTCTTCTTCTCTTTTTTCCTATCTCTGCTTCTAATATATTCCGCACTATTCCCTCGTGTCTTAGTATGTGTCCTATCATCCTATCTCTCCTATTTTTTACCGTTTTCCACATATTTCTTTCTTCCCCCTACCATTTTTAGTACCTCTTCGTTCTTAGCTTTGTCTGTCCATGATATCTTCATCATACGTCTGTAGCGCCACATTTCAAAGGCTTCTACCTTTTTCTTGTCCACTTCTCCTGCTACAGTATTTTCCTACTACAGTATTGGTAATTAAATGCCAAAAACAGTAAATAAATCACATTACTTTTAATATAGCAGATTTCTTTCACATAATCATTTTAAATTTTGCCAAGTAGTTTTGCATGCCTTAATATACCATATCATTTTTTAGAAATACGATGGAAATACATCTCCTAGAAGAGAAACACAAAGAAGAAATGAAACTCTACAAACTACAATTATTTCAGTCACAACAGGAAATAAGCAATTTACAAGTGAAATTTCAACAGCAACAAGAACGACGGGCCAATATTGTACAGCAGCTACAAAAAGTCATGGAGGCTCAATGGTCTGAGGCTCTTAAAATTATTAATAATGGAAAAAGTCCTATTGTTGCACAAGACAAAAGTACAAATACTATTGATCAACTCAATCATTTAAAATCTAGATCTTATAACAACTTGGAAGAAATTTTATTTAGGGACGATACTAATATTGGTAAAAGTTTACCACCACATAAAACTATTAGCGTTCCCAGCATAAAGTTGTTTGACAATATGTCCATAGATTCAACTCTTGATGATTCTTTCAATAAAATTGTTGAAACTCCTCTGACTAGAAATGAGAAAAGCAAACAACAAGGTGAAAATGAATTTCAAAAATACGTGCAAATGGTAAGTTTCTATTTGTTTTTTGTGAAATGATAAATATGCCTCTGGCGAAGAGATATTTCTTGTATAAAAATTGATTGCGTAGTTTGTTTTAATTAGAAAATCTATATGCAATATTATGTTTATTATTGAAATGGAACGTTTTCTGTTATATTGTCATAGATAGAATCCTAGTGAAGCATTCACTCTTGATCTCGTCTTTGGTAATAAGCAATAGTACTGAAAAAGAAACACTGCCTTGATATACTTTATACTTATAACCGTTTCATTAATTAATACATAATGTGTCGAGTAATACACTTTCATTCTGCTGCATTCATCGACGTAGCCTAACAAAAAAAATCAACAAAAGAAAATGGCCTGGCTCAGACAGTGAGTAGGCGGGGTATTTCAATTACCAAAGAGGAAGGCAGGCCTGAAATAAAAAAAACCATGCTTGCGCTCATTCAATAAATCCACATGCAACATAAAAAAATTATAATTAAACAAACAAAAAAACATGTTGTATCAGCACAGTAGTGCCCAAACAAATGTAAACAAGAATAGCGCATACGCGTAATATACATTTAACAGGAAGAATAAAAAAATTCTTCTCAAAACGGCTAGCTGTAGTTTTTAGGTTCCGACCCTAAGTTAATTACCCCAAAGAAAGAAAAGAAAAAACAAAATTTTTCTTCTAAAAACGACAGCTCTCAATATTTATAGTAAATACAGCAGTAATTATCTAAAATTATTACAGGATATAATCAGTATGCAATCTACTCGGGACCATACATAACTCCTCACAGAAACACAGTCATTTACGTGGAACAAGGGCAATCATCTATAGCACAAACAACTACCTAACCTCCTATAATAAAATGGTGGCTAAACACTCACCCTCGAGTTTATAATGTAGAACTGGCTCCTATCGTCTCTAATGATGTAATGAAATAGGGGGCGTGTGATCCACCTTGGAGTTGTCCTCCCATCACAAAAAGGGGCGACAATCATCGGGTGCAGCACACAATATTGTGTGTGCAAAATCCCATTAACAAAAACCAGAAACGAAAAATACAGCAATAACGATGAGTACTTTTGTAGTGCTCAAGAAAGAAAATGCATATATCTTCGTTTTGAAATAACTCGAGTTCAAAGTAATACTAGTGTTATCCAATGCGAGTAGAAAACTTGAAAACACGGTCTTATCGGATAGTTCAGTACTTCATTTCAACGAGTCTTTAGATGGAAATCACATAAGTATCAATTATATGCGGTTGTAATGTACAACAAGTTAACAGATACCTAAAACAAGGTATTGACTATTTAATTATAGCATAAACTTTACCTTCGAAATAAATAAGTTTAAAATGAAAATTAGTAGTAGGTGTACTTATTGTAAACAGGATGTTGTCGACGTATGAAAGAGTAAAAACGGAAACGATATGAATGAATAATAAAATAAACAGATACGGTTTTACTGTTAAAAATGAACGTAACAATTCATTACAAACAAATCTAAGACAAGACAAAATCTAAGATGCTTTTGTACTGCTCTCTGTCAATGCACTTTCTCTCCCTTTTTAGTTTCTTTTTGCGCCACTCAAAATCTGCACTATTCAAATATTGGCATTACAATACACTTACGACATAAACGTATTCACTACATTAAGCCTACAAAGAATAAATTTTCTTAAAAGCTGTGCTTAGGATTTAATGATAACTAGAAAGGCAAAATAGTTTAGAGACATTGTTTTTTTTTAAGTTAATAATGTTGAAAGATTTACAAGTTCTCAATCTGAATCTTGTAACATATAAGCATTAGACCCAACCAGCTCGTATATCTTATACCATACATCTTATAGTGAAAACGGTCGACTAAGATGATCGCATGTTGATGACTCCTACAAAGTTATTTCTGAAGTGTGTGTTAGGGGTGGTTTCAGTGGTTCTAAATTTATGATATGAAAAACTTGCAAAGTAAATTTTCAATAGAAGTTGCGAAGATAAAAAAAGCTGCATTTTCTTGATGATTCTAATGCATTACTAATCTCGGTTGTATTCGCCATTCCTGATGGATCTTGATATCGTTTACAATATTCAAAGTCGGCTGGTATTTATTTATTTATATTCCCATTTTATAAAAGAAAGTATTGGGTGTCAAACATAAAATTCCAAACAGATATAATTGTTGATTAATAAAAATAACATCAGCACAGGTTCATTTAAAAATGCATTTAGAACAATTAACAATAGTATACAGGCAGCAAATAAGCAATAAATATTAAAATATCAAATATATTGTCATGCGTTCGCATCGGAATTGAACCTCATAAACATCAACCACAGAATCTGAGGTATTACAGAAAACCTTAGAAAGATCATTTTTTAAGATTGACTTAAACTGCTTCAGAGACAGTTTTGTATTGCTAGGGGTGCAGTGCATTGAAGATAATTTCATCGTATTTACATACATATCTGCTCTTCAAGATTCTGTGGTGTGGGATAGTCAGAAGGTGTTTGCCACACATGTTAAGATCATGAACATTACTATATCCCTGAAAGTTTCAAATATTCTTATGAACATAGATTAAGCATTTGTTACGTTCCAGTTTTGCTTTAAAAATTTCCCTTGTTAATTCATAAGTCCGCTTTACGATAATTTTGTTAAATCAACTACGTTGCTATTCTCACATCCGTCAACTTAATAATAAATACGCTGTCTAATACTTTTCAACTCAAATCCCTTTTGCTTTAAAACTGACAAGTTTATGCTACAATTAAATAGTTTACATCCTGTATATTTTATTTTTCCGCAATAAATACGCTTTCGAATAATTTCTCAACTTAAATCTATTTGCTGGGAAACGACAAGTTTATGATAAAATTTAAATAAGTCAATATCCTGTTTAGGTATTCGTGAGCGCGTTATACCTTCCGATAACGTATAATTGCATTCTAGTGGGTTTCCCATCTAAAGATTTGTCGAAATAATATAGTCTACTATTCTCGGGTTAAACCGTGTTTTCCAGTTTCATAATATTAATAATATTTATTTAAAGTAGGTAATCCTAATATTACAATACATTAAAATAGAAAATAAAAAGAACATGCTTTCATAATTTAAGTAGATATAAATACAAATACATTTAGTGTTACTTAGAAGTTACTCAAGACCAAAAAGAAAAATTAAGTATCAGTAAAAGCAACTGCTTACTCCTACCAAGTTTAGATCATTTGGTTTATTTTATACAGTACTTACATTTTAGTTAGGTTTTAGTTTTTTCATTAATTTTCGTTTAAAAGATATCAATGTATTACAGTCTCAAATCTCCTTTGGTAAAGTATTATATTTAATTAAACCTTTAAAGAATATTGAATTCATAGTCTTTTTCAATTGGGTCCTTGCAATATATAAATTGCCTTGTGACCTAGTTTCGTAGTTATGTATTTGGTTGGCATAAACAATAAACTCATCAAAATAACTTGGCATTAATCCATTGATAATTTTTAAAATAAATATCATTGTTAAATATTCAATTTTTTCAGTAACCGATAGCCATTCTAGGGTGCTTAACATTTTTTGAATGTTAGTCCTTTTGCTACTTTCCAGTATGATTATTAAACCTCTGGTGTGTAGTTTTTGAAGAGTACTTAACTTATTTTAGTCAAATAAATATAGTATTGTTGCGCAGTAGTCAAAATGTGCTTGAATGATTGTTTTGTAGACTGTAATTTTAGTTCTTAAAGACAATTTAGGTGCTAATCTTAAGAAGAAATATAGTTTTTTTGTAATTTTATTTTTAAAATAATCAAAGTGATTTTTAAATGTTAAAGTACTATCCAACATAATACCTAAATACTTAGTTTGTTCAACAATTTGTAGTGTTTCATCACCAATCTTCAATGTAATAGCATTTCTATCGAGTTTATTTAATTTATTAGTATTTCTAACAATCATTGCCACAGTTTTGCTTGTATTAAGTTTCAACTTGTTCATTTGAAAGTACCTATAAATTTTATCCAAGCTATTATTCATTTTATTTGTAGCTGTTTGTATATCAGACTCTTTGATTACAAGTAGGGTATCATCAGCATATAGATTAACAAATTCGCATTCGTGGTCAATACTCTGAAAATCATTTAAATACAAAATAAATAACAACGGTCCTATAATACTTCCTTGAGGGACACCATTTCTTACTAGTGAACTAGATGTTGAATTTCCTACTTTCATTTTTTGTCTTCTATTTGGCAGGTAGTCATCTAACCATTTTATCACTGTTCTACCGATGCCATAGTGTTGTAACTTAGTCAATAATAATTGTCTGTTAATTGTCTCAAATGCTCTTTTAAGGTCTAAGAAAACAGCAAGTATATACTCATCTTGATCAATGTATTGCTTCCACTTACTAAAAATTAACTGAATAGCAGTTTCACAAGAGTGCTTAGATCTAAAACCTGATTGATTACAATGCAGTAACTGGTTACTGTCCACGTGTTTATTAATTGGTTATATACAATAATTTCTAATATTTTTTCAATACAAGGAAGTGTCTTTATTGGCATGTATTCGCTTGCTAATGTGGCGTTTTGAACTTTAGGAATAGGAATTACTGTACTACATTTTAGCTTGCTTGGAAAACTGCCAGTTCTTAAGGAGGAGTTGACCAGATGAAGAAGAACATGCCCAATTGTATTAAAGGTTGCCTTAATTACTTTTGTGTTTACTGTATCTGACCAGTTATACTTGTTAGGTAGATTATGCACAATTTTTTTTATATCATGTAAGGCTAACAATTTAAATTCAGTAAATTTGACATCGTGGCTGTGCAATGATTATTAGTGTCGGGGATACTCCTTACAATATCTTCAATGCTGTTCACAAAGTAGTCATTTAAATGTTCGGCTATATCCTTTTCTTCTCTCGTAATGATTGTATGGTAATTATTTTCAAATTGTACTCTTTCTATATCACAATTATTTTCTTTATTACTAACCAACATTTTTAATATTTTCCACATTTTAGTGCTGTCTCTTCTGTTATTGTCAATTTGTTTTTCATAAAATTCTTTTTCTTTTTTCTTCAATGAATTAACAAATTGATTTCTACATGTTTTGTAATCTTTTCAGTTTACAACACATTTATTGAACTTTAATTTTTTTTATAAGCAAAGTCTCTTTCTTTAGCTTTGGCGTGCACTTCATTGTCATACCACTTTGAAAAGTTATGTGGTTGAAATTTGCTTCGAATAGGAGCTTCATGGTCATGGTACTAACTTTATTTAGTATATATCATTCAGAATTATATCAACATTTGTGGTGTCAAATTTACATGTACATTTTAAAAGTCTTAGGTTAATTCTGTGAATGGCTGCATCGTTTAGGTTTCTGAATTGACTTATTTGGTTATTACTATTATAGTGTTTATTTTCTTTAGTAATTGTTACTGATATAATTTTGTGATCAGTTATTATTGGTGTCGGATGGACAATAGCCCTGACTTGTTTAGCATTAGTTAAGATATAGTCAATTAACGTTGAACTATTTTGTACAATTCTAGTAGGCTCTCTAATTAATTGCTGTATACCATTTACCCTAATGAAATTACTCAACTTTTTAACATAGTAATTACCCTTATTCTCATAAATTAAATTGAAATCCCCTGCTATAATACATCGTAGGTTCGTGTTAAATAGGTTTTCACTCCATTCTTCAAAGTTATTCAGAAACACTGCATCACTTGCACTTGGGGAGTGATATAACACTCCTATGATCCATAGTGACCCAAATAATAAAACTTTCACAGTTTCACACCAATAATTTGGTTCCAATACATATTCTTTGTATGCTTTAAAATCAATGTCCTTGCGAATATAAATCCCCCCCAATATACTAGAGTCACATCTTACTAAGATATAATTGTCAATTGCAATTTCTTTATCCTCCACATTATTAGTTACTCTAGTTTCCGATAACAACACTATCATAGGATTATAACACATCACATCAACCATTAAATGATATTTGTTAGACATTATACTTTTGAACATTTAAGTAGATTATGTGAGAATTGAGTATTAATGACGAATTGCCATTTAGTTTTTTGAATTTCTATCATTATTTACAATTGTTGGTTTGTTATTAATATATTCAATTGTTTTTGAATGATATTCATTTTCAGTTATTTCTTTAAGTTTTTTTAACATCCAAATAATATTGCCGTTGTTTTGGTATTTGATCTCCAAATATCCGATCATTTTGATTTGTTAATTTTCTTCTATTTCTTAAAATAGACATTGCTTCATCCTGAGATACCGTTAAAACCTTAAGTGGCCGATTTTTGTTTTCCATGCGTTTACCCAGTCTAAAGGTTTTAACATTATCTAAATCAATATCAAAATTCCCAAGTAATTTACCAACCCTGGTTTTATCTTCTGCGTTTCTTTCAGTGTATGAATTACCATTTGATTGTTGAACATTCAGTATTATAATATTTCGTGATCTATTTTGCCTATCAATCATTTCTGCTATTGTCTCTTCACAACCTATTACACTTTTTTGTTTTTCAAGATCTTCATTCTTCTTCTGTAAATCTTCTATTTTTTGTTCAAAAATAATTAATTTATTTAAAAATTCCGGAATTCTAAATAAGCCTTTCTCACATCCATCGCATAGGAATATTAACTTTCACTTACTAAACTTCATACATCTAATTTCTGTCTCAGTTAACTGAGCACAGTCTTTACACAGGTGATTACTGCAATGATCGCAGTCAAATAAATAAGCTTTTTCTGAACAGTTTTGCTTCTCAAACAATAAATCTACTTCTGTATTCAGAAAAATATATTATCTAAAATACAGTCCTGGTTTATTAATTTTAATTATCCACACAGCTACAAAAATTTGGCATCCTAACCTCAGTTTTGGTAAGCACTAAAAGAATGCAGAAAATTTGTCAAATTTCATTTATAAATACTAGAAATTGATAATTTGAGCCGTTATCACCATATATTTCAGCATTTTATAATTTTTAACTGCCTAATAACACATATATGCTGAGCTCATTTAGCACATGTTCAAATGGTAACATAACCTCACAACCAATCGCGTTTCGATAACATGGATGTTTGCTTTTCAAATTCGTGTTACTTTGAACTCCTTTTAAACATTGATTCTGCAGCTTGTGCGTTGATGCACTTCTAAAAACTACCCGTTTTCTTACTCCAAGAGCGATGCACGTTTCTCCTTTATCAAATGTGTAGATTTGGTGTGGATCGCTCTTAGCTGGAGGCTTTGCTTGTTGCGTAGCCTGATTTTTCCTTGATGTAGATCACCTGCTCTTGCATGTAGACTGCCGTTGCAATTACGGTAGTAGCATGGTTGTTTCTGGCTACCACGACGTTGCTGGTCAAATCACTTCCGAAGGCTGACCAGCTAAGTATCCCGCCTGTGACTTGTTTTTTTTCAAACATACCCTGGGATAAACCCAAGTTGAAATTAGATACCCTAATGTTTGTTATGGTAAACGCCTTACTAGAAAGGTTTCTTACTTTAATGCTTTTGCATTTTTTAATTAATCCATCCGCTTATACGAAAGTATCAGCGTTATTCTTTTTGGTACTGATTAGATTTATTGCATGTTAGCTACGAATTGCGCACTTCGTGGAACACTTAGTGAATTTGTCCATAAAGTAAAATTGTTTTATTAAATAGTAACCTTAGTTAATTTTATTTTGCTGTTTTTATAGAAATTTCTATATTTGTGGTTTTGCATTGTAAATAGAAAATCGTTGGCGATGTATTATTTTTGTGTTGTTAGGAACCCTTCTCCTCTCTGCATTGGTACTTAGCCTGGTATATTTACGTTTTCTTGCGGTTACGTCATGTTATGTAGTATAATTTCTGACGCCCTGGCGTGGGGCCGCGATTTTTTTTTGTAATTAATTTCTGCTCCAAGTTTGTTTTAGTTAATTTTTGCTCCGATTTTTTTTTATTGTTAGTGCCTAAGTTCCTACATGACCCGCATTTTCTCGGCCTGATACTACTTATGTTTTGTCTCTTACGCTCAATATTATTGGTGGCTCATTTCAGATTGTTGGACTTGTGTTTTCACCAATAATCATAGTCCATTGAAAACGCTGGCGCCCAAGATTTTTCTTTATTCTTTCCTCCATCTCTGTATATTTTGTTCTCCCCGTCAAGTCTAGTGTTAGTTTTTTCCTCTGACTTTTATTTTATTCTACCGCCCCATTCTAATTTCTATTTTGTTGTTTTGCTCCTATTGGTGTTCCTAGAGTTTATTCGTCAGATACGTTTTAGATTGTCCTGTATTCGCAGTACTTTTTTTTTGCTTCTATCGAGTCTCGGTTAGCCTTTATTTAGTTATTTTCTACCAATTTCTTTCTTGTTCGTATTCAAAATGACTTCATTTTCGGTTTCCTACCAAGGTCCTTCTGTGTGGGAATGGAATTTAAAATTTACTGGTGCCCCGAACACTCTTACCATACATGATTTTTTGGAACGAGTCCAAGAACTCCGACGAACTCACCATGTGTCTGAATTGCAGTTATTCGTGTCTGCAGTGGACTTGTTCGAGGCTAAAGCGTTACTTTGGTATCGTGGTTGCCGGCATAGGTTTTCTGTCTGGAAGTCGTCCAATTTACTGATTCAATATTTTGAACCCTTGAATTTTGCTTATAAGTTTACTACTACTGAGGAAAATACTTTTGCTACACATGACCGAGTTGTTAAGGTTTCTCCTATACCTACAAGTAGATGCGATACTTCTTTCGTACGTTCTGCTGTTCTTTCTTCTTGTTCTACTTCTACTCGTCAGGTCGTATGCTTTAATTGCGACAAACCTGGTCATGTTTCGACACGTTGTACTCGTCCTCAAGTACTCCATTGCTATGGTTGCGGATATAAGGGAATTTTTCGCCGCAACTGTCCAATCTGTCATCCTACTACTAATAGGTCTTCAAATCATACTCCAAATACTGTCCTCGCCTCTAGCTGCCTAATTTCTTCTACTTCTCACTCTACGTTCTCTTCTGTCCCTCATCCAGGTTCTGCTACTACTATCAAAACCTACCCTTCTTCGCGAATATAGCTACTAACAGAATTTCTTTTGTTTCTAGTTCTACATCATATCCTACTCCTCCTTCTGCTCGCCCTACTTATTCACTTTCACCCCAAACTGTGCCTCCACCCCCTCCACCCATATTTCGACTTAGTGACTCGCAGGTAGCTTCTCAAGAGGTTGTTCCCGTTTTATTAAATGATTCTACCCAAGAAATTTCTGTCTTGTCGGCAAGTACACATGTCGCTGAAGTGTCGATAACTTCTAATTTAGTCAGCGAAGGTCCTGTTGAAGTCAGGGAACCCGTCGCTATGGTGTCTGTTGCTGCTGTTGTTAGAGTCGTACTTGATCCTGTTTCGTTACCTAACCTTACTCATTTTTCTCATGCTGACAAAATGCTACTTGCTTCTGTTCTTTTAGTTAAGGTTGGTGAAATCTTAGCTGATGTCTTGTTATCTGTTTTCTATTTTCCAAGATAGATATTTTGGTCTTATTACCCCTAATTGCTAATTCCCAAGATAACTCCTGCGGACTTAGATAACTAATTCAAGACATGCTAATGCAATTGTTAAATTATTTAATTAATCAACAGGACGTAATAAACAATACAAATATTATTGAATAGTCAAAATAACTTTCTCAAAAAACTTCAAAGAATGAAAATAGCTTTCATCCATATAGATAGTACATTATTTGGAAATCAAGATTTAATACATTTAACTGTCTATTCCTTTACTGTAATTCGTTGCGAAATAAATATTGGCAGTAACACTACAAAAATAACACATCCAATCGAGGTTTGTTAATGATCTGTGGGTTCTATCCTTTTAAATAAAATTGGATGATCCCTAATAATCATGAGGACAACTTTCAGTATCCTTTAGTTTATCATAGCGCTCCCCAAATCTTTTTTTTTGAAGGATTTGTGGTGCTAGTATAAAACGCTAAAAGTAACTACGCCACCTACACGACCTTTTTAACGTAGAAAAAATTAATAAATATTTGTCAAATTATTAATTAGCAAATTAATATAACATCAATGTAATAAATTTATTGCTTGTACTCATTAAAAACTACTGCCAGATTTTAACTTATATTTATCAATTCAAAATAATTAATTACAAGTGTGCAACACTTTTAATTAAATAAAATCACCTTGATTACTATTGCAGGAATAAGCAGCATATTGTTACGGGCCAATTCAGCACTACGACACCAAGGGACGGATCGGAATTCGTGCGCGGCCTAGCTCTAGCCGGTGAGGGGTGGGTATGATAAAAGTCGTAGGTCGGGATTGCTAAATGCCCTAAGATGACAATTATAATGGGGCGTAAACTTGGTAGTATGCCAAAAATCGGGTATGACGGCAAAATTAGGTGGGCACCGCCAGTAATGTCACTGTGTTAGATATAATCGGGGTCTCGTTACTGGTCGAGCAAACGCCCCTGCACTTGTTATAATAAGAAAATATGAAAGTAAAGAAAACTCACGGTGTAGAATGTACTGATTCACCATATTCACGCAAATTACTACAACCGAATAATGCACCTGGATTATACTCTTAACTCTATTTACAAACACATGGCTGAAAAGAACACATTAATTAAGTACAGTAAGTAACATAAACAAAGGTGTATATAAGCAAATGTAGGTACGGCGTATATTGAGTACGCCACAACTACGATCAAATTAATTATGATAACTAACCAAAAGTAAGAACTAGGGGGAAGTTTGCACTGGCCAGGGCTACCAAAGATATACTTGTGAGTACAATTATTTCTAAGATGGGGTAGGGTTGAATGCACCTGGGCCTCACGGCAGTACGGGTTCTTAGGTTTGACGACCAAAAGAGTGTATACTATAATCCGAAATATCACGTGTGTTACACCGGGTGCATGCAAACCTCCGGTAACAATGTGGACGGTAGACGTAAGTCTACTTGAACTATCTAGGCGCTACAACTGGTACAGTCTTACGTTACGAAACAAGTTGTACAATTTGGAAAAGTATCGCAGCTTTAAAAGTTTACGGACTAATAGATATACAATGCGCACACAAGCGGCTTCCTGTTTTACACTGTTGACTACAGTGAAAGTAGGGTAAATACGGGGCGGAACACACTATCTACTTTTAGTTTCACTGACGGTAGATGCAAAAGAACATTCTATAGTTCAGGGTAAAATATCCCAATACCAGCGTGCGAACTAGTTTGGTCACTTAGTAACTACTACAGTGCAACGCTTACCTTGAAGGGTTTGTGGGGTGAATCAGATCACTATAGACACAGCGAGGAGAGTGGGTGTCGGTATAATGCAACAGCCCAACTAACTTTATCATAGGTGTGTGTTAATTCATCAGGTTCCCGACTACATCGGCTGATTGCAGCGTACGGCAAATGTAATCTGAGGTCACTTTTCTTTCATCCAAATAAACTCCCAATATGAATTGGCATCTTATAGGTATAACAATGACGGTATATAACATCGGATGTTAGAGTGGACCTACAAAAGATTAATTAAAACACACCCCAAACGTAAAACGCGACTCGACACTTTTTAATAAATTTGACAATCCTTCCTGTCACTTTCTAGCCTTCTTCGCAATTTTGAAAAAGTGTACAAGTTTACTTGACTGTCCTTTATCACAAATTGGCATGTTTAATATGCTCGCTAAAGTAAACTATACAATACTAAACGTTGAATTAAACCGAACGTTACAATATACTTATTAATTTGGGCGCCATGTGTAACCTATTTACACTTCCTGTAATATAATAAAGAAAACTAACTTTATTCTACCTTCGTTAAATTAAATGTGCACCTTAAACCAAAAGATTCTTTTACTTCAAGGGTAGACCTTATCATCAGGGTTGTAATCGGGGTTTTTTGTACCTTTTCAGGCAATAGCTACCTATTTATGTCCTTGACCTAGGCGACCCATTTGGACAAGGTAACAGCTGGAGTGCTTAGTACTTCAAGAACATCATGGCCGACCGCCAAACAACGGCTCTAGAACACCACATGTAAAATCCTTCAGCATACGTTTTGAAATTTAATAAATTCTTCTTTGAAACACAATTACCTGAATGTGCCAATTCTATAAATTTTGGATGACAGTGAAGCGACTGTGAAGTACATATGTTCAACACTAACACACTTGGTACTTTTAAGCGTACAATAAATGATAAAACAGATAACCCTTAGAACAAAATTAATATAGGATGACAAATATTCTTACTCCTAACCGACGATGCCATTCTTGCAAAATGGAATCACCTTCCCAATGCAATAGCAAAATTAATTTAACAATTAAATGCTGTATTTTGTCCATTTCTTATCAGAACTCGGATGGAATAGAACAGGTAAAGTGGGAAGGCGCAAGACACTATAATGCGCATATATTCCCTACACGGCTATGTTTCAATTAACAGGCAGAAATGAATATTTCTTAGCATACACTCATGACACAAGGCGAGTACTTGAAGTTGCATAACTTGCAGGATTAGTGACAGAATAAACGAACTGTTACCCCAGGTTGAAGCAAGGGCATTCGTGAAAGTATGGAAATTTTTCGATTTAAATAGTTTATGAGGAATATACTGATTACTTAATTTTTTTATTATTTGATGTAGTATATGATTCGTGAGCTGGCAAGAAGAGCTCGGTTGATTAATCGTCAATTAATTTTGTTTTAGGTGTGTTAAATTTATTAAGGGTGTAAGTGTACTTAACTTATTTTTGCTTTATCAAGTTTAAAAAGATAAAAGTTGGTGAATTCAGTGTTCAACAAGAACTAATGTTCAAACCCCCATGCCAGTACATTCCTAACACCAGCTAGCTATTTTCTCTTGTAAAGTTGTTCTGTTTATGTTAGCCATTTATTCTCTCCTCTGTCTGTAGATAGATTTCAGAAGGAATAGTCTATCAACAATCTCGGTGACACCTTTAGGCAAAGCTTCACAATTTAAACACGTCCATGTTTCAAATTTAAAGGTGTGCTACAGTTTATCAAAATTTATAAATATTTGATATGACCCATGTTATTAGCATCAGGTCCCAGTGTTTATTAAAGACATCCCATAGCATTAATTTTGTACCTTTATTATTTTAGACGTGACGATACTTCCAGTTTATTCACAATTTAATGTGAACGGGAATTGTTACATTGTTTTAACAGGTTGTTCGCCAATCATTCTAATCGAAACGCGTCAGGATTTTTTGTTGCTGTTATCGGCTACTTTAATCAAAATGAAAGTTGCATTCTAGCAAAACTTTTAGTATTTCACCATATATTATGCATTGATAGTGAACCTGTTAAGACGGGAACATTATTCTTGTACGTTAAGAGGCATTTTTATGTAATTGTCAAACCTCTTATTATTTATTTATTAATAATTATACATTTTAGCTTTTAAACAGACAACCTGGACATCCTGTAGATGAACATGGAATAAAATATCAAGAGGCATATGAGGTTAAAGTCTTGCTGATTTTAGTAATGTTATATAATCTCTATTTTAATTTATTTTAGAATCAAGTACAAATGGATGGCACTAAATTAAATAAATTAGGAACTAAAGATCGTCCAGGAAAACGACCGTGGAAATAATTAAATATAAAGTAACATTTAAAATTCCCAAGTGTGGTCCTATTTTTGGAAGTGTGTTAATTAAATGCAGTATTCACACCAGCAACAATCAAGGTCTTTTAAGAAATAAAGTTGTAGAGAAATTAGACGAAGGAAAAGATTACACGATTTTGTAAATACCTGTGCATTAATTTATATCAATTATGTATTTAATTGTGTAGTTCTGGTTAAAGCAAATATGTATCGGTGAAAAAATTAAAAATTCCATGAGGCCACATTGCCGCCAATGAAAAAAATATAAACTTCGAAAAAGTACAAGCCTATCAAAATATTTAGAATATATGTTGTATTATAATAACTGTTGTCAGATTAATCAAAGGTATGAATTTTATATGTAGTCACTTTAAAACAAATTTGAGTCATCAGTCTACCATTACATTATAATAAACATCTGAGTGTTGTTCTACAAACTTTTACAAATAATAAGGCTTGTAAACCACTTTGTGAACTTTTACAACAATAAGTATACTTTAACATCTTTTCTTCGTATTAAGATTGTATCTATTGAGCATGTAATAGGCTAGGAACACCCTACTACAATTCTATCCATTTAATACTCTTACTAGAGTATGTGAACATTAATTTGTTACTGATCATTTTCTTATTGATATGCCAACTGCTTCTATGCCGAGTAAATGCTTATAATTTCTTTTCCATTGAAAATGTATGTTATATTAATAGTAGAAAAACAAAGATTTGTATGTGGAATATTCTTTCGATATAGTGGATCACATTTTATAAATTCAAAACAAAAGTATATGTAAAAATGTAAGTTGAGAGAGTATCGCAAAGTAATTTTGGCTCTAGAAACATTCTAGGCTGCATTGCCACGAAAAGCGATTTTAAACTTCAAGGTGGATCCAGGTTACCAAACCTTGAGTTGTGGAAGGAATATTTGGAAATTGAAATATAAACAGAACTTTGACAAGATTTAATCAAGTATGCAATCGCAATACCAAGCAAAGTTGCTATAATAAATAATTAGTATTCAAGAAACAAGTGAACAAAAGTAATACATTGATCGGTATGAGGCATTAATTCTAAAATAAACACAATTTGATGCTAATTGATTGTTAATCAATACCAAGAAATAAACACAGTTGCACTAAGCACATCTGTTTTATTATTTTTATCGTGACGTTTGATGCTACTGACTTTAGAACATAAGATATGAAGTACAATTCAACGTTTATGAATCAAATTTCAACTGGCAAATAAAAGAAAATATCCAACCTCCGAGCACAGTTTAAATAACAAACTATGTGTATGTAGGCGGATGCAAATCATAAACAAAATATTTTGAAACCCCCTTGTTAATCAATGTGCTAGTGTGACCTTGCTTTGAAGCTTGTAGTCGATTACTTCAAATAACATAAATATATAGTTCAATCTTACCCTACTCCCTCAGTGTGTTGACTTAACACTTTGATTTATAACACAACTGCAGTGGTTACTCTTAATTAAATTATCTCGTTCACTCTTACTTATACAAGAATCTGATTGTACTCCTTACTCGAACAGCTTTCCAGTATCCACTAAATTTCCGCTCCTGTGCTACCTGCACTTAACTGACAAGCTTTGAAAAACTCCCGCCACAAAACTATATACTCTATGCTCTTCATGGAACTTAGGTTCTAATTTACGTACAACATTACATCCTATTTATACCTTACATTTGATTTTCCAATGCTCCACCCAAAGATACTACATTGGCCAGGAGGCAAGTTTTTTTTACTGGAAATTTTGAATTTTGCCGAAATCTTGCTAATCCAAGGAAGGTAGGAATTAGCGTGCATGGTAACACTTGCACATGAGATCCACATTTTACCGTTCATCTGAATAAGGGCACATTTTTGTAATAAATGCTTGCCTAACATTTTTCAAACGATCCCTGTCGGGAATTGAACTCGTAAAGTTGTGATTAACAGTCATACATGAACCTGTCTGATTCACGGAGCCATCCAGTCTATTTATGGCACAAGTGGAACATGCGCATCATAAACGTGAATGATAAAAGGATATATTTATTTTACATAATACTAATTATTATTAAAACAGGACGTGTCTGGCATATCACCCCTCAATTTAATTCAGTATCGAAAAGAAGATAAGATACGAATTCAACTTCATGATTTTTACACACCATACGTTGAATTTAAGTAAATCTTTAAATTATATATATTCTGAATTGCCGTAGATAATCCAGTATGAATTGGGGTTTAGTATTTCAGTTACCGTCGCGTCCACAGTATAAAAGAAAAACTTTTTTATCTCCCTATCTTCCACTGATGACTTCAGTGGGTTTTAATTAATACCGTGTCCCCAACCTTAAATTGAGTTTATTTTTTTGTGTTTTGTTTGTGACAAAAATGCAATCCGTGCCTTAACTTCTGCTGAACAAAAATATTCAGCTACCGAACGTGAACTATTTGGGGTTATCTTTGGTATTGAAAAATTTAGAGGATATGTTGAAGGTACACATTTCACAGTAATTATTGATTGTGCAGCCCTCACATGGTTATATAACTTAAAACAACCCGCAGACCGTTTGGCAAGATTGAACTTGCGTATCTCTCAATTTACCTTTGACGTTAGGCATAGACCTGGCAAATTAAATATCGTACCTGATGCCTTATCTCGTGATGTCACCTCTCTTAATCTTCCAAATCTAATTCCTGATGCCTGGTATCTTAATAAGATCAAGAAATTTTCTGAAAATCTCGATAAATTCCCCACCTTTCGTGTAACAAATAATAGATTATATAAATTTGTATCCTCCTCATCCCACAAAATATCTAACATCCCTGAATGGAAACTTGTTGTCCCTACCGCTAACCGCAGTGAGGTTCTTAAATTGTGTCATGATGATCCTATAGCTGCTCACCTTGGTGTTACGAAAACCCTAGCTAAAATATCTGAGTTATATTATTGGCCTACATTAAAACAATCTTTCTGTCGTTATATTAGGAACTGTAAAATTTGTGGTTCTCAGAAGAGCTCACAAGAGGCTCGTTCTGGCTTAATGGGTAATTTTAAACGTGTATCTTATCCCTTTCAATTAATATCGCTTGATTTATTAGGACCTCTCCCTCGATCAAAAAGGTAACCAATATCTTTTAGTTGTCACCGATTGGTTTCCTAAATTTGTTATGGTGCAACCGTTACGTAGAGCTACATCTGCCGCTATAATTAAATTCTTAGAGCAAAGTGTATTTCTTATCTTCGGTGTTCCTCAGATTATTCTTTGTGACAATGGGGCGCAATTTATCTCAAAAGATTTTCAAAATTTGATTAAGAGCTACAAAGTACAAAAAATTTGGTTTAACGCAAAATACCATCCCCAAGTAAACCCTACCGAAAGAGTAAATATAGTCTTAATTACTGCTATCTCTCCCTATATTGATTCAGACCATACTACATGGGATGAAAATATTTTTAAAATTGCTCAAGCTTTGCGTACATCTAAACACGAAGCAACCCAATTCACTTCGTCATTTCCTGTTTTTGGAAGATATACCCCAATCGATGGGAGTTATTATGGTTTAGTTCCGGACGATACTAACATAATTGAATTTGACGATAAAGTACGCTGGGACAAAGACCAACAATCATTACCTTCTATCTTTAACGACGTTAGAAAAAATTTGCTAAAAGCTTATGAAAAAAGTAAGGACCACTATAATCTGCGTAAACGCAATATTTCCTTCGCCTTAGGCGAACATGTTTGGAAAAAGAATTATGTCTTATTGGATACAACTAAGAAATTTTCTTTAAAATTAGCCCCTACATTCATTCTATGTAAGGTAACTCGTGTCGTTAGTCCACTTATCTATGAACTTTAAGATGCTGAAGGAAAACGCCAAGGAAGGTGGCATATTAAAGACTTTCAACCATTCTCTGCTGACCCAAATGCTAATTAAATTTTCAC
The DNA here is from genome assembly GCA_036346225.1 of Platerodrilus igneus. Classification (NCBI taxonomy): domain Eukaryota; kingdom Metazoa; phylum Arthropoda; class Insecta; order Coleoptera; family Lycidae; genus Platerodrilus; species Platerodrilus igneus. The sequence goes on from JARFIW010000244.1 coordinate 7,025,504, forward strand.
TTTCTATTTCCTTTTTACCTAATGTTTTTTGTCCCTACTATGAATTAGTCAACTTCAATTACTTATTCCTTCTCTTATACAGCACCTATCTTCTACACGTTTAACTTATTTACCTTAAACTAGCTATATTTTTACTGCTTGTTGACTTCCCTCTTGAATTTATTGTTAGTCACATATCTGTTTATTTTCTAGGTCCCCCAGTATAACTCTGTCGTTTCATTTAATTAATCTTCGTAGGAATTATTTTATTGAATATTGGGTGAAGAAGCTTACCTGATGATAGGAACGTAATTTGTTAGGTTAGTAATGTAAGAAATTAGTAAGCTGGTACTGTTGGTAAATTTGTTAATTCACAACCATGTCATGAACAAGTTTTGATATGTATTGTTTATTAAGCCAAAGTACCAGTACTTAAAAATTTGCTAAAGTGCAGAGTAACCTGCTCTTTTGGACATTTTCAAATTTGGGTATTTTCTTGTCAAAAAAGAAACAGTCTAGATGCAACGCTTATGTGCGTATGCACTTAGAAAACTGCAATGTTAGCTTTAGTTATAGTATTTAGATTAGGCGACTCGTCGCATTTGTTTTAGTTTTAGTAGTGTTTCATGCTCCCCGACAAATTTGTGCTGTCGATTATAACCACGCCACATTAAAGACTCGTGTGTGCACTTTAAATGTAGTCATAAACAGTGGCGCTACACATTCCGTTTCCTGGTAGTTCAGAAGACGTGTTATTGGTAGGAAAAAACCAGGTGGCGCCTAAAATAAACATTTTGTAGAATTTAAGTTAGGGTTTATGTAGGTTAGTTAGGATTTAGATTTTAAGCTTTTTACCGTGTTAACAGTCATTTTCTTTTTTTAAGATTTTTTTTACTTTTATGGCTTTGTCGCGATTGTTACATGCCGAAAATTGGCTATGTAAACATTTTTAATTTTACTTTAAATTTGTAAGTGAATTCGCGCCAATATTTTAAAAGACTTGTGCGCGCATTTCCGTCACTTTAGATAGTTGCGTTGGCGCCCGAGAATGCGCAGACGCGGAGTGGGGAAGAAAGTGGTGGTTTCCGTCACGTTATGGATTAGCGAACTAAACGTCGAACAGTGTGGTTATCTTGGGTGTGCCTTTGTCTTCCTTTTCAGATATGTAGGTTTTCTGCCTTTTACCTATTATCGTTCCTCCTACCTGGTTCCTTTATCGTACCACTACAGAAGGAAGAAAAATTATTCTGGTTTGACGAGGGGGCGAAGCCCTACCCCGCCTAACTAACGCCAGAACAGCACCATGTTGTGAAGAGCTCCACAGTTTACGTGAGTACATTTTATCTTTTCCTATAATCGCAATAATCATTTTTTGCATGTGATACAATAATTTGAAACATAAATCTGACGTAATATTTCATGGCGCAATATTATGTACGTGTTCATTATATGTATTGCTTTTTGTCGTAGTGGCTCTTATCAATTACACTGGGACTTTAACAAATATACCTTAGAATAGAACTCTGGGAGTGTAACATTCTTTGTTTCCGCTTTCGTTGCTGATCGTTCCTTCACTAAATATATAAAAACAGGACTATTGATTGTATGTGAGTACATGATACTCGAAACAAATTTGTTTTTGTGGAATGACCAAAGTGCACTTCATTTGGTCTATATCCAGTATGCTCATGAATCATATGATTTAAAAACTTCCCGACTTCAGGCAAATATTAACCCACATTGTACGTTTTTTAAAAATTAATGCACATAAAAGTCACCCAACTTCATTATTTACTTTTTCTGTGAGATTTCCTTGTGGGAAAAACTCTGAAGTATGGCTTACCTCAACTCCTTGACGAAATGTTTCTTTCCATAAATTACTCTAAAAACATGTACTGTTATCGCTTAGGGTCCTTTTTAGCCTACAAGTCACGATAAGGTACTTAATTTTTAAAGAATGTAATTATGCAACATACCTCTCCTAAAATGATAAAGACTTGTGTTTACTCAACACATCGATCGTTATTGAAATTTGAGTAGCTGCATCTCGCTAGATTTTGGAAGAGAGTTAATTAAGTCCATTGAAGTTATGTCATTTGGTCCTTCAGCAATATATTATTTATCTCTTCTGTACAACCAACTTTGTTTTTGACATAAATCACAGCTAATGACTAATTTTCTTATTATTTTGTTCCTCAAGCACTAAAGCAATCTCCATACCTTTTGGAATACACAGTTTATACCCTGAGTTTACGGCAGACCTCTTTTTAAACAATATTGTGGTGCTCCACAAACCACTCCATAACCCTTCTTTTAATTTTATCTTTCTTTTGCAATTCTGCTTTTACCGTTTAACATAATTCATCATTTTCCTATTCCTCTACAATATTTTCAAACTTTTTCCATAAATTCCTTGACCATTATTCCTGTTTGATAGCAAAAACCTTTGGTATGACCTTGAGACCAATAGGAAAATGGAAAAACATATCACTGATGATATTAGCTGCTCCACTCCAATTTCGAATGAATACTTCTGAATGAACAAGATCCAGCAAGTTAACATCGAATTTAATAACTTACAACTAAGCATGAACGCTAAGGCCTTATCCGTATGATCAGTAATCAAAGTCAGCTAAAGTTCTCTACTGCTGCGACGTCACAGCAATGGTCAACATTTCTTTGTCGGTACTCCCTGTATGTTTGTTGTGGTTTGCTTTGTGTTTTTATTAATCTTTCTTGGGTATTAAAACACTCAGAGTTTTTAAAATTGTCTTTATTTACGTTTCAATCCATGACCTAGGTTCGTTGTCAAAATAATAAAAAATTTTAAGTTTGGCATTTATTACACAAATTGAAGTTGACTTTGATTTATTAATGTTTGATTTGAGTACACTAGGCAAAAATTTTTAAAGTTTAAAAGAATGATTGCCTTCAATTTGTGTTGCGCCCTGGGAACGGCTTTTTAAGGTAGCCAGTATGCTTAACATGAAATCAGCTGATTAATTTTTATATTTATATTTATTATTTTGACAACTATCCTAGGCCATGGATCGAAACATAAATAAAGACAATTAAAAACTCTGAGTGGTTTAATACCCAAGAAAGATTAAGGAAAATTTCTTTGTTGGGCATCGTATAGCGAAGTTCATAACCTTTCAACGTGCGACTGAAGAACGTTGGGTTGGTCAGCTTCGTTATCAACTTAATACTGACATGCACCTAACCCATATGGTGAGGCATTCTTCCATATGTAAAAATGTTGATTATGATTCTTAAAATGCTAATTTAATTTTTGACAACCCCAATCCTGTAAATTGTCTTTCTCAATAATCCTAATAAAACAATAGTAACTTCCACAAACTTTTCGCAAAATCTATCATAATTGACAAAACCTAACAAAGACCTAAACTCGTATATATTGTTAACAATTTAAACTCTTGTATAGCTGAAATGCGAGGGATTCATACTGACTCCGAATGGAGTTATTAGATGAACCAGGAATTTAATACAAATTTGCATTTTAAAAATTTTATAGTTAATTCAGTACCCTATAATCTTTGTTGTAGAAAGATATGGGAGCCTAACACAATATTTCCCAGGTGTGCTTGGACTAAAACACAAAATACATATGATGGAAAGCTCACAAGTAAAATTCTTGTCCAGAGGTAAAATACTCCCTCATTCGGATCTCCGGGAGGGGTACTTGGGGCTCGTCATCGTAAGAATATAAAACAACAGTTTGATTTAGTGATAGGGACTTGGAATGTAAGGTCATTACTTAGAGTAGATAAGTTAACGAATTTATTAGTCGATATGAGAAAGGAAAAGCTGGACATTTTAGGTATTAGTGAGGTGAGGTGGCCAGATAGGAATGACTTTTGGAAAGATAATTATAGAATAATTACAACTTCTTCAACTAATGGACAAGCAGGCGTAGGAATAGTGTTAGGTAAAAGATTAGGGCATAAAGTTAAAGAGTACTTACAATTTAGTGATAGAATAATTATGGTTAGATTGAGTACAAAACCCACAGACACTGTTTTAGTACAGGTTTACATGCCAACAACTCAGTACGAGGATGAGGAAGTAGAAAAGGTATACGAGGATATAAATAGTATAGTGAGAAAAGTAAAAGGAGATGAGAATTTAATAGTTATGGGCGATTTTAATGCGTCAGTGGGAGAACGTAGTGAGGGAAAAATGGTAGGAAAATTTGGGTATGGCAGACGAAATGATAGAGGAGAAAGATTAGTTGAGTTTTGCCAGGAATATAGATTAGTAACTGAAAACACCCTATTCGAACAACATGTAAGGAGAAGATATACCTGGAAAGCGCCAGGTGATAGGGCTAGATATCAAATAGATTATATTTTAGATAAACAAAGATGTAGAAACTAAGATAAAAACTGTCGTAGTTATCCAGGGGCTGACATAGATAGCGATAATGACTTAGTTAAAATGAAGTGTAATGTAAAATTTAAAAAATTGAGAAAGGTTAAAAGAGAGAGATGGGATCTAGGTAAGCTTAATGATAGTAGGGTAAAAGAGGAATATAAACAAGTATTAGATAATAAGAGCAAAGAGATAGCTGTAGGAGGGAATGTAGAAAATAGATGGAAAGAAATAAAACTGACTGTACATGATACAGCAACATAGACTATAGGTAAGAAAAAAATAGAAGCGAGAAAACCCTGGGTAACAAAGGAGATATTAGAGTTAATAGACAATAGAAGAAAGCTTAAACCTTTCAGAGAAGTGGATAGTGAAAGTAAGCAAAAATATAATACAGTTAGAAATAAGATAGTACATGAGTGTAGAAAAGCTAGAAATAAATGGATGGAGGAGAATTGTAAGGGAATACAAGATGATTTCAGAGTAGGTAAGACAGACAGGGTTTACAGGGCAGTTAAAAAGTTTTTTGGGGAAGATAGGAAAAAATATAATGGTATTAGAGACGAGAATAATGAGCTTCTAATAAATAAAGTTGAGGTAGCAGATAGATGGAAAAGATATTTAGAAGATTTATATAAGGGAGACGATATGGATGAGTTAGAGAACGGCCAAGACGAGGATGTAGAAATAGGGTTCTCAATATTAAGAGAGGAATTTGATAGAGCTGTTCGGAATCTTAAACTAAATAAAGCGCCAGGGATAGACGATATTCCTGCAGAATTAATAAAATATGCAAGTCAGAAAACTTTAGACAGATTATATGAACTAGTAAAAGTAATATATGATACAGGTGAGGTTCCAATAGATTTCGAAAAAAATATTATTATCCCAATCCCAAAAAAAGTCAGGAGCTGATAGGTGTGAGAATTTTAGAACGGTTAGTTTAACTTCTCATGCTTACAAAATACTAACAATAATAATTAAAAATAGAGTAGAAGCTTTGACTGAGAATTATTTAGGCGAAGACAGAGGGACTAGAGAACCGATACTAATGATTAGGGTAATTATCGAAAAAAGGTTACAAAAAAATAAAAAGACTCATTTCGCGTTTGTAGATTTAGAAAAAGCATTTAATAGGATTAATTGGATTGTTATGTTCAGAGTTTTGCGAAAAATAGGAATCTCTCATAGGGATAGAAAAATTATTTAGTCTATATAAAAACCAAAGCGTAGTAATTAGATTTGATGAAATAGAAAAGGAAGCTAAGATTAGAAATGGTGTTAGACAGGGTTGTATACTGTCTCCCTTGTTTTTTAATGTTTATATTGAAGAAGCTTTAAACTTAGCTAGAGAGAGAAAAGAGATAGGTATTAGTGTACAGGGACGGAAAATAGACATGTTACGTTTTGCAGATGATATACCCATTATAGCAGAGTCTATAAAAGAGTTAGGAGAGTTTTTAAATATTTTAGATGAGATACTACAGGGTAACTATAGTATGAGAATTAACTCAGTAAAGACAAAGATAATGACAGGTGAGTTACAGCCTATTTCTAAACCAAAATTAAAAATAGGTAATACCGAGTTAGAGGAGGTAGATGAATTTTGCTATTTAGGTGGTATAATTACAAAGGATGGACGTAGCTAGAATAGCTTAAGCTAGAAAAATGTTTTTAAAAAAGAAAAACTTACTAATAGCTAATAGTATTAGTTTAGGTACTAGAAAAAGTTTCTTAAAGTCGTACGTATGGAGCGTTCTACTATACGGTAGTGAGACTTGTACAATTAAAGAAGTAGATAAGAAAAAGATAGAAGCTTTTGAAACTTGGTGTTATATGAGAATGTTAAAGATTAGTTGGACAGATAGAGTAACAAACGAGGAAGTTTATAGAAGTATAGGTGAGGAACCCTGTATGTGGAAACAATTGAAGGTCAGGAGAGATAGAATGATAGGGCACCAGTTAAGACATGAGGGACTATTTAGTAAAGTCTTAGATTATAGACTACCAAATAAAAACAGAGTAGGAAGGCCTAGACAAAGCTATATTAGTCAAATTATTAGAGATTTAGGTTGTGAAGGGTATGTAGACCTTTTAGACTAGCTCAGAATAGAAAAGAATTTAGAGCTGCGTCAAACCGACTTTAAGTAAGTTTGAAAACAAAACAAAAAAACAATAAAAATCAGTTAACTAAATGTCACCATGACCTAACTCACAATTAGTTAGCGGTCTGGCATGTTGGCAGCGTTTCGTTGCTTAAGCCTTACCATAACATATAATTTAACACTTTTCCTTGTTTGAAGCGGATAACCAAGTTATATTTCATTTCCTTATAAATGGTAATCATGTAAACATGTTAGAGTTCTGTAACAACCATCAGGTTGCAAATATCTATGTAGAGCCAGGTGGATAGGAAAAAGATAGAAGGATATAGGAAGACCTAGACCAAACTATATTAGTCAAATTATTAGAAATTTAGGTTGTGAAGGGTATGTAGAGCTTTTTAGATTAGCACAGAATAGAAAAGAAGTTAGAGCTGCATCAAACCGACCTTAAGTAAGGTCGAAAATGATGATGATAATCTTTTTAAAACTATTCGCAAATGAATTGAGGCACTCTTTCGCCAATTCCTTTTGGACTTGTAAAGTGATGATATATCAATTATCAACAGAGATGTATTATTCAGATCAATACGTGCAGAAATAGACGGCCCTTGCTAGAGTGCCTAAAGATCCAGCATTAAAGCCCTTAAATAATTTAATTGAGATGAACGGATTTAGCCTGAAGAGAGATGTAATGTAATTTTATTTTCGATTATGAATGAATTTACGGCCGTTGTATCCGTTTGGGCAATTTTTAGTAGTAAAACATTTCTAACTGCACACTATTTTTGCATATATGTACCTATATATTTTTAGGCACTTTAGAAATCACGAAAGTTTTATTTTATACACAATGAAAGACTAAAAAATAAAAGTCAGACTTTGTAATGTCTAAAAGCAGACACTTAATTTCCATACGTGAAGTATAAATACCACACTTTTTCCGCATATCCGGACTTGCTCAACAAAATCAGCACTTTTCCATTACTTTCCAGATTTTCCGTACCAGTAGACACCCTGTTTATTGAAGTGGATGTAGCTGAGGCACAAGTATATATAGAGACATGGAAGCATTATGATTTCCAAGTCTATGTACATCTGTTGACATTCATCTCTAAAGCACAGTCCACCAATAATTCTTATCACGTTACGTTGAATGCCCAATAAGCGATTTGTTTGGGGTGAATGACCCCAGTTAAGTACTGCATGTCATAAGTGGAACTCAAATACAACGCAGTAAGCCATTTTTAGTATACTTAAGGAGACTTTGTTCCTTAAGTTCCTGATACAGAAAACAGATTTGTTAAGGGTTTTAGCAGGAGATTCAACATGAGGTTCCCACGTAAGTTTGATATCAAGATGCACTCCAAGGAATTTAACAGAGTCGTTGTAATGCTCTTGAAAATGTTTCAGGGAAAAGATCATCAACTGGGTTTTGTCTGTGTTTAAGCTTAATTGATTATTGATGAACCAGTTAGTTGCTGAGTTACATGTGGCTTCTCCACGCAGAACAGCAGTTTGAAGTGAGTGAGAGGATGTAAACAACGTTGTATCGTCCACAAATAATATATGATTGACATGATTAACTGCATTTGGGAAGTCATTAACATAGATTAAGAACAATAAAGGGCCGAGAATGGATTCCTGCGGGACGCCATGTTTGATATGGAGGAGATTAGATTTGATGCTATCAATTTCCAGCAATTGTTTACGGCAGCTTAGGTATGAGTTAATCATGTGTAGACTATCAGGATATAAATTGTACGCTTCCAGTTTGGCCATTAGGATATTATGATTCACACAATCAAAAGCGTTACTGAGATCCAGGAATTGAGCAACCATAAATTCTTCATTTTCAAAGACATTAGTTATATTATCGATTAAGTCAGAGATGGCAAGAGAATTTGATTTGTTTCTTTGAAATCCAAATTGTTGACGGTTAAAGAGATTATTAGAAGAAAAGTCTTGTTTATTTTTAAAAAATTGCTAGCATCGGAATATAAGTATAGTTGTTTGTATAAATTAAGTAATAATAAAGTAACACTAGAAAATTACAAATTACTAAATTCGTTCATAAAACAACAAGTATGCCTGTGCCTCAAGCACGTTTTTTTCAGGCACCTCTAACCCATTAACATGATACCACTTTACCAAAGGAATTTCAATGTTGGCTCCGTTAGTTTCACACTGCGAGGATGAAATATGTTTTTTATTTGTTTGTAGAAATTGGAAATTGTCACTGTCTAAAGGATATCTTATTTTTACGTATGCGCCATAATGACCACTGTGAATTGAGTTGCTATGTTGGACAACACCATATAGCGAATACAACACATTAGATCGACTAGAATTAAACGTTGCAATGTTTTGACGTTGTTTTGAGCAAAATGACGCTAAATCCAGTAACATTGGAAAGGCAACATAGTTATTCATTTTGGCTGAATGAAGTTTTACGACCTTAAATCTCTTTAAATGTAAAATTAAAACTGTAGGTGGATTGGGAACTAAAACTTGCATAATGACATTTGTATAAATAGTTTCATTATTAGATCTGTTATGTCTTTGTGCACACATTGCAGCTTACTTGGTTATTTTCAGTAAGTAACTCACTTGTCGTGAATTCATTTAAAGAAGATTGCAAAGAGCCTTCACCTTCTTCACATTGGTATCTCAGAATACTGGTGCTTCCACCTGTCTCATTTATATCATAGTCGTTATTCATTTTCTTTTCTTGCTGAATATCCAAATCTCTATAAGAACCATCTATGTCCTTATCGCCATTAAAAAGGCAAGATGAATCATCGTTTAGTAAAAGTGATTTTTCTAAATCCCCTTTTGTAGTAAAATTTTTATTATTTAGAAAAGCTACGCAGTCAAAGAATTCATAAGTGTCATCGGGGTGTCTATTATTTCCACAAAATGTTTCGTTAGATGATTGATTGTAATTTGTGTTATCTGTAGCAATTGATTTAATTGTGGAGCTGTGCACTACAATACCATAAGAGTCTGTTTCCTTAAAATGTTGCTCATGTTTTGATGTGTTTTCATCAATGTCTTCTAAATCAACATGTGATTCATATTTTGAATTGCTCTTTTTAACTTCTCTAGCTCGACCAATTTTAATTATTACAATATCGACTACCTGTTCGTAGTCCATTTGTTGTTTTCGATTTTTTTTAGTCTTGTGTTTCTCCTTCTTTATAAGACGTTTTGATGATTTATTTTCTTCCAATTCTTCTGTTTTTTTAGAAATTTGTTTTTCTGATATTGGTAAACTCAAATCATGAAAGACCTCATTCGATATGAAATATGCATACATTCTTGACATTGTAATCTACTAACTAAGACACCACGAAAAACTTGTTCAGAGGGAAATACCAATTCGGGCTGATGTTCGTAAAACTTTATACTTTCTTTTTGATCTCTTTCAAAAGATGATTTATCTGCTTTACAACTAAGTTTCAATTTCTCTACAATTATTGCTGGATGACTTTCAAATTCTTATTGCGCACTGCTTCTAACAAATTCCGTAGTAATTCATGTGCGTCATACTGTCGGCATCTAGCAAATTGTGGCATACTTTGTTTGAGTTTTGAAAATAGTATGCTAAGATTGTATGCTTCTGGTTTATCACTTTGTAATTCTTTTAGCGTTTGTACTAAAATATTTGTTAGGGGTCGCTGTTCTTCTGAAGTTTCGTCAAATGAATCTAACATCAATGAATCTTTATTGTATGGATCTAACCTGTCACGATGTTGCTTGAAATATTGGTTAGATTCTAATGCTTCAGGAAGTAATTTTAATAAATATGATGTTTGCCCAAGACATTGCATAACTGAATTGAAAAAGCAAGTATTGCCTAAATTAGTTAAACCACGTATCATTGAACAGTTCAATTTCTTTATACTTTCTGGCATGTTATAAGTTACATTATTCGTCTTTGAAGGTTGATCAACAGTTTTGTAATATGGAAGATTGCAAACGTTTTCTTTGTCAAGGTTTAAATTAGTTTCAATGACTGGATTATTGGGTGTTAATGTAAAATGATTTTTCAAAATAGAAGCTGTATGTATGTGATTTGAATGACTTTGGGAATATGTAATTTTATTATTTTTAAATGGAGATATAAAAAAACTTCTTTAATTGTTGTAAAGACGGAAGCATTCCCAAGATTGAAGCAGCATTACCCCTTTGGATCGAAATGCTTATTTTTGAAAAAGGAACATTGTAGCTCGGTTGTCATATGTTGATTCGAAAATCCTCTTCCCTATGTCTTTCAGAAATTCAATTGCTTGCAATCGAAATACACCAAGTGTTTCAACTGCCAATGGGTAAAAAATGTAATTGTCTGATAAATTTTTATATTTTCGGATCTTTAAAGATTCCGCAGCAACAGCTGCTGCGCCTGGTGTTAAAGCGCCTGGATTTATATGCGATTTGACTAGAGTATCGGTACATGTAAAATCCCATACGACTGGTTTGCCGAATTTCCATGGAATTATAGTAATTCCATCGGGTCTCTTGCTGTCATTGCAAAAAATACTATTAGGTTCTAAGATAGCTGGAATGCCTGCAGTAACTAAAGCACGTTTGATAATGTTGTTTACCATTTTATGTCCAGGTTGACGCCCTGCGCTGAAACAGCAATCCATGAGTTCCTTTTTCGTCAATTCACGAACCGCATATACATGTGTGTGCGATGCATAATTGAGCTCCTAATCGTAATCCAACAGCTATTCTGAACGTCTCATTGTCTAATAGGGAACCTAACGAAGCTACTGGCAAAACTGATAACCAAGCCCCACTGTGTTTCGTAGTTATTGCATGAATGCGAGCCTTATCAGTTAATGTTAGAGCAGATTCCAGCAAGTTATTGGAAACAATGTGGAGCATTGGTTTATCCCATTCATTCTGGGAGGATTTGTTGTGCTTAATTGATGATTGCTGCACAGTTGACGTCCACAGATTTTCGTCTTCAAAATAAGTGGCATCAAAGCTGAATGGTTGTCCTGGCAAAATTTTGCTCATTAGGAACACAGATGCGTTAAAAGATGATAGAAAAGCCGGTAGGGATAAAGAATTTGCCAAACGTTTTCCTAATTCCCTCAATTTATTGGAAAAGTTGCCTGAGACCATCGAGTTTCCTCCAACTTAATGTTAGTAATTGCTTCAATTGAGACCTGTATTGTGCTGTCGAAAATTTGTAGAAATTCGGGACTTGGATAGTTTTAAGTCGACCCATCAGGTCGCACCGGTAAGCAGAGCTGGCAACTGCCATCCGGAATTACGGATTCCTCCTCATTCATTTTGTTTGTGTCTTGTTGATCGTGCACACTTCAAATCAACGCTAGGGATACCATCAATGAAACCCTATTTTTAGTTTTTGTTTCAGTTGTTAGATTTTCATTTAGAATGTGTTAATTTAGAAGTTAGAATAATGAGGAGCACGTTTATATTTTCGCGTTTAAACCCAATGTAGTACCTTCGGGTGGAGCACTGGGGACGTGGCCGCAAACATAGCGGCCCTTAATTAAATTATAATGTTTGAGGAAGCTATCTGGTGCCGCTGAGTCTGCCAATCTAACTAATCTGGCAATGTCAGCTTCGAATTCTTGCAGGCTTTTATTTGTCTTTTGCGAGCGGTTCTTAACTTGTGCATGGTAAACCTGTTAAAGATGAGCATCTCCATATCTCTTCTCAAGCTTCGATGATAAGAGGCGGTAATAATCATTCAGGTGGTGATCGGGAATCGTTTGCAAGATGTTAAGAGCTTCTCCCGTAGGGCCACTATTAGGGAGATAGCCTTCTCTAAGTTGCACCAACCGTTGGCTATTGCAGCAGCTTCAAATTGTTTCAAATATGTAGGCCAAGGTGTTTTACCATCAAATGTGGGTGGTTTCACTGTAAATTTTGACGGTATTGACTCGCTTCCTTCCATGCTTCTTATTTCTGGAATGTTTTGATTTACAACTTGGTTTTCTATTTCAAGTGGCTGTGTTGTTAGTGACATCATTTGTTCTTGCAGCCTCATCACATCTTCTTCCATTTTTACCAATTTACTGTCCAACTTTTGCTTAAATATTTTTACCTGTTCAGTGACATCTTTTTCCAATGCAATGTAGCTTTCCATTAATCTTTGTTTTAACGTGACTGTCTTTTCATTCAACTCTTCCATTTTCATCGCATTTTCACTAAACCTTTCTTCCATTTTCTTAGCATTTTCACTTAACATTTCTGTAAGGTTTGATTCCAGTTCAACTGACCTCACTACGTTTTCATTTAGTGTCACTTCCAGTTTAGCCGACCTCTCCTCCATTTTCTCAGCATTTTCATTAAACTGTTCTCTGTTTTCGCAGCATTTTCACTTAACTTTTCTTCCATACCGGTTTTAAAATCCTTAAGGAAATTCATTAAAGTTTCTGCGTCAATGTTACTTTGGCTTCTTGTAACAGGCGTATACAAACTACTTAAATGTCTTTAGACTTGTGTTTTTTTCTTTTAAATTACACTATGTACCCCACACAGGCCTGACATCAGTGTAGAGGGCTACTACTACCGCGGTCGACTAATTTAAAACAACTAGTAATAAAAGTCTCTATTATTCACTGTTCACAAGTCTAATAAACAATAAATGCCTTATTTATAGATGTTTTCAGTCCAATTAACAATGAAGCACTATAAGATTAATGAATTTACAAGCACTAATATCTTCTTAAACTAAATTCTTAATCATATGTCTGTTAACAACACTAACACAACTATTTATTTATTACACTTTTGTCTATCTATGTATTCTACAAGCTGCATGTACATTAGACACATCATATAACATTTATGTATATTCTTGGACTTCCAAGCGCTTAACTATTTAACTTTACACGATGTAATTTGTATTCAACATTCTGATATAGACAAACTCTTACATTTATTAGCGGTCTTATATATACTCCGAATTAAAATGATGATTCATGCTCCTGAATATGCTAGAAAATTCTACGCTTCTGTAATATATACATTGCTTACGGCGCTTGTGTGTGTTTGACGAGTTGCCTAATGTAACTAGTATCAATATCTTTTGAAGGGCATTTTGCGTAATTAATTTTAAGTAGGTTTAATTGCATAAGCGTTTAGCTTATAGATGTTTTCTTGTAAGTGAATAATTTTATATTTTTTTGTGGTCGAATTTCGAGTTAATTTGACCATTAATGGAAGTTTTTTTGAAGGTAACGATCAGTTACACTAATCAAACGGGCTAAGCAAGAGTATTCAAATTATCCATATCCCTCTCTAAAAGAAAATTTTTGTACATGGTGACTTACTTAAGAAAAGATTTGGGATTACTAATTATAAAGAAGGACCGTGTGAACCCTATATTAATGTTTAGTAGTTATGAAATGTTTTTTAGACTTAAGTTGTAAATTGAATTTGAAGGTTTTGATGCTTATGTGTAAGTTATCTTTTAGATAATGTGTGTCGAAAAACGATGTTTGTAGATGTAGCTATTATTATTAATTGTTTGTTTGTTATAGCTTTGATGTTTGAGTTTCGTTGATTCATTTAATCTGAGCTAGGAAGACAACACGGACATCCTGAGGCGATAATTCACACTAGATCATATTTTTTTATATAAAGCACTCGTGCACAAGAATTTTAGTATGCAGATTGGAAGAAATTAAATTGAAACTGCATTCTTTGTCAAATTTACCATATACTTTTATAAAGGCAGTTTATTTGATATTTAATAGAGCCAAACAATTTTTTAACAAACAATAACATATGTCATGGTAAATGTAGGGTTTGTAAACGGGTGGACATTAATTTTAAAAAAACGATTTTTTCGTTTAGACAATAGTCCGACTCTGATCATAGAGGGGCTCCCAATAAAATCCATTTATTCTTTTAGTTATTGAAATTTCGGGTGCCAAAGATCGGAAATGTTTAATTAATCTTTCGTCACGATGGTTTAAAAGTAACTCACATTTTTCGAAATTAAGTTCTAAACCTAAATCTCTTGACATTGATATTATGCTTTTGAGGGCATTGCTAACTGATGTTATATCTCCACCAACAGAGCCATCATCTAGGTACCAACTATTAAAATCTGTATCAAAGGATTTAGTTAGTTCGTGAATAGCCATACAGAATAAAGGAGGACCTAGAGGATCTCCTTGCTGTACGCCTCGTTCAGAGTGTATAACTTTATTGCAAAAACTCAAGAAACTGTACTGTAGGTAGCATTGGTAAATTAAAACATATATAGAAGGTGTGCATTTCTGAACGTAATCTAAAAGAATTGAACGATTGATTGTGTTAAACGCGTTTTTGAAATCTATTTTAGGAGGACTTTATTGATGGAGGATGATATAGAATTTAGGTATAAACGGGCATTGTGTGCAACTATTTCAGAACCACCAGGTGTTTCCGAAACCAAATTGAGTGAGTCTGAATAAATTTCGTAAACAGTCTTTGATCTTTGCCCAGGCTATTTTGGCAACTAAACGACGAAAAACATGCTACGTACATTGACGGAGGCTACAACCAAAGACCAAAAGGAACAGTATTACTGGGTTCAATCGGCGAAGTGGGCGGGGTAATGTACAGATAAACCCGTAAAGGAGATGAAATAAAATAGAGAAAGAAAAATTATTCACTCACGCATTCATACACAACACAAAATATACCACAAAGAAGAAATCTATAATTTAAAAAATATGTATCATAGCACATGAGTACCTAAACAATAATTAGCAGTCTATATGTAAAAGTTACCCATATATACACAATGAACAGAAAACTGTTTTGAAATAGCGAGCTGTCGTTTTTAGGTATCTCCCCCTAAAATATTCAGCAACAAAAAACCCAACGCAACCCTAAAACACGCAGCTCTAAATGGTTATAACTATAAAATCAGTGATGCCACATTGGCAGTACAATGTCTTAATCTAATAAAAATTTAGAATACAAAAAACTCACGGTAAACCAACAGTTATAAATTACAATTACATACAAACTTTCCAAAAACGAAATTAATAACTACTATCCCAATCTAACTACTGATCACCCCATCACACGCATAACAGCCATCTTTCTACCATAAATTTAGTCCACCAGTAAAGCGGAAAGGTACTGGTTCGACCAGTTTTGTGAGCCCATAGAAATAAAATATGGAACAACCACCACGGCGATCAGAAGAAGCTAGAGCAATTACAATTAACAATTAATTTAGTTTCGACAAGAAATGCAATTTTCTTAAAACCCTAAATATGCACCAGGCCGCATTGCGTGCACGAAATCTTCATCAAGTAAAACGGAACGGAAACAACCAAAAATATATTAAATACTTTCGTGTTGCTGCTCGAAAAGAGAGTGGATATTAATTTTATTTAACTAGCGACCAGAGCTTAACGTAGTATTTTTATTCACAATTAACCTGGAAAACCCGAGTTTATATCGGACAACACGCAGCTTTAATTCAACAAATTCTTTCAATGGAAAACACATAAGAAGCAATTATCTGATACTTGGAACACGTTATCGACTATCTGAATATAGCGTAAACTTTACGTTAAGGAATTATTAGAAGGGGTATTGATTATTAATTAGCAGAAAGATTTATCAAGTAAAATATACAGGATATTTAATTTATCGAATAAAGTTTTATTTTAGAAACAAAGTGGATTTTAGTTGAAAATTATTAGAATTAATTTACACCGAAAAAAGGAACATAATAAACATTTCCTACTGCGATTGGTAAGGTGCCCCCGCTTTTTTTATTTAATGTACATAGTGATGCAGCATAAAGAATTGAACAAATTTTATCATTAACCTTACCAGACAACATAAGGTCGCATAGAGAAGTTAACGAAGATAAAAGAAGTTGAGTACTAGTACCCGAAATAAAGCTAAGAAAGTCTTGAAGATGTGAAGGTCGAAGAGAGTCTAGGCCACCTGCAAATCCTGTGCGAAAGGATTTGACTGCAAATAGAACATCTGTTTCCATTACCATTAGAGTATTTTCAAAATGATGAATTTTATGTTGTAAATTACTAGCAGATGGGTGTTTTTTCTTCAGGTTCTCAAAAGTGTCGTCATCAAAAGGGGTTAGGCTATCATTCGAACTTAAAATTTTAACCACACCTTGAAGATCCCCATCGCAAACTTTGTTGACAATTCTGTTGGACATATTGTAAGATGTTTCCTTGTTACCAAATTTCGAATGTTTAGAATGTATAGAATCGAGTATTTTTGGTTATCTTAAATTAGACAAAATTTGTGAAGAAATTGATTTATTATTTTTATCCAATTTAGATTTAGAATTTCTCTGAGAGACCGATAGAATTTTATAGGTAAATAGAAAAGATTATTCCAAGAAGTGACCGAATTCGAATTTATAACATCTTTTATATGTGCATTAAGGTGTATGGCTACTTGGACTCTGACATTTTTGGGAACCCTCTTTACCACAACCGTTGACTATTTTAGGTTTGCTAAACTTTTGTTAAATAAAAAGTATTCGGAATATGAATCTGTTGAATCGGTAGTAATAGGTATATCAGATTGGCTTTTATGTGTTTGTGACTTACTGTCTAAGCTATAAATTTTTCTGGTGTGAATATTCAATATACTTTGGTTAAAAAAAATTTTTTGGCTGAAGATATAGCACTTTTTCTAGCACCTTTGAAAAGTCAGGCAGGATGCAGATTGGCCTATAATTCTTCAGTTTGCATGTATCCCCCTTTTTAAAAACTGGGAGTACTCTAACTATTTTTAAGACACTGGGAAATACATTAGACGTTATAATCATATTGATTAGTTTAGTCAAGGAGTATATCAACAAATTGATTAGGTTCTTACGAAGGCTTACACTCAACTCGTGTACATCTTTGCAGTTGCTATTTTTGAGAGAGTTTATAATCTGTTTAACTTAGTTGTATGATACTTCCTTGAATGAAAGGTGTATAGTATTCACCACCTGAATTGGATTAGTGATGTGGAAGTAGTAGCGTTGTTGGCAATATTAACAGTGTCCGGGTTTTCCATGCAGAACTCTCTTCCTTTAGTAATACTATGGTGAGTATTCACTATAGACCACGCTACGTTTTGCTTGGTAAGTGCCTTTTCAATAAATAAGAAGTAACAGTTTAGTTTGCTTTTAAGATAGCCTCTTTGTACTTAGCACAATATATGTTGTGACATACTAATGTTTCATGTGATGGGTTATTGATAAAGTTATGTAGTAAATGCAAGGTATGTCTCATATATCTCAGTTTGTTATTAACTTCTTATGGTGCGAAAGACGTATTTTTTCACAGGCCAGTTTTAGGTACTGGACTGCGGCAAGCGAACGCTTGCGCTGTTGAATATGCTTGGTATATGCGTTAACTTTTGTGTAAACGTCTGCAGTCCCCACTTCTTAGTATTCAGTCTCATTTATGAGGTTGTTTATGTTTATTTACACGTTCATTTCATTGTGCTATTTTGTTTTGACAATTTATTAGATGACTTTGCATTACAAATATGCCTTACAAACATAAAAAGATTTATAATGAACAAGAATTATATAACATTCTAATGAATAGCGACGATAGTGATTTTAAAGGCATAGAATCAGAATATTCGATTTCAAATACTTGTTCAATTGATCAAAATAACGACAGTGGATCTGAAATTTCCAACTTGGATAAAAATGAAAATAATGACTTATATGAATCAAAAAGCTCAGACTCTTCTGAAGAATGTAACGATTTTATTTTCTATCATTATGTCTACAGAAATTTAATCTATTTATTTAATAAGAACCAATTTAATGCATAATAATGCTACACAATCCACTAAATAAATATTACATATTGTCCAATAAAATATTAGCTTTCAATTCAAAATTTAATTTATGCGGTGACAAAAGATACTTTTCTATTAGTGTCATTCTTAGAGCTCCCTCTGTTAGACGATTGTAGCGTTGGGTTTGTTGTCAAGCAGTAACCCGCGTGATATGATCACTTCCAATACAGCTGTCGTCAGAAGAAGTCGAATTGTTCCTTGGACACAAGGACGATGACGTTTGAGAAATCTACGTGTTGGAAGCACGTGCGATTTAAATATGGTTTTCGTGAGATAATGTCGTCTCCGAAGCTCACTTTTGTTGTCCACTTGCTGGAAAATAGCTCGCAGATGACGAGGAATTATTTTGGTGAAGGGCCTTTGGTTAACAGTAAGTAGTATTGCTTCTGTAATCATATTAAATCAAGATTTTTCAGTGCAACTAAGAAATAATATTTAACTTGGAAATAATATTTAACTTTGAATTAATATGCAACTTTTAGTTAACAGAACTTTTGTTTAACGTAATTTTAATCAACATACAAGTAGGAAATTTAAGAATTTACCCTTTGTACGAATGTGGATTTGATGAGTATCGATTAATTATTATGGACGCCGTGATATGGTTTGGAGCTTCAATAAGCAGCAAATTTGCTTGTACTGAATTGGAGATTTCCTTTATTTAAATGTTGAAGCAAGACGCCTAGCAGGTATTTTTCTGTCAGATGAACATCTGGTATGTAAATTTGCTTTCGTATGTCCGCTGTATTATGGATATAGCAGATAGATAATTTTTTGTTTAATCAAGTGATTTGAACTTCAACGTAGGTGAATGACAGACTACATATGTTTCATATTAAGCAACAGGAACCTGTAAATTTTCATTTTTAAATCCCTTTTATTAATACATTGAAATTACGGAAGATGTCATTATGAGATAAGGAAAGTTAAATTCTACCTTTTATGAAAGTAGATATAATTATTTGAAACATGATTTACTCGAATCATTAGAAATTAAACTCATACGTTTCATATTTCACTAATAGCTGGAATAGTTTTTGTGAGGTTATAGTAGATCTACTCAAACCAACCGAAATTGTTATATATAAGTAATTATTCAGAAAGTAACTTCAGGCTCACTCATTTTTAAGTAAAATTTGGCTAGATATTTCTAATAGAAATGACCATATTTTAAAACTGAAAGGTACTTATTATACCAAGTACTTTTGTAAATATTTTTCAAGAATTAAATTAATCAAAATTATATTAAAGGAAAAAGATGTTTTGTAAATAGCACAATAACTAAATACTGAAGGAATAGATTTTTATTTTGGTCAAGACTATTGTTTTTAATTGAAATGAATGAAAGTTGATTCGAATTAAGTTTTTAAATTTTGAGTATAAAGGCACAAACAGTGCTATTCTTTGTTTAATCTGTTGACAGGTGTAGCAGTGAAGTATAAAGGTCAAAGTCGAGCCATAAGGTAAGAAACTTTAGAAATTGAGTTGTTTTTAATAAATTGTATAGCGGTAATTGAATAAAGGTTTCCGCATTCGCCTTGTACAAGGGACTTAAGTAAGGTCTTCTTCGTATAGAAAAATTCGGTGGCGCCATATTCTTTATATTTTTGGTCGCAGTCCAACCCCGACCCACAGCTCATGTTCCACCCAGAGCAAATAGTTCGACTAGCCGCTTAGCCTTTTGAGATTTCCTCAACTACGAGCCATTTTCCATCGGAACTTGCCGTGGGCTCTATCCCCTTACTGGAAATTCTCGTAATATTTTCTTGTGCCTTTCAGCTGGTCACATAGAAAGAAAACTTATTAGGAAAAATCCCTTAATATAAAGTTAAAGGCTATAAGAAAATAAAAATAATGGTACTTTTGAAAGAGATGAGGAACAATCTGTTCCAACACAACCTAAAAGGGCAAGAAAGCAAAAAGAGCCTGTGCCTGTGTTTGATAAACAATTTACTTGAAAGAAGGTTCAGCAGGGCGAGTTTATAACGGAAATTCATACATTTTCTGACGACAATGCTGGATGTAAAGCAAATCTTGGGAATTTTCCTTCTGTTTTGAAATGCTTTGCAGTATTTGTTTCAAATGAGTTGGTTGACAACATAGTTATAAAAACTAATAATTATTATCAACATTTATCCAACAAAATACGATTTTCTTCCTCAACACGTGTAAGAGACTGGACTCCTGTAGATCGCCAGGAAATGTATACATTTATAGCTTTGACGTTACTTATGCTGCTTACAAAAAAACAAACAATCAATGCCTATTGGACCACTGACTTTTTCCTTCTCACACCTTCATTTTGACTAATTATGCCACGTGACCGGTACTTACTTATGTTAAAAATGTTGCATTTTGGTGACAACAATAATCCAAACCAAAACGATAAGTTATTCAAAATCAGGTTGGTAACTGATCATCTTACAACATGTTTGAAAAATTCACTTGAACCATCTCAAAATGTATGCATTGATGGAAGTTTGATGTTATTCAAAGGAAGATTGGCATTCAAGCAGTACATACCATCGAAACGTCACCGTTTTGGCGTCAAATTGTTTATTCTTTGCGATTGTGAGACAAGTTACATACTGGACTTTATAATATATTCAGGTTCTAACACCGAAATAACTCAATTTCCGAAGTTGGAATTTCAGGAAGTATCGTGTTGACATTATTAGAAAAATACCTCAACAATGGGCATTCCTTATATGTTGATAACTGACACCAGTCCATTTTTATTCTCAATACTACACGAGAAAAAACAAATGCTTACGAAATCGTAAAAATAAATCGAAAACACCTGCCACCACTAAAAGAAAAATTGAATAGGGGTCAACAGGTATGTTACGCAACAAAAAATATATTAGCAACAAAATGATTGGATAAGCGTGATGTTAGAATGCTATCGACAATTCATGCCAACGAAATGATAGTTTGTGTTAAAACCTTCCAAGGTGAGAATAAACAAAAGCCATCGTGTATTGTAAATTATAACGAAAACATGGGAGCTATTGACAAGACAGACATGTAGCTCAGTTCCACAGAATCCTTCTTTTATTAATTTAATGTGAAACTTCAACAACGGAATATTGTCACCAGTTTTCATTTTATATATAACGTGAGCGTTTAAGACACTGAGATCCAGGAGATGGAAAAATACATTTTTGTACCACTTTATAGTTTTCCTTACGAGAGCCAGCAGCAGTAAACACGCAGGTCAAGAAGTGCCAATGACGCTGATAGTGAGACATTTCCCCAGCCATCTCGAGAAGAATGAGATGACCAAAAAAGTCGTGGTCAAAAGATGTATAGTGTGCCGAAAACACAAAATTAGATAAGAAACTTCGTACAGGTGTGCCCAGTGCGACGTGCCACTTTGTGTTTTAAAATATTTGAAAAATATCACACTTAAAAAAAGTTCTGAATTTTTGAAAATTACATTTATTTTTATATATAAATTTGTCAAGAACATTTTTTTATTTCTGTCACATGTGTCTGAGGCTATTTTTTATTTCGATTTTGAAAATTGCGTTTGTTTTTTATATATTTTTTTAGGACAATTTATTACAGTTTGTATTTTCATAACGTATCGAATAAAGAAAGGTTCTCTTTTTAATATGCGTTGCTTTTTTGTTGACAATCAATCTTAGGCGCACACTAGCGGTGCGTTAGCTGTAGAATAATTTTTGATTCACATGTTGCAACTGCGGGAAGCGTACATATTCGCGTAACATGTTAATGGTTCAACTGCGGGAAGCGGACAAACACGCATAGGCTGCCACATGCTGCACAGTATGCAAATCCACGTCCTGCAATGAAATGGTTAAAGAAATTTAATTTAAGAGGTTGCTGGTTAACACATTTAACACGTTTTAGAGGAAATGATAGTTCAAAACACTTGACAATTGAGTTTATAAACATTTGGAATTTCACGTTTACATCTGCGTTTTTATTAATTAAATCCCAATTTATTTCGGACACTTTATTGAAAAGTTTATTTTTACCTACCCTAGAAAAGTGCCTAATAAGCTTGTAGCGGTCAGCATTGTACTGTTTTGTGACTGGAACTGTAATACAGATACCATCACTGTCAGAAAGCTAAGTCTAATCTTGTGTACTTGAATACGACTGACTTTTTTACGTTGATAAGAAACGTACGTTGAAACAGGTTTTTAGAAATCACAAGACATACGGCTCATAATATCAAAGCGTTATATATTGCATAATATCAAACCCTATATGTATGTATTTATTCTATAAGTAAACGTTAATACTAATACAGTATGTTGATAAACAGTAATATTTCATGATAGAGTATTAGTTTTTTAAATGTCACAAGTTGGTATTGTGTGTGCCAAGTATTTTTCAGTTTCTATTGAATGTAGAAAAATTTAAAAAGCATCAAAACCATCTACACATGTGCATGCCTGCACATCACTCACAAGCACTTAAGGTCTTTGACGAACACTCCATGTTACACAACTTGATAAGTATCAATGCACATTTTGCAATATTTTCTATATCATATTTGTGGGGTATCTTTGCTGTCATTAGGAATGGATTCGGACCGAACTTTTAATAAGCCCAACCCGGTCCGATGCAGAAAAGTGACTGGTCCGGCCCGAGACCCGACTCGAAATGAATACTGACGGCCTGGCCCGACTTTCATTCAGTGAATCAGAAGATATTTTTTTTCAGTTGTGTTCAACAAGTAACTATTTCGCAATGAATTTGTGGCAGCCAACATAAAAATTGTAACAGTAATGATGTTTATTTAATCTAATATAAACCAACGGCTATATAGTAGATATATTTAAAGCATTGTTGCTGTCAGTGATGAATCTCTACAAATTCGCATTTTGAATGTTTTAAGTGGGAGTTTTTTAGGTTTTAGATTTAATGGTATTCAAATTCATCTTAATCATCTTGTATAATTCTGCAAAAAGTTTTGAAGAATTCCAAGATATAATTTTGGGGGTCTGAAATTTTATTTGAGGATTGACAGGGAAAACCTTAACAAAACTTGATCAAAATTAATATAAAGGTTTTTAGTTTTTTTGATAAGAGTTCTCTAAAACAAACTGGAAACTGCTCAAGCAAGTACATTAGGATAAGTAGTAAATCACTTTCTGACGGTTGAATAGCATGAGTGATAGGAACAAATGTGCAGGTACAAATTGGTGTAGGTAAGGTACCTATTTGGCATTTTAGTGAGGTATACTTTCACTTTTGTTTAAATACAATGAGGAAGTTCAACGAACAAACATAGTACCACCACCTGCAGCATAATCCCTGTGATGTTATATGGAAGAAATATTATTATCCATCTGAGACCTGAAGGGTTGGACACCTCGGAGAAGCTATAACAGCTGTTACTTTTATTCTAAATTTGTGTCACTGAATAGGTGTGAGCACAGCACATATATTATTTTTGGCATATATGCCAACAAAAATTATTTTCCTAAACTTTTCAAGCAATAAAAAGTATATGCCTACGGTTAATTTGCAAAGAATATAATATGTAGTTAACCCCAATAAACTGATTATGATAATGCAATTTTTTCTCTTTGTTGATGTCGATGTAGAGTTTAGATGTCATTTGAAGACATCTTAACTTTTGTAGGTAATTTATATCAATAGTTCGTCTATACACAAACACCTTATTTTGAAATTTTAAATTCTTAATTATAAGAATCAGTAAATATTATGCCCCACCTATGACTGGTACATCTCCTTTAGTCTTTTGCTTATAAAATGGGTCTTTACTGGGTCCGGTCTTTATATTCACTTTCATAAACTGGTTTTAAATGACGTTTTAAATTGGTGGTGCCTGAATATTTTATTTTGAATTCCACCTTGCCTTTTTTCTTTTTAAACAACAAACAAGACACAGTTTTTGTATCATTTGAAATAACACCAAAGGCAAAAAATTGTTTAAATTTCCTTTATTAAAAGCTTGCAGCTAATTTAAAGGAGTGTTATTGCAAGTGTTTTTTCCTTTACTCTTTATTTTGACATATATGTTTAGTATTCTATATCTGTAGGTTATGTTTTAAAAGTGGATAAAAAATTAATGTCTTTTGTGATAAGGTGACCTATAATACATGTTTAACTATATTGGAAAAGATCAAAAAAATTGTATTCACACAAAGATTTATTTATTATTTGAGTCTTTCATTTCTCACTGATTAGATAACATTTGTATGTGTTGTCAAAATGTTTTCACGGAATACTTTTTGAATTTACTTCAAGACACTATTTTTTACTTCTTCCCAAGCTTATAGCATATCTGTTTTTAAAAGGATTTTTACACCTTACTTCGAGTAAAAGCATTACAAAACAGCATCCTCCTATTTAGAGTGTTTTATATACTTTTTGTGGTATAAACTTGGACATCATATCTCTAAATTTAATTACGGAAACAACACTACAAAAAGCCATTTAATTTCACAATATTTATACAGAAAACAGACAATTAAATGTAAGTTTGTACGTTAGGCATTTGGTATATATCAAAATTAAGGCGCCTTAAATAAAAGCATTCCTTGCCTGTATTTAAATTAAACAAAGGTGTCTTGCATTTTAATAAAGTACAAACATTAAAAGTGTATTAATTGCGCATGTGTAAATGTTAAATAAGGGAAAACTTTATTAAAAAATTGGTAAAATGAACGTTGCAATAACTCTCTAGTGTTTTAGGCGGTAGACATAAACTATACACGCGATTGATAATATCGACGTTTGCCGCATGATTGAAATTTGAAGTATATACATATACATAATATAAATCGTGCAAACTTTTAAATTATGAGTAAATCACCTAGTTTGATGTTCCTGGGCATTTTTAATTTGTCTAAAGTACAACATGAGGAACATTAAATAGGACTAGAAAAAAATATTCAGGATAAGAAGCGAGTTGTAATATCACGTCTCCTTTACACTAAACAAGACGAAAAACTGATTATTAATGGGTTCATGAAGACACTACGTGAAAATATAATTAAGAACGTTTACTTACTCAATGTGAGATAGAAGTGAAAGGACGGTGAAGTATCTACTTGTGCGTTTTTCGGCCCGGCCCGGATTTGAGCCCAAAATCGGGCCGGGCCGAGCCCGAGTCCATCCCTAACTGTCATTGTGGATTTCAAAGATAATTAAAAAGGTGTTTGTATTCAAAGCCACCAATTCGGCAAGGTTAGAAATCCTAGATACGAATGACTAAATAGAAAAGTATAGATTTACGTTGACGATGCTCTGGTTCAGTATACTTACAAATTATTTAAACAATAAATAATACTTATATACATTAAATTTTCGTTTTTTTTGCAGTTTGTAAAATAGGTAAGTTATAGGTTGTTGTAAACTATGAATATTGGGTGACTTATGAGAGTGATTTTGAAGGTATTGTGCATTATTTGGCGTAGTGAACATAATACATTATGGTATTTAAATAGAAATTTGAATGTGTATATAAAGCTTATTAACGTTCCATTTTGTGAAGAGTACATGGGTTGTTTTTTTAGTTTGTTGTAAGAGTATGCAAAGTATAAGGGCATACATTATTCAAAATTAACTGGGTTATCATGAGCTCACCATACTCCAGAGTTTACATAGATTTAAAATAAATTTAAAAAAAAGGAATAAGAAAGAAGGTATTATTCAGGGCCCATTTACTCCGGGTACATTCTATGTGTTTGATAATTTAAATTAAAATACAGGATATTACAAAATAGAATTTATTGAGGTGTAACTTGATCACTGAAATGTGTATAATACTGAATTTTGTTTGTAAATAGTGAAAAATAAAAGATTGTATGTTTGTTGTATTTTGTGGTTTTTTTGGGAGTGTGCGTGAACGATAGAATATGAGGGTGAATCTAGATATCCAAGAGGAGGTCCAACTGAGCTAGCCGGAAGCAGTTGAAGAAGGCAATTCAACCTAGGAAGAGAAGAAGGAACGGGTAAGAAATTATAATTTTTTTTTTTAGTATTTAATTTCTATTATGTGCAATTTTCGAGTTTTGAAATTTTAATAAAATTTTCGAATATAATTTTGTTGGTGAGGCTTTTACCCGAGTAAATGGCAACTTATGACGGCCCAACGTTGGGGCTCGAATGTTTTTTTGAGAAAGTACTAAGTTAGAGCGAGTTCCACGGCAATATATATATATATATATATATATATATATATATATATATATGTATATATATATATATATAATTTATAATAGGTGCAACAAACTTTGTCATCTTGTTCGGAAAGTATGTAACATGTAAAAACTCCTAGCTAAATTATTTGTCGACTTTACT
Source organism: Platerodrilus igneus (assembly GCA_036346225.1). Classification (NCBI taxonomy): domain Eukaryota; kingdom Metazoa; phylum Arthropoda; class Insecta; order Coleoptera; family Lycidae; genus Platerodrilus; species Platerodrilus igneus. The sequence continues at coordinate 7,052,128 of JARFIW010000244.1, forward strand.
GCTATAAACCCGTTAATTTAGTATTTATTCAATAACGTTTTACCCATTATGGATTCAAGTACTCTTGTATATTTAGTAAACCAATAAAATTTATAACACACTACTACTACAGCTGATCACATAATTACAAACCATTTCGCGTGTTCCTTACTTGTATGTTACGATATCTAAGATTTTCAAGTTGTTCGTCGACTCGTGACATATGGTCACTTTTGCCTTCTTGTCAAGCCGAAAGGTCACTTCCGCTGTTATCAGATAGGCAAGATGAAACAGGAAACCAAGTTTTCGTGGCGTAAACACCGAATTAAATTAAGCAGTTTTAGTTAAGTTGTCTAAGACAACTAACTCATGGAAAAAGTAATTTGATCTTTGCAACGTGCAACTTCCACTACGTACAAAAATTTTAATTAAAGAATATGGTTATGTTCTACTTGGTTGATGTTTAAATTAAAATTCATCAACATGGAATCTATTTTGTACTTAAATTGTACGCAGATGTGTTAGAAAAGTATTGGACTTCTGGTCCGTGCCTACACATGCCGAATTGTTGGATTGCATCATGTGCTTAGAGGTTAACAGGTCGTTGACGCCGATTGGTAAGGTCGTTTAATTTCTTGAAAATTTGGCTGTATGTGCTGTATTTTATTCCGTATATCGATATATGCATATACGTAGTATTTAATTGTTGAGTGGTTGTATGCTTTATGCTCTGTTATATGCAAGCACTTAGCCAACCGTCTACAAATAATTTAGTAGCATATCTGGTAAAAAAGGAGGCTTACACTTTTTAAGAGTATAATATTTATGATATATAGAATGATTTTATTTCATTAATCACGTGCTCTAATTTATAAATTATTCTTTGCCAACTATGTATGAAAAGATAAAAAGTATAGATAAATCATTGTTTCCTGTTGTTTGCAAAATTTAAAGTTAGACTAAATGTCATTGCTTATCTTGTTTACAACAAACTTTGTCTTAAGATGTTCAATTTACGTGGCCTCATTTCAGAAAAATGAAATTTTAAATTAAGATTAACTGACTAATAAATTTTTGCATGTAGAGAAATTTGAATGACATGTACAGTCTTACGTAGCGCTACACCGAACTATTAAGTAGAAATTAAATATTGTTAATAAAATACAGAATTCAAATCAAGATTTAGTAGTATTAAAACTTAAAATTTAGCTTTACATCTTCTGAGTAATGCAGTAATTATATTCATAAGAATTTAACTTTTGTTGAATTGCATTTATAATGTACATAATTGTTTAAATGAAAATATAGAATCAATTTTTTTCTTCAGCTCATTATTTCATGAATATTTAATTTCTCCCAAAGATTGTATGGCCGTTGAAGGTATTCATTCACTAACAAGTTGAAAATGCAAGGCATTGTTGCAACGAACTTCCAAATGTAGACTTACTTTAAAACAATTTAAAGAAATTAAAATTATTATGTTCTAATAATTATAAGTATTCAGATAAAATACAAAAATTTATAAACAACAAAAGAGACATTTTAATATATTTTATTTTATTGAATAAATATTTTAAAAGCTATATATTAGTTCTCATCAATAAGATAAGAAATTTTTTATTTTTTTTATATGAATCTAATTATTTTCGGTAATCAAAATTTAAGTTTAAACAATGTCTATAATATTGGAATAATTGGCATGAAATGCCATAAATTGTTCAAATATGTGTCGCATATTGATTTTAAACTTATTTAAAATTTTAATTATCCCTGTGGATTGTCCCGGGGGCTCGGCGTCCCCGTAGCCCGATTTTAACTGACATCAAAACTTAAGATCTGGACATCGAGCTGAATCGATTGATGTATCACACATTGATGTCCGACCATTAAAAAGGCCTCGGACACACAGACAGACAGACACACAGACAAATAGATTTCATAAACGAATGAAGTTCGTTGAAAATGCATATAATAATTCAGTGATAACTATTTGAAACAAAAATAAGAACTTCGTGTAGATACAGAATTATTATATAAATGATATCTGTGTTAGTTGTATTTATGTTTCAGAGCCATCCTAGAACTTCGTTAGTGCATTAAAAAAGTAAGTAACGTATAGGTGGTATTCAAACTTAATTCCTAAAGAGGTTAGAGAACATTTAGGTTTCCAAATTTTCCCTTTAAGCAAAATGATTTAGTCAGTTTCTTTATACAAATTTAGGTGGCGTCCATTATCTTATTTTTTCCAACTTTAATAAACCCACTGACCCAATTTCATGCGACCGTGGGTTAAAAGCTCAGTTAGCTAAAAGTCTTAAGAGTTCTCTTTTTCTAAAAGCCGCTTGTCATTCAACCTTACCCTGGGCTTGTTACAATTATATAAGAATTCTCGATAGGTTTAGTAAAGCTCTATAAAAAAAATCTACCACGATTTTTTACACTTACAAGTAATTTTAAGCAAACATTGTTATACGAGAATAGGCCATAATCCAATTATTTAGAAAATGACAACTTTAAATTTTATAGAATTAATAATACATATTAAAGAACAATTAGTTTAGAAATATACTATCTAGAAAAACAAATGATTAATTTAAAAAAATACTAAGTGTTCGCAATAAACGTTCAAAATGTCCTCCCTGAGCGCGATGGCAGGCGTGTATCTATTTCAACATTGTAAACCAGTAGTTTCATTTGGCCCCAAAGAAAGAAACCCAAGGGGTTTACGTCGTGAGCTCTTGGTGCCTAAGCAACAAAACCCCCATGACCAATCCCATATTTATGAAAATATGCGTGGAACCATTAAATAACGTGTTCTTCGTAGTAAACTGGCACGCCATGATGGTGAAACCACATTTGTTGACGATCAAGGAGCGTAGTAGGTTCGAACATCTCAAGTAAAGCTTCACCTAGAAAATTTAGATAGTGTCCTGCATTTATCCTGTTTGTTAAAACTTCTATTTCAAGCAGTTCTTCGTTAAAGATGCCAGCCCAAGTATTGACACTAAAACGGTGTTGAAATCGTAATTGTCTAATAGCATGTGGTTCTTGAAGATCCCATAAATGGTAATTATGAGTGTTATTAAAACCATCTCTAGTAAATTGGGCCTCAGCTGTCCATAATATTTTAGTTAAAAATAATGGATTATCAGAAATTTTTTCTAAGAACCATGTACAAGACTACACCACGACTGTAATCCTTAGGTGGTATTGCCTGGACGCATCGAATGTGGTAGGGGTGCCATTATTTACGATTTAGTGTGAGCCAAACAAAGTTTTTCGAAAGGCCAAATTGTGTTGCAATACGTCTACTGCTTACTGTGGGGTACTCCAACACTGCATCAATTACATTTTCTTCATTGAAGACACTACCTCTACTATAATTACCTCCATTTTTATGTGGAACAACAAGTGAACCAGTTTCTCTGAGTCGCTAAAAACTGCTGTCAAAAACTATGTAAGAAGTTTGGCGTCTATCAGGAAACCTTCAGTGATACTCTCTAAACACTTGACGACTGTTGCCATCGCAGTATCTATACACATACTGTTACGTATTGATTTACAATTCCATTATTAATTAGTATTAGTCATACACATTTTGGCCATTGTTCAATATCGATGCAGTATTTCCTGATGACCAATTCTCACGAGAAAGTTAACAGGAAACATGAAACACGCACGATATGGCCAACCAAGAAATTCAGATTAGTAAACCAGTGGTAAACCACTATCTGTATGTTCTAAAATATAATTAAGGGAAAACATTTATCATGTTAGGTAGAATTGTTTATAAAAGTGGTAGCCACTGTCTAACGAGAGCTTTTTTACTTAGTCAGTCTCCGAGTGACTTCAGTGGTCATATTAACACTGTATTAAAATGTAATCAAGCAGCGAACCGCACGTCCCCTTAAGGGAGGCGGCGAATACTTCTTAACATGTAAGTAATCTTTTTATGTAACTTAATTTTAAGGCCGATCTTGTACAAATACCGCTTGCTTATTTATTATATGTATCATAACTTTAGCTTTATTCTAATCATTCTTACCCTACCTTAAATTGAGTGGTCATTGGAGCAACGAAGACTACGTTCCTCTAGTTATTGTCACCAGAGTGGTGACTGGTGGAAGCCTCCTAATAAACAAGTCGTGTAGAAGTAGGTGACTGATAGGCGTTCCCGCAATTATAATTAATTCCAGTGCTACGTTAAGAGTACACTCAACGATATAATAAAACCCCCTGAGCTACGCGCCACGTATGGTGGAAAAGCCATACTCAACATATGGTGGAAGAAAGTGTACCTTAACAATACACAATGTTTGCGCATTTATTTATGCTGAACTCATTCATTTTTGAAATTTTAAATTAGTTCTAATTCTATGACAACTTATCAGCAATTGCGAATGACGAGCACCTGTTGTTTTTTTAGCAATTCCAAGGAATCCCAGTTTATTTCTTTAAATTGTTTTAGATCTTTAACTAATTGGATTATAAATAGACCAGAAATAAACATGCAATCTCACAAAATTTAATAGAATTTACTCTATATATGATTGAGAAAACATAAGTTCAGATTACACGAATATGAATAGATTTATGAACAACAACCCCAATAAACTGATTATGATAATGCAATTTTTTCCTCTTCGTTGATGTCGATGTAAAGTTTAGATGACATTTGAAGACATCTTAACTTTTGTAGGTAATGTATATCTATAGTTCGTCTATACACAAACACCTAATTTTGAAATTTTAAATTCTTAATTATAAGAATCAGTAAATATTATGCCTATCTTTGACTGGTACATGTCCTTTAGAGTCTTCTGCGTATAAAATGGGTCCTTACTGGGTCCAGTCTAGTCAATGATCACTTTAATGAACTGATTTTAAATGACGTTTTGAATTGGTGGTGCGTGATTATTTAATTTTGAATTCCACCTTGCCTTTTTTCTTTTTAAACAACAAACAAGAGACAGTTTTTGTATCATTTGAAATAACACCAAACGCAAAAAATTGTTTAAATTTGCTGCGGGATGTCAACCCGGTTGTCATATCAGTAGGTTTGTTTGACTATCAGCGGCACTATTACCACTTTTATTGGAATTATAATTAGGGTCTTTCATGTTATTGTCGCTATCAAAGTCTGACATGATAGTTATTATATCAAACAACACTATCATATATGAAGTAGATAAATATTATTGTATTTGTTATATATTTGTTTTATTGGGTAGTCTATATACTATACTAGAAATAAGTGTTATTATTAAATTCAAATAAAGGGGTCTTGACTACAAAGTTGCCATCGACCAACTGAGACTGGGAGACAAGCAAAATTTTTAAAATCTAAGGAACTAGAATAGACTATTCCTAGGAAGTACAATTACCATAAAACCAACTGTTTTCTACACAGACTTGCATCTACACTGAAAATATTATGTACAAAATGTACTAGGGATTATAAAGAATGGGTACATCCAGCTTTTCGGTAAACTACCAATTTAGTGAAGATACGCGATGTTTTTAACAACCTTACCACATTTTTAACTTGTAGCTATAAAACTATAAATTTAAACTACGAAAGCTATTACAGACAACATGTGGCTGCAAAATTTGCGCATATAAAAATATAAAACAGGTGTATGATTTTATGGGTGAGTAAATCAACAGGCAATTTTGGAAAAATAGGGTCGACAGTAAATCCTACAATAAATTGAAAATAGAAATTTGTTGCAAGAACGCATTGACATCGATTGGATTTTCATGTAAATTAAGTGTACGTTTAATCTACTTTATAACCTTATCAAGTTGCGTCCGCTTTATCTTCTCGTTCCTACTTCATAGAATTTTATTAAAATTACCTACTTGATATTAGAGAGTTATTGCAAACTCATTCCAAATAGACTTTATTAAAAGAATCTTCAAATAAAGTATCCTTTATTAAAAGCTTGCATCCAATTTAAAGGAGTGTTATAGCAAGTGTTTTTCTTTTACTCTTTATTTTGACATATATGTTTAGTATTCTATATCTGTAGGTTATGTTTTAAAAGTGAATAAAGAATTAATGTCTTTTGTGATAAGGTGACCTATAATACATGTTTAACTATATTGGAAAAGATCAAAAAATTGTATTCACACAAAGATGAGCACTTTTTTATTATTTGAGTCTTTCATTTCCCACTGATTAGATAACATTTGTATGTGTTGTCAAAATGTTTTCACAGAATACTTTCCAAGATATAATTTTGGGGGGTCTGAAATTTTATTTGAGGATTGACAGGGAAAACCTTAACAAAACTTAATCAAAATTAATATAAAAGTTTTTCATTTTTTTTAATAAGAGTTTACTAAAACAAACTGGACACTGCTCAAGCAAGTAAATTAGGATAAGTAGTAAATCACTTTCTGACGGTTGAATAGCATGAGTGATAGGAACAAATGTGCAGGTACAAATTGGTGTAGGTAAGGTACCTATTTGGCATTTTAGTGAGGTATACTTTCACTTTTGTTTAAATACAATGAGGAAGTTCAACGAACAAACATAATACCACCACTTGCATCATAATCCCTGTGATGTTATATGGAAGAAATACTATTATCTACCTGAGACCTGAAGGGTTGGACACCTCGGAGTAGCTATAACAGCTGTTGCTTTTATTCTAAATTTGTGTCACTGAATAGGTGTGAGCACACAAGCACATATATTATTTTTGGCATATATGCCAACAAAAATTACTTTCCTAAATTTTTCAAGCAATAAAAAGTATATGCCTACGGTTAATTTGCAAAGAATATAATATGTAGTTAACCCCAATAAACTGATTATGATAATGCAATTTTTTCTCTTTGTTGATGTCGGTGTAAAGTTTAGATGCCATTTGAAGACATCTTAACTTTTGTAGGTAATTTATATCTATAGTTCGTCTATACACAAACACCTTATTTTGAAATTTTAAATTCTTAATTATAAGAATCAGTAAATATTATGCCCCACCTATGACTGGTACATCTCCTTTAGTCTTTTGCTTATAAAATGGGTCTTTACTGGGTCCGGTCTTTATATTCACTTTCATAAACTGGTTTTAAATGACGTTTTAAATTGGTGGTGCCTGAATATTTTATTTTGAATTCCACCTTGCCTTTTTTCTTTTTAAACAACAAACAAGACACAGTTTTTGTATCATTTGAAATAACACCAAAGGCAAAAAATTGTTTAAATTTCCTTTATTAAAAGCTTGCAGCTAATTTAAAGGAGTGTTATTGCAAGTGTTTTTTCCTTTACTCTTTATTTTGACATATATGTTTAGTATTCTATATCTGTAGGTTATGTTTTAAAAGTGGATAAAAAATTAATGTCTTTTGTGATAAGGTGACCTATAATACATGTTTAACTATATTGGAAAAGATCAAAAAATTGTATTCACACAAAGATGAGCACTTTTTTATTATTTGAGTCTTTCATTTCCCACTGATTAGATAACATTTGTATGTGTTGTCAAAATGTTTTCACAGAATACTTTCCAAGATATAATTTTGGGGGGTCTGAAATTTTATTTGAGGATTGACAGGGAAAACCTTAACAAAACTTAATCAAAATTAATATAAAAGTTTTTCATTTTTTTTAATAAGAGTTTACTAAAACAAACTGGACACTGCTCAAGCAAGTAAATTAGGATAAGTAGTAAATCACTTTCTGACGGTTGAATAGCATGAGTGATAGGAACAAATGTGCAGGTACAAATTGGTGTAGGTAAGGTACCTATTTGGCATTTTAGTGAGGTATACTTTCACTTTTGTTTAAATACAATGAGGAAGTTCAACGAACAAACATAATACCACCACTTGCATCATAATCCCTGTGATGTTATATGGAAGAAATACTATTATCTACCTGAGACCTGAAGGGTTGGACACCTCGGAGTAGCTATAACAGCTGTTGCTTTTATTCTAAATTTGTGTCACTGAATAGGTGTGAGCACACAAGCACATATATTATTTTTGGCATATATGCCAACAAAATTACTTTCTAAATTTTTCAAGCAATAAAAGTATATGCCTACGGTTAATTTGCAAAGAATATAATATGTAGTTAACCCCAATAAACTGATTATGATAATGCAATTTTTTCTCTTTGTTGATGTCGGTGTAAAGTTTAGATGCCATTTGAAGACATCTTAACTTTTGTAGGTAATTTATATCTATAGTTCGTCTATACACAAACACCTTATTTTGAAATTTTAAATTCTTAATTATAAGAATCAGTAAATATTATGCCCCACCTATGACTGGTACATCTCCTTTAGTCTTTTGCTTATAAAATGGGTCTTTACTGGGTCCGGTCTTTATATTCACTTTCATAAACTGGTTTTAAATGACGTTTTAAATTGGTGGTGCGTGAATATTTTATTTTGAATTCCACCTTGCCTTTTTTCTTTTTAAACAACAAACAAGACACAGTTTTTGTATCATTTGAAATAACACCAAAGGCAAAAAATTGTTTAAATTTCCTTTATTAAAAGCTTGCAGCTAATTTAAAGGAGTGTTATTGCAAGTGTTTTTTCCTTTACTCTTTATTTTGATATATATGTTTAGTATTCTATATCTGTAGGTTATGTTTTAAAAGTGAATAAAGAATTAATGTCTTTTGTGATAAGGTGACGTATAATACATGTTTAACTATATTGGAAAAGATCAAAAAATTGTATTCACACAAAGATGAGCACTTTTTTATTATTTGAGTCTTTCATTTCCCACTGATTAGATAACATTTGTATGTGTTGTCAAAATGTTTTCACAGAATACTTTTCGAATTTACTTCAAGACACTGTTTTTTACTTTTTCCCAAGCATATAGCATATGGGTCATTCCATAAAAATGTGACAATGTGTGTCCAGTTTCAATTTTTAAATAAAAAGCTTAACATTTGAATAATTTTATTCTACCATTTAAGAAAACAATTCACTTATTACAATATAACGTACATAAATTTGTACTAGAAGTAATATTGAGTCGATATTTTTCATCTTTTTATATTCAAACATCAACACCATAGCCTGTCCGACGCCGTGTTTTTAGGAAAGACTGTACTTCTCATTGTTCAGTTTAACAGCAAAGCTCTCGTTTTGATACATTAATTGAGATATAATTAAATATTCATTACAGCAGTCTAAAAACATTTGGGAAAATATTACAATACGTAATAATTTTAATACCTCAGAAAGTGTCCTACAAGATCTATATCAACACCGTGCTCACCAATATTATAACGAATATTATTTTTGTAGAAGTGGGGAAAGGATAATCACCAGTTTGAGTCGACGGTTTTAACGGTCAGTTGCTCCTGAAATGTTTAAGTGTGATATAGTGCTGTGCGTTTTTTGATCAAAAGATCGCTAAACGAGAGCCAGGTAAGCGTACATATTTACACATCAACACTGTGCATTGCGTTACAAATTTTTTTAATGTGAAAATATATTTTCTGAATACCTTTTTTGTACTACAGTGTTTATTTATATTATATTCAGCATTTTAATTAATAACGATTTATTTTTCTGTACACTAGATTTTAAATAGTCATGAAAACAAACTTGGTAGATGAGAAAAAGTGTAAAAAAGATGAAGCCCAGCGACTTAGACGAGCCAAAATCAAAGCAAATCCAGAGTTGTATGAAATAGAGAAAGCGAAAGAAAAAGAAAGATGGGCTCGTAGGGTAAAAGATGGAAAAATTAAAACGATTAAGGATTTAAGTCGAAGGGAACAAAAAAGCAAGCAAAGAAAATGGAAAGAATGTTCAAAAAATTATCGAAAAATGAAGACAAAGATGTGGTTTGCAGGCATCCAATTTATAAACGAAATTATACCTCTTCCTAGCCCTGTAAGTTTTGAAGTAGAACAATAAGGTACCAGTAGAGCTATTGTTGGGCGAAAAAGAATTAGAAAAGATAGAACCAGGGCATACCGAAAAATAAAAATTTTAGAAAAACAGCTGCAACACAAAAAACGAAAATTGAAAAATTGAGAAAAAGGAACCAGAGACTTCTTAAGAAGTATATGAAAAAGAATTGTCCATTGCAGAACGTGAAAGCATTGATTAGACGATATCTAGCATCAATATTAGTAAAACGAAAACTTTTATTGCATGTAGCTCTAATGTCCCAACTTTCTAATAACTTTTCTAGTCTCAAACAGAGGGCTGATCGAAGATTTGCATCCCAAATTCTTACTGGGGATCTTATACAAAAATATAGGTTTAAAGGTAAATTTAGTTTCCTTCCGTACAGAAATCAACGAGTACAAATAAGTCATAAAACTACCACTAAAATAAAAAAAATCGGTACTTTACAAGGAAGTAAAGAGTTTTTTTAGAAAAAGACGAATCAAGTCGACATTGTCCAGGCAAAAAGTACACTATCACAAAGAAAGGTGTTAAAAAACAAAAAAGGCTTTTGAATAAGTCTTTAAAATTATTGCATAAAGAATTTATAAGGACTGCTACTAAACCAATTAGTTATTCCTTATTTTGCCAGCTCAAACCCTTTTGGGTCAAGCAACCAGATACAAACAAACGTGATACATGTTTATGTATGGTTTGTGAAAATTTTGAATTGGTGGTGAAAAAGTTGAAGCTAATTAATGGAATTAATCAAACTAACATGCATACACCGTGTCAGGCCCTTTGCTGTGCTAATAATATGGACGAAAAATGCTTGGAGAGAAAGTGTTCTAAATGTAACGATAAAGTGGTAGCTTGCAGTACATGTAATGGCGTAGACCTAGTTACATACCATAAATGGTGCACTAAAAAAGAAATAATTACTAAATCAGGAAAGGAAAAGTTATGTAAGAAAATCTTTAAAAATAAAATAAGTATCACAACAAAAGGACTCGTTGATGGACCACTGTCATCGGTTCCTATAATAATGCAGCACATGGCTAATAAAAACCATCAATATAGACACCTTGATTCACTTAAAAAGAGTTTAAAAAATAATGAAGCTATTTTGTATTTAGACTTCTCCGAAAATTATGTTTGTATAAATATGGAACAGAAGTTCAGTCCACTTTGGTGGCTCAAAGGAACAAGTTGTTTTACACACTGTAATGGTTTACGTAGGTCATAATAATAAAATCATAAAAAGGGTCTTTTGTACATTTTATAATTTACCAAGGAAAGATCCATTGGCAATAATTGCACTTTTGAAACCCGTTATTGTAGAAATTTTTTCAATTTGCAACCCAGTAAAAATTCATTTTATAAGCGATGGTCCATCAACCCAATACCATAATTATAAAATGTTCTATCTCATAGGAACATATTTTCCACAAGAACTACCTTCAACCGAACTCATTACATGGAATTATAGTGAAGGAGGTCATGGCAAAGGTGCCCCTGATGGTATAGGAGGTTGTGTTAAACGGATTGCTGATCGTTTGGTTGCTCTTGGACAAGACATTTCAAATGTTAACAATTTGGTAAACTTGATGAATGTTAATTTGAACAAGATTACTGTATACTTTGTACCACAAGAAATCGTAGATGCTAATGAGCATTTGTTGAGTCAAAATATTAAACGTTTTAAGGGTATGAGGAAAACACACCAAATCATATGGGCTCGTCGCTAATCCAATGTTTTGCAGTTTAGAAGACTGTCATGTTTTAATTGTTTTGATAATCCTTTGTGCATGGACTACAATATTGGATCATTGGCGTTTAAAGGTCATATTTTACCTAGTATTCTTTTATTTAGTTATTTTAGCTATAATTATAATTCTTCTAATTTGTATTAATTGTACATATTCCTTAAGCAACACCTATAGCTCGGTTACGGTTTCACGATGTTTATTCATCGGACTCTGAAGATGAAAATAATTCTTCTATAGCTAACCCAGCTCCTAATACTAAGAAAACTTTGGATTCTAATAGTTTTGTAGTAGTAAAATTTCCTGGAAAAAAAGAATTGAAATATTTTGTTGGTCATGTTCTTCAGCTTCTTGAGGACAACACTCTGGAAGTAAGCTTCATGAGCAAAAGAAGAGATTGTTTTATTTATCCAGAAGTCAAGAATGTCTCTATTGTTGAACATGATGACATAGATCTGGTTTTGGATCCACCAAAAATAGATAAAAAAGAACGCCATATTTTTAAATTTATTTCAAAAAAATACAACAAGGATATGTGTTAATTTTGATAATGTAAAGTTGAGCAGAGATAAGTTTAAATAGACTAATAATTAATAACATTATTGTTTTTCTGTGACTTTGTAATTTACTTTTTACATAATTAGGTAATGAGAAAGTCAACACCATACGTGACCTGTCAACTCCGAAGCATGATAAAAACTAAATTCTATTAAAAAGTCCAAACATATATTAATATGATTTTTGCTACGTGTCTGAATCATTAGTGGGATACCCAAGGAATTTTAAAAACAAACCTACATAATTATAAACAATTTTTAAAATCTACAAAAAACTTTGTCAAGAATTGTCACATTTTTATGCAATGACCCATATCTGTTTTTAAAAGGATTTTTACACCTTACTTCGAGGAAAAGCGTTACAAAACAGCATCCTCGTATTTAGAGCGTTTTGTATCCTTTTCGTGGTATAAACTTGGACATTATATCTCTAAATTTAATTACGTAAACAACACTACAAAAAGCCATTTAATTTCACAATATTAATAAAGAAAGCAGACAGTTAAGTGTAAGTTTGTACGTTAGGCATTTGGTATATTTCAAAATTAAGGCGCCTTAAATAAAAGCATTCCTTCTCTGTATTTAAATTAAATAAAGGTGTCTTGCATTTTAATAAAGTACAAACATTAAAAGTGTGTTAATTGCGCATGTGTAAATGTTAAATAGGGGAAAACTTTATTAAAAAATTGGTAAAATGAATGTTGCAATAACTCTCTGGTATTTTAGGCGGTAGACATAAAGTATACACGCGATTGATAATATCGACGTTCGCTGCATGATTGAAATTTGAAGTATATACATAATATAAATTGTGCAAACTATTGAATTATGAGCAAATCACCCAGTTTGATGTTCCTGGGCATTTTTAATTTGCCTAAAGTACAACATGAGGAACATTAAATAGGACTAGAAAAAAATATTCAGGATAAGAAGCGAGTTGTAATATCACGTCTCCTTTACACTAAACAAGACGAAAAACTGATTATTAATGGGTTCATGAAGACACTACGTGAAAATATAATTAAGAACGTTTACTTACTCAATGTGAGATAGAAGTGAAAGGACGGTGAAATATCTACTTGTGCGTTTTTCGGCCCGACCCGGATTTGAGTCCGAAATCGGGCGCCGAGCCTGCGTCCATCCCTAGCTGTCATTGTGGGATTTCAAAGATAATTAAAAAGGTGTTTGTATTCAAAGCCACAAATTCGGCAAGGTTATAAATCCTAGATACGAATGACTAAATAGATATGTATAAATTTACACAGACGATGCTCTGGTTCAGTATAGTTATAAATTATTTAAACAATAAAAAATACTTATACACATTAAATTTTCATTTTTTTTGCAGTTTCTAAAATAGGTAAGTTATCCCACCAGACATTAAAATACAAAACACAACTGTATAAAAACAACTCGGTCAATAAATACTTGGTTCTATTTTATTTTACAGATAATAAATTATTTGTACAATTCGCTACAAGCTGTGTATAATGTTAACACAAGCAATAACTTAAACAACTATATATAAAATATGAACGTGAACATTTTGTAGAACTAAAGTTTATAAAATGCAATCCAAAAATAAAGCTTAACTAATTTCATTGTAACAATATTTAATACGGCATCTTGTCTGTAATGAGTATTAAGACATATGCACTAACTCTATTGAAGTTTTAAGTTATATATCAAACGCATGCAAATATTAAGAATTGGTAGACTTGATGTCTAAATTCTAAACTAAAAAGAAATCGTGCAGCTTTAGTCACGTTACAATTTAATAAATACTAACAATTATAATAATAGTTTTACATAAAATATATGTAATACCAACGATTTCGTTACATCAAACATCGTTCGAAAATAACTAGACTATGTATAAAAAGGAGGGGTTTGCAATGACATGAACACTGAGCATTCACAAATATTTGAGAACTAAATAATTTTCAAAACACATCCCTATAAATCTAAACACAAATTAACATGAAAACATATATTATAACTTAGAAAAAATACAAAGCAATGGAAGATTTTAAACCACGACCCTGTTCTAATGAAAACAAAAATACATTACGAATGAAAATATTCACACAACAGATATCTATTTTAACAGACTAAGATCACCTGTTACTGCGTTGACATACGATTCTTCACCAAATACCGCTAACACAGTTACAGAATTTGGAGGAATTTCCGTCTTACCGGCATCATACACTAAATAATTGGGTAGACGAATAGCTTCGCATTTACTCTGAATATCAAGTAAATGAACATGATTATTTCCTTTTAAAACAATCTTCTTTTCCCTTAAAAAATCATGTTTCAACAACACACACAAGAAAAAATACTCACCCATCCTCTATCCATCCCTCGATAGCCTTATTCATAACTGGGGTTTCTAACACATCTCTGTATAAACCCAAGCATGCATGAGCTACCTATTAAAAACTAATCACCTCTATACCGAGTAAAGACATAGAGCTTACCTGAGCTGCTAATTTTCCAACACTCATATCTAGAGAACTATTTACAACAAATACCATTTTATAATTTGTATACAGTTCATCATCGCTACCCTGACTGGCATCGACTGTACCTTTCGAATGAATCTGAGTAGTATTTAATGAAGGTTTTACAGGCGAGCAAGGCGTTTCCTCACTTTCGAAGTTGTCAAAAACGTAACTAGCCGCTGCTTCTGCAGAATTATTACCCGTATAATAAAGAGCCTGTAATGTTATAATAATTAATTGTGCAGTTAAATGCCAAGGTTTTAATTAATACATGTTCTGCGGTGATTTTGGATATTCCCATATCCATTAGCATGGTAAGAAGTTCTGCGTTTGGAATCCATTCTACGTCTTCAGTATTTTCCATTTTGGTATGAAAATTAGGGAAACAGCCCAAATATAAATTGCAGATGTTTAACTTACATGTGACATAACCTTGAAGTGATTGAATTGGATAGATTTGAGGGATAGTGTCTACACGTACGACGAAAACTGATTGTAATATATTTTCCCTTCTTATGGAATAGTATCGCAATTGTATCAGCTAATCGTGTGTAAAGAAATAGCAATAAAACACAAAATGAAATCTAAAACAATGTGGTTTGGATAGCAGACGTATTACGTTTAGCCTTTTAATAACTGCAGGCAGCTCTGTATGTCTTGTATGTAACGTTAGTTGACCTATTAGAATATAGTTGTTAGGTATTTCGCAATTTGGCAGAAATGACTATTAATTTAAGTCTACAAGATTTGTAAATGCTGCTTGCTTCATTAATATGGGTTAAAGTCGTATTTGTAGTCCATACGTACAATGGGGTTTTAATTATTAAATCGAAAAGTAGAAAACTTTAAATTTTAAGGGTTTGGTTTAAAGTTTTCTACTTTTCAATTTAATGGGTTAATGTGCTATAGTGATTCGAATTTCCAAGATTGTTATACTGCAACACGTAATACTCGTAGGCACACAATACTCTATACATTTCCTAAAGTAATACATCCATACAAATAAATCGTGTAGATCCAAATTCTTCTAGAATATTCTAACTTGTCTGTACAATTACCAGCGCTTACAAACATTGCAAATTATTATTCGTGCAATTTTATTTAAAGGATGTTGAGAAGCGTGTTTACCGTAACGTTAACCATCGATTGTGCATATTTTGTCTGTGCAGATACAACATTATAAATTGACTGAATACTAATTGGCACATAGGTTTATGTTATCCAGGATTTCTAACAATTTATTGTATGATTTTACAATGCGTAGAAGGGAGAGAAATTGAAGCGAATATCAGTTATTAAAGGTAGAATTTTTTTATATTAAATATCAAATACTCTGCCTTTATAAAAGTATATAGTAAATTTGACAAAGAATGCAGTTTCAATTCAATTTCTACCAATCTACATAATAGAAATTCTTGTGCTCAAGTGCTTTGTATAAAAAAATATAATCTAGTGTGAATTATCGCCTGCGTTATGCCATCGTTGAAACCAGATTTAATGTCTTCTCTCTTCTTTGTTCGTAGGTAGGACGAGGGAATATAGGTGAAGACAACGATAAATCAAGATATAGAGGAAACCTACATTCTGAAAGAGAAAAGACAAAGGAACGACACAGGCAAAAGTCACCGTTCGATGTCTCGTTGGCTGACTAATGTCGTGTCACACACCGCGCACTAGCGCCATCACTCCGCGTCTGTGCATTCTTTTGCGCCGACGCAACTCTCCGGGTTGGCAGAAATTTAACAAGTTTATTTGAAAAATAATGGCGAGAATTCACTCACAAATTTAAAAGTGTCCATCTCCAAATTTGGAATGTAACAAAGCCATAAAAAAATCTTTAAAAAAATGACTGTTAGCACGGTAAAAGCATAAAATTGTTTCATGCCGAAAATCGGCCATGTGAACATTTTTGATTTTAGTATGTGACCGAAACCGCGCCAATATTTCAAAAAATAGACTTGTGCGTGCATTTCCGTCACTTTAGACAGTTGCGTCGACGCCAGAGAATGCGCAGACGAGGAGTGGGGAAGGAAGTGCGCATTTTCCGGCACGTGAGGGACTAGTCAACGGGACATTGAACAGTGTGGTTATCTGTGGTGTGCCTTTGTCTTTTCTTTCAGATATGTGGGTTTCCTTTATCAGACCATATTATCGTACCTCTACCTGTATCCTTTATCGTACCGCTACACAAGATGAGGGAAGACAAATTAATCTGGTATCAACGGGGGCGAAGGCCGACCCACGCTCAATCAACGCCAAGATCCTGCTGTCAGAATAGCTGCCATGTTGTGAAGAGCTCCACATTTTACGAGAGTACATTTATCTGTTTCTTTGTATGTGATACGAATTTGAGACGCAAGAATGACGTAATACCTTGTTGCACTATATTGTGCACGTATTTATTATGATACCAACTGTCGTAGTGGCTCTTATCAGTTACGCCCGGGACTTTAACAGTATATCTTAGACTAGAACAGGCGGGAGTATAACAAAATCTAAATCCTAACTAACCTACTTATACCCTAACTTAAATTCTAGAAAATGTTTATTTTAGACGCACCTGGTTTTTTCAACCGAAAACACGTCTTACGATTAACCAGGAAACGGAATGTGTAGCCCCATTGTTTAAGAATTACCTCTATAAATGCACACACGAGTCTTTGATGTGGCGCAATTATAATTGACAGCACGAATTGGTCGTAGAGCACGAAACACTAAAACTAAAACAAATGCCACAAGTCGCCTAACATATATACTACAACCTAAAAGCTAACTTTACAGTTTTTGAGTGCACACGTACATAAGCATTGCATCTAAACTGTTTCTACTTTGGTAAGAAATGCCCAAATCTCAAAATATCCAAGAGAGCAAGTTACTCTGCACTTTAGCAAATTTTTATGTATTGGTACTCTGGATTAATAAACAATACACATCACAACTTTTTCATGACATGGTTGTGAATTAAAAAATTTAGCAACAGTACCATCTTACTAATTTCTTACGTTACTAACCTAACAAATTTCATTCCTACCATCAGGTTAGCTTCTTCACTCATTATTCAAAAAATAATTCCTACGTCTGATCGTAAATACCAAATGTTAGGAAAACAAAAAAGATAAGGCAAAGTTTCAAGTTATTATCAAAGATAAAGGTAAGATAAAGATATTAAGATAAAAATAGGTGGATCCGAAACGTCCCAGCATGCTAAGACACGCTACGACTACATACATTAAAGATATAGCGTAAAATTCCTCAGCTGACCAAGCCGTTTTGTCATCCATCCCAAAGATACAAGAGTGGCTCCTTGAAGCCGTTATATAGGTAAATTAATACATATAAGTTAAAAAAATTACTAGTCTCTAACGAGTGCATCCACTGCGATAAGAAAATCAGACAAAAGTTGAAACAACAACTTAAAAGTATCACTACAGATACCTCCACACAAAAAAAACAACTGTTTCAAGGTATTTTTTAGAAACCGTAACGCCATAAACACACAAGAATGCCTTATTATAAGCAGTTAAATACAAACACACTGTCCCAATATGCTAAAGCAACCTCACCGCGAAGTTCAATAAAAAACAACCAAAAATGTTTATATGTTCTGGTAACTTAATAAAAAAGGAAAACAAATAATGATAAAAGATGAGGTGGGCGACTGTAATAATTCAGAAAAAAATGCATGGAATAGAAACTCCTAGTTTTTTACAACTGCGAATATGGATTGTTTCTTACAAAGGTATAGGCCGCGTACCCTATGTGTATCCAAAGAAAAAAGCATCCACTCAACATCAGCTACAACCAATTATAAGAATTCAATGAGTTATTGCAACCAAAGTTACGACAATCACCACGAAATTAAACACGTAAGATCAATGCTAAAAACAAAATAATATGGTGTAGAAAAGGTGCCATGATTGATTAGATGAAGCGACAGAGTTATATTAGAGAATCTAGATAACAAAGAAATATGTGGCTAGAAATAAATTCAAGGGAAAGTTAACAGGTAGCAAAAAGATAGCTAATTTAATGTAAATAAGACAAAAGTGTAGAAGGTAACTGCTGTATAAGAAAAGAAATGGCTGAATAAAGTTAACTAATTCATAGTAGGGACAAAAACATTAGGTAAATCGTTAAAGAAATGAAACGTGAAAAATTTTGGATGTACGCAAAGCTTAAGCGATTTTAAAAATATTTTCATCCCACCTAGTGTGGTCTGAATCGATATATGAAGAGATAGCGGTAATTAAGACTTGATTTACTCATAACAAAATTGTTGAAGAACAAAAAAAAATCTTACAACGTATATAATTGCTAGAGTGACAAGCCCTTCTTTGAGCCTCACCTAGACTACTAAATAAAAACTTCAACATCATCCTCAAAAAACGACAAGTCTCGCCTAGACCAAATAGATCTTAAAAAGCTGCGTTGCAATACCGATATAAGTAAAAAATTTGCTATCAAAACAAAATCATGCTCATTACACAAGAACAATCTTTTAGCGATACATCTACAGAAAAAACAGTATACCAAATTATTAAAGTATTACTTTTACATCGAGGAATTTATCAAGCAACCATCGCAACTAAAGGGGATGGGGATAGTAAATAAACTTAAATATAAAACATTATCATCAACCTCAGTATTGTAGTGTTTAAGAAAGCAGATATAACAAAATCAAATTTACTATAGTGTTTTAGAAGGTATAGATATACCAAGGTAAGATTTTAGTTAGTTACGTTAGCTGTATTAAAAGAAAAATTTTCAAACAGAAAGCATTCGTAACCTATAGTTAATTATTTAGATTGTAAGAGAACACTTTAAAGTCATGGCAACCTAAGATAATGTAACAGATAGGTAAAATTTAAACTAAAAACAGGTTTCAATAAACTAGAGAATTTGAGGTTTGAGATAATTATTTAACTAAATTTAGTGTCTTTTAAGGAGCTTTTTTAATCATATAGCTTTTTAACTATGACTAAAATACTTACAGAAAAAATTATTTAATCCAAAGCACATGTTTAAAGTGAGGTTATGAAATTTGCTAAACACATTTGAAAGGTATATGCTTTAGTTTCATTCCAAATTAGGTTAGGTAATTATTTAAGAGAATTTAAATATAAATACACTGTATTTCTAAAGGGAAAATGTCAATTAACTCAGTTAGAAATAACATATATGAAAGGTAAACAAACACTGTTCAAACATGGACAACTAAATGCTTCAGATTGACATTTCAACTGCATTCAATGTCACGCTAACATAAGATAAAAATTACCAAATGCAATGTTGCCAGGTTGTATTTCTTCTATCCAAAAACCATTAAAAATTTAAAAAACTATTTTTTATTATATTTGAGTAAACAAAAACCCAATTTCTACAAAAATATGCAAAACTAACCCTTATTAGATAAATGAAAGGTGAAGACAAATTTTCAACACAAGTTTAGGGCGCCACTGTTATACCCCCGGCGCGTGTCAAATTGTATCACATGTCAATTATGTTTACAATGATACAAGTTGCACTTTAAAAAGATAAAAGGTACTCACTTAAAAATGTAGAACGCTTCACGATTTTGCGGGTCATCTTTGCGCAGGGGCCATGCTGATTTCCAGGTATCTCGTTTGGGTTGTGGGTTACGTTATGCCATCGTTGAAACCAGATTTAACGTCTTCCCTCTTTTTTGTTCGTTGGTAGGACGAAGCAATAAAGGTGAAAACAACGATAAAGCAAGATAAAGAGGAGACCTACATTCTGAAAGAGAAAAGACAAAGGAACGACACAGGCAAACAATACCGTTCGACGACTCGTTGGCTAATTAATGTCGTGTCACAAACCGCGCACTTGCGCCATCCCTCCGCGTCTGTGCATTCTGTTGCGCCGACGCAACTGTCCGGGACGGCGGAAATTTAACAAGTTAATTTGGAAAATAATGGCGGGAAGACACTCACAAATTTAAAAGTGTATATCTCCAAATTTGGAATGTAGCAGTCTTCCTAGCTCAGATTAAATGAAACAACAAAACTCGAACATCAAAATTATAATAACATTAAATAAACAATTAATAATAATAGCTAAATCCACAAACATCCTTCTTCAACACATATTATCCAAAAGATTACTAACACAAGCATCAAAACCTTCAAATTCAATTTACAACTTAAATTTGAAAAACATTTCATAACTACTAAACATTAATATAGGGTTCACACAGTCCTTGTTTATAATTAGTTATCCCAAATTTTTTCTTAGGTAAGTTACCATGTATGAAAATTTTCTTTTAGAGACGGGTATGGATAATTTGAATACTCTTGTTGAACCCGTTTGATTAGTGTAGCTGATCAGTTACCTTCAAAAAAGGTCAAATTAACTCGAAATTTGACCACAAAAAAAATAAAATTATTTACTTACAACAAAACATCTATAAGCTAAATCCTTATGCAATTAAACCTACTTAAAATTAATTGCGCAAAATACCCTTCAAAAGATCGAAACAAAGATATACTTGCGTTCTTCGTTAAAATTGTTGATTAAATTTTTATACTGTTCCATTTTAAAAGCATTTTACCATTGAAAACCCATTTCATGTGCAAAAAGACTCTTATTTTTGTCGTAGTCGAGGTCTGATTAAGAATCACAACTGCGTCACAAACTTCAATCATTTATTAATACGCAATTACGATATCGCAACTTATAACAACTTCAAAACAAGATATAATAGCACATACAAGAACAATTAGTCAGGTTAAAACAAACACATACAGTTTACTTCTAATGTAGGCGACCGTTTTCTCTAGCGCGCCCCTCGTTGGATATCGTACATTTGATTTTCCAATGCTCCACCGGAAGGTACTACATTGACCAGGAAGCAAATCTTTTTTACTTGGACATTTTGAATTTTGCCGAACTCTTGCTGTTTCAAGCAAGGTAGGGATCTTTAACGTGCGTGATAACACTCACACACGGGACTTCCATTTTACGTCTCATGCAAACGAGGGCGTATTTTTGTGGAAAACTCTCGCCTAACAGTTTTCAAGCGGACCGTATCGGTATTTGAATCCGGGACCTTTGGCGTAGTAGTCAGACAGACACCTACCAACCACGACGCGGAGCCGCCCCTCGTTGGAGATCTCAAGATCATTACCAAAGTCCTTGGGTAGTAACGAATTTAATACAATACTGGCACGATGGAGGTGTTGAATACTGGTTTCACAAAAGTATTTAAAATACTTTGATGGTTTTTAGAAGTTACCTACACCTTACAACAATTACTTATTATCCTATTACGACTCGTGCCTCTGTGTGATTTACAATATGATACAGTTACTGTCACGACGCGCGTGTGAATAATTCAAAAACAACTTCTCACGAGCAACAAGGCTGGCGATCAAAACAATACTACTCTTACTTTTACATCCAACAATCACTGTCAGTTTCCGGCGGGTTGTTTCCTGCTTTGCCTTCAAGGTTGCATTCCTACACTCCCAGTCCATTGTATTAAGATATAGCATGGAGAAAGTACTCATAAGCAGACTTAATTACCCTTAAACTATTTAATATGTTTCTACACTAGGGCGTGTTACATTATCTCCCTTTAAGAATTAGAAAAGTACAGGAAAAATGAATTATTGAAACTAACAAGAATACTTAAAAAAAATTTTAAAGTAAGAATAAGGAAAACCAGCGGCACAGTTAATTAGGCTCATATGGTGCAACCAACTTCTTAAATTAGAAATGTTGTATCTTCCTACGGTAATACCGGAGACTTAATTCTTCGACTCGTATGCATTTGGCCTTAGAGTACGTACGATCATGTATGAACCCTCATATGATGAAACAGCTTCTTGATTTTCTTCTTCTTCAGATGACGATGCGCATGCGTTTTCACCCAGACTAAATCACCCGTTGAAATGTAACCCACTGATGCTTAGAATCATGTTTAATTTTCCGCAACTCTGCTTTTCTAAACAACCTACTACGAGCTAATTCAATAATTACATCTGTATTTGCATCAAGCGGTTGCTCTCATCCCAGAAGTTTTAATAGTGGTTCCTTGCGCATTTTGTAATGGATCTGATTTAGACTGAACCCTGTAAAAGACGTACCATTTTCTAGTTAGCGGTTGAAGTGAGCGGACGTGTTTCACGCAGCTCCCGGATACAAAGCTACATGTAAGTTTTTATGTAGGGTTTTTATTATATTTGAAGCTTTGCTTTTTATTGTATATTATTTTATTACTGTATGGCATTCATTTTTAAAAGCAGGACAGTCAAATAAAATCAAAAACTATAATTTAAACGCATGAATAGTAATGAAATCGGGTTTTTTGTTGAATTTTAAAGTAAAATTCGGGTTTAAAAACAAACTAAATTAAATTTCGGGCGAATAAACAAAAAATTTACAAATAAATTCCCAAAATAATTTAAAAGACGTTTTTAATAAAATTATAGAAAAAACCGCGTAAATTAAGCAAAAAAGCCCTATAAAATCATCAAACAAGTGTGTAAAAATTTGAGAGTGCGCGTATAATAAATTAACAATCTAAAAACCAAAATCTAGGTCTTTTTTGAATTAAACACATAGCTTAAAAATAAAAAAATTTGCATTTACTTCTATAAAAAAATTCTATATTTTAAGTACACGCGCTTTTAAACGTTCATAAAGTCGAGTTTTCAGTGTAATTAGTAGTGTAACACTTGAAGCTCGTGCCAGGCACCGAGTATACACGGAATAAGTGCGTTACCGGTACCACGTTCCCATAGCCCGTGTTTTTATTTGTTTATTTCTTTATTTAAATTTAAAGTGTAGTATTTTATAAATTTGATTTTTAAAAGTAATTAGCTTGTGTATATTTAAAATTTGATTTTTTGGTTTAAAAATCTAAATAAATAAATACAGTGTTGTTTACGGTTCATTTTTAATCGATGCATTTTTATTGGGCTAGCGATTTTATTTGGTCGTAGTTGTTATTTTCCCCTTTAGAGTTTATCGTATTTTTGATAAATTTGAAATTTAATTTGGCGGTTTAAAGTTTAATTAAATAAATAAATACAGGGTTGTTTACAGTTTATCTTTCATAAAAGTACTTTTATTGGACCAACGTTGGTGCTTTACCGTCGCTAATATTCGTGACGTTAAAGGGTCTATCTTATCCTTCAATTCTTTTAGCGTCGTAACGGTCAGTTCGTTTGTTGGTTGCGCTTTTCGTTGGTTGTCCTTTTATCGTTACCTTTAGTGGTCTTTGAGACAATGAGCCGTTACCATGGAAGAAGAGGAGATATTGGTCGTAGTCAGTTAGGTAGGAGGTTGGGGGCGCTATAGGGGGGGGGGTAGAGCTTAAGATTGCATTGACGGACGTTATGATAGGGTTGCAGAAGGAGGTAGAGACGGTGTTGCCGGGGGTAGTTCAGCGGGGATTATTGCTGTTTCAGGTCACCAGGGTCTCCGGAGCCAGGAGGTGGCGATGCAGCAGAAGGTGTTGTACGCTGCAGCAGCTGCGGAAGCTACGCCAACTTTTGCAGTTAGGGTTGACACCAAGCCTGGTGAGAAGGAGGACGTCATGTCGACTCTGAATAAAAAGGTCGATCCCGCTCGTGATGCGTTTGTTGTGGTCGGAACTCGTCGGGCACGTAGGGGCGGTATTGTAGTGGAGTGCGCAGGTCGCGACGACGCCAAAAAATTGCAATCGCAAGTCGGTGGGCACTGCAAAAAGTTCGTAGCCAAGACGATCGAGAAGAAGCACCCACGGGTCGTTCTTCCGGGGGTCGAGGCGGGGGTGAAGGCTGAGGAGCTCGTGCGGTTGATTGCGAGCCAGCATCCCCGCTTCGGCGATTTGAAGCTGGAAGACCACCTGAGAGAGAAGTTCAAGTTTGGCCACAAAGAAGCCGTAGGAATCCCTTTGCCAACGTAGTCTTCGAAGATACCCCCACATTTCAGAGGCATATATTAGCTGATGCTATCAACCTCAGGTGGCGAAGAGTCTGGACCCCAGACTACCGCTCGATGACGCAGTGATACTGGAGCTACGAGTACGGCCATAGATCGATGGATTGCAGGGAGAAGGTACAGTGATGGGGTAACTGTGCCGAGACCGGGCATGAATTCAAGAATTGCCGGAAGGCAGTTTTCTGCTGTGTGGTTTGCGTGAAACTTGATGTCTTTGGTTAAGAGTTATTTGTCGGAGCGATTGGCACAGGTTGAAATTCCGGGTGAAGTTTTGTCGCGCGAGGTGGAAAGAGGATGCCCGCAGGGGTCATGCTGTGGTCCCACATTCTGGAAATTGTTGTATGAGAGCATCTTAAGGGTCAAGTTGCCCAAAGGATGCTCAATCGTTGGGTTTGCAGATGATACACTTTTAATTATCAAATTGCGATTATTAATGGACATGCGAACAAAACCAAACGAGGCGCTAAATAAGTTGCACGAATGATCGCAGGCGGTAAAATTAAAATTTAACACGTCAAAATCGGAGGCGCTCTATTTCGGGACGAAACCGGGACAGTGACCCCTTAGACTAGAGTTGAGAGGGGAGAAAATTCCATTCAAAGAAGCCATCACGTACCTAGGTGTCAAGATAGATAAAAAATTAAATTGGAAACCGCACGTGCAGTACGTAAAAAGTAAGGGCAGCAAATTATCAAATAAAATAATGGCGAAAATAAACTGAGGTTTCAGGGGCGAATCGCTCAGGACAGTTTATGCTGGAGCAATAGAGCCGGCGATGCTGTACGCAGCATCAGTTTGGGAGGAGGGTTATAAAGTTAGGGAAATTCGACATTTGATAAGTGTGCAGCGCATAACCGTGGTCAAGCGGGCGAGGGCGTACAGGACCACCTCTACGGTCGTTTGAAGCAGCTAAGCACACATCACACAGGATGAGTCACAAAGTTCGGTCTGCCTTAGAAGAACCTGGTCAATCGCAGAACAGCATAGAAGAGATAATCAATCGTGTGTTTGAAAAGCAAAAGGCGGAAAGGCTGGAAAGACAACGATCGCGGAGAGGGGGTCTACGATGCTGGAACTGCGGTGAAGTTGGTCATATACAGAGACGCTGTACTCAATAAAAAAAAACCAACAGGTTGAGCAGCAGGAAAACTAAGCAAGTCGACGTAAGGGGGCGAACGTCGACAGCACAACGTAGTACCCCGGAGATTATCATACGTGCTGCATCGGCAATGAGAAGTCTGGACAGCATCTATATTGATGGTAGAATTAATGGTAGGGTTGTCCGATTACTCGTGGATACAGGAGCGACAAGGACTATTGTAAAACCAGATTTGGATGGTAGTGGAAAAGTGCTACCTGCATCGGTATGTCTTCAAACGGCAAGTGATGAGAAAATTACTACTCACGAAAAGACTGCCGTTACGTTAACAATTGAAGACAAACTAATTGGTCATCGGGTGTTGGTAGCTAAAATTACAGAGAAAGTAATCTTGGGAATGGATCTCATGAGAGAATATGGGTTTCATGTGAACATGAAAGAAAATGTGCTTCGGATAGATGATGATGAAATTCCATTTCAAGGGACGAGTAACCAGACGATGCAAGTTCGAATGATTTGTGATATGAGAATACCCGAGAAAGCGGAAATGATCATAATGGGACGCCCGGATGGTACGCTCCAGGGAAGGACAAGTATGCGTGATGGAAGCAACTAAATCAGGAATATAATACCAGTGAGGGTGCTAAACATTAATCCGCATACGGTGACCCTGAAGAAAGACATGATTGTGGGAAATTGCATTCCAGTATGCGATATTAAACGTTGTGTGAACGACACAAAAGATAAACCAGCCAACGGTTGCTCACAGAAATTGCTGGATATGTTGATACTTTCGTGTCAAGGATTAAACGGCGACAAACTGGGCAAGGTAAAAAAACTGGTCGGACGATATCGAGGTGTGTTTGCCCTGGATAATAGTGAGAAAGGAAGGACAAATGTTGTGCAACACAAGATAAATACTGGAGATGCGCAACCGATAAGACAGCATCCTAGGCGGCTTCCTTTGGCAAAACGTAAGAAAGCCGAGCAAATTTTCACCGTTATGGAAGAACAGAGAGTGATTGAACCCTCGAATAGTCCATGGGCATCCCCGGTAGTGCTTGTCAAGAAAAAGGACAGGTCAACAAGGTTTTGTGTAGACTACCGGCAGCTAAACAATGTGATAGAAATACAGCTATCCTTTGCCCAGAATTGATGATCCCTTGGATACTCTATCCGGGTCTAATTGCTTTTCGACCTTGGACTTGAAAAGCGGACACTGGCAGGTAGGTTTGGAGTCAAACGATAAAGAGAAAACTGCGTTTACAATAACTAGATTATAGCAGTTCATGGTCATGCTATTTGGATTATGCAATGCCCCTGCTACTTTTGAACGATTGATGGAGTCGATACTGCGTGGACTGTGCTGGAAAACATGTCTGGTGTACCTAGATGACGTAATAGTGTTAGGCCGGTCTTTTGAAGAACACCTTAAGAACCTAGAGGAGATATTCCAAAGATTACGCGGAGCAAACCTTAAATTGAGCCCCAAGAAATGTCACCTATTTGGAAAAGAGGTGAAATACCTAAAACATGTCGTTTCGGAGACCGGAATAATAGCTGGCTCTGACAAAATAAAAACGATGCAAGAGTGGCCAACACCAGCAGATATACACCAACTACGCAGGTTTCTGGGATTGTGCACATATTCCCGACGTTTTATACTTGGGTTTGCGAACATTCACAAACCGTTAACGAAATTAACCGAATATGGACAAGAATATGACTGGAATGATGACTGCCACAGTGCATTTGAACAACTGAAATAGCTACTAGTTACAGCACCAATTTTGAGTTATCCAAGGATGGAAGGGAAATTTGTGTTGGATACCGATGCCAGTAACACAGCTATAGGAGGCGTTCTTTCTCAAGTGCAGGACGGACAAGAAAAAGTTATTGGGTATTTCAGCAAGGTCTTGTCGCGGCCAGAAAGGAACTATTGTGTGACAAGGAGGGAGCTGTTGATCGTCGTAAAATCCGTAGAGAACTTTTATAAGTACCTATACGACCGTAAGTTCCTGTTGACAATAGACCATGCTGTACTTAAATGGTTACTGCAGTTCCGAAATCCTGAAGAGCAAGTTGCAAGGTAGATAGAGCGGCTGCAGGAATATAACTTTGACACCGAACATCGTGTAGGAACTAGCCATCGGAATGCAGACGCTCTGTCAAGGAGACGTTGTCCGGTAGACTGCAATCATTGCTCCAAGATGGAAGAGAAAATAAGTGTCGTCCATAAAATGACGGTAACCGATGATACTTGACAACCCGAAAGAATACGAGAAGACCAGGAGAATGACGCCGAATTGGGACGTATTATTGAGTGGAAAAGTAGAGGACAACGACCAGCTTGGGAAGAAATTAGTATTTCAAGTAGGAGCCTAAAAGCATACTGGGCACAGTGGGACTTTTTGGTGATTGAAAATAGAATCTTGAACCGACACCTGGAATGCGAAGACGGCACTGAGAGACGACTTCAACTTATAGTGCCGAGAAGCAGAGTGCCGGAAGTGTTGCAGTACTTGCACGATGGTATTTCCGGAGGGCACTTTAGCGTGAAAAGAACTCTCGAAAGAGTGAGAGAAAGATTCTATTGGGTGAACTGCAAAGAAGATGTGAAGGAGTGGTACCGAAAATGTGAGTTGTGTGCCTCTAGAAATGGCCCGGTTGCAAAACGGAAGGCCCCATTGAGACAGTATAACGTGGGGAATCCTTTTGAGAGGGTGACCATTGATATAGATGGTCCGTCTTCTGAATTAGAGAAAGGAAATAAATACATCTTGGTTGCAATGGATTATTTTACCAAATGGCCGGAGGCGTATGCTATACCTAACCAAGAAGCCGAGACGGTTGCAGATGTACTAGTGAGGAGGTTGTTTTGTCGCTTTGGAGTTCCGTTAGAATTACACTCCGTTCAAGGTCGGAACTTCGAATCAGCGTTGTTTCAGAACGTTTGCAAGCATCTTGGAATTAGGAAGACTAGAACCACGCCACTTCATCTCCAATCAGATGCAATGATTGAAAGAATGAACGGGACGTTAGGAAAGTACCCAGCCAAGGTTGTCTCTGAACATCAACGAGACTGGGACCAATATTTACATTTGTTTCTACTGGTCTACCGATTGTCGGTACATGACAGCACAGGATACTCTCTTGCTTGCGTGATGTTAGGACGTGAATTGCGGCTACCATGTGATCTTCAGTTTGGATTTAAACCTGGAGAAGAGATCGCAGATGAAGATTACGTTAGTAAGCTTCGTGAAAGGTCAAATAGCATTCGCGAAAACGTTCGAAAGAATATCCAGGTAGCAAGCGATCGAATGAAATCATAATATGACACGAGAGCACAAGAAGGTGGTTACCAACCTGGAGATTTAGTGTGGTTGTACAATCCACAAAGAAAGCATAGATTGCCGCCAAAATTTCAAATACAATAGGAAGGCCCGTACGAAGTGTTAAAAAGAATTAATTATGTAGTGTACCGGATCAGAAGATCTCCCCGTGGTAAACCGAAAGTGGTACACTTTCACTGTTTAACATGCTATGCTGGCAACAACCAGGAAGACTCGAATAATGAGAATGGTGTTCCGCGAGTTATTAATCATGAACCAAATGTAGATTTTGAGAGTTTTATGGCGGCGTATGGTGGTTCCGCTAAGGCGAGATTTGGCGTTGTTGTTGAAAAACAGCGAGATCTGTTTAGAGCACCAGGAGAGTATTCCCTTGCACATTGCGTAGCTCAAGATCTAGAAATGTCAAGAGGAATAGCTGTTGTTTTTAAGAAAAAGTTTGGATGTATAGATAATTAGTACAACAGCAGCTAACTGTAGGAAAAGCTTTGGTTCTTCAGGATAAAAATTGTTATGTTTACTATTTGGTCACCAAAAATTGTTCATGGCAGAGACCTAGTTATGGACATCTATGGGAGGCTTTCCTGAATTTTAAGGTTCAGATGATGGAAAATGGAGTAATAAGTCTAGCGGTTCCCAAGCTAGGCTGTGGAGTGGATCGCTTAGATTGGAGAATAGTCCGAAATTTGGTAGAAGCGATTTTCCAGGGAACCAACGTCCAGGTCCTTGTTTGTTGTTATCAACCGGTTGCCTACCAATACCAAGAAAAGAGTGTTGACTGTTATTTCCAACGACGTGGTGGATGCACCAGAGGAGATAGCTGCCGATACTGTCATCAGTCATCGAAGTGGCGTCAAAATGTATTTACAGTTACGAGACGTAACGGTTTTAATGAGGGGCAGTGTTACGAGCTACTATTAGGCAACTCGTCAAGCACACAAGGGCCGTAAGCAACATATATACTACAGAAGCCTGGAAGTTTCGAGTATATTTAAGAGTATGGATCATCCTTTTGATTCAGGGTATATATAAGACCGCTGATAAATGTAAGAGTTTAGTCTATATCAGAATATAGAATAGAAAGTATATAGTGTAATATTAAATAGTAGTAACCTAAAAATTATATTTCTTAAAAAGACTAACCCAGTTCTATTGGTGGGATTGACTAATATAGAAACTATTGAAGTGAAATATAATTATAACAATTTCCAAGAAACGTCAAACGTTTTTAAAAAATGTTCTACTCAAAAATCTGACTAATGTATTCTGTGGGTTTGGATTAGGATTAGTATTGCCGCAAGCGTTGTATTATTGTTTTTTTGAATATAGGGCCACCTTCTTAACTTACATAACAGGCCTTGCATGTATATAATCGGTCTTGCTTTCTACAAAACGTTACAATAGGGCCGCTTTGTCTCCCTTAAGATTTATTATATCGACGTTTGTAATTTCCTTTACCTTGTAACGTTGTTTTTAAATCGCTCTATGTAAAAATAAAAGCAAAGACACACGATCTATAACAAAAATATCTTTCAAGAGCTTACTGCAAAGACATTAATCGCTAATGCCACAGCAGACCATGAATGGTCAGATAATCTGAGTAATGCAGGCCCATAGAAACGAATTGCCTGTAAACGGCTTTGCTAAACGACGATATAACATCGCACACATACACACAAATTGCTTATAATCACTTCAGCGTATTACACCACTCCAGACCAGACCAGACCAGATACTTGCTATACCAGAACCATAAAATACAGTTTCCATCACTACTATAAACTCGATATAAATTTCAAAAATTAATTCTTCTCCGCTACTTTGTACCGGAGAAAAGTTATGAACAGATACACGCACACTCGCATGATGAGAAGACTTTGAGTTTTAATTAATACGAAACAAATGCTTTATTAAAAAGGAAAGAAGGGAGAGAATTCCTAACGGGTCAAAAATGCAAGCTAGATTCGAAAGAATATTACGTTTTGTACAAGGAGTATGTATAGGGCTGACCACGAAAAGGCAATTATCTGAAAAGGGGCTCCACTGGAGACCCAAAACTTACACGGTAGGATCAGAAGGAACCTCAATACAATGCGGTTGCAAACACCGATGAGAAGCGAGAATGCTGTTAAGCAATTGAGATCATTACTAGACCACTTGTGCAGGTTGAAGCCATCTCGTTTTAAAAGGGCTACAAGCTGCTATGTTAAATCCAAGGCGGATTGAAAAGTATCTCAACCTGTCACTACGTTATCAATATAGGTATGATGACGAAGAGCGAAAGCGGCTAGAGGAAAGGGTCTACCTTCATCATCGGCAAGTTGCAAAAGAGTACATATGGCAAGAAATGGAGCGCAGTTGACTCCATAAGTAACGGTATTGAGATGAAAATCCTGGATAGGATTATCAGGAGAGAAACGCCACACAATCCGTTGATAATCACGCTGATCGGGTGCAATAAGAATTTGCCGATACATTTGATGAATATCTGCAGTGAGGACGTAACGATACAGACGAAATTGTAATAACAGTGTAGTGAGATTTCTTTGCAATTTGGGACCAATCAATAAATGTTCATTCAGAGAACCTCCGGAAATACATTGAGCGGAGGCATTAAACACCACGCGAAGTTTAGTGCTAACACTGTTAAGTTTATAACACATCCGTTTTGCGAACAAGGAGTTAATGTTATTGTGACTTTGATAGAAAGCTTTTTCTAATTTAACTATATGCTCTAGGTGCGATTTAAATAAATTATGATATTCGGCATTAGAAACGGTCGATTGCGCGATTTCTTGTATCTTTTGTAAACTTTGAATCTGCGTGTATTGTGAAAATTTCAACTTTTTAAGTTTCTCTACCATTTTAAATAATAAATACAGCACAAATTTTTTAAAAATTTTTATAGAAAATTAGTACTGCAAAATGCTTTTAAACTTTATCAATTTAGAAACAAATTAAATAATCGTAGTAAATGTAAATACAAACAAAGTAATGAACTTTGTATCAAACACGATAACTTATGGGAATGAATACAATTCAAGTAATATAACATTTGTATTATCAAGACAATATGTTTGAAAACACAAACTTGACCTCAGGTAAATGATCAATAATTATGTTTTAAATTATAGTACTAATATCTGCTACTGGTAATATCCGACTCGACAAGTATCAAAATTTGAATGTTGAGTACATACGAGGATACTCAGGAGAGAAAAGCAGGTGTATAACTAAACAGATGTTAAACAAATGCGGCCTTCAATATTCTTACCTGATGTCCAGTTAGAGCGGTGAAGATTCTTGGATCCAAAACACTTATTACTACACTCGTAAAGTAATATAAAGCGGTGAGGTAGTCCTATACGGGAACTGATCTCCGAAAACAGAAACTTATTGTTTAAGCAGTGACAATAGACTGTATTAGACCGCGCAGTCACCAAACATATGGCAAACAAGGCAGAACATTGAAGGTGTTAACGCGACCGGATTCATCAAATTTAAATAAAGGAGCAGATATTACCGTTAACAAACAAATTAAAATTTTATAGTAATAATACTAAATGAATATATACAGGGTTGAACAAACATTAATGTGCCAAATAAATACATTATTAATCAAAACGAATGAATCATGAAACTGTAATAATTTAGAACGAAATTAGAATGATGATATCATCAAATACCTAAAAGTTTTGATAGCTCGTCTCTGTCCTAAAGTTGAGACGCGCGAATCGATCGCTTTTTAAGATTTGCGTCCTAGAGTTTCGGAGTTGGGGGCGCGGGCGGGTGGTGGTTCGGTGGAGAATTTTTGCGTGCGTTGCATAGGTCGATTTTTATCGCGAAAAACCAATAAATTGGGGCAAAAGAAGGGTTTTTCCGGGAAAAGATTAATTTGGAGCGGCGTATTCGCTAACGTGTTAAAAAAGCTTGGATCCCTCAAAAATTTCCGGATCAAAAGCCGAACGAGCCGTGCGACGAGTTCGGAAACTGCTTGGTTAGCGTTGGTACGAGAGAGAAGGAAGATTGAGTTGGTTTCCAAAATTCGTATTCGGGCATTAAAAAATATCTAATATATACCAAACAACGCTATTCGTATTCTAAAACTTGAATTATTGACAGTTTGCAAATTGATACTACAGTATTTTCTTAAAACAGTTATTAAAATTTGTATAATTACTTCGAGAAACGTCAAATACAGGTAGCAAAATCCCACGGAAGCGAACGAATATGTACCTTCAAAATCTATGATTACATACTCCGTTTCAAATTTCTCAAATTTAAACTTATAAATCATTTTATATCGCTTACGATTACCGATAATTGACTAAAATTATACGAAAACATCGCTTTTTAATATACACCAGCTATTTATTTGAAAAATAATTACTTATTACATTTGACGTTTATATACGGAGTCGCCCGAACAATTACAATAGACCGTGATTTATTCCTAAGACGATGTATTTCTTATGTGGCATTAAGCATAGCAAGTATACAACCAACGCGATTTCAATAAACATCACCTCGATAACGCAAGCCTAACATCTCTAGCTACGATTCGTAACTCCGGTGGTTCGATGACCAGTAAAATTCATTTTTAATTTAATTTTATGTTGCTTTTAAAATATGCAATAGCTTTTATTTAACAATATGCATTAAATAAACCAACACTATTTTTTCATATGCTTCAGTGCGATCTACAATCTATAATTTGTAAATTATATTTGCTCAAAAACCATTTGCAACGTTTATTTTTCAAATATTGTCCAACTTACAGAAACGTATTCACTTATATGTGTATAAAAACTAAAAAAACTTTAATATTTTACGATCTAAAAACCCAAACGCACAAAGCCAACAACAGGTACATTTGCGTTGATGAACAGACAATTGAGTTGGTTTCAAAAATTGGTATACAATCCTTAACAAATTTCTAATATGTATCAAAAATAATTACATCTATCATAAATTGTACATCTTTAAAACTTTTACTGTAATTTGTGTAATTTATTTGAGAAATGTCAAAAACAGGTTACGAACGACGACGTAGAAGCACGAGTACGTACTGTCTGAAACTCTGTTAACACACTTAATTAAAAAATTTCTAAAATTAAAGCTTCTAAAATTACATAATAATTCGTTATAGTACTGATAATTATTAATTCTGATTATAAAAAAGTATCACACATTAATAGACGCGGTCTATTTTTAAACACAAAAAGTTAAAAATTTAATTTGACGTTTATTACCGAATACATCCGAAAGATTTCAAGTCTACGTAAATAATTTAGAAAACGCTATATATCTTTTGAGGCTTCAACTACTACAAGTATACAACCAAATGATTTACTACAAAAGACGGTTCAATACCGTAAGGCTAACACATCCGTCTACCATACGCAACCTCGGTGATTCTATGCCCAATTAAATTAAATTCTTTTTTATTTTATGTTGGTTTGCTTAAACATTATATCTACGTAACTAACATTGTTCACATTGCTAAAAAAACCCTTCGAACACTATGTTTGTAAAATATTTATAACCCACATTTCCATTACATACATTACACGGAGCTTTCAATTTTTTTTTTGAAGTTACTAGGGCAGAGTGGTCTTGATCCGATCGACTCCCCCCCCCCCGAGGTGATTTCGACAAAGTCTACTTGGGCGAACTGATCTTGATTCGATCAATTACCCGAACTGATTTCGACAAAGTCTACTAGAACAAAATGATCTTGATCCGATCGACTCCCCGAAGTGATTTCGACAGTCTACTAGGGCGAAGTGATTTTGATCCGATCGACTCCCCAAAGTGATTCCGACAAAGACTACTAGGGCGAGGTGATCTTGACCCGATCAACTCCCCGAACTGACTTCGACAGTCTACTAGTGCAAAGTGATGTTGATCCTATCGACTCCCGAAGTGATTTCGACAGTCTACTAGGGCGAAGCGGTCTTAATTCAATCGACTTCCCGAAGTGATTTTGACAGTATACTATGGCAAAGCGATCTTGATCCGATCGACTCCTTTTAAGTGATTTTGATAAAGTCTTCTACGACGAAGTGGTGTTGATCCGATCGACTCCCTCGAAGTGATTTCGACAAAGTCTACTAGGGCAAAATGATCTTATCCGATAGACTACCCGAAGTGATTTCGACAAAGTCTACGAGGGCAAAGTGATCTTGACCCGCTCGACTTCCCTAAGTGATTTCGACAGGCTACTAGGGCGAAGCGATCTTGATCCGATCGACTCCCTCTAAGTGATTTTAACAAAGTCCTCTAGGACGAAGTGATCTTGGTCCGATCGACTACCCGAAGTGATTTCGACAAAGTCTACTAGGGCAAAGTGATCTTGACCGGTTCGACTCCCGAAGTGGTCTTGATCCGATTGACACCCCCCCTAAGTGATTACGACAAAGTCAACTAAGGCGAAGTGGTCTTGATCCGATCAACTTCACGAAATGATTTCGACAGTCTACTAAGGCGAAGTGATCTTGATCCGATTGACTTCCCAAAGTAATTTCGACAAAGTCTACTAGGGCGAAGTGGTCTTGATCCGATTGACTCCCCCCTAAGTGATTACGACAAAGTGTACTAGAGCGAAGTAATCTTGATCCGATCGACCCCACCCCAAGTAATTACGTCAAAGTCTACTAGGGCGAAGTGATCTTAATCCGATCGACTCCCGGATTCTACTAGGGGGAAGTGATCTTGATCGGATCGACTCCCTTGGCTGATTTTGACAAGGTCTACTAGGACGAAGTGATCTTGATAGGATCCACTCCCCAGAGTGATTTTAACAAAGTCTGCTAGGGCGAAGTGATCTTGATCCGATCGGCTCCCCGAAGTGATTTCGACAGTCTACTAAAGCAAAGTGATCTAGGGCGAAGTGTTTTTGATCCGTTCGACTCCCTGGAGTGTTTTTGACAAAGTCTGCTAGCGCAAAGTGATCTTGATCCGATCGACCCCCGAAGTGATTTTGACAGTCTACTGGGGCAAAGTGATCTTGATCGGATCGATTCCCCGGAGTGATTTTGACAAAGTATACTAGAGCGAAGTGATTTTGATTTTTTTCCAAGTGGTTCCAAGTGGTTCCAAGTGGGTCCCGGTGGTTCCCGATGGTTCCCGATGGTTGTCGATGGTTCACGATGGTTAACGATAGTTTACGATGGTTCCCAGCAAACAGGGCGGGGACTACAAACCGCTAGTCTTTAACTTTAAAAACTGATATAATGAATTTGACCACCTCTGAGTATAAATCATATATAATACAAAATAATTCTACCTTAGACAAAAATGTAATAACCTATAAATTATGTTTTTTAAAAGGAATAACTCAGTCCTATTAGTGGGATTTACTAATACAGAAACTATTGAAATGAAATATGATTATTAACCTTGCGAAGGACCGTCAAACGTTTTTGAAAAATATTCTACTCAAAAATGTGACTAATACATTCTGTGGGTTTGGATGAGGATCATTATTGCCGCAAGCGTTGTATTATTGTTATTTTAAATATAGGGCCACCTTCTTAACTTACATAACAGGCCTTGCATGTATATAATCGGTCTTGTTTCTACCAAACGTTACAATAGGGCCGCTTTGTCTCCCTTAAGATTTATTATATCGACGTTTGTAATTTCCTTTACCTTGTAACGTTGTTTTTAAATCGCTCTATGTAAAAATAAAAGCAAAGACACACGATCTATAACAAAAATATCTATCAAGAGCTTACTGCAAAGACATTAATCGCTAATGCCACAGCAGACCATGAATGGTCAGATAATCTGAGTAATGCAGGCCCATAGAAACGAATTGCCTGTAAACGGCTTTGCTAAACGACGATATAACATCGCACACATACACACAAATTGCTTATAATCACTTCAGCGTATTACACCACTCCAGACCAGACCAGACCAGATACTTGCTATACCAGAACCATAAAATACAGTTTCCATCACTACTATAAACTCGATATAAATTTCAAAAATTAATTCTTCTCCGCTACTTTGTACCGGAGAAAAGTTATGAACAGATACACGCACACTCGCACGATGAGAAGACGCCATAAAAACCCACGTAAATTCTTAAAAATGTGTCTATTTAAAATTCTAAGAAGTACCGACCCACTAAGAAACGTTTCTGTATGTGACCAAAATGAAGGCAAGAAGAACAGCTAATCTTATAAATATAAACTAAAGTTAATTTCAATATTCATCATATATATTTAATTACTATTGAGTCTGAATGTCCATAAAAATGAATTATGAGTAGACAGCATGCGAATCTCCATTGAAACATTCTCGTTCTCATCGTAGCTTACTACGACCCTAAGGCAACGTTACTTAATTTATTGGGTCAGTCTCAGTCTATGATATAGTTTAAATCGTTTTCGGCGCAACGAGTGTTGCGCGTTCGTCTGCTATTAAGAAATTTTAAGGTTATCCACTTTAAGTAAAGAATTCCATCATATTTATGCCCGAAACGTTCGCTTAATTCAGGAATTTAGAAACAATAAAAATGTAGTTAGAGACAGTTATTTTATGTTCTCGCTATCCCAGATAAATCAGATCCGGAATGGCAATGGCATGGCATTCTAATTAATATTCTAACATTGCACCTTGCGGTTGAATCCTTTAACTTATTGAAGTTGCCGCTTTGCCTGGTGTCAAAGGTCTTGAATCTTGAAATGTTGATTTTGTTGACCCCACGAGTATTTCCGCACGAAACGCAACTGCTGATTGCTTACATTTGATCAAATTAACTTCGGAGGTGTATTCTGATATTTTGTCGTAGAAGTGATTGCTAAAAAATGAGAACGGCCATAAAGTAATTCCTTCGGTAATAGACAAAAATCTAAATTACTCTCTTAATCTTCATCACGGATGGAGTCACCGAAAAGATTTTAAAATGATTACTAAATAAACGCGACAAAATTTGATAAAGAGTTGCATTGTCTAACAAAAAGTTTTCTAGATCATTACGTAAGTTAATGATCCTAGATGAAAAATTTTGAAGTAAAGTAGAATAACAAAAGCGCCGAAGAGTCTAAAATTAAAAGGGACAAGGCCATTATGTCCACAATTGCCATCTACACATGTGTATTAAAATAACCAATATAAAGTAAACTCATATAGTTGGTGGTTACCAATCGGGTGAGTCCCCAAGTGGCGGTTAGGGTTAGTCAAGTGTCACCGTACAAGCAATCATTCGCTATCACCGGACTACATTGTTATACTTTTCAGCGGCATGTAATTCCCCCGCCATATTGTAACTTATACCGACCACTCTTTAAAAGTGATGCAACCGCTTTTTAAGTCAATTTGCAAGCACAATTCAAATAAAATCAAATTACTCAAGTGGTGGCATTTTAGATCGTACTCAGGGTCCAGCGATGATTTGCAGGTTGGGTTCAGTTACGCCATGTGTTACGTGCCAAATTGGCCCTTAAACATTTATTTTAGTTTAATTTTGATGTGCGGAAGTTTCGCGCCATAAATTCAAAAGACTCGGTGCGCGTAGTTCCGTCACGTCGAAAGTGGGTTGGACGAACAACTTCGCGCCGACGCGTGAAAGAACAAAAGTGGGAGGAGTGTTTCCGTGAGGCTCTGTAACGTGGCTTTTTTGCCTGAACCTTCGAGTGCAGTGGACGTTTTTCGGTAACGTATCGTTAGCTTTATCTATGTAGATCCTTGCCTTGATTATCGTTGTTTGTCGCCTTTCTACCCGTTCCTGTCTTTCCCTGCATAGGTAGGAGGCAATCTGTAGCCGTTGGCTGAACCGCATTCCCCGCCGGAGCACCATCTTTAATTACTCCGGAGTGGAGCCCTGAGATCGAGTCCAAGCTATTTGGATGGACGTAGGCGTACTCTCTGTTAATTGCCTTAAAAAGGGCCCTCAGTAGCCCTGATGGATTTCAACAGAAGCCAACTTTAACCCAGGGACATATTCATGTGAGTATTTGCTGTATAACTATTGTCTTAAATTTATATATGGCGTAATTGCGTATTAATTAGTGTATTGGTGACGTCATTGATAGATGGGCGCGCCGAAATCTGTACAAAGGTTAGCGTTACCAACCGCCAGTGGTGTCGCTTTTTCATCGCGCTTGCGCGATGTATTTATGAACTTTTTAAATGTAAGAATTGGTTTTTAAACTGTAAGAATTGGCGCCTTTAATGTGTGAGATTATAATACATATTTCCTTTATAAACATACAATGTATTACCCAATGTGATTTATAGCTTTTTCACTAAAAAAAAAAATCAATCAATTATCTAATATCTGTTAACCTTGAATCTTATATTCGTGTTTTGGAACACGCCACATTCCTTTAGATGTCAAAATCAGTTGCTATGGTGTTCTGAAGGTAGGCGGCCATTTTGACATTGAAATATACAGCTCGTGTATTTAAAATGTTTGGCGATTTAATGTTTTCCCAATTTAATTATGGTGTGCTTTTGTTAACCTTAATTATATTACTGTGAGTGATTAGTTTGTTTTTGGATGCATAAATAAGTTTCTAGCAAGGATCAATCGCTTAACCCTACTTTTTTTCCACGTAAGTACACATAATAAATAAGCATTCACATAATTGCATCCTTTGAACACGGTTTACTATGAAACTATCTACTTCATATTAAATTGAAACATAACCCTTGCTTGTTTTTTAAAAAAAAACTGTACCTAAATTATCTTGTGTGTATACACTAAAAAAAAGTGTCTCAGTCATTTACCTGTTTGATTGTGATATTCGAACGTACTTTTAAAGAAACCTTATGCTTAAAAACGTTTGTGTAGTGAATTGCCCCTTTAGAATATCTTTTGAAAATGCTAGATTAACGGGTTCTTGTTGCATTTGTTAAATAACACATTACCTACATGTTTTTATAATTTGGAGTGTCCTTTGTAGTTTATCAATGATAGATTTCTTTGATTAAACACTAATCTTGCCCTCGTGCAGTTTTAAACGTGTTTCTTTAGTGTTTTGGATACTTAGCGTAATTAAATTTGAACATTATTCCTTACGAATGCCTTTATAGGAAGTTTTTACCTTTGAATATCTTTACCGTACTGACTTGAAGTATCTGTACCGTTTTTACCTTCTGAATTACCTCAGTATTGTATATCTCATATATATCGTGTCTCAAATATAAATTCAAGATGAATACTTCACACCTTAAGTGTTTTCTATAACCGAAATCATTTAGTATAATTCACAATTACATATATATAACAAAATTGTTTGTCCAAATATAGATTTCCTACTTACCTGAGTTTTTAGTGTCTTTTAAAGCGTTATTTTGATTTAATCGTGATGTATTTTTTTCTTAGATATTATCTTGCTTTGATATAGTTTTAAAAGTTGTTCCCTTGAATGTTTTAAACAGTATAACCTATAAATGCGTTTTGTAGAGGTTCTTGCTTTATATATAGTAACGAAATATACCTAACCATATCTTTTACCTTCCAAAATGTTGTAATAAACTGGATCTCTTTATATCTGCTCCTTTAAATACTACAATAAAGGAATTTCCGTTAACGTTTTATTATTTAAACTCATTTACGATAGTTGTTGATAACTACCGCAATATCGAAAGAACATTCCAATAATTTGGAATACTAACTTTTTGTATATGTATCGTGGAATTTTTCTTTTGTATAGCGAGTATGAGTTTGTCTTGGTGGCATATTTTTTTTAGTTATCGATATTTCAACGTACTTTAACATCCATTAAGCGAAATTTACTGTCGGATTTGGTCGTATAGCTCTGTAAGTCTAGAACGAGACCCAAGGGCCGGTCGTTAAGCGTTATAAGTCTAGACGAGAATTTGGTTGGTAAGTTTGTCGTTTTAGAATTTGTGAATCTTTTTTTTTTAATGATGATGTTGAAATTTTTCCTTATTGGTTTGGGTAGAACTCAAATGAGAGCTTCCCATCCCAGTAAATATATGCTTTATAAAATATCTTTTTGTTTTTCAACAATTTTATTAGTGAAACGAGTTTTAATTACTCTTATCTTTTCACATATCGATTTAAACCTTATTAAATACCTTAAAATTATCTTTAAAATCGTTTAACCCTACGTATATCTAAGAGCTTTTCACGTTTACTTCTTTGACAATGTACCTAATGTTTTCTGCTCTCACTTGGCTTAATAACTTAAAACAACCCGCAGGTCGTTTGGCAAGATGGAACTTGCGTATCTCTCAATTCACTTTTGATGTTAGGCATAGGCCTGGCAAATTAAATATCGTACCTGATGCCTTATCTCGTGATGTTGTCTTTCTTAACATTCCAAATTTAATTCCTGATACCTGGTATCTTAATATGATTAAACCCTTACGATTTACCTAATATTTTTTTGTTCTCACTAACAATTGGTTAACTTTAATTACCTATTCCTTCTCTCATACAGTATATAATCTCTTACACGTTAAACTTTACTTACCTTAAATTAGCTATCTTTTTCTTTTCGGTAGACTTTTCCTTGACCATACCGTTAGATATATATCACTTCATTCTCTACACCCCCCAATATAACTGTGTTGTTTCATTTAATTAATCCTCGAACTTTTCCTACAGCATATTATTTGGTTTTTAGTATTTTTCTTACATGGTTTAATTGTGTGGTAATTGTCGTAACTTTGGTTGCAATAACTCATTGAATTTTTATGATTGGTTTTAGCTGATGTTAGAGTGAATGCTTTTTTCTTTGGACTCACATAGGAGACGCGGCCTATGCCATTGTAAGAAATAGTTCATATTTGCAGTTGCAAAAAACTAGGATTGTCTATTCCATGTGTTTTTCTTCTGAATTATTGCAGTCGCCCACATTATACTATATCACTATTTGTTTCTTTTTCTACTAAATCAACATAACTTATAATTTTTTCATTGTTTTTTGTTGAACTTCGTGGTGAGACGCTATTGCTTCTTATTGTTATCTTATTAAATTCTCGGTTGTTTTGTCATATTGGGATAGTGTGTCTGTATTTAACTGCTTATAATTAGGCATCGTTGTGTGTTTAGGGTGCTACCGTTTTAAAAAACTACCTTAAAACGGTTTGTTTTCGTGTGATTGTATCTGTAATGATACTTTTAAGTTGTTGTGTCAACTTCTGTCTGATTTTCTTATCGTAGTGGATGCACTCGTTAGGAAAATGATCGTACTAGTTCTCTTAAGAGTCTAGTGAATTGTTAACGTATGATACCTTATCTTGTCGGATTAATATCGCAAGTGGTCCTTCAGACTGCGCTGTGTTTCAATAGGGACAACTCTCTACCTTCTCTCGGACGCTTGTCCAAAAACTCTACTTTTTCTCATCCCGCTGTCTCCGTTTATGCCTTATTCTTCTTTCGGTGGACCTGTTCTTGTCCCGGAACACCCGTCTGCCACATAAGAGCGATGTTCCCTCACTTCGAGCTACTGGCCACATTGGCTGGTTGAGTAGCGCTTTGCTATCCACCTTTCTCTGTCTCTTTTGCTCAATGCGAGCCCTTCCTCTACTTTCTTCTACCTGGAAGTGCTTTTATGCATTCCAAATAACCACCTCCTTCTTTTTACCGTTCCTGTTTCTCTGCCTTTTCATTTCCGTTAGTCACCGTGTGGTTGCGCGGGAGGTTTTCACAGACACCTGGACCCCGTCTCTGGGAATCTTTCGTGAGGTCATGCGGTGCCGCTGTCAGCGCATGGGCTCTGGCAGTGAAGGTATGTATGAGTGTGTGAATGTGTGAGTGCATGTGTATATATACATATCGTTATATACCGTGTGGGTATCGGGTGATTGTATCACCAATATCGATTAACGTCGGGTGCAGGGATGCACCCAAATTTAACGGCTCCACGGAGTCATTCTATCGTTATCTTATCTATTGTCTTCGATAATAACTAGGCTAATATCTTTATCTTATTTATTATCTTAGATAATACCCTTAGTTTTAATATCTTTATCTTACCGACTACCGTTAGTAATAATTTTGGTTTAATTTCTCGTTATCTTACCGACTACTGTTAGTAATAACTTTTGTATAATTTCACGTTATCTTACCGATTATATTTAGTAATAACATTTGTTTAATATCGCGTTACCTTACCTACTATCTCAAATAATAACTAAAGCTTAATATCGTTATCTTATCTATTATCTTTAACAACAATTTGAGATCTTGTCTTATCTTTTTATCTTCCTAACGTTTGGTATTTATGACCAGACGTGGGAATTATTTTTCTTGAAATTTAAGTGAAAAAGCTAACCTGATATAGAAATGTAATTTGTTAGGTTAGCGATATAAGGATTTAGTAGGGTGGTACTTTTGGTAAGTTTGTCGATTCACAACCATGTCATGGACAAGTTTTAATGTGTATCGTTAGTAAACCAAAGTACCAGTAACAAAAATTTGCTAGAGTGTAGAGTGACGCACTCTGTGAACATTTTTAAATTTGGGCACTTTTTGCCAACAAG
The DNA here is from genome assembly GCA_036346225.1 of Platerodrilus igneus. Lineage (NCBI taxonomy): Eukaryota > Metazoa > Arthropoda > Insecta > Coleoptera > Lycidae > Platerodrilus > Platerodrilus igneus. Next base: position 7,095,675 of record JARFIW010000244.1, read on the forward strand.
GAACAGTTTTGATGCAACGCTCATGTGTGTTGCACGTAAGAACTTTAATGTTAGCTTTAGTTAGATAGGTTAGGCGACTTGTCGCATCTGTTTTAATTTAAGTAGTGTTTCATGCTCCCCGACAAATTTGTGCTGTCGATGATTAGTGTAGTCAAAAACAATGGGGCTACATATTCCACTTCCTGGTACTTCGGTAGACGTGTTATCGGTCGAAAAACCAGGTGGCGCCTTATATAAACATTTTGTAGGTTTTAAGTTAGGTTTTATGTAGGGTAGTTAGGACTTAGATTTTAAGCTGTTACTGTGCTAACAGACTTTTTTTTTTTAGGTTTTTTCTTTTGTGGCTTTGTCGCGATTGTTACGTGCCAAATTGGCCCTTAAACATTTATTTTAGTTTAATTTTGATGTGCGGAAGTTTCGCGCCATAAATTCAAAAGACTCGGTGCGCGTAGTTCCGTCACGTCAAAAGTGGGTTGGACGAATAACTTCGCGCCGACGCGTGAAAGAACAAAAGTGGGAGGAGTGTTTCCGTGAGGCTTTGCAACGTAGCTTTTTTGCCTGAACCTTCGAGTGCAGTGGACGTTTTTCGGTAACGTATCGTTAGCTTTATCTATGTAGATCCTTGCCTTGATTATATTTGTTTGTCGCCCTTCTACCCGTTCTTGTCTTTCCCTGCATAGGTAGGAGGCAATCTGTAGCCGTTGGCTGAACCGCATTCCCCGCCGGTGCACCATCTTTAATCACTCCGGAGTGGAGCCCTGAAATCGAGTCCAAGCTATTTGGATGGACGTACCCTTTGTTAATTGCCTTAAAAAGAGCCCTCAGTAGCCCTGATGGATTTCAACAGAAGCCAACTTTAACCCAGGGACATATTCATGGGAGTATTTGCTGTATAATTATTGTCTTAAATTTATATATGGCGTAATTGTGTATTAATTAGTGTATTGGTGACGTTATTGATAGATGGGCGCGCCGAAATCTGTACAAAGGTTAGCGTTACCAACCGCTAGTGGCGTCGCTTTTTCATAGCGCTTGCGCGATGTATTTATGAACTTTTAAATGTAGGTATTGGTTTTTAAACTGTAAGACATGTTGAATCAAATTTCCATCGGTCCTTCCTTTTACTGCACTCGTAGGGCGTCGGAAAGATTAGGTAACAGGTACACAAAGGTATAAGGTACATGGAACCTACATACCTAAAAGAAAAACACACACCACACCAAGATAGTCGTTGCTTCTTCGATGACTCGTGGCTTAATTCTCCTTTTGACACTCGCGCATCTTTGCATTCACTCTGCGCAGGCGCGACTGCTCGCGACGACGGAAGTTGGCGTTTTTAATTTAAAAAATACGCGGGAATTACCTTATAAATTATAACTAAATCTAAATATGCATTGTCGATTTTGGCATGTAACAATCGCAACCAAACCATAAAAAAAAATTTAAAAAAAGAAAAAGAGTTTTAGCACAGTAAGAACTTAAAGTCTAGAGCCTTACTTACATATGAACTAACTTACATTCTACTGAATGTTTATTTTAGGCGCAATCTGGTTTTTTTCAACCAATAACGCGTCTTGCGAGTAACCAGGAAACGGAAAGTGTAGCCCCAAGATCATCGAACTACATCTATAAATGCACACACGAGTCTTAGATGTGGCGCAGTTATAATCGACAGCACAAATTTTTCGGAGAACGCAAAACATTACTACAACTAAATACAATTGCGACAAGTATTATAGTCCCGCCGACGCGGTATATCTGACACAAAAGACAGTTGGTAACGATATTACATAAAGTAAAAATCGACGCTCAAATTTCGATGACGTCACACAACATGCAAATTATAGCACGTAATTTTCAAATTTTTAAAATATATTATAAAAACCCCCACTGGGGTACTTACGTGAATATGTAAAGCTTCCTACAGAATTACTTCCTGATGGCGGCTCGTGGCTCCCTTCAGGATTATTTCATGATGGCGGCTTGCATCCGGATTACTTCAGGCTAGCGGCTGCGGGGCTCCGTGGATTCGTTATCTCTCGGGTCGTAGACTGCTGTTAGGCCAGGTTAAATCCAGATTCGCTATCTTCTTCCTATATAGAGGTACGATAAGGAACGAGTTTGGGGAACGATAATCAAAAAAGGCAAAGGAAATCTACATAATACAAAGATACGATACGATACCAGACCAACTGCTCTTCTTGGCGTTTCAGAAGCAAGTCCCTTAGCGTCTTGCGGAAATTCCCCACTTTTCTTCTCCCTACACGCGTCGGCGCGAAATTTGTGCAACGCACTTTTCAAGTAACGGAAATACGCGCACCAAGTCTTTTAAATTTATGGCGCGAAACTCCCGCATATTAAAACTTGATTAAAAAAATGTCTAGTGCCAAAATTTTTTGGCACGTAACACAAGTCGCCTAACATTTCTACATTAACCTAAAGCTAACTTTACAATTTTTTTGGTGCACACGCACATAAGCATTGCATTTTAACTGTTTCTGTTTTGGCAAAAAAAGCTCAAACTTCAAAATGCCCGAGAGAGAAAGTTACTATACATTTTTCAAATTTTTATGTGTTGGTACACTAGCTTAATTAACAATACACATCAAAACTTTTGAATGACATGGTTATGAATTAACAAATTTACCAACACTATCATCTTACTAATTTCTTACATTTCTAACCTAACAAATTACATTGCTACCATCAGGTTAGCTTCTTCACTCAATACCCAAAATTTCCAAACGTTAGCACAACAAAAAAAAGTAAGACAAAGTCTCAAGTTATTACCAAAGATAATAGGAAAGATAGAGATATTAACATAAAACTAGATAACAATAGATGGATCCAAAACGTTGTAGTACGCCAAGGCATACTACAACTATACAATTTAAAGATATAGCGTAGAATTCCCCAGCTTACCAAACCGTTTTGTCCTCCCTCGTAAAGATACAAAAGAGAGTGACTCCTCGAAGCCGTTACGTAGGAAAGTACTTGTACCCCCTAGAAGAGAGCTAATCGGCACGAGGGAACGAAAAAGGCATGTGGGCGCATTCCTGCACTCGGCGTTAGTCGAATTCGGTAAGGTATACATACACTCACACATATATACACTCATACATACATGCACTGTTAGCGGCCACGTGCGGCTGACAGCGGCACCCCATGACATCACGAAAGATTCCCAGAGACGTGGTTCAGGTGTCCATGAAAACCCCCCGCGCGACCACACTGTGATTAACGGAAATGAAAACGCAATAGAGATATAGGAAAGGTAAAAAGAGGAAGGTAGGCATTTTGAAATGTGCTAGTGACACTTCCAGGTAGAAGAGAATAGAAAAAGGGCTCACATTAAGCAAAAGAGATAGGAAAAGGTGGATAGAAAGGCACTACTCAACCAGCCAATGTGGTCAGTAGCCCGGAGTGAGGAAAAAATCACTCTTATGTAGTAGACGGGTGTTCCGGGACAAGAACAGACCTACCGAGGGAAAAATAAGGCGGAAACGGAGACAGCAGGATAAGAAAAAAGTACAATTTTGGACAAGTGTTCGAGAGAAGGTAGAGAGTTGTCTCTGTTAAACGCAGATCGGTCTGAAGGACCACCTGCTATGTTAATCAGACAAATTAGGACACATATTAAGTTAAAAAATTACTAGACTCTCGATGAGAACTAATACGATCATCTTTCTAACGAGCGCATTCACTGCGATAAGATCAGACAAAAAGTTGAAACAACCAACTTAAAAGTACCATTGCAGATACCTTCTCACAAAGAAACTAACAATTCTAAGGCAATTTTTAGAAACGGTAACGCCATAAACACACAGGAATACTTAACTATAAGCAATTAAATGGAGATACAAACATACTGTCCCCAATATGCTAAAACAACCAAGAATTCAATAAGATATCAATAAAAGCGATAGCACCTCACCACGAAGTCGAAGAATAAGTCGAACATTCCTGGCGATCTAGAGCGTAGAGTGGTCTAGAAACCACAACATTCGGGGGTGGGGAATGAGTGTACGTCAGTGCGGTATAAACCACGCATGATGATAGTAAAGTTAATTCTACAACATGGATCAGATCACCAAAAAAACCTTACTCGATCAATCAGCTGCATCAGACCGTCGAATAGGTGGGCTTTTGGAGGCGAAGGACGTACAGTCGATACGGAGAGAGAGCAGCACACTTAACATGCGTGCTGCTACAAAGCGGTCGATTTTACTATAATAGCTACATATAACGATTAACAAATTTACTCGGGATCAAATTCCCCGGGGCGACAAACGTTTGCAAATTTCAAAGATACACTTGCCCCGTGGTGTACTGATCCCGCTGTGGCATTAATTTTGGCATGGGTAGCATCCAAATGTCCCCTTGTTTGAATGACGGTGGCTTTTATCAACGATTCACCGTCACTTTATTTAACGGTAGGAGAAAGTGTTAAAAAAATGGACCACTTCGCCGACTGTCAGAACTCTACCAAACACGTCTACACTCGAGGAAGGCCGAGAGTGTAGTTCCTTTGTTCGACATATCCGCTCCAACGAAAATCATTCCTCGCCCCTAAGAGAGGTCAAAGTTCTGATACACAACTGCTGTGCACAGCTTCGCGAGTTATGTATCCCCCAATTTATGTATGTATAACGAAATAGAAATAATTAGGAATTATCAGAAATTGTTAAAGGAATTATAAAGTAAAATGCAACAATGTAATACAAAGATAAACCAGACAGGTTATTAACAGTTCATGGGATCGGATGCAATACAATGTATCCCAGACGATAGTGATACTGCAGGTGGCAGGTCACAGACGATCGAGATACCGTGATTACTCAGAAAGTAAGATTGTAACAATGTAGCAAAGTATAGCATTAAAAATAAGCAGACATGAGTTTTGCAAGTTTCCACAGAATTGTGAGGGGCAGGGACATCATAAATAGCCCGGAAGCCTCAAGACCCGGCAGTCACTCAAAGTATTCGGCTTTAGCATTGCAGTTTGCTTAGGCGACTCATAATAATTTATTTAAATCAGTTTATTTCGGCTTAAAATAATTAATACCAGTTTGTCAAAATTCTAAATTAATTTCTGTATTAACTAAATAAATTGTTAAAAAGTTTTGGAAGTATTTTTCTTAAAACGCAGCTCCCAAGGCCGAACCTTAATTGGCGCAGTCGGTAGGATGTCAAAAGGGCACTACAAATCCCAAAATCGGAAGACTGATGACCAACAATTTTAATTCGCAATTTTGGCAGAACCCAAACAGAAGTTGGACGAGATACACAAATTGATTAAATCCAACAAACCAAACCAACGTGGAAACGTACAAGCAACGACCGAGTCCACGAAACCAACGAAGAAAATAATGTAAGTTCATTTGAGACTTTTTCTTGCCCCACGCCTTGGGCGTTAGTGCAACTTTCTAAATAGATCTTTATTTTTTCTCACAAAAGTCGTTCAGAAGATGTAGTTTTATCCGTATTAACACAACTGACTTTTGAAGACTTTTGCAGTAGCTCTGAACTCTATCTTTAACGGTTTAGAGAGACTATTAGGGGAGGTTGTTAAATAAATACGGATGGGTAGGGCGTCACTGTACTTAGGTAGGTTGTAAAAACAAGAAGTATTGCTAAGAAAAATACAGGAACCTCAACGAATATATTCTGTTATTGGAATACAAGATTATGTATTTTTAGATGGTACTACGTTTATCCTGAAATAAAATAAAGTAAATAAAATAATATTGGTAACAGCAGTTTTCCTCAAAATAAAAAAATCAATAAATTAATAAATCAGACAGGTTTTGTGCATCTATGGTATTTTTCTTTTGTGTGTTAGTGCATGGACACTCTACTTATTAAATTTATGCACTTCTGGTATATATATAATTCATAGAATTAAAAGATAAGTATGGTTAGAATAAACACTATTTCTTAAGTGCTGCTATGAGTGTAATTAACCTTTTCTAGGTTTATGAAGAAATCAAAGCTCTTAAATATCAACACATATATTAACTGAAAAATATTTCTAATTTATTTTGACAGATATTTACTATAAGTTTTCTGAATGTTCCATTAATTTTGTGTTTTTATATTACTAATCTTGGTCATTTAAAAGAAGACCTCTAAAGCAAATAGACACTATAAATATCATTAACACAATTATGAGCTTTTTTTGTCATCTTTTCAGTACTGACTAAACAACTCACAGGTTTACAAAATCAGTTTTGTAATAAGATCTTTTAAATTAGTAAACTTAAACTTTATTAAATAGTTGTCATGTGTAAGCAAGTACACGACTATATTATCCATAATGCAAATGCATAGAGATTTTGTTCGATAAACAATTGTATAAAGCATAATTTTAATCTAAAGCAAAGTTTGAGAATTTAAATTTATAATTAAATATTATCATTAAGATGTTAGTTTTCATGCGTTCAAACTACCAAGGTTACGGTTTATACGTGACGTTAAACGTCGAACAAATGATTGCCTCAACAAATGGAAGTCACTTACCGACCTTGAATTCAGGACATGGCTGCTTACAAACCAATTAGCAAACAAGCTCGACCCACATGTAGACTTCCAACATTGAAAAACACATTAAAAAAGCTGTTGTCTACATTGCTATCTTTGAACACAGTAGTTGCTTTTTCTTGTTAAATGTAGCACCGCCTTGTGATAATCTTTGTTTTATATCTTTTGTGCTTTTCCCATCTTGCGTTATTTGGCTTCCTAGGTAGCAGAAATCCTTAACCTTTTGTAAGTTCGTGTTACATATTTGTATTACTGTTTTTGATTTATTTTCCCCTCGTTTGCATTTTAGTTACATTCCAAATTTGGCAATGTACATTGTTTGAATTTGTAAATAAATTCCCGCGAATATATTTTAATGAACTTGTCAATTTCCGTCATTCCAGACAGTTGCGTTTGTGCGAAAAGAATGCGCAGGTGCAGAGTGTGTGAAAGGACGCCATTAAGCTACGAGACCTGAAGCCAAGAACATCTACTGGTGTCGTGTGTGTCTTTTCTCTTTTTAGGATGTAGGTTCCTTTATCTTCCCCTTTCTGTAGTACCTTTACCTGGTATTCCTTCATTCCTCTACGAAAGGAAAAGTGGTTCAGAACAGATTGGAATTTGAATCAACAATGGCGTGATGTGATCCACAAACATGAACCCTGGGATTTGGCTGTAAGGTGCGATTTAAATGACTACATTGCTTTTATTTATATTGTGCATAAAATTTGACCATTGCATCACTTTTAAACGTGTAATCTGTCGCGTAATTATACGTTATATTAAACAATTGCGCAATAATAAGAAGCGCGGAAAAACGCAGCAAGTTTTAGTTTTGTTAATTTTCATACTATATCTCTCTGTTAAAACCGTTTCCATTTCATTAAGAGCAGCTTCTAACTCTTCCTTGCTAGACGCTAATACCGCTATATCATCTGCAAATCTAAGCATATCAATTTTTTGTCCCTGCATAGTAATTCCAAATGTCTTCCTGCATTTGACAATATTCATTGCCTCTTCAATGTACAAGTTAAAAATTAATGGGGATAAGGCACATCCCTGTCTCACCCCTTACCTAATGTTTACTTCTCTACGTTCCTGCTCTAATTCTATTACTGCTGTTTGCTCTTTGTACAAGCTATGTACTATTCGTCTAGCCCTACAACTCATTCCAATCTTTTTTAGTATTTAGAAAATTTTTTCCGTTTTACATTGTCGAATGCTTTTTCCAGATCTACAAACCCTATATACACGCTTTCTCCTTTTTCTATTGTTTTTTTCATTATCACTCTCAGAGCTAAAATAGCTTCCCGTGTTCCGCTGTTTCGCCTAAACCCAAATTGATCTTCTGCTAGTATTTCTTCAGCCCGTTTTTCCATTCGTCTTTGTACAATTCTAGTTAATATTTTTAACACGTGTGCTATCAAACTTATTGTCCGAAATTTTTTACATCTATCCGCGCCTTTCTTTTATGTTTGAAATCTTTGGGTATCTCCCCTGTCTCATACATATAGCTAACTAGTTGGATGAGACGTTCTGTTACTGTTTGTCCAACAGCTTTTAGAGTTTCTGCTTGCACCTTATCTGTACCCGGCGCCTTACCATTTTTTGGACCCTTTAATGCTAATTCAAACTCATCTCTAAGTATAGGATATCTTAGGTCATCATTTTCAATGTCTGATTCCTGTTCTAATGCTGTTAGTTCCTCTCCTGCATATAAATTCCCTGTATATTCTTGCCATCTACCCACTTTCTCTACATTTTCTATAATGACCTTTCCTCTTGCGTCCCTTATATTTTTGCTATACGGTTTTATATCCCTAAAATTGATTGTAATTAGTTTGTATGCTTTGTCTGTCTTTCCTACTTTCATTTTAGTTTGTGCCTCTTTGCATTTTTCATCAATCCATTGTTCTTTAGCTTTCCTGCATTTGCTAATAATTTCCTATTTTATGGTTTTGTATCTGTTTTCCTGTTTCGTCTGATTTATTTTTGTATTCTCGTCTTTCTTCTATTAAATCCAGGATATCTTTTGTTATCCATGGTTTTTTATTTTCTTTTTGTGTATACCCCAGAATATCTCTGGCCGCCATGTCTAGGCTGGATTTAATGTAAAATTTGTAAAATTTATATGGTCATTTAAATTAGACACGTAATATTTTATTCAGAATTTAATAGTTGAATATTTCATAAATGCTCTTATAAACACAAAGAAATTTCTATATGATAATTTTTGAATTTACAAGGTTATACTAAAATGTATTCGTAACTATACACGTGACACGTTGATATTTGTTTGTCACATTATAAAATATAATTTTTTTGGCAGTACACCTGAAGTATAGTTTAATTCAAACGATAAGTGTTTTTTTGACCTTTGATTCCATCAATTAAATCAATTAGAAACGTAGTTCTGTAATCTACGGAAAGTCAGAGCATTTAATCAATTGATTGTAAACCCGAAAAGGATCCTATTCTGGTATCATATATAAATTGTAGAATAATAATGAAAACACTATAAATAAATTTTCAATTATAAAATTCATATAAATTATCAGGGACTAATACTAGACCTTAATAAAAGTAATTATCTCGAAAGTTTTAGTACGTATAAAATTCTACAAATGATGTATATATTTTTTTTGTAAATCAATAGAAGGAATAATAAGTTGTTTTAAAGCTTTCTTTCATTGAAGTCAACAATAATTTTTTTATAGAAGCCAACAACCACATTAATGAAATTTTTGTAGAGAAGAAAGATATTATTGGTGTTGAGTTTAAAAATTTTTTTTGAAGCATAATTTTTACTAGTTGATCTTGTAACAATTTTATTTTTGATTGATAAATCCCTTCATCAAAGTGCGAGAATAATAAAACACTTTTATTGGTAAAATACATTTAACAACTAAAGTAATACGTTAAAGCAACATCGTACTTTAGAATTCTATTTGAGGTTGAATATCTGTGTCTTCTACAGCTATTCGCAGGCGCGTTATTCAATTTGACAACCTCCTCCTTGGACGCTCCGATCGCCCGAGCGAGTTTGATAATCAGTCGGCCATACGTGGAAGCAGAGATAAGATGTACCAGAAACTTCAGGCCGGCAATCTGCGTATAAATTTTGAGGAGTCGGGACACATCTTTGAATAGCGGTTGGTATCGTATGAACGTTATTTATTTGTTTAATTGAGATATTTTATTTAGCGCACGCACAAACGAACGAACGACATGAACAATGCAACTTAGAAGATAAGAAATTTAATCCCTTTTGTTAAAACCACTTTGTTACACGACGTGTAAAATGCAACTTAGAAGATGGAAAGTTTAATCAATTTAAAGAAGACCACCTTGTTATACAGCGTAAAGATGCTTTGGTAAGGCAGCGTGATTCAACATATTTCAGCAGCTGACGAATGTATTGTGACCGCATGTAATTCTACACCTGGAACAACTCCATGTGGTAGCAACTGTCTAGGATGAGCTGAGTTCATACTACATGCAGTAAACATCGCATGATGTAGCAAGTACCTCATCCAGGCGGGAAAAGCAGTTTTTGGTTCGTAGTTAGCTTTAAGTAATTTTTCGTGTTTCAAATTAGAAACACGCTAATTTGTTCTTATGTGTAAAAGCACAAATATGATATTTGTTTCAACTATTGCTGAGCTGGAATTTCCAGTGTCAAAATTAAAATTCACTAATTTGATGTTTTAAGAAACAACACGTTGTTTCAGTATAAATTGTTAGTTACAACAACAGGTGTTACTGACGTCACTTATTTTTCTGTAGTATACTGCTGACAGATGTATCCGTGAAAGCAAATGCTTAGAACAGCGTTAGCACAACTTATGTAAATAAGAATATTTTTGTGATCATTTTTTTTGGAAACTAAAGCTAGTACATTTAATTTAAAAGGAAAACTTGAGTAGTAACATTTTTAAATGTAAACTGCCTGAACAGATCTGCACGGGTTGGAGTATTTTTGTGTAACAAGTTTACACTATGCTGTAAAATATTTGATTATGAATAATTTTGATAAACCTTAATTTAAAGTTCACGAAGTAATTCAATTATTTGTGCTTCCACTGAAAATATCCTTATTTGTTTTACCTAAATTAACTAAACTTTATCAACAGGGTATTTAATATTTACTATCTACTTTAATACATGTACTTCTCATTCCTACGCCAACCATGCGTCTTCCTATGTTTACCTGCGTTGCCCAAAACTATCTCTACTCTATATACAGGGTGTTGACTACTTACTATCTACAAACTATGTCTATTTCTTAATTATTTCCTTAAATAAGTGTGGTTTTCTGCTGCCTATTCTAATTATTCATTCCCGAACGACCTTTACTATAACGTGCACCCTTAAGCTCCGAAGGGGCCATTTTTACTCCGGAATCTTTTACCCCAGAGAATGCCATCATTTTATTATAATTTAGGTACGCTGTGTACTTGGGAGGTAATGTGGTGGTTTCTCGTTGTCTTCCATATCGCGGTAGTGTGCCATAGACTGCCATACCGACCCCTATGGTCTCTGCCAATCTAAGTACCGAAAGAGCCGCTGCCCTCTTTCGGGAAGGCGGCTCCGTGGCGTAGTAGTATGTGTGTGACTACTACGCCCAAGGTCCCGGGTTCGAATCCCGACACGGTCCGCTTGAAAAATGTAAGGCGAGCATTTTTCGCAAAAATACACCCTCGTTCGGATGAGAGGTAAAATGAAGATCCCGTGTGTGAGTGTTGTCACGCACGTTAAAGATCCCTACCTTGCTTGGAACAGCAAGGATTCGGCAAAATTCAAAATTTTCCAGGTAAAAAAAACTCGCTTCCTGGCCAATGTAGTACCTTCGGGTGGAGCATTGGAAAATCACATGTAATGCCCTCTTTCGGGAACCTGTCTTAGTCTGGTTCCTCACTAACGACCCTACTACTTTAGTTGAACCTGTATTTTGACTCTTTAGTTCATTAGAACACAAAAGCTATTTCATCTGCTCTAGTAATCCAGAACTTCGGCAAGGTGCAGGTCCATTCGAAATGTTTTTTTTGTGGTATACTGTAAATATTTTGTTCAATGTTTTGTTCAATATAATCGTGACTACAAATCGAGTTTTCTTGTGTAAGACAACCATTAAACTTTATGAGGTGTCTTAAATAAATATATGAAAATGTGTATATTATCTTTTTACTGATTGTGTACCGTTGTGTATTAGTGTAATGAAATTTGACGCGTCGGAAGCAAATTTGCAGAGCGCCATATTAAGCGCTCCCGAATACACTAGGTTATAAAAATTAGCAGTAAACTTTGAACTCGTTTGCTCAGTTTTATAGACTTTGTACATATTGCATTTTTTTAGCAGAGAGTATAGAACCATTTAAAATTGTTTGTCTTCAGTGGTGTTAAAAATATTTGAAACCGTTCAAAATATAGCTTAACAGTAAATAATACAAGAAATCAACGAATGGTTTCATAATCCTAGTAGCATACGAAATTTACATCAGTTTACATGCATATTTGACGTAATAAAATATAAATATTATATAATAAATGTATGTGCTTATGGTACATAATCAACAGTTATATCTCGTAGATTGGATATATTTTTACCGATTAAATTATGCAAATTGTGATATTTGCAACATCTCCAATTTGAAATATATGAAAATGTAAACACTGAACTTGAAGAAAGCAATAGGTTTGACCTCGGGTGGCCGAAACTCAACCAAATAGTTGTGTAGGCACAGACAAACATTTAAAAAATAACACCTTATTAATTTTATAACGATTATGAAATATTTTGATATGTAATTTTAACTAAACAAATTTTTGTGAATTTTAACTCGCAATATAGGATCTTAAGACTGTATTTGTAGTTCAAGGTCTAAACTGCTTTCTTTCCTACATATTTACATGCGTACTTATAATGCCATTCCTTACAAGAAACAAATAGGTCTTGCGAAGTCTTTTTTTAAATATTTTATATGTAAATCTGTATAGAAGATGATGTCTCTGTAATAACCCCGTCCTATATTTTGCAATTATTTGCCATATTATTAATTATTATTGCGTATATTATAATTATAACAAATTTATATAATCTTAATGTGTCATTTGTATATCTTCAAGATCTATTTTCGTATACTTAAAATCGTTACTAAATTACCAAATTATTCCATACGAAGTAAAATAAATAGATTTAATGATAAAACGTGCCTATGTGTATTTTATTGCATTGCGTCGGCTTGTTTTAACTATTGTTAATTATGTAAATAGAAAGATTTTTCCAGACGATTCAGTACTTAAAGATGTAAATATAAATATATATATATATATATATATATATATATATTGCTGTGATAAGGGGTTGCTTAAGGGTGCACGTTATAGTAAAGGTCGTTCGGGAATGAATAATTAGAATAGGCAGCAGAAAACCACACTTATTTAAGGAAATAATTAAGAAATAGACATAGTTTGTAGATAGTAAGTAGTCAACACCCTGTATATAGAGTAGAGATAGTTTTGGGCAACGCAGGTAAACATAGGAAGACGCATGGTTGGCGTAGGAATGAGAAGTACATGTATTAAAGTAGATAGTAAATATTAAATACCCTGTTGATAAAGTTTAGTTAATTTAGGTAAAACAAATAAGGATATTTTCAGTGGAAGCACACGTAATAAATGATAAAGTGTAATTAGACACGCATTAAGAAAAAGAGTTCCAGACGATTAAATTAATACGGATATGGAAATAGAGTTTCAGGCAGTTAATATAAATGCGTACAAAGATATACCCATTTCGATAAGAGAAATGATTAAAAATTGCGTGAATTGCATGTAAACATGGAAATTTAAAGTCGGGTTGCATCAGTTGTTTATAGAAAAGCAAGTAATCTATCAAAATACAGCATGTTGATAATAATAGACAGATGTGGGCAGGTGGTGATTATGAGGAATCGTAGAGCATTGCATCAGAAACTGCTCAATATGTAATTATTTGATTGGTCAGAGACAAGCGACGAGTTCTAGACCAAACCCACGGATGGAGAGGGAATTCGAGATTATATTAGCAAGCACCTTGATAGGAAAGTCAGTTTTGAACTCAATGAAGGCCGAAGTGCATTGCCATTAAACAAAGTAATACGCAATAAGTATAAAAGTGAAAAATAATATGAGTGCTAATATGAAGATTATAATTACCGTTTAAACGTAAGTACGTTTTTAATGAATTTATTGTAAACTAAGACATAAAAATAATAGGGTTTCGAGGTCTAAGGGAAATAGACTAGGATTCTGATGTTAAGAAAAATACAGTAATACAATTTAAATGTCAAGGGGAAAAGAAGAATAATACAATCTGGAAGTACAAGGGGTGAAACAAACTACAATTTTAAGTCTGGGGCAAGAATGTTAAAAGTCTAAGTTTGAAGAATTGAAATAAATTTGGGTATAATTTAATAATGGTGGTCCATAGTGTAATAATTTGAATGGAATCCAGAATTGGGGAAGATCATTTTTATTGGAAGCGTCGATGTGGAAAAGATAAGACCAGGTCAGATTTTCAGTTATAAGACGTTTGTTTTTCTATATGAATTTTTATTTTATTTTTAATATTGAATTTGCTAAATAAGAAATGCTTGTGAGAAGTCAACAAAAGAAGTTGCATACGTATTGAATGAGTAATAAGAAAACAGGTTTAGAATATTCTACATTTGTTGGTAAGGATCATAAATTTTCTTTGGTGACTTTGGGTTTTGAGTAAATGATTGTTAATAAATAAGATTTATAAAATTAACTGATTGAAAAGTGTATTTCGAATAATTTCAAAAGCTGTATATAACATATTGGTTTCATTATATAAAATCTAAATTTACTGAATTTTATAATTGCAAATAAATGCTAGCCGAGGTCATAAGATTTAAATAGTACAAAAGGCGGAGCCACCAGTTGAACAGGAAAGTGATAACTCGCAAGGCGGTAACTTATCGAATTTTGCCATTGGTAGATAGAGTTGTTTACAGATAAAGTCCAGTTGATAGCAATATTAAGAAAACAGCTGGAGGAGGAAATAATTACACTTAATCGTGAATATTAAAATGGTGGTCCAATAATTTAGAGTATAGCAAATAAATAATGCAGCTCAAAGTCGGGGCATGATAATTATTCTAATATCATAGCAATATATATATATATATATATATATATATATATATATATGTTATGTAGTACAACGATGCTGCTGATTTGAATATATTGAATGATATTAGCAGGTTGTATTCTTACAAGATAAAAGTAAATTTTATTTTGGGCTTAAAAAGCAGAATAAAAAGAATGTCATCCAACATTATTTCAAAAGAATTTAGACAAATTATTTATTATCCTAAAAAACAACAACTACCCGCCAAAATTAATAAAGAATCTTTTATATAACCACGAAGCTCCTTCAAACAATTATCTTTCTAATGTACCCCCAAACAACTATGTTGATCACGTTGTAGATATCCAGAAATACGGAACAGTTCCATATATTGAAAATTTAACCCCAAAATTAGAAAATGTAATAAAAAAATACAACATAAAAATTGCAAAGAAGAACGTTTGTACTTTAAATGCCCTTTTTTCAAAATTAAAAGATAAAACACCACCATTACAACAAAGAAATGTCATTTACAAAATTACTTGTTTAGACTGCAATTTAAAATACATTGGTCAAAGCTCTCAATATTTAAAGCAACGCATCACACAACACAAAAGCGACATGCGGATTAAACCCAATGCCTGTGCATTGACCACACACGCAAATAACAGCAAACATAAAATAGGATGGGATAACCCTAAAATACTACAAATGGAAGGTAAGCGATCAAAAAGGGAATTTTTGGAAATGTGCCACATATTTAAAAACACGGATACCATGAATAAAAGGACAGATATAGATCAACTAAGCTGTATATACACGTATCTACTTAATTTCAAACCTAGAACAAACTTAATTAGACCAATAGCATAACACAGGAACACGTACGTGCGCGCACACGCACACACACACACACACACATACGTTCACACATACCCACACACATCCATGCGCATTCAACACACCCATACTCTATCAAGACAGGTTTAGAATACAATTGTCAAAACTATAAAAGAATTATCGTTTAAGTTTATTTACAGTATACATGTTCACAAGGCAAATAGTTTATAGTTTACAGTTTTAAATGTTTTATTGTTCAATTTTAAAATTTAATATATACTTTAAGTTTTATATAGTTCAATGATATTGATGTGCATTCAACCTCAATTTAGTAAGTACTTATTGTATATTGCTTGATGCCCATAATGACGTTTTTGTAGTTTCTTTGATAAAGGTTTGAAATAAACCGAAAGCTAAGAATATAATAAAGAGTACGCTTAAATAACCAGCTGACCTACAACCTGCTAATATCATTCAATATATATATATATATATATATATATATATATATATATTGCTATGCTCTCCTCAATTATTCGCGCTCCATCGTTTGGGCGACCATATAAATATTGCCATGTCTTAACTGGATTTGTCGAGCTCCGACGTTGGGCTATCTATTAATATTGCTATGAACTCCCTCCAGGAACTTAACTGGATTTTATCTTGAACTGACCTTGTATCAACCAATAACAAAATTTGATGTGATACCGCCTTGCTCGTTATCAATGGCGTATTCAACTTATAGCCCCTCCTTTATTGTTTAAATTATCAAATCACACTCCCATTAACTTTATTTTTGACCTTGACCAGCGTTTATTTAGAATTATAAAATGAAGTTAATTCAATTCCATATAATGAAAACAAATATTATGTACAGGTTTTCAAAATTATTAAAATACACTTTTCAGTTAATTAATATTGTAAATCTCATTTATCAAAAATCATATACTATTCAATCTATCTAAAGTCACCAAAAAATCTATTGTTTTTATAGAAAAAAAAGCTTGGAACGTTTAAAACCTTTTATCATATAACGCACTTTATACGTATGCAAGTCCTTTGTTTTGTTGACTTCGTCACATCAATTTATATTAAGCAAATTCAATATTCAATATTCAAATAGAAAAATAATGTCTTATAACTAAAAATCTAACCTGGTCTATTTTCTTCGCATCGACGCATCCATTATTAGCTAATATTTTTCATGCATTATACCATCCACTAATTTAGAATGATTATATACCCATTGCATTTAAATTATCGTCATCACCCTCTGGACTACCATTATTAAACTTATACTTATGCACCCCAAATTATTGTCGTCTCATTTAGACTTGTTCTCACCAGACTCAGAATTTATTCTCATCAATTTCCCCAAACTTAGAATTGGATTATCACCCTCCTCAAACTTGAAATTCTTATTATCACACTTAGACTATTATTCTCCACGGACTCGAAATTGGATCATCATTCTCCCCAGACTTAGAATTCGTAGTTTATATTCCCCGGACTTAGAACCGTTTAATCGGCAATCATAATTTTTAAATTTGTCGCACTTATACAGTTTTCACTTTAAATTATTCTTACGTATTACACTAATGTTTCAAAGTGGCGCACCTTAGCCTTTGTTGAGTTGAAAACTGAGTTCGTTATCACTGTCTCTGTTAATATATGATTGATCTCCTACTCCGTCAGTGGGTATGGCCTACAAGCTCGTCGCTAATTTTAACCAATCAAATCTATGCATTTAAAGTAGTTTTTGATGTAATTTTGTCTGCCTTCAAATAATTGTGGCTTGCTGGCAGGTGCCTCGTTATCAGACATGCTGTGTTTTGACGAATTTAATCGCTTTTCCATGTTGTACACAAACAACTGATGCAATTCAACTTTTAATTTTCATATATGCATGTTATTTACGCAATTTTCAATCACCTTTCTTTATCAGAATTGTTAACTACTTGTACGCATTTACACTATGCTTCTCGAAGCTTTATTTCTTATTTCCGTATTAACCTAATTGTTTGGAACTCTTTTGAATGCCTGTTTAATTACACTTTATTATGTTTACTTATAAATACGCGTGCTTCCACTGAAAAATCTTGTTATTTGCATTGCCTAAATTAACTAAAACTCTATCTACAGGGTGTTAAATATTTCTTATTTACCTAATGCATGTATTCCTTGTTTCTACGCTAACTATGCGTCTTCGTGTGTCTATTTGCGTCGCTTAAAACTACATATACTTGATATACAGAGTGTTGACTGCTTACTATTTACAAACTATATCCATTTCTCAATTTTCTATTACATAACTGCAGTTTTCTGCTTCCTATTATAATTTCTAATTCCTAAACGACCTTTATTATAAAATACACCCTTAAACAACCCCTTATCACAGCATAATATATATATATATATATATATATATATATATATATACAAACGAACAATGTGTAACATTATTTTGAAATGTTAACTTCTAAACAGATTAATTGATTAATTAAATTTCAATAACTTGCATAACTTATAGAAAAAATTCCATAATAAATTACTTTTATAGTTTAGTTAGCATCCTTCATAATAAAGACCAGGTTTACAAATAGCTTTAGGCTTAAATATTATAAAGGCCAGAGGCAGTCATCATAATTTAATGGTCCTACCTTGCAAATCCAATACAAAAGTCTTTTAAAGCTTATGTCGGTTATAGATTGATGAATCTGATAAATTTAAATGGCATAGTTTTAACGTAAACAAAGAAAAGCAATTTTCAGTGGTAAAACTTAATCTTCTTAATACTTTCGTTGATGGACAGCGGGTTACAGAAAACGAAACATTATAAATAGCAAAAACTATTTCCAATTTGATTTGTTCAAAGATTGCAAGTAACTTTAAGTAGTCTGGAGACAACTATTGTGTTAAAAATCAATTTCGGCTCAAGTGGGTTAACCGGTCTTTTGTTAATGACAGACGACTGTCGCCAATGTGTATGGTTCACAATTCAATAATTAAACTCCTACGAAAATACAAAATATTTAAACCCTTAGAAAAATAATTGCATCCGTGACCCTCATTTTGAAAGGGGTTGGATTTGGTTTCTGAAATCTTGTTTTTAGGAGGTTCTGTTAAGTCATTGGATAACAGAAATATGACGTAAATAATGGTTAGAGTGGGGATTAATATATAACTTAAGGCTTTAGCCAAAAGACGAAAGATTCCAATGGGGCTGTTCGTGGTCAAAAGGTAGAAACGTAGCCACAGAAGTTTGCGGGTAGCGTTTTCCGGCATCGCAGATATGAAATTGCACTTAGTATCACGATAGTGAAATTGGAAAGGAGTAATTAACTTTTCCAGCTCGCGAGGGTTACGTCCGTATGTTCGAAGATTTATCAGTGATGTAAGGTAAATAATGAAAAAGCTTGTATGCGTGTGACGCACAAGTTAAGTTAAATTATCAACAAGCTCCTGCCGGGTTCGTGTGCCATTTGAATTATTTAATAGTTGCAAAGATCCAGAGCAACAAGCGAGATTCTTTCCCCCAATTTAAGAGCTGTTCTGCGTTGGAAGGCAAGCCATCAAACAACTGATGATTTTTAGTAAGTTTTTATAGTTAAGTTAGCATGACCAATTTTTAGTTAATTTATTTGTTAGGACGTTTTGGCCATAAACCGTAGGTTTAAGTCAGTGTAAAATTTATAGTATAAGTTTTCTTCCATATAAAATGTTTGAGAATTACTTATGTACGCTAAATTATCATAATTCCTTATCAACCAGCCAATTAAATGTCTAAATTAAAATCAATGAATTTCCGAATGTAAGAGGTTCACGTTTATTGCTCTGTTAATTAAATAGTTTTTGTTTGCCGTTGATTAAGTCAATAGTTTTTTAAATTTTTTTTTGATCATGAAAGTTGTATAAGTAGTAAAAAATAAGAGTTGATTAAAAGAAACAATTGCCCTCCTTGGGATGACAAGTCTCTCAGGTTTTGCACGAACATTTGGACATTCTCGACTTGTCTGGCGCCCTTGGTAATTGTCATTAAGCCACAATATTTATGAAAGGTAAGTGCCAAATTTTTTTGTAGTATATTATATATTAATTTAGCCCTTTCTGCAAAATTTTAACCCTCTATATGATCCACGACCTTCCGCTAGCTAGTGCCGGTAACCCCTCTTTAATTTTTGTTTTACAGGCCGCCCCCATTTTATAATTTTAATGAAAAATATATACTTAGTAGCTTTTCCGCCTGTAACAAAATTCTTGGCGCCCAACTTCCTTGGGTCTCTTTTTTTTTGAAGAATTAAAATTTTTTTTTATTTGCTTATTTCATTATCAATTTCATATAAACTACAACCTTTCAAAAATATATGTGGCATTTAAAAAACAGAGAAAGAAAAATTCGAGTGTGAAATAATTATAAGGAAATTTTTTTGAGATATATTATTTTTACTTTTTAAAGAAAATTTTTATGACAGCATTGTACACATTCATTCATTCAAAGATGGAATTTACATACAGTGTTGATAGGTTGTTAAAAGATGAACTAATTTATGAAATAACTGTACGAGGAATAAACACGGAAAATATGACAGTAACGGATTTAAGAAAAACTTTACGAAAAGCGATTAGAATAGAAATTGAACCAGATGAAGATTTTGACTACCCATTTGATTTTACAGATGTAACAGTTGTTAAAAATGTTTTAACGCTTTTACATGAACATATTTCAGATTTAAATGTTTTAAATTATGACAGTAATAAAGTAAGAATAGAAACAAAAATTGCATATTGTTATTCTAGACTTTCCAGGAGTATACCTGTTGACGTTAATGATGAAAAAGTTAGGAATAATTTACAATTTGAGTGAAGACGTTTAATTGAATCTTTTCGTAAAGTAGGAAATGACATTTTAAAGACAAAAACACAACTTGCTTCCAAAGAGAATAAATTAATTTTAGATGAACTAGATCGAGAGGAAACGTCAGAAATATTTGACATAAATAACGTAGACTTGATGGAATTTGACAAAAAAAACTAGACTTAGTATCATCTACAACAAAACAAGAAAAAATTAGGGCCAAAGACGAGCACAAGCAAAATATAAATAAATCTTTTCAAAATAATAATTAAAATTTATCTCATAATAGTTCTGTAGTTTATAAGGTTACTCCAGTTGCAAAATGGGGAATAACATTTAATGGCGATACTTCGGTAAACGCATTTTTAGAACGGGTCGAAGAATTAAAATTTGCTAGAAATATGTCAGACTCTCAACTTTTTGCAGAAGCATGTGATCTTTTTGCACATAAAGCATTGATATGGTATCGTGCAAATAAATGTTTGATAAATAATTGGACCGAATTAAAAGAATCATTAAAAGACGAATTTTTACCACCCGATTATGATGAACAATTAATGACCAAAATTAAAGCGAGAACGCAAGGAGAAAACGAAAGTATAGGACTCTACGCAGCAGTAATGACAAATATGTTTGCTAGATTATCAGAACCACTCACTTTGACAAAACAACTGAAAATATTACGAAAAAATATGTTACCCTTTTACCAGTCACAATTGAGTTTAGTCGAAATAACTTCCATACGAGAACTAATAAAGTTAGGAAAAAAACTGGAGGAACATAAAATATCAATAGAAAACTTTATACCACCAACTCGAAAAACGAATACTTTAGAAACTGACTTGGCGTACACAGACGTTAACGTTTCACAGAGTAGGTCTTTCTATAGAAACCAAATTTCAGCAATGCAAAATGTTAGTTCAAACAATTATATAAAAAAACGTGCACCGACGTGTTGGAATTGTCACCACATTTTCAGATCGATTGTAGACAGATAAGACGAACGAACTATTGTTATAAATGTGGCACAGACAATGTTACGTTGAACCGTTGTCCGCGTTGTCAAAAATATAGAAATAATTTAAACTAAAGGAAGGGGCATTAGATAGTCGTATAGTGTCCCGCACATTTTATAATTCGACGAAACATGTTCAGAATATGATTTATGATAAAGAAGAAAAATTTCAAAAAAATAAGGTTATGTTAGATTATGTTATAGAAAAGTCAAAAAATGACGAACGTCCTTATGTAAGTGTAGATATTTTAGGAACAAAAATGTTAGCTTTATTGGATTCAGGAGCAACAAATACAATTTTAGGAGAAAACACTTGGAAATTTTTATCAAAATTAGGTTTGAAATTAAAAAGGAAAGAAGAAGAATGTCAATTGGCAAATGGTAAAATTTTAAAAGTTTTGGGAACAGTTACGTTGCCTATTAAATTAAAACAACGTTTAGTGGTGTTAGACGTTTTGATAGTACTAGATGTTCAGCATACTTTAGTTCTAGAAATAGATTTTTGGAAAAATATAGGTATAATACTAGACATTTTTAAAGGCGAATACACCTTTGCAAAATTAGATACTATTGAAAAGAAAGAACCGATTTTACATTCGACATTAGATTTAACAGTAGCGCAAAGAAAACTGTTAGATACCAGTATTGAAAGATATTTTTTTGATTTACCTGAACTAGGCCATACCGATTTAGTATACCATAAAATTAAAGTTAATAGCGAACCAATTAAGCAAAGATACTATCCAGTTTCACTTACAATGCAAAAACATATAGATAGCTAGTTAGATAAATTATTACAATTAGGATTAGTCCAAAAAAGTAACAGTTCGTGGTCAAATCCAATTCTTTTAGTGAAGAAAAAAGCCAATTCTTATCGTTTTGTGGTAGATTTAAGAAAGTTAAACAAAGTAACAGAAAAGGACGCGTATCCAATTCCGTACGTCTCCACCATATTAGATAAATTGCGCGGGCGAAATTTATTACAACTTTAGACATTAAATCCGCTTATTTTCAAATTCCACTAGATAAAGATTCTTATAAATATACAGCTTTCACTATACCTAATCGAGGGTTATTTGAATTTACACCTTTACCTATGGGTCTTTCAAATTCCCCCAGTACATGGTCTAGATTGATAGATAAAGTGTTAGGTCCAGAATTAGAACCTTTCGTATTTTGCTACCTAGATGACGTCATAATATTAACAAACTCTTTTGACAAAGACCTAGAAATATTACAGGAAGTTTTTAACAGACTTTCACGCGTTGGACTGACTTTAAGTAAAGAAAAATGTCACTTTTGTAAGAGTGAACTAAAATATTTAGGTTACGTATTAAATGAAAACGGTCTCTCAGTAGATCCAGATAAAGTAAAAGCTATTTTAGAAATACCAACACCAAAAACTGTAAAAGAAGTAAGACGAATAATTGGAATGGCTTCTTGGTATCGTCGATTTTTCGAGGGATATAGTACCATTATAGCGCCATTAACCGCATTGCTAAGAAGAAATAGAAAATTTGTTTGGGAAGAGTGTTGCGAAACAGCCTTTTCCACTATAAAAAATTGTCTAGTTTCAGCACCAATTTTAATTCGCCCAAATTACGAATACGAATTTACAATTCAGTGTGACGCATCAGATTATGGAATTTCGGATGTGTTAACGCAGAGTATAGGTGGAAATGAACAAGTAATATGTTATATTTCAAGATCTCTAACTCAAAATGAGAGGAAATTTACCGTAACAGAAAAGGAGTGTTTAGCAGTTCTATTCAGTTTAGAAAAGTTACGTCCATATATAGAAGGAACACATTTTACCGTCATAACGGATCATCATTCTTTAATTTGGTTAAACAATTTACAAAATCCAAATGGTCGACTGTGTAGATGTGCCATTAAATTACAACAATACGACTTTGACATAATTCATAGAAAAGGCAAAGATAATGTAGTCCCAGATGCATTATCGAGGGCTGTACCAATAAATTGAAACTATCCAAATTAAGAATGAAAACAACAACTCTGAAAATTCTACGCTAATAATACCAGACACAAAAATTGTAAACCAAAATACAGTATTGCCCGAAATAAACAGTACTGAAATTGTAATTGTTTTGTATATTTAAAAAATACATATTATTGACACTTTATTATATGTTCTAAATGTGCACCTCCTCGTTCGAGACAGACTTCATAACGATGTTCTAAGTTTCTGGTCATGTTATTGAATAAGGGTTGTCTCAGGGCTGCGAAGAAGACTCTAACGGCATCCTTTAATTCATCGATGGTTTGTGGTGCCCGTTTGAAAACGGCATTTTTAGCCATGCCCCAAATGTATGCGTCTGGAGGTGTGAGGTCTGGAGAATGTGAAGGATAAGGAAGTCAGTAAATCGTAATATGAATTTGCTTGAAAAATGCTCTTGAAGAAATTGACGAATTGCGGCAGCAGTATGGCAAGTTGCCCCGTCCTGCTGAAAAAATTGGTTTCGAAATGCCAAGTTACGTGCACGACAGAATTGACGTAGATCAGGGATAAATCGTGTTAAAATTTGTCTGTACCTCTGTTGATTAAGTGTGACTTGCCTACCATTCTCTTCGATAAAGTACGGACCAATGATTCCGTGTCCGGAAACAGCACAACAGACACTCACTTTTTCACTAAGTAAAGGAACCTCTTGAACTTCATCGGGTCTGGCAAAGCCCAGAAATCGATTTGTGCGACGATTCACATAGCCTGACAAGTGAAAATGTGCTTCGTCTGAAAACCAAACATTTTTCAAAATTCAGGATTTTCATACTGTAACGCGAGAATTCTGGCGCAATATTCCACTCTACTGCGATAATCCCGAGGATGTAGTTGTTGATGTACCTGAATCACATACGAAAATGTACCCAGCTCCTTCAGGATTCTTTGAAAGGAAGTTCTTTTAAATCAAGTTGTAACGCTGTCCTTGCCTGGCTGACTTTCGGATTTTCTAAGATTTGCTCAAAAACACGTTCATGGTTATTGTTGTTGTTAACTGTCCTGGGACGCCCTGAGTTTCCTTTTCGTTGGCACAATACACTACCTGTATTTCTAAACTTTTCAATAACCTTCAAAATTACAGCATTACTTGGAGAACGTTTATTAAACCTTTGTGTGAATTGATCAGACACGTATAGCAAACTTGCACCATTACGTCGGCCGATTCCGTATGAACGAAAATAATGCTCTACCAGAAACACTTTCTCCTCTGTACTTAACACCATTTTTAACAATTAGGCCCTACTAATTACTTGTTTGAGGTTTACTTGACAGGTCTATACTAGCTAACTTGAGTGTGACAGCGCACGCATAAAAACACCGCCAACTTAGTTTCAGTACTGTTTATTTCGGGCAATACTGTACTAAAAACAATAAAAAAGAAATTCAAAAGTCAAACATTCAGTATGATAATTGGTGTAAAAAGATGATTAATAATGTTGAAAAATATCCTATAAAATATAATCGTTTTAAAGTAATAGACCACAAATTATTTAAACATGTTAAACCAAAATTTCCAAATTTAACCGAAGAGACAGACAACTGGAAAGAAGTAATTCCAAAATCACAAAGGAAAGAAATTTTAAAACGTTTTCATGATGAACCGACGGCTGGTCATTTAGAAATTTTTAAAACTTATGAAAAGATATCTCAGAAATACTTTTGGCCGAAATTACGTGCAGAAGTAGCAATCTTCTTAATCTTCTTTGGGAATGAAACCACTCATAGTTTTTAAAATCTATTTTATTTACGTTTCGATCCATGACCTAGGATCGTTGTCAAAATAATAAAAACTTCAAGTTTGACGTTTATGACATAAATTGAAGGTTACTTTGATTTATTGATGTTTGAAATATTTGGTTTGTGTACACTAAGCAAAAATTTTTAAAGTTTAAAAGAATGATTGCCTTCAATTTGTGTTGCGACCTGGGATCGACTTTTCTATGGTAGCCAATACGCTTAACGTGAAATCAGCTGATTAATTTTTATTGGTGAATTTTATATAAATTCAATAATTTGGGAAACATTTTTTAACATGTTTCTATTTATACAATTGAGAGATTTCTGATTTTATGTCTTATTTTATCGAGATAGAGTGAAGGGGGTTAAGCAACCTGTGGCTACCAAGATCCCCCAACATTTATAATTTGCCGAAATAATGGTTTTCTAGTTAATATGCTTATTGTTATGTAATTAGTTATTGTATGTATAAATAGAAATCATGTATGTAGGCTGTATTTCATGTTAATATCGCAAGGAAAACCCAGGAAAAACTTGCAATGCTACCTAGATATTGTGGGCATTTGATCTTCATTTGTTATTTCTTTTGTTATTTCTTTTAGTAATGGAATCCATTGTTTACTGAAAGTCACGGATTCGTTTGCAACGCAGTTATTTTTATGTAGGGTTATATAGGCAGCTTCTTTGATTTTGCGTTTTTGGTGGTTTTCTTCTTTGTCGATAATTTTGCATCTTCCCATTTTATTTTATGACTGGAGTCCCATGCATGTTGGCAAATCATGGATTTTCAAATTTTCTATTTTTATATATGATTTATGTTCTCTTAATCGAACTTCAAATGGTCTGAAGTTTCTCCTATATAAAACTTATTACATTCGCACGGTATTTTGTAGATACAGTTTTTGAATTTTGTATTGCGTTTTGGGTTTTGTTTTTGTTAATTGTGCTCTTAGTGTATTGTTGGTTCTAAATACTGTTTTAATTCTAAATTTGTTTCCTATTCTTTGAATTTTTCGGAGAATCCTTTTATGTATGGTATTGAGAGCATTTTGTGGTGTGTATCGTTGTTTTGTTTTCTTTTCTTTATTTTTAGGGTTTCTATTCATTTCTTTCTCTATTATTCTTTTAGGATATTTGTTTTCTATTAGTGTACATCTGATTAGGTCTTTCTCTTTCTTTAAAATTTTTCGTTTGATGATATTAATTTTGCTCTATCATGCATGGTTTTGATAATTCCTCGTTTGACACATTGTGGGTGGTTTGAATCGAAGTTTAAGTATCTGTTAGTGTGGTTGGTTTTCTATATACCGATGTATTAATTGTTGTATCGTTTTGCTAACTAGAATATCTAAAACGGAAGTTTTCCATGTTGTTCTAATTCATATGTGAATTTAATAGTTGGTTCTATTTCGTTAATTGACTGTATAAAGTTTTTAATTAATTCTATATTATGAGGCCAAATAGCATAAACATCATCAACGTATCTCCACCAGATCAATGGTTTCAATTCTTGTGTGAATATCACATCTTTTTCGAATTCCTCCATGAATATATTACTGAAGATTGGGGATAGTGGACTTCCCATTGCCATTCCGAAGCTATGTTTGTAAAATTGATCATTTATTTGAAAATATGTGGTATTGACGCATAAACCAAGTAATTCCATAATCGATGATATGCTTAGTTTTGTTCTTTCTTTAAGATTGCCATCTTTTTCGAGTTTGTTTTTTATAATATTAAGCGTTTTGTTTATAGGGACATTTGTATAATTTGATTCTAAATCCTTTTGGTATTATTTCGTTGTTTCTGCACTTTATTAGGAAAGACAAGCTATAAACTATCAAGAATTCTCGAAAGAGCAAGTTACAGTATGATGAGGGAAAGACTACAAAACCACCGACACATTATTTATAAGTTAAAACAAGATATTGAGGGCATTATAAATTTCATACGAATAAAGGTAACAAAATATGATTTTGATAAAATTCTCGTTAGTGCAAAAACCTACTACGAATCAGTATTTTCCAAACAAAAAGAAATTCACATAAAGAAATTTAATAACTTATTTATAGAGAAAAATAACACACAAACTAAAACGTTAGAAAACAGGAACACCATGCTAAACACCGTGATAAATTTATCAAACAGAACTATTAACGACACAGAAAAATCAATTCTTTCAAAAGGCCTTAATTTTGCAGTAACACCAAAATCAATACCAACCTTTGAAATAATTAGCTGTATTGAGAAACAGCAAACCAACTCGAAGAAGATCAAGCAAACGAATTTAGAATACGATGTAAAATCGAAATAGAAAAGAATCACAAAATAAAGCCAAATGTAAGTAATAACGAAATAAAAGCAATTCGCAATCTAAAAACGATAACTCAATTATAATTATACCTGCTGACAAAGGCAATGCAACAGTAATAATGAATAAAAACGATTACAACACAAAATCAACGAACTATTGAACACTGAGAATTACACCAGTTTAGAAACGGACCCAACAAAATCAATTGAAAATAAAATATACAAAACTCTATTTAAATTTAAAATGAATTCGAAGACAAAGAAAGAAGTAAACTAGTCCCACATTACAGTAAACCACCCCAATTTTACGGTCTACCAAAATTCATAAAAAGACATTCCTTTAAGACCTATCGTAAGCTCAATAGATTCACCATGCCATAATTTAGCAAAATTTCTACTAAAATTATAAATCCATTAGCAGGCAAAACGGATTCTTTCATTAAAACAACCAACACTTTTAGAAAAACTATCAAACATAAAAATTGAAAATACACACACAATGGTAAGCTTTGATGTAGTAAATCTCTTTACAAATGTCCCTATAAACAAAACGCTTAATATTATAAAAACAAACTCGAAAAGATGGCAATCTTAAAGAAAGAACAAAACTAAGTATATCATCGATTATGGAATTACTTGGTTTATGCGTAAATACACATATTTTCAAATAAATGATCAATTTTACAAACAAAGCTTCGGAATGGCAATGGAAGTCCACTATCCCCAATCTTCAGTAATATATTCATGGAGGAATTCGAAAAAGATGTGATATTCACACAAGAATTGAAACCATTGAACTGGTGGAGATACGTTGATGATGTTTATGCTATTTGGCCTCATAATATAGAATTAATTAAAAACTTTATACAGTCAATTAACGAAATAGAACCAACTATTAAATTCACATATGAATTAGAACAACATGGAAAACTTCCGTTTTAGATATTCTAGTTAGCAAAAACGATACAACAATTAATACATCGGTATATAGAAAACCAACGCACACAAACAGATACTTAAACTTCGATTCAAACCACCCACAATGTGTCAAACGAGGAATTATCAAAACCATGTATGATAGAGCAAAATTAATATCATCAAACGAAGAAATTTTAAAAAAAGAAAGACCTAATCAGATGTACACTAATAGAAAACAAATATCCTAAAAGAATAATAGAGAAAGAAATGAATAAAACCCTAAAAATAAAGAAAAGAACACAAAACAATGATACACACAACAAAATGCTCTCAATACCATACATAAAAGGATTCTCCGAAAAATTCAAAGAATAGGAAACAAATTTAGAATTAAAACAGTATTTAGAACCAACAATACACTAAGAGCACAATTAACAAAAACAAAACCCAAAAACGCAATACAAAATTCAAAAACTGTATCTACAAAATACCGTGCGAATGTAATAAGTTTTATATAGGAGAAACTTCCAGACCATTTGAAGTTCGATTAAGAGAACATAAATCATATATAAAAATAGAAAATTTGAAAAATCCATGATTTGCCAACATGCATGGGACTCAGTCATAAAATAAAATGGGAAGATGCAAAATTATCGACAAAGAAGAAAACCACCAAAAACGCAAAATCAAAGAAGCTGCCTATATAACCCTACATAAAAATAACTGCGTTGCAAACGAATCCGTGACTTTCAGTAAACAATGGATTCCATTACTAAAAGAAATAACAAAAGAAATAACAAATGAAGATCAAATGCCCACAATATCTAGGTAGCATTGCAAGTTTTTCCTGGGTTTTCTTTGCGATATTAACATGAAATACAGCCTACATACATGATTTCTATTTATACATACAATAACTAATTACATAACAATTAGCATATTAACTAGAAAACCATTATTTCGGCAAATTATAAATGTTGGGGGATCTTGGTAGCCACAGGTTGCTTAACCCCCTTCACTCTATCTCGATAAAATAAGACATAAAATCAGAAATCTCTCAATTGTATAAATAGAAACATGTTAAAAAATGTTTCCCAAATTATTGAATTTATATAAAATTCACCAATAAAAATTAATCAGCTGATTTCACGTTAAGCGTATTGGCTACCATAGAAAAGTCGATCCCAGGTCGCAACACAAATTGAAGGCAATCATTCTTTTAAACTTTAAAAATTTTTGCTTAGTGTACACAAACCAAATATTTCAAACATCAATAAATCAAAGTAACCTTCAATTTATGTCATAAACGTCAAACTTGAAGTTTTTATTATTTTGACAACGATCCTAGGTCATGGATCGAAACGTAAATAAAATAGATTTTAAAAACTATGAGTGGTTTCATTCCCAAAGAAGATTAAAAAAAATGCTAAACAAACCACAACAAACATATAGGGAGTATTCAGAAGTAGCAAGATATATAAACCAATGTAACATTTGTATTTCACACAAACCAGAGCAAAAACTTCCAGCAGGAAAAATGTCAAGACATCCAATAATTTTAAAACCTTGGCAAATGATTTCCATAGATTTAGTAGGTCCACTACCTAGGGCTACTAAAGGACATACATGTATTTTATCCGTAGTTGATACATTTACAAAATTTCCCCTATTTTTCCCGTTAAGACAAGACACTGCATCGTCCGTAGTTCAAAAGATAGAAGAGTTTATAATTTTAATTTTTCGGAGCACCACAATATGTTCTAGTAGATAACGGTGTACAATTTCGAAGTCATTTATTTAAAAATTTAATGAACAAATACAAATCCAAAATTATTTTTAATGCATATTATCACCCTCAAGCAAATCCTGTTGAACGAGTCAACCGCGTTTTAAAGACAATGTTGGTATCTTATGTGTCAGATAATCAGAGAATATGGTACAAGATATTACCCATGGTTTCGTGCGCTGTTCGTACCGCAGTTCATGAAGTAGTAGACATGTCATCATATTTTGCAAATTTTGGTAGAGAAATGGTAATATATGGTTCCTCTTTTGGTGAAATAACTGATTCAAAAAACTTAACCGATATTCAATTTTCAGAAAGAAAACAACTAATAAAGCGTATTCCAGAATTAAATAAAGTATACCAGGAAATAACAAAGAAATTAGAAATAGCGTATAATAAATCAAAACATAACTATGATTTACGTAGACGAGAAGTAGTATTTTCAGTGGGAGATACAGTCTGGAAGAAAAATTTTGTATTCTCAGACGCATCAAAGTATTTCAATGCCAAATTAGCACCGAAATATGTAGGTCCTTTTACCATAACAGAAAAAGTTTCAACAAATACTTATGAATTAGCCGACGAAACAAGGTCAATCCAGAGGAGTTTGGCATGTTAAACATTTAAAAGCAAATCCAATTGGATATGATGATTAAAAATAGTTATGAAAACCTGATATTAATAAAAATAACCTAATATTAATAATTAAGAAACTTGAGAACGACGCTTATAGTGTTGAAATTTTTAATCAAAAACTTAGTTTTAAGAATACTAGTTAGGATAAGGATAAGGATAGAAAAGGAGAAGTTAGTAAATAGGAACGAAAAAGTGAATCTCTTAACACAAAATTTTTGGAAAAAATCTCCTTTTGTAAGGGGAGTGTAACATTATTTTAAAATGTTAACTTCTAAACAGATTAATTGATTAATTAAATTTCAATAACTTGCATAACTTATAGGAAAAATTCCATAATAAATTACTTTTATATTTTAGTTTGCATTCCTCATAATAAAGACCAGGTTTACAAATAGCTTTAGGCTTAAATATTATAAAGGCCAACGGCAGTCATCATAATTTAATGGTCCTACCTTGCAAATCCAATACAAAACCCTTTTAAAGCTTATGTCGGTTATAGATTGATGAATCTGATA
Source organism: Platerodrilus igneus (assembly GCA_036346225.1). Classification (NCBI taxonomy): domain Eukaryota; kingdom Metazoa; phylum Arthropoda; class Insecta; order Coleoptera; family Lycidae; genus Platerodrilus; species Platerodrilus igneus. The sequence continues at coordinate 7,126,966 of JARFIW010000244.1, forward strand.
AATTTAAATGGCATAGTACCTTTTAACGTAAACAAAGAAAAGCAATTTTCAGTGGTAAAACTTAATCTTCTTAATACTTTCGTTGATTGACAGCGGGTTACAGAAAACAAAACATTACAAATAGCCAAACTATTTCCCAATTTGATTTGTTCAAAGATTGCAAGTAATTTTAAGTAGTCTGAAGACAACTATTGTATTAAAAATTCATTTCGGCTCAAGTGGGTTAACTGGTCTTTTGTAAATGGCAGACGACTGTCGCCAATGGGTATCGTCTACAATTCAATAATTAAACTTCCACGAAGATACAAAATATTTAAACCCTTAGAAAAATAATTGCATCCGTGACCCTCATTTTGAAAGGGGTTGGATTTGGTTTCTGAAATCTTGTTTTTAGGAGGTTCTGTTAAGTCATTGGATAACAGAAATATGACGTAAATAATGGTTAGATTATAGATTAATATATAACTTAAGGGTCTTAATGGGTCTGTCCGTGGTCAAAAGATAGAAACGTAGCCACAGAAGTTCGCGGGTAGCGTTCTCCGGCATCGCAGATATGATATTGCACTTAGTATCACGATAGTGAAATTGGAAAGGAGTAATTAACTTTTCCAGTTTGCAAGAGTTACGTCCGTGTGTTCGCGGATTTATCAGTGATGTAAGGTAAATAATGAAAAAGCTTGTATGCGTGTGACGCACAAGTTAAGTTAAATTATCAACAAGCTTCTGCCGGGTTCGTGTGCCATTTGAATTATTTAATAGTTGCAAAGATCCAGAGCAACAAGCGAGATTCTCTCCCCCAATTTAAGAGCTGTTCTGCGTTGGAAGGCAAGCCATCAAACAACTGATGATTTTTAGTAAGTAAGTTTTTATAGTTAAGGTAACATGACCAATTTTTAGTTAATTTATTTGTTAGGGCGTTTTGGCCATAAACCGTAGGATTAATTTAGTGTAAAATTTATAGTATAAGTTTTCTTCCATATAAAATGTTTGAGAATTACTTATGTACGCTAAATTATCATAATTCCATATCAACTAGCCAATTAAATGTCTAAATTAAAATCAATGAATTTCCGAATGTAAGAGGTTCACGTTTATTGCTCTGTTAATTAAATAGTTTTTGATTGCCGTTGATTAAGTCAATAGTTTTCAACGAACTTCGTTCGTTTATGAAATCGATTTGTCGTCCGTCTGTCCGTCCGAGGCCTTTGTAATGGTCGGACATCAATGTGTGATACATCAATCGATTCAGCTCGGTGTCCTGAGCTTAAGTTTTGATGTCAGTTGAAATCGGGCCACGGGGACGCCGTGCCCCCGCGATATTCCGTCGGGAAAATTAAAATTTCAAATAGGTCCAAAATTAATGTGCGATACATATTTGGACTCCCCTAACATAGCTGAGTCGAAATATGGTACCCCCCACAAAATCTGACCACGGATACCCGACCCCCCCGGGGAATTAATTTTTATCAAAAATTTCAAATAGGTCCAAAATTAATGTGCGATACATATTTAGAATCCTCTGAAAAAACTGAATCGAATTATGATGCCCCCTTATTTACACACACACACACACAAACACACATACATACATACATACATACACACACACATATAGCTTTTAAAATATTTATTCAATAAAATAAAATATATTAATTACACGCGAGTATTATAAATGTGCATACTTTCGACAGTCTGTATACATTACACGTACCACTGCCTTGGATTCATCAAAATCGACTTGTCAGACCGACATTACCACTAATGTATCTTTTGATCACACCACTTGCTCAGTGTTAAATTTAATTAGGGCATTTACACTTTTTAAGATCCTTATGCTTTATACATAGAACAACATTGTTATTAACATTTCTTCAACCATATCTAATTGAGTTCGTTAAATTCTAAATGTTGCCATAATACAAATAATTGAATATATGCAAGAGCCGAACTGATTGAAAGTCGACAGATTTATTCAAAATTGTCCGTTATAAGAACGCATATTTTTGAAGTGAGTCTATATCGCCCAATACCAATTTAATTCTTTAACCTAAGACGTAGGTATCTGATATTTATTAATGTAATCTATAGATCATCCAGACCAGATAGAATCTTGTTTCCGTTCACCACATGGAATAATATTTTATTTGAAATGAAAGAATGATGGCAATTATGATTGTTGGGTTATCCAGTTCGCTGGTGCAACACGACCCGGCAGCTACGATTATTAGATGAATTAGTTGAAAATTAATAATTATAATATTAACGGCATTTACACAACAATAACTGGAACGCGATACTTGTATTAATAACAACCGCATGGTGCCGTCGGTTCTTTTAATTAGAAGAATACCAAAGCGACGTTATATCATTCTTAGAAAATCTAATGAAAGCACATTAAAGAACTGTAGCACTAATTTATGTGTTAAGCAAGTAACATTGCACAATACTTGCAGTGATCAAACCAATCATGTGCTTTTGTCATCGGATAATTAGCAAGTTTGGTGCTATTTTACAAGCGTCCCAGTATAGTCCAAGCGGGAGGTAATAAATGAAGGGGGTTCTGGAAAGTATTTGGAAGTTAAAAATATTTTGGTATATCGTTTGTGGGTAGCCTGCGAAGTAAAATCTGAGTTTTCGACTCGAGTTACCCTACCCTAGAAATTTTTTCACTTATAATTTCTAAACCATGTGTTTTTGGTGGAATATACCTATTTACAAAGTCGAAAAGCATTAAATTTTCTTCAAATTTCACTAGTTCGAAGTATTTTTTGACCTAAAAAGGTTACAAAGATGCAGTGATTCAAAGACACAACGAATTTCTCAAAATATCAAAAATTCTTACAGTTAAAAAGTCGTAAATACATAATTTAAAGATTTATAATAGCAATCGCGCAAGCGCGGAAAAGCGACGCCACGGCGATTGGTAACGCTAATCTTACACAGGCTTTAGCGCGGCCATCTGACAATGATGTCACCAATGCACAAATTTAATAAGCAATTATCGGAAAATATAAATTTGAGACAATAGTTTATAACAGCGAAATACTCACATAAATATGTCCCTGGGTTAAACTTGGCTTCTGTTGAATTCCATCAGGGCTACTGATGGCCCCTTTTAAGGCAATTAATGGAGGGTACGCCTACGTCCATCCAAATAGCTTCGACGGGATCTCAGGGCTCCACTCCGGAGTGTTTAAAGATGGTGCTCCGGCGTGGAATGCGGTTCGGCCAACGGCTACAAATTACCTCTACCTATGTAGGGAAAGACAGGAACAGGTATAAGGGCGACAAACAAAGATAATCAGGCAAGGATATCTACATAAATAAAGATAAGGCACGATACGATACCTGACCAAACCGCTCTTCACGAAGGTCCCAGGAAAAAGCCACGTTATCGAGCCCATCGGAAAAACCCCACTTTTCTGTCCTTTCACGCGTCGGCGCAAAATTATTCGCCCAACCCACTTTTGACGTGACGGAAATACGCGCACCGAGTCTTTTAAATTTAAAGGCGCGAAAACTTCCGCACATAAAAATTAAGCTAAGACAAAGTTTAGTGCCACTTTGGCACGTAACAATCGCGACAAAGCCACAAAAGAAAAAACTTAAAAAAAGAAAAAGTCTGTTAGCACAGTAACATCTTAAAATCTAAATCCTAACTACCCTACATAAACCCTAACTTAAAACCTACAAAATGTTTATATAAGGCGCCACCTGGTTTTTGACCGATAACACGTCTACCGAATTACCAGGAAACGGAAAATGTAGCCCCATTGTCTTTGACTACACTAATAATCGACAGCACAAATTTGTCAGGGAGCATGAAACACTACTTAAATTAAAACAAATGCGACAAGTCGCCTAACCTATCTAAACTAAAGCTAACATTAAAGTTCTTACATGAGCGTTGCATCAAAACTGTTCTTTGTTGGGAAAAAGTGCCGAAATTTAAAAATGTTCATGAGAGTGCGTTAGTCTACACTCTAGCAAATTTTTGTTACTGGTACTTTGGTTTTCTAACGATACACATTAAAACTTGTCCGTGACATGGTTGTGAATCAACAAATTTACCAAAAGTACCACCCTACTAAATCCTTATGTGGCTAACCTAACAAATTACATTTCTACATCAGGTTAGCTTTTTCACTTAAATTTCAAGAGAAATAATTCCCACGTCTGGTCATAAATACCAAACGTTAGGAAGATAAAAAGATAAGACAAGATCTCAAATTGTTGTTAAAGATAATAGATAAGATAACGATATTAAGCTTAAATTGTTATCATCAAAGGTAATAGATAAGATAACGGTATTAAGCTTTAGTTATTGTTTGAGATACCAGGTAAGATAACGCGATATTAAGCTAAAGTTATTATTAGAGATAGTAGGTAAGGTAACGCGATATTAAACAAAAGTTATTACTAAATAAAATCGGTAAGATAACGTGAAATTATCTCGAAGTTATTACTAATGGTAGTCGGTAAGATAACGATACTAAACTAAGGTTATTATCTAAGATAATAAATAAGATAAAGATATTAACTTAATCATTACCAAAGATAATAGATAAAGATAACGATAGAGTGACTCCGTGGAGCCGTTAAATGAGCATTTCTCGTACCCTCTAAAAAGAGCGACCTGTGAAGCAGGCCCGTTTACAAGAAACTGCACGAGGGACCGGCAAAGGCATTTGGGTGCATCCCTGCACCCGGCGTTAATTGATATTGGTGATACAATCACCCGATACCCACACGGTATATCGATACATAGATATAAACTCATTCACTCATACATACCTTCACTGCCAGAGCCCATGCGCTGACAGAGGCACCGCATGACCTCACGAAAGATTCCCAGAGACGGGGTCCAGGTGTCTGTGAAAACCTCCCGCGCAACCACAGGGTGACTAACGGAAATGAAAATGGCAGTAAAAATAGGAACGGTAGAAAGAGGGAGGTGGTTATTTGGAATGCATAAGAAGCACTTCCAGGTAAAAAAAAAGTAGAGGAAGGGCTCGCATTGAACAAAAGAGACAGAAAAAGGCGGATAGCAAAGCGCTACTCAACCAGCCAATGTGGCCAGTAGCCCGGAGTGAGGGAACATCACTCTTATGTGGCAGACGGGTGTTCCGGGACAAGAACAGGTCCACCGAAAGAAGAATAAGACATAAACGGAGACAGCGGGATATAAAAAAGTAGAGTTTTTGGACAAGCGTCCGAGAGAAGGTAGAGAGTTGTCCCTATTTAAACACAGCGCAGTCTGAAGGACCACATGCGATATTAATCCGACAAGATAAGGTATAACACACGTCAAAAATTCACTAGACTCTCAAGAGAACTAGTACGATCATTTTCCTAACGAGTGCATCCACTACGATAAGAAAATCAGACAAAAGTTGACACAACAACTCGAAAGTATCAATACAGATACATTCACACAAAAACAACTGTTTTAAGGTAGTTTTTTTTTAAAACGGTAGCACCCTAAACACACAAAAATGCCTAATTATAAGCAGTTAAATACAGGTACACTGTCCCAATATGCTAAAACAACCGAGAATTTAATAAGATATCAATAAGAAGTCATAGCGCCTCACCACAAAGTTCAATAAAAACAATGAAAAAAAATGTTTATAAGTTATGGTGATTTAGTAGAAAAAGAAAGAAATAATGGTATAGTAAAATGTGGGCGACTGCAATAATTCAGAGGAAAAACACATGGAATAGGCAATCCTAGTTTTTTGCAACTGCGAACATGAACTATTTCTTACAATGGCATAGGCTGCGCGTGTCCTATGTGAGCCCAAAGAAGAAAAACATTCACTCAACATCAGCTAAAACCAATCATAAAAATTCAATGAGTTATTGCAACCAAAGTTACGACAATTACCACACAAAATTAAATGACGTAAGAAAAATACTAAAAACCAAATAATATGCTGGAGGAAAAGTTCGAGGGTTAATTAAATGAAACGGCAGAGTTATATTGGGGGGTGTAGAAAATGAAGCGATATATAACTAACGGTAAGTTCAAGGAAAAGTCAACCAAAAGGAAAAAGATAGCTAATTTAAGGTAAGTAAAGTTAAACGTGTAAGAAATATACACAGTACAAGAGAGGAAATAAGCAATTAAAGTTACTAATTGATGGTGAGAACAAAAAATATTAGGTAAATTGTGAGGAGAATGGAACGTAAAAAACTTAAGTAGCATTCGGGTCAGCAGAGAATGGCTTAAGGTCTTTAATATGCCATCTGCCCTGGCGTTTTCCTTCAGCATCTTGAAGTTCGTAGATAAGAGGACTAATGACACGAATGACCTTACAAAGAATGAATTTAGGGGCTAATTTTGAAGAAAATTTCTTAGATGCATCCGATAAGACATAATTCCTTTTCCAAACTTGTTCGCCCAAGGCGAAGGAAATATTTCGTTTACGTAAGTTATAGTGGTCCTTACTCTTTTCGTAAGCTTTCAACAAATTTTTTCTAACGTCGTTAAAGATTGAAGGTAATGATTGTTGGTCTTTGTCCCAGCGTACTTTATCGTCAAATTCAATTACGTTAGTATTGTCAGGCACTAAACCAAAGTAACTCCCATCGATTGGGGTATATCTTCCAAAAACAAGAAATGACGTAGTGAATTGGGTTGCTTCGTGTTTAGATGTACGCAAAGCTTGAGCAATTTTAAAAATATGTTCATCCCATGTAGTATGGTCTGAATCAATATAAGAAGAGATAGCGGTAACTAAAACTCTATTTACTCTTTCGGTAGGGTTTACTAGGGGATGGTATTTTGCATTAAACCCAATTTTTTGTACTTTGTAACTTTTGACGAAATTCTGAAAATCTTTAGAGATAAATTGTGCCCCATTGTCACAAAGGATAATCTCAGGAACACCAAAAATAAGAAAGACATTTTGTTCTAGGAATTTAATTATAGCTGCAGATGTAGCTTTACGTAAGGGTTGCACCATAACAAATTTAGAAAAGCAATCGGTGACAACTAAAAGATATTGGTTACCTTTATTCGATCGGGGGAGAGGTCCTAATAAGTCAAGCGAAATTAATTGAAAGGGGTAAGATACACGTTTAAAGTTACCCATTTGATAGTGATGGAGGAAATTAATCGAATGTTAAAAAATGTCATTGTGGTAACACCAATAAAGACAAAGGTTATCGAAAAAAAATAATCTAAGACATATGTTTAAAGGGACTTGATAAGCAACAGATACATTGACAAAGAAGTAAAACGTGAAATGCTTATAGATGTACGTAGGGTTGAACGATTTTAAAGATAATTTTAAGGCATTTAATGAGGTTTAAATCGATATGTAAAGAGATAAGAGTAATCAAGGCTCGATTCACTAACAAAATTGTTGAAAAACAAAAAGATATCTTATAAAACATATATTTACTAGGATGGGAAGCTCTCGTTTCAGTTTTACCCAAACTAATAAAGAAAAATTTCAACATCATTATTAAAAAATGATTCACAAATTCTAAAACGACAAACTTACCAACCAAATTCTCGTTTAGACTTATGATGCTTAACGACCGACCCTTTTATGGGTCTCGTTCTAGACTTATAGACAGCTATACGACCAAATCCGACAGTAAATTCCGCTTAATGGATGCTAAAGTACGTTGAAATATCGATATCTAAAGAAATATATAATCAAGACAAAATCATACTCGCTACACGAAAAAAAACATTCCACGATACATGTACAAAAAGTCAGTATTCCAAATTATAAGAATATTTTTTCGATATTTGCTGGAGTTATCAACAACTATCGTAAATGAGTTTAAATAATAAAACGTTAACGGAAATTCCTTTATTGTAGTATTAAAAGGAGCAGATATATATTGTTTAAAACATTTAAGGGAACAACTTTTAAAACTATATCAAAGCAAGATAATATTTAAGAAGAAAAAAAAATATAACGGTTAGCTTACAAAAAGACACTCCAAACTATAAAAAAAATGGTAGATAATATGTGTTATTTAACAAATGCAACAATCCGTAGTTTAACGTTTCTTAAAAAGATATTGAAAAAGGGCAATTTATTTCGTTAAGTGCTTTTAAACACAAGGTTTCTTGTAAAGATAATTGAAATATCATTAAATAAATAGCTAGATTAGTAAAAGACACCTTTAGAATGTAACCACAAAACAGTGTATTCACGGTTTCAAAAACGGTCTTTTAAAGTCGAGAAAACAGACAAGGGTTATGTTTCAATTTAATATAAAGTAAATGATTTTCGTAATACACAATGTTTAAGGCATGCATTACTTATTTATTTATTTGTATGTACTCACGTGTAAAAAGTAGGGTTAAGGGATTGATCTTTCCTAAAAGCTTATATATGCATCTAAAAACAAACTAATCACTCACAATAATATAATTAAAGTTAACAAAAGCACACCATATTTAAATTGGGAAAACATTAAATCAGCCAAACATTTTAAATACCAAGATGTATATTTCAATGTCAAAATGGCCGCCTACCTTCAGATCACCATAACAACTGATTTTGACATCTAAAGCAATGTGGGGTGTTCCAAAACACGAATTAGGATTTTAAGGTCATTAGATATTAGATAATTGATTTTTTTAGTGAAAAAGCTATAAATAATATTAGGTAATACATTGTATGTTTATAAAGGTAAAGCATTTTTCTTTCTTTTACCCCTTTTTTTGGCCTCCACTCGCTGGATAAAATGAAGCTTTAATTATTCGCGGCTAAGTCTGGGAATTACTCCAAGGGTGAGCAATGAGAAAGGGTGTGGGAATGGTCTAAACTCGACAATAAACTAACAAAAAGAAAATGGGTTGAGCGCCACTGTATCTGTATGAACGATAACACTAAAGATTCATTACTCCTATGAGAAGATACAGAAACTCACGGGATGTAAACACAATAACAAACTTACAACTTACTGAACTAATGTATCTGGAAACCTCTGGAACATACTTACGACCTCTTCGATCTCGATGATCCTGGAAAAAAGATACACAACAAACTTTCTATTAAAAAGACACAGTTGGTACTTTCTAATAAAAAGGCAGACTAATAATTACAGGTGGATAACATTAAGATTATCACACCAAAAATATTTATCAAAACTGAATACCTAGAACGAATGAGTTGTAGCATACCTGTGCTTTTTAAATTACTTCAGCATTCGTATACTTTCATTATTCAAAGACTTATTTTCTTTAAAAAAACTTTTAGTAAAAATTAATTATGCATGGAATAAAAAACTTGAGTCCAAAAATGAAATTTAATATAGTTTCTCTTTCTTGATTTTTTTTTAAATATGTTTACAAAAATGAACTAATAAAATTGGTTTCTCTATACATCTGACTTGACATAACAAGACCTTAAGTTAATAATATTTTATAACAAGTTTTGACACCAAATACCCAGATCTGATTATTGGCTCACATATGTTTCTCATAAATTATTTCTTAAAAAAAATTTGAATCACGTGCAGTTAACTTTGACAAACAACTTTTCAATTAATTCAGGTATTATGAGCTTATAAAAATTTAACATTTGCAAGTAATTTTCTAGAAAACAGGAAATGGACTTTGAAGTCTCATCTTTTTAACAAGTGAATTTCTGCAAATCTTACAAAATTATTACAATAGCATTTCGTGACAATATTCCTACGCTGTTCTTTATGCACAAAATTTAATTTGACCAAACAATCCCTGAATACTATTTATGTGAGCATACTCGAGGTCTCATAAACATAACAAAAAAAAAGGTTTGATACCTGTATATGATGAGGTCGTCATCCCTAGTTATCAAACTGCGACGCACGTCCTCTGAAATCTGCTTATCAAATAGTTGTAACAGAATATTAAACAACAGCTGTAGTTGCCTTGATAAACGAGTAGTGTTCCAATCTCCTTATTCGAATATATCACCGTCCTACTATATCATTATGTTATTACATCATTTTAATATATTGTTCCATCATGCGCGTTAACAAGTTCCGACACAAGCCAATTAAGTATAATGCAAACTCGACTACATTTTCAAAAGCAATGCCCGACCTCGTTGTTCGTTCCGTTCCAGTACGGGACCTTATCTGCGTGGCGCATCACCCCGTGACCGTATTCACGCACGCGCTATTCTAATTCTAACGAATGAAAGGGAATAATCCGCCTGCAAGTTAGACAACACAAACGACTAGACCCCATATAAATACGTTTCTTGAATGTATATTATTATTAAATATCTCTGTGCAAAGCATTTAAGTTATTTAAGCGAACATGATTTCCTGTTTCATTATAGAATTGTTTCTTTTAGGTATAATAGTATCAAATACGAGAATTAAATACCACAGAATAAAATTATACTAATGCGATTTTGCAAAAATGGTGCTATAGAATATATTTTCGTTACAAAGGAAGTATTACAACCTAAAAACAAAGGGGAAAAACCCTTAAGTTCACAACCTCACACGTTAAAGGCGCCAAATTCTTACAGTTAAAAAGTCGTAAATACATAATTTAAAGGTTTATAATAGCAATCGCGCAGGTGCGGAAAAGCGACGCCACGGCGGTTGGTATCGCTAATCTTACACAGGCTTTAGCGCGGCCATCTGATAATAACGTCACCAATGCACAAATTTAATACGCAATTATCGGAAAATATAAATTTAAGACAATAGTTTATAACAGCGAAATACTCACATGAATATGTCCCTGGGTTAAAGTTGGCTTCTGTTGAAGTCCATCAGGGCTACTGATGGCCCCTTTTAAGGCAATTAACGGAGGGTACGCCTACGTCCATCAAATAGCTTCGACGGGATCTCAGGGCTCCACTCCAGAGCGTTTAAAGATGGTGCTCCGGCGTGGAATGCGGTTCAGCCAACGGCTACAAATTACCTCTACCTATGTAGGGAAAGACAGGAACAGGTATAAGGGCGACAAACAAAGATAATCAGGCAAGGATATCTACATAAATAAAGATAAGGCACGATACGATACCTGACCAAACCGCTCTTCACGAAGGTCGCAGGAAAAAAAGCCACGTTACCGAGCCCATCGGAAAAACCCCACTTTTCTGTCCTTTCACGCGTCGGCGCGAAATTATTCGCCCAACCCACTTTTGACGTGACGGAAATACACGCACCGAGTCTTTTAAATTTAAAGGCGTGAAAACTTCCGCACATAAAAATTAAGCTAAGACAATGTTTAGTGCCACTTTGGCACGTAACAAAATAACAAAAAAATGCAAGTTTTCTGTCTTATAACTTTCTTCTTCTTCTTTCAATTTCGGCCAACTATGGACCACGTGGAATAACTTATGATGATTATTTTCTTCCCTATTTCTTCTCTTCCAGTATTCTTTCATTTTTCTCCGTGTTGTTTTTTTCTTTCTTCTGTCCATTTTGTTCCAGTCTTCTCCTTTTTCTTTTCTTGAAAACCTTTGAACCCTCTTACTTTTACTCTGAATTTGTCTCTTTGTTCTACCTCTTTTCTATGTATTTTCATTGCTTCAATGTCTTTTCTGATTTCCTTGATCTATGTCATCTGTGTCTTAGGGTCTCTGTGAAGTAATTGAATAGCCTCTTGTTAATCTTTTATCATTCATTCTTTTAATATGACCGTAAAATATCACTCATCTCTTTCTCATTGTGCCTGTTATTTTCTCTGTTTTTGAATAAATCTTTATTGCTTCTCAGTTTCCATTTTCTGTCTCCACATTTTTGTCTCAGGGATTTCCGTAAAACTTTTCTTTCTCTTTTTTCTACCGTATCTAGCTGTCTGTCTCTGTTCAGTATATGGCATTCTGAGACATGGAGGCCCTCTGGTTTGATAACTGTATTATAGTGCCTTATCTTTGCATTGATGGATATGGACTTCTTATTGTATATATTTTTGTCAAGTGGAATGCTAGTTCTATTTTTCTTGTCTTGTAAGGATGGCTTCTTTGTCAAGGGCGTTTGGTTGAATTACTTCTCCCAGGTATTTGAACTTTTACTCTCTTAATTTTCCCATATTTTGTTGTGATCTGTATCTTTCCTATTAGTCATATATTCTGTCTTTTTATATGATATTTGTAATCCAGCCTTTTCTGCTGTCTCTTTCAGTATATCAATTTGTTTTTTGCATTTTCTACGTTTTCCACTAGTATTGCCAGATCGTCTGCAAAAGCCAGACAATCAATTTCCAAATTATCTTTCTTTCTTCCTATTTTTATTTTACACATTCCTTCTTCTTTTATTCTTTTCTTCCACTCTCTTATTACCTTCTCCAGTACACAGTTGAAGAGTAATAGGGTTAACCCATCTCCCTGACTTACTCCCGTTTTGACCTCAAAGGGTTCTGAAATTTCTCCCATAAATTTTACTTTTGATTTCGTGTTTGTTAGAGTATTTTTTATAATTGCGATTGATTTGTCATCGGCTCCGAATTCTTCTAATGTATTGAATAGTGTTTCTCTATCTATAGAATCGTATGCCTTTTTAAAATCAACAAATGTTACATGTATGTTCTTTGCTCTTAATCTTCTGTGCCTTATTATAAATTTCAGGTTTAATATCTGTTCGGCACAGAATATTCCTTTCCTAAATCCTTCTTGGTAGTCACTTATTTGTGGGTCCATTTGAAGCTTCAATCTATTTTGTAGTGCTTTGAATAGGATTTTGTATGTTACTAATAGAAGCGAAATTCCGCGCTAATTATTTGTATCTGTTTTATCTCCTTTTTGTGTATTGGGTGGATTATAGCTGTTTTCCAATCTTCTGGTATTTACCCCGTTTTCCAGATATGTTCTATTATTTTATGTAGGCCTTTGGCTGTCTTGGTATCTACGTTTTTCAACATTTCTGCTACTATCGAGTCTTCTCCAGGAGCTTTGTCATTTTTAGTTCTTTAATAATCTGTTGAATTTCTGTTAAGTCCGGTGGTCTGGAGTTTTCAAATTTATAATTTGGATTTTGTTTTGGAAATTTTGTTTTCGGTTCTTCACAGTTTAATAGTTTTTGAAAGTATATTGCCAGTATTTTACAGTTTTCTTGGTTATTTAGAGCTATTTTTCTTTCTTCGTTTTTGAAACATAGATTTGGTGGTTGGTATCCTCGAAGGTTCTGTTTAAAGGTTTTATAGAATGTTCTTGTGTTGTTCTTTTTAATGTCTTCATCTAGTTGTTGTAATTGGATCTTGTCAAAATTTCTCTTGTTTGTTCTTATTGTTTTTGTAGTTTGCGATCTCTGTTCTTTGAACAAAATATTGTCTTTATCATTTTTGGTTAAGTGCCATTTTTTCCAGGTCTTAATACTAAGTTCAAGGGCTTCCTCGCACTGTTCATTCCACCACCTGTCTTCTCTGCTTCTTGAGTGGAGCTATCTCCATTGATGTCTTGACTATTTTCGTTTTGATTTCATCGCATTCTTCTGTTTCAATGTTTAGTTTTTTTCTGGAATTCCCGTCTTTTTAGATTTAATATTTCTGTGTTATTCCTCTATATTTTAGAATTATTTTTAATTGTCTTTTTTTGGGGGATAAATTTCATCTTTAGTGTTGTTAGGTAGTGGCCTGTTTCAATGTTTGCACCTTTCCGAACTTTTACGTTCATAATTTCCTTCTGGTGATTGAATGTAATGGCGACGTAATCGATTTGGAATTCCCCCAAGCTGTGATTTGCTAATTTCCATGTTTTTGTTTTCTTGGTAAGTGTCTAAAATTTGTGGACATTAGTTTAAGACTAGCACCTTTGCACAATTCTATCAGTCTCTCTCCATTTTTGTTGGTTCTTATGGACAGGGTATTCTCCTACTGTTTTTTTGTATTTTCTTTCTTTTCCGATTTGTGCGTTAAAGTCACCTAGCAAGATCGTAATATTTTTTCTGAGATTTTTGATAGTTCATGTTCTCAGGATTCCCAGTGCTTCTCAACTTTCTCTGGGTTTCTTCTATTGTCTTCGTTAATGAGAGCATGGCAGTTTATTAGGGTATAGGTCTTATTTGCACATCTTAGTGTCATGATTGCTAGTCTTTCATTTGGTGAGTAGAAGTCTGTTATAGAGTTGATTATATTCCTGTTCACCATAAAGCCGTTTCCTAAGTGTGGTATGGCTCGACTATCAAACGTTCACCACAATTTATTCCAAGAGAAATAAATTTAATATACAAAAAAAAATCCTTATCTTATTATTATTTCACACAGACTAAATTACATTCATCCTCGTTTTACAATCATTCATTTTCAATTCAATATTTGTGATTCAATTTTACTCATCAATAAATTCAGTACAGTAACAGGGCTTAACCGTACACTTACTTTAACCCCAGGTCTAATATGAGCTCAGAGTAAAAACCTTTTTTGAACACATGTGCTAATTTTTGCACTGAAAATGGCCAACATACCTTTTGTCTTTGTACATAAACAGATACTAAAAAATTATTTTATAAATATAAATCCTTATATAAAAATATGGTCAAGAGTACTCTATATAAGTTCAAGAGAGAACTCTTCTGTCCTTAATATTCCTAAAATTATGCCTATATGGCACCAAAAATGTCATAACGCACCAAATGTACACAACAGACTGCACGTTCAGGAACCAACCTCCAAGTTGAATCATACCCCCCTTGACGGCAATCTGCTACCCAATTCTCTCGTCCATCAATTTATGGTACTTCCAAACCTTTACAGTTCATCTACGGATCCATCTAACCTCAATGGGCCACAACATCAATCCATTTGACACCCACGACTCCATATAAGTGTTAATCTAGCACCATCAACCAAAAATAGCAAGCAATCTTTACTTACAGTTCTGAAGCACATTTCGTATACTCAAAATATACTGTATAAAAATTGTCGACCTGCTTATACATCAATACACCAACTTGTACATGTTTATTTAACTTTAATTAAAATATTAAAATCACTTGCCACGTAATTGGCTTACTAATATTACTCGATGCTTGGATGAGAAGTAAAAGAGCAAGAGAAAGCCTCTCACTGCCTATCAGTGGTTATATAGACATTCTGCCACTCTTTCTAGTTGTAATTCTTGAAAACACACTACTACAATCAAATAAACCTTCTTGATAAATTTATTAAACGGTCACAACATTTCTCAAAACGACACGCTCACAAACAACTTCCAACACCGTCGCCAATTCTGAAAACTCCTGCGATAACCTTCAGTATTTCCACTCAAAACTAGGAGCTATGCACCAACCGTTTTCAAATCTAAAAATTTTTTGAAACAAATAAACGATTTTCTACGAAATTATATTATAATTTCCCAACGAATATTAAATTCGCCAAAAACCTAGCCTCAACTGACCCACGTTCTTAACACGCATCTTAAGGTTGTCCTGCTCTAACTCACATACGAAAATTTTCTACTTCTTTCTTCTTTGTACCCTTTCTATATTTTATATTCCTAATACCAGTTTTCTGTATCCTAGTCTAACCTGTATTCAATATCTCCTTTCCTTTTTACTCATTGTTTTCAATCACGATTATCCCTAAATAGCATTTTCCCCCTCCCGACTATCGTCTATCCCCCTTCTGTATGTGTAGTCGAACCATCTATCTTTGTTTATCATAAGCACGTTACCCCAGTCCTTGAAGTTAAGCAATACTAAAACATTTCTTACTCCACCTTTTAAATCAACGTCTTTCCAAACACGCTGCCTCTCCTTGTATCTACTAACTTCTATCATTGTCTTTGCCCTCCAGTTATTTCAACTCAACAAACATCTTACCATATCTAATCTAATCATCTAATACATGCTCAAATACTCTTTCTTTATTTAATATCGATCCCTACTTGTATTTAACCTTCAATGCTATTCGTCGAATATGTTGTTGTTTGCGTTTATTTATAACGATCTTGAGCGTTTAGCTAGTAATTCTTGACAATTATTTTAAAGCTTCGCAAATTAATACTTAGAATGTTTTCAACGTTATAAACTCTTATTGGGAAATATTATTTACCTGCTGCTCCCACTTAAAACCAATAATTGTTATAACTATAGCCCTTTTGCTATTATTAAACCTTTCAAATTTATATAAATGTTCAAGTTATACACTAAATTATGATAAATTATGCACATAAAGAATATTTACACTTAGGATATTTTTTACGTCATAAAAATCCTTCATTCTCCTTGATACCGGTCTTAAAATTATTGATTTCTACACTACAGAAAATAAAAAGCTTTCAGACCCCTATACGTACACTATAATCTAAATAAGATACATGTGTTTACACTGCAGGTTAAGGATCTACATTTCTTACACCTTGGTATTTACAGTTACTTTAAAATAAAGCAAAATTAACCTAGACTGTTACCCAGTATGTGGAGTAGGAAAAAATGAAAAGTAGATTACCTCCGGGCAGCATGGTCTGATACACGGATGGCCCTAAAGACGAGACCTGGTCCGGATCTGGACTCTTCAGGGAGAGACCGGAGGTACGTTTAAGCATTCCCTTAGGGGAAAATGCTACCGTTTTTCAAACGGAAATATATGTCACACTGCAAAATGTGCGCGAAAGTATAAGAGATTCCTTTATTAAAAGACATATCTATATTGTGTCTGACAGCCAGACTGCACTCAAAACTCTTTCAAGTCAGAAAGTGTCATCGAGACTGGTGTGGGAATGTATTGATGCACTTAATGGACTGGCACAAAAGGACTCTGTTTTATTGCAGTGGGTGCCAGGCCATCAAGGACTCGATGGAAATGAAATTGCAGATGAACTTGCAAGACGGGGGCGGCGCAAGGGCCATTTATCGGTCCCGAACCTGCCTTGGGAGTCACCAAAGCTGCCATCCGAAGCTATATTAGCAAATAGATGTGCAGCGAATACCAAAGAAACTGGCAGAATAGACCAGGACTAACACATAGCAAGGCGCTGATAAAGGGACCTAGCAAAAACAGAATCCAGGAACTGCTTCATTTAAGCAGGGAACAACTCAGAATCACTGTGGGGTTCCTGGCAGTACATACTTCTGCCAAGGTTCACCTTCAGAGGATGCATAAATATAACGGGGACCTGGATTGTAGACTATGCTCAAAGGAACCGGAGACAGCAATCCATATACTATGCAGATGCAAGGCGTTGGACAGAACGAGAGCGCCTATTCGGGCGACAAAGGTTAGACCCGTAGGAAGTTTATACCCTTTCATTAAGGCACCTGTACTCTATGATTCGAGGTGCAGGCTTTGCAGATTCGGTATAATACATAACCAGAGTCAACACAATAAGCATTTTAGGCTGCAGTGCGGCGGAGCCGCTTGGCATACGCACCCGCCAGGGGGAGTGGTTTTAGTGGGTATTTCGCTCGGAGAGTCACACATTGGCAATAAAAGCTTTCCACTCCTCCGGGTTCGGATAACAATAAAAACCCAGAAATCTAGTTTAAAATGCAAATTCCGACACCATAATTATTGATAACGTTTTAAAACTGAAAATGAATTATATATACATGCGGTACCTTGCCATAAATAATTAGCTGACTTATCTTGTGTGTGCGTGGGTTTGTATGTGTGAGAGAGAGTTGTGTGTGCATGTGTGTGTGTGTGTGCATGTGTGGGGTGTAGGGTGCGTTCGTGTGAGGGTGTGTGCGTGTGTAGTGATTATTTTTTATTACTTATTTTTTTCCTTATTCAAGAGTACAGCTGTATGCAAGTTAGGTGTAAAACAAGGCCTAATAGCTCTAATCGCGCTTGATGCAGTTTGTATCAAAACTTTATATCTTATAATGTATATTTAGTTTAATAATAAAGACGTTTCAATTCAATTCAATTCAATCTACTCTATTTTATCCTATGAATATACAGAAATATATATATATATATATATATATATATATATATATATATATATATATATTACTCATATTTAGACCAGGGTAGAAAATTAAATAATCAAATCAAATAATTTTAATTACCGTGTATAAGGAATTTCATTAAATAATACGCTTTATTAAAACCTTGAAGCATAAATAAACTCGGTCGTTTCAGTAAAATAAGAAATTTAAATTATCTATAAGACGCTTTACATCAAAAGAAGCAGTATTGAAAAGCGCAGTGGATAATTTAATTATTCCTAAACAAATGGAAATTACGTGCAAAGTTTATATTAATTAACCCTATTTTAAGTAACGGGTAGTAAAACAAAGTGTACATATAATAATTAATATTTAAGGTGTATTCGCTAAAAAAAATGAAAAGGATGGAAATCAATTTTAATTGGAGTTAATTAAACCGTTAATAACATATAATAAGCATAAAAGGCTTGTGAAAACCCAATAATAGTCAAATCGTAGGAAGGTTATTTAAAATGTTACGTTTGAAAACACCTGCGTGTTTTAAAAGGCAATTTCAAGTTAATTTGTTTGGATAAACATGTTGATTCTAAGGATATTGGAAACGATCAGATGCTTTAGCAGGAAATACAGAACACCTGCGTATTTTTAAAAAAGCTCATTCTGCGTAAATTTGGCAAATAATTAATGTTTCAAAGAATCTTGGAGAAACCGGGACTTAGTATTTACGAGAATGTGCGATACGGGTTTATTAAACCCAGAGAACAGTCCGCGTGGACTAAAATATAATCGATAATGAAGAGTGTCAAGTTGCACCAATACGAACAGGTTAGAGAAGGAAAGAGAAAATGCGTCAAGCAAAGACACATATTTTAAAAGGCGGGATTTAAACAACGTCAGGGGGTTGCGATTGGTTGGAAATAGGATGCATATATCAGAGGTAGAACAACAATTTCTGTATAAAAGTAATTAGTTTTTCTCGGACAACTTTGCGAGCCGTGTTGAAATTTTCTGAGATCTCAATGGGGTGAGTACGAAATTCATAAAAATCGACGTGCAGGCTACAGACTGGGAACGTAGAATGAGGAATTCGTTGGAATTACCCGTTTTAGGGAACAAAGCGACGTGTCGGCTATTCGCTATATATACAGGCGGGAATATGTGTTTCTCTCTTAGACTCTTAGACTTTCGACGATTCGATGCGTTAAAAGCTCGTGCATCCGCGACTTGATATTAAACAGTGCATTTTAGTTTGATTAAATAATTTAAAGTGTGCTAGTATATTTTAGTGACTCAAAATAGTTGGTTATTTTACGTGCTAACATGAATGTACTTCAGTGCACTTAGATACAAGGTAATAAAAGTTTATTATCACGGTACCAATTAGTAAAATTTACAACGACAAATGTATACCCAAAAGTAGGCAGTTTTGGCGTATATTGGTAATATTGGTAAAGGAAGTATGAATTTCTTTGCTATTTTGCGGGGGTGTTAATGACTAAATGGTTCGTAAATGTGTCTGCATCCACTGAACCAGAGGCAGATATACACAGATGAGTTCCGGAAAAGCCTAGAAACAACTTTAAATTAATGGTGATGAAGAACATTTTTAAAGCGTTGATAACTTGAAGCTGTAAATAGAATCCGGTTGGAATGGTGTGATTTACAAAAGGGACGATTACACTGAAGCTACGAGGACAATAACCTTCAGGTAAATTGTACTATTTTGTTTGACATTTTTTTGTGTGTATTGAATGACTTTATAATTGATTTACTTTAAATGGACATTAGTGGAATTTTTCTAACCATAAAAATTTAATTTTAAGATGAAATTTGCTTGTTTAAGTAAAAGGGTATTTTGTTTTGATGTTCAGAATAGGATGAAATTTTGGGTAGGTCTTTGAGCTCAATTAGACAAACCTGGTTAATTAACGTAAAGGGTGGTAGATGCTCCTTTATACTCAGACTCCGGTCTGCTTATATTGTTATATTAATTAGTAGGCATCCAACAAGGACTTTAATTTTGGATGCACAGCAAAATGATAATAAAATTAATCCGGAAATTCTTTTAAAACTGAATTTTATGTTCAAATTTAATTTGAAAATTTAATGTATTCTGAATATTGATGTAAATAGAGTTAACGTTGATGTTTGTGGTAGGAATGTGTTGTTTAATTTTTATGATTGAGAATGGAAGTTATCTAGAAGAGCAGCCGAGGCGATTAACAGAAGGAATCAACGGACCAGGTGATTTAAAAGGTATCACAGCAATATATATATATATATATATATATATATATATTGCTGTGAAACCTACAAAAAGCTATTAACTTAACTGTTCCGTTGACTTTCTTCTGTTAATCGCCTCTTTACTCTTTTCCGCCTCGGCTGCTCACCTAGTTAAAACTTTCATCCTCAATCATAAAAAAAACAAACACATTCCTATTACAAACACCAACGTTAACTCTATTTACATCAATATTCACAATACATTAAAATTTTGAAATTAAAATTCAGCATAAATTTCAGTATCAGAAAATTTCAAGATTAAATTTATTATCATTTTAATTTGCATCCAGAATTAAAGCCCTTGTAGATGCCTACTAATTAATATAACAATATATGCAGACCTGAGTCTGAGTACAAAGGGAGCATCTCCCACCCCTTTACGTTAATTAACCAGGTTCGTCTAATTGAGCTCAAAGACATACCCAAATTTTCATCATAATCCAGAACATAAATACTAAATACTCCTTTCTACTTAAACAAGAGAATTTCACCTTAAAATTAAAAATTTGTTGTTAGTACAATTTCCCTACTGTCCATTTTAAGTAAATCAATTATAAAGTTATTCAACACACACCAAAACATTAAAAATCGAACAACAAAGCATAAGTTACCTGAAGGTTAATGCACTCGTGGCCCCAATGTATATCGTTCTCTGTTAATCACACCAATCCAACTGGGTTATGTTTAGGTCCTCGTATTGCTAGTCGCCTTTAAAATTTTCTACACCACCATTCATCTAAAGTTGTTTCAGTGCTTTTCCAGAACTCATTTGTGTATATCTGAAGCTTGTTTTGTGGATCCAGACACGTTTACGAATCATTTAATTATTAACACCCCCGAAAAATAGCAAAGAAATTCATACTTCTTTCACAAATATACGCCAAAACTGCCTACTTTTGTGTATTCATTTGTCGTTGCAAATTTGACTAATTGGTACAGTGATACTAAACTTTATTACCTTGTATCTTCTTTTCTAAGTGCACTAAATTACATTCATTGTAGCACGTAAAGAACAAACTGTTTTAAATTACCAAAATATACGAGCAAACTGTTTAAATTATTCTATCAAAATCGGAAAACTAAAAAGCACTGTTTAACGCATTGAATCAAATCGAAAATCTAAGAGAGCGAAACTCATATTAACCCGGGTATATATAGTGGTTAGCCAGTTTCTAGAATTTCGTATACTATGTTCCCATCTCGACCGCCTGTGCGTCGGTTCTTATTAAATTTGCACTCGCACCAGTTAAATCTCAGAAATTTCGACACGGCTCGCAACGTCTGGGAATAACTAATTAAATTTTATACAGAAATGTTATTTTTACCTCTCAAGTTTGCCTCTTATTTTCAACTAATCGCAACCCAGTGACGTTGCTCAACTCACGCCTTTTACTATATGTGTCTCTGTCTTGCGCATATTATCTGTCTCTATCTACCCTGTTCCAAGTGGTACAAATCTATATTCTTTAGTATCGGTTATTTTCAATCCACGTGGACTTGTGAAATAACCCACCTTATTAGCATTTCCCGTAAATATTAAGCCACGGTTTCTCCAACATTCTCTGTAACCATTTGTTATCTGCAAATTTTACGCAGAACATAAAACATTTAAAAATACGCAGGTGTTCAAACATAATACTTCTACGATCTGAATATTATTGGGTTTTTACTAGCTTTTATACATATTATATGTTACTAATGGTCCAATTAACTCCAATTAAAATAATACCCTTTAATTTTTAGTGACTCCTAATCAAATATTAATTATTATCTGTACATTTTGTTTAATACCGGTTACTTAAAATAGGGTTAATTAATATAAATTTTGCACGTAATTTCTATTTGTTTCTTTACTCGGAATAATTAAATTACACGTAGAGCATTTTAATACTGCTTCTTTTTATAGAAGGCGTCTTGTAAATAATTTAAATCTCTTCTTTTTAATGAAACGAATGAATTTTTATGCTTCACGGTTTTAATAACGCGTACCTTTTCACAAAGCTTCTACACGGTGATTAAAATTATTTGATGTGATTATTTAATTTTCTACCCTGGTCTAAATATGAGTATTTTCCCCCTATTTGAATACAAATAATCCCACTTATTTGAATTCAAATATAAAATATTTAAACCGCAAACAAAATTTACAAAAAAAGTGCCTATCTCTCTCTACCCTTATCTATCTAATTTACCTATCTTATCCAATCAAAAAAATTATTTACACCTGTCCTATATCCCTATCCTATTTCTAACTTTTAACTATACTCACTTCCCCCTACCTAATCCTATATACCTATCCTACTCTTACTCTATTCCTAACTCTCCACTAATCTCATATGAAATATCTATACTTAACCTATCTTATTTTCTTCCTACATTTACTCTTTATTCTCATCCTAAACCTATTTCTAATTATCTCCCATATTTATCCTATACTTAGCTTTATTTTCTATATCTATACTAAAATTCACCTATCTCTATCCTTTGTTCATCAAGTTATTTAAATCTAACTCTCTTCTTGACCCTCCAAGTCTTTCTTCTCACCAACCTAATACTCTTCATCCCTATTTTTCCTCCTTTTATATCTATACTTATCATCCCTATTATCTCACATACAATAAACTTATCATCCCTATTATCCTGACTCTTAAATATTGCTTCTTCTTCAGTCTCTACACTTGTCTGTTTTTCATTTATTATTGTTTCCCTTTCTGCCGACAAACCAAACGATACTACCTTAAAATTATCGATTTTTTCCTCTACGGAAAATCCTATGTGCCTTCTAGAATTCTTGTGTAATGGAATCAGCCAGAATGAATTCCTTAAATCTACTTTATTAAAAACAAACTTGCCACTTAACCTCGTCAAAAGTGCGTCCATGGATGTTGGACAATGGAATTGCGGTTTGGTCCGTTGATTAATTTTTCGTGCATCTTTAATTAATTCTGCCTTCACCTGCTCCCGATATGCTGCTGTTGCTTCTACCCCCACTAATTCTGCATGTTGTTGTAATAAAGCTTGAACCTCTACTCTCCTATCCTCTGGACATCTTATTGTGTTGATCTGTTTACCTTCATCATCCTCTACCTCTACTACATTAATACTCAACCCCGTGTCATCCTTTGTGACTTCATAACTGCCCTTCCATGGCACTACCCTATCCTTAATCCTTATTACCTTCCGTTCCATATCTATCAAAACCCCTAACTGCATCATACAGTCAACACCTAAAATGCTCTGAAACTTCAGTCCAGGTACAATTACAAACTCCTGTTCACAGCTTAAATCTCCTATATCTATCCTAAGCACCACAACACTATTTACTACAGCAAACTTCTTTTTATTTGGAGCTACTAAATGGCTCTGCTTTATAGGCATAATTCTATCACAAACCTTATCCCTAATTTTGCTAACGAATTCCTCCGATATTAAACTCGCCTCTGCTCCTGTATCAAGTAATAATGTTACGCAGAGCGCAACCACCAAATGTTACGAAAACGTTTGTGACATATTGCCACAGACATCATTTGTAACGGGTTCACAAAATGTTGCGTAGCCATTATTAACGTTGCTACACTAACTGCCAGGATCGGGGGTGCGTAGTCATAACCAACATAATGTTACCAAGGGGGTTTTCATTGAACCACAACACACACATGTACAATGATTTAAACACAGTTCAACAACACTTACATCTATTTAACAAATCAAATAGTTCTTTATACATTTTAAGCCTTAAATCTAAAATACATAAAAATAGTACTTACATGATATTCGCACAGTGATAACTGATAACTGGCAACTGTTCTCTACTGACTGATTGATTATTGATTAACTGACTAACTGAACTGATCTGAACTCTACCCAGGACAGTCTCCGGGTATATATATATATATTCTCTTATCTTTTAATGGGAATTACTTATTACTATATTTCTTAAAGGATGATGCTTGGCTTTTCTGGACGTGTCATACTTGTGGTCGGGTTCTTTGTATCGATTTAGTCAAGGAGGAAGATTACTAATAGGATTTCGCGTAATGTGATTTATTGTAATTTATAGTGATCTAATAATTTATGAGTAACTGGATGAATGTATCATCGCACAACTTTCTCGATTTCTAATTTATAATGGTGAAGCCTTATTTACTTCGTAACAATACTTCTACATTATTCTCAAACATTTCTATATTAACAATTGGCAAACATAATTTTTCCTCAGTTTCTGGCTCTACTTCCTCCTCAATTTTGAAAAATTCACGTGGATGTTCATATACATTTACACTGAAATCTAGTGGTCTGTCGCGTTCTAAAAATCCTGTCCAGGTCTGTTTTCCCTACTTGGTCCTGGTCTAGCCGTCACCTCAGCGTATGTCCTAGGCGTTTCCACTCGTTCCGTGTCTGTATTAGCAGTCCCCCTCATGTCCGGTGAACTATTCCTTCTGGTAGATTCCGGTCTCGGTGCAGGTCCCCTTCCTAAACTATTACTTCTAAAGTATGGTCGTCGCTGTTCCCAATTCTGTCGCTGGTATCCGTAACTATTTCCCCTTCTAGCATAGTTGTCCCGTCTATTGTCAAACCTAACTGTGTTGATCTGTCTTTCCTTATTATCCCGAGGTCGTCCACTACTTACGTCGTCGTACCTCTGCAGGTATTCTAAAAACATTTCTCTGTCCACTATGTTCTGTAGTGCCACGTGTTGTCTTACTTCTACCTCGAAGTGTCGTGATAAATACTTGATAATTTGTCGGTCCGTCAGTGGTGGGTTTAATTGCTTTGCTATGCTATACTTGCGTATAGCATATTGCTCCCTACTTCCTGAAAATTCTCCCTTAAATTTCCCTGTGATTAAGTCGTCTCGTACCTGGTCTTGTCTGTGGTCACTCCAGTAGTGCTTTAAAAATCTGT
This sequence comes from Platerodrilus igneus, assembly GCA_036346225.1. Taxonomy (NCBI): domain Eukaryota; kingdom Metazoa; phylum Arthropoda; class Insecta; order Coleoptera; family Lycidae; genus Platerodrilus; species Platerodrilus igneus. The sequence continues at coordinate 7,151,968 of JARFIW010000244.1, forward strand.
CTTCAAAGTCCGTGTAGGTGTCTATGTCCTGTCCTACTAAATTATACCATGCTTCCGCATTGTCTTTCAATAAAGCCTTTATCGTATTCAGTTTAGTCTGTTCGTCAAATAAATTTCCCACTAGATTTCTCACACTATTAATAAAAATTTGTGGATTTACCCTGTTATCGCCATAAAACTTCATGTGTTGGTCCAATGATCCTCCACCTGTATAAAATCTGGGACCATCCTCCGTTAAACTTGACATGTTATATTTGATACTACTAACTTCGCGTTCTACCCTGCCTAACTGATCCCTACATAAGTCCGTTACTTCAGTCATTTTTACATTTATTTCTTCTTCACAAAAAATGCGTACTTCGGACCTTAAATGTCCCATTTCCTGTCGAAGACCTGTAATATCACGCTCATTTTTTTCAACCCTATTTTCTACTTCCCCCATTTTCATGGTAAGAATATTTTTAAATTCTGTAAATTCTTTCGTCGATTGCTCTATTTTATCCCCTAATTCCTGAATTAATTGGTCAAATTTCTTATTTGATTCTTCCCTTGCTCTATTCGATTCATCGCTTAGCTGTTCTAATTTTCTATTGGATTCTTCCCTAGCTCTATTAGATTCTTCGTTCATCCTCTCTAGCATTCTCATTATCATCTCGTTTCCTTGATCCCCTGATTCCGTCCTCGACTGATCTCTACTGCCTCCAGCTTCTTCCATTTTAGAATTTTTCTCACACAATGCACTATCGTCACTTCCAATTTCCACTCCTTGACTCCTTAACCACTCTTTTCTCTGCATACGTTCTAATCACTCTCACACACTCTAAAATACTCTTAAATTTATACACACACAGAAACTCTCTCTCTCAGATCGCCAGTTTCCTGGAATAAAATCACAAAAATTTTATTTGGAACTCGAGCCTCACTTTTGGGTCGCCAAGAATGCTCTGTTTCCTGGAATAGAATCGAGTCTCACGAATTGGGCGTCAAGAATGCTGTGAAACCTACACATGTCTATTAACCTAACTGTTCCGTTGACTTTCTTCTGTTAATCGCCTCTTTACTCTTTTCCGCCTCGGCTGCTCACCTAGTTAAAACTTTCATCCTCAATCATAAAAAAAACAAACACATTCCTATTACAAACACCAACGTTAACTCTATTTACATCAATATTCACAATACATTAAAATTTCAAAATTAAAATTCAGCATAAATTTCAGTATCAGAAAATCTCAAGATTAAATTTATTATCATTTTAATGTGCATCCAGAATTAAAGTCCTTGTAGGATGCCTCCTAATTAATATAACAATATATGCAGACCTGAGTCTGAGTACAAAGGGAGCATCTCCCACCCCTTTACGTTAATTAACCAGGTTCGTCTAATTGAGCTCAAAGACATACCCAAATTTTCATCATAATCCAGAACATAAATACTAAATACCCCTTTCTACTTAAACAAGAGAATTTCACCTTAAAATTAAAAATTTGTTGTTAGTACAATTTCCCTACTGTCCATTTTAAGTAAATCAATTATAAAGTTATTCAACACACACCAAAACATCAAAAATCGAACAACAAAGCATAAGTTACCTAAAGGTTAATGCACTCGTGGCCCCAATGTATATCGTCCTCTGTTAATCACACAATCCAACTGGGTTATGTTTAGGTCCTCGTATTGCTGGTCGCCTTTAAAATTTTCTACACCACCATTCATCTAAAGTTGTTTCAGTGCTTTTCCGGAACTCATTTGTGTATATCTGAAGCTTGTTTTGTGGATCCAGACACGTTTACGAATCATTTAATTATTACCACCCCCGAAAAATAGCAAAGAAATTCATACTTCTTTCACAAATATACGCCAAAACTGCCTACTTTTGTGTATTCATTTGTCGTTGCAAATTTGACTAATTGGTACAGTGATACTAAACTTTATTACCTTGTATCTTCTTTTCTAAGTGCACTAAATTACATTCATTGTAGCACGTAAAGAACAAACTGTTTTAAATCACCAAAATATTCGAGCAAACTGTTTAAATTATTCTATCAAAATCGGAAAACTAAAAAGCACTGTTTAACGCATTGAATCAAATCGAAAATCTAAGAGAGCGAAACTCATATTAACCCGGGTATATATAGTGGTCAGCCTGTCTGTCGGTTTTGTCCTCAAAACGGCCAGTTTCTAGAATTTCGTATACTATGTTCCCATCTCGACCGCCTGTGCGTCGTTTCTTATTAAATTTGCACTCGCACCAGTTAAATCTCAGAAATTTCGACACGGCTCGCAACGTCTGGGAATAACTAATTAAATTTTATACAGAAATGTTATTTTTACCTCTCAAGTTTGCCTCTTATTTTCAACCAATCGCAACCCAGTGACGTTGCTCAACTCACGCTTTTTACTATATGTGTCTTTGTCTTGCGCATATTATCTGTCTCTATCTACCCTGTTCCGAGTGGTACAAATCTATATTCTTTAGTATCGGTTATTTTCAATCCACGTGGACTTGTGAAATAACCCATCTTATTAGCATTTCCCGTAAATATTAAGCCACGGTTTCTCCAACATTCTCTGTAACCATTTGTTATCTGCAAATTTTACGCAGAACATAAAACATTTAAAAATACGCAGGTGTTCAAACATAATACTTCTACGATCTGAATATTATTGGGTTTTTACTAGCTTTTATACATATTATATGTTACTAATGGTCCAATTAACTCCAATTAAAATAATACCCTTTAATTTTTAGTGACTCCTAATCAAATATTAATTATTATCTGTACATTTTGTTTAATACCGGTTACTTAAAATTGAGTTAATCAATATAAATTTTGCACGTAATTTCTATTTGTTTCTTTACTCGGAATAATTAAATTACACGTAGAGCATTTTAATACTGCTTCTTTTTATAGAAGGCGTCTTGTAAATAATTTAAATCTCTTCTTTTTAATGAAACGAATGAATTTTTATGCTTCACGGTTTTAATAACGCGTACCTTTTCCCAAAGCTTCTACACGGTGATCAAATTTATTTGATGTGATTATTTAATTTTCTACCCTGGTCTAAATATGAGTAATATATATAATGCTGGGATAAGGGGTTGTTTAAGGGTGTATTGTATAGCAGAGGTCGTGCAGAAACAATAAATTACGATAGGAAGCAGAAAACTGCATTTGTTTAGTAAAAAATTTATTAATTCTTATATTATGTAAATAGTAAGCATTTAACACTCTGTATATAGAGCATCATTAGTTTTAAGCGACGCAAATAAACACATCTTACAATAATAGGACGCATATTTAGCATAGAAATAGGTAACTCAAACATTAGCTAAATAACAAGGATTTAACACTCGGTATATAGAGCTTTAATAATTTTAAGTAATGCAAATAACCATATCTTTCAGTAAACGCACGCGTATTTCGAGGAAAGGATTGTACGGGTAATTAAACACGCATTCAAAAGGGTTCTAATTAGTTATGATATAATACGGAGATAAGAGAGAAAACTTAACGAATCTTTGTGTAAGTGCGTAGAAACAATCAACATTTTTGATAAGAAAATGCAGTTTAAAGATGCGTAAATAAATAAACATACACGAAAATCAAAATTGAAATTACATCTTGTATTTTTGTATAATATGGAAAACGCGATATCTAAAGAAAACAACGTATGGTTTAGATAACGAGGCATCTGTAGCAAACAATCATTACATAGAAAACGAATATATTACATCAGAAAACCACTTCAAGTGCAGGAAATGCAAAGACCTTATTGGTTAAGATAAGCGACGGACTTGTTGAAACCCAACCCACATACAAGTGGGTTGAGCCTATATTAACAGAGACAATGATAACGGAGTTCAGTTTTACCTCAAGAAGGCCAAGCTGCGATACTCTGAACCTAAAAGTCACGCGTAATTTAATATTTAAAAAGATAATAGTGAAAATAGATAGTGACAAGTAAGTGCTACAAATATGAAAGTTTATTTCGCCGCTTAACGTGAGTAGAATTTGGGGTAATTTATTTAAACTAAAGATATAATAATTCCAAATGTATGTATAATCCTGATCCGAGGGCATAGATATAATAATTCTAAATGTTTGTATAATCCTGATCCTGAGTGGATAGATATAATAACTCCGAATTGGGGGATAACAATTCTAGTTGGTTGATAATGGATGGTATAATAATTTAAATGCATGGAAAATTCTAATTGATGGTATAATATTTCAAATGTATGGATAAATTGAATATGGGGATATTTTAAATGGATTAGTATAAGATTCAAATCAGCGTCGACGATTTTGGAAGAATTTTGAGTTGCGAGAAAATAAAGAAGCAATTTATGGAAACCAGGGGGTTCAATTAAGCAGAACAGAATAGGTCAGATCTAATTAGTTATAAGGCATTCTTTTTCTATTTAAATTTGGATGTTGAATTTACTTAATTTATAAAAGTGTAACAAAGTCAGCAACAAACTTTGCATACGTTAAAAGTTCGTAATATTAGGAAGATATCTGGAACGTTCGAGGTTTCTTTGATAAAAAGAGTAGTTTTTGGTGACTTTAGATTGATTTCAAAGAATATAAATTTTGGGATAAATAACACTTATAATATTGATTGACTGAAGGGTGTATTATAATAATTTCAAAACTTGTACATAATATTTCTTTCATTATATGGAATTAATTAACTTCGTTTTATAATTCAAACCAGAGGTAATCATAAAGGGGGGAAAAAGAAAAAAATTGATCATCGTAACGTTGTACACTCTGTGTAGAATAATAAAAGCTAGCCGTGGCAGATAAATAAATAAAATAAGTGAAATTTAAAATTTATGTAGGAAAACACAGAGAGGTAATCAGAGGTGGAGTTAAGTAAAGAAAACCGCCATTCACACCGAGTACGGCGTTATCATATCAATATATTGCCGTGGAACTTTCAAAAATTCGGGAACAAAGCTTTGCAAATCGAGCCCCAGCGTTGGGCCGTCATAAAATTGCCGTGGAAGTCGGGAACTAAGGTTTTAACATCGAGCCCCAGCAGGGTCAACATAACATTTTCAAAAATTCAAAAATTTCAAAATAAATTTCCTTACCTTTTTATTTCGCCTACAAATTGCTTCGATTTTCTTGGCTAACTCAGCTGTGCCTCTTCTCGAATTCCTAAATTTACGGACATATCTCTTTCACACTCGCACACTATTCAATAAAACTACCAATTAATATCACAACCATACAACCTTTTATTTATACCTATTAACAGATAAATCATATTCACATGTGTTAGAAACAGTTAGATACAATAATTATAAACTCAAATTATGATATATTTTAAAGTCCTTGATTTTTCTAATAAATTTTAAACAACTTCAATGAGATATGAGTAGATGGGCCCCACATGTTACCTTAAATTGATATCACACTAGAGTATGGTGAGCTTATTATAACTCAGTTTATTTTGTATATGCTTTTTAAACCTTGCATAAATTAAAACCAAAATTTACAGACCCGTTTATCTTTTACAATTCAATTTTTATTCTGAATAAAATTTTGGATGTTTGAAATACACCCCTTTTCAATATTTAACATGAATAAATTGTCCAGTACATGTATCTTTTACCACAAATTTCTACAACCATAAATATGCCACCAGAAAAAAGTCAACCACACATCACAAAATTTCACAAATGTTTATAAAGCAACAGAAATTTTAAATAAATTACCTGGAGAATTCTTCAGGCTTCCTTCCCGTCGGGGATGAGGGCCAGAACACTTCTTGGTGTTGTTTTGATTTACTGTGCTGCTCAGCGGATCCCTAGGCCTCTACTATCTGCTACCTCTGCAAGCTATGCGCCTCGTATCACAGTACCATTCCATATATCATGCTTACAAACTTGATTACTTGTGGTGCTTACCCTCATATAACAAGCTTCCATTTAATAATTTTTGTGTTTGTAGTAGCATGACCTTTATTATTTTAAAACGCACTATTCATACTTCACGTCAATAATTAGAGGTCCGCTACTACTGTTTCATACTTGCAACCACTATATTTACATATACTCACAGAAAGCTTTACTGTTATGGTGGTCTGAATCGGCATTCAGCACTTTATCGAAGTAAAGGAACATAGAAGACAAGAGCACGTTAATAACCTAGGTTGGGTATTTATACACTCCCAACATCCCCCTAGTGGACGCGTTTCCTGTGAAAAGCTTATTTTTAAAACGAATTCTACAAATTTTGAATATTACCGACGCTTAATTCCGCAAATTTCTCCCGCCGTGCTTGTTGTATACTTCGAATTCGCTTACAACCGTCGCGTGCGCATTCGTTTTTAACACTGTTGACTTTCGACCAAACTCCTCCTAAACGCTATGCATCTCTGTTCTACGCATGTTTTATACATGTTTGCTGTCTCGTTCAAAACCCCACTTGAGTTACAGAAAATCGATATTGATGACATCCCATCTCAACTCCACGTGTATATGGTACGTGCATTTTCAATTCCTTGCTTGCTTTGTAGCTGTCTCTATATGTTGTATATAACCGATTGTGCATTTCCCCCGCTCTTTAAGATGTTTGTTACCCTAGCTGTTTGTACCAAACTGACGGTTGGAAATATTTTCTATGAAATCCTATCTTAACATACGCTCGACTTCTTGGAATGTAACCTTTTAAAACGCAGGTGTTTCTGTTAATTATCGACCGTTTTGAACATAACAATTCCTAGACTTCTACTTCTTGATAAAACTGACGTAGGTTGTTACAACGAATACATTTGCCTTGGAAATATTGATTTTCTTACACAACACGTTCCGTTTTGCTTATATGTGTTGAATTAAAATAACTGATGGTTAATTATGCGTATCCTTGAACTTCTATATGCTTTGACGCTTTCTTCCTTCATGTAATTTTAACATTTCAATTATTAATTATCAAAATACGTTAATATTCGTCCGATTTCACTCATCATCATTAGGTCTTCAGTCCTGAAACTGCTTAGATGCGTACCATCATTGTTTCCTATTTTGACCTAACCTACAGATTTCCCTGAAATTTGCAGTCTGCATCTATCACTATCTGATCTAGTTCAACATCTACCTCTTTTTTTCCTATCTCTGCATGTAATATATCCCATACTATTCCCCAAAAATCCCTTAAAACGTATTCTGCCCTTCTATTTCTCTTCTCTTTTTCTCCAGATATCCTTGTTCCCCTACTATTTCTATAACCTATTTGTTATTATCTTTGTCTGTACATGTTATCGTTCTCATACATCTGAAGCACAGTTTATTTTTTCGTCATTAGGTTTTCCGTCTCAAAACTGGTTGGACATGTACCTATACTTATTTATATTCTGAGCTAGCCTACATAGTTCTCTGAAATTCTCAGACAGCATGTGTATACAGCTCGTTTCCCTTCTATTGCTTTCTAATTTTATGCCCTATTTCACCGAGATTCAGTGAAGGGAGTTGAGCAACCTGTGCCTACCAAGATCCCCAAACACTTAGACATTTGCCGAAATAATGGTTTTCCAGTAAATCCTTTCACACACTTAACATTATTCGAGAATATAGCCCAACCAATTCTTGTAGTTACTTATAATAATCATCGTGTTTAAGAACAGTTATTTTCTCGTCATTAGTTTGTCCATCTTGGGATTGGTTGGATGTGTTCCTCCATTGATTTCTATTCTGGGCTAGCCTACACATCTCCCTGAAACCCCTACAGCCTACATTTTTTACTATCTGTGTACAGTAGTCTAACCTAGGTCTGCCTCTTCTTATCTTTTTCCTATCTCTGCTTCTAATATATTCCGCACTATTCCCTCATGCCGTAGTATGTGGCCTATCATCCTATCTCTTCTATTTTTTACCGTTTTCCACATATTTCTTTCTTTCCCTACCATTTTTAGTACCTCTTCGTTCTTAACTTTGTCTGTCCATGAAATCTTCATCATACGTCTGTAGCACCACATTTCAAAGGCTTCTACCTTTTTCTTGTTCGCTTCTTCTACTGTCCAGGCTTCACAGCCGTACAGTGCTGTGCTCCACACATATGTTTTAAGCAATCTTTCCCTTGTTTCTATGTTTGTGGGCTTTGAGCACAGTAGTTGCTTTTTCTTGTTAAATCTAGCACGACCTTGTGCTAATCTTTGTTTTATATTTTTTGTGCTTTTTCCATCTTGCGTTATTTGGCTTCCTAGGTAGCAGAAATCCTTAACCTTTTGTAAGTTCGTGTTACATACTTGTATTCTTGTTTTTGATTTATTTTCTCCACCTTTGCATACTAGAACTTTAGTTTTGTTAATTTTCATACCGTATCTCTCTGTTAGAACCGTTTCCATTTCATTAAGAGCAGCTCTACCTCTTCCTTGCTAGATGCTAATACCGCTATATAATCTGCAAATCTAAGCATATCCATTTTTTGTCCCTGCATAGTAATTTCAAACGTCTTCCTGCATTTGACAGTATTCATTGCCTTTTCAATGTACAAGTTAAAAATTAATGGGGATAGGGCACATCCCTGTCTCACCCCTTTCCTAATGTTTACTTCTCTCTGTAAACAAACTCTTATGAAAATAATAAGAGCCATTGACAAATACAAATCGAGCTGGTAGTTATATAGCCATTAACAAAACATTAGCCTTAATACTTCACAGGGAAGGAAACATCCACTGACCAATGGTTTTGGCTTGTTAGCCTCATCAGAGTGGAATAGTTCCCAAGAACCCTATGAAGTAATCGAAGCTATTATAATGATATAATTTCGAAACAATCACTGTACTATGGCAAAAGTAAATAAAACCGCCATCAGGTGATAAAACACCAACACTACTAAAGTGTGGAAGTACAGAATTGAACCGAAACTACATAATAAATTTTATAAATGACTATAAAAGTACGTTTTATCACCTGATGGCGGTTTTATTTACTTTTGCCATAGTACAGTGATTGTTTCGAAATTATATCATTATAATAGCTTCGATTACTTCATAGGGTTCTTGGGAACTATTCCACTCTGATGAGGCTAACAAGCCAAAACCATTGGTCAGTGGATGTTTCCTTCCCTGTGAAGTATTAAGGCTAATGTTTTGTTAATGACTATATAACTACCAGCCCGATTTGTATTTGTCAATGACTCTTATTATTTTCATAAGAGTTTGTTTACAGATACATCTTACTTTATATACTTTTTCCTATTGCGGACTGCAAATAACTTGTCTTTATATATATATACGATATATTATTAATGGGTTTGAGGTCAGCTGGAGAAAAGTATACTCTTTTTTAAGGCCTAAATTTTCGAATCTATTTCAAATTCTTGATCACAGGCTTTCTAAAATACAATTAACTAGGTCATTATCTCCAAACTGTATATATATATATATATATATATATATATATATATATATTCATTTCATCTTAATAACTATTAATATATATATATATATATATATATATATATATATATATGAAATTAATAAGATGAAATAATAACTTAGACTTTTTAAGTAAAGCCCAAATGATCATTTCAAATCGAGCTAGTAAGTGAAAGAAGGAAAATATAAGGCCTTGGACAGAATTTGAACCTGCATCTCAGTTTTGCCGGAACTGTGCGTTTACCAATTACGCTACCGAGGCCGATGGCTATAATTAGGAAATTTACAAATCTAAATCGTGTACAGAATCATATATAAACATAACTTTCAATTACGTTTAGCATTTTTGTCAATCATATCTGAAATTGTCAAGTTTTTGACTTATGTCAGATATAGACAGGAAGCAATGCTCAAAATCACGGCTATAAGCCAAGTATTAATATATAAATATTATAAGTAGTTTTTTTTTATGGTACTGTACACGATTTAGATTTGTAAATTTCCCAATTATAGCCATCGGCCTCGGTAGCGTAATTGGTTAACGCACAGTTCCGGCAAAACTGAGATGCAGGTTCAAATCCTGACCAAGGCCTTATATTTTCCTTCTTTCAATTACTAGCTCGATTTGAAATGATCATTTGGGCTTTACTTAAAAAGTTTAAGTTTTTATTTCATCTTATTAATTTCAATACGTTTGTATTTATCAACTTACCTTGTGTAAAAAAAAAATACTTATAATATTTATATATATATATATATATATATATATATATATATTGTCGTGTTATTTTCCTGTAGGAAAATAAAACGTTTGTTATTCTCGCCCCACGGTTGGGCAGACCATATTTATGCTGTGATACTCGCAGCCCCTTGTTATTATATTAATATTTAGCCCCACGATTGGGTTAAACTATTTAAGCTGTGATGTATTCTTGTATTACTCGAGCACTTGTAGAAATGTTAATTTATAATTTTCTTTGCCTCAACTAGCTGATTCAATTAAATAAAGCACTGCTACAATACACAGTATAATGATTAAATATTTACAAACTTTTTAAATATCTTCACCCTTTTTAAATTATATACATCTGTCAGATTTTTAGAAAATCAAGCCAGCAAAACGAGCTTTTTTGTTACATTTAGATACTTTTTGAAACGTTTCAAGATGTCTATTACTTTTCATAAATTTATACAAGAAACCCCAATTTGTTTGAATTATTATTGAGATAAAAACGTTTTTTAAAAATAAACCATATCAAAATATCTAATCTGAAGTGGTTCAGTAGGTGTTCTGCATTCCCAAGAATTGAAGTCGACATCCAGCCAAATTAGTATCCAAATCGTTATTGGTGAGATTATTCCAATGAAAGGTTTTTCATTTCGGTAATAGAATATTTACCATTTTCAGAGATTATCAAATTGCTTGAACAAGCAGCATTCTCCAGAGTCTCTTATCCAAAATTGTATTTAAGATCGTAATTAACAGGAATCGTAACAAGATCATTATTAGGATCGTTATATTGATTGCAATTTGAGATTGTAATTAAGATGGTGATTAAGATGGTAATTAAAAGTGGTGATTAAGAGTGGTGATTAAAAGCCGTCTTTAGGAGTACGGCTCGCTTGCACAATTACACATTCTTTAATTTTTACTTTAATTTAATTTACTATTCACGTAAATTTTAGTTCTTTCAAGTATAGTGACTGCCCAGTTTCTAAAGTATACTAACTCGATATTCAATTGTCATGATATTTATAGGATCGGCCCCTTTTGTTTGCGATTCGTTGACTTCACGTGCTGGGCGAGACAAAGTGTCTTATCTCTTGTTATTTTGGGTAACTTTATCAATTGTTTAGTTCAATTGCATGAAGCGATGCTAAGAAAGTCACGTAATTCGTTATAATACCTCACATTTAATTCAGAAATCCCAGCAATTTTTGTCCAAAAAATCACGTACTATTGTTGTTGACCTTATTCTAATCTGAATGGAATAAATTTGGTGTTTGTTTATTTCCCAATAAATTGGATTTTTCAACAAATGTGATACTTTTAGATCACGTACGCTTTTCAAATAATGCATAATTTCTGCGTGCATTAAAGATGATATTATTAACGCACTTTTGAATATTCATCTCGCCAATTCATGCAGGTTTTCACTGATTTATTTTCATTGCGTTTCCTTACATTTTTAAATTCTTATCTTTGCTCGTAGCTACACTTGGATATGCGTTTTAATCGCTTGTAGTGCTATATACAGTGTGCTCTCAACTAATAATATTTATAATGACCTATTTGCTCCTCTAATATTTGTAAATATGTACTTTTGTTACTTGGGAGTTTCTTTTGTTTATTCTACGACTGCTATGACTTAACCCTATAATTACAGCAATATATATATATATATATATATATATATATCCAACTCGTAATTAAATATCTTCTTATTTTAAACTGTTGTCCAAATCAGCTTACCAGATAATGCATAAAATCTCCATTTAAAAACCAATGAGCATCCTCGGAATTATTCGATAAAATTTTTAATAGCTTTTTATATCCAATCATTTCTCATCTTCATTGTATATAATCAAATTTAATAATTTCCACTTTTTAACATAAGGTTACGTTTAAAACATCACTTTTTTATTCATTGTAACATCGTAATTATTAAATTATAGTACGCGTACTGCATACTTCAAATATCATGTTCGCAAAGCAACAGCTTGCGGCTGAAATGAAAATAACATTTCCCGATCAAATTTAAGAATGAGTGAATTTAATAAGCGCTTCCTTATATATACAAAATTATCTATTTTTAGCATGTAGTAGTGTTTGCGCGATTCCATTTCCAATAATATACGCCGATCTTACGTAATTTTCTTAAAAATCTTCATTAGCGTTTAAAATTGTTGTATTTTATTACCTTGTTATCTCGTTCCAGTTATTAGTGACGTGCCTTGCTCGTCTGTGTTTAATACCCACGGTTATTGTAGCATCGCATACTAATCTAGTAATTGCAGAAGGTAATAAATAATTTTTATCAGTTATTTATGAATTTTATGGGGTTTTTTCATTAATCGAGCCGCTTCTTTATTAATTAGTTCGTACGAATTTTGACGTATTTTCTCAATTCTTCTAGAAAATACGAGAACATGTTTTATTTAAATTGAATCCACTTACGCTTCTTTCAGTCTGCATAAATGAAATAAAACTTGTTTTTAATTGATGTTTCTCAAGAGAATAAATATTTACACACGGGTTTTTCAATCAATGAATGCATTTGTATTTTTACGGATTAGAATTGTTTTAAAATTGGGTTTCGTTTTTAAATCATATATGACAGTATATGATCGTATTATTTTAAATGAGATTTCTCTTAAAGGAATAACAATAGAATATTATACAGGGTAAAAATTAAATATTCAAAAATTTTATTTTTCCCAGCTTTGGCTCGAATTATCTCACAGAATGTGGTGCTGCATGACCTATTAGGACCTCTTTATCACATCTATATACACTGCGGTCTATATATATGGAATAAATTAATTTTTAGCGTTATTATGTACTATTGGGGAAAATTTTACAGCAGGTCAATTTCTGATCTTAACTTGACAATTTATAGAATGAATATATTACTCTCCCCCTCCAAACCCCCTTATGAATTATAAACACTCCTTAAAAAATTATAAATAAGAAAAGGGTCGTGTGGTACTTTGAAAGAGATTTTAATTTTGTATTTAGCAATATATTGTTTGATTTAAAATTAGGTGCAAACATAGCTGAGAAAACTAATTTTGAAGATGTAAAATTTTGATGTTTCCATCACAAAACTTTGCGTAGAATGAAGCAAAGAATGTCACATAATATTTATAACGTAATTTTCAGTTCATTTTAAAATTAAATTAAATATTCAAAATGACTACCATCCACTCTTTAACAATAAGCAAGACTATTTTGGAATTCTCGTAGAACTTTTTTTATGCCTCAGGAGTTATGTTGTTAATTTCTTCCGTTATCCTAACTTTTAAATCGGCAATATTGTCTAGTCTATTACAATATATTTTTGATTTTAAATAACCCCATAAAAAATAATCGAGAGGAGTCAAATCAAGGGATCTAGTGGCCATTCAATTGTTCCATTTCTTCCAATCTACCTATTGGAAAGAACATCGTTTAAATAATTTCGAAATGTACGCGTGAAATGTGGCGGAGCTCCGTCTTGTTGGTACCAAATTGATCTATGTATTTCATTTGGGTGATTAACTTCAAGAAAAAGTATTTTTAACGTAGGCACTAAAAAGCCAATAAAAAAATCTAGATAAACCTCACCATTAACCGTACTTTCAAAAAAATAAGGGCCAATAATGTCATTGTTAATGATTCCACTCCAAACGTTCACCTTTTTAGGATACTGTGTGTGAGTCTCACACATCCAATGAGGGTTTTTTTGCTCCAATATCTAATGTTCTGTTTGCTAACCGTTTCGTTTAAATGAAAAATCATTTCATCAGAAAAAACAATTTTGTTTATGCACTGTAAATCTGCTTCCATTCTGTCTATCATCATTCACAGAATTCTAACCTTCTATCAGGATCAACCTCATTTAACGACTGAACCAAATGAACTTTGTAACAATGGAATTTTTCTTTGTTAAGCTTTCAAAATCGATAATTTACTTACATCATTGCAGGTGACAATTTTCTCATCATGAAAATTAACATTTCTACCTGGTTTTTCAATATTTTACATGTCCAGTTTCAAGAAACTTTTTTTAAATTTTGCTAACTGTAGACTGTGAAACGTGTCGACCGGGGTATTTATTATTAAAAATATCACGAACCTCCTTATTACGGCAACCAATCATAATTAAAGTATCTATTCTCTGAGTTTCGAATAAATGAGTCATAATTAAATTAAATATACACACAAATCCTTTTCAATATACTGACATGTTTCAGTAACTTATAAATACCAAAATGACAGTAACCTACTAGAGTGATATTAAATTATTTATTTGGCTTTTTTGATTAATTTTTTGGTAGCTTAAAGGACTGTTTCCTTAGCAAAACAGATAAGAAAATACATGATTTCATTCTAAATATTATTCGACATTCTTAGCTTCATTCTGCGCAAAGTTTTGAGATGGAAACATTATCAAAATTTTACATATTCAAAATGAAATATCTTAGTTATGTTTGCAACAAAAAAAAACTTTATATTACTAAACAGAAAATTAAAATCCCTTTAAACAAGGTGGCACACGACCCCCTTTCTTATTTAAAATTTTTGAGGAAGTGCTTATAATTCAGAGGGAGTGCTAGAGGGAGGTAATATTTTCATACTATAAATTATTAAATTAAGAATAGAAATCGACCTGTTTTAGGTTTTTCCCCAACAGTACATAATAACTCTAAAAATTAATTGATTTCGTACATATAGACCGCAGTGTATATAAAAATTAATAATTTGTAGAAATTTGTGCATGATTTCATATTATTGTGTATACGTGCAAAAAATACATTACTTAGTAAGGTATTTAACGAATTTATTTTGTCGGGTTCTGTATAGTATGCCTTAATAATATATTAAACAATTCTGAAAGTAGTAGAAGCATTTAATCTGAGAATCCTTTAAAAATTGTATATTGTAGCGGACTACTCTTAACGCGTTTCACTAATTTAAAACAAGTAATAACAAAAGTTCTATTTATGTACAAGCTGTCGGTACAATATACACATTCACATAAGACAAATTTATATTTACTATCGAACTTTCAAAAGCGTAACTACTTAACTTTACAGGATATAATTTATATTCGACATTTAGATATAGACTAACTCTGTACTTCATCAGCGGTCTTATTTATACCCTGAATTAAATAGATGATTCATACTCTAATATATGCTGGAAAGTTCGAGACTTCTGTAGAATATACATCGGTTACGCCGTTTGTGTGTTTGACAGGTTGCCTATAGTAGTTCGTAACACGGCCTCCTCTTTAAAACCGTTACGTCTCGTAACTGTAAATACATTTTGACACCAATTCGATGACTGATGACGATATTGGCAGCTATCTTCTCTGGTGCATCCACCACGTCGTTGGAAATAACACTCAACACTCTTTTCTTTGGTCTTGGTAGGCAACCGGTTGATAGCAACAAACAAGGACCTGGGCGTCCGTTCCCTGGAAAATTACTTCTAGCATATTTCGGACTATTCTCTAATCTAAGCGATCCAGTCCACTGCCTAGCTTGGGCACCGCTAGTCTCGTTACTCCGCTTTCCATCGTCAGAGCCTTAAGATTCAGTAAAGCCTTCCATATATGTCCCTAACTAGGTCTCTGCCATAAAGAATTTTTGGTGACCAGATAGTAAACATAAGGATTTCTATCCTGAAAAACCAAAGCTTTTCCTATAGTTGGCTGCTGTTGTACTAATTTATCCAGACATCTAAACTTTTTCTTGAAAACAACAGCTATTCCTCTTGACATTTCCAAATCTTGAGCTACGCAATGTGCAAGGAAATACTCTTCTGGTGCTCTAAACAGATCTTGCTGTTTTTCAACAACAACGCCAAATCTCGCCTTAGCGGAACCACCATACGGCGTCATAAAACTCCCAAAATCTACATTTGGCTCACGATTAATAACTCTTCGAACACCATTCTCATTACTCGAGTCTTCCTGGTTGTTGCCAGCGTAGGATGTTAAATCGAAACAGTGTAAACACTTACCCAACACTTGTCGAGAAGTTCTTCAATGTTGCGTAGCACAAAAAAATGAGTCCCGCGAAGGGAATACAGGTACGAACCGAAAATGTGGCGCACAAGGCCGTGCATCTTCCATACGTTACGAAGTATCGAACACGACACGTTTTATTTTTATTGTTGTAGATAATAGGACGGGTATTATCTTTCACGTGTATGCACAGTTTCGATAAAACCGCCTAATATCGTCAAAAGAGGAAACCTCATATATTTCTAACATCTCCTTCCTTTCGTTTTCTCCTTGTACTCCTTGCAACCCTTGTGGGTCCAGGAATGGAATAGCCCCATGGTACGACCTGCCTGTCGTAAGAGGCGTCTACAGCGGTCCAACACACACTCACATACACACACACACACATGCACACACACATACACTCACCTACTCATACACCAACAACACTCACACACATACACATACCCACATACTCATACATAATTACACTGGGATTCTGTTTTATTTTTTTTGTACGATTCCTAGTTTGTGTTTGTTTTGTACTTGGTGTTTGGTGTTACTCTTTTTGTTTTTTCTTTTTTTTCGTTCCTTTCGTTCCACATTCCTCTCCTTTTTCCTGTTGCTGGTCTTTTTTGCTGTCGGTCCCTAGTCCGATTGTATTTCGTCTATACGCTCCTGTGGTAGGTGCTTTCTAGTCCATTTTTCTTTCTTCGAAATCCCCGACGACTTTAGGTCTAGTTAACTATTCTTTTCTTTGGTTTTTTGGGTTTGGTTACCATAGTTTGTAGTACATCGTTTCTTTTACTAGCGCTCTCCCTCTCTTCCTCTCGTTCTCCCTTGTTCCTTTTGTTTACTTGAGGCTTGACCTTTTGGTTCTGTTGTGGTTGGCACTCTTGGTTTTCTTCCTCGTTTCTTTTCTTCTTTTGTGGTTGATAACCGTACTGTTTCTTTTGAGAAACATCCGTTTGTCGACGACTCCGCAGTGCTGAGGCCGTTCCGCCTGAGTCCTTTTTGATTGCGTATTACCCGTCTTCCCTTCCTTCCTTCCTTTTTCTCTCTGTTCTATTATTGGCCCTTCCAGCCGGATAAGAGTTCCTTTTTTGTATTTTGTTGGGTGGTTCTTTTTTTTTATTTTTTTTGTTTTTGTAACGAGTTTTCTTTTAGTTTTTGAGCAAATGTTTTTTGTTTGGGTTTTTTTCCTTTTTGGGGCTTTTTGGTCCTGCACACTCCCGTACTTTTCTTTTCCTACCCCGATATGTTAATTTTACTGGGGGGGGGGGGAGAGATTTGTTACGTTTATTTTCAACATAAATTAAATACCACTTTTCCCTTGTTAGTCCATTACCCGTTCGAATAAATTCTGTTTCAAATCAACATCCTGTTTACAATAAGTACGCCTTCTACAATTTTTTTTTAAACTAATTTATTTCGAAACGTAAAGTTTATGCTATAATTAAATAGTTTATATCCTGTTTTAGGTATCTGTGAGCTGGTTATACATTACTTCCGCGTATGATTGTTTTCTCTATGGTTCCAATGTAAGATTTGTTGAAATAAGGTCGCGCACTATCCTATAAAACCGTGTTTTCCAGTTTTGTAATTGCGTCTCGATAACAATATAACTTGGAGCTCTGGTAGTAAAATTAAACGAGTTTATGTTCACTTTCTTTTCGAAAATGCTACAAAGCATTCGCCAGAATTGTTAGATTCTGCGTTCTGTTTTTCTTTATGGAAATTTCGCGCACGCCTTACAGCGTGGTGAGTATTTATGGTTTTTTAAACCTGTACTTGTCGGCGTAAATAAATTAATACTTTTCGTAATTATTCTAGCTTCCTGCGGGGGACACGATAGTTCTGGAATTGCCGCTCCTTGGGGTATAAAAGGCTGCACCCGTTATGTGATTTCCGGTCCATCTGGCCCGCTCTGGTTTTAGGAGTGAACGAGAAATCTAACATCTAGAGACGTGGGTAAGTGTTTTGTTTTCCTGCTGGTGTCGAAGCCCTAACCACTTAAATTTTACTGTTTGGGGCTCATACATGTCTCGTATTACTTTTCTGTACCAAAAAGGATTTATTGCCATAGGATTATTATATTACGCGTAACTTTAATTACTATCTATTAATGCGGGGATTGGTTAAAAACTTGCTGACATTGGAAGACATTATTGCCATCGTATTTGTACTTATGGGTTATATGTTAACATTATCTTAATCTATGTGAGGTATAAAAATATTATGATTACTGAACGAAATTGTGAAATCTGGCATACAAATACTCTAGCTAGCAAGTATCAATATAAATGGTTTGTTCTCACTTACTTAAACAGGGTGAATGCCCATTATAATGTTTCCTTTTCTTTTTATGCCAATTAGAGTTCTTTTGTTAATGTGTTATTTCCTTTGTTTCTTTTGTATTTAGGTATAACTGCAGGTGGGGTTTTTTCCTACAGGTAGTATGGAACAGTAAATAAGTTACTCTTATTTCAGGTCTTAGTTAATTTTTGTAGGCATTATACACAGCCCACTCACCAATTGAGCCCGGTCAATTTCTCTTTCTTTTTTCTTCCTTGTTTTTTTGACTACGTCGCTGCACGTAGCAAGTTCCTCTTCAACAAGTGACTTTAGAACAAATGGTATTGGTCTCGCTTTCATGTAAATAGGTTTAAAATTTGGATCTATCCCGAGTGATACAGAGACACCGCTAAAAGTACCTATTCATTCAGAAAAAACGTCCGCAAATTTATCGAATAGCGTCGCAAATTTTAGATTTGTACTTGGGTAATTTGTAATACTAACAGTATTAGACTCAGTGCTTTTCCACGCAACTTCCTTTTTATCACTTATTATTAGCTTGATACCCAATGCATTAAACCATTTCCGTCCTAGCAAATTTTTCGATCACCAGCAACGATTACAACTGGTAATGTTGTATTCGTATTGCCATGATTAACTTTAACATTCAAGCAGTGCAAGAGGTCTTTTGTTGTAATATAAGATTAAGTTTCGAACGATCCAGTTTAGGAGTTATTTTAGGATAAAGTTTCCGACAGTAATGCTTCTGCTGAACCAGTGTCAACTTCAAACAAACACGGTTGACCATCAATTAAAACTTACATTGTATAAGGAACAATACAAGAACCTGAAAGATTATTTATTTCTTGTTTAAACTCTTCTTCCCGATTATTTTCAGTATCCGATAGTACATTTGTAGTAAGTGAATGGCTCTTCTTTGAAAAACTTTTGCAATGTGACCTTTTTTATAACAGGCAACACACCTAGAATATCTGAGTTTGCATTTAGAAAGCGAATAGTTACCACCGCAGCTGTAACACTGCTGCTCTGCACTATCTTTATTCCTATTTTTTTATAGAAAAACACGAGTCTGTAGTACTACTGCAATCAGCCTTTATTTCAACTATATTCTTCGAGGCAGTTTCGGTAGCAATTGCAACTTCGTAAGCAACTTATAAAGTCAGATTTGTTTCAGCAAGTAAACGACACTGTAAAGATTCACTTCCTACCCCACAAACAATGCGGTCTCGCATGACTTCGTTTAAGAAATTACCGGAAAATTCGCAACTATCGGTCATCGATCGCAATTGTTCAACAAAAGTAGCAATTGATTCGTTCTGTTTTTGAACCCTTTTATAAAACTTATAGCGCTGAACTATTGTAGAAGGTTTCTGAGAATAATGTTCAGTCAGTTTTGTAATTATTTCTTCATAAGAATGTTCCGTCACTCTTTTGGGAGCACAAATCGACTTAATCGTAAAATAGCATTTTAAACCACAAACTGTTAATAAAGCTGCACGTTTGAGTTTGTCCTTTTTAATATTATTAGCCTCCATGAAAAACTCTAGTTTTTCGGTATAGGATTTCCATGCTTCAGGTTAAGTAATATTAAATTCCTCAATTTTTTCAATATTAGTCATAACTTTATAATTGTCGCCAATTGTGTAATGTATGCCTTAATAATATATTAACAATTGTAAAAAAAATATAAAAACCCCCACGGGGTACTCACGTGAATAGGTAGAGCTTCCTGCGGAATTACTTCATGATGGCGGCCTGGAAGAAGTAGAAGTATTTAATTTGAGAACTCTTTAAAAGTTGTATAATATGTGTAACATTATTTTGTAATGTTACCTAATAAACAGATTAATTAATTAATTAAATTTCAATAACTTGCATAACTTATAGGAAAAATTTCATAATAAATTACTTTTAAATTTTAGTTAGTATCCCTAATAATAAAACCCAGGTGTAGAAATAGCTTAAGGCTTAAATATTATAAATTTCAGCGGCTGTCATCATAATTTAAAGCTCCAACATTGCAAATCCGAATACAATAAGCCTTTTAAAACATGTGTCGATTATAGATTGACATATCTGATAAAATTAAATGGAATATTACTTTTTAACGCAAATAAAGAAAAGCAATTTTCAGTTATAAAATTTAGTTTTCTTAATAATTTTGTTGATTGAGAGAGGGTTATAGAAAACGAAACATTATAAATAGCCAAACTATTTCCAATTTTATTTGTTCAAAGATTGTAAGTAATTTTAAGTAGTCTGGAGACATCCATTGTATTTAAAATCCATTTCGGCTCAAGTGGGTTAACTGGTCTTTTGTTAATGGCAGATCACTGTCGCCAACAGGTATGGTCCACAATTCAGTAATTAAAAATACCAAGAAGATACAACATAGTTATACCATTAGAAAAATAATTGCTTCCGTGACCCTCATCTCCAAAGGGGTTGGATTTGGTTTCTAAAATCTTGTTTTTGGGAGGTTCTGTTAATAAATCTGTAACGGGCATTTTTATAGCTGAACCTTTTTACGCTCCCTTTCTGTTAGAGTACTTAAAAATACATCGTTTCTTTGGGATCGCTGTTTGTATAAAGGAAATACTTCAGAATAATTCAGATTTGTAGGCAATTTAACTCGTGGGTATTAATTTAAAGATAGATAAATTGAAGGTTGATTTTCAATTAATAAATAAATTGCAAGAAACGAATTTTAAATAGGATTATTCGTAAATTACTTTCCAACTTATTGAAAATTATAAACCGCTTGTAATTAATTATAAATTGCATCGTTCTTGGCTTGCTACTCGTATAAATTTAGTTCCTTATGTTATTATCGAACTGGAAATAATAAGTCGATAAGAGGTTATGGTAACAACGAGTTGATATGAACAGATGAGCGGTTGTTAGTTGAGTTTCGTGCTTGGTTCCTAGATATTAATTACGTTACAAATAGTGTTTGCTTGTTGCTTTGAAGATAGTGAGAATGAATGCGGGATAAATTTTAAAATTGTTCATTAACAAGCACGACACGGTTTTAGTTGTTTTTCTTATGAAACGAGAGTCGTATATTAACTGTATAGAGTGTAGCTCTGATTACATTGAAGGAAAGATGCTTTATAGGCGAACGTGTTTACTCGACCGCACGTGTTTTACTGATTGTGTTTTTTTAGTTGATTTGTCTTTTTATATTTGAACTGTGACGCGTGTTCTACGGAACATTTGACGGTTTTACTTTAGTGATACGCGTTACTTTACTAATTGTTTTTTTTTATTTATCTTTTTATATGTGATACTGTAGTTTCTGAATTTTCTAACCCCAAAGAATCTAAAATAGGTCATTGCTTACGCAAATTTCGTTATTCAAAAACATTAGATTTTTCTTTGTTACCATAGGTAGCAAATAAAACACCTCACGTTACCGTTAGTTTTAATGCATTACATCGTGCCTTGAAAGCCCGTGGTTCTAAATTTTTATTACCATTTTTTCTTACGATTTGCGTTACAAAAAATTTCGAAATTAATATCTCACGAAATTGAATTTACAAGAAATTTTTTCAATGCTACATAGTTCCATCAGCATGATAATGTCTGCTGCTAACACCAGTGAAATACGTAGGTGTGATTAGTGTAAAGTGTAAGAAATTCCATCAACACCCTCACAGTCAAGGGTGAAGTGCTTCGTTAGTGCAGGACATCGTGAATCCCACACTTCAATTGCCAGGAAGCGTTACTGAAGGACTTTATGTAAGTTCAACTATTTCCTACTTGATATGACTTTAAATATCTATCCGTTGTTTTGCAATATCTTTGTCGTTCTGATACCTTTTACAATAGACTTGCCTGCGATTAAGAATAAAAAAGAAAGAAAAAAAAATCAATACTGCTGAATTACTCATATCAATTGTGTCTTACCTATTTATCTTTTGTTAGCATGTTGTCTGATTTATGTTTAATTGGTGTGTGAAGAAACGTTTCTGCTACTCCCCAATATTACCTCACTTTGTACTAAAAATTTTTTTATTGCTTTTACCGTTGTTACATTATATAGATTATCCAAACAGTTTTTCTTTACATTCTACCAAGTACTGAACAATCTATGCTTTTCTTTATTTCAGGTTTGCAGGACTAATCTTTTTTATTGCAGGTTTGCTATTCTAATTTCTTTTATTGCAGGTACTGTTACTAACTCCTTACCGCCGCATACATCATATGTCAGTCTGCTTTCTACAACCCCCCCTAATCTCCGATTGAGCCCGGTCATTCCTTGGCTTTCTTGGTGTTACGCATGGCTACGAGCCAACGTAGCATAAATTTGGCGCCCAGCGTGGCTGCCACGAAAAAACGCAACATAAATTTTGGCGCCCAACGTGGAGCTTGAACCCACGACCCTGAGATTAAGAGTCTCATGCTCTACCGACTGAGCTAGCCGGGTTCAGAATTAAAATGTCGGACAAAACTAAGAGTAAAGAAATCCACAGGGAAAGATAGGTAAGCAGTAGCAATCGGAGAGGACCAAGGTGTAAAGGCATAAGCGCTGCCAAAGTCGTCAAAGGACGGATGTCTCTTTAGAAAAGAAACAGCACAGTTTCCAACCTCAAGAAATTGGTTTCGCGCGCGCAGTAGCCAAAAGAAAAAAAAAGTAGCGAGGAAGGAAACCAACAGCAATAGCCAACATAAGACACAAGTGTCAAGCCTCAAGTAAGCTAGTGAACGACAAACGGAAAACTGGAAAAAGTAACGAAAGTGACGTGAAGAAAAGAAAAAAAAGGTGGTGTACAGAAAACTTGGGCGCCAGTGTTTTCCAGAACCAAATTACCAGCGAAAACACAACTCTGATAATTCACACAAAAAAAAAATTACAATCAAGGAATTTCTATATTGCGAAGGAAAAAGATTCAACACTACACCACAAAAAAAAAATTAGAGCCAGCCAATATAGGCAGAAAACCGATACACAAAAAAAAATCAAGGCCAAAAAAATCAAGGTCATAAAAAAATTTAGAAAATCAAGAGCAACCAAAAACAATCGAGCCGATACACCAACCGGGCCTCTCAAAAAAAGTCGAGCCTCTCAAAAAAAAAGTCGAGCCCACGTTGGGCGCCAAAATCCCTGTTACGTTTTTTTCGTGGCAGCCACGTTGGGCGCCAAATTTATGCTACGTTGGCTCGTAGCCGTGCATAACACCAAGAAAGCCAAAGAATGACCGGGCTCAATCGGAGATTAGAGGGGGTTGTAGAAAGCAGACTGACATATGATGTATGCGGCGGTAAGGAGTTAGTAACAGTACCTGCAATAAAAGAAATTAGAATAGAAAACCTGCAATAAAAAAGATTAGTCCTGCAAACCTGAAATAAAGAAAAGCATAGATTGTTCAGTACTTGGTAGAATGTAAAGAAAAACTGTTTGGATAATCTATATAATGTAACAACGGTAAAAGCAATACAAAAATTTTTAGTACAAAGTGAGGTAATATTGGGGAGTAGCAGAAACGTTTCCTCACACACCAATTAAACATAAATCAGACAACATGTTAACAAAAGATAAATAGGTAAGATACAATTGATATAAGTAATTCAGCAGTATTGATTTTTTTTCTTTCTTTTTTTTATTCTTAATCGCAGGCAAGTCTATTGTAAAAGGTATCAGAACGACAAAGATATTGCAGAACAACGGATAGATATTTAAAGTCATATCAAGTAGGAAATAGTTCAACTTACATAAAGTCCTTCAGTAACGCTTCCTGGCAATTGAAGTGTGGGATTCACGATGTCCTGCACTAACGAAACACTTCGCCCTTGACTGTGAGGGTGTTGATGGAATTTCTTACACTTTACACTATTCACACCTACGTATTTCACTGGTGTTAGCAGCAGACATTATCATGCTGATGGAACTATGTAGCATTGATAAATTTCTTGTTAATTCTATTTCCTGAGACAATAATTTCGAAATATTTTGTAACGCAACTCGTAAGAAAAAATGGTAATAAAAATTTAGAATCACGGGCTTTCAAGGCACGATGTAATGCATTAAAACTAACGGTAACGTGAGGTGTTTTATTTACTACCTATGGTAACAAAGAAAAATCTAATGTTTTTGAATAACGAAATTTGCGTAAGCAATGACCTATTTTAGATTCTTTGGGGTTAGAAAATTCAGAAGCTACAGTATCACATATAAAAAGATAAATCAACAAAAAAACACAATTAGTAAAGCAACGCGTATCACTAAAGTAAAACCGTCAAATGTTCCGTAGAACACGCGTCACAGTTCAAATATAAAAAGACAAATCAACTAAAAAAACACAATCAGTAAAACACGTGCGGTCGAGTAAACACGTTCGCCTATAAAGCATCTTTCCTTCAATGTAATCAGAGCTACACTCTATACAGTTAATATACGACTCTCGTTTCACAAGAAAAACAACTAAAACCGTGTCGTGCTTGTTAATGAACAATTTTAAAATTTATCGCGCATTCATTTTCACTATCTTCAAAGCAACAAGCAAACAGTATTTGTAACGTAATTAATATCTAGGAACCAAGCACGAAACTCAACTAACAACCGCTCATCTGTTCATATCAACTCGTTGTTACCATAACCTCTTATCGACTTATTATTTCCAGTTTGATAATAACATAAGGAACTAAATTTATACGAGTGGTAAGCCAAGAACGATGCAATTTATAATTAATTACAAGCGGTTTATAATTTTCAATAAGTTGGAAAGTAATTTACGAATAATTCTATTTAAAATTCGTTCCTTGCAATTTATTTATTAATTGAAAATCAACCTTCAATTTATCTATCTTTAAATTAATACCCACGAGTTAAATTGGCTACAAATCTGAATTATTCTGAAGTATTTCCTTTATACAAACAGCGATCCCAAAGAAACGATGTATTTTTAAGTACTCTAACAGAAAGGGAGCGTAAAAAGGTTCAGCTATAAAAATGCCCGTTACAAGTCATTGGATAACAGAAATATGACGTAAATAATGGTTAGAGTAGGGATTAATATATAACTTAAGGCTTTAGCCAAGAGAAGAGAGATTCCAATGGGGTGGTTTTTGTAAAAAGGTAGAAAGTCAGAGAAGTTCGCGGGTAGCGTTCTCCGGCAACACAGATATGATATTGCACTTAGTATCACGATAGTGAAATTGGAAAGGAGTAATTAACTCTTCCAGTTCGCGAGGGTTACGCCCGTGTGTTCGCGGATTTATTAGTGATATAAGGTAAAGAATAAAAAGCTTGTATGCGTGTGACGCACAAGTTAAGTTAAATTATCAACAAGATCCTGCTGAGTTCGTGTACCATTCAATTATTTTATAATTGCAAGAAACAAGAGCAACAAGCGAGATTCTCTCCCCCAATTTAAAAGCTGTTCTGCGTTGGAAGGCAGACCATCAAACAATAGACGATTTTTAGTAAGTAAGTTTTTATAATTAAGTTAGCATGACCAATTCTTAGTTAATTTATTTGTTAAGACGTTTTGGTCATAAACCGTAGAATTAAGTTAGTGTAAAATTTAAAGTATAAGTTTTCTTCTATATAAAATGTTTGAGAATTACTTATGTACGTAAAATTATCATAATTCCATATCAACCATTTAATCTACATAAAAACAATGAATGTAAGAGGTTCACGTTTATTGCTCTGTTAATTAAATAGTTTTTGTTTGCCGTTGATTAAGTCAATAGTTTTTTTAATTTTTTTGATCATGAAAGTTGCATAAGTAGTCAAAAAGTTAGGAATTGATTAAAAGAAACAATTGTCCTCTTTGGGATGACAAGTCTCTCAAGGTTTTGCACGAACATTTGGACATTCTCGACTTGTCTGGCGCCCTTCGTAATTGTCATTAAGCCACAATATTTATGAAAGGTAAGTGGCAAATTTTTTTGTAAAATTTTAACCCTCTATACGATCCACGACCGTCTGCTAGCTAGTGCCGGTGACCCCTCTTTAATTTTTGTTTTACAGGCCGCCCCCATTTTATAATTTTACTGAAAAATATATACTTAGTAGCTTTTCTGCCTGTAACATATGATATGAATTGACATAACATGCCATGCTTGTTTTCAGGATACCTAGCAACATAAAAATCTTGGATAACTATTTCATGAACACAAACATAACAGGTCCAAATATTTTTTAAATGCAATTTTTAAGTTTAATTGAGATAGCCAACACCTACAGTTCTAGTTGAGATTCATATCCTCATTTAAAAATAATTTCACACACATCAGAGAAATAAGAATTTATAAATTACTATACAATGTTAACTCATTTAAATATGCTTAGGTCTTCAAATGTACTTTAGGAAGTGCTAATATCCATGTTTTAGCTAATAATTGTTTCTAATTAGTTATAGTAATTAAAATAAACCTCTAACAATGGAAACATTAGGCAAAAAACAAGATAAAATAAATGCGGCTGCACCTTATTTACAATAAAACGCATCTTGTTAATTTGTTGCATGTAAATTGTTCCGATTTTAAGAACGTGCACGTAACTGCGAAATGTTCGCTTTTTGTTAAGAGCTTATTGCATACACTAAAAGTAGTGTCATAACAGTTTGCATTTTTATTTCTGTAACATTATCATTCTTTGCAATGGAGGACATTCAAAAGAACGATACAGCCACCGGTCATCGAAATATGAAGACGGTCTTCTTGAAACTCGTGATGACATAAACTATAATCAGTAGTTTACCCCGAAAATCCACGTTAGTGCTGATACTACAAGAGTGGTTTGAAAAGTTCGCGGAACGAAGGGGAAAATGAAAAATTTGTTTTTAAAATATAGTTTATTTTTCAACATAATCTCCGTCAAGTAGAATATACTTCATGCAGCGATGTTCCAAACCCATTATGCCATCACGAAAGTGCGATTCTTCAAGGCCTCCAAATTAGTCGTCGACAGCTGCTTTTACTTCTTCGTCCGTGGAAAATCGTTTTCCCCCCAAGGAAAACTTTTAGTCGTGGAAACAGGTGGAAGTCAGAAGAAGCCAAATCAGGCGAATAAGATGGATGTTGCAACAGATCGTACTTCAGATCATTCAATTTTTGCATTGCTACTGCACTTGTGTGTAGACGTGCAATATCCTGATGGAAAACGATCTTCTTCTTACGCAATGCAGGTCTTTTTTCACGAATATTTTTATAGAGTTGGCCTAGAAGTTTAGCGTAATATTCACGGTTTAGTGTTTGGCCCTTGGGAAGATAGTCAATTAGTAGGACACCTTTAGCATAAAAAAAACTGATGCCATAACTTTTCCAGCCGATTTCACGGACATTGCTTTCTTTGTTGGTGGAGAACTCCTATGTTGCCATTGTTTAGATTGTTGCTTGGTTTCAGGGGTATAATAGTGAACCCAAGTTTCATCTGTCGTAACAAATCGTCGGACGAAATCGGTTTTATTGGAGTTAAGGCGGTCTAAACTCTGTAGGCAAATTCTCTTCCTCTGAAGGTTTTGATCAATTGTCAATATGTGTGACACCCATCTTGCCGAAAACTTTTTCATACCTAATTCTGCAGTTAAGATATGAAATTCTCTTTCATCTGAGATACCTGCATCCATAGCAATTTCGGAGACCTTTAATCGACGATCCTGCGTAACCATATCATTAACTTTTTGGACGATTTCAAGTGTGGTGGTTCTTTTTGGTCGTCCGCTGCGCGGGTCATATTCTAGGCTCTCACGACCACGTTTAAATTCCGTCACCCACTTGTGCACAGTTGTAAACGATGAAGCGGAATCTCCTAATGTATCCTGCATATTTTTATGCATTTCTGTTGCTTTCCAATCCTTTTTTACCAAATATTTGATAACAGTTTTATCCATTTTAAAAAACTCACAAAACTGACTTTACTTCACATAGCACCAAATTAATACTACTTAACAAAATAATGTCAAATTTAGCATCTGCACACTAGATAGTTGGATCCATCAATTGCATATATTTTATTCGTACTGATGCTGCCATCTGCGCTTCATTTCGCGAATTTTCAAACCACCCTCGTATGAAGAGCCAAGACCAACATCTAACAGTTTCGAAAAATATAAAAGTAAAATATTTTTGCACGTTTTTATAAAGTTAAATTACACGTAGAATTTTAAAAATTAATGCAACCCATTTTGTATATATAGGTATAACTACCAGTGCAGTAGATCAGATTCCTTGTTGCGTGTTTAATTAAGTCTACTTTACAGGGGAGCGAAGTGACGTAACAGTAAATTAATGCACCGGCTAGCTTTGAATGATGCGGGGCGGGTTATATGAAAGCAAATATGCTACTTCCAAGGGTATACAATTTCTAACACTTATATAGTAAATGCTTTTACGCTTACCTTGAAAGACCTTAAAAGTTTTACATAATCAAAAAGAGTTTAAAGCGCCAACCCACCTGAAAAAAATCAAAATAGATAAATTCAACCAGAAAGGTGAAGGTTTCGTGTGACGATATAACTGTTATCACTGCTGTTAGATATTGGTGGTACATCGATTACACCTTTTACACGTCCTACTAAATTAAAATAGACAAAGAGAAAAATTTCGTTCGTGTACATCTAATCTATACCGCAAGCTTGATTTTCAAAATAGTAAACAGTAACAAAATGCAAGAACTACGATCTACCCTTAATTTGGACAAATACGCGAGTTTTGATTAATAATGTATCACCCGGGCGCACGGTTAATCTCATAGGCTGAGCGTGAAGACTTCACAGACATATTTGTGCTGACACAAATAAATAAAGAGTCCACCAAATCAATATATGTATAATTTAATAGAAATTATTAAGAAACTTAAGTTAGATGCAACATTGTAACTCAAGGATAAATAAAGAAAAGGTTAATGAAAGTTCACAAGCAAGTTGTGAGAGCGGATGTGAATACATTGTATTCCAGACGTAAGTGATACTGCAGGTGCAAGTCACAGACGGTTATAAAACTGCAATTATTAGAATTAAGATTGTTACTTTGTATTGTATAAATTGAATAAAGAAATAAGCAGACATGAGCTCTGTGGTTCCCACAGAAATCTGAGGGGCAGGGACAACATAAATACTCCGGTAGCCCCAAATCAGTCAGTCAATCTTGAGCCTCTCAGCTTTTACATTCTTGGTTATTCAGACTACTCGCCCTAATTTAACTTTAATTATTAGTAATTTCGACTTAGATTAATATTAAATAGTGTGTCAAAATTTCACATGTAATTTCTGAATAAATAAATATTTGCTACAAGAAGTTTTGGAAGAAGACTTTTTAAAAAGACAACTCCCAAGGCCCGAAACGTAACTCGCGTTTAGCTAACAAAACTTAAGATTATCGACACTGCAATTCGTTCAATAACCAGCGTAATTGTAATCGGCTAATTTCCTTTTAAAATAGCGAGCTTTTATGTATTAACATTCGATACAATACGCTTTCAGTTTACAGAAGCTGAACCAACATTATTAGTCCTTCGTGCAAACAAGCTCCAGGCATTCAAATTTACTAATAATCAGTCACAGTTATTAAAATACAGCAAACAACAGTTGACGGTTATATTCTGTATAACACGAATTCAATTGACTTACAGTTTTTTATGTTACTCACTTGAAACTTCCATTGACATTCCGGGCAGGACTACGTCTAGATAATATCCAACTTGTAGTGGTCGATAAAAAACTCCCTAACACTGGTCACTTTTCCACGAGACCGGTCTGTAAGATTTGCGTGCGAGCGCATGTCTTCCCTAATAGCTTTGATTTGTGAATACTGCTCCGTCAACCTGTTTTTCAAACGTCGCGCGGCGATCGAGTTCGAGAGGCTTGCTCTCTGTGCGTCTATTAATCTGATCCAAACCGATCCATTTCCACTAATTTCCGGGGGCTTTACAGGTTACAACGTTTCAGGGTTATTGCATGCTATTTTTGTTTTTACAGATTGTGGGTTTAAACTATCCTAATTCCGAGGTCAATGTTGTTCTGTCCGTGCGAAAGGTTATGTTGTTCTCACGCGCTTAATTTAATACCGAAATTGTTGCAGTTTCAGGACTCACTTGTTTTGATTAATAATGTATCACCCGGGCGCACGGTTAATCTCATAGGCTGAGCGTGAAGACTTCACAGACATATTTGTGCTGACACAAATAAATAAAGAGTCCCAGTTTATAGTTTAGTTAAGATATCCGTAAGTGCATAATACATTTAGATTAGATAGAAAAAAAAGAACGCGAGCTATTTTTATTTTTCAGTCTTAATTCATCTGTCCAAAGTTTGTTGAAGATGTTTCGTATTGTTTTAAGATGGTAAAGTCGTTTTTTAGAACATTTCATGCGTAACGTCTAAATAATCAACATGCCACTTTGGCAGGTTTACAACCTTTGACATATAGGTTTTCGAATAGATAAGCTCCTACATTTGATTTTCTCCAATGCTCCACCCAAAGGTACTATATTGGCCAGAACGCGAGTTTTTACCTGGAAATTTTGAGTTTTGCCGAACCCTTGCTGTTTCAAGCAAGGTTGGAATTTTTAACATGCGTAACAACACCCATACACGGGACCTCCATTTTACCTCTCATTCGAACGAGAGCGTATTTTTGTGAAAAACGCTCGCGTAACATTTTTCAAGCGGATCGTGTCAAGATTTGAATCCGGGACCTTGGGAAATAGAGACGTCGTCAAATATTCAGATATTAGTCTACCAAGTTGGTAATTTTCAATTTTAGGGGGCCCAGTGGTTCCCAACTCGATAAATATATGTTGGTGATAAACATGTTGAAGGTTGCGAAGTCATCGTAGGCACCTTATGGTATCCAACTTAACTGCAGTTAACAATTACTCTTTAGGTATTTATTAATGCATTTGAAACTATACTCGACAAAGTTTGTACTAAATAAACACTTGAAATTCATAGCATAAACTAATAAAACGTATCTATATTACGTCTGTGTGTTTAGATTAAGGTTATAGTTCAGTAAATATACAAAATATTTGTTTTTTAATACTTGCTTATGACTGTATCATGTGTTTGTATTGGAAACTTAAATGTGCTATATAGTTAGAAATAACTGGCATGTATCATAATGTAAAGACATGCCTATATTTGATTTTTAATGAATGTAAAGCTATAGTTACAGTGTTGTTGTAACAAATTGTTTTGCAATTACCAAGAAGCGTGATTGAATATTTAAATCCTGTAACATTAGATTTTAGAAAATTTCTTTTCAACTCGCCGCTCTAAATAGCATTCTTTTTGTTTTTATAGCTAAGGGTTGTTTTATGTTTAGGCAATAGTGGTGATCTGGAATTTCAATTCTTAATCTGGAAAACCAAACAAAAATTTGGACAAGGTACAAAATCGACCGAGCCCAAAGAAACAAAAATTGGACAAGGTACCAAATTGATCCTGCCCAAAAAAACGAAACTTGGACAAGGTACGAAAATCGACCGACCCAAAAAAAAAACAAATGAAATCGACGATGAAAATTATGTAAGTTTATTTATCCTAACCAATATTCTTTTCAAATTATTGTTGCTAGCTAGTAAGAAATTTTTGCGTACAGAATTTTTTCTAATTATTATTATCGCAATTTATACCATTTATAAAAAGATATACTGGAAGAATTTATTTTAACAAGAAAACTATAAAAAACGCATTTATATGCACAAGTTATTACAAATTATTACAAAGCATTACAAACAAAACGATTTATTCATCAAAGTATGAAAGCTTAATGTATAAATAAAACGTAAACCTTATAGCAATTAATTACAGAAACGATTAATCAAATTCTATAAATTAAACACTTTAGTGTATAATTGTAGAAGCATTTAGTAATTTATTATTGAAAAAAATTTACTCAGCACAAGCAAAACGTGCAAATTTAAAACGCGATTATCATACAATTACTACCGGAAACCATCACTGAGATAAAAAATATTCAAGAAAATTTGAAAGACGTAACGCTCATCAAAACTTTATAAAGTTATAATTGGATATTTTTAGTACGAAAGTATTTAATTATAAAGAAACATTTATGCAATTTACTGTAACAAAACGATTTACTTATCACAAAGACTGAAATAACATCATTCAAAAAACTTAAAAGTTTATAACTAGACAATTCAAGGCAACGAACTGTATAATTATAAAAGAAGCATTTACGCATTATAAATGCAAAACCTGACGAGATAATTATAGCAAACACTTAATTACTCAGCAGGACTGAAATAAAAACGTACAAATTATAACGCAATTATTGCAAAAGATTATGACCGACATAAAACCATTCAGAAAAATAAAACTCGAAGTATAAAAATATACGAATCCAAGGCTACAGCAATTAACAAAACATTGCCATTCAGCAAGTCTAAAACTTTAATATATAAAGGGAACGCAATTATTTTACAACAATTTACTATTCACAAAAATCCGAAAGACGTAACGCTCATCACAATATTATAAAGCTATAATTAAATATTTTCAATAGGAAAATATCTAATTATAAAGAAACATTTATGTAATTTATTATAACAAAACGATTTACTGAAATAGCATCATTCAGAAAACCTAAAACTTTATAATTAGACATTTCAAGGTAACGAAACTGTACAGTTATAAAGAAAGCATTTACGCGCTTATTAATACAAAATCTGACGAGATAATTATAGAAACAATTACTCAGCAGGACCGAAATAAAAACGCACAAATTATAACTCAGATATTGCAAAAGATTATTACCTACATAAAATCATTCAGAAAATAGAAACTCGCAACAATTGTAACATCTGCGAAGTATAAAATATACGAATTCAAGGCGACGGTAATTGACGAGACACTACCGAGCAGAAATTCTTTAATGTAATTATAGCAATTAATAACTACATATAAAATATAAGTGAAGCAATTTTTTAAATAACCCAATACAATCCAACCTGAAAAGTAACAATACAAATTGCAAAGTAAATCTCAATTTATACAAAAACTTGATATTAATTAGAACTGAAAGCGACCATTAATCATTAGAACAGTTATGAATTCCGATATGAAGCTCTACATTGAGAGTATCCTCCAATATAATGAAGATCAAGCGCTGCTAACCAACTTTAATACCGCGTGCAAAATATTTTTAAAAACCTTTTAAAATCAGGAGACAGCGAACGCAATGTGTTACTTTTACGCCTAATAATAAATAAACTGACCGGAAAAGCATTAACGCTAATTGCTAGCCGAGATGACTTGATCGAATGGGACGACTTCAAACGTATCCTAATTGCATATTTCGAAGATCAACGCAACATCAAATGTCTGGTCCGCGATTTAATAAACCTACAGATGGAAAATAACTAATCAATTCGATATGAAATGTCAAGACGTACGAAGTTTAATTCTGACAAAACTAAAAGTTGAAGACCCGACCAAAATATCCTCTTATTGAAAACAAAAACGTACGACGAAATGGCACTAGACACCTACATAAACGCATTACCTGAACGGTTATCAGACAAAATAAGATTCCAACATACCAAAAATCTAGAGGAGGCAATGAACATGATTATAGCAAAAAAACGTTGTATATTACCGAAACAGACTATATAACCCTAACGCAAATAAAAACTACTCACCTATAAAACCATACAAGCCGTGAGACAAATATCCACACAACCAAAATTTACACCATTTAACGCGCAAGTAAATCAACCACGAATTAACAGTTCGAACTCTAATAACACAAATTTCTACAACCAATTTAGACAATTTCAGAGACCAACATTTAACTCAAATTTTACAAAATCCACATTTACACCAAGGTTTAACCAAAACGTAAACCAACCAAGGCAAACATTCGCCGCAAACCTCAACAGAAATACACTGATAACAAATAGCAATAACAACCCCAACAGCTATTACAAAACAAACCCCAATGGACACTTTATCTGGTAACACTAGACAAAACACAAAAATCTTGCAAATCAAACCAAATTATAATCAAAAACTAAACTTCACTTCAGAAGAACTATTCCACCAAAGAAGTGGAAGAATTTAATAATAATCATGATAAGAATAATTATACAAACTCCAGTAGAGACGATGAATCAAATCATTTAGAAAACTATGACCATGACGAACCATGTGAAGAGGACGATGAGGAAAACGCGTGCTCAAATTTTTAATTAGACCGATTCAAATATGACCAAACGTAATTAATTTAAATAATTTCAATCAACAAATCTTACCATACATAGAAATACCCCACCTAGAACTTAAGTTATTAATTGACACCGGTTCTTCAAAAACATTAATTAGTCCCCGAACCGTACAAAAACATTATTTAGAGAGAACCCTTTAAAATCAAAACAGCCCACAAAACAACATTATATCAATTTTTAGCGAACGTACCTATACCAAAAACTTTCAACGTAAAAATGAAACATAAATTTTGCATTTTTGAATTTACCGATAAATACGACGGATCTTCTAAGAAAATTAGGAGCAAACATCAATATAAAAAACCGTTTATTAAGAACAAAGCACGGGCAAATCCCTATTAAATTCCAAAACAGTAATATACAAAACCAGCAAAAATACACCATAGAACCCCGGAAAAAGAAAAAATTAAAATTTTAGTAAATTTAAAAAACGACGTAGGCAATATAAACCGCATGTGATTCCAACCCAGAGTAGAAACACCCACAACATTAGTACAAATAAAGGACAATTACGCCACTAGAACAAAATTTAAAGTCAAATGACTATCCCATAAAACTATCTCTGACAAACCCAATTAACATAGAAGAAGTGAACTTTAACGAAATAAAAATAGACGAAAATTTAGAAAACAATTACAACTCTGTAGAAAACGACAGGATGTTAAGAAAATTTAATTAACATTCGTTTCAACAACGACATTAATAACGAAGAGGAGAGATCAATTAAAGACTTATGTTTTGAATACCGTGATATATTCCATTGCGAAAGAAAACCTTTAACCTTTACTAACACAGTCAAACACAATATAGAGTTAACGGATAACAAGTCAGTTTTTACCAAAACATACAGACTACCTCAGGCAAGCCAAGAAGAAGCAGATAGACAGGTAGCAGATTTATTAGAACAGAATATAATCCACTACTCAAACTAACCATGGAGCAGTCCTGTATTAATAGTACCAAAGAAATTAGACGTCCCAGGCAAGCGAAAATATCGAATGGTTATAGACTATAGAAAGCTAAACGAAAAACGGTAGATGACATGATGACAAATATCTACTACCCAATATCACCGAAATTTTAGACAAACTAGATAAATGTCAATATTTTTAACACTAGACCTCGCCTCGGAATATTATCAAGTAGAAATGGACGAGAAAGACACAGCAAAACCGCATTTAGCACACCTAGAGAATACTATGAATATAAACGAATGCCATTTGGACTGAAGAACGCACCCGCCACCTTTCAAAGAGTCATGGATAACATTTTACTAGGGCTACACAATGAAAAATGTATTGTGTACTTAGACGACATCATAGTATATTCAACATCACTGGTAGAACACACTGAAAGATCAAGAGAAGTTTTCGAAAGACTAAGAAAAGCACATTTTAAAGTCAACTAGACAAAAGCGAATTCTTACAAAAAGAAGTATCATTTTTAGGACACATAATAACCCCACAAGGAGTTACGCTAAACCCAGACAAGACAAACGCAGTACTAAATTACCCCCTACCCAAAATTAACAAAGAAATCAAAGGATTTTTAGAACTCACTGGTTATTACCGCAAATTCATCAAAGGTTACGCACAAATAACCAAATCCCTAACAAATTGTTTAAAAAAGGGAAATAAAATTGAACACACCCAAGAATTTATTAAATCCGTAGAAAAAATTAAATGTATACTCACGAATCACCCAGTGTTAGAATACCCAGAGTTTTCGAAACCATTTATATTGACAACCGACGCATTAAACGTAGCACTAGGCGCAGCATTGAACCAAGGAAAAGTAGGTAGCGATAATCCAATCAGCTACGCATCTAGAATCCTAAACAAAACGAAACAAAAATATAGCACAATAGAGAAAGAATTATTAGCAATAATTTGGACAACAAAATATTTTAGACCATAACTTTATGGAAGAAAATTCTATATATACACCATTGACCATTAGTATGGCTATGCAAACTCAAGGAACCAAACTAAAAACTACAAAGATGGAGAATTAGATTAGAAGAATTCAATTATGAAATTATATACAAATAGGCATCTATAATAAACACGCAGACGCATTAAGCAGAATACAACTCAACGCAATAGAAACAAATAGAACAAATAGAAACAAAAATAAGAGAAGACCCAGAAGAAATAGACACCATACACTCGACGTAAAACGGCGAACCAAAAACCGCAATTAAAATTTCAAACGAAGCGATAGATATAATCATTCATAATCACCGAAGTTTTAACCAACCCCAATCCCGTAAAATACACGAAAACAGATAACAAGAAAATATATCAAATCCAAATAACTAAAAACGATAATGAGGAACAAATAATTCGAATTCTAAAAGAATATACCCCCGAGAAAAAACGTTTTTACTTTTATTTCACCACCGAACATTTATATAAACGATTTTCAGAATTATATGTCAGATTATTCAATAACTCTGGCCCTGAAATTATTAGATGTACAAGAAAATTAATAACTTCAGATGACCGTGACGAAATAAACGACGTAATTAGAGATCAACACGAAGGCAAAACCAACTATCGTGAATACTACTTTGAAGATATGAAAGAACTAACCACATATTTTATCAACCAATGCTAATTATGCGACAAAGCAAAAAATGATATAACACCCTCAAAAATATCCTCAATGTTAACCAAAACACCCGATAAACCCTTTCGAAAATTACATGCAGACACTCTAGTAGTAGAAGCACAAAACTTTTAACGCTTTC
Organism: Platerodrilus igneus; assembly: GCA_036346225.1. Taxonomy (NCBI): domain Eukaryota; kingdom Metazoa; phylum Arthropoda; class Insecta; order Coleoptera; family Lycidae; genus Platerodrilus; species Platerodrilus igneus. The sequence goes on from JARFIW010000244.1 coordinate 7,189,337, forward strand.
ACCAAAGTAGGTCAAGCGATACCCATCACTTCAAAAATATCATCGACGTAACCCAAAGATTCTTGCAATATTTTACATTTTACGGTACATACCAAACCATAACTTTAAATAATGGCAACAAATTCAGAAATGAAACGATACAAAATACCCTAGAACTCCATAAAATAAAAATTCATTTTATAACCGAAAACCACCCTGAATCAAACGGATTAATTGAAAGATTACACCTAACCTTATTAGAGTAGATCAGATTATTAGGATTAACTTACAAGAAAGAACACGTTACTAATTTGATGTCATACGCACTAATTGCTTACGATAACACGATCCACTCATCAACAAATTTTACACCCCTAGAATTAACATTAGGACATTCAGATTCTCGTAACCCTGTAACGTGCAATTTTTGTAGTTTTAAACTTTTACGCTGTTTCCCAATTTATAAATGCATTTCTGCAAATTGCTGTTTCGGTATTTGATATTTATTAACTCGCGTGTAGTAATTTAAAGATAGATAAATCGAAAATTATAAACCGCTGTAATTAATTATTATATATGATTGCGGCATTCACGTTTTGGGTATTCCTCATGTATATTTTGACATTTTAAGTTAAGTGTAAATAATGTTTTGCTTCAAATTCTAGTCTAATTATTGTAATAATAAAATAATATTTAAATGTGGGAAAAATATTAGTGTAGATAAGCGAACCACAAAGTGTTAATGCCTTTGAGTAGATAACAAACATAGCACAGAATATGTGTATCAAATATTTGATATTTTGTAAGGTAAAGTTAATTATGCTGAAGTGAATTATAGAGTGCATCGTTCTTGTCTTGCCGTAAAGATAAATTTTGTTCCTTATGTGGTTATTAGCAAGTCTAGATAAGAGACGATAAGAAGTGTTATGGAACGAGTTGAATAAACAGGCGAGGAGTCGTGTTTTGTTCTTTATTCCGATATACTAAGTACGTTAAAAATTCTGTTTTCCTTTTTGCTTTGACTAGTGATAATCAATGCGGGATTTAATTTTCGTATTGTTCATGTACGAGCACGGCACGATTTTTTAGTTGTTTTCTGTGAAATAAAAATTGTATATTAACTGTACAAAAGTGTTTTACGGAACATTTCGACGGACGTACTTTAGTGATACACGTGCTTTACTCATTGTGGTTTTCCTAGTTGCTTTGTCTTTTTGATTTTTTTTTAAACTATGTGTGTGCAATCTAGTTTCGCGGTTCTTTTTCTTTTCAAAGTAGCGCACACTTTGGATTAGTTACAGTGCTACTGTAGTTTCTGAATTTTCTAACAACAAAGAATCTAAAATAGATCTTTGCTTGTGCAAGTTTCGTGTTTGTGAAATATAATAGATTACCGGTTTACTAAGGTATTGGCGAAAATTTCTCACTGCTTTTTGGGATGTTTATGAAAATAATATACCTTTGGTCCCAGTTGAAATCAAACTAGTGCTTCAGAATATTTCGAAATTATGGTCTTAGGAAATAGAATTATCAAGAAATTTATCAACTACCTAGCTCCGACGCGTGATATTGTCTGCTGCTAACCCCAGTGAAATACGTAGGTGTGATTAGTGTAAAGTGTAGAAGTCCCATCAACACCCTCACAGTCAAGGGTGAAGTGCTTCGTTAGTGCTGGACATCGTTGAATCTCACACTTCCGTTGCAAGGAAGCGTCTCTGAAGGACTTTTGTAAGTTGAACTATTTCCTACTTATGACTACTTTAAATATCTATCCGTTGTTTTGCCATATCTTCGTCGTTCTGATACTTTTACAATAGACTTGCATGCTATTTTAAAAAAAAAAGAAAGAATCAATGCTACTGAATTACTCATATCAATTGTGTCTTACCTATTTAATTTTTTTAAATTTTTTGTCTGATTTATGTTTAATTGGTGTGTGAGGAAACGTTTCTGCTACTCCCCAATATTACCTCACTGTGTACTAAATATTTTTCTGTATTGCTTTTACCGTTATTATATTATATAGTTTATCGAAACAGTTTCTTTTTTTCATTCTACATAGTACTGAATAACTTAGACTTTTCATTGCTGCTATGCTTTTTCTTTATTTCAGGTTTGCAGGACTAATCTTTTTTATTACAGGTTTACTATTCTAATTTCTTTTATTGCAGGTACTGTTATTAACTCCTTACCGCCGCATCCATCATAGGTCAGTCCGCTTTCTACAACCCCCCCCCTACTCTCCGATTGAGCCGGGTCATTTCTTGACTTTCTTTGTGTTACGTAACATAGATTTTTGGCGCCCAACGTTGCAGCCGCTATTTAACGTAACAACCCTTAGGACATACATTACAACAAAGAAGGATTCCAACAGTATGCTAAAAACCATAAAGAAAAACCAAAAATAACTTATAATAAGGTAAAATATAAATTAGATAATGACAAGGAACATATTACAACAACCCGCAATAAGAATACCGACATAAATAAATTTTCAATATGACAAACCGTATATGAGAAGAAATTTCAAAGTAAAAGACACAAAACGGCACCCAGAAAATTAGGCCCGTTTAAAATCAAAAAATATCAGACAAAAATATAGCCGTAGTAGACAACGGAAAAATAGTAAAACATATTCATTTGAAAAACCTAAGACACAATATAATTTCAGATGAACAGCCATGACCCTTGCCGTCAACCTCCAGCCAGGTAGAACGGACAACGAGATATTAGTTGAGGATATCAAGAACAACCCGGTATACTACCTGTAAAATTGGGAAGTATGCAAAATACAATAAACTATTGGACGTTCGCACAAAAATTTGATTTAGCGCAATTAAAACAAGAATTTTACATGATCGGAGACAACTATTAAAGATTGAAACAATAAATGGACACCGCCAAATTCGGAAAAGAATACGCAATAGAAATGTTAAACTACAACAGTACAATAGAAAACATTTTAAGAAACATAAAAGATAAATTTAATAGATTAATACCAACAGAACAAATTACAAGACGAAAAAGAGGACTTATTAACGGATTAGGTGTTATAATAAAAGCTATCACAGGCAATTTAGACAACCAAGATGCAAAACGATATAACAACTCCATACAACAGTTAATTGAAAACCAAATGACTTAAAACCATTGTTAGAAACTAACCCAGTCAACTATAATAAAATTCAATGAAACGTTAAAAAAGCTAGTAAATGATCAAGGTAGAATAGCCAATAGAATTCAAACCCTTGAAACTAACATGCAAACCGCAATGTTAGGGAATACGAGACTTAATCAGATTCAATTCGACATTCACTCAAATAATATCAACCCTTACTGTAATCCAACAAATTTTAGCCACATTAGAAATCACTGTAACATTTGCAAAACTAAACACATTACACTCTAGTATTATAGAACCAAGTGACTTATTAAAAGAATTATCACGAATTAGATTATTTATAACTAACAGTAAACTACCCTTCGAAGTAGTAGAATCAAACATACTCATATTTGAAAAAATAGTCATAGTGAAAGGCTATGTAAAAAACAACGAAATCACATTTTTAATAGAAATCCCCAGAGTAGAAAGTAACGCTTATAATTATTATCATTTATTTGCTTTCCCCATGAAAATTATTAGCAGGTATCAAGTTATTATTCCTAAAACCAAGTTCCTTTCCTTAAATAAACTTAGGTATGGCTACACGAACGAAAAATGTAACGTAGTATCACCAAGTCAATATTTATTCCAATCATTAACAACAACAGCTCTTCAACCAGATAGCCCTTGTACAGTTATTAAGATTTTCAAATTATTCTGACAACTGTGAAGCAAAACCAGTACAAATCAGCAGTATGAAAATTTCATCTACGTCGGGAGGAGTTACATATCCCCCAAATCAATATATGATAATTAAATAGAAATTATTAAGAAACTTAAGTTAGATGCAACAATGTAATTCAAGGATAAATAAAAAAAGGTTAATGAAAGTTTACAAGCAAGTTGTGAGAACGAATGTAAATACATTGTATTCCAGACGTAAGTGATACTGCAGGCGCAGGTCACAGACGGTTATAAAAACCGCAATTATTAGAATTACGATTGTTACTTTGTATTGTATAAATTAATAAAGAAATAAGCAGACATGAGCTCTGCAATTCCCACAAAAATGTGAGGAACAGGGACAACATAAATACCCGAGCCCCAAGAAAGTTAATCAGTCTTGCACCGCTCAACTTTTTCATTGTTGGTTGTTCAGGCTACTCACCCTAATTTAAACAGTAATTTCGACTTAGCGTAATTTTATATAGTCTTGTAAAATTTTACTTGTAATTTCTGATTAAATAAAAATTGTTTCAAGAGTTTTTAGAAGAAGACTTTTTAAAAAGGCAGCTCCCAAGGCCCAAAACGTAACTAGTGCAGCGGTAGGATCCAGCAGGGCACTAAGGAAATCTAAAATCGAGTAACTGGTGACCTGAAATATCAATTCCCAATCTGGTAAAACAAAACAAAAATCTGGACAAGGTACAAAATCGACGAAGCCCAAAAAAACAAAACTTGGACAAAGTACAAATATCGACCAAGCCCAAAAAAGGAAAACAGATAAAATCGACGATGAAAATTTTGTAAGTTTATTTATCCAACCAATTTTTTTTTCAATTATTGATATTAGCTAGTAAGAATTTTTATATACGATATTATCGCAATTTAGTATTTATACCATTGATGAAAAAAATTTACTCATTCTTAACAAGAAAACTATAAAGACGCATTTATATGCGCAAATTATTACAAATTATTACAAATCATCACAAACGATACCATCTATTCAGCAAGTCTAAAACTTTAATATATAAAGGGAACGCAATTATTTTACAACAATTTACTATTCACAAAAATCCGAAAGACGTAACGCTCATCACAATATTATAAAGCTATAATTAAATATTTTCAATAGGAAAATATCTAATTATAAAGAAACATTTATGTAGTTTATTATAACAAAACGATTTACTGAAATAGCATCATTCAGAAAACCTAAAACTTTATAATTAGACATTTCAAGGTAACGAAACTGTACAGTTATAAAGAAAGCATTTACGCGCTTATTAATACAAAATCTGACGAGATAATTATAGAAACAATTACTCAGCAGGACCGAAATAAAAACGCACAAATTATAACGCAGTTATTGCAAAAGATTATTACCTACATAAAATCATTCAGAAAATAGAAACTCGCAACAATTGTAACATCTGCGAAGTATAAAAATATACGAATTCAAGGCGACGGTAATTGACGAGACACTACCGAGCAGAAATTCTTTAATGTAATTATAGCAATTAATAACTACATATAAAATATAAGTGAAGCAATTTTTTAAATAACCCAATACAATCCAACCTGAAAAGTAACAATACAAATTGCAAAGTAAATCTCAATTTATACAAAAACTTGATATTAATTAGAACTGAAAGCGACCATTAATCATTAGAACAGTTATGAATTCCGATATGAAGCTCTACATTGAGAGTATCCTCCAATATAATGAAGATCAAGCGCTGCTAACCAACTTTAATACCGCGTGCAAAATATTTTAAAACCTTTTAAAATCAGGAGACAGCGAACGCAATGTGTTACTTTACGCCTAATAATAAATAAACTGACCGGAAAAGCATTAACGCTAATTGCTAGCCGAGATGACTTGATCGAATGGGACGACTTCAAACGTATCCTAATTGCATATTTCGAAGATCAACGCAACATCAAATGTCTGGTCCGCGATTTAATAAACCTACAGATGGAAAATAACTAATCAATTCGATATGAAATGTCAAGACGTACGAAGTTTAATTCTGACAAAACTAAAAGTTGAAGACCCGACCAAAATATCCTCTTATTGAAAACAAAAACGTACGACGAAATGGCACTAGACACCTACATAAACGCATTACCTGAACGGTTATCAGACAAAATAAGATTCCAACATACCAAAAATCTAGAGGAGGCAATGAACATGATTATAGCGAAAAAACGTTGTATATTACCGAAACAGACTATATAACCCTAACGCAAATAAAAACTACTCACCTATAAAACCATACAAGCCGTGAGACAAATATCCACACAACCAAAATTTACACCATTAAACGCGCAAGTAAATCAACCACGAATTAACAGTTCGAACTCTAATAACACAAATTTCTATAACCAATTTAGACAATTTCAGAGACCAACATTTAACACAAATTTTACAAAACCCACATTTACACCAAGGTTTAACCAAAACATAAACCAACCAAGGCAAACATTCGCCGCAAACCTCAACAGAAATACACTGATAACAAATAGCAATAACAACCCCAACAGCTATTACAAAACAAACCCCAATGGACACTTTATCTGGTAACACTAGACAAAACACAAAAATCTTGCAAATCAAACCAAATTATAATCAAAAACTAAACTTCACTTCAGAAGAACTATTCCACCAAAGAAGTGGAAGAATTTAATAATAATCATGATAAGAATAATTATACAAACTCCAGTAGAGACGATGAATCAAATCATTTAGAAAACTATGACCATGACGAACCATGTGAAGAGGACGATGAGGAAAACGCGTGCTCAAATTTTTAATTAGACCGATTCAAATATGACCAAACGTAATTAATTTAAATAATTTCAATCAACAAATCTTACCATACATAGAAATACCCCACCTAGAACTTAAATCATTAATTGACACCGGTTCTTCAAAAACATTAATTAGTCCCCGAACCGTACAAAAACATTATTTAGAGAGAACCTTTTAAAATCAAAACAGCCCACAAAACAACATTATATCAATTTTTAGCGAACGTACCTTTACCAAAAACTTTCAACGTAAAAATGAAACATAAATTTTGCATTTTTGAATTTACCGATAAATACGACGGATCTTCTAAGAAAATTAGGAGCAAACATCAATATAAAAAACCGTTTATTAAGAACAAAGCACGGGCAAATCCCTATTAAATTCCAAAACAGTAATATACAAAACCAGCAAAAATACACCATAGAACCCCGGACAGAGAAAAAATTAAAATTTTAGTAATTTCAAAAAACGACGTAGGCATTATAAACCACATGTGATTCCAACCCAGAGTAGAAATACCCACAGCATTAATACAAATAAAGAACAATTACGCCACTACAACAAAATTTAAAGTCAATGACTATCCCATAGAACTATCTCTGACAAACCCAATTCACATGGAAGAAGTAAACTTTAACGAAATAAAATTAGACGAAAATTTAGAAAACAATTACAACTCTGTAGAAAACGACAGGATGTTAAGAGAAAATTTAATTAACATTCGTTTCAACAACGATATTAATAACGAAGAGGAGAGATCAATTAAAGACTTATGTTTTGAATACCGTGATATATTCCATTGCGAAAGAAAACCTTTAACCTTTACTAACACAGTCAAACACAATATAGAGTTAACGGATAACAAGTCAGTTTTTACCAAAACATACAGACTACCTCAGGCAAGCCAAGAAGAAGCAGATAGACAGGTAGCAGATTTATTAGAACAGAATATAATCCACTACTCAAACTAACCATGGAGCAGTCCTGTATTAATAGTACCAAAGAAATTAGACGTCCCAGGCAAGCGAAAATATCGAATGGTTATAGACTATAGAAAGCTAAACGAAAAAACGGTAGATGACATGATGACAAATATCTACTACCCAATATCACCGAAATTTTAGACAAACTAGATAAATGTCAATATTTTTTAACACTAGACCTCGCCTCGGAATATTATCAAGTAGAAATGGACGAGAAAGACACAGCAAAAACCGCATTTAGCACACCTAGAGAATACTATGAATATAAACGAATGCCATTTGGACTGAAGAACGCACCCGCCACCTTTCAAAGAGTCATGGATAACATTTTACTAGGGCTACACAATGAAAAATGTATTGTGTACTTAGACGACATCATAGTATATTCAACATCACTGGTAGAACACACTGAAAGATCAAGAGAAGTTTTCGAAAGACTAAGAAAAGCACATTTTAAAGTCAACTAGACAAAAGCGAATTCTTACAAAAAGAAGTATCATTTTTAGGACACATAATAACCCCACAAGGAGTTACGCTAAACCCAGACAAGACAAACGCAGTACTAAATTACCCCCTACCCAAAACTAACAAAGAAATCAAAGGATTTTTAGGATTCAGTGGTTATTACCGCAAATTCATCAAAGGTTACGCACAAATAACCAAACCCCTAACAAATTGTTTAAAAAAGAGAAATAAAATTGAACACACCCAAGAATTTATTAAATACGTAGAAAAATTATATGTATACTCACGAATCACCCAGTATTAGAATACCCAGAGTTTTCGAAACCATTTATATTGACAACTGACGCATTAAACGTAGCACTAGGCGCAGCATTGAACCAAGGAAATGTAGGTAGCGATAAACCAATCAGCTACGCATCTAGAATCCTAAACAAAACGAAACAAAAATATAGCACAATAGAGAAAGAATTATTAGCAATAATTTGGACAACAAAATATTTTAGATCATAACTTTATGGAAGAAAATTCTATATATACACCGACCATAGACCATTAGTATGGCTATGCAAACTCAAGGAACCAAACTAAAAACTACAAAGATGGAGAATTAGATTAGAAGAATTCGATTATGAAATTATATACAAAAAAAGCATCTATAACAATAACGCAGACGCATTAAGCAGAATACAACTCAACACGATAGAAACAGAGTCAATTATGGGCAACATAGACGAAATAAAAATAAGAGAAAACCTAGAAGAAATAGACACCATACACTCGACGTAAAACGGCGATCCAAAAACCGCAATTAAAATTTTAAACGAAGCGATAGATATAATCAATTCATAATCACCGAAGTTTTAACAAACCCCAATCCCGTAAAATACACGAAAACAGATAACAAGAAAATATATCAAATCTAAATAACTAAAAACGATAATGAGGAACAAATAATTCGAATTCTAAAAGAATATACCCCCGAGAAAAAACGTTTTTACTTTTATTTTACCACCGAACATTTATATAAACGATTTTCAAAATTATATGTCAGATTATTTAATAACTCTGGCCCTGAAATTATTAGATGTACAAAAATAATTAATAACTTCAGATGACCGTGAAGGAATAAACGACGTAATTAGAGATCAACACGAAGGCAAAACCAACTATCGTGAATACTACTTTGAAGATATGAAAGAACTAACCACATATTTTATCAACCAATGCTAATTATGCGACAAAGCAAAAAATGATAGAACACCCTCAAAAATATCCTCAATGTTAACCAAAACACCCGACAAACCCTTTCAAAAATTACATGCAGACACTCTAGTAGTAGAAGCACAAAACTTTTTAACAATTTTAGACGCTTTCACCAAAGCAGGTCAAGCGATACCCATCACTTCAAAAATATCATCGAGGTATCCCAAGGATTCTTGCAATATTTTACATTTATCGGTACATCCGAAACCATAACTTTAAATAATGGCAACGAATTCAGAAATAAAACGATACAAAATACCCTAGAACTCCATAAAATAAAAATTCATTTTATAATCGAAAATCACCTTGAAACAAACGGATTAATTGAAAGATTACACCTAATCTTATTAGAGCAGATCAGATTATTAAAATTAACTTACAAGAAAGAACACGTTACTAATTTTATGTCATACGCACTAATTGCTTACAATAACACAATCCACTCGGCAACAAATTTAACACCCCTAGAATTGACATTAGGACATTCAGATTCTTGTAACCCTTAGGACATACATTACAACAAAAAAGGATACCAACAGTATGCTAAAGACCATAAAGAAAAACCAAAAATAACTTATAATAAGGTAAAATATAAATTAGAAAATGACAAGGAACTTATTACAACAACCCGCAATAAGAATAGCGACATAAATAAATTTTCAATAGGACAAACCGTATATGAGAAGAAATTTCAAAGTAAAAGAAACAAAACAGCCCCCAGAAAATTAGGCCCGTTTAAAATCAAAAAAATATCAGACAAAAATATAGCCGTAGTAGACAACGGAAAAATAGTAAAACATATTCATTTGAAAAACCTAAGACACAATATAATTTCAGATGGACAACCATGACCCTTGCCGTCAACCTCCACCCAGGTAGAACGGACAACGACATATTAGTTGAGGACATTAAGAACAACCCGGTATACTACCAGTAAAATTGGGAAGTTTGCAAAATACAATAGACTATTGGACGTTCGCACAAAAATTTGATTTAACGGAATTAAAACAAGAATTTTACGTGATCGGAGACAACTATTACAGATTGAAACAATAAATGGACACCGCCAAATTCGGAAAAGGATACGCAATAGAAATGTTAAACTACAACAGTACAATAGAAAACATTTTAAGAAACATAAAAGATAAATTTAATAGATTAATACCAACAGAACAAATGACAACACGAAAAAAATGACTTATTAACGGATTAGGTATTATAATAAATCTATCACAAGCAATTTAGACAACCAAGATGCAAAACGATATGACAACTCCATACAACAGTTAATTGGAAACCAAAACGACTTAAAAACCAAAGTTAGAAACCAAATATCTCTAACCCAGTCAACTATAATAAAATTCAATAAAAGGTTAAAAAAGCTAGTAAAAAATCAAGGCAGTATAGCCAATAGAATTCAAACCCTTGAAACTAACATGTAAACCACAATGTTAGGGAATACGAGACTTAATCAGATTCAATTCGATATTCACTCAAATAATATCAACCCTTACTGTAATCCAACAAATTTTAGCCACATTAGAAATCGCTGTAACATTTGCAAAACTAAACACATTACACGCTAGTATTTTAGAACCAAGTGACTTATTAAAAAAATTATTAAGAATTAGATCATTTATAACTAACAGTAAACTACCCTTCGAAGTAGTAGAATCAAACATACTCATATTTGAAAAAATAGTCATAGTGAAAGGCTATGTAAAGAACAACGAAATCACATTTTTAATAGAAATCCCCATAGTAGAAATTAACACTTATAATTATTATCATTTATTTGCTTTCCCCATGAAAATTATTAGCAGGTATCAAGCTATTATTCCTAAAACCAAGTTCCTTTCCTTAAATGAACTTAGGTATGGCTACACGAACAAAAAATGTAACGTAGTATCACCAAGTCAATATTTATTCCAATCATTAACAACAACAGCTATTCAACCAGATAGCCCTTGTACAATTATTAAGATTTTCAAATCATTATGACAACTGTGAAGCAAAACGAGTACAAATCAGCAGTATGAAAATTTCATCTACGTGGGGAGGAGTTACATATCCCCCAAATCAATATATGTATAATTAAATAGAAATTATTAAAAAACTTAAGTTAGATGCAACAATGTAATTCAAAGATAAATAAAAAAAGGTTAATGACAGTTCACAAGCAAGTTGTGAAAACGAATGTAAATATATTGTATTCCAGACGTAAGTGATACTGCAGGTGCAGGTCACAGACGGTTATAAAAACCGCAATTATTAGAATTACGATTGTTACTTTGTATTGTATAAATTAATAAAGAAATAAGCAGACATGGGCTCTGCAATTCCCACAAAAATGTGAGGAACAGGGACAACATAAATACCCGAGCCCCAAGAAAGTTAATAAGTCTTGCACCGCACAACTTTTTCATTGTTGGTTGTTCAGGCTAATCACCCTAATTTAAACAGTAATTTCGACTTAGCGTAATTTTATAAAGTTTTGTAAAATTTTACTTGTAATTTCTGATTAAATAAAAATTGTTTCAAGAGTTTTTGGAAGAAGACTTTTTAAAAAGGCAGCTCCCAAGGCCCAAAACGTAACTGGTGCAGCGGTAGGATCCAGCAGGGCACTAAAGAAATCTAAAATCAAGTAACTGGTGACCTGAAATATCAATTCCCAATCTGGAAGAACAAAACAAAAATCTGGACAAGGTACAAAATCGACGAAGCCCAAAAAAAAAACAAAACTTGGACAAGGTACAAAAATTGACCAAGCCCAAAGACGGAAAGCAGATGAAATCGACGATGAAAATTTTGTAAGTTCATTTATCCCAACCAATTTTTTTTTCAATTATTGATATTAGCTAGTAAGAATTTTTATATACGATATTATCGCAATTTAGTATTTATACCATTGATGAAAAGAATTTATTCATTTTTAACAAGAAAACTATAAAGACGCATTTATATGCGCAAATTATTACAAATTATTACAAATCATCACAAACGATACCATCTATTCAGCAAGTCTAAAACTTTAATATATAAAGGGAACGCAATTATTTTACAACAATTTACTATTCACAAAAATCCGACAACATTATAAAGCTATAATTAAATATTTTCAACAGGAAAATATCTAATTATAAAGAAACATTTATGTAATTTATTATAACAAAACGATTTACTGAAATAGCATCATTCAGAAAACCTAAAACTTTATAATTAGACATTTCAAGGTAACGAGACTGTACAGTTATAAAAAAAAGCATTTACGCGCTTATTAATACAAAATCTGACGAGATAATTATAGAAACAATTACTCAGCAGGACCGAAATAAAAACCTACAAATTATAACGCAGTTATTGCAAAAGATTATTACCTACATAAAATCATTCAGAAAATAGAAACTCGCAACAATTGTAATATCTGCGAAGTATAAAAATATACGAATTCAAGGCAACGGTAATTGACGAGACACTACCGAGCAGAAATTCTTTAATGTAATTATAGCAATTGATAACTACATATAAAATATAAGTGAAGCAATTCTTTAAATAACTAATACAATCCAACCTGAAAAGTAACAATACAAATTGCAAAGTAAATCTCAATTTATACAAAAACTTGATATTAATTAGAACTGAAAGCGACCATTAATCATTAGAACAATTATGAAGCTCTATATTGAGAGTATGCCCCAATATAATGGAGATCAAGCGCTGCTAATCAACTTTAATACCGCGTGCGAAATATTTTTAAATACCTTATAAAATCAGGAGACAACGAACGCAATGTTTTACTTTTACGCTTAATAATAAATAAACTGACCGGAAGGGCATTAACGTTAATTGCTAGCCGAGATGATTTGATCGAATGGCACGACTTCAAACGTATTCTAATTGCATACTTCGAAGATCAACGCAACATCAGATGTCTGGTCCGCGATTTAATAAACCTACAGATGGAAAATAACCAATCACCCTATCAATTCGGTATGAAATGTCAAGACGTACAAAGTTTAATTCTGACAAAACTAAAAGTTGAAAAACCCGACTAAAATATCCTCTTATTGAAAACAAAAACGTACGACGAAATGGCACTAGACACCTACATAAACGCATTACCTGGTTATAAGACAAAATAGGATTCCAACATCCCAAAAATCTAGAGGAGGCAATGAACATGATTATAGCAAGAGAACGTTGTATATTACCGAAACAGACTATATAACCCTAACGCAAATAAAAACTACTCACCTATAAAGCCATACAAGCCGCGAGACAAATATCCACACAACCAAAATTTACACCATTAAACGCGCAAGTAAATCAACCACGAATTAACAGTTCGAACTCTAATAACACAAATTTCTATAACCAATTTAGACAATTTCAGAGACCAACATTTAACACAAATTTTACAAAACCCACATTTACACCAAGGTTTAACCAAAACATAAACCAACCAAGGCAAACATTCGCCGCAAACCTCAACAGAAATACACTGATAACAAATAGCAATAACAACCCCAACAGCTATTACAAAACAAACCCCAATGGACACTTTATCTGGTAACACTAGACAAAACACAAAAATCTTGCAAATCAAACCAAATTATAATCAAAAACTAAACTTCACTTCAGAAGAACTATTCCACCAAAGAAGTGGAAGAATTTAATAATAATCATGATAAGAATAATTATACAAACTCCAGTAGAGACGATGAATCAAATCATTTAGAAAACTATGACCATGACGAACCATGTGAAGAGGACGATGAGGAAAACGCGTGCTCAAATTTTTAATTAGACCGATTTAAATATGACCAAACGTAATTAATTTAAATAATTTCAATCAACAAATCTTACCATACATAGAAATACCCCACCTAGAACTTAAGTTATTAATTGACACCGGTTCTTCAAAAACATTAATTAGTCCCCGAACCGTACAAAAACATTATTTAGAGAGAACCCTTTAAAATCAAAACAGCCCACAAAACAACATTATATCAATTTTAGCGAACGTACCTATACCAAAACTTTCAACGTAAAATGAAACATAAATTTTGCATTTTGAATTTACCGATAAATACGACGGATCTTCTAAGAAAATTAGGAGCAAACATCAATATAAAAAACCGTTTATTAAGAACAAAGCACGGGCAAATCCCTATTAAATTCCAAAACAGTAATATACAAAACCAGCAAAAATACACCATAGAACCCCGGAAAAAGAAAAAATTAAAATTTTAGTAAATTTAAAAAACGACGTAGGCAATATAAACCGCATGTGATTCCAACCCAGAGTAGAAACACCCACAACATTAGTACAAATAAAGGACAATTACGCCACTAGAACAAAATTTAAAGTCAAATGACTATCCCATAAAACTATCTCTGGCAAACCCAATTAACATAGAAGAAGTGAACTTTAACGAAATAAAAATAGACGAAAATTTAGAAAACAATTACAACTCTGTAGAAAACGACAGGATGTTAAGAGAAAATTTAATTAACATTCGTTTCAACAACGACATTAATAACGAAGAGGAGAGATCAATTAAAGACTTATGTTTTGAATACCGTGATATATTCCATTGCGAAAGAAAACCTTTAACCTTTACTAACACAGTCAAACACAATATAGAGTTAACGGATAACAAGTCAGTTTTTACCAAAACATACAGACTACCTCAGGCAAGCCAAGAAGAAGCAGATAGACAGGTAGCAGATTTATTAGAACAGAATATAATCCACTACTCAAACTAACCATGGAGCAGTCCTGTATTAATAGTACCAAAGAAATTAGACGTCCCAGGCAAGCGAAAATATCGAATGGTTATAGACTATAGAAAGCTAAACGAAAAAACGGTAGATGACATGATGACAAATATCTACTACCCAATATCACCGAAATTTTAGACAAACTAGATAAATGTCAATATTTTTTAACACTAGACCTCGCCTCGGAATATTATCAAGTAGAAATGGACGAGAAAGACACAGCAAAAACCGCATTTAGCACACCTAGAGAATACTATGAATATAAACGAATGCCATTTGGACTGAAGAACGCACCCGCCACCTTTCAAAGAGTCATGGATAACATTTTACTAGGGCTACACAATGAAAAATGTATTGTGTACTTAGACGACATCATAGTATATTCAACATCACTGGTAGAACACACTGAAAGATCAAGAGAAGTTTTCGAAAGACTAAGAAAAGCACATTTAAAGTCAACTAGACAAAAGCGAATTCTTACAAAAGAAGTATCATTTTTAGGACACATAATAACCCCACAAGGAGTTACGCTAAACCCAGACAAGACAAACGCAGTACTAAATTACCCCCTACCCAAAATTAACAAAGAAATCAAAGGATTTTTATAACTCACTGGTTATTACCGCAAATTCATCAAAGGTTACGCACAAATAACCAAATCCCTAACAAATTGTTTAAAAAAGGGAAATAAAATTGAACACACCCAAGAATTTATTAAATCCGTAGAAAAAATTAAATGTATACTCACGAATCACCCAGTGTTAGAATACCCAGAGTTTTCGAAACCATTTATATTGACAACCGACGCATTAAACGTAGCACTAGGCGCAGCATTGAACCAAGGAAAAGTAGGTAGCGATAATCCAATCAGCTACGCATCTAGAATCCTAAACAAAACGAAACAAAAATATAGCACAATAGAGAAAGAATTATTAGCAATAATTTGGACAACAAAATATTTTAGACCATAACTTTATGGAAGAAAATTCTATATATACACCGACCATTGACCATTAGTATGGCTATGCAAACTCAAGGAACCAAACTAAAAACTACAAAGATGGAGAATTAGATTAGAAGAATTCAATTATGAAATTATATACAAATAGGCATCTATAATAAACACGCAGACGCATTAAGCAGAATACAACTCAACGCAATAGAAACAAATAGAACAAATAGAAACAAAAATAAGAGAAGACCCAGAAGAAATAGACACCATACACTCGACGTAAAACGGCGAACCAAAAACCGCAATTAAAATTTCAAACGAAGCGATAGATATAATCATTCATAATCACCGAAGTTTTAACCAACCCCAATCCCGTAAAATACACGAAAACAGATAACAAGAAAATATATCAAATCCAAATAACTAAAAACGATAATGAGGAACAAATAATTCGAATTCTAAAAGAATATACCCCGAGAAAAACGTTTTACTTTTATTTCACCACCGAACATTTATATAAACGATTTTCAGAATTATATGTCAGATTATTCAATAACTCTGGCCCTGAAATTATTAGATGTACAAGAAAATTAATAACTTCAGATGACCGTGAAGGAATAAACGACGTAATTAGAGATCAACACGAAGGCAAAACCAACTATCGTGAATACTACTTTGAAGATATGAAAGAACTAACCACATATTTTATCAACCAATGCTAATTATGCGACAAAGCAAAAAATGATATAACACCCTCAAAAATATCCTCAATGTTAACCAAAACACCCGATAAACCCTTTCGAAAATTACATGCAGACACTCTAGTAGTAGAAGCACAAAACTTTTAACGCTTTCACCAAAGTAGGTCAAGCGATACCCATCACTTCAAAAATATCATCGACGTAACCCAAAGATTCTTGCAATATTTTACATTTTACGGTACATACCAAACCATAACTTTAAATAATGGCAACAAATTCAGAAATGAAACGATACAAAATACCCTAGAACTCCATAAAATAAAAATTCATTTTATAACCGAAAACCACCCTGAATCAAACGGATTAATTGAAAGATTACACCTAACCTTATTAGAGCAGATCAGATTATTAGGATTAACTTACAAGAAAGAACACGTTACTAATTTGATGTCATACGCACTAATTGCTTACGATAACACGATCCACTCATCAACAAATTTTACACCCTAGAATTAACATTAGGACATTCAGATTCTCGTAACCCTGTAACGTGCAATTTTTGTAGTTTTAAACTTTTACGCTGTTTCCCAATTTATAAATGCATTTCTGCAAATTGCTGTTTCGGTATTTGATATTTATTAACTCGCGTGTAGTAATTTAAAGATAGATAAATCGAAAATTATAAACCGCTGTAATTAATTATTATATATGATTGCGGCATTCACGTTTTGGGTATTCCTCATGTATATTTTGACATTTTAAGTAAAGTGTAAATAATGTTTTGCTTCAAATTCTAGTCTAATTATTGTAATAATAAAATAATATTTAAATGTGGGAAAAATATTAGTGTAGATAAGCGAACCACAAAGTGTTAATGCCTTTGAGTAGATAACAAACATAGCACAGAATATGTGTATCAAATATTTGATATTTTGTAAGGTAAAAGTTAATTATGCTGAAGTGAATTATAGAGTGCATCGTTCTTGTCTTGCCGTAAAGATAAATTTTGTTCCTTATGTGGTTATTAGCAAGTCTAGATAAGAGACGATAAGAAGTGTTATGGAACGAGTTGAATAAACAGGCGAGGAGTCGTGTTTTGTTCTTTATTCCGATATACTAAGTACGTTAAAAATTCTGTTTTCCTTTTTGCTTTGACTAGTGATAATCAATGCGGGATTTAATTTTCGTATTGTTCATGTACGAGCACGGCACGATTTTTTAGTTGTTTTCTGTGAAATAAAAATTGTATATTAACTGTACAAAAGTGTTTTACGGAACATTTCGACGGACGTACTTTAGTGATACACGTGCTTTACTCATTGTGGTTTTCCTAGTTGCTTTGTCTTTTTGATTTTTTTTTAAACTATGTGTGTGCAATCTAGTTTCGCGGTTCTTTTTCTTTTCAAAGTAGCGCACACTTTGGATTAGTTACAGTGCTACTGTAGTTTCTGAATTTTCTAACAACAAAGAATCTAAAATAGATCTTTGCTTGTGCAAGTTTCGTGTTTGTGAAATATAATAGATTACCGGTTTACTAAGGTATTGGCGAAAATTTCTCACTGCTTTTTGGGATGTTTATGAAAATAATATACATTTGGTCCCAGTTGAAATCAAACTAGTGCTTCAGAATATTTCGAAATTATGGTCTTAGGAAATAGAATTATCAAGAAATTTATCAACTACCTAGCTCCGACGCGTGATATTGTCTGCTGCTAACCCCAGTGAAATACGTAGGTGTGATTAGTGTAAAGTGTGAGAAGTCCCATCAACACCCTCACAGTCAAGGGTGAAGTGCTTCGTTAGTGCTGGACATCGTTGAATCTCACACTTCCGTTGCAAGGAAGCGTCTCTGAAGGACTTTTGTAAGTTGAACTATTTCCTACTTATTACTACTTTAAATATCTATCCGTTGTTTTGCCATATCTTCGTCGTTATGATACTTTTTACAATAGACTTGCATGCTATTTTAAAAAAAAAAAAGAAAGAATCAATGCTACTGAATTACTCATATCAATTGTGTCTTACCTATTTAATTTTTTTAAACTTTTTGTCTGATTTATGTTTAATTGGTGTGTGAGGAAACGTTTCTGCTACTCCCCAATATTACCTCACTGTGTACTAAATATTTTTCTGTATTGCTTTTACCGTTATTATATTATATAGTTTATCGAAACAGTTTCTTTTTTTTCATTCTACATAGTACTGAATAACTTAGACTTTTCATTGCTGCTATGCTTTTTCTTTATTTCAGGTTTGCAGGACTAATCTTTTTTATTACAGGTTTACTATTCTAATTTCTTTTATTGCAGGTACTGTTACTAACTCCTTACCGCCGCATCCATCATAGGTCAGTCTGCTTTCTACAACCCCCCTCCCTACTCTCCGATTGAGCCGGGTCATTTCTTGACTTTCTTTGTGTTACGTAACATAGATTTTTGGCGCCCAACGTTGCAGCCGCTATTTAACGTAACAACCCTTAGGACATACATTACAACAAAGAAGGATACCAACAGTATGCTAAAGACCATAAAGAAAAACCAAAAATAACTTATAATAAGGTAAAATATAAATTAGATAATGACAGGAGTATATTACAACAACCCGCAATAAGAATACCGACATAAATAAATTTTCAATATGACAAACCGTATATAAAAAGAAATTTCAAAGTAAAAGACACAAAACGACCCCCAGAAAATTAGGCCCGTTTAAAATCAAAAAAATATCAGACAAATATATAGCCGTAGTAAACAACGAAAAAATATTAAATCATATTCATTTTAAAAACCTAAGACACCATATAATTTCAGATGGACAGCCATGACCCTTGCCGTCAACCTCCACCCAGGTAGAACGGACAACGAGATATTAGTTGAGGATATCAAGAACAACCCGGTATACTACCAGTAAAATTGGAAAGTATGCAAAATACAATAAACTATTGGACATTCGCACAAAAATTTAATTTAGTGCAATTAAAACAAAAATTTTACATGATCGGAGACAACTATTACAGATTGAAACAATAAATGGACACCGCCAAATTCGGAAAAAAATACGCAATAGAATTGTTAAACTACAACAGTACAATAGAAAACATTTTAAGAAACAGAAAAGATAAATTTAATAGATTAATACCAACAGAACAAATTACAACACGAAAAAGAGGACTTATTAACGGATTAGGTATTATAATAAAAGCTATCACAGGCAATTTAGACAACCAAGATGCAAAACGATATGACAACTCCATACAACAGTTAATTGAAAACCAAAACGACTTTAAAACCATTGTTAGAAACCAAATATCTCTAACCCAGTCAACTATAATAAAATTCAATGAAACGTTAAAAAAGCTAGTAAAATATCAAGGCAGTATAGCCAATAGAATTTAAACCCTTGAAACTAACATGTAAACCACAATGTTAGGAATGCAAGACAATCAGATTCAATACGATATTTACTCAAATAATATCAACCCTTACTGTGTACTGGCCCGCCCTTGAAATATGAATACTTTTGTATATTAGGATCTTGTAGGTATAGGTCAGTCGGGTTAAGGATGCGATGCCGTGCGGTTGTGTTGTCTAGGCACGTGTCCTCTGATCGTGTATTAATGATAGTTGATTTGTAAACTTAGTGAATTATTTAGTAGTTTTATTCGATGTGGTAGTGACAACATCTTTGAAATTCGTCATTGTTGGATTACTATAACAGATAAGTTTGAGTAGTTAAAATTTTGTTCATTTGCGAATAGCAACGCTGTATGTGTATATCTATAAGGAGTGTCGTTTAACCTCGTTGCGATTGTATTTTACGGCACGCCAAGCATTATGCATTTGCTTCTACTTTGTTACATTATTTTATAACATTATTTCATTAAACCCATATAAAATAGTCTGCGAGTTGGTTCATTCGATCTAAACAGGTAATAGCGAGACAAAGAAACTATACAGGAATCTACGTATATCCAGGAGGCTAGCCAGGGCCAACACCTCAAGGGCAACCGCTTCTGTGACGAGTCATAAAGCAAAAACAAACATTATAACTGCAATCCAACAAATTTTAGCTACCTTAGAAAACGCTGTAACATTCGCAAAACTAAACACATTACACTCTAGTGTTATAGAACCAATGGACTTATTAAATGAATTATTAAGAATTAGATCACTTATAACTAACAGGAAACTACCCTTTGAAGTAGTAGAATCAAACATACTCATATTTGAAAAAAAAGCCATAGCGAAAGGTTATGTCAAGAATAACGAAATCACATTTTTAATAGAAATCTCCATAGTATAAAGTAACACTTATAATTATATTTGCATTCCCCATGAAAGTTACTAGCAGGTATCAAGTTATTATCCCTAAAACCAAGTTCCTTTCCTTAAATGAACTTAGGTATGACTACGCGAACGAAAAATGTAACGAAGTATCACCAAGTCAATATTTATGCCAATCATTAACAACAGCAGCTATTCAACCAGATAGCTCTTGTGAAGTACAATTATTAAGATTTTCAAATCATTATGACAACTGTGAAGAAAAACCAGTACATATCAGCAGTATGAAAATTCAAAAAGTTACGGAAAACAAATGGATTGCTGTATTTCCACAAGAAGTAATAGCAACCGCCCATTGCAACCAAAACGAGAACAATTTAGCATTAACTGGAAGTACAGTAATCACCTTTAAGGAAGACTGTTATCTAAAACTGAAGAACGAAATTATTCGAGTATATCAAAACCCAACAGTAACCAAGAAATTCACAAACTTACCAGAACTACAGTTCAAGATTACACAACCCGAAGACGACAAAAGCAACAAGAAACAAATACAACTAGAACACCTACACTTAGACGATCTCAACCACGCCATGAAGCTAATGGACAATTACAAAGAACGCTTAAGTGAGTTAAAAGTGCCAAAATTACATTATGATAACATAAGTGTTTGGATAATTTTATCAATTATTGTAATCATTTTATTAACTATGTACGTATTGTATAAAATGTATCTTAGATATAAGAATAAAGAAAGAAATTTTAATCATAATGAAACAAAGGTAAATAAAGAAACAATAAATGTAGCCTTAGGGACAATGCAATTAAAAAAAATTAAGCAAAACCGTTAATTTTTTATCTACGTCGGGAGGAGTTACATATCCCCCAAATCAATATATGTATAATTATTAAGAAACTTAAGTTAGATGCAACAATGTACTTGAAGGATAAATAAAGAAAAGGTTAATGAAAGTTTACAAGCAAGTTGTGAGAACGAATGTAAATACATTGTATTCCGGACGTAAATGATACTGCAGGTGCAGGTCACAATCGGTTATAAAACCGCAATTATTAGAATTGAGATTGTTACTTTGTATTGAATAGATTAATAAAGAAATAAGCAGAAATGAACTCTACAATTCCCAGAGACCTGTGAGAGACGGAAGCCCCAAGAAAGTTAGTCAGGCTTGAGCCGCACAACTTTTGCATTGTTGGTTGTTTAGGCTACTCACCCTAATTTAAACAGTAATTTTGACTTAGAGTAATTTTATATAGTTTTGTAGAATTCCACTTGTAATTTCTAATTAAATAAAAATTGTTTCAAAAGTTTTTGGAAGAAGACTTTTTAAAAAGACAGCTCCCAAGGCCTAAAATGTAACTCGCCTACCATTGAAAATCGGTGAAATGAACGGTATACTTTTACAAAACAATAGAAGCGGAAAAATAAAAAAGATTAAAAAGATATGGCACAAAACTGTGCTGTATTTAACAAAAAAAAAAGCAGCTGCTATGTTCGAAAACAACAAACAAGAAAAAAATTATAAAAGTATGTGTGGAGCACAGCACTGTTCGGCTGTGAAGCATGAACAGTAGGAGAAGCAGACAGGAAAAAGATAGAAACCTTTAAAATGCTGTGCTACAGATGTATAATGTAGGTATCATAAACAGATTGCTACGTACTTTGACGTAACATAAAAAAACCAAGAGAAAGAAAAAAAGGAAGTAAGTATGACCGGGCTCAATCGGTGAGTGGGCGGGGTTTTATACCTATAGATAAATAAAAAACGAACCTGAAATACATAGAGAGAAAATTTATTTACACTCACTCATTCACACTCGGAACAAAACATACAAAGGAAACGAAAGAACTTATAATTACACAAAATATGTATACAACACAGTAAAAAAAAATTATTCATTAAAATGGCGAGCTGTAGTTTTTAGGCAACTAGCCCCTGACAGTAACTAGAAAAAAGAAAAACAAACGCAATCTTAAAAACCACAGCTCTAGATCATCTTAAATATAAACTTAAACTATATTTACATACATAATAACCACATTTTCCAATGTGCCAGCAAGTCTTTAAACTGTTTTTACATAAATAATTCTTATAGTTTTAGTAATTTATAACCAAATAGTAAAGCAGTACGAAAAGAGCAGGAAATACCCTGAAACTTATTTTTTATAGTTGGATGGGCGCCAGTATAACGTATCTTTCTAAATGGGCGCCAGTGCACAAAAATCTTTCGCTTCCTTCACAGAGAATCGAAGAAAGGGCCATCTTCCGACATAGCTAGAGATCTATTCCTGGGTAGAGCAATAAGAAGTGGGGGATAAGTCGAATTTTGTTTGCAAACAAAAGCTAAATTAAGTTAAATAGGCGCCACCAAGTCCTGAGATACTCACGATAAGAGCAAAGCACAGTTCTAAGGGCGGACGTGGAAACCCAAAGATAAAACGATCGCCTTCGTTAACAAAAACCTGTCTTATACAAATAAGACGCAGCTCCTGTAAGAAATTACAAAGATTAAATAAAAAAAATGTAGAAGACCATTTGTGTCCTATAAAAGTATCAAAAATAAAAAATGTATATCCAATATGATATTGGCACAAAATTATTACCCAAAAATTCTACCTTTATGTTATCAGATTTGATCGCATTTGACCAAAATAAAAGTCTCAAAGTTTAACTAATTGTTTACTGAAGTAAAAAAAACTTTCTTTTAAAAATTCATAACTTTTAACATGCAAAAAATTCTCAACAATAACATTTATAACAAAATCAAAATTTTGTCTTTTTAAAGCAAAAGACTGCTCTCTAAACATAAGCTTGTTTTAAATATTTGATCAAAATAATTTGTAACCACAATGCATTGAACTATCATTTCTATCCTGGGCAGATCTTATCAGGTAGATTAAAGTTTCATAATTATTACGCAGCGTGTATTTAAATTTTGCAATAAAGTGAAATAAACTTCCATGTACTTAACAAATTAAGAATAAACAAAAGTTCACTGCGATTACTTATCAAGTACTTCTTGTATTAAGTATATAAATGTTCATAACCTCAAAAATTTTGTGTGAACACAAATGCAAACACTTTGCAATTGTCACTAAACGAATTTAAATTTTTTATACTTAGTTTTTATAATTTATCTGTGAATAAAAGCTAATTTCAAGATTGAAGAATGTTTAATTTGAATTTTAGGAGAGCTGCACGAAACATCTGCTTTCACAACAAACATCTGTCAAATGTGCTACATCACAAAAAAGTATAACGTCGAAAATATACCTTAAAATTTATCTGAAGTTCAAATGGAACAAAGCTTACAATTATATAAACCTAACCTGACAAAATTTTTTTCTACGGTTTGTAAAACCAGTTCAACAATAATCGAAAGTGAAACAGATCATATGTTCATAAACATGATAGCAAATTTCGTGTTTTCCATATGACCGTCTTTTTATCAAAGGCTAACGACATTCTAAACACATGCAAAAATTTCTTAAATTTAATAACGAACCAAACTGCATCTGATTCTCCTAGACAAATCCGAACAGAAATTCCATCAGTTCCAAACAATACTATAAGCCATTTCAAATTTAGGATAACATCAATTACGACCACATGTCTGGATTCTCAAATCCTTGTACAGAACCATACAACTTGCAAAACAAATTCTCACTTGTACTTCTCTATAGTTTTTTGTAGACGCGCGTTAGTAGAAGTTATTGAAATTTATTCAAGTCTACCATGACTTGACCGCTCACCAAATAATTCAATCGAAGGTCGCAGGTCTGTAGTCTCGAAAACATCTTGATGAATTGATAGCTCAGCTGCGACTAACGAACCAAACTAGAACGAATGATAGCGACGATTCACAGACTCGCGGTTAAAGGTGGCGAAATACGAAAGAAACAGGATTGCTAGAGATGCTCGACAAAATAACTTTATGCCACACAGATATTTTACTACAAGAAGATTATTAAAACGAAGCGTTCCATTATGTACTATATGGAACATTATTAAAGGATAAGTCACGCTTGGCGCATTATCCTCGTAATTCAATGCGAATAAATACTGAGCAAATTAAACATGTTACAACCCAAAATGGTTTAATAATTTTCGTATGTACAAATTAAATTTACCAATGCCATAGTTGAACGGTACAATCACAGGCGTTCTGGTTCCGAAGTGAGAAGCGGATACAAAGAAAAAAAGAACTCACCATCGAGTTACTGACATCGGAGTGGAGGCTATCGCTGGTCCACGTCAGCGAGTGGGTAGGCCTATGCCCAGGCAGAACGCATTTGACCTCCCATTACCGGAAGAGACGACAGCTCAAGGGATTAACATGTCCCCCGCAGGGAGCTAAAATAATTACGAACCATAAATTAATTTATTAAAGTCGAAAAGTATTGTTTTATACAAACTCTAAATACCCACCACGCTAGATAATGCGTGCCAGAAAGTCGTATAACGCAAAAAACAGAACGAAACAAAGCAGGACGGATGTTTTCTTGTTGGTATTTGAACAGAAAATAAATATTACAATTGTTTAGTTAAAGAACCAAAGCTCAAGGAAATAAAACAGGAAAACCCGAATTTTATTGAAATAAATTCGCCGAATTCTTTAAAAAGGGAAAACACGCCAGCATTTAATTAGTGAATACTTGGAAAGACTCCTATCTAATTATGGCGTAAATTCCACGTTAAGAAATTCTTAGAAAGGATATTTATTTTTAATGAGCAGAAAGATTTATCAAGTAAAATATATAGGATGTTTATTATTAATTACAATACAAATTTTAATACACGAAAGGGGATTTAAGTTAAAAATTATTGTATATAAACTAATCAATTATTTACGAAAATGAACGTAACAAGATCACGTTAAGAACAAAGGGGTTCTAGAAATAGTAGGGAAGAAAAATATCTGTGGAAAACAGTAAAATAATAGTAGAGATAGGATGATAGGTCACGTTCTAAGACAATTGGAGAATAGTGCGGGATATATCAGAAGCACAGAAAAGTGAAATAAGAGGTTGAGGTAAACATAGATTCGCCTATTCCACACAGATAGTAAAAGATGTAGGCGATGGGAATTTTAAGGAAATGTGTAGGTTAGCTCAGAATAGAAAACAATGGAGCTACTCGTTTAACTAGTTCGAGAACTGAAGACCTAACGATGATGGCTTAAATCTTTAAGCCTGTACGATCAATAAGCAAAGAAGGTGCTTTAGCAAAACTTGATAACTGGCTCATAGTTGTATTATTTTACGGTATAAATTAGTAAGAAACTTTTTTTAACAATAAATTATCACTTTAAAAATTTCTAATTTGGTTTAATTTATTTTAAGGAAACCGTTTTGATTGAAAAATGTGATAAGCTGCAGCAAATAATTTTCGCAACTAATTGTGAAATATATACACATTCGTTGCGGTAGTGTATAATGCAGATGACGAATCTTTTAATTTCTTAGTTCTCTTTTCTCATGAATTTATTGTTTTAATGCATTTACAAGTACGGAAATATAGTAGATGGAGACAAGTCTGTTACGGCCCTAAAAGGAATTGTCTTCAACGACCGCGAACATTCTCAGAAAACAACAATCAATAATGCAACTTTTTATTAACGTGTAGAAAAGATAAGTGTCAAAGTACGCATATTAAAATAACGGGGTTGACGATGTTAACGCACCCCGTATAATGACATCACGCCAACTATTTCGGCGATAACGGGTTTCCGCGTGGATTACATATGTTCCTACAAATTTCCTCCGGATCTGCAAGGCCAAAGTCGTTGCCCTTTGGTGTCTGTTCTTCAGTACCATCACTCCCATATATCTGCCACCGATCCCCGCAATTCACCTGCCACGCAAAATCGTATTGGTAGACTGGTCACTTCAGTTGTCTATGCATAACTTGGTTGGTTACCGACCGTGTATCGTGGAACGACTCTTCTTCAGAAGTCGCTGGTACTTAACACGGTGACGAACACGACGCGCTCTTGTTTTTCACTACTTTTACGAAGTGCTCGGATTCAACACCTGATGGATAACAACATTCTCGTAAATGGACTACTATTAGTGCTTCCGTTATGTGGCGGCTGTCGTGCGACTGCCATCCGGCTTAACTTTATCATATAATCCTTGTTAAGCTTCTTGTGCGCGTTAGATACTCAATAACATGTGGTTTAGATTAATTGTTACTCCTTCAAGCTACTACTAACAGTCAAAAAGGTAAGAATTAGAATATTTTGCACATGATTAGTTGGTCCAACGTCTCTGGTAGCTACCAAAACTAGGTAGTAATCAAGAATGTGAAGTGCTTGAAGCAATCTTGGAGCACTGTTAAATTACAGGGGCACGCATTCTGATATCGCGGATACAGATTCCACAGACAACCACCTCGGGCAAACTTGTCTTCGAAATAACCTGCTGTTCGAACATCACCATTCATATAAAAATATTTAATGTTAAGAGTTCCAGCTTTTTAAAATCCAACTTTAAATAATGGTAGCAGATAGCGTCTTGCCAGTAAAGTTCTAAGCGTGCTAAGAAAATAATGTTGAAAATAAATTTTCCGGTTTTTACGGTATTAGTTACCTATTACCATCATCTTCATGAATATATTTATTGGTCAATACTCTGTCGTGGTCGTTGTTCAACAGCGCTTCGTCTACCTAATTTCAAATTAAAACGAAGGAATTTTGATTCCTCATTCCGTCATAAAATAATAGAACTTCGTCGCGATCGAGAACTATAAAGTTTGCTGTCGCTTGCCTACCGCTACTTTGCTCTTAAGTTTCTAGGAAACTGTTTAGCGGAACTTCTGAAAGAAACATGTTAATTCAGTGAATGGTATTCAGGACAAACATGCGTGTAAAGTTCTCACACATACAGCCGTTCGTGGTTGTTAAGTACTCCATGGAATTACGGGTTCAATTGTTATAGATAAATAAAGAGCAAGTTTTTTAAACTTGCAAGACCTACTAAGTGCAAAAGGTGTAAAAAAATGCGTTATTTATTTTAGGTGTTTGTTGTGCTGAGCCCTGAAGGTGTGTAATTTTATCCTGTTCTTTATTCATTAGCACTTCCTGCTTAAGGTAATTATCGACGGTATTGTTCGAAAGTAAAGCAACCCAAGTGTGTACATAGGTACATAAAAATCGTTTTAGTTTATCAAATAATGGTTAAAAGGATTGGCTATTTTGTATTTATTTTACATTACGGTAAATTTGTCGTAGAAAATAGATTTTACAAATGCTTTTAGACCGGAATCTTGAAAATAATCAGTAACATTTAGATATTTTAAAGTATATACCTGAAATGTAAATCATGTACTTTTTTTAATTATTGCTATTTTTAAAAAGAATCCAAATTTAACAATAAAAATTGCATTTATAATAAATTTCCTAACGCCCTTGATAATTATAAATTCTACAAAATTTGAAATGATTTGCGACATGGTAAAATGGAAGAATGTTATGAGTACCGTTACTCAAGGTGAAGTCGAATGATTTTTGCAGTTTTTTTGGTTATTGAAATTGCAATTTTTAAAAGAAAATTTGGAAAAAAAGTAATTTGGAATCTCACAACTATTTTTTTTTGTTAAAGAGTGTCCGCCTTCACCCCAATGTGTGAGTTAAAGCCGGACGACCATATAGTGTAACAATTATTTTAGCTGTGTAAAACATTTCTTTTAGAAGAAATGAAAAAATTCGCCAGGTATATTTATTGGCAAATTTAGAAGGATTTTCAAATTCTTAATAAGTTCTTGGTCCCATATGGAAAACACCATGCGATTTGTTATTTTGTTGTTTGGTTAAATTGCAAGGCTAAGTTCAACATTTAGTACCCACAATCATATAGGAAACCTGATTTGTAAAGTCATAAATTGCAAGATAATCTTTCAAAAGTCTGCGTAAACATCTTATTGTCCATAACATAACTTTAGGTTTGCAACTTGTTTCATACACACGGCGCGTGGGCTTTAAACATTCATTCTGATAAGATTTACTAAGGTTGAACTGTCTTTGTAAGCCGTAATCCCAATCCGCTCACTTTTACATCATTTTCGAGTCAAGCAGGATGGGCAGTCCTTGATGCTTAAAGCGAGTAGGGCCAGCAAATTCTTTAAAGTCAACAAAATCCTGTATGGTCAACAAAATTCCGTAGAGTCGATAAACACCATCGAAACAACAAATACCTCCTAGTCTACGTGTACCCTTAAGCCAACTAGCATCCTTGATGTCAAAGTATATTTGATCCGATCATCCTCCTCGAGCTCACCCATCACGTACTATGACATTACTCTAGGGCCATTGCCTTTGTCACCGCAAGCAACTAGCTGGTACCTGGGCCCAACCAATCTAAGGATCGCAACCAGCGGCCAGAGGTTAAAGGTGAGTTATTTTTGCTGAATCCCACTACGGATATATATCACAACCTCCTTTCCCACAAACGGCTAAGTTACGAACCGTGAAACCCCCATTGCTCCAATCAATAAACGATTTTTTTTTATTATTTAATACAGACGCGTGATGAAGATATCATGGACAGACAAAGTTAAGAACAAAGAGGTGCTAGAAATGGTAGGGGAAGAAAGAAATATCTGGCAACAGGAACAAATATGAGAGAAGATGATAGGTAATAGTGCGAAATATATTAGAAACAGAGATAAGAAAAAGAGAAGTAAAAGTAAACCTAGGTTAGACTATTGCATACAGATGGTGAGAGATGTAGACTGTGGGAACTTCAGGGAAATGTGTAGGTTATCTCAGAATAGAAATCAATGGAGGTACGCGTCCAACCAATTCCAAGATGGAACTTAATGACGAAAAAAAATAACTGTACTTAAACCTGATGATTACTATAAGCAACTACAGTTATTGGTTTTGCAATATTCTCAACTAATGTTGATCATCATCATTAGCTCTTCAGCCCTGAAACTGGTTAGACGCGTACCATCATTGTTTCCTATTCTGAACTAACCTACAGATTTCCCTGAAATTTGCACAGTCTGCATCTATCACTATCTGATCTAGGTCTACATCTACCTCTTTTTTCCTATCTCTGCTTGTAATATATCCCATACTATTCCCCAAAAATGACTTAGAACGTATTCTGCCCTTCTATTTCTCTTATCTTTTTCCCCAGATATCTTTGTTCCCCTATTTGTTATAATTTTTGTCCGTCCATGCTATCGTCCTCATACATCTGAAGCACAGCATTTCAAAAGGCTGCTACGTTTTTCTGTCTCCGTTTTAGACTGCCCGTATTTCATAGGCATACTGTGCTGTGCTCCACACAATATGCTTTCAACAATTTTTTTCTTGTTCTATGTTTGTTGTCTTTCCTCACAGGCGCTGTTCTTTCTTGTTAGACTAATGTTGATAGTGTGAAAGAATTTATTGGAAAACTATTAATTCGGCAAATGTCTAAGTGTTGAGGATCTTCGTAGCTACAGGCTGCTTAACACCCTTCGCATAACACTGAATCTCGGTAAAATAGGGCATATAATTAGAAAACAATAGAAGGGGAACTGAGCTGTATATAGCCTGTGTGGTAATTTCAGAGAACTGTGTAGGTTAGCTCAGAATATAAATATTCTGAACTAACCTACACATTTTCCTGAAATTTGCACAGTCTGCATCCATCATTATCTGATCTAGGTTTACATCTACCACCATTTTCCTATCTCTGCTTGTAATATATCCCATACTATTCCCTAAAATGCCTTAGAATGTATTCTGCCCTTCTATTTCTCCTTTTCTTCCACAGATATCTTTATTTTTCCCCTATTTCTATAACCTATTTGTTATTAACTTTGTCGGTTCATGCTATCATCCTTATATATTTGAAGCATAACATTCCAAAAGGTTTCTGTTTGCTTTCCTACTGCCCGTATTTCATAGGCATACTGTGCTGTGCTCCAACAGTATTCTTCTTGTTTTATGTTTGTTGTCTTTGATCATAGGCGCTGTTCTTTCTTGATAGCTGCAGTTCGGTCCACCTCTATAGTTTTACAATTATATACGATATTTCTTCGACATGCAGTCGTATGTGAAGGGGGTTAAGAAGCATGCGGCTGCCAAGATCACCCAACACTTAGACATTTGTCGAATTAATAGTATTCCAGTAAATCCTTACACACAATTAACATTATTCAAGAATATTGCCCAACCAATACGTGTAGTTGCTTATAATAATCATCATATTTAAGTACAGTTATTTTTTTGTCAATAGTTTATCCATGTTGGGACAGGTTGGATGCGTACCTCCATTGAATTCTATTCTGAGCTACAGCCTACATCTTTCACTATTTGTGTGCAGTAGTCTAACCTAGGTCTACCTCTACTTCTTTTTTTTTCTATCTGCGCTTCTAATATATTCCTATCATTTTTAGTACCTCTTTGTTCTCAACTTTGTCTGTACATGATATCTTCATCATACGTCTGTAGCACCACATCTTGTCCGCCTCTCTCTGTCCAGGCTTCACAGTCGTTCAGTGCTGTGCTCCACACACATGTTTTAAGCAATCTTTTCCTTGTTTGTTGTCTTTGAACGCAGTAGTTGCTTTTTCTTGTAAAATGTAGCACGACCTTGGGCTAATCTTTGTTTTATATTTTTTGGGTTTTTCCCATCTTGCGTTATTTGGCTTCCTATGTAGCAGAAATCCTTAACCTTTTGTAAGTTCTTGTTCTCTATTTGTATTCTTGTTTTTAATTTATTTTCCTCTCTCTTGCATACTAGTAACTTTAGTTTTATTTTTGTTAATTTTAATACCGTATCTGTCTGTTAGAACCGTTTTCATTTCATTAAGAGCAGCTTCTAACGCTTTCTTGCTAGATGCTAATACCGCTATATCATCTGCAAATCTAAGCATATCAATCGTTTCTCCCTGCATAGTAATTCCAAATGTCTTCCTGCATTTGATAGTATTTATTACCTCCTCAATGTACAAGTTAAAAATTAATGGGGATAGGGCACATTCCTGTCTCACCCCTTTCTTAATGTTTACTTGTCTACATTCTTGTTCTAATTCTATTACTGCTGTTTGCTCTTTGTATAAGCTATGTATTATTCGTCTATCCCTATAACTCATTACAATTTTTTTGAGATTTTCGGACACTTTTTTCTATTTTACATTGTCGACTGCTTTTTCCAGATCTACAAACCCTATATAACGCTTTCACCTTTTTCTATTGCTTTCTCCATGATCACCCTCAGAGCTAAAATAACTTCCCGTGTTCCCCTGTTTCGCCTAAACTCAAATTAGTCTTCTTCTAGTATTTCTTCAGCTCGTTTTCCCATTCGTCTTTGTACAATTCTAGTTAATATTTTTTATTTGTGTGCTGTCAAACTTATTGTTCGAAAATTTTCATATCTATCCGCGCCTTTCTTGTTACTATGATGTTACGTTTGTAATCTTTGGGTATCTCGTCTGTCTCATATATATAGCTTACAAATTGGAATAGACGTTCTGTTACTGTTTGTCCAGAGGTTTTTAGAGTTTCTGCTTGCAGCTTATCTGTACCCGGCGCCTTACCATTTTTCAGACCCTTTAATGCTAATTCAAACTCATCTCTAAGTGTAGGATATCCCAAGTCATCATTTGCAATGTCTGATTCCTGTTCTAATGCAGTTAGTTCCTCTCCTGCATATAAATTCCCTATATATTCTTGCCATCTGCCCACTTTCACTACATTTTCTATAATGACGTTTCCTTCCGCGTGCCTTATATTTTTGTTATACGGTTTTATATTCCTAAAATTTATTCTAATTAGTTTGTATGCTTCATCTGTCTTTCCTACTTCCATCTTAGTTTGTATCTCTTTGCACTTTTCATCAATCCATTGTTCTTTAGCTTTCCTGCATTTGCGAATAATTTCCCATTTTATGGCTTTGTATCTCAGTTCTTGTTTCGTCTGATTTATTTTTGTATCTTTGTCTTTCTTCTATTAAATTCAGAATATTCTTTGTTATTTGTGGTTTTTTATTTTCTTTTTGTGTATTCCTCACAATATCTGTGGCCGCCATGTCTAGGCTGGACTGAATGTTATTCCATTCTGTTTTTACTTCCTTAGTATCAGATATTTTCATGATATCTTTCAGCAATTCATTTGACTTTTTTCGAATCTTTCTTGAATATCTTTATCTTTTAGTTTCTCAAAGTCAAAGTGTCTTTTTCCGTTTCGTTTTTTCAAATTTTTTAAATTTAAGTGCAGCCTTCATAATTACGATGTTGTGGTCAGTGTCTATTTCTGCTTCTGGGTAGCTTCTACAGTATTTTACTTGATTCCTAAACTGTTGCCTAAGAAGAATGTAATCTATTTGGTATCTTCCTACATCTCTTGGCAACCTCCACGTATATCGTCTTCTAGCATGATGTTGAAATGATGTGTTTATGATTAAATTGTTCTTGTCGCAAAATTCTACCGGCCCATTTCCCCTGTCATTTCTCGTGCCTAAACCAAATAAACCCACTACTGCTCGTTCCCTACCCTCACGTACCACTGCATTAAAATCCCTCGTATTTATTAAATTTTTGTCTTTTACGTATCTTAATATGTCTTCGATATCTTTGTAGATCGCCTCTACCTCATCGACACTGTAGCTAGAGGTGGGCATGTATACTTGTATTATTACTGTGTTTACCGGTTTAGATTCTAATTTAACCATGAGTACCCTTTCGTTCTTTTGTAAGTAATTTTCTACACAGTATCCTATCTTTTTCCGCATGACTATCCCCACACTCAAATTTCCTTCCTCTGCTCCTGTATGAATTACCCTGAAGTCTCCACTCTAAAAATCCCCCGTTTCTGGCTATCGAACTTTGCTGATCCCCACTATGTCTAGTGCTAACCTATTCATTTCGATTTTTAGGTTCTCTAGCTTACCTACTTGCTTCATGCTTTTAACATTCCACGCTCCGACTCGCAAAATGTTCCCGACTCTTATTCTGAACTTTCCGATAGCATCCACCGAAGTAATTCCCTCCGGAATCTTTTACCCCAGAGAATGCCATTCATTTTATTATAATTTAGGTACGCTGTGTACTTGAGAGGTAATGTGGTGGTTTCCCGTTGCCTTTCACATCGCGGTAGTGTCTTAGGCTGCCATACCGACCCCTACGGTTCTTCCAATCTAAGTACCGAAAGAGCCGTTGCCCTCTTTCGGGGATCTGTCTTAGTCTAGTTCCTCACTATCAACCCTACTACTTTGGTTGGACCTGTAGCTTGGCTCTTTAGCTCATTAGAACACGAAAGCCATTTCACCTGTTCTAGTAATCTAGAACTTCGGCAAGGTGCAGGTCCATTCAAAATGGATATAACGCATATGACTCGGAATTTTGCAATAAACGACGTTCTAATGTATAAAATCTCGGAAGGGCAATTGTTCTCGAATCATAAAAAGCGGGCTCTAGGCTAATAAATAGCAAAGAAACGACAAACCTACCAGCATTGTTGCGCAAATGATTGTTAACGACATTCCCTTCACAATTTTCCTCTTCAGAGGAAAGTCTGGGGCGACAGAAATATTTTCTAATTCAGCAGGTTCGTTGAAACTCCTCACCGAGTTTCATTTAAGATTATTCTTTCAAATCTGCTCCTAGCAGCATGTCTTTACACTTGCCTGTCTATAAAAGTCTGGATCGGCCAAAGGCAAGCCTCTAATATGCTCCCAAAATTGTATAAATTATACGGCTAGTGGGTAATTGATTACAAATGTTTGGTAAAACAAAGCAATGTACTTTATATTGCGTTTCTATTAAACCATTAGGATTGATAGTACGCGAAAGTCCACCAGAAACCGTCGACAAATTAAACCCAAGTCCTTGTACACGAACATTGACCTTATATTTTTTCAAACCTTCGAGGGTCATTTTTAAAACAAAAACCGATTGCGACCCTTATCCGTGCATATAGTTTACCGCGGTCATTTTACCAACAAATGTTTTCTCTGGTAATTTGTCAATGCTGTCAGTCAGTCTGAAGGTACTACATTGGCCAGGAAGCGAGTTTTTTTACCTGGAAAATTTGGAATTTTGCCGAACCTTTGCTGTTCTAAGCAAGGTAAGGATCTTTAACGTACGTGACAACACTCACACACGGGACCTCCATTTACCTCTCATCCGAACGAGGGTGTATTTTTGTGAAAAATGCACGCTTGACATTTTTCAAGCGGACCGTGTCGGGATTTGAACTCGGGACCTTGGACATAGTAGTCAAACGCATACCACCTACACCACGGAGCCGCCTTAATAGCACATCCCACTTCTGATTCGGTTTTAGATCTGTCAGTATAAATATGGCCGACGTTTCTGAAGGTGTTAACTAACTCTGTAAATAGTTTTTGATAGGTGAGCTATCTAGTCAATCGTGATAGGTGTAAAACATTTAAATCCTTTCGGAATTCCAGGGTGAGATTTCTAATAGCCCTAATGGCAGACAGCTATCTCTTGCAAGTTTCCATCTCCTTATTAGTTCTAGCGTACGGATACATGCCGGTCTTGTCCATTGCAAGGTATGTTTTATAAACACAGCGGCCACATGCGCTGGGGGAGCGACGAGTCTTGACAGAGTGTCCAAATCCCTGGCAGTTTATAACAGCTGCAAGATTTTTAACGCAGCAGAATTAATACCCAATGAATAGCAGCTATTTGGTGGTAAGTATAAATCTTAATATTTCAGGGAATACATTAAGGATAAGGTTATCTGCATAATCTGATGTTGGGCGGTCGATAGCAATAGATACTTCATTTCTGTAAAAATATTCGGCTATTAAAGGGTCTAAGGAATTTCGGTGGTAAATATAGTTAAAGGCGTCTAGGGAGGTGATATTTTTGTCCGGGTCGTTGGGTTTTTAGTAAGTAGTCTATGTAGCATTCTTGGGTTAGGGTAGAAATTAAGTTTATGTCTGTAGGTTTATTGGCGAATGGTAACGGCGGATTTGTATAAACGGATGCACTGTCTGTTAAAGTTTGTTTTGATAACTTTCAGGAGTTTGGTAGTTGCAACTTCAGATAACGTAAGTCTCAAGGTAATGATTCTTCAATGTCTGATAGAGGTGTAGTTGATAAGTGACTTTAGCGGTAGTGACAGCGGCATATCTTAACGCATGGAGAGCCTGTAGTGCGGCTGGTGCTTACCTTAGCGGCGGTTTTGTCGTTGAGTTCAGGTAGTAAAATAAATTCCTCAAATAACGAGAATACTTTATAAAACGCGAGCAAACAGTACAATAAAATCTCTACCTTCGCGGGCACAGCGAACAATTAGAAATATGAGATGAAGAAGATATCTTTAGGTATATTACTGATTCTTCTTCTTTTTTTTCCATCATCATTAGGTCTTCAGTCCTTGAACTAGTTAGACGCGTACTCTCATTGTTCCTTATTCTGAAGTAACCTACACATTTTCCTGAAATCTCCACAGTCTACATCTTTCACTATCTGCGTGCAATAATCTGATCTAGTTCCACTCCTACCTCTTTTTTCCTATCTCTGCTAGTGATATATCCTGCTCTATTCTCCAAAAACGCGATAGAATGTATTTTGTCCTTCTATTTCTCCTACTTTTATTTTGTTATCCACAAATATCTTTAATCCCCTACTATTTCTATAACCTCTTTGTTATTCACTTTGTCTATGCTATCATCATCATACATCTGAAGCACAACATTCCACAAGGCTTCTACCGCTTTTCTGTCTGCTTCTCCTACCGTCCCTATTTCATAGACGTACTATGTTGTGTTCCACATACATGCTTTCAACAATCCTCTCATTGTTTCTATGCTGTCTTGGAACATAGCCGCTGCTCTTTCTTGTTAGATGCAGTTCGGTACCTCTTCTATTGTTTTACAAATATATACCCTATATCCTCGATATTCAGTGGTATGTGAAGGGGGTTAAGCAGCCTGCGGCTACCAAGACACCCCAACACAAAGATTTGCCGAATTAATTGTTTTCAAGGCGTAACAGATGGACTCGGGATCAAGTAATGTTGGTGTCCGTCCATACCCAAAAAGTAGCGGCAATCCAACGGGTCGTTAAGTCCCTCTGAAGGAAAAAGCTAGAATAATTTCAAGCCAATTAATTTATTGTCGCCGAAAAATATAGGTTTGTAAAACCATCATTGCTTACCACGTTGTATGGCGTGCGCGAACTTCCCAGACAGAAAAACGAAAACAACCAAAAGTATATCAAATGTTTTTGTGGTGCTATTCGAAAAGAAAGTGAATATTAATTTTGTTTAATTAAAATAACTAGAGGTTAAAGTAATATTGTTGTTATCACGACGTGACTAGGAAAACTTAAAAACACGGTTTTATCAGATAGTTCAATACCTCATTTCAACGAGTCTTTAATGGAAATCACATAAGAATCAATTATACGCGGTCGTAATGTGTAACAAGTTAACGGATACCTAAAACAAGGTACTGACTATTTAATTTTAGCATAAACTTTACGTTTCGAAATGAATAAGATTAAAATGAAAATTTATTAGGAAGCGTGCTTATTGTAAACAGGATGTTGTCGACGTATGAAAGAGTAGAAACGGAATCGATGAGGTTTTTAATTCATCGGCCGTAAAGGAACGTAACAAATCACCCATCACCCCCAGCAAAATTAACAGGTCGGGGTAGGAAAACCAAAGTGCGGGAATGAGCAGTACCAAACAAAACAAGAAAAACTTAAACAATAGAGATTCGCTTAAAAAATAAAAGAAAATTTGTTACGAAAACAAAAGAAACAAAAAACACCCAATAAAAACTTTCATCCGGCTCAAAGACAAAAGTACTTAACGAACCAAAAAAAATAAAATTGAAGGGAAGACGGGTAATAAGTCATCAACGAGGACTAAGATGAAACGGCATCGACACTGCAGAGTCGTCAAAGGACGGATCTTTCTCAGAAGAAACAAAAAAGTTTTCAACCTCAATAGAAAAAATTGGTTTCTCGCGAAAAACCAAAGTAAGATAAGAAACGAGAAAGAAAACCAACAGTACAAGCCAAAACAGGACTCAAGGGACAAGCGTCAAGTATGCAAAGGAACAACAAGGGAAAACGAAAGCAAGAGAGGAAGAGCGCTGGTAAAAGAAACGATGTACTACAAACTGTGGTAAACAGGAATCGCAACAACCGAAGAACCAAAGAAAGGAAATACTAACTAGTCCTAAAGTCGACTAAGTCGTGGTTTCCGAAGAAAAAAAAACGGAATCGATGTGGTTTTTAATTCATCGGCGGTAAATAAACGTAACAAATTATATGCCCTATTTCACCGAGATTCAGTGGTATGTAAACGGGGTTAAGTAGCCTGTGGCTACCAAGATCCCCAACACTTAGACATTTGCCGAATTAAAAATATTTCAGTAAATCCTCTCGCGCAGTTAACATTAGTCGAGAATATAGCACAACCAATACCTGTAGTTGCTTATAATAATCATCAGGTTTAAGTATAGTGACTTTTTTCGTGATTAGGTTTTCCATTTTAGAACTTGTTAAACGCGATCTCCATTAATTTCTATTATGAGCTAGACTGCACATTTCCCTGAAATTCCCACAGTCTACATCTTACACTATCTGTGTGCAATGATCTAACCTAGGTCTACCTCTATCTCTCTTTTTCCCAAACCTCTGGTTCTAGTATATTCCGCACTCTTCCCTCTGTTATCGTTCGAGTGGGAGGCGTCTTAAAAGCAAGTAGGCTTGGCCTAGTTAATTGTTTATTAACAGAAGCAAAATAATCATAAGTTCCAAAAACAAATATATAAAATTAAAGTAAAATTGCTTTTTCTGGTTCTTGGAATGGTTCGGAAGCCTTCGGTTCTCTTCAGAACTCCTCGGAAGTTTGATGCTTGCGCGTGAGCACCAAAATGAACTTGACCACTTGTATAATGAATGGCTATCTGGCTTGAAAGCGGTGGAAACGGCTTCGGTGGTCTTCGGAACTTTTCGTGTTGTCCCCGAGAGTTAAGGTTTGGAATTAAAAACTATTACTTTACAATATTTACAAGTATGGAGGGGTCGGAAGTCTTCGGTTGTCTTCAGGACTCCTCGGAAGGCTTCAGAATTGAATAGCAAAGTTTAATAGTAACGTGAATAGCAAAAATTTGAAATTAAAATCTACTAATGTGCAATATTTACAAGTATGGAGGGTTCAGAAGGCTTTGGTTGTCTTCGGAACTCCTCGGAAGCTTTCGGACTTGACTGGTGAAGTCCAAAAATAACTTGGACGGTGGTGAATAGCGATTAACTACAGGTCTGGATGGTCCAGACGTCTTCGGTGATCTTCGGTATACTTCGGCAGACATCGTGGATGGTGGTGTTCTAGGCCTAGTAGAGCCCGGTCCCGTCGAACTCTACTGGGGTGATGTCCCGCAGGTAGACCTGACAGATGCAGTTGTTGTCATTGCAGTAATCTATCTCTTGGGCTGTGTACGAAGTGTATTGAGCGACTGCCTTCGGCAACGGCGGTAGTGGAGATAAAAGCTTCGGGTGCAAACTCATGAAATGGATTGCACGTCGAAGAGCGGTCTGTTCTTGTTTGCGGACCACTTGATATGCAGAACGAGGCTTACGACCCATACGTAGTGTTCATCGACTTTCACTATTGAATTATTATAACGGCCTCCAGGTACGGCGGCGGACAGTGTAACGTTCGGACAGGAGACAGGCTATGAGGAGCACTGTATTCAGGATTTAGCAGGCTATGGCGAGCGCTGCTTGGAAAGGTCTGCAAGCTATGAGGAGCACTGCAGAGGAGAGATTTTCAGACTATGGCGAGTACTAGGATGTCTTCTGCAGAATTCGAAATTATATTTATATAATTCTGGTCGCTATCCTTTCTGTGTTGAAAAACGTTTATCAGTGCTTTAACCAATGACTTGCGTTGTCGATTTTTGATTGTGAACAAAGATTATTCAAATTTTAATAGAACAAAATTTAGTGGGAATTTTGGATGTTGTTCTATTTTCAGCACGTGCACTCTGATATAGTCAAATTTGCATTCGCAGTTCGCTCAGTGCTTTACTTGTGATCATGGAGGTAACACCTCATGCCTTAGTACATGTCCTATCATCCTATCTATCTTATTTTTTTATTGTTTTCTACTTATTTTTTTCTTTCCCTACCATTTGTAGTACCTCTTTGTTCTTAACTTTGTCTGTCCATGATATCTTCATCATATGTCTGTAGCACCACATTTCAAAAGCTTCTATCTTTTTCCTGTCTACTTGCTAATCTTTGTTTTATATCCTTGCGCTCTTCCCATGTTGCGTTATTTGGCTTCCTTGGTAGCAGAAATCCTTAACCTAGCGTAAGTTCCCGTTACCTATTTGTATTCTAGTTTTTGATTTATTTCCCCCTCCTTTACATACTAATACTTTAGTTTTATTTTTGTTAATTTTTATACTGTTTCCATTTCATTAAGAGTTGTTCTAACTCTTTTTTGCTAGATGCTAATACCGCTATATCATCTGCAAATCTAAGCATATCAATCTTTTGTCCCTGCATAGTAATTCCAAATGTCTTCCTGCATTTGACAGTATTCATTACCTCTTCGATGTACAAATTAAAAATTAATGGAGACAGGACACATCCCTGTCTCACTCCTTTCCTATTGTTTACTTCTCTACGTTCTTGCTCTAATTCAATTATTGCTATTTGCTTTTTGTTTAAGGTATGTACTATTCGTCTATCTCTATAATTCATTCCAATCGTTTTGAGTATTTCAAACATTTTTCCGTTTTACATTGTCGAATAGTTTTTCCAGATCTACAAACCTATATACACGCTTTCCCCTTTTTCTATTGTTTTCTCCATTATCACTCTCAAAGCTAAAATAGCCTCCCGTGTTCCTCTGTTTCGCCAAAACCCAAATTGATCGTCTTGTAGTATTTCTTCAGCTCGCTCTTCCATTTGCCTTTGTACAATTCTAGTTAATATTTTCGACACGTGCGCGGTCAAACTTATTGTTCGAAAATTTTCACATTTATCTGCGTTTCTCTGTGACTATGATGTCACCTTTGAAATTTTTGGGTATTTCGCCTGTCTCATACATATAACTTACAAGTTGGGAATGATAATTAGGTAATAAAACTTGACGATGTTAGACGTTAATTAGGTTTTCCAAGACACCTTACATCATTATGTTCTACACTATTCAAGTAAGCTTCTGGAAACATAAATTTGTATGTATGGGAAGCGTTGATTCATTGGAAGGTCAATCATTAATTAGATTTCATTCATGCGAGCACAAAATGATATTTTAACCGTGAGCTATTGCAATGTATTTGAGTATGTAGTAAACATGTTGTAATTTAACCAAGTTGCGAGGTTGTAGTGACTAAAGAACAGCTGTTTTAAACGTAACTTATAAAGAAAAATGGAATATATTAATTATGATGAAGAGGCAAAATTCCTCAATATAAAGCTATTTTAATAAAATAATCGAAGGGAAGATTTAACCAAAAATGTTCTTTGGTAATTGCTGTTTGAAATGAGAATTTTTTATGGAGAATTTTGCAACTTGATTTGTTACTGATTGTCTAGCGGCTTTTATAGTTTCTGCTTGCACCTTATCTGTACGCGGAGTGTTAGCATTTTTCAGGCTCTTTAATGCTAATTCAAACTCATCTCGGATATCTTGAGTCATCATTTTCAATGTCTGATTCCTCTTCTAATGCTGTTAGTTCTTCTCCTGCATATAAATTCCCTATATATTCTTGCCATCTATCTACTTTCTCCACATTTTCTATAATGACGTTTCTTCCCGAGCTCCTTATTTTTTGCTATACGGTTTTATATCCCTAAAATTAATTCTAATTAATTTGTGTGCTTCGGCTGTCTTTTCTACTTCCATCTTCGTTTGTACCTCTTTGCACTTTTTATCAATCCATTGTTCTTTAGCTTTCTTGCATTTGGAATAATTTCTTTTTATTTAATGAAAATGCTTAAAGCAAAATTTAGAATAGCCTCTTACGAAGGGCGCATTTCGCAGAACACGTACAACGCAAGGTAATAAAAGCCCATCCACTATGTAAATATAACTAAGAGATATAAACCATCTTTACTGTAGACTTCTAAACAACCTAAGACACCATCAAAAAACTTGCAGAAATAACAAACTACTAATTTAACATAATAAGTCTGTGCAAATTAATACTAGCGACAAGAAACAGGAGTTTTTCAACCTCTGCGCTGCTGGTTGGTTGGTTGGTTGGCACTATGATGTAACTGGAGACCAAGAATTTTTTTGTGAATATAATAAGATCACGCACATTAGCATATCGGAGTGAATTCTGGTTTGTTTGGTGCTTAAAGGCTATCATTAAATTTTACCTTCTTCCTTATTAATGTACGACCAAACATTTCAAACACGTATCACTATAAATTTTAACAGACAGT
This sequence comes from Platerodrilus igneus, assembly GCA_036346225.1. Lineage (NCBI taxonomy): Eukaryota > Metazoa > Arthropoda > Insecta > Coleoptera > Lycidae > Platerodrilus > Platerodrilus igneus. Next base: position 7,231,801 of record JARFIW010000244.1, read on the forward strand.
TCAGAATTTATCCCATTAAGATTAAAATCGATTAAAGTTGTTGTATTTAATTATTATACGAAATCTGAAAGTTTCTTAGAAAAGGCTCTCGACTGCCATTCTTAATTATTTCAGGAGTAGAGACTCGTTAACTTGGATTGAATGAATTTAATAGCCGAGGCGATCATTTAACATGAAATGAAATTCGAATTTGAGAATTTTAATTAACTGGAATCTATTTAAAGTTGTTTTGATTTTTGGTTAATCTAGTGGTTGATATCGTTATTCTTATCTGAAGTTATGCATAGGGTTTACAATTTTGCAAATGACACAAAAAGGGCATTGGTATAGAAGCTTAATGCGTAAATTTTAAAATAAATTTTACATTTTTTGATGATAAGATAGGTACTGTTGTTGGATCCCTAATATAACAAATAACTGTCGTTAAAGGGTTGGGTCCATTTCGAATGGACCTGCACCTTGCCGAAGTTCTAGATTACTAGAACAGGTGAAATGGCTTGCCTGTTCTAATGAGCTAAAGAGCCAAACTACAGGTCCAACCAAAGTAGTAGGGTCGTTAGTGAGGAACCAGACTAAGACAGGTCCCCGAAAGAGGGCAGCGGCTCTTTCGGTACTTAGATTGGCAGAGACCACAGGGGTCGGTATGGCAGTCTAAGACACACTACCGCGATGTGGAAGGCAACGGGAAACCACCACATTACCTCCCAAGTACACAGCGTACCTAAATTATAATAAAAAAAATCTAAGCCGTAGAACTATCATTAACCAACCCAATTAACGTAAAAGAATTAAATTTTAACGCGATGGAAATAGATAAAAAAAAATCTAAGCCGCATGTACGGCTCACAACCAAACTTAGACATTAAGTTCAACAAATATTACTTACCTTTGTGTTAAATATTTGAAATTTAATTGTACGCGAAAATAATAAATAGCAATGTGTAAAAACTCGTATTTAAAGTCGAATATCTTGATTAATAATCGAAATATTGAAAAGTGAATAGCGTATTCGTATTCAGCGTAAAAAACTGGATAAGAATCATATATTATATGTCTTGTAACATCACGGACACCGTGCAACGGACAGACGGACAGACCGACCGACAGAACGACCGACAGACTAGACCATCTCATTAACCAAACGAAGTTTGGTTGAAAATGATGGCATTCACTGGGGTAAAAGATTCCGGAGTTAAAATATTCCCCAGTCGGATCTCCGGGAGGGGACTACTTTTGGAGGATGCGATCGGAAAGTTAAGAATAAGAGTCGGGAACATTTTGCGAGTCGGAGCGTGGAATGTTAGAACTATGAAGCAAGTGGGTAAGCTAGAGAACCTAAAAATCGAAATGAATAGGTTATCATTGGACATAGTAGGGATCAGCGAAGTTCGGTGGCCAGAAGCGGGGATTTTTGGAGTGCAGACTCCAGGGTAATTCATACAGGAGCCGAGGAAGGAAATTTGGGTGTGGGGATAGTTATGCGGAAAAAGATAGGATACTGTGTAGAAAATTACTTACAAAAGAATGAAAGAGTACTCATGGTTAGATTAGAATCTAAACCGGTAAACACAGTACTAATACAAGTATACATGCCCACCTCTAACTACAGTGACGAAGAGGTAGAAGCAATCTACAAAGATATCGAAGACATTTTAAGACACGTAAAAGGACATGAAAATTTAATAATTACGGGGGATTTTAATGCAGTGGTAGGTGAGGGTAGGGAAGGAGCGATAGTAGGTTTATTTGGTTTAGGCACTAGAAACGACAGAGGAAATAGGCTGGTAGAATTTTGCGACAAGAACAATTTAATCATTACAAACACATTATTTCAACATCATGCTAGAAGACGATATACGTGGAAGATGCCAGGAGATAAAGGAAGATATCAAATAGATTACATTCTTGCTAGACAACGGTTTAGAAATCTAGTAAAAGACTGTAGAAGCTACCCAGAAGCAAATATAGACACTGACCACAACATCGTAATTATGAAGGCCGCACTTAAATTTTAAAATTTGAAAAAAGAAACGGAAAAAGGCACTTGGACCTACAAAACTAAAAGAGAAAGATATTCAAGAAAGATTCGAAAAAGGTCAAATGAATTGCTCAAAGATATCGGGAAAATATCTGATACTAAGGAAGTAGAAACAGAATGGAATAACATTAAATCCAGCCTCGACATGGCGGCCAGAGATATTCTGGGGTATACACAAAAAGTAAATAAGAAACCATGGATAACAAAGGATATCCTGAATTTAATAAAAAAAAAGACGAAAATACAAAAACAAATCAGACGAAACAGGAAAACAGAGATACAAAGCCATAAAATGGGAAATTATTCGAAAATGCAGGAAAGCTAAAGAACAATGGATTGATGAAAAGTGCAAAGAGGTACAAACTAAGATGGAAGTAGGAAAGACAGATGAAGCATACAAACTAATTAGAATCAATTTTAGGGATATAGAAACGTATAGCAAAAATATAAGGGACGCGGGAGAAAATGTCATTATAGAAAATGTAGAGAAAGTGGGTAGATGGCAAGAATATATAGGGAATTTATATGCAGGAGAAGAACTAACTGCATTAGAAAAGGAATCAGACATTGAAAATGATGACTTGGGATATCCTATAGTTAGAGATGAATTTTAAATAGCATTAAAGGGTCTGAAAAATGGTAAGGCGCCGGGTACAGATAAGGTGCAAGCGGAGACTCTAAAAGCCTCTGGTCAAGCAGTAACAGAACGTCTCTTCCAACTTGTAAGCTATATGTATGAGACAGGCGAGATACTCAAAGATTTCAAACATAACATCATAGTAACTATACCAAAAAAGAAAGGCGCAGATAGATGTGAAAATTTTCGAACAATAAGCTTGACAGCACACGTATCAAAAATATTAACTAGAATTGTACAAAAACAAATGGAAAAACGGGCTGAATAAATACTAGGAGAAGACCAATTTGGGTTTAGGCGAAACAGGGGAACACGGGAGGCTATCTTAGCTCTGAGGGTGATAATGGAGAAAACAATAGAAAAAGGTGAAAGCGTGTATATAGGGTATGTAGATCTGGAAAAAGCATTTGACAATGTAAAATGGAAAAAAAATGTTCGAAATACTCAAAAAGATTGGAATGAGTTATAGGGATAGACGAATAGTACATAGCTTATACAAAGAGCAAACAGGAGTAATAGAATTAGAGCAGGAACGTAGAGAAGTAAACATCAGGAAAGGGGTAAGACAGGGATGTTCCCTATCCCCACTAATTTTTAACTTGTACATTGAGGAGGCAATGAATACTGTCAAATGCAGGAAGACATTTGGAATTACTATGCAGGGACAAAAAATAGATATGCTTAGATTTGCAAATGATATAGCGGTATTAGCATCTAGCAAGGAAGAGTTAGAAGCTGCTCTCAATGAAATGGAAACGGTTCTAACAGAGAGATACGGTATGAAAATTAAAAAAAGTAAAACTAAAGTACTAGTATGCAAAGGAGGTAAAATAAATCAAAACAAGAATACAAATATGTAACACGAACTTACAAGAGGTTAAGGATTTCTGCTACCTAGGAAGCCAAATAACGCAAGATGGGAAAAGCACAAAAGATATAAAACAAAGATTAGCACAAGGTCGTGCTACATTTAACAAGAAAAAGCAACTACTGTGCTCAAAGACCACAAACATAGAAACAAGGAAAAGATTGTTCAAAACATATGTGTGGAGCACAGCACTGTATGGCTGTGAAGCCTGGACAGTGGGAGAAGTGGACAAGAAAAAGGTCTTTGAAATGTGGTGCTACAGATGTATGATGAAGATATCATGGACGGACAAAGTTAAGAACGAAGAGGTACTAAAAAGGGTTGGGTAATTTCATCCTACGTATTCTAGGGTGCGCTCATGAATGCAATTTTTATACGTTCATACGCAGTAACTCATTTACGAACCATAGCGCGACTTCATGGGTAGTACAAAACAACCAACACATCGTAAAATTAACACCCATTTAAACTAATGTAAAAATGAAGGAATTTTCACTCAAAAAATACCTGGAAATAGTCTCTATATGAGCTCTATGCCTGTGGAGGAGAGGACATATGTTAACCTGATCACCTTGCTAAATACGAGTCATTCTTTGTCTGTACTTGTCATTTAATCACGAGATCGCAAATGTTTTTAACTTTTTCGATATGCTGTCCCGCAAGCACTAGGAGCATTTTTATGGTATTTTAGTTTTCTTTGGGACACTCTGACGTCACAATTCAGTGTTAATTTCCATCTAGCACACGTCCATTTAGCACCCATGTATAAGACAGAGACAGACATATCACATAACGAGTGGAAGAGAGATAGATTTACTGCATAGTCGTTGTATTACCAACTAAAGGCGGCTCTGTGACGTAGTGGTATGTGTGTGACTACTATGCCCAAGGTCCTGGGTTCAAAGCCCGACACGATCCGCTTGAAAAATGTTACACGAGCATTTTTGACAAATATACACCCTCGTTCGGATGAGAGGTAAAATGGAGGTCCGGAGTGTGTGTTGTCATGCACGTTAAAGATCCCTACCTTGCTTGTAACAGCAAGGGTTCGGGAAAATTCTAAATTTTCCAGTTAAAAAAAACCCGTTTCCCAGCTAATGTAGTACCTTTAGGTGGACCATTGGAAAATCACATGTAATGTATTACCAACTGAACCAGGGCAGCCACTTAATACTAAAATTTAACTCTAACAAGACATAATACGTTGGCTTGCCTGCCACATATGATATATAGGTATACAATACAGTTTTGAAGCAACTTGCTATATATCGTGCAGCACGCTAGCGCTGGTAGTTGTCTACATATGATGATTGTAACCTATTCAAGTTGTTATGTATAATATGTAATGCAATTAACGTATTTTAGTTTTGCACGACTACTTTAGTATCCCTTCCATCATATTACCAAATACTTTGTAAAAAGTACTCCAACTACATAAGCTTGTTGTTTTGTCGTGCTCGGTAGATCGAGTAGATATTGAATACCACATTGTGGTCCTAAAACGAAAAGCAAATTCTTTAACTATATTGACGCATATATATATATATATATATATATATATATATATATATATATAAATCGTTAATGGACTGGTTAGCTTAATTATTTTGGTAACAAGATGGTAGTATCCTGGGTATGAAGTCCAAATAATACTAGTTTATGCAAAATTCAAAATTTAATTTCTTCGGCTTAACGTTTCGGCAAAACTTTTTGCCTTTGTCAAAAGCATCTACAATTAGAAGAGTTGTAATATAAAACTAACATAATATAATAGTTAAGTTCCTTACTGTATAAAACCAATATTTGTCAAATTTGAAAAATAGCAAAATTGTCAAAATTTAAAATTAACATATGATTACGTTGATCAAAATTATTAATAAAATTCATTTAGTATTAAATAGGATGTAGATCTAGTAACAAATTGAGCCTTAAAACTAATATGTTGGAAGATTAATATGGTTGAAGTAGATGATTTAGATTTAATGTTTATGTGATTATTATAAAAGAAAGCTCTTAATGAAGCGCATTAGATTTAAAGTGATTTAAATTGTATAGAGTAGAATAAAATCTGTGTGTGTCTTCTATATCTTGTTTATTATTTAAACATTGATCTTCTTTGTTTATATAGTACGATTCTAGAAAGAGTCTGGTTTTATAATTGGATTCTTTGTCTAATATTTTAATTTCATCATAGGCCGGAGTATGTTTGGTTGTATAAACATGTTTAGCTAATGCACATTTGTTAGAATTGATCCTGCAGTCACTTCTATGTTGTGTCAGACGATTCCTCAACCATTGGGAAGTTTGACCAATGTAGGATGCCTGACAGCTACAGACGATCTTGTAAATTAAATTACTGTTTAATAATTTAGGGGTAGGGTTCTTTATTCTAGTAAATAGGTTGTTAATTGTATTGTTGTACTCGAATGCAATGGCAATATTAGGTTGTTTAAGAACTCTTACTATTAACGGAGCTAAACCTCGAATAAATGGTAGTTTTTTGTATATGGTGGTATTTAAATTGTTAATGTTGTTGGGTGGTAAGTTATTGTTGTTGTTATTATTGTTATTGGAATTGTTGAAATTGACATTGTCTTGGTTATTGTTATTAATATTTTGAGATAAATTATTGTTAATATTATTATGGAAGCTATTGTTTATATTCAAAGTGTTGGTGTAGATGAGTTTACGTAAAAATTGTTTGGGGTAACCATTGTTTAATAAGGTATTGAAAAGAATTCTTTTATTTTTATTTAAAAATTGGGGATCAGAAATCTTTTCGATACGATATTTCATACATTGACGGTGTTGAATTTATGTTTTAATGAATGGTTGGAAAGAAAATTCAAATATCTACCTGAATTGGTAGGTTTAGTATAATAGTCAAATATTAAAACGTTGTTTGTTCCTCTGATAACTAAGATATCAAGAAAAGGTAATTTTCCATCTATTTCTGTCTCACTAGTGAATTTTAATTGTTTATCAAAGCTATTGAACGTGGTTATTGTTTCATTGATATGATGGGGTGGGGCAGAACAGATGATGTCATCAACGTACTTGACGAGGAAAGTCATTTCGTAAGGTAACCGTGGAAGCACAAAATCTAGGAGAGAATCCATAACGATTTGGGCAATAATGGGTGATATTGGAGAGCCCATAGGTGTGCCGAAAAGTTGGAGATTAAAACAATCTTGAAAAACAAAATAAGTATTATTAAAAATCAAATTAACAGTAGCAAGAAAATAGTCAACAGGAATATTACAGTGAGGTTCAATGACGGACCATTTTTCTTTAATGATATTAAGGATTAGCGTAAGAGGAATGTTTGTAAACAACGATGTAACGTCTAAAGAGACAAGAATATGACTTTCAGGAAGTCTAAAGTTTTTGAATTTATCGACGAAGGTAAAACTGTCTTTGATATTGTAGTTTCCAGGTGGAAAAGCTAGTTGAAGTATTTTAGAAATGAAAGTTGCTAATAAGTACGTTGGAGTGTTCAAAGTTGAAATGATAGGTCTGAGTGTAAGGAGAGGTTTGTGAATTTTGGCAACCCATAATATTTACCTGGGGTTGAATTATAATTGGATAACTGTTTCTTTTCAGTATCATTTAAAATGCCTTTTTATGAAGTAATTTTATATGATCATTGACACGTTTTGAATGGTGAAAGTAGGATCTTTTTAAAAGTTTATAAGTTGTAGTATCGGTTAATAATTCTAGGGATTTATCAACATATTGTTGTTTGTCCATGACGACGGTTACTGCACCTTTATCTGCTCTTGTTACAATTAATTCGGGGTTATTGGATAAAAACTTTTTAACTTTATAGAATTGTGATCTAAACTGGTTATTTTGTTGGTTTTTTATTGATTTATTTGCGAAATTCAAGATTATGTTACTAATTTTACCTCTTTTTATGTCTTTTTGCATTAGCTAAACATGTTTATACAACCAAACATACTCCGGCCTATGATGAAATTAAAATATTAGACAAAGAATCCAATTATAAAACCAGACTCTTTCTAGAATCGTACTATATAAACAAAGAAGATCAATGTTTAAATAATAAACAAGATATAGAAGACACACACAGATTTTATTCTACTCTATACAATTTAAATCACTTTAAATCTAATGCGCTTCATTAAGAGCTTTCTTTTATAATAATCACATAAACATTAAATCTAAATCATCTACTTCAACCATATTAATCTTCCAACATATTAGTTTTTAAGGCTCAATTTGTTACTAGATCTACATCCTATTTACTACTAAATGAATTTTATTAATAATTTTTGATCAACGTAATCATATGTTAATTTTAAATTTTGACAATTTTGCTATTTTTCAAATTTGACAAATATTGGTTTTATACAGTAAGGAACTTAACTATTATATTATGTTAGTTTTATATTACAACTCTTCTAATTGTAGATGCTTTTGACAAAGGCAAAAAAGTTTTGCCGAAACGTTAAGCCGAAGAAATTAAATTTTGAATTTTGCATAAACTAGTATTATTTGGACTTCATACCCAGGATACTACCATCTTGTTACCAAAATATATATATATATATATATATATATATATATTGCCGTGTAACTTATAAGAATTGAGCCTCACTAATTGGGCGTCATAAATTGCCGTGTATCTGTCAGGAATCTCAGTAGATTCGAAAATTAATTTTTATTTTAATGTTACAAAAAATCTTCATAAAATTTCACACAATAGAAAAATTAAAAAAAAAATAATCTCTTCTGCTTCCATCACCTTAATTCTTCTTCAGTTCCCAGGCTAGCTCAGTTGGACCTCCTCTTGCATACCTAGATTCACTATCATACTCTTTATCGTTCATGCACACTCTCAATAAAATCACAAAATAATACAACAATCATACAATATTTATTTACCACTATTTACAAATAAAATTCAAGATTATCCACATTTCAGTGATCAAGTTACACCTCAATAAATTCTATTTTTGTACTGCTCTGGATTTTTAATTTAAAATATCAAACACATTGAATATACCCGGAGTAAATGGGCCCTGAATAATATCTTAATTTTCATTCTTTTTTTATAATTTATTTTAAATTAGTAAACTCTGGAGTATGGTGAGCTCATGATAACCCAGTTAATTATGAATAATGTATGCTTTTGTACTTCGCATACTCTTACAACCAACAAAAAAACAAACCCATGTACTCGTAACAATAAAAATTTTAAATTCCTGATAGAACGTTAATAAGCTTTATACACCTTTAGATTTCTATTTAAATACCACAATAAAGTTAGTTATACGTATTATCTTCAATACGCAAAATAATGCACAATACCTTCAAAATTCACTCTCACACGTCACACAATTTTCATAGTTTCATAGTTTATAACAACAACAATTTTAAAGCGTTACCTAGAATTTCTTGAAGATCTCTACTCCGTTGATGATGTCGTAAAGTAGTTTCGCTCTGCTCTACTGGCCGCTTCTAGCTATTTGTAGATGAACATCATTTAAGTTGTGCTGCTTGCGCTGCCTTCACGGTGCATCCAATTCCAAATCCAAATTAATTACACTTCTTTTATAATTGCGTACTTTAGTTAAATTTAATTTAAATTTACGTTACTTCACGTCACTTCACGAGCTTGTTTAAGATAAATGTTTCACCTCAAATTAAAATTTAGACTCGCCACTATTCACGTATCAAATTATGAGGCCAATACTGCACTATTTAATTTAAAAATATGTATACTTACAAACTCGTATTCTGAAGCGGAGTAAATACTAATAGAACGAAGTTAAAAGAGAGGAAGCGACCCTAATTCTGTTGAAGTATTTATACAATTCGACTGCCACCTCTTGGCCACTCTTACCGTGAAAAATCTAATTTAAAGTAACACGTTCTTAAAATTTTGGTTCAACCGTTTTCGAAATCCACGAAATTTAGCGCGTCGTTACGATATTTTCTAATAAACCCGACTTCAAATATCCCCGTGTTTGTCTGTTGTACAACTAACGATATCGACCAATAATATATCCATTGACGTCTTAAAAACCCCGCCTATATTAACGCTGTCCCTTTCTTATACATATCATATGTTTCCTTCTAACCTTGTTTGAGTGGTAGAGAGTCGATATTACTGTCCGCGTTCTATTTACTCCATGTGGACCGAATACGTGCTTTTTGAAATGCACTATTATTATGCCTGTCTCAGCCCGAAGCATTTCATTGACCGTTTATCCTTTCTGCACTTTAAGGAAATTTTTAGTTAACATTTACGCGAACCCTCCAATCGTTTACCCGATATACTTGGAATATTGTCTTTTATCTACACAAAATAAGGGGAACCTGACATTTCGAAAACATGCAGGTGTTCAATTAACCAACGTTTTAACACAACATTTCTACGAGTTGGCTTTTCAAGGTATTTTATTCAACGGCTGTTTATATGTTAGCAAAGCGTTTCACCTTGGTATTATCGATTTTTCATGCTTTTATGCGTATTACCCGTTCAATTAAACTTAAGTAAATTAATAAATTAATTGCATTGGCTTCTACAATTTATTTTCTTTGCAAACCTACTAAATTATAATCATTATTTGTAAAATGTTGTTAATATTTGTTACTTTAAAATGAACTAACTGGAATAAATTTTGCACGTAAATTCTGGTTGTTTCCTCTATACAGGGTGTTTGAAATTACCTTGTTTATACGTAGATTTAGCCCTTTAAAACCACTACAACATATATAACTCATTCGAGCCCCACGCATTGGGCGTCATAAGAGTTTCGTGGGAGTCGTGGATTAATCTTTTAACATCGAGCCCCAGCGTTAGGCCGTCATAAAATCGCCGTGAAACCTTAGAAAAATTCTTGGACGAAGCTGGGACAACATATAATTTTCAAAAATGCAAAAAGTTCAAAAAAAAAATCCTTACCATTTTATTTCTGCTTCAAAAACCTTCTGCAGCTTCCCTGGCTAGCTCAGTTGTGCCTCTTCTCGGATACCTAAATTTACAACCATTCTTCCTTCACACTCGCACACCATTCAATAAAATCATCAAATAATACAACAATCATACAACCTTTTATTTACAGCTCTTAACAGATAAATTATTTACATGTATAGAAAAAACAGTTTGATACACTCATTACAAAACTCAAATATGATATATTTTTAAAGTCTTTGATTTTTTAGTTATTTTCAAACAAATTAAATAAGATATGGGTAGATGGGCCCCACATATTACCCTAAATTGACTGTACACTGGAGTATGGTAAGCTCATAATAACCCAGTTTAGTTAATATATGCCTTTTACCCCTTGCATAAATTAAAACAACATTTATAGACCCGTTTACCCTTTACAATCCAATTTATATCAAGAATAAAATTTTGTAAGTTTTAAATACACCCTCTTTCAATATCTAACCTCAATAAATTGTCCAGTACATGTATCTTTTCCAATACGTTTCTACAACCCTAAATAAACCCCAACAAATCAATCACATAGCATCAAAGTGTCACAGATGTTTATCAAACAACAGAAATTTTAAATAAATTGCTTCCATTCCTTCAAAGATGATCGCTAGAACACCTCGGCTTTGTTACCATTCGTTGTGATACTTAGCGGATCCACATACGATAACACCATTTGCGAGCCAAGCGCCTCGTTCATAGTACAATCTTGTTGATGCTTACCCCACATATATCATGTTTCCATTTATAGATTTTCGTGCTTTGTATTGTAGTAGCCAGACCTCTATTAATTTAATATACACTACACGTACTTCGCGTTAATAAATAGATGCCCGCTACTACTAAGTTACACTTGTAATCACTAAATTTACTGTATTAACAACACATACAATACTCACAAAAAAGCTCTACTATTATGGTGATCAGCATTCAGTACTTTATCGTAGTAAAGTAAACTAGAAGCAAAGAGCAGACAAGAGAACCTCAATAATTTAGATAGAGTATTTATATCGTTTAAAATTCCCATCCGGGACACACTTCAACCGAAAGCTTGTTTTCAAATCTAAATTTTAAAAATTTTGCATACAACCGTCTTGAAATTCCTGAAATTTACTCCGGTCTACGTGCCGTATCCGAAAAAGCGCTCCCAACCTTTGCGTGTGTCTACGTTTGGAAAACTGTCTGTTTCTAACCAATGCTGAAATTCTCTGTCCTCATAAACCCCGCCTAAACTATATTTATCTCTGTCTTATTCATGTCTGCTGTCGCGTTTAAAACCCCACTTTAGTTACAGAAAATTGATATTGATGACAGCTCATCTCCACCCACGTGTATATGGCACGTGCGTTTTCAATCTCAACGCTTCTCTACCTGTCTCTATCTGTTGTATATAACCGATCGTGCATTTCCCTCGCTCTTTAAGAAGTTTATTAGCCTTGTAGTTTATACCAACTGACGGTTGAAAATGATTCTATGAAATCTTATCTTAATGCATGCTCGACTTCTTTGAAGGTAAGCTTTTTAAAACGCAGGTGTTCAGTAATTATCGAACGTTTAGCACAACAATTCCTAGACTTTGTATTTTGTCGTATTTGTATACAACGAACTACATATACCTAGGGAATTATTGATTTTGTTACGCAAGCACGTTCTCTTATGCTTATATGTGTTGGATTAAAATAAATTAAAATTAATTATAAATTTCTATTTGTTTTAACATTGTTTTTTCTTTATGTAATTTCTAACATACCATTATTAATTATAAAAATACGTCAATACATGTCCGTTTTCCTTAAATGACTCAAATTAATTTTGCACGTAAATAAATCGTTCTTTTCTATATACAGGGTGGTTGAAATTTTATTGTTTACCACTGATTTAACCCTTTAAATCCACAACTATATATATATATATATATATATATATTGCTATGATAAAAGAGTCATTTAGAGGTATATAGGATCACTAGGGTAGTGCGCTTTATGTAAACATCATAAGAATCCAGAAAACTAGACATGTTACAAAGAAAATGCGAAATTCGACGATTTAGCGAGAAAGCAAATGCTAACGCCCTATATATAAACTATAATTATGATTAGACTTTCAGAAAGAAAGAGTATTTCAAAAGATTCAAATAAATAAACAACTTTACAAGTCATAAAACGAAGTGGACAGAAGCTGCAACACAATACGCGTGAGTAGTATTATACAAGAAATCCCATTTAAGCAAACAGGTTTGTAAATACGTAAAACAAGAAAACACATAATTTCATACATCAATAAATATAAAGCTTCCTGACCAGGAAGGTATAAAATCCAACACCTTAATAGATAGAAAATAATTATAGCTTGGTGATAAAGCAAAGTTCATCAAATTTAATACACAAACAAAACCTATGTAATTTGAAAGACCATGGAAGATTTGAAAATCCAACAAATCTATACAAATAACTTGTAATCCTACGTGCAGGGACTAGCGTCTCGACTCGTTGTACAAGCAAAATTGGTAGAAATACCCAAGTCTGCATGTGAAGATTAAGGTACAATGGCGGTAATTATTAGACTATGCGCTTGACCGACCAATTGTAAACAGATAGGCGTTCTCTTTAAATACAACAGGATTTCGTAAACAAATCAGTTTGAATTAAAAGAATGCATGATTCACATGACCCGAAACAAGATATTTCCGTAAAAGAATTACAAGTGACTTTATAATTAATAAATTTTAATGTGGTGATAGTGCATAATTTATTATAAGGTTCGTTGTTTAATCCTCAAAAACCTAAGTAATGAAAGGTTGCTTTTAATAGATTTTAAGATTTATATTAACAAAAGGACTCTAAACAATTCCTGGATTCTACCTGGATGTTTAAACAATCTCTGGATCAACCTGGAGAAGTGAAACAAGAATATTAAAACAATCTCTGGACCTACTTGGCAAAATTATATAAGAATATGCAAACAATATCTAGACAATTTCTAGATACAACCCGGAGAGGCTAAATAAGTATATCTGGATCCAATCTGGAGTATTTAAACGAATAAGCTGAAGCTAAAATGACGAAAAGAGACAACAGGTTAACTATTCTAAATATTTTGTTGCATTTTATTTCTGAATATTTTTAAATATTGCATTTATGAAAATTTTATGTGATGGTCATCAACAATCGTTTTAGCACACGTTATAATTTACGTAAAGAATTTAGGAAAACTGGTGAACGTTCATACAGCCTCACATAATAATAATAAGACTGATTTTTGCTGTCCTTTTGTTCATTTAAAGAGATTGATAATTATTGAGAGAAATTAATTCAATTAATTGGCTTCCTAGGTAGCATAAATCCTTAACCTCTTGTAAGTTCTTATTATTTATTTGTATTCTTGTTTTTGATTTATTTTTCCCTCCTTTGGATACTAGTACTTTAGTTTTATTTTTGTTAATTTTCATACCGTATCTCTCTGTTAGAACCGTTTCCATTTTATTAAGAGCAGCTTCTAACTCTTTCTTGCTAGATGCTAATACATCTATATCATTTGCAAATCTAAGCATATCAATTTTTTATCCCTGCATAGTAATTCTAAATGTCTTCTTGTATTTCACAGTATTCATTGCCTCCTCTTCGATGTACAAGTTAAAAATTAATGGTGATAGGGTACATCCCTGTCTAACCCCTTTCCTAATGTTTACTTCTCTACTTTCTTGCTCTAATTCAATTACTGCTATTTGCTTTTTGTATAAGGTATGTACTATTCGTCTATCCCTATAATTCATTCCAATCGTTTTGAGTATTTCGAACATTTTTTCCATTTTACATTGTCGAATAGTTTTTCCAGATCTACAAATCCTATATACACGCTTTCCCCTTTTCTATTGTTTTCTCAATTATCACTCTCAAAGCTAAAATAGCCTCTCGTGTTTCCCTGTTTCGCCTAAACCCAAATTGATCTTCTCCTAGTATTTCTTCAGCTCGTTTTTCCATTCGTCGTTGTACAATTCTAGTTAATATTTATGACACTTGTGCTGTCAAACTTATTGTTCGAAAATTTTTACATCTATCCGTGCCTTTCTTTTTTGGTATAGTTACTATGATGCTACGTTTTCAAAACTTTGGGTATCTTGCCTGTCTCATACATATAGCTTACAAGTTGGAAGAGACGTTCTGTTACTGTTTGTTTAGCGGCTTTTAAAGTTTCTGCTTGCACCTTATCTGTACACGGAGCTTTACTATTTTTCAGACCCTTTAATGCTAATTCAAACTCATCTCGAAGTATAGGATATCCCAAGTCATCATTTTCAATGTCTGATTCCTGTTCTAATGCAGTTAGTTCCTGTCCTGCATATAAATTCCCTATATATTCTTGCCATCTACTCACTTTCTATAATGACGTTTCCTTGTGCGTCCCTTATATTTTTGCTATACGGTTTTATATCCCTAAAATTCATTCTAATTAATTTGTATGCTTCGTCTGTCTTTCGTACTTCCATCTTAGTTTGTACCTCTTTGCACTTTTCATCAATCCATTGTTCTTTAGCTTTTCTGCATTTTCGAATAATTTCCCATTTTATGGCTTTGTATCTCTGTTTTCCTGTTTCGTCTGATTTATTTTTGTATTTTCGTCTTTCTTCTATTAAATTCAGGATATCCTTTGTTATCCATGGTTTCTTATTTTCTTTTTTGTATACCCCAGAATATCTCTGGCCGCCATGTCTAGACTAGATTTAATGTTACTCCATTCTGTTTCTACTTCCTTAGTATCAGATATTTTCTCGATATCTTTCAACAATTCATTTGTTTTTTTTTCAAATCTTTCTTGAATATCTTTATTTTTTAGTTTCTCTAAGTCCAAGTGTCTTTTTCCGTTTTTTTTTTCGAATTTTTAAATTTAAGTGCGGCCTTCATAATTACGATGTTGTGGTCAGTATCTATATCTGCTTCTGGGTAGCTTCTGCAGTCTTTTTACTTGATTCCTAAACCGTTGTCTAACAAGAATGTAATCTATTCGATATCTTTCTATATCTCTTGCCATCTTCCACGTATATCGCCTTCTAGCATGATGTTGAAATAATGTGTTTGTGATGTTTAAATTGTTCTTGTCGCAAAATTCTACTGGTCTATTTCCCCTGTCGTTTCTCGTGCCTAAACCAAATAAATCTACTACTGCTTCTTCCCTACCCTTAATTATTAATTATTAAATTTTCATGTCCTTTTACGTATCTTAATATGTCTTCGATATCTTTGTAGATCACTTCTACCTCTTCGTCACTGTAGCTAGAGGTGGGCATGTACACTTGTATTATTACTGTCTTTATCGGTTTAGATTCTAAACTAACCATGAGTACTCTTTTGTTCTTTTGTTTGCTGTCTCTGCTCCTGTATGAATTACCCTGAAATTTCCAATCCAAAAATCCTCAGCCTCTGGCCACCGAACTTCGGTGATCCCTACTATGTCTAGTGCTAACCTTGCAGTGGCAAATATTAACTAAACAATTTCCAATTGTATAGCGTGTCAGGCGGCTCCGTGGCGTAGTGGTATGTGTGTGACTACTACGCCCTAGGTCCCGGGTTCGAATCCCGACACGGTCCGCTTGAAAAATGTTAGGCGAGCATTTTTCGCAAAAATACACCCTCGTTCGGATGAGAGGTAAAATGGAGGTCCCGTGTGTGTGTTGTCATGCACGTTAAAAATCCCTACCTTGCTTGGAACAGCAAGGATTCGGCAAAATTCAAAATTTTCCAGGTAAAAAAAAAACTCGCTTCCTGGCCAATGTAGTACCTTCGGGTGGAGCATTGGAAAATCACATGTAATGTATAGCGTGTCCCAAACTGGATGCCGCTTATGGAGTTCAAAATATAAGACCTCGCTGGTAGCTGGATCGAAGATATGATTGTCAGTTAATATTATTTCTGATACTTTTAAAAGGCACCTTTCTAAAATTGTCAGATCACAGTCCATCTGATCACACGCTGCAAAGTAATCTGCATAACAAACACAATTAAAAAGTGCATACAGAAATTAATAAAGAAACGCAGCAGCATAACTTAGTTTTATTCAGAATCTTTGTACAAACAATTAGTACAGCTTCAAATTACTTTTAACACTCACCCATAGCACTTACAAATAAGCGGATGTTGATTGTTTTCTTAAAAAATTCGGACCGGGCCGAGCTTTTCGGGCTAAAATCAGAAAAAAAAAGTTCAGTCCGGTCCGGCCTGGATAGAGTACATAATCGACCCTGTTCTAAATCGCGTAGGGCCGGGCTGGACTTCGGGTTTTCGAGCCTGGCTCGGTCATCCCTGGTTATTACACCTAGATGATTAGAATTTAGCTGAAGCCTTGATATTCTGAGCAACATCATCATTTGGTCTTCAGTCCTGGAACTGGTTAGATACGTATTATCATTGTTTTCTATTTTAAACTAACCCACAAATTTCCCTGAAATTTGCACAGTCTGCATCTATCACTATGTGCTCTAGGTCTACATCTACCTCTTTTTTCCTATCTCTGTTTGTAACATATCCCATACTATTCTCCAAAAATGTCTTAGAACGTATTCTGCCCTTCTACTTTTCTTATTTTTTTCCTCAGATATCCTTGTCCCCTAATATTTCTATAACCTATTTGTTATTAACTTTGTATGTCCATGCTGTCATTTTCATACATCCGAAGCACAGCATTTCAAAAGGCTGTTACCGTTTTTCTGTCTGCTTCAGACTGCCCGTATTTCAGAGGCATACTGTGTTGTGCTCCACACATGTGCTTTCGGCAATTTTCTTCTTGTTCTATGTTTGCTGTCTTTCATCATAGGCGCTGTTCTTTCTTGTTCGATGCAGTTCGGTCTCCTTCTGTTGTTTTACAATTGTATACCCTATTTCTTCGACATTCGGTGGTTGTAAAGAGGGGTAAACAGCCTGTGGCTGCCAAATTCCCTCAGTACTTAAACATTTACCGTGAACTAGACTCAGGGGTATGGACTCTTAGTTACGGATTCTTTTCGTGGGTTACTTAAAAACACGAAATGAAAAATTACTGTATTCCAGTTACGTGGTTTTATTCTCCACAATAATAAAGAAAAACGACATCCTAGTTAACGTTTATATTCACTACTAAAAACAAAAACCTAAAAGGGTATAAAACAACATGACTGCAGCCCTCCTATTTTAGAGAAAATATTCTTAACTATTCAGAGCCAAAGAACTGCCGGACATAGGTAGAATAAACTTAGGTATTAATAATAATGCTAGCAACCATTTATTCTAAATTATGCTAATATTAGTAACTCGAATTTTCCGTGCCAATACTATTTCACTTTCACGCACCTTTGAAGCATATTAATATAATTCTTTCCCCAAGTTCCGCGGCTTGATAACGTCGGCGAGGTAAAACATAACACCAACCTAAATAAAGTAATGTTAGCTAGGGGCCCCTTCCCGTACGAGGTTGCTCGTATACAAGCGAATTATCATCCTACAAGGTAAACAACTACCTTTTCACAAAACACGTGATGGTTGAAAGCAGTGCAGGATAATATTTGTAACCAGATCACCACTATCTACAAACCGTGAATTCTAATATTTCTTCATAACGAAAAGTTGGAGCATGCTTAATACTGTAAAATTTTACGATACCTACAGATTCTACTCTGTTCTGAATCCAAACTTAGCACCTCGCCACTTTTTCCGTTATTCTGTAAGCTTTAATTTATAAAGCATCACTTTTACAACGGAACTACGTTAAATTCTCAACGCGAATATAAACATAAAATAATTACCTAAAAACCACGTTTCTTAATGAATATCTCGTCGGACATCTCACTCGGCCGATTGTCCAGGCGCAACTAACTGATTACGTATCTGCCCGTAACCCTCTTTTGCACCCCAGGATGCGCTAAACACGAGTATCTAACTTAGATATAACTTACTTACTAGAACACAATATTGTTTTTGATGCAAGGACAAAATTTTAAGAAAAGGGAAGATTATAATTTAACAAAATAATTATGTATACCGTGCGTGCCTAGTACATCACCCCCCAAATTAATTAGTTATTTTACAAAAACTAATTCATTTCACCCCCTCTGAGGCACAACGGAGTCAACCGGTACCACATAGGATTTCAAATTAACAATATTTTGGACGGCCAAGGATAAACCGCTGGCGTCTTGTTTAATCTCATAGGAGTTTGGATTTACCAACCTAAGCACGGTAGCAGGAACTCTAAATAACAGAAAGAATTTCTTGATAGTTTTGTTATCTAAAAATGATTGGAGCTAGGATCGCACCAACACTTTATCTCCTCCCTTGAAAACAATTAGCCGACCACACTTTTTAGCGTGCCGTTCCCTTCTTTTCTCAGCTCTCGTACGCAACCTATCCCTGGCTATCATACGAAAGTCCCTAATCTTTTGGAATACATATCTGAGGACCTTTGTTGGCTCACCGAATTCCCCGCTTAAAACGTATCCCTCCATGCATAACGCACCAATCGTCTACGCGCTTCTTAACCCTTTCTTTTTTACCAAGCTCTGCCTTAACTGCCATCCAAAAAGCGTCCTTAGACTGCCCCATTTGTATATTCTGGACCCTTTTTTTAACAATCTTCTTTAAATCCGGACATTGCATTACAAAGATATGAACGTTTTTATTATCTGGAGTTTCCATAATACTCTCCACTTCCGAAACTATTGGAAATCGGACAACGAATCGGCAATAACATTTTCCGACCCCTTACAATATTGGATATTAAACGAATATTCTTCAGCCTATCTCCTTACTTCCTCCTTATAAGCGTGAGCCACCGGATAACTTTTTAAATAAACAGGCGTTTTATTCTTCATATGAATTGAGTGCTCATATCCTCGCATAAGGCCCCGTTGTTCCGAAAATATATCACCATAGTCCTCAATCAACCTAAACAACTGTTCCTTTTCATTTTGATCAAATCTTTCCGCTTTTCGAACCACTTCCCAAATGTCTTCGTCCGAATATCTCTGCCTTTTTCCAACTTTCAACCCATCCTCACTATCTATTCTCACCTCATACACCCCTGCTTTTAAATCTTTCCCAATACACGCTTTATTCAATTTTATCCTACATTCCTTCCCCTCAAATTCGCCCGTTAACAAAGATTTTTCAAAATCCATACGGACTGCAAATTACGTCATCCAATAGCAGCCCAATATCACTTCTCTAATTAATTTTGGAACTTCAATACACGCAAATCCGAACCCTACTACATTAATTTCAAAATCTAAATAAACCTGTTGTTTTATTATTTCACCCTTGCCCTGTAATGCCCCATAAACCGTTACACCCAAAGCAGGCAATAATGGCATCTTAGGATCCCCTTCTAAAATTTTTTCAAAGAGTTCTCTGCTAATGTAGCTCATCATTGAACCAGTATCAACTAAAACATTAACTTCGAACCCTTGCACTTTAGATTTTATGACTGGCAGAACAATATCCCTTCTCCTTCCTCTTGTTCATCCACTGACAAATCCTCGTTACAACGATTAACCAGCGTTGCAACTACTCTGTTTCTCTCCCTATCCCTCCGGCGCATTTCGATAATCATTATCTCGTTCGATTCTGGTTCCTGTGGCCTCTTATAAGCCCTACTAGAATTATCTGGATACAAACCTCTCGATCTCTGTTCGTAATGTCGGTCTTGACTAACGGGACCCCTCGAATTATTATTTGAATTTTGAGATCTTGGATTTGCATCCACCTCATCGATTCTGCGCAAAAATCGTTCCGCCTCCTCTATAGTCTTCACCCCCCCGAGTTAATTATACTCCTACAAATATTAGGCTCAAAATGATTGGCCAGTATATCAACAATTTCCTCCTCTTCCAGAGGTCCTTCTAGATAAGCTGCCTCCTTACACCGCTTTAAAAATAATCGGCCCGCGACCCTCTCTCACATCTACCATATTTAAACGGATGAAAAGCCTTCCATTGGATTTGGGCATCCCAATACCTACCTAAAAACCTCCGCTTAAATTCTGAAAAATCTCTACACGCTCTACCCTTAATTTTCCCCGAATTGCTCGCAGAATCCTTTAAATTTCTTAAAACTAAAACTAATTGCTTATGTGGCGGAACCTCCGCCTCTTAAAATAACAATTCTAACTTGTTTACAAATATAACCGGCTTAGTTCTCCCGTCCGGTCTAAATATTATCGATTCACCCCCCAGTTCCTCCCAGATACTCAAATATTGCAAATTACCGGTGGTCTGAGCAATGACAGCCTTATGCTCTTTTTTCACAAAACAATTACTCTTTTCGGTTGCTTCGTCGTGCCCCAGCGTACCCTCTTTATTCCCTTGTACCCCGTTACTCTTTAAGGACTTAATTCTCAACTAAATTTCCTTCAACCCTCCGTTCAATTTTCTACTATTCTGGGCTAAAATTTCAAAATTATCGTTCAACACTTCATTATTTGCCTTTAAACTTGAACTTGTTTCCTTCATTACGCTAGTTAAGTTTTTTAACAAATCGTCATTTTCTCTTTCTACTTCTACCACATGTTTTTTTGATTTCTTCCGTTTTCCGCGTTCCGCCATTGTAACAATACTTATTTTATAATAATTAATGACAAGACTTATTTTCTATTCCCTAAAATTCCATGCTTTTCTAGTCCCACGTTGGACGCCAATGAACTAGACTCAGGGGTATGGACTCTTAATTACGGGTTCTTTTTGTGGGTTACTTAAAAACATGTAATGAAAAATTACTGTATTTCAGTTACATGGTTTTATTCTCCACAATAATAAAGAAAAATGAACATCCTGGTTAACGCTTATATTCACTACTAAAAACAAAAACCTAAAAGGGTACAAAAGGTCAAAGAACTACCGGGCATAAGTAGAATAAACTTAGGTATTAATAATAATGCTAGCAACCACTTATCCTAAATTATGCTAATATTAGTAACTTGTATTTTCCGCGCCAATATTATTTTACTTTCACGCGCCTTTGAAGTTTATTAATATAATTCTTTCCCCAAGTTCCGCGATTTGATAACGTCGGCGAGATAAAGCATAACACCAACCTAAATAAAGTAATGTTAGCTTGGGGCCCCTTCCTGTACGAGGTTGTTCGTATACAAGCGAATCATCATCCTAGAAGGCAAACAACTCTCTTTTCACAAAACACGTGATGGTTGAAAGCAGTGCGGGATAATATTTGTAACCAGATCACCACTATCTACAAACCGTGAATTCTAATATTTCTTCATAACAAAAAGTTCAAGCATGAATAATACTGCAAAATTTTACGATACCTACAGATTCTATTCTGTTCTGAATCCAAACTTAGCACCTCGTCACTTTTTCAGTTATTCTGTAAGCTTTAATTTATAAAGCATCACTTTTACAACGGAACTACGTTAAATTCTCAACGCGAATATAAACATAAAATAATTACCTAAAAACCACGTTTCTTAATGAATATCTCGTCGGACATCTCACTCGGCCGATTGTCCAGGCGCAACTAACTGATTACGTATCTGCTCGTAACTCTCGTTCGCACCCCAGGATGCGCTAAACACGAGCATCTAACTTAGATATAACTTACTTACTAGAACACAATATTGTTTTTGATGCAAGGACAAAATTTTAAGAAAAGGGAAGATTATAATTTAACAAAATATTTATGTATACCGTGCGTGCCTAGTACATCACCCCCCAAATTAATTAGTTATTTTACAAAAACTAATTCATTTCACCCCCTCTGAGGCACAACGGAGTCGACCGGTACCACATAGGATTTCAAATTAACAATATTTTGGACGGCCAAGGATAAACCGCTGGCGTCTTCTTTAATATCATAGGAGTTTGGATTTACCAACCTAACCACGGTAGCAGGGCCTCTAAATATCAGAAAGAATTTCTTGATAGTTTTGTTATCTAAAAACGATTGGAGCTAGGATCGCACCAACACTTTATCTTCTTCCTTGAAAACAATTAGCCGACCACACTTTTTAGCGTGCCGTTCCCTTCTTTTCTCAGCTCTCGTACGCAACCTATCCCTGGCTATCATACGAAAGTCCCTAATATTTTGGAATACATATCTGAGGACCTTTGTTGGCTCACCGAATTCCCCTCTTAAAACGTATCCCTCCATGCATAACGTACCAATCGTCTACGCGCTTCTTAACCCCCTCTTTTTTACCAAGCTCTGCCTTAACTGCCATCCAAAAAGCGTCCTTACACTGCCCCAATTGTATATTCTGGACCCCTTTTTTAACAATCTTCTTTAAATCCGGACATTGCATTACAAAGATATGAACGTTTTTATTATCTGGAGTTTCCATAATACTCTCCACTTCCGAAACTATTGGAAATCGGGACAACGAATCGGCAATGACATTTTCCGACCCCTTACAATATTGGATATTAAACGAATATTCTTCAGCCTATCTCCTTACTTCCTCCTTATAAGCGTGAGCCACAGGATAACTTTTTAAATAAACAGGCGTTTTATCCTTCATATGAATTGAGTGCTCATATCCTCGCATAAGGCCCGGTTGTTCCGAAAATACATCACCATAGTCCTCAATCAACCTAAACAACCGTTCCTTTTCATTTTGATCAAATCTTTCCGTTTTTCGAACCACTTCCCAAATGTCTTCGTCCGAATATCTCTGCCTTTTTCCAACTTTCAACCCATCATCACTATCTATTCTCACCTCATACACTCCTGCTTTTAAATCTTTCCCAATACACGCTTTATTCAATTTTATCCTACATTCCTTCCCCTCAAATTCGCCCGTTAACAAAGATTTTTCAAAATCCATACGGACTGCAAATTACGTCATCCAATAGCAGCCCAATATCACTTCTCTAATTAATTTTGGAACTGCAATACACGCAAATCCGAACCCTACTACATTAATTTCAAAATCTAAATAAACCTGTTGTTTTATTATTTGACCCTTGCCCTGTAATGCCCCATAAACCGCTACACCCAAAGCAGGCAATAATGGGATCTTAGGATCCCCTTCTAAAATTTTGTCAAAGAGTTCTCCGCTAATGTAGCTCATCATTGCACCAGTATCAACTAAAACATTAACTTCGAACCCTTGCACTTTAGATTTTATGACTGGCAGAACAATATCCCTTCTCCTTCCTCTTGTTCATCCACTGACAAATCCTCGTTACAACGATTAACCAGCGTTGCAACTACTCTGTTTCTCTCCCTATCCCTCCGGCGCATTTCGATAATCATTATCTCGTTCGATTCTGGTTCCTGTAGCCTCTTATAAGCCCTACTAGAATTATCTGGATACGAACCTCTCGATCTCTGTTCGTAATGTCGGTCTTGACTAACGGGACCCCTCGAATTATTATTTGAATTTTGAAACCTTGGATTTGCATCCACCTCATCAATTCTGCGCAAAAATCGTTCCGCCTCGTCTATAGTCTTCACCCCCCCGAGTTAATTATACTCCTACAAATATTAGGCTCAAAATGATTGGCCAGTATATCAACAATTTCCTCCTCTTCCAGAGGTCCTTCTAAATAAGCTGCCTTCTTACACCGCTTTAAAAATAATCGGCCCGCGACCCTCTCACACATCTACCATATTTAAACGCATGAAAAGCCTTCCATTGGATTTGGGCATCCCAATACCTACCTAAAAACCTCCGCTTAAATTCTGAAAAATCTCTACCCTTAATTTCCCCCCAATTGCTCGCAGAATCCTTTAAATTTCTTAAGACTAAAACTAATTGCTTATGTGGCGGAACCTCCGCCTCTTAAAATAACAATTCTAACTTGTTTACAAATATAACCGGTTTAGTTCTCCCGACCGGTCTAAATATTAACGATCCACCCCCCAGTTCCTCCCAGATACTCAAATATTGCAAATTACCGGTGGTCTGAGCAATGACAGCCTTATCCTTTTTTTTCACAAAACAATTACTCTTTTTGGTTGCTTCGTCGTGCCCCAGCGTACCCTCTTTATTCCCTTGTACCCCGTTACTCTTTAAGGACTTAATTCTCAACTGAATTTCCTTCAACCCTCCGTTCAATTTTCTACTAGTCTGGGCTAAAATTTCAAAATTATCGTTCAACACTTTATTATTTGCCTTTAAACTTAAACTTGTTTCCTTCATTACGCTAGTCAAGTTTTTTAACAAATCGTCATTTTCTCTTTCTACTTCTACCACATGTTTTTTTATTTCTTCCGTTTTCCGCGTTCCGCCATTGTAACAATACTTATTTTATAATAATTAATGACAAGTTTTATTTTCTATTCCCTAAAATTTCATTCTTTTCTAGCCCCACGTTGGACGCCAATGAACTAGACGACTCAGGAGTATGGACTCTTAATTACGGGTTCTTTTTTTGGGTTACTTAAAAACATGAAATGAAAAATTACTGTATTTCAGTTACATGGTTTTATTCTCCACAATAATAAAGAAAAATGAACATCCTGGTTAACGCTTATATTCACTACTAAAAACAAAAACCTAAATGGGTACAAAAGGTCAAAGAACTACCGGACTTAAGTAGAATAAATTTAGGTATTAATAATAATGCTAGCAACCACTTATCCTAAATTATGCTAATATTAGTAACTTGAATTTTCCGCGCCAATATTATTTCAGTTCCGCGGTTTGATAACGTCGGCGAGATAAAGCATAACACCAACCTAAATAAAGTAATGTTAGCTTGGGGCCCCTTCCTGTACGAGGTTGTTCGTATACAAGCGAATCATCATCCTAGAAGGCAAACAACTCTCTTTTCACAAAACACGTGATGGTTGAAAGCAGTGCGGGATAATATTTGTAACCAGATCACCACTATCTACAAACCGTGAATTCTAATATTTCTTCATAACGAAAAGTTCGAGCATGCTTAATACTGTAAAATTTTACGATACCTACAGATTCTACTCTGTTTTGAATCCAAACTTAGCATCTCGCCACTTTTTCAGTTATTCTGTAAGCTTTAATTTATAAAGCATCACCTTTACAACGGAACCACATTAAATTCTCAACGCGAATATAAACATAAAATAATTACCTAAAAACCACGTTTCTTAATGAATATCTCGCCTGACATCTCACTCGGCCGATAGTCCAGACGCAACTAACTGATTACGTATCTGCCTGTAACCCTCGTTCGCACCCCAGGATGCCCTAAACACGCGTAATTAACTTAGATATAACTTACTTACTAGAACACAACATTGTTTTTGATGCAAGGACAGAATTTTAAGAAGAGGGAATATTATAATTTAACAAAATAATTATGTACACTGGTCGTGCCTAGCACAACCGATTTAATACTTTTTCCAATATATCTTTTCGCACAGTCAACATTCGTTGTATTTCACAATCAACACCTATAGTTGTTTATAATAATCATCAGATTTATCTGCGCTTATTTTTTCGTCATTAGGTTTTCCGTCTCAAAACTAGTTGAACACGTACCTGCACTTATTTATATTCTAAGTTAGCCTACACAGTTCTCTAAAATTCTCACACAGCATGTATACAGCTCGGTTCCCCTTCTATTGTTTTCTAATTTTATGCCCTATTTTACCGAGATTTGGTGAAGGGGGTTAAGCAGCCTGTGGCTTCCAAGATCCCTCAACACTTAGACATTTGCCGAAATAATAGCTTTCCAGTAAATCCTTTTACACAATTAACATTATTCGAGAATATTGCCCAACCAATACTTGTAGTTGCTTATAATAATCATCATGTTTAAGTACAGTTTTTTTTTCGTCATTAATTTATCAATCTTGGGAGTGTATGTATGTATGTATGTATGTTCGACTTTATTATATTAAGAACTTACAGAAAGAATTAAGACTATAAGTTAAAATAAATTAAATTAAATTAAGTTCAAAATACACTGACATCCTCAAACCATTAGGCTCTGTCTACTACGTAACTTGAGAGTGACAGCACATAGTAATTTATATAATAAAATAAAATAATTTGTAATGTGGAAAAACAAAATTTCAATCACTCACTCAATCACACATTCAGACAACTGTGAGTAAGCCAATGATAGAGTAAAATCTGTAGCAAAATGTACGTTTTATTACGCGTTGATCGATAAAAGATGTTCAAGGAAGAGTGTGCAAAAACTAAAAATTGCTGGGGCATGTCGAATGTTTAGTGGTATTGAGTTCCAAAAGAGAGTGCCAGCAACCTAGAAAGATTGGTGAAAAATGTGTGTACGATGCATAGGCATAGCCAGCAGATCATCATCTTATTATGACTGCGGTTAGATAGAGAAGAGAATTTAGTAAATAAGTAACAAGGACTTTTAGCAGAGAAGATCTTATAGAGAAAAACATGTTACGTTGGCTCGTAGCCTTGCGGAACAAAAAGAAAATCAAAGAGAGAGAAAAAAAAATGACCGGGCTCAATCGGAGAGTAGGGGGGGTTGTAGAAAGCAGACCAACATACCATGTACGCGGCCGTAAGGAGTTAGTGATAATACCTGCAATAAAATTAATTAGTTAAGCAAACCTGGAAAAAAAAGAATAAGCATAGCAGCAATGAAACATCTAAGTTATTCAGTACTTTGTAGCATGTAAATAAAAGAAACTGTTTAGATAAACTATATAATGTAACAACAGTAAAAGCAATACAGAAAAATGTTTAGTACAAAGTGAGGTAATATTGGGGAGTAGCAGAAACGTTTCCTCACACAACAATTAAACATAAATCAGATAAAATGTTAACAAAAATAAATAGGTAAGACACAATTGATATGAGTAATTCTAGTAGTATTGGGGTTTTTTTTTAGTTCTTTTTTTTTAAAGTATGCAGTTCTATTGCAAAAAGTCTCAGAACGACAAAGATATGCCAAAACAACGGATAGATATTTAAAATAAAAACAAGTAGGAAATAGTTCAACTTACAAAAAGTCCTGCAGTAACGCTTCCTTGCAATGGAAGTGTGGGATTCACGATGTCCTGCACTAACGAAGCACTTCACCCTTGACTGTGAGGGTGTTGATGGAATTTCTTACACTCTACACTAATCACTACTCACTGGTGTTAGCAGCAGACATTCTCATGCTGATGGAACTATGTAGCATTGATAAATTTCTTGTTAATTATATTTCCGAGACAATAATTTAGAAATATTTTGTAACACAAATCGTAAAACATGGTAATAAAGTTAGATTCACGGGCTTTCAAAGCACGATGTAATGCATTGAACTAACAGTAACGTGAGGTGTTATATTTGCTACCTATGGTAACAAAGAAAAATCTAATGCTTTTGGATAACGAAATTTGTGCAAACAATGATCTATTTTAGATTCTTTGTGGTTAGAAAAATTCAGAACTACAGTATCAACTGTACTTAAATAATCCAAAGTATGCACTACTTTGAAAAAAAACAAAAGGACCGCGAAACTAGATCGCACACACCGTTTAAATATAAAAAGACAAAGCAACAAAAAAAACACATTTAGTAAAGCAACGCGTAATCACCAAGTCAAATGTTCCGTAAAAACAAACACGTGCGGTCGAGTCAAACACGTTCGCCTATAAAAACATCTTTCCTTCAAAAAAAAGAAATTAGAACTCCACTGCTACAGTTAATATTTCACAACCAAAACAATTAAAATCGCGCCGCGCTTGTTCATAACAATTTGAAAATTGAGACCGCATTTATTCTCACTATTCTCAAAGCACACGGAACAGTATTTTCAACGTAATTAGTCTATATCGCAATAAATAACAAAACACGACTCCTCGTCTGTTTATTCAACTCGTTCTATTACAACCACTTATCGTATCTTATCTAGGCTTGTATATTCACATAAGGAACAAAATTTATATTTAGGGGCGAAGAACAAACTACAACTACTTATCTGTTTATATCATTTTCGATAAGCCGGAAAGCAATTTACGAATAATCCAATTAACAATTAAACTATCTTTTAAAATTAATACACGCGTGTCAAATTGCATACCAATCTGAAAACTAGGCGGAAGTATTTACTTTATACAAACAGCGATCCAAAAACGATGTATTTTAAGAATTGAGTAGAGCGTAAAATGTCCAAACTATAAAATGCACGTTACAATCAGCCTTATGAAGTTTTCTTCTATCACCAAGCTTAAGCCATCGCATGTCTATGTAGAATGGAGATACATGATCCCGCTTCTTTAGACTATGGATGAAACGAACACAACTATTTTGTGCTCTTTGAAGTCTTTCACTAAGCTCAGTTGAAGCACTTGTGTAAATAATATCACAATAATCGAAATAAGGCATAAACAAGCTATGTATCAGTTGTACTTTAAGTTTAACAGGCATAAACCTTTTTAGACGGTTTAACCAATGCAGCGCACCAAATACCACACGACACGTATGCGTTACTTGATTTGTCACACTCAATTGTTGGTCGATAACAAACCCAAGGTCTTTAACATAGTCTGAAAGTTCTATAGTATTCATGCTAAAGCGCAATTTTTCAAAGCATTTTTGGGGTTCCGACAAGGATAGATTTACACTTGGATGGGTTAATTGCAAGTCAGTTATTTCGACTCTACCTGAGAATGTTCGAAAGATCTTCATTTAGTTTATTAAACGCAGAAGTGATATTATCAGGCTGAAAATGTAAGTATACTTGAACATCATCCGCATAACTGTGGTAACGGGAATGAAGAAGGAATTGCGATATGTCTTGGATATATAAACTAAATAGGAGAGGACCTAAGACACTTCCCTGTGGAACACCTGCTTTTAGTTCTGCCCAGTTGGAGAAGGACTTATAACCAACAGAGATAACTTTTTGCATGCGGCCACTAAGGTAAGAGAGAAACCATTGAACTGTTGAATGAGATAAGTTGCTAAGCTTGTATAATTTAGCACAGAGAATTTCGAAATTGACACTATTAAAAGCTAAGCTAAAATCGATTAAAATAAGAATGGTAGTATGTCCATAGCCTGTCGGATATCATCAACTACTCGAAGCAATGCTGAGCAGGTACTATGCCCTTTACAAATCCTGATTGATAAGCGTCAAAAAGAAAGTTTTATTGCAAGTAAGCTGTAACCTGATGTGCTGCAATATATTCAAGAGACTTTGACAGAGTAGGTAGGATGCTTATAGGGCGGTAATCACTAGGAGTAGACGGACACGGTTTCTTGGGTAAAGAACAAACAAAAGCCTGCTTCCAGAGATTAGGAAAAGTGTTGGTGCGAAAAGAAGTGTTTACAATGGAAGTGAAGCTATCAAGAAAAGAAGAAGTTATGTAATTCAACATACGAAGAGAAATATAATCTGGTCCAGAAGCATTAGACTTTATGCGAAGAATAGAATCCAAAACGAAATCAGACGAGACTTCAAGGAAATTAAATCTAGGAACATGTGGAAGTGGAGAATCTGGTATATTAGCAATAGCTTCACCGACAAATGCAGGATCTAATAGTGGACATTGAGCAAAAAATGTATTTAAAGAATCTAAATAACAGTTAACAGGGATAGCATGATTTGCCTTGCCTAAGCCTAAGGATTTCAATTCTCTCCATATCCTGGATGCGTTTGGTTTTGATGAAATAGTATAAAAATGACGCATTTTCGCATTCTTAATTGTTGTTTAGTTCGATTCCTAAAGAATTTATAACGAATCCAGTTCTGTTCAGTTCTAGATCGCTTAAAGTAAAGGTGAGCAGCGTCTCTAAGACGCATAAGAGTTTTTATTTGTTCGGTCATCCTTGGAGACTTTAGCCTAGTGACTCTGGCAGTTCTGTATGGGGCGAAGGTATCGTAAACTGTATTAACTAAAGCATTGAACCTTTCCACTTTCTCATTAACCGTATAAAGGTTATTGATTTCATTCCAAGGTAATAGACGAGCATTAGATTTAAGAGCCTCAAGACTAACATTTTTAAAGTTACGGTATCTTATAAGAGTAGAAACAAATTTGGGAAATTTAATTAAATAAGAGACAAATAAAAGATCATGTTTTGAGATTTCAACAACATGGATTTGACCAAAATTCAAAACTTTATGGTTATTAGAGGCACAAATGTAGTCAATAGTGGTATGCGATTCATGAGACAGAGATACAAGGTGGTGTGTTGGATTAAAAGGGAAAATGCTTAGATTACATGACTCAAATATAGTTTTTAAATGTCGAACATCATTCGTATTATGCAGAAGATTAGCATTCCAATCCCCCAGAAGTATTGTTTCAGAATAAGAAGGCGATAGATCAAAAAGAACCTCCTCAATATCTGTGAGGTGTCCAATATGAGGTGGACGATACACTACCTCAACGAGTAATTTGACGGATCGGTCGTAAATCTCAATAAAGGATATTCTGGTCTAGTCCGATACCTACTTGGGGATTGGGCAACAATTTTGCATTTAAGATCAGACCTGACATACATAGTAACTCCTCCACCACCCTTCCCTGTACGATTATTTCTAATGATTTTGTACTACTGCAGGTGAACAAGGGCGTCTGGTAGTGAAGGCAATACAATGTACTCGTACAGAGGAAAAGGTGTAACGATAATCGTCAAAGTGCGAAAGCAATGATTCTGCGTTAACATGGCAACAGTTGAAAGCACGCGGATGGTGAGAGAACTCAAGGGACAACAATGATTGAGCAGCAGGAACACTAGGAAGAGATTCCAAAACATTTGACTCGCAGTGTTCCAAAACATCACATTCAATTAAACATAAGTCAACAAAACTATCAGCCATTGTGCAGAAGTAAAGTATAGTATGTTACAGGCGGAAAAGCTACTAAGTGTATCTTTTCCAGTCAAATTATAAAATGGGAGCGGCCTGTAAAACAAAAATTAAAGGGGGGTCACCGGCACTAGCTAGCGGAAGGTCGTGGATCATATAGAGGGTTAAAATTTTGAAAAAAAAGGATTAAATTAATTTATACTATACTACAAAAAGATTTGGCACTTACCTTTCATAAAATTGTGGCTTAATGACAATTGCCAAGGGCGCCAGACAAGTCGAGAATGTCCAAATGTTCGTACAAAAACTTTGGGAGACGTCATCCCAAGGAGGACAATTGTTTCTTTTAATCAATTCCTCACTTTTTTACTACTTATAACACTTCCATAATAAATAAATAAAAAAAGACTATTGACTTAATCAACGGCAAACAAAACTATTTAATTCACAGAGCAATAAACGTGAACCTCTTACATTCATTGATTTAGAAATTTAAGTGAATAGGTGACTATGGAATTTATGAAAATTTTGAGTACATAAGTAGTTATCAAACACTTGTATATGAAAGAAACTTATATTATAAATCGTACACTAAATTAATCCTACGGTTTATGGCCAAAACGTCCTAACAAACAAACAAACTAAAAATTGGTCCTGCTACTTAACTATAAAAACTTACTTACTAAAAATTGTCCATTGTTTGAGGGTTTGTCTTCCAACGTAGAACAGTTCTTAAATTGGGGAAGAGAATCTCGCTTGTTGCTTCTGTTTGTAATTTTTTAAGAATTGACTGGCACACGAACCCGGCAGAATCTCGACAATATCACTTACTTGTGCGTCACACGCCTACAAGCGTATTAATATTTATCTTGCATCACTATAAATCCGCGAACAAATGGGCATAACTCTCGCGAAACTGGAAGAGTATCACTCCTTTCCAATTTTTTTATATCGTGATACGAAATGAAATATTCTATCTGTGATGCCGGAGAACGCTACCCGCGAACTACGTTTCTTTCTACTTCTTGACCACGGACGGCCCCATTGGAAGAACTTTCTTTTTT
Source organism: Platerodrilus igneus (assembly GCA_036346225.1). Classification (NCBI taxonomy): domain Eukaryota; kingdom Metazoa; phylum Arthropoda; class Insecta; order Coleoptera; family Lycidae; genus Platerodrilus; species Platerodrilus igneus. Next base: position 7,264,070 of record JARFIW010000244.1, read on the forward strand.
GGCTAAAGCCTTAAGCTATATAGACTAATTCCTTCCCTAATCATTATGTACGTCATTTTCTGTTATCCAATGACTGAACAGAACCTCCCACAAAACAAGATTTCAGAAACCAAAACCAACCTCTTTTTAGATGATGGTCACGGATGCAATTACTTTCCCAAGGGTTTAAATTATATTGTATTTTCTACGAATTTTTTAATTATTGGAAATGTGGACCATACCTATGGAGACAGTAGTCTGCCATTAACAAAGACCGGCTAACCTACTTGAGCCGAAATGGATTTTAAATACAATGGATGTCTCCAGACTACTTAAAATTACTTGTAATATTTGAACAAATCAAATTGGAAATAGTTTTTGCTATTTATAAAGTTTCGTTTTCTATAACCCGCTGTCAATCAACGAAGTATTAAGAAGGTTAAGCTTTTCAAACTGAAATTGGTTTCCTTTATTTACGCTAAAAGGTACTATTACATTTTAATTTTATCAGATTCGTCAGTCTGTAACCGACCTAACTTTAAGAGGTTTATTGTATTTGATTTACTAGGGTAGAGCTTTAAATTATTATGACCTGCCGCTGGAATTTAGTAGCTTGAAGCTATCGGTAACCCTGGTCTTTTATTATAAGGGAGCCTAACTAATAATTTATTGTTGGAAATTTTTGTCTATACTTTATTCAAGTTGCTGAATTTTAATTAATTGATCTGTTTATTCGATAACATTGCAAAATAATGTTACAAGTAGAGATTAATAGAGTAACCAATCATCGGGCGGGCCATTCATCCACTCATACACACAAACTTAAGATAACACTACGATAAATCATATTAAACTATATAAGTCGCAAATAGTGAACTAAAAATATATGAAATTTCAAAAAAAAATTAAAAAGATAACACTAACTCAACAATAAAACTAATTTAATTATTACAAGCGCATCGCGTTATAAGATTGCTTGAGAAATTAGCTCGTATTAACAGATTCAAACTATAATATAAAGTATAAAATAATATTAAAAGAAAAACAAGAAATACCCAATAGTATTGTCATTAAAGTTGAGTTAGTGTTTTATAGTTAGTTTGATTTCTTGTTGTAATACGTGAGCCAGATGGTTTGTTAACTGGAGGAGCCAAGGCTTCAAACGATGGCGATGGCAAAGCCAGGAGCTCTTTCATACTAGTAACAGTAAATCTTTTATGGTTGTTAAGAATAATAATTCGGCCGTCAAGTGTGAACACATTACGTGCGTTGTATTTAGATAGTGCAGTATTTAACATTCTGTTCTCAGTCAGTGACTCAGTTATGACATAGCTACAACCTTTTAAAAGTTTCTTCGCCTTAAATACAACATTACGCGGACTGTAGCTAGAAAACTTAATGATAATAGGTCTTGTACCGCTTTTAACCACCTCAGAAACAGAGCGAACTGGTTTTAAACTCCCTATCCGATGTGCTCGTTCGATGTCTGACTCATTCAAATCAAGCCGTAAATTTTCTTTAAAGACGTTTAAGGCAATCTGTACGCAGTTTTCTCCATCGGGCTTCTCCGGATATTCGTGTAACAAAAGTCAGTTTCTTCTAGAATATTGCTGATTGTCACCAATAGCTTGCTCAATCGTTTTCAGCCGCTGATCGACTTCACTAAACAGATTAAGAGCACGGACCGAAAAGGTGGAAAATTGAAGAGTAAGTAGCTCAATTTTATTTGCTATTGCAGTTTTGTGCGCGCAAGCGGTAGTAGTTGCTCCACCAGCAAGCGAGTCTAATTGCGCCTGGAGTGGTTGGATGCGTACCTCCATTGATTCCTATTCTGAGCTAGCCTACACATTTCCGTGAAATTCCCACAGCCTACATCTTTCACTATCTGGGGGCAGGAGCCTAACCTAGGTCTACCTTTTCTTCTCTTTTTTCCTATCTCTGCTTCTAATATGTTCCGCACTATTCCCTCATGCCGTAGTATGTGGCCTATCATCCTATCTTTCCTATTTTTTACCGTTTTTCACATATTTCTTTCTTCCTCTACCATTTTTAGTACCTCTTCGTTCTTAACTTTGTCTGTCCATATGTCTTAAGCAATCTTTTCCTTGTTTCTATGTTTGTGGTCCTTGAACACAATAGTTGCTTTTTCTTGTTAAATGTAGCACGAACTTGTGCTAATCTTTGTTTTATATCTTTTGCGCTTTTCCCATCTTGCGTTATTTGGATTCCTAGATAGCAGAAATCCTTAACCTCTTGTAAGTTCGTGTTTTTGATTTATTTTCCCCTATTTTGCATACTAGTACTTTAGTTTTAGTTTTGTTAATTTTCATTCCGTATCTCTGTTAGAACCGTTTCCATTTCATTAAGAACAGCAACATTTAGGAAATTACTAATTAGTAAAAATACATGCCTAGATAAGAGACCAGAAAGAATACAAACAGGTAAACTTGTGAACTAAATACAAGGCGAGTAACGTTGGTTGCCTAACGGAGCAAACCAGAACTGCTAAAAGTAAATAAGGGATGAGAGCAATTGCTTGTCTAAGTGAGCGAGTTTGAAATAATAAAAATATAGCAACTCATATACTTAAATATGTATAGACTGAAATGGTTTTTAATGTAAGGAGGCAGTAAATTTTCAAATACGAACCGAAACGTAACAGGTTTTTCAAATAGTAAATTTGCTCCTGCGGTTCATTTGTCAATATTAAATTATTAAATTTTTGAATTAGCGTTAGTTGGTCTAACTAACACGATTCTGTTAAAAATACAAGTCAAAAAATGAAGTTTAACAAAACCGCTTTATTTGAATATAAACTTGGCGGGTTGCCTATAGCTGGTCCTTTATATTATTTATAGCTTTGTAGCTTTGGTTCCCTGTATACGTGAATATGGTTTGTGATTATATTGTAAGTGTAAGGTGTTGTAATTATTTATTAATTATTATCCGCTTTCGGTCTAAAATTCTAAATGTAATACTAATGGCAAAGATATCCTACACACGACAATTGCCAATTTTACACTGTTTATCCACGACAAACGTTTCCTTTCCTCCTATATCTTATAAGGAAAATATGTCCGAATGTTTACATCTCTTTTTATAGTGTTTAAATAATGCAAGACCAAAATATTGTAAGTCGTGTATATGTGTTCCAAACATAGACGAGTCATAAACAAGTTTATTTTGTCCCGACTATATATTGCTTTGCATATTTAATTTTGTGTACTACGTTTTTTTGATTATCTTAAATAACACTAATGAAAGATGCTTGTAGCTGAAACTATAGTATAAAAGATTCATACTAAAGCGCCCCAAATTAAACAATTATACTGTTTAATATCACCCAAAGGAGAGTTATATTTAATTAAGTTGGTTGACACAGATTACACGCTCAGTACCAAGATAATTTTCTATTTCATTGCGCCCAAAATTTGCCACCAAACACCAAAAAGGAGAGGTATGTGATAAAGCTTCGCAAAAAAACCTCGACAGAATAGCCGCACGTGCTAAAAGTGCCCTGAAAAACTAACCAGTCAACGCTATGTCCCAAATATACTATAAAGACATCCTACGCAATGTTGTTTGTAGAAAATATTAATTAAAGAAATATAGAAATCTAAAATAAACGCATTTATTAAATTTAAATATGTGAAATTCCTGGCAAAGGATCTAAAATATTGGAAGAATAGGTTTATAACTACTAAAGTTTCCAAGTCTTCTACCTTTTGTACATATTTATCTTTCAAAACTTCAGAGTTTCTGAACTTTGCGTGATACCACTAAATTTCAATTTCTACCCGGTGTTGCTAACGTCTAAAATTACCAACTTACAAAAAAATTCGTGCAGGGAGAGAGCCAACGGTCTACTGGGACGTACGATGCCATCTTTCTACTGAGTTGTTGCTTCTGGCAAACCTTTAACCACACTGTATATTCTACCCAGGAACCTTAGCTCTATTTTTCGATTAGGTTTTTGAAATTTTATGTAGATATATTTTCGGTTGTAACAAAATTTTTGTTACATTAAATATCTCTAAAGAAAAACATTTCTAGCCGTTGTTATTTTACGAAATTGTCATTTAGCGTGAAATCGTTAAATAGTTTAATTTACTATAAGGAAGAACACCTCTTCCCTTTTTTACATTATCTTCACCTATATAAGGCATTTAATAATGACTCCTACGCTTTTGATATCTGCAAATACCCTGAACGTAACTTGAGTTGCATAAGCTACAGGCATTCTGAAGCCCACTTGTGCAATTGCTAGACACAACGCCTGCGCGTAAGGTGACGCTATAGCTAGAGTGTTGACAAGAAGGCAAAGACAGCCATCTTGCAAGCAACAACGAGGAGGTATGCTTCGTTTGAAGATGCGGAACTTTTGCTGCAAGTGGGGGATCAGAATTGCCCTATTATCGGGGAAGGTGTAAAGGTTGTCGTGACGGAGGGATTGCAAAAGAGCTCTTGCAATGCCGCCCAGACAACCAAGAGCAAACAGTAACAACACGTGATGGTTGAAGTCCGTTAGTGGTGAGATCGTAGAATAAAACTGCTTTATATAAAACAAATAGATGCTTTAATTTCCCTAGCACATTTAGGTAGACACCTTTAAGTATGCTTGTATGAAGAATAAAATTTTATGGAAGCACGTTAGAGTATGGTAGAATTGAAAATTTAAATCGTTTGTATGTCAAGCAGAATTCCAAGTAATGTTATTTGAACGTAATTATGCATTATGGGATCACTCGTTTTTAAGCCGTCTGAAGGGCTGATCATGTAAGAATTCTGTATCTAGGAAATGCCAACTTCGTACCTTTTTAAACTTCAATAAGATGGAGTATTATGTTGTTTTGGTTGGCCTAGCGCGTTTACCAGCATCACCGTCGAGCAGTTAAAACAAAACCATTCAGGTACTTATGAAACTATTTATTGAGAGAATTAATTTTACGTATTAATTACGTCAAAGCTTTGATTTAACGTTTTCCAAATTATAGGAAACTTTTGTTAAAGAATGTTATTGTTAAATTTTTTGCAAGATATGTTTATGCTTAAATCCCAAATAAAAATCAGTTTGAGAATTATATCCTAGAAACTTAATAGGTCAAATACCTATTTTGTTCAGAACTAAATTTTTCCATAAGAGGAATTATTGAACTTTTAGATTAATTAAATTAAAGTGTTATTCAAAGCACGTAAGTAATGCACATGTTAATTGAGAAAAATAAGTATAAAGTTCACTTCTGATTGAAAGATGTTTAACTACCATATGTTCTAACATATGTTGAAATGACTTTCTTTAATTTCATATAATGTTTGAGCCATATGAACTTTTTGTGTAATAAGTTCTTTAGAGAATTTTTGTAAGCCAGAACAGATCTGTTTTATGGATGTTTAAGAACCGACTGTATTAAATAATTTATAAATGTTAAGATCTCTCTATGTAGAGAAACAAATTCAGAGACTTTTGAAACTTAGTTTATATTGATTATCAAATTTTTTTATAAATAATTTTTGCAACAAAAAAGAATTACATTTAAATTATACTTTGATTTAAAACTTTCGTCTTTTTATTTCACTAATTGAAATAAATAATATCCAAATTAGATAAACAAAATTTTGAATGTGGAACTTAGAAAAAAGTTGATACAGTATTAGGTAATAGAAACAGAGTAAATACTTTTCAGTAGAGAATATTTTCATAGGTAAGGTGTTGTTGAGATTTTGAATTCGGGACAGTCGATCTATAAAGACCGAAATATTTTGTTGTCGTAAGACACAAACAGTGTCTTATATTTTATTTTTTTTGTGTGACATTTTCTTGCAGGTCCGACATCGCAGAAGCTGGAGCAGAGGTCCAAGAGGTTTCCAGAGGTATTGCTTATTTTAATTTGTATGCTTTTTGATAATCATTATATCCTATAGGTTTCTGCGTCTTCCTGTAGGATACTTTAGTTTTATTTATTGCCTATATAGATGCAGTGGCGCTCATTCCCCTTTTTGTTCCCGCTTGTAGTCGAGCCCATCCTATATCCACGCCCAAACTCATTGCTCACCCTTGGGGTAATTCCCAGACTAAGCCGCGAATATAGTAAAGCTCGTGGGTCCACCGAGGTTTTGTTCACTAATTGACTCACTCCATAATTAAATTAAATAATAAAGAAGAAAAATTATAAGTTTCACATTAAGTTTCACTGGCGCCCATATAAGTTCACTGGCGCCCATATAAGTTCACGGTAATTAACCACTTAGCCCAGATTCAGTAGCCAACTATATAAAAATCAAAAGCGCAGACAACCTTAGTTTGCGAAGCAAAACTCAGCGGTAGCAGCACCTTTTAGTAGTTTTTCAGATTTTTATCATCACAATTAGCTCCACAAGGTGAAGGTCTTGGACTTTTCTACACATACATTATTTTGGATGACTGGGGTAGCTGGATTTCCTGTCACACATTTATCTACATTGAGCTATAATATAATAAGTAATTTCAAATTCCACTTATACTTAAATTCTATTAACAATATTCTTGAAAAACAACAAACCTATGGTAACATTCAACTGACCAGGTATTATTAATAAAAAATTTAAAAATAACTACTACTATCATACCATTGTTCTAGTTTTCAAGATTAATTTATACGACATTTGAAATCTTAATTTTGGAAATGCTCTTTATAACGATACATCGAACAACATAACACAACACCAACTTTTTCATTAACCATTTCAATGTCCATTAAAGGTACTAATACATCTTATATTTAAAATTAATATACACTAATCTTGTCCTTCTTACGTCCAATAAAATAATTACTTTCATTTTAAATAATTTCCTATTCCTTAAATACAAGTCATTGATATTTTCGGGCTACAAGGCAAAATTAATAAATCTAAACATAAAACCCCATTCTACTCACTGTTTAAGTTCAGGATATCCAAAAACGCCAATTTTATTCATTAACTTCTCTATATTCTCAACAAACAACAGCCTCCTTAACCACTCCAACACAAAATTCCAGAATAATAAAGAGGTAAACTCTCCAGGTTCTAACACCTTTAACCGACCGCAATGACACTAATTTAACAACACGTAAAATGAGACGCACCCTTCCCGTGCAAGAAGAAGTTTAAACAAATAAGTCGCCGTTTGTTTGCTTTTTCTGCGGGTACGTTAACTTACCACCCTCTTACTACTCGCTCGAATTACTAAGTTTTGACGTTTTCTAATTTGCTGCTCGCGAATATTTGTAAATGCTTTTCCGTCAGATGTCTATCTACTCTCACTTTTCTGCTGCTTTTTTCTTTTCCTTGCTAAACGCTAATACCTTTATATTATCTGCAAATCTAAGCATATAAATTTTTGTCCTTGCATAGTAATTCTAAATGTCTTCTTGCATTTGACAGTATTCATTGCCTCTTCAATGTACAAGTTAAAAATTAATGGGAATAGGGCACATTCCTCTCTCGCCCCATTCCTAATGTTTACTTCTCTACGTTCTTGCTCTATTTCCATTACTGCTGTTTGCTCTTTGTATAAGCTATGTACTATTCGTCTATACCTATAACTCACTCCAAACTTTTTGAGTATTTCGAACATTTTTTCCATTTTACATTGTCGAATGCTTTTTTCTGATCTACAAACCCTATATACACGTTTTCTCCGTTTTCTATTGTTTTCTCCATTACCACTCGGATTTAAAATAGCTTCCTGCGTTCCCTTGTTTCGCCTAAACTCAAATTGGTCTTCTCCTAGTATTTCTTCAGCCCGTTTTTCCATCCGTCTTTGTACAATTCTAGTTAATATTTTTGACATGTGTGCTGTCAAACTTATTGTTCAAAAATTGTCACATGTATCCGCGCCTTTCTTTTTTGGTATAGTTACTATGATGTTACGTTTGAAATCTTTGGGTATCTCGTCTGTCTCATACAAATAGCTTACAAGTTGGAAGAGACGTTCTGTTACTGCTTGTCCAGCGGCTTTTACAGTTTCTGCTGGCACTTTATCTGTACCCGGCGCCTTACCATTTTTCAGAACCTTTAATGCTAATTCAAACTCATCTCTAAGAGTAGGATATCCCAAGTCATCATTTTCAATGTCTGAATCCTGTTCTAATGCAGTTAGTTCCTCTCCTACATATAAATTCTCTATATATTTTTGCTATTTACACACTTTCTCTACATTTTCTATAATGACGTTTCCTCCCGCGTCCCTTATATTTCTGTTATACGTTTTATATCCCCAAAATGGAGTCTAATTAGTTTGTAAGCTTCATCTGTCTTTCTTACTTCCATCTTAGTTTGTACCTCTTTGCACTTTTAATTAATCCATTGTTTTTTAGCTTTCCTGCACTTGCGAATAATTTCCCATTTTATGGCTTTGTATCTCTGTTTACCTGTTTCGTCTGATTTGTTTTTGTATTTTCGTCTTTCTTCTATTAAGTTCAGGATATCCTTTATTATTCGTGGTTTCTTATTTTCTTTTTGTGTATACCCCAGAATATCTCTGGCCGCCATGTATAGGCTGGATTTAATATTCTGAGCAAGGTGTAAGGTGCATTTTTAGAGCTTAACATCTTACGCTTTTCTGTAACTACTATTTCTATATTTTATATTTATTAACTCCTTAGGCGAATGCGTCGTATTATAATGAGTGGATTGCATCGTTTCCTTTCAATCGCTGTTTGTATAAAGTAAATACTTTCGAATAGTTTTCATATTGTATGCAATTTAACTCGCGTGTATTAATTTTAAAAGTAGATAATTTGAAGATTGATTTTCATTAATAAATAAATTCCAACTTATCGAAAACGATAAACAGCCTGTAATTAATTATTAGATACGATTGTTACATTCACGTTTGAGATGTTCCTTATGTTATTAGCGAAGTAGATAAGAGTCGATAAGCGGTTATAATAGCGACGAGTTGTGGAGTTCTGTTCTGTGTTCCTATCTATTAAGTACGTTAAAAATACGGTTCCTTTTGCTTTAAAAATAGTGAGAATTAATGCGAGATTAGTTCTCGAATTGTTACTGAACAAACACGGCACGATTTTAGTTGTATTTTAACTGTAGAATATGTTTACTCGACCGCACGGGTTTTAAGGTCATTGACGGACGGTTTGAGTGATACGCGTTGTTTTGCTGATGGTGTTTTTAGTTGTTTTTCTTGTAAAATAAAAGTTTTACGGAACATTGACTTAGTGATTACGCGTTGCTTTACTAATTGTTTTTAGTTGTTTGTCTTGTGAGATAAATGTTTTACGGAACATTTTGACGGACGTACTTTAGTGATACACGTGCTTTACTCATTGTGGTTTTCCTAGTTGCTCTGTCTTTTTGATTTTTAAACTGTGTGTGCGATCTAGTTTTCGCGGTCCTTTTTTTATGAGAGTAGTGCATACGTTGGATTATTTAAATACAGTTGACACTGTAGTCTCTGAATTTTTCTAACCACAAAGAATCTAAAATAGATCATTGTTTGCACAAATTTCGTTATCCAAAAGCATTAGATTTTTCTTTGTTACCATAGGTAGCAAATATAACACCTCACGTTACTGTTAGTTCAATGCATTACATCGTGGCTTGAAAGCCCGTGATTCTAACTTGTTATTACCATGTTTTACGATTTGTGTTACAAAATATTTCTAAATTACTGTCTCAGGAAATAGAGTTAACAAGAAATTTATCCATGCTACATAGCTCCATCAGCAAGATAATGTCTGCTGCTGACATCAGTGAAACGCGTAGGTGTGAGTTAGTGTAAAGTGTAAGCAATTCCATCCACACCCTCACATTCAAGGGTGCAGTGCTTCGTTAGTGTAGGGCATCGTGAATCCCCCACTCCAATTACAAGGAAGCGTTACTAAAGGACTTTCTGTAAGTTGAACTATTTCCTACTTAGTATTACTTTAAATATCTACCCGTTGTTTTTGCCATATCTTCGTCGTTCTGAGACCTTTTGCAATAGAACTGCATGCTTTTAAGAAAAAAGAAAGAAATAAAAACCAATACTACTAAATTACTCATATCAATTGTGTCTTACCTATTTATTTTTTTTACATTTTGTCTGATTTATGTTTAATTGGTGTGTGAGGAAACGTTTCTGCTACTCCCCAATATTACCTCACTTTGTACTAAAGATTTGTTATATTGCTTTTAACGTTGTTATATTATATAGTTTATCTAAACAGTTTCTTTTATTTACATGCTACAAAGTACTGAATAACTGAGACTTTTCATTGCTGCTATGCTTTTTCTTTATTTCAGGTTTGCTATTCTAACTTTTTTTTATTGCAGGTATTGTTACTAATTCCTTACAGCCCCGTACGTTATATGTTGGTCTGCTCTCTCTACAACCCCCCCTACCCCCTACTTTCCGATTGAGCCCGGTCATTTTTTTTCTTTCCTCTTTGATTTTCTTTTTGTTACGCACGGCTACGAGCCAACGTAACATAACTTTGGCGCCCAACGTGGCTGCCACAAAAAAAAACGTAACAAAGGCTAACAAAACAAAATGCTGTGACGTTTGAAAAAACGAATTGTTAAAATGTTTTTACAGGAGTGTACGTTCGAGGCTTGAACTCTAGACGGCTGGGTTGAGTTACTCTTGCTGTTGCTAACGCCATAGATACCTCTCGTAATTATAGTTACCATTTCAATTTGACCATTAAAAATTTTAAGTTTTTAATGAAATTTAATCGTATAATTTGACTTACAAGACGAAATTAAAGTACAATAAAATTACCTTATACATTTTTATAAAAGATATTCAGAATTTATACAACAATTTTATTTCAGAATAATCTACAGTTAATTTTTTGTGAAATAACTCTATTAAAAAATGCAAAGCTGTAATTAACTCATCATCAAATAGTTCGTAATTGTATAATCATCTTTCAACAGAAAATTCGTTTTAAGTAAAAAGCAAAAGCATTTGATATAATAAAGAAATATATTTAAACATGTGTCTAAACCAGTTTTAATCTCAAAAGACCAATAAAAAACCCGATTAATGAAACGTCTAAACTACCAAATATATATCATTGATAACCTACAGAAAAAAAATGATATATTTATCGTCTTTTTCTACACCATCGTATTTCAACACCAGAAGAAGAAAGAAAAATTCAGTTTTTTCTGTAATTGAAATAAATGTTTCCAAAAGCTACTTTATGAAACTCGTTCAGTTTGTAGGTCTTCCAAAGCTCACTTCTAGTGTAAAAATACATTAATCACGACAAAACAGGAACTAATCAATCTTTCCAATCTAATTATGCAACTCAATTTAACTAGGATTAATAAACCAATATCGTCTGAGAGTCAGTCTGAGTGATCCGGTTTCTTAGCATACTTCTTACTCTATTGACGACAACATGTATGCTGCTTTATTTCACTAACGAGTAGTAAATAAATAGTGCTTGTTATTTATCTATCGTGTTAGTTGACCATTATTTCAATTATACCCCATACATTACAAATTAGCACGTAATTAATTTACACTCGACCATTAGTGCATATCGCGCACTTCCTCTTTGAGTTAAGTTCTTCGTTAAGATGTCGATATTAATTACGAAGACAACCGAGGGTAATATTAATAAAATCGTCATATTTTGAGTGGGTATTATTTGGGCATTGCAATTAGTGCTCCCGGATCTAGAGAAGCAAATCATCTAATGCGTATTATAATAGCAGCATCCAACAGGTTGCTCGGATGTCATATGGTCAATGGTGAATAGAAACGTACAAGTGTTACGATATTCTTTGACTAAGCAGATAACGGTAGACCTATATAGAATTGAAATTAATAGCCTTTGAGAATCAAGAAAGACCGCAAAAAAGATGACGTAGAAACATCTTGTAGCTACATTTATATACATATATTATACTTAAAGAGATTGGTTTGCTACAGTAATGAGTTTCTATGAAGTGGATAATGGACTTGATTATTCAAGATCGTTTACGGAAATTGTCAATTAGAAGGAGGATTTTAGCGACACTCAAATTTCCATGTCAATTATGTAATACGAAGCAAAGCAGCGCCGAACTTCTTAATTTTATATTCAATGGGAATTGATTAGAAGATTATGAGATTAGTCCATGTTAAACAAGTGTCTAACGACTATAGTAATGAAGTAGATAAAGTAAATACGCATTTTTTTCATCTTAACATACAGTGCCATCAAGCAAACATAGGACCCAAAAAATATGTGACCTAATTTCTAACAACAACATATGGAACCAATCAGAAAGCGAATTGTTTCAAAGAACACTACGGGAACAAAGCCTTTTTAAGCAAATTTAAAATTAGGTGCATTTTACCGGCGCCGCCACTTTCAAGTGGTGGATTGAAAATGGGTGCGTTCGTTTGTGTTGCAAACCCCATCGTTTGGGCTACTTCCGTTCTCGAGATATTCAAAAAACAAGTTGGGGTGCCGCTGAAACGTCCGCACCCTCACTCTTTCAGAGGGGGACAGAATGCGGTGCATTTGTTTGTGCTGCAAATCCCATTGATTGTGCTGCTTCCCTTCTCGAGATATTCAAAAAACAATTTGGGGGTGCTGTAGAAATGAAGTGAATGAGCGTGAGATTGTCGGAGGCTTTCACGGTCGGAGTCATTATCAATATTTATGGTTCCGGGTTGAGACCGTGTCATTTTATAAATTGAGGTCGACGTTTCGTCCACTTTTGTAAGGGGCTTCATCAGGACAAGAAAAGAAAATAAGTAATAAAATAAAAAATATAAAATAATAAAGATAATATTAAGTAGACAAGTTAAAGTGTAAAGAGAAGAGTTACTCCTGAACTAGCAGATTCACTAACCCATTCAAAGCCAAAAAGTGTCTTGTGGCAAAGTAACTGGTGAAAGTAGCGAAATGGCAGTTTATATAGGGCGAGAACTTGATGCATGAGTGATCATGAATAGAGAGGAGTGTGGTAGCGGATCAGTGAACATCACGGTTCCTCTGTTGTAAACATAGGCTTGTTTTCTAAATGGGAGGAAGGTAGTAGCCATCGTCTTTGTTTAGATTATAAGAATTTTTATTGATTTCTATGGATTCTATAATTTTTCTGTCGTAGAAAAATGGAATTCTAGCAATTAATTTCGTCTTGTCAAAGTTAATGGAATGACATGTTTTATGTTGGTGTTCAGCCACCGCTGAGGGATTGTACTAGCTTGTTCTTAAACAACGCTTATGCTCGTTTAGTCTAGTCTCTACTGACAGTCCTGTTTCTTCTATGTATACTGAACCGCAACTTTAAGGTATACTATATACGCCTGAGGCTTTAAGACTATTTTCGGAATCTTTTGGAGTTGGTAATATTTGTGAAATTTTATTAGTGGATTTATAGATTGTTTTGATGTTGTGTTTGCGTAAAATTTTGCCAATTCGGTCTATTACTCTGTATACACAGAGTAATAGACCGAATTGGAAGGATTTCTAAAGATCGTGGATTGGGATTACAGCGTGGTTTAGGGGTTCGTGTAGGATGCAGATGCCGGTTTATTACTCTGCCGATATCTATGGCACGATAGCCGTTTTTTATAAGACTAGTTCTAAAATGGGTCAGTTCATTAGATAAGTGTTCTGGTTGTGAAATCTTAATTGTACGGTGGACCAGAGAGTTGATTACCGATGATTTTTGTGAGGGATGATGATGTGATGACGCATGTAGGTATCTGTCTATGTGTGTGGGTTTTCGATATTTGGAATGACCTAATCGTCCGTTAGGTTAACGCTCTACCAGAACGTCAAGGAATGGCAGAGTTCCGTTCTTTTCAATTTCTATAGTGAACTTAATATCTTTATGTTGATTGTTTATGTGATCTACAAAATTATTGAGCGTTCCATGTCCATGGGCCAGATTACAAAAGTGTCATCTGCATAACGGAGCCAAGTTTTCGGTTTAAGGTCTGTGGATTCTAGAGCCATGGATTCTAAAGACTCCATGAATATATTGGTCACAATGGGGGATAGAGGTGAGCCCATTGGTGTGCCCGTACTTTGTTTGTAGAATTGTCCGTCGAAGACAAAATATGTAGAGGTTAAGCATTTTTCAATGAGCGTGGCCAGGTACTTAAATTCGTTTTCTTGAGGTAGGAGTTGTTTAATAATGGAGACAGTGTTTATGACAGGTACGTTTGTAAATAGAGATGTTACATAAAACTGACTAGTATATCATTAGGGCCTAGCTCAGTATTTGCAATTAATTCTATGAAATGAGTGGAGTTCAAAACATTAGTAGGGGTGTTACCGGAATAAAGTTTTAAGAAATTTGATAGGTATTTTGCCAGATGGTAGGTTGGCGAGTGAATTGTGCTAACTATCGGACGGAAACGGACATCACGTTTATGGACTTTAGAAAAGCCGTACAAGCGAGGTGGTTTAGATTCTCGAGGTATTATGCGTGTTTGGATACTTTTGGGAATATTACAGGATTTGATAAGTGCTGAAATTTCCCGTTCAAGCTTTGAAGTGGGGTGTTTTGTTATAGGCGTGTAGGAACCGTCTTGTAATAATTGTTTAATCTTTTCTTTGTATTCTGTACGGTTTAGAAGTACAGTCGCATTACCTTTGTCTGCAGGGAGTATAACAATCTTCTTGTTTGTTCGTAGGTGTTTTAAGGCCGTTATTTCTTGCTTTGTCACATTTTTATTAGGAGTTTTGGCATGTCGGAGACATTTAGTTGTTTCAAAGCGAACTAAGTTGGCGTCGTCTTGGGATACAGATCGGATCGCTGATTCTACATAGCTAATGATTTCCTCTGCGGGAATTTTTCTGGGTGCAATTGAGAAGTTTAGCCCTTTGGACAGGATATTTAGTTCGTTTTCGGATAGGATATGTTCTGATCGGTTTATGACGGTATTTGAGGACAGAGTTTTTGGGTAAGATGTTTTTTCAGAGTGTGAAAGGTTCTTAGAAAGTTGCAAGAATTTGCGTAAGTGGGTTTTTGTGGTGAGTTCAGTGGTTTTTTGGGCCTGCATGTATGAAATTCGGTCAAATACAGTCCAGTCATTGTAGTTAAGCCTGGCGGGTAATGTTAGATGGAGCTGTAGGAGTTGTTTAGAAATATTGTCTATTTCTTTTCGAGTGTTGGAAATTCGTTCGCGAAGAAGTGAGAGTCCTGCTCTGTAAGGAATTTTTCGGCTGGAATGTGTTTTAATGTGGTATTTTATTTTAAGGAAATTTGGAACTATGTCAGAATCACGGTACCGTAACAAAAAGATGAACGTACAAAGTAATTTTGCTAGTGAGTGTCTAAGGTACTGAAAGTTTTATTTTGTTTACAATATCCTCCCCGTAAAGGTTTTTGTGATATTGTCAGAGCCTTTCACGGCCGGAGTCATTATCAATATTTATTGGTCTGGGTTGGACCGTGTCACTTTATAAATTAAGGTCGACGTTTCGCCCACTTTTGTAAGCGGCTTTATCAGGACAAGAAAAGAAAATAAGTAATAAAATAAAAAATATAAAAATACCTAGCAAATTTCTTTAAACCTTAATCCGGTAACACCCCTACTAATGTTTCGAACTCCACTCATTTCATAGAACTAATTGCAAATATTGGTCTAGGCCCTAATGATATACTAGCCAGTTTTGACGTAACATCTCTATTTACAAACTGTCCCCATTATTAAACAACTCCTACCTCAAGAAAACGAATTTGAGTACCTGGCCACGCTCATTAAAATATGCTTAACTTCTAAATATTTTGTCTTCGACGGACAATTCTACAAATAAACTCGAGTACACCAATGTGCTCACCTCCATTCCCGCATTGTGGCCAATATATTAATGGCTCTAGAATCCACAGACCTTAAATAAAAACTTGGCTTCCGTAATGTAGATGGCACTTTTGTAATCTGGCCCCATGGACATCAAACGCTCAATAATTTTCTAGATCACATAAACAATCAACATAAAGATATTAAGTTCACTATAGAAATTGAAAAGAACGGAACTCTGCCATTCCTTGACGTTCTGGTGGAGCGTCAACCTAACGGACGATTAGGTCATTCCGTATATCGAAAACTCACACACACAGACAGATAACTACATGCGTCATCACATCATCATCCCTCACAAAAATTATCGGTTATCAACTCTCCGGTCCACCGTGCAATTAAGATTTCACAACCAGAACACTTATCTAATGAACTGACCCATTTTAGAACTAGTCATAAAAAACGGCTATCATAACTCAGATATCGGCAGAGTAATAAACCGGCATCTGCATCCTACACAAACCCCCAAACCACGCTGTAATCCCGATACACGATCTTTAGCAATCCTTCCATATATACACAGAGTAATAGACCGAATTGGCAAAATTCTACGCAAACACAACATCAAAACAATCTATAAACCCACTAATAAAATTTCACAAATATTGCCAACTCCAAAAGATTCCGAAAATAGTCTTAAAGCCCCAGGCGTATATAGTATACCTTGCAGTTGCGGTTTAGTATACATAGGAGAAACAGGACAGTCAGTACAAACTAGACTAAACAAGCATAAGCGTTGCTTAAGAACGAGCCAGTACAATCGCTCAGCGGTGGCCGAACACCAACATGAAACAGGCCATACCATTAACTTTGACAAGACGAAACTAATTGCCAGATTTCAATTTTTCTACAATAGAAAAATTAGAGAATCCATAGAAATCAATAAAATTCTAATAATCTAAACAAAGACGATGGCTACTACCTTTCCCCCATTTGGAAAACAAGCCTATGTTCACAACAGCAAAAGCCGTGACGTTCACTGATCCGCTACGACACTCCGCTCTATTCATGATCACTCATGCATCAAGTTCTCGCCCTATATAAACTGCCACTTTCGCTACTTTCACCAGTTACTACGACACAAGCCAGCTTTTGGCTTTGAATGGGCTAGTGAGTCTGCTAATGCAGGAGTAACTCTTCTCTTTACACTTTAACTTGTCTACTTAATATTATCTTTATTATTTTTTAATTTATTACTTATTTTCTTTTCTTGTCCTGATGAAGCCCCTTACAAAAGTAGTCGAAACGTCGACCTTAATTTATAAAATGACACGGACCCAACCCAGAACTATAAATATTGATAATGATGAGAGTGAGGTGTGTGGTTGAAAGTTCACCAAATTTGTTGAAAGCATTTGTAATCGTTTGCGCTCTGTTTGTGCTAAATGGAGCACTAATTTTTTTGTTTCACCAGTTTTCCGAAACCAGCCGTGAGACTTATTAAGAAACAAAATTTTCGTACGGAATCCGAAAATAATATTTATTTTTAACCAACCCTCGACTCTGTGGATCTCGCCCCTAATTCACTAAATGTAGAATATCCCAAGTTATACATTGAATTTTTGCACCAAATCCAATAATTATTATTAATTTTCCAACGAATGTCTATGGAATTTTGATGTACGTTCATAAATACGTTCTTCAGCTAAAGGATATGGACGTCCTTTGGCAAACGTCCATTGAAGGTTCGTTTTAGTTCCATTCAATATACGAATATGCAATGAACGTTTGCCAAAGGACGTATATACTTCTTTAACTGAAGGACGTCCTATGGACGTCCAACAAAAGTCCATGAATGTTCGTAAATTGAATGGAACTAAAACGGACGTCCACGGGACGCCCATGGGACGTAATGTATTATATGGAAAAGGGGTGTATCCGTTTGTGCTGGCTTATGCTACAAACCCAATCGTTTGTGCTACCCTTTTAACTGGATATTTAAAAAACAACATGGGATAAAAAGAAATGCCAATTTTCCGTTGGCCATTTACTAAGTGAACGCCATGACCACAATGCAATTTCGTTTTGGTTGTCCGAATGGGAAAAGAGTGGGATCGTAGTACTAGATTTCGCTCTTGCTTTAATGATGGCATGCGTACGTTCATTTACACAGTATTCCACTTCGTCAGAGTATTTAAATACCTGCTCTTCTCTACTGACTGGAATTAATTTAGCAATCCCTAATTGTTACATTAGGAATGATTTTAATCATCTGATGGAAAAGTTTTTAACTTGGAAAGAAATAAAATCAAGCCCATGTAGAGAAACACGGTTTAAGAATTTCTATTTGCGTGTTTTGGCATTAATAATTTCCTCGGAAAATTACGAAGGCGTCAAAATGTTGCTGAAATATTTTTTTGATGTTGCTTTAAACGAAACCAAAGGAATACATGAAGATGGTTTACCAACATTGTGTGAAATGGTAAAGCGACACCTCAAAGTAAGAACTGGTAAAGAAATCGACAAATTCGAGACGGAGCCTAATGAGGATGACATCGATAATAATTTGCTACTTTTAGGCGAAAGCAATGAGGTTGATGAAGGCGATGAAGAACTCAGTGGTATGGAATTTTATTCGCAAATTACAACCATTTACCAAAACTGTTTTAATAATGCAAATAAAATGAAGGGTGATCATGACAAGTTACATTTTGCGCCAAAACTAGCTGAACGATTATTTAAATTCGCCATATACCTTCCTTTCTGGACAGCAATAATGAATCCGATTATCAAGTATGGTAAACTAACTGAGAGCAGTGCCACGTCTGAAAGTTTATATAAAGAAGTCAAGTATTAAAATTTTTGTCATAATAACCTCCCTGTACGACTAGCTGAATTCGTTAAAACTCACGTACTTTATATCACAGGAAATAATACAATGTTATTCAGCAAATACGAAATTTCTAATAACTATTTGCAAAAATTTTCTATAGAACGTATCTCTTCTGAACAAAACATCCTGACAGTTACCTCTGCTATGCCTACTAGTGAGTCAATTGCTGAATACAATTGTACTGCCATCCTCTCCTTCGCCGATCCTCCTGAGTGTAACCTCAAAGAACCTGTAGAAAATTGAAGACGTAAAGGAGTAAAAAGTACTAAACGTAATAAAAATACTAAAACAAGTGTCTATCTCACAAAGGACCTTACTATTTTGCATTATAATGACCTAAACAACTCAAAAGCATCAATAATAGGCATTCTAAAAAATACCAATACTCTTTCGCTTAAACCTATCAAGATAGACGGAAATTTTGACATCTTTATCAATACTTGCACGTTTGATAGTGCAGTGCATCTAATTTGTACCGTTTTTGCAGACAGTCAACTACACGCAGCATCTAATATAGAAAATTTATCATTCAAATTTTTTTAATTAATCAGTAACATTTTGCGTGATGGTATCACTGCACAAAGTCATGCCAAGAGAGGACAAATTCTTATTGAACTTCACTTTCGCGATTCATCAAATTTTATAAAACCTACTGAACAATTGACACATATAAATTCTGCTTGTACAGCATGCTATCTGTTGGAATAATTATTAATAAACTATCCTTCGGTCGAGGAAAGAAGTTATGAATGTCCTACATGTAATCGCACAAGAACCTTTTTGCTTGCGTATGTTGCTGTAAATATTGCAATAAATGATATTACTCAGCTACAATAGGTTATAGATGAAAGGTTCAGTAACCAAAGTACAAAATGTACGACTTGCAACATTTCATCGAATACGAGTACCATTTCGAACACCCACCTGTTTATGGAATCATGGCCGTATATGCGACAAGACAATAAAGGATTTCGTCCTTTGTTTAACGTGAGTTTAAATGCGATTCCCTGCCACATTGTAACTGGCGAAAAAAATTATACCTTAATGCATTCAGCCCTGTTGCAGGAGGAGATCCTCTATTGATTGAGCATTACACCGCGTATTGCTGGCGGGAGAAGCGCCTGAAATGAGAATTGTATGATGATCTTCACGACAAGTTCTTAAATGTTAGGTCGCGAAAGACGGTAAACTGTCACATGTGTTATACACATTGTAATTTGTTCGGTACAAGGAAGAAGTTTATTGTAATCAAAGTTGTCCTAATGAAATGTGCACTTCAATTTAAGTTTCCACTAATGAAATGTTTTTTTTTATTTTGAGTTTTTACAAGTTGTTTTGATTTATTTTAAGTTGTTCCAAATAAAATATTCGTTCAATTTTTCCAAAAAATAAACCTATATTTCAAACTTTGTTCACTTCAAAGCGCCCTTAAACCGACCCTAAGTCTTGACAATGTGAACTTATGGTCTATTGTCAACACTCAAAAGTAGCCGTAAAAAATATACATAGTATACTTATATAAATAATATCTATAATTATTATAAAAATTGCTAAAACCTAATTAGTTAACTTTTTTACAGTTTTCCTATCTGATCTGTTCACAGGGGAGGTTTAAAATTGTTCTAGGGGCTCGTGAAATTGAGGTCTCATTCAACTTTTTCTATGGTAATAAAGGGCGGATACGGACATTGAGGCGCAGCTGTAAGGGCGCGGTCGTAAGGGCGCGGCCGATAGGTCCCGGGTCATTTGGAGGCGAGGACAGTAGGGCGCGAGCCGTTAGGGCGCCGCCGATAAAGCGCGGGACATTAGGGCGCCGCTGATAGCGCGCGGGACATTAGTTCGCGAGGACAATAGGGCGCGCGTCAAAATCCAAAGAACTTCAATAATAAAAAAAAATTTGGTTGTCAACTTTGTGTTTTATTATGTTCTAATTCTTTTTGTATCGTGTTCCTGTGTGTGTGTTGATGAGAATAGACAGACATAATTTTTGAATATGCTCTCCCAGCAGCCAAAATACTGATCCACGTAGGACCTAGCATTCCTTAAAAGTAATAAAAGAACAACGTTAAGGGCATCTTCAAAAATTCAACCATATAAACACGCACAAGAACACCATACAAGAAGAATTAGAACAATAAACAACAGAAAAAAGTTACAACGCCCGCTCAGAAAACATTTAATATTTTATTATAAGTTGATTTAATATTTTTCTGTAACCCTAACATTTTCACGACCTAACTTTTTTGTGTCTTATGATCCAGACTGTCCCGCGATATAATAGCCCGCGTCCTGTTGTCCCGCGCTCTAACGGCGGCGCCCTAACGACTCGCGCAATACTGTCCTCGCGCAGTACTGTCCTCGTGCCTTAATGTCCCGCGCCCTATCGACGGTACCTTAACGTCTCGCGCCCTACTATCCACGCGTTCAAATCACACGCGCTCTAACGGCGGCGGCTAGCCGGCCGCGCCTTATCAGCAGCGCACAAATGTCCTACACTGAATAAAGGGTGCTAAAATTCGCAAGTTTAAAGTTGAAAAAAATTATTTTTGGATTTGGCGCAACAATTCAATATTGTTCAACTGCTTGCAGGACAAATTTTTTAATTTGAAGGGGGGGGGGCGAAGATCCATGGAGTTGAGGGCTTTTTAAAAATTAATATGATTTTCAGATTCCGTACCAAATTTTTGTTTCTTAATAAGTCTCACGGCTGGTTTCGGAAAAAAATTGTTCCCGTTGTATTTGCATATTTCTAGATAAAAAATAGATAAAAAAGACAACCCTAACCAGTGGGGTGACTGGTGAAGCAAAAAAATCAGTGGACCATGTAGCACAAACGGAGCACAAACGATTACAAGTGCTTTCAACAAATTTGATGAACCTTCAACCACACACCTCACTCTCATTCACTTCGTTTCTACAGCACCCCCAAATTGTTTTTTGAATATCGCGAGAAGGAAACCATTATAATTTGAATAAGGACCGCTATGCCTGCGGCCATGTCCCCAATGCTCCACCCGAAGGTACTACATAAGGTTTAAACGCGAAATTAACGTGTTTTAAGTGTAATCTCACTTCAAAATTAATCTAATCTAAATAAAAATCTAACAAACTGAAACAAAATTAAAAATAGGGTTTGAATAATGGTATTCCTACTGTTGACGTTGGAGTGAGTCCGATCAACAAAACACAATCAAAATGAAAGGGGGAGGGATCCGAAATACCAGATAGCAGCTGCCAACTTTGCTTACCGGTGCGACCTGAAGGGTCGTCTTAGAACTATCCAAATCTAACTAACTATTTTAAAAAAACAAAAAAAAATGGATTCAAGTTTTCTAAGCATTCGCCAAATATTTTAATAGTAAATTCGGCTATTTTGCCTACTCTATAAATTTACAAATTCGTACTCCCTGGTCTAAGTAATTTATTTTATCTTTAGTCTAAAATCGTCCCTAGCTATTTCTGTCATTCCCTAACTGATTTATATTATTATTACGATCAATTACAATCTTATAAAAATGCTACTACCAAAAATGGCGGCAGAACGTCAAAAAAAAACAATTCAAGCTCCAAAATAATATAATACATGCAAAATAAATGTAAAAAGTAAATTTACAATATAAATAAATATAAAATAAATATGAATATATATATATATATATATATATATATATATATATTTAAATAAAAGCATAAACGTGTAACACTGCATTTAGCAGAATCATCACCCAAATAAATTATCATGTGCACTCGTATGAGCATTATAGCGACTAGCGCCATTACACATAAAACGTGCTAGTTAAATTATTTCAAAATCTGCTTATTACTACAAATCAATGCTTATGCGAATACAGTCGCCACAATTTTATTCTTACCTTCGTTTTAAATTTCTCCAGCATCCGAGGATCTGGTCGTCTGCCTACATCTATTTGTTGTTTACTTCTCAGGGAAGTTGAATATGCACGTTCTGGAGAGGTTCACAATCACTATCACTTAAAAATTTTGGGGGATGCGCGGTGTCACTCTATTTTATTTTCTTTATTTATTTTACTGATTTAAATTATTGAGGGTTTTCCGATTTAGTTTGTTATTATTTATTTATGTTATGATTTATTCCCGATATACCGCGCGTTTAAGGTTTGACAGTGATTGCTTTAGTGGTGTAGAAGTTGGTCGTGCACATTAGACTAGATTGTTATAATTATATTTTTTTTAAATTTTTTTTATTATTAATATTCAAGTTTTGTTATATCATGCTCATCACATCATTTTCACGCTAAGTCGAAATCTAAAATTTTTCAATCCTCCCCCACCAACCGATTTACACGCGGTTATCAACTTCCAAAAACGCGACCCTTCTCGCAAATTTTTTAAAGGCTGTCCAAAACGCCTTCTGGTTAGTCAATTCTTCGACTTCCTCTAGGCTCTTTGGCCATGCTAGCTCTACGACAGCTAATTTCACATTGGCGAACCCTCGATTTGCCACCTAGGGTGGGCAGTCGAAAAGCACGTGCTCTGCGCTTTCTGCGCCCTCACCGCATTCCCAGCGATCGTTGTCGGTTAAACCGAATCTTTGCAAATACTCTTTCAGGGCGCCGTGCCCTGTCATCAGCTGTACCATTTTATGGTCGAACTTCACTTTGATCTTATTTCTAGCTATTATGCTCGATATAAATTTGTGGGTCAACCTACCCGTGGCAGCGTTGTTCCACCTCTCTCCCCATAATCGGATTGACTTTTCGCACAGCTTTCTTTTAATTAGAGACCTCGGTATCGACGAATGTGGTATCCGAAAGTCGCCTGTCGCGGCCTCTTTAGCTAGTTCATCAGCCCTATCGTTTTCTACGTTGCCATTGTGCGACCTAACTTTAAACGTCGAAACTCGAGTGCCGTATGCGTATCCTCCAGACGTCCTCTTGGAGGTCTGTTGAGGTGTTCATGTTTGTTAAAGCCGTCAGCGCCGATTTACTATCACTGATTATATAATACTCGTCTCTGCTCGTATGGTTTATTACGTAACCGATAGCCTCTCGTATGGCTACCAATTCGCACTGGAAGATAGTGCTCCAGTTCGCGAGTTTGGTTTGAAACTGAAACAACTCCCTTTCCTGCTTATAGACGACAAACGCCGCGCCTGCTTGCCCATCGTTCGTACGTGAACCGTTTGGTATAAATTCTGATACCCGTCGCGTCCACATCACCTTCGACAAACTTGATCCCTTTAATATCGGCCGGGTGCCCCAACTCTGATACAACCACCTTCCTCGAAACCTCCCTATTACCAAGATTAATATCTTCGATAATTTCGCGCCCTTTCGCTATATCTATTAATCTCCTATCCCTAATCTCCCTAATGACATAATCGGAGGAGAGTCTTACTGATCACCAGGACCACCTCTGTGGAAGTGGTCCTGTACGCCCTAGCCGCCTTTACAGCGGTTTTTTGTTGTATGCTCGTCAATTGACGCATTTCCCTGAGTTTACAATCTTCCGCCCATACAGATGCTGCGTACAGCGAAGGGAAGCAGCACAAACGATGGGATTTGCATCGCAAACCAGCACAAACGTGGCACAAACGAATGCACCACTTTATATTCCCTCTTGAAAGAGTGGGGGTGCGGACGTTTCAGCAGCACCCCCCACTTGTTTTTTTAATATCTCGAAAACGCAAGTAGCACAAACGATGGGGTTTGCAGCACAAACCAGCACAAACGAACGCACCCATTTTTACTCCCCCACTTAAAACTGGGGGCGCCGGTGAAATGCGCCATTTAGAATTTCATGGTGTTTGTAACGTCATGTCATTGTTACTTAAATCTTCTAAAATTATTAAAGATTAAAAAATACACGAATGCCATTAATGTTGAATATTAATAACCTAACCTTACAAATATTTCAATTTGACAAATAAAAGCTTTCCATTTTCAGTGTAATTTTTAGCAGGCAGTGACACCAACGACACACATCCCAAGTCCTATGTTTGCTTGGTGGCACTATACATATAGTTTCCAAAAGATTTTATTACTCACAATGACTCAAAATACGTACTTCTTACAGACAACAAAGGTGAACAAAATTCCGTTTTGTACGTGTTGCACGTGAACGTATTTTAGGGAGTTGTTTTTTTGTAATTATTGTGCGGAAAGGATGCACGATCAATAATATGCTACAGATAAAGACGAGTATAAAAGCATTGGTTTCAAAACGCACGTTCGTATCCACGTGGAGTCAGACGACGCGGTCAGCGATATCGATTTTATATACCTCAAGTGGGGTTGGAACGCGACATCTAATATGCATAAGACAAAGGTAAAAATATTACAGGCGGAGTTTTTTGACAACACAGGACTGTATGATTGGTTCAAAAGAATAGTTTTACAACGGACGAACACGCGACAGGTTGAATGCGATTTTTTGGATTAAATTGCGCGTCCACAAGGTAAATTTCTGGGAGCTTTAAGTCAGTTAGATGAAAATTTGCAGAAATATTATTTTAATTTAAGTATTTCGCGTGAAGTGTGGCCTAGTGGTGTTGGTGCTTTAAGGATATAAATACTCGGAGAGAATGGGGCTCGCTCTCTTTTGATTTTTTGATTCTCTTTGTATTTTCATCGCTTTAGACTACGTATAATAATCAACCGACGCTTGTGAGTATTGAAAAATTGTATAATTCAGTAAAAATAGTATTAGCACTTATAACGTGGTAAAGTTGAGGCTTTGTAGTTATTAACGGGTGTAGTGTCGAGTGAATTAAATTAACCGTGGTCCAACTAATATACCATAACAAGCTAATAAATCATTAAACAAAAGGATAATGTACGTAAATTTGTATGCGGTGATGGTATGGTAATTGGTAGCAAGGCGCTTGGTTATTATCTATAAAAATTCTGGAGGATCAGAGCGCATAGTCACGCAGCCAAGGGGTTCTAGAGGATCAGAGCGCATAATCATGAAGAAAAAAGGTTCTGGATAGCATCATCGAAGGAGATAAAGTCTTGAAGTATTTTCCAGGTAACTCATTTGTATTTTCTGTTATTTGACAAACTGTTGGAATTACTTGGTGATGTGTGAGTGAACATTGGGGTTATTTATGGTTTTATAACGTATCGGAAAACATACGTGTACTTGACAATTAGTAGGGTTAGTTTAAATATTAAAAAAAAAGGTATATGTAAAACTTACTAAATTTCATTATGAATTTAAATGGGATTGTTAAGGGTACATGGGTTAATTAATTTTGTAGTAACTATATACAAAGTAAAAAGCATACATTAATAAACTGGGTTATTATGAGCTCACCATACTCCAGTGTGCAATAAATATAGGGTATTATTTGGGGCCCATCTACTCCTATTGTATTAAATGTAAAAACAATTAAAATTTTTAAACAAGGACTTTACAAGAATAGCACTTATTGAGTTGTAACTAGAGTACCAAACTGTACTTATCTGTGAATAATTGTTTGTAAATAGCGGTAAATAAAGATTGTATGATTGTTGTATTATTTTGTGCTTTTATTGAATGATGAGTGAGTGAGAAGGAAGAATAATTGTAAATTTAGGTTGCCGAGAAGAGGCACAGCTGAGCTAGCCAGGGAAGCTGTGGAAAATATTTTGAAGCAGAAATCAGGGTAAGAAATTTTTTTTGTTGTGAACCTTTTATTTTGAAAAGTATTTAATGACTTACTCTCGATTCTTAAACGCTAAATCCGCGATCCGCGGCAATCTTTTGGACGGACCAACGATGGGGCTCGAATTTTGGTTTATTTACAGCAATATATATATATATATATATATATATATATATATATATATAGCAGAACGGTTATTTGCAGTCCGCAATAAGAAATTGTGTAAAACAATATATAAAATAAGATGTATCTGTAAACAAACTCTATGAAAATAATAGAGCCTATTGACGAATACAAATCGGGCTGGTAGTTATATAGCCATTAACAAAACGTTAGCTTATTACTTCATAGGGGAGGAAACATCCACTGACCGACGGTTTCGGCTTTATTAAGCCTCCTCAGAGTGAAATAGTCTCCAAGAACCCTATGAAGTAATCGAAGCTATTATAATGATATAATTTCGAAACAATCACTGTACTATGGCAAAAGTAAATAAAACCGCCATCAGGTGATAAAACACCAACACTACTAAAGTGTGGAAGTACAGAATTGAACCGAAACTACATAATAAATCCTATAGATGGCTATACAAGTACGTGTGGCCATTTGAGATTTGCGGAATGTTACAAGCAAAATTTATTTGCAAACGTAACAAACCTTCTGCGGCGACACCGGGTTCATGCCCCAAGGCAAATCAAATAATAGCAGAACGTTATTTGCAGTCCGCAATAAGAAATTTGTAAAACAATATATAAAATAAGATGTATCTGTAAACAAACTCTATGAAAATAATAGAGCCTATTGACGAATACAAATCGGGCTGGTAGTTATATAGCCATTAACAAAACGTTAGCTTATTACTTCATAGGGAGGAAACATCCACTGACCGACGGTTTCGGCTTTATTAAGCCTCCTCAGAGTGAAATAGTCTCCAAGACCCTATGAAGTAATCGAAGCTATTATAATGATATAATTTCGAAACAATCACTGTACTATGGCAAAAGTAAATAAAACCGCCATCAGGTGATAATACACCAACATACTAAAGTGTGGAAGTACAAATTGAACCGAAACTACATAATAAATCCTATAGATGGCTATACAAGTACGTGTGGCCATTTGAGATTGCGGAATGTTACAAGCAAAATTTATTTGCAAACGTAACAAACCTTCTCGCGGCGACACCCGGGTTCATGCCCAAGGCAAATCAAATAATAGCAGAACGGTTATTTGCAGTCCGCAATAAGAAATTGTGTAAAACAATATATAAAATAAGATGTATCTGTAAACAAACTCTATGAAAATAATAGAGCCTATTGACGAATACAAATCGGGCTGGTAGTTATATAGCCATTAACAAAACGTTAGCTTATTACTTCATAGGGGAGGAAACATCCACTGACCGACGGTTTCGGCTTTATTAAGCCTCCTCAGAGGCCTTGGGGCATAAACCCGGGTGTCGCCGCGAGAAGGTTTGTTACGTTTGCAAATAAATTTTGCTTGTAACATTCCGCAAATCTCAAATGGCCACACGTACTTGTATAGCCATCTATAGGATTTATTATGTAGTTTCGGTTCAATTCTGTACTTCCACACTTTAGTAGTGTTGGTGTTTTATCACCTGATGGCGGTTTTATTTACTTTTGCCATAGTACAGTGATTGTTTCGAAATTATATCATTATAATAGCTTCGATTACTTCATAGGGTTCTTGGAGACTATTTCACTCTGAGGAGGCTTAATAAAGCCGAAACCGTCGGTCAGTGGATGTTTCCTCCCCTATGAAGTAATAAGCTAACGTTTTGTTAATGGCTATATAACTACCAGCCCGATTTGTATTCGTCAATAGGCTCTATTATTTTCATAGAGTTTGTTTACAGATACATCTTATTTTATATATTGTTTTACACAATTTCTTATTGCGGACTGCAATAACGTTCTGCTATTATTTGATTTGCCTTGGGGCATGAACCCGGTGTCGCCGCGAGAAGGTTTGTTACGTTTGCAAATAAATTTTGCTTGTAACATTCCGCAAATCTCAAATGGCCACACGTACTTGTATAGCCATCTATAGGATTTATTATGTAGTTTCGGTTCAATTCTGTACTTCCACACTTTAGTAGTGTTGGTGTTTTATCACCTGATGGCGGTTTTATTTACTTTTGCCATAGTACAGTGATTGTTTCGAAATTATATCATTATAATAGCTTCGATTACTTCATAGGGTTCTTGGAGACTATTTCACTCTGAGGAGGCTTAATAAAGCCGAAACCGTCGGTCAGTGGATGTTTCCTCCCCTATGAAGTAATAAGCTAACGTTTTGTTAATGGCTATATAACTACCAGCCCGATTTGTATTCGTCAATAGGCTCTATTATTTTCATAGAGTTTGTTTACAGATACATCTTATTTTATATATATATATATATATATATATATTGACGTGATAAGGGTCATGATAGGTCATTGAAGCCCTAATTCTAAAAATAAATCCCCCGAAAATATAATAGAATCCAAAAAAAAATTAATTTTCCGTAAAATCAAGATTGCGCTCTATATAATACAAGCGTATCTTTATTCATTGATGTACACTGCAAAAACGTAAATTGCGCATGTAAATACTCGCCCTGTATGATATAAGCATATTGTAAATAAACAGCAAGTAACGTAAATTAGATATGTAAATTGTAAGATACCGTAAAGTGCACTTGATTTGCTGTAAATAGCATAAAAGAGTACAGATTTACGCATGTAGTTTAAGAAACTAAAATCAACGTGTATTTAAAAACCCCAAAATTAATAAACAATTTTGTGTACTGAAGCAAATATTTCCTATAAAGCGCAAACTCTTTTGCATTAAAAAACAATAAAAATTTAAATTAATTATTCCGTGGATATTGCCATTTATTATAAATAAAGAATTTTGTGAACGATGAGTCATCTGGATTTAGGAATACGTCAAATTTATATAAACTCATTAAATAAACATTTTTATTCCAAGAAACAGCTTAAACATTGAAAATAACTCGTAAAATCTCTGGAGCAACTGTCTTCGCATTCACTATTGGAGAGAAGCGGTACGCAACAATAATATGATAAACAAGGACAAAAGCGAGTGTCACGGATACCTAGGACAGATAAGAAGGTAATAAAATGTCGAAATTTTATACGCTAATTAGGTATTCCGGAAACCTTACATCATAATGTTCGAGATTATTGTGGAAAATTTTTCGAAAATACACAATCTGTAAATAAAGGAGCGCTTCTTGTTTCGAAGAGAATTCATTCATTAAATTTGATCCGATGCAGTCGACGCGTATAGTAGATCAAGAAATGTTATTTTAAAACGCCAGCCGTTGTCTTATAGAAGTATGCAGTAAAACATAGTTGCGAGGTTGCAATGAATATTGAAGTGATGTTTTTAAACCCAAATTACATATAAAAATGGAATTATTAATTACGAAGAAAAAGCAGAATTCTTCAATATAAAGCTAGTTTTAAAGATGTATTGAATAATTGAAAAGAAGATTTAACCTAGAAATGTACTTTGATAATTGCTGTTGGAAACCAGGAATTTTAATTTAGAAAAACTTGTAAGCCGATTTGGAGATCAATTTAAAATAAGAAAATTTTTAATTACGAAAAGCGTGTTGTGGATTCTGCAAGTATCACTGTTAGACTTATTTTTAACTGATGTTAGAGCAATTAGATCTAGTTTAAGATAATTCTATTAATTTTTTTGTGAGGGATATTTTTTTAGAAGGAGTTTGTGTTCAGAGTTCGAAATACTCTGACCTTTAACAGATTAAATGTTAAGGATTTTTTCTGGCCAAAACAAATTCTACTAGCGTGGAAATAATTTATAACCAAGTGAAAGATCCTCAAAAGAATAAGTTTGATTCTGTAAATGTAAAAGAAGGTAAGCAACAATAATTTTGTTTGTAACAAAGACTTCTTAGACATTATTTTATGATTAAAAGAAACGATGTTGTAAATGCTTTTGCATGAAAGAAGATATTTCATGTTGTATAAATGCTTTGTAACGAAAGAGTACTCATGGTTAGATTAGAATCTAAACCGGTAAACACAGTAATAATACAAGTATACATGACCACCTCTAGCTACAGTAACGAAGAGGTAGAAGCCATCTACGAAGATATCGAAGACATATTAAGATACGTAAAAGGACATGAAAATTTAATAATTACGGGGGATTTTAATGCCGTGGTAGTTGAGGGTAGGGAAGGAGCGGTAGTAGGTTTATTTGGTTTAGGAACGAGAAACGACAGGGGAAATAGGCTGGCAGAATTTTGCGACAAGAACAATTTAATCATCACAAACACATTATTTCAACATCATGCTAGAAGACGATATACGTGGAAGATGCCAGCAGATATAAGAAGATATCAAATAGATTACATTCTTGTTAGACAACGGTTTAGGAATCAAGTATAAGACTGTAGAAGCTACCCAGAAGCAGATATAGACACTGACTACAACATCGTAATTATGAAAGCCGCACATAAATTTAAGAATGTCAAAAAAAACAACAGAAAAAGGCACTTGGACTTAGAGAAACTAAAAGATAAAGATATTCAAGAAAGATTCGAAAAAAAGTCCAATGAATTGCTCAAAGATATCGGGAAAATATCTGATACTATGGAAGTAGAAACAGAATGGAATAACATTAAATCCAGCCTAGACATGGCGGTCAGAGATATTCTGGGGTATACACAAAAAGAAAATAAAAAACCATGGATAACAAAAGATATCCTGAAAGACGAAAATACAAAAATAAATCAGACGCAACAGGAAAAGAGAGATACAAAGCCATAAAATGGGAAATTATTCGAAAATGCAGGAAAGTTAAAGAACAATGGATTGATGAAAAGTGCAAAAAGGTACAAACGAAGATGGAAATAGGAAAGACAGACGAAGCATACAAATTAATTAGAATGAATTTTAGAGATATAAAACCGTATAGCAAAAATATAAGGGACGCACAAAGAAACGTCATTATAGAAAACGTAGAGAAAGTGGGTAGATGGCAAGAATATATAGGGAATTTATATGCAGGAGAGGAACTAACGGCATTAGAACAGGAATCAGACATTGAAAATGATGACTTGGGATATCCTATACTTAGAGATGAATTTGAAATAGCGTTAAAGGGTCTGAAAAATGGTAAGGCGCCGGGCACAGATAAGGTGCAAGCACAAACTCTAAAAGCCGCTGGACAAGCAGTAACAGAACGTCTCTTCCAACTTGTAAGCTATATGTATGAGACAGAAGAGATACCCATAGATTTCAAACGTAGCATCATAGTAACTATACCAAAAAAGAAAGTCGCGGATAGATGTGAAAATTTTTGAACAATAAGTTTGACAGCACACGTGTCAAAAATATTAACTAGAATTGTACAAAGACAAATTTAAAAACGGGCGGAAGAAATACTAGGAGAAGATCAATTTGGCTTTACGCAAAACAGGGGAACAAGGGAGGCTATTTTAGCTCTGAGAGTTATAATGGAAAAAACAATAGAAAAAGGGGAAAGCGTGTATATAGGGTTTGTAGACCTGGAAAAAGCATTCGACAATGTAAAATGGAAAAAAAATGTTTGAACTACTCAAAAAGATTGGATTGAGTTTTAGGGATAGACGAATAGTACATAGCTTATACAAAGAGCAAACAACAGTAATAGAGTTAGAGCAGGAACGTAGAGAAGTAAACATTAGGAAAGGGGTGAGACAGGGATGTGCTCTATCCCCATTGATTTTTAACTTGTACATAGGAGAGGCAATGAATACTGTCAAATGCAGGACGGCATTTGGAATTACTATGCAGGGACAAAAAATTGATATGCTTAGATTTGCAGATGATATAGCGGTATTAGCATCTAGCAAGGAAAAGTTAGAAGCTGCTCTTAATGAAATGGAAACAGTTCTAACAGAGGGATACGGTATGAAAATTAACAAAGCTAAAACTAAAGTTCTAGTATGCAAAGGTGGGGAAAATAAATCAAAAACAAGAATACAAGTATTTAACACGAACTTACAAGAGGTTAAGGATTTCTGCTACCTAGGAAGCCAAATAACGCAAGATGGGAAAAGCACAAAAGATATAAAACAAGGATTAGCACAAGGTCCTGCTGCATTTAACAAGAAAAAGCAACTACTGTGCTCAAAAACCACAAACATAGAAACAAGGAAAAGATTGCTTAAAACATCTATGTGGAGCACAGCACTGTACGGCTGTGAAGCCTGGACAATAGGAGAAGCGGGCAAGAAAAAAGTAGAAGCCTTTGAAATGTGGTGCTACAGACGTATGATGAAGATATCATGAGACGGAAAACCTAATGATGAAAAAATAGGCGCAGATAAATCTGATAATTAGTATAAACAACTAGTTGTTTGTTGCGAAATATCTGCAACCAATGTTGACTGTGTGAAGTGATATATTGGAAAATATATTAAATCGGTAAATGGTTATGTGTTGGGAAAACTTGGCAGCCACAAGCTGCTTACCTCCCTTCACAATCACTGAAGGTCGGAGAAATAGGGTATATAACTGTAAAACAATAGAAGGTGACCGAACTGCATCTAACAAGAAAGAACAGCGCCTATGAAAAAAGGCAACAAACATAGAACAAGAAGAAAATTGTTGAAAGCATATACGTGGAGCACAGCACAGTATGCTCATGAAATACGGGCAGTCTAAAACGCAGACAGAAAAACGGTAGCAGCTTTTTGAAATGATGTGCTTCAGATGTATGAGGACAATAGCATGGACAGACAAAGATAATAACAAATAGGTTATAGAAATAGTAGGGGAACAAGGATATCTGGAGTAAATAAGAAATAGAAGGGCGGAATACGTTCTATGGCATTTTTGGGGAATAGTATGGAATATATTACAAACAGAGATAGGAAAAAAGAGGTAGATGTAGAATTAGATCAGATAGTGATAGATGTAGACTGTGCAAATTTCAGGGAAATCTGTAGGTTAGTTCAGAATAGGAAACAATGATGGTACGCGTCTAACCAGTTCCAGGACTGAAGACCTAATGATGATGATGAAATGCTTTGTGATATTGCTGCGTTCTATTTTATTTATATAGCTCATTTTGATAGAATTTTATAAGTAACAAAAAATTCACAGGTAATAATTCTTTATTTAAAAATTTTATTTATCAGTATAGATATGTAGAAGATATCTTATTCATGGAAATATTCAATTTACTTTAAAAATAGAAAGAGAAAGTTTGTCATTATTCAGTTGGTGTATTATTAAAGCGTTATCTTTAATACTTCTGAAACAGTTTTAGAAAATACATATAAACTATTCATTGTTAAAATTAAGAAAAATAAAGCTTTAAATTTTGGTAAAAAGACACAGGATGCAGTGTAGTGTAACGAACTTCAATTTGCAGTTTTTTATTCGGTTCAATGTAAGCCTGATTATTCACAATTAGTTGCACATGAACCTTAATGTGCTGAGATGCTACTACATAGATAACATGATAATTACTAACAATGTCCCTGCACTAACTTTTTTCTTAACACAACGATTACACTACATTTATTACTAAATTTGACTACGTAATTTATATACACAAGTACTTAATTTATATCGACATTAAACGTATCTATTTAACAATCCATTGTAACGTGCATTTTTGTAATTTAACCTTTTTACGCTATCCTCAATTCATAAATACATTTCTACAAATTACTATTTTTATATTCGATATTTATTAATTCCTTAGGCGAGTGCGTCGTATTAAAATAAGCGAATCGCTGTTTGTATCAAGTAAATACGTCCGAATAGTTTTCATATTGTATGCAATTTAACTCGCGTGTATTAATTTTAAAAAGATAGATAAATTGAAGCTTGATTCTCATTAATAAATAAATTGCAATAAATTGTAAATTGGATCGTTTTTATCTAACCGCTGTAATTAATGAGTAGATATGATTGCTGCATTCATATAAATGTTGTTCCTTATGTGGATATACAAGTCTAGATAAGAAGAGTCGATAAGCGGTTATAATAGCGACGAGTTCTGAAGTTCTGTTCTGTGTTCCGATGTATTACGTACGTTAAAAATACGGAACATGTGACGGACGGTTTTTATTGCTTACGCGTGTCTTACTAATTGTTTTTAGTTGTTTTTCTTGTACAATAAAAGTTTTTACGGAACATTGACTTAGTGATTACGCATCGCTTTACTAATGGTGTTTTTAGTTGTTTGTCTTGTGAAATAGGAGTCGTAGAACTTGCTAAACTGACCGATTCATTCTTTAGGATTAATGTGTGTGCGATCTAGTCTAGTGTCCCTTTGTTTTATCAGATTAGCGCATACTTTGGCTTACTTAAATACAGTGAATACTGTAGTTTCTGCATTTTTCTAACACCAAAGAATCTGAAATAAATCATTGTTTGCGCGAACTTTCGTTATTAAAAAGCATTAGATTTTTCTTTGTTACCAGATGTAGCAAATAAAACACCTCACATTACTGTTAGTATAATGCAAGAACTTATCAGATGACATGCATTACATCGTGCCTTGAAAGCACGTGATTCTAAATTCTTATTATTATTTTTCTCTACAATTTGTGTTACAAAATATTTCGAAATTATTGTCTCAGGAAATAGAATTACCAAGAAATTTATCAATGCTACATAGTTCCATCAGCGTGATATTGTCTGCTGCTAACCCCAGTGAAATACGTAGGCGTGATTAGTGTAACGTGTGATTAGTTCCATCAACACCCTCACAATCAAGGGTGAAGTGCTTCGCTAGTGCAGGACCTCGTGAATCCCACACTTCAAATGCAAGGAAGCGTTCCTGAAGGACTTTCTGTAAGTTGAACTATTTCCTACTTGTTTTTACTTTAAATACCTGTTCGTTGCTTTGCAATATTCTTCGTCGTTCTGATACCTTTTACAATAGACTTGCCTGCTATTAAGAAAAAAAAAGGAAAGAAAGAAAGAACAATCAATACTACTGAATTACTCATATCAATTGTGTTTTATCTATTTATCTTTTGTCAACATTTTATCTGATTTATGTTTAATTGGTATGTGAGGAAACGTTTCTGCTACTCCCCAATATTACCTCACTTTGTACTCAACATTTGTCTGTATTGCTTTTACCGTTGTTATATTATATAGATTATCTAAACAGTTTCTTTTTCTTTCATTCTGAAGATAATAACTGAATAACTTAGACTTTTCATTACTGCTATGCTTTTTCTTTATTTCAGGTTTGCAGGACTAATCTTTTTTATTGCAGGTTTACTATTCTAATTTCTTTTATTGCAGGTACTGTTACTAACTCCTTACCGCCGCGTACATAGTATGTTGGTCTGCTTTCTACAGCCCCCCCTAATCTCCGATTGAGCCCGGTCATTTCTTTGACTTTCTTTGTATTACGTAACATAAATTTAGCGCCCAACGTAGCTGCCACGAAAAAAACGTGACACCATCTAATAATTTATTTTACAATATTCGCTAATCCATACTCAAATCGAACTTCTTGCCGGTTCTTTCGGTTTATATACTTAATAATAAAGTCTCCACATATTACCAAAAATTCCAAGATGTCTCTAGATTCTTCGCTTTTGGATATTTTGTATTGGTTCTGTAAATACATACTGTTAGCTGTTAATTATGGCATTGGCATTGTTGCTTTAATGACTTTATTCCCTTCAATTCTAGACTCTTTGGCGCCGTTGTTACTACATAAAAGTGCAAAGTTGGCGTCATGTAAATAACCTTTTTAAATGCGTTGACGATTGTAATCTAATTTATCTTGTATTTCCTTCGGTAGCTCAGCTGTGGTCAGCATTGGAATATTCGTACCAAGGACAATGTTCTTGGTTGCCAATACCAGTAGTTACTGACAAAGCTACAAATATATAAAACTTTTGGTTTGAACTTTATTTTGACATTATTACTATTATGTTACTATGAGACCTTAATGTAACGAGACTGTAATTTCAAAAAAAAACTACATATAATACAAAAGTGCTTTCAACATTATAATAATTGTCCAAAATGTGAATGTTAAATTTAATAGCAGATCCAGAAATACAAAACATAGATCATGTAAACTCTTAGCTGCAAGCAATCACAACTAAGTAATCCCATGGCGTAATATATTTTGACAGGGTTTACTGTTTACCTTTTGTAGCTTTTATACTAATCAAGTCATGCATATTTATTAAAATCGTATTTGTTTTAGAGGCGCATAAAGATGCCGAATTTGGCCGAACATTTGGGGCGAATATTACCTTCATCTTTAATATGTTGCATTTCGTGTTGCCTGCTAACGGTAAGTAAAAGTAGTTTTAATGTTAATTATTTTTTTAAATAATGTATAACGTTATATTAAAATGTTGTGTTTGTTGGCAATTTGCCAGCAAAACGCAATTATCATTTTAATGTTGATTAATTTTATGTTTGGAAGAAAGAGACCAACAGAGTTATTACCACGGCTGTGGGTAGTACTTTTTAGTAAACTC
This sequence comes from Platerodrilus igneus, assembly GCA_036346225.1. NCBI lineage: Eukaryota > Metazoa > Arthropoda > Insecta > Coleoptera > Lycidae > Platerodrilus > Platerodrilus igneus. Next base: position 7,300,814 of record JARFIW010000244.1, read on the forward strand.
ACCTACAAGATTCATTATTGAATTTGATTAGGGAATATTGTAAATATTTTCAAATCGGCTAAGGTTTGATTTATCTTAAGTGGACCGATAACGTATCATATTGTTGATTAAACAAGAAACGACGTTTTGATGTTGGTCATGTTAAGAAAGGATACATACCAACACGTCCCTTCGTTTAATCTCTCAATTTAATCTCTCTCAACTATTGTATTGACTAAGCTTGCCACATTTCTATGGAATAAAATCTTTCTCATCTAACTTAACGTAATTATATACACATACCATTTCTACATTAAATGAGCTTTCTGTAAATTGAAATTAAATTTTACTTTCTATGTGATTTCAAAACAACTCGAGTTATGTATCCCTCAATTGATATATGTATTATAAAATAGAATAATTAGGAAATTATTAGAAAGTGTTAAAAATACGCCAAGTAAAGTACAACATTGTAAATCAAGGGCAATTTATAAAGTTTATTAACGTTCATGAAAACGGATGCGCTACTTTGTATCGCAGACGATAGTGACACTGCAGATGTCAGGTCACCGATGGTCAGGTACCAAGATTACTTAGAAATTAAGATTACAACAGTGTAATTATGAATAGTATTAAGAATAAACAGACATGAGATCTGCAAGTTCCCACAGCCATGTGAGGGGGGTAGGGATATTATAAAAAGCCCGGGAGCATCAGTCGACGACAGTTAGTCAAGTGAACAGCTTTTACATTGCAGTTACTTACTACTCAAAATACTACCTTTATCAATTAATTTCGATTTAAAGTAAAGTATAATTGTAACTTGTCAAAATTCCATATTTAATTTCTGTATAATAAAAATAAAAATTGTTAAGAAGTTTGGAAATGGTTTTTTAAAAAGGCCGCTCCCAAGCCATGAATTTTAACTCGCGTTCCACTTTATTAATAAATGTAAACATTACTAACCTTTTTTAGTAATGCTCAATTTTGCCACATCATAAAATAAAACCGGTTCTACGTTACTCTCCATCTCAAATGTAGTATAACTAAATCTTTGTTAAATAAATTTTTGAATGTAAAAGCACCGCATCTCTCATTATTGATTATTATTTGTTGAACATCAAAAACTCGTCAATAGAGTCGTTTTCTCGAGGAAGCATCAAATATTTGACACAAGCTGCATAAGTCCTTACGTACTGTTACCCTATATCAAGCTACACCTGCCGACAACAAAACAAAAATTTCACAGGTGCACGAAAGCAGTACAATTGTGTCGTGCAGCATGCAGAAACGATCGCTTCACCCCCTAACAGAAAACCAGCTTCCCCATTGACCGAAGAACAATCTTAACCCAAATCCAGAGTTCCCATTGGTCGAAGAATATACAAACAGGTGAATTTCCAGCAGAGAATATTCTCTCGGCGCTCCTTATAGTCTGAGATAGCAACAATGGCGCTCATCATAAGCTGCTGCCTTCAGTAGCGGTGCTCACCATAACATGCTACCATCAAAGTCAATAGCGGCGCTTCTTATAACATGCTAAGCTTCAACACCACAGCGCCGACGCACTCCGACCAAAAATGGCAGGGTTTCCAAACACAAGAGAAGTCCCACCCACACCGGCCGGAAGCAGAAATGAAACACATTCCTAAAGTTCCTTTAACAATCTTAGCCACCACCGAAAACACTGTCAGACCTACCGTCATCTAAAATTCACTGGCTATTAATAAGCACACATCGACTTGACCAAGAGGGGTACCACAAAGTAGACCCGAAAAAATGCAGTTTCAGAACCCTTGTAGGTACCACGGTCAGACCACCGTCCTACTCCTGCGGAAAGCAGCCACCTCCGACGTAATCAAGTGCGATAATGACGACTGTGTGTGCAAGCGCTACCTGCAAGATTTGCGACCCTTGGACATCTCGCCTGAACCATGACATTTTGTGTATTCCCACAGACGTCACCAGCGAAAGAGGCCTTCTACCTACAGACATCAAGTAGTGGAAACCAAAGACCAATTACATGGCCTTCGTCCACTTACCCGAATATGAGCAAACTGCACAACAGAAGAATGAGGCCATTGGACAAATGATCCGAGAGGGGTTTATCTTAAAACGAAGAGTACTCCACCAGAACCCGCACGAAGAGAAGATTTCCCAAGACTTTATGGTAAAAGACGGATACCTCTGGCGGCGCATCCCTGCCAAAAAATCAACTTGTACCTCCAAAGACACATTCCGACGTGGTGTACCCCTAACAGCATAATGCTGACTATCCCGGTAGTGAGGAATCCTACCACACTCTTAACGAACGATACTTTCTTACATTCGCGCCGTGGTTACATATAAAAAAGTTCTATAAATGCAACCCCGGAAGCGAGGTTTAATATACACTATCAGCAGTTGGCAGCGCTAACTCTTATACAGATTTGGGCGCGGTCAACTACTAATGATGTGCCAGATATTGCGTAATACTACGAAAAGTCCTATAATACAAACACAAAGAATAAAACACACAAATTAAGTAAAGGATTACTTACATCAGAAATCCTGCCTTCGCCCGAAGTTGCGCTCGGGTAGGCCTCAAGCCAAGTCCAGTCGAGGCTCCTCCCGGAGGAATTAGAGATGACACGTCGACGCTCTCAAATGCGTACGGATTAGCTCCGGCCAGCTAAGGTAGACATGAGGCCTTCATCCACAGACGTGAAGATCGGTATGCCTAGGTGGCGGCAGATGTCTTACCTATGTAGGGATTGGACAAGAGAAGGTATGAGGTAGACAAACAAAAGATAATTAGGCAGGGAACTACATGAGTAACCCTAACGATACGTTACCAGAGACAAAAACGAGCACTTCACTCGACGATACCCGGTAAAAAGCCACGTTCTCCCGAGAGAACCGGAAAACTCTCCCACCCCTTGTCTAGTATTGCTCTACCCCTCTAGGGATAAGCACACTGCGCAAATGCACTACTCTGACGTACGGAAGTACCGCCTAGTCCATTTAAAATTCCCGCGCACCGCGTATTTGAAATTATACCGCGAAACTTCCGTGTATTAAAACTAAACTACTAACAATGTTTAAGTGACCCTTGGCACGTAACAACTTCTTGGCGTAGGTTGATGATATAATAAAGAAAAGTGTAGGACAACCAATCCGGCAGTGAGGTAACCTACCGCGCACTTAGCAAACGATACTTCAAAGGTCGGCGATACAATGCAGAAATATGTTGGCCGATGTTGGACCCGTGCGGCCACCAACAGAGGTCCATATTAGAAAAATGTATCGCTCCGACCACATCAATCTATCAGACCTTGGGAAATCGTATTCGTCGATCACACGTCTTGTCCCGCCGTAACAACAAATTTATGCTAGTTATGACAGTCTTATTTAGTTGATAAATCAAAGCTTTTCTTACCCGCCCCTCACTGTAGCACCTTCATTAGCTTAATCCAAAACGAAATAATCTTCGGATATGGATACCGAAGAGGAATCTTCATGGATCACCATATACATTCAGACAATGCGAACGGACCTTAGAGCGATGAGGTTGCCACCATTGGACCACACTGGTATTTCACTCGGAAGCCAGCCCAGTCGAACATCAAAATCAGGCAATAAAAAAGCTCTGCGGGCCTTCGCCATCCAACACGGCCTTAGGGCCTAGGACCAGAAATCATGTTTTTCCCACAAACTTGGGGAGTGTCGCCACTGGAACTACATCCAGCCACGCTCTACTAAGGTACGAGTTACTACATCCAAGGGATCTCCACCGTCCAGACGTAGAACAATCATGGAGAAGCCAAACCCAATCGTATTCGGTAGTTCTAAGAACACGAACGTCAGTAGTGAGCCGTGTACTGTAACGAATACGGCTCGTCCTGTTTTTGCCTATCTGAATGGTTATGGTTCGCAACCACTCACAAATCAAATCCTGATTCAATATCAAATGGACAGGAACACATCGAATCCAAAGCATAGCCGGCCCAAATATCTACCGAGTCCAAATGGAACGTGGGAATATAAAAATCCACACCAAAGATATACGATTTGCATCCATTGGTACTCTACCATCACGGATCAACCTATCTACGTAACACCGGGGAAATGTTACCCTATATCCAAACCACACATTCCGACAGCAGAACAAAAATTCCGTAGGTGCCCAACGCCGGAACGAATACAATATGCAACATGTAGAAGGGATCACTTCGCCCCCTAAGACAAACCCAGCGTTCTCAATTAGCCGAAGAACTAACCTAACACAAACCCGGGGTTTCCACTGATCAAAGAACGATCCTCACGTAAAACCAAAAGGAGTGACAAATTATAAATGAACAGATAGATTTCCAGCTGGGATCAACAGGGATACTCATCGTAACCCGATGACTTCAATAGCGGTACTCACAATAGCCTTCTACCATCAAATCCAATAGCGGCGCTCCATATAATGTACTAAGCTTCAACGTCACAATTCCGACGTACTCCGGCTAACAAGTGGACAAAGTATCTAAATGTAAGAGACCCTCCACCGACGCCGCGCGGAAGCAGGAATACAACACAATCCGGAAGTTCTTCCGGCGATCCCCACTACCACCAAGAATATTGTCGCCCCTACCGCCATCTTCAATCCGCCAACAATTAAGCAAACATCGACTTGACCAAGAGATGTACAACGAAGTAGATCTTGGGTAAGCGAACGTTCACGATCATCGCACGTCCGGACCGCCGCCCGACTCCTTCAGAAAGCAGCCACCCCAGACCTGGACGACTACAATAACGACGATTGTGTTTGCAAGCGTTACCTGCAAGATCTACAATCCCTGGACATCCCGCCCAAAACATAACATTTTGTGTATAGTTTTAAATATCTATGTCGTAGCTAGTAGCTTATTTTTACGTGTAACCTCGTATTGTATTCTTGTACATGTTTCTTTGTTTTTTTTTGTTATATTTAAGTTTGCATGTTTTATTTCGCGTTTTCATGTGAACTGCATTTATTATTGTAATGTAATCTCATTACACCAACCTTGTATGTACATTTATTTGCATAGTTTGTTGCGCCACCGACATATAGCCGGTAACAGTGAGTTTATAATACGTACATTTCTTGAAGCAATGTACTTGATGATTAATTGGTGGCTAACATCATTCCACAAAAATGTGGTCCGCATCCTGATAATGTTGTTAAGTTCTTAAACACACCTTGATGTATTCGTTAAGAAGCATTGGTATGCGCTGAAGCTTGAATAAGAAAGCTGGGGTTTGTTGTTGTCGGTACGTACGGCTGGTGCTGTAACTTCCTCGAATAACAAAATGCTTTTGGAAACTTGATGCTGTCAGAGATTTTAATGCGGCGTACCCAATAGTCATAAACGCCATTGTAGCAGGTAAAGAGACACGTGTTGATAAACGGATACTGAAACTCTACGGCTAATCCGAGCTTATATCATCACGCATGCATTGTTGAATGTACCTATTGAAATATGATGACGTAACGTCGAACGAATTAACTGCTGCGTTGTAGTTCTGTATTAATCCCTAGTGTAGTATAGTAGCTGCATGAGAAAATAAGTACATAAACAGCTAGATACTAGTTGACAGATAGTAACGACCGTGACGCCAGAAATTTAATTACAACCTCTCCTTCTATTCTCAGATTGATTGTTAGGAGTAGTTGGTTATTTCTTACTCAGTTGACTCCGGAGACATTATAACTTTTCTTTTAATTGGTTATAGAATTCTTGCAATAAATGTGATTGATTAGAAACATTGCTATGCTGCTTCTAGTAAATAATCAAATTTTACCTATTCATCTACTAGATATGAGCGTTTTATACCTTCATACTTTATGCCTACACGAGATTGTGAATATTCCTTATTAATTTTTCTTTAGAAAAATGACGTGTAAAAAATTCGGTTGCTTATTTAAAACAATCGTTTTGAAACTATGTTTATTTATTTCGCTGTCCGATAGTAGCAAAGTTGGTAGGAGTCATTAAGTGGTGGTTTGGTGAGTAAGATTTCGTTAAGGAATAGGTTTAGCTCGTGTGGAATATTAGAAACCAAAAAATTGATGCCGAAGAGTGGGGTGGAGAATATGGGTCTAGTTGAATACCGTTTTTGAGATTTATTTGTATATGCATATTTAGAGAACAGGAATATATCAAATGTGTTGCAGTTTTTAGATTGAATCAATGTATGTTGTTGCGGAATTTACCGTGTTGGTCAGGAATTGGATTGTAGCTCTGTAGGAGAAGGCAATGTGTGGCGAGATGTTGGTAATGTAGAGAAAGATGGAGCTGTCTAGGATTCTAATGGAGGTGTTTCTTCAGAAGTTTAAAAAATCTTTAAGGAAAAGCATTTTGGTATTGATGGTGATACTGGCTGTTTATTTAGACAGGACCAGAGCTCGATTTTGTTTATCAGCAGCGTAGTGGCAGATTCTAGGAATGCTCTAGAGTTGCCGTAGATTATTAAGGCAAAGTCGTCTTAGTAGACGTAGGTTGAAGTATTATAGATATTCAAGTCCTAGAGTGGGTTGAAGACTAGGTTCCAAAGAGTGGAAAAGAGGCGCGGACGTTGGGATCGGCAGCTCCGTGATGTAGTTGGTATGCATGTGACTAATATGCTTAAGGTCCCGAGTTCAAATCCCGATACGGTTCGCTTGAAAAATGTTAGGCGAGAATTTTTCACAAAAATACGTTGTTCGGTCTCTTTGTCGCACGTTCGCGTGGTTAATTTTAAGTTATTTAAATTTGTAGTTGTAAATCTAGTAGTAAAACTGTCATCCCTTGTTCCCTTATATCCTGCCATAAAAATTCCTTGTGCATTTGTGAATAAGGTGGACAGAGTAGTGAACAAACACTTGCTTATGGATATTGAAGCAGAACGGTCGTCGGTTTCTTCGTTCAGTGTACCGTAAGTTAGTCAAGTGCCCCAGACTTTCGTTGTTAAACCCTAAAAAACATAGTGCAAGTGTTACGTAACATAGACTCAATTCGCATACAGTCCACTTGGTTGAAAGAATAGGAACTGCAGCTTAGAAAAACACAAAACACCGCGGAAGTAAGTCGATGTATAAATTTATAAGACCCCCCGCGCGTGAACAAAATTGGCCTTCATCGCTGGATCTTTAATTAAATAATTAGTTCCTATCCTTTAAGCTCCTTATATTTAAATTTAAATTTATAAAATTGTCGTAGTTTTTATTATGGTTAAACGTGTTACACAGAAAAGAACATCTTGCTTACACATTTACTATAGATTTTACAATACATTCCTTATCCTTTGTGGCAAAGATTAGGGTCGTCGTCCGTATCCTTTTATGTAAACTATTTATGAGTGTTATTGTATCCTAGATCTTTACCTTATTTGTCACTTCAAGTTGGAGCAACCATTCGGGTTCATGCAACTTGTATAACAAAGGGGTTATTGGTATTTATTTGAAACCTTAAAAGCTTTGTCGGGCAAGCACTGTAGTTAGTTGCACTTTTCTATTAATAATTTAATTTCGTAGATGAATTAGTAATTTAGCGTATTCGAGTTACGCATTGTTTTATATTAATTTTATTGTCGTTCATTAATCATTAATCAAATATGGTTATATCAATTGATAAAGCTATTCTTGAAGCTAAATTTGTAGTTAAAGGTTGGATCACATTTACATTAAGATCAACCAATCGGAAGACGTATCGATTGCTTTAATTAGAGCGTCGATTAAAACTGTCGAACAGATTGAAACGCTTTTCAAATCCTTTTGCAAGGATATTTTCTTTGATGAAGAAAGTGAACAATTGGATGAATTTTCGGCTCTTAGGGTGAAAATCGATGATTATCTATTAGATATTCGTATTATCGCTGAACAATGCGAATTAGATCGGGTAGAAAATAAGCCAAAGGTGGAAAATATGAATAATTCTTTTTCGTCAAGCTGTGGAATTCGCTTGAAACATTTTTCAGTCCCCCGCTTCTCCGGACGAATTTCAGATTTTGAGAGTTACAATGCAATCTATAAGCGGTTGATTCATGATAATGTCAGTTTGTCACCCGTTGAAAAATTTTGCCATCTCGTTGATACATTAGATGAGTCGTCGCGTGCGTTGATAAAACACTTGCCATTAAATGATTATGCATACGTGGAAGCCTATAAAATCATTACTAATCGTTTTCAGTCCAAGAGGTTATTACTTTCAACATATTTTAATGCTCTCGAAAAATGCCCTAATGTCAGTTCCTCAGACTCGCATGCGGAACTCCGGCAATTAATTAGTTGTTTTGATGAAAATATATTCGCGTTAAGGCAGATGGAAATAGATTTATTAGATTTCATGTTGTTTAATCTGTTATCGAAAAAATTAGATATAAACATTTTAAAGCGTTTCGAATTAGGAAATAATGACGAAATTCCCTCGTTCAAAGATTTAAGGTCGTACATTGAAAAACAATGCAAGGTGTTGGAAATAAATGACATTGCGTCAGGAACATGCTTAAAATCTCGAGATTCCGTTAAAGAAAGAGAAAAAGGAAGGTTCGTTAGCACTTCGGCTAAAACTTCTTTAGTTGGTACCACCAATGATGTTAAAAATTGTAGTTTCTGTCAAGCTGTGCATCCTATTTATAGATGTAAGCAGTTTCTCGATAAAACCCCTCAAGAAAGATTTGAGGTGGTAAAGCTTAAAAATCTTTGCATTAAATGTTTAAATCCTTCACATTCGATGAAAAATTGTACGTTAGATTGGTCGTGTAGAAAATGTCATCAGTCGCACAATTCGTTGCTTCACTTCGATAAACAAGAAAAATCGGTGTCGCCACGCCGACAAACCCATCGTCAAAGGTCAGCGTCTCTTCGGAGAGCGGCGCCTAGACTTTCTTCTACTAGTAGACCTAATGAAGACAATCTGTCGTCGTCGGTTGTGCATGAACAACCTGTCACTAGCTCGTTGATTTCGACATCATTAGAACACACAACCACGCTGTTACCTACGGCAATGGTGTCGGTGCTTGATTATACAGGAACATTGCAATCTGTTCGTGTAATATTAGATAACGGATCCATGGAAAGTTTTATGACTGAAAGGTGCCGTCAGAAATTAGGTTTAAGGAAACGGAGAGCCAATGTCACTGTTCAAGGACTTGGCTTGAATTCGTCGTTGGTGTCTGGCGCACTATCGTGTGTAGTCAGCCCCTCGGGAGCACGGTCTCCAGCATATGAAATTGATTGTTATATTTTACCTAACATTTGTAATCAATTACCTTCGTCGTCGATAGGGGTCAAGGAATGGTCGCATACTCGAGGTTTGGCCTTAGCTGATCCTAATTTTAATGTTTCTGGTAAAATTGACATGCTACTCGGGCGGAAATCTTTGCTCAGGTTTTGTTGAACGAGTCTCGTTGGGGTGTCGCTAACGAGCCAGTTGCTATTAAAACAACCTTTGGTTGGGTTTTAACGGGAAAGGTCGTTTCCCCGAATAGTTCTATTACGTCGTTGTGTGCTTTCATTGAGCCTTTAGACAGCGACATTCGTCGATTTTGGGAATTAGAAAATATTCCCTTCAAAAAACACATTTCTCCTGAAGAAGAAAGGTGTGAAAATCAATTTGTGGAAAGTTATAGACGTAACAAGGACGGTCGTTTTGTAGTGTCCTTGCCCTTTAAAATTTCGGAACCCTCATTTTTGTGGGTACGAGATCAATTTGTATTAAAAGATTTTTGTCGTTAGAACGTCGTTTGCTAAAAAATCCTGAATTGTATTCAGATTATAAAAAATTTATGGAGGATTATTTGACAAGCGGGCACATGGTTCAAGTGAAATCGCTTGAAAATTCGTCGGGTCATGAGAAAATGTACTACATTCCCCATCATGCTGTACATAAGCGTGACAGCACTACCACCAAATTGCGGGTGGTTTTCGATGCTTCGTGTCAAGATCAATCTGGAAAGTCGTTAAATGATAGCTTGGGTATTGGTCCTGCTTTGCAAAAGGACATTGCAGTTTTGTTATTGCACTTTCGTGTACATCGTATCGTAATTACAGCTGACATTAAACAAATGTATCGGCAGATTTTGGTTAAAGATACTCATCGTAATTATCAACGTATCGTCTGGAGATTTTCTCCGTCAGATCCTATTATGGACTTTAAGTTAAATACTGTAACTTATGGAGTTTCGTCGTCGCCTTTTTTGGCCTTGCGTACTGTTCAAGAATTGGCAAGGTTAGAATCAATTAATTTTCCTTTCGCGTCATCGGTATTGGCGAGCGATACCTATGTTGATGACTTAGTCACTGGATGTAATTCGATTGAAGCTGCTAATCAATTAATTGGGGAATTGAATAGTATTTGCTCTAGTGGTGGTTTTCAATTAAGAAAATGGAAGTAATTGCCCGGAAGTGATGTCCAACTTGAGGGAGTCCCTGTCCAGTTCGGACGCAATTACATTTCAAGATAAAGATAGTGGTTCAATAAAATTTTGGGCCTTTCGTGGCGTGCTCTTACAGATGCATTTTATACAACTTAGACGTTGAAGAGCGCACTTGCACTAAGCGTAATATTTTGTCGGCTATCGCAAAAATTTTTGATCCTCTCGGGTTGATTGCACCTGTAGTACTGTTCGCTAAACGTTTAGTTCAAGATCTTTGGCTTTTAGGTCTCGGGTGGGACCAAGAGCCTCCATTGAAAGTCATACAAAAATGGAAACATTGGTTGGGTGAATTGCCAGCGGTTTCAAATATTGAGATTTCGCGTCGCATCATATGTCATAATTTTAAAAGGGTGGAGTTGCATGGATTCTGTGATGCTTCTGAAGCCGGGTATGCAGCTGTCATCTATTTCCGTTCGTTCGATTTAGAAGATAATATTACCATATCATTAGTATGCGCAAAATCGAAGGTTGCTCCTACTAATCGCGTTTCATTGCCCCGTCTCGAATTGTGTGCTGCCGTACTCTTGGCAGATTTAGTAGATTTCGTCAAAATACTTATACAGATATTTTATCATTTAGTAATATTTTCGCGTGGTCAGATTCTACTGTTGTTTTGTCTTGGATTCGGTCTTCCTCGCATAAGTGGAAAACATTCGTTAGCAATCGTATTTCGCATATTCAAGAACGTATTCCTCCATCTTCGTGGTTTCATGTTAAGTCCCAGGATAACCCTGCGGATTGTGCCTCACGTGGACTTTTGGCTTCAGAGTTGGTTCATCATCCATTATGGTGGACAGGACCTTCTTGGTTAGTGCGTCGTAATGAAGAATGGCCAGTAACATCGCTGCCAAAACTTATTGACTCATCTCAGATGGACGTCGAATATCGTACTCTGTCGTTAACAGTCGTTATGTCTGACAATTTCTTAGATATGTTGTTGGATAAATTTTCAAACCTGCAGAAAATTTGTAGGATTATTACCTGTATTCGTCATTTCATTCGTAATGTTCAATGTCCCGATTTGCGTTCAAAATATTCTGATGGTTTGTCTCTAGCTCAGCAGCAAGAGGCTATACATTTATTGATTAAAGAGTTCAAACAAATGTTTTGCTCAAGACATTGTAAATATTAAAACTGGAAAACTTGTTAGTAAACAACTTCGTAGCCTTAGTCCGTTTCTAGATAGTCATGATTTGTTGAGGGTGGGCGGTCGCCTACGTAACTCAGAGTTGTCAAAATTTCCAATTTTGCTTCCTCGGTCGCATCGGTTGACTGAACTTATTATATTAGATTGTCATGAAAGACATTTACATCCTGGAAATCGAACAACTCAATTTTACTAACTCAAAATTATTGGATCTTGTGCGCCAAGAGGGCTATTCGGCAATGTCTGAAATCCTGCATTCGCTGTTTTCGTGTAAACCCTGTGGCTTTATGCCCCCCTATGGGGGATTTACCAGTTTCTAGGTTAACCCCAGGTAAGGCGTTTTTACATACGGGAGTCGACTTTGGTGGACCTTTCTCTGTCACGATGAATCGATGTCGTGGCGCAAAATCATTGAAAGCGTACATTTGCTTATTTATTTGTTTCAGCACTAAAGCCATCCATTTGGAACTAGTGTCTAACTTGTCGACAGACGCTTTCTTGGGTGCTTTACGTCGATTTATTGCTCGAAGAGGCAAATGTATTCAAATCCATTGTGATAATGGTACTAATTTCGTTGGGGCCTCTCGTGAAATCTCTCAATTGATGCGCCATTCGGCAGGCGTTGAGGGAATCGAATTTGTGTTTAATCCTCCTGCTGCTCCTCATTTTGGTGGGTTATGGGAGGCCGGGATTAAATCAGTAAAATCCCATTTAAAGAGAATTATCGGTGAACAAATTTTGTCGTTTGAAGAATTCTCGACGGTATTGATTCAAATCGAAGCGATTCTCAACTCACGTCCACTATGCGCACTGAGTTGCGAACCGCATGATATCTCGTATTTGACCCCGGGTCATTTTCTTAATGTTGAACCAGTTTCGGTGTTACCAGATCCAGATTTGTTGTCCATAAACCCCTCTCGTTTGAATCGCTGGCAATTGTTGCAGCAAATGCAACAAGGGTTTTGGAAGAAATGGAGTGCTGAATACCTGCACACGTTGCAGCAGAAAAGTAAGTGGTTGAAGAATTCCGCTACTTTACCTATTGATTCGCTTGTCCTCTTAAAGGAAGAAAATAACCCCCCTCTACAGTGGCGTTTAGGAAGAGTAGTAGATGTTCACCCTGGTAGAGACGGTATCGTTCGGATAGCTACAGTCAAGACATCCCAAGGGTTAGTTAAACGCCCCCTAGTGAAACTATGTTTACTGCCAGTTACTTGATATTTAATGGTATGTACACGTATATTCACTTATATAAGTTTGTCGGTTAGGTTTCTTAGTTAATAGCTCTAATTAGTTTTTAAATATAAAATAAGTTAGTTCATACTTATTTTGGTGGGCGGGATGTTCGGTCTCTTTGTCGCACGTTCGCGTGGTTAATTTTAAGTTATTTAAATTTGTAGTCGTAAATCTAGTAGTAAAACTGTCATCCCTTGTTCCCTTATATCCTGCCATAAAAATTCCTTGTGCATTTGTGAATAAGGTGGACAGAGTAGTGAACAAACACTTGCTTATGGATATTGAAGCAGAACGGTCGTCGGTTTCTTCGTTCAGTACCGTAAGTTAGTCAAGTGCCGCAGACTTTCGTTGTTAAACCCTAAAAAACATAGTGCAAGTGTTACGTAACATAGACTCACCTCGCATACAGTCCACTTGGTTGAAAGAATAGGAACTGCAGCTTAGAAAAACAAAACACCGCGGAGGTAAGTCGATTTATAAATTTATAAGACCCCCCGCGCGTGTACATACGTCCTCGTTCGGATGAGAGGTACAATAGAGGTCCCGTGTGTGAGTGTTGTCACACACGTTAAAGATTCCTACTTAGCTTGCAACAGCAAAGGTTCGACAAAATAGTAGTACGTTCGAGTGGAGCATTGGAAATCACATGTAGTGTATGGTCTTTCCGGCGGCTCTGTAGCGTAGTTGTATGTGTGTGACTACTAGGCCCAAGGTCCTAGGTTCGAATCCCGACACGGTCTGCTTGAAAAATGTTAGGTGAGCATTTTTAACAAAAATACGTTTGGATGAGAGGTAAAATGGAGGTCCCGTGTGTGTTGTCACACACGTTAATGATTCCTACTGAGCTTGCAACAACAAGGGTTCGACAAAATTTAAAATTTCCAGGAAAAAACTCACTTCCAGCCAATGTAGTACCTTCGGGTGGAGCGTTGGAAATCACATGTAGTGTATGGTCTTTCCGGCAGCTCCGTAGCGTAGTGGTGTTTGTGTGACTACTGAGCCCAAGGTCCTGAATTCGAATCCCGACACGGTCCGCTTGAAAAATGTTAGGCGAGCATTTTTCACAAAAATACACCTTCGTACGGATGAGAGATAGTATGGAGGTGACGTGTGTGAGTATTGTCACGCACGTGAAAGATCCCTACCTTGCTTGGAACAGCAAGGGTTCGGCAAAATTCCAAATTTTCCAGGCAAAAAACTCACTTCCTGGCCAATGTAGTACCTTCGGGTGGAGCATTAGAAATCATATATAGTGTATAGTCTTTCCGGCGGCTCCGTGACGTAGTAGTATGTGTGTGACTACTACGCCGAAGGTCCCGGGTTCGGATCCCGACACGGTCCGCTTGAAAAATGTTAAGCGATCATTTTTCACAAAAATACGTCCGCTTGAAAAATGTTAGACGAGCATTTTTCACAAAAATACATCTTCGTTCGGAAGAGAGGTAAGATGGAGGTTGCGTGTGTGAGCGTTGTCACGCACGTTAAAGATCCCTACCTTGCTTCAAACAGCAAGGGTTCGCAAAATTCCAAATTTTCCAGGTAAATAAAACTCACATCATGCCCAACGTAGTACCTTCGGATGGAGCACTGAAAATCACATGTAGTGTATGGCCTTTCCGGCGGCTCCGTGGCGTAGTTGTATGTGTGTGACTACTACGCCCAAGGTCTCGGGTTTAAATCCCGATACGGTCCGCTTGAAAAATGTAAGGTGAGCATTTTTTACAAAAATACGTTCGGATCAGAGGTAAAATGGAGGTCCCGTGTATGAGTGTTTTCACACACGTTAAAGATTCCTACTTAGCTTTCAACAGCAAGGGTTCGACAAAATTCAAATTTTCCAGGGAAAAAAAACTCGCTTCCAGGCCAATGTATTACCTTCCGGTGGAGCATTGGAAATCACATGTAGTGCATGGTCTTTCCGGCAGCTCTGTAGCGTAGTGGTATGTGTGTGACTACTACGCCCAAGGTCTCGGGTTGGAATCGCGACACGGTTCGCTTGAAAAATGTTAGGTGAGCATTTTTCACAAAAATACGCCCTCGTTCGGATGTGAGTTAAAATGGAGGTCCCGTGTGTGAGTGTTGTCACACACGTTAAGGATTCCTACTCAGCTTGCAACAGCAAGGGTTCGACAAAATTCAAAATTTCCAGGAAAAAAACTCGCTGCCTGGCCAATGTAGTACCTTCGGGTGGAGCATTGGAAATCACATGTAGTGTATGGATTTTCCGGCGGCTCTGTAGCGTAGTGGTATGTGTGTGACTACTGCGCCCAAGGTCTCGGGTTCGAATTCCGACACGGTTTGCTTGAAAAATGTTGGGCGAGAATTGTTCATAAAAATACGGCCTCGTTCGGATGAGAGGTAATATGGAGATCACGTGTGTGAGTATTGTCACGCACGTTAAAGATCTATATCTTGCTTGGAAGAGCAAGGGTTCGGCAAAATTCCAAATTTTCCAGTTAAAAAAACTTCCTGGTCAATGTAGTACCTTGGGGCGGAGTATTGGAAAATCAATTGTAGGGAATTATTTATGGCCATCTTGTGAAACAAGCGATATAAGTGAAAATAAATCGATAACGTTCGAAGAGAGTTGGTATTCCTATTATATCGACGAGTACCTACATGTTCAAATTTTGCAGATGGTGATGTGGTCGCAGGTCTGTTAACTTTGGGTCGTTGAAAGTGTACACAGTTTCTTAGCTAATCACAACAATTGCTCCTATGCTAGGCAGAAGTTTCCTTTTAAGAGAACGGTATATTCGACATCGAATAAAATTTGTGAGCTGGTCTTTCATTAGTATAAATTGTTGAATCTGAACCGTAGCTTTCAGTACGTTTCCATACTACACGCTTACATAGTTAAACCACTTACAAACAACCTATCATTTCTTCAAGAACCACAAAATTGCCATAATTTAAATAAATCGCTTACAACACAATCATCCATCCGTAAACATTTCGATAATTTTAGACGAGCAAAAGTAAATAAAAATAATAATAATGATAATAAACAGCGGTCGGTTTTCTCTTCGGTATTTTCACAAAGGAGACGTTTAAGTATCACACAAATTAATTTAAGTGGGTACAAAGTGACTTGGATGGACGTAAGAGGAGACCCACTCGCTCATTCGACTTCATTCACATACACAGGTACACAATGGCCTCACCTCACTCGACATGGATATCGTTTATCGAAATAATGCAGGCAATTACGTTATTTGTCTAACAGTAGAGTAAAACGCATGCACATACATTGCCATCATCCAACTAACTTAACGGTGGTTTGCTTCTATTATTCAACGTAAGCCAACCTGTACTTCTGTCGATAATAAGAAAATTAATTAATTATAAAAGGTCCTTGCTTGCTTGGTTCATGCGTATCCATTTAAATTGCATTGGATATAATTGCCGAAACGGAGACTGACTGTGTTATTAAAGATTTTTTTAATTCTCGGTTTGTTTGGCGTGAAGCGATGCGTGTAATTCAGACTCATTAATTCAAAAAATTTGCTTAATTGCCTTGTTGTTTAGTGAACACTAAATGTTGGAATTTGAAATACAACGAAGCAAGCAAGCGATTCCACTTCTTTAAATTGTTTTATGCAATCGATGTTGGAAAAGATTTCTGTCTGGAACCATAGTCGAATAATCATAGCAATTTCT
The DNA here is from genome assembly GCA_036346225.1 of Platerodrilus igneus. Lineage (NCBI taxonomy): Eukaryota > Metazoa > Arthropoda > Insecta > Coleoptera > Lycidae > Platerodrilus > Platerodrilus igneus. The sequence continues at coordinate 7,317,258 of JARFIW010000244.1, forward strand.
TGGCCAAAGTGATGACTAACTGGAGCAAATGTCTTTCAGCACCCTTAAAAATCATTTACACCTCTCGGTGAAAAACAACGGAAAACATCACTGCTTTTTCTAGATCGTGCAGTTTAACACTTATTAGTCCATGAGTGGCCAATGACTGAGAATCCAACCCTACTTCGATAAGCCTTCATCCTCTATTCGTATTCTGAGATATAATGAAAACATTAGAGACGACAGGTAAAGGATGAAACTATGAAATAGAAAGCTATACTAGAAATCAGAGCGAAACATTTGAAACTTTCTGAAATTAGAGTTTGATAATTTGAAGCGTAATATTACTTTCGAAAATTAAATTTCAATTAAAAAATTCTATATTGGGAAATTTTAAAATAGTAGTTTATTCTTTCATCTTTTATGAAAAATATTCAATTAAAGCCAGGATATTTTACCATAACAAACGGTTTTGACGTGATTTAACTACAACAAATTATTTTATCATCATCATCATCAGGTCTTCAGTCCTAAAACTGGTTGGACGCGTACCTTCATTGTTTCCTATTCTGAACTAACCTACACATTTCCTTGAAATTTCCACAGTCTCCATCTTTCACTATCTGTGTGCGAAAGTCTGATCTCGATCTACCTCTACCTATATTGTCCTATCTCTGCTTGTAATATATCCCGTCGTATTCCCCAGAAATGCTTTAGAACGTATCCTGTCCTTCTATTTATCCTATTTTTTTTCGTTTTCCACAAATATCTTTATTTCTACAACCTATTTGTTATTAACTTTGTCTGTCCATGCTACCATCCTTATACATCAAAAGCACAACATTTCAGAAGGCTTCTATCTTTTTCTGTCTCCTTTTCCTACTGCCCCAATTTCATAGATGTACTGCGCTATGCTCCACACTATGTTTTGAACAGTTTTTTTCTTGTATCTATGTTCGTTATCTTTGAACATAGCTGCTGTTCTTTCTTGTTTGATGCAGTTTCGTCACCTTCTATTGTTTTACAGTTTATACCCTATTTCCCCGATAGTCAGTGGTATGTGAAGAAAGACGCGGCTCCGTGGCGTAGTGATGGTATGTGTGTGACTACTACGCCCAAGGTCCCGGGTTCGAATCCCGACGCGGTCCGCTTGAAAAATGTTATGCAAGCATTTTTCACAAAAATACACCCTCGTTCGGATGAGAGATAAAATGGAGATCCCGTGTGTGAGTGTTGTCACGCACGTTAAGGAACCCTAGCTTTCTTGGAACAGTAAGGGTTCGGCAAATTTCCAAATTTTTCAGGTAAAAAAACTCACTTCCAGGTCAATGTAGTACCTTTGAACGGAGCATTGGAAAATCACATGTAAGGTATGTGAAGGGGGTAACCAGCCTTTGGCTGCCAAGTTCCACCAGCACTTGAACCTTTGTCGAATTAATAGTTTTTCCAATTTATCCTTTGGCACAATCAACATTAGTTGAAAATATTTCACAACCAACACCTGTAGTTGTTTATAATAATCATGAGATTTAAGTGCACTTATTATTCGTCATTGGGTTTTACATCCTGAAACGGGATAGACTTGTACCTTAGCTTATTTACGTTCTGAGCTAGCCTACACATTTTCCTGCAATTCTCACAACAGCCTATATACATTACATGTGATTTTTCCAATGCTCCACCCGAAAGTACTACATTGGCCAGGAAGCGAGTTTTTTACCTGGAAAATTTGGAATTTTGCCGAACCCTTGCTGGTAGGGATCTTTAACGTGCGTGACAACACTCACACACGGGACCTCCATTTTACCTCTCATCCGAACGAGGGTGTATTTTTGTGAAAAATGCTCGCCTAACATTTTTCAAGCGGACCGTGTCGGGATTTGAACCCGGGACCTTGGGCGTAGTAGTCACACACATACCACTACGCCACGGAACCGCCTGACAGCCTATATACAGCTCGATTCCCTTCTATTGTTTTCTAATTATATACCCTATTTCGCCGAGATTCAGTGGTATGTGAAGGAGGTTAAGCAGCCTGTGGCTGTCAAGGATCCCCCAACACTTAGACATTTGCCGTATTAATAGTTTTCCAGTAAACCCTTCCGCACAATTAACATTAGTAGAGAGTATTGCAAAACCAATATTTGTAATTGTTTATAATAATCACCATGTTTAAGTACAGTTATTATTTTTATCAATAGTTTTTCCATCTTGCGACTGATTGGAAGCGTACCTCCACTGATTTCTATTCTGAGCTAGCCTACACATTTCCCTGAAATTCTCACAGCCCACATGTTTCACTATCTGTGTGCAGTAGTCTAACATAGGTCTACCTTTACTACTCTTTTTTCCTATCTCTGCTTCTAATATATTCCGCACTATTCCCTCATGCCTTAGTATTTGGCCTATCATCCTATATCTCCTATTTTTTACTGTTTTACACATATTTCTTTCTTCTCCTACCATTTCTAGTACCTCTTTGTTCTTAACTTTGTCTGTCCATAATATCTTCATCATACGTTTGTAGCACCACATTTCAAAAGCTTCTACCTTTTTCTTGTCTGCTTCTCCTACTGTCCAGGCTTCACACTCATATAGTGCTGTGTTCCAGACATATGTTTTAAGCAATCTTTTCCTTGTTTCTATGTTTGTGGTCTTTGAACACAGTAGTTGCTTTTTCTTGTTAAATATAGCACGACCTTGTGCTAATCCTTGTTTTATATCTTTTGTGCTTTTCCCATCTTGCGTTATTTGACTTCCTAGGTAGCAGAAATCCTTAACCTTTTGTAAGTTCTCGTTACCTATTTGTATTCTTGTTTTTTATTTATTTTTCCCTCTTTTGCATACTAGAACTTTACTTTTATTTTTGTTAATTTTTATGCCATTTTCTCCTTTAGAACTGTTTCCAATTAAGAGCAGCTTCTAACTTTTTTTTGCTAGATGCTAATACCGTTATATAATCTGCAAATCTAAGCATATCAATCTTTTGTCACTGCATATTAATTCCAAATGTCTACCTGCATTAGACAGTATTCATCGTCTCTTCTAAGTTAAAAATTAATTGGGATAAGACACATCCTTTTCTCGCCCCTTTCCTAATATTTACTTCTCTACTTTCTTGTTCTATTTCTATTCTCGCTGTCTGCTCTTTGTATAAGCAATGTATTATCCATCTATCCCTAGAACTCATTCAAATCTTTTTGAGTATTTTGAACATTTTTTTCCATTTTACAATGTCGAATGCTTTTTCCAGATCTACAAACCCTATATATACGCTTTCCCCCTTCTCTGTTGTTTTCTCCATTATCACCCTCAGAGCTAAAATAGCCTCCCGCGGTGTCCTGTTTCGCCTAAACCCAAATTGATATTTTTTCAGTATTTCTTCAGCTCGTTTTTCCATTCGCCTTTATACAATTCTAGTTAATATTTTTGAAACGAGTGCTGTCAAACTTATTGTTTGAACATTTTCACATCTTTCCGCGCCTCTTTTTTTGGTATAGTTACTATGATGTTAGGTTTGAAATCTTTGGGTATCTCGCCTGTCTCATACATATAGCTTATAAGTTAGAAGAGACGTTCTGTTACTGCTTGTTTAGCGGGTTTTAAAGTGTCTGCATGCACCTTATCTGTACCCGGCGCTTTACCATTTTTCAGACTCTATTGCTAATTCAAACTCATCTCTAAGTATAGGATATTCTCGGTCATAATTTTCAATGTATGATTCCTGTTCTAATGCTGTTAGTTCCTCTCCTGAATATAAATTCCCCATATATTCCTGCAATCTAACTACTTTCTCTACATTTTCTATAATGACGTTTCCTCCCGCGTCCCTTATTTTTTTGCTATATGGTTTTATTTCCCTAAAATTCATTCTAATTAATTTGTATGCTTCGTTTGTCTTTTCTTTTTCCATCTTAGTTTATACTTCTTTGCACTTTTCATCAATCTCATTTTATGGCTTTGTATCTCTATTTTCTTGTTTCATCTGATCTATTTTTGTACTTTCGTCTTTCTTCTATTAAATTCAGGATATTCTTTGTTATCCACGATTTCTTATTTTCTTTTTGTGTATACCCCAGAATATCTCTGGCCGCCATGTCTAAGCTGGATTTAATGATATTCCATTCTATTTCTACTTCCTTAGTATCTTTCAGCAATTTATTTAACTTTTTTCAAATCTTTCGTGGATATCTTTATATTTTAGCTTCTCAAAGTCAAAGTACGTCTTTCATTCCTCTTTTTCAGATTTTTAAATTTAAGTGCGGCCTTCATAATTCCGATGTTGTGGTCAGTGTCTATATCTGCTTCTGGGTAGTTTCTACAGTCTTTTACTTGATTTTTAAACCGTTGTCTAACAAGAATGTAATCTATTTGATATCTTCCTATATCTCTTGGCATCTTCCACGTGTATCATCTTCTAGCATGATGTTGAAATAATGTATTTGTGATGTTTAAGTTGTTCTTGTCGCAAAATTCTACCCGCCTATTTTCCCTGTCATTTCTCGTGCCTAAACCAAATAAACCAACTATCGTTCCTTCCTTACCCTCACCTACCACAGCATTAAAATCACCCGTAATTATTAAATTTTCTTGTTCTTTTTTGTATCTTAGTATGTCTTCGATATCTTTGTAGATCACCTCTACCTTCTACTCTTCCTTACTGTAGCTAGAGGTGGGCATGTATACTTGTATTATTACTGTATTTACTAGTTTAGATTCAAATCTAACCATGTGTACTCTTTCGTTCTTTGTAAGTAGTTTTCTACACGTCGTCCTATCTTTTTTCGCATAACTATCCCCACACCCGAATTTCCTTCCTCCTTGTCGGGAATAAATTATCCTGAAGTCTCCAATCCAAGAATCCCCCGCCTTTGGGAAGCGGACTTCGCTGATTCCTATTATGTCTAGTGCTAACCTATCCATTTCGAGTTTCAGGTTCTCTATCTTACCTACTTGTTTCATACTTCTGACATTCCACGCTCCGACTCGCAGAATGCTCACGGATCTTTTTCTATACTTTCGAATCACGTCCCCCGAAGTAGTCCCCTCCAGAGAGATCCGAATGGGGAACTATTTTACTTCCTGAATTTTTTACCCCAGAGGATGCCATCATGTTTACTAACAATTTCTGTACGCAGTGTACTTGGGAGGTAATGTGGTGGTTTCCCGTTGCCTTTCATATCGCAGTAGTGTGTCTTAGAATGTCATACCGACCCCTATGGTATTTGCCACTCTAAGTACCGAAAAAACTGCTGCCTTTTTTCGGGGAGCTGTCTTAGTCTGGTTTCTCACTAATTTGGTTTAACCTATAGTTCGGCTCTTTAGCTTACTGAAACGCGCAAACCATTCTACCTGTTCTAGTATTTTAGAACGTCGTCAAGGTGCAGATCCGTTCAGAATGGAAATTATTTTAAACTTATTCAAATTTACCATCATTTATAGTTTCGTTGATAGATGAATTTTAATATTTAATTGATTATTATTCATTATAGAGAGCAATTTACCCATTATTTAAGGTCTTGCTTAATACAGAAAAGTTTTTCAATATATTTAAATCTTGTATATTTAGGCGTACTCACAAAAACCATCATCGCCTTGTTACAAAAGTGTAATCCATTCAACGTCAAGGTTAGTTACGAAAATCTTCAAACTCCCTATGATTTAATTAGACTATAAATTCTGCTGGCTACATTTTCACTTATAATTTCTAGATACCATTAGGCAAGAAAAGAAATCCTCTAGATGGTTTTGTATTCGACCACCTACGCCCTACAAAAAAAGGGTACTCACTTATGATCTTCCCATGTCCTTCGGCAGGAATAGAAATCTTTTAGATGGTTTTGCATTCAACCATCTTCACACAACAATAAAGAGGATTTTTATCACTTATAATCTCCTGATACCATTCGTTCGAAAAAGGAATGCGTTAAATGGTTGACCACCTCGCTCTACAAGAAAAATGACCCTAATCACCTATGATCTCCTGATAGCATTCGCCAGTAAAAGAATTCTTCTAGTTGGTTTTGCATTCAACCGCCTTTGCCCTAGAGGAAAGAAGACTCTAATGACTTAGGATCTCCTGGTAACATTCGGTCGAAAAGAAACCTTTTAGATGGTATTGTACTCGACCACCTTCTGCCTACAAGAAAGAGGACTTCTCACTTATAACCTCCTGATACCCTTTGGCAGGAAAAGAAACCCTTTAGATATTTTTGCAGTCAAATACTTTGACCCTACAAGAAAGATCACCCTCATTACCTATGATTTTCTGATATCCTTCGGCAGGAAAAGAAATCCTTAAGATAGTTTTCATTCGACCACTTTCTCTCTACAAAAAGAATGACTTTTATCATTTATGATATCCTGATACCATTAGGCAGAAAGATATCTTTTAGATGGTTTTGCAATGACCACCTTTGTCTTACAAGAACGAGGACCTATATCACATGATACCTTGACACCATTGGGCAGGAAAAAACTTCTAGATAGTTTTGCATTCGACCATCTACGTCCCACAAAAAAGATGACTCCTAACGCTTATGATATCCTGAAATTCTTCGACAAGAAAAGATGGTTTTGCATTTGGCCAAATTCGCACTACGATAAAGAGAACTTTTATCACTTAAAATTTATTGATACCATTCGTTTGGAAAAGAAATCCTTTAGATGGTTTTATATTTAACCACCTTGCCCTACAAGAAAGAGAACTTTTATAACCTATTATCTCCTGATACCATTCGCCAGGAAAGGAAATTTTCTAGATGATTTAGCACCCGACCACATTCGGCCTAAAGAAAAAGAACTCTTATCACTTATGATCTCCTGATACCATTCAATAGAAAAATAAATCCTTCAAATGGTTCAGTATTCGACAAGAAAGAGAACTCTTTTCACCTAGGATCTCCTGATACCATTCGCCAGGAAAGGAAATCTTCTGATGGTTTTGCATTCGACAACATTCGCCCAACAATAAAGAAATGTCTTACTACTTATGATCTCCTGCTACTATTCGGCCCTTAGATGGTATTGGCCTATAAAAAAAGAGGACTCTAATCACTTATGATCTCTTGATACTATTTGGCTGTTAGAGGGTACATCTGCAAGACAATTCTTGCATTGGTGTGACGCATAAATTGGACAGCCTAGTCTTAATGTTATGACCACTCTGAATTGATCGTTATTTAGTAATAATCCCATTGACGAATTGGGTATCGCGTTTAACCATATTCCTGAATCTTTTGTGCTAATTGCACTTACCTTGCTTTATCCATTGATGTTCTAGTTAAGTTTTTTATTTCAGTAAAATCTTTTTTGAAACCTGACTACTCCATTCTTTATGTTTTGTGACATCGAGCGGTTTAGTATATAATAGTTCTTCCCAACGACGTATTGCGGATTCTTGCCCATTTATTGTATTTAAAAGGTTTGAGTTTAACAACACGTCTTTCGCTATTTTCTCTGCGCTGTAAGTTGAAGCCAGGAAGCATGGAAGTGCATTTGAGACTGCTGATTTGATACCGAGTCCGCCAAGGTTTATTGGAAGTGTAACTTGCAACCATGCGGGATTTTTGAGAAATACGTTTAAAAGTGTCTCTAAAGTTAATTTAAGGTTTGAATCCCAATCTGATAAAACTGAGTTATCATAAATAACGGAACTTCTGAGAATAAATTGAATTTTTGGAAGTGAGAAACAGTATCTCATCAACCAGTATCCATGATGAGAAGGGATTGATTTCAATTTTTTGCTTACAAGTAGCAACATCTCGGTTCTATTTAGTAGATCAATATTTATTGCCTTGTCTCCTATGGGTGATTCAAGAAGACGTAGTTCGTCAAAATTAATTTTTGGAATTTTGGGTAAAAAGTTTTCATGTAAGGCTGGCTGAGAGAGGTTTATCAATTCACATTTTTTCATACTTAGTGAAAGGTCTATTAATTGACCTTGTTCTTGAATTGTTGTTATATCTTGTAAAATGTTATGTGAGTGGCCGCCTAATGTTCCGTCATCTAAATACCAAAATTATTATTGCTTTCCAGAAAATCTTTCTTCGAAGTTTCTATATCCTCTCTTAAGAAGTTTTACTTTAATCGCTTATTGTTAGGATGTAGTCCATGTTAGTCGAGTTGATTGTTCGTTCGTTTGTTGTTTTTCCCACCCAGTTCAACTCTTCGCAAGACTAAAATTCAGTTAGACCGCAAATTTTCGAGAGAAGTTCCCTTAATTTTTAACCAATGAACACCTGGTTTTACTCTGGGTTCTATTTATTTTCCATCCGAATTCTCGTATCCACTTTTATGGATATACGGGTTGCTAGTCACTTTGTTATCCTATAGTAGCGGAGAAAAAATACAACTATAGTAAGCCTGCTTATCGTAAAAGGCGATTAAAAGGCGCAGCAAAGGGCAGCAGCCTTGCTGGCCAAAAGATATTGGTGGAGAGTCGGTTGGTCTCGGGCGATCCTCAATAATTTACAAGGTTGTTGGGGGTTGGCCGTGACAGATACGGCTTTTAGCTAAAATCTTTAAAAATTGCGTTGTGGAATAATATGGGAGCCTATCACAATATTTCCCAGGTATGTGTGGCCTAAAACACAAACTATGTATGATGGAGAGCTCGCAAGTAAAATTCTTGTCCGAAGGTAAAATACCCCATCATTCGAATCTCCGAGAGAGGTTACTTGAGGCTCGTCATCGTACGAATTTAAAACAATGGTTCGATTTAGTGATAGGAACTTAGAATGTAAGGCTATTACTTAGAGTAGATAAGTTAATGAATTTATTAGTCGAAATGAAAAAAGGAAACCTGGACATTTTAGGTATTAGTGAGGTGAAATAGCCAGATACTCGTAGTAATGACTTTTGGAAAGTTAATTATAGGATAATTACAACTTCTTCAACTAATGGACAGGAAGGGGTAGGAATAGTGTTAAGTAAAAGATTAGGATATAAACTTAAAGAGTACTTATAATTTAGTGATAGAATAATTATGGTTAGATTGAGTACGAAACCCACAGACACTGTTTTAGTGCAGGTTTACATGGTAACAACTCAGTACGAGGATGAGGAAGTAGAAAAAGTATGCGAGGATATAAATAGTTGCTACGTACCTAGACGTAGCTGGAATAAACGTAAATACCAGGCGCGGAGAGTGGGAGAGATTCACCTACATACCACAAAAAAAGCATGTTTCCCACGATTATTTATTAACAATAAGAATAAATAAAGAATTCTGTACAGACAAGCAAAAGAAATAAATTAAGCGTTACTATTTCAAAGCAAACAATTATGTGATACAAACAATTTAGTACTTTAGATACGAAGTGCGCATCTCGTATTTTACACAAAATAAAACTAATCAGTAGAAAATAAACTTGTGAGAGCTTTTGTCAAGCGTTTTTAAAATTCCACATAATACCTTTTGTAAAATAAACTAATCAGTAGAAAAGAACAAGCGTGTGGGAACTTTTGTCAAACATTTTGTAACAATGGTTCATCACACCTGTAGAGCGATAATATCGATTCGCAACAACAAACAATAGTCCTACAGTGTCACGTTCCTTATCACGTAACTACACCAAACGCTGATAAGGAATATGCCCTTGATATACACAAAAGAAAACAAGTTGTATACCTGTATATGTCGGGATACTTAGCTTGCACGCCATCGGGAGTAAATCAGCACCGCATCGCCACCGTCGTCAAGATCTATTTACCCTGTTACCATAACGGCATTACCGATCTGCAAGCAACGGCAGTTGATCTGTGACAAAGAACAGTTGGGCCTACATAAAAAAGAACCAATTTGTCCTCCAGCTAAGAGCGATATACGCAAGATACCTTCTACTTGTCGAACAAAAAACGTGCATCGCTCTTGAAGTACTGGGACGAATAATGTAGAAAATATTTCAACGCACAAGCTGCAGAATCAAATAAAAAATTGGTTCGAACTGCAATCCTCGCGTTATCAAAGCGCGATTAGCAAACTAGAAAACACGCTATCAAATAATAGTAGGATCCATTATTTTGACAAGTCTTTAGATGGGAAACACAAGAGAAAGCAATTGTACGTTATCGGAATATTTAACAAATTAACGGATGCCTAAAACAAGGTATTGACTATTTAATTTATTCAATAAATTTTCGTTTTAAAAGCGAAATGGATTTGAGTTAAAATTATGTTGACAGGTACACTACATAGGGTATTGTTGGAGAATTTAAGAATATAAATGAAATTTATTCGAGCGGGTAATGGCAACCAGGGAAAAAAAGTATTTAATTTATGTTGAAAAATAAACGTAATAGTGTAGCGAGCTACTATTAACGCGTTTCACCAATTTAAAACAAGTAATAACAAAAGTTTTTATTACTCACTGTTCACAAATCTAATTAACAGTATATGCCTTATTTCTAGATGTTTTCAGTCCAACTAACAACGAAGCACTATCACGCTAATGCTATTTACAAGCACTATCATCTTCTTAAACTAATGCCTTAACTATAAGTCTTCTTAGCAACACTAAACACTACTATAATTTATTTATTACACTTTTGTCTATTTATGTATTTTACAAGCTGGTGCTACATTGTAGCTACACGTTTACATAACAAAAACTTATATTTACTAAAAGATTTTCAGTACGTGAACAACTAACTATATACGAGATGATTTATATACGACATTCTAATATAGACTAAATCTGTATTTCATCAGCGGTCTTATATATACCCTGAACTATATAGATAATCCATACTCCGGTATATGCTAAAAAGTTTGAGGCTTCTGTAGTATATACTTTGCTTACGGCGCTTGTGTGTTTGACGGATTGCCTAATAGTAGCTCATAACAATAGTATAGTGAGAAAAGTAAAGGGAGATCAGAATTTAATAGGTATGGGAGATTTTAATGCGTCAGTGGGAGAAGGTAGTAAGGGAAAAATGGTAGGAAAATTTGGGTATGGTAGACAAAATAATAGAGGAGAGAGATTAGTTGAGTTTTGCCAGGAACATAGATTAGTAACTGTAAACACCCTATTCGAACAACATGTTAGAAGAAGTTATACCTGGAAAGCGCCAGGTGATAGGGCTAGATACCAAATAGATTATATTTTAGTTAAACAAAGATTTAGAAACCAAGTTAAAAACTGTCGTAGTTATCCAGGGGCTGACATAGATAGCGATCATAACTTAGTTAAAATGAAGTGTAATTTAAAATTCAAAAATTGAGAAAGGCAAAAAGACAGGGATGGGATCTAGGTAAACTTAATGATAGTGAGGTAAAAGAGGGGTATAAACAAGCATTAGATAATAAGATCAAAGAGATAGCTATAGGAGAGAACGTAGAAAATACATGGAAAGAAATAAAAAGGGCTGTACATGAAATAGCAACACAGAATATAGGTAAGAAAAAAGTAGAAGCCAGAAAACCTTAGGTAACAAAGGAAATATTAGATGTAATAGAGGATAGAGGAAAGCTTAAACTTTTCAGAGAAATGGATAGTGAAAGTAAGCAAAAACATAATAGAGTTAGAAATAAGATAGGACATGAGTGTAGAAAAGCTAGAAATAAATGGATGGAGGAGAATTATAAGGGAATACAAGATGATTTGAGAGTCGGTAAGACAGACAGGGCTTACGGGGCAGTTAAAAAGTTTTTCAGGGAAGATAAGAAAAAATATAATGGTATTAAAGATGAGAATAATAAGCTTCTAATAAATAAAGTTGAGGCAGCAGATAGAAGGAAAAGATATTTAGAAGATTTATATAAGGGAGACCGAACAAGCAGAGGATGTAGAAATAGGGTTCTCAATATTAAGGGAGGAATTTGATAGAGCTGTTAGGTATCTTAAACTAAATAAAGCGCCAGGGATAGACGATATACCCGCAGAATTAATAAAATGTGCAAGTCAGAAAACTTTAGACATATTATATGAACTAGTAGAAGTAATATATGACACAGTTGAGGTCCCAATAGATTTCGAAAAAAATATTATTATCCCAATCCCAAAAAAGTTAAGAGCTGATAGGTGTGAGAATTTTAGAACGGTTAGTTTAACTTCTCATGCTTCCAAAATACTAACAATAATAATTAAAAATAGAGTAGAAGCTTTGACTGAGAATTATTTAGGCGAAGACCAATATGGTTTTCGTAAAGACAGAGGGACTAGAGAACCGATACTAATGGTAGGGTAATTATCGAAAAAAGATTACAAAAAAATAAAAAGACTAATTCCGCGTTTGTAGATTTAGAAAAAGCATTTCATAGGGTTAATTGGATTGTTGTGTTCAGGGTTTTGCGAAAAATAGGAATCTCTCATAGGGATAGAAAAATTATTTACAGTCGATATAAAAACCAAAGCGTAGTAATTGGATTTGATGAAGTAGAAAAGGAAGCTAAAATTAGAAATGGTGTTGTATACTATCGCCCTTGATTTTTAATGTTTATATTGAAGAAGCTTTAAACTTAGCTAGAGAGAAAAAAAAGGTAGGTATTAGTGTACAAGGACAGAAAATAGACATTTTACGTTTTGCAGATGATATAGCCATTATAGCAGAGTCTAGAAAAGAGTTAGGAGAGTTTTAAAATATTTTAGATGAAATACTACGGCGTAACAAGTGAGTTACGGTCTAGTTCTAAACCAAAATTAAAAATAGTTAATACCGAGTTGGAGGAGGTAGATGAATTCTGCTATTTATGTAGCATAATTACAAAGGACGGACGTAGCAAAGGGGATATAGTGGCTAGAATAGCTCAAGCTAGAAAAATGTTTTTAAAAAGAAAGACTTACTAATAGCTAATAGTATATATTTAAATAATAGAAAAAGTTTCTTAAAGTCGTACGTGTTGAGCGTTCTATTATACGGTAGTGGGACTTGTACAAATAAAAAGGTAGATAAGAAAAAGATAGAAGCTTTTAAAACTTGGTGTTATAGGAGAATGTTAAATATTAGTTGGACAGACAGAGAAACAAATGAGGAAGTTTATAGAAGGATAGGTGAGGAACTCTGTATGTGGAAACAATTAAAGGTCAGGAGAGATAGAATAATAGGGCACCAATTCAGACATGAGGGACTATTTAGTAAGGTCTTAGATTATAGATTACCAAATAAAAATAGAGTAGGAAGATCTAGACAAAGCTATATTAGTCAAATTATTAGAAATTTAAGTTGTGAAAGGTATGTAGACCTTTTTAGATTAGCTCAAAATAGAAAAGAATTTAGAACTATGTCAAACCGACCTTAAGTAAGTTCGAAAACAAAACAAAAAAAATAAATAAAAATTAGTTAACTAAATGTCACCATGACGTAACTCACAATTAGTTAGCGGTCTGGCATGTTGGCAGCGATTCATTGCTTAAGCCTTACCATAACATATAATTTACCACTTTTCCTTTTTTGGAGGGGATAACCAGGTAATATTTCATTTACTTATAAATGGGAATCATGTAAACATGTTGGAGTCCTTTAACAACCATCAGGTTGCTAATATCTATGTAGGAGTCAGGTAGATAAGAAAAAGATAGAAGAGTACAGGAAGACCAAGCGATATTAGTAAAATTATTAGAAATTTAGGTTGTGAGGGGTATGTAGAACTTTTTAGGTTAGCACAGAATAGAAAAGAAGTTAGAGCTGCGTCAAATCGACCTTAAGTAAGGTCGAAAACAAAAAAAAATCCCTTTATGACTAAAAAAGAAAGTTCCCAGAACTCAAAGAAGTAAAACCATTATGCTGTCGCTCAGAATTTGAAAAGTAAGGAAAGCATACTGACGTCTCATCGTTGTGCTTGATTTTTTTGTTTATTGGTTTTTTTTTTTATTTATTGGCTCAACTTTTTACTTGCTTTGATTTTCGTAGCTGCCAAAATCAAAGCGACTTAAAGATCTATACCGTTGAAGCTGTAGCTGTTGAGAAAACGCCTAGAAGAAAATAAGGCTTTAATGGATTTCAACACTTCAGTTTGAAACGTCATGACCTAAGATTAGAAAATTATAGACTACTATGTTCATAAAGCTGCCACCTGTAATGTATCAACCTAATCTTTGGTTTTTCTAAGTCTATATTTACACCATATCAATTACTAGTACCGTTTTTCTAACCCTTACTCGTTCGATAGATATTAAAGCAAGAGTCTTATGATGTTTAAACTAACCATTTATTGTAGATACTAAATTTTCCTTTCATGCACCACTATAGTGCAATGCTCAACTATAATCTGTAATCTGTTTTATGTAAATACCAGATTTAGAATAAAAACCATTAAAGGACATTAGTATAAGTATGAAACTGCACTCATAAGCCTCAAGCAAGACTTCTATTTCTGAATTATTATTAAATAAATCTTGACAGAAAAGTTGTGATCTTTTTATCAAGTCCATTACACACCATTGCAAATCAAAATTCTGAAGTTAGAACTTATCAAAGCAGTGTCATAGTACTAAGAAATGCAGAAACGATATTTCCTTATTTCTGCAAATGTAACTATGTGACCCAGTTCTATTCATAAGAATTATTTATATACCAAGTACGCCTAAATCTATTTGTTATATACAGAATAATTAAATATAAAGACTCGTTAATAACGTTAGACTGGAGATTTAATAGTACCTTATTATAATACACCAACTAACGGGAAGTAAATACAGTGGTATCAGGTGCACTGCGGTGCTGTGCTCCCGTCGGCTCAGACTGCGTGGAGACCGTGCTAATTATAATTAAGGCGAATGTTAATTAAAACGAAGATCGTCACACACAAGTGCCTTCGATGGTAGGTCGTTCTTCTACAATAACGTACTACTTATTTCACCTTTATTATACGATATTAAATATGCTCCATATTTTATTACACAAATATGCGTAATTTGCTTGGATCTAACGGCCCGGAACAGTGGAGATATTATAGGATGCTTTTTAATAAGCTATTTCCTGTCCAGTTGAAATAAGTTAAATGTCACCGTGGCATGTGTTGAAGGTATCTTGAACGTTTTGTAAATAAACCTGTTGAGAATAAAAAAAACTCGGAAGGAATGTTAAGTATGTTAAAAATAACGGTGAACATAGGCTTATGAACTTGAAAAATCAAAAACACCTGTGTTGCAAAAATAATATTAGGTCCTCTAAATTAAATAAATTTTATTTTGCTTTTTTTTACTACACCGGGAATTTTTCAAGTCTTAGATACTTTCTAAAAATCACCCTTATTCCAAGCATACAAATAGAAACCAATCTCCTCCAACTAAAACAATTCGTCCACCCTAGAAAATCTTGACACACAAGATAGTGCCAAAATCTTTAAAAAGCCCCTAGTTACTAGTCCATTGCACCTCACTTCACCCTTTTGCTTAGACAGGAAATTTTCAATCGCATCTTTCCTTCATGAATCACAGCTTATGGCCATGCCGAACACAACCATACTCTTATGTGTATGTTCAGATCTTGTAGCCATATATGCCCACATTCTCGTATATTGGTCCTGAAAGTAAGGTTATTACGGTACCACGGCGACGACGCAAATGGTTTCAGAAACATTTGTTAATTACCGTCAATGGGGGTCAAGTGGATCAAAATTTCTAGTTTTTTGCAAATATCATAGTCTCCCCATGCACAGAAAAATCTGAAAATAATATACGAGGGCCATTTTTTTTTCAACCTCCGATCGCTCCGTGCAGACGCTACGCGGGTAGCAGAAAGCGGGCATACGCTGTAGGCGACTGCACAGCTCTTGCACTACACACTCCGCCATTGTTGACATTCAGGCGTCAGTCGGCGTTGTGCTACAGCCACGGTATTATTGATGCTCCCGTCAAGTGTGAAGTGCGAAGTGTGATTCGTTTTCTACAGGCTGAAGACCATAGTACTGCAGAAATCCATCGAAGAATGAGCCGCGTGTATGGGGCAAACTTCATAAGTGATGGTGTTGTGCGTGAATGGTGTCGAAGGTTTAAAGATGGCCGTAATGATGTGCATGATGAAGGGGGCAAAGAGCGCAAATCTGTCGTTTCAGATGACCTAGTTCAACGTGTTGACAGAATGGTTAAAGAAAACCGCAGATTCACCATTACTGCTTTGTCTACGGAATTTCCAGAAGTTTCAAGGTCTGTTTTGTACTCTATTGTTACTGAACGGTAAGGCTACAAAAAACTTTGTGCACGTTGGGTCCCAAAAATGCTGACGGACGGCCACAAAACTCGACGAATGGCGTCAGCGTTGGAGTTCCTTGAGCATTATCATAATGAAGGAGACTACTTTTTAAAATCAATCGTGACGGGATGAAACCTGGATTCAATACGACACACCGAAAACAAAACGACAATCACAACAATGGATGCATTCAACTTCACCAAACAAATCAAAGAAATTTAAACAAACCTTCAACAACAGAAAGATCATG
Source organism: Platerodrilus igneus (assembly GCA_036346225.1). Classification (NCBI taxonomy): domain Eukaryota; kingdom Metazoa; phylum Arthropoda; class Insecta; order Coleoptera; family Lycidae; genus Platerodrilus; species Platerodrilus igneus. The sequence continues at coordinate 7,333,621 of JARFIW010000244.1, forward strand.
GCTACTGTGTTTTGGGACCAACAAGGTGTGTTGCTTGTGGAGTTTATGGAGCCCGGAACCGCAATCACTGCAGCTGTTTATTGTGAAATTTTACGACGGTTACGTAGAGCCATTCAGAACAAACGAAGAGGAAAGCTGACCGCTGGAGTTGTTCTGATCTAGGACAATGCCCGTCTACACACAGCTGGAGCAACTCAACGGCTTTTCGAACAATTTGGATAGGACATTTTCGATCATCCGCCATACAGTCCTGACTTAGCATCAAGCGATTTTCATCTTTTCCTGACCTGAAGACGCGGCTTGGTGGGAAGCGCTTTCAAACCAAAAAGGACCTTCAAACCAACGTTAAGGACTACTTGAATTCATTGGCGGCAACTTTCTTTGAACAGGGTATTGAAAAGATTGTCCACAGATATGACAAATGTCTTAATCTCTTCGGAAATTATGTCGAAAAGTAACCGTAAGTGTACCAATCTTTTGGTAATAAAATTATTGTTTTATATGAACTTCTCTTTTATTTATAGCCTATCGGAGGTTGAAAAAAAATGGTCCCCGTATATTGCAGCCATACTATTCAGTTATCCAATACACTCTTTTTTTATCATTTTAATTCACCAAATTACTTCATGGTTTTTTTCAAAAGCTGATCCGCTTCACCTCTCATGTAGGGGTGGAAAAGGATCATTCATTTATTTTCCTTTAATATCCATTCTAGACCGGCTATGGGAGTAAGTGGATCAAAAAATATATAAAAATAAAAATTTTTAATGCCATTTTAAGCATAAAACAATAAACGGCTAGAATTTAAATATTATATGTTGTATTGTCTTTATTTCTAATAATACTTTGTTACATGCCGAAAATCGGCATTTAAACATTTCCAATTTTAGTTTTAATTTGCAAGTGAATGCGCGCCAATAATTTGAAAGACTTGTGCGTGCATTTCCGTCCCTATAGATAGTCGCGTCGCGCAGACGCAGAGGGAAACAGAAGTGGGGATTTCCGTCACGTCGGGGCTAGTCAGCCAGACGTCGAGCCTAGTGGTTATCTTTGTGCCGTTTTCTTGTATTCTTTTTTAGGTAATGTAAGTTTCCTTCCATTTCTACCTGATTATCATACTTCTACCTGTATTCCTTTACCGTTCCGCTACAAGCAAGAAAAAGACAAATTAATTTGGATTCAACCGGGGGCAAAAGGATGACCCACGCCTATAACGCCCACAATGCTGAACGACGCCCAGCTGCCGCCAAAATAGCCGTAATGCTGTGAGGATTACTACAGTTTACGTGAGTACCTTTTGTTTTCTCTTATAATTAAAATAAACATTTTTTGTATGTGATAATAATTTGATCATAAGTATGACGTAACCTCTTATTGCGTGTTACCAATTGTCGTAGTGGCTCTCATACATTACTTGCCGGGACTTTAAAAGTATACCTTAGAGTTTAGACTTAAAGTGTAACAACTTGCACACAATATACAAAACAAAGAAAATATAAGAACTAAGTCATAAGTAAGTATTAGAAAAATAAGTCGGACTATTTTGCATCATAATCTTCATTTTCAAAAATGTATTTTCCTCTTCTGAATAAGTGCCCTCTAATTTTCCTCATTATCTGAGCTGGTTGAACAATGGAAATATCAGAGGCATTTGGATAAATAAAAAGTAATTGTTTTGAAGTGAATTTCTTGCGTAAAGCACTCACTGTATATTCACTGCTATCAGTTATTTTTAGCAAAAATTTTTGCAATGAAAAACTATCTCTTTTATTTGTTTCAAACTTCACGATACATAATCGTCAACTTCAATATCATTAAATGCAATTTGATTGTCTTGAGAACAAGACGGATATAAATTTTCTGACTTTGTCTCTTCAATAGCTTCATCAGAGATTTCACCCTCTTCCACATCATTGGCTTGACCCACATCAACTTCCACTTCCTCATCCATGAGTATTGGTAGAAGGTCGCACACCGAAATACTTCTTCCCGGTTCTACAGTTACTCTTTTTTCACGTTTTTTGATTTCCCTCACTAAATGTTCTCATTTGACTCAGATACTCGACAACTGTACTACACCATGCCTTCTGAACTTGATCACCAGCTTCTTCTTGGGCTTGTGAGGTTCTAAGGTGTTTTATTTTTTACAAAACAACATCAGGGTTAAATGGTACAATGCCACAGGCTTTAAATCCAGCAACTGTGTTTGATTCAGATTTTTAACGTGTTTAACGAGCCCCATAAAATTCGGATGCAGTTCTCATAGTCATCTGACTATTACGAACCGCCACCACTGCTCTCTGTAAATAAACAGAATCAAACGTCCCTTTAGCCTGCATCCCCAATTTTTTTTTGTAGGTTCTTGGCATTTTTAACTGAAAATCAATAGTACTCATTAGAGTATTTAAGTAATATTTAGTAGGTATTCATTATTATTAATTTATAGTGTAGGTAGTCAATCATTAGTCTCAAAATTATACATATTAGTCAATAGTATTTAGCAAACTCGTGATCCACTTCCCCCTACAAAATTACAATTTTCTTAATAAAATTACTCAATAGAAAGGGAATTACCTATCAAAACAGTTCGAATAGAGGCAGGTCGCCAGAAAGGCATATTATGTATCTGTGACTACTACTACCATACAAAGTGAGCCACTTCGTCTGTGGAGTAGTTTGTTTTCAAACTTTGTAAAATAATAGTGACTTAAAGATAATAAATCATAATTTTTCAAGAGAAACTTACATAACCAATAATAATGTTCACTACAGAAAACTACCGATGGTAATGTCTACTGACATGTCAATCGGAGTTTGTGGTGTCTGGCATACCATAATCGGCTATGCAAGACAATATTCGAAAAAATGTAGAGTTGATCCATTTCACCCAAGGTTATCCATTACAGCCCGGATGACGGTACCGAATTTTACCAGAAAGTAAGAACCAGAAAATTTGTTTACAGTTGCATATGGAACATTATAGTTTTACTAGGAAATAGCGCATTAACAACTTTATAATTATTTAGTCTTGCATTAGAAGCAATTCTAAAACTAAATTGTTAGCCTCTCTCTCGACCTCCCTTACTTAATTATTAAGGTTCAATTGCGCAAATTTGGTACTTTTAACAAATTATAAAGTTAATACCACTGACGGTTCGTGGTCTCCTGCGACGGAACTGCTCTCATGGTCGTAGTGATTCGGTCTTCTGCAGATTGTGTAACGTTGTTGCCTGCCATTTATCGCGTAGTGTCGCGTACTGCCCTATAAGGAAAAAGTAAGCAGAGAGTAACGAGAAACCCGAGCACTCTTTTCGAAAACACAGTCGCTTCCGTAAAGTCCGGCATTAAAAGTGTCCACATAATTACCCCAATGTCCCAGCGCTTATTCGTCTCTCACGAGATTGGATCAGTCAAATCAGTTGATGTCTTACATTCATTTGGAATAGAAAACGTCGTCACTTCGATTGTGCGTTTCTACATCATTCCCCGACAGCGATAAAAATCCTCGGGTATATTAACATATTTATAGATATCCAAACCAATATGCTTACAATGTAAATAATAATTTATAACATAACGGGCTGGATTTAGGAAATAAATTCTTTTATTTTATGCAAAATATAATAGATTTAATAGATATAGAAAACGAAACTTGGATATCTAGTAATTGAAAAAGGCATGTTACAAATTATTTCACTTAACCCGAGTTACGTTTCGGGCCTTGAGAGCTGCCTTTTAAAAAGTCTTCTTTCAAAACTTCTTGTAACAATTTATTTATTAAACAGTAATTACAATGAAATTTTGAAAAATTTTATTAATTATTCTATGTCGAAATTAAATAATAATTGAATTTAAACAAGGGCGAGTAACCTAAGCAAACAACAATGTAAGAGCTAAAATACTCAAGACTGACTAACTGATCTGGGGCTCCCGGGGTATTTATGTTGTCCCTGCCCCTCACATGTCTGTGGGAACTTCCAGAGCTCATGTTTGCGTATTTCTTTATTCTATTCATTATACAATGTAGCAGTCTTAATTTCTAATAATTGCGGTTTCTTAACCGTTTGTGACCTGCACCTGCAGTATCACTTACGTCTAGAATACAATGTATTCACATCCGTTTACACAACTTGCTTGTGAACTTTCAATAACCTTTTCTTATTTATTCTTGAATTTACAATGTTGCGTTTAACTTAAGTTTCTTTATAAGTAGCGGGCTGTTTTAATTTTAAAGGGTTCTCTTTCTACAAAATTTAAATAATGTTTTTTTAGAGTTCGGGGGCTATTTAGTGTTTTTGAAGATCCGGTATCAATTAATAATTTAAGTTCTGCGTGGGGTATTTCTGTGTATGGCAATATTTGCTGATTGATTATGTTTGGTCGTTTATAAATCGGTCTATCTGAAAATTTGAGCACAGGTTTTTCTCGTCGTCCTCTTCGTAGTTTTCACATGGGTCGTTATGTTCGTAAGTTTCTAAGTGATTTGATTCATCGTCTGTATTCGAGTTTGTGTAATTTTTCTGGTCATAGTTATATTCTTCTACTTCTTGGTCAAATAGTTCTTCGGAGGTAAAGTTTCGTTTTTGGTTATGGCTTGGTCGGATTTGCGATATTTTTGTATTTTGTCAGGTGTTACCAGATAAAGTATCTAGAGGAGTTGGTTTATAGTAACTGTGGGGGGTTATTATTGTTATTTATCATCGGTGTATTTCGGTTAGGGTTTGGTCCGAATGTTTGCCTTTGTTGGTTTACGTTTTGATTAAATCTTGATGTAAATGTGGGTTTCTTAAAACTTGAGTTGAATGTTGGTCTCGGAAATTGTCGAAATTGATTGTTAAAATTTGTGTTTTTAAAATTTGGGTTGTTGATTAGCGGTTGATTCATTTGTGCGTTGAATGGAGTAAATTTTGTCTGTGTGATTGTTTGTCACGCGGCTTGTATGGTTTTTATTGGTGAGTAGTTTTTATTCGCGTTAGGGTTATATAATCTATTTCGATAATACATGACGTTTTCTTCTTCTATGATCATATTCATTGCTTCTTCTAAGTTTTGGGGATGTTGGAATGTTATTTTATCTGATGTTCTGGTAATGCGTTTATGTAGGTGTCCAATGCCATTTCGTCAAACATTCTTGTCTTTAGTAGGCGGATATTTTGGTCGGGTTCTTCGATTTTTAGTTTTGTTAGAACTAAACCTTCCATGTCTTGACATTTCATTCCGAATTGATACGGGGATTAGTTACTTTCCATTCTCTGGTATATTAAATTGCGGATAAGAGATTTGATGTTTCTTTGGTCGCCGAAATATGCTATTAGTATGCGTTTAAAGTTTTCCCATTATGCTAGATCGTCTCGACTGGCAATTAGCGTTAGTGCCCTTCCGGTCGGTTTACTTATTATTAGGCGTAAAAGTAGAACATTTCGTTCATTATCTCCTGGTTTGTAAAAAGTTTTCAAAAATATTTCGCACGCGGTAATAAAATTTCCAAAAGGCGCTTGCTCTCCGTTATATTGGGAGATGCTTTCGAGATACATTTTCATATCTGAACTCATGGTCGTTAAGGGTTGCTTTTGGTTTTAATTAATATCAAGTTTTGGTAAAGTTGAGATTTATCTTCGGTTTGGTTTATTAATTTTCAGTTTGGATTGTATTGGGTTATTTAGAGAATCGCTTTACTTCTATTTTATACGTAGTTATACGGTGTTATAATTAAATTGAGGAATTAGTGCTTGGTAATCTGTAGTCAATTGTGGTAGCCTTGAATTCGTATATTTTTATACTTCGCGGATGTCATGGTTTTCGCGAATTTTAATTTTCTGAAAGGTTTTTATGTGGTTAATAATTTCTTGCAATAATTGCGTTATACTTTGTACGTTTCTACGCCAGTTACGTTTTATATTTCAGTCCAGCTGAGTAATTAAATGTCTTCTTTAATTATCTTGTCTCCGTAAGTGTTGTTTTGATAAGTGCATAAATTTCTTCCTTTACAATTGCACAATCTTGTTACCTTGAATGTACAATTATAGAGTTTCAAGTTTTCAGTCAATTGTTTTGTTATAATAATTGCATCAATATTTCTTTTATAATTTATACAGTGAAATAGTTTAATTACAAAGTTTTAAGTTTCCTGAGCGATGTTATTTTAGTGTCGGTGATAAGATTTGTTGCATTAATGAATTGCGTAAATGTTTCTTTATAATTAGATATCCTTGTGCTGAAAATATTTAATTATACTTTATAAAGTTAGATTTTTCTGAATAGGTTTTATTCATTGATGGTTTTCAGTAATAATTTATATGAGAATCGCGTTTTAAATTTGCACGCTTTGTTTCAACTTGTAACGGGTTAATTTAATAATAAGCTACAAAGAGATTTCTACAATTACGCACTTTGGTGTATTTGTTGCGCTGAAGGGTATAATTTATAGAATTTGATGAAGATTTTGAATAATCGGTTCTATAATTAATTGTTATAAGAATTGCGTTTTATACATTAAGCTTTCCGTAATAATATTTGCTGTACATAAAACAGTGCAATTAATTGTATTCTATTTTTTTTTAAGTTTCAGACTTGCTGAATTGAATCGTTTCGTTTTGTTTTAATAATAATTTGTAATAATTTTTACTAATCTGTGCATATAAATGCGTTTTTTCTGTTATTTTGTTTAAAATAAATTCTCTTGTTTAAAAATAATTTCTTTTGTTTAAGAATAAGTTTTCCTAGTAAATGAGTACATTGTTTTCATAAATGGTAAATTGCCATAATAATAACATACATAAAAATTGTTCCTTACTAACTAGCATCAATAATTTGTAAAAGAATAAATTGGTTTAGAATAAATAAGCTTACATAATTTTCGTCGTCGATTTTAATTGTTTGGGCTCGGTCGATTCATGTACCATGTCCAAATTTGTTTGGTTGGTCTCGGTCGATTCTTGTACCTCGTCGAACTTTGTTTGGTTCTTCCAGATTGGGAATTGAAATTCTTGATCAAGCGTTGGAGTTCCTTGAGCATTATCATAATGAAGGAGACTACTTTTAAAATCAATCGTGACGGGATGAAACCTGGATTCAATACGACACACCGAAAACAAAACGACAATCACAACAATGGATGCATTCAACTTCACCAAACAAATCAAAGAAATTTAAACAAACCTTCAACAACAGAAAGACCATGGCTACTGTGTTTTGGGACCAACAAGGTGTGTTGCTTTGGAGTTTATGGAGCCCGGAACCGCAATCACTGCAGCTGTTTATTGTGAAATTTTACGACGGTTACGTAGAGCCATTCAGAACAAACGAAGAGGAAAGCTGACCGCTGGAGTTGTTCTGATCTAGGACAATGCCCGTCTACACACAGCTGGAGCAACTCAACGGCTTTTCGAACAATTTGGATAGGACATTTTCGATCATCCGCCATACAGTCCTGACTTAGCATCAAGCGATTTTCATCTTTTTCCTGACCTGAAGACGCGGCTTGGTGGGAAGCGCTTTCAAACCAAAAAGGACCTTCAAACCAACGTTAAGGACTACTTGAATTCATTGGCGGCAACTTTCTTTGAACAGGGTATTGAAAAGATTGTCCACAGATATGACAAATGTCTTAATCTCTTCGGAAATTATGTCGAAAAGTAACCGTAAGTGTACCAATCTTTTGGTAATAAAATTATTGTTTTATATGAACTTCGTTTTATTTATAGCCTATCGGAGGTTGAAAAAAATGGTCCCCGTATATTGCAGCCATACTATTCAGTTATCCAATACACTTTTTTATCATTTTAATTCACCAAATTACTTCATGGTTTTTTTCAAAAGCTGATCCGCTTCACCTCTCATGTAGGGGTGGAAAAGGATCATTCATTTATTTTCCTTTAATATCCATTCTAGACCGGCTATGGGAGTAAGTGGATCAAAAATATATAAAAAAGTTTTTAATGCCATTTTAAGCATAAAACAATAAACGGCTAGAATTTAAATATTATATGTTGTATTGTCTTTATTATTCTAATAATAATTTGTTACATGCCGAAAATCGGCATTTTAAAATTCAATTTTAGTTTTAATTTGCAAGTGAATGCGCGCCAATAATTTGAAAGACTTGTGCGTGCATTTCCGTCCCTATAGATAGTCGCGTTGCAGACGCAGAGGGAAACAGAAGTGGGATTTCCGTCACGTCGGGGCTAGTCAGCCAGACGTCGAGCCTAGTGGTTATCTTTGTGCCGTTTTCTTGTATTCTTTTAGGTAATGTAAGTTTCCTTCCATTTCTACCTGATTATCATAATCTACCTGTATTCCTTTACCGTTCCGCTACAAGTCCAAAAGACAAATTAATTTGGATTCAACCAGGGGCAAAAGGATGACCCACGCCTATAACGCCCACAATGCTCAACGACGCCCAGCTGCCGCCAAAATAGCCGTAATGCTGTGAATAGTCCTACAGTTTACGTGAGTACCTTTTGTTTTCTTTATATAAAATAAACATTTTTTGTATGTGATAATAATTTGATCATAAGTATAACGTAACCGCTTATTGCGCAACATTTTGCAAATATCTTTTGTGTTACCAACTGTCGTAGTGGCTCTCATGCATTACCCGCCGGGACTTTAAAAAGTATACCTTAGAGTTTAGACTTAAAGTTTAACAGTGACGCATCCAACGTTTTTTTTGGTTGAAAAAATTTGTTTTCTTCTTGTCTATACCTTATAACGTATTAGTTTAAATATATCTGTAGTTTTTTCACTCAAAAAAATAAATAATTATTTGAATTTTTAATAACTGTTAAATAGAAAATATAGGGTGGTAACACTGCATGTTGCCATAGGAACCATCTAAAATGAAATGACATAGAAACAGTTGCTATGCTAATTTGACATGGGCAGCCATATTGATTACTGGTTATAGTTTTCTTAAATGTATTGCTAATTCAATTAATTCATAAAAATAGTGTGTTTGTATTTTGGGTTCTTTTAAATATCTACCTAATTTAATTTAGCTTGAAGCTGGACCATAAATCTTTCAAAAGTGTCTACTACATAACCTATCTTCACCAGCTGGTTTCTGGATTATTAATATTTCATGTAAGTGCCCTAGTTATAGATAAATACCTCCATTTACCACTCTTTGTGAGTAAAAATCTCCTTAAAAATACATTAAAGTCAATTAAACAACCACTATAAACTTTAGATTTTTTTTAGTATTTTGGGGCAAATTTTTAAAAGCTGCCGTTTAGATAACCCATATAATATCGTACTTTTTTATGATTCCAAGTGTCTCTTTATAATTTAAATAATCAATTGTAACACAATTACCTCCATAACGAAAATTTCTTCCCTAAATATAGATTTTGTAACTAATTGAGTCTTAGTATATCCTCTATCTTCTAAAACGTTATAGTAACTTAATTTCCTTATATCTGTTGCTTTAAATACTATATTACAATGAATATCGTCCATCTCAAGTCATCGGAATTAATTTACGAAATTCAATCCAGGAATATCCAAGCCGAATCTAATCAAAATGATAAACGTTTGCAACTCAAAGCTATACTAGCTCATGAAGCTAAAGGCTTTAAAACGTAATGGAAACTTACTAGTGGGGGGTTAATTGTTTAATTGAAGTAACCCGTGGGTTCTTTAATATCCCCAAATGAGACTAGTGACCTTTAAGGAGGGATTTCCTTAAAATGATGGAAATATCTTCCGACTATGCTAGGGGTCTATTCCTTTGGTAGAGCTTATGAGGATTGGTCGTGGTTCTTTTTTTACAAAACATTATTCTCTTACTAGGGCTTGATTCTTATCAAAACAGGGGTTTAGGGAGGGCGCCACCAAGTCATTAAGTTTTAAACACAGGGTTTCCCTAAGGGGGACTTGGAAGTCCTTAGAGAGGAATATTGTATTAACTGCTAACGCAGAAGCTGTAAATAAAATTTAATTAAATCAACAAAATGAGGACACAAGAGGTATTCTATTGTTACTTCATATAAAAAAACAGAAAGATTAATTATGCACACAATATTATAAACACAGATTTTATGCTTCAAATTCTGAAAAGGCTATTAAAGCTTCTTGTTAAATAGGGGTTACCACTTTATGCTATTTGTTCATATACCTGGTTACTCTATTTCTGAACTTACTTGTTCAGAATAAAACAATTAATTAAGAAAATTAAATGTTGATTCTTTAATTAAAAGTTGTTTCTTCATAAAAAATTGTATGTATAAAATTTATGTTTAACAAAAGATAATACAAATTTTATCTACCCTGAGGTAGGATTATAAATTCAAAAGAAATATCAAAAACTTTAAGTGTTGCTTTCGTTACAAAATTTAACTCAAATCTATACCAAAAATATCAGATCTGTTATTCGGTTTACACATATATATAAAAAAATATCTAAATTGTCTATTAATTCAATGTTCAAAAGCTGTAAGTGAAATTATGCATAAATAAAACTTTAATAAGAACTCTATGGACTTGCTTAATTTCATTAATAATAGTAACTGTGGTTACACTGCATTTATATTGGCAATAAAAATTTATCAATGTCCTTTATAGTTTGTTAAACAGATTAACGGTAATAAGTCATTACAAAGTTATTTTCTCATGCAGCCTTGCATCAAAGATCGCCAATTGTAGACGTGATGTAAGAATAATACAAATCTCTTACCTCGTTTCGACAGATGCTGTTTATGTGATGGTGCTACAGCATGTTAGAACAGGTGTTAATACATACGTTCCTCGGGCAAACAATTGACGTAGGCTCCACATGTTGTACAGCACATAATCAGCTGCGTGATCCTTGTACCGGACCATATGAACTAGCGTTTTTCTGATACGACTAACGGGACCAACCAAAATCCAATACAAAACTTAGATGTTCCACTATGTGTAGAGTTGGCTTCATTTATGTCACATTTAGAATTTACAGGACAAAAATACTTTTTTGTGTAAAAATTAATTTATAAACATGTTTTTCTTAAAAAAAAATTAGGTAGAAATATGTTGTTTACATTTGGTCATTGTATGATAACGTTTACAGATTCGGGTTCTATTCAATTATAAAGTATAGTTTAGGTATATAGTGTTGTTTGTCATTCGACAATTATAAAAATGGGATTAAACTGTCCTTGTGTAGATCGTGATCATGATTTCAAAGCATATGGCAGTGTATGTTGTGACGTACATTGACGTAGCCTATAAAAAACCAAAAAAAAAGAAAGAAGTATGACCGGGCTCGATCGGCGAGTGGGCAGGGTTTTATACATGCAACAAAAAAATTAAGGGAGACCTGAAATAAAGAAGGAAAAATTTTATGCACTCACACATTCACACTCATTCGCGCTCAAAACAAAACATACAAAAAAAGCCTATAATTAAGCATAATATGTACACAGTATAGTGGTACCAAAAAGAAACAAACAAACAAAAATTACTTCTGAAACACTAAACCTAGCAAGAAAATAAAAAAATCAAATAATTTCTTTAAATGGCGAGTTGCCGGTTTTAGACTACTGCCCTATCTTAATTTCCAACCAAAAAGAAACAAAATTACTTCCCTAAAACCAACAGCTCTAAATCCTCGTAAATATAAAACTTAACCTATACATAAGAATGGCCACAACATTTTTTTTATTAGTTATTTAAAACCAAATAGCAATGCATCCACACAATGCCAATAAATACCAAAAGGGTTCAACAATGGTCGTATTGACGAATTAAATTTAAAAGTACAGGATAATTTTTGTATAAAAAACTAAATGTGAAGATGCATGCGTCTAAACAGTAAAATCCCCATCGATATGTTTGCAATGCGAGCAGTGACGGAAGCACTCACCCTCAAAGTTGCTGACGTGGGGATTGAGTCAGTAGCTGGTCCACATCAACTGGTTGGGGGGGGAGGCTACACCCATAAAGAATGCGTTTGGCCTCCCATTACTACAAGGGACGACCATTCATTGCAGCTTTAAGGCCGCCGAAAGAAAACTATAGCAATTACAAATAAAATTAATTCGTGGTAGTTGGAAGGTATAATTTTATAAAAACTCTAAACACGCACCACGCTATAATGCGTGCCCGAAATTCGCATCAACCAAAATGGAAACAACCAAACATTTTACACGTATTTACTTGTGCAGATTGCAAAGCAAAATGAATATTAATTTTGTTTAACTAAGAACCAAAGCTCAACGTAATCTTGTAGTCAGGCTTAAAACGGAAAAACACAGTTTATAATGGGGCAATACGCAACTTTAATTCGATGAATTCTTTTAACGGGAAAACACATAAGCATTTATTATCGTATACTTGGAACACGTTATTGACTATTTAGCGTAAACTTTATGTTGGGGAATTTCTAGAACTAGAATTTAGTATTAATTAGCGGAAGTAACAATCGAAATAGAATTTATGCAAACAGATAAATGAATTAACACGTGAAAGGGTTCTTAATTTATGAATAAATTTTCGTTTTTGAAGCCAAGTGGGTTTTGAATTGAGAATTATGGTAATTAATTTATGCGGAAAATAAACGTAACAATGTATATTGGATTTTCCTTCTGTGTATTGATATTTTGGTTTTCTTTAAATCAACTCACGTAGTTGGCTTCATTTATGTCACGTTTAGAATTTACAGGACAAAAATATTTAATACTTTTTTGTATAAAAATTAATTTATAACCATGTTTTTTTTCAAAAAAAGTTAGGTAGAAATATGTTGTTTACATTTGGTCACTGTATGATAACGTTTACAGATTCGGGTTCTATTCAATTATAAAGTATAGTTTAGGTATATAGAATGTGGGTACGCGATTGTTTTCAAGTTGTACCGAGATAAACAAAATTTGTGTACAAGCAATCTGGTAAATTACAATAGATTAGGTTTAATCTTATGAATATGCCAATAGCCGTAGCTTTTATTGTTTGGGTATTAATTACAAAATAAGATTAGCATTGACTGTCCATAAGATATTCTGTATAAAAAATTAAAGTTACATAATTCTTTACCACTGCTGCGAAATGCATTTCCTCTGGTATGTGTTTTTTCTTTATTGCTGTTGTCTACTGTTATATTATCTTTTTTATTTACTTATCAGGTGCTACCTTTAAGGAGTGTTCGTGGACACTATGTAGGTACATATATTTTTTGTTTTTGGATGAATATTTTAATTATAAGGAAGGGAATATACAGTATTTAGGAAATTCTATTAAACAGGTGACTGAGAGCAATCCATAATTTTTTTTAATATTTGTTTTATGCGAATACTAGAATAGAGGTTAAAACTTAGTATGAGGTGACTAAAGAATGTATTAATTATTTTTGCAAAGATTTTTGTGCTGTGTAAATCCTCCGGGATATATTAGATATTGTTTTCTCCGTTGATTGGATTTCCTTTTTGTAACATTTTTTTATTAAAGGTTTTGTAAATAAACTTTCTCTCTTGAGGTATATTCCTTTAACGAAGTTTATCGATTGTTCGTTTTCTTCATAAACAAGCTCCACTTCTTCATGATAGTGCCTAGTTGACGATTGTTAGAAGTATATGAGGTTTCCTCTTTTGACGATATTAGGCGGTTTAATCGAAACTGTGCATACACGTGAAAGACAATACCCGTCCTATTATCTACAACAATAAAATAAAAGGAGTCGTGTTCGATACTTCGTAACGTATGGTAGGTGCACGGCCTTGTGCGCCACATTTGCGGTTCGTACCTGTATTCCCTTCGCGGGACTCATTGTTTTGTGCTACGCAACACTGAAGAACTTCTCGACAAGTGTTGGGTAAGTGTTTACACTGCTCCAATTTATTGCATTTTTATTGTCGAAATTGTAAAACCTCAACATTTATTATTGTTATTATCAATTTGGTTTTCACCATTCACACAACAGTCCACTCAGCTATCGAAAATTTGCACTTGATGAGCAATCTGGAAAAAATCTCAATGCAGGATTTTTTACATCCATTGCTTATCGATCAACGATATGTAGGTAGATTCTACAGATAGTGTTGGCTTTGAATTAAAACAATTCCATCGATCTTTCTGTTGTCTCATCTTTCTGTTCTACAAATCCTACTCTTTTTTCTACTTTACTTGATAATGCATAAACGATTTTATAGCGCTCTGAACTCGAATCTTGCTTATACGACCTATAATGTATCTCTAACGTGGGTATATATTTTTTTTAATTTTCTAATCCAATGATTGTTTTTAGACTTCTAACACTTCACGTTTGAACGTCGCCAAAAACTGACATGGTTTACTTCGCTCCGCAGATTTCAGAAAATTAGTTGAGTTGTCAATTGTGTCCAGACTAAATAGTGCATGTTACCAGTTACACATCGAGCGATAACAAACTTTAAAATTTTCACCTAATGTGTTCAAGCCACATATATCGAACATCAATAATTCAAAGTCACCTTCAATTTATGTCATAAATGTCAAACTTTAAGTTTTTATTATTTTGACAACGATCCTAGGTCATGAATCGAAACGTAAATATAGATGATTTTAAAAACTATGAGTGGTTTAATTCCCAATGAAGATTAAGAAAAATACAAAATAACCCACAACAAACATACTCTTAACTTAGTCTAAAATAAGAAAATGAGGTTGTGAGTGTATTGAAAATGCCAGATTTAGCGTGGTGGTTCGGAGTGAAGCAACCAGCTCTTAGCCCAAAGGGTGTAGGTTAAATCCTCTGTCGTGCTCACCAATTATGTACAAGAAACTTGTTACTCTAATATACGACGAAACATAAACCTCCATTAATCAAGACTCCTGCTTCATACAGCTTCTCAAAACAAAATAACTCCAAATCAATATCTTCGATCTCTATAAGGAAATGCTAACCCCAGATGTCCTAAATTACATATTCCATCAAAATCCATTACTCCTCCTAATCCCAGAAGAATCAGTCTTTCTCGCCATCCGCAGTTCTAAAATGACCTTACCAACAATCTAATTCTAAATATGAGAATGGTTCTGACGAAAAACATCCATGTATTAATTTGTTATAAGTCTTGTAGAATCAGGAACGTGGTTGCCGTGACTAGATGCTATAAATGTCAGAAGCTTGGCCATTCTGCGAAAGTCTTGTTGATCTAAAACGGCATGTGACCGCTGCACCGTACCACACATTACCCGAAACTGCCCCAAACACCTTCAGGCCCTCCATTTTGCCCAAACTGCTACCGCATTAAGCGTCTTCACGACCATTCTTCAACCAGCTTTGACTGCCCTATTTACAAAAAACATTAGGAATAACAAACTGATTATGAATATTAAACAACCTATCCAAAAACGTTTGCCAGTCTGGCCCCATCAACTTCTCAAAATCCGTACTCTACATATCAATCCCCATTCCTAAACTTAAGAAATCGCACAGCATCAAAAAAGACAACCTATCTATTTCCTTTATCCAAAAATTACCTCGAATTTGCAACAAAATCCGCCAACTCACGCCAAACTACCGCACCTATGCACACCAGAATCTTCCTGATCCAAACTTAACCGCAGTCATAGCTATCTCAGATCCCTCAAGAGACGCGCCTACATCGCCTCGTTATTCATTTCTCAGTTAACAGTCGTACAAGGCCACTGGCTAACAGGCAACATCTTTTTTGTCTCAGCCTATTTCCAATATCAAATCAATATACACACTTACCTACACCAGTTGGACCACATTATCACAAAGATCGGCCTATCTTGATATGCGCTGATGCAAACGCAAAATCGACCCTGTGGTTGAAGAAGACAACTTACGAAGGTGGATCAATGTAGGAAGACTATCTCGTAACATCTGATCATCATCAGTCCTGGAACTAGTTAGGCGCGTACCATCATTGTTTCCTATTCTGAACTAACCTACACATTTCCCTGAAATTTGCACAGTCTGCACCTATCACTATCTGATCTAGGTCTACATCTACCTCTTTTTTCCTATCTCTGCTTGTAATATATCCCATACTATTGCCCAAAATGCCTTAGAACGTATTCGGCCCTTCTACTCCTCCTATTTTTTTTCCACGGATATCTTTGTTCCCCTACTATTTCTATAACCTATTTGTTATTAACTTTGTCTGTCCATCCTCATAGACCTGATGCACAGCATTTCAAAAAGCTGCTACCGTTATTCCGTCTGCTTTTCAGACTGCCCGTATTTCATAGTCATACTGTGCTGTGCTCCCCACATGCTTTCAACAATTTTCTTCTTGTTCTATGTTTGTTGTCTTTCATCATAGGCGCTATTCTTTCTTGTTAGATGCAGTTCGGTCTCTTTCTAAAGTTTTACAATTATATACCTTATTTCTCCGACATTCAGTGGTTGTAAAAGGGTGGCGGCTTCATGGCGTAGTTGGTATGTGTGTGATTACTACGCCCAAAGTCCCGGGTTCGAATCCCGACACGGTCCGCTTGAAAAACGTTAGGCCGGCATTTTTCACAAAAATACACCTTGTTCGGATGAGAGGTAAAATGGAGGTCCCGTGTGTGTGTTGTCACGCACGTTAAAGATCTTTACCTTGCTTGGAACAGCAAGGGTTCGGCAAAATTCTAAATTTTTTAAGTAAAAAAACTCGCTTCCTGGCCAATGTAGTACCTTCGGGTGGAGCATTGGAAAATCACATGTAAGGTTGTGAAGGGGGGGTAAGCAGCCTCTGGCTGCGAAGTTCCCTCACCACTTAAACATTTACCGATGTAATATTTTTTCCAATATATCTTTTCGCATAGTCAACATTAGTTGCAGATATTTCACAACCAACACCTGTAGTTGTTTATAATAATCATCAGATTTATCTGCGCTTATTTTTTCGTCATTAGGTTTTCCGCCTCAAAACTGGTTGGACACGTACTTGTACTTATTTATATTCTGGGCCAGCTTACACAGTTCCCTGAAATTCTCACACAGCCTATATACAGCTCGGTTCTCCTTCTATTGTTTTTTAATTTTATGCCTTATTTCACCAAGATTCCGTGAAAAGAATTAAGCAGCCTGTGACTGCCAAGGTCTCCCAACACTTAGCCATTTGCCGAAATATTGGTTTTCCGGTAAATCCTTTCACACAATTAACATTATTCGAGAATATTGCCCAATCGATACTTGTCGTTGCTTATAATAATCATCATGTTTAAGTACAGTTTTTTCTTCGTCATTAATTTATCCATCTTGGGACTGATTGGATGCGTATCCCCATTGATTTCTATTCTTAGCTAGCCTACACATTTCCCTGAAACTCCTACAGCCTACATCTTTCACTATCTGTGTGCAATAGTCTAACCTAGGTCTACCTCTTCTTCTCTTTTTTCCTATCTCTGCTTCTAATATATTCCACACTATTCCCTCATGCCGTAGTATGTGGCCTATCATCCTATCTTTCTTATGTTTTACCGTTTCCCAAATATTTCTTTCTTCCTCCACCATTTTTAGTACCTCTTCGTTCTTAACTTTGTCTGTCCATGGTATCTTCATCATACGTCTGTAGCACCACATTTCAAAAGCTCTACCTTTTTTTGTCCGCTTCTCCTACTCTCCAGGTTTCACAGTCGTACAGTGCTGTGCTCCACACATATGCTGTGGTGAACAGCATCAGATAAACATCTTAAATTACTCCTCACATATCCCACCTGGGAATTCTTACATTATAAATCCAATATCGACCTAAACTTAGCCAATTCCACAGCCACAAATTTTATTACACTTGGCCAACTTCTTATACTCTTTAAGCAAGTGTTCACAATCTTATCACGTTCGATATATACAAAAATGATTCACCAAAATTTCTTAGAAATTCCTCTTATAATACTCGAGACGCTTACTAGGACATTTATGTTAAATCACTTTCTAAACTAATTCCTAAAATTCCATCCACTGTATGTGCCAATACAGATTTCGACACATTGACTACAACCACACTTAACAACGTACACTTTGCAGCCAACAAAACCATACCGCACATTCATATGTCCTCCTACATCTAATTTTCCAATGTTAACCCGAAGATACTACATTGGCTAGAAAGCGAGTTTTTTTAAACTGAATATTTTTTTTGTCGAATCTTTGTTATTCCTAGCAAGGCAGAGATTTTTAACGTGCGTCACAACACACACACACACACACACACACACACACACACACACACACACACACACACACACACACGGGACCTACATTTCACTTATCATCATAAACAAGCTAAATTTTTGTAATAAATGTTCGCTTAACATTTTTCAAGCGGTCCCGTGTCAAAATTGAAACCCGAGAACCTTCAGATTAGCAGGCATACACAAACCTATCTAGTCTACAGAGCCGCCTACATTCACGTGTCCACCAGAGCTACCCGGTAGTGGTCGCAAGAACCTTCATCAGCAAGGGGATCACTGCCAAACACCAGGCACAGATTGCAAAGAGCGAAAGAAGCTACACCAAACACCACCCTAACCTGGGACTTTGGACTTAGTAGTCACACGCAAACCAATTAAGCCACGCAGCCGCCAGCAAGATCACCAACAAAATACTTGGGGAAAAGAAGACTCTATAAAGAAATGATAAATGTATTCAAGAATCAAAATTACTCAGAATACTACACGAATCACTGGAATTTATACCGTAGGTTAGTGAAATCTAAACTTCCGCAAATCGTCTTCTCTTCCGCTTGCACAAAACTTCCCATTCTTCATGACACACTTTTCATCCCCTGGATGCTACCATACCCTCCATTGCCTATGATGTACCATCACTTCTTTGGCAATTCCTAATCGATAACTGCTCCACGCCCCTGCAAACACCCCAGACACTAATGTAGACTGATTCCAAATTAAACCTGCACAAGGTTCCAGGCAGAAATCTAATAAACTACCTTATCCTACAAAAATCCTGACCAATCACACGATGATCTGTCTTCTTCAAGAAAGCCTACATCCGGTATGTTCACCAACAGCCTAAAAACAGTGTCTATTACTCCCATTTCAAAACCTAATAATACTCCTGACGATCCCAAATTCTACCGTTCGATTGTCTAACTCCCACCATAGACAAGCTTCTTGAAACAATCATTCTTCAAAAACTCGAATCTCATACGGATTAACATTCACTTCTTTCATCAAACCAGCATAGCTTCAGGAAAGAGCAGAGCAATGCATCTATTTCCTTATATACACGGCCAAATTGTTCCAGTTAAAATACGTACTAGCAGACTCCGTAGACTTCCACTCCACCTTTTATCTCCATTGGCGGCCATACATCTTAAATCAACTCAAACAAGCCAACTTTTCATCTAACTTACAGATAATAAAATCCTGCGTAACGTCTCTGAAAACCAACTACAACACTTACCAATTACCTTATCCAAAGATGTTAGCAAGGCTCCCGAAAACCAACTACCACGCTGTTACCAAATCCCTTACCCATGGAAGTTCCCTTTTCAAACGTTTTGAAATTTGGGCTTAAATCCTCTACTCAATTTCGAAATCCCTTACATATTCACCTTTACACATGACGTTAATCTACTTTTCCTCATTCAAGGTAACTCCCGCTCGTCCCTAGAAAATATCGCTTCTACACTCATAAACGAACTCAAATCCTAGTCCCTCCTCAACAGGCAACCTATCGCATCTTGCAAGTCTAAAATGTCACTCCACAACGGCCACCTCGACCGACGTAGAAGCCTGATAATTCAGATACTATGCACCTTTCTGATATTTTCGTACTCTGCAGCTTTTACCTAGGCCTTTACATCTACACCCGCTTAAAATTTTATACTAACCTTTTTAAACTTCCTACAAAAAAAATCATCCTTAATAACCTCCATCAGTCTGTCCTTAGCTCAGTCAGATTATCTAAATCCAACCGTAAAATAATCTTTCACCACATAGCAATCCCAACAATTAGATACGCCGCGGCCTCCTGGTTACCTCTACCTACTGCCTCAGATCGAAGTTCACTCAATCGTATCATCAGTCCATTCCTCTTATATACCACGAGAGCATAATATAGCATCCGTAGACTCCCTACACGTATTACTTTTAATTCCACCCCTAGATATCCACCTGCACTCCATTGCGCAATTACGCAACCTCAAATCTCATCGCCTGATCCACCTGCACGACAAAATTATTACTTACGATAATTACAGTACCCAACTCCTTATAGATATCAAATATCTAATACGTAATTATATAATCGTTACATGGCAGAAGCACCGGACCCAATTCCGGCAAACACACCTTTTTGTCGATCTCAAACGCCCCGCAACAACATACCTTTATCCACCAGCAGAACAATCCATTTTCTGACCGGCACCGGAAACTTCCAAGCAAAATTACATTTCTTTAAGCTCACTCCTTTCGCATTCTGCCCGTAAGCTCCGCTATCCGAATCCAAAACTCATGCACATCTTATATACTCATGTCTAAAAACAATCCGCCTCTAAGCTCGCCTTAAAGCATTAGTAAACTATTATCCCTATATCTGTCTTCCGAATATTATCTTCTTAGTCTCGAACTTCCCAAAAGAACTCACCACCTTCCTTAAGCAAATCCTGTCCACTAAACTTTCCACCTGAATTAACCTGCAGCAAGAACATACACCAACAGACGCCCCCATTCTTTAATCAGCACTAAGGATTATACCACAGAAGGCGATGAACAGATCGTGGAAGGAAAGAAAAGCAAAGAAACAAACATATTTACCAAGGAATTTATT
The DNA here is from genome assembly GCA_036346225.1 of Platerodrilus igneus. Lineage (NCBI taxonomy): Eukaryota > Metazoa > Arthropoda > Insecta > Coleoptera > Lycidae > Platerodrilus > Platerodrilus igneus. Next base: position 7,354,322 of record JARFIW010000244.1, read on the forward strand.
TATGCTTATGCAAAATGTATAAACTAAGATAGGACTTGGCCAATGTATAGTTTAAAACAATTAATGAACCAAAAAAAACTGCACGTCCCAAAGCTAGAAGTGCTGATCGTGACGTCCTTCATAGAAGTCCTCACATGATGATCTGAACAGAGGACATGTTTACATCAAGAATATTTCACTAATCATAATTAGAAAATTGCATTTTCTTAGCCACCGTTAAGGATTTTAATGCAGTTGTTTCCACCATCAAGTTGTTGACCAAATTGGTGGTTCATGCACCTATTCAAAGACAATTTCTCTTTCACATAACAAGAAATTGAATGATAGTGAAACTGGCAGCCAAAACTAGCGACCGATTCTAAAAGCAGTGATTGTGAACCAGCCACACTCTATAGTATAGTATACTCTAATGTACAAAGACATAACTTTAAACTACGATAGCAATTGAGGAACGCGTAATTATTGTAGTTATAGTGAAATTCTATTAATACAACATAATGTGGCTAAACACACGCTAGATGATTCGTAGGGGCACTCGTAAATTACTACTCGAGAATGTAGCTTGCATTGTGCGAATTTCAACCAAGAGAAATAATGTTCCAAATGTTTCACAGTACTCATAAATAATAGAGCAGCCAGATGCTGAGGCGTAGAGATTCCAAAAAATATCCCGAGGATGTAGCCTGCGGTGTGCGAATTACAACTAAATAAAATAATGTTCCAAATGGTACACAGTATCCATAAATAATAGACCAAGCAAATGCTGAGGCGTAGGGATACCGAAAAATATCCCGAAGAAGTAGCTTGCGTGTGCAAATTTCAACCAAGTAAAATAATGTTCCAAATGGTACACAGTATCCATAAATAATAGAGCAGCCAAATGCTAAGGCGTAGGGATACCAAAAAATGGACCGAAGATGTAGCTTGCATTGTGCGAATTTCAATCAAGTGAAATAATGTTTCAAATGGTTCACAGTACACATAAATAATAGAGCAGCCAGATGCTGAGGCGTAAGGATACCAAAAAATATCCCGAGCATGTAGCTTGCGGTGTGCAAATTACAACCAAATAAAATAATGTTCCAAAAAGTACACAGTATCAAATAATAGATCAGCCAAATGCTGAGGCGTAGGGATACCGAAAAATATCCCAAGGATGTAGCTTCTGTTGTGCGAATTTCAAACAAGTAAAATAATGTTCCAAATGTACACAGTATCCATAAATAATAAACCAGCCAAATGCTGAGACGTAGGGATATCGAAAAATATCCTGAGGATGTAGCTTGCGTTGTGCGAATTTCAACCAAGTAAAATAATGTTCCAAATGGTTCACAGTATCCATAAATAATAGACTAGCCAAAAGCTAAGGTGTAAGAATACCGAAAAATGGCCCGAGGATGTAGCTTGCATTGTGCGCATTTCAACCAAGCAAAATAATGTTCCAAATGGTTCACAGTATCCATAAATAATTGACCAGTCAACTGCTGAGGCGTAGGGATACCGAAAAATATCCCGAAGAAGTAGCTTGCGTTGTGCGAATTTCAACCAAGTAAAATAATGTTCCAAATGGTACACAGTATCCATAAATAATAGACCAGCCAAATGCTGAGGCGTAGGGATACCGAAAAATGGACCGAGGATGTAGCTTGCATTGTGCGAATTTCGATGAAGTGAAATAATGTTCCAAATGGTTCACAGTACACATAAATAATAGAGCAGCCAGATGCTGAGGCGTAAGGATACCAAAAAATATCCCGAGCATGCAGCTTGCGGTGTGCAAATTACAACCAAATAAAATAATGTTCCAAATAGTACACAGTATCAAATAATAGATCAGCCAAATGCTGAGGCGTAGGGATACCGAAAAATATCTCAAGGATGTAGCTTCTGTTGTGCGAATTTCAAACAAGTAAAATAATGTTTCAAATGGTACACAGTATCCATAAATAATCAACCAGCCAAATGCTGAGACGTAGGGATATCGAAAAATTCACCAAGAATGTAGCTTGCGTTGTGCGAATTTCAACCAGGTAAAATAGTACCCTATAGATATACACAGTATTATAGAATGTTTTAAGATATTGGGTGTCAACTGTTTTCTGAATCGTTGTATTTTGTGTTAAGCTCAAGAAGTTTTGAATGTAATGATAATGTATTACGACGACATAAGATCTGTAAGCAACTCATAAGCGGTTCGCTATTTATGTGTACAGTAAACATTGATATCATTTGAGAGATATGCACTCCTCTCTGTCCTCCAGCCGTTCCAGAATTGGTGCACCTGGTTTTATATTGTTGCAAGCTACTTTCTCGAGATATTTTTCGGAATTTGACTGCTCTATTGTTTATTGATACTGTGTACCATTTGGAACATTACTTTACTTGGTTGAATTTCGCACAATGTAAGCTACAATCTCGGGCCATATTTCGGTATCCTTACGCCTCAGCATTTGGCTGGTATATTATTTATGGGTGCTGTGTACCATTTGCAACATTATTTTACTTGGTTGAAATTCGCACAATGCAAGGTACATCCTCGGGCCATTTTTCGGTATCCCTACGCCTCAACATTTGTTTGTTCTGTTATTTATGGATACTGTGAACCATTTGGAACATTATTTTACTTGGTTGGAATTTGCACAATGCAAACTACATCCTCAAGCCATTTTTCCGTAATCCTTACGCCTCAGCATTTCGCTGTTCTATTATTTATGGATACTGTGTACTATTTGGAACATTATTTTACTTGGTTGAACTTCGCACAACGCAAGCTACATCCTTAGGATATTTTTCGATATCCCTACGCCTCAGTATTTGGCTGGTTTATTATTTATGGATACTGAGTAACATTTGGAACATTATTTTACTTGGTTGAAATTCGCACAACGGAAGCTACATTCTTGGTGAATTTTTCGATATCCCTACGGCTCAGCATTTGGCTGCTCTATTATTTATGGAGACTGTGAACCATTTGCAACATTATTTTACTTGGTTGAAATTCGCACAATGCAAGTTACATCCTTGGGGCATTTTTCGGTATCGTTACGCCTCAGCATTTGTCTGCTCTGTTATTTATGGATACTGTGTACCATTTGGAACATTATTCTACTTGGTTGAAATTCGCACAATGCAAGCTACATCTTTAAGGCATTTTTCGGTATCCCTACGCCTCAAAATTTGGCTGGTCTATTATTTATGGATACCGAGTACCATTTGAAACATTATTTTGCTTGGTTAAAATGCGCACAATGCAAGCTACATCTTCGAGTAGCAATTTATGAGTGCCCCTACGAATCATTATTTAGCGTGTCTTCAGCGACGTCATGTTGTATTGGCAGAATTTCACTATTACTACAATAATTAGGTGCTCCTCAATTGCTATCGTAGTTAAAACTTATGTCTTTGTACATTAGAGTATACTATACTATAGAGTATGGCTGGTTGACAATCACTGCTTTTAGATTCGGCCGCTTATTTTGGCTGCTAGTTTCACTATCGTAGAAATTGACCACATTTTTATCTGCTTTTTTCTCCTTTGATATAGGTTTAACTAAGATCCTTTCTGCTAATTAACTGCAACGTCATAACATTGTGCGATGAGATCGCGAAGTCCTTACGTTTGGTACTAATTTTATCTTTACAACTGAATGAAAATTGGTTTGTTATTAAAACGAGGCTCGCAATCATCCCAAAAGTTTCGCATATCGTCCTAGAGCACTTTCAAGTTTGAAATTCTTGCTTCAGAACCTATTGAGAAATACGTATACGTCTCTAATTGCTACACAATTACTACGGCTACCAGACAATTTCCCAAATTTAAAACTGCCATCTACAAATCAAACAATCCATCCAATATTTAAAACAATTGACAGACATTTTATTTAGCAGAAAAACTCTTATTTCTGTGCGGCAAGTAGTAATGTCACTCACCATTCAAACTTATCTCGCTTAGAAACCAGGAGGCCCATCATTTACAATTCAACTATTTATAAATATGTATAAGCGGCAGGTTTCTGATGTGTCTGTTCGTTTAGTTCAAGCAGGTCGATCGTCGCTCTCTTCACGTGGATTAAAAAGCATCAATGGTTACTTTAATAATAAAAGCAAAAAAGCTCGTTTGTGTCTACACAATAGTCTCGAGTGTTTAGAGATGCTCTGACAATTAGCCATTAGCAATGGTACTAATAAAGAGTATTGTGCAAGACGGGAGTGGCGGTAGCTACTAAGTGAGTTAGTAAGCAGGTTCTTGACCTGTTTCGCAACCCATGTCGATATGCTCGCACCCATCATAATGTACCACCAATTCCCACACATTACGACACGTACCAACAAACAACTGGACATTTATCTAGCTGTAACTATATACACGTTGTGAGTGTTTAATTTACAATGTCGTAGAATCATTTTGTACCATAAATGTCGACTTTTACTGCGTCATTTTTAACTGTTATTGCTAAACTTGAAGTGCACACAAATTGCAAATTGAAATTGACCGATCAGTTGGTTATAGACAATCAAACGATGAATTTTAAGTAGATTGTCTATGAGGTTCTAGTAAATTTATTCCTAACAATCAAAAATTTCCTTCAAGTACTGTGGTTAAAGGTGTTTTAGTTATCCTTCTTTAGAAAAAAATTAAGCAAGATTCTGAGGCCTCAAAATGATTTTCTAAAGCAGTATCGATATTGCATGTGTTCTGCTAGTTAAAAGAAAACATACATAAAAATCCATATCAAGAACTTTATTAGAAAATATTAAGAAGAAAAAAATACGCTTTTTGTAAATCATTCTTTTTTTTCAATGGGTAATGAAACTGGTTTGATATAAATCAACTCTGCGAGCCTTCAATATCCTGTTAATACCGAGCAGGGTGGTGGTATCTAGCAGGCCGCTTCGTGGCGTAATCGGTGTGCGTGCGACTACTATGCCCAAGATCCCAGGTTCGAATCTCGAAACAGTCCACTTGAAAAATGTTAGGAGAGCATTTTTCACAAAAATGAGTGAGTGTGTGTTAATAAGCACAAACAGGAACAAATACCTATATATAAAAGCACAAACATATTGTAGTGGTTTTAAAGGGTTAAATTTGGTGGTCAACAATGCAATTTCTAACACCCTGTATAGAGAAAGGAACATAATATTTACGTGCAAAATTAATTTCATCTATTTAATTTAAATTAACAGGTATTGACATAATTTTATAACTAGGGATTAGAAGGTAATAGATTCGCAAAGAAAATCAGGTTTATAAGCCAGCAGAAATTAGTAATTAATTTAATGTAGTTTAATTTAAGGGGTTATAACGTCAGAAAATGCAGCAGAGCATGTAAAATCAATAAATCCAAGGCGAATAGCTTTCGTTGTAACAAACAAATATATCGGTTGGGTTGAATACCATGAAACGTAAACTCCGAGAATTGTTATTTTAAACGTTCGTAATTGAACACCTGCATGTTTTGAAAAGTCGACTTCTATGTATTTTGGAGCATAACAAGACAAGTTTCAAAGAATATTGTACAACCGACAGTCGCAAAGCACGTACTCATCCACGTGGACGCGGGCAGCTATATCAATTTTCTACCACACAAGCAAGGTTAGAATGCGACATCAAATATGCATAAGACGGGAATAGAAATATCACAGGCGGGGTTTTAAGACGTCACTGAAATGTATGATTGGTCGAAATAGATAGTTTGAGAATACACGAGCACGCAACAGGTGGATGTGATAGTCTTGTTGAGATAGCGTGTGACGCGAGGATATTTCTAGAAGTGTAAAACGGTTAGACAAAATTTGGAAAAATATTATTTTACAATTAGGTATTTCGGGCAAAGTGGGGCCAAAGGGGCCTAGCTGGATGATATAAATACGGGAAAGAAATTAATAAGGGGCTCGTTATTCTTTAATCTTGCATCGCATAACGACATACAAAAAGCAACTGAAGAAGCTTGTAAGTATTAAAATTATTAAAGATCAGTATTAAATTGGTTGTGACCTTATAGTTTGAGAGGCGGTTAGTGTCGAGTTTATTTAAATTTAATTGAGGTCCAACGAATACTTTAACAAGCTCCTAAATTTATAAAGCGATAAATAACAAGTGTAATATACATGGGTTTGGATATTGAAATTGATATTGCATGGGTAGCATGAAGCGCAGCTTAGATGGTGGTCATTTTAACATCTAGTGGAGACGCACGCAAAACCACTAGACCGAGGGGTTCAGAAACATAATACATCGTCAACGGAGATAAGATCTTCAAGTTTTTCCAGGTAACGCATTAGAATTTGCTGTTTTTTTATAAACTGTTGGAATTATTTGTGATGTGTGAGAGTGAACTTTGATGGTATTTTTCGTTATTTTACGTATTAAAAAGGATACATTAAGAAGGAGGATGGAAAATGCTTTTAGGGACTTAGTCAATTCTAGGTTTATGCTACAAAAAACTACTCACCGGATTAAAAACGAGCCCGAAAATGTATTCAAGTTAGAGGACGTCACTTTGAACATTTACTTAAATAATGAGCACTATGAGCTAATTTCTATTATGTAATTTGAAGCGGCGCAGTAAATAAATTTTAGCTTATAGAGTCAAATATTCTTCAGTTTGTAAACACTGACAAGTTTATTAAATGCATTTTTTTTACTAAATGTATAAATCAGATCATCATTATTATTAGGTCTTCAGTCCTGGAACTGGTTAGACGAGTACCCTCATTGTTTCCTATTCTGAACTAACCTACACATTTCCCTGAAATTATCACAGTCTGCTTCCATCACTATCTGCATGCGATAGTCTGATCCACCTCTATCTCTTTTTTCCTCTCTCTGCTTGTAATATATCCCATACTATTCCCTAAAAATGTATCATGCCCTTCTATTTCTCCTATTTTTTGAACATAATCAAATGTCAATACAATAAAATTCCAATCAACTGCTTAAATCATTGTTCGTCATGCTACAATGCCACCCATTTGTTTTGTTGTTGAAGAATACATACACTTCCAAGACCTTTTCAGGCCTATATTAATATCAAGCTGTTAACATTAAGCGTTTCACATTATGCTAATTAATGTGGATAAACAATTCCCCAGGTTTCCTGAAACTAGCTTAATTAAATGCACACTGTAAAATGTTATTTACGCTGGGGTAGTTCCATAATTATTCAAGAACATCTAATGATTTAATTAAATCTAGAACTAATTGAAAACGTGTATAATATACAAATCTAGAAAATATTACAATAGGTAGACCATATTTTTCAGGACTACCAGAAGGAAGAAAAACTGAAACAAGCGATAATACTACACTGTTTTAGTAGAGGTTTGCATGCCAACAACTCAGTACGAGGACGAGGAAGTAGAAAAGGTATACGAGGATATAAATGGTATAGTGCGAAAAGTAACGGGAGATGAGAATTTAATAGTTATGGGCAATTTTAATGCATCAGTGGAAGAAGGTAATGAGGGAAAAATGGTAGGAAAATTTGGGTATGGCAGACGAAATGATAGAGGCGAAAGATTAGTTGAGTTTTGCCAGGAACATAGATTAGTAACTGTAAACACCCTATTCGAACAACATGTTAAGAGAAAGCGCCAGGTGTTAGTGCTAGATACCAAATAGATTATATTTTAGTTAAACAACGATTTGAAAACCAAGTTAAAAACTGTCATAGTTATCCAGAGGCCGACATAGATAGCGATCATAACTTAGTTAAAATGAAGTGAAAGCTAAAATTTAAAAAAAAAGAAAGGTTAAAAGAGAGGGATGAGATTTAGGTAAGCTTAATAATAGTGAGGTAAAATAGGAATATAAACAAGTATTAGATAATACGATCAAAGAGATAGCTATAGGAGGGAACGTAGAAAATAGATTGAAAGAAATAAAAAGAGCTGTACTTGATACAGAAACACAGACTATAGGTAAGAAAAAGTAGAAGCGAGAAATCCCTGGGAAACAAAAGAGATATTAGATTTAATAGAAAATAGAAGTAAGCTTAAACCTTTCAGAGAATTGGATAGTGAAAGTAAGCAAAAATATAATAGAATAAGAATAGAGTAAGAAAAAAATAGATGGACGGAAAAGAATTGTAAGGGAATACAAGATGATTTGAGACTAGGTAAGACAGTCGGGGCTTAAAGGGCAGTTAAAAAGTTTTTCGGGGAAGATAGGAAAAAATATAATGGTATTAAAGATGAGAATAATGAGTTTCTAATAAATAAAGTTGAGGTAGCAGATGGAAAAGATATTTAAAAGATTTATATAAGGGAGACGATATGGATGAGTTAGAGAACGACCAAGAAGAGGATGTAGAAATAGGGTTCTCAATATTAAGAGATGAATTTGATAAAGCTGTTAGAAATCTTAAACTAAATAAAACGCCGGGGATAGATGATATACCCACAGAATTAATAAAATATGTAAGTAAGAAAACTTTAGACAGATTATATGAACTAATAAAAGTAATAATGACACAGGTGAGGTCCCAATAGATTTCGAAAAAAATATAATTATCCCAATCCCAAAAAAGTCAGGAGCTGATAGATGTGAGAATTTTAGAATAGTTAGTTTAACTTCCCACGCTTCCAAAACACTAACAATAATAATTAAAAATAGAGTAGAAGCTTTGACTGAGAATTATTTTGGCAAAGACCAATATGGTTTTCGTAAAGACAAAGGGACTAGAGAACCGATACTAATGATTAGGGTAATTATCGAAAAAAGATTATCAAAAAATTAAAAACTCATTTCGCGTTTGTAGATTTAGAAACAGCATTTGATAAGGTTAATTGGATTGTTATGTTCAGGGTTTTGCGAAACATAGGAATCTCTCATAGGGATAGAAAAATTATTCACAGTCTATATAAAAACCAAAGCGTAGTAATTAGATTTGATGAAATAGAAAAGGAAGCTAAGATTAGAAATGGTGTTAGATAGGGTTGTATATTATATTCCTTGACTTTTAATGTTTATATTGAGAAAGCTTAAACTTAGCTACAGAGAGAAAATATATAGGTATTAATGTACAGCAACAGAAAATAGACATGTTACGTTTTGTAGATGATATAGTCATTATAGCAGAGTCTAGAAAAATGTTAGGAGAATTTTTAAATATTTTAAATGAGATACTGCGGAGTAACTATAGTATGAGGATTAACTCAGGAAAGACAAAGCTAACGACAAGTGAGATACAGCCTAGTTCTAAACCAAAATTAAAAAAGGTAAGACAGAGTTAGAGGAGGTAGATGAATTTTGCTATTTAGGTAGTATAATTACAAAGGACGTACGAAGCAGAAAGGATATAGTAGGTAGAATAGCTCAAACTAGAAAAATGTTTTTAAGAAAGAAAGCTAACAGTATTAGTTTAGATAATAGAAAAAGTTTTTATAGTTGTACGTATGGAGCGTTCTAGTATAGACCAGTGAGACTTGGACAATTAAAGAGGTAGATAAGAAAAAGATACAAGCTTTTGAAACTTGGTGTTATAAGAGAATGTTAAAGATTAGTTTGTTATACTGCCGACTGTTCTGGTCTAAGGTATAACCGTTAAAGTTCCGCGCGTAATTCATAAGAGCCACTACGACAGTTGGCAACACAAAATAAACACGTACATAATATTGCACAAGATATTACGTCATTATTGCGTCTCAGATGGTATTACTTACCAAAAATATTTATTGTAATACCCGACACGCCTAAAGGAAATAGATAAACTGCACTGACGTAAAATGTGAAGCTCTTCACGACTTTGCGGTAATTGTTGCGGCAAGATCTCGGCGTTAGTTGGGCGTGGGTCGGCCTTTGCCCTCGTTGAAACCAAATTAAGTTGTCTTCCCTCTTTTTTCTGTAGCGGTACGATAAAGGATCAACCAGGTGTGGAACGATAATAGGTACAACAGAGGAATCTACATTTTAAGAGAAAAGACAAGATAAAAAACACCAGCGAACTTCACTGTTTGACGTTTCGTTCACTAGTGCCCGTGTCGGAAAACGCGCACTTTCTTCCGCACTCCACGTCTGCGCATTCTCTGGCGTCGACGCAACTGTCCCAAGTTACGGAAATTTACAAGTCCTCTTTTAAAATATTGGCGCGATTTCAGTCACATATTTAAAACTAAAATCAAAAATGATATATAGCCGATTTTCGGCATGTAATAATCGCAACAAAGCCATAAAAGAAAAAAATCTTAACAAAGAAAATGACTGTTAGCACGGTGAAAGGGTAAAATCTAAATCCTAACTAACCTACATATATCCTAACTTAAATTCTACAAAATGTTAATTTTAGGCACCACCTGGTTTTTTCAACCGATAACACGTCTTACAAATTACCAGGAAACAGAATGTGTAACCCCATTGTTCATGAACTACATTTATAAATGCACACACGAGTCTATAATGTGGCGCAGTTATAATCGACAGCACAAATTTGTCGGGGAGCATGAAACACTATTAAAACTAGAACAAATGCGACAAGTCGCCTAACCTATATACTATAACTAAAACTAACATTACAGTTTTTTTAGTGCACACGCACATAAGCATTGCATCTAAACTGTTTTTTCTTTGGCAAAAAAATGCCCAAATTTCAAAATGTCCAGAAGAGCAAGTTACTATGTACTTTAGCAAATTTTTAAGTACTGGTACTCTGGCTTAATAAACAATACATATCAAAACTTGTTCATGACATGGTTGTCAATTAACAAATTTACCAACAGTACCATCTTACTAATTTCTTACATTACTAACCTAACAAATTTGGTTCCTATCATCAGGTTAGCTTCTTCACTCAATATTCAAAAAGTAATTCCTACGTCTGATTGTAAATACCAAACGTTAGGAAGATAAAAGATAAAGCAAAATCTCAAGTTATCATCAAAGATAATAGGTAAGATAAAGATATTAAGATAAAGCTAGATAACAATAGATGGGTCCGAAACGTCCCAGCACGCTAAATCATGCTACGACTACATACATTAAAGATATAGCGTAGAATTCCCCAGCTTACCAAGCCGTTTCATCATCCATCCCACAGATACACGTTAGAGTGGCTCCTTGAAGCCGTTATATAGGAAAAATACTCGTACCTCCTAAAAGAGAGCGACCTGTGAAGCAGGCCCGTTTATATAAAACGGTACGAGGGACCAGAAAAAGGCATTTGGGTGCATTCCTGCACCCGGCGTTAATCGATATCGGTAAGATATCCACCCTTATATATGTGGATACATATATATATATATATATATATATATTTTCATGCACTCACACATGCACACACTCATACATACATGCACTGTTAGCGGACACGTGCGCTGATAGCGGCATTGCATGATCTCACGAAGAATTCCCAGAGACGTGGTCCGGGTGTCTGTGAAAACCCCCCGCGCAACCACACGGTGACTGACGGAAATGAAAAGGCAATAGAGATATAGGAAAGGTAGAAAGAGGGAGGTAGGCATTTTGGAAATGCATAAGAGACACTTCCAGGTGGAAGAAAATAGAGGAAGGGCTCGCATTGAGCCAAAGAGACAGAAAAGGTGGATAGAAAAGCACTATTCAACTAGCCAATGTGGTCAGTAGCCCGAAGTGAGGGAAAAATCACTCTTATGTGGTAGACGGGTGTTCCGGGACAAGAACAGGTCTACCGAATGAAAGATAAGGCAGAAACGGAGACAGCAGAAAAAGAAAAAGTTTTGGACAAGCGTCCGAGAGAAGGTAGAGAGTTGTCCCTATTAAACACGGGTCGGTCTGAAAGACCACCTGCTATATTAATTCTTTTTCCAAACCTGTTCGCCTAAGGCAAAGGAAATATTTTGTTTACGCAGATTATAGTGGTCCTTACTTTTTTCGTAAGCTTTTAACAAATTTTTTCTAACGTCGTTAAAGATAGAAGGTAATGATTGCTGGTCTTTGTCCCAGCGTACTTTTTCTTCAAATTCAATTACGTTAGAATCGCCAGGAACTGAACCATAATAATTACAATCGATTGGGGTATGTCTTCCAAAAACAAGAAATGACGGAGTGAATTGGGTTGCTTCGTGTTTGGATGTACGCAAAGCTTGAGAAATTTTAAAGATATTTTCGTCCCATCTAGTATTGTTTGAATCGATGTATGAAGAGATAGCAGTAATTAACACTCTATTTACTCTTTCTGTAGGGATGGTATTTTGCGTTAAAACAAATTTTTTGTACTTTGTAGCTCTTAACGAAATTTTGAAAATCTTTTGAGATAAATTGCGCCCCATTGTCACAAAGAATAATTTGAGGAACACCAAAGATAAGAAATACATGTTGCTCTAGGAATTTAATTATAGCCGTAGATGTGGCCTTACGTAACTGTTGTACCATAACAAATTTAGAAAACCAATCAATGACAACTAAAAGATATTGGTTACCTTTTTTCGATCGGAAGAGAGGTCCTAATAAGTTAAGCGATATTAATTGAAAGGGATAAGATACACGTTTAAAGTTACCCATTAAACCAGAACGGGCTTCTTGAGAGCTCTTCTGAGAACCACTAATTTTACAATTCCTAATATAACGAGAGACAGATTGTTTTAATGTAGGCCAATAATATAATTCAGATATTTTAGCTAGGGTTTTCGTAACACCAAGGTGCGCAGCTATGGGGTCATCGTGACATAATTTAAGCACCTCACTACGGTTAGCGGTAGGGACAACAAGTTTCCATTCAGGGATGTTAGATATTTTGCGAGGTGAAAAAGATACAAATTTATATAATCTATTATTCGTTACACGGAAGGTGGGAAATTTATCTGGATTTTCAGAAACTTTCTTGATCATATTAAGATACCAGGCATCAGGAATTAGATCTGGAAGATTAAGAGAGGCGACATCACGAGATAAGGCATCGGGTACGATATTTAATTTGCCAGGTCTATGCCTAACGTCAAAGGTAAATTGAGAGATAGGTAAGTTCCATCTTGCCAAACGACCTGCGGGTTGTTTTAAGTTATTTAACCATGTGAGGGCTGCACAATCAGTAATTACCGTGAAATGTGTACCTTCAACATATCCTCTAAATTTTTCAATACCAAAGCTAACCCCTAGTAGTTCAGGTTCGGTAGCTGAATATTTTTGTTCGGCAGAAGTTAAGGCACGACTTGCATAAGCGATAGGGTGTTCTAATCCATTGATCACCTGAAACAACATTGCGCCTAAACTAGTAAGTGAAGCATCCGTTTGTATATAAAATCTTTCATCAAAATTGGGCGAGATTAAGATAGGTTCTGAAGTGATTAACGTTTTGATTTGTTCAAAAGCCTGCTGAGCTTCTAAATTCCATTCGACAGGCTGGTCTTTTTATTTTTAATTAGGGCGGTAATGGGTGTAGATATGGTTGAGAGATTAGGTAGAAAATACTATAATAACTAATCATTCCTATTAAACGTTTAATTTCGGTAACGGTTTTGGGTGTTTTAAATTTAGTAATAGCGTCGACTTTAGCAGGATCTGCCCGTAGACCAGTTCCATCGATAATAAAACCAAGAAATGTAAGAGAAGAACAGCAAAATTGACATTTCTCTCAATTTATTTTAAAACCTGTTGCATTTAAGCGTTCAGCAACTTCATTGAGTGTAGCGATATGCTCTTCAAAGGAACTTGAAATAACTAATATGTCGTCTAAAACTACAAAGGCACGTTCCTGGTGTAAGATATGACCTAATGTTTGATCCATAGTACGTTGTAAAGTTTGTTGTGCGTTACAGAGACCAAATGGTAAAAAATTATATTCTAAAAGACCTCGACCTGGAACACAAAAAGCAGGTTTTGGGCGAGAAAATAAGTCAAGACGGATCTGATAAAAAGCTGGTCTAAGATCGATAGATGAGATAAATTTTGCGTTTCGAAGCCAACTTAAAATCAAAACAGTACGGGGTAAAGGGTAGGCGTCCGACACAGTTACAGAATTAAGCTTTCTACCATCAAAACAAACACGCCATTCATCATTTTTCTTGCGGACTAATAACACGGAAGACATCCATGGCGAATTTGAGGGGGAGATAACACCAGATTGTAGCATTTTATCTATTTCGGAATGCGAATGTTTTTGTAATGCAGGCGATAGCGGATATTGACGTTGCTTAAAAGGGAGGGAATCACCTGTAGAGATAATACGTGTTGCAGTAGTAACGCATGCAAGTTCAGAGCTATTTAGTTTACAAAATTTGTCGATTGTAGAGTTAAGAATTGCATTTTGGGAATCGGCAAAAGAAATTTTATTGAATATTCCCGCAGACGCACAGGAATTTGTTTTGAGGGAGGTTTGCCAAGAAAAATCTTAAAATTAGAGCGATAAATTAGAAAGTTTACAGAAATCTACACCAAGTAAAAATGGGTATGCTAATGTAGATACGATCAAAAATGGAACGTTACGTTCAAGTGATTCTACTCGAATTTTTAGTTTAAGGGAACCCGTTACATGTATTTGATTATCTTCAGCTAAATTTATAGAGGTTTTTTCCGGAATAACTTGAATTTTAATGTTTTGTTTAGATAGTTGCTGTAGGCCTTCGCTATTTATAAGGAAACATGAGGAACCTGTGTCCAGTAAAGCTATTACATTTAAGGAACCAATCGAGATAGGTAAATAAGGACGGATATCAAGGGGTTTTTTAACAAGTTGTAAGGCAGCAGACTTTATGATAAAAGTTATTAACTATTTCCAGCCAACTGGAGCATTCGGACGGGGTAGTATGACATATTTCCGATAAGGGAGCTAAGTCCTTTTGTAAGTTTAAGGTAGCGGTATTATTCTTAGATATATTAGGTAAAGATTTAACGTTAGAGGTAATTTTATGCTTTAAATTTATTGACGCCTGGGTGCGTTGAATGGTTGGTGTTGAGGACGATTTTGATTCCTTGAGATATTCACGTCCCGGGTAGGAATATCTCTGCGAAAGTTTCCCGATAAGTTAGAGTTACAATTTGTACATGTAGATTTGTAGGTATTGCTGCGACCGCAACCATAACAAAAAATATTTTTGGGATATGTGCACACGCTATAGTTATGTCCACTTTTTTTACAGTTCCAACAGGTAAGTGAGTTATTTGAAGGGGTAGCAGGAAGATTAATAGTAAATACTTTACGAGAAGGTTCAGTTTGACATGCTAGGTCAGGTTCTAATAAGCCAGATTGTTTTTCTGGGGGAGGACGGTATTTATCGACACGTAATTTTACTTCTTGAAACGAGCGACATAAATCTTTAAACTGAGGTAAAGAAGAAATGTGTTGTAACGCTAAACGTTCACAAAAATATGGATTCAAATTCCTACGGAGTTGATCAATAATTTCAAATTCTAATGCTTTTTATCTAATCTGCTTTATAAAGCTTCCATTGAGGTAATAAAAGTAATTATATTTTCGTCAGGTCCCTGGGTTCGGTTTCTTATTTCGTTCCAAAGATTGGTAAAAAATGGGGTAAAAAATCACGTTTTAAGGACGTAACTAATTCTTCCCAAGTAGAAATCTGATTTCTTATATTTATATACCAAATTAAGGCTGAACCGGAAAATAATTCACCCGCTGAAACAAATAAATCTTGGTCTGTACAATTGCGTCAAATTCTAAAATCGTTTATTCTATCGAGGAATGACAATAGCGAGATTTGGGAGTCAAAACCCTAAAAAGTTAAACCCTATTTGTACACAAGTATTGATTTCCCCGACGATGAAGATTGTGAGATTGAAAGGTTTGACAAGGCTGCAGGTACATTTACGTCTACATCTAAGTTAAGTTTGTCGAGGACTATTCCTTCGAGTAAGAGAATGTCAAATAGAAAAGTTTGTTTGCTTTGGTCAGCCTGCTCATTGTTAAATAAACACAACACGTCTATTCGCTGCTTAACGTGCGCTATACGAGATACAATATGTTTAAGTTCAATTTTGCTAGGTTCGGGATCAATTTTATGTACTATATTAGTAATGTCATCAAGGGATTGTTTAATTTCAAATATATTTTAGGGAAAATCAAAGACCACAACACGCGCAATAGGTAGGCCTGTAGCTTCTTGAGCTAATATAGCTTTTAGCTGTAATCGTCTGTCATTTTGATTGCATGCTGCTTGAATGTTTCGCGATTGAATCTCGTAAATCAATTCAAATGTTTTGAGATGGACGGGATTCATTATAGTATAGTATTTAAGGGAGCAGATATAACGAAATCAAGTTACTATAATGTTTTAAAAGGTAAGAATTCAGTTAATTGCATAAGCTATATTTAGGGACCAAATTTTTTATAAAATGAATTTGTAACTTATAATTGATTATTTAAATTACTAAGGGAACATTTTTAGAATCATATCAGACTAAGATAATATATGAATTATTTAAGCAACACTTTTAATAAGTTAAACCAAAAGAACAGGTATATAATTAAATTTAATATAATATCAAAAAAAAATTCCATACGAAATAAGGAATAAAGCATGAAGTTAATTGATTATTTATATAAAGGTACTTACAAAACGAATTATTTAATCCAATAGCATATGTTTCCTCGTAGAAGTAAGGTTAAGGGAATCTGCCAAACACATTTGAAAGGTATACACTTTAAGCTCATTCCAAACCGGATCAGGTAATTATTTAAAAGAATTTAGAACAAGAATACACTATTTTTATAAAAAAAAAGCCGATTAATTAAATTTAGCAATAACATATATGAAGTAAACGAATACAGTTCAAATATGGCTGTCTAAATCAGATTGACGCATCAGCTGTTCCAGTGTCATTTCAACTTAAGATAGATGTTGCCAACTTGCAATGTTGCCAAATTATATCTTTTCTATTTAAAAGTTATTAAAATTTTTTATTTTTGAGTGAAAAATCCAATTGCTACAAATATATTGAAAACTAACACTTTATAAGATACACAAGAGATAAGGACAAATTTCAACAAATGTTAGGTGCGCCACTGTTATTCTGCCGACTGTTCTAGTCTAAGGTATAACCGTTAAAGTCCCGCGCATAATTGATAAGAGCCACTACGACAGTTGGCAACACAAAATAAACACGTACATAATATTGCACAAGATATTACGTCATTATTGCGTCTCAGATGGTATTACATACCAAAAATATATATTGTAATACCCGAGACGCCTAAAGGAAATAGATAAATTGTAGTCACGTAAAATGAGGAGCTCTTCACGACTTTGCGGTTATTCTTGCGGCAAGATCTCGGCGTTAGTTGAGCGTGGGTTGGCCTTTGCCATCGTTGAAACCAAATTAAGTTGTCTTTCCTCTTCTTTCTGTATCGGTACCATAAAGGATCAACCAGGTGAGGAACGATAATAGGTACGACAGAGGAACCTACATTTTAAGAGAAAAGACAAGATAAAAAACACCGGCGAACTTCACTGTTCGACGTTTCGTTCACTAGTACCCGTGTCGGAAAACGCGCACTTCCTTTCGCACTCCACGTCTGCGCATTCTCTGGCGCCGACGCAACTGTCCCAAGCTACGGAAATGCACAAATCCTCTTTTTAAATATTGGCGCGATTTCAGTCACATATTTAAAACTAAAATTAGAAATGATACATAGCCGATTTTCGGCATGTAACAAGTTGGACCGATAGAGTAACAAATGAGGACGTTTATAGAAGAATAGGTGAAGAACCCTCTATGTGGAAACAATTAAAGGTCAGGAGAGATAGAATAATAGGGCACCAGTTAAGACATGAAGGACTATTTAGTAGGGCCTTAGATTATAGACTACCAAATAAAAATAGAGTAGAAAGACCTAGACAAAACTATATTAGTCAAAGTATTAGAGATTTAGGTTGTGAAGGGTATGTAGACCTATTTAGACCAGCTCAGAATAGGAAAGAATTTAGAGCTGCGTCAAACCGACCTTAAGTAAGTTTGAACACAAAACATAAAAATAAATAAATAAAAATCAGTTAACTAAATGTCACCATGACCTAACTCATAATTAGTTAGCGGTCTGGCATGTTGGCATCGATTCGTTGCTTAAGCCTTGCCATAACATATAATTTAACACTTTTCCTTTTTTGGAGGGATAACCAGGTAATATTTCATTTCCTTATAAATGGGAATCATGTAAACATGTTGGAGTTCTTTAACAACCATCAGGTTGCTAATATCTATGTAGAGCCAGGTAGATAAAGAAAAAGAAGCGTATAGGAAGACGTAGACCAAGCTAAATTAGTTAAATTATTAGAAATTTAGGTTGTGAGGGGTATGTAGAACTTTTTAGATCGGCACAGATTAGAAAAGTAGTTGGAGCTGCGTCAAACCGACCTTAAGTAAGGTCGAAAACAAAATGATTATGACTTAATGGATGATATGAATAATAATAATAATAATAATTTGAGGTGGTAGATTTCTGATACCAGTTTAAAATAATCTTGTTTGTTTTACCTCTGATTAAAAATGTATCTAAAAAAGGAACTGGATTATGTTTTTCTTTTTCTATTGTAAATTGAATTTTACTGTTGTAGGTATTCAATATTTCTAAAGTTGTATCGATTTTATCAAAAGGTACAGCTGTAATTACATCATCCATAAATTTTTTTAAAGACAGTAATCTGTGGGGTAGTTTTGGAATTATTTCTTACACTCATCCATAATAATTTGTGCAATTATGAAATTAACCCATAAGGGTAACCTTACATAATCGCTTCTAGAAGTTGCTTCTTTTTCTATACGCATTTTGATTGGCTGCTGAGTGGACGTGACTTCCGAATAAATCCTGGTAAAAAGTAGCAAAGAAGTTGGTTCAATATTAACTTCTTCTCTTCTTTTTACCATTTGACATAGCATTTGTTACGTTATGTCACAAAATTTAGTATCGTGTCTTCCGTGTAGGCTAATAAACAACATTAGAAGAAGCTAAGCAATGAATTGTTATGTAGAATTTCTGCTTTATTTAGAATTAAAAAGATTTTTTTCTGTATGTAATAGCAAGAAAGTGGGTCAATACTAAAGGGTGACTCAGAATGTTTTTCGTTTTTAGATGTTAAATAAAAAACAACAATATCAATTAAAACTCGTTTTATTTATGGTTTATTTAAAGAGCAATTCTTGAAGTTTATTTATGAAGAACAATCGTTTGCAAATACGCACCATTCACTTGTTCACACTCATTTAACCTGGAGCTAAAATTTTCAATCACTCGCTGGAGTATCGCTCTTGGAATAGAGTTGATTTCTACGGTGATTCTTTGCTTCAAAACATTCAAATTGGGTGGTAATGGATTGTAAACTTTACTTTTTAGGTAGCCTCATAGGAAAAAATCTGCAGGCGTTAAATCAGGGCTCCTCGGTGGCCAGTTGATGTCTCTTCGGCGACTTATCACTCTTCCAGGGAATAAATCGCGAAGAGCAGCTAATGAGTCATTTGTAATATGAGAAGTGGCTCCATCTTGCTGGAAAAAAGTGTTGCGGTTGTAGCCGTTCTGGTTTTGCATTTCTGTAGCCAAAAAAGTCCGGATCATATGGCAATATCGATCAGAATTAACGGAGTTCGACCTAGGTCATGTTCAAAAAAATAAGGGCCGATAATTCCTTGACTTGATATGGCAGCCTAAACAACAAGTTTTGGCGAGTGCAAGGGCTTCTAATGCAGTTCTAACGGATTCTTGGAAGCCCAGTATCTGCAATTTTGTTTATTCACATGACCGTTGATGTGAAAATTCGATTCGTCGGAGAACCAGATGTTATTGAAACTCCTAAAACGATTTTTCATTGTCCTGCAGAATTCGACTCGTTTATCAAGATCATCAGGCTTCATTTCTTTTACAATTACAATTTTATAGGGGTGAAAATGTAAATCCTTCGAAATAATGCGATGAACCGTAGATTTGTTTAAATTAAGAGAAGCTGCGCGCAATCTCAACGACTGTCGTGGGTCGTCCATAACAGACTGGCGAACGCAGTCGACGTTCAAGGTCGTTCTTGATGCCCTTTTGCGCCCAGACGATTTGTCCGGCATTGTATTCCCAGTCTCTTCAAACTTGCACACCCAATGTTTAGTTAAATTAGCACTTGGCACATGTCTTAAGCTTGTTAAATTAAAATGTGTCCTGTAGAGACGACGAACAATAGCGTAGAAATCGATATTTTTATAAAACGCTCGCACGCAAAACGCGCGCTGTGGTCACGTGAAACGATTCATTGCTACTAAACTTAACAAGCCGGCCAAGCATTTGAGTCCACTCCCCTCCCCCTGTTACCTGCGGTTGGCGCGTATTGGTCAATTCAAAAACGAAAAACATTCTGAGACACCCTTTAGAAGCTACTTCTTGACGGTTACTACGTAAAACAGTATGCAAAGCTAGCGTCACTTCTTTCTGAAGAAATAACTTCCAGAAGCGAGTATGTAAAGTTACCCTAAAACAGCAATCTGTTTGTAAGTAGTAAGTGTTATTAAAACAAAAGTAATTACTATCAAATAATAGAATTTACTACTCTTACTTTTTATTGCATTCTAATGCATGTTATAAAAACCGTATATGTTCTAAGATGTAAAGATTCATCCATTTTAAGACTACTAAATAATTTCAATGTCAAGCACTCTTCCTAAAAACGTTATATCACAATTGCAAGTATCTAATGCGAAGTATTTTTCTTTCAAAGAATCCACTTTTTGGGATCATTCTAGAATCCATTATCTTTACGCTAACGACTAACGCGAATGAATACACATCAATTAAGTAACTTCGTGGAACGTGATAACATCGGTAAAACTATCAACCAGATATGATGATAACACGTTTTTAATGGCCATAAATTATAACAGAAGCTCATAAACCCCAATCAGTTCCATTCATTAGTAAGAGATAGTAAAACTTTTATAATTGCAATAAATCTTAAACTGACAGGCAATTAAACATAAAAACACACGAAATTACAGTTAATTATTACATTATGAGAAGGGTCAGACCTCCTGTAATGTAATCGAAAAATAATAGAAAGATGACGCATTGATATTTTTTTATATAAACCCGGAAAATGATGAGGGGTCATTCATAGATAGTTGCTGAATCGCTATTTAATGGAGCCCACTGACGACGTATTTATTGTTCCAATATAAACTACAATCAAATTTCGTGCAAGGTCACCTTGATATTTTAATCTATTAAAATAAAAGTAACTTCGTACAAAGTCACCTTGTTATTTTAATCTATTAAAATCAAAGTACTTTCAAAAATTGACAAAGCGGACTTCGGCATATAAAAATTTATTTAAAATAGAAATCTAAAATGGAACCAGAAATTTTGTGATGCAGTCATTTCTAAATAAAAACAATCTTTAGATAACAATTATATTCAAAGACATATGGTAATGAAAACATGAATACCAGTTAAAATTTGACAATTGTATAACATTGTTTTAAACCCTTACATAGACCATTTCTGCTATTATTAAATAGATTAAGCTAGTATAAGATTTTTGTGTATAGAAAATTACTTGTGAGTGATAATTCTTTTTATTTTGAGGTTAAATCTGGAAGTGGTTTGACCCTTACAAAAGGTCTTCTCAAGGTTACTGCAGAGTCACACTGAGACGAGGTAACAGAAGAGTATTTAAATTATCTATATTCATCTTAAAGAAAAATTTGTGATTTTCCACATAAAATACATAAGGGCTCAGAAAACCACAGTTTTCTGAAGAAAACAAGAAATACGATGATTAGGCTAGAAAATAAATGACAACACCTTGTACATAAACCATAATCATAATTAATTTAGTTAATAAAAAATATTTTAAAGATTTATTAGAATAAACAAATTCGCAAGTCGCAAAACAACATAAACGCAAACTGAAACGCGACACGCATGAATAACGCATCATTATTACGCCAAGAATTCCAATTAAAACAAGCAGGTTTAAAAATGCGTAAGATAGCAAACACATATAATTTAATATATAAACTATATTAAGTCTACGTGACTTCTAGCGAAAATCAACACTTGATATATTGGAAACGAACACGGCATGGTGATAAAATCAAAGTTCACTAAATTTATTTGGACAAACAATGGTCTACGTAATCTAGTAATATGAAAATCCAAGAGAATGAATGCAATTAACTCGAAATGTTACGTGCCGAAATCAACGCGTTAATTTTAATATACAATAAAATACGATGGAATACACAAAAACTTGGTATGTAAGAATCACGTATAATAGCGAACTCTGCGCTTGTCAATAGATAGACGATTGATTTAAATACGACCGGATCTGTAAACAAATCAGTTCAACATGAATTAAGGCTTAGTTCACATTACTTAAAAGAAAATATTTACGCGAAGTGATTTATTGTGAAGTAATAAATGGTACAATGATAATTGTGGAAAATTAAAAGTGGTTTGTCGTTTTAACCCTTCAAAAACGTAAGTAACTAAAAGTTGTTTAATTTAAATTCTAATATTAACATTAATAAAAAGGACTCTGAATAATTACTAGATCCAATGAGGAAATGCAACAAACGTTTAATTCAATTATTAATTACCAAGAAGTTTAACAAAGGACGCTAAAATAATTTAAAGAGATGCTAAGAAAAATGCAGACCATATCTATGACAGATCTGGATTCAATGTTGAGAGTATTTAATCACTACGCTGAATACGGGAGCAATTGGGACTGATTCGAGCTGGAAACAACAGGTTAGCCAATCTGAATGTTTTATTATTTTTATTTGTGAATATTTCCTTGAATATTTCTAATTTGAATAATTTAAAAATTGCTTTCATGAAAATTTGATGTGAGGGTCAACAAAGATCGTTTTTTAATACACGTTATAAATTACGTAAATTTTTTAAGAAGTTGAATAAACGTTCATGGGGCTTCAGATAATAATAATAAGGGTGATTTTTGCTGACTTTTTGATTAACTTGGGAATGATAATTATTAATTTTTATTCAATTATTAAAAAAAAGCTCTAGTTAGAGAATTCTTAAAAATTTTCATACGTTGTAAATATTTTTGAGAACATTATAATAATTTGTGCTTAAAGATTTGTGTTTAAAGATTAGAGCAGGAAGTAGAGGTAGAAGGTAAATTTAAAGTCTTTGTCGTATTGTCGCAAGCTCCGTGCGTAATTAAAAAACTGAGCTAGCTGAGGTAATTAAAATTATATATTAAAAATAAAAAATTGATAGAATAAAAATTTTAACCTTTTTAATTCACAAAAAGGTAGTTAATTACACAAGTCCTGTCCATGACCTTATATTTTCCATCTTTCAATTACTAGCTCGATTTGAAATGATCATTTGGGCTTTGCATAAAAGTCTAAGTTATTATTTCATCTTATTCACTATATATATATATATATATATATATATATATATATATTACTCATATTTAGACCAGGGTAGAAAATTAAATAATCACATCAAATAATTTTAATCACCGTGTAGAAGCTTTGGGAAGAGGTACGCTTTATTAAAACCGTGAAGCATAAAGGTTATTAGTTTCATTAAACATAAGAGATTTAAATCATGTACAAGACGCTTTATATCAAAAGAAACAGTATTAACAAGCTCTACGGGTAATGTAATTATTCCTAAACAAATGGAAATTACGTGCAAAATTTATATTAATTAACCCTATTTTAAGTAACCAGTAGTAAAACAAAGTGTACACATAATAATTAATAGTTAACTTGTATTCGCTAAAATGAAAGGATAGAAGTCAATTTTAATTGGAGTTAATTAAACCATTATTAATAATAAGCATAAAAGTGTGAAAATCCAAGATTATAATACCAGAAAATAAAGCTCTGAGAATTAATATTATTTTGAACACCTGCGTAGTTTAAATATCACGTACGGCGAAAATTGTGTAGATAACAAATGGTTTCAAAGAATCTTGAAGAAACCGTGGCTTAATATTCACGAGAAGGTGCGATACGGGTTATTAAACCCAGATAGTCCACATGGACTAAAATATAATCGATAATAAAGAATATCAATTTGCACCAATGCGAACAGGTTAGAAAAGGAAGAGAAAATGCGTCAAGCAAAGACACATATAGTAAAAGGCGTGATTTAAGCAACGTCACGAGGGTCACAATTGGTTGAAAATAGGATGCAAATATCAGAGGTAGAAACAACGATTTCTGTACAAAATTAATTAGCTTTTCTCGGACATGTTTGCGTGCCGTGTGAGAATTTCTGATATTTTAACTGGGGCGAGTGAAAAATTCGTAAAAACCGACGCGCGAGCGACGGAATGGGAACATAGCATGAGAAATTCTTAGAATTACCCGTTTTGGGGAACAAAGCGACGTGCCGGCTATTCGCTATATATACCGGTGGTAATATGAATTTCGGCCTCTTAGACTTTTGACTATTTGATGCGTTAAAAGCTCTTACATCCGCGACTTGATTCAAGATGTTAAACAGTGCATTTTAGTTTGATAAAATAATTTAAAATTTTGCTTGTATATATTAGTGATTCAAAATAGTTTGTTATTTACGTGCTAACATGAATGTACTTCAGTGCACTTAGATACAAGGTAATAAAATTTAGTATCACGGTACCAATTAGCAAAATTTACAACGACAAATGTATACACAAAAGTAGGCAGTTTTGGCGTATATTGGTGAAAGAAGCATGAATTTCTTTGCTATTTTTCGGGGGTGTTAATAATTAAATGGTTCAAATACGTGTCTGGATCCACGAAACAAGGGTCAGATATACACAGATGAGTTCTGGAAAAGCCCGAAACAACTTTAAATAAATGGTGATGGAGAAAATTTTAAAAGCGTTGAGAATTAGAAGCCGTAAATATAATCCTGTTGGAATGGTGTGATTAACTAAATGGACGATGTACATTAAAGCTACGAGTACAGTAACCTTCAGGTAAATTATACTATTTTGATTGACATTTTGGTGTGTGTTGAATAACTTTATTATACTATTTTGTTTGACATTTTGTGTGTGTTGAATTACTTGATAATTGATTTACTTTAAATGGACATTAGTGAAATTGTACTAACCATAAAATTTTAATGTTAAGATGAAATTTGCTTGTATAAGTAGAAAGGGTATTTAGTATTGATGTTCTGGATTATGATGAAATTTTAGGTATGTCTTTGAGCTCAATTAGACGAACCTGGTTAATTAACGTAAAGGGGTGGTAGATGCTCCTTTTTACTCTGCATATATTGTTATATTAATTAGTAGGCATCCTACAAGGACTTTAATTCTGGATGCACGTTAAAATGATAATAAAATTAATCTTGAAATTCTTTTTAAAACTGAAATTTATGCTGAATTTTAATCTTGAAATTTTAATGTATTGTGAATATTGATGTAAATAGAGTTGACGTTGATGTCCGTGTATAAGGAATGTGTTTTTTTTTTATGAATGAGGATGAAAGCTATCTAGAGGAGCAGCCGAGGCGATTAACAGAAGAAAGTCAACGGACAAGGTAATGAATAGCTTTTTGTAGGATTCACAGCATTCTTGACATCCAATTCGTAGGGGCTCGATTCGAAAAGCGGAGTACCCGGAGTTTGGTGGTTTCACAGCAATATATATATATATATATATATATATATATATATATATATAAACACATTAACAACGATATATAGTTAATCATAGTGCTTTGAAAGTAATTAAAAAGGTAGCGTTGTAGCTTTAAGAAATTAGTATTTGTGCAGTTAGTGACTAGCTAGAAAAAAATTGTTGTAAGAGCTTTTATAATTTCACTTTGCTATGAGTAGTAGAATAGGCTTGTGTAATCGGTTGATAATAAATAACTGTTGTTATTGCAAGAGTTTTCGTTACAGTACAATGTCTTTATATTAAAAATTCTGGTACTGTTTGTCAATTCTATAACTCGATTGAGTGTAGTTAGCAGTAGGATAATCAATTGTATTGTTTGCCTTGCAGTTAAATGCTTTAGTAATCCCACTTTACTCTTCCAGTAAGATGTTACCGGATACCAATAATAGTCACCGACACTTTAATGCTCATATCAATAAAAATGTATTCAGTAACAAGCAGAAATTATTGAATACATCCGCCACATGGTACTGTATACAAGGCCTGTACGGTCACCTCACCTCACATAATAAACAATCATTGTTATGCTTGCATTGATGCTTATTGCATGGAATATATTTTCCATGTGAAAATGTAGACGTGCGGCGTGCGTGTGATTAACTAGATGGGTTAAACCGTATCTTCGTACAAAGTTAACATGAACATAAAACATTCTTGTCAGTACATGAACTTAAACAAACTTCGTTTCATCACTAATGCATTAACATTCTTATTCTTATAGGTAGTAAAGTCTTACCTATTATGTGCAACGTATACAATGTCGGTAGTTGCGTTCATCATTGTAGTTTAATGTTTATAAGCTCTAATCACATCTGATCTGAATTGCAACAGAGTACTTTGTGTAATGCATTGTTAACTTTGATGGGGTATCTATTTTCTTACGAGAGACATTAATGCATTTTGTTTAATTCATTTCAGTTGCTGTGCAATTTATGGTCATTAAATACATCTGTTTTCTGCAATTACCTTGCTCTGTGTTTATTGGAGCTGGTTACACTTTCTTCGAATTTTTGTCGAAGAAAAAAAGGTTTCAAAAGAGTTTCTGAAAATATTAAGAATATTTTAAGGCAGACTGCATCAAATTACTTCTCTAATTCCAGCCAAATAAATGCCTAATATTTAAAGCTGTACGAGCAATTTTAGCTCTAGAAAATTAGCCGGTAATCCACAGAGCACTCGATGAAATACGTCGCCAAAAATTATATACCAAAAACCCTGACTGTACAACAAGAATGGTTGCAGACTAAGTCAGTTGAGAGGGCGATGTAAGTGTTCGATAAGAGCCCCGAAAATGCTACGTGTGTGAAATACGTTTTAATTGAGAAGTATCTTGGACGCCGCCTAATCTCGAAATAAAGGGGTTCTTAAGGAAAAACCTCAGAAGAAATGACAAGATGATACTAAAACCCGAGATCGGGTAAGTGATTCTGGCCTAAAATTCAGGTATAATTGAGTACACTAATTTAAAACAAATCTAAAATAGACGTAACTATCTAAAACTACTCGATGAAAAAAGAAAGGTTCCCAAAATCAAATACTAAATTATCTGTATATTAATCACGCCTCCAGTAATGGCAATATATATACAGGGTGTCCCAAATTGAGTAGGATAGCATGGGTATTTTTCTTATTATTAATGATAGAGATCTGCTTAAATGGGCAAAGTTGTGTCATTTGGATAGCTTATTTAAATTCCGCATAGATACATTCGAAATTCTAAACGGTTTAGAAATTATTTAAAAAAAACTGAAAACTGCCAATTTCTTCGAAGTCGAATATTTTTGTTATAATAAAAGATACGAAAAAATGTTTCTTATAAAAGTTACTTAGTTCAATTGTGTGCACTTAAAAGTGATATTAAAATTAAATTCAAGATGGCGCTTATCGAGATATTAGCATCAACTTTCATATTTTAAATGGACGCCATATTGGATTTTGAGATGGTTAGATAGCATATTTTTTTCTCTTTTCAACGATGTATCACAACATATGTTTAAATAAAAAAATTTACTGAAAATAATAATTTTAATTTTTTATCAAGTAGGCATCATCAGATTTCTCTTAAACAAATGAAATTATAACAAACTGTCATGTTGAATTAGTGTATCTGTTGTACTAATAATAATTGGCATTTGTGTTCTTTTTCCCAGTTATAAGTTGTGATATACTTATTCTATAAAATATTCAAATGGCAAATTTTTCAACAAGCGAACAATATCATATGTTTTGTACATACATAAAATGTAATAAGAACAGTCGCCTTGCTGCCGAAACATACTTAACAAACTTTCCCGAAAAAAGACAGCCAAACATTAAAATCTTTCAAAGATTGGACACAAATATGCAGCAGTATGGATGTTTAAAAAAACCTACTCGAAACATAAATGGAGACATTGCAGATGAGGTGTTGACACTGGCCTGTGTGGAAGCTAATCCAAACATTTCAACACGGGAAATAGAAACCCAAGTAAACGTATCCAAGTCTCAAGCATCAAGAATTTTAAAAAAGCATAAATATCACCCTTAAAGATTTCACATTGCTCAAAACTTACAACCAAACGACTATCTCCGCAGATCAACATTTTGCAGATGGTTTATCAATCAAGTTAGGGAGAATGATGATTTTATCAATCGCGTTTTGTGGACCGATGAGTCTTATTTTTCTAACTGTGGAATATTTAATCGTCATAATGAACACTATTGGGCACAAGAAAACCCACGCATAACAGTTCCACGCCGCAATCAAATTCGATTTGGATGTAACGTTTTTTGTGGTATATTGGGAAACCGTTTACTTGGTCCTATAATATTCGATGGAACCTTAACCTCTCAACGTTATTTGGAAATGCTTCAAACATCTTTAGAAGATTTATTAGACGACCTACCTTTGTCACAAAATAATCAAATTTGGTATCAACAAGATGGCGCACCTCCACACAACGCTAGAGATGTAATCACCTACTTAAGTAACCGTTTTGATGGCAGGGTAATCACGATCCACACACCTGTAAAATGGCCTCCTAGATCAGCAGACTTAACACCCCTGGATTTTTATTTATGGGGCACTTTAAAAGATAATGTATATGAAAGTAATTTCCAGTACAATAATGTAGATGAACCACGGGAAGCGGTTATGCAGGCAATAAACGGTCTTAATGGGAATACATTACGACGCGTAACAAAAAGTGTTCTAAAACGTTGCCGATTGTGTTTAAATAATAACGGTCAACATTTTGAACAATTGCTATGATTTATTAGTTGGTGTTTAATGTTATTCTAATGTTTTTTTTTCGTTTAATTTGTTTTAAAACTGAAGTGTTGATGCCTACTTGATAAAAAACTTTAATTTATTACTTTCAGTAAATTTTTTCATTTAAACATATGTTGTGATACATCGTTGAAAAGAGAAAAAAATATGCTATCTAACCATCTAAAAATCCAATATGGCGTCCATTTAAAATATGAAAGTTGAAACTAATATCTCGATAACCGCCATCTTGAATTTAATTCACTTTTAAGTGCGCACAATTGAACTAAGTAACTTTTATAAGAAACATTTTTTCGTATCTTTTATTATAACAAAAATATTCGACTTCGAAGAAATTGGCAGTTTTCAGTTTTTTTTAAATAATTTCTAAACCGTTTGGAATTTAGAATGTATCTATGCGGAATTTAAATAAGCTATCCAAATGACACAACTTTGCTCATTTAAGCAGATCTCTATCATTAATAATAAGAAAGATACCCATGCTATCCTACTCAATTTGGGACACCCTATGTATATATATATATATATATATATATTGCTGTGATATACTCCTTTGAATGCGGGAACTGGGTCCTTTCAACAAAAAAATTCTAGTCCCACCGATTGGGCGTCATAAACTGCTGTGATCCTGGTTTCGCTTCAGCTGCTCACCTAATTTTATAAACCTCCTCATTCATAAAATTAGACAACACATTCCTACCACAAACATCAACGTCAACTCTATTTACATCAATATTCACAATACATTAAAATTTCAAGATTAAAATTCAGCATAAATTTCAGTTTTAAAAAGAATTTCAAGATTAATTTTATTATCATTTTAACGTGCATCCAGAATTAAAGTCCTTGTAGGATGCCTACTAATTAATATAACAATATATGCAGAGTAAAAGGAGCATCTACCACCCTTTACGTTAATTAACCAGGTTCGTCTAATTGAGCTCAAAGACATACCTAAAATTTCATCATAATCCAGAACATCAATACTAAATACCCTTTCTACTTATACAAGCAAATTTCATCTTAACATTAAAATTTTATGGTTAGTACAATTTCACTAATGTCCATTTAAAGTAAATCAATTATCAAGTAATTCAACACACACAAAATGTCAAACAAAATAGTATAATAAAGTTATTCAACACACACCAAAATGTCAAACAAAATAGTATAATTTACCTGAAGGTTACTGTCCTCGTAGCTTTAATGTACATCGTCCCTTTAGTTAATCACACCATTCCAACAGGATTATATTTACGGCTTCTAATTCTCAACGCTTTTAAAATTTTCTCCATCACCATTTATTTAAAGTTGTTTCGGGGCTTTTCCGGAACTCATCTGTGTATATCTGACCCTTGTTTCGTGGATCCAGACACGTATTTGAACCATTTAATTATTAACACCCCCGAAAAATAGCAAAGAAATTCATGCGTCTTTCACCAATATACGCCAAAACTGCCTACTTTTGTGTATACATTTGTCGTTGTAAATTTTGCTAATTGGTACAGTGATACTAAATTTTATTACCTTGTATCTAAGTGCACTGAAGTACTTTAAATTATTTTATCAAACTAAAATGCACTGTTTAACATCTTGAATCAAGTCGCGGATGTAAGAGCTTTTAACGCATCGAATAGTCAAAAGTCTAAGACGCCTTGTTTATATTCACCTCGGTATATATAGCAAAAAGCCTGTGTGTCGGTCTGTTCCCCAAAACGGGTAATTCTAAAGAATTTCTCATGCCATGTTCCCAGTCCGTCGCTCGCGCGTCGGTTTTTACGAATTTTTCACTCGCCCCAGTTAAAATCTCAGAAATTCTCACACGGCACGCAAACATGTCCGAGAAAAGCTAATTAATTTTGTACAGAAATCGTTGTTTCTACCTCTGATATTTGCATCCTATTTTCAACCAATTGTGACCCTCGTGACGTTGCTTAAATCACGCCTTTTACTATATGTGTCTTTGCTTGACGCATTTTCTCTTTCCTTTTCTAACCTGTTCGCATTGGTGCAAATTGATATTCTTTATTATCGATTTTATTTTAGTCCATGTGGACTATCTGGGTTAAATAACCCCGTATCGCACCTTCTCGTGAATATTAAGCCACGGTTTCTTCAAGATTCTTTGAAACCATTTGTTATCTACACAATTTTCGCCGTACGTGATATTTAAACTACGCAGGTGTTCAAAATAATATTAATTCTCAGAGCTTTATTTTCTGGTATTATAATCTTGGGTTTTCACAGACTTTTATGCTTATTATTAATAATGGTTTAATTAACTCCAATTAAAATTGACTTCTATTTTTTCATTTTTAGCGAATACAAGTTAAATATTAATTATTATGTGTACACTTTGTTTTACTACCGGTTACTTAAAATAGGGTTAATTAATATAAATTTTGCACGTAATTTCCATTTGTTTAGGAATAATTACATTACCCGTAGAGCTTGTTAATACTGTTTCTTTTGATATAAAGCGTCTTGTACATGGTTTAAATCTCTTATTTTTACTGAAACTAATAAATTTTTATGCTTCACGGTTTTAATAACGCGTATTATCTAATAATATTCATTATACACGGTGATTAAAATTATTTGATGTGATTATTTAATTTTCTACCCTGGTCTAAATATGAGTAATATATATATATATATATATATATTGCTGTGTTTCCCTGTGATTATTGTCGAGCCTCACGAATTGGGCGTCAAAGAATGCTGTGATACCACCAACATCCGGGTACTCCACTTTTCGAATCGAGCCCCTACGAATTGGGCGTCAAGAATGCTGAGAATCCTACAAAAAGCTATTCATTACCTTAACTGTGTTGGTCCATTGACTTTCTTCTGTTCATCGCCTCGGCTGCTCCTCTAATTAATAGCTTAAACCTCCTCATTCATAAAAAAAAAACACATTCCTACCACAAACATCAACGTTAACTCTATTTACATCAATATTCACAATACATTAAAATTTCAAAATTAAAACTCGGCATAAATTTCAGTTTTAAAAGAATTTTCAAGATTAATTTTATTATCATTTTATGTGCATCCAGAATTAAAGTCCTCGTAGGATGCCTACTAATTAATATAACAATATATGCAGACCGGAGTCTGAGTACAAAGGAGCATCTACCACCCTTTACGTTAATTAACCAGGTTCGTCTAATTGAGCTCAAAGACATACCCAAATTTTCATCATAATTCCAAACATCAATACTAAATACCCCTTTCTACTTAAACAAGCAAATTTCACCTTAAAATTAAGATTTTATTGTTAGTACAATTTCACTAATGTCCATTTAAAGTAAATCAATTATAAAGTTATTCAACACACACCAAAATGTCAAACAAAATAGTATAATTTACCTGAAGGTTACTGTCCTCGTAGCTTCAATGTACATCGTCCCTTTAGTTAATCACACCATTCCAACAGGATTATATTTACGGCTTCTAATTCTCAACGCTTTTAAAATTTTCTCCATCACCATTTATTTAAAGTTGTTTCTGGGCTTTTCCGGAATTCATCTGTGTATATCTGACCCTTGTTTCGTGGATCCAGACACGTATTTGAACCATTTAATTATTAACACCCCGAAAATAGCAGAGAAATTCATGCGTCTTTCACCAATATACGCCAAAACTGCCTACTTTTGTGTATACATTTGTCGTCGTAAAATTTGCTAATTGGTACAGTGATACTAAATTTTATTACCTTGTATCTAAGTGCACTGAAGTACATTCATGTTAGCACGTAAATAACAAACTATTTTGAATCACTAAAATATACGAGCAAACTTTAAATTATTTTATCAAACTAAAATGCACTGTTTAACATCTTCAATCAAGTCGCGGATGTAAGAGCTTTTAACGCATCGAATAGTCAAAAGTCTAAGAGGCCGAAATTCATATTACCACCGGTATATATAGCAAATAGCCGGCACGTCGCTTTTGTCCTCAAAACAGACAATTCTTAAGAATTTCTCATTCTATGTTCCCAGTCCGTCGCTCGCGAGTCGGTTTTTACGAATTTTTCACTCGCCCCATTTAAAAATCAGAAATTCTCACACGGCACGCAAACATGTCCGAGAAAAACTAATTAATTTTGTACAGAAATTGTTGTTTCTACCTCTGATATTTGCATCCTATTTTCAACCAATTGTGACCCTCGTGACGTTGCTTAAATCACGCCTTTTACTATATGTGTCTTTGCTTGACGCATTTTCTCTTTCCTTTTCTAACCTGTTCGTATTGGTGCAAATTGATATTCTTTATTATCGATTATATTTTAGTCCATGTGGACTATCTGGGTTTAATAACCCCGTATCGCACCTTCTCGTGAATATTAAGCCCCGGTTTCTCCAAGATTCTTTGTAAACATTAATTATCTGCAAAATTTTCGCCGAATGAGCTTTTTAAATAAACCCTGTTTTGTATTTCGTGCTAAAGCATCTGACCGTTTCAATATCCTTAGAATCGACATGTTTATCTAAACAAATTAAACTGAAATTGCCTTTTAAAATACGCAGGTGTGTTCAAACATCCTACTTCTAAGTAACACTTCTAGGATTTGCATTTTATTGGGTTTTTACAAGTTTCTATAGATATTATCTGTTACTAACGATTCAATTAAAATAATACCCTTTAATTTTTAGTGAATCCTAATTAAATATTCAATTACTATCTGTACGTTTTGTTCAATACCGGTTACTTAAAATAGGGTTAATTAATATAAATTTTGCACATAATTTCCATTTGTTTAGGAATAATTACATTACACGCAGAGCTTTTTAATACTGCTTCTTTTGATATAAAGCGTCTTGTACATGATTTAAATCTCTTATGTTTAATGAAACTAATAAATTTTTATGCTTCACGGTTTTAATAACGCGTATTATCTAATAATATTCATTATACACGGTGATTAAAATTATTTGATGTGATTATTTAATTTTCTACCCTGGTCTAAATATGAGTAATATATATATATATATATATATATATATATATATATATATTGCCGTGGTTTTTGGATTAAAAATCGAACCCCTCTAATTATCCATTCTATAATAAATCGAAAATTTGCACACAATAGACAATTTTCAAAAAAACATTAATTTCTTACCCAGATTCTTCTCTTCATCACCTTGGTTGAATTGCTTTCTTTAACTGCTTCCGGCTAGCTCAGTTAGGCCTCCTCTTGGATACCTAGATTCACTCCCACGCACTCTCATACTTTCTATCGTTCACGCACACGCTCAATAAAACCACAAAATAATACAACAAACATACAATATCTATTTTCCACTATTTACAAATAAAACTTCAAAATTATATACATCTCAGAGGTCAAGTTACAGCTCAATAAATTCTATTTTGTAAAGTACAGAATTTTTAACTAGCAATATCAAACACATTGAATGTAACCTAAGTAAATGGGCCCTGAATAATACCTTATCTTTCTTTCTTTATTTATAATTAATTTTAATAAGGAAACTCTGGAATATGGTGAGCTCATGATAACCCAGTTAATTATGATTGATGTATGGTTTCTACTTAGCATATTCTTCTTACAAATACAACAAAAACCCATGTACTCATAACAAAAAATATTTAAATTCCTGAGGAGCATTAATCAGCTTTATATACACCTTTAGCTTTATAGTTAAATACCTCAATAAAAGTTAGTTATACGTATTACTTTCAATACTCCAAATAATGTAAAATACCATCGTAGTTCACTCTCACCCATCACAATAACCTTCATAGTTTATCAACAACAACAAATTCTAAAGCGTTACCTGGAATTTCTTGAAGATCCCTGCTCCGTTGACGATGATGCCATTAAGTAGCTTCGTGGTACAGCTCTGCTCCCGCCTCCAGATATTAGTAGTTAAACACCCGCTAAGCTGTGCTGCAAGGTTGTTCATACACGATACCTCCAACTCCAAATCAAATTATTACTCTTCATTGATAATTGTTTAATTTAATTCACGTTACATAACGTCACTACACGAGCTTGTTTGTTAATTAATTTAATTTAAATTAAATGTTTATAATAATGTAGGGCTGTAAGTTGAGAGACCTAAGTTGAGAGCTCTAAGTTGTATCTAAATGGAGAGATCTAAGTGGTATCCAGAAATGTGAGTTGTATCTAAGTTGAGAGACCTAGGTTCAGAGCTCTAAGTTGTATCTTAGTGGAAAGATCGAAGTGGTATCCAGAAATCTAAGTTGAGAGATCTAAGTGGTATCGAGAAATCTTAAGTCGTATCCAGAAAGTAAAGCACGAGGTAAATTTTGAAAAAAAGGATTAACAATATTGAATAAAATTATTGGTTGAAACTTACGTGAAGGAGCACAAAGCAGAGCATTGTTTTTCGATTGAAGATAATAAAGGGATGTTGATCCACCACACGCAACAGCAGACCAAAGAGGAAAAGGACTCACCAGGAAATCACAGGCCAGGGCTAACTAGTATAAGGAATCATTTTAAATTTAAATTTAAACACTGAATATATTTTTCTAATTTGTAAGGAGTCAACAAAAATATTTTAATACGTAGAAATTTACGTAAAGAGGATAAAAGGTCTTGAACGTTCTAGATTTTTTCAGTAAAAGGTGTCGTTTTTGGTGACCTTAAATTAAAGAAAGGGAGATACAATTTTTGGGATAAATAATCTAAATAGTATTAATTGATTGAAGGGTTTATTTGTCAGATTACAAAATTGTAAAGTGTAGAAATGACTTCCTTTCATTATACGAATATTGATCGACTCCGTTTTATCATTCTAAGCAGGTAAGATTTGAAGGGGTAAATTATTTGATCATCGTAACGTTGTGCACTCTGTGTGAATTAAACTGGGCTAGCCGTGGCATAATTAAATTAGAAGATTTGAGAAAAACACAAAGCGGTTGCGTTCAGCAGGAAACTGAACGTTTATTGACATCGGTGTATGGCGTTATCACATCAATATATATATATATATATATATATATATATTGCTGTGAATCCACCAAAATCCGGGAACTACGGTTTTCGAATCGTGCCCCACAGATTGGGCGTCATAAATGCTATGTTTCCATGTATTAGAATCGAGCCTAACGAATTGGGCGTCAAGAATGCTGTGAATCCTACAAAAAGCTTTTCATTACCTTAACTGTTCCGTTGACTTTCTTCTGTTAATTGCCTCTTTACTCTTTTCCGCCTCGGCTGCTCACCTAGTTAAAACTTTCATCCTCAATCATAAAAAAAACAAACACATTCCTATCACAAACACCAACGTTAACTCTATTTACATCAATATTCACAATACATTAAAATTTCAAAATTAAAATTCAGCATAAATTTCAGTATCAGAAAATTTCAAGATTAAATTTATTATCATTTTAATGTGCATCCAGAATTAAAGTCCTTGTAGGATGCCTACTAATTAATATAACAATATATGCAGACCTGAGTCTGAGTACAAAGGGAGCATCTCCCACCCCTTTACGTTAATTAACCAGGTTCGTGTAATTGAGCTCAAAGACATACCCAAATTTTCATCATAATCCAGAACATAAATACTAAATACCTCTTTCTACTTAAACAAGAAAATTTCACCTTAAAATTAAAAATTTGTTGTTAGTACAATTTCACTACTGTCCATTTTAAGTAAATCAATTATAAAGTTATTCAACACACACCAAAACATCAAAACTCGAACAACAAAGCATAAGTTACCTGAAGGTTAATGCACTCGTGGCTTCAATGCACATCGTCCTTGCTAATTTCACCATTCCAACTGGGTTATGTTTACGTCCTCGGATTACTGGTCGCTTTTAAACATTTTCTCTACACCACCATTCATCTAAAGTTGTTTCAGTGCGTTTCCGGAACTCATTTGTGTAGATCTGAAGCTTGTTTTGTGGATCCAGACACGTTTACGAATCATTTAATTATTAACACCCCCGAAAAATAGCAAAGAAATTCATACTTCTTTCACAAATATACGCCAAAACTGCCTACTTTTGTGTATTCATTTGTCGTTGCAAATTTGACTAATTGGTACAGTGATACTAAACTTTATTACCTTGTATCTTCTTTTCTAAGTACACTAAATTACATTCATTGTAGCACGTAAAGAACAAACTGTTTTAAATCACCAAAATATACGAGCAAACTGTTTAAATTATTCTATCAAAATCGGAAAACTAAAAAGCACTGTTTAACGCATTGGATCAATTCGAAAATCTAAGAGAGCGCAACTCATATTAACACGGGTATATATAGTGGTTAGCCTGTCTGTCGGTTTTTTCCTCAAAACGGCCAGTTTCTAGAATTTCGTATACTATGTTCCCATCTCGCCCGCCTGTGCGTCGGTTCTTATTAAATTTGCACTCGCACCAGTTAAATCTCAGAAATTTCGACACGGCTCGCAACGTCTGGAAATAACTAATTAATTTTTATACAGAAATATTATTTTTACCTCTCATTTTCAACCAATCGCAACCCAGTGACGTTGCTCCACTCACGCCTTTTACTATATGTGTCTCGGTCTTGCGCATATTATCTGTCTCTATCTACCCTGTTCTTATTGGTGCAAATTGATATTCTTTATTATCGATTATTTCAGTCCATGTGGACTGTGAAATAACCCACCTTATTAGCATTTCCCGTAACTATTAAGCTACGGTTTCTCCAGCATTCTCTGTAACCATTTGTTATCTGCAAATTTTACGCGGAACATAAAACATTTAAAAATACGCAGGTGTTCAAACATAATACTTCTACGATCTGAATTATATTGGGTTTTTACTAGCTTTTATACATATTATATGTTACTAATGGTTCAATTAACTCCAATTAAAATAATACCCTATAATTTTTAGTGACTCCTAATCAAATATTAATTATTTTCTGTACATTTTGTTTAATACCGGTTACTTAAAATTGAGTTAATTAATATAAATTTTGCACGTAATTTCCATTTGTTTCTTTACTCGGAATCATTAAATTACACGTAGAGCATTTTAATACTGCTTCCTTTTTTTATAGCCAGCGTCTTGTAAATGATTTAAATCTCTTCTTTTTAATGAAATGAATGAATTTTTATTCTCCACGGTTTTTTAATAACGCGTACCTTTTCCCAAAGCTTCTACACGGTGATTAAAATTATTTGATGTGATTATTTAATTTTCTACCCTGGTCTAAATATGAGTAATATATATATATATATATATATATATATGATAGTGGTTTTAAAAGATTAAAAGTAAATATAAACAAAGCAATTTCAAAACACCCTGTATAAAGGAACAACCAGAATT
Organism: Platerodrilus igneus; assembly: GCA_036346225.1. Lineage (NCBI taxonomy): Eukaryota > Metazoa > Arthropoda > Insecta > Coleoptera > Lycidae > Platerodrilus > Platerodrilus igneus. Next base: position 7,392,463 of record JARFIW010000244.1, read on the forward strand.
TACGGGCGAAATTTATTCCAGTTAGTTCATTTTTAAGTAACAGGTATTAACAAAATTTTACAAATAATGAATAAAATTTAGTTAGGTTCGTAAAGAAAATAACTGGTAGAAGCCAATGCCATTAACTTATTAATTTAATTGAGTTTAATTGAACGGTTATTTACGTATAATATGCATAAAAGCGTGTAAAAATCAATAATATCAAGGTGAAACGCGTTGCTAACAAACAAATATATCAGTGTGGTTGAAATACGCTGAAATCCAACTCGTAGAAGTGTTGTGTTAAAACGTTCGTTAAAAATTAAACACCTGCGTGTTTTGTAAATGTCAGCTTCCAATTATTTTGAATAGATAACGCTACAAGTTTTAAAGAATATCGGTAAACCGTCGAATGTGTTCGTAGTAAACACTAATGAGGGTTAGTTAAAGCAGTCCACGTTGGTTAGATAGCAGATGGTCAGGAATATCGATTTTCTACCACTCAAACTAGGTTAGAAAGAGACGTAGAAAACGCATAAGCAAGGGACAGCGTGAGATAGGCGGTACTTGTAGGACGTCAGTGAATATACGATTGGGTGATATTGTTAGTTGGACGCGAGACAAATACGAGCATAGTGTATATTAATTTTCAGAAAAAATTGTAACGACGCACTGAAATTCACGGACTTAGAAATCGGTTGAACTCAAAATTTTAAGAACGTGTTGTTGTAGATGGGGATTTCGGATGAAAGACGGCCAGGAGGTGGCGGCCTAAGTTGTATAAATGCTTTCCGAAAACATGGTGAAGCCCCTTAATAATTCGATCGCTTCAGACGACGTATGAAAGCTATCACGAGTTTGTAAGTAGAATAAAATTATTTTAAATTATATTGCATAGTGTTAGCCTCAAAATTTGTACGCGGTTTGTGTGCCGAGATTACATTTCTTAATTGAGGTACCACCTATAATTTTTTTAACAAGCTCGTGTCGTGACGTTAAGTAACGTGGATTAAAGTAAATAATTGTGAAAGACGTATAATTAATTTGGATTTGGAAAATGAATACACCGTGAAGGTAGCGCTGGCAGTTCAACTTACATGGGGTTCTTCTACTAATAGCTAGAAGCGGCCTGCAAAGCAGAAAAATACAAATACTATCGTCTATGGAGCAAAGATCTTCTAGAAATTCCAGGTAACGCTTTGAAATTGTGGTTATAAACTATGAATATTGAGTGACGTATGAGAGTGATTTTGAAGGTATTGTGCATTATTTTGCGTATTGAACATAATACGTATAACTAACTTTATTTTGGTATTTAAATAGAAATCTGAAGGTGTATATAAAGCTTATTAACGTTCCATCAGGAAGTTAAAATTTATGAAGAGTACATGGGTGTTTTTTTTTGTTTGTTGTAAGAGTATGCAAAGTATAAGGGCATACATTATTCATAATTAACTGGGTTATCATAAGCTCACCATACTCCAGAGTTTACTTAGATTTAAAATAAATTTAATAAAAGGAATGAGAAATAAGGTATTATTCAGGACCCATTTACTCCGGGTACATTCTATGTGTTTGATAATTTAAATTAAAATACAGGACATTACAAAATAGGATTTACTGAAGTGTAACTTGATCACTGAAAGGTGGATAATATTGAATTTTATATGTAAATAGTGAAAAATAAAAGATTGTATGTTTGTTGTATTTTGTGGTTTTATTGGGAGTGTGCGTGAACGTTAGAATATGAGAGTGAATCTAGATATCCAAGAGGAGGTCCAACTGAGCTAGCCGGAAGCAGTTGAAGAAAGCAATTCAACCGAGGAAGAGAGGAAAACGGGTAAGAAATTATATTTTTTTGAATTATGTAATTTTTGAAAATTTTTCTATTAGAGCAATTTTCGAGTTTTGAAAATTTAATAAAATTTTCGAATATATATATATATATATATATATATATATATATATACAGGGTGCCCACAATCTATCTCCGTATATGGGTAACTTTTTTATTATAGAAGATACAATATTGGTTAAATTAGCAAAGTTGAAGAGAAATTTACGAGTAGTATGATGCTTTTTTGAAAACTCACCTAGATGCTCAAATTTTTTAGATATTTGAAAAAAACTGAAATTTGTCATTTTCTTCAAACGCTAATAACTGTTTAACGGTTTAACCTATAGAGAAAATAAAAACTGCTTGTAAGGTAACTTTTTACGTAGAATTCAATAGCGTATATGACAATTTTAATTGGAAATGAGTTTTCAAGCTACAAACATAACCTCACTTTTTTTAAATGGAAACCATAGTTCAATATAACCCAAATGGAAAGGTTTTTCTTTTCTGATTACACTGATGTAAGGGTTGATGTACTTATTTTCAGTAGTTTCTTTATAATAAAGAAAAAACGATTTATTTATTTGCGGACATCAAGGAGTCCATGGATACATATTACAAACAAACAAAATGTGTAAAAATCAATAATGGAAACACAAGTTTATTGTAACTAAATTTATTATAAACTAAGAAAAATAAAATACTTAAAAAATAAACTATCCATACAATACAAATAACTTAATCAAAGGAAACAAAAATTAATTAATGCGAATATGCCCACTCCTACATTAACATATGCTCAAAATGACCTCCATTAGCTTGCAAACACATTTCGCACCTTTTAATTAGGTTTTGGTGCACCTTATTTAACGTTTGTGGTTTTATACTTGTAATAGCTGCTGTAATACTATCTTTGAGTTGCTCAATGTTATTGGATTTTTTAGCATACACTACATCCTTTACAGTACCCCAAAGAAAAAATCCAGTGGCGATAGTTCTGGTGACCTTACCGGCCATGGAACAGGACCTGCATTGCCAATCCAATTTGGAAAACTATTATCAAGATATTCAGAAACGGCTTGAGCATTGTGAGCAGGTGCACCGTCATGCTGAAAATAATATAAGTTTTGCAGTAAATGAAGTGGCAAATTATCGAGCATTTCTTGCAATTCGTTTTGTAGAAAATTCAAATAGTGTACACCATTTAAATTATAATTATAGAAGAAAGGCCCAAGTATTTTATTACCAAAATGGCACACCACACATTTATCGAAAATTGATGTTGATCCCGCCTTTCTTCTTTTAAATGGGGATTTTCCTGACTCCAGTAGACTGTATTTTTTCTGTTAAACATGCCTTTGTTAGTAAATTTTGCTTCGTCGGTAAATATAATACTGTGACTAAAACCAGGATTATTATTTGTTTCATTAAGAAACCACCTACAAAACTGTTGTCTTCTCTCACAATCCCCAAGATACAGTGTATTGCTAACATGGGTTTTGTATGGTTTGTAGCGGTTTTGTTTTAAAATTAGGCGAGCTTTTTCTGTAGAAGTAGCGCACTCAATTGCAGTTTCTCGGGTGGACGCTGTTGGCTTAAAATTTATGTAGGCTAACACACGTTCTTCATCATCAGTTTTGAATTTTCTTTTATCAGTACTGGGTTTTGTAAAAGCACCAAACCTTTTAAATTGTTTTCTAATTTAGAAAACAATCGTTTATCTGGCTGCCTTCTTTCCAAATATCTTTCATAATACATATCACCAGCAGCATCACAATTTCTGTTACAGGCATAGTAACAAAAGAGCATGTCATTTTTTCGTCGTTTGTATACATTCTTTATTATAATCAAATAAATTTAAAAGTCTTCTACACAAAATTTGCAACCCAGAGCAAATAAACACTTTAACTAATAATATCTGACAAATGCCAGTTGTTTTTGTTTATTTAAAATATGTATCCATGGACTCCTTGATGCCCGCAAATAAATAAATCGTTTTTCTTTATTATGAAGAAACTACTGAAAATAAGTATATCAACCCTTACATCAGGGTAATCAGAAAAGAAAAACCTTTCCATTTGGGTTATATTGAACTATGGTTTCCATTTAAAAAGTGAGGTTATGTTTGTAGCTTGAAAACCCATTTCCAATTAAAATTGTCATATACGCTATTGAATTCTACGTAAAAGTTACCTTACAAGCAGTTTTATTTTCTCTATAGGTTAAACCGTTAAAAGTTATTAGCGTTTGAAGAAAATGGCAAATTTCAGTTTTTTCAAATATCTAAAAAAGTTGAGCATCTAGGTGAGTTTTCAAAAAAGCATCATACTACTCGTAAATTTCTCTTCAACTCTGCTAATTTAACCAACATTGTATCTTCTATAATAAAAAAGTTACCCATATACGGAGATAGATTGTGGGCATCCTGTATATATAAACACACACACACACACACACATATATTAATATGATAACGCCGTACTCGGTGTAACAAACGTTTTACTTAACGCCACCGCTCTGTGTTTTTACTTCAATCTTACTAATTTTATTATTATGTCAAGGCTAGCCCGTTTTAATCTACACAAAGTGCACAACGTTACGATGATCAATTTTTTCTTTTCACCCCTTTATAATTACCTATTTGAATTGATAAAACAAAGTCAATTAATTTCATATAATGAAACGAAATATTATTTACAATTTTTGAAATTCTTTAAATACACCCTTCAATCAATTTATATCATATGGATTATTTATCCCAAAATTTATATACTTCTAATTCAATCTAAAGTCACCAAAAACTACCTGTTTACAAAAAAATCTGGAACGTTCTAGACCTCTTTATGATTTATTACGTAAGTTTAACGTATGCAAATGTTTCTTGTTGACTTCATTACAAGTTTGGATAAATTGAATAAATTCAGTATTATAATTTAAATTGAAAAATATCTTAAAATTAAATAGATCTTACCTGTGATATGTTGTTCGTGTTGTGGATGCACACCCCCCTCTTCATTCGTATATTAATGCTCTGCTTAGTTGAACCAATATTTGAGTACAGTTACCCCTTGTTTTCGAAAAATTACCCCGTGCTTCTTTTTTTGTCTGCAAATGCTTTGAATTTCTTCCCTTAAATACTTTCGAAGTAAATTAGAATTGTATCAAAATTCGATTAAAAATGTCTCCTTAGAATCCAATTAGAATTAGAATTTGAATATACCATATGTATTATTGTCGACGCAGATTTGAAATGTCCAGAAATATACCACAGCTTTGAATTGTCCAGAAATATATCAGCAGTATTATTGTCAACACAGACTTGAAATATCCAGAATTATTGTAGACACCGACTTGAAGCCCTATCATTATAAATATTTAATTTAAATCAATTACCCAAATTCTACTCACGTTTTCTATAAAAGAAACGGCAAAAACTCTTCGTAATTGTTACACTATTTTTACTGTAACATAAACTTGATATTCTACTATACTTTATTTATTTTACGCGTGGATTTCTGGTTAACAGTGTCGCAGCTTCAACGTGCATCAGTTGTGAACTGAGTCGTCTTATCACAGAATAGGTGTTAAATAGCCTTTTCCCACTACCTCTGGACTGGGTTTTCAAGCAGTTCTGCAGATTATTTCAACCAACCAGGTTTTGTCTTTGATATTCCCCGTATTTTGAAGCGGTTTCTGATATAATTAATTCGAATTTCCGTGTAATGGTGTTTATGTGATATTGATACTTTGTTATCTTTGCCATACGTTGTTTTGTGTAGATATCGCCTTTTGGATAATTGTACAAAATAAATTATGTAACTCTAATGCTGTTTTCGTTCATGTATTTATGCATCTCTGAAACTGCGTTTTCTTATCAAAATGCTCATCGTTCCAGCGTAATTGCATAAGGCTTTGTTAGGTTTTTATCTACTTTACTGCGTATTTATTTTATGAATTGTAGAACACTTCTCAACGCGTGTTTAATTACATGTACGATTATTTCTCTGCTAAATACGCGTTCTATTGTTGAAAGATATTCTTACTGACATTACTTAAAATTAATAACGGTCTATATACAGGGTGTTAAATGCTTGCTATTTACATAATGTATGAATTATCTATTTTTCTGCTAAATACGCGTTCTATTGTTGTAAGATATGCTTCCTTACATCGTTTAAAGCTAATTACGGTCTATATACAGGGTGTTAAATGCTTGCTATTTACATAATGTACGAATTACTTAATTTTGTGCTAAATAAATGCAGTTTTCTGATTCCTATTGCTATTTATTGTTATTACACGACCCTTACTACTCAATACACCCCTAAACAACCCCTTATCACAGCATTATATATATATATATATATACGTTTAACAAATGTTTAAATTAGTTAATGATGAGTACAGTTAAATATTTACAGGATTAACAGAACCTTTCCGTTTCCTTTTTCAAATTTTTATATTTAAGCACGACTTTCATAATTACTAATTTCTGGCTTACGTATTTTATGTCATAAATGTCAAACTTGAAGTTTTTATTATTTTGACAACGATCCTAGGTCATGGATAGAAACGTAAATAAAGATAATTTTAAAAACTATGAGTGGTTTAATTCTCAAAGAAGATTAAGAAGAATTACGTCTTTTACTTGATTCCTAAGCCGTCGAACAAGAATCTAATCCATTTGATATCTATCTCCCTATGTGTCCTGGGTTATTCCACGTGTATCGTTTTCTAGCATGATGTTGAAATAATGTGTTTGTGACGGTTAAATTGTTTTTGTTGCAAAATTCTACCAGCCTATTTTTCCTGTCGTTTCTCGCACCTAAACGAAATAAACCTACTACCGCTCCTTACCTACCCTCACCTACCACTGCAATAAGATCTCTCGTAGTTATTTAATTTTCGTGTCGTTTTACGAATCTTAGTATGTCTTCGATATTTTTGTAGACTGCTTCTCCCTCTTCATCACTCTTCCTCTTCCTTAACCATGAATACTCTCTTTTTAGTAAGTAGTTTTCTATACAGCGTTCTATCTTTTTTGGCATAACTAACCCAAATACCCGAATTTCCTTCCTCTGTTCCACTAGGAACTACTCAGAAGTCGCCACTTCAAAAGCTCCCCGCCTCTGGCCACCGAACTTCGCTAATTCCTACTACATATAAATAAAACTTATTCATTTGTATTTTAGAATTATCTCTGTCGACCTGTTTCTAGCTTCTAACATTCTATATCTTGTCTCGCAAGATGTTACAAGTTCTTCTTTACCTCTTATTGAGCTTGCCTATCACAATCTCCGAAATAGTCTCCTTTCAGAGATTCTAATGGGAGACTATTTTTATTCCGGAATTTTTTACCCCAAGGGATGCTATCATTTTAGAAAACGTTTCCAACTTTTTACTCATGCTAGAAATGAAAGAAATTAATAACTCAGTTCTAATTGATGCAAATTTAAAATTAAAGCTCAAATGGCTAATAAAAAGTTGGTCTGTAATAAGAGTATGTTTTCTTTTTCACAACCTACTGATTTATTTAATTAAAAATTTGAAAAAGAAACGGAAAAGGCACTTTAACTTTGAGAAACCAAAAGACATAAATATTCCATAAAGATTGGAAAAAAAGATATCGGGAAAATATCTGATACTAAGGAAGTAGAAACAGAATGGAATAACATTAAATCCAGTTTAGACATGGCGGCCAGAGATATTCTGGGGTATACACAAAAAAAAAGAAACCATGGATCACAAAGGATATCCTGAATTTAATAGAAGAAAGATAAAAATACAAAAATTGGTCAGATGTTACAAGAAAACAGAGATATAAAGCTATAAAATGGGAAATTATTCGCAAATGCAGGAAAGCTAAAGAACAATGGATTGATGAAAAGTGCAAAGAGGTACAAACTAAGATGGAAATAGGAAAGACAGACGAAGCATACAAATTAATTAGAATGAATTTTAGGGATATGAAACTGTATAGAAGAAATATAAAAGACGCGGGAGGAAACGTCATTATAGAAAATGTAGAAAAAGTAGTTAGATGGTAAGAGTATATAAGGAATTTATATGCAGGAGAGGAATTATCAGCATTAGAACAGGTATCATACATATTCAATTTCTAGATTCAAAACCTTTTTGGATAACCTATTCATAAAATTTTTAATTTTTGGAGAATTTTGATAATTGTAATACTTAAACAAATTATATAAACTTCTTGAAGCATTAAATATATGATTTGGCAGAATATCCATTTTCCTACATTGCAGTAAAAATACTTTTCGATTTTCAAAAGATGTCAATTTAGATCATAGAATAGATTTCAAAAATCCCAAAATTTTAGAATTAGAGAAAGATAAACAAAAAAGACTATTTCTTGAAATGTATCACATTTTTATTACAAAAGATAGTATAAATAAAAAAACTGATATTAGTGGTTTGAGCTCGATTTACACTTATTTACTTAATTTTAAAACATAGCTACATACCTAATGTAATATTTGTTAATATGTTCAACGTAATAAATACATACACACATACAAACCACACAACCTAACGCATGGGCATACACACACACATACAAACAAACAACTATCACATACAACATAACATATACATTAAATAAAGGTATCAGGTATCCTCTTAAAAAAGAGAATTTGAAATATTTCAAAATCTGACATAATTTTTATTTTTACATTTCTTCTTATACAAATTATATATCCTTCCTACATTTGAAAGTGAAAAACTAAAAATAGTTATGTTTAATAATTAATTTCGATGTTAATTTTTTAAAACAACTCATCTTGTAAGTTGCAATTAATATTTGTATAATTTAGCCTAGTTGTTTATAACATTTTAGAAGCCTGTGAACAAGGATTAAATAAATCCGAAAATTTAGGCATTATAAAAGAGTTTTCTTTTTACCAGCTGACCTCAAACCCATTAAAAACATTTAATATTATATATATATATATATATATATATATATATATATATATTACTCATATTTAGACCAGGGTAGAAAATTAAATAATCACATCAAATAATTTTAATCACCGTGTAGAAGCTTTGGGAAAAGGTACGCGTTATTAAAAACCGTGAAGCATAAAAATTCATTCGTTTTATTAAAAATAAGAGATTTAAATTATTTATAAGACGCTTTATATAAAAGGAAGCAGTATTAGAAAACTCTATATGTAATTTAATTATTCCTAGTAAAGAAACAAAGAGAAATTATGTGCAAAATTTATATTAATTAACTCTATTTTAAGTAACCGGTATTAAACAAAATGTACTGATAATAATTGAATATTTAATTAGGATTCACTAAAAATTAAAGGGTATTATTTTAATTGGAGTTAATTGAACCGTTAGTAACAGATAATATCTATAAAAACTTGTAAAAACCCAATAAAATACCATGAAATAAAGCTCTGAGAATTAATAGTATGTTTGAACACCTGCGTATTTTTAAAAGGCTCATTCTGCGTAAATGTTGCAGATAATTAATGGTTACAAAGAATCTTGGAGAAACCGTGGCTTAATATTCACGGGAAGGCGCGATACGGGGTTATTTAACCCAGATAGTCCACATGGACTGAAATAATCGATAATAAGGAATATCAATTTGCACTAATAAGAACAGGGTAGATAGAGACAGATAATATGCGCAAGACCGAGGCACATATAGTAAAAAGGCGTGAGTAGAGCAACGTCATAGGGTTGCGATTGGTTGAAAGTAAAGGCAAAATTTGAGAGGTAAAATAACATTTCTGTATAAAATTCAATTAGTTATTTCCAGACGTTGCGTGCCGTGTTGAAATTTCTGAGATTTAACTGGGGCGAGTGCAAAATTCGTAAAAATCGCATGCCGGGCTGCGGAATGGGAACATAGCAGGCGAAATTCTTTAGAATTGTCCGTTTTGGAGACTCGACCGACAGACAGGCTAACCTCTATATATACCCAGGGGAATATGAACAAGCTCTCTTAGATCTTCGACTTGATTCAATGCGTTAAACAGTGCTTTTTAGTTTTCCGGTTTTGATTAAATAATTTAAACAGTTTGCTCGAATATTTTTGTGATGTAAAACAGCTTGTTCTTTACGTGCTACAATGAATGTACTTTAGTGCACTTAGAGAAGAAGATACAAGGTAATAAAGTTTAATATCACTGTACCAATTAGTAAAATTTACAACGACAAATGAATACACAAAAGTAGGCAGTTTTGGCGTATATTGGTGAAAGAAGTATGAATTTCTTTGTTATTTTCGGGGTGTTAATAATTAAATGGTTCGTAAACATGACTGGATCCACAAAACAAGGTTCAGATATACACAGATGAGTTCCGGAAAAGCCCTGAAACAACTTTAGATGAATGGTGATGGAGAAGTTTAAAAGCGTTGAGAATCAGAAGCCGTAAATATAACCCAGTTGGAATGGTGTGATTAACAAAGGGACGATGTACATTGAAGCTACGAGTGCAGTAACCTTCAGGTAAATTATACTATTTTGTTCGAACTTTGATATTTTGGTGTGTGTTGAATAACTTTATAATCGATTTACTTAAAATGGACAGTAGTGAAATTGTACTAACAATAAAATTTTAATTTTAAGGTGAAATTTGCTTGTGTAAGTAGAAAGGGTATTTAGTATTTATGTTCTGGATTATGATGAAAATTTGGGTATGTCTTTGAGCTCAATTAGACGAACCTGGTTAATTAACGTAAAGGGGGTGGTAGATGCTCCCTTTGTACTCAGACTCAGGTCTGCATATATTGTTATAGTAATTAGTAGGCATCCTACAAGGACTTTAATTCTGGATGCACTTTAAAATGATAATAAATTTAATCTTGAAATTTTCTGATACTGAAATTTATGCTGAATTTTTAATTTTGAAATTTTAATGTATTGTGAATATTGATGTAAATAGAGTTAACGTTGATGTTTGTGATAGGAATGTGTTTGTTTTTTTTATGAAAGAGGATGAAGGTTTAACTAGGTGAGCAGCCGAGGCGGAAAAGAGTAAAGAGGCGAGTAACAGAAGAAAGTCAACGGACTAGTTAAGTTAATAGCTTTTTGTAGGATTCACAGCATTCTTGACACCCAATCTGTGGGGCTCGATTCGAAAAGCGTAGTTCCCGGATTTTGGTGGTTTCACAGCAATATATATATATATATATATATGAGACGGGTGAGATACCCAAAAATTTCAGACGTAACATTATAGTCACTATATGAAAAAAACAGAGGTTCGGATAGATGCGAGAATTTTTGAACAATAAGTTTGACAGCACACGTGTCAAAACTATGAAGTAGAATTGTACAAAGTCGAATGGAAAAACGAGCTGAAAAAATACTAGGCAAAGATCAATTTGAGTTTAGGTGAAACAGGGGAACACGTGAAGCTATTTTAGCTCTGAAAGTGGTAATGGAGAAAACAATAGAAAAAAGGGAAAGCGTGTATATAGGGTTTGTAGATCTGGCAAAAGCATTCGACAATGTAAAATGGAAAAAAAATGTTTGAAATACTGAAAAAGATTGGATTGAGTTATAGGGATAGACGAATAGTACATAGCTTATACAAAGGGCAAACAGCAGTAATAAAATTAGAGCAGGAACGTAGATAAATAAACACTAGGAAAGGAGTGAGACAGGGATGTGTCCTATTCCCATTAATCTTTAACTTTTCATTGAAGAGGCAATGAATACTGTCAAATGCAGGAAGACATTTGGAATTACTATGCAGGGACAAAAAATTGATATGCTTAGATTTGCAGATTATATAGCGGCATCAGCATCTAGCAAGGAAGAGTTAGAATCTACTCTTAATGAAATGGAAACGGTTCTAACAGAGAGATACAGTATGAAAATTAACAAAAATAAAACTAAAGTACTAGTATGCAAAGGAAGGGAAAATAAATCAAAACCAAGAATACAAATATGTAACACAAGAGGATAAGGATTTCTGCTACCTAGGAAGCCAAATAACGCAAGATGGGAAAAGGGCAATAAATATCAAACAAAGATTAGCACAAGATCGTGCCACATTTAACAAGAAAAAGCAACTACTGTGTTCAAAGACAACAAACATAGAAACAAGGAAAAGATTGCTTAAAATGTATGTGTGAAACACAGCACTGTGCGGCTGTGACGCCTAGACAGTAGGAGAAGTAGACAAGGAAAAAGTAGAAACCTTTGAAATGTGTTGTTACAGACGTATGATGAACATATCATGGACAGACAAAGTTAAGAACAAAGAGGTACTAAGAATGGCAGGGGAAGAAAGAAATATGTGGAAAACGGTAAAAAAATAAGAGAGATAGTATGATAGGCCACATACTACGGCATGCGGGAATAGTGCGAAATATATTAGAAGCAGAGATAGGAAAAAAGAGAAGTAGAGGTAGACCTAGGTTATACTATTGCACACAGATAGTGAAAGATGTAGACTGTATGAATTTCAAGGAAATGTGTAGGCTAACTCAGAATAGAAATACGCATCCAACCAGTCCTAAGATGGATAAACTAATGACGGAAAAAATAACTGTATTTAAAAATGATGATTTTTATAAGCAACTACAGGTATTGGTTGTGCAATATTCTTGATTAATGTTAATTGTGGGAAGGGATCTAGTAAAAAATTATTAATTTGGCAAATGTCTAAGTGTGGTGGGATCTTGGCAGCCACAGGCTGCTTGACTCCCTTCACATACCTTACATGTGATTTTCCAATACTCCACCCGCAGGTACTACATTGGCCAGGAAGCGAGCTTTTTACCTGGAAAGTTTGGAATTTAGTCGAACTTTTGCTGTTCTAAGCAAGGTAGGGATCTTTATCGTGCGTGGCAACACTCTATTTTACCTCTCATCCGAACGAGGGTGTTTTTTTGTGAAAAATGCTCGCCTAACATTTTTCAAGCGGACCGTATCGGGATTCGAACCCGGGACCTGGGGCGTAGTAGTCACACACATACCAACTACGCCACGGAGCTGCCTTCTCTTCACATATCACTGAATTTCGGTGAAATTAGAAAACAATAGACGGGAAACCGAGCTGTGTATAGGCTGTGTGGGAATTTCAGGGAACTGTGTAGGCTAGCTCAGAATACAGATAAGTGAAAGTACGTGTTCAACCAGCTTTGAGACGGAGAACCTAATGACGAAAAAATAAGCGCATATAAATCTGATGGTTGTTATAAACAATTACAGGTGTTGGTTGTGAAATATCTACAACTAATGTTGACTGTGCGAAAAGATATATTGGAAAAAAATATTAAATCGGCAAATGTTCAAGTCTGGGGGAATTTGGCAGCTACAGGCTTCTTACCCACCTTCACAACCCTACATTTGATTTTCCAATGCTCCACCCGAAAGTACTACATTGGTCAGGAAACGAGTTTTTTTTACCTGGAAATTTTGAATTTGGCGAACCCTTGCTGTTGCAAACAACGTAGGGATCTTTAACGTGCATTGCAACAGACACACACGGGACCCCCATTTTACCTCTAATGCGAACGAGAACGTATTTTTGTGAAAAATGCTCGCTTAATATTTTTCAAGCGGACCGTATCGGGATTCGAACCCGGGACCTTGGCCGTACTAGTCACACGCATACCAATTTCGCCACGGAGCCCGCTCCCCTTCACAACCTTACATGCGAATTTCCAATGCTCCACCCTAAGGTACTGCAATGGCCAGGAAGCGAGTGTTTTTACCTAAAGAATTTTTGAATTTTGCCGGACTTTTGCTGTTCTAAACAAGGAAGGGATCTTTAACGTGCGTGACAACACTCACACGCGGGAGCTCCATTTTACCTCTCATCCATACCAACTACGCCACGGAGCTGCCTTCCCTTCACATACCACTGAATCTCGGTAAAATATTGCACATAATTAGAAAACAATAGAAGGGAAACCGAGCTGTATATAGGCTGTGTGGGAATTTCAGGGAACTGTGTAGGCTAGCTCAGAATATAGATAAGTGGAAGTACGTGTTCAACCAGCTCTGAGACGGAAAATCTAATGACGAAAAAATAAGCGCATATAAATCTGATGATTATTATAAACAATTACAGGTGTTGGTTTTGAAATATTTGCCACTAATGTTGACTGCGCGAAAAGATATATTGAAAAAAATATTAAATTGGCAAATGTTCAAGTGCTGAGGGAATTTGACAGCTACAGGCTGCTTACCCACCTTCACAACCCTACATTTAATTTTCCAATGCTCCACCCGAAGATACTATATTGGCCAGAAAACGAGTTTTTTTTACTTGGAAACTTTGAATTTTGCCGAACCCTTGCTGTTGCAGCGAACGTAGCGTAACAACACACACGAGACCTGCATTTTACCTCTAATGTGAAAGAGGGCGTATTTTTGTGAAAAATGGTTGCCTAACATTTTTCAAACGGACTGTATCGGGATTTGAACCCGGGACCTTGAGTATAGTAGTCACACGCATACCAACTACACCACGCAGCCGCTGTACCCCTTCACAACCTTACATGTGATTTTCCAATGCTTCACCCGAAAGTACTACATTGGCCAGGAAACGAGTTCTTTTTTACCTGGAAAATTTTGAATTTTGCCGAACTCTTGCTGTTCCAAGCAAGGTAGGAATATTTAACGTGCGTGACAACACCCACACACGGGACCTGCATTTTACCTCTCATCCGAACGAAGGTGTATTTTTGTGAAAAATGCTCACCTGCCATTTTTCAAGCAGTCGGCCGTGTAGGGATTTGAACCCGGGACCTTGGGATCCGTAGTCTTACGCTTACTACATTGATCCACGGCGACGCCTCCACTTCACAACCACTGAATATCGGAGAAATGGGGTATATAATTGTAAAACAATAAGATGGAACTGAACTGCATCTAACAAGAAGGAACAGCGCCTTTGATCAAAGACAACAAACATAGAAACAAGAAGAAAATTGTCGAAAGCATATGTGTGGAGCACAGCACAGTATGCCTATGTAATACGGGCAGTAGGAAAAGCAGACAGAACAAGTTGAAAATGCAAGGCATTGTCGCAACGAACTTCCAAATGTAGACTTACTTTAAAACAATTTATATATCGCACATTAATTTTGGACCTATTTGAAATTTTTGATAAAAATTAATTCCCGGGGGGGGGTCAGGTATCCGTGGTCAGATTTTGTGGGGGTACCATATTTCGACTCAGCTATGTTAGGGGAGTCCAAATATGTATCGCACATTAATTTTGGACCTATTTGAAATTTTTGATAAAATTAATTCCGGGGATCCGTGGTCAGATTTTGTGGGGTACCATATTTCGACTCAGCTATGTTAGGGGAGTCCAAATATGTATCGCACATTAATTTTGAACCTATTTGAAATTTTGATAAAATTAATTCCGGGGGTATCCGTGGTCAGATTTTGTGGGGGTACCATATTTCGACTCAGCTATGTTAGGGGAGTCCAAATATGTATCGCACATTAATTTTGGACCTATTTGAAATTTTGATAAAAATTAATTCCCAGGGGGGGTATCCGTGGTCAGATTTTGTGGGGGTACCATATTTCGACTCAGCTATGTTAGGGGAGTCCAAATATGTATCGCACATTAATTTTGGACCTATTTGAAATTTTTGATAAAAATTAATTCCGGGGGATCCGTGGTCAGATTTTGTGGGGGGTACCATATTTCGACTCAGCTATGTTAGGGGAGTCCAAATATGTATCGCACATTAATTTTGGACCTATTTGAAATTTTTGATAAAATTAATTCCCGGGGGTCGGGTATCCGTGGTCAGATTTTGTGGGGTACCATATTTCGACTCAGCTATGTTAGGGGAGTCCAAATATGTATCGCACATTAATTTTGGACCTATTTGAAATTTTGATAAAATTAATTCCCGGGGGTGGGTATCCGTGGTCAGATTTTGTGGGGTACCATATTTCGACTCAGCTATGTTAGGGGATCCAAATATGTATCGCACATTAATTCTGGACCTATTTGAAATTTTGATAAAAATTAATTCTCGGGGGGTATCCGTGGTCAGATTTTGTGGGGGTACCATATTTCGACTCAGCTATGTTAGGGGAGTCCAAATATGTATCGCACATTAATTTTGGACCTATTTGAAATTTTGATAAAAATTAATTCCGGGGGTATCCGTGGTCAGATTTTGTGGGGGTACCATATTTCGACTCAGCTATGTTAGGGAGTCCAAATATGTATCGCACATTAATTTTGGACCTATTTGAAATTTTGATAAAATTAATTCCCGGGGGTCGGGTATCCGTGGTCAGATTTTGTGGGGGTACCATATTTCGACTCAGCTATGTTAGGGAGTCCAAATATGTATCGCACATTAATTTTGGACCTATTTGAAATTTTTGATAAAAATTAATTCCGGGGGTATCCGTGGTCAGATTTTGTGGGGGTACCATATTTCGACTCAGCTATGTTAGGGGAGTCCAAATATGTATCGCACATTAATTTTGGACCTATTTGAAATTTTGATAAAAATTAATTCCGGGGGATCCGTGGTCAGATTTTGTGGGGGTACCATATTTCGACTCAGCTATGTTAGGGGAGTCCAAATATGTATCGCACATTAATTTTGGACCTATTTGAAATTTTTGATAAAAATTAATTCCCCGGGGGGGGGGGGGGATCCGTGGTCAGATTTTGTGGGGGTACCATATTTCGACTCAGCTATGTTAAGGGAGTCCAAATATGTATCGCACATTAATTTTGGACCTATTTGAAATTTTTGATAAAATTAATTCCGGGGGATCCGTGGTCAGATTTTGTGGGGGTACCATATTTCGACTCAGCTATGTTAGGGGAGTCCAAATATGTATCGCACATTAATTTTGGACCTATTTGAAATTTTGATAAAAATTAATTCCCGGGGGTCGGGTATCCATGGTCAGATTTTGTGGGGGTACCATATTTCGACTCAGCTATGTTAGGGGAGTCCAAATATGTATCGCACATTAATTTTGGACCTATTTGAAATTTTTGAAAAAATTAATTCCGGGGGTATCCGTGGTCAGATTTTGTGGGGGTACCATATTTCGACTCAGCTATGTTAGGGGAGTCCAAATATGTATCGCACATTAATTTTGGACCTATTTGAAATTTTGATAAAATTAATTCCCGGGGGTCGGGTATCCATGGTCAGATTTTGTGGGGGGTACCATATTTCGACTCAGCTATGTTAGGGGAGTCCAAATATGTATCGCACATTAATTTTGGACCTATTTGAAATTTTTTTTTTCCCGACGGAATATCGCGGGGGCACGGCGCCCCCGTGACCCGATTTTAACTGACATCAAAACTTAAGCTCTGGACACCGAGCTGAATCGATTGATGTATCACACATTGATGTCCGACCATTAGAAAGGCGTCGGACGGACGGACAGACAGACGACAAATCGATTTCATAAACGAACGAAGTTCGTTGAAAACGGTAGCAGACTTTTGAAATGTTGTGCTTCAGATGTATGAGGGCGATAGCATTGACAGACAAAGTTAATAAGAAATAGGTTATAGAAATAGTAGGGGAATAAAGGTATCTGTGAAAAAAAAAAATAGGAGAAATAAAAGGGCGGAATACGTTCTAAGGTATTTTTGAGGAATAGTATGGGATATATTGCAAGCAAAGATAAGAAAAAAGAAGTAGATGTAGACCTAGATAAGATAGTGATAGATGCAGACTGTGCAAATTTCGGGGAAATGTGTAGGTTAGTTCAGAATAGGAAACAATGAAGGTACGCGTCTAACCAGTTCCAGGACTGAAGACCTAATGATGATGACTGAATTTTTTTATTCTAAATAATATTAGCTTGACCTTTGTATCTAATTATTGCCATTAAGCACCATTTATTGTATTGTAAGTTATGTTATCAAGTTTTAAAATACCAATCTGGGAAAGCAGGAAATATTTAAAATATGCGTTGGGTTAAATATGTGATCTTAGTAATAAAAAAAAAAGAAATCGATTCTATGTAAAATATGCAGCTTATTTTATATAAAAAAATGATAGATGAACATAGAAAGATATGCTCTGGTTGGTGCGTACTAATTAATCTAGCAGTCCAGAATTAAACACTTTTATAAGCTTAGTCTAATCCTCGACACTTCACACATTTTTGAGGTTTATAATAATGAGAAAATATACAAGATTATCATAAGCTAATCTGTCGCGGTCATTTTGTATGTCGTTGTCGGTTTTCGATTGCTGATTACAAAGTAAATTCCGTTACTTTTCTAAGCCAAAGTAATTTACTATTTTGACATGATTTCTGGTAAGGTGCGTTATGTTACGGTTTGTGATTTATGTGCTTCAATTAGATACTAATTTATATAATTAAACATCAGAGCTGATGTATTAAAGATGTCTACGGTTTAGGTCGTATAATTATAGGCGTCGGTAGTGTAAAACAAAATAGGAAGGAGTATTTTGCTCAAGACCGTCATTACATCAGTGCAAGGAAATTAATGGTAATCAACTTGAGTAAGCATTTCAAGTTAATACGCCAATGAAATTGGCAGTTTTTGAACGAAAAAAGAAAAGCTGACACTTGAATTTATTACCAGTTACAAAATAATGGTACGTCTGCAAGATTAGAATTTTTTGTTAGACGTCCTCTAGTACATTTATATTCCAAACAACTGTTTTCCATTTTTTCCATAATCAAACTGCATCCATTTATTTAAAAACCAATGCTGTTGTAATACTCCTGGATGATCACTTCTATTCCACACTGTATTTCTTAACACATCTTAATACTTTGTTACACATTTTTTCTCAAAAGATATATAGTGTGTCTGTTCAAGTTTAAAAACAATATAGCTAGAACGTCAACCCCTCCTCTCTTTTTCAAACGTAAACTCTCTCGAAGGTTAGGGTTGATAGACGAGCAGTAGAGTTATGTTCGTGTTACGGGCTTGACTAGACACGGTCTAGTCCATATATTTTCGCTGTTAATGCGTTGTAAACATGATGTACATTACATAAATAAAATTGCATTTAAGTTTATTCTGTTTTATTATCATTTTTCAATAAGTGCGCATATTCATACTAAACAGTGTCTACTCTAACTTATAGGCGGCAGAGCCTCGATAAATTATGAGGGGTTCCTGTTTAAAGTTTAAGCCCAGGGTAAAGAGGATGGTACATGGCTTTGAATAAAAAAAGGACCCTCTAAAGAGATCTTCCAGCCAGCTAAGCTTCTTCAACTTAGGGCAGAGCTATGAGCTAAGGTCGTAGGATAGTATACGATAATAAAAGAATTTTTAATGGGCGCCACCGTATCTTTATGAGTGTTATAATAAGAATCAATCCGAAGATCAGATACGGAAATCTTCGAAAAGAAAAAAAAATATTCTTGACGAGTAACACATAGAAAAATGATACTTATGACTGCAAACTGGAGTAGGAACGACGATCTCGTACTATCTGAAAATTTAATCACTTCTGAACATTTTTAAACTAGGGCTACATTACAGTCTAGTCACTTTATCACAAAGAAAAAATTATAAAAAGATTAACTATTAAAAATTATACTTCAAAAAAAATTTTAAACTCAACACCAATAATATATCTTTCTTCACTACAAAAATTTCATAAGAGTGGTTGCTAGCTTCTATAAAGAAATTATTGATGATTTCAATGAAAGAAAGCTTTAAGACAACTTATTATTCTTTCTATTAATTTACAATATATATATATATATATATATATATATATATATTGCTATGCTACTACTGGAATTATCGCGCCCCTACTTTGGGCTGTTATATTATTTGCTATGTACTCTAACTTATACGCGCTCCATCATTTGAGCGACCATATTAATATTACTATGAATAAACAAGATTGTAATTATCTCCTTCGACGTTGGGCTGTCTTATTCATATTGCTATCAATTCCGTCCAGAAACTTAACTGGATTTTATCTTGAAGCAACCTTGTCTGCCAATAGCAAAATTCGATACGTTACCGCCTTACTTGTTATCAATTTCCTATTCAACTCGTAGCTCCTCCTTGAACTATTTAAATATGACCTCGGCTAGCATTTATTTGGAATTATAAAATTCAGTTAATTTCGATTTTATATAATGAAACCAATATATTATGTACAGCTTTTGTAAATTATTTGTAATACACTTTTCAATTAGTTAATGTTGTAAATTTCATTTATTAAACATCATATACTATTTACTCAAAACCCAAAGTTACCAAAAAAAACCTATTATCTTTATCAACAAAGCGTAGAACGTTCTAAACCTGTTATCATATTACTCATTTTATACGTATGCAACTTCTTTTGTTGACTTTTTCACATTCATATTATATTAAGCAAATTCAATATTCAAAATAAAAAAATATATAGAAAATAAAATGTCTTATAACTAAAAAATCTAACCTGGTCTATTCTCTTCACATCAACGCTTCCATTTGAATAAAAATTATCTTCACCCAATTCAGGATTACATTTAAATTATTGCCATTACCCTATGGACTACCATTATTAATTTATGCACCCCAATTTATTGTCGTTTCATATCAGACTTATTACTTCTTATCAATCAATTTCCTCAAACTTAGAATAGAATTCTTATTATCATTGTTCTCTGACTTGAAATCGTAGTTTATTTTTCCCTTGACTTAGAAATTGTAGTTTGTTTTTCCCGTACTTCGAAATTGTCGTTTGTTTTCCCCGGACATAGAAGTTGTAGTTTATTTCCCCGGACATAGAAATTGTGGTTTGTTTACCCCGCACATAGAAGCCGTTTAATCGGCAATTATAGTTTTCATCTTGGCACTTATTTTATCTTTCACTTTTAAAATTATTACGTATTACTTTATTTTATAGCGGCGCACTTCGGCCTTTGTTAAGTTGCAAACTGTCCCCGTTATCACTGTGCCTGCTAATATATTATTCCGTTCCCACTCTGTCAGTGGGTATGGTCTAGATCTCGTCGCTTATTTATGACCAATCAAATAATTACATTCAAAGTAGTTTCTGATGTAATTCTACACGATTCCCAATAATTGTAACCTGCTTGCAGCTGTCTTTCGTTATCAACATGCTGTGTTTTGATAGATCTAATTGCTTTTCCATAAACAACTGATGCAACTCGACTTTTAATTTTCATATTTACATGTTATTCACGCAATTTTTAATCTTCTTTCTTATCAATAATGGTTAGCTATTTGCACGCATTTACCTATGCTACCTGAAGCTCTATTTCTATCTCCGTATTAATCTAATTGTTTAGAACTCTTTTGAATGCGTGTCTAATTACACTTTATCGTTTACCTATAAATATACGCGTGCTTCCACTGAAAAATATCATTACTTGCTTTACCTAAATTAACTAAACTTTATCTACAGGGTATTAAATATTTACTATTTACTTAATGAATGTCTTCCTGGTTTCTACGCTAACTATGCGTCTTCCTATGTGTATCTGCGTCGCTTAAAACTATTTATACTTTGTATACACGGTGTTGACTGCTTACTATCTACAAACTATCTTCATTTCTCAATTCTTCACTAAATAAGTGCAGTTTTCTGCTGCCTATGGTAATTTCTCATTTCTAAATGACCTTTACTATAAAGTACACCCTTAAACAACCCCTTATCACAGCAATATATATAAATATACATCGTTTGCACAAAGTTATACGTACTGAAACTTTCGAGATAATTATTTTATTACGGTCTAGTATTAGTCTCTGATTATTTATATAAATTTTATAATTAAAAATTTATTTATATGGTTTTCATTTTTATACTACAAATTATATGTGATACCAGAATAGGATCCTTTTCGGGTTTACAATCAATAAATTAAATGCTCTGACTTTCGGTAGATTACAGAACTACATTTTTAATTGGTTTAATTGAAGGAATCAAAGGTCAAAAACACTTATTGTTTAAATTGAACTATACATCAGGTGTACGGCAAAAAATTATATTTTATAGTGTGACAAACAAATATCAACGTGTCCCGTGTTTAGTTACGAATACATTTTTGTGTAACCTTGTAAATTCAAAAATTATCATTTAGAAATTGCTTTGTGTTTTTAAGAGCATTTATGAGATATGCAACTGTTAAATCTGAATAAAATATTACGTGTCTAATTTAAATAACCATAAAAATTTTACAAAAATTTCGTGTACCAATTTAAATGAACATATAGACTTTACAACAATTATTTGTACATTCAAAGTAATGGTGCCATGAAATGAAAATTGATCTAAAATTGGGGATGACTCACCACAAACAATCTGTTAGACATCCAAGTTCGTCCACCATCTGGAGTACTTACATAAGCAGATGTGCGCGGCTGGCACATCACGACTTGACTTCTATACAAAACAACATCTGCAGAAACTTCTACCATCTCGCATAGCAACATTTAAGACTTTGTACTTGCCATACAAGTAACAACCAAAAGCGCTCCTGTGTTCCATAATAATTATATACGAAAGTTTTATCGCTCTACCATTTGATAAATTATGTGCTTACATAAAATTGCGTTCTAATAGTATAAAATTTGTGTTTCAAAATTGAACTCAAAATTTGTTTCGATTTTATTTATTAAATTTTTCGTGTATTTTAATACTGTATAAACATTTTTACTTGCTAATTGATACCTGTTACTTGATACTTGTTACTTGATACATGCTACTTAATAATTGATACATGATACTCGATACTTGATTTACTTTTTACTTGCGCTGAAAAGAAACGAGGAAAATGACTTGAAGGTAAACTTGAAAATTATTCACCTATGGTAGATATATTTCCTTTTTACTCTAGGTCGATACAACAACTAAAATGAGGCCATGGTACCCGTCGACACTACTGCACTTCTCTTTGGGACAGCATGTTTTTTCAAACCTGCTAGTCCACGTTTCAACACTTGCTTCGCTGGTTACATTCGGATGGAAAATGATGAACCTTGTCCACGAGACAATATTATTATCCAAACATGCGCAGAAAGAGGAAATTGCATCAATACACGTACAGATAGAAGAAATCTTAAATTTTATTTCGAGTATTTAAATGTAGGTGGAGCTCTATGTCTAAATTGGGAATATATTGTTACAATCTAAATTTATTATTTTCTGTTTAATAATGGATATTTGTTAAATAGATATATAGAACAAAAACGTATATTTAAGGAGCAGAAAATTGTATTCGCTACAACTTTATTTATCATCATTAGGTCGTCAGTTCTGGAACTGGTTGGACGCGTACCATCATTGTTTCCTATTCTGAACTAACCTACACATTTCTCTGAAATTTGCACAGTCTGCGTCTATCACTATCTGATCTAGGTCTACATCTACCTCCTTTTTCTTATTTCAGTTTGTAATATATCCCGTACTATTCCCCAAAAATGCCTTAGAACGTATTCTGCCCTTCTATGTCTCCTATTTTTTTCCACAGATATCCTTCTTCCCCTACTATTTCTATAACCTATTTGTTATTAACTTTGTCTGTCCATGCTATCATCCTCATACATCTGACGCACAGCATTCCAAAAAGCTGCTACAGTTTTTCTGTCTACTTTTCCTACTGCCCGTATTTCATTGGCATACTGAGCTGTGCTCCACACATGCTTTTAACAATTTTCTTCTTGTTTCTATGTTTGTTGTCTTTCATCATAGGCGCTATTCTTTTTGTTAGATGCAGGTCGGTCCCCTTCTATTTTTTTAGAATTATATACCTTATTTCTCCGACATTCAGTGGTTGTGAAGAGGGGTAAGCAGCCTGTTCTTAACTTTGGCTGTCCATGATATCTTCATCATCTTATTTTCTTTTTGTGTATACCCCAGAATATCTCTGGCCGCCATGTCTAGGCTGGATTTAATGTTATTCCATTCTGTTTCTACTTCCTTAGTATTAGATATTTTCCCGATATCTTTCAGCAATTCATTTGACTTTTTCTCGAATCTTTCTTGAATATCTTTGTCTTTTAGTTTCTCTAAGTCAAAGTGCCTTTTTCCGTTTCGTTTTTTCAAATTTTTAAATTTAAGTGCGGTCTTCATAATTACGATATTGTAGTCAGTGTCTATATCTACTTCTGGGTAGCATCTAGTTTTCTACTTGATTTCTAAACCGTTGTCTAATAAGAATGTAATCTATTTGATATCTTCCTATATCTCCTAGCATCTTCGACGTATATCGTCTTCCAGCATGTTGTTTATTACAGCCCCGCCAACGAGGTACGCTAGCCACTGACGACAGTTGGTAGCGATATTAGATAAAGTAAAAATTGACGCGCAAATTATAAATGACGTCACACAATTATATAAAATTACTCCATCACATAAAAAAAGAAACGAAGATACTACTCACATAAATTGCAGGGCTTCTTGCAGAATTACTCCATGATGTCGTCGGTGGCTTCGCTAGTTTCTCGGGCATCGGCTGCTTCGCTAATCTTTCTCGGGCGTGGGAATTCTTGAGCCCGGTTGAATTCAAATTCGATTTGTCTTCTCTTTATATGTAAATACAAATAAGGTAAGGGGTACAGGTAAAGGCACGATAATTTGGAATCACAGGAAACCTACATATCAGAAAAAGACACGATACGATACCCGACCACTACACTTGTTTACATCTCGGCGGCTAGTCCTAACGCGAGTTATGTGATCCCCCATTTGTTATACCTATAAAACTAATAAAGTTATTAGGAAATATTAGGAAATATTAGAAAAATGCAACAATGTAATTAAAAGACAATTTGTTACAATTTATATTCAGTTTATAAACGTTCCCAGGAACGGAAGCGCTACAAAGTAGCTCAAGGATAAGTGACACTGCAGATGTCAGGTCACAGACGGTCGTAGGAAGTCACGTACCGAGATTACGCAGAATAAGTCTGCAACATTGTAATTATGAATAACTTTTAAGATAGCAACTATGTATTATGAATAGAGTCAAGTGTAAGCAGACACTACGTCTGCAAGTTCCCACAGAATTGTAAAGAGGTAGGGAGATTATAAAAGGACCGGGAGCTCCACTCGCGGTCAGTTTATCAACGTTCAGCTTTCACATTGCAGTCCGTCGGTAACTCACTTGTACAATTAAGTATTAACTATTTCGACTTAGAATAATTTAATTCAAGATTGTAAAATTCCATTGTTCAAATCTGTTTAAATAAAATAAATGTGTTAAGGACCAAAGAAGTCTTTTTAAAAAGGACCGCTCGAAGCCACGAACCTTAACTCGCGTATCCCGAAAATCCCCCACTTCCTTCTTGGCCCACCGCGTCGGCGTAAATCTCGTGCAACGCACTATCTGAAGTCACGGAAATACGCGCACAAGTCTTTTTAAATTTATGGCGTGAAATTCTTACATATTAAAACTTAATTGAGAATGTCTAGTGCCGAATTTTTCGGCACGTAACAAGTTGAAATAATGTGTTTGTGATGGTTGAATTGTTTTGTCGTAAAATTCTACCAGCATATTTCCCGTGTCCTTTCTCGTGCCTAAACCAAATAAACCTACTACCGCTCCTTCACTACCTTCACCTACCACTGCATTAAAATCTCCGTAATTATTAAATTTTCATGTCCTTTAACATATCTTAGTATGTCTTCGATATCTTTGTAGATCGCCTCTACCTCTTCCTCACTGTAGCTAGAGGTGGACATGTATACTTGTATTATTGCTCTATTTACCGGTTTAGATTCTAATCTAACCATGAGTACTTTTTCGTTCTTTTGTAAGTAATGTTCTACACAGTATTCTATTTTTTTCCGCATAACTATCCCCACACCCAAATTTCCTTCCTCTGCTCCTGTATGAATTACTCTGAAGTTTCCACTCCAAAAATCCCCCGACTCTGGCCACCGAACTTCGCTGATCTCTACTATGTCTAGTGCTAACCTATTCATTTCGATTTTTAGTTTCTCTAGCTTACCTACTTGCTTCATGCTTCTAACATTCCACGCTCCAACTCGCACAATTTTCCTGACTCTTATTCTGAACTTTCCGATCACATCCTCCCCTCTTGGAGATCCGAATTGGGGACTATTTTAACTCCGAAATCTTTTACCCCAGAGAATGTCATGATTTTATTATAATTTAGATACGCTGTGTACTTGGGAGGTAATGTGATGGTTTCCCGTTGCCTTCCACATCGCGGTAGTGTGTCTAAGACTGTCAAACCGACCCCTATAGTCCCTGCCAATCTAAGTACCGAAAGAGCCGCTGCCCTCTTTCGGGGACCTGTCTTAGTCTGGTTCCTCACTAACGACCCTACTACTTTGGTTGGACCTGTAGTTTGGCTCTTTAGCTCATTAGAACACACAAGCCATTTCACCAGTTCTAGTAATCTAGAACTTCGGCAAGGTGCAGGTCCATTCGAAATGGAAAATACTTTATTATCCAACTTTTATTTTAACATAAAATTTAATACAATATTTGTGACTGTAAAAATACTACTGAATTTTAATGGTTTTAAGGGGTTTTCGAAGGACCTTTTTTATATGACAGCGTGGCGCCGTTCATGATTGATACAAATACTGTTCTTAGCTAACAAACAGGATGGCAAACACTCACGTGAATATCTTGCCTTTTCTTAAATATCCAACGAAGTGTTGAATTCTAGTGGCGAAGCGTGGCGACGGTGATGAATTCTCCATAGGGTAGATTCCGGTTACAGAAGCAATAATCAGGAGGTTTTCGCACACCAAAATAACAACATGCTAACACCTTTAGGATGAGTGATGACAGCCCAAACAATTTGGTGCCCGACTGACTTGCCGCCCGTCGAAAGTACTCGGTATACAATAAACGTCACTTTAGTAGTAAGCAGCTGAAGTTACCTACAGGGGGCAGTTCATACTGCCCACCAAAATATCCTCTATAGGCTATTTTCAAAAAAGACTCATAATCGCATGGGATTATAAAGAAATATGCGTGATACAACTAACTAATGTAACAAATTACATTAAATTCAATATAACTAATTGAATAACTAAAGAGAAATGTAAACAAGGCCAAGCCAACACAAATTAAATCAAAAATTATTGCGAGGATAAAGAGCACAATTTAATCAGGAAACGCTTTGACGCTTTAAGAACTTTACAGCCGTTTTAAGGATGACTACCCATCAGTTTCAGGGTGTAAATTTGTAATGCGAGCGAGCCGCCAACGATGAAAGGGACGGGGGCTGTCCTTATGAAGGCAAGAGTACCTATATCGATTGATTATACGCGTTTAGACTTGAACCAACAACTACGTTGACAGAGCTGGTGTAAGTACTCCTAGTGCCATCGATCCCAAAATTCTTAGTGTATAACTTGCATCAACTGCCACCGAGAAAGACGAGAAATGTGGATGTGTGACAAATCTGGACTTCGGACGCTGATTAATGGTTCCTGATCAGTAAATGGCCAGCAGTCAACAAGAACAGATTGTTAGGGTCATTAATTAGATTACACAAGAGTCGCGAGTTCAATGCAACCTCTATCTAAATAGTGAGAAATTGTAGCTCTTCGACGTTGAGAGTTTGACTTCCAACAACTCTGGCTAAATGGGCTTTTACGGATTTCACCAAACTTTCCCACATTCATCCAAAATGAGGAGCGGAGAAGGGAATAAAGTGCCATGAGATGACTTTAGATTTGGTAACGCAACGAAAATGTACTCGTAATTGGCGTGCAACGCCAACAAACTTGGTGTTGCAATCACTATAAATGGCTTGACACCTACCACGACAGCCTATGAAGCACCGAAGACAGGCAACAACAGTATCCGTAGAAATTCCTGAGACAAGCTCAAGATGAAGAGACTAGTGAATAGGCACGCGATATTCAAAAGGTAGATCTTGCTGAGTTAACGGACCAATTACTTGAAACATGGAAATTCGGTATATTTCCCATGAAGGTCTCAACAGAAATTGGCCGAGTACGATACCAACGGTAGTATTCTGCAAATGACACGACGCCCTGATACTATCCAAAAATTCTCTTAAGTCAAATAGAAACAAGTTTTTTGTGTGAAATTGCTTGATTAACAAATCTGTAAAACTATGACGACTTGAAGCAAGGCAGGATGCCTACAAGTCTCAGGAAAATTGGCGTTGGCAAGTCTGCCACCAACTTGCAAAGTTCCATTTCAGTCAAAAAACATTCCAAGGCAAAGTAATTGTTCGTCTCTGACTAATAGATAGAATTTCATCTTTAAAGAAAGTAGCCTGGACCGCTTTCACATAGACCATGAGAGCATTATGCAACTCCAAAGCAGATAGGAACAATGAATAAATCATGGTTCATCGGAACAATAAAAATTGGAGTGCAAAAAGCGATTAAACCTTGTATTTTTTGACAATACGAATGCGTTATCAACAAATTTTCTATCCAAGCAGACTCAGTCGTAACAAGGTAAGGCATGGGTTTTGTTTCCGAAAGGGTTTTTACTCATAGAATATATGAACGAAGCGCGAACCGGTCGTTCTTTTGGCAATAACAAGTATGCTGAACGTGTCCACTAAAAGGCGACAGGTAGCACATTCTGCGGAGTTGTGCTGAGACTCTCGTAATTCCAACGTTCAGTAGCCACTCATACTTGAATGTACCCAACACGATGCGCCGCAAAGGTCCTCGAAGGATAAGGAACAAAGTATATCCACGTCAATGAAAGGAGTCGGTGTAGCAGAAAATGCAATCAAGTTAAATATTTGCAAACACAGATAGTAGAAGTTCAATTAATGTAAACAAGAGTGCTACAGTACATAGTTCTATAGTTCGATCCGAGGGTATCGACAAACACTTTCAGCTATTTTCGATTTGGCAACCACTAAATGAATCAAGGCGCTAGTGGAGGACCTATACCACGATCGCCACAACAATTTCCGAAGCAGAAAAACCTATATTCTCTGGCACCTTTCTAGAGGATCCCGCAGAATTCTAGAACAGATGGAAGCCACGGACGCGTATGTACCTACAACAACCGCTCAACTCCGAGGCCAAGCAACCACATGGTGGGAAACCTACGAGATCTTCCAACCCAGCTACAACGCATTCAAAAAAATGTTCTGCACAAGTACAACAGTCCAACCATTAGAGCAAAAATAACCTACGAGTACTACGGACAGAAGCAGATGGCGTTTCAACCAGTAGCCGCCTTCCTCGGCACTAAGATGTGGCAAGCCCACCGCCTAAAGCTAGACATCAAGCGGGACATGGAGCTATTCGGGAATCTCCTCCTACTGACACTGAAGAATCTAATTCGGTGCCACGTGCCAACAACAGTATGGAAAATGGTCTCCCGCCTCACAAAAATTGAAGAAAATGTAAAAAAGGCAACAATAAGGACGACCAATCCCACACCAGCAGCCAGACGTCCACCCACAGCAGAACAACTACCAAGATGCCGCTTCTGCCCTCAAAGACACTGGCACCGAGACTGTCCAACCAGAAAGTCGGGAAACGACACGCCGTCCGAGCCGCGAAAACATACCGCCCGGCAAGGGGAAACGAACTGGGGCGACAAAACATTACTTACGATGACCCACTACCAAGGATCCCCGTCACCATACAGAAGATAACCTTCAACGCACTACTAGATACAGGAGCATGATTAGTGCATGATTAGGGAAAATCGAATACCCACAGGTTTACGGGTAGAACTCCAACATGCCTCCGCTTGTCTAGCCGAAGCAGGGACCGAAATGACAATCAAAGGCAAGTTTCGCACGCCATTCACCCTCGGAACAATGACGGACCATAAAACTTTCCTGGTAGTGGCTCAGGATGTCATCCTGGAGCAATTCTGGCCTCGACGCCAAAAAGTAGTCATGCATCACGAGCGAGACCAGCACCTCGACCTACAACTCTCCTATAGCGATCGTGGAAAAGAAGGATGGAAGTCCACAATTTTGCGTCGACAACCGGAGACTCAACACCATCACTAAGGATGAAAGCTCAAACCTACCAATAATCCATGAAACGCTACGGGACCTCGGCACAGCATCCGTATTCACTACCTTCGACATCAAGTCAGGCTACTTGCAAGTACCACTCGACCTCGAGTCCAGACCTCTCGTATCATTCACCATGCTCGATTGAGCCAGTTACCAATTTCGCGTCATGCCATTTGGACTGAAAAATGCCCCAGCCAATTTTCAGACATAAGTGGTACTTGCGGGCTACCTCCGCAAATTTGTGCTCGTATACCTGGACGACTAAATAATTTATTCAACAACTGGGAAGAGCATCTACAACACATTCGGCTCGTTCTAGAAAGGCTCGAACAACACAGACTTCACCTAGCGTTAGAGAAATGCAGCTTTGGAGTACAAAACATTATCATTCTAATCTTTATTATTTTTATATTTTTTATTTTATTACAAAAGTGGGGGAAACGTCGACCTTAATTTATAAAATGACACGGTCCCAACCCGGAACCATAAATATTTCTAATACTCTTCTAACTGCATCCAATTTAACTAATTGAGCAACTTTGTTCTAGACAATCAACATAGTCCAAGGCAGTGCAGATATATGGCCCTTAGAGAGACCGGATGGAATGCCAGCAATTCAAGCACTGGAAGTGATGTGTGGGAAGGACCATATGGACGTTCACTTATCATTTTCACAGCCGTTCGAGGGAATAGTGTCCTCAAAAGGACAACACGGTGACCCTCGTTGTGTTTATGTGCCGCCATCAACGGGACAAACGTTTTTTTCATTTCGTATAGCTTATACGCGGTGTGGGACTAAGCCCGATTTACACGGACAATTTTACGAAAATACGATAGTCGTACAGTACGACAAAGATCTATTGGAAGTATGGGATGAAGCAAAACGGTTGCGATGTGAATGGTTTAACGATTATGAAAAAACGGCTTCGAAACCTCCAATGGTTATTGCTGATTTGGATGTAATACAGCTAGACTTTAGAGGTATGTACACTTAAAAAAATTTTAGGTACTATTTGTCAAAATTCATCAAAATTTTTCTAAGAAGTGATAACGTGCCTTCGGCTTTAATTTCATACGAAAACAGTTATTAAAAGTTATATCAACTTTAGAAAATTTAACAACTTCAACTTCTATTTCATAATACAACTGAAACGTATTATTTTTTCTTGATCGCTAACCCCAAACGGTCACATTCTTTCCTAAATTGAGCTTAACTAATGCTCTCTTCTTAATACATACATCTGACTCTAGAAGTTGGGGGTCAGCAAAACAAAGTCTTCCGACGTAACTAGGGTCTATTCCTTGGGTAGAGCTATGAGCAATGGGGGTAAGTCGAAATCTATGGAGGTTACACTTAACAAAAAACAAACAGGCGCCACCAAGTCCAAATTGATTTATTTTAGGGGCATAGCTATTTTTTTAAGGGCGGACTTGGAGACCCAAAAAAAAGAGATCGCCTTCGTTGATACACAAACTTGTCTTAACAGAATAAGACGCTGTTCCTGTAAGAAAGAATAATAATTAAGTCACATAAAAATGGGAACACTATTTGCGTCCTCAAGTATACCTAAAAAGTATAGAGAATATTCTCTGCATAACGGGATCATAAAATTTTAGTTCTTATTGCTTTTTGTTTACCAAGTCTGATCAGACTCGATCAGAATAAAAAAACTTTAAATGAAGAATATTAATTTACTAATAAGAATTTTCTTGGTTTCAGTAAATAAAGTATCATTGTAATTAAATAAAAATAAAAATTTGAAGTACTTGCAAAACTGGTAGTAAAGGTTATCAACTAATCCTTACTCAAATATTTTATAATTCTATGTAACTAAAAATGCTAGAGTTTCTTTATAACCCAATCAGATCTGTGTGAGTCATTTACAAATGAATATACGAAATTTTCTCTTTAGGTTAACAAACTTAAATTTAGTTTGAAGTCAGAATAATCACCAAGATATTCTCTAATGTTATCAATAGTGGTTGTACTAAAATGCTAAACATGTGTTAGCCATTGGGCAATTGTTGACAATAGTGAACAAACAAACAGGTGATGTAATAGCAGCTGTTAAATTACGTTGAAGCCACGTGTGATCACGTATTTACGAAGCTAAGTGAAAGCAAATTTAATACTGGGGAAAACCAGCTTATTTACAGGTAAACTGAATAACAATTTTGTACGTCTAACAAACAAAATGAAATAATGTACTTTCAGAAGGAAAGTACTCAGGAAATCCTTAATTCTATTACGAACCCAAGAGCAGCAGTTGTCCCTTGATGTAATGGAAATTACCTCGCAGCGTGGGAACAGCAACTAATTATACTTGCTTTCCATGCTTTAACACAGGTGTAGGAGCAAAGCGGGTTCCTTACTTGGATCACGGCAGCATTACTTTGTAACGTAATCTTCCGTTGTCTAAATTTATTTACTAAAATAATTTTTCATTGCGTAGCCAACAAATTAAGCTTTCTAAATTGTAACTTCAAAGGGATCATGTTGTCTCAAATTTTACAGTTGCGATTTTCGACGTGGTGTGCGATATATACGTTATCCATGCAGTTTTCTAATTTCTCGTTGGGATTTCAAATGTGTCGTTGCGAGTTCAAATGGGTCGTTGCGAGTTCAAATGGGTCGTTGCGAGTTCAAATGGGTCGTTGCGCTAAATAAATTTTGTAAATTAGCTAATATGACAACGAATATACAAAATGTGGATTAGGTACTAACCGTTACTCAGGAAGTGTTTCACAAACATAGAGCGACTCGGAGGTCACTCGCCATTCTCTTAGAATGCATCTTGACGCTACTTTTAACTATCGACGAGTGCGCTCGCTGCTTTCTTGTATGGTGGGAGGTTCCGGATTTTAGTTCTCGAACCTCTCACGCGCGCGCCAGTGGCTGTGAAATTACACCGAACTCGGAAACAACTCGACTAATAATCCTTGATATTATAATACTATAAAAGTTTGATTGTTACTTGAATATTTATTTTAATTAATAAAGGTATTTTACTATTCATTATACGTTTAATGAATGGATTCTCCTACTGCAAAAATAAAATTGTTACACAACAGTTAGCGCCATTTTTATCAATTAAGGTATAATTCTACTTCATAATAATTCATAATAAACGCTGAATCTTCATTGAAAACACTCGGTTTATAAAACTACCTTGTATACAATTCAAATAGAAGGATAATTTATTGGTGTTATTCGTTTCGTCTATTTCACTGAAAATTGCATTAATTTCACTATCTATCGCTTTATGTAAGAAATAACGTAATTATTCATTATTCCATTCAATGAAATTAACATTTGCAGCGATAAGCCGAGATATCGAAATAAATTTTATATTTATGAAGTAAACATTTGATATTTCGAAATTGTTTATGTGACAGAAAATAATTTGAGATGGTTGGAGTTTTCATAGGGAAAATAAGAACGATTTTCGCATTGTTAATGATACTTTGTTGTGAACTAAACCGATTACTATTGGTGCCCACTACGTGATTCTTAGCAAGTCTAAAACTTCTACAGAATATAAAATTTCCATAACGATGTTGTTGTTTCAAATTTGAATGATCGGTTATAATATGAGAATAACTTTAAAACGAATTATTACTGATGTTATGCTGACAAACGAAGCTATTTTAGAATAAAACAGTGATTAATAAAATAAAAATTAGTGCAAGTTTAAGTATTCGCAATTATTACAAAGTGTCTAGGGTTAGTTGACTTTCGCCAATTTTAGGAATATTGTAAGTAGTCCTGAAAGTCTTAGACTAGTTTAAGTACTCGGGGATTATTTTAGGGCTCTAAGTTTTATTCTAGTTCAATTAAATTTAATTCAATTGTATTTCAATTTCAATTTAATTCCCTGGTTGGTTTTCTCGAGTCGTATTCCAGTTAAAACAATATCGACGCTAAGCAAATTTGATAAAATACATGCAGCTATTAATAGAACTTTAGTGGTTGGATTGTATGTAATTTTGTAAGGTTGATAAATCTGAAATTATTTCAAGGCACCTAGAAACAAAGGTTGAAATAACTTTTAAGATTTGTGATTTTTATAGAAGATTGTATGACAATATTTATTCTGCATATTGTATAGTGTTTTATAATTTGATAATTTTGTAATAAGAGGTAGTAACTTTTAGACTTAAATAATTAGAAATCTCACGATTTTTATAAAAAAAATTTATTACTTGTACAAGGGGCAATTTACATTTAGTAAATAACAAGTATATAGAGCTTTATTTACTTTAAGTAACGCAAATAACGATATTTTTCAGTAAAAGCACGCGTATTTAGAGGAATAATAATAAATGTAATTAAACACGTATTGAAAAGGGTTCTAATTGGTTAGAATATAATACGGAGATAAGATATAAAACTTAACAAAGCCTTGTGTAAGTGCGTAGAAACAATCAACATTTTTAATAAGTAAATGTATTTATAGATGCGTAAATAAATAAACATACATGAAAATCGAAATTGATATTACATCAAGTATTTTTGTATAATATGAAAAACGCGATATCTAAACAAACAACGGATGGTCTAGATAGCGTACAATAAGGTGTCAAATAAACACATTACATGGGAAACGAATATATTACATCAGAAAACCACTTCAAGTGCAGGATATACAAAGACCTTATTGGTTAAGATAAGCGACGGACTTGTTGAAACCCAACCCACATCCAAGTGGGTTGAGCCTATACCAGCAGCGAGAATGATAAGAGAGCTCGGTTTTAACTAAAGAAGGCCAAGCTGCGATACTCTGAATCTAAAAGTCACGCGGAATTTAATATTTAATAGTGAAAATAGATAGTGACAAGTAAGTGCTACAAATATAAAAGTTTATTTTGCCGATTAACGTGAGTAGAATTTGGGGTAATTTATTTAAACTAATAATATAATAATAGGACTTCGAGTGGATAGATATAATAATTCCGAGTGGATAGATATAAGAATCCGAGTGTATGGATAATCCTAGTTGGTTGATAATATTTCAAATGTGTTGATAGCAATAATCCTGATCCTAGTTGGTTGATAATGGATGGTATAATAATTTAAATGCATGGAAAATTCTAATTGATGGTATAATATTTCAAATATATGGATAATTCGAATAAGGGGATATTTTAAATGGATTAATGTAATACTTCAAAGCAGCGTCGACGATTTTGATATAATTTTGATTTGCGAAAAAATAAAGAAGCAAGAAATAATTTATGGAAAACAAGGGGTTTAACTAAGCAGAGCAGGTCAGATCTTATTAGTTTTAAGATATTTTTGTCCATTTTTAAATTTCATTCAATTTATATAAACTTGTGTAACAAAGTCAACAACAAACTTTGCATACGTTAAAAGTACGTAATATATAAGGAAGATATCTGGAACGTTCGAGGTTTCTTTGATAAAAAGAGTAGTTTTTGGTGACTTTAGATTGATTGCAAAGCATATAAATTTTGGGATAAATAAGACTTATGATATTGATTGATCGAGAAGTGTATTTTAATAATTTTCAAACTTGTACGTAATATTTCTTTTCATTATATGAAATTAATTGACTTAATTTTATAATTCAAACAGACAGGTAATCAGAAAGGGGTGGAGAAGAAAAAAATTGATCATCGTAACGTTGTGCACTCTGTGTAAAATAATAAAAGCTAGCCGTGGCATAATAAGTAAAATTAGTGAGATTTAAATTTGATTACGAAAACACAGAGAGGTGGAGTTGTAGTAGAAAACGCCATTGACACCGAGTACGGCGTTATCATATCAATATATATATATATATATATATATATATATATTGCTGAAAGAGTGCTATCATATTGCCTCGCTTTGGGTGTTACTCGAAGAGTGCTATGACAACGCCGCGTTGGGCGTTACAAAAATGGTTGGTATAAAAAAAACCGTACATTGAGGTGTCACTAAAAGCGTGATATGAAACAGATACTGCAATTTGTTTAACTTGCAATTGTTCACTTACCTTCGTTTAACTTTGCCTGGCTGGTTCAACAGAATTTACGGAGTTTTCAAAATGAAATAAAACGCAGCAATATCACAAAGCATTTATACTATATGAATTATTTTCTTTCATACAAAAGCATTTACAACATCGTTTCCTTCAAACATAAAATAATTTCTACAAAGTACTTGATAAAAAAATTATTGTTTCTTACCTTATTTTAAATCTACAGAATTAATTTTTTTTTTGAGAATGGTTTACCTGGTTACTATTATTTTCACGCTTGAAAGATTTGTTTTGGCCATCCAGAAAAAATCTTTGACAGATAATCTATTAAAAAGTCAGAGAATTTCGAACTCTGATCACAAATTCTCCTGGTAAAAAAAATCCCTCACACAAAAAAAATATTAGGACTATTTTAAACTAGATCCAAATACTCTAATATCAGTTAAAAAAATTAATCTAAAAGTGATACTTGCAGAATCCACAAAAATATTCCTCGTAATAAATAAAATCTTATTTTACATTGACGTCAAATCAGCTCACAATTTTTCCATATTAAAACCAGTAGTTACCAAAGTCCATTCCTGGTTAAATAATCCTCTTCAATTATTTAATAAAATCTTTAAAAATGGCTTTATCTTGAAGAACTTTCCCTATTGTAATTAATAATTTTCATGTCAAGTTACGTTTAAAACATTGCTTCTTAATTTAATTGAACCTTGCCAATATTTAATTACAATATGCTTAGTGCATACTCATATGCTACTTCCGCGTAACAACAGCTTGAGGTTAAGATAACATTTTGTGCTCGCATGAATTCCCACAATGAATCCCAATGAATAAGCGTTTCCTCTATATACAAATTTATCTGTTTTCAGAAGCTTACTCGAAAAATGTAGAACATTATGATGGTAGGTTTAATACCAAAAGCCGCACGTTCAGGGTGCCAAATTAATTGCTACGAGCTTCTGACTACAAACTCCACTGTTGTAGTGTTGATGTAATGTGTTTATTTTAAATACTACCTCTGCTTAAAAAAATTTGCCACGGCTGCTCAGCTGCTTCCTTAAATACAAAAGTAACTACTCGACAATAAAACGCTGCGACGGTAAATAGCCTAGATTTATTAGCATACCAGAAAAGAATGTACACACCAAAATTAAACTCCTCTTTCACACATTAATTATAAGTTATATATTTCCCATTTAAAAATACTCTCTCAACAATACAATTCGATATCAATAATTACCCCAGATAAATTTTTCCTTCTAATTAAATCAGAGAAAGTAATAGGGTTTTACCACATTTATTACTTTAACCTTGGTTCAATGTGAGCTCACAGTAAAACCTTAACCGTTCGTGCTAATTTTTACACATAAATACTCAAAAAGGCCCTTTTATCTTGTACATAAATCAAACAGTACAAATGCCTAAACCACTCCTTAACATAAATTCCCACATAAAATACAGTAAAAATAACTTGAAAATTTCAATCCGTACCTCTTCCTCTATTTGTCCTTTTAGTTCATAAAATTATGCCCCCAATGCACCAAGTCATTAAACACCTATTTACACACATATAGAACGAAAAGCACCAGTTATCTTGATGCCTTGTTCACCCACGGGCCAGCTACCATTGTATCGAGAACTACTGTATTCAGGAACGCCCCAATCTGGATTGCTATCACCGCAACTACAAGCTTGCAACCATATCACCAAGAAGTCCTCTCGTCTACCAATTTGATAAGACATTCAAACTCTAAACCTCTTCTACTAATACCATAAATTGTTGATAATCAACCAAAACGAACCAATTACTGGCATCTACTTTATTTCAAATTGCATACTTGACACACCCAATACGAATTAAAATACAACAGTTTTTACTTACATCAATTAGCGTACATTAATTGAACTTTTATGCAAACGTAAAAGCATTTTAGCCTACTGTCAGCTCATCGAAAATTAAAAGCGACATACTCTTGTCAAAACATAAAAGCTGTAAGTTGGTTGAAAACTAAGAGAGCCTCCTATTCATGTCCGGCGGTTTATATTTAGTTTCTCCACCCCTCAAAGCCGCCACAATTCCTCAAATATTCTTCCATACAAACATTCGTACACAATCCTTAAAATCATTTCACTCCCAACGGTCACCGTTGTCCAAAACCTGCCCCACGCTCACACACAACCTTTCCAACCGCCACAATTTTCTTCGAAAACACAAGTTTTAAGCTCACAGCAACACTCCAGTGCTAAATCGTTTGTGGTATTCAAACATATTACTCCAATAACATTGTGTATATCTACTCCAACTGACGAAAATTACCGTTTAAACTACGCCTATCTTGACATTTGTTATTTTCATCCCATTTCTGCATACGTGCTAAAATCACCTATTTCTTGCTTTGTTTTCAATCTCCGTTGTACAACGAACAACTGCTACCTCCTCTATTAACTTTGTGTATTCACACAAGTCAACAAACGCTAACGTTCAAACTACGCCTATCTTAAAACGTTTTATTTTCATCCCACTTATACATATGCTATCGAATAACCTCTCTCTGTTACCTTGTTTGCAAGCTTCGTTTGCAACGGACAATAACCCACTCCAACTGAAGTTCCATATCGTTTTAAGAAGCTATACATTTCTTTAATTGACATCGTAACTAATAACTCCCTGGAATTTACTATTGTTTGTGCAACGTTATCTACCCTCTTAAATATATGGAAAAATAGGTTCTTCGAAGCATGTTTAAAACTTCCAACAAATAATATAACCGTCAACTTTGCTATCACTTAACACTACTTGAAAATTACAACGGCTTGAAATAAAGCTAAAGCTTTTGAAAATATTCCTACAAATTATATACCAAATGCCATGCTTTTTATCTATTTAAGTAATTATCTGTAAGAATTCAGCTAAATTACATTTTACCTTCTTGAAATTTTTTGAAACAACTTAAATTGTAAAACTATTGACTTTAAAAACGCGTCTCAACGTTGTTTGTTATTTTCACATGCTGAACCACGGAATAAATTTTTCCAAATGACTAATTAATGCCTTTTGACCCCAAATATCACAGTAATATATATTGCTATAATATAATCTTTTTCAAGCCCCATGTTGGGCGTCAAATTCATTGCTGTGATATAACCTTACGATTGAGTGCGCAATTTTTTTTATTGTGAATATACCCTTATTTCATTTAAGCCCCACGATTGAATGTTATTTTTATTGCTGTGAATCACCCCTTACGTTGGTGTGCCCTTTTCTTTGCTGTGAATATGCCCCTTTTATATCCTGTAATTCCATGAATTTGTTTCCTCGCCTAGCGCAAAAAACACAGAATGCCCTACTTCACAACAATAAAGATTGTTTAACCCCTTTTCTTTCTATCACCTCTGTTAAAATAATTTAAATGCAGCAATCCAAAAATTACACGATATAATGATCGATAATATGTACAGTTTTTATATCAATGACTTATTGATTTGTTCAACATTCAAAAATTAGCCCCTGAATAAAATATTAATATTTATTTTTTCCACCAAATTTATATTTCCTGAAAGCCAGCAAAAACATCTCTGTAATTACTCTTGAGTACCTTTTAAACGTTCAAACGGTGCTTATCTATTTTTCAAAATCTCAAATGACTTTTTTGTTGACCCTTACAGATATTTGATATATAGAAAATATCTTTTACTAATAATAAATAAGATCTCTAACCTGTGTTTTCCTTGCTTGGAATTGCCTCTGAATATCGGTGGTCAGCACCCCTTGGTTGTTACAGCTTGACTTGTTTCACTTGTTGACCAGAACGATTTATTAATGATTGCTTTAATTCTTCCCTCGGATTTCTGGATTAACTCTTGAGTATCTTGTAGTCCAATTTGAGTACCTTCACGTTTTATAATATTTTTCGAAGTATATTTTAGATATTTAATTAAGACGTTTATTTAGACGTTTAATTAGATAGTTGATTAGGGGTATATTTGGACGTATAATTGGAGCCCTAAATTATTAAATATTAGTATAAATTCAATTTTTAGTTTACCTTACGTTTTAAGCGTAAAACGGCTATTTATCGTTGCATAAATTGGCACTTTTACTTTTCACAATTTTTAATAATTTATTGACTTTCACTAAGTTTCACTTGTACGTAACCTTTCACTTTAAATTGACGTGGTTCGTGCCTTGTTAAAGAGATACTAAATGTTTACGAGTTCCGTATGGTATTTATAGACTCCACCTATCCACGTTCTAATTGGTGTGTTTGTTAATCAAGGCTTGTACTTTGCGCCTATCTCTGTAGAACTCAGTATTTCTCAAACTTCCCTGGTTTTAATTGTTATTCCGTCATTCAATCTCGCACGTAGACGTGCAATATTTCGCCGCATATTCTCAGAATTTCCAAATATTCATTGTATCTTGTCACGTCTTTTATGTTTGTGTCGATTATAGTCCAAACCTTATCGCATCACGAACCGCCTGTTATATTGTTTGTTACTCCAAATATGTCGATTTTTATGCAAAAATCATATTCCTAGTCACGTACTCAACTTTCTAATAATGACGTATTTGAATGCGTTTGCTTATTTATGCGTTGACATTTTTAATGAAATTGTTAAATACCTAAAATGCCAGGTTGTTTATCTTTCCCGATTACGTGTTTATTTTGATGCAATCCGTTGCGTTTAAAACCTTATCTTTACTCGTTTCTTTCCAATTCTGGACTTGTATATTTAACTTAAACGTATTATACGACGTACACATTATTATTTTAGCTAAATAGTATTTGATTATTGCAAAATGAGCTTCTTTCTTATGAATTAAAATGGTTATAATTTATATGCAGTGTGCTCGCTATTGACCTTTTGTCATATATATATATATATATATATATATATATATATATTGCTGTCAATCGCCCTAAAGAAATTCTCGCCCCACTGATTCGGTGCCATAAGATTGCTGTGGACTCACCAAAATTCGTGCCCCATCGTTGTGCCGTCCATAAGAGTGCTGTGGATCGTGGGGACAGTCTCTGGAACTCCCTAAAACCTATTCAAATTCTAACGTTCGGCTGTCATAAGATTGCTGTGGATCGTGTTTATGGGTTTGACATCGCTCGTGTCAACACTGATTTTCAAAAAAAAACAATAAAAAAATTTATAAAAATATTCTTACCCGTTTATTCTACTGCAACAATCTTCAGCAGCTTCCCTGGCTAGCTCAGCTGTGCCTCTTCTCGGATACTTAAATTTACAATCATTCTTCCTTTCCACTCACACATCATTCAATATAACCCCAAATTAATTCAACAATCATACAATCTTTATTTACCGCTATTTACAAACAATTATTCACAGATATTTACAGTTCGATACACTAATTACCACTCAATAAGTGCTATTTTTGTAAAGTCCTTGTTTTAAATTTTTAATTTCAAACACATTTAATACAACAGGAGTAAATGGGCCCCAAAAAATACTCTATATTTATTGCACACTGAAGTATGGTGAGCTTATAATAACCCAGTTTATTAATGTATGCCTTTTACCTTGCATAAAATTGCTACAAAACAAATAAACCCATGTACCCTTAACAATCCAATTTAAATTCGTAATGAAATTTAGTAAGCTTTACATACACCTTTTTTTCAATATTTAAAATTCTCTAATAATTGTCAAGTACACGTATCTTTTCCAATACGTTAAATAACCATAAATGACCCCCAAAGTTCACTCACACATCACAAATAATTCTAACAGTTTATCAAATAACAGCAAATTCAAATGAGTTACCTGGAAAATGCTTCAAGTCCCATCTCATTCGATGATGCTTTATCCTTCAGAACCCTTTGGCTTCGTGACTATGCGCTCTGATCCACCAAATATTTATAGATGATAACCTCAGCATACGCCAAGCTCCGTGCTACCAATTACCATTCCATCCCAACATCCAAATTCACGTACATTATACTTTTGTTTATTGCTTTATTAGCTTATTCTGGTATTAGTTGGACCTCGGTTAATTTAATTCACTCGACACTACACACGTTAATAACTACAAGGCCTCAACTTACCACGTTATAAGTGCTAATACTATTTTTACTGAATTATACAAATTTTCAATACTCACAAACCTCTAATATAACCTCGGTTGATTATTATACGTAGTCTAAAGCGATGAAAATACAAAGAGAGCCCTATTAATTTTCTTAGAGTATTTATACAATTCAAAATGCCACCTCTCGGTCACTCTTCACGCGAAATACTTCATTTAAAATAATATTTCTGCAAATTTTAATCTAACTGACTTAAACCTTCCAGAAATTTACCTTGTGGACGCGCAATTTAATCTAAAAGAGCGCTTTCACCTGTCGCGTGTTCGTCCGTTGTAAAACTATCTATTTCAATCAATGATACAGTCCTGTGTCGTCATAAAACTCCGCCTGTAATAGTTTTATCTCTGTCTTATGCATATTAGATGTCGCGTTTGAAACCCCAATTGAGTTATATAAAATCGATATTGCTGACCGCGTCGGGTGACTCCACCTGGATTGAATACGTGCGTTTTTAGAGCCAATGCTTTTATATCCGTCTTTATCTGTAGCATATTATTGATCGTGCATTCCTTCCGCTCTTTAAAAAACTTTGTTAGCTTGTTTATTCGAAGCAACTGACGGTTGGAAATATTTTCTTTGAAGCCCGCGTTATTATGCATATAAATTCGACGAAGGTAACCTTTTCAAACATGCAGGTGTTCTTAATTATTGACCGTTTAAACAACAATTCTAGGAGCTAATATTTCACGCTATTCGATACAATTGACGTCCTTGTCTGCTACCACGAACCCTTTTGCCTTCGGATTATTGATTTTCTATACCCTGGTGTGTTTCTTAATGCTATTACACCGTTGAATTAAAATAAATTAAATTAATTATGCGTTTTATTTGTTTTTAAAACTGATTTTCTTTTTGAACCTATTACTTTTCAATCATTAATTATAAAATTTACGTCAATACGTGTCCGTTTAAATTAAATAAATGAAATAAATTTTGCGCGTAAATAAATTGTTTGTTTCTCTATACAGGGTGTTTGAAATTGCATTGCTTACCCCAAATTTAACCCTTTGAATCTATAACAATATATATATATATATATATATATATATATATATATATACACATATTGCTGTAAATAACCTGGTACAACCGTCCTGGTCAATATAAAGATGCAACGGATATGCTTGCTGAATAGAAAATGTGAATCCTTACCTAACTGTGCCCGTTTTCTCTTTAGCTAGCCCAGCAACAAATACGCTGTAAATTTTAGGAAGATAAAATGAAACAAAAAAATCCCAAGAAGCACTTATGAACAATTCTCTATATATTCAATAAATATTTTTTTACACACATTATCTAAC
This sequence comes from Platerodrilus igneus, assembly GCA_036346225.1. Taxonomy (NCBI): domain Eukaryota; kingdom Metazoa; phylum Arthropoda; class Insecta; order Coleoptera; family Lycidae; genus Platerodrilus; species Platerodrilus igneus. The sequence continues at coordinate 7,435,625 of JARFIW010000244.1, forward strand.
AAATCTACTTACACCCACAGATATAAAAAACGCTTGTAAATGCAATTTACAGCTTACGTTTAGAAATAAACAACATTGTATCACTAATTACGTATTAATACGATCTTTAACTAATCTTTGCTAATAATTAGAAAACCTGACATGTCAGTCACAAAATTTTCAATCAAATTTTTATCGATAATTTTAATGTTTTTCTATTACACCGTCTCAATGTAGCTGATCAGCGACGTAGAGCAGAAACTTTGTAAAAATCCTAACACCTCGAGATCTGACCTCAAAAGTGCTAAAATAAACTATCTATTCACAAATAATTTTCCATACGTAAAATAGAAACTTATACTAGCTTAATCTACTTAATAATACATGAATTGTCTCTTTAGGTTTGAAACAAAGTTATACTTGCGCTTTGGATCATCAAATTCTTACTGATATTCTTGTCTCTATTACCACCTGTCTTTGCGGATAATCGCTATTTAAAAGATCATTTCCTTTGGAATTAACGACATAGAAAAATTCCTGGTTTTAAATTTTTAGATTTCCATTTTTAATCAATCTTCCTTCGTCGACGTATTAGTTTTAAAAAGTACATTTATTTTTAATAGATTAAAAATAACTGGCGACCTTGCACCGAGATAATTTATTAATTGTATTAAAGCGATAAATTGTCGTTGTACGTCTTAAAATAACGGTCTATCAATTATGGAATGTTGAAGTATTTATGTTCAAACATTGAATTACTAAAGAAAGAATGAATCGCTTTCATTACTTCCGCCTTTATATACTAAAGTTGTAAATACGTCATCTTTTCGATTATCTTCTCGAAGATGACCATCCCCATGATGTAACAATCCACCGCAATTTTGCGTTCTTATCTCTTTAATAAAAGTTTCCCATCCTTTATTAATGAATTAATCTAATTGTTGTTTATCACTCTCCCCTTCGAGTCTCTGTAATAATTATAGCAATTAAAACTCGTTATGTTATCTGGTTTTATGGTCTTTCTCGGTTTTGTTGCTTTCTGCGAATTGGTTCGTGCATTCACACAAGATAATTAGCTTGCTAACGTAAATATAATTTATTCTCAAAAAGTCAAAAATTATATGCCTTTCAAAACAGTGTATAATGTTTATTAATAGTATATTACATTACTAGTGTGGAAAGTGACCCATTTCACACGAGTGGAAGAGTATTGTCGCACGAGGCGTAAGCCGAGTGCGACTATTCCATAAGTGTGAAATGTCACTTTCCACGCGAGTACTGTACACTATTTTTCCGACGACCACCACTAGAAACAAATACGAAATAGTTATTTTTATGTTTATTTGCAATAAATGTGTACACAATAATGCAAGACAGACAGACAGCTATAAAATTTATTTGACGTTTTGATGTTGAAAATTCGAACGCCTACTTTGTTTTTGTCTTTATAAAATCCGCAAATCTGTTGCTTTTAGCGTATGCATTCTCAATTTTTATTGAAGAAATCATTTCAATTACAAACTAATAAGAGTAATTACATCTTTAGGTAAAACGGAAACTGTCAGTATCGATTTACCTATGAGTATTTTAAACTGTTATTAGCCAAAACGAAACGAATGAATACAAAAAGATAGAAATCGGTAGTCGTTTGGGTTGCCTAGGTAACTAGCATACTAACATCAATCATATCACTCTAGAGTTGAAAAGTATTTCAACACTAGAGTGATATGTACTTTCGCACTCTAGAGTGATATACTTTACTTTCTACATAAATAAGTAGTGTGTAATCTGTTGTTTTCACAAGTGGTCGTCGGAAAAAGATATTTTTAAAGAGGATGAATGCATTATGGAATTTACAGTTTAGAAAAGTACGGCTTTTTATATTTTCGACGTCTAAAATGTGTTTTAAATGGTATATTTAAAAAAAAATAAAACTTGGCATTGAAATTATTTAGCATTCTTAAAGACACGTTCAACACGTTTTACGGTCTTCATAAATGCAGTAAAACTAATATTTCCTAGAATACATATATACACACGAAGGGCCGTTCGGGGTTTTTGGTAACTGCATGGTACTTATCTTATTGTAATTTAATTTACATAAAACGGCAGCTAGACAAAATGTGTTGTAACTACTGTAAGATTCTGTATTAAGGCTAAGTAAGCATTGGTTCAAAGAACCTAAGAATGTGAGTTAAAATCCAGACTGAAGACATTAAGAATTTTTGTTTAAAAAACATCGCCCGTCAATCACCCACGAGTCCATAAAAGAAAGTTTTCATTATAAAGATTTGTAACTGCCCGGTTGGGTTTATAATCTGTATTGCAAAAAAAAAACGTGCAAAACCTACACTCGAAATATAATAAACCAGTTCAACAAACGCTCAAAGAAAACCCATTATGAAATATAAATAACTTTGAACGTGTTTCTAGCATTCAAAGATAACACAGCGGCTTTATCTATTATAATTACACTATGGCATTTAACTGCAATAATAATGAATACTAACGTATCATAGGCGGCTCATATAACTGAGCAATTTTTTCAAACGTGAAACAAATATTTATTAAAACATGGTACAGGGTGCAAAATGCAGAAAATATTCAAACTATCAAATGAAACGTAACAACCCGCCAAATATTATGTAACATCAAGTAATAATACAGTATTGCCCGAAATAAACAGTACTGAAATTGTAATTGTTTTGTATATTTAAAAAATACATATTATTGACACTTTATTATATGTTCTAAATGTGCACCTCCTCGTTCGAGACAGACTTCATAACGATGTTCTAAGTTTCTGGTCATGTTATTGAATAAGGGTTGTCTCAGGGCTGCGAAGAAGACTCTAACGGCATCCTTTAATTCATCGATGGTTTGTGGTGCCCGTTTGAAAACGGCATTTTTAGCCATGCCCCAAATGTATGCGTCTGGAGATGTGAGGTCTGGAGAATGTGAAGGATAAGGGAAGTCAGTAAATCGTGATATGAATTTGCTTGGAAAATGTTCTTGAAGAAATTGACGAATTGCGGCAGCAGTATGGCAAGTTGCCCCGTCCTGCTGAAAAAATTGGTTTCGAAATGCCAAGTTACGTGCACGACAGAATTGACGTAGATCAGGGATAAATCGTGTTAAAATTTGTCTGTACCTCTGTTGATTAAGTGTGACTTGCCTACCATTCTCTTCGATAAAGTACGGACCAATGATTCCGTGTCCGGAAACAGCACACCAGACACTCACTTTTCACTATGTAAAGGAACCTCTTGAACCTCATCGGGTCTGGCAAAGCCCAGAAATCGATTTGTGCGACGATTCACATAGCCTGACAAGTGAAAATGTGCTTCGTCTGAAAACCAAACATTTTCAAAAATTCAGGATTTTCATACTGTAACGCGAGAATTCTGGCGCAATATTCCACTCTACTGCGATAATCCCGAGGATGTAGTTGTTGATGTACCTGAATCACATACGAAAATGTACCCAGCTCCTTCAGGATTCTTTGAAAGGAAGTTCTTTTAAATCAAGTTGTAACGCTGTCCTTGCCTGGCTGACTTTCGGATTTTCTAAGATTTGCTCAAAACACGTTCATGGTTATTGTTGTTGTTAACTGTCCTGGGACGCCCTGAGTTTCCTTTTCGTTGGCACAATACACTACCTGTATTTCTAAACTTTTCAATAACCTTCAAAATTACAGCATTACTTGGAGAACGTTTATTAAACCTTTGTGTGAATTGATCAGACACGTATAGCAAACTTGCACCATTACGTCGGCCGATTCCGTATGAACGAAAATAATGCTCTACCAGAAACACTTTCTCCTCTGTACTTAACACCATTTTTAACAATTAGGCCCTACTAATTACTTGTTTGAGGTTTACTTGACAGGTCTATACTAGCTAACTTGAGTGTGACAGCGCACGCATAAAAACACCGCCAACTTAGTTTCAGTACTGTTTATTTCGGGCAATACTGTACATTCGCTGGAAGAATTACAAACAATGTGGATTTATCCATTTAGTAATTGGAGTATATAAAATGACGAATTTCCATTCAGGCAGTAGAATTGGAGGCATTAGATTATTATTAGAGAAATTATTTTTATGCCTACAAAGAGGTGTTGATCGTTAAATTACAGTTGATCTTCATGTTCTTTTTTTTTGTTATATTAATATATATTTTCATATTATAGGTGACAACGTTGACTGTTGGATGGAAATTCAGCATGGAAAAGGACCTTGGGCACCTACCGTAAGCGGAATTGTACCTTTAGGATCTACGCTTACCCTTGTGGTTGCAATCAATGATTATCGAGGTAAGTCCACCCACTGACAACTTTTATATTAACCCCGTCTTATTTAAGGTGAATTTGATATGAGGGTCAAGTCTTGTGTCGCTTCAGATGGAGGCGGACATGTCATTCAACTATCAGATGAATTTGGCTGTGTTCTACGTCCAAAAATGATAAGTCGATTTCTCAAGGCCAGAGGTGCTGATGAACGAGCATCAGTAATCACTTACGCATTCTTTCACGCGTTTAAGTTTCCTGATGCGTTAAGTGTGCATATCAAGTGCAAAGTTGAAATATGCCGACATGGATGTTTGGATCACTGCCAACTTCAATCTGGTAAAGGGAATATAGAATCGGATCTGTTCCAGTATACAAATCCACTGGAACGTAAGGATGGTAGTAAAGTGTCACCTGATCCAATTGATCAGAACGATGATGATGCTGAATATGACGACATCGTTCAAGAAGGGGATGAAGGTGCAGCTATAGGTAGTAATATGGGTTCGATAAAAATTCCAGTTCAATCGGATAAAAGCAATAAGCAAGCTACCAACCCATACGAAGTTGTAGAGAAGCATAATCCTGTTTTAAATTTACCAGAAGTTCCTGATAAAGTAAGTGCCTAGTAGGGAGTATTACATTAGGGCGCCAGTTAGTTGTACAGCCTCAAAGACGCAAAAAAGATAAATAAGAATTTAAATCACATCTTTAGTTTTATCGTATCCAATTCTTGTCTAAAACCTATAAGTTTCGTTAGTCCTGCTTTGTGCTAAAGTTGAGAGGCGCGAATCGATAGCTCTTCAAAATTTGCGTCCGAGGGTTTCGGAGTTGGGGGCGCGGGCGAGTGGTAATTCGGTGGAGAATTTTTGCGTGCGTTGCATAGGCCGGTTATTGACGCGAAAAACCATTAATTTGGGGAGAAATAAGGGTTTTCCGGGAAAAGATTAATTTGGAGCGACATATTCGCTAACGTGTTAAAAAAGCTTGAATCCCTCAAAAATTGCCGATCTCAAAAGCCGAACGGGCTATGTGACGAGGTCGGCAACTGCTCGGTTAGCGTTGGTACGAGAGAGAAGAAAGATCGAGTTGGTTTCCTAAATTCGTATTCGGACGTTAAAAAATATCTAATATATACCAAACAACGCTATTCGTATTCTAAAACCTAAATTATTAACAGTTTGCAAGCTGGTACTATAGTATTTTCTTAAAACAGTTCTTAAAATTTGTATAATTATTTCGATAAACGCCAAACACAGGTAGCGAAATTCGACGGAAGCGAACGAATATGTACCTTCAAAATCTGTGATTACACACCTCTTCTTTCAAATTTCTCAAATTTAAACTTATAAATCATCTAATATCACCTAAGAGTACCGAGAATTGACTAAAATTATACGACAACATCGCTTTTGAATATACACCAACTATTTATTTGAAAAATAATTACTTATTACATTTGACGTTTATTTACGGAGTCGCCCGAACAATTACAATAGACCGTGATTTATTCCTAAGACGATGTATTTCTTATGTGGCATTAAGCATAGCAAGTATACAACCAACGCGATTTCAATAAACATCACCTCGACAGCGTCAAAGTCTACTACAACAAGGTGGTCTTGATCCGATCGACTCCCCAAAGTGATTTCGACAAAGTCTACTAGGGCAAAGTGATCTTAATCCGATCGACTCCCAGAAGTGATTTTGACAAAGTCTACTAGGGCGAAGTGATCTTGATCCGATCGACTCCCAGAGTGATTTGGACAAAGTTTACTTAGGCGAAGTGATCTTGATCCGATCGAATCCCAAGAGTGATTTCCACAAAGTCTACTAGGGCAAAGTGATCTTGATTCGATCGACTCCCCGAAGTGATTTTGGCAAGATCTACTAGGGCAAAGTGATCTTGATCGGATCGACTCCCCAGAGTGATTTTGTAAAAGTCTGCTAGGGCGAAGTGATCTTTATCCGATCGACTCCCTTAAATGATTTCGACAAAGTCGACTAGGGCGAAATGATCTTGATCCGATCGACTCCAAAGTGGTTTCGACAAACTCTACTAGGCCGAAGTGATCTTGATCCGATAGAATCCCGGGAGTGATTTCGACAAAGTCTACTAGGGCGAAGTGATCTTGATCCGATCGACTCCCCGAAGTGGTTTCGACAAACTCTACTAGGGCAAAGTGATCTTGATCAGATCGAATCCCGGGAGTGATTTCGACAAAGTCTACTAGGGCAAAGTGATCTTGATCCGATCGACTCCCCAAAGTGATTTCGACATGATCTACAAAGGCGAAGTGATCTTGATCCGATCGACTCCCCGGAGTCTACTAGGGGGAAGTGATCTTGATCGGATGGACTTCATGGAGTGATTTTGACAAAGCCTACTAGGGCGAAGTGATCTTGATCGGATCGACTCCCCAGAGTGATTTTGACAAAGTCTGCTAGGGCGAAGTGATCTTGATCCGATCGACTCCCCTAAGTGATTTCGACAAAGTCGACTAGGGCGAAGTGATCTTGATCGGATCGACTCCCTGGAGTGATTTTGACAAAGTGTACTAGGGCAAAGTGATCTTGATCCTTTTTCAAGTGGTTCCAAGTGGTTCCAAGTAGTTTTAAGTGGTTCCAAGTGGTTCCAAGTAGTTCCAAGTTGGTCCCGGTGGGTCCCCGTGGGTCGCCGTGAGTCCCCGTGGGTCCTGACGGTTGCCGACGGTTTTCGATGGTTTTCGATGGTTTGCGATGGTTCCTGATAATTCCCGGTGGTTTCCAGAAAAAAAAGGCGAGCCGCTAAGGGGCGGGCCGCTAAGAGGGCGGGCCGCTAAAAGGGCGGCCCCGTAAGAGGACGGGCCAGTAATAGGGCGGGCCGGTAAGAAGGCGGGCCGGTAAGAAGGCGGGCCCGGTAAGAGGGCGAACCGGTAAGAGGCGGGGCGCGAAGCGAAAAAGGGAGCGCAGCGCAAAGAGGGCGGAGCGCAAAGAGGGCGGAGCGCAAAGAGGGCGAAGCGCAATGAGGGCGGGGCAAAAAAGACGGGGCATAAAAAACGGGGCGCAAAGATGGAGGGACGCAAAGAAGGCGGGGCGCAAAGAAGGCGGGGCGCAAAGAAGGCGGGCGGCAAAGAGGGTAGGGCACAAAGAGGGCGGGGCCCAAAAAGGGCGGTGCGCTCAAAATAGTCCCGTAGGGACTACAAACCGCTTCTAGTATTACTATAAAATACGAATTATTATTGCCAGGTCATCATCTAAATCTCATATTTAACAAATAAGTTGTGCGTAAATCATATAAGTAGACATTCAACGCCGATTCTAGTTCACTCAAGGTCAAAACGCCACCTAAGAATAGAAAGTAAAAATATTTTCAAAATAATCATTTCATAAGTCTAAGGTGATGGCCTATAAGTTTAAAATGTCACGTGCACAGCTACACGTTGCAAATGAACAGTATCAACCAAAAAGGTTTTTTGTAGACCAAGAGTGCATATGTTATTAGCTTACCGCATTAATATTATGAAATCGGAGGTTAGTTGCCAACCGTTTAATACAGAGAACGCATGTGTTGTATTAAGAGACGACCGACAGAAATTTCACATGTACTTTACTGCATTAAACGCATTGGCTCGTCACCCGTCTGTTTGGTAAGGTAGCCAAGAGTAATCTGCCAAACGTAGCGTTCGTTTCACACCAACTTGTGAAAAACCCCTCTTCTATATCGCACGTTCTGATTAGTTGAAGCAATAACGCACATTACTTTAAAGCACGAGAAAATGTCTATTCGGCAAAATATTTATAATAAATTGTAAAGTTATTCTTGTAACAGTGCTTGTATCTGAAAACCACATTTAAAATGCTAGCTAAATTATGATGGGAAATATATTTCCAATTTAAAATTGGGAATCCTCTATGTTTAATTATTGAAATAAGGCGCGTGAGACCAAAGAAAGGACGTAACAATCGCGACAAAGCTTCAAAAAAGAAAACCTAAAGAGAAAAAGCCTTTATGGCGAAAACTCACCTAAACGGAAAACTTATATTAAATAATGTTATTATGCGCCACCTGGTTTTTAAACCGTAGCAATGCTTGTGATACCAGTAAACGAGTACAAGTAAACACTCGATCAACAGACCATCTCATCTGAGCGCGCAAGAGTATTTTTGCAGTCACATCAACCGCACAAAGTTAGTCGAATCTGGTTTTTAAACCGTAGCAATCCTTGTGATACCAGTAAACGAGTACAAGTAGACACTCGATCAATAGACCATATCATCTGAGCGCGCAAGAGTATTTTTTGCAGTCACACCGACCGCACAAAGTTAGTCGAAGAGTATAAGATTTGAGAACTTCAAACTAACATTTAATTTTACATTAAAACTAAATACAAGATTTGATTTCATCATTACATATTCTTGCATACAAATTTTCATATATACCTTTAAAGTATTCTATTAAATCAAACCAATTACAACACTAGCTACTAGCAAGATAAAGACAAAATATATTGCGGCAATAAAAACGTTTCGTTAACAAATTAGCCAGTACTACTGCGTTAACGATACGTAATTTATTTTAATCCTACCCTACTAAAATACAACGCTAAAAAGCAGGTTATTCTTCTCATTTATACAATATATTCTACCTTTGATTGTTAATATCAAAAGTTCGAAACAATAAAAAGTGAAATTCTGAAAGATATCTTTAAGGAAAAAATACATAGATAATTTTTGCTTAAAGCAAGGGTAAGAAAGGTAACATCTCAAAGATAATTTCAAAAGAGAAAGACATGCAACTAACCATTTATGGTAAAGTCTCCAAGATAATTTCAAAGAGAAAGATAAGTAACAAATCATTTGTTGTTCGAAATATTAATAAAATAAGATAAAATCTCCAAGATATTTTCAAAAAAAAAGATAAACAACTAATCACTAATGGTTTAGCCTAATGATAAGGTAAGATTTCAAGAAAAATTTGAAAGAAAAATATAACAGATAACAATTATTTTGGTTCAGAGGTTTTACACTTGGCAAGGCAGACGGCTCCTTCTTCAATATATATATATATATATATATATATATATATATATATATATATATGCCGTGGTACTCGGGTAAGCTCCTAGTCAACCATAAATATATTCGAAAATATTTATAAAATTTTCAAATTCGAAAATAGAAAATTTTCCAAAAATTAAATTATACAAAAAAATATTCTTACCCGTTTTCGACTTTTCCTCGGTTGAATGGCCTTCTTCAACTGCTTCTGGCTAGCTCATTAGGACCTCCTCTTGGATATCTATTCACTCTCATATTCTATCATTCTCGCACTCTCCCAATAAAACCACATAATACACAAACATACAATCTTTTATTTATTCCTATTTGCAAATGCAATTTCAATATTGTCCATATTTTATTATTCACGTTACACTTCAGTAACTCTTATTTTGTAATGTCTTTTATTTAATTTTAAACTCATCAAACACATAAAATGTACGCGGAGTAAATGGACCTTGAATAATACCTTCTCTAAAATTCCTTTATTATAATTTATTTATTTATTTTAATAATCTACGTAAATTGTGGGGTATGGTGAGCTCATAATAACCCAACTACTTCTGCATAATGTATGCCCCTTTACGGTGCATACTCTAAAAATACAAAAAACACAAAGCCATGTACTCTTCACAAAATTTCACGTTCTGATGGAACGTTTAAAAGCTTTCTAGACACCTTCAATTTCTAGTAGAATACCGTAATAAAGTTATTTACACAAATTCTGTTCAATACTCCAATAATTCACACTACCTTGAAAAACACTCTCATACTCTACCCCAATATTTACACTTTATAGAAATCACAATTTTAAATCGTTACCTGGAAACTCCGCTCTGTAGATGATACCATGTAATTTTTCTCCCTGGTCTGCAGGTCGTTTCTCGCTATGACTAGACGAATTCCATTTAAGTTGATCCGCCAACACCTCCTTCTCGGTGTATCCAAATTCCAAATTTCATTTCACAGTAATCTACGTACTTAATGTCCCGACACGAGTTGATTAAAAATTATAGGTGGTACCTCTATTAAAATAATCTCGGCACACTAACCGCGTTTTAAATAATTTAGAGGTTACCACTAAGCAATACAATTAAAAATGATTTGTTAATACTTACTACCTCGTGTCAACTTTTATACGTGCTTTTGGGACGATCGAAATTATAAGGCACGAAGTTAAAAGACAAGAGAGGAGACAAGAGCGACAAGAGACAAGAACGACAAGAGAGCAAGTCCTAGTTCTCTAGAGTATTTATGTCTTTCCAATGTAACCTCTCCAGGCCCCCAGTTATCCGAAATCCCGCTTACAACAACACATTCTCACAATTTTGCACTCAACTCCAATTTCAAATCTGCGAATTTCCGTACCTCGTTATAAAATTTTAAGAAAATTACGCTACACTATCCTCGTGTCTATATCAAGTCGAACTAACATAACCACCAATCGTAGACCCAATGACGTTTCTTAAATCCCTCCTATACTATTGTGGTCTCATGCTTATACGTTTTCTACATCTCTGTCTAACCTTGCTTGAGTGGTAGAAAAATCAATATTCTTGTTTGTTCACTGTTTACACACGTGGACTGTCTACGTGCGTTAAATAACCCCTTCATTAGCATTTCTATAGAACGCATGCGACGGTTTTACAATATACGTAGAATCTTTGTTTGTTATCTGCAGAATTTATTGGAACTTGACATTTAAAACTACGCAGGTGTTCAATCGTAACATTTTAAATAACTCTTCTACGAGCTGGATTTTCCACGTATTTCAACTTTCCTGATATATTTGTACGTTAGCAACGCGTCTCATCTTTGGTATTATTGGGTTTTTAAACGCTTTTATGCATATTATACATCAATAACCGTTCACTTAAATTCAAATTAATTAATAAATTAATGGCATTGGCTTCTACTATTTAATTTCTTTGCAAACCTATTTAAATTTCATTAATTATTTCTAAAATTTCGTTAATACTTGATACTTAAAAATGAATTAACTAATATAACCTTCGCACGTAATTTCTGGTTGTTCCTTTATACAGGATGTTTTGAAATTGTTTCTTTGATATTTATTTTTATCTTTTAAAACCACTATAATATATATATATATATATATATATATATTATCGTGTTAGTTATAGATTAAGAGGCAAAGATAAGTCAAGAAAATGAATTTGTAACGAACGTGTATATAGGAAATAGGAATAATTTATTTACACGCCAAATTAATCAGTTTAGATAGTGAAGACGGACGGTTATTAGCATATTTTTGTATTTATAAATCGGAATGTTAAATTTGCATAACGTGTAGAAGCTTTGTAGTACGTAAAAACTCAAGGATACGAAGGTAATTAGCTTTAATATTTTAAAAGTTGTAAATCAAGTACATCAAATAATAAAGAGAGCTTTTGGGTATATAAAATCAATAATGTAAACGCATTTTTCCATTTAACTAAACAAAGCGTTCGTTAAATACAAATTTTAAGAAATTCTATAAGTTGAACAACTTGGAAAATACGATTTCAAACGGACAGTTGCTTCATAGAAAAACCTGACATAAAATGAACAAGTTCAAGGAACATGAATGTACGTTATAATATAATTCTGTAGAAATTTAGTTAACGGTCAATGCCAAAAGCTACAAAAACAACAGGTGGTTTGAAAGCAAATTGAGACGAAATATCGATAGCGTAAAGCAGACAGCGATCACATATAATAGACGTTGGGTAAAACACTCGTTTAAAGTACGCGACAAGTTTGGAGGTCAACCAAAATTTCGATTTTCTGTTGCTTGGGTGGGATTGTAAAAGAAACAACAAATATGTGTTAGACGAGGGTAACATGGTTGAAGGCTGGACTAAGAATGGAAGAAATGTGTGTGATTGGTTGAGTGCTAGAAAATTTCAAGGAAGCTCGCGACCGTTGACCAGTTTTCGGACTAAAGCGACGATGGGGTGAGAATTCGCAAAATTACAAGTTAGTAACGTATAAAATTTTTAGAATCAATTACAGTAGGGGAGATTTTCGAGTGAAATAGGGGCAGGAGGTGTGCATCGACGGATATAAATATACAAGGATACGCAGTAAAGCTCTCTCTTACTTCGCTTATCCGTTTGACTTCGTTTAGCTTTTACGGTAACATTCAAATGTAAAATAAAAACAGTGTTAGTACAGTCCGGCGAAAGTTAAATAATAGTGTGAATTGCACAAGTGGGTGCTATATTGTAGACTGTGCTGTACTTACATTCAAAGAACTAACGGAGGAATGTTACTAAGTTAAACGTGCTGAGAAATTGTTGAAACGAGAATGCTTGGTGTTTGGTAGATGTGGAAAGTGATTAACTTGGTTTGGACAATTATCTGGGTCAAACATTGAAGGCGCTTGCAAAGACTTGGATAGCAATTGGAAATGAGTTTAACCTACACATAGCAGAGAGGTGTATGGAAGCAACGACGAGGTTTTTGGACAACATCTTCAGAGGTGACGATGGAAAAAGCTTACTCCAAGTAACGAAATTAATTTCTATTGTTATTGCTTAAACATTTTGTGCTGTTATTTTGTGCTAGAGTAATTTGACACATTGGGTGTGTATTTGATGAACATAAAAGCTCATTTGAAGGGCATATGTAAAGGACAATTTGTATTTATTATTTAAAGGTGTAAATAAATGACATAAAAATTCAATGTAAAGAGTAAACGGGTCCTTAGGGTTGTTATAAACAAAGATGCGATGTATTTAGGCATTTTGAGTAACTGGGTTTATACTGAGCTCACCATAGACCAGAGTAAAAGTCAATTTAGGGTTTCGAGACGGGCCCATCTACTCATATAAAACAAAAACTGTCGAAATAAATTAAAAGCATGAAATTTTAAAAGGATTTTATGATGGTGATTGTAATATTTTATGAAGCTGTATATCTGAATATGTAAATATTTACTTGGTAATGGAAAATTTTAAGTTATATGAATAAAAGGTTGTATGTTTCGTTGCATTATTTGAGCGGTAATTTTATTTGGCAGTATATGGGAGAAAGAGCGAACTTAGGATGGTAAGTATCTATAAAGAAGCAGATTTTAGACCTAGCCATGGTATGCAGAAATAAAGGAGGCGTTCCAGAGATTGGAAAATTTTTCTATTTTTAGAAAAAGATTTTAGGACAGTGCAATTCGTGGGGCGAGAAGAAAAAGGGTTTTTCTACAGTAATATACAGCAAATTAATGGCTCCCAACGCAAGGGCTTGATTGGTCTTTAGAAAAACTACAGCAATTTTTATGCAGCCCAACGCTGGGGCACGATTTAAGGGTAATGTACCGCAATTATATGACTCCCCAAACGTGGGATTCGATTGTTTCTGACTTCCACAGCAATATATATATATATATATATATATATATAGCTATGATAATAGGGTCATTTAGGGGCATATAGGATCTAGGCAGCTCCGTGGCGTAGTGGTATGTGTGTGACTACTACGTCCAAGGTCCCGGGTTCGAATCCCGACACGGTCCGCTTGAAAAGTGTTAGGCGAACATTTTTCACAAAAATACACCCTCGTTCGGATGAGAGGTAAAGTGGAGGTCCCGTGTGTGAGTGTTGTCACGCACGTTAAAGATCCCTACCTTACTTGGAACAGCAAGGGTTTGTCAAAATTCCAAATTTTGCAGGTAAAAATAACTCGCTTCCTGGCCAATGTAGCACCTTCGGGTGGAGCATTGAAAAATCACATGTAAGGTATATAGGATCACTAGGATAGTGCGCTTTATGTAAACATCATGAGAATCCAGAAAACTACACATTTTACAAAGAAAATGCGAAATTCGACCATTTGGCGAGAAAGCAAATATGATATCGCCGTACTTCGATGTGTTTAACGCACAGTTGTCTGCTGTCCGCCACCGCTCTGTGTTCCTAAACATCTAGAATCAAATTTAAATTTTCCACAATTAGGTTTATGCCTCGACTAGTTGAGTTCAACCCCACACAGAGTTCACGATAATATGATAATAGAAGAATTTATACTCCCCTTTTTTTTCTCTAACACTTCATATCTAAATAATATAAACGAAATAACCAAAATTTTGTATAATAAACCAAGATTGAAACTGCTTGGTATCACTAGCCATCATGTCATATCTCACTTGAAGTTGTTTTTATGTTTCTAACACCAAACAAATACTTGTTTATCAAAAGATTTTCCACCCTTTGCTTTATCTTATGCAACACCGACAATATTAGTGAAGGAAAATTTTTTAATAACAATTAGAACGTAACAACCCCTGTGTTGGATAAGAAAGGATCACTATATTTAATTTTCCAGTGACCACACGAATGTACTACATTAGCCAGGAAATAAATTTTTTACCCGAAAATTTTTAATTTTGTTGAACCCTTGTTGTTCCAAGCGAGGTAAGGATCTTTAACGTGCGTGACTACACTCACACACGGGACCTACATTTAACCTGCCATCCAAACGAGGGCGTATTTTTGTGAAAAATGCCCACCTAACATATTACAAGTGGACCGTGTCGGGATTCGAACGCGGGACTTTGAGTTTAATAGTCACACGCAAACCAACTAAACCGTGGAGCCACCTTCAGAGGATCAGCTCGTAGGCCCAAATCGATAACAAATTGCACTGTTGGTGGCTTTAGCGTAAAATCCAGCGCAATACAATGGCGATACAAAGCTAGACGGATGACTCAACGCCCATGCCCAATGTCATGAGGTAACGACCTTCTAAACTATGCAGCGACTTAGAAAATAAGGAAAAAATCGAAAAGATAAAAGAGGAAGGTGGGATGTTTGAAGCTTCATAGCAACTAGGTAGAAGAAAGAAGAAGAATGGTTTGCAACGAACAAAATATATAGAAGAAACAGTGGAGAGGAAACCACCGTTTGACCAGCCAAAGTCCAGTGAACAACCAAGAAAGGGGGAGGACCTCTAATAAATGATGAATTGTTATCTTGGGACTAAGACAGGTCCAACAAAGGAAAAAAATTGGTCGAAACCAATATAGAAGGATAAAAAAGTAGAGTTTTAAAATAAGTATTCTGGGGAAAGAGTAGAGAATATAGGATGTCTCTGTTAAAACAAATAGGTCTGAGGGACTTCCTGCAACGTAGCGATAAAATTAGCCCTATACCAACACGTCGGTAATTAAAAACAATTAAGCTCCAAATACGACATAGATAAATCATCTTCCTACCAAGCGTGTCCGCTACGATAAGAAAATCAGACATAAGGCAAAGCAACCAACTATAATGTACTGACACAGTGCTTTCAAAAGCGGTAGCTACCACATACATACAGAAATAGTTATACAATAAACAGTTAATCGAGGATAGAAGTAGAAAAAGTTTTCAATAGACCGAAAAACAATAAGGAATTGGCACTAAAAACAACAAAAGCGACTGTCTCACACCAACACGTTGTTACACTTGGCAACACTGATACGGTCCACGTTTCACAATATTGCGCAATAGTTAATATTATGACATAATTACTTGGCAAATTGTATCAAATACCAAACACGTTTACAATGATACAATTCTTATCTTAAAACAAAAATTAAGTAAAGTACTCACTTAAAACGCGCCTTGCAGTTAAATCTCAGGGCATCTCCTTGTTTGGGTGTGGGTTGCGCCACGCCATTGTTGAATCCAAATTTAACGTCTATCCTCTTTCGTCGTTCGTAGGTAAGGCAAGAGGGATACAGGTAAAGGTACTCGTAGATAAAGATAAAAAGGAACCTACATCCTAAAAAGAGAAAAGACAATAAGCACGACACAGGTAGACGTTACTCGCTTGACGCCTCGTGGCTAATAATGTCGTGTCACTCCGCGCACTTGCCCACTTACTCCGCGCCTGCGCATTCTTTTGCGCCAACGCAAGTCTATTTTAAAATAATGGCGGGAATTTAGTCACATATTTAAAAATGTACATTTCCAAATTTAGAATGTAACAACGTAGGGTGTTTTATGTGTGCATGCTATTTACTTACATGTTCCATGCTTATGGATTAGTTAGTTAAGGGTATGATTGATTGCATACTCCTACAATTTTACCGTCCGACTGTAGTAAAGTGTATTATACTTATAAGAAAATATTTGGTAATAATAAGTAAATTAAAATAAATTAACAAATATTAATTAAATACTTGCACCTTGATGGTCATCGCTTTATAAATTTTCAACAGGTATTGGTTGCCGATTTAATTTATAGGCAAAAGATTTGGCCATAGAATTTATCAATATCAAAAATAAAGATTGATTGTTACAGACAAAAATATTTACAAATTTATTTTCTGATAGCGGCTATTGAAAAATACAGATCTAATATTTAATTATTCCTGCTGTAATTATTTCTTTTTATTTTTATGTTAATTGTTACGTTGTGGTTATGAATTGATTACAAATTTCTAACTTCTATTTTCTCAGTGTCTATTTTTGGTTGTATGACTTTTTGGCACCGAATATACATTTTAATACAAGTAACATTTTATATTTTCTACAGAATTTATTTGTGATGCCAAACGACAACTTCCCATATGGACCACGACAATTCAAAGAAGGTGATCCACCTCAACCAGCTCCTCGAAGTCTCTCATCACCTGAAGAAACTCCAACAAACACATCAGTTGACGAAAATCAACCAACTGAGACCTACACACGAACAGAAAACACTAGCAACTCCAACATCTCTAAACGTCGTAAACGTTCTGTAATAATTGCTGACCGAAAAGTACGTAGTGCCGACGTAGGTGTAAGTGGCTTGTACGAAGTCATATCAGAAGCCGATTTAGCATTCAGTCCCGATACACGCGCAGAAGCTGTAACTGTTTTTCAAGGACGAATTAGAGAAGAAGTCGTTTATGGAATATGCATGCCAGTGCCAGGTTTTAGTATACTTTTTGTTTTAGTAGCTGTTTCTGCCGTTGTGTCAGCTTTAATAGCCGGTACATTATTGTATCGTTATCAGTTGCAAAAGGAACAAATAGCTGAACGTACCACACAAGAAAATGGTGTGATACCTATGAGTTCCTTTGTAAATTGGATGGGTTGTAAATTGCTACGACCTCGTTCTTGTCCAATCCCTGTTGTTGCTGAGACTAATGGTTCAGTGGTGGCTTCAAGTAGTGGTAACAAGGTAGAAGTGGAAGACTAACTAAATTAATTTTATGTAAAATTGGTGCTCAAGTTAATTTATTAAATAGAAAGCAATGATGATACAAAGGGCGAACCTGCAATATATAGATAATATTTAATAGTAGAGATCGTATGTGTATTTTCGTAAGCGTGGTGTGTTGCTGAACTCGTTTTAATAAAATAAGTGTATAGAAAAAAACAAAAGGTGTTCAACTAATTCTTAGAACTTGCTCGTAATTTTGCAATAATTGTCTTAGTTTTAATTTAATTTGCAGACGAAGCAACAGAATTTATCTTATAGATCCATGCAACAAATGACTCAGATTAATTTTTCTTAATCTTCTTTGGGGATTAAACCACTCGTAGTTTTTAAAATCACCTTTATTTACGTTTCGATCCATGACCTAGGATCGTTGTCAAAATATAGGCTCAGATTAATGACACCAACATAAAATATTTTTATCACTGAAGATGAGTTACAATAAAAAACATCACAGATTCATTTAGTAGAATTTGAAAAGTATCAATGATTTATAAACATAGCAATATTAATAAAAGGGAAGTCACCTGCTGCAAAACAAACAATAGAGATTTATAAATTACCAGAGGACATTATTATTCTGTTTCTAAGTTTAGAGAGGAAAAATTTAGTGACATTTCTATAGATATTAGCTACTTCTCCATTTGGATGTTCTCAAGTACAGGCAGAAATATTATAACAAAAACAGTATTTGCAATAACAACAATTCCTTATTTTTAAACTGAATATACAAACCTTTTCAACAACTTGTAGCTACAATGAAATTTGTTAGAAGCTCTCGCAACAATTTGTTAAGTGCAAGTATTATCTTCTTAACACTGCGATGCTATCTTTTAAATTCCAACGAAACACTATAATTAACTATCCAAGCACCAATTATTAGTTTATATTATCACTACAATAATTTATATTGACACCAATTTATATCGAGAGTGTACAAAAATTTATATCACACCTTTCAAAGCTTTAAACTAAACCCATCGTAATCAAAATTTAATCAGAACTGTCCGTACTAACACTTATCACGGTAATTTATATACATAGTCAAAAACCTCTAGATTATTTTAAAACATATGGGAATTATGCAAATAACCCTCTGGAGATTTTCTATGTACTCTAAATAGTTCTTAAATGTAAAACCCTTGTCTCCGTCAATCAAATTCATCCGAAAAGTATAATGCCAAAAGAGGCCATCAATCATGCTTTGTGCACAAGCGTCTCGTTTACATTCTAATGTAATTATTCTGCTCACAGGCAGACCGTTCTGGGCTACAATACGACAACCAATATAACTAAATTCTTAAAAAAATCTTGTGATCAATTAAATCAAATAAAAACATTTTTATCACAACAAAGTGGTCTAATTCTTTCACAATGTGTTTAATATAAGCGAACTAATTTTTAAAACTTCCTCAAATAAAAATTTTAGCACATCAAAGCATATATATCAGTAAAAATATTTTTAAAAAACTCACAAAAACAATACAGCAAGCGTATTTAAATATAGAAGCTTAATTCAACAGAATGTGTGTGAAACTTGAATTGCGCTTGAAAGAAGCGACCACAACCATCTTTACATGTCTTGGAGCTAAACTAAAGATTTATGCAACGTTTGACAGATTTAATTAAAACAAATGTGTCCAGATTGTTTTTAGAATTAGTAATTAGAAAGCAATATCACCAAAATCTTCCTATAAAAATATCTTAATTTAAAAAACATTAAACAAATGTATCACATTAATAAAGCATTTAATCATTCAACAGCTTTGGAGGAAAATTTATTTTGGTACACTATTATTGACCACTATGGATATAAAGCAAAGAGAAGTATATTTCCAGATAGATATAAAATTGTATTGTATTTTCTTAAATAAAAAACTATAAAGTGAATTGAATGAGTTATATATCAAAGAACGTTAGGCGCATACCACTTCAATTTATTATCCGAAATTTTAGTCATCGAATAATTCAAACAGGATTCACAACTTACTATTTAAAAATTCTTCAGACAGCTAGCTGTTAAACCTCATTAATAGATATGATTAATAGTAATTTTGTGGCACATTTCAAATAAACAATAATTAAAACCCTTCGCCACACAAGTATTTAAGAATTCAACACTTAGAAAAATTTAATAAATAAGTAAAGTAAGTTATTAAATAAGTAAAATAGTAAAAAGTAAGTTGTTTCAAGACACTTCTGAGGATATTCTCCTCACCACTTAGACTGAAGGGAACCTTTCCAACATACGATTTACCAATGTTGCTATGAAAACCTTTGTGGATATTCTCCTCGCCATGTGGGTTAGTGATTTCTACAACAATAAAGAATAATCTAAAACTATGATGCATGTAGTATATTTGACCATCTTTTATTCTAATCTCGCCTCTTTTGCCTTATCAGAATAACAAAAGGTTTGACTCTATCGTTTATTATAATATATTTGAAAAAATCAATTTCAACACAGCTTATACAACTATTTATTAAATCCATATATTAAAACAAATCTGTGCCAAAAATAAATAAACAAATGACCAAATTCCTACTCTGCAAAATAACCATCAATTTATTATGATTTTCGTTTTCTATGCTCGAATTACTTTCCCAATGCCAGGCAAAATTATTCATTATCAAATCAGTACCATTAAAATGAGCTACAAACAAGAACTGTAAAAGTTAGAAAACTGCCCTGTACATATAAAGCTGTGCTTCTATGTATTAGTATACTAGATTGTGGCGTTGTACAAAATCATCTTGTCACAGATAAAATAAGATCTGTCACAAACAAACAATAAGTGTAGTAGTACCTTAAAATATAATAGTGAGTATTATATTCCTGTAGTTCAATTTATTAGCCCAAAATACACAGTATCTTCTTTTGATTATGGGCCCAATCCAAGTGGCTGTAACTGTACAAGTTTAGTAGTAGAAAAATGTTCAGTTTGATTGCAACTTTTTGCACTAATTTGGAGTCCTATCATCCAGAACAATAATTGAATTTTGTAAAGACCTCATTTGTAGAAAATATGTTTGAAAAAATAATGCTCGTTCTCACATGGTGAAGCAAAAAAGTCGAGAAAATTGGGCCGATTGAGTGTGACAATAAATTTTCAGTTTACACATCTTAAAGTCAGTGACTTGTAAGCAGTGTCATTTCTTGTCCAGAAAATAACAATGCTAATAAAGAGTTACGATGTAAATGGATAAAAAGCAACACAAAATCGCGCATGGTGATCTCCATGTATGTTACTTTTGAAGTTGCTGTCCATATTCATCATATGGTGAAAACAAAAGACATGTGGGACTATTTGGTATTTATGAACAGTATGGCGTTCAGAGGCTTAATCCTTTTGTGATGAATTTTTTAGCACCAAAAGAAACGGCTACGAATATCGCTACACATGCATCAAATCTGTCAAATGTATGTTCTGAATTACAGCGAGAATTAAAAAACAAAAGAAATACGTGGGAATCGTTACTACATTATCGCATTTTAATAACAACAGGTTCGAAGTATCAATTTTTTCTTATAAAATTGATCCGAAATCAAATAAATAATGTATGTTTTCTGTAGCATTACCACGGTGAACAATATTTATAATGGACAAGAACTAAATCTGAAAACGCAAATCAAATAAAAGTGACTAATACAATGTCTGCTTGGTATGTACCAAAATTAAAGTCAAATATTTTTTCTTTTTACCTTCTTAAAAATTGATTTTATAAAAATTTATTTAAACTAAAAACAAAAAAAAATCAATTTAAAACATTTTTTTTTATTAATAAATTATTAAAAAAAAATTTTTTTATAAAATTAAATAAAAAAGGTTTTTTTAAAAGTGGTCTAAACTGAATTAAACAAAATTTAAAAAAATACTACAGAAAATCATTTGAGGTTTACTCCCTTCGCAACCATCGACGCCGGAAGTGGTCGAAAGGTACAGCAAGAAACAAAGGAATGGACTAAGAAGGATACTCATGCCCAATTGATACTTAGCGCTAACGTTTCAAACGACGTATATAAACAAGCAGGAAAAATTGCGTCCGCCCAAGAATTCTGGTGTAAATTATTAAGCATTTACGAACAAACATCTGGACAGAGTTTAGACAGATTAGCGGCTAAATTTTTTAGCGCATCCAAAAAGGAGGCTGCTACTAATATAATGACGCATATGGCTACACTGCAGAGGGAATTCCACGAATTCAAAGCCGAAACGGCTAAACAGCTCAAATGTGAATTACCAGATCAACTGTTGTTATTACGTATAGCGTCTACATTACCTCCTGAACATAATAGCTCCAAACAAATTTGGGAGATGATTCCTGTTGCCGATCGAACATACGAGAAAATGGAGGAGCAACTCAGAGCAACCGAATCAAATATTGTAGATTTAGATAATGGATCTGCTATAGCGTTCGTAGCCAAAACACCAGCAAACAACAGCAAAGAAGAAGTGGTCGAAAAAGTATAACGGGCTAAAAGCTCGTTGTATAAATTGCAGGCGATGGGAATCACACACAATGAATGATTGCTACGCCCCTAAAAAGGAGTTTGCTTCTGAATCAAAAGCACAAAATACCAATTTAAATCTTTTTTGTGCAGTCTTAGGAGCTACGTCTTCAAAGATATCTCGAAACGAAGACGATTTGGTCAGAAACTTGATATTTAGATAGCGGTGCAACTTCACATATGACATAAAAGCCGAGTGGTTCGCGACGTATGAACCATTTGCCGAACCACGTTCTATAGAAATAGCTGACGGCAATACCATTGAAGCAATGGGCCAAGGCACGCTAAATGTGAAAACGCAAATCAATGAAAAAGTGACTAATACAATGTCTGCTTGGTATGTACCAAAATTAAAGTCAAATATTTTTTCACTCAGTTAATCACTTTTTAATGGCTATGAATGACGCACAATTGGCGAAGGTGCAAAATGCTACATAGGCCAAAAATTGGTTCTAACAGCAACATTGATAGAAGAGTTATTTGTTTTAAATCTAAAAGTTATAATACCGCAGAAACCAGCTAGAGTCCTTCTAGCAAGAAGTAAAAGTAATTTACAATTGTATCACGAAAGACTTGGGCACCAAAACAAAGCACATGTTAGAAAAGTGTTAAAGTACCACGGTATCACTATCACAGCAGATACAAATGAATTCTGCAAAGGTCGTGCGCTTGGAAAGCAAACCAGAAAAACATTTCGACCGAGACAGAATAAAGCTAATGCTCCGGGCGAGTTAATAAGCGCTGACGTGTGCGGGCCAATGCCAGAACCTTCATTAGAAGAATCGAGATATTATGTTTGCTACAAAAACGACTATACGAAATTTACAAAAGTATTTTTCTTAAGTACAAGTCTCAAGTTTATGATACACTTGTCAATATACTAACTAAAGCAAAAGCGTCTGGACATCAGGTTCAACAATTCAGAACTGATAACGGTGGCGAGTTCAATAACAAAAGAACGCGGCGTTTACTCAATCAACACGGTATTAAAATCAGTTTAACAATGCCGCATACTCCGGAACAAAATGGAGCAGCCAAATGCGAGAACAGAACATTGGTGGAAAGTGCTAGATCAATGCTCCAAGCCAAAAATTTACCAATAAAATTGCGGCCTATATCCTGAATCATACAGGACAAACTTCGGTTGAGGGAAAATCACCGTATGAACTTTGGTATAGACGTCCATCCCCAGGAGTAAGTCATTTGCGAATTTTTAGTTCCACGTGCTATGTACACGTTCCAAAACAAAAGCGGAAGAAATTTGACGCTAAAGCGCAAGAAGGCATCCTGGTAGGATACGAGGGTGAAAAAGATGGCTATCGGGTGTACATCAAAAATGAAATATCAGTACTGCGTAGTTGCAATATTCGTTTTGCTCCAGAGATACCTGAAACAATAAACAAATGAGAAGAAATCTTAACTGAAATTGCAGAGCCTAATGAAGCTATTGAAGTTGGAGAGCTGATGTCTGTTCCAATACAGAATTTAGTTTTGGTTACAAATGATGACACTTCAGAAAACGAATCCTGTCAAGATAAATTAGTCGAATCTGAAACAGAAGATTGTGTAAAAGACACGCAAATGACTTTAACAGAAGTTCAAAGTAGTCGTTTTGGACGTGAAATACATAAACCTGCTTGGTTGAAAGACTACATAACGATTGGTACTACCACCGAAACTGAAAATCAAAAGTCGTATGCAGAGGTGATGACGATGTCAGATAAAGGAAATGGAAATATGCAATAGACAATGAAATAGCATTGCTAACTGAAAATGAGGTCTGGAAATTAGTGAATCTTCCAGCTAATCATAAAGTTATTAATAACAGGTGGGTGCTAAGAATAAAACAGAAAACCGACGGCTCGATCGATCGTTATAAAGCGAGGTTGGTGGCTAAAGGCTATTCACAACGGTACGGAATTGATTACGATGAAACATTCAGTCCAGTTGCCAGATGTGGATCTGTGCGGACAGTATTAAGCATCGCAGCTAATGAACGATTGAAACTGCGCCAGTTCGACGTTACAACAGCTTTCCTGTATGGCAAACTAACCGAAGAAATATATA
Source organism: Platerodrilus igneus (assembly GCA_036346225.1). Taxonomy (NCBI): domain Eukaryota; kingdom Metazoa; phylum Arthropoda; class Insecta; order Coleoptera; family Lycidae; genus Platerodrilus; species Platerodrilus igneus. The sequence goes on from JARFIW010000244.1 coordinate 7,459,699, forward strand.
TGAAACTACCTGAAGGCTATGATGACGACTCTGGACGGGTATGCAAATTAGAAAGAAGTCTTTATGGACTAAAACAGTCACCTGGATGTTGGAATCACGAATTTGTAGATTTCATGAAGAAACATGGACTTGAGCAATCATCTGCAGATCTATGCTTGTTTAAGAGGGAAAGTGAAGGTACGAAACTCATTGTGGTCATCTATGTCGATGATGGATTAATAGCTGGAACATCCGACAGTGTGATAAATAAACTCCTGGAACCTCTACAAATTCGCTACAAAATTACAAAAGGATCTTTGGATAGTTTTCTCGGGATGCAAATTGATATTCAAAGTGATGGATCAATTCGATTGCATTAAACTAATTACACTCAACATATATTGAATCGTTTTCAAATGTCAGAAACACACCCGGTAAAGACACCTGTTACAAAATAAGTAACAGGCACAGACGAGCCAGCTGACAATGTGACATACCGAGAAGCCGTAGGATGCCTGATGTACTTGATGACTGCAACGTGTCCAGACTTAGCATATGCTATAAGCAAAGTTTCAGAAAATTTGGAAAACCAACAAATGCTAACTGGAATAGTGTTAAGCGTATTTTTCGCTATCTACGAAGAACGTTTGATTACTGTATTGCTTATCAGGCACAATACAAGACTGGAGAACTGGAAGCCTATAGCGATGCAGACTTTGCTAGCTGTGAAAAAACAGGACGTTCAAGGACTGGACTAATTTGTTTATATAGCGGAGGCGCAAACACTTGGGCTAGTAAAAAACAACAAATGATTGTAACCTCAACAACCACATCAGAGTTAACAGCCGCAAGCGAATGTACTAAAGAAATAGTCTGGCTACGACGTATGTTACAAGAAATCAGTAGCGAAATAAGAACCCCAATCCTAAAAATCGATAATCAGCCAACGATTGACATAATCAAGGGCGATGAGTATCGGGCTAGGACAAGACATATTGGCGCGCGACGGTTTTATGTGCGGGAACTATATCAAATGGAACAATTAACAATTGAGCATGTACCAACTAAAATTCAACTTGCCGATCCTATGACGAAAGCTTTGGCATGTGGCCCCTTTGAACTTCATCGTTCAGCAATGGGACTTGTTAATTAGTGCTTTTATTTATTTTTTTTCGAATGAGAGGAAGTGTTGCAAATATTAAAATATTTATATAGCAATCTTAAAAAAAACAAGTTGAAAATGCAAGCATTGTCGCAACGAACTTCCAAATGTAGACTTACTTTAAAACAAATTAAAGAAATTAAAATTATTATGTTGTAATAATTATAAGTATTCAGATAAAAACAAAAATTTATAAACAACAAAAGAGACATTTTAATATATTTTATTTTATTGAATAAATATTTTAAAAGCTATATATTAGTTCTCATCAATAAGATAAGAAATTTTTTTTTTTATATGAATCTAATTATTTTCGGTAATCAAAATTTAAGTTTAAACAATGTCTATAATATTGGAATAATTGGCATGAAATGCCATAAATTGTTCAAATATGTTTCGCATATTGATTTTAAACTTATTTAAAATTTTAATTATCCTGTGGATTTTCCGGGGCTCGGCGTCCCGTGGCCCGATTTTAACTGACATCAAAACTTAAGCTCTAGACACCGAGCTGAATCGATTGATGTATCACACATTGATGTCCGACCATTAAAAAGGCCTCCGACACACAGACAGACAGACACACAGACCAATAGATTTCATAAACGAACGAAGTTTATTGAAAATTGACAGATGTTTTACGTTAAGTTAGACGTTTATTAAATCTATTAAACTAATTAAATCAAAAAGGTTGACCGAATTCCTACTCTGTAATATAACCATCAATTTATATTGAATTTACGTTTTCTATGCTCAATTCCTTTCCCAATGCCAGGCAAAATTATTCATTATCAATTCAGTACCATTAAAATAAGCTACAAACAAGAATTGTAGAAGTTAGAAAACTACCCCGTACATATAAAACTGAGCTTCTACGTATTAGTATACTAGATTGTGGAGTTGTACAAAATCATCTAGTCACTGATAAAACAAGATCTGTCTCAAACAAACAATAAGTGTAGTAGTACCTTAAAATATAATGGTGAGTATTATATTCCTGTAGTTCAATTTATTAGCCCAAAATACACGGTATCTTCTTTTGGTTATGGGCCTAATGCAAGTGGCTGTAACTGTGCAAGTTTAGTAGTAAAAACGTTTTCAGTTTGATTGCAACTTTTTGCACTAATTTGTAGTCGTATCATCCAGAACAATAATTGAATTTCATAAAGATCTCATTTGTGGAAAATATGTTTGAAAAAGTAATGCTTATTTTCACATGGTGACGCTATAAGGTCAAGAAAATTGACCCCATTGGGTATGACAATAAATTTTCAATTTACGCATCATAAAGTCAGTGACTTTAAGCTGTAACTTCTTGTCCAAAAAATAACGACACTAATAAAGAGTTGCGATGCAAATGGATAAAAAGCAACACAAAATCGTGCATGGTAATCTCCATGTATGTTACTTCTGAAGTTGCTGTCCAAATTCATCGTATGGTGAAAACAAAAGACTTGTGGGACTATTTGGTATTTATGAGCAGTATGGCGTTCGGAGGTTTTATCCTTTTTGTGATGAATTTTCTGGCACCAAAAGAAACATGGCCACGAATATCGCTACACATGCATCAAATCTGTCAAATGTATGTTCTGAATTACAGCTAGAATTAAAAAACAAAAAAATACGTGGGACTCGTTACTACATTATCGCATTTTAATAACAGCGGGTTCGAAGTATCAATTTTTTCTTATAAAATTGAACCGAAATCAAATAAATAATGTATGTTTTTCTGTAGCATTACCACGGTGAACAATATTTATTAATAAAAACAATAACAAAAATCCAACAAACGTTATAAATAAATTTTTCTTGCAGGACTAAATAGATCTTTCGATATTTTCTAAAAATCAAAATAAAGTTAATATTGAAAAAGCAAACAAATTGTTTTTCAAATTTGATTGATGATGTTATTAACTCTTCTACTAATTGTTAATATTTATTGCAGTTATTGAATTGCAAAATGTCTCCATATCAATAAGTTATTTGTTGTCTTGGAACTGTTGCACTACATATCTTAACGAAATCGTTTGCATGCGTTATTGTATTTATTTTTGTACAGTATTAGTATTATTAAAAAGTTTAAGAACTGTTAAGTAATTTTTCTAACATATTTAAAAAGTAAATAGAAGATAGAATTACTTAGAAATATATTGTTGTATAGTTTTGTAAGTAAAAGATATAGAAGTCCAAATATAGTTGTAAATAAAACAATGTAAATACTAATTATATTTGTTGGCAAGCTCTGAAGAAAGAACAACGTATAACCCATTACGCTGAATCACAATCATATCAGCTCAGTGATGTTCTTTCTCTACAGAATATCCGACAGTTTATAAGAATAAACATGACTTAACTGTATAATATACCAAAACAATATTCATAAACGCCGTCTAGTCTAGAGAAGTTTGTCACTAGAACTAGAAGAAACGTTTATTGCAGTGAAGATTGCCTTTTCGGTAAATAACCTACTAGAGAACTATCTTTAAAGCAATAAGTGTTTCTTGCACGTGTAGTCTAAAAATCCCTTGCTATTTGATTGGGCTAGAAGATATTTCTGGACATTTTGCTAATATTTCCACATAATTATAGTAATTTGGTGTTAGTCTATATATGTAAAAACATTTAAAGTTGGATGAGTATTTACTAGTATAGTTAAGAATAATTCTTATTTCACATAACATCCAGTATTCAAAGTGTTTCTGTTAGCTACCAATCTAAAACTATTAAACATCTAACCCTTTTGTATGGTTGGAGATGTTTTAAAAAATTTTCGTCAAATGTAAATACCTCATAACACGATACAAATAGAAAATAAAGCATGCACATGAAGATAGCTTATTAGTGTACTGTTTATAAAAAATTTTTGATGTAGATTCATAGATGTGATTTGGATATTGGATTTTGTGAGAATTAAGCTTAATAATATATTGTAGATTAAGAAGTACCTCTAAAGCAAAACCGTTAGTGGAATTGCATTAGATAATTTTATTTTTAAATAAGTAACTCAATCCCTATCAATTGTTTAGTTCGGGGTCTAGAAGTAACTCATGATTAGGGTAACTAGAAATTTTAAGTTTTGGGGATTTATGTGAGGTTACATTGTATCTGAAATTCTTTTGTCGGACTAACCTGTTCTTTGATTTACAAATAATAACTAATATTAGGCATGGCATACGTTTCTACTTCATTCCTGTGGTTAATTGTTGAAAAACATATTGTATTCTAAAGTACCATATGGCACATCAACAATCCTAAACAAAATTCAAACATAAATTCAGTTTTTTATTCTGCACCTTTTTGTGTCACAACTTTCGATTGGGTTGTTCCTAGTCAACTCACCTAAAAAATATAGTATAATCTAGTCTCTATTTATTTTTCTTCAAACTTTTAGCTTAGTTACCCTACTCATAACTGCTTGGAAAAATCTATCAATTAGGGCTAAGAAAGCAAACTCTGTAGATGTTTAATTTTTAAAAGAAAACGTTTTTAAATTTTATATATATGGTTTCCAATTAAACATGTGTGTCTACTTATACTTTTGACTTATCGTAATTGCTCAATGTTACTAAACGTTTTAATATTTTATTTATTATTATAAATTTGAAGTTAGTTATATAAGACATTTATAATGTATTTTTCTATATTAGTTTCTAATTAAATTATTATACAATAGGCATTCTGTGTTATTATAAAAGAACGTTTAATCACTTACTATAAACAATAAAACAAAATGACAAAATAGCATATGCCCACCCATCATACCAGAAGGAAAACCTGTAATAAGTTTAGAATTCTACCTTTTCGAAATTTGTATACAGGCCTGAAACCCATTTATCTATTCCTTGCACTGGTAGGTCAAAGGTGTATTACCTACTGCAAAAGAGAGTCTAGGTGACAGATGGAATACAGTAAAAAGGCACCATGGCATGGCACAGGCATGACCCCTGCAGTGGTCACGAGAATATTCTTAGGTATATGACTAGCTAACAACTGTGTAGGGAAAGGGAGTGCGCCATTACCTCTAATACTCTTATATTAGATGGAAAATGCACAAGGAGAGAAGTAGAGACCCTTATGTCTAGGACACCAAGGCAAACGCCCTGAACACACTCTATAGCAGTTCTCACTATTGGGGTCTACACCTGAAAAGAAAAACTGCAATTAGTAAATACAAAGGAATCACTATTTGTGACCCAAGATAAGTAATAATAATATTAAAAAATTTTTAATTTACATTTCGAATGGACCTGCACCTTGCCGAAGTTCTAAATTACTAGAACAGGTGAAATGGCTTGCGTGTTCTAATGAGCTAAAGAGCCAAGCTACAGGTCCAACCAAAGTAGTAGGGTCGTTAGTGAGGAACCAGACTAAGACAGTTCCCCGAAAGAGGACAGCGGCTCTTTCGGTACTTAGATTGGCAGAGACCAAAGGGATCGGTATGGCAGTCTAAGACACACTACCGCGATGTGGAAGGCAACGGGAAACCACCACATTATCTCCCAAGTACACAGCGTAATTAAATTGTTACAAACATGATGGCATTCTCTGGGGTAAAAGATTCCGGAGTTAAAATAGTCCCCCATTCGGATCTCCGGGAGGGGACTACTTCGGAGGATGCGATCGGAAAGTTTAAAATAAGAGTCGGGAAGATTCTGCGAGTCAGAGCGTGGAATGTTAGAAGTATGAAGCAAGTAGGTAAGCTAGAGAACCTAAAAATCGAAATGAATAGATTATCACTAGACATAGTAGGGATCAGCGAAGTTCGGTGGCCAGAGGCGGGGGATTTTTGGAGTGGAGACTTCAGGGTAATTCATACAGGAGCAGAGGAAGGAAATTTGGGTGTGGAGATAGTTATGCAGAAAAAGATAGGATACTGTGTAGAAAATTACTTACAAAAGAACGAAGAGTACTCATGGTTAGATTAGAATCTAAACCGGTAAACACAGTAATAATACAAGTATACATGCCCACCTCTAGCTACAGTAACGAAGAGGTAGAAGCCATCTACGAAGATATCGAAGACATATTAAGATACGTAAAAGGACATGAAAATTTAATAATTACGGGGATTTTAATGCCGTGGTAGGTGAAGGGTAGGGAAGGAGCGGTAGTAGGTTTATTTGGTTTAGGCACGAGAAACGACAGGGAAATAGGCTGGTAGAATTTTGCGACAAGAACAATTTAATCATCACAAACACATTATTTCAACATCATGCTAGAAGACGATATACGTGGAAGATGCCAGGAGATATAGGAAGATATCAAATAGATTACATTCTTGTTAGACAACGGTTTAGGAATCAAGTAAAAGACTGTAGAAGCTACCCAGAAGAAGATATAGATACTGACCACAACATCGTAATTATGAAGGCCGCACTTAAATTTAAAAATCTGAAAAAAGGAACGGAAAAAGGCACTTGGACTTAGAGAAACTAAAAGATAAAGATATTCAAGTAAGATTCGAAAAAGTCAAATGAATTGCTGAATGATATCGGGAAAATATCTGAAACTAAGGAAGTAGAAACAGAATGGAATAACATTAAATCCAGCCTAGACATGGCGGCCAGAGATATTCTGGGGTATACACAAAAGAAAATAAGAAACCATGGATAACAAAGGATATCGTGAATTTAATAGAAGAAAGACGAAAATACAAAATAAATCAGACGAAACAGGAAAACAGAGATACAAAGCCATAAAATGGGAAATTATTCGAAAATGCAGAAAAGCTAAAGAACAATGGATTGATGAAAAGTGCAAAGAGGTACAAACTAAGATGGAAGTACGAAAGACAGACGAAGCATACAAATTAATTAGAATGAATTTTAGGGATATAAAACCGTATAGCAAAAATATAAGGGACGCACAAGGAAACGTCATTATAGAAAACGTAGAGAAAGTGAGTAGATGGCAAGAATATATAGGAATTTATATGCAGGACAGGAACTAACTGCATTAGAACAGGAATCAGACATTGAAAATGATGACTTGGGATATCCTATACTTCGAGACGAGTTTGAATTAGCATTAAAGAGTCTGAAAAATGGTAAGGCGCCGGGTACAGATAAGGTGCAAGCAAAAACTCTAAAAGCCGCTGGACAAGCAGTAACAGAACGTCTCTTCCAACTTGTAACCTATATGTATGAGACAGGCGAGATACCCAAAGATTTCAAACGTAGCATCATAGTAACTATACCAAAAAAGAAAGACGCGGATAGATGTGAAAATTTTCGAACAATAAGTTTGACAGCACACGTGTCAAAAATATTAACTAGAATTGTGCAAAGACGAATGGAAAAACGAGCTGAAGAAATACTAGGGTTTAGGCGAAACAGGGGAACACGGGAGGCTATTTTAGCTCTGAGAGTGATAATGGAGAAAACAATAGTAAAAGCGGAAAGCATGTATATAGGGTTTGTAGATCTGGAAAAAGCATTCGACAATGTAAATTGGAAAAAAATGTTTGAAATACTTAAAAAGATTGGAATGAGTTATAGGGATAGACGAATAGTACATAGCTTATACAAAGAGCAAACAGCAGTAATAGAATTAGAGCAGGAACGTAGAGAAGTAAACATTAGGAAAGGGGTGAGACAGGGATGTACCCTATCCCCATTGATTTTTAACTTGTACATAGAAGAGGCAATGAATACTATCAAGTGCAGGAAGACATTTGGAATTACTATGCAGGGACAAAAAATTGATATGCTTAGATTTGCAGATGATATAGCGGTATTAGCGTCTAGCAAGGAAGAGTTAGAAGCTGCTCTTAATGAAATGGAAACGGTTCTAACAGAGAGATACGGTATGAAAATTAACAAAACTAAAACTAAAGTTCTAGTTTGCAAAGGTGGGGAAAATAAATCAAAAACAAGAATACAAGTATGTAACACGAACTTACAAGAGGTTAAGGATTTCTGCTACCTAGGAAGCCAAATAACGCAAGATGGGAAAAGCACAAAAGATATAAAACAAAAATTAGCACAAGGTCGTGCTACATTTAACAAGAAAAAGCAACTACTGTGCTCAAAACCACAAACATAGAAACAAGGAAAGATTGCTTAAAACATATGTGTGGAGCACAGCACTGTATGGCTGTGAAGCCTGGACAGTGGGAGAAGCGGACAAGAAAAAGGTAGAAGAAGGTAGAGGTACGCATCCAACCAATCCCAAGATGGATAAACTAATGACGAAAAGATAACTGTGCTTAAACATGATGATTATTATAAGTAACTACAAGAATTGGTTGGGCAATATTCTCGAATAATGTTAAGTGTGTGAAAGGATTTACTGGAAAACCATTATTTCGGCAAATGTCTAAGTGTTGGGGGATCTTGGTAGCCACAGGTTGCTTAACCTCCTTCACTGAATCTCGGTAAAATAGGGTATAAAATTAGAAAACAATAGAAAGGGAACGAGCTGAATACACATGCTGTGTGAGAATTTCAGAGAACTATGTAGACTAGCTCAGAATATAAATAAGTGCAGGTACGTGTCCAACCAGTTTTGAGGCGGAAAACCTAATGACGAAAAAATAAGCACAGATAAATCTGATGATTAGTATAAACAACTAGTTGTTGGTTGCGAAATACCTGCAACTAATGTTGACTGTGCGAAAAGATAAATTGGAAAATATATTAAATCGCCAAATGGTTAAGTGTTGGGGGAACTTGGCAGCCACAGGCTGCTTACCTCCCTTCACAACCATCGGTCGGAGAAATAGGGCATATAACTGTAAAACAATAGAAAGTGATCGAACTGCACCTAACAAGAAAGAACAGCGCCTATGAGGAAAGACAACAAACGAATAAGAAGAAAATTGTTGAAAGTGTATGTGTGAGCACAGCACAGTATGCCTATGAAATATGGGCAGTCTGAAACGCAGATAGAAAAACGATAGCAGCCTTTTGAAATGCTGTGCTTCAGATGTATGAGGACGATAGCATGGACAGACAAAGATAATAACAAATAAGTTACAGAAATAATAGGGGAACAAGGATATCTGGGGAAAAGAGAAACAGTAGGGCGGAATACATTCTAAGGCATTTTGAGGAATAGTATGTGATATATTACAAGCAGAGATAGGAAAAAGAGGTAGATGTAGACCTAGATCAGACAGTTATAGATGCAAACTGTGCATATTTCAGGAAATCTGTAGGTTAGTTAAGAATAGGAACAATGATGGTACGCGTCTAACCAGTTCTAGCACTGAAGACCTAATGATGATGATGATGAACTTTCAATACCTTGTTTAAGACATCCAAAAATAATCAAAATATTACCCAATGCATAATTTATCAAATAAAAATTAAATTTTTAATTACAGCTTTGAATAAAACATGAATGGTGTGGTAAAGGGGCGTGGACTGTATTAGGTCATCATCATTTAATTTTCGACTTACTTAAGGTCGGTTTGACACAGCTCTAACTTCTTTTCTATTTTGTGCTAATCTAAAAGTTCTACATACCCTTCACAACTTAAATTTTTAATCATTTGACTAATATAGCTTGGTCTAGGTCTTCCTATACTCTTCTATCTTTTTCCTATCTACCTGGCTCTACATTTAACCTGATGGTGATCAAAGAACTCCAACATGTCTTACAATTTAAAAGTTATAATTACATCGCGTAAGCGCCGAATAAGCGACGCCACGGCAGGTGGTAGCTCCAAGCTTTGCACAGGCTTTAGCGCGGACATCTGTCAATGAAGTCACCAATAACAAATTAAATACGCCATTTGCGGAAAAATATAAATTAAATTAGCGAACAAATTAAGCAATTAAAGTACTTACATAAGAAATCCGATGTCCTGCGGGGTTGAGTTAAAGTTGGCTTCTATTGACGTCCATCAGGGCTACTGATGGCCCCTTTTAAGGCAATTAACGGAGGATACGCCTTCCAAATCGACTGGATCTCAGGGCTCCACTCCGGAGTGATTAAAGATGGTGCTCCGGCGTGGAATGCGGTTCGGCCAACGGCTACAAATTACCTTTACCTATGTAGGGAAAGGGCAGGAACAGGTATAAGGGCGACAAGCAAAGATAATCAGGCAAGGAGATCTACATAAATAAAGATAAGGCACAATACGATACCTGACAAAACCGCTCTTCACGAAGGTCAGAGGCAAAAAGCCACGTTTCCTAAGCGTCTTTCGGAAAACTCCCCACTTTTGTTCTTTCACGCGTCGCCGCGAAGTACCCGCGCGATCTCGCGCAAACGCCCTCTGGCGTGACGAAAATACACGCCAAGTCTTTTAAATTTTAAGGCGCGAAAACTTCCGCACATAAAAATTAAGCTAAGACAATGTTTAGTGCCAATTTGGCACGTAACACATGTTTACATGATTCCCATTTGTAAGGAAATGAAATATTAGCTGGTTATCCCCTCCAAAAAAGGAAAAATGTTAAATTATATGTTATGGTAAGACTTAAGCAACAAATCCTTGAGGCATAAACGCGGTGCACTGGATACATAGAAAAAGAAGTGTGTCACTTTGTCACATGCAGTCATAAGTGCGGTATGGACACAGTCGTTCCTTTCTTCCTTTTTGACTGCAATCAGTTCGTATTTGTCAGGAAGTTTGGTTCAAAACACCTCATCAACATTCTATCAGCTGTTGACTTTGTTACATCCTACCCTGAAGCATCCTTTCTTGAGTTGTCCTCCGTCCTACAGTGCCAAAAATCAAGAGTACAGCGGCTCTTTCGGTACTTAGATTGGCAGAGACCAAAGGGATCGGTATGGCAGTCTAAGACACACTACCGCGATGTGGAAGGCAACGGAAACCACCACATTATCTCCCAAGTACACAGCGTAATTAAATTGTTACAAACATGATGGCATTCTCTGGGGTAAAAGATTCCGGAGTTAAAATAGTCCCCATTCGGATCTCCGGGAGGGACTACTCGGAGGATGCGATCGGAAAGTTTAAAATAAGAGTCGGGAAGATTCTGCGAGTCAGAGCGTGGAATGTTAGAAGTATGAAGCAAGTAGGTAAGCTAGAGAACCTAAAATCGAAATGAATAGATTATCACTAGACATAGTAGGGATCAGCGAAGTTCGGTGGCCAGAGGCGGGGGATTTTTGGAGTGGAGACTTCAGGGTAATTCATACAGGAGCAGAGGAAGGAAATTTGGGTGTGGAGATAGTTATGCAGAAAAGATAGTATACTGTGTAGAAAATTACTTACAAAAGAACGAAGAGTACTCATGGTTAGATTAGAATCTAAACCGGTAAACACAGTAATAATACAAGTATACATGCCCACCTCTAGCTACAGTAACGAAGAGGTAGAAGCCATCTACGAAGATATCGAAGACATATTAAGATACGTAAAAGGACATGAAAATTTAATAATTACGGGGGATTTTAATGCCGTGGTAGGTGAAGGTAGGGAAGGAGCGGTAGTAGGTTTATTTGGTTTAGGCACGAGAAACGACAGGGGAAATAGGCTGGTAGAATTTTGCGACAAGAACAATTTAATCATCACAAACACATTATTTCAACATCATGCTAGAAGACGATATACGTGGAAGATGCCAGGAGATATAGGAAGATATCAAATAGATTACATTCTTGTTAGACAACGGTTTAGGAATCAAGTAAAAGACTGTAGAAGCTACCCAGAAGAAGATATAGATACTGACCACAACATCGTAATTATGAAGGCCGCACTTAAATTTAAAAATCTGAAAAAAAGGAACGGAAAAAGGCACTTGGACTTAGAGAAACTAAAAGATAAAGATATTCAAGTAAGATTCGAAAAAAAGTCAAATGAATTGCTGAATGATATCGGGAAAATATCTGAAACTAAGGAAGTAGAAACAGAATGGAATAACATTAAATCCAGCCTAGACATGGCGGCCAGAGATATTCTGGGGTATACACAAAAAGAAAATAAGAAACCATGGATAACAAAGGATATCGTGAATTTAATAGAAGAAAGACGAAAATACAAAATAAATCAGACGAAACAGGAAAACAGAGATACAAAGCCATAAAATGGGAAATTATTCGAAAATGCAGAAAAGCTAAAGAACAATGGATTGATGAAAAGTGCAAAGAGGTACAAACTAAGATGGAAGTACGAAAGACAGACGAAGCATACAAATTAATTAGAATGAATTTTAGGGATATAAAACCGTATAGCAAAAATATAAGGGACGCACAAGGAAACGTCATTATAGAAAACGTAGAGAAAGTGAGTAGATGGCAAGAATATATAGGGAATTTATATGCAGGACAGGAACTAACTGCATTAGAACAGGAATCAGACATTGAAAATGATGACTTGGGATATCCTATACTTCGAGACGAGTTTGAATTAGCATTAAAGAGTCTGAAAAATGGTAAGGCGCCGGTTACAGATAAGGTGCAAGCAAAAACTCTAAAAGCAGCTGGACAAGCAGTAACAGAACGTCTCTTCCAACTTGTAACCTATATGTATGAGACAGGCGAGATACCCAAAGATTTCAAACGTAGCATCATAGTAACTATACCAAAAAAGAAAGACGCGGATAGATGTGAAAATTTTCGAACAATAAGTTTGACAGCACACGTGTCAAAAATATTAACTAGAATTGTGCAAAGACGAATGGAAAAACGAGCTGAAGAAATACTAGGGTTTAGGCGAAACAGGGGAACACGGGAGGCTATTTTAGCTCTGAGAGTGATAATGGAGAAAACAATAGTAAAAGCGGAAAGCATGTATATAGGGTTTGTAGATCTGGAAAAAGCATTCGACAATGTAAATTGGAAAAAAATGTTTGAAATACTTAAAAAGATTGGAATGAGTTATAGGGATAGACGAATAGTACATAGCTTATACAAAGAGCAAACAGCAGTAATAGAATTAGAGCAGGAACGTAGAGAAGTAAACATTAGGAAAGGGGTGAGACAGGGATGTACCCTATCCCCATTGATTTTTAACTTGTACATAGAAGAGGCAATGAATACTATCAAGTGCAGGAAGACATTTGGAATTACTATGCAGGGACAAAAAATTGATATGCTTAGATTTGCAGATGATATAGCGGTATTAGCGTCTAGCAAGGAAGAGTTAGAAGCTGCTCTTAATGAAATGGAAACGGTTCTAACAGAGAGATACGGTATGAAAATTAACAAAACTAAAACTAAAGTTCTAGTTTGCAAAGGTGGGGAAAATAAATCAAAAACAAGAATACAAGTATGTAACACGAACTTACAAGAGGTTAAGGATTTCTGCTACCTAGGAAGCCAAATAACGCAAGATGGGAAAAGCACAAAAGATATAAAACAAAAATTAGCACAAGGTCGTGCTACATTTAACAAGAAAAGCAACTACTGTGCTCAAAACCACAAACATAGAAACAAGGAAAGATTGCTTAAAACATATGTGTGGAGCACAGCACTGTATGGCTGTGAAGCCTGGACAGTGGGAGAAGCGGACAAGAAAAAGGTAGAAGAAGGTAGAGATACGCATCCAACCAATCCCAAGATGGATAAACTAATGACGAAAAGATAACTGTGCTTAAACATGATGATTATTATAAGTAACTACAAGAATTGGTTGGGCAATATTCTCGAATAATGTTAAGTGTGTGAAAGGATTTACTGGAAAACCATTATTTCGGCAAATGTCTAAGTGTTGGGGATCTTGGTAGCCACAGGTTGCTTAACCTCCTTCACTGAATCTCGGTAAAATAGGGTATAAAATTAGAAAACAATAGAAAGGGAACGAGCTGAATACACATGCTGTGTGAGAATTTCAGGGAACTATGTAGACTAGCTCAGAATATAAATAAGTGCAGGTACGTGTCCAACCAGTTATGAGGCGGAAAACCTAATGACGAAAAAATAAGCACCGATAAATCTGATGATTAGTATAAACAACTAGTTGTTGGTTGCGAAATACCTGCAACTAATGTTGACTGTGCGAAAAGATAAATTGGAAAATATATTAAATCGCCAAATGGTTAAGTGTTGGGGGAACTTGGCAGCCACAGGCTGTTTACCTCCCTTCACAACCATCGGTCGGAGAAATAGGGCATATAACTGTAAAACAATAGAAAGTGATCGAACTGCACCTAACAAGAAAGAACAGCGCCTATGAGGAAAGACAACAAACGAATAAGAAGAAAATTGTTGAAAGTGTATGTGTGGAGCACAGCACAGTATGCCTATGAAATACGGGCAGTCTGAAACGCAGATAGAAAAACGATAGCAGCCTTTTGAAATGCTGTGCTTCAGATGTATGAGGACGATAGCATGGACAGACAAAGATAATAACAAATAAGTTACAGAAATAATAGGGGAACAAGGATATCTGGGGAAAAAGAGAAACAGTAGGGCGGAATACATTCTAAGGCATTTTTGAGGAATAGTATGTGATATATTACAAGCAGAGATAGGAAAAAAGAGGTAGATGTAGACCTAGATCAGACAGTTATAGATGCAAACTGTGCATATTTCAGGGAAATCTGTAGGTTAGTTAAGAATAGGGAACAATGATGGTACGCGTCTAACCAGTTCTAGCACTGAAGACCTAATGATGATGATGATGAACTTTCAATACCTTGTTTAAGACATCCAAAAATAATCAAAATATTACCCAATGCATAATTTATCAAATAAAAATTAAATTTTTAATTACAGCTTTGAATAAAACATGAATGGTGTGGTAAAGGGGCGTGGACTGTATTAGGTCATCATCATTTAATTTTCGACTTACTTAAGGTCGGTTTGACACAGCTCTAACTTCTTTTCTATTTTGTGCTAATCTAAAAGTTCTACATACCCTTCACAACTTAAATTTTTAATCATTTGACTAATATAGCTTGGTCTAGGTCTTCCTATACTCTTCTATCTTTTTCCTATCTACCTGGCTCTACATTTAACCTGATGGTGATCAAAGAACTCCAACATGTCTTACAATTTAAAAGTTATAATTACATCGCGTAAGCGCCGAATAAGCGACGCCACGGCAGGTGGTAGCTCCAAGCTTTGCACAGGCTTTAGCGCGGACATCTGTCAATGAAGTCACCAATAACAAATTAAATACGCCATTTGCGGAAAAATATAAATTAAATTAGCGAACAAATTAAGCAATTAAAGTACTTACATAAGAAATCCGACGTCCTGCGGGGTTGAGTTAAAGTTGGCTTCTATTGACGTCCATCAGGGCTACTGATGGCCCCTTTTAAGGCAATTAACGGAGGATACGCCTTCCAAATCGACTGGATCTCAGGGCTCCACTCCGGAGTGATTAAAGATGGTGCTCCGGCGTGGAATGCGGTTCGGCCAACGGCTACAAATTACCTTTACCTATGTAGGGAAAGGGCAGGAACAGGTATAAGGGCGACAAGCAAAGATAATCAGGCAAGGAGATCTACATAAATAAAGATAAGGCACAATACGATACCTGACAAAACCGCTCTTCACGAAGGTCAGAGACAAAAAGCCACGTTTCCTAAGCGTCTTTCGGAAAACTCCCCACTTTTGTTCTTTCACGCGTCGCCGCGAAGTACCCGCGCGATCTCGCGCAAACGCCCTCTGGCGTGACGAAAATACACGCCAAGTCTTTTAAATTTTAAGGCGCGAAAACTTCCGCACATAAAAATTAAGCTAAGACAATGTTTAGTGCCAATTTGGCACGTAACACATGTTTACATGATTCCCATTTGTAAGGAAATGAAATATTAGCTGGTTATCCCCTCCAAAAAAGGAAAAATGTTAAATTATATGTTATGGTAAGACTTAAGCAACAAATCCTTGAGGCATAAACGCGGTGCACTGGATACATAGAAAAAGAAGTGTGTCACTTTGTCACATGCAGTCATAAGTGCGGTATGGACACAGTCGTTCCTTTCTTCCTTTTTGACTGCAATCAGTTCGTATTTGTCAGGAAGTTTGGTTCAAAACACCTCATCAACATTCTATCAGCTGTTGACTTTGTTACATCCTACCCTGAAGCATCCTTTCTTGAGTTGTCCTCCGTCCTACAGTGCCAAAAATCAAGAGTACGAGAAGATGCATTCTGCCAGTTTGTTTCGACAATGGACATTTCAATGTCGACACATTTGATGGTTCTATGACCTTCCATGCCATGGGAGGAATCATGTGTGTAACTCCCCACAACGCCTTGCTTCCTGAAGAAAATATTACACGTTTGTGGAAGCCTTCTCTGCTGACAGTGTACAAGAAGCGGGACAAATTCAACTGCAAACGTTTCACAGAACAGATAAGGGAGGGTTACAAACTATGTGCAGAAGTATCGTCCGACGATAAATAAAATAATGCCCTCATCTACAGAAATGATTTGATTGTATAGTAAGTGGTCAAAAACTCCAAGCGTTCCAAGATGGAATGGCTTCATGGAGCAAGCTAAAGCTAGTAAAAAATATGAACGGACGCCAAAGCGTCAGCCGGCTCATTACCGTATTTACCTGAGTGACCAAGCCAGCTCGAGGATATTAGAGTATAAAGCCCGTTCAAGGGTGAGTTGGCACTTGTTACGTGCAATTTGCACTTAAACATGTTTTTAGGTTAGTTTTTTAATACACGGGAGTTCGCGCCATATTTTCAAATACGCGGGACGCGGAAACTTTTAAATAGACTAGGCGTGTGCTTCCGTATGTCATAGTAGTGAGTTCGCGCAGTGTGCTTATCCCTAGAGGGGTAGAGCAATACTAGACAAAGAGTGGGGAGAAGTGTTTCCGTGACACTCTAAATCGTGGCTGTTTTGCCTGGGTTCTTGAGTGAAGTGGTCACCTCGAGGTATCGTATCGTAGCTTTTACCTATGTAGATTTCCCTTGTTAATTATCTTTTGTTGTCGTACCTTCTACCTTTTTTTCCGTCATTCCCTGCGTAGGTAAATTTATAGCAACCTTCGGCAATGGACCCTAGACGACCCTGATGTCCATGCTCAGCCAACAGCACCGGAGCAGAGGCCTACCGTAGCGCGATTTCCTGCCGGATGCCTGATTTTTGATGTAAGTAGATTTTTAGCTAAATTGTTTGCCTTTATCGTGTTTAATTTTATATTGCTAATTATGGCGTAATATAAATTATCGGTGACGTCATAGTGGATGTGCGCGCCAAAATCTGTAAAAGGTTTGCGCTTTCCTCCGCTAGAGGCGTCACTCGCTTTATTCATTGCGTTGCGCGATGTATTTTGTGAACTTTGGTAACTGTTTTACCGACCGTATAAACTATCACCGGTAAAGTGTAATAACAATGGCGCCTTTTAAATGTGGAGGTTAGGAACCGGGGAATTTTCCTTTGTTTTCTTATATAAACAGCTTTCTCACTTAAGGAACCGTACTTTTATTCATGTAAGTATTACAAATAAGCATTTACCTTGATTAGATACCTTTAAATATAGTTATTACAAAATTATCTATTAAAATATAACTTTTGTTGTTTTCTTAACCTTAAAAGCCCGTTTTTTGAAACTTAAATGCACTGTCTTGTATGTTACATTTTAAAAACTGTATTAGCCTTTCATCTATTCAATTAACAATATCTCAAATACCTTTACAAGAAACTCTTGTGTTTAAAAACACTGAGTGAAATAAATTGGGTTCTATATCTTTTTAAGAAGTGTTTGACTATGGGTTGTTGCTTTTATAGGTTAAATAACATATCACCTGCGTGCATTTTCTATTTAGGAGGGCCTTTTTGTAATTATCAACAAAATATTTATTTAATTGAACATTGATTTTGCCTTCATACACCCTAAATGTGTTTCTTTAGTGTTTTGATTAATCAACGTGTTAACATTTGCATATTATTCTTTATCGGTGACGTTCCTAACAAGTTTTCACCGTTAAAAACCGTATCGTACTAACTTAAAGTAGCTGTAACGTTTCTTTACTTTCTGATCTGCGTCAGTACTATATATTATATATATATATATATATATATATATATATATCGTGTCTCGAATATTCTATTCACGATGAATGTTTCTCATTTAAAATTCCTCGAACTAATTTACGAGCTTGAGTGTAGGAATATTATTGCAGCTAGTAATCAAAATGACAGGAGATCTCAGCTCAGGGCTATTTTGGCCCAGGAAACGAAAGGCATTGCTATCTTAAAGAAACCCGTTGGTGATTGGCCTCTGAACGTATCGGAAATTAAATTGTCTTTGGATGACATATTGGGTATAATAAATAGAACAGATCCTGGTGCTAGTGATATCGAGCTAGGGAGATTGGCTTCGAGAATAACGCACGTCAAACAACGTACAGAACTACTATCTTTATATGACGATGCGCAAGCAACCCAAGCTAAACAAAGTTTGTTGTCCGAAGTATTATTACTTGAAGGGACTATTCTTGAAAGACTTAATCCTAATGCAGACGGAGATATATCGTTACCCTTTTCAAATCTCGCTCTCGCTTCACCCAAACCTGTAGGAAAATCCATACCTGTATACAAATGGGGTCTCACTTTAGAAGAGTTCGATTCGCAGGTCTCTTTATCGTCTTTTCTTGACCGTATTAATGATTTCAAAATCTCTCGCGGGTGTACAGACCAGGACCTATTTGTCTCAGCTGGTGACTTGTTCGCAGACTCAGCGTTAATATGGTACAGAAACATACGAGACCAAATTTCTACCTGGGAGGAGTTAGTTGCGTGTTTAAAACGAGACTTCCTACCTTATGGCTATATTAACGACCTTTGGAACGAAATACGTAACCGAACCCAAGGTCCTGACGAAAATGTTGTTTCTTTTATTACCTCACTAGAAGCTTTATATAGCAGACTCGACAAAAAACCTTCAGAACCCGAAATTATCGATCAGTTACTTAGAAATTTAAACCCCTATTTCTCAGAACGTTTGGCATTACAAAAAATCTCGTCGTTAGCCCACTTTAAAGACCTATGTCGTTCTCTTCAGGAAGTGAAGTTACGGATTAACAAATATCGGCCGCCCCCCGAGAAACTATCTGGTCTTTTAGAACCCGATTTAGCTTGCCAAGCTCGAGCTTCCCGTAAAGTATCTACCCTTAACGTTCCTTCTACCGTTACTAATAACTCACTTACCTGTTGGAACTGTAAGCGAAGTGGACATAACTATAATGTCTGCACATACCCCAGAAATATTTTTTGTTATGGTTGTGGTCGCTCAAATATCTACAAATCTAACTGCACCAACTGTAATCCTAATGTATCGGGAAACTCCCGTCGAGATATTTCCAATCAGGGTGTGAATATCTCAAGGATCCAAAATCGCCCTCATCACCAATCATTCAACGGACCCAGACGTCAATAAATTCAAATCATAAAACTACTTCTAACGTTGTACCGTCATTAAATTTATCTAATAATAATACCGCTACTATAAATGTACAAAATGCCTTACCTTCATTAGAGGAATTATGCTATATTACTCCAGCCGAGTGGTCTAAGTGGTTACAAACCGTCAATTCCTTTTATCATAAAAAGACTGCTGCCTCACAACTTGTTAAAAAACCCTTCGATAACCGTCCACACTTATCTATCTCAATAGGTTCCTTAAATGTAATTGCTTTACTGGATACAGGTTCTTCATGTTCCCTTATAAATAACGAAGGTTTACATCAATTATCTAAACAAAATATCAAAATTCAAATTATTCCCGAAAAAACTTCCATAAATTTAGCTGACGATAATCAAATACATGTAACCGGTTCCCTTAAGTTAAAAATTCGAGTAGAATCTCTTGAACGTGAGGTTTTATTTTTGATTGTGCCTGCATTAGCTTATCCATTTCTACTAGGTGTTGATTTCTGTAAACTTTTTAATCTGTCACTTTATTTCCAGGATTTTTCATGGCAAACCTCTATTAAAACGAATTCTTGTGCATCTACAGGAATATCTAACAAAATTTCTCTTACTGACTCCCAAAATGTAACTCTTAACGCTACAATTGACAAATTTCGCAAACTTAATACCTCTGAACTTGGTTGTGTTACAACGGCAACACACGTTATCTCCACAGGTGATGCCCTTCCCTTTAAGCAACGTCAATATCCCTTATCGCCTGCATTGCAAAAGCATTTACATGCTGAAATAGACAAAATGTTAGAATCTGGTGTTATCTCTCTTTCAAATTCACCGTGGACCTCTCCCGTATTATTAGTTCGGAAAAAGAATGACGAATGGCGTGTCTGTTTTGATGGCAGAAAGTTGAATTCCATGACTGTCTCAGATGCTTACCCTCTACCTAGAACTGACTCGATTTTAAGTGGGCTTCGAAACGCAAAATTTATCTCATCTATCGACCTTAGACAAGCTTTTTATCAGATACCTTTCGACCTATCTTCTCGTCAAAAAACTGCTTTTTGTGTCCCAGGCCGAGGTCTTTTCGAATATAATTTTTTGCCATTTGGTCTCTGTGACGCTCCACAAACTTTACAACGTACTATGGATCAAACGTTAGGTCCTATCTTACATCAGGAACGTGCCTTTGTGTTTTTGGATGATATCTTAGTTATCTCAAGTTCTTTCGATGAACATATCGCCACACTAAACGAGGTTGCAGCAGGTTTTAAGATAAACTGGGAAAAGTGTCAATTTTGTTGTTCGTCCCTCACATTTCTTGGTTTTATTATCGATGGGCCTGGCCTACGAGCAGATCCTGCTAAAGTCGACGCTATTACTAAATTTAAAACACCTAAAACTGTTACCGAAATCAAACGTTTAATTGGAATGATTAGCTATTATCGCATCTTTCTACCCAATCTTTCAACTATATCTGCACCCATTACCGCTTTAATTAAAAATAAAAAGAAATCCCAAACTATAGAGTGGAATTTAGAATCCCAACAGACTTTCGAACAAATTAAAACATTAATCACTTCGGCACCTATCTTAATTTCACCCAATTTCGATGAAAAGTTTTATATACAAACCGATGCCTCACTTACCGGTTTAGGTGCAATGTTGTTCCAGGTAAACAATGGTTTAGAACATCCAATCGCTTATGCGAGCCGTGCCTTAACTTCTGCCGAACAAAAATACTCTGCTACCGAACGAGAATTATTGGGCGTTATCTTTGGCATCGAGAAATTTAGAGGATATGTCGAAGGTACACACTTTACCGTAATCACTGATTGTGCAGCTCTCACTTGGCTTAATAACTTGAAACAACCCGCAGGTCGTTTGGCAAGATGGAACTTGCGTATATCTCAATTCACTTTTGACGTTAGGCATAGGCCTGGCAAATTAAATATCGTACCTGATGCCTTATCTCGTGATGTCGTTTCTCTTAACCTTCCAAATTTAATTCTGGATACCTGGTACCTCAATATGATTAAAAAAGTTTCCGATAACCCCGACAAATTTCCTACCTTTCGTGTAACTAATAATAGACTACATAAATTTGTATCTTCGTCCCCGCATAAAATATCGAATATCCCTGAATGGAAACTGGTCGTGCCCACTGCAAACCGCAGTGAGGTGCTCAAATTATGTCACGATGATCACATAGCTGCACACCTTGGTGTTACAAAAACTCTCGCGAAAATATCTGAATTATATTACTGGCCCACACTTAAGCAATCTGTTTGTCGCTATATCAAGAGCTGCAAAATTTGTGGTTCCCATAAGAGTTCACAAGATGCTCGCCCTGGTTTAATGGGTAACTTTAAACGTGTATCTTATCCCTTTCAATTAATATCGCTTGACTTATTAGGACCTCTCCCCCGATCGAAAAGAGGTAATCAATATCTTTTAGTCGTTACCGATTGGTTTTCTAAATTTGTTATGGTGCAACCCTTACGTAAAGCTACTTCCGCAGCTATAATTAAATTTCTATAACAAAATGTCTTTCTTATCTTTGGTGTCCCACAGATTATCCTTTGTGACAATGGTGCACAATTTATCTCTAAAGATTTTCAGAATTTCGTTAAAAGTTATAAAGTACAAAAAATTTGGTTTAACGCAAAATATCACCCCCAAGTAAACCCTACCGAGAGGGTAAATCGAGTCTTAATTACCGCTATTTCGTCCTATATTGATTCAGACCATACTACATGGGATGAACATATCTTTGAAATTGCTCAAGCTTTGCGTACATCTAAACACGAAGCAACCCAATTCACTCCGTCTTTTCTTGTTTTTGGAAGATATACCCCAATCGATGGGAGTTACTATGGTTTAGTGCCTGACGATACTAATGTAATTGAATTTGACGATAAAGTACGTTGGGACAAAGACCAACAGTCATTACCTTCTATCTTTAACGACGTTAGGAAAAATTTGTTAAAAGCTTACGAAAA
Organism: Platerodrilus igneus; assembly: GCA_036346225.1. NCBI lineage: Eukaryota > Metazoa > Arthropoda > Insecta > Coleoptera > Lycidae > Platerodrilus > Platerodrilus igneus. Next base: position 7,482,089 of record JARFIW010000244.1, read on the forward strand.
GAGTAAGGATCATTATAACTTACGTAAACGAAATATTTCCTTCGCCTTGGGCGAACAAGTTTGGAAAAAGAACTATGTCTTATCGGATGCATCTAAGAAATTCTCTTCAAAATTAGCCCCTAAATTCATCCTTTGTAAGGTCACTCGTGTCATTAGTCCCCTTATCTACGAACTTCAGGATGCTGAAGGAAAACGCCAAGGCAGGTGGCATATCAAAGACCTTAAGCCATTCTCTGCTGACCCAAATGCTACTTAAGTCTTTCATGTTCCATGCTCCTCACTATTTACCGAATATTTTTCTGTTCTCACCATCAATTAGTTAATTTTAATTACTTATCCCTTCTCTTATACAGTATATAATTTCTTACACGTTTAACTTTACTTCCCTTAAATCACCTATCTTTTTCTTTTGGTTGACTTTTTCTTGATCATACCATTAGTTATATATCAGTTCATTCTCTACACCCCCCAATATAACTCTGTCGTTTCATTTAATTAACCCTAGAACTTTTCCTACTACATATTAATTGGTTTTTAGTATTTTCTTACATGGTTTAATTGTGTGGTAATTGTCGTAACTTTGGTTGCAATGACTCATTGAATTTTTATGATTGGTTTTAGCTGATGTTGAGTGAATGCTTTCTTCTTTGGGCTCACATAGTGTTCGCGACCTATGCCATTGAAAGAAATAGTTCATATTCGCAGTTGCAAAAAATTAGGATTATCTATTCCATGTGTTTTTCCTCTGAATTATTGCAGTCGCCCACATTATACTACATCATTATTTCTTTCTTTTTCTACTAAATCTACATAACTTATAAACATTTTTTTCCATTGTTTTTTATTGAACTTTGTGGTGAGACGCTATCGCTTCTTATTGATATCTCATTAAATTCCCGGTTGTTTTAGCATATTGGAACAGTGTACTTGTATTTAACTGCTTATAATTGGGCATTTTTGTGTGTTTAGGGTGCTACCGTTTTGAGAAACTACCTTAAAACAGTTTGTTTTTGTGTGTTAGTATCTGTAATGATACTTTTAAGTTGTCGTGTCTACCTTTGTCTGATTTTCTTATCGTAGTGGATGCACTCGTTAGGAAAATGATCGCACTAGTTCTCTTAGGAGCCTAGTGAATGTTAACAAATGTGTATACTTATCTTGTCGGATTAATATCGCAGGTGGTCCTTCAGACTGCGTTGTGTTTAATAGGGACAACTCTCTACCTTCTCTCGGACGCTTGTCCAAAAACTATACTTTTTTCTTAACCCGCTATCTCCGCTATGCCTTATTCTTCTTTCAGTGGACCTGTTCTTGTCCCGAACACCCGTCTGCCACATAAGAATGATGTTCCCTCATTCCGAGCTACTGACCACATTGGCTGGTTGAGTAGCGCTTTGCTATCCACCTTTTTCTCTGTCGCTTTTGCTCAATGCGAGCCCTTCCTCTACTTTCTTCTACCTGGAAGTGTCTCTTATGCACTCCAAAAAACCAACCTCCTTCTTTTTTACCGTTCCTGTTTCTCTACTGCCTTTTCATTTCTGTTAGTCACCGTGTGGTTGCGCGGGAAGTTTTCACAGACACCTGGACCATGTCTCTGCGAATCTTTCGTGAGGTCATGCGGTGCCGCTGTCAGTGCATGGGCTCTGGCAGTAAAGGTGTGAATGTGTGAGTGAATGTGTATATATCTCTATATCTTATATACCGAGTGGATATCGGGTGATAGTTTCACCGATATCAATTATCGCCGGGTGCAGGAATGCACCCAAATGTCTTTGCCGGTCCCCCGTGCTGTTCTTGTAAACGGACCTGCTTCACAGGTTTCTCTTTTTAGAGGGCACGGGTCAATCCCATTTAAACGGCTCTACTGGAGCCACTCTTTTGTTGTTATTCATTGTCTTGGGTAATAACCAGGCCAATATCTTTGTCTTCTTTATTATCTTTGACAATACCCTTAGTTTTAATATCGTTATCTTACTGATTACCTTTAATAATAACTTTAGTTTAGTATCGTTATCTTACCGATTACCGTTAGTAATAATTTTGGTTTAATTTCTTGTTATCTTACCGACTACCGTCAGGAATGACTTCGAGCTATTTCGCGTTATCTTACCGGTTATCTTTAGTAATAACTTTTTTTAAATTCGTGTTACTTTACCTACTATCTCTTATAATCACTTTAACTTAATATCGTGTTATCTTATCGAGTATCTCAAATAATAACTAAAGTTTAATACCGTTATCTTATTCATTAACTTTGAGGATAACAACTTAAGCTTAATATCATTATCTTATCTCTTATCTTTAACATCAATTTGAGATCTTGTTTTATCTTTTTATCGTCCTAACGTGTGGTATATATGACCAGACGTGGAATTATTTTTTCTGAAATTTAAGTGAAAAAGCTAACCCGATTTAGAAATGTAATTTGTCAGGTTAGCATATAAGGATTTAGTAGGGTGGTACTTTTGGTAAATTTGTTGATTCACAACATGTCATGGACAAGTTTTAAATGTGCATCGTAGAAAACCAAGGTACCAGTAACAAAATTTGCTAGAGTGCACAGTGACGCACTCCATGAACATTTTAAATTTGGGCACTTCTTGCCAAAAAGAAGAATAGTTTTGATGCAACACTCATGTGTGTTTGCACATAATAACTTTTATGTTAGCTTTAGTTAGATAGGTTTAGATAGTTTAGGCGACTTGTCGCACCCGTTTTAGTTTAAGTAGTGTTTCATGCTCCCCGACAAATTTGTGCTGTCGGTGATTAGTGTAGTCAAAGACTATGGGGCTACCTATTCCGTTTCCTGGTACTTCGGTAGACGTGTTATCGGTCGAAAAAACCAGGTGGCGCCTTATATAAACATTTTGTAGGTTTTAAGTTAGGGTTTATGTAGGGTAGTTAGGACTTAGATTTTAAGCTGTTACTGTGCTAACAGACTTTTTCTTTTTTTAAGTTTTTTCTTTTGTGACTTTGTCGCGATTGTTACGTGCAATTTGCACGTAAACATGTTTTTAGGTTAGTTTTTTAATACACGGGAGTTCGCCCCATATTTTCAAATACGCGGGACGCGGGAACTTTTAAATAGACTAGGCGTGTGCTTCCGTATGTCATAGTAGTGAGTTCGCGCAGTGTGCTTGTCCCTAGAGGGGTAGAGCAATACTAGACAAAGAGTGGGGAGAAGTGTTTCCGTGACACTCTAAATCATGGCTGTTTTGCCTGGGTTCTTGAGTGAAGTGGTCACCTCGAGGTATCGTATCGTAGCTTTTACCTATGTAGATTTCCCTTGTTAATTATCTTTTGTTGTCGTACCTTCTACCTTTTTTTCCGTCATTCCCTGCGTAGGTAAATTTATAGCAACCTTCGGCAATGGACTCTAGACGACCCTGATGTCCATGCTCAGCCAACAGCACCGGAGCAGAGGCCTACCGTAGCGCGATTTCCTGCCGGATGCCTGATTTTTGATGTAAGTAGATTTTTAGCTAAATTGTTTGCCTTTATCGTGTTTAATTTTTATATTGCTAATTATGGCGCAATATAAATTATCGGTGACGTCATAGTGGATGTGCGCGCCAAAATCTGTAAAAGGTTTGCGCTTTCCTCCGCTAGAGGCGTCACTCGCTTTATTCATTGCGTTGCGCGATGTATTTTGTGAACTTTGGTAACTGTTTTACCGACCGTATAAACTATCACCGGTAAAGTGTAATAACACACTGCAGTACCGCCTTTGAAAAGATCTTCTTCCTGTTTAGGGCCATTAAAGCTGCCCTGCTATCTGTGGATATGCGTATAGTTTTATTTTGAATACCTCGTTCCAAAATAAACCTGGCACTTTGCGTGATCGCAATGACTTCTGTTTGGAAAACAGTTGCCTGCGCTCCCAACGCTATATTTTTGTGAAGGTCTAGGTCATCTGAAAAGATGCCTGCCCCTGTACCTTCCTTCGTTTTTGATCCATCTATGAAGATGAACGTATCTGCTGGAATCACGTCTTCAGTGTTCACACAGACCCTGTACTGCTTCCTGAATATTAGTTTGGGTGTAATTGAGTCAACCCTGGCATTGTTAACAACGTCTCCCTTAAGATATCCTGGTGTCTCCTACCGTCTCCCTTATTGTTCCACAATCCCTTAACTTTAGTCTTAGTGCCGCTTTTAGAGCCACCTCCTTCACGTGCAGGTCTAGCGGAGGGAGGCCCAAGATGGCTTCCAAGGCTACAGTTGGTGTAGATTTTATTGCGCGCGTGATACTAAGACAGGCTAGTCTTTGAATGTGCGTAAGCTTTTTAGCTGCATTAACTTGTCTGGTTCGAGACCACCAAACAACAGCTCCATAGCATAGCATAGGTCGTACTTCTGCAGTGTAATATCCAGGCAGCAAGCGATCGAATGAAATCACAATATGACACGAGAGCTCAAGAAGGTGGTTATCAACCTGGAGATTTAGTGTGGTTGTATAATGCACAAAGAAAGCGTGGGTTGTCGCCAAAATTACAAAGACAATGGGAAGGCCCGTACGAAGTGTTAACAAGAATTAATGATGTAGTGTACCGGATCAGAAGATCTCCCCGTGGTAAACCGAAAGTGGTTCACTTTGACCGTTTAACATCCTACGCTGGCAACAACCAGGAAAGCTTGAATAATGAAAATGATGTTCGACGAGTTATTAATCATGAGCCAAATGTAGATTTTGAGAGTTTCATGGCGGCGTATGGTGGATCCGTCAAGGCGAGATTTGACGTTGTTGAAAAACAGCTAGATCTGTTTAGAGCACCAGAGGAGTATTCCCTTGCACAAAGCATAGCTCAAGATTTGGAAATGTCAAAAAGAATAGCTGTTGTTTTCAAGAAAAAGTTTGCATGTGTGGATGAATTAGTACAACAGCAGCCAACTGTAGGAAAAGCTTTGGTTCTTCAGGATAAAAATCGTTATGTTTACTATCTGGTCACCAAACATTCTTCATTGGCAGAGACCTAGTTATGGACATTTATGGGAGGCTTTGCTAAATCTTAAGCCTCAAATGATGGAAAATAGAGTAACGAAACTAGCGGTACCCAAGCTAGGCTGTGGACTGGATTGAGTACATTGGAGGATAGTCCGAAATATGCTAGAAGTAGTTTTCCAGGGAACCAACGTCCAGGTCATCTGTCATCGAATTGGCGTCAAAATGTATTTACAGTTACGAGACGTAACGGTTTTAAAGAGGGGGCATTGTTGCGAGCTACTATTAGGCAACCCGTCAAACACAAAAGCGCCGTAAGCACTGTACATTCTCCAGGGACCGAGAATTTTCTAGCAATTACTAGAGGATGAATCATCCTTTTTAATTCAGGGTATAAATAAGACCAATGAGGAAGTACAAGTTTAATCTATATCAGAATGTCGAATATAAATTACATCGTGTAAAGATAAATAGTTGAGCTTTTGGAAGTCCAAGAGTAAACATAAATGTATGTGTCTAATGTACATGCAGCTTGTAGAACACATAAATAGACAAAAGTATAATAAATAAATAGTTGTGTTAGTGTTGTTAATCGACCTATGGTTAAGAAGTTAGTTTAAGAAGATATTAGTGCTTGTAAATAGTATTAGTGCGATAGTGCTTCATTGTTAATTGGACTAAAAACATCTATAAATAAGGCATATACTGTTAACTAGACTTGTGAACAGTGAGTAATAAAGACCTTTGTTATTACTTGTTTTAAATTAGTGAAACTCGGTAGTAGTAGCTCGCTACAATATGTTATATAATTGTTTGAAGCACCACTTTTAAGATGTTTTTAAAAATTCGAAAAAATTAAACAATATTTTTTTGTTTTTGGCTACAGAAAATTGTCTCGAGGTAAGCCAAATTGGAAAACTTGGTTTTTAAATACCGGAATCACTATATACAAGTAGGAAAAAATACCCGACCTTTTGCAAGGTAACAAGTACCTAGTTACTGGATTAGTATTAAGGGTGCCCATTTTAATCTCAAGATGTCCATAATAACATATTTTCCCCTAATACTCCCTTATCCCAAATATTTTTAATTACAACGGTTCTTTTAACCATGTTCGCCTTACTAGCAACTAAGTATGTATCTATTAAGCCATCATAAAACTTAAAACCGATAAATTACTTACACCTTTAAAAAATTTTATTAAGAAACTATATTAAGCTAGAATTGAGGACTTCGTGGGAAACTTTGTAATATATAAACCGTCAATTACAAATTTGAAAAATTAGTTTGGAAGTAAAGTGATATTAGAAGTTTTACAGTGTGTGAATTAACAGATGCCTGATCTACGCAACTATAATTACTCTATTTACATGGGCTAAAAATGAATCGGAATCTGTATTAAAATAGTGGAGTTTAGTCAATTTATGTTTCAAAATCGAGTAGGTTCTCGAATTCAGCAGCTAACTTTTTTTTACAAAATGAACGAGAAGAACAATGAATTACTTAAGATGAATATAAAGCTACTAAAAATATGGGCATTGTATCCTCGTCCAAGGAACGCAAATTGTTTAGTTAAAGCAATCAATTTTGGCTATAAATTGGTTTCAACATCTTTTCTTTATTACATATGGATTGCTTGCATATACGACATATGTTTGGGTGGAAGAGAAAAGCTTACCGATTATGCTTTTAATATTATGAACGTAGGTAAGAAATTGCACGTGGTTGTTGATCAATAACCAGAGGATATCCTTGTATTAAAACCTACGAGAACTATTTTATTCACGTTCCGATACGCCATAAATAGTAGACACGTTGATATAACATGATTTTAATTGTAAAAGTTTATAATATGTTACTTATTTTTCTACGTAAGTAGTAGGATTGGATGGCCCTGGACCCTCCTCCTCACTCTAACCTAGGTTTTACATGTAAATTCCCACGAGGGTCTGCTAGAAGGAATTCCTCCTTGCTCCCTCCTTGTGGGGAGGGATTTCCTCCTTGCTTCATTTTCACCCCCACCACCCCTACCCTAAAAATCGGTAACCTAACCCCTAAAATTTCTTATCGGCACCACACGACCTTTGTATTCCCACCTTTTTAATTTTTATCTTAACATCAAACCTTATCGAGTTACAACCTCCACTTTTTATTTATAAACGTGTCGATGTATACACACTCACTACGTCACAAGCACCATTAAAATCAATTTTACACTGGGTAGTCTGTTAATTGGATCTGAACTCTAATTTCCCAGGCGATCTAACCCCGTTAGAATTTTTAAAATCGAACTATCCCTTACAAAGTTACACCCTGTTAAAGCCTCATACTTTTAAATTTTTGTTTATTAAATTTTAACTGGTTTCTGTTTATTCAATTTTAACTGGATTTTAAATCCTTTTTGGTTACCTGAGATATTCGCTTTAATCCGGAATTTTCCCGGATAATTTAAAACCGTCCGAATTGTTTAAATCAAACCACCCTTACAAAATTATACTTCTGATTTAGGAAGTTACCCGAAATCGTATTAGGGTGACACATAATATCGGTCTAGATTTTTCTATGAAACTCAAATCTTTAGGAACTTTTTAAATCGAAGCAACCCTCAGGGGGATTGTAATCCTTGATTTTAAAAAGCTACAGATATTGATTTACTTCTCTCAGTCTAAGGCAGATATTTAAGGCGTATTTAATACCAGTATTAAAACCTTTTCTCAACCCTAAGACCAAATTTTTTATCTTGAGATTTGAGGTAGTAGATGTTTGTAAATCAATTTAAACCTTTTGAAGGGAAACTTAATAAAAAACTTTAAACTTTTACTAAGGGTATATCATGCTATTGTCTACAGGATACTTACTAATAAAGGAATTTAATTTTAAATAACTTCTACGTCATATTTTTAGAAATGGCAGACATTTTGTAAATGAATTACCGAGCGAAAGTTCATTCTTAGTGTTATTAAATTTAACCATTAGGTTCTCATTTTACGAGCGCGGTTAATTATTATTTAAAGTCTACTTTGTTTTAAATAAAGAAATCGAATACTTGAGTAGATTCAATTATTCACTCATTGCTGACTTATTAGTGTGAACAATTTGTAAATCATTTGTTAAACGCAAACAACTTATAAGCTAATCAACATTGTCGACTGTCCTCGTTCTAATTACTAATACAAGGTTAATTTTGTAAGTTCTTTGGAAGTAAAACTTTGTTTCCCTAATACAAGTAATGCGTAATTGTATTTACCGGAATTAAAAATTGCCGTCGGCCTTATTGATCGTTTTGAAATTCCCGTACAACTTACCATACATACTATTATCCACGTAATTGCTCCAAGCAGTAATTATCGTAAGTAAAACATTTTGTTTGGCACATACTAAATGGTTGTCCATATGCATAAGACAAGTACCACATCCTATACTTTCTTTATAAGTGTAGCACATCGCGCACTTCTTTTTTCTGATAATTAAATTTTGCTCGTGTAAGCTTTTACACTTTTTACATATTTAAACGTCACATACGATCGATTAAACACTTTTGACTATTCTAACGGGAACCACCATGCATTCCGCCGCACCGTTCTTTTTGAATCCAACGATCCGATTGGCCTCCACACACTAACACCTAACGTATATTTCCCAGTATTTGTTAAACAAAAACTACCGGCATCGCCATGTACGTATGTAGGCGTAAGCAGGTGTTTGTGGATGTGTACGGGAATATGTGACATTAATCAGTCAAAGCGCTGACATAACCTATCAATTTTCTCTGCTATCTAACCTAAGTCCGCACAAGTCCAACTAACCTAACCTAACTCTAGACAACGTAAACTAACCTAAACCCTCCTCCCCCCTCTTTACTTTGTCTCTTTCCTCTCGCATCCGTATGACATACATCCGACATACATCCAAACTATGTCCGACATATGTCCAGTACACATCCTACATATATCCGACATATATCCGGACATATGTCGATGCGCACCCCTGCCCAGTCCGACCTTATAACTTGACATGGGAATTATTAAATTTTTACAAATAAATCTGAATACGGCTAAGACAGCCCATGATCTCCTGGAAGTAAGCGCAAGAGCTTACGGAAGCGACGTACTAATAATTAGCAAACCAAATATTAAAATTAGTCAAAACTGGCTCAAAGATGACACAGAAATGGCGGCCATCATTATCAAAAATAAGACCCTAGATATCATGGAAACAGGGAAAGGAAATGGCTTCGTTTGGATAAGGCTCGGTAGCCCAAAGTTGGTAGTATACAGCTGCTATATATTATTATTATTATTATTATTATTATTATTTTGTCTTTATTAAACAAATAAGTACTTAGCGCAATATTTGTCCTGGAAAGGCAAGGATTAGCTTTTAACCCAATAAAAATGATGAAGAATTTTCCAAATTCCTAGGCAGACTTACGGATGATGTTAGAAAAAGAAAAGGCAGCAAAATAATTGAGGGAGATTTTAACGCTAAGGCAGCCGTATAGGGATCTACCACTACAGATAAACAGGATGAGAAATTACTAGACTGGATGGCAGGCCAAGATCTGCTGGCAGTAAACCGAAGGGGTACTCCAACCTTCGTAAGAAGACTCCCAGAATCGGTTATTGACAATATCATGGCATCACCAGCTATATCAGCGGAAATTAAGCAATGGGGGGTAACCACCGAAGAAACAATGAGCGACCATCGTTACATCACGTTTCAATTGAAGACTGGAGAAGAGAAAGCAAATATCAGTTCATGTACTATCAGAGGATGGGTTCTAAGAAAACTTGACAAAAACAAACTAAGAGCAGCCCTCGTCCATGAGGCGCAACGACCATGTGAGACTTATAAGCAACTGATCAGCTTACTGACAGAAGCATGTAATAAGGCTATGCTCAGAAAAAAATGCCTACCGCTGAAAAGAAAGTCAACGTTCTGGTGGACGGAGGAAATTTCCCAGCTGAGGGATGCCGCGGCTGTAGCTCGCTGCCTTTTCCAGAGAAAAAAGAAAGCACCGCAGGATTTTGTAGAATAGCAAAACATCTTTTTTTATGCAAGAAGGGAACTTTAAAAAGCTATAAGGAGATGTAAAATGCAATGCCGGACGCACTTATGCGAAGAGATCGACAAAGATACATGAGGTCTTGGATATAAAATTGCAGCAAAGAAACTTAAAAACACACCAACAGAAAATCTTTCTGGTGAAAAAACAAGAGAAATTTTGGAGACGTTGTTCCCCCACCAGGAGATAAGTTATAGAGAAGATTTAGACCTACATATAAACGAAGAAGACGTACCACTCTTCTCAGAAGAAGAGCTACAGAGGGCTGTTAAGAAAATGAAACTAAAGAAGGCTCCAGGAGCAGATGGAATTCCGACGGAAGTTGCTAAAGCTGCGTCCGAAGTCGTTCCAGCAGCCGTACTAGCAGCAATGAACAAAATGCTGCTCGATGGTGAATTTGTAGAGGAGGGGCGGTGCGCCAAAGTGGTGCTAATTCCAAAGCCAGGCAAACCGCCGGGGGACACATCATCGTACAGGCCGATATGCCTAATAGACATGGCATGCAAACTCGCCAAACAATTGATAAATGCCAGACTGAAGATTGAGAGAGACAGAAAGGGTAGCTTGTCGCCTATGCAGTTTGGCTTCAGAGAGGAAGGTCGACGACGGATGCCATAGAGGAGGTAATGAGCATCGCCAGACACGCCAACAAAGGAACATGGAGAACGCGACAAATATGCGGTGTAATACTACTAGATGCCAAAAACGCTTTTAACACTGCTAAGTGGAATAAAATCATGGACCAGCGAAAAAGATAGAGGTAGGTCCATACTTGATTAGAGTACTTGACAGGTAACTACATGAGCGACACATAGTACACACCCGCAGTAATGGGGAGAGATATACCATGGCTATAACAATGGGAGTTCGGCAGGGATCGGTGCTGGGTCCCACACTGTGGAACCTTATGTATGACGAGGTCTTACGGCTTCCATTACCTGAAGACACCAAGGCAATAGGTTTTGCGGACGACCTTGCAATCGTGACAATTGCTCGAAATGAAAAGATCCCACGCGATAAAATAGATCTCGCAATCGGGAAAGTCAAGGCATGGATGAGGGGAACAAGACTGCAGCTAGCCCCAAAAAAAAAAGGAGGCAATACTACTAACAGGCAGAAAACAACTGCAGTATGTGGTAATAAACATAGGAGAGGAGAAACAAAGGTTATCCCTAGAGAACAAGTGAGGTACCTAGGAGTAACCCTTGACAAACGACTGTCCTTCAAGGCACAGGCTGCCCTGCAAAGGGTAAACAGGCTTATGTCAGGCATTGGTGGACCTAAGGCGAGCAAGAGAAAGATACTTGCGTCGGTAGTTGAGTCGATTATGCTTTACGAGGCACCTATATCGGCTGACTGCACGACGATTAATGCCACAAAAGCGGTACTCTATAAGCTCCAGCGGAGGATCGCCATATGAGTGGCCAGTGCATACAGGACGGTGTCTACTGAACCAATACTGGTAGTCACAGGCCTGATACCGTTAGATTTGCTGGCAGACGAAAGGAAAGCCCGGCGGCTTCATGGCACCGACTACGAAGAGGAGAGGGCCAAAACGCTACAATGTTGGTAGGAGAGATGGACCACATCGGCAAAGGGCTGATGGACAAGAATGTTGATCCCGGACGTTAAACCATGGATAGACAGAGCCCCGGAGAGATGGAATATCACCTAACCCAGGTACTAACCGGACATGGCTGTTTTGCCAACTATCTGTATGGTATTGGCAAATACAGACATGACAGGTGTATAATGTGTGCGCTAGATGATGACCCGGAACACACGGTCTTCATGTGCTTGAGGCGGGATAAGCAGAGGTCAGAGGTGGAGAGAGAGGTGGGAGAGAACATTACAGTGCAGAACATAGTAAATATTATGCTACGGTCTGCGACGGAGTGGAGAGTAATACACAAGTATATCAAAGAGATAATGTGCGCGAAAGAGCAAAGCGAGAGATAAATGAAGAAAGAAAATGCTTAATAGAAAAACCCAGAACGTGAGACCATTCAAACAAATATAATAGAAGACTACAGAACTCGAGACCATTCAACAAATATATCCCTCAAGCTCCCCAACGAAATGTCCAACCAACGGTACCGGGGCAGCTTAGTCACCAGTGAGAAGAGAGGGAAGGGTTTAGTCGGTAGGCCCGAATAGTAGTGAGAGCCCGACACTACCCCCGGCATAGAACATCCGAGCCGGGAAGCGCATATAAAATGTTCCTAATAAAAAAATTAAAAAAAAAGGATGACCCATAATATCGGTCTAGATTTTTCTGTGAAACTCAAATCTTTAGGAACTTTTTAAATCGAAGTAACCCTCAGAGGGATTGTATTCCTTGATTTTAAGAAGCTACAGATATTGATTTACTTCTTTCAATCTAAGGCAAATATTTAAGGCGTATTTAATACCAATATTAAAATCTTTTCTCAACCCTAAGACCAAAATTTTTTATCTTGAGATTTGAGGTAGTAGATGTTTGTAAATCAATTTAAACCGTTTGAAGAGAAACTTAATAAAAAACTTTAAACTTTTATTAAGGGTATATCATGCTATTGTCTACAGGATCGTTACTAATATAGGAATTTAATTTTAAATAACTTCTACGTCATATTTTTGAAAATGGCAGACTTGTATATTTTCTAAATGAATCAGCGAGCGAAAGTACATGCTTAGTGTTATTAAATTTACAAGCGGGGTTAATTATTATTTAGGGTCTAATTTATTTTAAATAAAGAAATCGAATACTTGACTAGATTCAATTATTTACTCATTGCCGACTTATTAGTTTGAACAATTTGTATATCATTTGTTAAACGCAAACCACTTATAAGCTAATCAACATTGTCGACTGTCCTCGTGATAATTACTAATACGAGGTCAGTTTTGTAAATTCTTTGGAAATGAAACTTTGTTTCCCTAATACAAGTATTGTTTAATTGTATTTACCAAAATTAAAAATTGCCGTCGGCCTTATTGATGGTTTTGACAAATTTCCGTACGACTTACCATACATACTATTACCCACGTAATCGCTCCAAGCAGCAATTATCGTAAGTAAAACATTTTGTTTGGCGCATACTAAATAGTTATCCATATGCATAAGACTATGGCCACATCCTATACTTTCTTTATAAGTATAGCACATCGCGCACTTCTTTTGTCTGATAATTAAATTTTACTCATGTAAGCTTTTACACTTTTCATATATTTAAACGTCTTATACGATCGATTAAACACTTTTGACTATTTTAACGGGAACCACCATGCATTCCGCCGCACCGTTCTTTTTTAATCCACCGATCCGATTGGCCTCCACACACTAACACCTAACGTATATTTCCTAGTATTTGTTAAACAAAAATTTCCGGCATCGTCATGTCTGTATGTGGGCGTAAGCAGGTGTTTGTGGATGTGTACGGGAATATGTGACATTAATCAGTCGGATTTAATCCGACCTAGGTCGGATACCAAACTGTTCCTAAACAAGACTAATATGTTATAGATATAAAAATTTTATAAAGACAGTTGTATTAAGATTTATGTACAACAAATCCAATGACATAATTTTCAAATTACTAACTAGTACCATTATGGTTTTTGCTTATAACTCTTAAACGATTATAGATATTTAGATTTTGCAAGAGGTGTTATTTGCTAATTCGAGCGTGTTGTATCCAATATAATAAATTTTGAATTCCTATCTAGTGCCCTTATAACTTTTTACTTATAACTTAAAAACGGTTATAGATATTAAAATTTTGTAAGGTGCAATGCTCCTGTTTTAGTTACAGTATTTATTTGTATGAGATGATCATATTTATAATCAACTTTCTTTGGTCTAAATACCATAGTAAATTCCAAGAACTTATGCTAACATTGGCCAACTGGAAAATATCATTTGTAATATTTAACTATGTAGACAATAGCATGATATACCCTTAGTAAAAGTGTAAAGTTTTTTATTAAGTTTCCCTCCAAAAGATTTAAATTGATTTACAAACAACTATTACCTCAAATCTCAAGATAAAAAATTTTAGTTTTAGGGTTGAGAAAAGATTTTAATATTGGTATTAAATACGCCTTAAATATTTGTCTTAGATTGCAATAAGTAAATCAATATCTGTATCTTCTTAAAATCAAGGATGTACAATTCCCCTGAGGGTTGCTGGAGGAAGGCGTGTGCCTCCATTGCTTTGACTGTTCTTTGGTCTCTGGATTGTCATACAAGACCCAAGTCTTATTCCCAGTAACAATAGACTTTAAAACCTGTTTTTGTCCGTCATAACGTGTGAGAAAAGTCATGGCTGAAGCCATTCGCCTCAGTTTGTTGTCCTCACTCAACATTTTCGGAACCCGACAGGTACACAGTTTTCGATATCTTAGCTCGGTGGTAACAATTTTGTACAAAAAGACCTTGAAATGTCTGGAAATCCTATAGACAGTTCATTAATCGTAACCTCCGTTTCTCCCGGATCACTTCGTCAACCCGGTCAACCAAACTTGTTGTTGCGATCGACTTGCGTTCTTGACCATCTTCTTCATGGACGTCTGTTTGACCATCCGCAAATTTTCTACACCATTTTCTGACAGCACTATCGCTCATACAGTGTTCATCATACACTACTCTTATCCTTCGATGAATTTCGGCAGCACTATATCCTTCAGCTTGAAGAAAACGAATCACTCCGCAACTCACAATTGGCGGGAGAATTAATCGTAGCTGTCATCCTTACTCGCCCGTAGTTCGACAACGACTGTTGCATAGGAGCCGACAATGGCATCGGTTGTTGTGGGGGAGCTGGCCAATCGTACAACGCTCAGTCCCGCGACTACGCTATTTACTTAGAGAAACAAACGGAACTTGAAAAGAACAGTCCTCGTACATTCAATAGCAAATAAAGAAGCTTTAAAAATGTCCAAAAGTCGTTCATTTATTATATACGTTAATATAAGAATAGACAGACACTTTTAAAAATAAAAGAAAAGAGATTAAAGTTTTGTAGTCACATTTGCCAGTTGTATGGTGGTAAAAGGCCTTTAATACATAAACAACATAAAATCTTATAAGTCAACTAATCAATCGGACCATATCAAGTTTCTTCCAAGTTCCAATCGTTAAGCTAATGTAAATTTTGTTATACTTTTAAAGTACAATCAAAGATAAGATGAACGGCTATACATTAGGTCAGATCACGCAATTTTCAAATAACATCTGATGATAAAATAAATTACTTTCTACTAATCAGTATACAATACCGGAAAGAAATCTAATAAAGTTGTAACGCATGTGTGATACGCACACATAGGGTAATAGAAAAGAGTTTATGAAATTTACTTAGTTAAGTGAACTTCTAGCACGAAAGCAATCCAACATTTTTATAAAAGCTTTACTAGTTTACATTAATAACATGGCCATTTCAATTTGATATGAACTTAAGATAAAGCATTTATTACAATCAACCCTCCTAATTAACATCCGGAGAAGTAAATAATGTTATAATACAACACCTACTCCGACATTTAAATGGGCGTCGACATCCTTCTCATGGGCGGTTTCTGTTGTCCTTGTTGTTAATAGCTTCTTCTACTGGTGGTGCCTCGCTGAATGATACGATAAGGATAAGGGTAGAAGGGTGGGAAGAAAAACGAGGCACTCACGACAGCACTACCCGGTAGACAGTACGGTAATCGTTACTCCACGGAAGTCGGTACGGTCATCTTTACTCTTTGGAGGTCAGTACGGTAATTCTCGAGCTATGCGGCGTTTCTTACCTTCAATGTCTCTTCCCTCCAATGGAGATTCCGCTTGCGTTCATGGGGAAAATTAATTTCTTCTCACTTACAAAGGCTAATGTTAGCGCTTACGATCACAAACATAAGCGAATGACGTCAAGGCCCGAGTGAACAGGAATAATCCAGGGTTTTCACGGTGTTAACGAAAATTGCAGTTTCGGTGGCGATTATTTCACCACGAAGTCTAAAAGAGTCCCTTAATCTTAATTAATTAACCTATACTTGGGAGCTTATACAATAAAGCGTAACAAATTAAAATAGTAAAGTACTTAGCATATTGTATGCAAACAGTAATAATGACCGGGTCTTTACACTCTTCGTATTAAATTTAGAAAAATACATATATATTGTAACAATTTGTGACGGTATTCCGCGCAAACACGAAAGAAAACAGTAAAAATAAATAAAGAAATGGTTTACGCCGAATACCGCAACAGAACAAGGACAGAAAGGTAGAATTTGGGCTAGCTCAAAAACGTCGTAGAGGGGCGTGGGTGAAAATAGAAAAATACGTTGAAAACCTGTGTGAAACTATATTGATAACATCGAATCTTGGAAGACTATTTACAAAGCAATAAAATAAATAAGTTGCGTAATCGTGATTGTAAACAAAGCGTTATAACCTATAAAAATTGGTAAGCAAATATAACATCTTATAATCTAAATACCTACTTGATGGTTCACCTTAAATACATATAAAAGAAAATATAACAAACTATACAGTAAATCTAGAAAAAGAAATATACCTAAATTATATGTACATGCTGCTTTGTGAAGTGCAGCTCCTCAGAAATAATATAATATTAAAATTAGACACCCTAACTTAAATTAATCAAATATTAATCTACTTTTAAAGTGATGCGTAAGTTCTTTTAGTTAACGTTTATACAGAAATACAAAATAAACAGTGAAACGGACTCTAACAAAAACTTTGAGTAATTAAATTTTTCATTTAAAGAATAATAACATAGTTTTTCGTACATCGTGCATGTAAGTTTTATAATGGGGTGGTGCCAATTTATCGGATAATTATAAGCAATAGCAGCAAATGAAAAGTCTATTCTTCACAGTAGCATAAAAGAATTACGAAAAGAGAAACTGTACCTTGAACAATCAGCTTCGTGCTGGTCTCATCTTAAGGCTGGAAAAATGCGGCTGCATTTCTGTATGGGCTGGCTGCATGCTGGAACCACCAACTTCACTTATACAAGCACAGAGAGCATTTCTAATAGCGCGACTTTTCAACAGGTATCTCCGGTAAGAGGATGTTGTATTTAATCTTTAATCTTTAATAATCTCTTTCAAAGCACGGTCTCTATTTTATAAGGCCAGAATCATGTATGGGGGGTAGGGTATTTGACTTTCAAAGGTATCGCCGAAAAACCAAGTGTGCAGAATTTCCAGACAACAGCTGCCGAAATACGAACTGTAACAGCTTGCCAACAAGCAGATAACGCAATTATCAAAGGGTTTTAGACCAAGGAGAACAATTTTGTTACTTTGTAACATCCTAACAGCTGCAGAATACCAGATAACAAGTCCATTGTAAGCAGATGTAGGCAGGTGATAAGGTATTATCTTTTAGAAGAAAGCTGTGCATTTACATGCACCTTTTAAATAAAATGTAATCACTGCAGGTGCTAGGAAATATTATAACTACTTTGTAATGTAATGTTTCCTAGGCAGCTGTTTGATTTTATAAAGCAAACCTTTGTATACAGAGTAATTACTTGAGAAATTTTATTAAATAACACTAATTCAAATAGCGGAAAATCGAGCTTGTTGAGAAAATTTAGGGCATTAAAAAATAAATGCAAGAAAAATTGTTTGCAGGGTTTTGAACGTAACAAATTTTTCTGTGTATTACAAAATTTCTTTACAGTATAACAAAGTGGTATTAACGTAAGTTGAAAAAATTTTAAAATTCGCTAAAAATTATTTATTTGCAAACCAATAAAGTTTTCGAATTCTTAATAAATCTGATCCCATATGAAAAACAACAAACGATCTGTTATTTCCTGATTTGATTACACGCAAGGCTAAACTTCACATTTTATACCAATAAAGTATTGAAAATAATTCGGGTGTTTTGAAACCTTGCTTAGAACGTTTTAAATAGCATTTCACTCGTTAAAAGTTTGTGTAAATACTTATTGTGAAGGTTTTCAATTGGTTTCGTAAACACAACGCGTGGTCTTCAAGAATTTGTTCTGTTTAGCATAAAATTCCGGGAAAATAAGAATTCCCCAGACCGAATTGTCTCCATAAGTAATTTTCCTAATCCGCTCATTTCCACGTTAATCTTCGAACTAAGCGTGAGAAGAGTCGTTGATATAGAAACACCCTCAGGTCAATAAAACCCTTCAGGTTAATGAAAAAACTCTCCGGTCAATACGTTCCACGAGTCATTCTAGGGGTTTATTGAATTTTATCTCTACAAGTGAACGGCAGGGGACGAGCTGAAACTGGATCATAAACAACGCAAGAGTAGCAATCGGCGACCAATAGTTAAGGGCGAATCTAATACTTTTGCCACATCCTTAACCGTATTTATTTAACAACCCCCTTCTCCACATATAGTCAAATTACCACCCGTAAAAATCACCGTTTCGATTCATAAAATCTATTCGTAGAATGTCGTAATATCACTTAATTTTATTAACTTTTTATGACTATATATATTGCAGTGGAAATCCTGAATTCCTTTTAAATCGAGCCTCAGCGTTGAGCCGCATAAAATTGCCGTAAAAGTCGGGAAAAATCGAGCCCCAGCGTTGGGCTGTCATAAAAATTTGCTGTGGTTAACCTAGAAACCATTCTTGCCCCACGAATTGGGCACCATAAAATTGCTCTTAAATAAATCGAGTCACGCGCTTAGGAGCCATAAAATTGCTGTGATTAAACCTCTAGACTCGTGCCCCACGCTTAGGCCAACATAAAATTGCAGTGGAAGTCGGGAAAAATCGAGCCCCGGCTAAAGTTGTGCTCCGGCGTATGTTACCTAAATATTTTCTGAAGATAAAAAATAAAAAAGATCTTCCAATACCTCTGAACGTCTCCTTATTTCTGCATATCACGGCTAACTCTAAAATCTGCTTCTTCATAAATACTTACCGTCCTAAGTTTGCTCTTTCTCACATATACTGCCAAATAAAATTACCACTCAAATAATGCAACGAAACACCCTCCGTTAGTTCGTTTGAATATAGTTACAGCACCGTCTACTAAATAGCACCCACTTGTGCAATTCACACGTTTAATTAACTATCGACGGACTGTACTGACACCGTTTTATAAAATTTTAAACATGAATGTTACATTAATAGCTAAGCGAAGTCAAACGGATAAGCAAAATAAGAGAGCTTTAATGTATCTCCAAGTGTATTTATATTCGTCGATGCACCCCTTTAGTACTCTATTTTAGTTGGAAAGCTCCCCTGTCGTAACCGATTTTAAAAATTTTGTACGTAACGAACTTGAAAAAAGCCGAGAATTCTCATTCCATCGTCTCTTTAGCCTGAAAACTGCTCAACAAAATACAACGGTCGCAATCTTCTTGAAAATTTCTAGCATTCAACCAATCACACACATTTCTCCCATCTTATGTCCAGCCTTTAGCTATCTCCCCTCGTTTAACACATATACGTTGTTTCTTTTACAATCCCACTCAAGCAACAAAAAATCGATATTGTGGTTGACCTCCAAACTTGTCGCGTACTTTAAACGAGTGTTTTACCCAACGTCTATTATACGTGATCTCTGTCTGCTTTACGCTACGGATATTCCGTCTCACTTTGCTTTCAAAGCATTTGTTGTTTTCGTAAATTTTGTATCGACCGTTAACTACATTTCTACAGAATTATATTCCACCGTTCATTTCATGTTCCTTGAGCTTGTTATTTTATCTGTCAGGCTTTTCTATGAAGCAACTGTCCGTTTGAAAACGTATTTTCCAACTTATTTAACTTATAACATTTCTTAGGATTTGTATTTAACGAACGCTTCGTTTAGTTAAATAGAAAATACGCGTTTACATTATTGATTTTATATACCCAAAAGCTCTGTTTATTATCTGATGCGCTTGATTTACAACTTTTTAAAATATTAAAGTTAATTGTGCGTATCTTTGAGTTTCACGTTGTAACGTGCATTTTTATAGCTTAACATTTTACACTTTACCAAATACGTAAAATACATCGTTTCTTTGGGATCGCTGTTTGTATCAAGTAAATACTTCAGAATAATTCAGAATTGTATGCAATTTAACTCGTGTGTATTAATTAAAGATAGTTTAATTGAAGATTGATTTTCAATTAATAAATAAATTGCAAGGAATGAATTGTAAATTGGATTATTCGTAAATTACTTTCCAACTTATCGAAAATGAGAAACCGCTGTAATTAATTATTAGATATGATTGCGGCATTCACGTTTTGGATGTTCCTTATGTTATTAGCGAAGTCTAGATAATAGACGATAAGAGGTTGTAATAGGAACGAGTTGATATGAACAGATGAGTAGTGTAGTTTGTTCTTGGTTTCGATATACTAAGTACGTTAAAAATACTGCTTCTTTTTGCTTTGACAATAGTGAGAATTAATGCGGTATCAATTTTCGTATTGTTCATGAACAAGCACGGCATGTTTTTAGTTGATTTTCTGTTGGAAAGAAAAGTGGTAGAGCTTGTTAAACTCAACCGCACGTGTGTTTTACGGAACATTTGACGGACGGTTTTATTGCTTACGCGTGCCTTACTAATTGTTTTTAGTTGTTTTTCTTGTGAGATAAATGTTTTAAGGAACATTTGACGGACTTGCTTTAGTGATACACGTGCTTTACCCATTATGGTTCTTTTTAGTTGTTTTGTCTTTTGATATTTAAACTGTGTGTGCGATCTAGTTTCGCGGTCCTTTTCTTATCAGAGTAGTGCATACTTTGGATTATTTAAATACATTTGATACTGTAGATTCTGAATTTTCTAACACCAAAGAATCTAAAATAGATCATTGCTTGCGCAAATTTCGTTATTTACGAAATATAACAGATTACCGGTTTACAAAGGTATTGGTTGAAGTTTCTCACTGCTTTTTGGATGATTATGAAAATAATATACATTTGGTCCCAGTTGAAATTAAACTAGTGCTACAGAATATTTCGAAATTATTGTCTTAGGAAATAGAATTACCAAGAAATTTATCAAGGCTACATAGTTCCGTCGCGTGATAATGTCTGCTGCTAACACCAGTGAAATACGTAGGTGTGATTAGTGTAACGTGTGATAAGTTCCATCAACACCCTCACAGTCAAGGGTGAAGTGCTTCGTTAGTGCAGGATATCGTGAATTCCACACTTCAACTGCAAGGAAGCGTTACTGAAGGACTTTTTGTAAGTTGAACTATTTCCTACTTGTTATTACTATAAATATCTATCCGTTGTTTTGCCATATCTTTGTCGTTCTGATACCTTTTACAATCAAAATTGCATGCTCTTATTTAAAAAAAAAAGAAACGGAAAACTCAACAATATTGGACTACTCAATACTACTGGATTACTCATATCAATTGTGTCTTACCTATTTATTTTTTGTTAACATTTTGTCTGAATTTTGTTTAATTGGTGTGTGAGGAAACGTTTCTGCTACTCCCCAATATTACCTCACGTTGCACTAAAAATTTTTGTATTGCTTTTACCGTTGTTATATTATATAGATTATCCAAACAGTTTTTTTTACATTCTACAAAGTACTGAACAATCTATGCTCGATCAGCATGCTATGCTTTTTCTTTATTTCAGGTTTGCAGGACTAATTTTTTTTATTGCAGGTTTGCTATTCTAATTTTTTTATTGCAGGTATTGTTACTAATTCCTTACAGCCGCGTATAGTATATGTTGGTCTGCTTTCTATAACCCCCCCCCCCCTAATCTCCGATTGAGTCCGGTCATTTCCTTGATATCTTTGTGTTACGCACGGCTACGAGCCAACGTAACATAAATTTTGGCGCCCAACGTGGCTGCCTCGAATAACATAACAACGTAGTTCAAAGCTTCTATGCGTTATGCAAATTTAACATTCCGATTTATAAATACAAAAATATGCTATCATCCGTCCGTTTTCAATGTCAAAACTAATTAATTTGGTGCGTAAATAAATTGTTCCTATTTCCTATATACACGGTCGTTACAAATTTATTTTCTTGACCTATTTATGCCTCTTAACCTATAATTTCCACGACAATATATATATTGTTTAGTTCAATAACCGCTTTTATATACGAGCAATAAACATGTCGTCGTTGCGCTCCATAAAAACTATTCAGTAAATGATCGAATGTCAAATGACATGTTCAAATCTTGAATGCCCGCTCCTGATTAAATTCCGTCTTTTATAATAAAAGTCTAAATACGTCCTCGGTCTCGAACCTTCTAATTACATTTTAGGAGGTGTGAGTCATCACCATAATGTAACAAACAACCACAATTTGGCGTGTTTTATCTCTAATGTTCTGTCGGTTTAATTGCAATAATAAAAATTTCCTACCTTTTATTAATGAATGAAACTAAAAGTTGGTTATCTCTCTCTCTACTACAATTTTACGAGCTTCTGTAATTTTATAACCATTAAAACCATTTGCTTATTTACAAATGATTTATGACCTTGAGAGCACTCTAAAACGTGGATTGTTTAACAGAATGCGAGTAAATGCGGTATTTTTCGTTTTGAATTAAATAATGTATATTAAATAGAATTTTTAATAAGTATAAATCTTTCTACATCAGAACCCGCTTATAGTTTCAGTCTGCACAAATGCAATAAAATTTGTTTTCTAAATCTTATGTTTTAAGAGAATACATATTTACACACGGATTTTTCAATCATGGAATGGTTTTGTATTTTCACGGATTAGACTTGTTTTAAGATTGGACTTCGGTTTTTTAAATGGTATGTCTCAGCACTATGTAAACTTAGATCGTGTTACTTTACATGGAATTTCACTTTGGGTGCTAAAGGAATAATGAACTTATCCTACTGAAAATATTATACAGGGTAAAAATTAAATATTGGAAAATTTTACTTTTTTTAGTATTGGGAGAGTTTTTTTCACAGAATTTAGTACTCAATGTACTCCTCGTTTTACATCTGCATTTTTGCAAATATTCAACAAGAAGCTTGAACACTGCACTTATTTTTCTTGACATTTCCTTCAATTTTAATGAGTAACGCAAAATCCTAGTAATTCATCGGTAGGGAGAACAACCAATAAACCCATAAATCACAGGTAACAGATAATTTCTTTTCTATAAAACAACATACATGGACAGCCCAATTAGTGAGTTAAAGCTTTTACGACCATAATTTTTACGATGAGATACAACGTTTAACAACCTATTAAATTATAATAAAGCGCGATCACGAGCAAGCATTTTTATTGATTTTTAGAACAACGCCAATAATAAATTAAAATGACAGCAATAAACGTGTTGAATCATTCTTGATGAGTCGGACCAACTACAAAATTGGGAAAGCTTTCTGTGCTTGTGACGTATTTAAGATTATATTATATAAAGCCGTGAAAGAATGCAAAGAAGTCATTCACTAATTATCGGTCGATCAGTTACTTGCCGGCGATTCTCTTTGGTAATAACTACGAACTGTAATGGAAGCAAAATTGCGCGGAAGGTCACATAAGGCGGTTCCGTGGCGTAGTGGTATGTGTGTGACTACTACGCCCAAGGTCCCGGGTTCGAATCCTGACACGGTGCGCTTGAAAAATGTTAAGCGGGCATTTTTCACAAAAATACACCCTCGTCTAATGAGAGGTAAAATGGAGGTCCCGTGTGTGAGTGTTGTCACGCACGTTAAAGATCCCTACCTTGCTTGGAACAGCAAGGGTTCGGCAAAATTCCAAATTTTCCAGGTAAAAAAAACTCGCTTCCTGGCCAATGTAGTACCATCGGGTGGAGCATTGGAAAATCACATATAAGGAAGGTCACATAGATATTTTATACTTGTCAAAAAGAGGTGTTTTAAAATTTAATGGAATATAACGCTCGATGTACAAAAGCAAATACCATTGAAAGTTGTTGAACGCAAGTGGAAAGCAGACTAAAATATATTGATAAGTAAATTTCGATATGATGAAGACAGATAGCAATGACCCATAAAGGAAGAGAAAATGTACTTTCCAAAAGAATTTATTTTGAAAACGCAAGTATATCTTTGTTTAAGTACTAAATTCTATTAAAGTAGGTTAAATTGCATGAGGATTTGGCACATTGAGATTTTTTAAATGGATATTATAAGATTATTTTGAAGTTGAATTCCGATTAAATTCGATCATTATTAAAGGTTGTAACGGAGTATCTGATCAGCGCTGCTTTTTTTTTCGGAGGTAAGAAAGATTATTACAATTAGCCATCCTATTTTTAATAACTTGTACATCATAATGTGAGTTAGATAAGAAAGGTCTAGAAGAGACTCTAGCTTCCATATTAATCTATAGTAATTATGAAAAAATTTTTTTACTTACGATGTCCTCTTCATTTATAGTTTTAATGTTTGTATGTAAGAAATATTTTTTGGCTAATGTGTGTTGAAGAAAGATGTTTGTGAATGTAGCAACTATTATAATTTGAAAGATTGTTTATACATATTGAATGTTATTATAATGGTGATTTTGGAATTTCGGTGTTTCATTCAATCAGAGCTAGCAAGATAATACGAGCATATTCAGGCAATGTAATTCACATCAAATCATTTATGTTTTCAAAAAACACGAAAAATAACGTCCACTAGTCAAGTTTGTGCAATGGTAAAGCCACGATTTCACAAAAGTGCCGGTCACATAATCAGGGCTACTCAGTCTTTTGAACGACTCAATATAGATTTTAAGGGACAGCTCCCTTCCTCATCTAGAAATCGATATCTTTTAATTCTGGTTGGAGTTTTCACGTTTTCCCTTTGCCTTTCCATGCCAAGAGATGCCATCCAACACTGTCATATCAAAGGTAAAGGAACTCTTTTCTTTGTTTAGCACCCCTGCATATTTACATTCAGATCGAGGCTCAAATTTTATGTCGCACAGGAGTGGCATAGGAGTTGCTACAAGTCGGACCACGTCCTACAATCCGCAAGGGAATGGTCAAAGTGAACGTTATGTCGGTATAGTAGAAAAACTATCAAATTAGCTTTGAAAAATCATCAACTTGATATTACTAAGTGGGAAGAAGTATATCAACAAGCTCTGTATTCTATTCGTTTTTTATGCACAGCGACTAATGTAACTCCTCATGAGAGAATGTTTAGTTTTTCAAGAAGAACCAGTAATGGAATGACTACACCTTCATGGCTAATAAACCCTGGGCCAATTTCAATGAAACGACCGGTCCAATATTCTTAATATGATCCTTTGGTCGACGAAGTACTATTATTGGAAGAGAATTCTGAATACTCTCATGTAAAATTGCCAAATGGGAAAGAGACGGCTGTTTCTAATAGACATCTTGCACCATTTGCATTGTTTGCGATAAGTCATCGTTGGAGTCAACTTCAGAAAATTCTGAAGCGTCAACATCTAAACCATTAGGAACAGATTCTCCTCTTAATGTTCATAACCGAGCTAGGGAAAGACCGCTAACAACGAATGTTTCAGTTCTGCCAGCGGAAAATTCTCTAGTTCCAGAACCTATCAAAAGAAGCGTACGGAAACGTCATCCTCCATCCTATTTGGAAGATTACATTGTCTAGTGGGGATGAATGTCCATGTTTAATACTTATGTTTGTTTACAAAAGTAGTAGTCACTTAATTAATTGCTCTTAATGTACATTTCGTTTTATATACTAAAGCTTAGTTCTGGTTTATTGAATCACTAAGTATCTATTTCAACCGAATATTTAATTTTAAAAATGCAGGGAAGTTCTGACGTAGAGAAATGAAGGTAACAAATGTATACCTAAGTTGTTAAAAAGACCAAAGCGACAAAATATATAAAAACAATATAACATAAAACATTGCATACTTTGATGTTCTGAACAATGTGTTATATTATAAATAAGTATTTTCGAAGAAAGTATAACATGTTAATAAACATTTTAAAATAAACAACTTTTTTAGGTTGTTACGCCTGTTCTATTACAACTTCACATTTCTTTCATTTGAAAGGAGAAGAAATTCCGATATTAGTTGACAACATGCAAAAAACCTTCAAATACAGTTCAAATACTAGTTTTGAATCAATAACTATGGATGGCATAATCAAGCGAACAAGAAAAATAACAACTGGATTTTTTTTCTTTTTAGCTGCCGGCGTTTTGATGTTGGCTGCAGCACCGTTACTACTGAAAGGCAGGTGAGTGGTGGTAGAAATGGGAGGAAACCTACATAACAAAAAAACACACGATAAGACACAAAGATAACTACATTCGTTCGAATCTCGATCACCAGTCCCGACACGTCTGCCGGAAATCACCACCACCCTTCTTGGCACACCGCGTCGGCGCAATCTCGCGCAAACGCACTGTCTATAGTGACGGAAATACGCGCACGTCTTTTAAATTCTTGGCGCGAAATTCTTACAAATTAAAACTTGAATTGAAAATGTTTAGTGCCGATTTCGGCACGTAACAATCTATGAACTTTTCTTTGAGCAATTAATAAATTTTCAGTACATCTATGATAAAGGTATATTACTTATAGGAGACTTTAACCTGCCGGAATTTATCAAGCTGGATCTGCAGAGTTTTGAGGGCTAGCTCGGCAGTCCAATACATTCCGCGCAGTTGGAGATTAACTAAGGTAGCCTTTATTGCTAAATCTGGTCGTACGGACCACTCACAGGCAATAATAAATATTATAATTTAGGCATGCACATTTCTTTATAAAGTTATAACAGTTTTTACTTACATTTTCAATCTCCGGCGACGGAGTCGAGTTCCCAGGGAGATGCGGTCTGGGTTTTCAGCAGATTTTTGTTACATAAACCTTCCAATTATAGTAATATAGTAAAAGGATAACGTAAAGCAAGGTGAGGACGATAATTAAGTCATTGCATCGAAAAACATGCACTAAAGACAGTCCGACAAATACACAGTTGTGTTTTGGTTGAAGTAAAAGCTCCCACCTAAGAAATAACATGTATTGCAACAGAATTTGGCATATCAAGATACCTTGTACTTGCTTGCCTAAGGCACAAGCTAAATATGTTGTATTGTACATTAACAATTCTACAACTCAATCATACTCTAATACCTAAATCCACAACTTTTACTACTGTTTTAGGCACTTAGCAATTCCAGGAGAGTATCCATACGAATGGCAAAAAACACCCTACTACGAATGTACTTATTTAGCACAAGTGTATGGACAATTAATAGTAGGTAGCGTAACAAGTGCAGCTGATACATTTTTTATTGTTGCACTTTTACTAACTGCTGAACAGTTCAAAATACTTGGTAAATTCCTATTTTCTTTATATTTTGTTTAACTAAAATTTACAGCATGTAACTTTCGCAATTGTATTCAAGATGTATTGTTAGAGTTTGAAATTTCTAAGGAAGATGTTATTAGATTTTTTCGTTTCCTTCAGGAAACTGATAGTACTAAAAGGTAAGCATGCGTTAAGACATATAGTTAAAATGGCATAATGTTGTAGTATAACTGCAAGCAGAACTAATAGAAAAGACAGCAACATTTTGGATGTCTTACGAATGTCACAGTTTGATAAACGCTTGTATGAGCTGTTAATTAACTATATTAAAGATCATCAGAAACTACTATGGTTTTGTACACAATTGGAGAACTTTTTCTGGCCAATAATTTTAATTAAAGTGGCGATTTCTATGTTTTATCATACATTCATTACATTTGCAATGGTATCTGTAAGTATTTATTTAGTATACAAGAGTAGATGATTTGTATACGTTGAGGCATGAGACACTACAATCATTTTCCTCCTCCTACGTCCTCCAAATTGTCCGTTCTCTTTCACCAATTTCCTCCACTCACCTCCAACATTCCCCATCCTCCTCACTCATCATCAACCCTCCTCTGTCCTCCACCTCAATTACCCTCCACACATCAACCATCCTCCACCCTCTATTATCCTCCTACCTCAAACATGCTCCACTTCAACCTTCCTCCTACCTTAATTCTTTATCTGTTGCTCTATTTGTAGACCTTAGCAAGGCTTTTGATTGTGTTAATCATGACATCCTTTAAAATAAATTGGATGTCTATGGTTTTAGACGTGTGTCAAACTGTTGGTTCAAATCATATTCAAACATATCTTGAAGATAAAACTCAGGCTGTAAAAATTGTTCTGGATAATCAAACTATTTGATCAGATAAAGTTAAATTAAACTTAGGTGTCCCTCAGGGTTCTGTACTTGGCACTGTTTTATTTCTTCTCTATATAAATGACTTCTCAGCCTCAATAAGATTTGCAAAATATATTTTATTTACAGATGACATTGGTGGGAGGCTTCTTTTCTTAAACTACTAAATGATTGTTTGACCGTTGACATATCTGCTGCTAGAAACTCGTTTACAATAAATCATTTTGTAATTAATATCCAAAAAGCTTGCTACATTACTTCTAAACCACAAACTTTCCCAATTGCATTATTTGATGATCTATCGTTTAATAGGGTCGTAGCTACAAAATGTTTAGGTATAGTGGTCGATCACAAACTAAATTTCTCCAAACATAACTAAACTAGCCAGTAAATTAGCGGCGTCTGTGTGCAATGTTCTCAGAACCATCGCTACTGTAATGTCTATTGAGAATTCATTAAAATTATATTAAGCACTATTTGAATCTAGACTGCACTATGGTATTACTTTTTGGGGTTTTACTAATCTTGGAAATACTGGTCTCATTTAAAGTCGCAAAAGCATGCAATAAGATCATTACTCATTCGATAAAAAATGCACACTGCAGACCGCTATTTAAAGAACTAAAAATTTTGACATTCTCTTCTTTGTTTATGTATGAAACACTTAAAACGTTTCCATATAAATCAGAATAGGTTTACGTGTGCAAATTCCATCTATAATTATAATACCCGAAATGCTAAGGATTTTCTAATAATTACTCCTAGCTCTACTTTAGTAAAACAATCTTTTTTATATGTAGCACCTTTACTCTATAACAAGTTACCAAATAAAATTAAAACAATAACAAAAACTTTGAATTTTCAAACTTCTTCATTGGCTTTGTTACGTGAATGCTACTATTTTTCAGTTCGGGAATTTTTCGATGATATTCTAGCAGATTTTTGATCACCATTATTACCATGGAAATATTTACCATTAATTATTTTGGTGCATCACTTTACCCTCTCTTATATTTATTGTATTTATTATAATTATTTCAATGTATAAATGTTTATTTGTTTTATACTACCATGAAAATGGGTGCAAATATATATATATATATATATATATATATATATATTTGCACCCATTTTCATGGTAGTATAATATATATATATATATATATATATATATATATATATCTAATCGTCCTAACCCCAATCATCCTTCTGCTTCAGTCCTCCTCCACTTCAACCTTTCTCCTATCTCAATCGTTCTCCACCTAAATCATCCTTCTACCTCAATCAACATCCTACTTTAGTCATCCTCCACCTTAAATTTCCTCCTACCTTAATCGTCCTCCACCTCAATCATTCTGAACACCTTTTTAGTCCTCATGTAGGTAATAAATAGACTTTGCTATGCTTTTATCAACCACTGTTTCAACTACCTTTCAAGGTTACTATTTAAGTACACATAACCTCCGCATTACACTATAACAACCGTTATGATCCAACTATCGCATTTCTACCATGCCATTTTCATACAATTTCTAGACCTGCCCTGTTAATATCAACCTTAACAAGAACTACCACCTTAAATCCAAGAACAGAAATAACAAAATTTTAAAAATTTATTAATAATTCTTTTGCTGGGGTTGACTGAAGATGCACGAGATAGCTGATACAGTAGGCATCTCAAAGGACCACGTGGGTTATATCCTGCATGAAATTTTGGGCATGAGAAAGCTATCGGCGCGATTGGTGCCGCGTTTGATCACTCCGGACAACAAACGCAACTGCCCTTGCCACGAAAAAATTGGTCGAATTGGGCTACGAACTGTCGCCCCATTCGCCGTATTCTCCAGATTTGGCCCCGTGCGACTGGGTCAAATGTATAGAGCTAAAAGGAGACTATGTTGAAAAATAAATCGCCATTTTTTCCAAAATTTCGTTTTTCTTTTGTAGGTTAAGTACTTATTGGCCACCCTCGTATATAGGTTTATGTATAGTTGTGTACACAATTTAAATTTGTAAATTTCCCAATTGTCGTCATCGGTCTCGGTGGCGTAATTGGTAAACACATGGTTCCGGCAAAACCAAGATACTGTTCAAGTCCTGTCCAAAACCTTATATTTTCCTTCTTTCAATTACTAGCTCAATTTGAAATGATCATTTCGGCTTTGCATATAAGTCTAAGTTATTATTTCATCTTATTCACCTAAAATATTTATATATATTTAAGACTCATTAAACTACTTCTCGTTTAATATATATATATATATATATATATATATATATATATATATATATTCTCTTAAAACAAATATCTAAAACAAGAAAATTCCCAACTTATATTATTTTAAAAACTACTATTTACCTATTCTTTTACAGAGTACAGACACAACATTGAAACTAACTCTTGTACAGTACGAGATGTGTGCTGTATTGGAACTACTAGTTTTTGCTATAGCTGGACAAACTCTCATTGATCAGGTATGTCGATTGTCAAATATTAAAAACATATAATTAATTTTACTTAAAAACCTAACATTTTACAATACACATTAAAGTCGATACACTTTTGCAAAAGAAAACCTCACTTCTATGTATAATTTGAAAATATCCCTTACTGTTTTGAAATCTTTAAAGAATGTTTTGGAATGCTCGACATATTCTTCACTCAAAATAGTTGCAAATATTTAATCGTGCATCTGTGCGACCTAGAAATAAAAGTATGGAGCCCCAAAGTGGTTAAGCTATGCTGCTTAGAATTGGTATCTGGTAAACAACCACTTACTATATCAACAACAGAGAAGAATTACATCCAGTAATACATAATGTTGCGATCCACTATTAGGCAACCCGTCAAACATACAAACGCCCGAGGCACAGCGTATTCTTCAGGATTCGAGAATCCTTCTAGAAAATACTAGATAATGAGTCATATCTTTAATGCAGGGTATATATAAGGCCGCTTGTGAATGTAAGAGTATGTCCACATAAGAATGTCGTATATAAATTATATCGTGTATAGTGAATGTAGTTGAGCTTTTTGGAAGCCTAAGAGTATATATACATAAATGTTATATGAGCTAAACGTGTCTAATGTACATGCAGCTTGTAGTATACATAAATAGATAGAGCTTGGATTGAATAATAGTTGTGTTAGTGTTGTTAATGGACCTATGGTAAAGAAGTTAGTTTAAGAAGATATTAGTGCTTGTAAATTCATTAGTGTAATAGTGCTTTATTGTTAAGTGTCCTGAAAACATCTATAAATAAAGCTTATATTGTTAATTAGACTTGTGAACAGTGAGTAATTAAGACCTTTATTATTACTTGTTTTGAATTAAAGAAGCGCGGTAGCAGTAGCCCACTACATTGGTGCCAGGTGTGGGGTATATAGTGATTAATTTAAAACACAAGTCTAAAAACATTTAAGTAGTTTGTATATGCCTGTTACAAGAAACCAAAGTAAGATGGAGGCACAGGCTTTACTGAATTTCCTTAAGGATTTTAAATCCGGTATGGAGGAAAAGTTAAGCGAAAATACTACAAAATTAGAAGAAAAGTTAAGTGAAAACGCAGCGAGGTCAGTTGAACTGAAATCAACCCTTAAAGAGTTTAAATACGGTATGGAAGTGACACTAAATGAAAAAACGTAAAAAACGTAGTGAGGTCAGTTTAACTGGAATCAAACCTTACAGAAAGGTTAAGTGAAAATGCTAAGAAAATGGAAAAAAGGTTTAGTGAAAATGCTGGGAAAATAGAGGAAAAGTTAAGTGAAAATACAGCCACGTTAGAACGAAGATTAATGGAAAGTTCCATTGCATTGAAAGAAGATTTCACTGAACAGGTAAAAACAGTTGAGCAAAAGTTGGACAGTAAATTGATAAAAATGGAAGAAGATGTAATGAGGCTGCAAGAACAAGTGATTTCATCTAACAACACGGCCACTTGAATTACCAAACCAAGTTGTAAACCAGAACATTCCAGAAAGAAGAAGCATGGTAGAAAGCGAGTCAATACCGTCAAAATTTAAAGTGAAACCACCCACATTCGATGGTAAAACGCCTTGGCCGACATATTTGAAACAATTTGAAGCTGCGGCAATAGCCAACGGTTAGTGCAACAAAGAGAAGGCTATCTCCGCTCACCTTCAACAGGTTTACCACGCACAAGTTAAGAACCGCTTGCAAAAGACAAGTGAAAGCCTGCAAGAATTCGAAGCTGACATTGCCAGGTTAGTTAGATTGGCATACCCAACGGCACCAGATAGCTTCCTCGAACAACTCGCTGTTCAAACATTTGTGGACGGTGTTAAGGATGGCAAAATACAGCAAGCGCTAAGACTAGCAAGGCCAAAAATGTTGGATGACGCACTGGCCCATGTGCTTGAATTTGAAGCAGCTAAGCAGACATCACACAGGATTGGTCACAAAGTTCGGTCTGCCTTAGAGGAACCTGGTCAAGCTCAGAACAGCATAGATGAAATAGTCAACCGTGTGGCAGAAAGACTGGAAATACAACGACCGCGGAGATGGTGTCTGCGATGCTGGAACTGCGGTGAAGTTGGTCATATACAGAGACGCTGTACTCAACCAAAAAAACAACCGGTTGAGCAGCAGGAAAACTAAAGCAAGTCGACGTAAGGGGGCGAACGTCGACAGCACAACGTAGTGCCCCCGGAAATTATCATCCGTGCTGTATCGTCGATGGAAAGTCTGGACAGCATTTATATCGATGGTAGAATTAATGATAGGGTTGTCCGATTACTCGTGGATACAGGAGCGACAAGGACTGTTATGAGACCAGATTTGGTTGGTCGTGGAAAAGTGCTACCTGTATCGGTATGTCTTCGAGCGGCAAGTGGTAAGAAAATTTCGACTCACGGAGAGACTGCCGTAACGTTGGGAATTGGAGACGAATTAATTAACCATCGGGTGTTGGTAGCAGAAATTACAGAAGAAGTGATCTTGGGAATGGATCTCATGAGAGAATATGGGTTTCATGTGAACATGAAAGAAAATGTGCTTCGGATAGATGATGATGAGATTCCATTTCAAGGTAGGAGTAACCAGACGATGCAAGTACGAATGATTTGCGATATGAAAATACCCGAGAAGGCGGAAATGATAGTAATGGGACGCCCGGATGGTACGCTCCGGGAAGGACAAGTATGCATGATGGAAGCAACTGAATCGGGAATGGGTCAGGAGGGATTACTGATTGGAAGAACGCTGGTAAAGTTTCGAAATATGGTACCAGTAAGGGTGCTGAACATTAATCCGCATACGGTGACCCTGAAGAAAGACACGATTGTGGGAAGTTGCTTTCCAGTATGCCATATTAAACGTTGTGTGGACGACACGAAAGATAAACCAGCCAACGATTGCTCACAGAAATTGCTGGATATGTTAATACCTTCGTGTCAAGGATTAAACGGCGACCAACTGGGCAAGGTAAAAGAACTGGTCGGACAATATCGAGGTGTGTTTGCACTGGATGATAGTGAGAAAAGAAGGACGAATGTTGTGCAACATAAGATCAATACTGGAGATGCGCAACCGATAAGACCACACCCCAGGCGGCTTCCTTTGGCAAAACGTAAGGAAGCCGAGCAAATTATCACCGATATGGAAGAACAGGGAGTGATTGAACCCTCGAAAAGTCCATAGAATGACGGTAACCGATGATACTTGGCAACCCGAAAGAATACAAGAAGACCAGGAGAATGACGCCGAATTGGGACGTATTATTGAGTGGAAAAGTAGAGGACAACGACCAGCTTGGGAAGAAATTAGTATTTCAGGTAGGAGCCTGAAGGCATACTGGGCACAGTGGGACTCCTTGATGATGGAAAATGGAATCTTGAAACGACGCCTGGAATTTGAAGATGGCACTGAGAGACTTCAAGTGATAGTGCCGAGAAGCAGAGTGCCGGAAGTGTTGCAGCACTTGCACGATGGTATTTCCGGAGGGCACTTTGGCGTGAAAAGAACTCTCGAAAGAGTGAGAGAAAGATTCTATTGGGTGAACTGCAAAGATGATGTGAAGGAGTGGTGCCGGAAATGTGAATTATGTGCCTCTGCAAATGGCCCGGTCACAAAACGAAAAAGCCCCAATGAGACAGTATAACGTGGGGAATCCGTTTGAGAGGGTAGCCATTGATATAACTGGTCCGTTTCCTGAATCAGAGAAAGGAAATAAATACATCTTGGTTGCAATGGATTATTTTACCAAATGGCCGGAGGCATATGCTATACCTAACCAAGAAGCCGAGACGGTTGCAGACGTACTAGTGAAGGAGTTGTTTTGTCGCTTTGGAGTTCCGTTGGAATGACACTCCGATCAAGGTCGGAACTTCGAATCAGCATTGTTTCAAAATGTATGCAAGCATTTTTGAATCAGGAAGACTAGAACCACGCCACTTCATCCCCAATCGGATGGAATGGTTGAAAGAATGAACAGGACGTTAGGGAAGTACCTGGCCAAAGTTGTCTCTGAACATCAACGAGACTGGGACCAATATCTACATTTGTTCCTACTGGCGTACCGATCTTCGGTACATGACAGCACAGGGTACTCGCCCGCTTGCGTAATGTTAGGACGTGAATTGCGGCTACCATGTGATCTTCGGTTTGGATTTAAACCTGGAGAAGAGATCGCAGGTTCTTACATTTTAAACGGTAGTTACATTTAAAAGTTCGATAAATACAACACCGGAAGCGGGGTTTACTAGACACCATCGGTGGTTGGTAGCGCTAATCTTATACAGATTTTGGGTGCGCTCATCCACCAATGACGTCACCAATGCACAATTTATATTGCATAATAATCGGAAAAATATATAAAGTTCAGGCGATATATTCTAATGCAACTACTCACATGAATATGTCTCTGGGTTAAAGTTGGCTTCTATTCCAAGTCCATCAGGCTACGAAGGCCCTGTTGAGGTAGATAAAGGTGATACGCCCGACGCTCTTCCAACGCGTTCGGACCAGCAATCAGGGCTCCGCTCCGAGGTGATTAAAGATGGTACTTGCTCCGGTGCTGTCTCCGGCTCATTCTCGGGTCGTGCAGTACGGTTCGCCTAGGTGGCTTCAAATTGACACCTACCTATGCAGGGAATGACGGGAACATGGTAAAGGTCGACAAACAAAAGATAAGCAAGCAGGATATCTACATAGGTAAAGCTAACGATACGTTACCAAAAAACGTCCACTCTACTCAAAGGTACTGGCCAAACAGCCACGTTATAGAGAGAACAAGAAACTTGTCCCCACTCCTTGTCTTTTACACGTCGGCGCGAGGTTATTCGTCCAACCCTCTCGCGTCGCGCGATCTGGGCAAACGCACTATGACGTAGCGGAAATACGCGCCTAGTCTTATAAAATTCCGCGCACCGCGTCTTTTGAAATTTATGGTGCGAAACCTCCGCACATCAAACTTAACCTAAAACAATGTTTAAGTGCCAATTGGCACGTAACAAGGTGAAGATTACGTTAGTAAGCTTCGTGAAAGATCAAATAGCATTCACGAAAACGTCCGAAAGAATATACAGGCAGCAAGCGATCGAATGAAATCACAATATGACACGAGAGCACAAGAAGGTGGTTATCAACCTGGAGATTTAGTGTGGTTGTACAATCCACAAAGAAAACGTGGATTTTTGCCAAAACTACAAAGACAATGGGAAGGGCCGTACGAAGTGTTAAAAAGAATTAATGATGTAGTGTACCGTATCAGAAGATCCCCTCGTGGTAAACCGAAAGTGGTACACTTTGACCGTTTAACATCCTACGCTGGCAATAACCAGGAAGACTCGAATAATGATAATGGTGTTCAACAAGTTATTAATCATGAGCCAAATGTAGATTTTGAGAGCTTTATGGCGGCGTATGGTGGTTTCGCTAAAGCGAGATTTAGCGTTGTTGTTGAAAAACAGCAAGATCTGTTTAGAGCACCAGAAGAGTATTCCCTTGCACATTGCGTAGCTCAAGATTTGGCAATGTCAAGGGGAATAGCTGTTGTTTTCAAGAAAAGTTTGGATGTGTGGATGAATTAGTACAACAGCAGCCAACTGTAGAAAAATCTTTGGTTCTTCAAGATAAAAATCGTTATGTTTACTATCTGGTCACCAAAAATTCTTCATGGCAGAGACCTAGTTATGGACATCTATGGAAGGCTTTGCTAAATCTTAAGGCGCAGATGATGGAAAATGGTGTAACGAGACTAGCGGTGCCCAAGCTGGGCTGTGGACTGGATCGCTTAGATTGGAGGATAGTCCGAAATATGCTAGAAGTAGTTTTCAGGAACCAACGTCCAGGTTCTTGTTTGTTGTTATCAACCGGTTGCCTACCAAGACCAAGAAAAGAGTGTTGACTGTTACTTCCAACGACGCGGTGGATGCACCAGAGGAGATAGCTGCCGATACCGTCACCAGTCATCGAATTGGCGTCAAAATGGATTAACAGTTACGAGACGTAACGGTTTTAAAGAAGTGGGGCAGTGTTGCGATCCACTATTAGGCAACCCGTCAAACATACAAATGCCCGAGGCACAGCGTATTCTTCAGGATTCGAGAATCCTTCTAGAAAATACTAGATAATGAGTCATATCTTTAATGCAGGGTATATATAAGGCCGCTTATGAATGTAAGAGTTAGTTCACATAAGAATGTCGTATATAAATTATATCGTGTATAGTGAATGTAGTTGACCTTTTTGGAAGCCTAAGCGTATATATACATAAATGTTGTATGAGCTAAACGTGTCTAATGTACATGCAGCTTGTAGTATACATAAATAGATACAACTTGAATTGAATAATAGTTGTGTTAGTGTTGTTAATGGACCTATGGTAAAGAAGTTAGTTTAAGAAGATATTAGTGCTTGTAAATTCATTAGTGTAATAGTGCTTCATTGTTAAGTGGACTGAAAACATCTGTAAACAAGGCATATACTGTTAATTAGACTTGTGAACAGTGAGTAATAAAGACCTTTATTATTACTTGTTTTGAATTAAAGAAATGCGGTAGCAGTAGCCCGCTTCAATATCTATTGGCTGGTATAACAAATACCAAAATGTAACCGCAAAGAAAAAACTATAAGCATGCATTTGGAACCCGAATATTTTTTTACTTTAACTGTACAAGAAAAGCTTTGTACCATTCCCATATATAAAGATGCATCATTTACAGCCAATGATAGCGTTTGACCAATAGTAGCCACTAACGACGGTGGTCAACCAATAGAATCGACCGATCAACTAATAGTGACCCAAGAAAGAGGCCTAGGGAAGCAGTCCTGAGCACGGCCAATAATAGCTCATAAAGATAAATATCCCAATTCATACTTATTTGCATCCACATATGTTCCTTACATGCAAATTTTATTAAAATTCACTAATAAGCAAACACAACTCTAGATAAATAGACACTAAGTTTTTATAAACCATAACCAATTTCCAATTCCACAATGTTTAAACTTTTGCTGTTATACTATTAACAGCAAAAGACCAAGGTCAACCGTCAAATAATGTATAGCCATTGCAGCCCATTGGAAGTCAAAAGCACTATTTATAAGGCCCGAGGTAGACAAATTTTACTATGCTCGGTATTAAAGCTATATGCTCTCCCAGTGTTGATATTATTTCCAAAACCACTGGTTCATAAAATCGTACCATGGACATTATTTTATATGTCTTCAAACAATAAAACAACAGTCTAATATACTGTAGGAGTGTGCAACCAACCATACTCCTAAGTAACGGACCAAACAGCACACAGCATGTAAATAAATAGCATGCACACTTAAAACACCCCTAAAACAATAGTGAACTCGTTGGACATCCTTCAAAATATATAATAGAACCACCGGAACATACCATTAAGCAAACCCAGGATATAAAAAGAGCTGATAATGCTAGGACAAATTACATTTTAATTGTTGTCTTCTTGAGATAGTCACCAAACTTCTTGAAGAGAACTTAAGAATAGTGCAAGACGGAAGTCACCAAGCTCCTCTTGCACTAAGGGTTCTCCTTCAGATTATTTTGTTCTGACCATCAAGTCTAACAAGATAAAATAAAGTACACCGGAGCCCGCCATAACACAGTTTAGACCAACTTCACCTACGAAGCCACCAGCGTCACTTCCTAGGGAATGTGACACCAACGTGCACACCAGGATTGAGGACATTCAGTTACCAGCTCGCTTCACTTTCAACCAGCCCAGGACGTCATCCATATGCTAGCATCTCTACCTACCAGCCACAGTGTACCGAAATATGGAAATCCTATCACGACCGCTAGGTGCCGCATTCAATTCAACAATGTACATCATCCACAACAACACCAGATCCAGGTTATTGTGAAGCCACACACAACATTCAATTCTGCAACATAAAATCACATCCTACAATTTTACAAACTTCAGCGTTAAAAGACATTTGCAATAATTGCACACACAAAAAGTTTTTGTAAATATTTTATTTGTGCGTCATGCTTTTAATGTATAACTAGTTTATATAGTTGTAAATAAATGTTATGTCTGTTGGTACGATACGTTAACAGGATGCCACAGACATATCAGGACACAACACTATCAATATTTTAGAAACTGTTGAGTTCTCACAACAAGTTTATATATATCAACTTTTGTTACAAGACAAAAAATTGATCCTCAGATAAACTAACGGAATCTAAAATAAATAAACATTTTATTAAATTTTCAGAGTGAAAAGTTACTCAAAGAAGTATCTTCAACACCATGGTATCTCTGTAACAAACAATTCAAAACATCATTTCAAATGGTTCTGTTAAGATGTGCTTATCCAGCTAGTGTATCAATAGGAAAACTAACAGAAATGTCACTTCCGCATTTATAGTGGTATAAATAAAATTATTTAATGAGTAACTCGAACAATTTGTTGTTTTATAGATAATGAAGACAGCATTATCCTACTTTGCTGTACTAAGACAGATGACATAGCAGAAATACACAACACACATAAGAAGATTTATGCACACCGATTGTTAATTGAATTTTATTGCATGTTTATTTTTAGTGGTAATTCTTTATAAAGTGTTACATAAATATAACAAAGCATCACTATTTTTGTTTTGTAATTGTCTCAACAGTAATACAGTAAATCTTTCAACTGTATGAATACAGATCAAGCCAACTTTTAAATTAAACTGCCCTATACAAAATCTTCTAATGAAGGCCGCAAGAAGTTACTGAAAGAATGTATTGTCCATTGCATGCAATAGAAACATTGTACAAGTTTCCCAAGATCACCGTCACAGTATTATTGTCTGCAAAAGTGACCTGTGAGACAGACCAAAATTCCACTTCCAATCTCGATTTATTGTAACATGATTCTTTTTTCTAAAAAGATCGTCGTCGTTAGGTTTTCAGTCCTGGAACTGATTAGAGCTAATCTACACTTTTTCCTGAAATTTCCACTGCCTACACATTTCACTATCTGGGTACAATATTCTGATCTACGTCTATCTCCACCTTTCTATTTTTCTATGTCTACCTGTAAAATATCCTGCACTATTCCCCAGATGCCTTAGAAGGTGTCCTGTTCTATTTTTGTGCTTTCTCTGCTTCTAATATATTACGTACTATTCCCTCATACCTTAATATGTGATCTATCATCCTATTTTTACTGCTTTCCACATATTTCTTTCTTCCTCTACCATTTCAAGAACCTCTTTCACTATCTGTGTGCAATAGTCTAATCTAGGTCTACCTTTACCTCTCTTTTTTCCTTTCTCTGCTGCTAATATATTCCCTAATGTCTTAGTATGCGTCCTAACATCTTACCTAATTTTTTACTGTTTTCCACATATTTCTTTCTTCCTCTATCATTTTCAAAACCTCCTTGTTCTTAATTTTGTCTGTCCATGAAAATTCATCATATGTCTGTAGCACCACATTTCAAAGGCTTCTATTTTTTCCTGTTCACTTCTCCTACTGTCCAGGCTTCACAGCCATACAGTGCTGTACTCCACACATATGTTTTAAGCAATCTTTTCCTTGTTTCCATGTTTGTTGTCTTTGTACATAGTAGTTGCTTTTTCTTGTTAAATGTAACATGGCCTTATGCTAATTTTTGTTTTATATCTTTTACACACTTCCCATCTTGTGTTATTTGACTTCCTAAGTAGTAGAAATCTTTAGCTTCTTGTAAGTTCTCGTTTACTATTTGTAATCTGATTTTCGACTTATTTACCCTTTCTTTATATACTAATACTTTAGTTTTATGTTTGCTAATTTTCATACCGTAGCCCTTTATTAGCATTTTCATTTCATTAACAGCTGCTTTTTAATCTTCCTTGCTAAATGTTAATACCGTTATATCATCCGCAAATCTAAGCACACCAATCGTTTGTTCCTGCATCATAATTCCAAATGCCGTTCTGCATTTGATAGTATTCATCTTCTCTTCGATATACAAAAAAACAGGCATAGGGTACATCCCTTTCCTAATATTTACTTCTCCATATTTCTGCTCTAATTCTATCACAGCTGTTTGCTCTTTGTATAAGCTATGCACTAATCGCCTATCTCTTTAACTCATTCCAATCTTTTTGAGTATTTTAAGCATTTTCTCCCATTTTACATTGTCAAACGATTTTTCCAGATCTACAAACCCTATATATACGCTTTCTCATTTTTCTATTGTTTTCCCATTAACACTCAAAGCTAAAATAGGCTTGCGTTCCCCTATTTTGCCTAAACCCAAATCGATCTTCTTATAATATTTCTTCACCCGCTTTTCCATCCGTCTTTGTACAATTCTAGTTAATATTTTTGATACAGTGTGCTGTCAA
The DNA here is from genome assembly GCA_036346225.1 of Platerodrilus igneus. Classification (NCBI taxonomy): domain Eukaryota; kingdom Metazoa; phylum Arthropoda; class Insecta; order Coleoptera; family Lycidae; genus Platerodrilus; species Platerodrilus igneus. The sequence continues at coordinate 7,523,050 of JARFIW010000244.1, forward strand.
GCTTATTGTTTGAAAGTTTTCACATCTATCAGCACCTTTCTTTTTTGCTATAGTGACATGTTTGAAATCGCCTGTCATACATATAACTTACAAGTTGGAAAAGACATTCTGTTATTGCTTGTCCAGTGGCTTTTATCATTTCTGCTTGCACCATATCCATGCCTGGTGTTATTTTTCAAACTCTTTAATACTAATTCTAACTCATCTCTAAGTATAGGATATCCCAAGTGATTCTTTTCAATGTCTGATTCCTGTTTTAGTGCTTCTAGTCCCTGTCCTGCATATAAATTCCATATATATTTTTGCTATCTAGCCACTTACTCTATATTTTTATAATGGCGTTTGTTCCAGAGCCTCATATTTCTGCTATACGTTTTTATATCCATAAATTTCATTCTAATTAGTTTGTATGCTTCACCTATCTTTCCTATTTCCATCTTAGTTTGTAACTCTTTGCACTTATCATCAATCCATTGTTCCTTAACTTTCCTGTATTTGCGACTAATTTTCCATTTTATGTCATTTTTCCTGCTTTGTCTGGTCTGTTTCTGTATTTTCGTCTTACTTGTATTAAATTCAGGATATTCTTTGTTTCTTATTTTCTTTTTGTGTATACCCCAAAATATCTCTAGTCATCGCAAATAAGTTGGAAATAATGTTTTTCCATTCTGTTTCTACTTCCTTAGTATCAGATATTTTCCTAATATCTTTCAGCAATTCATTTTGACTTTTTTTCAAATCTTTCGTGGATATCCTTATCTTTTAGTTTCTCAAACTCTAAGTGTCTTTTTCAGTTCCTTTTTCTCAAACTTTTAAATTTAAGAGCGGTCTTCAATTAATCACCATGTTGTGGTCAGGTCTATATCTACTTCTGGGTAACTTCTACAGTCTTTTACTTGGCTCCTAAACTGTTGTTTAATAAGACTGTAATCTATTTGATATCTTCCTATATCTTCAGACATCGTTCACGTGTATTGTCTTCTAGCATGATGTTGAAATGTGTTTATGATGTCACTAAATTCTATCAGCCTATTTCCTTTGTCGCTTCTAGTGCCTAAACCAAATAAACCTACTACCGCTCCTTCTCTATCCCCACCTACCAATGCATTAAAATCACTCATAATTATTAATTATGACTTTCTACGCATCTTAGTATGTCTTCGATATCTGTGTAGATCGCTTCTACCTCTTCCTCACTGTAGCTAGTGGTGGGCATGTATACTTTTATTATTATTGTATCCACCGATTTGGATTATAAACCATGAGTACTCTTTCGTTATTTGTAAGTAGCTTTCTAAACCGTATCCTACCTTTTTTCACATAACTATCCTCACACCCAAACTTCTTTCCTCTAATCCTCTATGAATTACTCTAAAGTCTCTGCTCCAAAAATACCCCACCTCTGGCCACCGGAACTTCTTTGATCCCTATTATGTCTAATGCTAACCTATCCATTTCAACTTTCAAGTTCTCTAGCTTACCTATTTGCTTCGTACTTCTGACATTTCATGATACAACTCATAAAAGTTCCCGACTCTTCTTCTAAACTTTCCGACCACATCCTCCGAAGTAGTCTCCTCATAGAGATCCAAACGGGGGACTATTCTAACTCAGGATTTTTTTACCTCAGAAGATGCCATCATCTTAAATAAAAATTTAAGTATGCTGTGTATTTTGGAGGTAATGTGGTGGTTTTTCGTTGCCTTCCACATCGCAGTAGTGTGTCTTAGAATGTTATGCTGACCCTTAAAGTCTCTGCCACTCTAAGTACCGAAACAGCAGGTCCGTGAAGTTGGCACACCAAATGGGAAATTATTGAAAATGTACATGTACATACTCGTTTGCACACGATTTGTCCAACATAAATTTTCGTTTGCCCACCTCCCAATAAAAAGTTATGAGCAAAACAAAAAGACCAAGCAAATTTTCAACCCAGTACCCCCATTCAAAAAATTCTTCAATTCGTGAGAAGAATTTAATTGTCCACAATTTGTCCACGTTTGCCCAACCAAAATTTTCATTTGTCCACCCTTTAAAAAAGTTATACTTAAATAAAAAAAATTGTGAAAATTTTCAAAGTGCACCTAGAATTCCTTTGCCCACGTTTGCCCAGCACAAAATTGTGTTTGCCTACCCCGCAAAGGATAGTTATAAGTAAAATAATACCGATAATCATCTAGTATGATAGTAGGCAAACGAAAAGAACGAGTGGGCAAACGATTCCAGCTCTCAATGCGTAGAAAATGCCTCAGAATTGCTCATATTAGATTATTGTCCGTATTATTTTGTTTATAACTATTCTTTGTGGGGTGGGTAAAAAAAAATTTGTTCTCGGCAAACGAATTCTATGTGCACTTTGAAAATTTTCGCGATTTTTTTATATAAGTATAACTTTTTTTAAAGGGTGGGCAAATAAAAATTTTGGTTGGGCAAATGTGGACAAATCGTGGACAATCAAATTCTTCTCATGAATTGAAGGATTTTTTGCATGGGGGTGCTGGGTTAAAAATTTGCTTCGCTTTTTGTTTTGCTTATAACTTTTTATTGAGATGTGGGTAAACGAAAATTTATGTTGGGCAAATCGTGGGCAAACGAATTGTATGTGCATTTTGAAAAATTTCGCAATTGGGGTGCTAACTTCACGGTTTCCCAATGTTTTTATTTGGCTATAATTTTTTTTAAAAGGTGGGCAAATAAAATTTTGTGTTGGGCAAACATGGGCAAATTGTGAGCAATCAAATTCTACTAACAAATTGAATCATGTTTTGCATAGGGGTGCTGGATTAAAACTTTGCTCCATTTTTGTTTTGCTCATAACTTTTTATTGGAAGGTGGGGAAAAGAAAATTTCTGTTGGGCAAGTGGGGAAATCGTGGGCAAACAAATTCTATGTACATTTTCAAAAATTTCCCATTTGGGGGTGCCAACTGCACGGACCTCGAAAGAGCTGCTGTCCTTTTTCGGGGACGTCTTAGTCTGGTTCCTCACTAAAGATCCCTCTAATTTGGTTAAATCTGTAGTTTGGCTCTTTAGATCACTGGAACACGCAATCCATTCTATGCGTCCATTCAAAACGGTTAAAGTTGGTGTTTTTTTTTAATTTTGAAAAAATATATGTTTTGGTAATATTATAAGTTTTAAATCGTGAAAATTTTAGAGTGAGATCTCAATGATATCAGGATTTTTGGTCCAAATGGTGTAGAGTACTGTTTAAAGCTACATTTAGCTTAATTGTAAGGTAAAGAATAAAATACTTTAGATATCTAAAGGTAAATAATTTACATTATTGTCTATTAATGCTCAAATTATGACCTCTTGTCAACTTCATAATTGGGCAAAGGACAATATTGTCAACATCTGTCTTTTTTATTCCACTACATATGAATATGAGGCATAGAAAAAGAACTTGAAGAATAGGTTTGCAGCAGCAATAACAGTAAATGTACTCAACATTGCATAGTTAGTGAAACACTACTCATTTTCAGGGAGATCCAGTGTAGAAATAGTGTCGGCTGATGACACTAATGATGATCTGGACATTAATAACATTGTTGGCTTTGTAACGTAATTACTCTGACAAGTGGTTGTTAGGTTGTGCGTGTTAGGAATAGAAGGAGATGAAGTAAAAATAAGTTTTTTAGAACCAAATGACCCTTCTCTGTTTTCAAATACCCACGATTTAATGATATACTAGTTGTACATAACAGTGAGGTTTTAACAAAGGTTGATCCTACATCAGCTAAGGAAGAATTTTATCGATTTACAGAAGAGATCAAAAAGCATACAAAAAATTATTTGTTAAATTAAAGAAGACCTAACCTGTTGTTATTTTTCTTAATCTTCTTTGAGAATTAAACCACTCATAGTTTTTAAATTTTAATTCCCAAAAAGATTAAGAAAAATACTAAACAAACCACAACAAACGTACAAGGAGTATTTACTGTTGTTATTTTAGCGTAACTACTTCTCTGACTGATAACTCTAATATAACTTTCATTAATTTTTACTAGGTAAAACTTTTTGCTTTTTAGGACTGTTATTTCTTGTTTTATGTTTCACTATACCGGTGGTGAATTGCTTTGGTGTACATATGGATTTAATGTGTACAATCATACTTATGCACTTTCCTGCTTCCCTATTTATTTTACGGCAAAAGTGCAAGAGATATAAATTGTTTAAAATCTAAAATTGTCCACGGTGGCTTACTTGCCTACCACCGAAATGGCCCCTCAGGCGGACAAAATTTAAATAAGTGTCGCAACAGCTTAAAAAATCGTAATACCCATGACTTGATTTGTAAATAAATTTGACATTTATAATTTTAACGTTTGATTAATTAGAATCTGTTCTCAGATTTAATTAAAAAATGGTTTGTCTGTACACAGTAAGCAAAAAAAATCAATTTTTAAAATGGTATTATTCGGGATATAGTTTTAGGGAAGTGCGAGATATGTTTGCAAATCTGTATTCAAATCGAACAATTCCAACCATTGCTATAATTCAAAAAGTCATTTCTAACCAAGCTAAGTATGGTTCAGTTTTTAAACCATGTAAGTCCTGTATTGTGAAACATCTTCACGTACAAGAGGAAGCTGTGTTGGAAGTTCAAGCAGGAAACAATAACCACAACAAATTAAATGTTATCACAGCAGTGTGTAATAATCCTAATATTAGCGCTAGACGAATTGGTCTCGAGTTGGATATACACTATACAACTGCATTAAAAATATTGGATAAGAATAAGTATAAATCTTATAAATACAGCAATATTCAAGAAATTTTTGAAAAAGATGGACTGGCAAGAACAACATTCTGCGAAACAATAATGGATGTGGCTAATCTGATAGGAATTTTTTAAAAAATATTTGCTTTTCCGATGAGTCAACGTTTAGTATAAACGGTGAACCAAATCGTCAGAATTACAGATACTGGGACACACAAAATCCACACTTAGTAATTGACAACCACTCTCAATATCTAAAACTGTGAATACTTGGATTGGGTTAGTAGAATGTCATGTAATCGGACCATTTTTTATTGAGGAAAGCCTTAATGGTCGGAAGTATTTGGAGTTGCTCCAAAATGATATTGAGCCCACCATTGATAATATTGCAGGACTTGCTGAGTAAAATATATGGTTTCAGCAGGATGGTTATCCTGCTCATTTTACAAAAGATGCAATTCCTTTGCTAAATGAAACGTTTCTTAATTGGCCAGCTCGATCACCCATTTATCACAAAATGACTTTTTCCTGTGGGGTGGTCATTTAGATTCAAAAGTTTGTGGTCAGAGACATCCTAATATTGATTCCTTAAAAAACAAAATTGTCGATGAATGCAGGAAAATAACAAATAGGCAACTTGCTAACAGAAGAAGAAATTTTTGTGATAGACTTGGCTTTTGTATGGCAGTAAGTGGTGAATTATTTGAGCATCTGTTGGTTTAAGCGTTAACAGTTTTTGGCTTATTTTTGATATGTTGTAACATGTTTAATTTGATCAGTATTTATTCGCATTGAATTACGAGGATAATGCGCTAAGCGTGCTTTACTCTTTAATAATGTTCCATATAGTACCTAATGGAACGCTTCGTTTTAATAATCTTCTTGTAGTAAAATATCTGTGTCACATAAAGTTATTTTGGCGAGCACCTTTAGCAATCCTGCATCTTACGTATTTCCCCACCTTTAACCGCGAGTCTTTAATACCGTCGCAATCATTCGTTTCTAGTTTGGTTCGTTAGTCGTTCACTAGCAATCAATTCATCAAGATGTATTACAGACTAGAGGCATGCGACCTTCGGTTGAATTATTTGTGTGAGTGGTTCAGTTCATGCTAGACTTGGAACAATTTCAGTAACTTCTACTAACGGTTTGTAATTTATTCATTGTACGAACCTAATTTAATTTTGTTTCATTTATTTAGCGCGCCTACGAATAACAATAGAAAAGGACAAGTGAAGATTTTGGTTTTGTAAGTTGTATGGGTTTGTACAAGAACATGAGATTGCAGACATGTGTTCGTGATTGCTGTCGTCCCAAGTTTGAAATGGCTTTTAGTGTTGTTTGGAACTGATGGAATTTCTGTTCTGATTTGTCTAGGAGAATCAGATGCAGTTTGGTTCGTTATTACATTTAAGAAATTTTTGCAGGTGTTTAGAATGTCGTTAGTCTTTGATAAACAGATAGTCATATAAAAAACACGAAATTTGCTATCATGTTTATAACCATATGATCTGTTTCACTTTCGATTATTGTTGAACTGGTTTTACAAACCGTAGAAAGAAATTTTTGTCAGGTTAGGTTTATATAATTGTAAACTTTGTTCCATTTGAACTTCAGATAAATTTCAAGGTATATTTTCGACGTTATACTTTTTTGTGATGTAGCAACATTTGACAGATGTTTGCCGTGAAAGCAGATGTTTCGAGCAGCTTTCATAAAATTCAAATTAAACATTCTTCAATCTTGAAGTTAGCTTTATCCACAGATAAATTATAAAAACTAAGTATGAAAATTTAAATACACGCTGCGTACTAATTATGAAACTGTAATCTACCTGATAAGATCTGCCCAGGATAGAAACGATAGTTCAATGCATTGTGTTTACGAATTATTTTGATCAAGTGTTTAAAACAAGCTTGTTTAGAGAGCAGTCTTTTGCTTTAAAATGACAAAATTTTGACTTTGGTATAAATGTTATTGGTGAGAATTTTTTTTACATGTTAAAAAGTTATGAATTTTTAAAAAAAAGTTTTTTACTTCAGTAAGCAATTAGCTAAACTTTGAGACTTTTATTTTGGTCAAATGCGATCAAATCTGATAACATAAAGGTAGAATTTTTGGGTAATAATTTTGTGCCAATATCATATTGGATATAAATTTTTTTATTTTTAATACTTTTATAGGACACAAATGGTGTTCTACATATTTTTATTTAAGCTTTGTAATTTCTTACAGGAGCTGCGTCTTATTTTTATAAGACAGGTTTTTGTTAACGAAGGCGATCGTTTATCTTTAGGTTTCCACGTTCGCCCTTAGAATTGTGCTTTGCTCTTATCGTGATTATCTCAGGACTTGGTGGCGCCTATTTAACTTAGTTTAGCTTTGGTTTGCAAACAAAATTCGACTCCCCCCCCACTTCTTATTGCTCTACCCAGGAATAGACCCCTAGCTATGTCGGAAGATCTTTGTGCACTGGCACCCATATAAAAACTACAAAATTCGTATCAATGTATTTATTAAAACTTTGAAATTAATTATTTATACCTGTATATTGGCCATATTCCATTACATTAAGTTGTTTATCTCGTTATGGGCCACAATAAAAGGTGATCGAATCATTATATAGTCGTCTGCCCAGAACGCCTTGCCAGGATGCCACTGCAGGCTAAATAACGGCTGGTTGACCATCAAAATACACATAACTGATCTACTAAACATGATCAGTTTTAAATTTTAAACAAATTATGTCTCTAGCACTTTTGCCATAAAATAAATAGGGAAAGCAGAAAAATGCATAAGTACGATTTTACATGTTAATTCCCTATGTACACCAAAGCAATTCACCATCCAGTATATTAGTATGATGGATAATGTAATAAGATTTAAAAACTCAGTCTATTATCATGTAAACATGCTAAAACGAGAATTTTTTCATTGCAGCTTTAAGTTTTTTGGCATAACTCCATATCTCATTGAAATCCCACTCGATAAGTTTATGGTTTTATAGTTTGATTTCTTCAATGTTTTATTCTTTACCCAAGATGGTAAAAGGGTATATCAAATTAAACCTTATGGAATTCTCTATAAAATTAGGGGGATCAAGATATTATCTACGAATTATAGAACAGAAGTTAATCAAAATTTAAAATGTCAGTGCAAATGAAAAAACTTGCTTTTATGCAAATTTTAAAAATAAAGTACATCAAAACTTAATAAGTTGTAATGTTTCTAAAAATATATTTTAGTTTAGACATTTTGGGAGAATGGTTCCTGAAAGTTTCAAAGAGATCGGAGATGGTCAAGTTGGCCAACTGATTGGTTTGGTATGGAATGACCCCAACATGTCTAAATACGAGATAAGAAATATATACAACCAACCTCTTGAAAATTATAAAAACATAGGATGAGTTGCCTAACTTCCCGCATTGAAATTATAGAAACATAAGAGAAACCAATTAACAATTTATATTAAGTAAGGTAAAGAGATAAACGAACCAGACATTTAGAATTCGTGATTGAAAACAACCTTGAAGAAACATACATAAACTAAATGTAAATATTTAGGAGAGCGAATGTTGTCAATAACAGAAACCCCACATTTTAATGCTATATTAAAATAGAATAATTTGAAGTATTTAACGTAATTTAAAGTAATTAAATAGCAACCATTTAAATTGAAAAGGCAGTCAAAATCGTTAATCAATACTCAAATGTCTGTGAATGTAGTAAAGAATGTGAAATTTAATTTAGTAAGAACAGAAATATCCAAATGCAGGAACTGCACGTAACAGCTTTTATATCAAATCATCATATTCAGTTGGAAAATTTTGAGAACTTTTGAAATGAATCTTTCAATTCTTTTCAACTGTTGTAACGGTACAATACTCCGCCCCTCTAAGGAATTGTAAAGAAGTTAGCCAGGTAGGTTTTGATAGAAAAGGGGCGAACGCTCACGGAAATGTATGAGAAAGCAACAAAGATTGTCAGTCACATTTCCGTAAAGGGTAAGTGATTTTATTGTAGAGAAAGACATTCGAAAAGTGACCGCGGACCGGACAAGATGTTCTCATTAAAAAAACATAAGGCCTTAATGACATCCTAACGAATTAGTTAAATCTGATTAATAAAATTGAATGCCAGATGTTCCGTTTATGATAGTGTTCAGTACACCCTAATTTGCGAGCTTGAGCATCATTAACATTTCATTACGTAGACGAATAGAAGAGTAGCGAATTTTCTTAAGTTTCTGATCAGCGTCATAGAACATTGAAGGAGAGTGCGGTCTGTGGATAATTTCTGTTTTGTATTAGATAAATCTGAGTAGATGTAAGTATAAAATATTTTGTTTCGCAAGATTATGCGCACTGATAAATTGTAATTTAGACAGCTGCATAGGTAAAATAATAAGGATAATTGGTTGGGTTAATTTTGTAGACGTCAAGTTGATTTTGACATGATAAAAGTTACTATTCATGTACTCAGTTTGATATAAATATAGTAGTTGTTTTCCTGCTCAACGATAACTTTTTTGTACTTTTGAGAACTTTTGAAATGAATCTTCCAAATTCTTTTCGACTGTTGTAACGGTACAATACTCCACTCCTCTAAGGAATTGTAAAGAAGTTAGCCGGGTGGGTTTTGATAGAAAAGGGGCGAGCGCTCATGGAAATGTATGAGAAAGCAACAAAGATTGTCAGTCACATTTCCGTAAAGGGTAAGTGATTTTATTGTATTTTTTTGAAGTTATGAAGTGATAAGTCAGATTGTATTACACGATCCATTTGCATTGCATTGGAACCTTACTAAACTCTAGAACAAGTCAATTCATAATTTGTTACCCGGGTTTTGTTGCTTAGGCAATACACAGGTAACTGGCGATCCTACCCAAAACTATAAAATCTATTAACATATTAGCTTTTGTTTGTGGTGTACGTGAAATAATACACGTGCAGGTAACTGTAAGCTCAAAGTACCGTTACACTGTAGTTGCCACTTTCTCAATTTTTTGCTTTCCAGGTGAAAAGCATTTTTTCTTCACTTAGTTTTCTAATTTTGTTAGCAGGCGATACACGTAGGATTTCGCAAGCTGAATTTACTTTGTTTAGAGTTTCTGATAAGTCGCAAAATTCTTTATCTGAACTATTACTAATATCCCTTTCTTCGTTAATTACGAATATTTTAAAGTAATATATTGGACACAATGATTTTCCTGGTATGATATTGATAAAAGATTTTAAATAATGATCAAAAGTTATTTCTCTCAGATCATTTGTTATAGGCTTCTTATGTTTCTTAACATGTTCAATGCGGGTGGCTCCCATCGGCGCCACAGATCTCTTCAAGTGATGTGCGGTTGGCGCCTATGTGAGCCGCTTGAATAGATCGTTTCATTGCTTTAGTATGCTTTCAGTTTGCTGGTAAAGGGTGCTATATTCGGTGCCGCATATAGGTAGAGCTTTGATTTATACGTATATAGGTCAGTTTTGAGATTCTAATTTTTTTTTGTGTTTTTTACGGGCGCTTAATATGGGTGATTCAGAGCCAGTATCGTTGCGTCCTAAACGTTTGAAAATCAATGTAAAAAATCCTAATAATCTAACAAACGAAGAATTAGAACAGTTTTTATTATATTCTGATTCAGAACAGAGCGACAATGATGATGATTCCTATATTGGAAATGAGGAAACATCATCAGAAGATAGCACAGGTATGCAAATATTACTGTACATTGAATTATGGTTGTAATTTGATATTTACTAGATAATGCAGAAAAAGTTGAAGAATGTGACATTTCCAACAATCCACTCAATAACCGAACAACAAAACCTATTGAAAAAAAATCCTGGGATGAAGCGTCTAGTTCCCTAAAATCTTTTATTTTGACTAAAACTAATGAGGTTTTAGTGGATATTCATCAAGATATGCCACCTTAAGAATGATTTCGTTTATTTCTTGACGAAAACTTTTTAGAAATGTAGTGAGAGAAACAAATATTTATGCAGAACAGATATTATTCTTAGGAACCAATAGCAAACGATCATGCGTAAGTGATTGGAAAGAAATTACTATTCCACAATTATTGATTTTTATTGGATTATTGTTTCATACCGGCACAATAAAATGTCCAAAAATACAAGATTACTGGAAAACTCATAGATTATTTGGTCTAAAATGTTTTTCTAGTTTTATGAGTAGAGATCGATTTTTGCTTATTTTAAGATTTCTGCATTTTACTTCAAATCCAGATTCCGGAGTAGTTCCTGAAGATTGTTTATTCAAAACAAGACCTATTCTAAACTATTTTAATTCAAAAATGGAAGAGATACTACCCAGGAAAAAATCTGGCTCTGGATGAATCGATGGTTCTCTGGAGAGGAAGACTACAATTTAGACAGTATATAAAGAACAAACGACACAAGTATGGAATTAAATGTTATAAGCTTACCGAACCGGACGGCCTTGTTTTAAATGTGGCAATTCATACAGGACAAGTGGATGAATTGGGAGGTACCGGGCATGCAGAAAAAGTAGTCCTTCATCTAATGAAAGGAAAGTTGGATTCTGGACACTCTCTCTACATGGATAATTACTATAACTGCCCTCATCTGGCTGAAACCTTGTTGCACAAGCAACCTACTGTACTGGTACTGTACGTGCTGATAGAAAAGGACTTCCTAAGAATATAGTCTCCCAAAAATTAAAAAAAGGAGACATCAGTACAGGATATCAAAATGGAATAATGATAGGTAAATGGAAAGATAAACGAGACGTCACCTATATTTCTACAGAATTTTCCAACAAAATAGTTACTACAAGAAAGAAAAGAGGTCAGGAAAAAATGAAACCACGTCCAGTTGCTGAATATAATAAATTCATGAGTGAAATAGATCGTTTTGATCAGATAATGGCTTACTACCCTTGCGGTCGTAAAACCTTACGATGGTACAAAAAAATGGGAATTCACATTTTACAAATGTTGTTATATAATTCGTTTCATTTGTTCAATAAATATTCAGGTAAAACAAGTTGAAAATGCAAGGCATTGTCGCAACGAACTTCCAAATGTAGACTTACTTTAAAACAATTTAAAGAAATTAAAATTATTATGTTGTAATAATTATAAGTATTCAGATCAAATAAAAATTAATTCCGGGGGTCGGGTATCCGTGGTCAGATTTTGTGGGGGGTACCATATTTCGACTCAGCTATGTTAGGGGAGTCCAAATATGTATCGCACATTAATTTTGGACCTATTTGAAATTTTAATTTTCCCGACGGAATATCGCGGGGGCACGGCGTCCCCGTGGCCCGATTTCAACTGACATCAAAACTTAAGCTCAGGACACCGAGCTGAATCGATTGATGTATCACACATTGATGTCCGACCATTAGAAAGGCCTCGGACGGACAGACGGACGACAAATCGATTTCATAAACGAACGAAGTTCGTTGAAAATGTCATTTTACAATTATCGCTTAGTGGTTTTGGAAGTTTTGCTTCCAGCTCCTATATCAAAAGCTCCACAAAGAAAAACTACTCATGTTATTTCTAAAATAGATGAAAAGGATTCTAAAATCAGAGTATTGCGTAAACGGTGTCGAGCTTGTTCTCAAAACAAAATAAGAAAACTTACCTTATACCATTGCACCACCTGTTTCTACGTTCCAGGGTTATGTGTCGGACAGTGTTTTGATAACTACCACAGTGTGCTGTAATAATATTAATTTTTATGTTGTCTATTGTTTTTAGTTTAAGTTTATTCATATAGGCCTGTGTCATAATTTTCAACACACACACACACACACACACATATATCTTTATTCTCTAAATGTATTTATATAACTGGATCACATAGGCGCCATCCGCTCATGCATTAAAAATTTCTTTCAGTGTGCTGATGGCTCCATGGGAGCCACGCTTGAATTCTAACAAAAAAATTGTATATTGTCATTTTGAATTTGTTGTTATGGCTCTTGTTAACGTTTAGGTTGAAATTTGGTAAAAGTTGCTATCAGCATATTACAAAGTATTTTTAATTTTGATCCGCAGCCAACGTGTTAAAAGAGTCCAAGCAAGACTGACCAAAACAGTGATTAAATTTTTTTATAAGTATTTAATTTCATAATACTTACAAGTTGATTTAGCTTCTAAGTCAACTCTTCAGTAAAACAACACTTTTTCCTCTTCACTATAATCTTCAGTTGAAGTAACGTCTTTAGGAAACACTTCATACATACTTTTATGACACGCTTCTTTAATAAGAACACCAATAGAGGATTGAAACTTCATTTAAAAAAGTAATACTACTGCACACTTCAATAGCTAATAGTTAACTGGATAGATGTTGGTGGAAGAAGAAAGACAACACAGACCTGTCTGTACAGCCTCACAGACAAGCCTGTAGGTTCGTCCGCGATTCTATACAATGCTACGTACATTGATGTAGCCAGACAAAACGTAAGTACCAGGCTAGCTATCAAACGCGGAGAGTGGGGGATTCACCTAAATACAAAAAAAAAAAATAAAGCACAAAAAAATTAAGCACATCGTCCACGATTATCTATTAACAACTAAAAATAAATAAAAACAACATGGAAAAATAAAAGTATTAAATTTGAATAATATTGTAAAGGACAAATTTTGATAGTGGATCCACGAAGTGCACATTCGTACATTAACGTAACCTAAATAAAAACCAAGAAAGAGAAAGAAAGGATGACCGGGCTCAATCGGTGAGTCGGCGGGGTTTTATACCTATAGATAAATTCAAGAGACACCTGAAAAAAAATAGAGAAAAAAGTATACGCTCACTCATTCACACTCAGAACAAAACATACAAAGAAAAAAAAACTTAAAATTAAACAAAATATTTACAGAACACAGTAAAAAATTATTCATGAAAATGGAGAGCTGTAGGTTTTAGGTAATTACCCCGACAGTAATTAGAAAAAAAAGAAAGAACCAAACGCAACCCTAAAAACCACAGCTCTAGATCATCGTACGTATAACCTTAACCTCTATTTACAAATATAATGACCACAACATTTTTAAATGTGCCAGCAAGTCTTTAAACTGTTTTTACATTAATAAGTAGTATATTTTTAGTAATTTATGAACAAATAGTAAGGCAGTAATAAAATAGCAGTAAATACCAGAATAGTTCAATAATTTTCATATAGAAGAATTAAATTTAGAAATGCCATATTTGAATGGTAAAATCCCAAGCGTTCTGGTTCCAAAGTAAGAAGCGAATACAAAGAAAAGCTCACCCTCGAGTTGCTGACGTCGAGGTTGACTCAGTCGCTGGTCCAGGTCGGCAAGTAGGTAGGCCTACGCCCAGGAAGAACGCGTTTGGCCTCCCATTACCAGAAGAAACGACAGCTCAAGGGATTAACGTGTCCTCCGCAGGAAGCACGCTAGATAATGCGTGCCAGAAATTCGCATAACGAAAAAAAACGGAACGAAGCTAAGCAGGACAGATGTTTTCTTGTTGCTATTCGAACAGAAAGACAATATTAAATTTGTTTAGTTAAAGCACCAAAACTCAAGGGAATAAAACAGGAAAACCCTAATTTATTGAAACAATTTTGCCGAATTCTTTAAAAAGGGAAAACACACCAGCATTTATTGTAGAGTACTTGGAAAGACGCCTATCTAATTATGGCGTAAATTCCACGTTAAGAAATTCTTAGAAAAGATATTTATTTTTCTAATGAGCAGAAAGATTTATCAAGTAAAATATATAGGGTGTTTATTATTAATTACAATACAATTTTAAACATGCGAAAGGGTTATTTTAATTTACAGAATTAATTTTCGTGTTTAACACCAAAGGAATTTAAGTTAGAAATTATGGTATATAAACTAATCAATTATTTACAAAAATAAACGTAAAAACATTTCGCGGCTAACATGTAATAAAATTCAATGAAACAAAAAAAAAGATTAATGTTTCGATTTTCTCAATAGCAATAAGAAGTTTTAAATGTAGATTTTCACAATAGTACGGGGTTAAATTTAAGCATTAAATGTAAATTTATTCCATAGCAAATATGTTAAAATTAAAAATAGAGAATGTTAGTTTTCTCAATAGTACAGGTGTTAAATTTAAGCCTTAAATACAGGCCACGTTGTAGTAAGAACTAACAAAATATAACCAGAAGCACCTGCGTAGCCTGCTGTTCAACAAATATAGTGAATTGGTTTCACACCATCAACCTTGGATAAATAAAAATCCTTGACACGTACAAAAGAAAACAAGGCACATACCTCTATGCGTCAAGATACTTATCTTGCCAACCGTGGGGGTTGAGTCCACACAGCGACGTAAAGGCCATCGTAACTATAGTGGTGATCCACCAAAAAAAAAACAGCTGCTCCACGGTAACGAACAGTCGGGCCTACACATAGAGAGGACCCCTTTGGCCTCCAGCTAAAACGAAAATCGGATTAGAATGAGTAAGCGCGGGAAAACTCAGCAATACACACAAGCCATCTCTATCTTGTCAAACAAAAAAAGGGTGCATTGCTTTCAAAGTACGGTGACGAATCATGCAACAAACATCTCGACGCACATGCTGCAGGATCAAGTTCAAATAATACGAATTTGAAATGCAAACATTCACGTTATCGAACGATTGAAACTGGAAAATACGGTTTTATTAGAATAGTTCAATACACTATTTAGACGAAGGTTTAGAATAAAACAACAGGGAAAGTAATTATATGTTATCGGAATGTTTAACAAATCAACTGATACCTCCAACAAGGTCTCGACTAATTAATTATAGCATAAAGTTTCGTTTCTAAAGCACAATGGGTTTGAGTTGCGGAATTATTAGAAAGCGTATTCATTATAGAAAAATAAAATATACCGGATATAAATCATTTAACCATTGAACAAATTTTCGTTTTTAGCATGAATAGATTTGACTAGAAATGTTATGATTGCACGTACTATTGTAACAAGGTAAAAATACAGTATGGGGTTTTGAATAGAAACAGAAGCTAGGTGAATAAAAAACGAATTACCACAAAAAGGACTTATCTGAATCCATCGTCGAAAATAAACGTAACAACAGACTTGCAGATGCTGTCTACTAGTCTGTTTAAACAGGATTGTCTCAACAAATAATTATTAATACCTTAATTTGATGTGTTTATATTATAATTGATTCCATTAGCCTAGAAGTAGCAGATGTTAAAAACCTCTTTTTGACTCATATTTGTAATGTTTTTTATAACTTCCAACTGAATCTCAAAGTAAAAATTTATACTGGAGTTTGATATTAATTTTCAGATTTTTATCAGGTCCCCTAACAAAGATATTGCAGACTAAAAAATGGAAAAATTCAAAGAATCGTTTTTTTAAAGCAGTGTATTTTTTAACTGTAAGCTTCTCACCATTGATACTTTACAAAGAGTAACTATCATATGTAATGTAATAGCACAAAAAATATTAAACCTCATAAATTACTCCTTCTTTGTAAAATTAGTTCAAAAATTGAGTTTTTAAAATTGCAACAAATAACTTTGAACTATTCAAAATATATTAAGAAATATATTCAGTTAAGTGATAATGGCTTTAGTTTGTAGGCCAGAATGTGCTGAACCAAAGGGTTTTTATTTGAAAGCCCTAGGGCAACCGATTACTGAATTATGCAAAAATACTTGCGGCCTGAAACAAAAGTGCCTGCAGTTTCTAACTGATAAACAATAAAAAAAATTGTTAAAATATTTCCGAGTCCACTACTCATTAGGGAATTTACCTAACAAATATCGCATTTTTCTGAGATTTTCAAGCAACAAGTGCTGAACCACTTGGTATGGATTTTTACCCAACCTGCTCATTTAAATATTCATAATTAAACTACATACCTACTTGAATTATTAATCCTCGCGCACTACTCTTTTCTGGAACAATTCAGAAAAAAAGGCTTGAAATTCGGAACAAAAATCAAGTTACAATAAACCGGATTGATTGAAAATTCAACATCGTCATGAAAACTCGAAACATATGAGCACCTTACCTATGTTGTTTATTTTCAACATAAATTAAATACCCCTTTTCTCCCTTGTTAATTCATTACTCGTTTAAATAAATCCCATTTCAATTCTTAAATTCTTCAACAACACCCTATATAGTGTACCTGTTCAATAAAAGCCCGCTTAACATAATTTTAACTCAAATCCACTTTGTTTTAAAACAAAATTTTATTCGATAAATTAAATAGTCAATACCTTGTGTTAGGTATCTGGTAATTTGTTAAACATTCCGATAACGTATAACTGCTTCTTATGTGTTTTCCATCTAAACCTTCATCTAAATAGTGTATTGAACTATCCGATAAAACCGTGTTTCCAGTTTTAATCGCGCTTTTGATAACGCGAGGATTTGCAGTTCAAATTCGTGTTATTAGTTTATTATTTCGTGTTATTTTCTACAGTGATGCACGTTTTGTTATTCGATAAGTAAGAGCTCTTAGCTGTAGGCCAAATTGGTTCTTTTTGTATGTAGGCCCAACTGTTCTTTGCCACAGATCAACTGCCGTTGCCTGTTGATCACTAGTGCCGTTATGGTAACAGGGTAAACAGATTCCGACAACCGTGGCGTTGCTATGCCGATTTACCCCCGACGGCTTGCAAGCAAAGTATCCAGACATACAGGTATACAACTTGTTTTCTTTTGTGTATATCAATGGCATATTCCGTATCAGCATTTGGTATAGTTACGTGATAAGAAACGTGACACTGTAGAACTATTGTTTGTCGCTGCGAATCGATATTATCGCTCTACAGGTGTGAAGTACCATTGTTAAAAATGTTTGACAGACACGCTTAGTGTTTTCTATTGATTGGTCTATTTTACAAACGGTATTATGTTGTTACATTCCAAATTTGGTAATGTACATTGTTAAATATGTGGATAAATACCCACGAATATTTTTAAACAAACTTGTCAATTTCCGTCATTCCGGACAGTTGCGTTTGCGCAAAAGAATGTGCATGCGCGGAGTGAATGGCGCAAGTGCGCGCGGTGTGATGGGACGTCATTAGATTACGAGACCTGAAGCCGAGAACAGCTACCTGTGTCGTGTGTGTCTTTTCTCTCTTTTAGGATTTAGGGTCCTGTATCTTACCTTCTCTCGTTCCTTCTACCTGATTGTTCCTTCTCGTCCTACCTACATACGAGTAATAGAAGATGGACGGATAAATTTGGACTTAGCAAATGGCGTTATGGACCCACAACGAGATGGCCCTGGGATATAACTGTAAGGTGCGATTTAAGTGAGTACATTGCTTTTATTTATATTTTAAAAGTAAATCTGATCATTGTATCACTTTTAAACGTGTTTTGTATTTGATACATTTGCGGCGTAATCATGTTATAATAAACGATTGCGCAATAATATGGCACGGGAACCATAACAATGTACAATTTAAAAAGAATGTTTGACAAAAGCTCACACGTTAATTCTTTCCTACTGATTAGTTTATTTTTCAAAAAGTATTAGGTGCAATTTTAAAAATGCTTGACAAAAGCTCTCGCACGTTTATTTATTACTAATTAATTTTATTTTGTGTAAAATACGAGATGCGCACTTCGTATCTAAAGTACTAAATTGTTTGTATCACATACTTGTTTGCTTTGAAATAGTAACGCTTAATTTATTTCTTTTGCTTGTTTTGTACAGAATCCTTTATTTATTTTTATTTGTTAATAGATAATCGTGGGCGACGTGCTTTTTTTTTGTTTTCTTGGTATGTAGGTGAATCACCCCACTCTCCGCATTGGATAGTTAGCCTGGTATTTACTTTTCTTCCGGCTACGTCTAGGTACGTAGCACCTATAACTTCAATACATTCAAAAAATTGTTCATGTACTTACTCCAAAAACCAATTTAATTCATCTTCTAATAATACCAATATTGTTCATAAATTAGTGCTTCTGGCCATGATTATCCATTTTTAATATTTTAATACACAAACACGACACAAACTGTCAACTACTTGATTTACACTAAAAAAGTATGCACATACGTTATTAAAATATTGATCAATCACAGGTTTTGATAGTTGATTAAAGTACAAGAAACTACTTACAGCAATTTAATCAAGGACAAAATAAATGTTATACAAACCTAAATGTACTTAAATACAACAGCCCTTTTATCAACTACAGTTTGTAATTCTAATTTAATCGGACATTGCAACCAAAAACTTAAGAGCTCTTCGGTATATCCTATTAAAAAGTATATTTTACGAGGAAGTAAGGCTTGCCTAATGATACCAGCTATTCGAATCATATTGTGTTGTCGTTTTATAATAATCTCGCTCACAAATAAACTATGCCATGTACCAGTCATAAATTTTCTAATGAATGCATCTTCAACAGCTGTTTCTGATGGTCTTGTTCCACCCTGTATGTTGGCTAGTAAAATAATAAAACAAATCACTACAAATTAATCCACCTTGAATTTGAAAATCGTAATTAATTCTGTTAGTAACGAAACAAAATACTTAATAATCAAAAAAACTAGTTATTACTTCGACAATTTCACTCCTGTATAAAACATTCATATGAGAATTGTCAAAAATGTCAGATAAATAGGGAGGAAGAGAAATTAATAAGAGGGTAAAAAATTTAAATATATTTTTATTTACCTTCACCATGGTAATGCCATATAAGTAGCTATTCAAAGAGGCTATTTTGACATTACAAAAATTAATTTGAGTTGACTAGAAGCGGCTTTTAGTCCCTTCAGAACTACTTTAAGCGCCATCTAACCATCACACCCAATATCTATTCCGCCCAAGACCAGTATCCGTCCCAAGACCCCTTTAATTGGCAAGTCGAATGAGTCGAGCAAACCGAGCGAGGCAAGCGAGCCGAGAGTCGAGTGAGCAAGTTGAGTGAGCAAGTAGAGTGAGCATGTCGAATGAGCAATTCGAGTGAATGAATTGAGTTACTTAAGTTGGACGAGCTGAGCGAGTTGAGACATCATAAAAACCACTTGGAAGAGTTGATCGGATCAAGACCACTTCGCTCTAGCAGACTTTATCAAAATCACTTCGGAGAGTCCATAGGAGCAAGATCACTTCACCCTAGTAGACTTTGTCGAAATCACTTCAAGGAGTCGATCGGATAAAAATCACTTCGCCCTAGTAGACTTTGTTGAAATCTGTGATTATTTGCTGTTTATTCTCGTCAAATTTAAGTGCTTAAATTTAAATTAAATTATTTTGCACCACAGCATTCCAACTGCTGATTGGTTTAATAATTTCTGGCTCTTGGGTTAGTATGGCGAGAATACGGTAAAATGTCGGTTTAATAGCAGGTGGTCTAGTATTAAATTATCTTTTATAATAAAATATTGTGATACATAAAATAAATATAATATTGGAGACAAATTGATGTTTAAAATATTTATCAGTGTCTTTAAGTGGCAGCAGAGCGTGGTTTATGACCATGCCATAGCTCTGCTGGTGTTTGATTATCTAAGCTAGAGTGAATTACTCTATTTTTAGTATGCACTATAGTAAAATGTGCTTCTACCCAAAATTTAGCAGACAGATCAGGGTCGATCAATAATGCTCTAACGTCATCCAATAAGTCACGATTGATTTCTCTAACATACCATTCTGTTGAGGAGTATGTGCAGTCATTGTCATATGTCTAATACCACAACTGTCAAATACACTCTTTAGTTTACTATTGCAAAATTCTAGTCCATTATCCGTTTGAATTTCAATAATTTCCAATTGAAATAAGTGTTCTAATTTAATTTTAAGTTTTAAGAAAGCATCTGTAGCTTCGTGTTTATTATTTAATGGTGCCACAATTTCATATCTACGATAATCATCAATAATACTAAGAAAATATAATTTTCCACCCATAGACGCTACTAGAGACGGACCCCATAAGTCCATGAACAACAATTGCAATGGATATGCAGATCTATGACCTACCAAACGACGGGAGGGTTCTTTAGAACTCTTTGCCATTTGGCAACTTTCACATACATCTATGTCCTTTATTAAGGATAGTGACTGTGCTCTAAGAGCACCAGATTTAAAAAGATTTTTTATTGAATTAGGGGCAATGTGCCCTAGCCTGCAATGCCATAACCTTAAGGAATTTTTCTACATCATATTATCTGTCCTTTGACTAGATTCAAAGTCACGATTTATTTTAAAATAAAATTTGATTGATCTATATTTTGGGACGATTTAACTTCTGAGCCAGGTGCTGAAGTAAATAATCAATTTTTAGGAAGTAAATTGACACTATATCCATGTTTGTCTAACATTACTAAATGACCTTTCCCAAAATTGAATTGGAATCCCTCTTGTATTAAAGCATACACCGATATTAGGTTTCTACATAATTGAGGTATATGGTAAACGTTATACAACTTTAAAGTACACCGGTTTCCTTTTTCCGTTTTCATTTCTAATACGATATCATCCTTGCCTACAGCAAGTATATTTAGGATTGACTGGTGTCCCACATAATTATGGAGATGCATTGGTTTCACCTGGAAGAGAAAAATGGATTGAGGCAATGCAGGAGGAATTGAACACGTTACAAGAAATGAATGCACGGGAAATTGTCCCATGTCCTGATAGCCATAAAGTGATATCGAATAGATGAATTTTTAATAAAAAGATAAATAGCGACGGGACAGAAGGCAAGTGTAAGGCGAGACTGGTAGCTCATGGTTTTTGTCAGCAGTATGGTATTGACTATAATGATGTATTTGCTCCTGTTGTAGAGTTTGTTCTTATCAAGTTTTTTGTTTCGTTTTTAGTTTGTTTGCAAGGATATGTTGATGCGCATGTAGACGTTAAATGCGCATACTTGTATGCGGATTTACAAGAACCAATATACATGGAGCAGCCTGAAGGCTTTGTAGCTAATAACACAAGGGATTTTGTAATTAAGCTCAACATTTGTATGGGCTTAAACAATCTGGAAAGAAGTGGAACTCCTATATCGATTTAGTACTACGTAAATTATTACAGTCCCGTCGACGCGGCACACACGTCACAAAAGACAGTTGGTAACGATATTACATAATGTGAAGATTGACGCTCAAATTTCGATGACGTCACACAATATGCAAATTATTGCAACACACCTTCCAATTGTATAAATTATACAAAAACCCCCATGGGGTACTCACGTGAATAGGTAAAGCTTCCTGCAGAATTACTTCATGATGGCGGTGGCTTGCATCCGGATTACTTCATGATGGTTCTCGGGTCGTGGATCTCCTAAGCCAGGTTGCATCCAAATTCGCTGGTCTTCTTCCTATGTAGAGGTACGATAAGGAACGGGTTTGAGGAACGATACTCAAAAAAGGCAAAAGGGAATCTACATAATAAAAAGATACGATAAGACACAACCACTCTTGTTCGCGTTTCGAAGGCAAGTCCCTACGCGTCTTTCGAAAATTTCCCACTTTCTTCTTCCACACGCGTCGGCGCGAATTTCGCGCAACGCACATCTGAAGTGACGGAAATATGCGCAACAAGTCTTTTAAATTTATGGCGCGAAATTCCCGCATATTAAAACTATATGACTGTTTACGGCCGATTTCGGCACGTAACAAAATTAGGTTTTACTACCTCAGAATACAGTTCTTGTTTGTATAACAAAGGCTCGACTATATTTTTGATTTACGTTGATGATAAGGCCATTTTTGCTGAGGACAGTGTATTACTAAACTTTGTAATTGATAAACTACAATTAGAATTTAAATGTGTGAATCTTGGTCCAATCCATAGGTTCCTTAGCGTTCAATTTGAACATTAGATAAAAGTATTTTATTAAACCAAAGAATATTCATAGAAAAGCTAGCAGAAAAATTTAATATAAGTAAAGAACAACGAGTTGAAATTCCTTTAGATCCAGCAATAAACTTGAGAAATTTGGGTAACTGCAAAAATGAATATCCTCATCAATACAAACAATTATTAGGTAGTTTATTATTCGTGGATTCTAGGACACGGTTTGACATCTTACGCCACAATTCAGTTGGCACAATTTGCTGCAAAACAAAATAAACTAGCTTGGCAATTACAAGTAAAAATTTTACAATATTTGTACAATACCAGACACTTATCTCTTAATTTGTCACAGGTAAATAAAGGTATTGTTAATATTACTCAGATGCTTCTTTTAGTATCTCCTTGAACTGTATAAAATCAATTAGTGGATTCTTGTTATGTTTAAATGATGTTCCTATTGGTTGTAGATGCTCCATCCAAAAATGTATTAGCAAGTCTTCTATGGAAGCAGAGTATGTAGCATTGAGTAGCACAGCTGTAGAATTACAGTGGCTTATTAGGGTTTTGTGACAATGTAAAGATCTAGAGAGAGTACAGAGAGTACCAATTTTGTACAGTGATAGCCAGAGCGTAATCTATTTTGTGAAAAATCGTGCATTAACATTCGTTCTAAACACATACATATTCAGTGCCATTATATTAGGCACCTTTATGCCGACTAATGGTTTGATTTAAGGTACATTCATACTAAAATGTGTTACGTGCCGAAAATCGGCACTAGACATCTTTAGTTTAGTTTTGATGTGCGGGAATTTCGCGCCTTAAATTTGAAAGACTTGGCGCGTGTATTTCCGTCACGTTAGAGCTGCGTTGGGCGAACTTCGCGCCGACGCGTGTGGGAGAAGAAAAAGTGGGGAAGTTTCCTGAAGACGCTGAGAAAACGGGGCTTTTGCTGCTGAACATCCAGAAGAGTGGTAGGGTTTCGGTATCGTATTTTTTATCTTATTTATGTAGACTCCTTTTCTCTGTTATCTTTGATTGTCGTCCCTATAAACCTGTTCCTTATCGTTCCCTACATGGGTAGAAGATACGAGATCTGGAAGCAACCTGGCCGAACTGCAGTCCACGCCGGAGCACCATCTTTATCCGGAAGGGAGCCCTGAGTAGTTAGCTGGAGCAATCCCAAAAGACGCGATGCGCACCATCTGTAAATAATCCGGAAGGGAGCTACGAGCAACCCGTAAGGAAGTGATTCTGTGGGAAGTTGTACCTATTCATGTGAGTACTTCGCTTTTATAAACTATTGTATAAATTTTGAATATTTCGTCATTACGTGTAATAATTTGCATATTGTGTGACGTCATTGACAGATGGGCACGCTAATTTCTATATTATAGATTAGCGTTACCAACTGCCGTTGCGTCGCATATACCGCGTCGACGGTAAATATAAGAACGACGTTTAAATGTAAGAGATGAAGGGGCAGATGTTTTAACAAAGGCTTCTATTCACCAAAACTACAAGCAGTTTTGAACAGATGGTATATTGCATGATTATTTGCTGTTTATTCTTGTCAAATTTAAGTGTTTAAATTTAAATTAAATTCTTTTGTACCACAGCATTTCAACTGCTGATTGGTTTAATAATTTCGGGCTTGTAATTATGTGATTGGCTCTTGGGTTGGTGTGGCGGGAATATGGTAAGATGGCGGTTTAATTGCAGTTGCAGTAATAAAGCTCTTGCCTAGTATTAAATTATCTTTTATTATAAAATATTCTGATACATAGAATAAATATAATATTGGAGACAAATTGATGTTTAAAATATTTATCAGTGTCTTAAACTCACTTCAGGGAGTCGATACGATCAAGATCCCCCCGCCCTAGTAGACTTTGTCAAAATCACTTTGGGGAGGCGATCAGATCAAGATCACTTTGCCCTAGTAGACTTTATCGAAATCACTTCGTGGAGTCGATCAGATCAAGATTACTTCACATTAGTACGCTTTGTCAAAATCACTTCGGGAAGTCGATCGGATCAAGATCACTTTGCCCTAGAAGACTTTGTCAAAATCACTTCAGGGAGTCGACCGGATCAAGAACACTTCGCTCTAGTAGACTGCGTTAAAATTATTTCGAGGACTTTATCTGATCCAAACCACTTCGCCCTAGTGGACTTTGTCGAAACAACAATTGGGAGCTGATTGGATCAGGGCAACTTCGCCCTAGTACATTTCATTAAAACCTTGCAGTAGTTTAGCATATCCAGATCACTTCGCGTATTGTTATTTACATAAAATAAATAACGTTGATATAAAAGAGCAACGGATATTATATACAGTGGTTAAATAATCGATTACAATAAGCAGTAATTGTAGAAAGTTTAACGAACTGTTGTTTAACAACTCAAGTCATGGTCATGAACGTACTCTGGTCTGTCAAAGTTATCGAAATTAGGTGATTGCTTTAGTTTAATTCACGTGCAACGAATATACTTTGAAATATATCGAGTTACTTGTGTATAATAATATGTGGAGTAGTTATAAATAGTTGAAAATAATATATATATACAAAGAAACGAAAGAAAAAGAATATTCCTTTTTTCAAATTAAGAAACACGTATTTTGTTATGAGTGTATCTTATATTTTCGATTTTTAATTTTTTTATTGTCATTTTACCTATGGTAAATGCCACGTTCCAGCTTCAGTTATTTCTCTCTTTAAACCTCACATTTTACCTAGAAAAGTCCATCGAGCCCTAATTCACACTTTACTTCCAATAGATAAGTTATAATCACAGAACATAGGAAGGCATGAGTATTTCATAAAGTACCGTGTTTGTTTCCAATATTTATACCTGTCAGTAAAGTTGCCTATAATCCAGTGTTCTTGATATTTATTTTCATAGTTTAACTTTGCTAAAGAATTCTGTGGTTTTTCCTTTCCTTATAACTTCAAATACCCCTCTCTGATAAATTAAAACAGATGTTTGCATGTCAGAGCGTACTGGCAAGAGTTTTCATTTCTTGTCTGGGTTCTGTGCACAACAGGTCGTCTTAAATTCAAGGTGACAAAAATTGACCATGAGGTCGAAACAAGTATGTATTCCTTTTATTAAATAATTAACTAATAGTCGTCTAAATATTATTACAGATACCTTGTTTAGCGTTTTCCTTACCTCAATAAACTACAAATCCCACCGGATTACTTTTCCGATGGTAAGAATTAAATAGATACATTTTAAATTCCTTAACAATTGTTTTAGCGTGTTTAATTAATGCACGTGTTATATTTCAGGGTCGTTCTCACCCTCATGTCTTCATACCTATATTTAAGTTCCGCTCTGATGCAAATTTGCTTTGCTGTCGTTTTATAAAGGAGATGACAATGCCGTAGTATTTTGATTTACATTACCTCAACATGCAAATTTTAGTTTGGTTAATTTATTCTCGTAAAATAATGGATCTATGAAGTTACACACAAAATTCTACCTCATCATTTGTCGTTGATGCTACCTGGGACTCCTACAGTTTATACACATTCAATTTGGATTTCCACAGATGGTCAGTTCAAGGAATTTCACGGTAACAACACATGTTTTACAATGCACGTGTCAGGTATGACAAACTAAAGTAATATTTATCCACGCAAAATTAAAGTAAACTGTTTTCTACAAATATTAAATTTTCTTTTCATTTTTCATTTGTAAAACGTACTAAGATTACAGACAAATTATCTACTATTTGCAATATTTAATTCCTAATTATACATAGTCGTACTGGACGCATACTGTCCATATGTAAGCCACATGTTTCATGAAACTTATGGTAGTCAAGTTCATTCATTAACTTATTTACGCTTTTTAAAAGCACAGTTACATTTTTTTAGTTACATAAGAACAAGTTTCATTATCTTTACTGATCTATCTTATTTCAAATGACTTCATAGAACCTTTATGATATTTTTGTTCAAAATTCAATATCTAACAAAATATAATAAATACGCTAATTAATTTGTCTATAGTTTTTTCTCAGTTATTCATGTTACAGTTATTAGTTTACCAATTCTCTTCCCCTCGAGATTTTAAGTTTCATGCAGCCTACGCAACCACGACGGTCGATGCTAGCTGTGCCAGAGCATAAATTTTTTATGCTCTGTCGTGCACCTATCCTTTAAGAACGCCTGAAAAAGGGTAGGGTGCAAACAGTAGTTTTAAAAATGGAAAGTAATAGAAGTGCTTTAAGCAGCCGTTGAAACGTTAAAAATTCGTTTAGTAGTATGTAGCCTTTATTTTTGAAATTGATTTTAAATATTCCCGTGTTTCCAATCAGAGCGGCCATTATTTTAAGATTTTTCTGTTCAAAAAGGTTTCATTTATGGTCAAATATAGAAATATTTTTATTTGTGATTGTGAATCCTTAATTTGGAAATGCGTACCCTTTGTTTCTAATGTTTGTTGAATATTCTTGATGATTGATGTTTATTAAAGTGAATGTAATGAAATGGATTCACAAGAATTAAATACCAGACAAATGCAGGGAGTTTCTTACTCTTTCTTTTAAGAATAAATCGCGTATAATAAATAATGCTAAGAAAAAGTACCCATAGGTTAAATCGAAAAACCATGTGTTGTTTTCAAATATTAAAAAATTTGATTTAGCAGAGCAAGAAACTTTGTTCGTAGTGCACAGTAGCCAGTATCGTAATAGCAACGCCATCGAGATCGTTGTATACAATAAGGTATTGTTTAAGTACGCTTCCGCCAGAATAAATCTAAACAACCTCTCAAAATGTTATTTTAAAATTTCTTTTTAAAACTCCTTTTTAAAATTGTATTTTAAATATAGGGCATTAGCACGAAAAAGCAATATTAACTATATCGATACAAAAACACAATAGCGGAATAGTTATATGCCGTAGAAATAATTAACTTATTGTAGACCGTTGCATACGTGTTATAATTTTCTTTTTTTGTATTTTTACACATATTAGATAAGATTCCTTTGGATGTTACGAAAATCAACATAAAACACAAAAAAAAGGAAATTTTATTAAGCATCAAACCCCTGAAGTTGTGATTGGTAGCCGAAGCTGTTAGCCTTACGGCATAGAAGTATACTTGCATTAGAGCACGCCGCATAAGAAATATAGCAATTTCTGAATCAATCACTATTGTAATGTTTTCTTTAAAAATAGATCGCGTATATTAACATGCGATATTTTTTTATAATTAAAATTAATTATAATCACTATAAAGAAATATTAGATATTTTATAAGCTTTAATTTTAGAAATTTGTAAAATAAGCCTGTCTTGAGAGATTTACATAGTACTTAATCGTTATTTTACACCAGTCTTTGCAACCTGTTTTTGACGTTTCTCGAAATAATTGTAGTAATTTCAATAAAAGTAAATAATTCAGGTTATAGGATATAAGTATTGATATTTGACATATATTAGAAATTTTTTGGGGACCGTATACGAATTTGTCGCACGTCTCACTCGGGTTTTTGAATTGGAGAATTTAAAACGATCATTACTTTTTTAACACATATTCGAATATTTTACTGCAATTTGGACAATTTCAGAAAAAAAGTGTTGAAAATGGTTGTTGGAGTAAATGTAACTTATAATTGAATTGTAGAAATCACTGAAGTACATGAAAAACTGATTTGGTTTTTACATGAGTATTGTTAAATAAAGTGGTTATAAATGTTGTTGGGGGTTTTTGTTTGTGTATAATGAGCGCTATTGGGCGTTTAAAAAGTCAATATAAAATTTTAAAAAAAAGTAAATATTACTGAGCACCAAACCACTTACGTTGCGAATGGAAGACGGATCTCTTAACTCGGAGACGTCAATATGACGTTTATTGGAATTTTGTTGGCCGTATACCTGCATAAGATCACGCCATATAAGAAATATAGGATTTCTGACCAAATCGCGCCGTACTGTATTCGTTCGGCTGTCTTCGTAAACAAGCATCAAATTTAATAATTAAGTATTTCTCAAATAAACAACCTGTGTATATTAAAAGTGATGGTTTCGTATAATAATAATCAATTATCGGTACTATTAAGACATTTTAGATAATTTATAAGTTTAAATGTCAGAAATATGAAAAAAGTGTGTCATCATAGATTTTGAAGGAACATACTCGTTCGTTTATGCTGGTTTTTGTTACCTGTGTTTGACGTTTCTCAAATTAATTATACAAATTTTAATAAATGTTTGAAGGAAATATTGTAATACCAGCTTGCAAACCGTTAATAATACAGCTAACCAAACGTTGCACATGTTGTGTTATTCGTAAATATGCGATTTACCTAGTATTTATCAACTAAAATCTGTTCAAGATGGCTGCTGATGTTGTTGTGTCTGATGATATGTCTCTTGAAAAAGTTTATAAATGTTGCAAAACTATAAAGCATGTAATACATTAATTTGTATCAATTGTTATTCACCTTATCACCAAAGCTGTGTAGATAGAAATAAAAACATTAAAAGTATTGGAAATAATAAGGTTATCTGTTGTGATGAAAAAGTAACCTATAAATCTCAACAAAGTGAAGTATTGAATACACAGATCAATTTACTTAAAGAATTAATTGTACAAAAAGATGTAATTATCAATGATAAGGAAGTTATTATTAAACTTCTGCAAGATAAAGTCCAACAATTGTTATTAAATCATCAAGAATTTTCACAGGTACAGCAAACAAAGGACATAGATTGCAGTAAACAAACATATGCTAATATTGTTAAATCTGATGAAAATGTTCTTATCATTAAACCTAAAACTCAACAGGAAGCTATAAAAACCATGAGTGAAGTGAAAAAAAAGCATCAATGTTAGAGACTTGGGTATAGCTATCTCTAAAATTAAAAACATGAACAGTGGGGGCATACTAATAAATTGTACTACTAAAGAGGATCTAAATAAACTTAATACAGAATATCAAATGAAGCTAAGAGATGCGTATAATATAAGGGTTCCCAGTAAGCTCAAACCTCATATCAAGATTATAGGAATACAAGAAGAGATCAGTCATGAAAATCTAGTTAAAGCAATTATTAACCAAAATAATTTTGTGAGTGATGATGCAGAAATCAGAGTGGTCACATTTAAAAAAATGATTCACCGATATATGGTAATAATACAAACTGATCCGTCCACTTATACTAATATTATGAGCAATGGTGCACTTTGTATAGATTTCTCAGTCTGTTCCGTTTTCGAATATGTTAATCTACGCAGATGTTATAGATGTCATGGCTTTGATCATACAGCTAAAGTATGTATGCGATTACAGCATTGTGCAAAGTGTGGATCTAGTCAACATTTTATACAGGACTATAAAGAAGTCAATAAAAATTGTCCGAACTGTGCAGATTTCAATCACAGATTTTCGTTAGCAATGAATACATTGCATTCACCATATGATAGAACATGTCCTGTATGGCAGAAAAAAATGCAGTCACAACGGGTTAAAGTTGCATATAAGACATCCTAGCCATTACAGCAATTACATAAGTTATCTTCCTATAGTAGTACGGAGACTATTAAAAGTGATATTCACAAGATGGCAAAAGGTAAGAGTTACAAGATCATTGATTCGCTACACAATAATGTTACGTGTTATTACCAAAATGTCAGGGTCTTCGCACTAAAATTGACTCCTTTAATAGAGCACTTGCTTGTGCAAATTATGATATCATTGTCCTTACAGAAACGTGGTTAAATAGTGATTTCAGTAACAATGAACTTTTTAATAACAGTTATGTGGTATTTCGTCAAGATCGTAATTATGCCAATCAAAGTTGTAACAGAGGTGGTGGTGTGCTTATTGCTACTTTAGCCTCTTATCCAACTAAGATTGTTAAATCCTCTTCTCGGCCCTCAATAGATGAATTGTGGGTGCACATCAAGTATGGTACATTACAATATATGTTGGGTGTGGTCTATATTGCCCCAAGTAGTTCCCCTGAGATTTACAAACATCTTGCCGAATCAACTGAACATTTAAAGGATCGGTTTCCTGAGGTTACTTTTATAATATTGGGTGATTTTAATCTTCCTGAAATTATCTGGATTTTGGAAGATGGGATTCTCATGCCTGGAAATTTTCACAGCAATGCTGGGAAGAAATCTTAGAATTGTTTTTCTTTTTGGGATTTCAACAACATAATTATATAAGAAACAATAATAGTAGAATTTTAGACCTAATTTTTACAGATCAGCTTGATGATGTGAAGATTATTCAATCTATTTCTCCATTAGTAAATATTGATAAGCAGCATCCTGCTCTCGAGTTTTTATTTAAGTCGGTGAAAGTAAGGGATACTATTAACACCTCTGAAGATGCAGTATACTATTTTGAGAAAGGAAATTATCATGCACTAAATGACTTTTACAAAAGTTATGATTGGAGCTTTATTACTGATGTAAATAACATAGATGAGGCGTGTGACAAATTTAATGAAGCTCTTTTTGGTGGCATAAAGCAGTTTTTCCACTAAAAAAAATATTTGTTAATAAATATCCTAGATGGTATAATCTTGACACTAAAAGATGCATTAACCAAAAGAATAGGCTTTATAAAAATTTAAGCAAACCGGATCTTCTACTGACTATCAGAATTACTCTGGCTCGAGGACATACAAGAATCTGATCGACTTGTCTTATTTTTTGTATGTGTCAAATATTGAAAATGGGGTCTCTTCGAATATGAAACATTTCTGGTCTTATATCAATGGCATTCGTAAAGAGACTGGTATTCCCGCTAGGATGGAATTAAACACTAATCAGTATGACAATCCGGTTGACATTGCTAACGGATTTGCCAAACATTTTCAAGCATGGTACACAACCCACAAAAATATTTCTCATGGTACCTCAAACTTATATTATAGTAAGAGTACTGTAAATTTGTCGTTTCATAAGTTTACTAAGGAGGAGATAATGAAGAAGATATCTGAACTTGATGTGAATAAAAAAGCGGGACTTGATGGTATTCCTCCACTTCTATTGAAGAAGTGTGCAGAATCACTTTGTAAACCATTATTACAACTTTTCAAAAATCTTTTGATGTGGGGGAATTTCCATCAACTTGGAAAATTGCAAAGTTGTTCCCGATCTTTAAGTCTGGTAAAAAAGACCAAATAGATAATTATAGAGGAATATCACTATTATCCACTATTCCTAAGTTAATGGAAGCTATTATTTCTGACGAAGTTTTGAAACCTTTAAAAATTGCATAGTCGAAGAACAACATGGATTCTTTAAGGGCGCTCTACTTGTACTAACTTGGCAGTCTATCAGAATTTTCTAATTTCGTCACTTGAAAGTGGCAAACAAATAGATGTGATATACACAGATATCCAGAAGGCATTTGATAGTGTGAGTCATGAATTATTATGTTCCCAATTACATTTATTGGGAATACATAGTAATTACCTTAAATGGATAAGTTCTTATCTGGTTGAACGAGTTCAAAAAGTTGTTATTGGTGGGGCAAGTTCAATTGATATTTCAGTTACTTCCGGAGTTCCTCAGGGGTCTCATTTGGGTCCCAGTTTATTTAGCCTTTTCATAAATGACATATCCCAAATACTACGTAACACTAAGTTCCTGTTGTATGCAGATGACCTCAAACTGTTTGCAGCTGTTGGTTCTACACAAGACTGTATCATGATCAAAAACGATATCAATAACCTTGTTCGATAATGTGACATGAAAAAGCTGTGCTTAAATATCAGTAAATGCAAAGTTATGAGATATTACAGATGCAGAGACCCGATTGTTTATGAGTATGTTTGTAAATCCCAAGTTCTAGAATCTGTTTCCACTATTAATGATTTGGGTGTAAAATATGATTCGAAGTTAGCCTTCAGCTGCCACATTGATAACATTAATATTAAAGCTTTCAGGATGTTGGGCTTCATCAAAAGGTACACAAAACATTTTTCAGATGTTACTGCAATCAAAGCTTTGTATAATGGTTTAGTACTTAGTATCCTTGAATACAATAGTATTATTTGGTCTCCTATTTATATTTGTCATTCTACGAGACTAGAGCGTATTCAAAATAAATTCACTAAGTATCTCTTGTGGAAACTTCACTTTACACATGACCCTTTTACAGCAAGTACCAGATTGCAATTGTGTGGCATGACTACTCTGCACCAGAGAAGACTTAATGCTATGCTAATATTCTTGTTCAAGCTTGTCAATGGTCTTGTAATTTGTGAATCCTTACTTGCTGAGGTATTGCTTCGAATACCGCAGCGTAACACACGTATGGTACGTTTATTTCAAGAAAGGCAACATCGAACTAACTATGGCACCTACCACATATCAGATCGGCTATTGGTTAACTATAATAAACATTTTTCAAGAATTGATTTGTTTAGTTTAAGTTTGAGTGCAGTGAAGAAGATTGCATGATCCCTTAGAAAGAAAGGAGCATGCAATATTTAGGATTATTACTCTATTGTGCGTTTTATTCTACCATATTGTTATTTTTATATTGTTATTATTATATTTTTATTTTTAGTTAAAGGTGGTCAGTTGGAAACAATGTTTCTGTAGTGCCATATTTTTTCTGTAGTGCCATATTTTTATTTTTTAAATAAATAAATAAAATTTCCACATAAATATGTATTTCGGTGAATAAATACTTAAGCGT
Organism: Platerodrilus igneus; assembly: GCA_036346225.1. Taxonomy (NCBI): domain Eukaryota; kingdom Metazoa; phylum Arthropoda; class Insecta; order Coleoptera; family Lycidae; genus Platerodrilus; species Platerodrilus igneus. Next base: position 7,556,252 of record JARFIW010000244.1, read on the forward strand.
TCTCTGGATTTATAAAAATTTTAAGAAATCTTTTTAAACATTTAAATTTTTGCGAAATTCCAATTTTGAGGTTAGGATGCCTAATAATAAATGTTCAAATTGTAAAATTGTTATTAACAAAGATGATAAAATTATTCAATGTGATAGCTGCAGAGTGCTTATTCATCTTACTGAAGAATGCTCTGGTCTCTGTGCTAGTGAAGTGAGAGTAGCCGTGATTCAAAAACGGCTTCTAATTTACTTTTGTGAAGATTGCAGGGAATCATTTAAAAGAATTCCATTTCTATTAAACAAGATTGCAGGTATGGAAGATGAAATAAAAACACTCAAAACAGAAATAAAACAACTTAAGGATTCTTTTAGCAGCAGCAAAAATGATATGCACGAATTTCTTGGCAAAGTTCGTGAGCGCTCTATTCGAGCATCAAACGTTATGGTGTTTAATGTTGATGAATCCACATCTACAAAAATACAAGAAATACAAGGAAATTCTTAATAAAGTGGAAATCGAAGCTGATGATATTGTAAAAGTCTTACGTGTTGGTCGTCTTGGCACAAAACCAAGGCCCATCAAGGTCATGCTTAGCAACCCACATCGAGTTGCTCAAGCATGGATATCAAAAAATAAAAAAGCACTTCATAATATAAGAATTAGCATGGATAGAACTAAAATGCAACAAGATCAAATGCGATTAACTCAACTGGATTTAAGGACTAAAGTCGAAGCAGGTGAAAAAAATGCATTCATAAAATTTGTTAATGGTGTGCCTGTAGTTAAAAGTGTAGAAAACTAAATAGTGTTAAAACAGATTATGTTAAAATTTATTTTCAAAATATCGGCGGTATAAAAACTCGTTTAACTGAATTACGAAACTCAATATTCTCATGTGATTACGATGTAATAATCCTGGTCAAAACGTGGCTAAATGAAAATATTAGTGATGTTGAAATCGGCATATCAAATTATTGTATATTCAGGAAAGACCGATGTCCACATTTAACAAATAAGCTCCAAGGTGGTGGGGTTATGGTAGATGTTAAAAAGGGCTGCTAGTGAAAGGAGTTCCAATTATACACAATATTATAGATCAGGTATTTATGAAATTACAAGTTAAATCACAAAAATTTATTATTGGTGCTGTGTATATTCCACCTTTATCGTCTGGTGAACTTTATGAAATCCACTGTGAGATAGTTGAGCATATTAAATTGGATCACCCGGAGTGGAGTATGGTATTATTTGGTGATTACAACTTACCATTAGCAGTTTGGTCTCCTATGCACAAAGAAACCCTATTGCAGAATTGCCCTACTGGTTATCCTGCTACAATAATCGACGATTATTTTTCACTTTTAAATTTTAAACAAGTAAATCCAATTATTCTCATAATAAATTTTTAGATCTTATTTTCAGTAACAATCATAGGATAGCAACTATCAGCAAAGCACTAGACTTAATCTTGCCACAAAATTACCATCATAAAGCTGTTGTTTGTGATTTAAAATTAAATTGTTCTTATGAGCCATTAACATTTGATGAAACCTTTTTAGATTTTAAAAATGTAGACTATGTAGCTCTAAATGATTATCTTGCTCTTATAAACTGGGGTGATTTTGCAAATATCAAGAATGTTAACGAAATGTTAGAAAGGTAGAAAGACTACCAGATTTTATCCAACACTATTTCTATTTTTGTGAATACAAGAAGGTATAAAGCATCTACTTTTCCAAAATGGTATTCTTATAATCTAAAATACAAAATTTCTGAAAAAAGAAAGCTCATGCCAAATTTAAATTGACTAAGTCTGAAGATGAATATTCTAAATTTTCTGAATTACGATCACAATGCAAAAAATTAGAAAGATGCTGTTATGCAGCATATATAAATTCAATTGAGAATTCTATTGAAACTAATACAAAGCATTTCTGGAATTATGTAAACTCTCTAACTAAATATCATGGTATTCCAAATTCTATGCACCTAGATGGTGAAACTGCGTAAAATAATAATATAGTGAATCTATTCGCAACACATTTTTCAAAAGTTTACACAAAAGATAATCTTAATGATACCATATGCAATAATAAACTTACCCTTGTAAGTTTGCCATTCCTATGCTTGACTAATAAAGACGTATTTGAAGCTATAGCTGGTTTGAAAGATAGTTTGAGCTGTGGACCTGATGGAATACCAGTATATTTCATAAAGAGGTGTATATACACGCTATGCACGCCATTATGCTTTATTTTCAACACATCTTTGTCCACTGGTGTTTTTCCAGATAGATGGAAGACAAGTTACATTACACCTATATTTAAAAATGGTGACAAATCTAACGTTACAGATTATCGACCCTTCAGTAAACTATGTACATTATCTAAAATATTTGAATTATTAACTACTAACTATATCACATGGCACTGTAAAAATGTGGTAATAGATCAGCAACATGGCTTTTCATCTGGTAGGTCTACTGAAACTAATCTTCTTTTGTACCAAAATGATATAATTTTTGCTATGGAAAATGGGACACAAGTTGACTCCATCTATACAGACTTTAGCAAAGCTTTTGACAGAGTAAATCATTCCCGTCTTATTATTAAATTAACAGACATGGGGTTTCTCAAATGGTTTACAAATTGGTTATACAGCTATCTGACCTCTCGAATACAAATTGTAAAAATTAAAAACCACATCTCCGATGAAATACAAGTAACTTCAGGTGTTCCACAAGGGTCTCATTTGGCACCAATTTTGTTTATCCTTTATGTGAATGACATTGGGAATAATTTCAAATATTACAAATTTCTATTATTCGCGGATGACTTAAAAATGTATGCACCCATCTCTGATGAAACAGATTGTCTGCATTTACAGGGAGATCTTTACGTACTTTCTAATTGGTGCATCATAAATGGCACTGAATGTTGATAAATGCTTTACTATTACCTTCACCAAAACCAAAAACTTATACTATTTTAACTATACCCTAAACGGTTTATACATACAGAAAGTTGATAAAATAAAAGATCTGGGTATCTATTTTGATGCTGGGATGACTTTTGATCAGCATCTTAGTTCAGTCACAGATAGAGGTTATAGGATGCTTGGTTTTATAATGCGTAACACTAAAGATCTTTCCTGGAACACAGTTAAGTTACTATATTGCTCTTTAGTTCGTCCTATTCTTCTATATGCATCTGTCATCTGGTCTCCGTATTGCAAAAATAAAATTAACATGATAGAAAGGGTTCAAAATAAACTGCTCAGATATATAGCCTTTAAAAGACACATACCATCTAGTGATTATACACCCAAACTTGGCTGTGGCTACCAAGATTCCCCAACACTTAGATATTTGCCGAAATAATGGTTTTCTAGTTAATATGCTTATTGTTATATAATTAGTTATTGTATGTATAAATAGAAATCATGTATGTAGGCTGTATTTCATGTTAATATCGCAAGGAAAACCCAGGAAAAACTTGCAATGCTACCTAGATATTGGGGGCATTTGATTTTTATTTGTTATTTCTTTTGTCATTTCTTTTAGTAATGGAATCCATTGTTTACTGAAAGTTACGGATTCGTTTGCAACGCAGTTATTTTTATGTAAGGTTATATAAGCAGCTTCTTTGATTTTGCGTTTTTGGTGGTTTTCTTCTTTGTCGATAATTTTTGCGTCCTCCCATTTTATTTTATGACTGGAGTCCCATGCATGTTGGCAAATCATGGATTTTTCAAATTTTCTATTTTTATATATGATTTATGTTCTTTTAATCGAACTTCAATTATTTCGGCAAATATCTAAGTGTTGTGGGATCTTGGTAGCCACAGGTTGCTTAACCCCCTTCACTGAATCTCGGTGAAATAAAACATAAAATTAGAAAACAATAGAAGGGAAGCTAGCTCAGAATATAAATAAGTGCAGGTACGTGTCCAACCAGTTTTGAGATGAAGATCCAATGAAGATGATGATGAAGCATATTAACAACCCCTGTAAAACAGCATTGGTATCTGACAAGTGTAAACCCGCAATAAGGTTACCTCACAACCATATACAACCTCCGTTAAACAGTATTGGTATCTGACAAGTGTAAACCCGCCATAGGGTCGCCTCAGATCCATATACAACCTTCATAGAACAACATTGGTATCTGACAAATGTAAACCCACCATAAGGTTACCTCAGAACAATGTTAAAATCTACCAAAGAGGTAGCCTAAATTATAATGATTTCCTTCAAAATAAATATAAAAACGACTACTTAAGCCTTTTAATAATGCAATTGCACACTTCTTTAATAACCATCCTCTAAATTGTATAAATAGAAACATGTTAAAAAATGTTTTCCAATTCCCAAGTTATTGAATTTTTACAATAAAAATTAATCAGCTGATTTCACGTTAAGCGTATTGGCTACCTAAAAAAGTCGGTCCCAGGCGTAACACAAATTGAAGGCAATTATTCATTTAAATTTTAAAAATTTTTGCTTAGTGTACTCAAACCAAATATTTCAAACATCAATAAATCAAAGTCACCTTCAATTTGTGTCATAAATGTCAAACTTGAAGTTTTATTATTTTGAAAACGATCCTAGGTTATGGATCGAAACGTTAATAAAGATAATTTTAAAAACTATGAGTGGTTTAATACCCAAAGAAGATTAAGAAGAATACTAAACAAACCACAACAAACATACAGGAGTATTTACAAGTCAGGTATGGGCCTGAAATTTGTATTTGTTTTAGACAGTTGGACAATCTAAACCTAAAACTTTCGCATTCCAAAAATTCACTCACATTCCTAATAAAATGCAGAAACAACGAAATAATACCAAAAGAATTTAGAATCAAATTTGGAAAGACAAGCAATAAACTATCAAGGATTCTCGAAAGAACAAGCTACAGTATGATGAGGGAAAGACTACAAAACCACCGACACATTATTTATAAGTTAAAACAAGATATTGAGGGCATTATAAATTTCATACGAATAAAGGTAACAAAATATGATTTTGATAAAATTCTCACTAGTGCAAAGACGTACTACGAATCAGTATTTTCCAAACAAAAAAAAATTCACATAAAGAAATTTAATAACTTATTTATAGAGAAAAATAGCACTCAAACTAAAACGTTAGAAAACAGCAACACCATGCTAAACACCGTGATAAATTTATCAAACAGAACTATTAACGACACAGAAAAATCAATTCTTTCAAAAGGTCTTAACTTTGCAGTAACGCCAAAATCAATACCAACCTTTGAAATAATTAGCTGTATTGAGAAAACAGCAAACCAACTTGAAGAAGATCAAGCAAACGAATTTAGAGTACGATGTAAAATTGAAATAGAAAAGAATCACAAAATAAAGCCAAATGTAAGTAGTAACGAAATACAAGCAATTCGCAATCTAAGAAACGATAACTCAATTATAATTCTACCTGCTGACAAAGGCAATGCAACAGTAATAATGAATAAAAACGATTACAACACAAAAGTCAACAAACTATTGAACACTGAGAATTACACCAGTTTAGAAACGGACCCAACAAAATCGATTGAAAATAAAATATACAAAACCCTATTTAAATTTAAAAATGAATTCGAAGACAAAGAAAGAAGTAAACTGGTCCCACATTACAGTAAACCACCCCACTTTTACGGTCTACCAAAAATTCATAAAAAAGACATTCCTTTAAGACCTATCGTAAGCTCCATAAATTCACCATGCCATAATTTAGCAAAATTTCTACTAAAAATTATAAATCCATTAGCAGGCAAAACAGATTCTTTCATTAAAAACAACCAACATTTTTTAGAAAAATTATCAAACATAAAAATTGAAAATACACACACAATGGTAAGCTTTGATGTGGTAAATCTCTTCACAAATGTCCCTATAAACAAAACGCTTAATATTATAAAAAACAAACTAGAAAAAGATGGCAATCTTAAAGAAAGAACAAAACTAAGCATATCATCGATTATGGAATTACTTGGTTTATGCGTCAATACCACATATTTTCAAATAAATGATCAATTTTACAAACAAAGCTTCGGAATGGCAATGGGAAGTCCACTATCACCAATCTTTAGTAATATATTCATGGAGGAATTCGAAAAAGATGTAATATTCACACAAGAATTGAAACCACTAATCTGGTGGAGATACGTAGATGATGTCTATGCTTCTTAATCTTCGTTGGGAATGAAACCACTCATAGTTTTTAAAATCTATTTTATTTACGTTTCGATCCATGACCTAGGATCGTTGTCTATGCTATTTGGCCTCATAATACAGAACTAATTAAAAACTTTGTACAGTCAATTAACGAAATAGAACCAACTATTAAATTCACATATGAATTAGAACAACATGGAAAACTTCCGTTTTTAGATATTCTCGTTAGCAAAAACGATACAGCAATTAATACATCGGTATATAGAAAACCAACGCACACAAACAGATACTTAAACTTCGATTCAAACCACCCACACTGTGTCAAACGAGGAATTATCAAAACCATGTATGTTAGAGCAAAATTAATATCATCAAACGAAGAAATTTTAAAAAAGAGAAAGACCTAATCAGATGTACACTAATAGAAAACAAATATCCTAAAAGAATAATAGAGAAAGAAATGAATAAAACCCTAAAAATAAAGAAAAGAAAACAAAACAATGATACACACAACAAAATGCTCTCAATACCATACATAAAAGGATTCTCCGAAAAATTCAAAGAATAGGAAACAAATTTAAAATTAAAACAGTATTTAGAACCAACAATACACTACGGGCACAATTAACAAAACAAAACCCAAAAACGCAATACAAAGTTCAAAAATTGTATCTACAAAATACCGTGCGAATGTAATAAGTTTTATATAGGGAAAGTTCCAGACCATTTGAAGTTCGATTAAAAGAACATAAATCATATATAAAAATAGAAAATTTGAAAAATCCATGATTTGCCAACATGCATGGGACTCCAGTCATAAAATAAAATGGGAGGACGCAAAAATTATCGACAAAGAAGAATACCACCAAAAACGGAAAATCAAAGAAGCTGCTTATATAACCTTACATAAAAATAACTGCGTTGCAAACGAATCCGTAACTTTTAGTAAACAATGGATTCCATTACTAAAAGAAATAACAAAAGAAATAACAAATAAAAATGAAATGCCCCCAATATCTAGGTAGCATTGCAAGTTTTTCCTGGGTTTTCCTTGCGATATTAACATGAAATACAGCCTACATACATGATTTCTATTTATACATACAATAACTAATTATATAACAATAAGCATATTAACTAGAAAACCATTATTTCGGCAAATATCTAAGTGTTGGGGAATCTTGGTAGCCACAGGTTGCTTAACCCCCTTCACTGAATCTCGGTGAAATAAAACATAAAATTAGAAAACAATAGAAGGGAAGCTAGCTCAGAATATAAATAAGTGCAGGTACGTGTCCAACCAGTTTTGAGATGAAGATCCAATGAAGATGATGATGAAGCATATTAACAACCCCTGTAAAACAGCATTGGTATCTGACAAGTGTAAACCCGCAATAAGGTTACCTCACAACCATATACAACCTCCGTTAAACAGTATTGGTATCTGACAAGTGTAAACCCGCCATAGGGTCGCCTCAGATCCATATACAACCTTCATAGAACAACATTGGTATCTGACAAATGTAAACCCACCATAAGGTTACCTCAGAACAATGTTAAAATCTACCAAAGAGGTAGCCTAAATCATAATGATTTCCCCTTCAAAATAAATATAAAAAACAACTACTTAAGCCTTTTAATAATGCAATTGCACACTTCTTTAATAACCATCCTCTAAATTGTATAAATAGAAACATGTTAAAAAATGTTTTCCAATTCCCAAGTTATTGAATTTTTACAATAAAAATTAATCAGCTGATTTCACGTTAAGCGTATTGGCTACCTAAAAAAGTCGGTCCCAGGCCGTAACACAAATTGAAGGCAATTATTCATTTAAATTTTAAAAATTTTTGCTTAGTGTACTCAAACCAAATATTCCAAACATCAATAAATCAAAGTCACCTTCAATTTGTGTCATAAATGTCAAACTTGAAGTTTTTATTATTTTGAAAACGATCCTAGGTTATGGATCGAAACGTTAATAAAGATAATTTTAAAAACTATGAGTGGTTTAATACCCAAAGAAGATTAAGAAGAATACTAAACAAACCACAACAAACATACAGGGAGTATTTATGTCAGAATACTTAAACATTTCTTCAATGGAAAATCAACGCATTATCGCAGATTTATTTATTTATTTTTATTTATTTATTTATAATAAAACATGTGTGAATCACTGACGTGAATAACAATTTGTCAAATACAATAAAAATATGTGTAGAATATACAATTTAAAAAAAAATCACCAAAAAGATGGAAATTATGTTATAAATCTTCAGAGGACAACCTTAAAGAACCAACTGAAGCTAAAAACTCAGGTATTGTGTAGAAAGCATTTTCTAATAAGAATCTTTTTATATTCAATTTAAATTGATAAAGAGGCAAATCTTTTATGCTAGAATGAAATGCATTATAAAAAATACAGCCAAAGTAGTTAGAACCATTTCTGCTCCTACTTAGCCTATGGTAAGGTACAACCAAGTTTCCCTTGTTACGAGTGTCAAAGTGATGAATATCAGTGTTGTGTTGATATTGTAAGATTTGTTTTTTGATGTAAAGCAGACATTGTAAACTAAACAGACAAGGCAAAGTTAAAATTTTAAATTTCATAAAAGATGCACGGCAGTCGTCACGGAACCCAAGGTTAGACATAATGCGAACAACTCTACGTTGAAGCTTGAAAACCCGAAGGGAGCCGCTACAATGACCCCACACAATTATAGCATATGAAATATGACAATGGAACATGCCATGATAACATGACAGTAGCACATTAGGTGAAAGTGATCTTACCAAAGAGTGTATGAAATAAATAGTTCGGCAAAGTTTTTTGCATAGCAGATCACAGTGGGTGTCCCAACTTAATTTGCTATCCAGAGTGATACCGAGAAAACTAGCTGATTGCTCCTTTAAAAAAGAATCCCTTTTTAATGAAAAAATTATTTGTTTGGTTTTATCCCTATTCAGGGCAAGTTTGTTATCATTGAACCATGATTCAGTGAGGCATAAAGATGTTGTACTGTCAGCTACCAGTTGAGCCATATTATCACTCTTATTATATAGAGTGGTATCATCTGAATAAAGAACAACGTCACACTTGTCTTTTAGAAAAAAAGGTAAGTCGTTAATAAAGCATAAGAAAAGAAGCGGACCGAGGATGGAACCTTGAGGAACACCAGAAAAAACTTCACACATGCTGGACAATTTGCCTTTGTAAAAAACCCGTTGAGACCTAGCAGTCAGATATGAAGCAATTAGCTTAATACTATCATCATCAAAATTTAAACCTTTTAATTTGTTAACTAAGAGGGCATGATCAACACAATCGAAAGCCTTAGTCAAATCACAGAATTTAACGGCAAGATAACTACCCTCCTCAAAAACATCTGAAATTTTATTTTCTAATTTGACTAATGCATCACTAGTGGATAATTTTTTTCGGAAGCCGAATTGATCAGCACAAAACAAACTATTATTTTCAAGATAAGAAGTAATTTTAGTATTTAATATACATTCAAAAACTTTCGAAAAAGTGGGTCAAAGAGAAATAGGACGTTAGTTCTTAATATCATCAAACATACCTTTTTTATGAACAGGGATCGCTTTTGCTTGTTTTAGAATATCAGGGAAAACTGCTTTCTTTATGCAAATATTAAGTAATTTGGTTAGCGGAATAAGAATACTGTTGATAACTGATTTAACTAAAGAGATGTTAATATTAAACAAATCCTTTGATCGGGAATTCCTCATCGCTAAGATAACATCTCGTACGTAGTTGAAAGAAACTTCTTCAAAATGGAAAGAGGGTACCAAACCAGAGAAACAATGTGTATAAGTAGTTGTGGTACTGGTGTTAGTATTCGATAAATTGGATAAGATTTCTGCAACAGAATCAATAAAAGAATAGTTGAAGTCATCGGCTGAGAAATGAGTGTTCATATCATTGGCTCTGTTTTTAGAACCTTTGAAATTATTAATCAAATCACATTTTCTTTTATTATTATTATTAGCTCTAAGAATGTAGTTGTCATAGGCATTAATTTTAGCATTTTTGAGTGCATGACGATAAGCATATTTTAATTTATTAACATGCAGTTTGAGTTCTGCACTAGGAAAAGCATCATAGAATTCAACATGAAGTAAGTAATTATCACGCATCTTTCGTAGGTCATCCGCCAATTGACAACTATTTTGGAACAGTTATTCAATATCCTTAAGTGTTTGATAGGAAAACATAGATCAGCTGCAGAAGCAATTACAGACATAAAGTTAGTAAATTTGTCATTAATGGACAGACTATTATCATCAATAAAGTTCCAGTTAACTAGTTGGAGATGATTAAAAAATTTATATTTCCCATATATTGTATAAGGTCGTTAAGATTTAATTGAGTGGCAAAGGCCGAAATGATCAGACAAGCCAGTCTTAACCACTCTACAAGAGAGAGATGGAATATTGGTAAAGATTGTATCAAGACAATGAGAAAGACGAGTAGCTGTTTTATTAACAATGTACAAGCCAAAGGAAAAAAAAAATTAATCAGTGTTATAGATGCTTTCTCAGTAGATTCAAAATGAACATTAAAATCACCACAGACCAAGAGGTGAGACCTAAAAGGCAAACCAAGGCGCTTAAATACTCTGTGAAGCGTTTCACAAAATATGTCAATTGATCCCTTATTAGGGATCTATAAATAGTAATAATAGTAAGATTGATACGATTAAAATGTATTGCACATATTTCAGCATGTAACTCAAATGAGTATTTATTGATTGACTCCAACACATTAGGAGTGGCGTAAAATTTCTCATCTACAAAAATAGTCACTCCTCCCCAAGAAAATTTAGATATGACAAAGCTAGAGATAGGTACCAAATTATTAATTTTTTGTAGAGCATCATTCTTTATGTTCACTTCAGTTAAACATAATACGTCACATTTAATTTTATTAGAGATAAAAAATGCTTTCATGTCATTAATTTTATTGCTTAATGATCAAATATTCAAACAAAAAATATTCAAGGTTGAGACCCCTGGAGATTTACGAAGTTTATCCTCATGTATTTTATTAAAAACTGATTTGTCATAGTTTATCGAAAAACCCTACTCTGAGCCTGATTACTTTTGAATCTAAATGGCTTGACAATAACACGATTACCCCATAAATTATTTGACAATATTTTACTTACATGTAAATTATTTACACCGATTTTAAGACTTATAATTGTTAAATTTGGTAGTTAATTCAACACAAGATAAAGCTTCAGTGCTGTTTTTACTAAGAAATCCCAAGATATCTTCTTTATTAAATTTAGGATGTACTCTAGATACAAAAATAAATCTGGATTTTTCAACTCCTTGAATGTCCGAGTCTGCATTATTACCATAAATTAATACGTTCTTATTATTTTTATTGAGGTTAGAATTTAAAGATGTGTTCTTAGAAGTGGGCTTATTTAAGTTAGCAGGTCTTAATTTATTAACAGGAGCTGCAGAACAAAGTGGTTTTTCCAAATTAGACAATGAGGCAGAATCTTGAGTGTCTAAATTAATAATTGTATTCATAAGTTGCCCTTGAACTTTTGCTAATTCTGGTAATGCAGTCAACAATTCACCATTGTTATTGACAACAGCAGCTGTTTTAGCGGAATATGAGTCACCCACATGTTTATTATGTTTATTTAGCTTTTTAAATTTATCTATTCGGACTGCCATATTTGACAAATCGTCATTGCAAGTAGCTTTAGCAAAGGCAACCACATTAGTTGAATATGACGCATCCATTTGCTTACTGTGTTTAAGATCAGAGTCAAAGTGCATTGAACTTGAACTTTCACTTGCACGAGATCTACGGCGCACATGTATTCAAAACCAGCTGATCACAGTTCAGCTGAGCCTTAAATGAATCATTCTGTAATTGTAGTATAACAATTTTCTCCTTTAATAGTGCAGCATTTTCATGAAGTAAACAAATTTCATTACGAAGTGAAGATATCAGTTGTCTTTGAATATCACAAACCATATTAGGAGTCGAATTATCATTGATATCTGGAATGGCAGAAAAAGCCGAAATAGAATAGATTATGTTAATACAACAATTAACATTGGATTCATCAACAAAATGCAGCTCTTTTTGCTCAGCACAACTTCTGTGGAAAACTGCTTTGCACATTTTGCATAAAACACATTTAGGGCCACCGGAAGCTCCCCTAAAGCACACTTTACAAATAATTTTATTGGAGTCATCAACACGCGACCCGTCTTTGTCGGCCATTTTACACTTTTTTCATCTCATTATGCTATTTAAAATTATTTCGGGAGAAATAAATTGTCCAAAATTACTTTCCTTAGTGAAACTAAAAGCTCAAATAAGATCCACTCGCGTGACTGATACATTTGATGTTCCTTTTCATAGAACTAATTATGGCTATTACAGCCCATTAATAACATCTTTGAGATATGGAAATTATTGTGGCAACATGGGTCTAGACTTTAATGGCATTGTTACAAAGTCTTTCAGAAATCAAATCAAATTTATTCTTCTTAATCTTCTTTGGGTATTGAACCACTCATAGTTTTTAAAATTATCTTTATTAACGTTTCGATCCATAACCTAGGATCGTTTTCAAAATAATAAAAACTTTAAGTTTGACATTTATGACACAAATTGAAGGTGACTTTGATTTATTGATGTTTGAAATATTTGGTTTGAGTACACTAAGCAAAAATTTTTAAAATTTAAATGAATAATTGCCTTCAATTTGTGTTACGCCTGGGACCGACTTTTTAGGTAGCCAATACGCTTAACGTGAAATCAGCTGATTAATTTTATTGTAAAATTCAATAACTTGGGAATTGGAAAACATTTTTAACATGTTTCTATTTATACAATTTAGAGGATGGTTATTAAAGAAGTGTGCAATTGCATTATTAAAAGGCTTAAGTAGTCGTTTTTTTATATTTATTTTGAAGGGGAAATTATTATGATTTAGGCTACCTCTTTGGTAGATTTTAACATGGTCCTGAGGTAACCTTATGGTGGGTTTACACTTGTTAGATACCAATGTTGTTCTAAGAAGGTTGTTACGTGCCAAATTGGCACTAAACATTGTTTTAGTTTAATTTGACGTGCGGAAGTTTCGCGCCACAAATTCAAAAGACTTGGCGTATATTTTCGTCACGCCAGAGGGCGTTTGTGCGAGATCGCGCGGTAACTTCGCGCCGACGCGTGAAAGAACAAAAGTGGGAGAAGTGTTTCCGGCAGACGCTTTAACGTGGCCGTTTTGCCTTTGAACATCGAGAAGGGCGGTCGTGTTTGGTATCGTATCTTCATTTTTATTATGTAGATTTCCTTTTGCTTTTTTTGTTTTTTTTATTTTACTTTTTTTATTTGTTTTTTATTTCTTTTTTTTTCTTATTTTTTTGCCTCTTGTTTTGTTTTTTTTATTTTCTTTTTTTATTTTTTTTTGTTTTTTGTTTTGTTTTTCTTTTTTTTTATTTTTCTTTTTTTTCTTTTATTTTTTTTTATTTATTTTTTGTGTTTGTTTTTTTGTTTTTTTTATTTTTTTGTTCTTTTTTGTGTTTTTTTGTTTTTTCTCCTTTTTTTTATTTTTTTGTTTTTTTATTATTTTTTTTAATTTTTGTTTTTTGTTTTTTTTTATTTTTTGTTTTTTTTGTTTTTTTTTCTTTTTATTTTTATGTAGGGATCGACAAGGAAACAGGTATAAGGGCGATAAACAGAGGCAAGGATCTACATAGATATAAGATAAAGGCACGATGCGATACCTAACACGACCACACTTCTTGAAGTCCCCAGGCAAAAAAGCCACGTTAAAGCGTCTCCCAGAAACACTTCTCCCACTTTTGTTCCTTCACGCGTAGGCGAGAAGTTCCCGCGCGATCTCGCACAAACGCCCTCTGGCGTGACGAAAATATACGCCAAGTCTTTTGAATTTGTGGCGCAAAACTTCCGCACGTCAAATTAAACTAAAACAATGTTTAGTGCCAATTTGGCACGTAACAGTTAATCAACAACTTAAAATAGATTAATTGTATTAGGCTAAGCATTTATACATAACAATATTATATCAATGTAAAATAAAAGGAAACCGTATATATTGAAAATAAAATAAAAATAATTCAGGTTGTAGGATACGGATAGTGTCTTTTGGTAAATATTAGATATTTTTAGAGGCCTGATACAAATTTTGGAAACCAACTCGATGTTTATTCTCCCTTGCACTAAAGGTATTCGACCCGTTGTCGGCTTGGTCGCACTGCTCTTTTGGCTTGTCAAGTTGGAAAATTTCGAAGATCCTAGCATGTTTACCATGTTAACGAATACGTCCCTTCAATCTAATAAGTTTCAAAAAAACCCTATTTCTTCCTTAGTATTGGGTTTTCAGCGATAAAAACCACCCTATGGAACGCATGCAAAAATTTCCCACCACACCACGATATGCCCGCACCCCTAACACAAACCCCTCGGATGCAAATCCCTATTAGCGATCGATTTGCACCTCTCAACTTTAACACAGATTTTAAGATATGAAACATTGCCCATGTTAAAAATATATCGATATAGCACGTTTTGGAAGTAGTTGTAATGCAAATATAATTTATAACTGCAGAGTTTCTCCTACAATTTAAAAGAATTTATTAATAAAGCTTCTTGAGAGACATCTAAAACTACAATCTAGAAAATTTACTTCAACGTTTACTTACAAAAGTGGACAAACGTCGTGGGAAGAAATAACATCGAGCTTTAATGTTATTCCCAGTGGGACAAACAAATTATGATGACAATGGTGAATGGTAAACAATACATCCCTACTTTTCTTTCAAAACTTAATACGGATGCTCTTAGTGGCATTATAAAAGGAGTTACTTCTATTAATTGACAGATTATAGATTTTTATTTAAGCAAAACGTTACAAATTTCTGGTCTGTAAGGTCAAACACATTTTCTTATCTATAAAATCAATGCAGTGGCGTTTTTATAATATATAAATACACACTTTTTACAAATGACGTTTAGTACCGTTTCGCCACTGCGATGCTTCTAAACACATATCGTTGGTGTCCTATTAAATCGGGATGTGCCAACTTCTCACCTTCATATGTCCGGTGAGCTATATGCATACATGGTAACATTCATTAAATTTTACTAATTGAATTAAACTTTGGTCATGAAATTTTCTCAAAAAATACCACTCTAGCTTCGATTTTTAACAGGATTTTTTTAGTTTGTAAACTCACACTTGGTTTTATCAGGTAATTTGATCCAAAGATTTGCTACGAAAAATCCTGAGACCGCTCTTGTGATTTTGTCAAAGCAAATCTTTTCATCAAATTGCCGTAGAAACTAAGTGTTTGAACAAACTAAAAAATATGTGGCAAAATCGAATCTCTTGTGGAATTACTTTCGAATAAACAATTCAAATATTTTATATTAACCTAATTCACCACTTGTATTATGATGAAATTAAATCCGCCTATGAAAATGATGAGCAGCGACAAACTCCTACTTACATGTATTCCACGAATTCCAAGATTTTCGATGAGCAATATAGTGTGGTGGATTTGCCATTTCATAAGTTAAAGGAAAATCGCCTTTTTTAGTCGCTCGATATCTTCCTGCTTGGTTCTTTTGTAATGCAAGAGACGTGTGTACAAGTCGTCTTTGAAGATTAAGGGAAGCTTGTAAAATCTAAACGAGTTGATAAAAATTATTAATGTTTTAGAAAAGCAATACCTACATGTTTTGTATTAGAAATTAACATGATTTTAAAATCTTAATATTGTGTATCATAAATTTTTTGGTTATGAAAGTGTTAAACGTAACTATCATACCATCAACTTATACGGTATGTGCATACCATATCTATATGTTGAAATTTAGAATAATAAACAATCAGGGACTTGAAACAATAATGACTAAAGAAATAGAGCATTTTGTATAAGGCCTTATTGGTAGAATGAGGAAATGACAAAAATTGTATAAACGCACCCTTAGTACTGCGGCAATTAATTTTGAGGCATAATTCAATTTTTTATGGCGTGATAGTTGTGAGATTTAATTAAAACCTATAAACGTTCTAAATAAAATTACTTATATTTAAATATAGCAAACTTTTGTGCGCTTGTTTCCAGCAGAAACTAAAAATCGGAAACCTACATGAGACTTTAGATGACATTATTAACGCTGATCTTTAAGAATATTTATGAGGAATGGTTAAAGGACAAATTAGTAAACATTATTTAAAAAGGATTATCCCAACAAGTTTATATCAATAGCTTTACAAACCAAAGTTACAAACCATTTTCCATTTTAATAGGTTTCAATATAGAAACAAATAAGCCAACATTTAAAGAAACTACATCTGATAAAACATATAAAACTATATATTTAAAAAGTTGAAAATACAAACTAACCACAGAAAATTGGGACAAGTTATTATATTTTAATCATAATGTATGATACATTTGCAATAAACTAGACAACTGCGTAGAATCTTCATTTATCACTATAACTGTAAAATTTAATAAAATAAAGACTTAGATTGTTACATGTCAAAAATGGCAATGTATCATGTTTTAGTTTTAGTTATAATTTAGTAAATTGCCGCGTATTTTTAAATGTATAACGTTAACTTCCGTCGTCGCTGACAGTCGCACCTGCGCAGGGTGAATGCAGGTGTACGCGAGTGTCAAAAGCTGGATTTAGCCACGAGCCCTCGACCAGGCAACAACTATCTTGGTGTTGTGTGTGTTTTTTTGAGAAGCAGGTATGTAGGTTCCATGTATCGTACCTTTGCTTGTACCTGGTACGTTATCTCCTTTCATTCCCCTACGAGAGCAACAGAAGTTACGTGAAGGACGGATGGCAATTTGAAATCAACATGGCGTAACCCTACCCAACCTACAAAATCGCCGTTGGACCCTGAGATTAAATTCCGAGATGCCAACACGTGAATAATTTGATTTTATTTCAATTGTGCTTGCAAATTTGACTTAAATAGCGATTGCATTACTCATAAAGCGTGGTCGGTATATGTTAAAATATGGCGAGTGAAATATGTCGCGCACGTGTAAGTATAACAATGGCGCCCAAAGTGGCCCTTCGAACCCACGACCCTGAGATTAAGAATCTCATGCTCTACCGACTGAGCTAACCGGGCGCCATTGTTATACTTACACGCACGCTGAATATTTTATAACATATACCGATTACGCTTTACGAGTGATGCAATCGCTGTTTAAGTCAAATTTGCAAGCACAATTTAAATAAAATCAAATTACTCACGTGGTGGCATCTCAGAATTTAATCTCAGAGTCCAACGGCGATTTTGTAGGTTGGGTAGGGTTACGCCACGTTGATTTCAAATTGTCATCCGTTCTTCACGTAACTTCTGTTGCTCTCTTAAGTAAATGAAAGGAGATAAGGTACCAGGTACAATAAAAGGTAAGATAAGGGAACCTACATAACTGTTCCTAAAAGAAAAACACACACAACACCAAGATAGTTGTTACCTTTGCCATCCGTCCTTCACGTAACTTCTGCACTCGTACGGAAAAGCAGATAAGGTAACAGGTACAATAAAAGGTAAGATACAGGGAACCTGCATACCTGTTCCTAAAAGGAAAACACACAAAACACCAAGATAGTTGTTGCGTGGTCGAGGGCTCGTGGCTTAATCTAGCTTTCGACACTCGCGCACCCCTGCAATCACTCTGCGCAGGCATGACTGTCAGCGACGACGGAAGTTAGCGTTATTCATTTAAAAATAAGCGGCAATTTACTTATAAACTAAAACAAACTACATTGCCATTTTTGGCATGTAACGAGATAAGCCAAGTAGTTATATACTCAATTAACAATAGGCACACATTACACCAGGACTTAATACAGGATCTCAACATATAATCTCAGCAATAAAGATCTTATAGAAACAAAATAGTCTCAATTATATTAAGTGTGATAAACAAAAAATACAAGGTTTTCAGAAAGATTCAAAAACACTGAAAGATCACTAACTCCATTATAAATAAAAATTAAAACAGTATACAACAGATACCTCTGAGTGACGAAGAGGCATTAAAAGCTACATGAAATGATATATACATACACAGGACAAAAGAATGCATGTTTACCTATTACACAGCAACTGCATGAGCAGCATTAATATTATTAATGTAGTAAATTTCACAGCTGATTAATAAGTACTATGATACAGAAGCTAGTAGCGAAGAGCAACGATTTATTTTTTTAGTTTATTCTTTATTCAGTTTATTTACTATTTACTTTCCTGTACTCCGGTTAGTGGTCGAGTTTAGTTATATTATGTGAAATAGACATTTCTGTAACAATGAATATTATTTTTACCCGTTTCTTTATGTAAGACATACTATATAAGCATACTTTGTAAAATTGAATTGTAAATTGATTTCTTAACGTCTGTTACGTATCCCTGCTAAAGTGCATTAAAACACAAACAAAAAATTAACTTTTATGTTATATGTATGTAGAAATGAAGCGATGTGTGTGTGTGTGTGTGTGTGTGTGTGTGTGTGTGTGTGTGTGGGTGTGTACGTGCGTGTGTGTATGTGTATGTGCTAATTTTTAACTGCTTTAGCAATAAATAGTAAAAAACTGAAACAGAAAATGATAATTTCCTATTATTTTTACATTATAGCTTTTTATAAGCTTATGCTGTACATATACTAGCATTTTATACTTCTACTGCATTGAGTAGTGTATTCTAAGTATTAGTTAAATATAATGTAATATGTAGCCAAAACATTTTATGCTATTTAAATTATAAATTGGACGAAAGCTTAAAAAAGAGATTATATATTATTTTCATGCATTACTAAATTAGGTTAGTTCAGAATAGGAAACAACGGGGGTACGCGTCTAACCAGTTCCAGAACTGATAACCTAATAATGATGACTGAAATATCTAAATTGTGTAACTCATTAACTCATGAAAATAATAGACGATATTCCTTTATCTACGCTTTGGCCAAATGGTTATACGTAAGTGATAGGCAATCACAATTATTATTGGAGTATCAAATTAGTTATATACGATTCCTAGATAACGCTTCCTATTTGAAGAGATCTTAGGGATCGTATCTACTATTGCTTTTGACAATTGTCAAATTGGTGTGACATTGACAACCGAATGTTTATGTTTACGTGTTTGTGATTGGGATTAGTTTTAAGTTTTAATTGTGGTTATTTTACATATAGTTTTGTTTTCTGAAATGGGTAAGTACATGTAATTTTGTTTGAGCCATTCACGAAGTGCATATTCATTTAATCGCCCATAACACTTCTCTTTTAAAATTTTCCCCCTCTTTTCCTAAAAAGCCCAACTTATACTTACCTGTGCCTGCCAAGGAATATGTTTTAGGATATCAGCGTAGTTTTAACCGCGATATCATTGTGTTTATTCGTATATGAATGATGAAACCAAGTGCAAACAAAAATTAATAAATACGACTCCGTTGTGTGTAAGTATTTATTTACTTGTGGGAATAAATTTTTCGAATAAACAAATTTAATTACGTATTGGTAAATACATACAGTTTCTGTCGAGGAATTGCAACAAATTCTATTGCTTTCGTAGTTACTACACAGAAATATTGCATGTTTTCATATGATCATGCTAGGCACATGTACTTTCTGAATTTGTGCAATTGTATAAGTATAACATTCTTTTTAGAGGTTTAATGGTACAAGAAACTATTGATATTCTCGAAGATCAAAATTATTTACAAGAAGTGCAAAATATTTATATGGAGCCACGGAGTAACATTTTTCTGATGAAGATTCAGCAGACGAAGATAAAGAAATTTTTCTTATTATGTTCACGCCTAAGCGGAACGGCTGGTTCACAATAACAAAAAAATGCATAATAAAATGTTTAATAAAATGTGTAACAAATGTGGTTGCATAAAAAACTTACCCCGTGGTCAATTATCACTTTACACTCACCACTAAATACATAATTGGTTGGACAGGAGTGGGTTGGTGAAGGAAGGGAAATAGAGGTGCTCACGTTGTTAATTAATTAATAATTAATGCCGACAAACCGGCGCGAATGTGTTATTTGAACAATGGACTGTGTTCTAAGAGAGAGCTGTGTCGACTTCTTATCTTATTGGTTGTAATCAGCGCTCACCTTTGGCGATGCGCGAGTAACAAATCGTAGTCGAGACTTAAGAGGAGCATGCTTTTAATTTATATTAGGCAAGGCATAAACATAACCGCCCATCTAAAACTGAATAAGTTTTATACCAAAACAAAATAAATCATTTAAAAATACACCCTAGAAATGTTAAGGTTGCTAGGCAAATTAAAACAAAACTTTAATACAACCTTAAAATTTTTAAAATTAAACGGAACATAAATACGAGAGAAAATAACCAAAATAATATTTATTCATTCAAAGGGAGGATAATAAGCTTACTTATTGGACGTGTAAATAAACCTGCAGCGGTTTTTACAGATGCTACTTGTGGTACACCGTCACGACCAAAAAATAACTTTTCAATACGGCCAAGAGGCCAACACAAGGGGAAGTATTTAAATTTTTAATTATGACCACATCATTTACCTTGGGCAATATGGTGGGGCAATGCCATTTATTACGTTGGGTGAGTTGGTGAAGATACTCGTTGGACCACCGACGCCAAATGGATTGAGTAACCTGACACAATCGCTGCCAACGGAACGCAGTTATTTCCTCCGGAATAGTAATTTCAGGTAGAGATAAGAGGGACCGCCTATTAAAAATGACCGGGCGACAGATAATCTGTACCGTCATTAGGATCGGAAGACTGGCAAAGAGGGCGACTATTGAGTATGGCTTCAACCCTAGAAAAAATTGTACATAGTTCCTCAAAAGTTTGAGGGCGTGTACCTAAAGTACGAACTAATAAGGCCTTTGCCGATTTCACTCCAGACTCCCAAATTCTGCCAAAATTTGGGGCGTATGGAGGATTAAATTGCCACTTGATATGGCGGGAGGCTAAAGCGGCGAAAATTTTATCGTTGTTGGATTTAAGGAATATGATAGCTTCCTTAAGGGACCGCGAGGCACCAAGAAAGTTTCTACCCTGATCTGAGTAAACAACATCAGGAATTCCTCTACGAGCTGTAAACCTTGTCAGACAAGCTAAAAATGCTTCGGTAGATAATTCTGACACTACCTCGAGGTGCACCGCTCTGGTGCACATACAAATAAATATGCATAAATAAGTTTTAGACACCGGGGCATTACAACGATTAGAAGACTTGATCAAAAATGGGCCGGCGAAATCTACTCCCACATGAGTAAATGTTCTGGACAGTTGAACACGGAAAGGGGGTAAATCGGCCATGAACGGTTGAGCAGTTGTCGCACGGAAGCGCGAACAAACAACGCATTTATGGATCCTCTGACGAACTAAGGAACGTATTCCAATAATCCAGAATTTTCGCTGAATAAGTGATTGCGTCATGAATGCACCTGAATGCATAGATAAAAGGTGATAATTATCACACAATAATCGCGATAAAGTGGCTTGTTTCGGTAATAGAAAGGGATGTCTGTTATCATAAGACAACAGTGAGTGACGCAAACGTCCGCCCACCCTAACAAGACCTAGCGAATCAATAAAGGGGACAATTTTGGAGTTGTTTAGAACAACCCTTGTTTAAATTTATTTGATTTATTTCTTCGTAGAACTGCTGTTGCATAACTCTTATGATAGTTATCAATGAGATATGTAATTCATCAGAAGAAAGAGAGCCTGATAATTTTTTATCAGAGTTCTTGCAATTGTAAATAAAACGGTTTACATATGCAACAGTACGCTGAAGCAAGGCGATAGAAGAAAATTTATCCAAAAATTGAATGCAATTTTTTTGTGTAGAAGTAACTAATATATTAGGGGGAGATTTTATTTCTGGAAGAATTTCTAGAGAAGGGGGAGATTCCAAATTCCTGGAAGTCGTATTTAGATCGCTACAGTTAGATGGGCCATGCCACCAGATATCGTTGTCAATCAACTGGTGCGCAATAAGACCACGAGAAGCCATATCGGCGGGGTTGTTTTCACCAGAAATATGGTACCACTGTTGAATGGCAGTGTATTCTAAAATATTTTCCACGCGGTTGGCAACAAATGTTTTTAATAAATAAGAAGGAGTGTTAATCCACGCTAGTACCACTTGAGAATCGGTGAATAATTTTATTTCCTTTAAGGGATACGGAAATTTATTAGAGATTATAGAATATACTAGACGAGATAACAAAACAGCACCTAATAATTCCATACGGGGGATTGAAAAAAATTTTAAGGGTGAAATTTTACTTTTAGATTGTAGGAGATGGCAATTCGTGTTATCTGAAGTCGTGCCATGTAGAAAAACACATGCAGCATAACCCTTCTCACTGGCATCGCAAAACCCTAAAAGTCGGTACTGTCCCGAGTCCAAAAACAAACAGCGAGGAATTTTCAAATTTGATAATTCAGTAAGGCGGGAACAAATTTTCTCCCACTTCAAACACCAGTCGGTGTCCGGCGTGTTGTCCCAGCCTAAACGTTGTACCCATAATTGTTGTAAAAATGTTTTATTAAGAACACCACCGAGTCAACCAGCCGAGGGGTCGAAAATTTTAGCCATATATGAAAGAACGGAACGTTTTGAAATATTCCTTCGAAAGGAACAACATAGTAGGTGAAATTATCAGAATTCGGGTTCCAAACTAGTCCCAATATTTTGATACCAGAGATTTCATCAGAAAATGCTACGGAGGGTTCTAATTCAGAATCCTGGAATTGATTTAAAGAGAGTTGTCATTGCTGGACCACTTTCTTAACTGAAATTGGCCAAGAGACAGCAATTTTATTAATTCAGATTGCAGCTGCTGAGCTGTCGAACGGACATGGCTCCTGAAATCACATCGTCCATATACGTGATTCAGCAAGGCCACAGATGCTAGAGGAAATTGTTGTCCTTCGTCGATCACCAATTGTTTTAACACGCGTTGCGCAATAAACGAGGATGGTGTAAGACCATAAGTAAGCGTGTTCAATTCGTACTCTTGAACTCCGCTGTCGAGGGAGGGTCGCCAGAATATATGTTGGTATATTCTATCTTGTGTACGTACTAAAATTTGGCGGTACATCATTTGTATGTCAGCACAAAGTGCTATTTTGTGGGAACGAAATAAAAATATTATTTCGGGCAAACCTGATTGCAGTTTCGGACCAGCGTATAGACGTTGATTGAGGGACTTACCGGTCGAATCATTAGCAGATCCGTTAAACACCACTCGTAGTTTAGTAGTACTGCTTGTGGTTTTATGAATGCCGTGGTGTGGTAAAATATAATCGGAGGGTTGCAGAGCAACATTCATGTGATTTAGAGATAGATATTCCTTGAGAAATGAATCATAAACCTTTTGATTTTCGGTTGAATTCCGAAGTCGCCGTTCTAAATTTAGATAACTGTTATAAGCAATTTCACGATTGCGCCCTTGAGGTTTGGCATTATCCTTGAAGGGTAGGGCTACAATGTAACGACCAGTTTCATCGCGAGAGTGGGTACTAACAAAATGTGCTTCACAATAATTGTCGTCAATATTCACAGCAGGAGGTTGCGAGACTTCTTCGAGTGCCCAAAAATTTTTTACTTCGCTTTCAAGAGGTTACGACATTATACAAAGCGAAGTAGCGTTTGACGGTCCTTGCGGAGAAGGCACCTGTCCCAATAACATGTATCCAAAAATAGTGTCAAATCGCTAGAGGTTTACCAAGACGGTTATTTGCGTTATCCGAAAATAATATTCTACAACATATGTCCGCTCCTGATAATATTTCTACCGGAGCCGATACATGGAAATTAGGGTCAGCCAAGGGTAAATGTTTAAATCGTTCATAAATTCCACGTGGTAAAGAACAACCAGGAATATTACCTGTAAGTTTTGGAAGAATAGAGGCACAAAAATTTATTCGTTGATCTGCATAATTGGAAAGTAGAAAACAATCGACTAGCCCTTTAGAATTAACAGCGGCATTGGCTAGTCCACACACTTTACTGTGATTGCGAACATATTTAAGATCCAACCGTTGCACGCAAGCAGAAGTGATCGCATTGATTTGGGACCCTGAATCAAGAACGCACCTTACAGGTTGAAAATCGCCATTGATGTCCCGAAGCTTAGCTTGAATTGTTCCTAAAAGCACTGTATAATTTTTAGGATTATTAGACACATTGCATGTAGAAACTGTCTCTTTCATATCGGATGTGGAAGGGGTCACAGGGGTTATCGGTCCCGAAGTCGAGACAGGCGATGCATTATGCAAAAAGGTGTGATGATATCTCGAGCTACATAACCCGCATCTTCCTTTAGAGTTGCAGCCCTTAATATGATTGCCTAAACATTTGAAACAACGCAACATTCTTTTTACCGCGGTGTATCTATCGGAAACATTTAATTTTTGAAAGTTTTTGCACGCGTAAATTGTATGCCCTTCATTACAATAGGGACACGAATTACGATCGCATTTTACTTGCGCATTGTTAGTGGATTCTTTTACAAAAAAAGACTTATTTAGATTATATTTGAAGCGCGGTGGCATATTTTAAGGCATATTTTAAGGCTTGAACATCTTCGTGCATTTCTGAGGTTTTATTCTGCGCGGTTAAAAATTCGAACAACTTAGCACAAGTCGGCACATTAGAATCCGCGCGTGCATCAAATGCATGTTGTAATTTAGGATCCAAATTACGATAACATAGAGAAAATAAAATAAAGTCCGATAAATCTTCAACGTCGGGGGCAGATTTCAAAGTGCTTACTGCGTTGAAATGTGTATTTATGAAATTTGATAAAGAACCAGTAGATTTAAATTGAAGAATTTTATTCAAATAAAAATTAACAATTCTGCGTGGTGAGTCGTAACGGTCTACAAGTTTTTTAAATGCTTGCTCATACAAATTGGGATCTAACGCTAGATCAGAGACGACACTTAATGCTTCCTTCTCGAGGTACGATCTAAAATATAAATATTTTAATGAGACTGGAATAGATTTGTTTTCGTGAACAACACTGCGATAAGTAGTAATGAAATTATTCCACTTATCAATGGAACCATCAAAAACAGGAATTTCTAGAGGTTTTAAACATTCAACGGATGGGCCCTTAAATGCCAGAGCATCCGCAGAAACCGATTTTGTAGAATTTTCTTTCAATTCTAAATATTTTGCACGAACTACGTCAAATAAGTCGTCGAAAGATGCTAGATTTAATTTTATATGTAGTTTCGGGTCGGGTTTAGTAGCGTTAAATTCTATTATTGCTACCTGTAGTTTTTCGAGAGCATTTTCAATAATCGGAAGCCTTTGCATTTTTGCTTCTAATAAGTTTAATTTACTTACATTTACGGAAATAGCATAATCCCATACGCCTTGCAAGCGACCAAATAAGGCTTCTTGCTGAGCTTGCAAAGAAATGCTGTCGAAAGACATTTTCAGGATAGCATAAACTACACGTAAATATGTAATCGAATTGAAGAGTATTTTATAATTAAAATGTAATGCAAATATAAACAAACACACCTGTGCTGATAACCGTTTATCAACATGCAGGTCAAACTCAATTACGAGGTTAACAATTCGATAAGAGTGAATTTATTTCAAATACTTTTAAGAGCAACCTTGTAATAATTTAACCTAAAGCAAGCTCCTCTACAACCACGACGACAATTCTATCACGCATACCGGTCGAAGCGACCAAAAAAATAAGGTATGTTCACGCCTAAGCGGAACGGCTGGTTCACAATAACAAAAAAATGCGTAATAAAATGTTTAATAAAATGTGTAACAAATGTGGTTGCATAAAAAACTTACCCCGTGGTCAATTATTACTTTACACTCACCACTAAATACATAATTGGTTAGACAGGAGGGGGTTGGTGAAGGAAGGGAAATAGAGGTGCTCACGTTGTTAATTAATTAATAATTAATGCCGACAAACCGGCGCGAATGTGTTATTTGAACAATGGACTGTGTTCTAAGAGAGAGCTGTGTCGACTTCTTATCTTATTGGTTGTAATCAGCGCTCACCTTTGGCGATGCGCGAGTAACAAATCGTAGTCGAGACTTAAGAGGAGCATGCTTTTAATTTATATTAGGCAAGGCGTAAACATATTAATAACAACATATCAATAATACCGACAATACTGAATTGATTGATGCTTTATCTTCATTACATGCTAAAAAAATTAAAAAACTAATTATATATGAATCTTGGACTATTACACACATTAAGGAGGTCAAATTCTTCTTTTCTGAAACCAAATTATGCTCTGTTTAGAAATGTGTCTCATATTTAGATATTAAAAAAACATTGTAATTCAAGTAATTAATTACATTTTAGCTGAGCGCAAACTATGCAATATTGTAAGAACCCTTAAATTACAACCGAATAGTTAAAAGCGTTTTTATCAATATTATTTTTGTCTTGTTACAACCCTTCCAACAAGTGCTCTTATTGGTAATTAGCAGACGATACTAGAAACACCTAAATTGCAAATAGAGATTTCAAGATTTATACATTTTGCATACAGCACAAAAATAGACCGCGTATGGCATCACTCTAGAAGTGATTTATTGATATGGTTTGGCTGGAAAAATGACGAATATATGGTAGTGTACTTCGGAAGATACAGTTGTAAACAATGAATTCACAGGAAACTGATTTGTTTTGGTTGTGTGGTGTCTAGATATGCCTTCTGGGTACTTATTAAATTTTGAACTGTACCAAGACAAAAGTCCCACTGCAGTTGAAACCTATGAAATAAATTTGGGGGCTGCTGACTACACCATTTGTTTAAATATTACACGATCGGCTACTGAAAAATATTTCAGAACTACCATTGAAATATATTTTGATAATTTGTTTATAGGTGTACCGCTTCTTAGTCAGTTTGCTAAAACGAGGTTAGAGCAGAACTGGTAGGATTAAGTAAAATAGAGTATCTAAGGATTTTCCATAACCGGAATCATGACTGATTAAGTAGAGATCAAGGAGTATATGAATGCCAAACATATTGCAGTGCTCCTCCTTGTATCTGTGCTTTTAATAATCATAGATATTGAATTCGTAGAATAATACAACTAAAATGATTATTCTTCGTAGCAAATTAAACATACAATTCTCAAAAATGTCTTGCTCCATGCCTTACTACCCAATCACTCGCGTCTGCTTCCCTCCTTCCTTCTCGATAGTGGCGCGTGATCTTAAATTCAAGCACAACTATAATTATCCGTCCTCATGTGAAGGTAGTATACATGTACATTTTAACAACCTTGGCTTCATTACAGTGTTTAGAATCTCTACAGTAAATAAAATTAACTAATTAACAATCACCTAATAAACCCCTTTATAACAGAACAAACTATAACCACTTATTGGCAACTTAAAATTAGACTTCCAAGGAATCCACATTAAGCACGGGATCAAAGAAAATCTTTAAATTTTTAATATGCGTTCCCTTTGCGTTATCCTCTTCATCAGCATAGGAGTTGGCATTAATGGTACCACGCACAATGTATGGACAATCATACGAACAATAAAACTTTGAAATGGTAGCCTCTAACGCAGATGATAATAAATGAGTACATACGAGGAGCTCGTCACCAACCTTTAAAGCTGTCTGCTGCCGAAGCTGCTCTAATTTATTTTTTCTCCTTTCGTCCTTTGAGATCATACGATCCTGCACCAAATGGATTGTCTGTTGATGTGTTATGGCTGGGCCTGTGGGCTCAGGATATTTAATAACCTTACAAATATCGTGGATTTCATGTTTACCGAACTAAAGCACTTTGGGTGCAAAACCCGTGATACTGGGAATAGCTCTATTTATTTTATCTTCAACTGCCCGCAAGAAATAAGCCCACTTGGTGTAAAGATTATAACAGTATGTGCACAATAGGTGCCCGATCTCTTTGTTTATCCTCTTGGTTTTATTCCCTTCTGGGAAGTAAACGTGTTACACCTAATTTTTGTATGTAACTACTCCAGCTTATAGACGGCAGAGTCACCACAACAGAGGAGAGGTTCCCGTTTAAAGTTTAAGCCCATGGTAAAATGTATGGAAAGCGGCTTTTCGTACAAAAGGACCCTCGAATAAGATCTTCCAGCCAGCTAAGTTTCTTCAACTTAGGGCAGAGCTATGAGCAGGGTCATAGGTTGGTATACGATAAAAAAAGAAAATTGTGGACGCTACCGTATCTATCTTACTAATAACTGTAATGTCTAACAATCCGAAGATGAGATACGGAAATCTTCGAAAAGAAAAAAAAACATCTTTTGAACAACCAAAACGTATAAACATAATACTTACTTACCTTTAACACTGTAAGCTTGAATTGGAACGATGATCATGTACTGCCTGAAAATATAACCACCTCAAGAAATTCATAGAACTAGGGCTTCATTAGAGCCTAGTCAATTTATCACAAAAAAATTTCAAAGAATATCAATTCAAAAATATAACTCTAAAATGTCTTTTTACCGTTTTACCGTATGCAGGTAAATGGTATTACCGGTGCTATGCTCTAGACATTACTCTAAGCGGTAGAAAGCATGGTTGGGGGCGAGATAGATATTAAAATTTAAACTAAATATTGAGTGCCACTACTTTCAGAAGAAAAGGGGAATGTAGAACCCATAAGTTGGCTACAACGATGAAATACCTGAAATAAATTACAAGATTAAAAATATAACACATGAGGCAGCAGGTTGCTCCTCCAATATTTTTCAAAATAACATAATATTGAAAGTATCTTTATATACTTAAAAGTTTTATATCTTTTCTTTTTTGTTTTAAATAAAACTATTCTAGGTTTCTTAGAAAAGTATAATGTAACATAATATCCTTTGACAAATTATGTTATTACAAAAAAATTGAACATATTTATTATTTATTATTATTTATTTATTATTATTTATTATTTATTATTCAGGTACTAAAAAAATGATTGTGCAAAAGTAACTTAGCTTTCTTTAACTATGTTTTTATAAATTGAAAATATAATTCTCTTGATTTTAAATTTTACGTTAATAATGGAATTTAACATTTAGTTCTAATAAATATACTACAATATTTAAGACATGTAGAAATCAGATCCGTTAACTACTTACAATTGGAATGAATAGATTTTAAAATTCATGAGTAAAGTACGTAAATAAGCAACGTTTCCTACTCAGATGATAGAAAAGGCAAAATTATACTTAGACAAAAGATTTTAAATCAGTAGCATGATTCATACAAGTTACATATCTAACTAAGTTGAAATATAAAATTTTCATAAGTGAAAACAACACATTTTTATGAACTCTTAAGAGTATTAGAATGTCCCTCTTTAATCATAACAAGAGATAGACAATTTAAAGCTTTAATTGATAGCTGTTATATCAAATTATGTTTAAATTAGCAAGAACTATATTTAGATTTAAATGCATTGATCAATATTGTCTAATTATTCAATCAATGTGAAATACATTCAGTTCCTAAATTTTTAGTTCACTTTAAATTTTTTAAATATTCTTAGTCACATTAGGTTTTATTATACCATTGTTATAATATGAACAAAAGTAGTTGACAAATGGCATCTGTCGAATAAAAGTATAACTAGTATGCACCTGGAGTATCCAGTTTGACACCTGTAATACCAACCAGATATAAGTATTGATGTCGTGCTGTTTACGTAGCAAATTATCGTTGCTTGAACTTTGACCAAGCCTTTTTGCTGATAATTAAAACATTTATTTAGTTTAACTAGGCGTAAATCTTGCGATCTTGTATCAAGCATTTGTGGTATTTTGAAATTCTGTACATCCTAAATAGACGTAAATATATTTATAACACGGCGATTCTTCAGAAAAACTGAAACGAAGCCGACGATCTTGAGGGTACACCTTAAACGAATTATGGTATTAAATGATGAACCAACGTACCGATTTATTTCTATGCATTGCCACTACAAATAAAAATCACAACGTCGACCATTCTCGACGCTGTATTTAATTCTTTACACTATCGCGATTCTTAGATTCGAGGACGCTAAGCGAGCCATGTTGATTTGATAAGCAGCGACCTTAGACTCTTTTCGATTCCGAACTAGTTCATATTCATTCGATACCTTCATCTTCGTATATTTTTGGCAGATGGCTGTGCATATTACCACGTATTTCCTAATGATGTTATTTCTGAATATATTTATTTATCTACATTATAAATGTAATAAAATATTTTTATTAAATTGCTTAAGAATATAAGTTAAATGTTGTAATCAACAGCTGGCTCAATTGTTGTGATATAATTATTTTGTCCCAATGCATTAGCCATAGCTAATTAGATATATCAACTGTATAATGGGCACCACAAGGTGTGTTGCAAATATTGGGGTTTACTTAGGATTACATATTAAAATTCTTATTGAGATTATATTGACAAACGTAACATTTGAAAATGTTACAAGCTTACCAATAGAATGTTGATGGCCTTTCTCTCTACACTCATGAATTTTATGAATTTGTTTGTACCAATTGTGAGAAACTATTATCAACTTCAATAAAAATAAGATTTAGAATAACGTAATCCATTTTCTATTTGATTAAAGAAATACATATACATCTTTTATGCAACTTTATATACACTATTGTTTTTGTGTGATCAAGCTATCAAAGTATTTATACGTTATCTCTTATTTCTTATGTGCATTTCACAGATCTTAATTATTTATTAAACTCCTTCAAGGGAGATATTGTGTTTTCTTTATAACAAGTAACAACTTTTTAAATGTCATCGAAAAAGGATCCTGTTTTGGTTTACAAACAAGTGTGTATATGATGTGAACTTATTTTATGTAAAATTGAATTTGGATATTTATAACATTTGTACTTTGAACGAAAAGTCAAATAGCCTTACGGTACAACATAATAACCTGTGTATTATTATACTTTCGAGTAAAAAAAAACTGGATCATAAAATGTGACAAACAAGCGGTAAAATGTCACTTGCTAAGCTACAAACAAATTGTCGTTTAACCATTTAGATTCCCTGAAGTTTATCTTTAAATTTTCAATGTTCTTATGAAGATTTATACAAATCCAACTGTTAAATATTGAACAAAAAAATATTTGCACCAATTTAAACTACTGTATGAATTTACAAAAAAAAACAACCGCTACTCTTCCTGTAGTTTCTTAGTTTAACGAGTACTCAATAAATAAATCACTCACCACTGTAGTTTGCATGACTTCTATGTAACTGACGTAGCAACTATTTACCAATTTATTTGAGAATGAACTTTGTACTGTCGCCCATCAATTTTCGTGTACAACTCCAACAATAGATGCGAGTCCTTCATATATTCAAAGGACTACGGACTTGATTTCCATTCGAAAATGCACGCTTAAAATTTTGTTTGTTCATGACAGGGGCACCTTAATATTTCAACTTGAAATACTTAATAATAAAATTAGCGTCTAGCAAGGAAGAGTTAGAAGCTGCTCTTAATGAAATGGAAACGGTTCTAACAGAGAGATACGGTATGAAAATTAACAAAACTAAAACTAAAGTTATAGTATGCAAAGGTGGGTAAAATAAATCAAAAACAAGAATACAAGTATGTAACACGAACTTACAAGAGGTTAAAGATTTCTGCTACCTAGGAAGCAAAATAACGCAAGATGGGAAAAGCACAAAAGATATAAAACAAAGATTAGCACAAGGTCGTGCTACATTTAACAAGAAAAAGCAACTACTGTGCTCAAAGACCACAAACATAGAAACAAGGAAAAGATTGCTTAAAACATATGTGTGGAGCACAGCACTGTACGGCTGTGAAACCTGGACAGTAGGAGAAGCGGACAAGAAAAAGGTAGAAGCCTTTGAAATGTGGTGCTACAGACGTATGATGAAGATATCATGGACAAACAAAGTTAAGAACGAAGAGGTACTAAAAATGGTAGAGGAAGAAAGAAATATGTGGAAAACGGTAAAAAAGAGGAGAGATAGGATGATAGGCCACATACTACAGCATGAGGGAATAGTGCGGAATATACTAGAAGCAGAGATAGGAAAAAAGAGAAGAAGAGGCAGACCTAGGTTAGACTACTGCACACAGATAGTAATAGATGTAAGCTGTAGGGGTTTTAGGCAGATGTGTAGGGCTGAATAGAAATCAATGGAGGTACGCATCCAACCAATCCCAAGATGGATAAACTAATGACGAAAAAATAACTGTGCTTAAACATGATGATTATTATAAGTAACTATAAGAATTGGTTGGGCAATATTTTTGAATAATCTTAAGTGTGTGAAAGGATTTACTGGAAAACCATTACTTCGGCAAATGTCTATGTGTTGGGGTATCTTGGTAGCCACAGGTTGCTTAACCCCCTTCACTGAATCTCGGTGAAATAGGGCATAAAATTAGAAAACAATAGAAGGAGAACGAGCTGTATACTCATGCTGTGTGAGAATTTCAGGGAACTATGTAGGCTAGCTCAGAATATAAATAATTGCAGGTACGTGTCCAACCAGTTTTGAGATGGAAAACCTAATGACGAAAAAATAAGCGCAGATAAATCTGATGATTAGTGTAAACAACTAGTTGTTGGTTGCAAAATATCTCCAACTAATGATGACTGTGCGAAAAGATATATTGGAAAATATATTAAATCGGTAAATGGTTAAGTGTTGGGGGAACTTGGCAGCCACAGGCTGCTTACCTCCCTTCACAACCACTGAAGGGTATATAATTGTAGAACAATAGAAGGTGACCGAACTGCATCTAACAAGAAAGAACAGCGTTTATGAGTAAAGACAACAAACATAGAACAAGAAGAAAATTGTTGAAAGCATATGTGTGGAGTACAGCACAATATGCCTATGAAATACGGGCAGTCTGAAACGCAGACAGAAAAACGGTAGCAGCCTTTTGAAATGCTGTGCTTCAGATGTATGAAGATGATAGCATGGACAGACAAAGATAATAACAAATAGCTTATAGAAATAGTAGGGGAACAAGGATATCTGGGGAAAAAGATAAGAGAAATAGAAGGGCAGAATACGTTCTGAGAAATTTTTGGTGAATAGTATGGGATATATTACAAGCAGAGATAGGAAAAAAGAGGTAGATGTAGACTTAGATCAGATAGATGCAGACTGCAAATTTCAGGGAAATCTGTATGTTAGTTCAGAATAGGAAACAATGATGGTACGCGTCTAACCTGTTCCAGGACTGAAGACCTAATGATGATGAAAAACTTGCAATACTTAATAATAAAAACCGTCATGACGTTACATCCACATCATATAAATCATCTTGAGGGTTGGCTAATCAAAGAAGAATACTGAACAAAAATTTCTTCTCGACTCTCTAGCACCTACCTTAGTGATGATTTCTACTTCAAAATTTAAAGGAATTCTCCTTTTCAAAGCCACGTGCCTGTTAGACTCCATGACTTCAAAAAACTCTACTCGACCACGCATCGAAAACTTGTCTATCATTTACATCCTCAAATTAAAATAGACTGAAGTGTTTTACTACGTGAGCAAGCGCAGTGAACCGAATTCTTGCATCAACACATTCGCAAGTATGAGGGAAACCGAAATGCTACATTAAATTTATCAACACAGATTGAGTTCTACATGATAACGAATAAATATTATATTAATAGAATAGAAATTTACGCATTCAATACCGTACGGGATATTTGTAAATTAATAATTATAAAAATGCATAAATTAACTGGGAACGAAATCGTATTCGTTACACAGCCTCGCTCCAAAAAGAAAAAAATCTTGGATAAATAAAAAGAAAACCTAAGTATGGAATCAAAAAATTTTTTTATTGTCGTTGGCACAACATTCCCAACATAATCTACTAACCAAGTAACGATAAACATATATCTACTAACTTAATTCTAAACATTGACATATGGTCAACTTCATAAAAAAACAAAAAAGATCTCTCTTATAACTTACTAAACTAGTAATATGGGGAAGGTGGGGATAAAAAGGTTGAACGAATGAGTGTTATAGTAAAAAAGGAGATATATCTGGGAAGACGAAATAGGTAGGGCATAATCGGTAGGATCTGACACTCAAACGTTACTCAAGGAAGAAGCAACAACAATAAGCATGTGCACATTGTTACGTTATTCGTGGCAACCACGTTGGGCGCCAAAAATTTATGTTACGTTTTTTTTTCGTGGCAGCCACTTTGTTCGGGCGTCAAATTTATGCTACGTTATCGAGGCCGTGCGTAACACAAAGAAAAAAACATAGAAATGACCGGGCTCAATTAGAGATTAGGGGGGGTTGTAGAAAGCAGACCAACATATAATGTATGCGGCGGTAAGGAGTTAGTGACAATACCTGCAAGAAAATTAGTTAAGCAAACCTGCAATAAAAAGAATAAGCATAGCAGCATTTAAAAGTCTAAATTATTCAGTACTTTGTAGAATGTAAAAAAAACTGTTTGGATAGTCTATATAATATAACAACGGTAAAAGCAGTACAAAAATTTTTAGTACAAAGTGAGGTAATATTGGGGAGTAGCAGAAACGTTTCCTCACACACCAATTAAACATAAATCAGATAAAATGTTGACAAAAGATAAATAGATAAGACACAATTGGTATGAGTAATTTAGTAGTATTGATTTTTCTTTCTTTCCTTTTCCATGCAAGTCTATTGTAAAAGGTATCAGAACGACAAAGATATGGTAAAGCAAACGGATAGATATTTAAAGTAATAACCAGTAGGAAATAGTCCAACTTACAAAAAGTCCTTCAGTAACGCTTCCTTGCAACGGAAGTGTGAGATTCACGATGTCCTACGCTAACGAAGCACTTCACCCTGGACTGTGAGGGTGTTGATGGAACTTATCACACGTCACACTAATCACACCTACGCATTTCACTGGGGTTAGCAGCAGACACCATCACGCGACGGAACTATGTAGCATTGATAAATTTCTTGTTAATTCTATTTCCTGAGACAATAATTTCGAAATATTTTGTAACACAAATCGAAAAAAAAAATGGTAGTAAAAATTTAGAATCACGGGCCTTCAAGGCACGATGTAATGCATTAAACTAACAGTAACGTGAGGTGTTTTATTTGCTACCTATGGTAACAAAGAAAAATCTAATGCTTTTGAATAACGAAATTTGCGCAAACAATGATCTATTTTAGATTCTCTGTGGTTAGAAAATTCAGAAACTACAGTATCAACTGTCTTTACACGTGAATGAGATACATGTTTATAAGAAGCAACCTTTTTTTCTACTAAACCTGCTACGACTGTATCATCATTGTTTTTTATTCTTTTAGAAACACTCAAGCTTAAAACAGTATTTGGATAATCCAAAGTATGCACTACTCTGATAAAAAGGACCACGAAGATTAGATCACACACAGTTTAAATATAAAAAGACAAATCAACTAAAAAAAAACAATTAGTAAAGCAACGCGTATCACTAAAACCGTCCGTCAATGACCTTAACCGCACTTGTGGTCAATCAACACGTTACATTTAAAGCATACTTCCTTCAAATGTAATCAGAACTACACTGCTTACAGTTAACATACAACTTTTATTTCACAAGAAAACAACTAAAAAAAACGTGCCGCGTTTGTTCAGGAACAATACGAAAATTAATCCCGCATTAATTCTCACTATTGTCAAAAACAGAGAGAAGCAGTATTTTTAA
Source organism: Platerodrilus igneus (assembly GCA_036346225.1). Classification (NCBI taxonomy): domain Eukaryota; kingdom Metazoa; phylum Arthropoda; class Insecta; order Coleoptera; family Lycidae; genus Platerodrilus; species Platerodrilus igneus. The sequence continues at coordinate 7,592,237 of JARFIW010000244.1, forward strand.
CGTCCTTAGTATATCGGAACAAAGAACAAAACTCCGACTGTTCATCTGTTTATTCAACTCGTTCTATTACCACTTCTTATCGTCTCTTATCTAGACTTGTATATTCACATAAGCAACAAAATTTATACGGACGCCAAGACAAGGACGATGCAATCCACTCATTATAATACGATGCACTCGCCTAAGGAGTTAATAAATATCAAATATAAAAATAGTAATTTGTAGAAATGTATTTATGAATTGAGGATAGCGTAAAAAGGTTAAATTACAAAACTGCCCGTTACAACATGCATAGCCATACTACTGCTCGATAACTAAATATCCTATTGACTAAAGTCCAATATAAAAATAAACTAGACGAAACACTGCAGACTTATAAATCTAAAAATATTTTGCTTAAGATTCTTAACATCATAAAACTAATTTTAATTTAAGAATATTCACACACGGACAAATGCTGTTTGAAATAGACTTCGCTAAGTTCTAGGAACTAAAGTGTCTCAAAACAGGAATCAAGATTCTCTACCAAAACAATTTTGACAACTCCGACCCATCTAAGCATTCCTTAAAATCATCCGCTAAAAATAAACAGCATAAACCTATATACATACTTCTCAAACCTCAAAAAGAAAGTACTTGAGTGCAACGTTCTACCTTTCAAAAAAAATATTTGATAGAACTACATCACTAAACTTTCAACTGGAAAAAACGCATAGTCATAAATAGACTACCATATATTATCACTGTCCTTTATGACTTCCACTGAAATTCCTAAATTAACAAAGTTTCCAACTTTACTATTCTATGTACGCACTAGTGGACACACCAAGAATTACTCGATTTGACTCAAAGTCAAACACTAACTACTATTACTTTGGTCAAAACATTCTCTACTCAAAACATGACTGTCTAAGTTAACCAACTTCACGAAAATCTCCAAAAAACGCAAGCGACTCTCGCTTATCACTACTCTAAAATTTCTAACATAGTGAAGATCAACATTGCAAACACTGCAAACATGAATTGGAACGATGATCATGTACTGCCTGAAAATATAACCACCTCAAGAGATTCATAGAACTAGGGCTTCATTAGAGCCTAGCCAATTTATCACAAAAAAATTTCAAAGATTATCAATTCAAAAATATAACTCTAAAATGTCTTACCAATAGAATGTTGATGGCCTTTCTATACTCATGAATTTTATGAATTTGTTTGTAGCAATTGTGAGAAACTATTATCAACTTCAATAAAAATTAGATTTAGAATAACATAATCCATTTTTTATTTGGTTAAAGAAATATATATATATATATATATATACATCTTTTTTGCAACTTTATATACACTATTGTTTTTTTGTAATCAAGCTATCAAAGTATTTATACGTTATCTCTTATTTCTTAAGTGCATTTCACAGATATTAATTATTTATTAAACTCCTTTAAGGGAGATATTGTGTTTTTTTATATAATAAGTAACAACTTTTTAAATGTCATCGAAAAAGGATCTTGTTTTGGTTTACAAACAAGTGTGTATATTGCACCCTCTCTTTTTACAAGTAGGAATGGGAGTACAACAGATTCTAAACAAAACTCTGGCGGGACTAGCATTGACCGTTTGTGGCTGTGGTAGACTGCAAAAGTCTATATCTCATGGGTTTAGAGAACAAAGTTAAATTTTACCCAAACAAGTTATAGGGATGCAATTTAGAACATGACTAAAGAAAATACCTTAATACAAGTTATATATTGACGTTTAGTTAATAACATTAATAAAAAAATTAAATATAAACCGTTATTTTCTTACAACCAAATTTCATGCTACAAAATCACTAAGTGTAGTTTATATATCTACACTCTCATAATTTTAAAATTTTGTCTTAGACTCTACCAGATAAGATATTAGAAAATCTAAAATTATTATTGTGCTTAGGCACAATTTCAAATTAACATTCTTAGTAAAAAGAAATCATAAATACGATTTGTTGTATTTAACATTAGTTAAGAGAATTCGGATTAAACACTTAAATTGAACATAACCTCAAAATCCACAAAAAAAGGTTTCATGAAAGCTTTTCAATTTACAACTCATAAAGTTATATAGGAAAGCAAAGATAATATTAAATTAATTAAGGTAATCGGTAAATAAAGTTAGACCATATTTTACATGCATTATTTTTCTAGATAATTGAGATTTAAAATGTAACGCATGCGCATTGTTTTATGACAAAAGTAAATAAGATAAACTCGTGCCTGTATTCAAGATATATGAAAGAAAACGTATACTTAAGCATTGAGCTTACGACTTGTTCAGAACTATAGGAGCTTCTTACCGTTTGTTGAGACGAACACCATCTTTTAATTATTTTGGTTGTTAACCTCAAACTTCTAATTTGTAAGAGCCAATCCTTTTTTGTTCTACAGCCATATGTTTCATCAACGAACATTTAATTTATTTTAGAAGGTACATAAAACGTCAACATTTTTGAACGATAAAAGATAATATTTGTAGGTAGTAAAATTAATGCATAGGCTTATATAGTCTAGCATAGATAATTAAATTCTCCGTCAGAGAATATTTTACAGGAGAATATATCACCTGAAGATACTTCAGGAAGGAATATGCCACGGGAAGACATGCCATCAGAAGATATGCTATGGGAGGATTTGCTACGGTAGGACCCTAGAAAATAAACGTGTTACAAAAACGAAATATAGCAATACGCCACGAGGAACAGTCTAAAAATTTATCTATAAACAGCTTACCATCCATTAATATTTTGAACGGGTTATTTAGGTAGACTTTCTTCATAAACATTTTGCTTATATTCTAAAATGATATTTATATATGTTAAGAAGAATAAAAGCAAAGACACCTTTTACATACCAGGTACCACATCATGGCCTTAGAAAGGACATCTTTATCGGAAGACGGCATGTGCTCAAAAAGGCCGTTAGATATGAACACAAACTAAAATTTGTTCTCGTTTACAGATAACCACACATTTTGAGAGCGGAGCAAAACACGAAAACTATCCTAAATAACAGATTCGTATATACACCAGTTGTGTATTTTTATGGATATTATTCAAAGGTTAACCAATAGGAAAATTACATGTGATCTTAATTATTTATATTATTTATACAAAAGAAAGAATATTAAATTAAGACTAAAGATAGATGTATATAGTGTATTATCTAATAATACTAAAGGGAAATGCTACACAAATCACAACTGATTTGTGATTGTAGACGTTATGAGTGTAAAATTAAGACGAATAATGCTTTTATATTGAAGGAAATTGGATCACAATGTAACATGGCAAGAGAACAGTGAATTGACATGTTACAACCTAGAAGTGATATTTGATTCCAAACTAACATTCAATGAGCACATTAACCATGTTATTTCCAAGGGCTACAAAGCACTTGGTTTTATTATAAGAAATTGTCGAGACTTCAATGTTAATACAACTATAGTACTTTACTCCGCATATGTGAGATCTAACCTAGAACATGCAGCAACAGTATGGGAACCGTATTATGAAAATCACATAACTTGTATTGAAGCTGTACAACGTCGGTTCTTAAAGTTTCTATCTTTTGAATCTAGTGATATTTATCTTCCAATTGGATTTTCTCACACCCTACTTCTACAACAGTTCCAGTTTCAATCACTTCGCAACTGAACAAAGATTAATTTATTAACTTTTCTACATAAGCTTCACACTCAACAGCTTACTGTGATGATATTGCACATATGTTAGAACGCAATAAATCTTGCGTATCTGTACATAATCCTACTTACTTCTACTTAAAAACACCTAGAACCAATAGACTCAAGTTTTCACTATTACACAGAATGTGTACTGATATGAAGATGTACGCGTAATTATTGATATAACAAGATGCTCAATCAAGGACCTAAAACAATTAAAATTTTAACAATACAAGTGGTTTTTATTTACTTTTGCTTTAGTATTAATTATGAAATTCTGTACTCTTTTTATTTGCGTTTCTAGCTTCTCTTTTTTCTTTTCTATTACTTAATTTTAGTTGCATTGTAATTTTATTTTGTTGTTGTATTTCTGTTCAAATATGGGCACTTGTCTTTTGAACATGTAAATAAATATATAATCACGTCTGCTGTGTGTTCAATTTTCTAATTCTGTTGCGTAGGTTATGTATTTTGATAGGTCGATGTGGTTTTTCTATATTTAAGTCTGTAGAGTGTCTTGATGGAACGTCTCCTGATTTATGCTGTGAGGAAGAGGGGTTGTGCCTTTCTGTATCTAATTCTGAGTAGTCTCTTAATAAAACATCTCTTAGGTTAGGTGATGATTTGGATTTTGATAATATATTGGGGTCTGGATGGATTGTATTTCTATAGAATAATATATAAGGTGTTACGGGTGGTTTTGTATTTTGTACCAAATGAATCTTGCAAGATTAAGTTGGTTCCGCTTCAGCAGATTTAGAATTTTAGTTATAACACTCACAATTCACTTGTGTGTAGTGGAGAACACCAGCCTGCTGGTGAAGAGAATATCTTTGATAGTGTTTAAAGTAACATTATAGAAAATATATGTTGGAAAGTTTATACCCCCGTCGTGTGGGTATGTGAGCCACTACAGTCAGTTGGTAGCAATGTTAAATAATTATAAAAATGACGCGCAAATAAAAGATTATGTCATATCAATTATACAAAATTACTCCATCACATAAAAAAGAAAACGAATACGCTACTCACATAAATTGCAGGGCTTCTCACCGCACTACTCCGTGATGCTACAGCGGGGCTCCATTGATCTTTCGGGCGTGGGTAATTCGCCGGCCCTGGTCGAGTCCAAATTCAATTTATCTTCTTCCTATATGTAGAGAGCGACAGGAAGCTGGTATATAAGGAACAATAATCAAAGAGAAGGCAAAAGGAATCTACATAACAAAAAAAGACACGATAAGACAAAGATAACTACATTTGTTGGCTTCTCGATTGCCAGTCCAGACACGACTCCTCACGTCTGCCGGAAATCACCACCCCTTGTTCCCGCATCAGCGCAATCTCGCGCAACGCACTTTCTAAAGTGACGGAAATACGCGCAATTCTTTTTAAATCCTTGGCGCGAAATTCTTACAAATTAAGACTAAATAAAAAATGTTTAGTGCCGATTTCGGCACATAACAAAAGGTTCACTTCAGTCTAAGTGGCGGGAAAATATCCTCTGAAGTATTCCGGAACAACAGCTAATTACTATTTAAAATTCCTACTGATGATGACCACATAGTGTTCGAAATACGTATCTAGTATTTTAAATATTTTTGTGGTTATGGGTTTTTATTCATTTTTATTTATCTGAAATGTTGATTATATTATGAAGGTTATTTAAAACGGAATCACATTGGCCGGCGATGCAATCGTCATCTAACTATCAGCAATTGAACTCTGAATTGATATTTTTTTGTTAAATTATCAATTGCTAAGCAAAATAAAAGTGGGCCGAGTGGATCTTTCTGTTGAACCCCTGTTTCAGAAACAATAATTTTCGAGCTGAAATTAAGGAATGATTTATTTAGTCAAGATAACATTGGAAAACGAAAGGAAAAATTGATGGAATGTGTTTGTGTACTAGTTTGAGAAAAGTATGTCTCTGAATACTATTGAACGCGTTTAAAAAATCTAATTTGAGGAAGACTTTATTTTCGTATGATGAATTGGAATTCACATAGGCTTGTGCGGAATGTGAAACTAGTTCGCATCTGTCTTTAGTTCCGAAACCATATTGTACGGGTCTGAAAAGGTTTCCAAAAATGTTTTGTATTTTTTACAGCAAATTTTTGCGACTAATCTCCTGAAAGTAGTTCCGATCGCAATTGGGTGAATATCTCCGCTTTTTTTTAGGGCGCATAGAGAGGCGTTATATGGAATTGGACAGATATTTTGGTTTATTTTGCCTGCTAGCATAAGGTTGCATAGGTAGGTTAAAGATTCCAAAAGTTTAAGTGTGTTTGCACCACAGCAGAAAGATAATAGGTCCTGTAAGTGGGAAGGACGGAGACCATTTCTGCTGCCGAGCTATTTTTAAGTGAATTCACCGCTAGTTTGACATTGTCTTTTGTGACAATTAGAGGGTTATTGGAGTAGTTTGAGTAATCTTGTTTAACCGGAGTAGCTTTAGGATGTTCTGCCAGACTGGATTTGGAATAGGGTGTAAATATATCATTGGAACACAAGATGTTGATTCGGAAGGTATATCTCCGTCAGAAACTTTAGACATAATTCTTTTGCTAGTTGATGTAGAGGTATTAGGTTTGTTTATATTATTACCATGTTCGCGATCAAAATTTTTCTTTGGATTCTTGAGATTTTCTATAATCTGAGAGGACAGTGAGATATTGGGAATTTTGTTAATTGATTGAAATTTACCGAGAATGTTTGGAATGCAAAGAGGAAGAACGATTTCCAAGCTGAAAAAGAATTAGTATTTATGCAGGTATTGATGGCTTCACTTAGGCACAATGCGCATTTCAGTCGTACTGATTTTGTGATTTGTTTTATTAGAATTTTGGAGTTTCTGAAATGCGATAATTGGATATCTAGTTCAGCTGTATTTTCTGTTTATTTGTTAATTTCAGAAATATCAGTACTATCTTCTACTTTACTGTTTGAATTATTAAAATTTACCTCAAAATTCTGGGAATTTTTCCTTAAATTATATTTATTTTCTTTGGTGTTTGATATCTTGTTAATGTTCCTGGGTTTCTTGTTCCATTTCTTTCCCTGTGTTTCTTTCTGATTGATTTCCATTATATGATTTTTTGAATTTTCTATAAATAAAAATTTTTTAATGAGCCGTCAACAATTTGACATTACCATCAGTACTTTTGTAAACCATTTTTCATTTTCAAGCAATTATATATGTGAAGAGACGTAAGAATATGTAGTCCAACAAGATAAACATTTCTTTATATTCGTTGTATATAATTAAAATGTTGTAAATAAAGAATTATAAGCGGATATTGACAGTGACAGTTTCAGTAATGGCTATCATAATAATATATACAAATGAATGCTTAGTTAATGCGTATTACATGTTTATTCTACTGCTTACTTTATTTGTTAGAGACTCTTATATTTTAGTCATTAAGATTTAAAAGTGGATGTTTGTAAATTATACTGGAAATATGTTTCAGATTCCCTGCCTAAAGAAAAATTACATCGTTCCCGAGGTGATGGAATGGATAGCACACTTATCTCAACACTTGAAAATCCTCTACAAAACTCTGACCCGCTTAAGTTCAATTACAGATCATCTCAAGCTATACTAAAATCTTTGAAACCTGTACAACCATCAAACGTTATTATAAATCCCATTCCTAAATATGTGCCTTCCAAAAGAAAAACCGCATTTCTGATTGGGAAATCTAAAGAACCGAAATTTGTGCCTTATGAACCATACAAAGCTGCTGTTGAACCCATTATACCTCATAAACGAATTATACAACATTCGATAGCTTCTTCAAAAAATAATGTTGATTTAAATGATCTTGTTACACAGTTATCAGACGTAAGAGTTGCAGAATTAAACAAATCAAATGTAAACGTTTTGGAAAATCATCATTCAGTTATATCTAGACAAGAATGGGAAAAAGAAAAGAAAGCTTTTGAAATTGATATAAAAAATTTACGTGAAACAAACTCACACTTAGAAAATCAATTAAAATTTCAAACACAAGTGAATAGGGAATTAAAAACATTGCTAGTAGCATCAGTGGGCGAAGATTTAGAAAGTCGTGTGCAACACCTAACAGAAGATAAATTGCAGCTCGCGAGAGCTTTGCTTAACTCAACAGATCACTTAACGAGCCATCAAGAAAAGACAGAATGGTTATCGGGACAATGTGAGGTGTGGCGAAGTAAATTTCTAGCATCAAGGTTTGTACAATGCATATTGAAAAGTAATTTTATGTAGTTTATTGTAGTGTAATGGTAGAAGAGTTGGCTAGATGGAAATCTGCTCTTAGTAATCGTATTAACGAGCTGCATGAAATAATTAAAAATTTAATGCATGAGCGTAATCGTGTCAGAGGTTACTCATTAAAGACATACAGTTGTTTAGTAAATCTTTTGAGATATTTAAAAGTACCTGATGAATTAGTTTCTCCTTTAAAGTCAACTAATATATTGGAATTGTCAGTAATGAATTCGTCTTTGTGTGCAGAAGCTGCAAATCGTTTAATAAAAGAAGGCGATCTATGTAAAATGGACGTCGGTGATATAGATAGTCTACCTAGAAATACTTATGCCGAACAACAAGCATTGCAGGTTAGTAAACCAGAATAAAAATTTTCGTGTAAAAATGTAATTTTGCTATTTTTCAATTGTTTTCGAGAATGTATGCAAATATAACTTAAATTTAAAATAATATAAATGTAAGCGTTCAAAATTATTTTATTTTAATTTTTCTCTATTTGATAGTGCTTTCAATCATCCGTTTAGTCATCTTTACTAGACTGAAATTCTATGACATTGTTCGAATGCAATAAATAAAACGCATTAAAAAGGGCCATGTAACATAATATTGAAATTATAGTGTGCACATATTTTGCGGAAACGTAATGTGTAGCTGCAGTTCTTAAAGTGGGGGATGAGTGAGGGGCTAGCTCGGCGAGGAAGAGGGGGTGGTGAAGAACCTCAATGAAACAATCAAAATATTCATTTGCTGCGAAGTAAAACATTCATTATTTTAAACTTGCTAAACACGTAGCGGGTCTAGTTTACATTACGTGACCTGTCAAAAATAATTAAAAATTATTAGAAACCATACAAAAACACGTGCATTTTCAAATACTAATGACCAATTTGCTGGTTTTTCACTAAATTTGGTTTAATTAAATTCCAAAACCTGGAACTACTTATTACTGAAATGTCACGCGACGTAGATCGCGGATGAATATACAAAGCGCTCTTGATACTATTAGAACAATAATCTCGCCTTGTATAATTTTTGACAGTTGGAAAAGCTTTTGACACTATTTGAGACTGAACAATAACCTATTCCTTGCAGTATGAAATTGTAATTTAAATATCAATGCGCGTCACAACAATGAAGGCTCTCAAGTATTGTTCATAAACACACACAGAACATCTATAACCATTAAACACAGATTGTAAGTTTCGAACAGGTCATTGCCATAGCATAATTTGTAAAAAAGTAATGGCTGCATTCAGTTCAATCTTTCATTCCGACATTGTCGATCTTATTTCGCTGTTGATAATACGATAGAAGTTTTGTGGGTTATTGAGTGGAAACACATTCAACACTTAAAAGTTGAAAACTAATGCAGCAGACTCCAAAATAAAATGTTAATTAAAAACAGAGTTTTTGCAGATTTTATACATGTATGGTTTCTTCTTTAAAATAAAACCGTACTCTTTATCGAACAATAGTGTAACGTCAAGAACCATACGAATATAACAAACTTCACAGTAATTAAATGCCAAACGTACGAATTGGCACTGCTTCCTAATTGTGTTGTAATTGTTCTGTTAAATGATGTATCTTTTGCAATTGCTTGTTTAAATGTTTTCATTTAATACTCACTTTTTGTATTAACTATTTCGAACTCATTTACAAAACAAATCAATTGCCGAAATCACCTTCGTGCGTGCATGTGCAAGTTCTCATCGACATTGATATATATGAGTATGTTCGACATGACAAAGTCTTTATCGTAGGGGTCTTGCTACGAAAGGGCTTTATACACCATAATCGTAGATGTATTGCTAGGCTATGCTGCGGTCCCATGCAGTTAGTGTTAAACCCATCTTTGATTATTTTGCCTTGTAGTAAAATGTTCCGCCTAGTAACCTATAATGGAATCACAACAGTATTTTCAGACATGGACCAAATCTATCATTTTATCTTAGTAGTAAAACGTTACGACTACTAAACTAAGTAGATACCTCAACATTATTTTCGCCTTGGCAGTATTTATGCCTCAACACTATATGTTCACTCATGGACCGGTTACATTATTTTGTTTTAGTATTAAAATAATACGATTATTAACCTAAGTTGAAATCTCAACACTATTTTCGCCTCAGCACAGTTTATGAATTAACACTATTTCCGCTCGCGCACCCGTTCGATTACTTTGACTTAGTAGTAAAACATTTCGAATACTAACCTAAGTTGAAACTTCAACACTATTTTTGCCTCTGCACTATTTATGCCTCAAGACTATATGTTCGCTCATGCACCCGTTTGATTGTATTGTCTTAGTAGTAATACAATTTGACTACTAACTTAAGTTGAATCCTCAACCCCTATTTTCGCCTCTGTACTATTTGTCTCAACACAATTTCTGTTCATGCACGCGTTCGATTACTTTGACTTAGTAGTAAAACATTTCGACTACTAACCTAAGTTGAAACTTAAACACCATTTTTGCTTCAGCACTATTTATGCCTCAAGACTTCTTACAGTTTAAAAAAGCGGTAATTCTTACAATTAAAAAGTCGATAATACAGTTAAAAGTCGATAATACAGTTAAAAAAGTCGATAAAACAGTTTACGAGTTCATAAATACATCGCGCAAGCGCAATGAGTAAAGCGGGCGACGCCACTCGTGGAGGGCAGCGTAACCTTATTACAGATTCCGCGCAGCCAACTCCATGACGTCACCAATGCACCATTTATATTGCGTAATAATCGGAAATTTAAACAAAAGTTCATATCAGTGAACAAATTTAACACTGTACTACTTACCCCGGATATCCGAACGTTCTGCGGGGTTGAGCTAAAGTTGGCCTCTATCAAGGTCCACCAGGGCTCCATCCCGGAGGGATTAAAGATGGTGACTCGTTCATCTCGGGTCGTCTAGGGTCGTGGGGTACGGCTCGCCGAAGGTTGCTGATTACCTACCTATGCAGGGAATGGGCAGGAATACCAGGTATAAGGCAACAAACAAAGACAATTAGGCAAAGGAAATCTACATAGATAAGATAAGCACGATACGATACCTCAAGCGACCACTTCACGTTTTAGAGCATCTAACCAAAACCTCTACCACTTTTCCCCACTCTTTGTCTTTTTCCACGTCGGCGCGAAGTATTTGTCCAATCCTCTCGCGTCGCGCGATCTGCGCAAACGCACTGTGACGTACGGAACTACGCGCCTAGTCTTTTAAAATTCCGCGCACCGCGTCTTTTGAAAATATGGCGCGAAACCTCCGTACCTCAAACTTAACCTAATACATGTTAAAGTGCCAATTTGATTGGCACGTAACAGACTATAGGTTCGCTCATGCATCCGTTTGATTGTTTTGTCTTAATTAGTATTGCAATTCGATTACTAACTTAAGCTGCATCCTCAACCCTATTTTTGCCTAAGCACTATTTATGTCTCAACACAATTTCCGCTCATGCACACATTCGATCATTTTGTCTTAGTAGTAAAACATTTCAACAACTAACCTAAGTTAAAACCACAACACTATTTTCGCCTCAGCACTATTTATGCCTTAAAACTATGCTCACTGATGCAACCGTTTAATTATTTGTCTTAGTAGTAAAACGTTTCGACTAATAACCTAAGTTGAAACCTCAACACTCTTTTCGCCTCAGCAGTTTTTAGGTCTCAACACTTTTTCTGCTCATGCACCTGTTCGGTTATTTGTCTTAGTAGTAAACATTTTGACTATAACCCAAGTTGAAACCACAACACTATTTTTGCCTCGGCACTATTTATGTCTCCAGACTATGTTTGCTCACGCACCCGTTCGATTATATTGTTTTAGTATTAAAACAATTCGACTACTAACCTAAGTTGAAACCTCAACAACACTATTTTTGCCTCAGTACTATTTATTCTTACACACTATGTCCGCTCATGCACACATTCGATTATTTGTCTTAGTAGTAAAACATTTCGACTACTAACCTAAGTTGAAACCTCAACACTATTTTCGCGTTAGCACTATTTATTCCTCAAGACTATATGGTCGCTCATGCACCCGTTTGATTGTTTTTCATAGTAGTAAAACATTTCGACTACTAACCTAAGTTGAAACCTCAACAACACTATTTTTGCCTCAGCACTATGTCCACTCATGCACACATTCGGTTATTTGTCTTAGGCCTGCTTTTATAGTTGTCGTTTAAACTTCAGTTTAGTTAACCTTGGTTTGTTGTTGATCCAAAGTTTAAACTAGTATCCGGTTTTATGGTCATTTTACACATCGAGTTTAACTAAACTTAAGATTTGGTAATGTTGGCAACAGATTTACATGAATTTGACATAAATTGTTAACTTCGCTTATACAAATTGTAGGTTATGTGCAGTCTATGGTTATGTGATGTGATGTAAATTAATATTAATTTTTCTCTATTTTTCTTTCAAAACGTGTTCCGTAATAATTAACAGTTATGGATGATTTAAAAAGAGCAGCAAACTTTACAACAAGTGAAATGAACTTGTTAGTAAGCTTGGTTAATAAGTATAAGTCTATAATCGAGTGTAAAAAGACAGATGCTATAAGCTGGAAAAACAAGGATAAAACCTGGGGCCAAATTACAATAGAGTTTAATAGTGCGCATGGAGGAGTTCCACGTAGTGTAAAAAACTTACGTGGAAAGTATGAAAACATAAAAAAAAGTGCAAAGAAAAAATTTGCAAAGGAAAAAGGAGAGATGTATAAAACGGGAGGTGGAACTCCAGCTGTTATTAATATTTCTGATATTGATTTACAAATCAAAGAATTGATAGGAATTCAAGTCGATGGTCATGTAAATGTTTACGACAGTGATGTTGTGACTGAAGAAGTGGTGACGGAACTAAATTTACATGATTATACAATAAACCCAGCCGATGAAATTTGTGATGATGGTAAGTATTATATGAAATTTACTCTAACTTATTTCCATAAAAAATATGATTAAACTGGAAATTATTGTATGTACATAACATTTATTTGTACGTTTGTGCTTCGAATTTATGTAAATCATTTTTGGTTTTCATATTTGATATATATATATATATAATAATAATAATAATAATAAATTATATATACATATATATACATATATATATATATATATATATATATATATATATATATATTGTTTACATACCTATATGTCTGATGGACCAAATGAAGAAAGTCATGTACATTCTGAGACAGCAGGTGCAAGTTCAGCTGCATCAGTAACCTCGATTAAAAGAAAAATTACTGACACATTCTCAGGAACAAATCACTCAAGTATGTTTATATATTACACGATTTGTTATGTAAATGAATGCTATCTTGTTACTAGATTGTAATTCTCTTGGAAAGAAAAAGTTGCGCAGTGATTTAACCGCAGACTGCAGAATGAAGATAAGCCTTCTAGCAGAGGCTCGTTTGCAGTTAATACAACTTCAATGTGAAGCTGTACAAAAAGAGTTGGAAGCAGAACAAGTGGAACAATCACTGAAAATTCAATGTCAAAAGGAACAACACCAGCTCATTATGAAAAAATTAAAATTAGAAGTACAACTGCTGAAAAAACAACTAAATCAATAAATTTTTAACTTAGAACATTTAATTTTTTTTAATCTGAAAAAGCCTTTAATTTTATAATAAATATGCATTGATTTTTAATGATTCTTGGAATTTGTACTGCTAAGAAACCCAATAAATCACATTAATTTAGTAACTATTACTACAATGATTAGTATAGGTTCTTCGATAAAACAAGTACGGAACTCCATTACTTTGCGGTTTGGGAACATTTTCTTCTTGCACAAGTTTTACAGTCGAACCATCATACCGTAACCAACTCGCATAACCCACATGATATGCATCTTTGCCTTCGTGGTAAACTATAGAAAATAATTTATACTGCTTCTCTTTAGCAGTGTAATTTGTCTTTGACGAAAGCAATTTAGAATCAATTTTTAAATCTATTAGAAATTCCACCAACTTAATTATTTTACTACAACCATTTAATTTGTATTCAAAGTATTGGAGATGAAGCACAAGTACAAGTGGAAGTTCTTGTAATGTAACTTGTTCCCATGCTTCAACTTCCTCGTTTGTCTTGGTCATGAAATAGTGGTTAGTTTTTAATATATCAGGTTATCATAAAGTAAGGGATATATTTTAAATTATGATAACTTTTTAACAAATTAAGTTAATAACAAGAAATAAATGAAATCTAATTGCTTATGAAATGGGATTTAGTATGCCCAAAACAGTTTACGGCAATTGCTCAATATGACCTCCATTTTGTTGTTGTAAGATCACCATCCTTACCTCTAAATTGTACACAGCATTTCGTAACATTTCTGGTTGAATTGTACCAATTTGCTCCGTAATACTGTCTTTTAATTCTTGTAGCGTAGTTGGTTGTCTTCTAAACACTAAACTTTCTAAATAACCCCACAGCCAGTAATCCGCTGGGTTTAGATCAGGTGATCTTGGTGGCCATGAATTTACGAAATGTCTGCTTAACACGCGATCTTGAAAAACGTTGGTTAACAATTCTTTGACTGGTCGAAAAATGTGCGGGGGTGCTCCATCCTGCATAAAAATGATGTTTTCAATTCCGTAGTGCTCGTTTTGCAGCTGTGGAATAACATAATTTTGTAACATTTGCAAGTATCGTTCACCATTTACAGTTACAGATACGGCTTGTCCATTCTGCATTTCCTCGTGAAATACGGGCCAATAATAAAATCAGCTGTAAACCGCACCAAACGGTGACTTTCTTGTCATGAAGACCTTTTGAACGATTTGTTGCGGATTTTCTGCAGACCAGATTCTACAGTTTTGAGTATTGACTCCACCATTCAGAGTAAAATGTGCCTCATCTGTCTATAAAATACGGGATAACCATTCGGGTTCAATTTCCATCTGAGCCATTACTCGCAAAGAAAAATCGTACCTAGTAGCCAAATCTGCGTCCTTTAATTCGAACAGCATTTTCAGTTTATATGGATACATGTTTAGAATTTTGCGTAAAATTTTCCAAACCGTGGTATCGACATTTGCAATCGCTTGGATATCGCATTTGCACTGCTGATTGCGAGTGAATTGCTTCTGGCTATGTCTTGATTTTCATGAAGAACCTCTGCAACTTGGACATCACTAATTATTGGTCTTCCTGATCTTGGTAAGTCAGTTACAGACCCTGTTCTTTCAAATTTTTGTATCAAATTGCGATGCGCTTTCATTTGACAGGGTCCCGCTCTCAAACCCATTCTCGTGCGAAATCTTCGTAATCCAGCGGTGTAATTTCTGCCGGATTCATAATAGCACTGAACTAAACCAATTCTTGTTTGTAAATCCATGTTATTACAGTTGAGTCGTTTGAACTCAACGTTTACTTGAGTTTTAATTTCAAAATAAAACTTCAAATTGAATAATTTCGTTTTGACACTAGTGTCAACAATTGTTATGACAACGCTTTTGTTTCTCATAGATACGGTAAAATCCCATTCATTAAGCAACTAGATTTCGTTTATTTTATGTTACTAACTTAATTTATTAAAAAGTTGTAATGATTTAAAATATATCCCTTACTTTATGATAACCTAGTATAACAATAAGTATGTAATTGTTAAATTAGTATAAGACTAATATTACTAATGTAAGAACAGACATTTGTCACAAAGATCATACTTTATTTCAATTGGAGTTTAAGTAAGAAAAAGTTACAATAATGCAAAGTATTCATTAATTAAGTTTTGACGAACTAAATTTCCACTGTTGTCGTCTTCAGCATCGATAACATCAACTTCATCCATGTCAATTTGCTGAATTTCAGTTGGTTCATCATCATTTTGATCTATCGCAATGTTATGCAACACTGCGGTTGCTACAATTAGAGCTAATGCATTATCTAATTGCAGACGTATTCCAAGTGATAGAATTGGAAATCTCCGCTTCCATACACCATATTTTCGTTCTACAATATTTCTCGTGCGAATATGACTCTCATTATATAAGTTTTCTGCCCTTGTTGTTAGGTTTCTAACGGGTGTCATTAAATACTGCTTAAGAGCATATCCAGAATCTCCGACAAGGAAGCTATTTTTATATACCCCTTCTTCCAGTTCTGTTTTTAATCGGCAATTGTTAAATATTCTGCTATCATGAGCCGAGCCTGGCCATCGTGCAACAATATTCGAAAAACGCAGCTGTGGATCAGCAACTGACTGCACATTGATCGAAAAGTAGCCCTTCCGGTTCCTGTATACTTCTCCTTGTTCCAGAACTAAAAACAATTTATAAGTGTCAATAGTTTAACATGCGTATTAATAAGTATTTATAATAAATGCATTTATTAAAAATGGCAAGGGTTACCTGGACATTGTACCCTAATATGCGTACAATCAATTGCCCCTATTACACGAGGAAATCTTGCAATTTTGTAAAATTTTGCTTGAGTATCCCTAATAGAAATTTCCTCACTTGGCAAAGTAATATATTGTCGTTCTAACGATGCAATTGCTCGTGTTACATTTCTTATTATTCTGCACGCAGTTGATTTATGGACCCCTCCAAAATCTGCAACAGCAATTTCCATATTGCCGCTTGCATAGAATCTTAACGCAATTAAAAGTTGTTGCCCAGAGTTTAGTGCTTGATTCCTAAAAAAAATTAATTTAGTAAACGTTTTAATCTGCATTTGGCATAATTAAATATTTATATAACTGTAGGCCAGTAGTACTAATCAATCTTACCAATTTGTTGGATGTGCAATTATATCATGAATATGATGTAGCAGCTGCATTGCACTTTCTTTTGATATGCGAAATCTATCCAAAAATTCACGATCATTCCACTCTTCAAAATGATTAGGCCTGTTTCTGAATTTTCTGGGATTTCGTGGCATTTCAATGGCACCCATAATCTCTTCTTCGTCATCTGAAAATGCTATTTCAAAATCTTCAAACACATCATCCATCACGAATTGCAGAATAGCCAAACGCTCTTAAAACAAGCACAGTAAATAAATTGAATGGATTCAAGCCAACAAAAATTATAGGTTAAACGCAAAACCTCAGTTTAAACCGTACCTAAAGTACCGATTACGGTTTAAAGTAGTTTAAACCTAAGTTTAGATTTAACCGTTACTTATAAAACGACACATTCTCTTAATCTAAAGTTTAAATAATAAACTTTAGTTTAAACTGATACTATAAAACCGGCCCTTAGTAGTAAAACAATTTCGACAACTAACCTAAGTTGAAACCTCAACATTATTTTCGCGTCAACAGTATTTAGGTCTCAAGACTTTTCCGCTCATACACTCATTCGATTATTTTGTCTTAGTAGTAAAACAATTCGACTACTAACCTAAGTTGAAACCTCAACACTATTTTTGCCTCAGCACTATTTATTCTTACACACTATGTCCGTTCATGCACCCATTCGGTTATTTGTCTTAGTAGTAAAACAATTTCGACTATTAACCTAAGTTGAAACCTAAACACTATTTTCGCGTCAGCAGTATTTAGGTCTCAACACTTTTTCCGCTCTTGCACCCGTTCGATTATTTTGTCTTAGTAGTAAAACAATTTCGACTACTAACCTAAGTTGAAACCTTAACACTATTTTCGCGTCAGCAGTATTTAGGATCTCAACACTTTTTCCGCTCATGCATTCGATCGATTATTTTGCCTTAGTAGTAAAACAATTCGACTACTAACCTAAGTTGAAACCTCAGCACTATTTATTTCTACACACTATATCCGCTCATGCACCCATTCGGTTATTTGTTTTGTTAGTAAAACAATTCGACTACTAACCTAAGTTGAAACCTCAACACTATTTTCGCGTTAGCACTATTTTTCCTCAACCATATGTTTGCTCATGCACACGTTTGATTATTTTTATTAGTAGTAAAACATTTCGACTACTAACCTAAGTTGAAACCACGATACTATTTTCACCTCTGCACTATTTACGTCTCAAACTATGTTCGCTCATGCACGCGTTCGATTATTTTGTTTTAGTATTAAAACATTTCGACTACTAACCTAAGTTGAAACCTCAACACTAGTTTCGAGTTAGCACTATTTTTTTTTTTGACTATATGTTAGCTCATACACTTATTTGATTGTTTTTCTTAGTAGTAAAACACTTTGACTTCACGTTGTCTTAGTAATAAAACATTTCGACTACTAACCTAAGTTGTAACCTCAACACTATTTTTGCCGCAGCACTATTTATGCCTCAACACTATTTCTGTTATGTACCCGTTCGATGATTTTGTCTTAGTAGTAAAACATTTCGACTACTACCGAAAGTCGAAACCTCAACACTATTTTCGCCTCAGCACTATTTGTGCGTACACACTATGTCCGCTCATGCACCTGTTCGGTTATTTGCTTTAGTAATAAAACTTTTCGACTACTAACCCAAGCTGGAACCTCAACACTGTGTTCTCCTCAGCACTATTTATGCCTCAAGACTATATGTTCGCCCATGTACTCGTGCGATCTTTTGTCTTAGTAGTAAAACATTTGAACTACTTACCTAAGTTAAAACTTCAATACTGTTTTCGCCTCAGCAATATTTAATTTCTGCTTATGCACTCGTTTGATTGTTTTTCTTAGTGGTAAAACATTTCGATTATTAACCTAAGTTGAAACCACAACACTATTTTCGCCTTAGCACTATTTATGCCTCAAGACTATGTTCACTCATGCACCCGTTCGATTATTTGTCTTGGTAGTAAAACATTTCGACTACTAACCTAAGTTGACACCTCAACCTTATTTTCGCCTCAGCAGTATTTAGGTCTCAACACTATGTCCGCTCATGCACCCGTTCGATTATTTTGTAATAAAACCTTTTGACTACTAACCTAAGTTGAAACATCAGCACTGTTTATACCGCAACACTATTTTCGCTCCTACACCCGTTTGATTATTTTGTCTTAATAGTAAAACATTAAGTTGAAACCTCTATTTTCGCCTCAGCATTATTTATACCTCAACACTATTTCCACTCATGCACACGTTCGATTATCTCGTATAGTAGTATTTATTTAGGAAGTGCCCGTACTTCATCATGCGCACACAGCTAAAATGGTGTCAGCATATCTGTGGCATAGATAATTTGCTATTAACTGTCAGTTGGTATCTGCGACTTTGATATTCTATATTTATTTCTTACGCTTTCATATTTTTCTTTCAGTTTCTTTGTGTTTTATGCTTTGCTTATTCGCATATTCGCCATGTAAATTTAAACCACCAACAAAATAAAACTTGATTTTAGAATATTTACTCTATGGAGTTTGATAAAAATGATTAAATCCGCTACGCCACTGAATTTCAAGGTTTGCGCATATGTCAAATGACGTACAGGCTCTTCTTAAATAAATTCTGCTCTTACCTGAAGCTCGGAATAATATTGAGGCAACTATTAAAAGAATAACATAATCTCTTCTAATTATTATAGAAACCTAACCCCGCCGCACCTTCAGTGTGTTTATATTGTTTCGTTGAGTCAGCATCGAATAATGTTAGTACAACTACTAATATAACCTTATTGATACCCTCAGCAACAAATAATGTTAGTGAAGTAATATTCAACAACGTTTTGTCTAATCATTTTGCACATCCTTGTTATTCTTATGCACTAACATCTCAGAATGGGACAATAAATAATTATGCAATATGCTTTAATCCTTCACAAAATAAAAATAGAATTTGTAGTGTGATCCCTTTTACCGCACGCCAATGATTAGTTTAGTGGAACACACTCCTAACCTCCTAATAAGTAGTATGTGTTATGCCGTGTAGAGGAATTGTTGTATCCTTCCTCGTTCATGTATTATGCATTGTTTTGATTGTTAAGTCCTTAATATACGTAGTTTACTGTGTACCTTTGCTTTATATTAAAACCCTGAGATTAAAATACAAATACATATATTGTGTACAACGAGTATTATTAGTAATTATAACAAAAACCGTCCCTCGTCCCGTTAAAAATTTAATTCTTATAATAAAAATGGTAATGAGCAATAATAGTAACCGAAAACGTAAGTATTTAATAGTTTAAATATATTAATGACAAAACCGAAACTCGAGTATTTTTTATCAGGGTGGAACTCAGTGGAGTGTATTTGTGATATAAGTAAAACGATCAAAAGAACTGTTGTACTCCTAACACATTCTTAGAAAGGGTTAAGCAAAAAAATTTTTGGCACTACATATTCCAATCTTGTGTTAGTTGTATTCAAAGCAGATTATCAAAAATAACTATCCAAATGTGTTTCGTCCTT
The DNA here is from genome assembly GCA_036346225.1 of Platerodrilus igneus. Taxonomy (NCBI): domain Eukaryota; kingdom Metazoa; phylum Arthropoda; class Insecta; order Coleoptera; family Lycidae; genus Platerodrilus; species Platerodrilus igneus. The sequence continues at coordinate 7,612,517 of JARFIW010000244.1, forward strand.
TTATTATATCACAATTAATGCCTTAAAAATAATTAAAGCAAAATTAAAATAACACCTAATCGGGTTACATAACCTCAAAATTGGGTACTAAAATCTCGTTTTTACGCAGAAATCGTAAAAACCCGCATTTTTTCTTCTGTTGATTTGTTATTTTAGACGTATTTGAAAGTATTTACCTCAAGGTAGAAGTCTCTAGCTGAGGTCGCGTAATGTAAACCGTGACCCACATAGCTCCATATTTTCAATTTCAATCAGTTTATTGGTTTAGATTAATGGTATTCAACCTGTGTTCTGTGGAATCTTGGGGTCCACGGAACATTATAAGGTGCTCCATGACGCTTTTTAGTTATTTACCCGCACTAGTGTACCGCTGGCGTTACTTTTGGTGGGATTGAAAAACATATATTATTGTGCACAAAGTGGTAGAGTGGTCGGGGCTGGTCTACTGCACGCGAAGGGAGACAAGGCATCACTGTTGTGATGTTATTTGCCTTGTAGCGTGCATCTCGATTTATTGCCTCGAGATTGAATACAACTTTTACCGATTAACTGCTACTAAAGATAAACAACTAAAATTAATATTTATAAAAGTTATTTGTGAGATGCATTACTAACTGATCTTCAAAGAAAAAGTATCTTAATTTTTCAAATTAGGCGTAATTTTATATCTTTTGTTTCTTGTTTTGTTTTTTCTATAATACCAAAGGGTAATAAAAAATTATGCTTTATCAAAACAGAAAAACCTGAACGAAATCGTAATTTTTTTTAATTCAGAATGAAAATTGATATTCTGAATGGATAAATAGCCGTTTGAATTATAATAGAATTTTAACTTTTGTCGCAAATTACAATTACATAAAATTTGGCTCAGGTACAATTTCGAAAAAAATATTTTGTTACGTCTAATTACATCCTGCCGAATGGTTTTTGTTTATTTTAAGATTTCGTATAAATACTCCCGCGCTTTCGTTTCAATATTCTGTACTACGTCATAAGAAATGCCACTGACTGTACCTGCTAATTAAACCTATCGATCTATTCCTTTAAAGCGCTATTACGCATGCTGATGGCCGGAGTGCGCCTCGATGGTCATCTGCTGGTGATCAGGAAAGTCAAGTAAGTAATGTATTTTACTATTACTCATAAACGATTCTAATTCCCTTTTTTTATTGTACGTAATACTGACAAAGAAATCGTTCGGGATAATTTGTCTTATTTAATTAATATTTTTATCGCGGGTGGAATTTAATTTTCATTATTTTATTTGTTTATATCACCTGTTTCTCTTATACAAAAAATAGCTTATAAATAAAATTTATATCAGAATGCCGCCTGCTTCTATTAAATAAGAAAATTTATTACATCCTGACTCACACCACTCTCCAGCTAGCTCGGTTTATCTAAATTGCTTTACTGGTTTTTATGTACGTTTCCCCTTTTTTCAACATAACAATTTTCTATAAAAAGGATGTTTTTTATAATTTATGAATTATTATTTATTTATTATTTTATAGGAATTTGTTTCCAAAAATATAATGGATAAATGGTTGAAGACCGGAATATTAAAAGATATTTATAATGAAGAAATTATGGAAATCGAAAATAATGTTTCAAATCAAATCATTTTTTAACCTTTGACTTATGGACTTCTATCCTTAACAAAAGAACGTAACACCGACAAGGAAATCCCTTGACAGAAAATATTCATAAAAAATGCAAATATGATGACTCTTACTTTAACAACAGATTTTATTGGACTGGCAATGAAAATGAACCAAATGAATTGTGTATTGAATGTGAAAAGTAAGTGACCAATAGTAGTGTAAATCCAGCAACATTACAGACATTTAAAGTCAATGCATTCACAATTAAAAGACAAAAACATTGAATATTTGAAACGAAAATGGGATGAGCTTAAAAAAGAGTGCAGAAATTTGCAAAATATATGTTGAATGATGACATTGGAAGCTTCCTACCACGTTAGTTACCGAATTGTAAAGCCGGAGACGCTTACATGATTGGAGAAAATTAATCAATCCTCGTGCTAAAGATTTAATTATGTGTAAAATTTGGGGAAAAATTTGTAAAAGAGATAGTGTGTCACTTTCTGATAAACCTGTTGCTAGACGTTGCTACGTACAATGACGTAGTCAGAAGAAAACATTATACCTGGTTAACTACCAATGCGGATAGGGGTGGGGTTCCTAGCAACACAAACATAATACATCGCCAACGATTTTTTATTTACAATAAAAAAAAATAAATACATAATTCGGTACAAACAAGAGAATGCAATAAAATAAGCGTTATCATTTCAACCCCAACAATTATATTATATGGACAAATTGGATAGTGGATCCATGAAGTGCGCATTTTGCGGCTTACATGTAATAAAACTCAGTAAAAAAAGGAAAATTAATGCTTAAAAATTTACAATCGCAAGTATGTTAAATTTAGGTATTAAATGTAAATCTACTCCCTAGCAAGTTGTAATTATTATATTTACCTACCGCGTGAGGGTATCCAATTAACAATAAATAATAAATGACAGGACCTCTAGCACTATCGTACCCTCACGTTTCGGGACGTTGCCTCGCAAGCTGCAGCAGTCGGTGAGAGGGGGGTTCATTAAACAAACACACTGAGACGAAATTCCGATTGTTTTATTAAATGGGCTACTAACTAAAACTTCAACTAATTACATATGCACAACAAAATATACATAAATAACATTATTTACAATAGGGCGCCACCATGGGAATTAAACGCCCATGGACCAATCGCGTAATAGCTCTCGTCGCACTTTGTTCGTGGGCGATGAACCAAGATTGCAGGACAGAAAATAAGTCACTTCACAGGGCTAATCTTTAAAGTCTCCGGCTAGCACAAACACAACTTAACTAAACTAAACTAAGATCCTTATTTTATGAATATTAATAACAGTTCTGGGTGAAACCACCCAATACAATAATTAATTAATTCTACCGTCGTCTACTTAATTTGCTTATGGCGACGACCCTCCTTTAACCACGGGGTCATCAACACCAGGAAAAATACGACCTTCTCAAGGGTCAAATAATAATAGAAGACCCTTCTAAAACGATGCGGTCTCCAAAAATAATAATCTAACGGATCAATTTACTTGAACTGAGCTTTAAACCGGAGTTGTATTTTATGGAAGTCGACAAATACTGTATTTAAACAAATAACTGACTTATGCTGCATAACACAGCCTTGAGTTCATGGTAATACCACGTATACTAATTACTTACTCAGAGAAATAATTAACTTAGAACATAACGGCACGCACTTGACTTCAGAGAAATAAAACACTTCACTCAATCTGGCAAATAACAGCCAGCGTTAACCTCTAACGCGTCTGGAAATAAACAACCCCGATTCCCACCGGCAGGCATCCTTATATACATTTAAGTTAATTGAAAAATAACCCCTTTCTTGGCTCTCATACTCGACTTAGGATACGCCGGTCGTAAATCTTTAAGATTAATTAAACTGCCAATTGCACTAAGATAGCCACACAAGTAGATCTCGGAACTAAGTTTAGTTGAGTACTCCGCTAATTGAAAAATTCCTTCCGACCACCCCGACATAAATAGGGTCCTAGAACATGATTGACATCTAATCATAGATAGCAACTAATCTGACATGTTAGTGCCTTTGAAGTAAGGTGCCTTTAGAAAAATTAATTAACTCTTGGATTATATCTTCCTGGAACTTCGCTCTTGGGTGATCTTGCAGCCGCTTAACAATTGCAGACATATTTATGCTACAAGACCTTCATTCTAATAATTAGAATGCTAAAATTAAACTAGAAAATAACTATTTTTAGAAATAATAGAACTATTAGAGCGTATTAAAGCAGTATGTTACAAAGTATGTTCAATTTTGAAGTATTAAAGGTAAATTTATGTTTTCCATCTAGTACAGGTGTTAAACTTGAGCATTAAATGCAGCTCACGTTGTAGCAAGAATTAACGATGTATACCCAGAAGCACCAGCACAACCAGCTGTTCAACTAGTATGGTGGACTGGTTTTACACCTTCCACCGTTGATAAATAAAAATCCTTGACATGCATAACAGAACACAAGGCACATACTTCTCTGCGTCAGTATACTTAATTTGCCAACCGCGGGTGGGTGTGGGGGACAGCATTACAATGTAGCTACCATTGTAACTACAGCAACTGGTCCACGACAACGAACAGGTGGGCTACAACCAGAAAGAACGCCTTTGGCCTACATAAAAAAGCAATACAGGCAAGACATCTCTAATTGGCAGAACAACAATAAACGTGCATTGCTTTTAAAGTGATAGAACGAGTAATGTAGAACATATTTCGTCGCATGGGCTGCAGAATCAAATTCAGAATGAATTTAAATGACACCAATTCGAAATCCAAACATCCGTGTTATCGAAATGCGATTCAAGCTGGAAAACACGGTTTTACCAGAGAATACTGCGCGACCTTATTTTAAGAAGTCGTTACTTTGTCACAATAGAGAAAACCCATTATACCTAAAAACAGGCTATGAACTATTTAATTATAGCATAATAAACTTTATGTTTCAAAGCAAATAGATTTAAATTGAGGAATTATTTGAAAGCGTATTTATTGCAGAAAAATAAAATATACTGGATGTAAACTAATTAATTGTAGCCTAAACTTGTCGTTTTTAAAACAAAAGGGATTTGAGTTGAAAATTATTGGACCTCGCATTGATTATTAACCGGTAAAAATGTACGGGATGTTCAAAATAAATGTAACAACGTATTAAAGATCTATCAGATTTTTGTGAGAACGATTATTACGTTTAAAAAATCTTCACATAGATTTACATTACAATTAGACGAATCTACCGATGTTGCTGGTTTGGCAGTAGTGGTTGTTCTTGTATGTTATATTTTTGCCTCAACTGTTTACGAGGATTTACTCATGTGTACACCTCTTCCAAGTAAGACTACACACAAACAAATTTTTGAAATGATCGATGCCTATATGAAAAAGCATAAATTATCTTGAAATTCATGCTTCCATATTTGCACCGATGGTGCAATTTTGTTGCCTGGTAAATAAAGGTAGAATATCGCGAATAAAAGCAATATAGTTCAAGCAATTTAAAATCCGATGTATGTCATCAATATTTATGATGTCAACGTAAATTGGATATGTAAATTGTAAGGTACCGTAAAACGCTTTTCGATGCGAATGCAAATCTATGCATTTTTGATAAAATTTGCTGTAAATAGCATAAAACGAGCTTTACGCATTTTGCATAAATATAAATAATTTTGTGTAATTACTATAAAACCCAAACTCTTTTGCATTAAGAAGCAATCAAAGTTTAAATTAATTAACCCGTGAATTGTAGCAATTGATTCTAAATAAAGAACTTTCTGGGATAGGAGTCATCGGTATTTAAAACTAAGTATAAACTCATTAAATAAACATTTTCATTCTAAGAAATAGCTTGAACATTGAAAAAACTTACAAAATCCTTGGAGTAATCGATTATCTTTTGCATTAGTATGCGACACCGCAAAAATAGTATATGAGAAACAAGGATAGAGAACGTATCACGGATACCTAAAACAGATAAGAAGGTAATAAAACGTCGAAATTTTATATGCTAATTGGGTATTCCGGGACATCTTACATCATAATGTTCGAGATAACTGGTGAAATTCTGGAAAAGAGACAATTTGTATATAAAGGAGCGCTTATCGTTTCGAAGGAAATTTATTTATTAAATTTGATCCGATGCAGTTGGTGCTTAAGGTGGTATATATTCTACATTATTATTTGCTATTCCTTTGGTTGAATATGAATATTAGTTCTTTATTTAAAAGAAAGTTGAGGGTACATGTATGTATTCAGAAAGTCTACTATTGATTTATTTGATTTTCATTATCTTATTTTCTCTAATAACCTGATATTTTAGTCTTGTAATATTTCTTATTTGTATATCTGTAATTAAGACTTAATATTTTGAATTAATTGTTTATATATCCTTGGATATAAAGAAAATAGTCATATGTCTACTGATGCTGCCCTGAAATACCATGTTGATTTTAGATTCTTTTAGTATCAAGTTTGATAGTTGTAATTGGCTTATGGATTTTGTTATTTAAGGTGGATTATCTAGTGACTGTTGTTAAGTTAATACTTGTTTCTGTTCCGTGTTTATAACCACTTGAATGTAGAAGTGGGAATTATCTGATTTCACATAAATCATCCATTGTTGGGAGTTATCTGCTTCACATGAAGTTATTGGGAAATTGTTCTACATAAGATAATTTCTTTGCCTAAAGTTAAACTGGTTTTATTATTATTGAGAAGTTGAGATTGCAACGACACATGTGGCCGCAAGTGTGTTCTTTGCTTGTGTATGACGTTTCTCTTAATCCTGATTTTTATGATTTTGTCTTAGGGATTGAATGTTGGTGGTTTTGTGTATTGTTTATCTGCTGTGGCGTTTTCAAGACATGTCCATATGGGCACTTATGTTTGCAGTATTCCTACGATGGAGATTCAATAGTCTTGATTTCCAGTGCAGATTTGTTCCAAGTCATACAAGTTATTTGAGACATGAACGCTATGGTTCATGATACTAAGTATCACTTCAGTGGTAATGTACTTAAATATGTTGTTGCCATTATATTGGCCGTTAGTTCTTTTTGTTAATCATGCACGTTAATATTATTTGTTTTGGGATTTAAAATAGAATTGAATATATAGTTTATTTTAATGTTAAAAATAGCTTATCAGGATATATACAAGGGTAACGCTTAAACTTTAAGCAATTGTTTCATGGCATAATTCAAAGTACATTTCAAGGTACAAAGTTCAAGTTTAATTGTGAAGGTGTAAAAGATTTTTTTTATTTACTTTGATACATACAATAATTTGTGGTAAGTTGTAATTTACGAAAGAAAATGTTAATAGAAATTATTCCATAGATATCGAAGTTAAGTTCACTACACTTTATTTATCAAATATTTGTCGCGGGTAAATTTACTATTATATATATATATATATATATATATATATGTATATATATATATAAGTTGTGTTATGAGTGAATGAAGTGTTAAATTCTTAAATTTGGAATTTGCTCAAAATAGGCGGGATTCCCATAATAAAATAAAGATGCACCGGCTAATTACTGTGGTGCAAGGTGGATTCCGATAGATATAAGTAAAGCAAATAAAAAACTTCAGAAAATGCAACAATTTACTATGTGCAATTTCAAGCTAACACTTACCTTAAAAGGTTTTCTATCACTGTTAAGTTTATTGACGCCAAATCGTATATCACAGCAATTCCTTTGATATTATTCCTACACGGAAGACGGTTATTTTGCATGGGTCTCTCTTGCTTCGGTTTCTTAAATTTTTCTCATTATACTTTACCATTCTCTAAAATTTCTTAAAATATGTTGAAGTTTTGGTCCAATTGAATAAAATTGAAAAATAAAATTCCTCCAAACACAATTCCATCACATGTGTACCTGAATATCTTTTATCTAATTCCTAAATCAATTCAAATGAATTTCAACCTAAACTTAAACTCTTAACATGAAATAATTACAATAAAAATACAAATATACTTTTTTAAAAAACCTAAATTTCTTAACCTCAATCTCGCCAGGTATTGCTAAAAGAAATCCTAAAAAGACCCTAAATCTAATCCAGTAATACTTTCACTTCGTTTTTTCTGTTTCCCATATTATATAAGATAGCATGGATAAAACCTAATTTCTGGAAATGTCGTTAATAACAAACATAGAAAACAGGTAAATACCAGCTTTTTTGTAATCTGTTTATTGCCCATTCCAAAATACTTTAAAATTAATATACACTAATTTAGTCGCTAATTTAGTTCAATAAAACAATTACTTTCACTTTGATTAACATCTTAGTAGATAAATACAAAACATTGAAATTTTCAGTTCAGAAGTACAAAATTAATAAATCTAAATATAAAATTTTACTATTACTCACTATTCTAATTCCAAATATATTTTTATTTAGGAGGATTTTCAGAAACCACCAGTATTTCCATTTTTTGCTTGCTTTTCAACACTTTTTTCTTAACTCAATCATAAAATTACAAATTAATAGAGGGGCGAACTTTCCACGCCCTAGCCTCTTATGAAACGAATGCCGGTAAAGTACTTGTGGTGTCATTTCCCTTCTGTCTTCAGCAATATGAAATGAATACATTGTATTTTATTGAAATGATTAAATTATATGTGCAATCTGTTAAACGTCAGAATCTGTAATTTTAAATTGTATAAACGTGCTTAAAGTATGTAGGGTTTTTTCTATTGCGACTATGTCACATTTATCTTACTAAAATTTGTAGAAAGCGCTCCTATATTTGGGATAATTATGACATGATGCATACATTCCCAAACTTTCTTAAAATGACATGACCACACAAAATATTTACGGTTAGATGTATTGTTTATCTTTCTTTGGTTTTAAAATAATTTATGAACCTGAGTTACATTCATTCCCCCATGTATTAAACAGAAATAGAACTATGCTTTTGTCTTTTTTTTAATTTATGACCTGAATTTCTTTTAAAAGAATTATAAATGTCATGCTTAATGAACGCTACAATTCATGAAATCAAAATATACAGGGTACATCAATTAAGTTGTTCGTTTAAGATTAATTTTCCTCTTTGCATCTAGTTTCTATTTAACATAACGCCAAAGCATTACAGTTTTAAGGACAAAAGCTGAAGAATTAGCCTAAAGGTACCTTGGGCAGTAAAATTCCACTCCATCATGTGTATAGTATGATTTATGGTTTCTAAGCTTCAAGTGCTTGTGTTGTGTGTGCCACGACTGTAGTTGTACACATGCATAGTGTGTTACAATAAAGCAAATTGCAAGTACATTTACGCTTTACTCGCGTCGCCAGGTATGCATAACCCTGGACGTAATTTGTTCGTCTCCCAAATTTGATTTGATTGCATGGGTTGCTGCCACGCGTAAAGTCCACAAGTTAACAAACAAGCTAGGAGGTTATCTGATTTTTACTGGAAGTCAAGGCCCCTTCAGGTCAGAATGGTCGCCGGGTGGTTTTTTCTGCATGGACCCATTTTAGCAGCAAGTGAATGTGCCTGCACTGTGGTAAATCACGAGATTGTTTTTTTAGGTAGAGCGAAGGTTTAAGGACATGAGAGAAATCACTTCGCCAAACTAACGCACACACACCTTCGATCTTTTCAATTGCCGATAGTAAAGCCCTTTGCTTTAAAATACATCATCATGAACTGTAGTAACCACACCGTTCCATGCTTCTCGAGGCAGACCGTTTTAACCATATCTCATTCCTTTAGCCTGGGAATGCGAGCGTATGTGCTTTACATGCATCATGAGGTGGTTATGCTAGGATCTGTGAAGAAACTCTATTCACGAACTTTGCACTTAAATATTTAATTTAAGGATGGAAAAAATTTTGCCTAAATCTTAAATATTAAAATAAAATTTGGTGTAGCCAAAAGGCACAACAAACGTTTGTTTCTTGTTAATGAACAAAGCAAAAATACATCATTTGAAGCAATAGATAGTGATTTTGCACTTTTCTCGTAGGTGAATTGTATTAGTTTTGCTTTTGAAATTTTGTGGTATACAGTGATTTCAAAGACCTAAAATATCTAAAAAGTATTCTGTCAATTATAGTACCATTATTAACAACCTTTAGTATTTTATACTTGAAGCTTGTGTCTATTCTTCATTATTGTTTGTTTTGTAGATGTCACAAGCGCCAGTCAGTCTTTTAAATAAACCCGATTTAATTTGCAAAGCGTTAGTGGGAGCTGCAATGTCAATAACTGGAGGGCAAATGTACCTGCAACATCCAGATCTGCACGCAACTTGTTGCACACATTGTAAAGGCAATATTGAGAATATATGACATTCGATATTTTATGGATTTTAGCAATAAATAAGTTATATTATGTACTGTAATTTTGTAAACATATTTTATTCATAAAACAAAATATAGGGTTTTGTTATTGAAATAATTGTTAGTTGCAGAAAATAGGAAAGGTTTCAATCTTTAGGATTTGTCCTTTTATTCTACTTTCTTTGTTTTTAAATTGTACTGACACATGCACCTTAAATCAGAACTGCGAGAATGGTATAACGCATCTGCCTACTGTGAAAGTTGACACTAATCTGTCAGATAATGAAGTATGACAGTTTCGACTGCCTCTTCAGGCATCAGTATTTATGCGACAGACTACAATAATGTTTTACAGTGGTCAGGGGGCTGGTCGATAAGTTTTGTTTTGACCCTGGTTGGACATTGGAGTATAATGCTGTTCCTGCTTATATGAGAAACAATGTATAACAGCGACAACTATAAAACATCGTAGTTTGTAGCAGAAGTTTTTACGTCCAATTCCCTACCTTTATCACATGCCAAAATTGGCAATGCACATGTCTTAGATTTAGTTATAATTTATAAGGAAGTTCCCGCGTATTTTTTAAAATTAAAACTTGTCAACTTCCGTCATTCCGGACAGTCGTGTTTGTGCAAAAGAACACGTAGGTGCGGGTAGTGTCGAAAGCGGGCATTAAGCCACGAGACCTCAAGCCAAGAACATCTATCTGTGTTGTGTGTGTCTTTTCTCTTTTTAGGTGTGTAGGTTCCTTACTTTGCCTTATCGTTCCTCATACCTGTATCCTTATCGTTCCACCTAAGAGGAAATAGAGTTTTAGGATGGACGGGTTGGCAATTTGAAACTCAGCAATGGTGTAACCTAACCCACAAAACATGATGGACCCTGAGATTTAGCTACGAAATACCATCCACGTGAGTAATTTGTTTTACTTATACTGTGTATGTAAATTGACCTTAAATGTGCATGAAAATTTGACAATTGCATCATCCTTAAAACGTGGTGATGCGTTTATAGCATCTTTATCTAATTATGCACATGCTACTGTTATTTTTTATTACTCTGGATATAACTACTGTTTTTACATATTCTAAATTTGTGATACATTGTAACTAAGCAACCCATATTACTCCATATACTGAAAACTCATATTTGCTTCGATCTAGGCAACTACTTGTCATTCTTTTTTCTGTTTAAAAAAGGTTGTTAAAAATACATATTTTGACGATCATTCTTCAAACCCTTTTGTTTACTTCCCTTTGTGCTTTGTTATTAAAAACACATGTCCTTAGTAATACTACCGAAAATTCAAATGAGTAATCGCATGCCTACACATTTTGTATACCCTGCTTATTAGTGTACAACTGGTATGTATGTTCGATTAAGGCTGCAAGCCGTTAACACCGCTTCTGCTTTTAGCTCGGTTCTGGTTGGTTTCTAGGTGGATCCTGTTGTCTATGGGACGTGGACCTTTCATCCAACTGACAGAACTAACATTAATTTTGATCTCTACTCTACGCCATGCGGAACATCCAATTCCATACACGTACAAGAGGATTAACCTGTTATGCAAATAAGTTTTTTTACTATTTATTTTTAACTAAATAATTAACATGTGAGAGATCTAGTAAATGGAAGATGGAAAATATAAGGTTCCGGGCAGGTCTTGTACGTGTATCTTAGTCTTTCATGGACCATGCGTTTTCCACGAAAGACTGAGATACAGGTTTGAGTCCTGTTCAGGACCTTATATTTTTTCATCTTTGAATTAGCTCGATTTGAAATGAGTTGGGCCTTGTATAAAAGTCTAATTTATTATTTCATCTTATTAACTATAATACGTTGGTATTTATCAAGTTACCTTGTCTAATTATGTAACGTTTAAGTTTTAGAAAAATTTTGAATCCGCGTTACGCTATGCGGGTTGCAGGACTCTAGGCGAAATAATGCTTGCAGACGTAAATACGAGTCATGCAGGCGCGAACTGGATCAGTGAACATATCGGTCCGATAAGGGGACATTTTATTTTTCTTCGTGGCATGTAGTCGATGAAGACATATCTTTTTTGTGTTGAGTGGGTGCTCTTTAAGCCAGAATTGGAAAAGAGTATCACTCGTGGGAAGGCATGTTGCGTGGTTTGCGAACAACAACTCAAGGCTATGCTAGCCAAGTATTAAATTGATATAAAACGGTTCGTAAAATTGCAGAACATGGCGTCCTAATTAAAACTAACTCATTTTTAAATTTTTAGCAAGTTTTAGATATGAGAATTACGAAACTACAGTGGTAATACGGAAACTGAGTCAAGTTCAAGTTCTTATGTTCAGATATGTGTTAACTGTTGGAAAGAAATTTTGTTGGTTGTACTAAAGATGGTGAAGCTACGTGTCGTCGATTATAAAGGTGTTTGGTAATTTTTGTCGCACTAAGATTTTGTCGAACTGGGTGAGTACTATCCTTTTAAGAAACAGCAAGTATCGACCTGTACGATAAATACTGTCTTGCCAGAAAATGTGCCTCGTTAGTCAGAAAAATATTTAATTAAATAATGTAGGATTCAGCTAATTTTTTAAATAACGAATGTGAAACTTTTCCTGTTAGAATACACCATGTTCTATTCAATTTGGATAGTATGATATGGCAATTTTTTTTTGTGTAGCCATTTTCTGGTTTTGATTATCTGTTAGGACAGAATTTCAAGTTTACATATGTCGAGATAAGTATCTATTTTATGTATGTTGAAAACACATTACACTTATGTTTTCAATACGTTTTATCGTAAAGTAATTCTTGATATAAAGTAAATTCACTGAAAAGGGAATTAGAAACATTAAACCTTAAAGTTAAGAACAATTGATGTAAGCCGAATCAAAGATCTATGATGACAGCATATAACTGATTTAATAATTTTTTTGTGACGTGTATCCTGTTAATAACTGAGTTTTTTTGCCAGTTCAGTAAATTTTACCAGTTTTAAGTTTCATACTAGTTCGTATCTACATTGTGAAACATCCTTCTTCATTTTTGTACATAAAAACAACGAAACAAATTTCATTATATATTAGTCAAGTTTCGTGATAGTTTTATTTATGAAAGTTTAATAAGAGAAAGAAGAGACTTATTTAACCGTGGTAGACTAATTACAAAGGAAGAAATTAGGTTATTAATTAAAAAAAAAGATACTAAAATCAGGCACAAGTAATTCCCTTAAGGTTTAACTGCGTCTATCCTTAAGACGAGAATTTTTTTTTAGTCAGATTTATTGACGCAGTGGCGCCCTAGTTTATTCAACGAAGAGTTCAATCTCAAAAAATATTCCGACCATCTCATGCCTCCGCAGGAATAGACCACGAGTTTAGACCGAGAGCTTTTGATTTTTCCTCTTTGCAGCACCCTTTAGCCCTGCTACATCCTCGATAAGGCCATCCTCAGAAATTAACTCATCAAGAAGGAAAAATCAATACAATTAACTACCTAATATATATGTAGATGGCACCAAACACCAACCTTAATAGTTTTCTTTCCGTTACCATACAGTATCATAAGATGTGCAGCAGTCCCAAGACTTACCAATAAGTGTTTCCTATTAAGCACATGTTGTACATGTACCATAAGTGGTTCATATTTTAATTGTACAGCGGATTCACGAGCTCGTTAATCATTAGGCTATTAATTTATAACTATGTAACTTTATACATCACCATAGCGGTTTTCCTGTAACTTTACTTGGATAATATTGTTATTCCTGAATAATTAACACGGACAAAAATACTGTGGATGTTTTTTTAAAAGAAAGTAATATTCTCAATTATTTATTTTCACGTATTTGATTAGTAGTAGATACTTTGAAGTGATCCTTTAGACACTGTCACCATAGGCAAAGCCATACCTGCCAGGCTTACGTCCAACTGCACCGGTTACACTTAAGGCTTTAAGTTTCACTTAATGCTTAAGTTCTACTGCACCGTAGCTAAGTGATACGTAAAGTATAACTTATATCAAGTGGTAGTTTAAGTACCACGTACCCGTTTTTGAGGTTATGAGATGTTGTTTCTTCTGTCCACACATAATTAAAACTGATATTTAATTATTATACATATAAATAGCAATTATAAATTTTATAATAAATATGGAATTGTTTGATGACTTAAATGAAATCGAGTTAATAGAATTTGGAATAACCAGAAATATTGTAAAGCAAAATTTTTACCACAGTTTGCCGGATTATAAATTTTTTAAAAAGCTTCTCCTTGTAACAAAATTTTTGTTACATTTCATATCTATAAAGAAAAAACAGTTCTAACTGCTATTATTTTGCGAATCTGTCATTTAGCGTGTAATCATTAATTAATTTAATGAACTATAAAGAAGAACAACTTTTTCCGTTTATGTTATTTTTACCTATAAGGAGTATTTAACAGACTTCTATACTTTCAATATCGAGGATGCCTTGAGCGTGGTTTGTGTTGCATATATTGCGGGCGTTCTGGCGTCCACTAGAGCGTTGTTAAACATAACGCCTGCGCGAAAATGACGCGAAGGCTATGAGCATCGACAAATAAAGAATACGGCCATCTTGCAAGCAACCGTGGGTACGTAGACTTCACTTACAAGGATGGTGAATTCTGCTTGTAAGTGGAAGAGGAGGGTAGCTCTAGAGGAATGGTAGGGCTGTTGGATTGTCGCGTGGAGGCTCCACGAAGAGCTCTCGTGGAAGCCGCCCAGTCAATTCAAAGCAACAGCTGCAACACGTGGTGAGAAATCCTTAGTGGTAAGGACCGTGTAATTAATTAGCCGTGTTTAATAGTAATACTTGATTCAATCCCTTTAGCACAATTTGAGGAACACGCTAAGCGATGGTGTTGGATTTTGGTCGAGCATTGGGAAGTTGATTGTTTTGGAGCGTCCGAGGAGTTGCGGTTAGGCAGGCCTGTTTTGTGTCTTTCAAAATATCAAACAGATGGGAAGTAAAGTGTCCGAGCTCATCGATTACATTCGTCAACATCGTTGCTGTAAGAAAACTAAATCTACCAGGTACTTATGAACCTTTTGCTGAAAATCAATTTCGTGTGCTGTTTAAGGTTAAAGCTTTAAATTACTATTTATGAAATCATGAGAAACCTTCGTTATATAACGTAAATTTCAAATTTGTTTGCTAAATGTATTTATGCTTATATACTACGTAAAAATTTAGTTGGAAACATAACCTAAAATTTAATTAGTCAAATATTTTCATTCGGAACTAGATTGCTTTATAAGAGAATTTTTTAATCTTTAGATGCTCTAAAGTTGTTATTCAAAGTGCTTTTATGATGCACTTGTCAAGTGATAAAAACATGTATAAAATCCACCTTTGGATGAAAGGTGTTTTCTAGCAATTTGTTGTAATTAGTAGAAGAACTAAGCTGTTTTTGACATATGTTAATCTGAGTTTATTATTTTCATACTTAAACCATATGAACTGTTTATGTAACAAGTTCCTTAGATAAAAATCTTGTAAGCCAAAACAGATCTGTTTCATGGATGTTTAAGAAACTAAACTGTATTAACTAACTTATAAATGCTAATACCTCTCTATGTAGAGAAGTATATTCAGAAACTTCTGTAACTTATTTAATGTTGATTATTTTGATTATAGAGGAACACTCTAAGAAAAGTTTTAAAGTTTATATATTGATTAATGAAATTTATTTACAAGTAATTTTTGCAACAAAAGAGATATATATTTAGATTAAACATTGAATTGATACCTTTGTCTTTTATTTCACTTATTGAAATTAACATTGATCAAATTAGACCAGAAAATTTTGAATGTGGAAAAGTTGATACAATATCAGGTAATAGAAATGGAATAAGTAATTTCCAGTAGAGTATTTTCTCATACGTAAGGTGTTATTAAGATTTTGAATTCAGGCTAATCGATCTATAAAGATCGAGATATTTTGTTGCTGTAAGACACAAACGGTGTCTTATATTTTATTTTTTGTGTGACATCTTCTTGCAGGTCCGACATCGGAAGCTAAAGCAGAGATTTCAGAGGTATTATATATTGAGGTTTGTAAGTTTTTCTTGTAATCATTTATATCCTATAGGTTTCTGCGTCTTCCTGTAGGATACTTTAGTCTTGTTTATTGTCTGTATAGATGCAGTGGCGTCCATTTATTTTTTTTGTTCCCGTTAGTAGTCGAGCCCACCATATACCCACGCCCAAACTCATTGCTCACCCTTGGGGTAATTCCCAGACTAGACCGCGAATATAGTAAAGAAGAGAAAAACTTCATTTTCAAATAAAATGATATTTCATAGGCGCCGCAACGTGAGGCGTATATAATTAAAGAACATTTCACTGGCGCACAACGTGTGAGGCTCGATTTCGTTGATGTTTGATTTATAAAAATTAGTTATTTCATTATCCCTTAATGTGTTGGTTTAGTTGGTAAACTCAAAATTAATTTGGTTATAAATTTTCATAGGATTTATATCGTGTCTGGAACCTCAAGTCTTTTATGCATTAGTTATTTGAATGTCACAACAGGTTTGATTCGCATTAAAGAAATTTTTTGTCATAGTGAGTTGGTCAAGAAATAAAATAATTTTAGGTTGTCATAATAAATTTTTAAAATGGCCGTTCCTTCTCAAAAGACAGCCATTATGATTTGGTAGCAGAAAAATTATGTTAGTAAAAAGATTGGTCAGATTGGTTCAGTGTAGTAAAATTTTTTGTCATACTAATTCACAACCCAAGACTGATTCGTTATCTATTGAAAAATCTGGTGATAATCGACCATATGTGATAGTAAAGTTGTTTGATATAGATAGTTTAGGTTTATTTGTTTCTGGATGTATTATTTCAATAGTAGGTTCATCTTCCATTCGTATTAAGTATAATAGTTGTTGTTTATTTTCTTGATCCAAGAAATAATGCTTTGAGAATTTGGTACACAGGTTTTGTTGTTGAAGTATTGCTTGAAAATTTGCTCTTGTGCATCGGCACGTTTTGATTTGATTCGTTTTGGTAGCAATTTTTATTTATATCCGCATTGCAACGCAGTATGTTGAGAGGTTTGTAAGTCTAAGCGAAAGTTGTCGTAGTAGTTTGTCGGATAGCGGTATGTTAGTCTAGACGGGACTCGTGGAGAGTTGGCCGCTCAGCATTACATTAGTCTAAACGAGACTCGTGGTAAGTTTGTCGCTTTAGCAGCTTGGTCATTATTATTGGAGGTTAGTTAAGATGTAATTTTTGTTTATTAGTCTAGGTGAGGCTCATAGAGGAGTTTGTCGCTCTAGCAAGTTTATGCGTTGTGAAGCACTATAGTTTGTCTTAACAGTTTGATTATGAGTAGTGTAAGGGTGTACCAGAATATTTAGTTATTGTTATTCTCAATGGAAGGTTGAAAGCAATTTAAGATATAAATTTATTAAGCCTAAAGTTATCGTTGTTTGCAAAGTTCGCAGAAGAAGTAGAGTTAATGTTGATCCGAAGAAAAACATGTTGTAAATTTAATAGAGGTCAAGCTTGATAATTTAGAAAATTGGTATGTGTCGTTACGTAAGAAAATTTTGGCGTCGCCTGAAAATTACCCTCAATGGAAAGTTGAGAACGATTTTGTTTTTAAGTTTATCCCATCAAATTTGCCTATGTTGTCAAATGCAGTAGAGTGGAAATATTTAGTACCGAAAGTTCAAAGGGAAGAAGTCATTAGATCGTGTCATGACCCCTCAGTTGCAGGACATTTTGGGTTCTCGAAGACAATTGCTAGAGTCCAAGAACATTATTATTGGCCCAAGATGAATTTAGATGTGTTGAAATTTTGTCGTGCATGTTTAGTGTGTGGTGCGCAAAATCTTCTAATGCAGGTCCTTTAGGCTTAATGGGAAAGGAGAAAGAGGCCAAGTTTCCATTTCAAATTATCGCGTTAGATCTTATGGGTCCATTCCTCGCTCAAAATTAGGATTTAAATGGTTGTTGGTAGTAGGAGATTGGTTCTCAAAATATACAATTCTACATCCTCTACGCAGTGCAAAGTCACATGTCATAGAACAGTTTATAGAACAGAAAGTGTTTTTAATGTTTGGAGTGCCCCAATTTATTATTTGCGATAATGGTTCAAATTTAGCTGGTCGAATTTTTAAGTCATTATGTAATAGGTTTGAAATTCAAAAGATATGGTATAATGCTGTTTATGCGCCACAATGTAATTTTGTTGAGAGGATTAATAGGACGGTAGGGACAGCTATTCGATCCTATCTCGAAGAACATGATACCTGGGATGCTGAGTTAGCGCAGATTCAGTTTGCTATTAATTCTGCTAAGCATGAGTCGACGGGTTATACTCCGAATTTTTAGTTTTGGCCGACACGTCCCCATGTCCGGTAAATTTTACGGTAGTGGATTTATTCCTGAAGCTGATGTTGAAATCGTTCCTGGTAGCCGCCCATTATATGCTTCAGACCACCAAGGTATATTTAAAGTATTTGAAGACGTTCGTGCGAAGTTGCATGTAGCTTATCAAAGGTCAAGCAATCGATATAATCTAAGGAGGAGAAACATTTCTTTTGAGGTTGGCAATAAAGTGTGGAGGTCCAACAAGGTGTTGTCGAGCGGCTAATAAATTTGCTGCTAAACTGGCTCCAAAATTTATTTTGAGTGTAGTCAAGAAGAAGTGCTCGAATGTGGTGTACGATCTAATTAATCTAGATGGATCAAAAGCAGGCAGGTGGCATGTCAAGGATCTAAAACCCTATTCTGTCGTAGATCCAGAATATGTACCAGAGGACTGATTGGTTATCTTTAGTATTTGTGTCGTAAAGAATATAGTATAAATTTGGTTATGGGATAGAGTGGTGAAGACAAATTGAAGGCTTTTGCCAGTATATCGTTGCTGGTAGAGATTGAAAGTTTCTCAACTAGTGTTGTTTTAAATGTGCACTAATGGATTATTCAAAAAAAAAAAGGGAGTTATTCTGCCCGTGTTGTTGTTATAGCCCGAAGTGGGAGTGAGTCAAATGTTTGTTGCTTCATGTTTGTGGACGTGTTTTGGTCGCGTCATGTGTTGTTGTGTCTAGAGTAAGCGAGGAAGGTAGGTGCTGTTTGTTGTCGTAGGTCGGAGTAACCTAGTTGGTGAGACCATTGTAGTATTGAGTAGTTTTGGTTCGAGATGTTTGGTGTGGCCACAGTAGAGTTGAGGATTTTTTTTGAGACTGGAGTGTCCCAAAGAAAAGAGTAGCGATTGGGCTATGAATAGCTATAAGCTGAAGAAGCCAAGTATTCATTAGTAAGCTACAATGAGTAGTGGCTTGACGAGCAGTTTATTTTTGGTAGAGACAATAATCAAATTTTGCTGAATGTATTGAGCTGGAATTTTTGAGACCAGCAAATACATAATCATTGTTGGAGCAGTATTGATATTTCTGTATATAGGTGTGAGTTTTGTTTTGCTATTAACATTAGTAAGGTTGTCATGTCAAGGGTAGTAGTAGGAAAGTAAATCTTTTGTTGTTATTTTGCGATAGTTCATGTCAAGCTTTTTGTTTGAATTTCAGTTTATATTTTGAGAAGTGGGTTGTTTTTTGGTCCCCGTTTGGTTGCAACTCGAGTGTTAGACTACAATATTTTGACTTTTACCGATTATGACTTTTACCGATTACGACATACCTATGTTGACTCCTGACGGATGTGTGGTACGCAGAGTTACCTACACACTCATTTGGTTGCACCCATTTTCCTCTTCTTAATCCAAGAGTTCATTCATGATTTTTAGTTCAGAAATCAAAGTGCAAACTTACTTTGTTCATACTTGATTTGTTGTAATGCTTTTTTGTATTTATCTTTTGGTTAAGGCGATAGTTTTCGTCCATATAAAAAAACTTCTCGGTTATGTATATATTAAGATATAATTAACCTCAAAGTTTTTTTCTTTTGATCGGAGGCAGTGTAACAAAATTTTTGTTACATTTCATATCTATAAAGAAAAACAGTTCTAACTGCTATTATTTTGCGAATCTGTCATTTAGCGTGTAATCATTAATTAATTTAATGAACTATAAAGAAGAACAACTTTTTCCGTTTATGTTATTTTTACCTATAAGGAGTATTTAACAGACTTCTATACTTTCAATATCGAGGATGCCTTGAGCGTGGTTTGTGTTGCATATATTGCGGGCGTTCTGGCGTCCACTAGAGCGTTGTTAAACATAACGCCTGCGCGAAAATGACGCGAAGGCTATGAGCATCGACAAATAAAGAATACGGCCATCTTGCAAGCAACCGTGGTACGTAGACTTCACTTACAAGGATGGTGAATTCTGCTTGTAAGTGGAAGAGGAGGTAGCTCTAGAGGAATGGTAGGGCTGTTGGATTGTCGCGTGGAGGCTCCACGAAGAGCTCTCGTGGAAGCCGCCCAGTCAATTCAAAGCAACAGCTGCAACACGTGGTGAGAAATCCTTAGTGGTAAGGACCGTGTAATTAATTAGCCGTGTTTAATAGTAATACTTGATTCAATCCCTTTAGCACAATTTGAGGAACACGCTAAGCGATGGTGTTGGATTTTGGTCGAGCATTGGGAAGTTGATTGTTTTGGAGCGTCCGAGGAGTTGCGGTTAGGGCAGGCCTGTTTTGTGTCTTTCAAAATATCAAACAGATGGGAAGTAAAGTGTCCGAGCTCATCGATTACATTCGTCAACATCGTTGCTGTAAGAAAACTAAATCTACCAGGTACTTATGAACCTTTTTGCTGAAAATCAATTTCGTGTGCTGTTTAAGGTTAAAGCTTTAAATTACTATTTATGAAATCATGAGAAACCTTCGTTATATAACGTAAATTTCAAATTTGTTTGCTAAATGTATTTATGCTTATATACTACGTAAAAATTTAGTTGGAAACATAACCTAAAATTTAATTAGTCAAATATTTTTCATTCGGAACTAGATTGCTTTATAAGAGAATTTTTTTAATCTTTAGATGCTCTAAAAGTTGTTATTCAAAGTGCTTTTATGATGCACTTGTCAAGTGATAAAAAACATGTATAAAATCCACCTTTGGATGAAAGGTGTTTTCTAGCAATTTGTTGTAATTAGTAGAAGAACTAAGCTGTTTTTGACATATGTTAATCTGAGTTTATTATTTTCATACTTAAACCATATGAACTGTTTATGTAACAAGTTCCTTAGATAAAAATCTTGTAAGCCAAAACAGATCTGTTTCATGGATGTTTAAGAAACTAAACTGTATTAACTAACTTATAAATGCTAATACCTCTCTATGTAGAGAAGTATATTCAGAAACTTCTGTAACTTATTTAATGTTGATTATTTTGATTATAGAGGAACACTCTAAGAAAAGTTTTAAAGTTTATATATTGATTAATGAAATTTATTTACAAGTAATTTTTGCAACAAAAGAGATATATATTTAGATTAAACATTGAATTGATACCTTTGTCTTTTATTTCACTTATTGAAATTAACATTGATCAAATTAGACCAGAAAATTTTGAATGTGGAAAAAGTTGATACAATATCAGGTAATAGAAATGGAATAAGTAATTTCCAGTAGAGTATTTTCTCATACGTAAGGTGTTATTAAGATTTTGAATTCAGGCTAATCGATCTATAAAGATCGAGATATTTTGTTGCTGTAAGACACAAACGGTGTCTTATATTTTATTTTTGTGTGACATCTTCTTGCAGGTCCGACATCGCGGAAGCTAAAGCAGAGATTTCCAGAGGTATTATATATTGAGGTTTGTAAGTTTTTCTTGTAATCATTTATATCCTATAGGTTTCTGCGTCTTCCTGTAGGATACTTTAGTCTTGTTTATTGTCTGTATAGATGCAGTGGCGTCCATTTATTTTTTTTGTTCCCGTTAGTAGTCGAGCCCACCATATACCCACGCCCAAACTCATTGCTCACCCTTGGGGTAATTCCCAGACTAGACCGCGAATATAGTAAAGAAGAGAAAAACTTCATTTTCAAATAAAATGATATTTCATAGGCGCCGGCAACGTGAGGCGTATATAATTAAAGAACATTTCATCCTTAGGAAGGAGACTGATATTTTTATTACCCCATTTACAAAAACAACTAGAGTTTTCTATGAATCTGTACGTATATGCAAAATTAATTCCAATATTCTACATAAAATTGGTCCCAGAAACAATTGTGTCGCCCATAAATCAGTTACTTACCTGTTTGAGATACCTTGCTACAGGGAGTCATATAGACTCCATAGCTGATTATATGGGAATGTATCCTTGAACTGCCGGGGGCAATAGCTGATCTATTCCCACTATTTTTAAAATTCCCAGCAACGGATGAGGGTACAAAAATTTTAAAAGCCGATTTTTATAAAATTTCAAGATTTCCTAAAGTTGTGGGGGCTTTAGATTGTACTCACGTAAAAATATTATCGCCAGGTGAGCATAATACTTGCAAATTTTATTCATGTTTTGATAATCAAATTCAGGTGGCAATGTCCAGGCTTTGTAAATCTAATAAATCAAACAATATAATCTACAATACGTGTGGATGTTTTACACTTCTAATGTCCAGTTAAATAGGTTTCATAAATACATGCAACTACAAAATAAAAGAACAATTTATAAATATAGTCGAAATCAGGAAAGAATGAATGCACATCATAGGTTTCTGAATTAAAAAATGACATACTTTCAAATCTTATGCATTAAGTATATTCCGATAGATCCTTTAAAAGTATGTCGTTTTTTAATTCAGAAACCTATGACGTGCGTTCATTCTTTCCTGATTTCGACTATATCTACAGTAACCTTGTAACTGAGTGCCAATTTAATTAAGGCCATCCATTTCACCAGCTGGAATCCACATTGAAAAAAGATTATTTTTAATTTCCCACCAAACTGGTATGGAAATAACCTGTGCAAATTCGATCTTTTAAATGAAATTTACAGAAATAGCAAGGATATTTTTCAATGAATGTTCAAGCTGTTTGTGATCCGAATAGTAACTTTTTGCATGTTGTTGCTCGATGGCTTAGCTCAAGCCATTATAGCACCATTCATTCAAACATAAAAGGAATGTTTGAAAGAAATGAAATTCCACATGGTGTCTTATTGGGTATTGACGTACATTACACAACTTTCAAATGGAAATATATTTCGTATAATTGACTTTACAGGTGATGAAGGCCATCCTTTGAAGAATTACTTGCTGACACCATTGTTAAATCCAGAAACAGAAGCTGAACAATTGTACAACGAAGCTCATATTCGTATACGAAATAAAATTGAATGTGCTTTTGGTATTTTAAAACGCAGATTTCCCGTATTAGCATATGGTTGCAGACTAAGAGTTACGAATATTCAAGCAATTATTATAGCTTCTGCAGTCCTATACAATATTGCTAGGAAAAATAATTAAGATGAACCGGGTATTGACGAGGAAGATATTAATTGGCAATAATTAGAACAGTTAATACATGATGGTCAGATTCCACTTGTACCATTAGCAGATAGAGTTGTATTGGTTCCCTTAATTTAATATGTGTTTGTTTTATTTGTATGGGTGACAAATCACCACCTAAAACGGGTACCCACAGTTTCAATAAAAAACTAAGTTCTTGAGCCTTCTACTCTTTCTTTTATAACTTAATCGTGCAGAGTATTTCTAAAAGATAATAATTATACCTTGTTAAACACGGTGGGAAATGCTTCTAACCTCTTTAAACTTTTCCGAATTTCATCCTTTAAAGCTTTACACTGACTTCTAGTACTTGTTAGTGAGCCACTTACAAGTTTTTCCTTCTGTATTCAAAATTATTTAGAAAAAATAACACTTTACAAGCAACTTTTTTACTATGATGTAAAAACAAAATACACAACGTATCTATTTCTATTACTGCCTAATCCTCTAACTAAATACTCTTAACTTAGTTTCTTGTATCTTACAGACAGTTATACCGTAAATCGCGTTAAGGGTCAATTTAACATTAAAACTACTTACATTACGGGCGACGCTTTTCACCACAAGCGATGCGTATAGGAACAGCTGCAGATTCCAGGGCCCGGGTCAGTGATCTGGTTGACGTGATGACAACGTTGGTTCTAATATACTCGCGGTATTTGTGTAGATTATTGTCTTCGCCCGAAACACTTTCACTTCTCTATTCTAATAATGTATATAGTGGCTATACCAACAACTACCTGCTAAAGGTCACACCGCAGGGGTTGCTTCGTCGGGATAACGGTATTTATTCAGGTTCAACAAATATTTTCACTTTTAGTACATTGACTTCGAACCGACGGGGTTATTTGATGCTGTACAATATGCGCTCCCCCAACCTGATCTGGTGTAATCGATTTCTCTGGACCGTTAATCGCGCCCACAAGTTATTTAATTAGTAACTTCTTGGGTTACTGAGTTACTATACGGTTTGAGTGACAAATCGCTTTAAAATCTAACTGTACCGCTCTCGATGCGGTCAACGAAATTTAATAACCCTTTGTTTTCTTTTGATGATCCCCGTGCGATAAAAATTTCTTTAACTCTGATATTCTAATAAGCAACTATTAGCGAATAGTTTCTTATATTACCGTAAACGAGGTATACGCGACACAAAGACAGTTGGTAACGCTAATCTATAATGTGGAAATTAGCGCGTCCATCTGTCAATAACGTCACACACTATGCAAATTATTACACGTAAATGACGAAATATGCAAAATTCATAAGATGTATTATAAAAAACCCCACACACGGGGAACTTACGTGAATATGTAAGCGTCTCACAGAATTGCTTCCTTCAGGATTGCTCGTGGCTCCCTTCCGGATTATTTAAAGATGGATCTCATGGCGTCCTTCGGGATTGCTCCAGGCTAGCGACTGCAGGATTCCCTTCCGGATTATTTAACGATGGTTCTCAGGGCGCGGATTGCGGTTAGGCCAGGTTGTATCCAGATTTATCTTCTTTCCTATATGTAGGGAACGGCAGGAACAGGTTTATATGGACGACAATTAAAGGGCAAAGGGAATCTACATAATAAAAGATAAAGATACGATACGATACCAGACCCCTGCTCTTCATGATGTTTTAAAGGTAAGTCTAAGTCCCAGCGTCTTGCGGAAACTCCCCATTTTTCTTCTCCCACACGCGTCGGCGCGATCTCGCGCAAACGCACTCTGTAGTGACGGAAATACGCGCAACAAGTCTTTCAAATTTATGGCGCGAAACTCCCGCACTTATTTAAAAATGTCTAGTGCCAAATTTTTGGCACGTAACAATCGCGACAAAGCCAGAAAAGAAAAAACTTAAAAAAAGAAAAGGCCTGTTAGCACAGTAACATCTTAAAATCTAAATCCTAACTACCCTACATAAATCCTAACTTAAATCCTACAAAATGTTTATTTGAGGCGCCACCTGGTTTTTTCGACCGATAACACGTCTTCCGAAGTACCAGGAAACGGAATATGTAACCCCATTGTCCTTGACTACATTTATAATCGACAGTACAAATTTGTCGGGGAGCATGAAACACTACTTCAATTAAAACAAATGCGACAAGTCGCCTAACCTATATACTAAACTAAAGCTAACATTAAAGTTTCCTACATGCAAACGCACATGAGCGTTGCATCAAAACTATTTCCTTGTTGGCAAAAAGTGCCCAAATTTAAAAATGTTCATGAGAGTGAGTTAGTCTACACTCTAGCAAACTTTTGTTACTGGTACTTTGGTTTAAATAACGATACACATCAAAACTTGTCCATGACATGGTTGTGAATCAACAAATTTACCAAAAGTACCACCTTACTAAACCCTTACCTTGATAACCTAACAAATTACATTTCTACCATCAGGTTAGCTTTTTCACTTAATATTCAAGAAAAATAATTCCCACGTCTGGTCATAAATACCAAACGTTAGGAAGATAAAAAGATAAAACAAGATCTCAAATTGTTATCGAAGATAATAGATAAGATAACGATATAGAGCTTAAGTTATTATCAACGGTAATAGGTAAGATAACGATATTAAGCTTTAGTTATTATTAGAGATAGTAGGTAAGATAACACGATATTAAGCTAAAGTTATTGTTAGAGATAATAGGTAAGATAACGATATTAAACTAAAGTTATTATTAAAGGTAATCGGTAAGATAACGATATTAACCTAAGGGTGTTATCCGAGATAATAAATAAGATAAAGATATTAACTTAAGTTATTATCAAAGACAATAGATAAGATAACGATAGAGTGGGTCCGTGGAGCCGTTAAATGGGATTTCTCGTACCCTCTAAAAAGAGCAACCTGTGAAGGAGGCCCGTTTGCAATAAACGGTCCGAGAGATCGGCAAAGGCATTTGGGTGCATCCCTGCACCCGGAGTTAATTGATATCGGTGATATGATCACCCGATATCCACATGATATATAACGGTACTTATATATTCATGCACTCACACATTCACACACTCATACATACATTCACTGTTAGCGACCATATGCGCTGACAGCGGCACCGCATGACCTCATGAAAGATTTCCAGAGACGTGGTCCAGGTGTCTGTGAAAACCCTTCGTGCAACCACACGGTGACTAACTGAAATGAAAAGGCAGTGGAAATAGGAACGGTAGAAAGAGGGAGATGGGTATTTGGAATGCATAAGAGGCACTTTCAGGTAGAAAAAAATAGAGGAAGGGCTCGCATTGAGCTAAAGAGACAGAAAAGGTGGATAGCAAAGCACTACTCAACCAGCCAATGTGGTCAGTAGCCCGGAGTGAGGGAACATCACTCTTATGTGGCAGACGGGTGTTCCGGGACGAGAACAGGTCCACCGAATGAAAGATAAGGCAGAAACGGAGACAGTAGGATAAGAAAAAGTAGAGTTTTTGGACAAGAGTCCGAGAGAAGGTAGAGAATTGTCTCTATTAAAACACAGATCGGTCTGAAGGACCACCTGCGATATTAATCCGACAAGTTAAGGTATATCATAAGTTAACAAAATCACTAGACTCTTAAGAGAACTAGTACGATCATTTTCCTAACGAGTGCATCCACTACGATAAGAAAATCAGACAAAAGTTGACACAACAACTTAAAAGTATCACTACAGATACAATCACACGAAAACCCAACTGTTTCATGGTAGTTTTTAAAACGGTAACGCCCTAAACACACAAAGATGCCTAATTATAAGCTGTTAAATACAGACACACTGTCCCAATATGCTAAAACAACCGAGAATTTAATAAGATGTCCCTAAGAAGCGATAGCGCCTCACCACGAAGTTCAACAAAAAACAATGAAAAAAAAAGTTTATAAGTTATGGTGATTTAGTAGGAAAAGAAACAAATAATGGTATAGTATAATGTGGGCGACTAATAATTCAGAGGAAAAACACATGGAATAGAAAGTCTTAGTTTTTTTTTGCAACTGCGAATATGAACTATTTGTTACAATGGCATAGGCCGCGTCTCCTATGTAAGCCCAAAGAAGAAAGCATCCACTCTAAACATCAGCTAAAACCAATCATAAAAATTCAATGAGTTATTACAACCAAAGTTACGACAATTACCACAAAATTAAACGATGTAAGAAAAATACTAAAAACCAAATAATATGCTGTAGGAAAAGTTTGAAGATTAATTAACTGAAGCAACAGAGTTATACTGGGGGTCTAGAGAATAATGCGATATATAAGTAACGGTATGTGCAAGGAAAAGTCAACCAATAGGAAAAAGATAGCTAATTTAAGGTAAATAAGTTAAACGTGTAAAAGGTATATACTGTATGAGACAGGGAATAAGTAATTAAAGTTACTAATTGATAGTGGGAGCTAAAAATATTAGATACATTATCAAAGAAGTAAAACGTAAAAAGCTTTTAGATGTACGTAGGGTTGAACGATTTTAAAGATAATTTTATGTCATTTAATGAGGTTTAAATCGAATTGTGAAGAGATAAGAGTAATCAAGACTCGATTCACTGATAAAATTGTTGAATAACAGAAAGATATCTTGTAAAACATACTTACTAGGATGGGAAGCTCTTGTTTGAGTTCCACCCAAACTAATAAAGAAAAATTTCAACATCATTCTTAAAAAAATGATTTACAAATTGCTAAAACGATAAACTTACCAAGTAAATCTCGTCTAGACTTATAATGCTGTGCGACCGGCCCTTGACGGGTCTCGTCTAGACTTACAAAGCTGAGCGACCAATTCAAATGGCAAATCTCGCTTAATAGATCTTAAAATGCTGCGTCGAAATATTGATATATCTAAAAAATATGCAATCAAGACAAAATCATTCTCGCTACACAAAAGAAATATTCTACGATACATGTATAAAGAGAACAGTATTCCAAATTGTTCAAATATTCTTTCGATATTGCGGGAGTTATCAACAACCATCGTAAATGAGTTTAAATATAAAACGTTAACGATAATTTCGTTATTACAATGTTTAAAGGAGCAGATATAAAGAGATTCAGTTTATTACAACGTTTTGAAAGGTAAAAGATATGATTAGATAATTTCGTTAATTGTATTTGAAGGAAAAATCTTCTTTAAAAAGGCATTTGTAGGTTATACTATTTAAATTTAATTACGGTAACTGTTTTTAAACAGAAGGTTTCCCTTTAAAAACAATTCGTAAACCCCAACCAAATATCTGAATTACTAAAAAATACTTTTAAAATGTAATCAAAACAAGCAATAGTTATGTATAATTTAATATAAAATATATAATTTTTGTAATAAAAAATGAATAAGGCATAAATTAATTAATTATTTATGTTTATTTATATGTAAATGTACTTACTTGCGGAATTTAAAAATAAGGTTACCTTGTCAATAACCACTCCTAAAAAACTTGTAGTTCTATTCCAAAAACAAACTATGTACTTAAATAAGATAATTCAAGTTAAAAAAGGTACACTACATTTAAAGTTGCAAGAAAATTAATTGAACTAACAAAACATTTTAAAAAACATAATCTGAGTTTTAATATCAAAATGGCGGTTTACATTAAGTTACCATAACAACTGGCTTGTCATCTTAGGTAATTTATTGACTTCCAAAGTACCAACCTAAATTTTAAGGTCAATAGATATTGAAAAATTAAGGTAATTGTATTTTTTTAAATGAAAAAGCTATATATCGTTAATTAATACATTATAAAGCCGTAAAACAAATCATACAACCAAAAACCACGTTGAGGCGTCATTCTTATATTACCGTAAACGAGGTATATGCGACACAAAGACAGTTGGTAACGCTAATCTATAATGTGGAAATTAGCGCGCCCATCTGTCAATGACGTCACATACTATGCAAATTATTACACGTAAATGACAAAATATGCAAAATTCATAAAATGTATTATAAAAACCCCACACACGGGGAACTTACGTGAATATGTAAGCGTCTCACAGAATTGCTTCCTTCAGGGTTGCTCGCGGTTCCCTTCCGGATTATTTAAAGATGGTTCTCATGGCGTCCTTCGGGATTGCTCCAGGCTAGCGACTGTAGGGTTCCCTTCCGGATTATTTAACGATGGTTCTCAGGGCGTGGACTGCGGTTAGGCCAGGTTGTATCCAGATTTATCTTCTTTCCTATATGTAGGGAACGGCAGGAACAGGTTTATAGGGACGACAATTAAAAGGCAAAGGGAATCTACATAATAAAAGATAAAGATACGATACGATACCAGACCCCTGCTCTTCTTGATGTTTTAAAGGCAAGTCCAAGTCCCAGCGTCTTGCTGAAACTTCCCACTTTTCTTCTCCCACACGCGTCGGCGCGATCTAGCGGAAACGCACTCTGTAGTGACGGAAATACGCGCAACAAGTCTTTCAAATTTATGGCGCG
This sequence comes from Platerodrilus igneus, assembly GCA_036346225.1. Taxonomy (NCBI): domain Eukaryota; kingdom Metazoa; phylum Arthropoda; class Insecta; order Coleoptera; family Lycidae; genus Platerodrilus; species Platerodrilus igneus. Next base: position 7,642,303 of record JARFIW010000244.1, read on the forward strand.
AAACTCCCGCACTTATTTAAAAATGTCTAGTGCCAAATTTTTGGCACGTAACAAGTTTCTCACTATTCTATCTGAGACTCAAAATGATAATCCCCTTACTGAATACACGCTGGTATTTATAAACTTGTGGTCCTTTGTTATGCTTTTTGGAGCTTTAAAATGTTCATAAAGACCCCTGGGGTACTCTTAACCTATCAATTTCCTTTTGAAAGCACCCTTATTGATGTGTTAAAGTCCAGTTTTCTACATAATATCCTAATATTATATCCTTATTTACAAACTGCCTTTAAATTTGACATACTTAAACATGCTGGCAATAAATTTATAAAAATATTTATTACTATTACCTAACGTAATTTAACTTCCCCTCACATGGACTTGTTATCAAATTACTCTAAAAATCGTGATTTACAAAACTTCCTGAATAGAATTTTGATTAGTTATTTAATTATGCGTCTTTTCCCCTATGCGTTGATAAAAAGATGGCGGACTATTCCAATCTGGCGATACCTCATCATATTTATTGACGGTGATATTAACCATAAGCGTCCACATTGCAGTGCCGTGCCTTTGGTCGGGCAAAATGTCATTATACTATTTACTTTTAATTTGAATAAAAAGGAGATGTTAGAGGGTTCAGAATGCAAATGTATATAGAAGACATTTAATCGAAACCTGCTTTTCACAATTATAATTGACATAAGTACACATTGTTAACTGAAATTTTTAATTTGAATAAACGTAAATATGTAAATCACGTTTGAACAGATTTTTATTATATTTAATTTATATAGAAAGATAAAAACAAACATTTTTATCGCAATACTTATGTTAATTTACTTTGTATACTTAAATCCTAATGTTAAACAAATTTAATCTAAACAATTTTATAATCGTTTCAGTTATACGTCTTTTATCTCTATATCTAATTCAAAGGAACGTTTTCGTAACGTATATTCCTCAACCTCTTTTATTGTATTGTATTGACAATTTCTAGCCCTCTTTTTAAATACTCTGCATTTGAAGAGGCAACATCTGCATATTGCTGGGACAGATAATTTGTATGCACGGGCTGCACTACCTTAGGCTGTCGACGATCACTTGCAAATTGCAACTTTTTGTTGGGAGTTGGCCTTCAAATCTGTTGCTGTATAGCTTTTCCAGTCGATCTATAAAACTCTAAAAATATATGAAAGATTTAAAAAATGTATAACCTACCTTCTGTGTATTTTGATCCTCGGCAGAATTAAATTCTGATATATTTAATTCATTGATCCTTGTACTTTTATTGCATGTCTATTTCATACAAAACACACTTGTAATAAATTAATTAATAGAATAACTACTTACATCCATATTTGTTACTGCAGAGTATGATGATTTTGATAGCAACGGTAACAGTTTATGCAATAATGCAGCCTCATTCCTTGCAGACTTAGTGAAATCTACTTTTGAAATTATTACCTCGTTTGCATAATCATGATCTTGAAGCTAAAATTAATGCATGTTTAAGAGTTACCTCAGCGTTTATTAATATCAACTTAAAATTATATTGGCATTGCTTGAAGGAATATTATCTTTATTTTGATAACTTGCATCACCGTCAAACTCATCCTCTAAGTCCTCGATTGTATTTTTGTTTGTAATATCTAACAATATATTCAGGCAGGGATCGGTTTGAGGGGTTAAATTTCCTCCCCCAGTTGCTAGCAACTGCTGTTTGTTATTGGCAGTCACTTTTCTTATTTCTGCCTTTTTATTTTCGTAGCATTTACGGATGCTCTCCTTGCTTCGATAAACTACCTACTTTAAATAAATAAATAAAAAAAATAAATTCCAGCAGGAGACTGCGAGTTAAATTCTCGAGCAACTGCATCCCATGCTACACTCTTTTCACTCCATGTAAGCCCACTGGTTTTCTTGCACTCGATTACCTTTTTGTATTTTAAAACACACTGCATTAAAACCAATTTTTCTTTATTTGTAAAATTGATTTGACGCACTCTTGCTACTTTTTCTGCAACCTTGCAATCCATTATAAATAATATTATAGTATTAATAGTATAACGTATGGGAACACTTGTTATACTCTACCCTGTTGTAACAATTTTATTTCTTAGTTACTAAATCCAACCATAAAAGTGCAAAGTTATAAAACGCTTTTATTCAATTTATTCGTAAAATACATGCAACAAGTTTAGTAATACGCTAAAGTTGTATCTATAGTTAGTTTTCTATAAATACTCAGGTGTCTGTACCTTCGATAACTGTTCGCAGGCGCGTTTTGGTTGAAGGTCTCCGCCGGGAACACGCCGTCGCTCGTGCGAGGTGATAACCAGTCGGCCCTGCAAGCTTGTTAAATCAAAATGTACGATTGGAAGCAGGCCGCCAATTTGCGGTTACATTTTGAAGAGTCGAGATTCATCTTTAAATAGCGCGCATAATTAACCACCCTAAAATCATCTGTAGAAACAACTATTCCAACCACAGATGTAAAACCACTTTGTATTGCAGTCCGTAGGAAGCGGCTTTGATAATGGAGAATTTGAATAATTAATAGAAGAACTTATTACTACAAAACCTGATGGAAGTATGGTGATTACGGTTGATTTTACAACACCTCTTCACAGCCAAATAACGCATTTCTGGTTTGTAGATAACTTTAAGAAATTTGGTTGTGTTTCAAATTAGAAACACGCTATTTTTGTTTAGTGCATAAAAGCACGAATGTTATAAAATTTCGATTATTAGTTGAGCTGAATTTTTCAGTGTTAAAAATTTTAATGCACAACTTGTAAAGTTTTAAGATACCATTCACGTGGTTCATTTTGTCCTGTTGGTAACAGCGACAGATGTTTTGTTACGTCACTTGTTTGCCTGCAGTATACTGCTGACACCTGTGTTCTAATAAACATATGCTTTGAACAATGTTTGCCTAAGTTGAGTTTATAAGAATATTTTTATGATCTTTCTTTATTAGAAACTGAAACTAACACAATTAATTTAGATAAGGAAACTTGATTTACTATGTTTTAATCTGTAACCCTCTCGAACAGATCTGTCCGGGTCGGCTTTTATTTGTAACAAGTTTACACTAAGTTTTAAAATGTTTGCTTAGTAACTATTTTGATGAAACTTTATTTAACATCCTTGAACTCATTTAATTATTTATGAAACTTTATAGCATTGAATTTTGTTTTAAAAGAGAATCTTTTGAGTAAATTATTAGTTCAAGATTAAAGCTTTTTTATTTTGATCAAATATGGTCAAAACTAACTACAAGAAACTAATATCCGTATGAGTGGAATTTTAATGTCAACTTATATAGGAGATATTTTTTTTGATATTTCTTTAGGTATGTTTGTGGTACACAAATAGTGTTCCACCCTTCTATTAAGCTAATTATTACCATTTCTTACAGGAGCAGCGTCTTATTCAGTTAAGACGGGTTTTTGTCATCGAAGGCGATTTTTTTCTTTGGGTTTCCACGTCCGCCCCTAGAAATACACTACGCAATTATCCTAATTAAGTCAGGACTTGGTGGCGCCTTATTTGTTTTGGATTAAATTCAACTTACAATCAGAATTCGACTTACCCCCCCATTTCTCATAGCTCTACCCAAGGAGTAGACCCCTAGTTATGTCGGAAGGCTTCGTTACACTTGCTCATAACGTGAGGCCAGCTTCATATAAGAAAAATTAGTTTCACTGGCTTTCTATAAACGTAGGGCAGGTGCCTCAAAAAACAATATTTGTTTCACTGGTGCCGGCAACGTCTAGGCACTCTGAAATAAAAGAAAAAACGTTTCACTAGCGCCCATGCGTTAGGCTAGCTGAGCCCAGTTAGAAAATACGTTTCACTGTTCTAGTCTAAGGTATACTGTTAAAGTCCCGGCGTAATTGCTAAGAGCCACTATGACAGCTGGTAATACATATAATAAACACTGCGAAAGTTTCGCGATAAGTTAGAGTTACAGTTTGTACACGTAGATTTATAGGCATTGGTGCGACCGCAACCATAACAAAAAATGTTTTTGGGGTATGTGCACATACTGTAGCTATGTCCACTTTTTTACAGTTCCAACAGGTAAGTGAGTTATTTGAAGGGGTAGCAGGAAGATTAATAGTAGATACTTTACAGGAAGGTTCAGTTTGACATGCTAAATCAGGTTCTAATAGACCAGATTGTTTTTCTGGGGGAGGACGGTATTTATCGACACGCAATTTTTCTTCTTGGAGCGAGCGACATAAATCTTTAAACTGAGGTAAAGAAGAAATGTGTTGTAACGCTAAACGTTCAGAAAAATATGGATTCAAATTCCTACGAAGTTGATCAATAATTTCAAATTCTAATGGTTTTTTATTTAATCTGCTATACAAAGCTTCCATTGAGGTAATAAACAAGATTACATTTTCGTCAGGTCCCTAGGTTCGGTTTCTTATTTCGTTCCAGAGATCGGTAATATAGCCATGGGGTAAAAAATTTCGTTTTAAACACGTAATTAATTCTTCCCAAGTAGAAATCTGATTTATTATATTTCTGTACCAAATTAGGGCTGAACCGGAAAATAATGCACCCGCTGAAACAAATAAATCCTGGTCTGTACAATTGCGTGAAATTCTAAAATCGTTTACTCTATCGAGGAATGACATTAAGATTTGGGAGTCAAAGCTCTGAAAAGTTAAACCCCATTTATACACAGGTATTGATTTCCCCAATGATGAAGATTGTGAGATTGTAAGGTTTGACAAGGCTGTAGGTACATATGTCCACATCTAAGTTAAGTTTGTCAAGGACTGTTCCTTCGAGTAAGAGAATGTCAGATAGAAAAGTCTGTTTAGTTTGGTCAGTCTGCTCATTGTTAAATAAACGCAACAAGTCTATTCGCTGCTTAACGTGCGCTATGCGAGACACAACACGCTTAAGTTCGATTTCACTAGGTTCAGGATCAATTTTATGTACTATATTAGTAATATCATCCAGGGATTGTTTAATTTCAAAGATATTTTGAGGTAAATCAGAGACCACAGCACGCGCAATAGGTAAGCTTTTAGCTTCTTGAGCTAATATAGCTTTTAGCTGCAATCGTCTATCATTTTGATTAGATGCTGCTTGAATGTTTCGGGATTGAATCTCGTAAATCAATTCAAATGCTTTGAAATGAAGGGAATTCATTGTAGTATAGTGTTTAAGGAAACAGATATAACGAAATCAAGTTACTATAACGTTTTAAAAGGTAAAAGATATACTAAGAACTCAGTTAATTGCAAAAGCTATATTTAGGGAAGAAATTTTCTTTATGTAGGTAATCGTAACTTATAATTGATTATTTAGATTGTTACGGGAACATTTTAGAATAATATTAAGGTACTATTATATATAAGTTATGTAAACAACGGTTTTTTTTTAAGTTAACCCAAAAACAAAAGAAATTTGAAGTTTATAATGGTTATTTAATTGACTTTAGTGTATTTTTAAGGAGATTTTTACTCATAAATAATGGTAAATGAAGCTATTTATCTATAACTAGAATACTTACATAAAACATTAGTAATCCAAAAACAGCTGCTGAAGTTAGGTTATGGTGATTTGGTAGACACTTTTAAAAGGTATACACTTTAGTTTTATTCTAAATTATATAAAATAATTATTTAAGGGAATTTAAAATATAACCACACTATTTATAAAAGAAAAGTTTGAATTAATTAAATTTAGCAATAACATATATCAAGTAAACAATTCACTATTCAACATGGCTGTCCATATCAGATTGACATATCAACTGTTTCCATGTGATTTCAATTTAAGATAGTTGTCATGGCAACTTGCAATGTTGCCAACTTATATTTTTTCTATTTGAAAGTTATTAAAACATTTCTTTTTTATTATTATTATTTTTGAGTGAACAAGACCCAATTATTACAGATATATTCAAAACTAATACCTTATAAGATACACATGAAGTGAAAACAAATTTCAACGCGTTAGGTGCACCACTGTTATATTCTACCCTGTTCTAGTCTAAGGTATACTGTTAAAGTCCCGGCATAATTGCTAAGAGCCACTACGACAGTTGGCAATACATACAATAAACACGTACATAATATTGCGCAACAAAATTTACGTCAGATTTACGTCTCAAATTTGGATCACATACAAAAGAAAAAAGATAAAAGTACTCAGTAAAATGTGGAGCTCTTCACAACATGGCAGCTATAGGATCTTGGCGTTAGTTGGGCGTGGTTCGGCCTTCGCCCCGTTGAAACCAGATTAATTTGTCTTCTCTCTTCTTGTGTAGCGGTACGATAAAGGATCAACCAGGTAGGAGGAACGATAATAAGTACAAGACAGGAAACCTACATATCTGAAAGAGAAGACAAAAAAAGGCACACAGATTAACCTCACTGTTCGAAGTTTCGTTGACTAGTACCTGACGTAACGGAAAATGCCCACTTCCTTCCGCACTCCGCGTCTGCGCATTCTCGGGCGCCGACGCAACTGTCTAAAGTGACAGAAATACACGCACAAGTTTTTTAAAATATTGGCGCGAATTCACTCGCAAATTAGAAACTTACAATGCCAATTTTTGGCATGTAACACACTACTTGCAAGAAACAAAAATAACTGTGTTTTTAAGGTTAGTTTTAATTCGTCTGTAAGGCAACCACGTAGTAATATACTAAAATCCCTAAGAATTACCAAACTTATTTTATATAAGTGGTTGTTTATAATTGTCGGTGCAATATACTTTAGATAAGTGACACTTATTTTCTAAAGTGTAACTTAATGAAGTGCCACTTAATAAATAGATCGGTGCAGTTTGGCCTTAGTGTTATTTTATTATAGTATCTTTAGGCTTTAATCTAACAGGTTGCTAGCCTGTTGTAGTTAGTTATATTTGTAGGTATAATAAACCGTTTTTTTCCAGCAGAGTGAAGTGCTGATCTTTGCCTTGGGTTGTTTTACTTCTCCCCGACCCTAATCTATGACTATTGCTTTTGTGGCATCCTTGTCTTATGTATTGCGGGTTTACCCTTAAAAAGCGCCTGCATTTGTTGATGCGAAGATAAAACAGGCTACCATCACCAGTTGGCTAGGAGTGTGGGTGTATTCGAGGTCAGTAACATAACTGATGACAATACATTGTTTTTCATATAACCAGGAACAGCATTGCACTAATGCCCAGCCAGGGCAGAAATAAGACAATGTCAGATAGGTTAATTGTTTTTCTGTAATAATAGAGAAATATTAATAAATGCTCTCTCATTTTATGATTATACTGTATAGTAGCAATTTATGTGACTTTAAACTAGAATTTGATCTGTGGTTTCTAATCTACATCCTTTTTTCATTTTTATAGTTAATTAGCTAACGTAATTATATCTATTTCGTCCGTACGATTTGAAGATATTTACTATGAATATTTCCAATATTACGCGGAAATATTGCACTGCTTCATTGAACACTATTAAAAATATGATAAAAAATGCCAACGGATATGGCCACGTGCTTTCTAAGGTATGCTGATCTTTTTTTAACAATTATTTATTGTTGTAATTTAGGTAGATATAATTAGTGCTGGAAATGGAAGTATTTCAGCTAGTATAAAATTAGAAGAGAATCATTTAAATTTTATGCAATATCTACACGGGGGCTTTTCTGCCACTTTTCTAAATACTCTTTGCACATATGCATTAATGACACATGAAAAATGTCAAATGCGATCTAATGCTGTGATTGATATGCATATCAAGTAAGTAGTGATTATTTAAATAAATTACAAAAGCTTTTCGTATTTAATAAAACCCATTGATAGTGTGTTATTTTATCACAGGTGAAAATTTAGAATCGATTAGAAAATAAAACGGAGACCTAAATTTACCTCTAACTTGAACTATTAAATATAGAAGAAACGTTCCCCTAGTTGAGTTTGAACCAATGATGCAGTTAATGTAACGCATTTTTCTGTCTACACTACATAACACTTGCTATAGTAAAACTTCTGACAATTTTGCAACTAAATGTTATTTTTACCTTCTCAATGCATGTTAACTTTAAATACTCCCTGTATGTTTGTTGTGGTTTGTTTTGTAATTTTCTGGGTATTAAACCACTCAGAGTTGTTTAAATTGTATTTGTTTACGTTTCGATCCATGACCTAGGATTGTTGTCAAAATAATTTTGACAACTATCCTAGGTCATGGATCAAAACGTAAATAAAGACAATTTAAAAAAAAATTAGTGGTTTAATACCCAAGAAAAATTTAAGAAAAAATAGTTCATTTTGTTTAAGAGCTATTATAATTAGACCTTGCATAAGTTTTTTTAAAAAGCCTAGTTATTGTTATGGTTACGTTATAGAATAATGAAGCAATTTAAATTTACAAAGTTTTTACCTTTCTATTACTTTAGGTAAGCAACTATTTTATTGGAGTTTTTTGGGGCTATTTTTTACAATTTTGTTAAGATTCATGTTTGAATTGTGTAGAATTACCGGCCCTTTCCACCATACTTCACAATTAACTCTTGTGTGGTGCAATTCTTCTTGATACTAAATTGACCGGATTAAGTTCCGAAGAGATATATGCCCAACTAAAATCTTATGTTAATTCTTGTATTAATTTAACTCTGTTTGAAATGTATGTATTGTTTCCAAAAATCTATTTTCAACCTAGAAATACTGTAGTTGAACCACAAAAAAAGAAACACCTGTTGAATTTTATTTTCCAAAATTTGGAAAATTTGATTGGATAACCTTGCCAATAATACCGCTCCATTAAGCATAAGTCAAGGAATGGTTAACTTATTTCTTATGGAATTAATTCTGGATTACGAACACAATAAATGCATCACCGCAGTGTTATTCTTTCTAATAATTCTTAAATAAAGACAAGCTCTGTGAGCCACTTGTGAAGCGTCACAAAAATCCACCAGTTCTACGGAAATTGCTTCAAATGTATTTCGATTTTTACTAATTTCTGTCATCTTCATCATTGGGTCTTCAGTCCTGAAACTGGTTAGACACGTACCATCATTGTTTCCTATTCTGAACTAACCTACAGATTTTCCCGAAATTTGCACAGTCTGCATCTATCACTATCTGATGTAGGTCTACATCCACCTCTTTTTTCCTATCTCTGCTTGTCATATATCCCATACTATTCCTCAAAAATGCCTTAGAACGTATTCTGCCCTTCTATTTCTCATATTTTTTTCCCAAAGATATCCTTGATCCATTACTGCTTCTATAACCTATTTGTTATTACCTTTGTCTGTCCATCCTCAAACATCTGAAGCACCGCATTTCAAAGGCCGCTACTGTTCTTCTGTCTGCTTTTCAGACTGCTCGTATTTCGTAGGCATACTGTCTGTGCTGTGCTCCACACATACGCTTTCAACAACTTTTTGTTCTATGTTTGTTGTCTTTCATCATAGGCGCAGTTCTTTCTTGTTAGATGCAGTTCGGTCACCTTCTATTGTTTTACAATTATATACCCTATTTCTCCGACATTCAGTGGTTGCGAAGGGGGGTAAGCAGCCTGTGGCTGCCAAGTTCCCCCAGCACTTGAACATTTACAGATTTAATATTTTTTCCAATATATCTTTTCGCACAGTCAACATTAGTTGCAGATATTTCACAACAAACAACTAGTTGTTTATAATAATCAGCAGATTTATCTGCGCTTATTTTTTCGTCATTGGGTTTCCCGTCTCAAAACTGGTTGGACATGTACCTCTACTTATTTCTTTTCTAAACTAACCTACATAGTGTCTTTGTCTAGGCCTTCCTACTCTATTTTTATTTGGTAGTCTATAATCTAAGACTTTACTAAATAGTCCCTCATGTCTTAACTGGTGCCTTATCATTCTATCTCTCCTGACCTTCAATTGTTTCCACATACAGGGTTCCTCACCTATCCTTCTATAAACTTCCTCATTTGTTACTCTATCTGTTCAATTAATCTTTAACATTCTCCTTTAACACCAAGTTTCAAAAGTTTCTATCTTTTTCTTATCTACCTCTTTAATTGTCCAAGTCTCACTACGGTATAATAAATTGCTCCATACGTACGACTTTAAGAAACTTTTTCTATTATCTAAACTAATACTATTAGCTATTAGTAAGTTTTTCTTTTTTAAAAACATTTTTCTAGCTTGAGCTATTCTAGCTATTATATCCCTTCTGCTACGTCCATCCTTTGTAATTATACTACCTAAATAGCAAAATTCATTTACCTCCTCTAACTCGGTATTACCTATTTTTAATTTTGGTTTAGAACTAGGCTGTAACTCACTTGTCATTATCTTTGTCTTTACTGAGTTAATTCTCATACTATAGTTACTCTGTAGTATCTCATCTAAAATATTTAAAAACTCTCCTAACTCTTTTTAGACTCTGCTATAATGGCTATATCATCTGAAAACGTAACATGTCTATTTTCTGTCCCTGTACACTAATACCTATCTCTTTTCTCTCTCTAGCTAAGTTTAAAGCTTCCTCAATATAAACATTAAAAATCAAGGGAGACAGTATACAACCCTGTCTAACACCATTTCTAACTTAGCTTCCTTTTCTATTTCATCAAATTTAATTACTACGCTTTGGTTTTTATATAGACTGTAAATAATTTTTCTATCCCTATGAGAGATTCCTATTTTTTGCAAAACCCTGAACATAACAATCCAATTAACCCTATCAAATGCTTTTTCTAAATCTACAAACGCAAAATGAGTCTTTTTATTTTTTTGTAACCTTTTTTCGATAAATACCCTAATCATTAGTATCGGTTCTCTAGTCCCTCTGTCTTTACGAAAACCACATTGATCTTCGCCTAAATAATTCTCAGTCAAAGCTTCTACTCTATTTTTAATTATTATTGTTAGTATTTTGGAAGCATGGGAAGTTAAACGAACCGTTCTAAAATTCTCACACCTATCAGCTCCTGACTTTTTGGGATTGGGATAACAATATTTTTTTCAAAATCTATTCGAACCTCACCTGTGTGATATATTACTTTTACTAGTTCATATAATCTGTCTAAAGTTTTCTGACTTGCATATTTTATGAATTCTGCGGGAATATCGTCTATCCCTGGTGCTTTATTTAGTTTAAGATTCCGAACAGCTCTATCAAATTCCTCTCTTAATATTGAGAACCCTATTTCTACATTAGTAAAATCTATTTCGAAATCAGATGGTTCAAAAGCTCCGATATTTTTGTATCAAGCAGTGACGTCATTAAATAGAAAAATTTTACCTGTTTTTCAGATGATTTCCGAGAAACATTATGCAAACATGCTAATGTATTGGATAAGAGAGTGGCTGCGTTCGGGTGTGCCGTGTCCTACACAAGTAGTGACGGACTTTCCGTTGGCACTTCTGAACGCTGTTGCTCTTTCATTCAATAATACTGACTTGCAAACCTACATTAACGATTTCACGTGTACGTTCTTGCGCTTGGAAAATTATGTGCATATAAAAGCTATATGAATAATTTCCATTGATATTGCGCATTTAATAAAACTAGTGTGTCAATGGCCCTCTTTTACACATGTACCAGCTAGTGTCAAAGATTTTTTTGTATGGTGCATAGGTGTTTTGTCTAAGTGTACCACTATCGAAAATTTCGTCGATATATGTACAGATGTGTTGACTGTTTTCTTTTCTACTCTAGAAGACATAGACGACAAGGATAACCAACCATTGCTTCAGTGCGCAACAAAGGCTTCTCAAAATAATAAAAGTAGACACGGGAACATACGATATTACGAAATCTGACTTACTTGTTAAGTTTGAAGATGATGCAAATATATGTTTTAAAGCTGACAAACACACAGACAGATTTTAGCAAATTATTGAAAAAAATTGTAAGAAAGAACTCGACCTAAGCCATATTATTGTCCCAATTTTGGAAAACATCTCCTCAAATTGTCTAGATACTTTTTATTAGGGACCGCTGTTCTATCGACAACGGATAAAGATCTCGTGGCTACTTCCGCTCGTAGTGAGGAATATTTTGGAGAAATAAAAAAATTTAATATTTAATGGTAAAAAGTCAAACCGTATTGATAAATTTATTATCTTGCATCTGAGATCGCTGGCCGGTACGATGAAACTTTTAAATTTGGGCCGACAAAATGGAGGACCAGCAACAGCATGGTTCTAGTAATCAGCATAAACTTTGTAAATATTGTGGTAAAAATGTAGTTAATAAATATGTTGAATGCTGTAAGTGTAAATTATTATTTCATACCTCCTGTGGAGGTAGATGTGGTGTTACTGTAGCTACTGTGACAGGTGAAAAAAAGTTTTTATGTGAGGAGTGCAATAAACCTGATGAAGGTGTTTATAATGTTGAAGTCATTAAAAATATAAATAGTGATGATAGCACATCTGTATGTTCCAAAGAAACTGATGACTTTTTTATTGATAGTAGAATCCAGGAGTGGTTCAAATCACTGGTTAACCAGGCAACTGCAGTTTTACTAAGTGAAATAAACGAATTAAAAACACAAGTTTTTGATTTAACAGCAAGCAATAAAGATCTAATTAAATTACTAACAATGGAGAGGCAGTTCCCTGAAATTGCTCTAGCTTGTAGCAAAGATAAAAGGACCACAACAATGGATAATTTATCATCTACCAATACACTGTCTGATAATAGCAATAACAACATTGTATTCAAACCAAATGTTATTGATAACCTTTCAACTAATAATCAAATATCAAGTAATCAAGTAGCAGATGGTTCTACAAGTTATGCAAGTGTAATTAAAGGCTCTGGATCTAATACTAGCAAACTAAGAGTTATCACAGAAAGTAATACAAATGCTAATAACAATGTTACTACACCAATTAGTTCATCTGTAAGGAATCCTTCATTGAAAGGAAAATCCACTTCCATGAATAAAAATGTTATGATTATTGGCACAAATGTGGATATTTCTGCAGTGGGTAATGAGGACTGCTTATATGGTTTTACAGCAGTCCCACGCAGACCTCGTTATACTAATCTTCATCTAACAAGGGTGAATCCAACTGTAAATATAAACAAAATAACCCAATACATTGAAAATAAATTGATTGCTACCACCTCAGACAATTCTACATGTACATTTAAAATTGAAAAATTAACATCTCGGTTTCCAGACTCATATAGTTCATTTAAAATCATACTGAGTGCAGAGTATGCTACTATCTTATTAGATCCAGAGTTCTGGCCAAATGGTGTTGCTATTCGTAAATTTATAACTAATGATAACAATAGGGGAAATGTTCCCAGAGCATCAGTAAATCCGAATTTTCTAGTAGAGGCCTCAAGTCAAAAAAACCTGTTTAACTGGAAGCACTAACTGTGATAGCATATACTGTTACTACCAGAATGTTCGCAGCTTAAGGAACAAGGTAGATCAAATAGGGCCATCTGTAGCTGATAGTGAATATGATTTAATTGCCTTTACGGAAACTTGGCTAACTGGAGATGAAGCGAATTCAGAATATTTCCCGTCACAAACCTATACAGTTTATAGATGTGACAGAAATTCCGATAGGATTAATTTGATGCGTGGAGGAGGAGTATTAATTGCTATTAAAAATCATATTTTGGCGGAAACACTGAATTTATCCGACTTGTTAATAATCTCATTTTTGTCGATCTTGTAGGCTGCAAATGTACCATGAATACCACTATGTATTTGTAGTCTACATACCACATACTCCCACTGTTACTTGTTTACAATTACTAGTGAATTATTTTATTCAATTCCATTTATGTACCAAAAAGCTATTAATACTTGGGGATTTTAACATACCTAAGTTTACCGATTCAAAAACTGATGAATTAAATCATATTTTAAGCAATTTTGAAAATATACTTAATGTAGTACAGAAAAACCACATACGTAACAACAAAGGTAGATTACTTGATCTAGTATTTACCAACTTTGATTGTGCCCTTGAGAGAGATATTTGGCCACTAATTACTGAAGAGGCTTATCGCCCTGCATTGAAAATTACATTTGATTTTAAAGGGACTTCCAGAATAAACTTCACTAACACACATAATAAAGCATATAACTTTTATAAAGCCGATTACTGTTCACTATACAAAAAAATTATCTGTAGCAGACTGGCGCCCGTTAGAACAATGTAATAATGTAGATGAAGTATGTTGCACTTTTTATAAATTACTTTACTCTCTGTTGGATAGATATGTACCTGTGTATACATCCAGGAACAGGTCAAAAACATATCCTAAATGGTTTTCTCGTGAGCTTATTAATATCATCAACCAAAAAAATAAATCTCACAATAAATATATTTCTATGCATTCACAGGTTCACTACATTACATTCAGACGGCTCAGATCTCAATCAAAAATCAAGGAGGCTTATATCAGCTACTTGACTCATGCAGAAAACTCTATTAATGCAGATTCTAAAAGTTTTTGGTTATTTATAAGAGGCAGAAAAGGCTTTAGCTGAATGGCAGGTGTACTCAATGTTGGAAATATCATTTATGACACGCCGCAACAGATTGTAAATGGATTCAAAGACTATTTTTGCTCTGTCTACCATAAGCCGGAAGATATCAGAGGTATACAATGCAATGAAGAAGCTGTCTCATTGGGTATTAACATGCCGCACATTAGTCTGGACAGTGTCACTGAAGATGACATCATAGCTGCTATTCGTAAATTAAAAAATAAGCCCACAGCCGGTATGGACCAGGTGCCGAGCTTTTTAATTAAAGATTATGCAGTGGTTTTAGCTGAACCGCTACTATTTATAATTAATTTAGGTCTAAAGACTAGTACTTTCCCTGATGTATGGAAAATAGCACGAGTTAATCCTGTGTACAAAGCTGGTGATGCATCCAGTATAATTAATTATCGGCCATATCCATTTTATCAAACTTTGCAAAAGTATTTGAATTGGTCTTATTGCAACATATCTATAGTCATATCAAAACTTATATTTCACCTAGTCATCATGGTTTTATTGAAAGGCGATCTACCTTTACCAATTTGTGTTGTTTTACCCAATTCACCGCAGAAGCCTTAGATGATCATGGTCAAGTGGATGTGGTCTATACAGATTTCTCCAAGGCTTTTGACAGGATCATTCATTGTATATTATTGGAGAAGTTAAGAAGCTTTGGTTTTAGTAATAAGTATATAGTTCTGTTAAAATCTTATCTTGAAAACAGACCACAACAAGTTGTATACAATGGTTTTAAGTCTGATATATTTATTGCTATGTCTGGTGTTCCTCAGGGGTCGAACCTAGGACCTTTGCTATTTCTACTATTCATCAATGACATATGTGTCAATCTGAAATCAAAGGTATTAATGTTTGCAGATGATGTAAAATTTTTTCAGGAAATCAAGTCGGTCCAGGACTGTAGAAACATGCAATTAGACTTAGATATGTTACTTAACTGGTGTATGAACTATAAGCTTACACTGAACATTAATAAATGTAAGGTTGTCACGTTTACGCACAAAGTAAACCCTATTGTCTTTGAGTACAGGATTGATTCAATTAATTTGATTCGGTGTTCTGAAACCAAAGATTTGGGTGTGATGTTTGACCATCAGTTGTCATTTGTTGCTCACATTAAGCTAATTGTTGCTGCTGCTTACAAAATGTTGGGGTTTATTTTACGCAACTGTAATCATTTTTCAAACCGTTCTGCTCTGACTGCTTTATATATATATATATATATATATATATATATATATATATATATATATATCTTTTATACGTTCAAAACTTGAATACTGCAGCGTCATTTGGAACCCCATTTACAGTAATCACAAGATCGTAATAGAACGAGTTCAAAGGAAATTTTTAAAGTATTTATGGTACAAAATGTATGGTACCTATCCCATCAGAGGTTTCAACCATGAAACACTGTTAAGCACCTTTCATTTAAAAACTTGTGAATCCAGAAGGATTGCTTTAAGTATCACCATTCTCTATAAGATCATGCATGACAATATAGACTGTCCGTATATTATGGATAAACTAATTTTTTTGGTTCCTAGACATAATAGTAGAATTAATAGAAATAATAGAGTGTTTTATCTCTCAGCCTGTAAAACCAATATGCTGTTAAAATCACCCGTATATTACATGTGTAGTAATTTTAATCAAATATGTGGCAATGTTGATATAAATGTTGATAGCCTACAAAAAATTCTTGAAGAGCTATCTGCTAAATGATATTTACTCTCTAAAACTTTGTTTGTAACAGTTACTTTTTAACTTTAATTTTAACTCTAATAATTATTCTCAGTTATAATAATTATAAGTTGTACATAATTATGGTTTGTTGAATGTCCTGTAATGTGGCTAAGGCTGTAGGGCAATAAACATTATTATTATTATTAAATGCGCCTAATAATATTTCGCCGCAATATAAAAGTAAACCCGCCAATCATGACAACCAAGCATCTACTGAGAAAGAAAGTTCTAACAATAATTTCACTGATATCGCTTATATTAATAAATACGACAATAGTGACTGTAATCTAGGCTGTGAAAGCAACGAAACTCTCAAAGTTGTAGAGAAAAATGATAAAAGTAATTTTAATATTAGTAATGAATCACATAATAGTACAATAAGTCACGCAAACATGTTAAATGAAGTGGAATCGTGTAGAGGAAAAAATAAAATAATAAAGCGAGGGAATATTTAGTTGCATGCCCGGATATTGAACATTTGCACAAACGGCTTAAATATACAAGTACGATACTATTGTTAATCAATGGTAATGCTCTGCCTCCAGTGAAAATAGACAAGAAATATATTATGGTGAAAAACACATGTACGTTTGATGCTATCGTACAATACATTAGTGGCCGTTACAGTGATTGGCCCTACATGGATCAATTGTGTAACGCAACATTTGTATTTATTAAAAACATTTACGTAACAGACCTTACACAGAAAACATACAATACTAGAGCTGCGATAATGCAACGTATAATTCTGTCAAGATGTGGTATCTTAAACTGCACAATGAATATATGCTCTCTCGCAACAAAATTAATGAATGACGTGTCATCTCTCCAATTTACATTTGAATGCAATGACTGCGAATATATAAAAAGGCATATTAGTCCCATATTAAGTGTAAATGCCATTCCGTTTTACCAAAACGGTATAAACGCATTGCAAGAAGCAATAGACCAATGCAGCAGGATACAAAATCTTTTATGCGACCGTTGCCATAGCGCAAAAATATAGTTCAGCCGAACAGGCAGAAACCATACATTCATTAACACCGAATGCCTAGAAAACAAGGAATTCAAATCAAATCAAATCACTTTATTGGTTTTATACCAAAAGGGATAGAATTCAGCACTGCTGATTTAAGATTCCACCCTTAAATATAAAACACAAAATATACGATTATATACATAATACAATAAACATCTAGGATAGTCTAAGACAGTCGCTGATCCCTTATTAATACATCATAAAATTTTAGCCTAAATATATTTTTATTATTAGTCTCGTCAAATAGTGTTCTATATTTGTTTATTAAAACAGGTGCTACATAAGCATAACATGATTCAAATTTCTTTGTCGAGTGTTGCGGAATACTGAAATCATTTGTATTTCGTAGGTTAATACTATGCTGAGTAGCTCTGATTTGTATAGCTTCAAACAGGTAGTTTGGTCTACATTTGGTTAATATAGCATATATGTACACAGCGAAAAGGAGTTCTGCGTGTTTATCATATTTATGTATACTCTTAGAATTATAGTATGGTGTTATATGTTGCTTACGTTCAATATTATATGAATATCTAAAACATACATTCTGAAGTACTTGTATTCTTTGCCTTAAGTGGCCTGCTAAAAATTTATAGTAAACTACACTACAGTAATCTATATGACACAACACAACACTATTACATAAGTACCATTTAATGTTTGAGCTTAACAGAAATTTGTATCTGTAAAGGGTCCGCATTTTACTATAACACAAACCTATTCTTTTGTTGATATGTTTTTCAAACGTAAGATGCTTGTCGAGAGAAAGGCCTAAATATTTAACACAGTCAGCAAATGTCACTACCTTATTGTTTATTTTGATATCTAGAGATCTTTGCACTTCAGATTTAACATGCTTTACCTGTGAACCAACGAGTAATGCAAGTGTTTTGTTAGCATTAAGGATAAGACCATTGTCGTGTACCCATTTATCCACTACAACAAGATTTTCATTCAGTTTTACTATTGCATCATCGACAAGTGAAACATTACTAGAAACATAAAGTAGCATATCATCTGCATACATATGATATTTGCATTCTGGTGATACTATTTCTGGAAAATCTGACGTAAAAATAGCAAAGTGTAGAGGGCCCAAGATACTACCCTGTGGAACACCTCGTGAAACACAGCAGAACTGGGACTGTTGTCCATGTAGTTTAACTGATTGCTGTCTGTTACTCAAATAGTTTCTAAACCAATCTGTTGCAATATTATCGCACCCATAGAAACGAAGCTTAGCAACAAGCAGGTTATGATTGATTAAGTCAAACGCCTTACTGAAGTCTAGAAATAATAGATAAACAATATTTGATGCATCAATTGAGCATGTAAGATCATTAACAACCTTACTTAGTGCAGTTGCTGTGCTATAGCCAGTGCGATATCCAGATTGGAAAGTGGGTAATTAGTTCCATTTGGATATGTGTTCAATTAGTTGTGTGTAAACTATGTGTTCCATAACCTTTGACATTATAGGCAATATACTAATTGGGCATAAATCAGCATATGTAGTAGCCAGAGGTTTTTTAGCAATTGGAGTGATAGTCGAATATTTCCAAGCTATAGGGAATTTGTCTGATTCTAATGATACATTTATAATATGCGTTAAAACATTAATAATGAATGGCATTACCAACACTAATATTTTCTTATTTATGCCATCAAATCCTTGAGCATTACACCTGATCTTCATGACCACATTTACATTTACTGGTTGTAGAATGAATGGCCCATTTATAGCTTTGTGAATGTTTTGATTGTAAAAGTTCATTTGATGACTTGGTATCGATCGATCTGGAATGGATTCACTAAAGAATTCGTTGACTTCATCAGGATTTTGAATTTCATTTGAAATTTGGGTTTTCGTTTTTGAATGTATTTGACATCTTCTTACATTTACAGCGGTAATTACATTTAAAAAGTTCGATAAATACAACACCGGAAGCGGGGTTTACTAGACACCATCGGTAGTTGGTAGCACTAATATTGTACAGATTTTGGGCTCGCTCATCTACCAATGACGTCACCAATGCACAATTTATATTGCGTAATAATCGGAAAAATATATAAAGTTCAGGAAATATATTCTAATGCAACTACTCACATGAAAATGCCTCTGGGTTAAAGTTGGCTTCTATTCCAAGTCCATCAGGCTACGGAGGCCCTGTTGAGGTAGTTAAAGATGATGCTTGCTCCGGTGCTGTCTGCGGAACATGGGCTTCCGGCTCATTCTTGGGTCGTGCAGTACGGTTCGCCTAGGTGGCTTCAGATTTCTTCCTACCTCAAAGCGTCCACTCCACTCGAAGGTTCGGGCGAAAAAGCCACGTTCAAGCGTCTAACGGAAACACTTGTCCCCACTTTTCGTTCTTTCCGCGTCAGCGCGAACTTATTCGTCCAACCCTCTTGCGTCGCGCGATCTGGCGCAGACGCACTGTGACATAACGGAAATGCGCGCCCCGAGTCTTTTGAAATTATGGCGCGAAACCTCCGCACATCAAAATTAACCTAATAACAATGTTTAAGGGCCAATTTGATTGGCACGTAACAATCTATCAAAAATATTCCGTAGCTGCTTAGGATTGTTAATATTATTCCTGCATTGATATTCAAGATATGCTTTTTTTTCATTCCTTACTGCTGTTGTGATAATGTTTTTTAGGTCTTTATAAAAGCGAAGCTTAGTATTGTTCTTAGTCTTAATATACTTGCTATGTTCCAAATGCCGTAGACGTATCATCAGTCTGATGGTGGGCGTTATATATGGTGGCGTTTTCTTTTTTCTATAAGCTGTACGTATTGGAGCATGTTCATTAAATAATAATGTTATTGCATTATTAAGATAATTCACTTTATCATTGAGGTCTGGTAATGATCTTATTAAATCCCATTGAATGTGACTAGCATTATAATTAAAGTTATTCATATTAAAGTTCTTAAAACATCTGTATGTGAAGCTGTATGGCTTATGTTTGCGTACATTTACATCAAATATACAAAGTACTGCTCTGTGATCAGTCATGTGATAGAGATCGATAGTTTCACATGATATCATATTGATTTGAGGACTGGCACATACTATATCGATTAATGTTGATGTAGTTTCAGTAATTCGTGTTGGATCCTTCACATGTTGTGTGAGATTGAAAATGTTCAACAGTGAACTTAATTTTTTACACCTTGTGTCATGTTGAATGAAGTCAAGATTTACATCCCCAATAAGAATGATATCATCATATGTTGTACAAACATGTGAAAGAACCAGTTCAAGATCATTTGAACCTTCCAATGTTGTACTCGGTGGTCTATAAGTAATTTCTGCTGCAATGTTATGTTTGTTGGTTTTAATGCTAATCCATAATTGTTCTAACAGAGGATGTTCAACATAATTTATATCCAACATTTTATGCGCAAGACTGCTGGCAATATATCAGCATAATCCCCCACCTATAGTTGGGCAATCATTTCTTATCAAATTGTAACCCGCAATGCTAATCAATGCAGATGGAAAGTTACTTGAGAGCCATGTTTCTGCAACCCCAATAAAATCACAATCATTTAATGAAATAAAAGATACAAAATCATCGAAACAGGAATTGATGGAACGAATATTTATAAGACATAACCGCAATGGCTGGATTATTTGCTGATTTTTTAGGTCATGTGAGATATTGTAAACAGTTTTTTGATGTAGTTGCTGTATAGGAGTATAGTATTCTATCTTTGCAGTTTCTCTTTTGTATGCTTGTATATAACAGGGACATTAACATCAAGACTTGGATATCCCAAATCAGTGAGGCAATATACATTAGGCGAATTATCGACATAAATATATTTGTGCGAGGAGAAATATAAACTTGTCGAATCTGTAATATATATTTCAGGTGGGGCAATAGGACACTATGTGACATATGTACGTAAAGTAACGTGCAGATGGCAAAAACATGCCGGTGTTTCTACTAGACCATGTATGATAACACCATGAAATATTAGAAAAAAAATTAAGCCATGGAACCACCTGCCAAACTGAAATCACTACATAATTACAAGCTGCAGAAACTAAACCATTAACCGCTGAATATTTTACTCTTACTAACATTCAAAATAATTATAGTTTCTTTTATTTCCAAAGCTATGCTGCTGCACATGTATGAGAATCTTGGGGATAGTTAAATTGCGTAATGTGATTTACTTGATAGCAGAAATTAAATTTAGTAAAGTGACTTTAACTATTCTGAGTAATATTAAAAATATAAACTGTCTTTACATGTTCTAGGTATTTAAAATCAGCAAGAACTGGCGATGAAATTATTGCGGAAGTAAAAACTACACGTGTTGGAAAAACCATGGGATTTTTAGAATGTGAAATTTATAATAAAACTACAAATGAACTACTGGTACGTGCAAGTCAGACACAAGTTAGTGTGCAATAGAACACTATTTAATTGTTGCTTTTGAGTTCATTTATATTTACAAATAAATAATTACGATCAATACCTAGTGTTGTTCAGTTATTTAAAGTTATTAATAAATAAGAAAACAAACAAATGGTATTTGGGTGTCATTAAGAAACAAGAGACTGCTTTACAATTTAATTAAATCGGTCAAAGCAGGCGGGGATATTACCATCTACTATAAACAATACTGCAAATTTTAAAACAAGTTGTTTCTAAAGCCTACAACGTGATGCATTACGCTAACAATAAATTAGAGGTGAAGGAAAGAAGGAACTAATCTTGATTGCACTAATTTGTTATTGAAGCGCCCTGTATAATCTTAATTTTGTGTAGATCGTGTTCAAAAACAAGACTTTAAATAATATCCGAATTTGTATTCGAATCAAACTGAAAACCGCAAAGATAATCGTTTTATTTCTGTTATATATATTGCAACACAATCAAGGGTTGTAAATTATTTATGCCGCAAGAATGTAAAAAAAGATAACCATAAAATTTTATAGTGAAAGCATGTGAGGTTTTTATGAAAGTTTTAGATTGGTGAAATAATAATAAATTCATGAAAATGTACCCAAAATGAGCTTCAGGAATTTATTTTAATAAATTCCATACAATGTGACATAGTTATTAATAGAGAGTTTCGATTATTATAAAGGAATTCCACAAACATACTTAAATACAAAGGAATATAACAGACATTGAGCGATGAGCATACAGAAGTGTAGAGTTACACATATGATATAATCATTTCATACAATAGACTGTAAGCGCCGCGAATGGTGTGCTACGTGCATTGACGTAACATAAAAGAAAACCAAGAGAAAGAAGTAAGTAAGTCCAGGCTCAGGCGGCGAGCGGGCGGGGTTTTATACCTATATATAAATTAAAAGGAAACCTGCAATAAATAGAAAAAGAATTTATATACACTCACTCATTCACACTCATAACAAAACCTACAACGGAAAAGAAAGAACTTATAATTAAAAAAAATATTTACACAACACAGTGAAAATAAATTATTCAAGAAAAATGGCGAGCTGTAGCTTTTAGGCAATAACCCCCCTGATAGTAATGAGTAAAAAAACAAACAAATGCAACCCTAAAAACCACAGTTCTAGACTATCGTAAATATTCACTTAACCTATTTTTACAAACAATGTATAGTTTTAGTAATTTAGCAACAAAGAGTAAGGCCGTAACACAAGAGCAGTAAATGCCAAAATAGTTTAATAATTTTCATATATAAAAAATCAAATTTGGAAATGCGATCTTAGAACGTTCTGGTTCCGAAATCAGAATCGCATACAAAGAAAAAAAGGACTCACCCTCGAGTTACTGGCATCGGGGTGGAACCAGTCGCTGGTCTTACGTCCAAGCAGAGCGCATTTGACCTCACATTCCCAGAAGAGGCTCAAGGGATTAACGTGTCCCCCGCAGGAAGCTAGAATAGTTACGAACAATAAATTAATTTAATGAAGCCGGAAAAAGTATTGTTTTATATAAACTCCATATACTCACCACGCTAAATAATGCGTGCCGGAAATTCGCATAAAGATAACGAACGAAGCCAAATAGAACGTGTTTTCTTGTGGCTATTCGAACAGCAAATGAATTGTTACATTTGTTAAAGCACTAAAGCAAGGAAATAAACCAGGAAAACCCTAATTTTATTAAAATAAATTCGCCGAATTTTTTAACAAGGGAAAACACACCAGCATTTAATTATTAAAATACTTGGAAAGTCGTCTGTCTAATTAAGGCGTAAATTCCACGGGATTCTTAGAAAGGATATTTATTTTTCTAATAAAGCACAAAGATTTATCAACTGACATAGATAGGATATTTATTATTAATTACTATACAAATTTTAATACACGAAAGGGTTATTTTCTAATTAACGGAATTAATTTTTGCGTTGAACGCCAAAGGAATTTAAGATAAAAATTATTGTATGTACACTAATTAATTATTTACGAAAATGAACGTAACAGGTGAAGTAAGCAAAGAATAAACTCGAGATATTATATTAATCAGACGCTGACCACTAAAATATGATTTACAGCGGGAGTACAGTAGATTTGTTGAATGCAATGAAAGAAGAATTAAAGCCAATTATATAGAACTCGGTTACCTGAAAACATTAAAATGTAGAGATACGCGCGAGTACAATTGGGAGGAGGGGAGAAGTTGAAGTGAGTTTGTATATGAGGATTTAATAGAAGGTACAGAAGCTTCAAGAAAAATTTTATGGCATTCCAAAGGGAAATAACGTATCAAGCAACATATAAAAAAATGGCATACCTATGCAAGTGGCAATGTATGTTCATGAACGAACAAGCATGCATCTAATATTGAAAAACCGTTTTAAAACAAAAGTGTAGGACCGGATGAGTTATCCCTCATTAAATTGAAACTTTGTGACTTGATTTGTGAAGGGGGCTTTCTGTATTGGAACATTGAAGGAATGATTGCACGCAACTTTGATGTTATTGGATATCCTCAAATTACGCATCAAGTAGATAGTTTGTGCGTTTAAGAATTTAATTATGCATCTGTGAACTGAAATATTTAATGGTTGTTATTTATGTAATAAGGAATTAATTTAAAGGTGAAAATAATTATTAAATTAGACAAATATGCAACGAAAGTGAATAGTGAGTTGAAATACAATTTATTAGTGCAATCTAGGTTAGTTGTAGTACAGAAACTTAAATATCATGGACAGGAAAATTATATGGCACAAAGGTGGCATTTAACTGATTTTTCATTTCTCTGAACACTTCGCCAATAATTTGGGAGTCATTAATGTCTTATAATGGGAAAGCAAAACTATTTGGACTGCCAAATAGTCTTGTTGATGGTTTAGATTTAAGTTGCTTTTTGATTTTGTCTTTAGGATTTATTTTAGAAATATCTGGCCAGATTTGTGGGTAGAAATTTGTTTTAGGAAAATATGTTGGTATGTGTATTGGAATTATTTTATGTTAATAGAGGTTAAGTTGAGTAATTTATTTAGGAAATAGATAAAGTCGGTTATTTGTATAAGACATCCACTTACTTGAGTGATCGTTTTATTTGGAACGAGTAGTTTATTTTGAGAAATTTTTTTAATTATAACCTACTTTAGGATACCAAAGCAAGGAAGTTTTATGCGGAATAACAGTCTTCCGTATAGAAATGACATCAAAAGAATAGCCTCGATTTTGACAGTGGAAAGAACTAACAAGGTAAGTGCTAATGTAATATAAAATTTTGTATTTAAGCCTTATTATTTTAGCATTTTTTTCAGCATTACTTTCTATTCTGAGCTCACCTACACATTTTCCTGAAATTCCCACAGCTTACATCTTTTACTATCTGCATGCAAGTCTAATCTAAGTCTACCTCTCTTTTTTCCTATATCTGCTTGTAATATATCCTGTACTATGCCCCAATGCTTTAGAACCTGTCCTATGCTTCTATTTCTCCTATTTTTTTTTGTTTTACAGATATCTTACTTCCCCCACCATTTCTAGAACCTCTTTGTTCTTAACTTTGTTTGTCCTCACTATCATCATTATACATCTGAAGCATCACATTCCAAAGGCTTCTACCTATTTTCTGTCTGCTTCTCCTACTTTCCTCATTACATAACCATAGTGCTGTGCTTCACACATATGCTTTCAGCATTTTTTCCCCCTGTTTATTGTCTTTGAACATAGTCGTTGCTCTTTCTTGTTAGGTACAACATGCCTCTTTTCCTATAATTTTCTAAATATTTATTTCACCGATAGTCAGTGCTAACCAAAGGGGTTTAAGCAACCTGACATTTGTCGAATTTGTTATTATTATTGTTAATATTAATGTTTACCTGTTTATTAATAATTATTAAGCAATGAATTGTTACGTGCCAAAGTGGCACTAAACATTTTCTTAACTTAATTTTGATGTGCGGAAGTTTCGCGCCACAAATTCAAAAGACTTGGCGTATATTTCCGTCACGTCAGAGTGCGTTTGCACCAGTTCGCGCCGACGCGTGAAAGGACAAAAAGTGGGGAAAGTGTTTCCGTGAGTCTCTGTAACGTGGCTGGTTTTGCCTGAACCTTCGAGTGCAGTGGACGTTTTCGGTAACGTACCGTTATCTTTATTTATGTAGACTTCCTTGCCTTTGTTTATCTTGTCTGTCAACCGTATACTTGTTCCTTGTCGATCCCTACATAGGTAGAGATAAATTGTAGCAGCCTAGGGAGAACCGGAGGCCACGACCCTAGATGAACGAGTCCTGGTAGCCACCGCGACTGCCGGAGCTGTTCCGAGCGCTTTGGAAGAGCGTTGGGCGTACCCTCCAGCAATTATCTTTAAGGCGGCCATCAGCAGCCCTTATGTATGTGCTGACGCCATCTTTATCTATCTTGAAGGACGCTTGGCGGACTTCGTGGAAATCTGGACCTATTATGTGAGTACCTTATTGACATAATTGTTGCTAAGTTAAATTAATATATTGCGTAATTAAAATTGCTGATTGGGTGACGTCATTGACAGATGGGCGCGCCAAATCTGTATAAGATTAGCGCTACCAACTGTTGTGGTGTCTAGCAAACCGCGCTTGCGGTGTTGTATTTACGACTTTTAAATCGTAAGAGAATCTGGATCCAATCCCACGAATATTTCATTTGACAATGGTTGGAAGTGAACTTGAAACGTTTGTGTTTTTTCCTACTTACATAGCATTTTGTAGCTATTCATCTTTGTTGTGATAATTATTATGGTTCACCATTATCATTAGGTCTTCAGCCCTGGAACTGGTTAGGCACGTACCTCCATTATTTCCTATTCTGAGCTAAGCTACACATTTCCCTGAAATTCCGAGTTTGCACATTTCACTATCTGTGTGCAATAATCTTTTCTAGGTTTACCTCCACCTCTCTTTTTCCTATCTCTGCTTCTAATATATTCCGCATTATTCCTCATACCTCAGCTGTGACCTGTCATATCTCTCCTGTTTTCCACATATTTCTTTCTTCTCCTACCATTTATAGTACCTCTTTGTTCTTAACCTTGTCCATGATATCTTCATCATGCGTCTGTAACAACACATTTCAAAGGTTTATATCTTTTTTCTGTCCGCTTCTCCTATTGTCCAAGTTTCACAGCCGTACAGCACTGTGCTCCACACATATGCTTTTAGCAATCTTTTTCTTGTTTCTGTTTGTTGTTTTGAACATAGTAGTTGCTTTTTCTTGTTAAATGCAGCACAGTCTTGTAGTAACCTTTGTTTTATATCTTTTTCACTTTTCCCATCTTGTGTTATTTCGTTTCCTATATAGCAGAAATCCTGAACTTCGTATAAGTTGTCGTTTCCCAGTTTTTGATTTATTTTCTCCTTCTTTACATACTAATACTTTAGTTTTATTTTTATACCGTATCTCTGTTACAACTGTTTCCATTTCAGCTTGATGCTAATACCGCTATATCATCTGCAAATCTAAGCATATCGATCTTTTGTCCCTACATAATAATTCCAAATTTGTCGGTATTCATTGCCTCTTTGACGTACAGGTTAAAAATTAAAAAGGAATAAGGCACATCCTTGTCTCACCCCTTTCCTAATATTTATTTCTCCACGTTTCTGCTCTAATTCTATTACAGCTGTTTGTTATTTGTATAAGCTCTGTACTATCCGTCTATCCTTAAAACTCATTCCAATCTTTTTGAGAATTTCAAAACATTTTTTTTTCATTTTACATTGTTGAATGTTTTTTCCAGATCTACAAACCCTATAAACACACTTTCTCTTTTTCTATTGTCTTCTCCATTATCACCCTCAGAGCTAAAATAGCTTCCAATGTTACCCTGTTTTGCCTAAACTCAAATTGATCTTCTCCTACTATTTATTGTCTTTTTCCTTTCTGCCTTTGTACAATTTTAGTTAATATTTTTGGCACGTGTGCTGTCAAACTTATTGTTCAAACATTTTCACATCTTTAGCACCTCTCTTTTTCGGTATATTGACTATAACATTATGTTTGAAATATTTGGGTATCTTGCCTGCCTCATACATGTAGCTTACAAGTTGGAAGAGACATTCTGTTACTGCTTGTCCAGCGGCTTATTGAGTTTCTGCTTGCGTCTAATCTATATCCGATGCCTTACCATTTTCAGACCCTTTAATGGTAATTCAAACTTATCTTTAAGTATAGGATATTCCAAGCTATACTTTTCAATGTGTTACGTTTATTTTCGGGATAAATTAAATACCCCTTTTTCCCTTGTTAATTCATAAGCCCGCTTTACAATAATTTTGTTAAATCGATTCCGTTGCTATTCTTAAATCCTTCATCAACATCCTATCTATTTTACCTGTTCCTCATAAGCCCACTTTACAATAATTTTTAACTCAAATCTAGTTGCTTTGAAACGTAAAGTTTATGTTATAATTAAAGTCGGTACCTTGTTTTAGGTATACGTTAACTGGTTATACAGTACGACCGTGTAAAATTGATTCTTATGTAATTTCCATCTAAAGACTTGTCGAACTAAGGTCGCGTACTATCCAATTAAACCGTGTTTTCCAGTTTCTAATCGTTTGATAACACCAATGTTACTTTTGAACTCTCATTATTTAGTTAAACCTGCTTTTCCTTATACACAACGAAAACAGTTGTTATATTTTTGCTGTTTCTTTTTTCTTTATGGGACTTTCACGCACGCAATACAGCGTGCTTTTTCCGGTGGATGGGCCTACCTGTTATCTTAGACCTAATAGAGGAGGCCATGGCCGCCTCTTTTTATATGGCACCAAGGAGCGTATGATAGGTCCAACATATTTGACACGTGGGCGAGTATTTATCCACTATTTTTTTTGTATGGGTTCCATGAACTGGTTGAACCAGTATATTTCCGTTTTGTTGGATGATTACACCTTGTGGTTCTAAAATGATTATCATCTGTACAGGGGGATTTGGACACGTATTATTGATATTGTAACGATTGTAAATACTTAATTTTATATTTAAGATGACGATTTAGAGCTGCGGTTTTTAGAGTGTGATTTCTTTTTCTTTCTTTGTTAATTAATATGGGGGTAGATACCTAAAAACGGCAGCTCGCTATGTTAAGAATTGATTTTTTCATGGTTCTTCTTGACATGCATGTGCTTACTACTTATTTTTGTTTTCATTTGTTTTTGGTACTACTGTACTGATATAACGTTTTTTTTCTTGATTATAATTTTTTTATGTTGCGTGTGGTTTTAATGAACGAGTGCGTGTATTTTTATTTCAGGCCTTCTTTAATTTTTGTATGTATTATACCCCGGCCACTCACCAAATGAGCCCGGTCAATTTCTTTATTTTCTTTCTTCTTCCTGTTTTTGTTAGGCTACATCAATGCACGTAGCATAAATTTTTGACACCCTGGCGTGGGACCTCGATTTTGTTTTGTGTAACGTTGCCTTAACTTTTGGTTCAATTTTGGTTTTGGTTAGCGTTCACTTTGATTTTGTTTCGTTTAATTTCTGCCCCAATTTTTGTTTTGCTTCTGGTGTAATTTTTTTTGTACTGTCTGATTTCCGACATTACCCGCATTTATCGGTCTGATGCTACTTATGTTTTCTTCCCATACGTTCGAACTAGTATTTATTCCTTTCCGTTATTTCTTGTGTGGGTCCGGGAATAGAATAGTCCCACGATACGACCTGCTTGTCGTAAGAGGCAACTACAGCGATCCAACACATACACACACACTTTATACACGTCCAAGCTATACCCACACACTTCTACTTGGTTTCTTTCTTTTGTTTCCTCGGATTCCTTGTACCTGTGTGGGTCTGGGAATAGAATAGTCCCAAGGTGCGATCTGCATGTCGTAAGAGGCTACTTCAATGGTCCAACACATACACACATGCATGCTTTATACACACCTTAACCCATACACACACACACGCACGCACACACTCACTCACTCACATACTCATACAACACACACACATGCACACGCATACACGTACATAACTACACTGGGATCTTGTTTTATTTTCTTTTGTACGATTCTTAGGTTTTTTTTTGTTGGTTCTGGTACGTGTACTGATGGGTGTTATTCTTTTTGGGTTTATTTTCTTTTTTTCTCGTTCCTTTCGTTCCACATTCCTCTCCCTATCTCTTTGCTGGTCTACTTTGCTGCCGGTCCCTACCCCGATTGCGTTTCGTCCATCCGCTCCTGTGGTAGGTGCTTTCTAGTCCGTTTTTCTTTCTTCGAAAACCACGACTTAGTCGACTTTAAGTCTAGTTAGCTATTCTTTTCTTTGGTTCTTCGGTTGTTAAGATTCTTGGTTACCACAGTTTGTAGTACATCGTTTCTTTTACCATAGCTCTTCCTCTTATTCCCCCTTTCCTTACTTGAGGTTTGACCCTTGGGTCCTGTTTTGGTTGTTACTGCTCGGTTTCATTCTCGCTTTTCTTTTGTTGGTTTCTTCGCGGGAAACCAAACCTGTTGTCCAGAGTGATACCTTTACTGTTTCGTATGAGAAACGTCCGTCCGTTGACGACCCCGCAGTGCTGAGGCGCTTCCACCTTAGTCCTCCATGATTGCTTGTTATCCATCTTTCTTTTTTCTTTTCTTGCTCTTGGTTCACTTCCATTGATTTAATTTTTTTTGTTCAGAGTTCTAATGTTTTTACGATTGGGCTTCGAGCCAGATGAGGGTTCTTTTTTTATTTCGGGGCGTTTCTGTTGTTTTTTCGTAATGAATTTTCTTTTAGTTTTAAGCGAATTTTTCTTTTTTGGGTTTTTCTTTGGTTTTTTGGTCCTGTCCACTCCCATATCTTTGTTTTCCTACCCCGACCTGTTAATTTTGCTGGGGGAGGAGGGGGTATTTGTTACGATTATTTTCGGGAGAAATTAAATACCCCTTTTTCCCTTGTTAATTCATAAGCCCGTTTTACAATAATTTTGTTAAATCGATTCCGTTGCTATTCTTAAATCCTTCATCAACATCCTATCTATTTTACCTGTTCCTCATGAGCCCGCTTTACAATAATTTTTAACTCAAATCTAGTTGCTTTGAAACGTAAAGTTTATGCTATAATTAAATAGTCAGTACTTTGTTTTAGGTATCCGTTAACTGGTTATACAGTACGACCGCGTATAATTGATTTTTATGTGATTTCCATCTAAGGACTAGTCGAACTAAGGTCACGTACTATCCGGAAAACCGTGTTTTCCAGTTTCTAATCGTTTGATAACACCAATGTTACTTTTGAACTTTCATTAATTAGTTAAACCTGCTTTTCCTTATACACAACGAAAGCAGTTGTTATATTTTTGCTGTTTCTTTTTTCTTCATGGGACATTCGCGCACGCAATACAGCGTGCTTTTTCCGGTGGATAGGCCTACCTGTTACCTTGGACCTAATAGAGGAGGCCATGGCCGCCTCTTTTTATATGGCACCAAGGAGCGTATGATAGGTCCAACATATTCGACACATGGGCGAGTATTTATCCACTATTTTTTTGTATGGGTTCCATGAACTGGTTGAACCAGTATATTTTCGTTTTGTTGGATGATTACACGTTGTGGTTCTAAAATGACGTTGGCTTAACTTTTGGTTCGATTTTGGTTTTGGTTAGCGTTCACTTTGACTTTGTTTCACTTAATTTCTGGCCCAATTTTTGTTTTGCTTCTGACCTGATTTTGTTTTTGTACTGCCTGCTTTCCGACAATATCCGCATTTATCAGCTTGATGCTACTTATGTTTTCTTCCCGTACGTTCGAACTAGTATTTATTTCTTACTGTTATTCCTTGTGTGGGTCCAGGAATAGAATAGTCCCACGGTACGACCTGCCTGTCGTAAGAGGCAACTACAGTTATCCAACACATACACACACACACTTTATACATGTCCAATCTATACCCACACACTTCTACTTGGTTCTTCTTTCTTTCGTTTGCTCCTTGTACTCCTTGCACCCGTGTGGGTCCGGGAATAGAATAGTCCCACGATACGACCTGCCTGTCATAAGAGGCAACTACAGCGGTCCAACACATACACACTTTATACACGCACAACCAATACACACACACACTCTCTCACATACTCATACATCAACACACACGCGCGTGCGCACACACATACATAACTACACTGGGATTCTGTTTTATTTTCTTTTGTACGATTCTTAGGGTTTTTTTTTGTTGGTTCTGGTACTTGTACTGATAAGTGTTATTCTTTTTGGGTTTCTTTTTTTTGTCGTTCCTTTCGTTCCACATTCCTATCCCTTTGCTGGTCTTCTTTGCTGCCGGTCTCTATACAGATTGTATTTCGTTCATCCGCTCCTGTGGTAGGTGCTTTCTAGTCCGTTGTTCTTTCCTCGAAAACCACGACTTAGTCGACTTTAAGTCTAGTTAGCTATTCTTTTCTTTGGTTCCTGGTTTGTTGAGATTTTTGGTTACCATGTGATGGTGTAATAGCCAAATATCATAATAATTTATAGTTATTTCTTCGAATTAAGTTTTATGCATTTAAAAGGTGAGTGACTTGTTATAGGAAGTGAAAAGTGCGGATTTGTACAGGAAGACAATCGATAGGAAGTACACGTGCAACGAACTCTAGGCTAGGTGTAATTTGAATTAGTAAATAAGCATAATTGCATAATCATTGTTAGCAGTTAAGAACTAATATAGAATAAGAGCATTATAAGTCTAACCCTCCGATGTAACAGTTGTACTGCACCTTAAAGTGACAAGTAAATTAAACATGTGAAATGGTCTTCGACTTTGTTTTAATCACCTCTACTGAAGCCCCCAAGAGAACACTACATGGCGACCCTGCCAGCCCTGCTAATCCTGCCAGCCCTGCTAATTCTGCCAGTCCTGCCAATTCTGCAAGTCCTGCTAGTTCTACAGATTAAATTATAATAACCGAAATTTGAAATGGGCACCAGCAATTCCAAAGAAGAAGTAGTTGTTGCACAAACTGGAATGAATAATGGTTCGATAAATGGATATACAAATTCTGAGGTAATAGGTATTACGTCAGGTACAATTTTAGCGTTGTTGGGTATTTTATTACTTTTTAAAATGTTCAAGAAAATGTTGGACAAGAAGATTAGGAGAGAGGTCAGTAGAAGCCAGCAGATTGTATAGTAAGAATTATTTTATTTTAAGCTATAAAAATTAAGTACGAGTTAAAATTAATGACGGAAAAATTGAAGCAAATTTTAGAGGAATTTAAGATTTTTATTAAAAATTTAAATAAAGATGGTCAAGAAAGACGAAACGATTTAGATGTTACTAACAGGAAATTTGATTATTTGAATAGGTTATGCGAGGAGTATAGGTTAGAGAAAGATAAGATTAAAGTCGCAAAATTTGATAGTTCTGAAATTATCGATAAAGTTAAGCAGCACATAGCCATAATAGATAAGTGTATAGGAGATATTACTGAAGTTTTAAAAGTAGGAAGTTAAGTATTTTAAGTAGGAAAAATCAAGACACCATGGGTGAAAAGTTTGAATTAAAAGTAGCAGCCTCTATGATTCCAGCCATGGACGGTTCAGAAAATACCACCAAGCAAATGGTCGACGCAATTGAACTATATGATAGCTTGTTAGATGATGAAGGTAAGAGATTGTTAGTAAATTTTGTCATAAAAATTAAGTTAAGTCTAAATGCTAAAATGCGATTAGACAGTAAGTATGAGAATGTAGAAGCGCTTGTGAACGATATCAAATATCATGTTTTAACTAAAAAATCAGCATCAGGATTGTCTGCCGAATTACATAACTCCAGACAAAATAATAAATCAATTGAAAATTTTGGTAAAACGATCGAGGAATTAATGGTCAATTTAACAATAACTCAAGCAGAGGGTAACATAGAATCATTAAAAATTTTGACAGCCGCTAACGAAAAAATTGCATTAAACGTATTCACAAACGGAATAAGGGACGAAAATCTAAAAACAATTATAAAAGCTCGAAATTACGATAAATTAAAAGACGCCATAATAGCCGCGAAGGAAGAGGAAATTGCAAATAAACCTCAGCAAATGTTTTACACAACCGGAAAAGGTCGTCAATTTACTAGACGCGTAAAATATCATAACAATAATACAAATAGAAGTCAACGTACCTCACACACCAGGTATCAAGGTCGAGGAAATAATCCATGCACGTTCATGAACACTAGAGATCGAGGAAATGCATACGTAAGTAAAACTGTAAGAGGTCATCAGTCTTATAATAGGGGAAACCATCGCAATTTTTATATCAACTCGTCAGAGAAAAACTCCACAGAAAATACATTAGACCAAACTAGGGAACCGAAAACATTTTTTCGAGACCCCCCGGAATAATTTAAAGAATGTTCACAAAATTTTAAATATTAATAGTGTAAATTTCATAGAAGTAGGATACAATAACAATACAATTAAATTAATTTTAGATACAGGAGCATCAGTAAGTGTTATTTTCATTTCTAGTTTAACAACTAAGATAAATATTGATACAAGTAAGCAAATTTTTATTCAAGGAGTATCGGGTAAAACAAAAGCAATTGGAACAGTAAATCTACCAATTACAATAGGGAATATCTCAATTAATCATACTTTTGTTGTAATGAACGATTTCGAATCAGACATAAATGGAGTACTAGGATCAGATTTTTTTAATAAGTACAGATCAAATATCGATTATAAAAAGTATAAATTTACTTTCGTAAGTAATGATGTATCAGCGTCAATTCCATTATTAGCAAACGAAGATTTATATACAATAATCCCACCACGATGCGAGGTTATCAAACATTTCAAAGTAAATTGCAAAGAGGAATGCGTAATAAGATCACAAGAATTGTGCGAAGGTGTATTTCTAGCAAACGTAGTTGTAAAGCCAGTTAAAGATTTTATACCAGTAAAGTTATTGAATACGAACGACACTGAAATTAAGTTACGAAATTTTAAACCTACCATCGAACGACTTTCAGATTACAAGATAGTTAAATTTGAAGAGTCAAAATTCTCAGTTGAACGTATTGATAAATTATTAAAAGACATTAACGTCGAAGGTTTGAATAGCGAAGAACAAACCATCATTCATAAGATTTCTGCTAAGTTTGCAGACGTATTTTATGTTGACAATGACCTACTAACCGTGTCAAACATAAGTGAGCAGCATATTCAGTTACAAACAGATGCTAGATCAACGTACGTTAAACCATATAGGTTACCATATTCACAGAAAAATGATATAGGAAAGCAAGTAGATAAAATGTTACATGACGGGATAATAAAACCCGCACAGAGTGCGTGGTCGTCACCACTACTAATAGTACCGAAAAAACCGGATAGTTTAGGAAACAAAAAATGGCATGTAGTTATTGATTATAGACAATTAAACACTAAATTGCAAGATGACAAATTTCCGCTACCAAGTATCGAATCAATTTTAGATTCGTTAGGAGGTGCGATATATTTTTCACGTTTAGATTTATATCAAGGTTATTATCAGATAGGATTACAAGAACAGTCCAGACCGTGTACGGCATTTAGTACAGACAAAGGACAATTTCAAATGACTAGGTTACCGATGGGGTTAAAAGTATTTTTGCACGAGCGATGACAGTAGCCTTATCAGGATTAAATTACGAGAATTGTTTTACATATTTGGATGATTTAATTGTATTCGGAGATAGTTTAGAAAAGCACAATACAAATTTAGGAAAAGTACTCAATAGGTTAAGAAAAGTCAATTTAAAATTAAATCCAAAAAAGTGTGAATTTTTAAAAGAAGGAAATTTTATATTTAGGGCACGTTATAACGGCACAAGGGGTACAACCAGATCCAGAAAAAATTGCAGTCATGCAAAATTATCCAACACCACTTAACGCAAACGACGTTAAAAGGTTTGTAGCATTTGCCAATTACTATAGAAAATTTATTCCAAAATTCGCTGAAATAACAGCACCGTTAAACAAATTGTCTAGAAAATGTGTCACTTTCCAATGGACCAATGAATGTCAGGCGGCATTCGAACTGTTAAAAACAACTTTAGCAAACCCACCAATATTACAATACCCAGATTTTTCAGATAATAGTACATTCATCTTACGCACGGACGCATCAGGTTACGCGTTAGGAGCAGTTTTGTCGAATAGCGACGACAAGCCAGTAGCTTACGCAAGTAGAGCACTTAACAAAGCCGAAATAAATTATTGTACAATTGAAAAAGAGTTATTAGCTATAGTATGGGCAGTGAAAAAATTTAGACCATACTTATTTGGCAAAAAATTTCAAATTTTAACGGATCATAGACCGTTAGTATACTTATTTGGTATGAGTAATCCATCTAGTCGATTAACAAAATTTAGGTTAACATTAGAAGAATATGATTTTACAATAACATATATTAGGGGTACAGAAAACGTGACAGCGGACGCTTTATCTAGAATTATTATAGATTCAGATTATTTAAAAAATATGGAGCGAGCGGTTCACGAAAAAGTATATGTAACAACAAGAGCCCAAAGTAGAAAATTAGGCGACTCTCAGGTCGAATCAAAAGCATCAAAGGATGATGGGACTGATCACCCCAACATTGTTGAACTTTTGAAGCATCCGAAGGATGCAACAGAATTACGATTTGTATCAGAGGAGGAGTTTAACAGAATCATTAAATCCAATAAAGGAAATAATTTTGTTTACATGCATGTATCAATTTATGATAGGAGTAAAAATATAATTTATTTGAAGCAAGGATCTCGATCAGCGTCAGCCTTCGAAGTGTCGTTGAGAGACCTGCAATTTCTTCGTAGAGAATTTACAATTCCGGAATTTATTATTATAAAAAACGAAGAATCGAAGTCATTTTTAAATAACTGTAAAGCCGGCCGCAATTTACTTAAAAAAAATGACATACGAATTAGTGTGATTAGGGAAGTCACTAATATTCAAAACTCAGAAACGCAAAGATTAATCATTAATGATTTTCATTTATTGCCTACGGGAGGTCACGCGGGCATCAATAGAACATACAATAACATAAAGCGAGCGATACTATTTTTGGTCAAGTATGCGAAAGGATGTAGAAACATTTATTAAAAAATGTGACGAATGTCAAAGACATAAACATTCAAATATTAGCAAACAGCCGATGATAATTACAACCACAGCTTCAAGCTTTGAAAAGTTTTTAGACTTAGTTGGACCATTGCAACCAGATGCAAATGGAAACAGGTACATTTTGACACTACAGTGTGATTTAAGTAAATTTGTAGAAGCATATCCATTACAAAATAAAGAGACTGAAAGTGTAACTAGAGCGTTTGTCGAGAATTTTATTTTACGATACGGCATCCCACGCGAAATTTTAACGGATAAAGGTTCAGAGTTCATGTCGGAGATTTTTAAGGAAACTTGCAAATTATTAAACATAAAGCAGTTAAATTCTACAGCTTATCATCACGAAACTATCGGTGCGCTCGAAAACTCACATAAAATTTAGCAGCATATTTAAGGATCCAATGTCCGCAGTATTCAAATAATTGGAGCAGTTGGATACCTTATTGGTGTTTTGCATACAATAATTCAGTGCATACGGAAACTAAATATACCCCGCACGAATTAGTGTTTGGGAAAATTAATCAAATACCGTCAAACGTGGTAAACTCAGTAGACCCACTATATAATTTTGATAATTATCCAGCAGAACTAAAGTATAGATTGCAAGTCGCTGGAAATAAAGCGAGATATAATTTATTACAATCCAAAAGTAAACGAAAGCATAAGTTTGATATCAAAACTAAGCATGTTAATTATAAATTAGGAGATAAGTTGTTGGTTAAGAATACATCTCTTAATAAAAGAGATCCAATATTTGTAGGCCCATATGAAGTAGTTTTAGATAAGAATCCTAATGTTATAGTTAAGATAGATAATAAGTTAGTAGAAATCCATAAGAATAGGACAAAATTATATAACGTATTGTAATTTAGAAAATTTTTTATTTGAAAAACAAAAATTTTTTTAGTGCACCCCGTGGAGGTGTGATGGTGTAATAGCCAAATATCATAATAATTTATAGTTATTTCTTCGAATTAAGTTTTATGCATTTAAAAGGTGAGTGACTTGTTATAGGAAGTGAAAAGTGCGGATTTGTACAGGAAGACAATCGATAGGAAGTACACGTGCAACGAACTCTAGGCTAGGTGTAATTTGAATTAGTAAATAAGCATAATTGCATAATCATTGTTAGCAGTTAAGAACTAATATAGAATAAGAGCATTATACGTCTAACCCTCCGATGTAACAGTTGTACTGCACCTTAAAGTGACAAGTAAATTAAACATGTGAAATGGTCTTCGACTTTGTTTTAATCACCTCTACTGAAGCCCCCAAGAGAACACTACAACCACATTTTGTAGTACATCGTTTCTTTTACCAGCGCTCTTCATCTCGTTCTCCCTTGTTGTTCCTTTGCTTACTTGAGGCTTGACCTTTGGGTACTGTTTTGGTTCTTACTGCTCGGTTTCATTCTCGCTTTTCTTTTGTTGGTTTCTTCGCGGGAACCAATTCTGTTGTAGAGAGTGATAAGTTTACTGTTTCTTCTGAGAAACGTCTGTTCTTTGACGACTCCGCAGAGCTGAAGCCGTTCCATCTTAGTCCTCCTTGATTGCTTGTTACTCATCTTTCTTTTTTCTTTTCTTGCTCTTGGATCACTTCCATTGATGTTCCAGGTTTATTATTTTTGTTTTTGGGTTTTTTTTGGTTCAAAGTTCTATTGTTGCTACGATTGGCCTTCGAGTCAGTTGAGGGTTCGTTTTTATTTCAGGGTGTTTTTTTTTGTTTCTGGTTTTCGTAACGAATTTTCTTTTAGTTTTTAAGCGAATTTTTCTTTTTTGGGTTTGTTCTTTGTTTTTTTTGGCCCTGTCCGCTACCGTACTTTTGTTTTCCTACCCCTGTTAATTTTGCTGGGGAGAGGGGGATTTGTTACGGTTATTTTCGGGAGAAATTAAATACCCCCTTTTTTCCTTGTTAATTCATAAGCCCGCTTTACAATAATTTTGTTAAATTGATTCCGTTGCTATTCTTAAATCCTTCATCAACATCCTATTTATTTTGCCTGTTCCTCATGAGCCCGCTTTACAATAATCAACCAAACTTACGAAGTAAGTTAGGTTAATATAATCGCTACACCGTCGTCATATTTCCATAATGATACAATAAATGATATATATGTACCTTGTTTAGTTTTTACGCTGATTACAAATATGCTATACACTTTTCGATATCTCATTTAGTTTTCGAGATAATCGAATTTATTTGAGAAATGTTAACAGTACAAACTAATATAAACTTTAATAGATATTTTAATTTAAATGAATATGTAATTTCCTTTTATAAAATTTCCGTAAGTTTGGTTGTAAGGCGTACATGCGTTTTACATTTTTTTTAACTCAAATCTAGTCGCTTTGAAACGTAAAGTTTATGCTATAATTAAATAGTCAGTACCTTATTTTAGGTATCCCATAACTTATGTGATTTCCATCTAAAGACTCGCCGAACTAAGGTCACGTACTATCCGATAAAACCGTGTTTTCCATTGAAAACACGGTTGTAATCGTTTGATAACACCAATGTTACTTTTTGAACTCTCATTATTTAGTTAAACCAATTAATATTCACCTGCTTTGCCTTATACACAATGAAAACAGTCGTTATATTTTTGCCGTTTTTTTTCTTCGTGGGACTTTCGTGCATGTAATACAGCGTGAATCTTCCGACAGGCCTACCTGTTACCTTGAACCTAATTGACGAGGCGATGGCCCCCCTTTTTATATGGCACCAATTGCGTGGTTCTAGGCTCTGCTGCAGTCCTAAGGAGGGCGAGATAGGTCCAACATATTCAACATGTGGGCGAGTGTTTATCCACTAATTTTTTTATGGGTTCCATGAACTGGTTGAACCAGTATATTTCCGTTCTGTTGCCTAATTACACTTTGTGATTCTAAAATGATTATCATCTGTACAGGTGGGTTGACACGTATTATTGATATTGTAACGATTGTATATACTTAATTTTATATTTAAGATGACGATTTAGAGATGCGGTTTTTAGAGTTGTGATTTCATTTTCTTTCTTTGTTAATTAATATGCGGGTAGATACCTAAAAACGGCAGCTCACTATGTGCTTACTATTTATTTATGTTTTCATTTGTTTTTGGTACTACTGTACTGATATAACATGTTTTTTTGTTTAATTATAATTTTTTATGTTGCGTATGGTTTTAATGAATGAGTGCATGTATTTTTATTTCAGCCCTTCATTAATTTTTGTCTGTATTATACGCTGCCCACTCACCGAATGAGCCTTGTCAATTTTTCTATTTTCGTTCTTCTTCCTTTTTTTGTTAGGTTACGTCAATGCACGTAGCAGACTGCAGAAACTACCTAGAAGCTGCACTTGATTAAAAATTTCATAAAATGGAACAGAAAAAGCATTTTGACTTAGAGAACCCAAAAGATAAAGAAATCCACAAAAGATTTGTGAAAAAGTGAAAGCAATTACTGAAAGACATCGGGAAAGTTTCTAATACTAAGGACATAGAATGCAAATGGAATAACATTACATCCAGCTTGGACATGGCGGTTAGAAACATTCTTGGGTATAAACAAGAAAAGAATAAGAAACCAGGGTAACAAAGGATATTCTGAATTTAATAGAAGAAAAACAAAAATACAAAATACCATTTCGAATGGACTTGCACCTTGTCAAAGTTCTAAATTACTAGAACAGGTAAAATGGCTTGCGTGTTCTAATGAGCTAAAGAGCCAAACTACAGGTTCAACCAAAGTAGTAGGGTCGTTAGTGAGGAACCAGACTAAGGCAGGTCCCCGAAAGAGGGCAGCGACTCTTTCGGTACTTAGATTGGCAGAGACCATAGGGGTCGGTATGGCAGTCAAGACACACTACCGCGATGTGGAAGGCAACGGGAAACCACCACATTATCTCCCAAGTACACGGCGTACTTAAATTGTAACAAACATGATGGCATTCTCTGGGGTAAAAGATTCCGGAGTTAAAATAGTCTCCCATTCGGATCTCTGGGAGGGGACTACTTCGGAGGATGCGATCAGAAAATTAAAAATAAGAGTCGGGAACATTCTGCAAGTCGGAGCGTGGAATGTTAGAAGTATGAAGCAAGTAGATAAGCTAGAGAACCTAAAAATCGAAACGAATAGGTTATCACTAGACATAGTAGGGATCAGCGAAGTTCGGTGGCCAGAGTCGGGGGATTTTTGGAGTGGAGACTTCAGGGTAATTCATACAGGAACAGATGAAGGAAATTTGGGTGTGGGGATAGTTATGCGGAAAAAGATAGGATACTGCGTAGAAAATTACTTACAAAAGAACGAAAGAGTACTCATGATTAAATTAGAATCTAAACTGGTAAACACAGTAATAATACAAGTATACATGCCCACCTCTAGCTACAGTGACGAATAGATAGAAGCTATCTACAAAGATATCGAAGACATATTAAGATATATAAAAGGACATGAAAATTTAATAATTACGAGAGATTTTAATGCCGTGGTAGGTGAGGGTATGGAAGGAGCGGTAGTAGGTTTATTTGGTTTAGGCACAAGAAACGACAGGGGAAATAGGCTGGTAGAATTTTACGACGAGAACAATTTAATCATCACCAACACATTATTTCAACATCATGTTAGAAGACGATATACGTGGAAGATGCCAGGAGATATAGGAAGATATCAAATAGATTACATTCTTGTTAGACAACGGTTTAGGAATCAAGTAAAAGACTGTAGAAGCTACCCAGAAGCAGATATAGATACTGACCACAACATTGTAATTATGAAGGCCGCACTTAAATTTAAGAATGTGAAAAAAAGAAACGGAAAAAGGAACTTGGACTTAGAGAAACTAAAAGATAAAGATATTCAAAAAAGATTCGAAAAAAGTCAAATGAATTGTTCAAAGATATCGGGAAAATATCTGATACTAAGGAAGTAGAAACAGAATGGAATAACATTAAATCCATCCTAGAAATGGCGGCCAGAGATATTCTG
Source organism: Platerodrilus igneus (assembly GCA_036346225.1). Lineage (NCBI taxonomy): Eukaryota > Metazoa > Arthropoda > Insecta > Coleoptera > Lycidae > Platerodrilus > Platerodrilus igneus. Next base: position 7,684,114 of record JARFIW010000244.1, read on the forward strand.
GGGTATACACAAAAAGAAAATAAGAAACCATGGATAACAAAGGATATTCTGAATTTAATAGAAGAAAGACGAAAATACAAAAATAAATCAGACGAAACAGGAAAACAGAGATACAAAGCTATAATATGGGAAATTATTCGAAAATGCAGGAAAGCTAAAGAACAATGGATTGATGAAAAGTGCAAAAAGGTACAAACGAAGATGGAAATAGGAAAGACAGACGAAGCATACAAATTAATTAGAATGAATTTTAGGGATATAAAATCGTATAGCAAAAATATAAGAGACGCACAAGGAAACGTCATTATAGAAAACGTAGAGAAAGTGGGTAGATGGCAAGAATATATAGGGAATTTATATGCAGGAGAGAAACTAACTGTAATAGGACAGAAATCAGACATTGAAAATGATGACTTGGGATATCCTATACTTAGAGATGAGTTTGAATTAGCATTAAAGAGTCTGAAAAATGATAAGACGACAGGTACAGATAAGGTGCAAGCAGAAACTTTAAAAGCCGCTGGACAAGCAGTAACAGAACGTCTCTTCCGACTTGTAAGCTATATGTATGAGACAGACGAGATACCCAAAGATTTCAAATGTAACATCATAGTAACTATACCAAAAAAGAAAGTCGCGGATACATGTGAAAATTTTCGAACAATAAGTTTGACAGGACACGTGTCAAAAATATTAACTAGAATTGTGCAAAGACGAAGGGAAAAACGGGTGGAAGAAATACTAGGAGAAGACCAATTTGGGTTTAGGCAAAACAGGGGAACACGGGAGGTTATTTTAGCTCCGAGAGTGATAATGGAGAAAACAATAGAAAAAGGTGAAAGCGTGTATATAGGGTTTGTAGATCTGGAAAAAGCATTCGACAATGTAAATTCGAAAAAAATGTTTGAAATACTCAAAAAGATTAGAATGAGTTATAGGGATAGACAAATAGTACATAGCTTATACAAAGAGCAAACAGCAGTAATAGAATTAGAGCAGAAACGTAGAGAAGTAAACATTAGGAAAGAGGTGAGACAGGGATGTGCCCTATCCCCATTGATTTTTAACTTGTACATAAAAGAGGCAATGAATACTTGCAAATGCAGGAAGACATTTGGAATCACTATGCAGGTACAAAAAATTGATATGCTTAGATTTGCCGATGATATAGCGGTATTAGCGTCTAGCAAGGAAGAGTTAGAAGCTGCTCTTAATGAAATGGAAACGGTTCTAACAGAGAGATTCGGTATAAAAATTAACAAAACTAAAACTAAAGCTCTAGTATGCAAAGGTGGGGAAAATAAATCAAAAACAAGAATACAAGTATGTAACACTAACTCACAAGAGGTTAAGGATTTCTGCTACCTAGGAAGCCAAATAACGCAGAATGGGAAAACCACAAAATACATAAAACAAAGATTAGCACAAGGTCGTGCTACATTTAACAAGAAAAAGCAACTACTGTGCTCAAAGACCATAAACATAGAAACAAGGAAAAGATTGCATAAACCATATGTGTGGAGCACAGCACGGTACAGCTGTGAAGCCTGGACAGTAGGAGAAGCGGACAAGAAAAAGGTAGAAGCCTTTGAAATGTAGTGCTACAGACGTATGATGAAGATATCATGGACAGACAAAGTTAAGAACGAATAGGTACTAAAAATGGCGGGGGAAGAAAGAAATATGTGGAAAACGGTAAAAAATAGGAGAGATAGGATGATAGGCCACATACTACCGCATGAGGGAATAGTGCGCAATATATTAGAAGCAAAGATAAGAAAAAAGAGAAGAAGAGGCAGACCTAGGTTATACTACTGCACACAGATAGTAAAAGATGTAGGCTGTAGGGGTTTCAGGGAGATGTGTAGGCTGGCCCAGAATAGAAATCAATGGAGGTGCAAAATATCTGCAACTAATGTTGACTGTGCGAAAAGATATATTGGAAAATATATTAAATCGGTAAATGGTTAAGTGTTGGGGGAACTTGGCAGCCACAGGCTGCTTACCTCCCTTCACAACCACTGAAGGTCGGAGAAATAGAGTAGAACTGTAAAACAATAGAAGGTGACCGAACTGCATCTAACAAGAAAGAACAGCGCCTATAAGGAAAGACAACAAACATAGAACACGAAGAAAATTGTTGAAATCATATGTGTGGAGCACAGCACAGTATGCCTATGAAATACGGGCAGTCTGAAACGCAGACAGAAAAACGGTAGCAGCCTTTTGAAATGCTGTACTCAGATGTACGAGGACAATAGCATGGACAGACAAAGATAACAAATAGGTTATAGAAATAGTAGGGGAACAAGGATATCTGGGGAAAAAGAGAAATAGAAGGGTGAAATATGTTCCAAGGCATTTTTGGGGAATAGTATGTGATATATTACAAGCAGAGATAGGAGAAAAGAGGTAGATGTAGACCTAGATCAGATAGTGATAGATGCAGACTGTGCAAATTTCAGGGAAATCTGTAGGTTAGTTCAGAATAGGAAACAATGATGGTATGCGTCTAACCAGTTCCAGGACTGAAGACCTAATGATGATGACAAAATTGTAAGATTATTTGGATTACAGTTTTTGCTTAAGTTTGTACATGGTTATCAGATCTGATATTCATATAAATCTTAAGAAACAAAATGTTATATAACTAATAATTTTAGATATCACCAAGACGTGAAATTATTTATATTTTTTATAATTGGATAAAAATCGTTTATTGCATAATTAATACCTTCTAATTATGTTAAATGTTCTAAAAACGCCAAATAAAAATTTTTAAAATAGTCTACTCCGACAGGGTTTTTGCATCTACCCTAAAATTATGTTATGCTAGATACAGTGGCGTTCAACTTCATTTTATTTTGTTTTCCGTTTCATAAAAAATATTACAACCCCCCCCCCTTTTCAAAATCTCCCATAAAACAATGGCCAAGCTAGCCACCGGGCACAGTAGATTTTTTAAGTTCCATCTCGTAAGCGTAAAAAATACAAGTTCATATAAGTTCCGAACGTGTTATTAAAAAAATGAATACTGTTACATTAACGCCCAACACTGGAGCTCAAAGTACATAACCATTTACGTACATCACATTAAAAGTCGAAACCGTTACAAATTATTGATTGTATCATGTCTTCGCTGGTTTGAATGTTGGAAATAACATATAAGAAGAGCTCTATAAACAGCTTTTATTTTAAAAATTATTAATAAATTTTCCTAACTTAACAATTCTGTTTGGTATACTGATAAACATTAAAATATAAAACTGTACTGAATATGCGTGCATTGCATTAGTGATCAATACCAAAAGGAGTCTTAAGAACTGGCAAAAATACGAGGAAGTGTTTTATTTTTGAAAAGGATTATAACAATATTTTTGTCTACAAATTTTTCTATAGAATATAACGAACCGTTTTAGTTAGTTGGAAACTTCTCTGCAGTTTCTATTATCCACTGTATTTCTTCAAATATTCTAACTTAAAATGTAATTAGGACCTACACTATTTACTGCAATTTTTGTCAATATAGTTTATAAAGTTGTTCAAGGAATATTATACATTTCTAGCAGTTGAAACAGCTACTCCTAGATACGATCTTAAAAATATATTTACATTTGCACATTAGACTATAGATAGTAAAAAGTAATTAAGTAACGTTTTACAACTTAACATTTTTAACGGACTTTAGTGTGCTTACAAGTTTCTCGTTAGAATTTTGGCAGTGCTCCTAGTTTCTCAAGACCATTCTTTAAAATACGTGTAAGAAAAAGAAAACTTTTGTTAATTGATAAGGTTTTGTTATATATTTTGAGCGATAACTACATAAAACAATAAAAATATTAGTTTCAAATCCTCAATGGCAAATAAATCTAAAATCATGTTCGTTTTAGTCATCAGCCTGACAAAATAGGGGCATTTCTTATTTTAAGACAGCATCTGCTTTCTAGGTTACAACAATGCTTGAAATTAAAACCTACTGAAAATTTCACATCTATAAGATTTAATTTCTAAATAAATATTAAAAAGAAGTATTAAAATAACTGCTACTTTTTACCTATTCAGTTGAGGAAAAAAAAGTCAAACAATACCAATACCTAGCGCCGCTTACAAAATGGAAATGCTATTAGGTTATAACATTGTGCCAATTGCCACTTCTCGAGTACACATTAAACTAAACGGGTTCAATTATTTTATGAAAACTATTATTTACAACACTGTGAATATCTTAAACTGTAGGTTAGTCATGTATTTGGAGTAACATGAACTCTCCATTTTTATCCAGCTGCAGTTTACAAGAAAATGTACTAAGCAAAAGTAAATATGTATTGAAGTTACCAACACAAAAATAAATATGATGATTATATAATAAATTATAATAAGTATAATATATTATAGAACATACTTGGAGGCACAAATAAAATTAGTTGTATTTGTAGTAATAAATCAAATTGGTTTTGTACTTACATGATCTCGTCGAGCAGCAACAGACACAAAATTTTTTAATCTAGTAAAACATAATTAAATATAGTAGTTATAAAAATATAAACCTAAACATAAACTGAAACAAAATAAATGTAATCCAATTTTGGTTGGTTTGTTTATTTTGACGATAAAGCAGAATTTGGCAGCGGTGGTTCAGTTGCATTATGAGTCTCAGTAGGTGATGCAGCTGCGTCGATTATCATAGTGGACAATGGTGGTAAAGTTACATAATCTGCTTTTTTGGGTGGAGATGAAGATGAAGATGGCTTTGCGCTTGAAGTTGTAGGTGGCTTTGCGCTTGAAGTTGTAGGTGAAGGTGAACTTGTGCTTGAGGAAGTAGATGAAGACGGATTTGCACTTGAAGAAGTAGGCGAAGGTGAATTTGTACTTGAAGTCGTAGGTGAAGGCGGATTTGCGCTTGAAGAAGTAGGCGAAGGTGAATTTGTACTTGAAGTCGTAGGCGGTTTTTGGCTCGACGTTATAGTTGAAGGTGTTTTGCTTGTAGTAATAGATGTTGTAGAAGTCAAAGGTGCTACTGTTGTAGATGCGTTATTATCTATAAAAAAACAAACCCTAATAAATGTGTTTGTTAAAATATCTTAATATACCTCCGCATTTTTCAAAGGCCAATGCAAGTGTCAAAGCTATTACAAGTATTCCCAGAAGAGAGGAAAGTACAATGAGACTTTTTTCTAGCGTAGAATAACCACTGCAGCAGCTACAAAAAAGAAAAATGTAAATACTACAAAATTTTGTTACACAAATTATAAACATATAAAATAATTGTGATAGCGAGAAAATAAAACCAGACTATTCAAACCTACTACTTGCTGCGGTGAAGTCTGTACATAGCATCTAACCTAATGAGTACACAAAGCTGAATTAGAAAAAATGCATTTAAAAAAAAATTTTTTAATCACCGACTAAAGAAGAATGATTTTTGTGGACTTGTAATTAGATGGAAATAAAACTTTCTGAAAGTAAAAAACAGCTAAAATTATTAAATTGAAATTTCATTATATTGTGATTTAATTGTATTATTCCAAAAGCAAAACATTCAAAAATACATGTACCTACTTTCAGTAAGTTAGAAAATATCCAACTAGACAGCAATATTACTATCATGTCCTGTACAGATTTGCACTGGTTGTTGTTACATGCCGAAAATCGGCTATGTATCATATTTAGATTAAGTATAAATATGTGAGTGAATTCACGCCACTATTTTAAAATAAACTTGTTAATTTCCGCCATCCCAAACAGTTAGGTCGGCGCAAAAGAATGCGCAGGCGCGGAGTGATGGGCAAGTGAGCGGTTTGCGACACGACATTATTATTAGCCAGGAGATGTCAAACGGTAACGTTTACCTGTGTCGTGTTTTTTGTCTTTTCACTTTTTAGGATGTAGGTTCCCTTTTACCTGTATCTTCAAGTACCTTTACCTTTATCCCCTCGCCCTACCTACGGACGACGGAGGAGGAGGGACGAATAAATTTGGATCAACAATGGCGTGACGCAACCCACCCTAAAACAACAACGAGATGCCCTGAGTTTAACTGCAAGGCGCGTTTTAAGGTGAGTACTTTGCTTTATTTTCATTTTAAGTAAAAATTGTATCATTGTAAACGTGTTTGGCATTTGATACAATTTGACACGTTATTATGTCATAATATTAACTATTGTGCAATATTGTTAAATGTGGATCGTATCAGTGTTGCCAACTGTAGCAGTGGTGCTGAATACGTACGCGGGCAAGGTAACCCTGTATGCCTATAATGGATTGGAGTTCGGCTTTTGAAAGTACATTTTATTTGTTAGCCCTTTGTATGTCAGTGCCAATGCAATCTAAATACTTCTACAGTTTATTAATTTATTTTATACCAGTTAACAAATCTAAACAGGCGTACGGGCGGTTTGCAGAAATTGTAACAAAGAATTGCAAGGACTAATACAACATTTAAAAATTCATCACACAATCTGTAAAAAGTTGCTTCTGCACGTGCACCTGCTGCACATAAATATAAACTGAGTTTGCATTATTTAGCACAGTGGATGCCGTTCATTGTAATCACAAATAATATTATCACCATCAGTTATCAAATAGTTATTGTTTCCACTTCTGCAAAGTCCCGGCCATGCATCACAGAACATCCAATGTATATCCTTTATTATCAGCCCCCCCCCTCCCGAACGCTGAAAATAAATAAAAAGCATTCACAACAGTGCTATTTTTTATTTTGATATTAATTTAATATTTTGCTTTATAGATGTAGATACAAATAACAGTATACGTGACTTCATCGCATCGACATCATCTGCTTCTGCATTTTTAAGTGCAAGTAGCTGTTCAGAAATTTTGGTACAACCAAGTCCCAATACTTATTCCACACATTCAAAGCGAATGTGTAAAGAGGGATATTGTCATTATCATTTTGTAGTTCGCGCATATGTAAATAAGAAGTGCATAATTCATAAACAAATCACAAAAATAATATTTTCAGCAATAGCAGTTTCAGGTGAATCGAAAATAAAGAGGTGAAAAAGATTAAAGTTTGGTGCACCCTTTTTTTTGTATATAAGACCACATTTTATTTTACTATTTAATTATTAGAGGATTTTTAAACCCAGTATGGTATGTTACGTGCCAAATTGGCACTAAACATTCGTTAGCTTAATTTTGATGTGCGGGAGTTTTCGCGCCTTAAATTCAAAAGACTTGGCGTGTATTTCCGACACGTCAGAGTGCGTTTGCGCCAGATCGCGCGACGCGAGTGGCGAGAGAACAAGAGTGGGAAGTTTCCGGGAGACTCTGTAACGTGGCTGTTTTGCCTTTGAACATCAAGAGGAGTGGTTTGGCCGAGGTATCGTATCGTGTCTGTATCTTTTTTATGTAGATTTCCTTGCCTTTTGTTTAACTGTCGTTCCATAACCCTTATCGTTACCTCTACATAGGAAAGAAGACAATTTGAAGCAGCCTACGGCGAACCGGAGTCCATGACCACATTACATGTGATTTTCCAATGCTCCACCCGAAGGTACTACATTGGCCAGGAAGCGAGTTTTTTTTACCTGAAAAATTTTGAATTTTGTCGAATCCTTGCTGTTCCAAGCAAGGTAGGGATCTTTAACGTGCGTGACAACACTCACACACGGGACCTCCATTTTACCTCTCATCCGAACGAGGGTGTATTTTTGCGAAAAATGCTCGCTTAACATTTTTCAAGCGGACCGTGTCGGGATTCGAACCCGGGAGTCCATGACCGCCGTAGCTAGTCGGAGCCATTTGGAAGGACGCTAGGCGTACCCTCCGTTAATTGTCTTGAAGGGGGCCATCAGCAGCCCTGATGGACGTCAGCAGACGCCAACTTTAACTTAACCCCGCGGGAAGCCGTACCTCTTTAAAGTACCTTATTTGTTTATACTGCATTTCGAACATTTATACATTCCGTAATTGCGCGTTTAATTTTGCATGTTGGGTGATGTCATTGACAGATATGCGCGTTAATTTCCACTTATTGGATTAGAGCTACCAACTGCCGTGGTGTCTAGTATACCGCGCTTGCGGGATTGTAATTATGAACGTTTAAAATGTAAGAGGTAAATCTTTCCTTTCTCGCGTTTAATTTAAACTTTTACATGTAAGTGTCACGATCATTAGTTCCCATGCATTTCCTAACATTAACCTGCGAGTTGCGGTGGGCTGACTGCAAACAACAATATATATATATATATATATATATATATATATTGCTGTGATATGCTCCTTTGAATGCGGGAACTGGCTCCTTTCAACAAAAAAATTCTAGTCCCACCGATTGGGCGTCATAAACTGCTGTGATCCTGTTTTCGCCTCGGCTGCTCACCTAATTTTATAAACCTCCTCATTCATAAAATTAAACAACACATTCCTACCACAAACATCAACGTTAACTCTATTTACATCAATATTCAGAATACATTAAATTTTCAAATTAAATTTCAGCATAAAATTCAGTTTTAAAAAGAATTTCAAGATTAATTTTATTATCACTTTAACGTGCATCCAGAATTAAAGTCCTTGTTGGATGCCTACTAATTAATATAACAATATAAGCAGACCGGAGTCTGAGTATAAAGGGAGCATCTACCACCCCTTTTACGTTAATTAACCAGGTTCGTCTAATTGAGCTCAAAGACATACCCAAAGTTTCATCATATTCCCGAACATCAATACTAAATACCCCTTTCTACTTAAACAAGCAAATTTCATCTTAAAATTAAAATTTTATGGTTAGTACAATTTCACTAATGTCCATTTAAAGTAAATCAATTATAAAGTAATTCAACACACACAAAAATGTCAAACAAAATAGTATAATTTACCTGAAGGTTACTGTCCTCGTAGCTTCAATGTACATCGTCCCTTTAGTTAATCACACCATTCCAACAGGATTATATTTACGGCTTCTAATTCTCAACGCTTTTAAAATTTTCTCCATCACCATTTATTTAAAGTTGTTTCGGGGCTTTTCCGGAACTCATCTGTGTATATCTGACCCTTGTTTCGTGGATCCAGACACGTATTTGAACCATTTAATTATTAACACCCCCGAAAAATAGCAAAGAAATTCATGCGTCTTTCACCAATATACGCCAAAACTGCCTACTTTTGTGTATACATTTGTCGTTGTAAATTTTGCTAATTGGTACAGTTATACTAAATTTTATTACCTTATATCTAAGTGCACTGAAGTACATTCATGTTAGCACGTAAATAACAAACTATTTTGAATCACTAAAATATACGAGCAAAATTTTAAATTATTTTATCAAACTAAAATGCACTGTTTAACATCTTGAATCAAGTCGCGGATGTAAGAGCTTTTAACGCATCGAATAGTCAAAAGTCTAAGAGGCCTAAATTCATATTACCACCTCTATATATAGCGAATAGCCGGCACGTCGCTTTTGTCCTCAAAACAGACAATTCTTAAGAATTTCTCATTTTATGTTCCCAGTCCGTCGCTCGCGCGTCGGTTTTTACGAATTTTTCACTCGCCCCATTTAAATCTCAGAAATTCTCACACGGCACGCAAACATGTCCGAGAAAAACTAATTAATTTTGTACAGAAATTGTTGTTTCTACCTCTGATATTTGCATCCTATTTTCAACCAATTGTGACCCTCGTGACGTTGCTTAAATCACGCCTTTTACTATATGTGTCTTTGCTTGACGCATTTCTCTTTCCTTTTCTAACCTGTTCGTATTGGTGCAAATTGATATTCTTTATTATCGATTATATTTTAGTCCATGTGGACTATCTGGGTTAAATAACCCCGTATCGCACATTCTCGTGAATATTAAGCCCCGGTTTCTCCAAGATTCTTTGAAACCATTTGTTATCTACACAATTTTCGCCGTACGTGATATTTAAACTACGCAGGTGTTCAAAATAATATTAATTCTCAGAGCTTTTAAATAAACCCTGTTTTGTATTTCGTGCTAAAGCATCTGACCGTTTCCAATATCCTTAGAATCGACATGTTTATCTAAACAAATTAAACTGAAATTGCCTTTTAAAATACGCAGGTGTGTTCAAACATCCTACTTCTAACTAACACTTCTAGGATTTGCTTTTTATTGGGTTTTACAAGTTTCTATAGATATTATCTGTTACTAACGATTCAATTAACTTCAATTAAAATTGACTTCTATCCTTTCATTTTTAGCGAATACAAGTTAAATATTAATTATTATGTGTACACTTTGTGTTAATCAAAATGTTAATTTGCATTTACAATCACACAAAGGAAATGATAATTTAAAGGAATATATCACCTACCTTTCACTGGTTGTAGTGGTTGATTGTACTTGCACTGCTATCAGATAATTATGGACTGTATGTATAATGTTCACTAATTGTTGCTAATTACTGATGCTCGATGCACCGAACTAAATCACGAACCAAAGCCAAGCGAGAACGAAGTTGAATTGTCGTCCACTCGTACATTACCAACCCTTTTATGTCGTTGCACTAAAGGTAGGGATAATGGAGGGTTTCTAGGTGGGAATAGTTTAAGGACTTAAATTAATTGTGATTGGCATACTACACTACAACAAAAATACTTATAAAGCCTTAACATACCGCCCACCAAAATAAGTATTAGGAACTTATTTTCTAAGTGTGTCTAAACGAGCAAAAAAAAAAAATATATATATATAATCGTAAATTTAAAAGTTAACTTACCCTAATATACTAACTATAATACTAAGTTGCCTCTGAAATGGGAGAGGGCACAATTTTACCACGGGCCTTTTAAATAGTCCCTGGAATGTTGCCACGGTAGCCACACGACAAACATTGTCCTTTCCATAATGCAACGTATGTATACGTCCCATTTTCCACTGTAATGGAGACACTTGAGTATCCTTAATCAACACCAACGTTCCCACCATTAACGAATAATTAGCAGAAAACCATTTGGTTTTCTGTTGAAGTGTGCAGGTACTCCAAATGCCACCGTTTCCAAAATGATTGCTGAATACGTTGAACCAGTTGCCAACGATTTAAGGAAGATAGTTTCAGATCTAAGACATTAGGGTCGGGAATGACAGACACTGGTTCTACGTTCAGAAAATGACCAGGACTTAAGAATGAAAAATCAGTGGGATCGTTACTCATTGGACATAAAGGTCTGGAGTTTAAGATGGCTTCAATTTGAACTAGAATGGTGTTAAATTCTTCGTACGAGAGAATTTGTTCGCCTACCACCTTCTTGAGATGGGACTTTACAGATTTTATCCCAGCTTCCCACATTCCCCAAAGTGAGGAGCCGACGGAGGATTAAAAACAAAGTGAATACCTTCCGTTTCAGGATGACTGCTTCATATTTTCGATTAGTTCCCGAGATGCTCCGATAAAATTTGTTCCACAGTCACTATAAATTTGCAAGCATTTACCTCTCGTGCTACAAACCGCCGTAAAGCTGCAATAAAGGCCTCTTTAGATAGGTTTGATGCCAACTCCAGATGTATCGCTTTTGTACTAAGACAAACAAATAAACAAACATAGGCTTTCAATGATTTGGCACCTCTAATACGATTCATGGTGATAGAAAAGGGTCCACCGTAGTCTACCCCAGTATGTAGAAACGCTTTACCGGCAGTAAGTCTAGCGGGGCAAGTCGCCCATAGGAGGGCATAGCGAAATAGGTTTTGACGAAAACATCGAATACAAGAGTTTAGGCACTGTTGAATAGCCCTTTTGCAGACAGAATCCAAAAATTTTGTACTAACAAAAATGAGTAGTTCTAAGTCCAGGGTGTAAATATTTCGTATGGCAATCTCGAATAATGAGCTCTGTCACCCGGTGTGACCGAGGAAGTAGCAAAGGAAATTTTGTATCATAAGATACGTCTGCATTTCGCAACCGGCCGCCCACCCTTAACAACCCATCACTGTCAAGGAAAGGACTGAGAGGTCGAAGTTGTTTATTACTAAGTTTTCCTTTCGAATGATATCAATGTCCTGACTGAAAACTTGTTCTTGAACCCGTTTTATTAATAAATGAAGTGCATACTGTTCGGGGGAGACCAATAATTGTTCTAAGTTTCGAATATCCAAATTTGCACGAACTTTCAAGTTACGAATGAACTGACAAATATATACCAGAATCCTGCATATTTTTCGCAAATCTGAAAATTGATTTACCATCGAGTCTACGAAATGATCTGCAACGTGTATATTAAGGGATAAAGTTCTTTTTCAATGTGCATCTGAGTGTGATCTGTAAGAGTTGGTTCCATATGAGCAGGCCAATTCTCTTTAGGTAATAGTAACCATGGTGGAGCCGTCCACCACAAAGGATGATTAACAAGCTCAGCAGCTAATAATCCTCTTGATGCACAATCAGCAGGATTATCCTGTGATTTAATATGATGCCACGATGATGGAGCCACTCGTTCTTGGATATGCGAGACACGATTGCTAATAAAGGTCTTCCAATTATACGACGAAGATCGAATCCATGCTAATGCTACTGTGGAATCTGACCACGCAAATGTATCGTCCAATACTAAATTATCTCTATACGTATTTTGCACATACCAAAGTTCGACAACAACACTGCACCACACAATTCTAATCGAGGTAATGATATACGATTGGTTGGTGCGACCTTAGATTTGGCACAGACCAATGATACTTGGATGTTCCCTTTCTCATCGACACAGCGGAGATAAACTGCTGCTGCATATCCAGCTTCCGATGCATCACAAAATGCATGAATTTGTACAGTTTGATGGTTATCGCAAAGAATCCGGAAATTTCAATTTTCAATAACTCGGGTAATTGTTGAAGATACAGATTCCATTTTAAAACAATTTGTTGGGAGGAAGTTCATCCCAGCCAATTCCTAATATCCATACAGATTGAATCAAATGTTTTGCGAAGAAGACCAATGGTGATAATAACCCCAGAGGGTCAAAGATCCTTGCAATTTCGAAACCATATTCCTTTTGGTACAAGGCCGATCAACGATATTAAGATTGTAAAACAACACATCACTCAATGGTTGCCATTGCAGTCCTAAAATTTTTGAGAAGTATTGTTTACCTCTTCAAAAAAATGCTTGCTGATACCGAACGGAATCAGGTAAATGGCCAATGACACTTGGCACGTTGCTATTCCACTTTCGCAACATAAAACCACCTGATTGGCAAATTTGGTTTTATTCATACAAGAGTCGTTTGCCATCCTATATCGAATCACACCCTGTAATCAAATCATCCACGTACGTATACGATGCTAAAATCTTGGATGCAATAGGAAAACGTAACGATTGACTTTTTGCAAGTTCTTGAATTACACGCATGGCTAAAAATGGTGATGATGTGATGCCGTATGTAACAGTGTTTAGCTGATAATCGATAACAGACTCCGAGGACTTAAATCTCCAAACTATACGTTGATAGTCTCGATGGCTAGTAGAAATAAGAATCTGTCTATACATTTGCTTAATGTCCCAGTTAAAACTACAGAATGTAAACGAAAGTGTAATAACAACTCCATGATATCTTTTGAAGAGGGGCCTGGGTAAATGATCATTTAAAGACCCTCCACTTTGAGGCGGCTGAAGCATCAAAAACACGAAGTTTTGTAGTTGTACTGTCTGGTTTGAACACGGCGTGATGTGGTATGTAATATACCGGCGATAATTAGACGATCGAGTTGAATCCGATACAATACGAGACATGTGACCACTATCGATATAATTCTGCATAAATTCTCTTGAATTATACAGTTGAGGATTTATTTCAAACGGCGTTCTAGTGAAAGAAATCTTAAGTGCTATTTCGGAGCCAGCAAATAGCGGTTCAGGACCATTGAAAGGTAACAAAACAATAAAACGACCGGTGTCATCCTGCTTGTGAGTGTCCACAAAATGCCTTTCACAAATTTCCGCATGAGGAGATAATTTGTTAGAATCTGGAATATTTTCCAGTTCCCAAAATCGAGTAATGTTAGCATCTTCTACAAGTGCAGCTAATGATATACGAGATGTAACAGAAGAAAGAACCTTCCTGTTAATATCCACCCAAAGGTAGTGTGAATTGCCACGGGTTCTTCTAGTGACCCAATGCGAGTTGCGTTTAATAAAACACGCGCGAACAAATCTGCACCTAACAATAAATCGATATGGCTAGGTTTGTCGAAGTCCGAATCTGCTAAATCTAATCCAACTATGTGAGGCCAACTATTTGGTGAGATCCTTGATGAAGGAAGGGTTCCACAAATGTCTGGTAAAACAAAACAATCAATACTGTACTCTGGAACAGTTTTACCTTGAGGACTAATTTTACACGATACTTGTCCATACGCATGAGAAGCAGATAGACCTAAGCCTTCAACCTTCATTGAAATATTCGATTTTCTTAAACCTAAGCGTCGACAACACTTATCAGTCATGAAATTTTCCATTGATGCACTATCTACAAGTGCTCTTACTGTCTGAACTTTACCAAACCCATCTGTAATTGAAATTCTTGCGGTGCCTAATAACGTCATTGTGTTGGACGATCTAGATGATAACAACGTACTTGTAGTAGTGTTGCAGGTGGGTTCGGAAGTTGATCTGTTGCCTGAGTGATTGCAGGTTTCTGTGCAACTGTAGGGTTTTCAAAGTGCAATAAAGTATGATGACCCTTGCACACTTTTTACAAACAAGTTTGGAAGAGCAGCGTGTAACCATATGAGAGTTGCGAAGACAATTAATGCATAAGTGTTTGTCTTTAACAAAGTTATAACGGTCTTGTGGCGATTTATTCAGAAACATTTCACATTGGTATAAGTTATGAGTACCACTGCAAAGACTGCATTTCTGAGCGAATGAAGTTGTTACGAATGACTTTCGAACTTGGGGTTTTGAATATTCAAAGGAACGTTTAGAAGGTACACTAGATGATATGGTTTGTTTAATGGACGTATTAAATTTGGACGGTGTATCGGAAACAACCATATTGCTAATTTCTAATGCCTTGCAATGTTTTTCTAGAAATAATTTTAATTGATCATAAGATGGAATGTCTGATGTATTTTCTAATTCAAATGTTTTCAACAGATTTGTATCTACCTTTTTTGATAACAAATTAAACAATACGAAGTCGAGCAAATCAATCTTAGTTTGACGTAAGCTTGATATATTTTCCGTAAAGCAATTAAGCAATTCTCTTAAATCTGTATGTGAATTAAATTTTGCTTTTGGTGACGATTCTAAAGCATTCCAATGCGTGTTTGCAATTAAACGTTTTGAATTAAACCTCTCCACAATAATTGAATAAGCTAGCATATAATTATTATTCGAAATTTGCAAATGTCTAATGAGTTCTCTAGACTTAAAATCCAACGCATCAATTAAAAATAGAACTTTTCGATCGGTAGCAATTGATTATTTTCATGAACTAAATTATTAAAAATTGAATAAACTCTTGGAAATGTTCTATTTTTCCAGAAAATTTTTCATTTCTATCCGAGGAGACGAATATTAGTACATGAGCCGATGCTAGTAATATTTTCAGTCAAGCATTTTTCAGCAGTGGATATATTATCAAACTGAGCTTTAATAATTTTAATGTTTAACAAAGACCTATCTATTTCAATTCTTAGTGTTGTAATTGCATTTAATAATTCAGAGTTGTCCTCATCCAATATGCACGTTTTATAAGCAGTATCTACATCGTTTTTGATATCAAAGGCGCTTTCAGCCATAATATTAACAGAAATACAATTGCCTTTAATATGCTCCAATTTATCTATCGCACCAGATATATCAGATAATCTATCGAGTGCGGCCTTTAAATCCACTATCAACCTATCCGATGAAATATGTGCCATCCTAACGAACAAGGTTACTAATATCGATTTTATATTGATTTCAGCTACAAAAATGAAGGGTTTGTTCACCTAATAATAGGATATACCAAGGGTAATGTTGAACTACCTGTTAAAGAATTTTTACTACAACGTGCCTAACGGGAGCTTGCAAGTTTCAATATGACAAAGAGCAAAGGGTTTTATTCTACCCGGTTTTACGAATACCTGAATTCTCTAGCGAACTTGAATTACAAGTTTAAAATAACTGTATTGCTTAAACACTTTTCTGACTACAAATTCTTACGTTAACTATCCCTAAAATTTACAAAGATTTGTCATTTTAAGGCTTTATAAGATTCTGTATCAGTACAAAATTTCAAATTTAATGCGAGATTGCATCTACTATAAGTTAGTTTACACAATTGAGTATGAAACTTGTGGTATGACTACACTTTTCTTCTAAATGCGGTCAACCCCTAATTTAAGCGAAGAGCAATTAACA
Source organism: Platerodrilus igneus (assembly GCA_036346225.1). NCBI lineage: Eukaryota > Metazoa > Arthropoda > Insecta > Coleoptera > Lycidae > Platerodrilus > Platerodrilus igneus. The sequence goes on from JARFIW010000244.1 coordinate 7,700,447, forward strand.
ATGTAGTTAAAATGAATGCCAATAATAAATGCCAATAATAAACCAATTAATAAGCCAAATATTTGCTCAAAGGACCAAAAATGTTAATCAAAATGTTAATTTGCATCCAGAATTAAAGTCCTTGTTGGATGCCTACTAATTAATATAACAATATAAGCAGACCGGAGTCTGAGTATAAAGGAGCATCTACCACCCTTTTACGTTAATTAACCAGGTTCGTCTAATTGAGCTCAAAGACATACCCAAAGTTTCATCATATTCCCGAACATCAATACTAAATACCCTTTCTACTTAAACAAGCAAATTTCATCTTAAAATTAAAATTTTATGGTTAGTACAATTTCACTAATGTCCATTTAAAGTAAATCAATTATAAAGTAATTCAACACACACAAAATGTCAAACAAAATAGTATAATTTACCTGAAGGTTACTGTCCTCGTAGCTTCAATGTACATCGTCCCTTTAGTTAATCACACCATTCCAACAGGATTATATTTACGGCTTCTAATTCTCAACGCTTTTAAAATTTTCTCCATCACCATTTATTTAAAGTTGTTTCGGGGCTTTTCCGGAACTCATCTGTGTATATCTGACCCTTGTTTCGTGGATCCAGACACGTATTTGAACCATTTAATTATTAACACCCCGAAAAATAGCAAAGAAATTCATGCGTCTTTCACCAATATACGCCAAAACTGCCTACTTTTGTGTATACATTTGTCGTTGTAAATTTTGCTAATTGGTACAGTTATACTAAATTTTATTACCTTATATCTAAGTGCACTGAAGTACATTCATGTTAGCACGTAAATAACAAACTATTTTGAATCACTAAAATATACGAGCAAAATTTTAAATTATTTTATCAAACTAAAATGCACTGTTTAACATCTTGAATCAAGTCGCGGATGTAAGAGCTTTTAACGCATCGAATAGTCAAAAGTCTAAGAGGCCTAAATTCATATTACCACCTCTATATATAGCGAATAGCCGGCACGTCGCTTTTGTCCTCAAAACAGACAATTCTTAAGAATTTCTCATTTTATGTTCCCAGTCCGTCGCTCGCGCGTCGGTTTTACGAATTTTCACTCGCCCCATTTAAATTTCAGAAATTCTCACACGGCACGCAAACATGTCCGAGAAAAACTAATTAATTTTGTACAGAAATTGTTGTTTCTACCTCTGATATTTGCATCCTATTTTCAACCAATTGTGACCCTCGTGACGTTGCTTAAATCACGCCTTTTACTATATGTGTCTTTGCTTGACGCATTTCTCTTTCCTTTTCTAACCTGTTCGTATTGGTGCAAATTGATATTCTTTATTATCGATTATATTTTAGTCCATGTGGACTATCTGGGTTAAATAACCCCGTATCGCACATTCTCGTGAATATTAAGCCCCGGTTTCTCCAAGATTCTTTGAAACCATTTGTTATCTACACAATTTTCGCCGTACGTGATATTTAAACTACGCAGGTGTTCAAAATAATATTAATTCTCAGAGCTTTTTAAATAAACCCTGTTTTGTATTTCGTGCTAAAGCATCTGACCGTTTCCAATATCCTTAGAATCGACATGTTTATCTAAACAAATTAAACTGAAATTGCCTTTTAAAATACGCAGGTGTGTTCAAACATCCTACTTCTAACTAACACTTCTAGGATTTGCTTTTTATTGGGTTTTTACAAGTTTCTATAGATATTATCTGTTACTAACGATTCAATTAACTTCAATTAAAATTGACTTCTATCCTTTCATTTTTAGCGAATACAAGTTAAATATTAATTATTATGTGTACACTTTGTTTTACTACCGGTTACTTAAAATAGGGTTAATTAATATAAATTTTGCACGTAATTTCCATTTGTTTAGGAATAATTACATTACACGCAGAGCTTTTTAATACTGCTTCTTTTGATATAAAGCGTCTTGTACATGATTTAAATCTCTTATGTTTAATGAAACTAATAAATTTTTATGCTTCACGGTTTTAATAACGCGTATTATCTAATAATATTCATTATACACGGTGATTAAAATTATTTGATGTGATTATTTAATTTTCTACCCTGGTCTAAATATGAGTAATATATATATATATATATATATATATATATATATATATTGCTGTGAATCCACCAAAATCCGGGAACTACGGTTTTCGAATCGAGCCCCACAGATTGGGCGTCAAGAATGCTGTGAAACCTACAAAAAGCTATTAAATTAACTGGTCCGTTGACTTTCTTCTGTTAATCGCCTCTTTACGCTTTTCCGCATCGGCTGCTCTCCTAGTTAAAACTTTCATCCTCAATCATAAAAAAAAACAAACACATTCCTATCACAAACACCAACGTTAACTCTATTTACATCAATATTCACAATACATTAAAATTTCAAAATTAAAATTCAGCATAAATTTCAGTATCAGAAAATTTCAAGATTAAATTTGTTATCATTTTAATGTGCATCCAGAATTAAAGTCTTTGTAGGATGCCTACTAATTAATATAACAATATATGCAGACCTGAGTCTGAGTACAAAGGGAGCATCTCCCACCCCTTCACGTTAATTAACCAGGTTCGTCTAATTGAGTTCAAAGACATACCCAAGTTTTCATCATAATCAAGAACATAAATACTAAATACCCCTTTCTACTTAAACAAGAAAATTTCACCTTAAAATTAAAAATTTGTTGTTAGTACAATTTCACTACTGTCCATTTTAAGTAAATAAATTATAAAGTTATTCAACACACACCAAAACATCAAAAATCGAACAACAAAGCATAAGTTACCTGAAGGTTAATGCCCTCGTGGCTCCAATGTACATCATCCTCTGTAAATCACACCAATCCAACTGGGTTATGTTTAGGTCCTCGGATTACTGGTCGCCTTTTAAAAATTTTCTCCACCACCATTCATCTAAAGTTGTTTCAGGGCTTTTCCGGAACTCATCTGTGTATATCTGAACCTTGTTTTGTGGATCCAGACACATTTACGAATCATTTAATTATTAACACCCCCGAAAAATAGCAAAGAAATTCATACTTCTTTCACAAATATACGCCAAAACTGCCTACTTTTGTGTATTCATTTGTCGTTGCAAATTTGACTAATTGGTACAGAGATACTAGACTTTATTACCTTGTATCTTCTTTTCTAAGTGCACTAAATTACATTCATTGTAGCACGTAAAGAACAAACTGTTTTAAATCACCAAAATATACGAGCAAACTGTTTAAATTATTCTATCAAAATCGGAAGACTAAAAAGCACTGTTTAACGCATTGAATCAAATCGAAAATCTAAGAGACCGAAACTCATATTAACCCGGGTATATATAGTGGTTAGCCTGTCTGTCGGTTTTGTCCTCAAAACGGCCAGTTTCTAGAATTTCGTATACTATTTTCCCATCTCGACCGCCTGTGCGTCGGTTCTTATTAAATTTGCACTCGCACCAGTTAAATCTCAGAAATTTCGACACGGCTCGCAACGTCTGGAAATAACTAATTAATTTTTATACAGAAATGTTATTTTTACCTCTCCAGTTTGCCTCTTATTTTCAACCAATCGCAACCCAGTGACGTTGCTCAACTCACGCCTTTTACTATATGTGTCTCTGTCTTGCGCATATTATCTGTCTCTATCTACCCTGTTTCGAGTGGTACAAATCGATATTCTTTAGTATCGGTTATTTTCAATCCATGTGGACTTGTGAAATAACCCACCTTATTAGCATTTCCCGTAAATATTAAGCAACGGTTTCTCCAACATTCTCTGTAACCATTTGTTATCTGCAAATTTTACGCAGAACATAAAACATTTAAAAATACGCAGGTGTTCAAACATAATACTTCTACGATCTGAATATTATTGGGTTTCTACTAGCTTTTATACATATTATATGTTACTAATGGAAATTACGTGCAAAATTTATATTAATTAACTCAATTTTAAGTAACCGGTATTAAACAAAATGTACAGATAATAATTAATATTTAATTAGTATTCGCTAAAAATTAAAGGGTAGAAGTCAATGCCATTCATTATTATTTTAATTGGAGTTAATTGAACGATTATTAAGGTATAATATACATAAAAGCTTTTAAAAACCCAATAATACCAAATATGAGACGCGTTGCTAGCATACAAATCTATCAAGAGGATTAAAATACGTGGAATATCCAAATCGTAGAAGTATTACGATTGAACACCTGCGTATTTTTAAATATCACGTTCTGTTTAATTTGTTTGGATAGACATGAAAATTCTGCGTATATTGCAAACGGTCGGATAAACCGTAGCTTATATTAACATAGGAATCCACGTGGATTGAAATAGCCGATAGTAAAGAATATCGATTTGCACCACTAAGACCAGGTTAGAAAGAGACGGATAAAACAGGTAAAGCAGAGACACAGATAATTAAAGGCCGGATTTGAGCAACGTCACGAGGAAACGATTGGTTGAAATAAGAGACAGATATGAGAGGTGGAAACAACAATTTCTATACAAAATTAATTAGTTGTTCGCAGACGCGTTGCGCGACGTGTGAAAATTTCTTAGATTTTCAACTGGCGCGAGTGCAAATTTTGTAGAATCGCGTGCCGAGCTGTCGAAAAGGGAACATAGAATGCGAAATTCTAAAAATTGTCCGTTGAGGGACAAATCCGACGTGCAAGCGGGCTCTTATATAAACCCGTGCTAATATGAGTTTCGCTCTATTAGATTTTCGATTTTTATTCAATACTTTAAACAGTTTGGCTCTTAGATTTTTGATTTTATTGAATACTTTAAAACAGTTTGCTCTTTATTTTTTGATGTTATACGATACTGCAAGCAGAATACGTGCTACGATACAAGTTATTATGCATTAGTGCACTTAGAAAAGATAGATAAGTAGCGATAAATAAATACATTTAAGTATGCAGCTTTGTATAGCATGAACGAATTATGAATTGCTTTGCTAATTTTCGGGGGTGAGTAATCAAGTGTTATTCGTAAACGTGATTGGATCCACAAAACAAGATTTAGATATCCATAGATAAGTTCCTGAGAAGTCCTGAACCAATTTAGACGAATGGTGGTGTACAAAAATTTTAAAAGCGTTCAGAATCTGAAGCCGTAAACATAAACCAACTGGAATGGTGGAATTAGCAAGTCCGATGTGCATTGAAGTCACGAGTGCAGTAACCTTCAGGTAAATTATACAATTTTGTTCGAACTTTGATGTTTTGGTGTGTGTTGGATATCTTTATAATTTGTTTGATAAAATGGACAGTAGTGAATTTGTATAAACAACAAATTTTTAATTTTAAGGTAAAATTTTCTTGTATAAGTAGAAAGGAGTATTTAGCAGTTTATGTTTTGATTATGATGAAAATTTGGGTCTGTCTTTGAGCTCAATTAGACTAACCTGTTTAATTAACGTAAAGGGGTGGGAGATGCTCCCTTTTATTCAGACTTTGGTCTGCACATATTGTTAACTACATTAGTATGCATCCGACAAGGACTTTAATGCCGGATGCAAATTAAAAATGATGACAAATTTAAACTTGAAATTTGATGATACTGAAATTTATGCTGAAATTTAATTTTGAAATTTTAATGTATTATGAATATTGATGTAAATAGAGTTAACGTTGATGTTTGTGGTAGGAATGTGGTTTTTTTTTATGAATGAGGATGAAAGTTTTAACTAGGTGAGCAGCCGAGGCAGAAAGAGTAAAGAGGCGATTATCAGAAGAGATTCAACAGGGCGAGAATCACAGCATTATCTATATATATATATATATATATATATATATATATATATATATATATAATTGTGTATATTGTGCCTATTTGCAGTAGTACAGGATATGAAGAATTTAAGAGTGCACTGAAAATATGCACTTCTTATATTCCAACAAATTTATAATCTTGGGTGATTTTAATATAACAAACTTAATTAAATATTATAAAGGAGGCATCAGAGATAACTACGTAAAAGCCTTTCACGAGTTTCTGCAATTTTAAGATTGTACCCAGCACAATAGGGTTGAAAATCAATTTGGTAGTATATTGGATGTTGTAATAACAAACTTAAGTTGTAATGTTGAAGGCAGTGACTTCAGTTTGGTCAGGGAGGATCACTATCATCCCACGTTGCAAATAAGGTTATCAATAGCTGCAGCCAAAGGGAAACCATTAATACCGGAGACCATGAAATACAATTTCAAAAAGGGAGATTTTATGAAACTGTATAATTTACTCATAGAAACGGATTTTCAATTCCTAAAATTGATGGAGATATTAATGCGGCTGTAGTTGCATTTTATGCTAAAATTTATGATGTATTGACAGGTGTGCACCGAAATCACAAAAACGTCATACATATCCTGTATGGTTTAATAAGCGAATTATAAGTGATATCAGGGTGAAGGATAAGCTGAGAAAGCAATTGAAAATGGGTGATTATGATCAGTTAAAAATATACATCAGTAAGCTTAGAACACAAATTAAAAATGATATTAAGGTAGCTTATCAGTCTTACATTAATAAAATACAAAATGATATAGGAGAGGATATTAGAGCATTTTGGACATATATAAATAGCAAAAAAGGAGTAGTCCACATTCCCAATAAAATGTATTGGAATAATGCAGAATATTGTACGGGTGAAGAAATTTGTAATGCTTTGCAAGATATTTCGGTACTGTCTACTCCAACGGTAACACAGACAATTTTAATGTGGTAGAAAACATACCGAAGAAGTTGTTATTAATGCCATAACGGATGAAGCGACAAGAGAAGCAATAAAAGCCCTTAAAAGTGGAAAAGCAGTTAGGTCGGATAATATACCGGCTTTTATAATCAAGGCATGTGAAGATATCTTCCAGTATCCACTTCATATACTTTTTAACCTAAGCTTAAAGAATGCAATATTTCCCAGTGGGTGAAAAAAGCTCGAATTTGCCCATTATAAATATAATTATAATAGAGAGTGTAGAATGTGCAGAGAAAAGTAGTGGTACGCGTAGAAGGATTATTGTTACTCTGTGAATTACGTTAAATAAATGAATACTGTCAGATGTGTTTTCAAGTACATAGTATATAGGTGTGTCGATGTCGACGATCTAGTTTAGCAAAGGCGAACCATATCACATGGCGATCCTGCCAGCCCAACTGATCCTGCCAGCCAAATTGATTCTGTAAAGTCTGCTAGTCCATAATCTATTAACCAGGCGTTGTATGTACCTCCAGTACATTAAGGAATATGGATCAGAAATTCTAATAAGTTATGTATGCCACCGCAACGACAAACTGTAAGTAATTACCTAGATTAGTATGCAGAGATTTTTAAGCTGAATAGTTATCCGATTGCAATATACCGCTGTAGAATTAAGAAATATTTATTTTGAGAAATTTGTCAAATTCATTGTTAGTATGGGCACCACGCAGTTCAAACAAGAAGAAATTATAGTGCAAGCTGCGGGAGTAGGCACCAATAGTGCTATGCAAGAATTAAATAACGGTTTAAAAGTATCGGTTTATCTATCAATTACTATAGTTGTTCTAATTATCATAGGTTTCATATACATTTTAGTAAGCAAATATAAAAAATTGAGTAATCAGAATAGAGCTGTAAAAATGCAAATTATGTGACAACAAATTGAAATTACAAATATACGAAGAGGTGAAGTAACGCAAAGTGTCGTACCATTGTAATAAAGTATGAAATCGCTAAGCAATTATTTGTTAGTTAAGCAAATCATTTTTAAAATTTTAAAGTGTAATAAGTTAGTTTCATTATGGAATGTCGTATAAGCAGTATAAAAGTTTAGAAGAATTTGATAATCTATTAGATTCAAATTTAATTAATCTTAGAAAGCAGAACGCGCAAGCTAGATTAAACCAAGTATCGAATAAGCACAAATGCCCTGAGTTACAAGCAAATAGAATTTATTTTGATTCATTAAGACTAAGGTTTAGAAGCAAACAGTTAGAAGTAAGTTTTAAAAATCAATTAGATAATTTATGTAAAGAAATTGATGTAAAACTTTCGAGCATCGAACGGATTCTCCTTTCACGATTATCACAGGAAGATTTTTTGTCTGACAAATGTATAAATATAGAGCACTATATGTTTCCAATAGGGGAAAATTTTCGAGAATTATTGACGGAACTTGAAAGGTTTTGCGATGTATTAGAAGCAGATTATAACGATAATTTTCAAAGCATCAGTTACTATGTTAGTGAATCGTCTCAAGTAGCTAATTTTGAACATAGGTTAAGGGAATTACGTGACGCCACAACCGAAAAAAGAACTTTCTTACGGTTTAAAAAACGAATTGTTACGTTTTAAAAACGTCGATAAATACAGTTAAAAAGTCGATAAATACATCGCGCAAGCGCGATGAAAAAGCGATGCAACGGCAGGTGGTAGCTCCAAGCTTACACAGGCTTTAGCGCGGCCATCTGCCAATGACGTCACAATGCAAAAATTAAATTACGCAATAATCAGGAAACATATAACTTTAAAGACAATTGCTTATATCCGCGAACAAATTAAACTATGAAGTACTCACATAATAGGTCCAGATTCCCACGAAGTACGCCTATCGTCCTTCAGGATAGGTTAAGACGACGTCTAGGGTCGTGCAGTACGGTTCGCCAACGGCTGCAGATTACCTACCTATGCAGGGAAAAACAGGAAGCATGGTATAAGGACGACAAACAAGATAATCAGGGCAAGGAAATCTACATAGATAAAGATAAGACACGATACGATACCTGACACGACCACACTCCTTGAAGAGCAACGGCAAAAACCCCGTTCAAGCGTCTAACGGAAACCTCTTACCACTTTGTCCCTACTCCACTCGCGTCGCGCGATCTGGCGCAAACGCACTGTGACGTAACGGAAATACGCGCACCGCGTCTTTTAAATTTGTGGCGCGAAACTTCCGCACATCAAAATTAACCTAAAACAATGTTTAAGGGCCAATTTGATTGGCACGTAACAACTTACACCTGAAAAAGAAAATTTAGTAAGAGTATTAAAGTCAAGAATAGATAAAAAAAATTACAGAAATTCAAACCACAATTAAAATACGTAAAGAAAGTTTGGAGAAACAAATTTTTAGAAACCAAAATCAATAAAACCACTATAAACATGTCTATGAGCACAGTAGAATTCTTCAATTTTGCGAGTCGAATAATGTCTTCAAATTTCGACGGATCGTCAGCTAATATGCCTGCATTTTTGGATTCCATAGAAATTCTACAAACTTCGATAGAAGGCAACGAGAAGAATGCAGCAATATACCTAAGATCTAAACTTACTGGAGAGGCTAGGGATCTAATTTCAAATGAAGATGATTTTAATACCATTGTTTCAAAATTAAAGAGAGGAATTAAACCAGAAAATTCAGATTTATTTTACTACAAGGTTATGCAATTAGGCCAGCACAGAAAAACAAATACACAGTATGCCAGTGAATTAGATGCGTTAGCATCGCAACTAAGAAGAGCCTACATTTCAAAAGGCACCCCCAGTGAAGTTGCAGGAAGTCATGTGACCAAACACGTAAGGAGCATGATTGAGAACGCAATAAATCATGATGTTAAATTGGTCATGCAAGCAGGTACGTTCACCAACTTGGAAGATGGGATCGCCAAATATATGAACATTACATCAACAAACGACAGAAACAATACGACAGTGTTATATTCCAAGTCAACAAATGCACCAAGAAACAAACACTCTAGCTCTACTTATAACTACTATTAAGGTAAGTCAAGGTTAAGTAGAAACTTTACGCATGCAGCAAATAACTATCAAGCTCAACGCAACAGTTGGAGAAATTACACAATACCTAATAACATGCAGGTCATCAAAAGAAAAATTATTCCAACAACAAAGGACGAGGTTTTAATAGGCGCACTCAGTACGTGAGAAGTTATGAAATCCAGGATCAGAGAAACGAGCAAGCCCACCAGCATCCGGAACTGGAAGGGGCAAGCCAACAATAAAAATATATACGTTTAATTTACATATATCCAATTTCATAACAGTATGGACATCAATGACAAATCAGCATGAAATCAAACTTATTGTGGATACCGGAGCCGACATAAGTCTGATTAAAGAACAGAAAATCTGCACACACCAAAATTTTTTTCCCGAACGGAATTGTCAAATTAAAAGCATTACGAACGATACTTTAAGTACAATAGGTTTAACTTCGGGAACTATAGAAATAGGAAATAGTCATTTTCAACAGCAATTTCAAATAGTACAAGACAATTTTCCAATACCTGTTGATGGAATAATAGGTAGAGATTTTTTAGTAAGATATCAAGGTGAAATCAGTTACAAAGATTGAACGCTAACAGTTCAAAGTAACTTCACGTCGTCAACAATACCAATAGAAACTGGAACAAAACCAGATTCTTTTTTTATTCCAGTTAGAATGGAAGTAAGTAGGCGTTTAAATAATTTAATTTCAGATAATAGTGATAAACTAATTTTAAATACTGAACCTAAAAAGGGAGTTTTTATTGTTAGTATTTTAATGTATTCGAAATCAGGATTCGTTCGTGTAATAAACACTACCGATGAGACAGTAAAGTTACATTATAGCGATATAAAAACCGAAAATTTAGAACATTATTCAAAATTTGAGATAAAAAAAGGAAATAGTAAGAATCGAAAAGACGAACTCTTAGCTGATTTGAATAAGGATATACCAGAATATGTAAGGGATAGAGTTACTAGTTTATGTGTTAAATATGATGATATTTTCGGATTAAAGGAAGATAGGATTACAGTCAACAATTTTTATAAGCAGAAAATACGTTTAAAAGATGACAAACCAGTGAACGTAAAAACTACAGAATACCAGAGAGTCAAAGAGCAGAGATACAGAATCAGGTAACTAAAATGTTAAAGGATGAAATTATTGAACCTTCATTTTCGGATTAGAACAGTCCAATTCTGCTAGTACCAAAGAAACCAGATAGCAAAGGAGATAAGAAATGGCGTTTAGTTGTAGACTACAGGAAACTCAATAACAAGCTAGCAACAGATCAATTTCCATTACCAAGAATTGATACCATTTTAGATCAACTGGCACGAGCAAAGTATTTTTCGACAGTAGATCTCAAATCAGGTTTTCATCACCTATACCACAAGAAGAATCGAGGGACATCACAAGCTTTTCTACAGAAAATGAAAGCTATCGTTTCATAAGAACACCTTTTGGACTCGAAACCTCACCGCCAGCTTACCAGCGGATGATGAATTTAGCATTTGCAGGTGTTGGACCAGAAAGAGCATTTATCTACATGAATGATTTAATAACAATAGGAATTTCAGAGTAACATCATTTAGACTCAATACGAGAAGTTTTTGAAACATGCAGAAAGTATAATTTAAAATTAAACCCTAATAAGTGCAATTTTTTTTAAAACAAGTGTTACTTTTCTAGTGTACCAAGTAACAAATCAAGGAGTTAAGCCCGATCCATCAAAACATGACATTGTTAAAAACTTTCCCACACCAAAAAACGCAATGGAAGTCAAAAGATTTGTAGCTTTTTGTAATTTTTATCGTAAGTTTATTCCTAATTTTGCCGAAATAACTATACCACTAAATAAACTAATGCGAAAAAATATACATTTTGTATGGAGTGAAGAATGTTCTCAAGCGTTCACCACTCTGAAAAACACATTATTAAGGCCAACCGTACTAAAATACCCAAGATTTGATAAGGAATTTATACTTTCTTGTGATGCGTCGCAAAACGCATGTGGAGCAGTATTACAGAAAAAATTTGGCGAAGATTTATTACCGATAGCATTTGCATCAAAATCTTTTTCAAAAACGGATATTAAGAAAAGTACAATAGAAAAGGAAATGATAGCCATACATTGGGCTATCGTACATTTCAAACCGTATCTTTATGGCAGAAAATTTAGAGTTCTCACAGATCACAAAGGATTAATTTATCTGTTCACGATGAAAAACCCTACACCAAAGCTAGTACATATGAAGCTAGATTTATTGGAATACGATTTTGAGATAGAACATATCCCAGGTACCAGGAATGTTCCAGCCGACTGTTTGTCGGGATTAACTATAAAAGATCTAGAACATATGAATAGTGACCAAACCAAATCTGCAGAAAATATTATGGTTGTAACGCGAGCCATGGCCAGGCAACAGTGCAACCAGAAGAATGTAAATACAGATATACAGGATAGGGAAGAAGTTAAGGAAATAACTTCCGGACAAGGTAAAAATTGTTGAATTAGAATGTAATAACGCAGCGTTAATCAAAATGCCATATGTAAGTTTTAAGGTAGCACCAAACTATATATGTATGCGTTTGGGCAAGAATAGAAGATATAAAGCAGATGAGATAACCCATTTCATTAAGAGTAGTTTTCCACTCAAGGAACTTCTACTACAGTTGGAAGAAACAACTGGTGAATTAAGATATCGAAATATTAAATTATCCACATAAGATAACATTTTTAAATACTGTACAGTAAATGAATTTAAGAAGGCAGAGTCTTCAATATTTAGAAAAATATGCATAATACTATATCCAGAACCAGTGAATGTACAAAACGAAGAGCAACGAAAGCAATTACAATAAGGACATTATGTTCTACAAATTTTCTACATGTTTCTTTCCACAGGCAGAATTTTAGTTATTTCAGTGCAATTTCAAGGATAAGTCGTGAATTTAATATTCATTGTAAATCTGTAGATATGTTTTGTCAATCATACGAATCATTTAAACACTCATTAAATCAGTTATTCAGAGTATGTAATTAATACAATGATGTACAATTAGTAATTAGGCAAAGCGTGTATTATATTATTATTATTACTTTACATTATATATATTTTTTTCTATAACTAATAGTAGAAAAGCTTGTGTTAAGTTGCAGCATGTGTTAAATCATTATGTAAAACATGGGTGTATCCCGTTAATTATCAATTATCAATAAAAATCCAGGCTTTGGAGGACACTGTGGTAACAAACGATTACTGAAAAAATTAAAAACCCAGTACAATTAGAAGGGAATATCACGAAATGTGGCACAATACACAGCCAAATGTCAGGAATGTCAAATTCATAAAAGTAAAATTAGACAAAGAAGAAATGGTAATAACCCCTACCCCAGAAAAGTGTTTCGATATAACTACTATCGATACGATAGGCCCTTTTGTAAAATCTAATAAAGGAAATATATACGCTATAACAATATCATGTGAGTTACGTAAATACATTGTAATAATTCCAACCCCAAACAAAGAAAGCAACACCATAGCTAGGGCTTTAGTAAATAATTTTATTTTAATATATGGTCCAATGAAGCAAATACGAACAGATCTCGAAACTGAGTACAAAAATGAAATTTTCAAAAGTGTAACTGAATTGCTATCCATACCGCATCAATTTTCAATACCATATCACCCACAAACTATAGCAGGAGTAGAGAGAATTCATCGCACACTAAATAAATATTTACGATCGTATGTTAATGAATCTAGAGCAAATTGTGATGAATGGACACAGTATTTTAGTTTTTGTTATAATACAACACCGCACGTTACGCACGGATATACACCTTTCCAACTTGTTTTTGGTAAGAAAATTCAATTACTTTCAGAATTAACAAACGAAGTGGATCCAATATACAATATTGAAAATTACTGTAAAGAGCTAAAATATAGACTACAAATCACCGCGAAAAGAGCCGAACGTTATATAGAGCAAACAAAAAGAGAAAGAAAGTTAAAATATGACAGAAATACAACCAGCGACGTCATAAAGGTTGGAGCTTTAGTTCTGTTAACAAAAGAAAATCGGTCGAAACTTGATACTTACTTTAAGGGACCATACACTGTTATTTCATGTAACAAGCCTAACTGTACAATTAAGGACAATTTAGGTAAAATCGAGGCAGTGCATATGAACAGAATTGTTAAGTTTAAGTTTGAGCAAAGTGAAACGGATGATTCATAGTAAACAATACGAAGTGTCAAGTGTAATAAAAGTGCATTAGCATTATAATTAGTTTAGTAGTGAATGAAATGCAATGCAATTAATGAAAAAGAATGTTCCACTTGAGTTTTAAAATATTATGCAACTAGTCGATAATTAGATATGTAATTTAATAAGATTTTATTATAAGCCACTTAATTAGTTACGCTTTCAGCAACCATTTTAATTTATTATTCATGTTATTTGTTTTGTAAAGGCGAAACTCCCGTAGGAAGTTTTCGCCTTGCGCAGAAAGAGGGTGTAAAGTAATTATTAAGCAATCTAACCTAGTAACATAGGAATGTGGTGTACATCATTCCGCAATACCCTGAACTACAGAACTACTTAATGTAATATTGTTATTAGTTGTCAGCGTTCCCTAATTACCTACTTAAGGTTATATATTTCAGTAAAGTGGATAACAAAAACAATTATAAACATAATTATAATAGAGAGTGTAGAATGTGTAGAGAAAAGTAGTAGTACGCATAGAAGGATTATTGTTACTCTGTGAATTAAGTTAAATAAATAAATACAGTCAGATGTGTTTTCTTCAAGTACATAGTATATAGGTGTGTCGATGTCGGCGATCTAGTTTAACAAAGGCGAACCATATCACACAAGAGGGGGAACAAAAATGAAATTTCGAATTATAGACCTGTAGCAATACTATCAGTATTTGCAAGAATATTAGAAAGTATATTATATAAATTGATGTACGCAAAGGTCAACAGTAAAATAACCATGTATCAGCATGGATTTATGAGACACAGGTCAACAGTGTCTAACTTAATTAATGTTACTCAAGATATATCAGATGCCTTAAATAACAAAACTCAGTTGGATATTATATACACTGACTTTGCCAAAGCATATGATAAAGTATCTCACAGGTTATTAATTGCGAAACTTAGAATAGAATTTGGTTTTCACCCTCACCTGTTAGCCTTCATGTCACCTTACCTAAATGATAGAGTGCAAACAGTAGTAGTAAAAAGTTTTTCCTTGGTACCATTCACTCCAATATCTGGGGTACCGCAGGGCTCTAATCTTGGACCCCTTACTCTTTCTAATATTCATAAATAGCATCACACAAGTTACAGAATATAAATCATGCCTATTGTTTGCCGATGACTTAAAAATATATAAACAAATTGATGACATTACAGATTGTATTGAAGTACAAAAAGATATTGACAATATAGTGAGATGGTCCAATGATAGTACTCTGCAGTTTAATATAAATAAATGTGTGGTAATATCATATACACGAAAAAAGAAAACTATTATCTATGACTACTATATGCAAGGATTGATTTTGGGGCGAATTAATGAAGTGCAAAACTTGGAGGTCACATTTGATACTAAACTGACCTTTTACAACCATATTACTAATATCACAAACAGAGCTATGAAAACATATGGTTTTATTGTAAGAAACACAAAAGAATTTAGTGATATAAATTGTATAAAGTGCTTGTTCATAGCGTTAGTTAGAAGTCTGTTAGAATATGCATAAGTAATATGGTGTCCCTATCATCATTGTCATATGCAATCAATTGAAAAAGTACAGAATAAATTAGTTCGATACTTATACTATAAAGAACAAGGCTTCTATCATAGACAATTATTAAAAAACCTGATTTTGTAGTAAGTATAATCTAATAAGCCTGGAGAAACGAAGAACAATGTGTAACATATTATATCTGTACAAAACTATTCATAGTATTATTGAGGATCCTAGTTTCCTGGCTAGAATTAACTTTAATATACCATCCCATTATATTAGAAATGTAAATACGTTCTACATTAGCAATACTGCTAATAGTAATTATTATCAGAATTCTCCTTTATATAGGATATGTGCAGCATATAATGCGTGTCAAGACAAGTGTGATATCTTTAACATTACATTTAAGAACTTGAAGGTGCAATTAATAGAAATATTATGAGTTTTGTTTCAATAATATGTTATTGTAATAGAATGTACTTTATAATAGGGTGTAAACCTGTTAAGTACTTAAACAAATAAATAAATAAAATAAATAAATAAATAAATATCAATTAAATGCATATACACATCTGTTAGATAGGGAACCTTATGATGTAAATTGTTTAAATAAAGCTAACTATTGGAATTTTTGATCTAGCCAACAGAGCCTACTATCAGGACACCAATCACTTCAATAATTGGGTAGTTCACACCCTTAGCTACCAGATGGTGTATAATTTGTACTTATTATTGGTCACTTTAAACCACACAAAAATTTTAATTTTAAAAATATCACCCAGCACATATTGACATTTTGTCAAACAAACTCTTTATAGTATGTATAGGTAACCATCATCATCATTTTGTTTTCGACCTTACTTAAGGTCGGTTTGACGCAGCTCTAACTTCTTTTCTATTCTGTGCTAATCTAAAAAGCTCTACATATCCTTCACAACCTAAATTTCTAATAATTTGACTAATATAGTTTGGTCTAGGTCTTCCTATATCCTTCTATCTTTTTCCTATCCACCTGGCTCTACATAGATATTAGCAACCTGATGTTTGTTAAAGAACTCTAACATGGTTACATAATTACCATTTATAAGGAAATGAAATATAACCTGGTTATCCGCTTCAAAAAAGGAAAAGTGTTAAATTATATGTTATGGTAAGGCTTAAGCAACGAAACGCTACCAACATGCCAGACCGTTGCCTAATTGTGGGTTATGTCATGGTGACGTTTATTAAATTATATGTTATGGTAAGGCTTAAGCAACGAAACGCTACCAACATGCCAGACCGCTAACTAATTGTGAGTTATGTCATGGTGACATTTAGTTACCTGATTTTTATTTTGTTTTCGAACTTACTTAAAGTCGGTTTGACGCAGCTCTAAATTCTTTTCTATTCTGAGCTAGTCTAAAAAGGTCTGCATACCCTTCACAACCTAGATCTCTAATAATTTGACTAATATAGCTTTGTCTAGGCCTTCCTACTCTATTTTTATTTGGTAGTCTATAATCTAAGACTTTACTAAATAGTCCCTCATGTCTTAACTGGTGCCCTATCATTCTATCTCTCCTGACCTTCAATTGTTTCCACATACAGGGTTCCTCACCTATCCTTCTATAAAGTTCCTCGTTTGTTACTCTATCTGTCCAACTAATCTTTAACATTCTCCTATAACACCAAGTTTCAAAAGCTTCTATCTTTTTCTTATCTACTTCTTTAATTGTCCAAGTCTCACTACCATATAGTAGAACGCTCCATACGTACGACTTTAAGAAACTTTTTCTATTATCTAAACTAATACTATTAGCTATTAGTAAGTTTTTCTTTCTTAAAAACATTTTTCTAGCTTGAGCTATTCTAGCTACTATATCCCTTCTGCTACGTCCATCCTTTGTAATTATACTACCTAAATAGCAAAATTCATCTACCTCCTCTAACTCGGTATTACCTATTTTTAGTTTTGGATTAGAACTAGGCTGTAACTCACTTGTCATTATCTTTGTCTTTACTGAGTTAATCCTCATACTATAGTTACTCCGTAGTATCTCATCTAAAATATTTAAAAACTCTCCTAACTCTTTTCTAGACTCTGCTATAATGGCTATATCATCTGCAAAACGTAACATGTCTATTTGCTGTCCCTGTACACTAACACCTATCTCTTTTCTCTCTCTAGCTAAGTTTAAAGCTTCCTCAATATAAACATTAAAAATCAAGGGAGACAGTATACAACCCTATCTAACACCATTTCTAATCTTAGCTTCCTTTTCTATTTCATCCAATCTAATTACTACGCTTTGGTTTTTATATAGACTGTAAATAATTTTTCTATCCCTATGAGAGATTCCTAGGTAACCATAGGTATATAAATATTGATTTTAATATTTTTAGTTTATTTTAATATTAATTTTATGTAAATGCATACATACCCAACAATATTACACAGAAAAAATTAATATATTCAATAAAAACCTTTGTTTTAACGAATGCACAAAGTCGCAAGTTCATAAAGTCGTCAACACAAACAAAATCGGGGAATTACTCAGAGAAACTGTGAATTTCGCAGCGGCATTATTATAAATAAGTGTACATTAAGCCTGCGTAAACTGAAGGCTACCTGTACTTAGTGAAAATAAAACATCATCTTGTTGAATGCTGGACGATTATCAACAAAGAAACTACTTACGAACTTTTATTGCTAACTAAACGAACATAACCACTTGAATCTGTAACCATTTTATTTTTTATATACCAATCAAACATTTAAATCGGAACACCTAGCAAGTGATGTACGCTAAATATAAAAGGATTATGTTGCATTTATTAACGCTTTATCTAATCTATGGTTATCTCTAAAACTAGTTATGCGAGTATGTAGGTAAGTTACAATGAGCTGTTTGCCTTTTTTCTACATTATTAAACATGGTAGATGGGAAATACCCGGTTGCTACTAAAATTCACGATGTTAAGTGTTCGGTCTTGAATGACCTCATGTTCATTGTTCAGTCAATTAATATTGTTCATGTACACAAATTAAAATACTTTTTAGTTAGTTGTAAATGCATAGGTGCATGCATCGATATTATCGCTCCTACTGATTATGTAGAGTGCATTATAAAACATTATCAAGTAACATAATGTAGCAAATTAAGACCTTAGAGAGCAAGGCTTTATTCCACTAAAAGAACATTGACAAATTAATATTGTAACCATAGCACACATATAAAACTATTAATTCGGCAAATGTCTAAGCGTTGAGAGATCTTGGTAGCCGCAGGTTGCTTAACCCCCTTTACATACCACTGAATCTTTGTGAAATATAACTAGAAAATAGTAGAAGAGGAGCCAAACTGTATCTAGGCCGTGAGAATTTCAAGAGAACTGTGTAGGCTAGCTCACAATAGAAATAAATGGAGGTACGTATCCAACCAGTTTCTAAGCGGAAAACTTAATGACGAAAAAATAATTGCATTCAAATCTGATGATTATTATAAACAACTAGTTGTTGGTTTTGAAATATTTCCAACTAATGTTGATTGTGCAAAAAGATATATTGGAAAACTATTAATTCGGCAAATGTCCAAGTGTTAGGGGATCTTAGCAGCCACAGACTGCTTAACCCCCTTCACATACCTTACATGTGATTTTCCAATGCTCCATCCGAAGGTACTACATTGGCCAGGAAGCGAGTTTTTTTTAACCTAGAAAATTTAGAAATTTGCCGAACTCTTGCTGTTCCAAGCAAGGTAGGGATCTTTAGCGTGCATCACAATACTCACACACGGGACCTCCATTTTACCTCTCATCTGAACAAGGTTGTATTATTGAGGAAAATGGCTGGCCTAACATTTTTCGGACCGTGTCAGGATTCGAACCCGGGACCTTGGGCGTAGTAGTCACACGCATACCAACTACGCCACGGAGCCCCCCTCACAACCTTACATGTGATTTTTCAATGCTCCACCCGAAGGTACTACATTGCCAGGAAGTGAGTTTTTCTTACCTGGAAAATTTGGAATTTTGCACAACCCTTGCTGTTCCAAGCTAGGTATGAGGTCTTTAACGTGCTTGACAACACACACACGGGACTTCCATTTTACCTCTCATCCGAACGAGGGTGAATTTTTGTGAAAAATTCTCGCCTAACATTTTTCAAGCGGACCATGTTGGAATTCGAACCCCGGACCTTGGGTGTAGTAGTCACACGCATACCAACTACGCCACAGAACCCCCCCCTCCTCACAACCCAACATGCGATTTTCCAATGCTACACCCAAAGGTATTACATTGGGCAGTAAACGAGTTTTTTTTACCTGGAAGATTTGGAATTTTGCCGAACCCTTGCTGTTCCAAGCAAGGTATCTTTAACGTGCGTGACAACACACACACGGGACCTTCATTTTACCTCTCATCCGAACGAGGGTGAATTTTTGTGAAAAATGCTCGCCTAACATTTTTCAAGCGGACCGTGTCGGTATTCGAACCCCGGAGCTTGGGTGTAGTAGTCACATATATACCACTACGCCACGGAGCCCCCTAAACCACTAAATGTGGGGAAAATATGGTATATAATTGTAAAACAATAGAAAGGGACCGAACTGTATCTAGCAAGAGGGAACGGCGCCTGTGATTAAGGACGACAAACATAGAAACAAGAAGAAAATTGTTGAAAGCATATGCGTGGAGCGCGGCACAGTATGCCTATGAAATACGGGCAGTAGGAAAAGCAGACAGAAAAACGGTAGTAGCCTTTTGGAATGTTCTGCTTCAGATGTATGAGGATGATAGCATGGACAGACAAAGTTAATGACAAATAGATTATAGAAATAGTAGAAGAATAAAGATATCTGTGGGGTAAAAATCGGGGAAATAGAAGAGCAGAATACGTTCTAAGGCATTTTTGGGGAATAGTATGGCATATATTACAAGAAGAGATAGGAAAAAGGAGGTAGATATAGACCTACATCAGATACTGATAAATGCAAGTTGCAAATTTCAGGGAAATGTGTAGGTTAGTTCAGAATAGGAAACAATGAGGGTACGCATCTAACCAGTTCCAGGACTGAAGACCTAACGATGATGATGAATTAAAAAAAAGTTAAATCTCAAATTGTACAGTCTAAAAGCGTCTGTTGACTGATCCAGAGGTCTAGAGCATACCTTTTGAGAGTTATGTAATTTAGTGATGCTCGTTAATAAAAATAAACAGCGATAAGTCTAAATAAAAATTGGGGTTAGTTGCTCTTACATTAATTTTTAAATTACAATGGAATCTGTAGGGCAGATATGTACAACAACAACTACTACTAGCCAAAATCTGTATTCTTATGCCGATCCCTCCACTCCCACCTTCACATCCCCTCCACATCCACGGAAAAGTTGAGGTAATTAAATGAAAGTTAAATCTCAAGTTGTTCTAAAAGCGCCTGTTGACTGATGCAGACGTATAGAGCGTACCTTTTTGATAATTACACGACTTAGTGGTGCTCGTTCATAAAGAAAATATACAAGGTAAGTCTTTTTAACATTTGGGGTCAGATGCTCTTAAATTAATCTCTAAAAATGAAATCTGTAAGTCATTTCTTAATCATTCTGAAATTTTTTCATATTTAAATGCACTCTTAAAGCCGTTTCTTAATCAACCTGAATTTTTTTCATATTTAAATGCATTCTAAGTTTAATCTTTAAATTAAAATGGAATTCGTGCATTAAACAATAATCCCAAATGCGGAAGTAATAATTTTGATCGACTCGATAATATAGCACGTAAAGTACCTGATTTGCATACGGGAAGCACGTGTTCGAACCCCGCATGAGTCGAATTTTGTATAAGAATTGAGGAGGTGTAAAGTGTTCATCGAGATGGAGGTGGTGGGACGTAGAGGTGGAAGGATGTTGAGGTGGAGCGATGCGGGGGTGGAGGCGCAGTGTTCCTCGAGGTGGAAAGTGTTGTGGTTTGTTTAGCATTCTTCTTAATCTTGTTTGGGAATTAAACCACTCATAGTTTTTAAAATCATCTTTATTTACGTTTCGAACCATGTCAAACTTGAAGTTTTTATTATTTTGACAACGATCCTAGGTCATGGATCGAAACGTAAATAAAGATGATTTCAAAAACTATGAGTGGCTTAATTCCCAAAGAAGATTAAGAAGAGTGGAAGTGGAGGGTGCAACTGCTCCTTCTGTCCCTCAACCAGTATTCTTCACTACTCTGGCGGTTAGATTATCCTCCCTCCGATTTGTTTTACATATTCCTCCGTATAAGACATTGAGAATAATAGAAACAAATAGTGGCATAATTGAGCACAAAACAATCACAACTTCGTTTTTCCCATTGGTTTATACTGCATGTACGAGCAGCGTGAGATAATTTTTTTCATTTTTTCGCGAATTGTTTTCTCAGTGGACTAAGAAAAACTTCAAAACTCATAAAAATCGGTGGGCTGCGGATTTGTTTTGAATTTTTTCGCTATAGGAAAAAATTTAAACAAAAATTGAACACAATTCAATGGAGTAAGAAAAGATTGAACAACTCAAAAAGGCAGAGCTAGCGGGGAACCCCCTGATTAGTTTCCAATTTTTTCAAAGCAAATGAGCACAATTGAAAGAAATACCGGCACAATTGAGCACAATTCAACGCACTAAGAAAAGATTGAAAATCAAAAAAACACGTGGAGGGTGGAGGGGGGTAGCTGTTAACCAGACTACCAGGATTTGTTTTTAATTTTTTCACTTGAGCAAATAAGCACAATTGAAACAAACACCAGCATAATTGAGCACAAAGTAGCAGTGAAGAAGACAAAAAAATTAAAAACTGTGAGTGGGAGGACAACTTGACTCATCCGTGAGTAATTTCTATATTGCTCTTGAACACTTTTGTAATACAATCTTCTATAAAATGCAAAACATCAACCTTGCTATCTCCTATATTGCGAATGTATAACTATTTTTTCAAGGCTGAAGATAACTTTTATTTATATCAATGCTGACAGCTCTCAATTATTGCTTTTAATTCAGCAACGAAGGGTTCAAAGCGTATTCATATTCGGCATTATCTCAGTACGGTTATCCAAATATTGGATACAAATGAGCAAATTTAGTTACTTCACATGAATCCTACACAAATCAACATACTTTTATGAGTCATATTAAAAATTATTTTTAAATAGAACAAGTAAATAATATCAGTAACATAATAAAATGAAAATGGATGCACTCACCCTCGTCTAGCATTTCGTTCTAAGGGCGCATATGTAGAATATGTAGGCATTTTAAATAACCCACTAAAACTTTCGCAAATTTACCAATGATAGTAACGCGTGAATAAAACCTTGGATAATATGTGTATCATATACGGCGCCGTCTATGAAATGAGCTGCACATTATCACGCCCTTATCATTCATTCGCCAATTCGGTTCACGAGCAACATGATAAAATGATGTCATGTAGGACCTTAAGCGTATAGTTTCAACCCAAAGGAATACGATTATTTCCGGGGTTATAGCTTTAATTTGCGAAATGCGCACTGCTATAGAAAACTAATTGCAGATTACAAGAAATTCAAGGTTTTTACGAGTCGGAATCGATCTAGTGTTCCTGTTAATTCTATTAAATAAACCAAAAATTGTTTATCAATAAATAAATAAATACTGGAAATTCGTTGCATTCTGTAAAACTTTGCGAGAAACTCCCCTAAAAAGAATTCCGAATATCTTGAAGCACTTACAATAAAAAAGACAGTCAGGACAAACAAAGAGGTTTTTTTTTAGAATGATTAGCTGTAGTTGATTGCAAACGCGCTAACGGGCAATTACCAATCATTCCGCGGTTCTGTAATAAAAAAGCGAATTGGGGACAATACAAGCAAAAATTTACCGAAAGCATCTCTGCGCTTGAAAACGAATTAGTAAATTGTCGAAGGCACCACAAATTGAAGCACTCGCGAAAAAACTAAACGACGCAGTGGTAGAAGCGTCGGCGCATTTCATGCCGCGTAAGAGAACATTTAAAGACAGCGTACCTTGGTGGACACGCGAACTAACCACCAAAAGATCGGAAACGCGAAATCTAAGGCGTCGCTACCAACGCGCCTCGGGTGAAATGCGAGAGCGAAGGAAATTGAGTATAACCGAACCAACCGCGAATAAAAAATATTAACAGAAGAAACGCGATCGAATAAATTCAAAGAATTTTGCACGCGTAAATCAGAAAAAGAACCGTGGAGAACCGCGAGTTACATATCCCCCAAATCTATATATGTACAAGTAAAGGAATTATTAAGAAATTATAAAGAAACTTAAGTTAGATGCAACATTGTAATTCAAGGATAAATAAAGAAAAGGTTAATGAAAGTTCACAAGCAAGTTGTGAGAACGGATGTGAATACATTGTATTCCAGACGTAAGTGATACTGCAGGTGCAGGTCACAGACTGTCAAGAAACCGCAATTATTAGAATTAAGATTGTTACATTGTATTAAATGAATTGAATAAAGAAATAAGCAGACATGAGTTCTGCAGTTCCCTCAGACATGTGAGGGACAAAAACAACATAAATACCCCGGGGGTCCCAGATCAGTCAGTCAGTCTTGAGTATTTCAGATTTTACATTGTTGGTTGCTTAGTCTACTCACCATAATTCAACTTAAATTATTAGTATTAATTTCGACTTAGTATAATTTATATAGTTTGTCAAAATTCCATGTATACTTATTGTTAAATAAATAAATTTGTTACAAGAAGTTTTGGAAAACTTTTTAAAAAGGCAGCTCCCAAGGCCCGAAACGTAACTGACGCAGCGTACGGATACAGAAGGACACTACGAATCCAAAATCGGAGAACTGGTGACCAAGAATTTCAATTCCCAATCTGGAAGAACCAAACAAATTTGGACGAGGTACAAAATCGACCGAGCCCAAAGAAACAAATTTGAACGAGGTACAAAAATCGACCGAGCCCACAGAAACAAACTTGGCCAAAGTACAAAAATCGACAGAGTTCGAGAAATGACGATGAAAATTATGTAAATTCATTTATCCTAACCAATTTATTCTTATAAATACTCCCTGTATGTTTGTTGTGGTTTGTTTAGCATTCTTCTTAAGCTTCTTTAGGAATTAAACGTAAATAAAGATCATTTTAAAAACTATGAGTGATTTAATTCCCAAAGAAGCTTAAGAACAATTTATTCTTTTTCAAATTATTGATACTAGCTAGTAAGAAATTTTTTATGTACAGAATTTTTGAATTATTATTATCGCAATTTATATCATTTATGAAAAGAATTACTGATTTACTATAAGAATTTATTTTTAAACACGAGAATTTTTTTTTAAACAACAGAAATTATTTTAAAACAAGAGAACTATAAAAGACATTTATATGCACAAATTAGCACAAATGATTAGGAATTATTAAAGTAAAAACAAAACGATTCAATTCAGCAAGTCTGAAACTTTAAAGTATAAAAATAGAACGCAATTGTTTTTACCATTTTATGTACAGCAAATATTATCACCGAAAGCTTAATGTATAAATAAAACGCAATTCTTATAAGCAATTAAATTACAGTAACGATTATTCAAAACTTAAACCTCCATCAAATTCTAAAAATTATACACTCAGCGCAACAAATTGACAGAAGTTCTAATTTGTAGAAGCATTTTGTAATTATTACTGAAAAGATTTACTCAGCAAAGCGTACAAATTTATAACGCAAATTCTCACCGGAAACCATCACTTAAAAAACCATTCAAAAACATCCAATTCTATAAAGCTATAAGTAAACATTTACAGCAAGTACTGAAAAGATTCATTCAAACTTAACATATTTTATGATTAAATACTTCAGCACGATTAACGAAGTACATAATTATAAAAAACGTAACTTATTTATCACCGAGACAAAATAACACCATTAGACATTTCATTGTACAATTATAGAGAAGCATTTTATGCATTCATCAATACAACACCTACTAAGACCATAAATAGCAACTAATTATTACAGACACTAATTACGCAACAAGACCAAAAATAAAGACGCATAATTATAACGCAATTATTGTAAAAGATTATTAAAACTCAACTCGCAGCAAGGGTAACATCCGCGAAGTATAAAAATACACTCAAGGCGACATTAATTGACTACACATTATCAAGCAGAAATTTCTCAATCCAATTATATAACACCGTATAACTACTGATAAAATATAAGTAATGCGATTCTTTAAATAACCCAATACAAACCAAACCCAAAAGTAAATCTTAATTAATACAAAAACTTGAAATAAATTAGAACCGAAAACAACCATTAACGACCATGAATTCCAATATGAAGATTTATCTCGAAAGTATTCCCCAATATAACGGAGAGCAAGCACTATTAGGAATTTCATTACCATGTGTGAAATATTTCTAAAAACCTTTTATAAACCTGGAGACAACGATCGCAATGTTCTACTTTTACGCCTAATAATAAGTAAACTGACCGAAAGGGCACTAACTCTAATTGCGGGCCGAGACGACCTTAAACAATAGGAAGACTTCAAACTCATTCTAATTGCATATTTTGGCTATCAACGCAACATCAAATGTCTAATCCGCGACCTAATAAACCTAAGAAAGGAAAATAACCAATCCCCATATCAATTCGGAATGAAATGCCAAGACGTACGAAGTTTAATTCTAACAAAACTAAAAATCGAAGAACTCGACCAGACTATCCGGTTATTAAAGACAAAAATGTATGACGAAATGGCACTGGACACCTACATAAGCGCACTACCTGAACGATTATCAGACAAAATAAGATTCCAACATCCCCAAAATTTAGAAGAGGCAATGGATATGATCATAGAAGAATAAAACGTTATGTATTACCGAAATAGACTATATAACCCTAGCGCAAACGAAAACTACTCACCGATAAAAACCATACAAGCCGCCAAACAAATAACCACCCAACCAAAATTTACACCATTTAACGCACAAACAAATCAACTGCGAATTAACAACCCAAATTTTAATAACACAAATTGCAACAATCAATTTAGACAACTTCCGAGACCAACATTCAACTTAAATTTTACAAAACCCACATTTACACCAAGATTCAACCAAAACAAACCAACAAAGGCAAACATTCAGCGCAAACCCCATCAGAAATACATCGATGATAAATAACAATAAAAACCCCAACAACTACTACAAACCAACTCGCATGGACACTTCATCTAGTAACACCAGGCAAAATACAAACTAACACAAATTAAACCAAATTACAATCAAAAACGAAACTTCACTTCCGAAGAACTATTTTACCAAGAAGTGGAAAGATTTAACGACAGAAATAATTACACAAACTCCAGTAGAGACGATGAATCAAATCAATTAGAAACTTCCGAATGTAACGACCCATGGTGAAAATTACGAAGAAGAAGGCGAGGAAAACAGGCACTCAAATTTTAAATTAGACCAATTCCAATACGATCAAACATAAATAATTTAAATAATATTAATCAACAAATGTTGCCATACATAGAAATACACCACGCAGAACTTAAATTATTAATCGATACCGGATCTTCAAAAACTCTAATTAGCCCCCGAACCGTAAAAAAAGCATTTAGATTTTGTAGAAAGAGAACCCTTTAAAATTAAAACAGCCCATCAAACGACACTACATCAATTCATAGCGAACAAACTTTTAACAAAAACTTACAACGTAAGAATGAAACAAATTTTGCATTTTTGAATTTAACGATAAATACGACGGAGTAATAGGAATGGGCCTTCTAAGAAAACTAGGAGCAAACGTTGATAAAAAAACCGTTTATTAAGAACAAAACATGGACAAATCTCCATTAAATTCCAAAATAGTAAATAAAGAAAATGTTATTGAAAGTGCACAAGCAAGTTGTGAGAACGGATGTGAATACATTGTATTCCAGACGTAAGTGATACTGCAGGTGCAGGTCACAGACGGTTAAGAAACCGCAATTATTAGAATTAAAATTGTTACATTGTATTAAATGAATTGAATAAAGAAATAAGCAAACATGAGCTCTGCAGTTCCCACAGACATGTGAGGGGCAGGGACAACATAAATACCCTGAGAGCCCCAAATCAGTCAGTCAGTCGTGAGTATTTCAGCTTTTACATTGTTGGTTGCTTAAGCTACTCGCCATAATTTAACTTCAATTATTATTAATTTCGACATAGTATAATTTATATAGTTTATCAAAATTCCATATGTTATTACCGTTAAATAAATAAATTTGTTACAAGAAGTTTTGGAAGAAGACTTTTTAAAAAGGCAAAACGTAACTCGCGTATCGTGTAATAAGACGTAAACAACAAAAAATCGCGCTAGGCAATACAAGAAAATTAGACGGCGAACACACAGAGGGCGTCGCCGTGGATCAATGTAGTAAACGTAAGACTACGGATCCTAAGGTCCTGGGTTCGAATCCCGACACGGCCGACTGTTTGAAAAATGGCAGGTGAGCATTTTTCACAAAAATTACGCCCTCGTTCGGATGAAAGGTTAAATGGGGGTCCCGTGTGTGAGTGTTGTCACGCACGTAAAAGATCCTCACCTGCCTGGAACGACAAGGGATCGGCAAAATTCTAAATTTCTAGGCAACAAAAAACTCGCCTCCTGGCCAATGCAGTACCTTCGGGTGGAGCATTGGAAATGTACATGCACGGTAAACACACAGATTAAAACCACGGCGGAGTATTTGTTAGAAAGGTTCTTTCCATCTGACACTCCAGAAGAGGACGAAGGGTTACACGATATGATACGTCGAGGAGCTGCAGAAGCTAGAGGAACAAGCAGCGATAAGGAAATTAGCAAGCACGAGGTTGTAAGGCCCTTAGGAGGATGAACCCTAAGAAGATGTCGGGGCCCGACGGAATCACCTCCGACTCAGTTCTGGAGGCGTGCCTGTCGACTCCGCACGTCCTTGCCGGGTTGTTTATGCTCTGTTTGAAGAAAGACGTTTTTCCAGGTTCCGGAAGGCTCAGAAAGTCAAGTTTATTCCTAAGCCTAAAAAGGCGGACGCGTCAGACCCGGGCAGCTATCGTCCAATTAGTCTGCTTCTGGTAATCGGTAACGCTTTGGATAGGGTTATGACTACGAGGATAGGGAAAGCGGAGGCTTTAGCAAGTGGCAGTTCGGTTTTGCAGAGGGAAGATCGACGATCGATGCATTAGAATTTGTAATATGGCAGATCAAGTAAACCAGGGAGGCATTGGGTTGTTGAATCGCTGGATTTCTCGGGAGCGTTTGACGCCGCCTGGTGGCCAGCTATTATTTGGAAGTTGGAACAAGGATTGTCCGGCGAACTTGATGTCGCTGGACAAAAGCTATTTTTCAGGAAGATTGGCGCAGGTGGAAATTCCGGGGGAAATTGTATCGCGAACTGTGGAAAGAGGTTGCCCGCAGGGGTCTTGCTCGGGGCTAATCCTCTGGAAACTTTTGTATGAAAACATCTTTAGGGTCAGATTGCCCAAAGGGTGCACAATTATAGGGTTTGCGGACGACGCGTTATTCATTGTTAGGTCAAGGTTGGTTATGGAAATACGGAACAAACCAAACGAGGTGATAGAGAAGCTGCTAGAATGGTCGCATGAGGTTAAATTAAAATTTAACACTTCAAAGTCGGAGGCTCTTTATTTTGGAACGAAAACGGGCAACGCCCCCCGTTAGAATTAGTCGGCAAAAAGATTACATTTTGGGAAGCTATCACCTCGGGATCCAAATCGACAATAAATTAAATTGGAAAGCGCATGTGCAGTACATTAGGGCTAAGGGAAGTGAAATATCTAATAGGATGATGACGGCTGCAAAAATCAACTGGGGATTTAGAGGCGAATCTTTAAAGATGGTCTACACAGAAGCAATCGAACCGGCGATGTACGCAGCATCGGTCTGGGCGGAAGGTTGTAAGGTTAGAAAAAGTAGACAGTTGGCAAGCGTCCAGAGAATCACGGCAGTTACGGCGGCGCGGGCGTTCATAACCACCTCTACGTAGGCGGAGCTTGTTAGTAGTAGGATTCTTCCGATCGAGTTCGTTATAAAAGAAATTAGAAATCGCAGAACTATAAATACAAGGGGAGGACAGAAAATCATCGGAAGCTTAGGCCTAAGGGGCAGAGAAGTTCAGAAGAAGATAGTTATTTCGGAATTAGGGCATTCGGCAGATATTAAGAGGATTCAGTTTGTTGAAGGAGATTAAAGTGCTAGAGCCGTTAGGATCTATACGGACGGCTCAAGGATGGAAAACGGGCAGGCAGGCAGGCGCGTCGTTTGTTATATACAAGGAAGAGAGATGTGTTTCATTTCCAAACTAAACTCGCGGCCTGGAGAAAGGCAGCTCCGTGGCGTAGTTGGTATGTGTGTGACTACTACGCCCAAGGCCCCAGGTTCGAATCGCGACACGGTCCGCTTGAAAAATTTTAGGCGAGCATTTTTCACAAAAATACGCCCTCGTTCAGATGAAAGGTAAAATGGAGGTCCGTGTGTGTGTTGTCACGCACTTTAAAGATCCCTTGTTTGGAACAGCAAGGGTTCGGCAAAATTCTAAGTTTTTCAGGTAAAAAAAACTCTCTTCCTGGCCAATGTAGTACCTTCGGGTGAAGCATTGAAAAATCAAATGTAAGGACTGGAGCACCATCGTTCAATGCGAAATGGTGGCTCTAAGGGAAGCTATATGTCGTCAACCACCCCAGCGCGAGTCTAATATGCACAATGAACCCCACACCATTAAAACAATCACTGTCTCACCTTAAACGCGCGGAATAT
The DNA here is from genome assembly GCA_036346225.1 of Platerodrilus igneus. Taxonomy (NCBI): domain Eukaryota; kingdom Metazoa; phylum Arthropoda; class Insecta; order Coleoptera; family Lycidae; genus Platerodrilus; species Platerodrilus igneus. The sequence goes on from JARFIW010000244.1 coordinate 7,730,808, forward strand.
CGAGAATAAATCAAAACAAATAATTAATAACAAAATAAATCAGAAAACCCTAATTAAATAAAATCAGTAAAATAAAGAAAATAAAATAGAGTGCAACCGCGCATCCTCCCAGGACGGTGATTGTGACCGTTTTGTGCATACCCACCAGGACTTTAGCAGTGTACACCCATCTCCCATTAGTAGTAAGATATAAATAGAGGTAAGAAGACGACCGAAATCTTCGGATACTGGAAAAATTATTATCGAGGTAATGTGGCGACTGCGTTCGCATTAGCAGTGATTTGTATTAATAAGCAGATTTGAAATAATATAACGAGCACGTTTTTTGTGTGTAAAGGCGCTAGCCGACATAATGCTCATGCAAGTGCACCTGATAAATTGGGTGATGCTTTTTGCTATTTTGTGCATTGCTAAATGCTTAACGCTTATTAGATATCTATTTATATAATTATATTTATTTAAATTTTATATTTATTTTGCATGTATTTTATTATTTTGAGGCTTGATTTGTTTTGTCTGACGTTCTGTCGCCATTTTTGGTTGCAGTATCTTTATAGGAAGGAAGATTGTAATTGTGAAGATTGTAATTATAATACAAATCAATTAGGGAATCATAGGAAAAGCTAGGAACGGATTTAGGTTAAAGATAAAATAAGTTACATAGACCAGGGAGGACGAATTTGTAAATTTATAGAGCAGGCAAAACTGCTGGATTCAGTATTAAAATATTTCGCAAATGCTTAGAAATTTGAATCCATTTTAACATTACTTAGCTAGCTTTGAATAGTTTTAAGTCGACCCTTCAGGTCGCACCGGTATCCAGATCTGGCAGCTGCTATCCCGCATTACGAATCCCTTCCCCTTCATTTCTGCGTGTGTCTTGTTTTCGGGCACACTCCAAAATCAACGCTACGGATACCATTATTTGATCCTCAATTTTAGTTTCAGTTAGTAAATTTTTATTTAACATCGTCTATTAGTAGGTACGGTACCTTCGTTCTAGCACAAAAGTGCAATTTTCCCATGTATTTTCTTATGGAAAAATCTAAGGTCCATTCTGGTCATTTTTGTACCAAGCATTGAAATCTCCAGGAGGAATTGAGGGTCAATTGTAGTAGACGCTTTGTGACAGTTGAGGCAAGAAGCAGCTCCCGGCTCATCCACCTCTACATCCCTCCACATTCCTCCACATCACTCCACATTCCTCCACATCATATAGGTAAAATCACCAGAACACTATGCTCTCGGCTACCTAGTTTCGGCTACTTTTCCAAGGTCGTAGTGATGTCATAGCCATTTATAAATAAAGAACAATGTAAATACTATTCTAAAATTTTTATTGACATTATACATAACAAAATTTAAAAATATTTAGTGCCAAGCATGGAGCCATTTAAACTTAATTTTAATACAAAGTTAAAAACAGTCATTTCTTTACGTTTGTTTGGAGTGGTTTTAATTTTATCTAATTTTATTCGCAGCTTAAAATTTAAATCGAGATCCAAGTCCTCTATCTCCTTTTCTAGCCAATAGTTTGATACATAGAGACCGTCTAGCTTTTCGAATTACAAAATGTACTGAAGTTTGTCTCTATATAGTTTAGTGGTTCTAAATTTATATACAATATTTAAAATTGAATAATGTGATGCGTAACCAGATATTCGATAGCTGTGGTTGTTGTGGTATGAGGGAAAACGCCGATCGCACGAAGGAGGTGCTCGTAATAAGAGAAAATGCACGGACCACGGGGACGGCGATGGGGAGTCGGTTCTCGCTGGTTACAACGAGAAAAACAATAATTATTATTATAACTATGAAGAGCATCACATGGTTGAATTTAAATACGATCATCATCTTTAATCAATCGGCAATTATACTACAGCTGCATGGGTTCAACACTGCACAACAAATAAAAAGAAAAAGGTTTTATTTTTAGGGAGGCGTCACCAATTATTCCGTTTAAAGTCTAATTAGATTAAGATTTAAGATGAAATATGTCATCAGATTAGTGGTAAGTTTTGTTAGGTAAGTGACAAATTTGTATGTTACTAATAAAATTATTTGTGAACGCAGTATACTTGATTTGTCTTCGAATTTTTATGTAGAAACCCCCCCAAAATTTAATAAAAACACTACAATAGAAAGTCTTTGATTCCACCGACAACCAGATCCATTTCTTCGTGTAATTCTTGCAGCTTGTGACAATCTATTAATCGCAGCTTTCCCACTATATCCTGCATACGTATCTTGTTAGCTTGATCGACTTCTTCTTGTCGGTATTGGAGGAAATCCTTATTCTCCCACTCACTGTTGCATAGTTGCATGCCCACCACTTTTGGAAGTATATGGTTGTTATAGGTTGTAAGACCACCTCCATTAAGTTAGACCCCCCACCAGCGATAAATAAATTAATACCTATAAAAAAATTAGGTGCTAATTAGGTGCTAATTAGGTGCTACATTCCAAAATTAGGTGCTCGAATAGTTTGGCAGGAAATTAAATTTGAAAAGGGGGGGGCTGACTTAACGTTAAGCTGGACCCCCCCATATGAAAAAACTAATTTGCAACATGCAAACTGAAAAATTAGATATACCAGAATTAAGTGCTAATTAGGTGCTCTTAAAATCAACAAAAACATATCACTAAAATAACCTTTTATCTTAATAATTAACTATATCATGTATAAGTATATGATTCGACAAGAGTAAAGTCCCATTAAATAATTAGGTGCTCTTACGACTGTGGTCTCAAAATACTCGTCTAGTAGCGTACTGTCGATATATCCAGTCGCCGAATTAAGTGCTCGTAAGGTTTCGCAAAAATTTTGCACTATAACGTGGTCCGCGTCACACGAGTACAAGAGTAAAGTCCCATTAAATAATTTAGTGCTCTTACGACTGTGGTCTCAAAATACTCGTCTAGTAGCGTACTGTCGATATATCCAGTCGCCGAATTAAGTGCTCGTAAGGTTTCGCAAAATTTTGCACTATAACGTGGTCCGCGTCACACGAGTACAAGAGTAAAGTCCCATTAAATAATTAGGTGCTCTTACGACTGTGGTCTCAAAATACTCGTCTAGTAGCGTACTGTCGATATATCCAGTCGCCGAATTAAGTGCTCGTAAGGTTTCGCAAAAATTTTGCACTATAACGTGGTCCGCGTCACACGCGTACAAGAGTAAAGTCCCATTAAATAATTATGGAATTAAACAAATTCATTATTGTTTAATTTTAATCGGTTTTTCGGTATGTATTTTGCTTATTTTTCAATGTATTTAACTGCATATCATTCAATATTTTACGTACATTGTACTCTGCGTGTAATATTTCTTCTTTTTTATCATCGCATCATGTATTAGGTGAAGTAATCAAAGCCGCCACTTGATATTTAGTATTATTATATTAATATTTTTAATGATAATTTTTAATGTAATAATGTAAGGATAATTTATTTTAGGAAAGTTAAAGGATTACAAAGGATTTATATTAATTATTTTTTGTTATTTTTTACAGATATTTTATATTTAATCTTATAAAAATTTATACATTTTTTAAAAAATATAAACATATAAAAATATTTTCTTAATTATATATATACACGTTTCCTTTATAAATATGGACGTTTGCTTGTCCTCGTCCGCGTTCTCTTCCTCGCCATTGTCCTCCACGTCCACGTTCACGTCCACGTCCACGTCCACGTCCTCGTCCACGTCCGCATCCCCATCCGCGTGCTCGTCCGTTCCCTCTATCGTTTTCATTTATATTCCAATGTTGGAATCTTCATATCTTCATATATAGTATGAATAGCAGTTCACGCTCTTGTGCGCGACTAATGTTTAAAAGATATTTAGGAATTATTAAATATGATTTACGAATTTTATAATTATTAATATATATGAATAAATAATGTTGGAAATTATAATCAAAATATTAATAATACTTTTAAACATTATCAATGCTTACTATATAGCTTTCTTCACAATGCTTGTGAAGTTATTTCTATATTTGCTTGTTCTGTAATTAAGAATGATGAATTTGTTTAATTCCATAATTATTTAATGGGACTTTACTCTTGTACGCGTGTGACGCGGACCACGTTATAGTGCAAAATTTTGCGAAACCTTACGAGCACTTAATTCGGCGACTGGATATATCGACAGTGCGCTACTAGACGAGTATTTTGAGACCACAGTCGTAAGAGCACCTAATTATTTAACGGGACTTTACTCTTGTACGCGTGTGACGCGGACCACGTTATAGTGCAAAATTTTGCGAAACCTTACGAGCACTTAATTCGGCGACTGGATATATCGACAGTACGCTACTAGACGAGTATTTTGAGACCACAGTCGTAAGAGCACCTAATTATTTAATGGGACTTTACTCTTGTCGAATCATATACTTATACATGATATAGTTAATTATTAAGATAAAGGTTATTTTAGTGATATGTTTTGTTGATTTTAAGAGCACCTAATTAGCACTTAATTCTGGTATATCTAATTTTCAGTTTGCATGTTGCAAATTAGTTTTTCATATGGGGGTCCAGCTTAACGTTAAGTCAGCCCCCCCCTTTTCAAATTTAATTTCCTGCCAAACTATTCGAGCACCTAATTTTGGAATGTAGCACCTAATTAGCACCTAATTAGCACCTAATTTTTTTATAGGTATTAATTTATTTATCGCTGGTGGGGGGTCTAACTTAATGGAGGTTGTAAGACCCTCGGTTTTAAATGATCCGAAAGGTTCTTTAGGCAAATATACAATGTTTAGCGGAACCCCCCTTTGCGTGTGGTATACGTCAAGGTTACGAAACCCGCATGCCTTAGTTCGTCTATGTTACCTGCCATTTAGATAAATACGTTTTTAGAATAACCTTTTAAAAAGCATACGGAATTCGTACCATCCTTTTCCGCAAGGACGCCTACATAACTAAAAGAGTCTTTCTTACTAACCACAAATGCATACAGCTTGTAGAATCCAGACGCCATGGCGGGTAACATAGTCGTCTCAAGGCGGTTGCGGATTTCGTCGGGTGTATTCGGGTATCTTCGGCAATATACGCCCCCACTCTGTAGGGTACATAAGGGGCAATTTTTCGTATTCGGTAGTAGCTAGAACGGTAAACATGAGCGTCTCCAGGGTGATTAACGTTCCTCAACTTCTTGGGAATAAAGTGAAACCAACAAATGAGCGATTTGGATTGTGGTTGCTGGCAGAAAATATGTGCAACAATAATCTGGTGACAGATATTGGTAATATTTGTTATGTCTAAAGCTAACAGATGCTGACTGGTGGACTACACACACCAATTACAGAACCATTTTGTGACAATATAATGTTAGTTAAAATTTGCGACCTTTTGACGCCGAGCAAACATCTGCAAACAAAAGGATGTTTATCCTAAAAAAAGAAATTTGTGGTGCATTTAACAGCTATCTACGAAGAAAGTTCGACCGATTTGTTTCCGCTAGGCATGGTGTTAAAGCTAAGCTTCCGTTTTCTCTGGAAAGCACTAACAAGATGGGGCAGGGAGTAAAAGAAATTATCGGAAAAGAAGGCTTCGAAAGCATTAACAAAAAATTCCAAAATCCTATATCTGTTCCGTACAAAGCGGAACTAGCAGATGTTAAGTTGGAAACTTTATTGGAAGAACTACCAGATATCTTAGACGAACTCAAAAAAAATTATTACTATCTCTTTGACATGGATGTAACCCAAGATTTTGCGGGCATATTTAACAAGATAGAGATGTATAATTATTTAACTACAAACCATAACTTTTGCTACCAGGGCGAATACCAAGAAAACTGCAATATTGTAGTTGACAACGATAAAACTGTGGGAATCGATTGTTTAACATGGCTGACAACCAACTAATTGCAAATATTGAACTAGGCCCTAATGATATACTAGTCTGTTTTGACGTAACATCCCTATTCAGTAGCATACCTGTCATAGGCACTGTCTCCATTATTAAACAACTCCTACCTCAAGAAAACGAATTTGAGTACCTGGCCACGCTCATTGAAAAATGCTTAACTTCTAAATATTTTGTCTTCGACGGACAGTTTTACAAACAAACTTCTGGCACACTCATGGGCTCACCTCTATCCCCTATTGTGGCCAATATATTCAGAGAGTCTTTGGAATCGATGGCTCTAAAATCCGCAAACCTTAAACCAAAAACTTGGCTCCGTTATGTAGATGACACTTTTGTAATCTGGCCCCATGGACATCAAACGCTTAATAATTTTCTAGATCACATAAACAATCAACATAATGATATTAAGTTCACTATAGAAATTGAAAAGAATGGAACTCTGCCATTCCTGGATGTTCTGGTGGAGCGTTAACCCAACCGACGACTAGATCATTCCGTATACAGAAAACCAACACACGCAGACAGATACCTACATGTGTCGTCACAACATTATCCATCACAAAAATCATCGGCAATCAACTCTCTAGCACACCGTGAGATTAAGATTTCAGAATCAGAACATTTATCTAATGAGCTTACCCATCTGAAAACAAATCGTAAAAAACGGCTATCGCAACTCAGATATTGGCAGTGTAATAAGCCGGCATCTACATCCAACACGAACCACCAAACCATGTAATTCAGACACACGATCTTTAGGAATCCTTCCATATATACACAGAGTAACAGACCGAATTGGCAAGATTCTACGTAAACACAACATCAAAACAATCTATAAGCCCGCAAATAAAATTTCATAAATATTACCAACTCCTAAGGATCCAGAAAACAGTCTTAAAACCCCAAACATATATAGTATACCTTGCAGCTGTAGTTCAGTGTACATAGGAGAATAAGGACGTTCAGTGCAGACTAGACTAAACGAGCATAAGTGATGCTTAGGCAGAAGTCTGTACAATCGTTCAGCAGTGGCCGAACACCAACATGAAACAGGCCGTACCATTAATTTTGACAAGACGAAACTAATTGCCAGAATTCCATTTTTCTACAATAGAAAAATCAGATAATCTATAGAAATCATTAAAAATTCTAACAATTTAAACAAAGACGATAGTTACTACCTTTCTTCCATTTGAAAAACGAGCTTATGTTCACAGAAGCAGAACCGTAACGTTCACTGATCCGTTACACACTCCTCTCTATTCATGATCACTCACGCATCAAGTTCTCGCCCTATATAAACCACTACTTTCGCTACTTTCGCCAGTTACTTTACCACAAGACACCTTTTGGCTTAAATGGGCTGGTGAGTCTGCTAGTTCACAAATAATTCCTCATACTTTTTACACTTGTCTAAGTAATATTTTATCATTCTTATTTTTATTATTATTATTTTATATTTCATTTTCTTTTTGTCCTGATGAAGCCGCTTACAAAAGTGGGCGACACGTCGACCTTAGACTATAAAATGACACGGTCCCAACCCTGAACCATAAATATTGATATTAATTATCTTTTAAAAAATCATTAGATTTAAATCATGCCAACAACTGTTACGTGCCGAAATCGGCACTAAACATTCTTGTAAGATTTAATGTAAGGATTTCGCGCCAATGAATTTAAAAAGACTTGTGCGCATATTTCCGTGACTTTGGACAGTGCGTTTGCGCGAGATTTTTGCGCCGACGCGGTGGGCGAAGAAGGAGTGGTAAATTTCCGGAATACGCGTTGGAACTAGCCTCCGAAACGTCAACAAGAGAGTTGTGGGGTGTATCTTACCGTGTCTTTTTTCTGATATGTAGGTTTCCTGTGTTTCCAAATTATCGTACCTTTTACCTGTCTCCTCTACCTTATTTTTGTCTACATATAGGAAGAAGACAAGTGAATTGGATGCAACCTGGCTCAAGAAATCCCACGTCCGAAGATTAGCGAAGTAATCGACGCCGGAAGACTAGCGAAGCCACGGGCTACCATCATGGAGTAATCCTGAAGGAAGCCGCCGCCATCATGGAGTAATTCTGAAGGAAGCTCTACATGTTCACGTGAGTGCTCCCTGTTGGAGTTTTCTTTAAAATTTATTTCCTTTAAAATTTGTGTAATTATGTTGCATTAATTTGCATATTGTGTGACGTCATCGATAATTTGCGCGTCAATTTTTACATTATCTAATATCGCTACCAACTGACATAGTAGCTCGCGTACCTAGTTTACGGAGTATAATAGTTGCGCCCAAAACGTGGTTAGGGTTGATAATCATTTGTTTTATACCTTATAATGTATTAATTAACTATATTCCTAGCTTTTTCATTTAAAAAATAAATAATTATGATCATTTTTAATATCTATTAACTCATAAAAATTTAGGGTGGCAGCTCTGAAAGTTAACGTAGAATTACCTGAAATGACATGACAGCTGTTGTGCTAATCTAACATAAGCGGCCATATTGACTATTGATTTTCTGGTATATTTTTTAATAATGTATTGCTAACCAAATTAATTCTCTTGTAACTATAAAATGGTGTGCTTTCTAACTTGAATTCTCTTAAATAAGTGCCTGGTTTGTTTGGAATGAAATTGAAAGTGCTTTTCTTTCAGCAGTGTATAATGTATAATATAACCTCACTTACATACATGTTTAGATCATATAATTTTGAATGTAAGTACTTCTAATTATAAGTGAACAGCTTATTTTCTATCCACTATGAAAAAGAGAACAAAAAATCTTTTAAAATTGGCGTTAAATGTAGTTAGAATAATCCCTTTACTTTTGAAATTTTTTTTAGTCTATCTTGACTTGATTTTGAGATAAATTTTTAAAGCTGCCGTTTAAATAACACATATAATGTATCTTTCTATAATTTTGAGTGTCTTTTTATAACCTAAATAATCAATTGTAAATTACAATTACCTACATAAACAAAATTCCATCTCCAAATATAGATTTTGTAATTACTGAGTTTTTAGTATGTCTTCTAAAGCGTTATAGTAACGTAACCTTGTTATATTTCGTCCTTTAAACACTATCTTGCTTTGATACCGCTCTAAAAATGTTTCCTTAGTAATTTAAATAGTTGTAACCTACAAATGCCTTTTTAAAGAAAACTTTTTCTTCAAATACAGCTAACGCAATTATCTAACTATACCTTTTACCTTTCAAAACGCTGTAATAAACTGAATCTCTTTATACTTGCTCCTTTAAACACTGCATTAATGAAATTGTCGTTAACGTTTTATATTTAAGCTCATTTACGATAGTTGTTGATAATTTCCGCGATATCAAAAGAATATTTTAATAATTTGGAATACTGTTCTCTTTATACATGTATCGTAGAATATTTCTTTTGTGCAGTGAGTATGATTTTGTCTTGATTGCATATTTTTTAGATATATCGATATTTTAACGCAGCATTTTAAGATCTATTAAGCGAAACTTACTGTCGAATTTGGTCGCCCAGCTGTATGTAAGTCTAGACGAGACCCCATCAAAGGACCGGTTGCTCAGCTTTACGTAACTCTAGACGAGAGTTTGGTTGGTAAGTTGTCGTTTTAGCAATTTGTAAATCATTTTTCTAAGAATGATGTTGAAATTTTTCTTTATTAGTTTGGGTGGAACTAAAACGAGAGCTTCTCATCCTAGTAAATATATGTGTTACAAGATATCTTTCCGTTCTTCAACAATTTTATCAGTAAATCGAGTTTTTATTACTCTCTCTTCACATATCGATTTAAACCACATTAGATGGTATAAAATTATCTTTAAAATCGTTCAACCCTACGTACATCTACCAGATTTTCACGTTTCAGTTCCTTGACAATTTATTTAATGTTTTTAGTCCCCACTATCAATTAATTAACTTTAATTACTTATACCCTGTCTTGTACACCTACCTTTTATAAGTTTAACTTATTTACCTTAAATTTTTTCCTTTTGTTGACTTATCCTTAAACATACCGTTACTTATATATCGCTTTATTCTCTAGATTCCCCAGTATAACTCTGTCGCTTCATTTAATTAATACTAGAACTTTTCCTACAACATATTATTTGGTTTTTAGTATTTATCTTACATAGTTTAATTTTCTGGTAATTGTCGTAACTTTGGTTGCAATAACTCATTAAATTTTTATGATTGGTTTGAGCTGATGTTAGAGTGGATGCTTTCTTCTTTGGGCTTACATAGGAGACGCGGCCTATGCCATTGTAAGAAATAGTTCAAAAACTAGGACTTTCTATTCCATGTGTTTTTCCTCTGAATTATTACAGTCGCCCACATTATCCGATATCAATATTTGTTTCTTTTCCTAGTAAATCACCATAACTTATAAACTTTTTTTTTCATTGTTTTTATTGAACTTCGTGGTGAGGTGCTATCGCTTCTTATTGATATCTTATTAAATTTTCGGTTGTTTTAGCATATTGGGACAGTGTGTCTGTATTTAACTGCTTATAATTAGGCATGTTTGTGTGTTTAGGGCGTTACCGTTTTAAAAACTACCTTGAAACAGTTGGGTTTTTGTGTGAATGTATCTGTAGTGATACTTTTAAGTTGTTGTGTCAACTTTTGTCTGATTTTCTTATCGTAGTAGATGCACTCGTTAGGAAAGTGATCGTACTAGATCTCTTAAGAGTCTAGTGAATTTTTTAACTTATGATATAACTTAACTTGTCGAATTAATACCGCAGGTGGTCCTTCAGACCGATCTGTGTTTTCACCTTTTCTGTCTCTTTAGCTCAATGCGAGCCCTTCCTCTTTTTTTTCTACCTGGAAGTGCCTCTTATGCATTCCAAATATCTACCTCCCTCTTTCTACCGTTCCTATTTCTCTCCTTTTCATTTCCGTCAGTCACCGTGTGGTTGCACGGGGGGTTTCACAGACATAATTTGAATTAGGGCCGTTACATTTGCGGCCACGTCCCCAATGCTCCACCCGGAGATACTACATTGGGTTTAAACGCGAAAAATAAACGTGCTTCTTATTAATTCTAACTTCATAATTAATCCACCCTAAATAAATATCTAACAAACTGAAACAAAAATAGGGTTTAAATAATGATATCCCTAGCGTTGACTTTAGAGTGTGCCCGATCAACAAGACGAGCAAAAATGAGAGAGGGAGGGATCCGTAATACCGGATAGCACACGCCGGCTCTGCCTACCAGTGCGACCTGAAGGGTCGACTTAAACTATCTAAATCTAGCTAGCTAATTTAAAATGGATTCAAATTTCTAAGCATTTGCCAAATGTATTAATAGTGAATCCAGCTATTTTGCCTGCTTATTAATTTACAAATTGGTCCTCCCTGATCTAAGTATTTTATCCTAAATTTGTCCCTAACGTTCCCTATCATTCGCTAACTGACATATTATATATACAATCTTCTTTTCTATATATACTGCGACCAAAAATTGGCGACAGAACGTCAAACAAATTAAATCAAGCCACAAAACAATATAATGCAGGCAAAAATATAAGTGTAAAAATAAATATAAATATAATATAAATATATAAATAAACATATAATAAATATTTAATAAATCTGAATAAGCAAAAGCATATAACAGTGCATATATTAGCAAAAGCAAATACATTATCAGGTGCACTCGCATGAGCATTTTATCGGCTAGCGCCATTACACAAAAACGTGCTTGTTAGATTATTTCAAAATCTGTTTAAAATCACAAATCAATGCTCATGCGAGTACAGCCGCTACAATTTTATTTTTAGCTCCAATGTAAATTTCTCCAGCATCCGAAGATCTGGTCGTCTACCTACATCTATTGGTTTTCTATTTTTATGGGGGAGTTGAATATGCACTCTTAAAGTCCTGGTGGATATGCACTAAATGTTCTGGGGGATCACAATCACTATCACTTCACTTTTAAGTCCTGGGGGGATGCGCGGTTTCACTCTATTTTATTATTTCTTTATTTATTGCACTTATTTAAATTAATGAGGTTTCCTGATTTAGTTGGTTGTTATTTATTTGTTTTGTTTATTCCCGATTTTCCGCGCGTAGAAGGTGGGACAGTGATTGTTTTAGTGGTGTGTTCGTCGTGCATATTAGAGTTTTGAGTATACTTATTTTATTATTATTATTATTGGTTTTCTTTCTTTTTTTTCTTTTTCTCTTTTTTTTTGGTTTTTTTTGGTTTTTTTTTGCAGGTTTTGGTTATAATGCTCTTATCATGTCAAAATCACGCCAGGTCAAAATCTATAATTTTTCAATCCTCCCACCATCCCCTCCCGACTTACACACGATTATCATCGTCTAATCTCGCAGCCCTTCCTGCGAACTCTCTAAAGGCTGTCCAGAACGCCTTCTGGTTAGCCACTTCTCCGACTTCCTCTAGGCTCTTTGGCCATGCTAGACCTACGATAGCTAATTTCGTATCAGCCAACCCTCGATTTGCCGCTTCAAGCGGGCAGTCGAAGAGCACGTGCTCGGCGCTTTCCGCGCCCTCACCGCATTCACAGCGGTCGTTGTTGGTTAACCCGAACCTATGTAAATACGCTTTAAGGGCGCCATGCCCTATTATCAACTGAACATATTTAATTTATTGTCGATCTTGACGCCGAGGTAGGTAATACAATCTTTAAACGGGATTTTCTCCACTCCTAGCTCTAGCCTAGGAGTCTCTGTCCTGGTTTCGTGCCGAAATAAAGCGCCTCTGACTTCGCCGTGTTAAATTTTAATTTTACCGCCTGCGACCATTCGTGTAATTTATTAAGCGCCTCGTTCGGTTTTGTGCGCATATCCATTAACAATCTCGATCTTACAATTAAAAGTGTGTCATCTGCAAACCCAACGATTGAGCATCCTGCGGGCAACTTGACCCTAAAGGTGCTCTCATACAACAACTTCCAAAATGTGGGACCAGAACATGACCCTTGCGGGCATCCCCTTTCCACCTCATGCGACAGAACTTCACCCGCCAGCCTTGGCAGCCACAGTCTGCTTAACCCCCTTCACAAATCACTGAATCTCGGTGAAATAGGGCACATAATTAGAAAACAATAGAAGGGGAACCGAGCTGTATATAGGCTGTGTGGGAAATTCAGGGAACTGTGTAGGTTAGCTCAGAATATAAATAAGTGAAGATACGTGTCCAACTAGTTTTGAGACGGAAACCTAATGACGAAAAAATAAGCGCAAATAAATCTGACGATTATTATAAACAACTACAAAGGTTGATTGTGAAATATCTGTACTAATGTTGACTGTGCGAAAAGATAGATTGGAAAAATATTAAATCGGCAAATGTTCAAGTGCGGAGGGAACTTTGCAGCCACAGGCTGCTTACCCCCCCTTCACAACCACTGAATGTCGGAGAAATAGGGTATATAATTGTAAAACAGTAGAAGGGGACCGAACTGAATATAACAAGAAAGAACAGCGCTTATGATGAAAGACAACACACATTAGAAACAAGATGAAAATTGTTGAAAGCATAGGTGGGAAGCACAGCACAGTATGCCTATGAAATACGGGCAGTAGGAAAAGCAAAAAGAAAAACGGTAGCAGCCTTGTGATTCAGATGTATGAGGATGATAGGATGATAGCATGGATAGACAAAGTTAATAACAATTAGGTTGAAATAGTAGGGAAATAACGATAGCTGTGTGGAAAAAAAAATAGAAGAAATAGAAGGGTAGGATACGTTCTAAGGCATTTTTGGGGAATAGTATGGGATATATTACAAGCAGAGATAGGAAAAAGGAGGTAGATGTAGACCTAGATCAGATAGTGATAGAAATTTCAGGGAAATGTGTAGGTTAGTTCAGACTAGGAAACATTGAGGGTACGCGTCTAACCAGTCCCAGGGCTGAAGACCTAATGATGAGGAATAAAGTTTGTGCTATTTGTAGTAAAGTAATAAATCAGCACTTAAAGTACTGAATCGATTACAATTGCAGTAAAAGTAGGTGCCGTGGGTACTACGCATTAATTCATTATAAAAACATCTGCAATGGCGTGCGTCTTACGATGTTTTGAATTTTTTGGATAAATAGGAAACGAAAGTTACTTTTACTAAATGCGCGAATAGAAAAACTTTTAATTTTTTAAAAACACCGAAACAGGTTTATTATATGGTACTTTCTGGATACTTGTTTTTTATAATGCATTCAATACTTCCATCATCACCAAAGCGCATGTTCGTTTCGTATAAAATGTATTATAAGATTACTCAAAGGTCAAGCATTTGTATTTTAATGAATAATAATTAATTAAAGTAATTTAGTTTCCAAGTTAAGCAATCTTCAAAGTTGAATGTGGGAGGATATAACTTACCCCAATCTGCTATTTTCCTCCAAAGGAGCATACGGACTGGCACTTTCAGGCATTTTCAATTGATTTCTTTACTGGTAATTTAAGAAGAACTACAAAAATCTGTGAAAATGTAAACAGAATACACGAAGCGTATTCGCGACTGTCTGATTGTGATACACTTTATTTACTGCTTATCAATCTCTAGCAAGATACATAGAATCACGTGATGCGATGATCTCACACCGGACACTGAACGTATTCTGTTATTAAACCTTCTTCGCTTAATTTAATAGAACAGGATTTAGATAATGAAGGTGTTTATAATTACCAAGTACGAGTGAAAATAATGCGTTTTGTAAACTAAACATTTATATAAAGCAAATAATAGCACTTACGACAAAGATATTAACAATAGTCCTTGTTATAGATAAACCGTGGTTTTATAAATAGACTAATGATAATTTCTTAAACCACAAGTACTTTAATGCATTTCTACAATAATGCAGAGTTGCCAGACTTTTGCCAGGTTTTAAATTACTAGTTCAAACAACACAGGATACTACTAACTTCCACATAGATTCAACACAATTTAGAGTGCAATTTTATTATACCCAAGGTAAACCTGAAATAAATTATTAATAAATCTATGGACTAAAACTCAAACAAATTAAGTTGTTTAGTGCCAAGTACAAGTTCAACCAAGCTAATTCAAACAAGGTCATGACTGCCTGGTAGCCCGTCAAAACTTATGGCCAATGAGAATGTCTAAGAATAGAACGCACGACCTTGCGTAATATTTCATTACGATCTATCAACACTTTATTGCATGATTTTTGTATAGTAAGGAAAAATAAACAAACATTTATTCATATTAAATTATGTTATATTCAAGAAAAGTGTATAGTTTAACACTAAAAAAAACTTCCTATAGTAGGGGACAAAGACTACTACTATAGTAAGTCTGTTTATAGTAAAAGGCGATTAAAAGGCGTAGCAAGAAGCAGCAGCCTTGCTGGCTTAAAGATATTGGAGGAGAGTCCGTTGGTCTCCGGCGCTTCTCAATAATCCACAAGGTTGTTGGGGGTTGGCCGTGACAGATACGGCTTTTAGCTAAAATTTTTAAAAACTGTGTTGTGGAAAGATATGGGAACCTACCACAATATTTACCAGGTATGCGTGGCCTAAAACACGAACTATGTATGATGGAGAGCTCACAAGTAAAATTCTTGTCCGGAGGTAAAATACCCCCTCATTCGGGGAAAGGGTACTTGGGGCCTCGTTATCTTAAGAATTTAAAACAACGGTTCAATTTAGTGATAGGGACTTTGATTGTAAGGTCATTGCTTAGAGTAGATAAGTTAACGAATTTATTAGTCGAAATGAGAAAATGAGAGCTAGACATTTTAGATATTAGTGAGGTGAGATGGCCAGATTGTAATGAATTTTGGAAAGATAATTATAGAATAATTACAACTTCTTCAACTAATGGACAGGCAGGGGTAGTAATAGTGTTAGGTAAAAGATTAGGACGTAAAGTTAAAGCGCACTTACAATTTAGTGATAGTATAATTATGGCTAGATTGAGTACGAAACCCACATACACTGTTTTAGTACAAGTTTAATGCCAACAACTCAGCACGAGGATGAGGAAGTAGAAAAGGTATACGAGGATATAAATAGTATAGTGATAAAAGTAAAGGGAGATCAGAATTTAATAGTTATGGGCGATTTTAATGCGTCAGTGGGAGAAGGTAGTGAGGGAAAAATGGTAGGAAAATTTGGGTATGGCAGACGAAATGATAGAGGAGAAAGATTAGTTGAGTTTTGCCAGGAACATAGATTAGTAACTGTAAACACCCTATTCGAACAACATGTTAGAAAAAGATATACCTGGAAAGTGCCAGGTGATAGGGCTATATACCAAATAGATTATATTTTAGCTAAACAAAGATTTAGAAACCAAGTTAAAAACTGTCGTAGTTATCCAAGGGCTGACAGATAGCGATCATAACTTAGTTAAAATAAAGTGTAATCTAAAATTCAAAAAAATTGAGAAAGGCTAAAAGAGAAGGAATGAGATCTAGGTAAGCTTAATGATAGTGAGGTAAAAAAAGAATATAAACAAATATTAGATAATAAGATCAAAGAGATAGCTATAGAAGGGAACGTAGAAAATAGATAGAAAGAAATAAAAAAAGGGCTGTACATAATACAGCATCACAGACTATAAGTAAGAAAACAGTGAAGCGAGAAAACCCTGGGTAACAAAAGCGATATTAGATTTAATAGAGAATAGAAGAAAGCTTAAACCTTTCAGAGAATTAGATAGGTAGGTAGTTTTGGGGGCGACTACCGCCTCATTTCTACACACATCTGGACCAAATTTACATGTAAATTCCCATAAGGAGCAAATGTGGAGATGAATCTCCTCCTTGCTCCCTCCTTGCTCTCCTCCTTGCTCGGACACCCCCACATCAACCATTTTGATTACGTCACACCCGCATGCTTTCCACCCGAGAGATAAATCTTTCTCCACATTTCCACCCACGAGATAAATCTATATTGTTTGGTATCAATTAATATTAGATTTTTCTCAGCTACCTGAATTTCTAAGAATTTTTTAGATAGCATCACCCCCGGGGAGCTACAGCAATTTTAAGATTTTTTACCGCTAACATTCTTAATCAAATAGTTTTCTTCGACTAGCCATTTCCACCCACGAGATAAATGTACATTGCTTGGTATTAATTAATATTAGAATTTTCTCAGCTACCTAAATTTCTAGGAATTTTTCAGATAGCATCATCCCCCAGGGAGCTACCCTGATTTAAGATTTTTTGCTGGTAGCGATTTTTGCCGGTCATTAAAAATTTTTTAGCCATGCGATACGTCAAATTAGTCTAGAATTTTACGTACAATCCGAATCTGTAAACAGATTTGAAATAGGACCACCCCTTACCGTTTTACACACATACCTTCTCGCGAGCATACCGTCACCGTACCACTACTCGCTTTTAATGTCACACCATACTTTCTATGTTGTTTAGCTCCTCTTTCGCAATAAATATATCTTGTTTGGTATCAATTAATATTAGATTTTTCTCAGCCACCCGAATCTCTAGGAATTTTTTAGATTGCATCATCCCACAGGGAGCTACCCTTATTTTAAGATTTTTACCAGCAGCGATTTCTAACCGTCCTTATAAAATGTTTATAGCCATGCGATACATCAAATTAGTCTAGAATGTTACGCAGTATACGAATCTGTAAATAGATTTAAAATCGAACCACTCCTTACCGTTTTACACACATACCCTCTAAATTATAACTTCCCTGCAGCTCACACAAAAGAAAATCTAAAACCATTCTTAAAACTTTTTATTACAGACAATTTTTACTTATACTTCCTAAAGGCGCCCATGTACTCGGTACCACTTGCCAAAATGTGGAGTAAGCTATCGGACAAGCTACAAAATAGCTGCTGTTTAGTGTATAATAACCTACTACAGTACATGTATTGGGGAAATGGTAATACAAATAAATTGACGGGTTGGCAAATTAAGTTGTCCGAAAAACCAAAGGAAAGGGAAAAGTTGATAAAGTATGTGCTTTCGGCTTTTAATTTTAACTATTTACCTGTAAATTATTTGGAGATAGTAGGGGAGGAAAACAGCCAAGATAAAATAAAAATCTTACACAAGTGCTACATTAAAGCAGGTAGTACATATTTTACACAATCTGCAGCACCATATTCTACAATTGCAAAAGAAATAGTCATTTCGGAATTGGGATTGATAGATACGCCTAACATTCGCCCAGAGGTTGTACGACGATGCGTAAATATTGGCAGTAAACGATATCCGTTTACACTAAAAAAAATTGCCCCATTATGCATTCCATACGCTGCAAGTGGAAGAAAAAGCTGGAATTAGAGGAAATGGATGCAAAAAGACGAAAGTTAGACTACATGGAAAACACTGCAACAATACGCGAACAATACAAAGATTTGTTAGACAAAGAACATCTTATTAGAGAAAATGAGAAAGAACTACAAAGATTATTTTATGTGCAGATGGACTGACTTAAATTCATCCGGATTCTACAAGCTGTATGCATTTGCGGTTAGTAAGAAAGACTTTCTTAGTTATGTAGGCGTCCTTGCGGAAAAGGATGGTACTAAATCCGTATACTTTTTAAAAGGTTATTCTAAAAACGTATTTATCAAAACGGCAGATAACAAAGACGAACTAAGGAATGCGGGTTTCGTAACCTTGGCGTACACCACACGCAAAGGGGTTCCGCTAAACATTGTATATTTGCCTAGTAAAGAACCTTTCGGATCATTTAAAACCGAGGGCCTTACAACCTATAACGACCATATATTTCCAAAAGTGGTGGACATGCAACTACGCAACAGTGCGTGGGAAAATTAGGATTCTCTCCAATAAGAAATTAAAGTTTCCATGTACGTAACACCAGTCATTGGGAAATGGTATAAATTTTAAACCTATAACGGCGATTATTAATTGTGGTTTAGAAAATAGTAGTTTTCTTGTACTAAATAAAATATCTTAAAGTGATTCATGTATATGACATATTCTCGTACACATCCACAAACATCTGCTTACGTCCACATACGGACATGACGATGCCGGTAGTTTTGTTTAACAAATAGTAGGAAAGATACGCTAGTGTTAGTGTGTGGAAGCCCATCGAATCGTTGGATTCAAAAAGAACGGTGCGGCGGAATGTATGGCGGTTCCCGTTAGAATAATCGAAAGTGGTTAATCGATCGGATTAGGTGTTTAAATATGCGAAAGTGTAAAAGTCTACATAAGCAAAATTTAAGTATCAGACAAAAAGTGCGCGATGTGCTATACTTATAAAATACTGCTTTGCAGCGGTCCTAGCAGTAAAAAGGCGACTGACTTTTTCAAGCCCTTATAAGAATAGCAGTAGCGCAGAGAAGGGGTATGCATGTATTATACAGTGCACTGTTACTATAAAATGTTAGTTTACCGGTAGCTCGAACGTGTAATTGATCACGACTTATAGATCCCTCGGAAGTTTAAAATTCTCAGACCATTTTCGTGGAAATTATCACAACGGGAGCGGGTCAAGTATAAGTTAGATGGATGATTGACCGAGTTTTTTTCTACCTTTTACGAGGGAATCGGAAGTTAACAGACATCGAGCATCTAATTGTCTATTTGGATGATATCGAGTACTTGCCGATTCTAGAAATAATTACGTGCTACCGACCGTTATGCGGAAGATTTGGTCCAGGAAATGAGCAACCTACGAAAGTACGGAATACTTGATATTAATGCTAATTGTTTTAGTGACCGCGCTTGTGCACTCTTCGAGTGTTTTCGGCAATCTTCGATTGTTTCCAAAATGTATATACACCATGGCGCTATCCATGTAAGCTGGTCGAAGAAAAATGTCATCCAAAAATATTTTTAATTGCAACTCTTGTGGTGCTTCCTATACCTGGAAAAATGCTTTCAAACGGCACCAAAACAAATATCGAGGTGTAACATGGTCCACGGTTAAGCTTATACATCCGTGAGCAGGAAAGTACTTAAACTGTGGGTACTGCGGTATCGCTTTTACGAGAATGGACAACTTACTGCAACACAAAGAAAAACAGCACGGTATGTCATTAAGCCGTAAACGTTCAGCTCCGCCAGCTGTTAAAGGGTCTTGTACGATACAACCACAAATTCTATGTGAAGTATTCAATTTCGTTATTTAAAACAAATTAAATTTTAATCTATAATTAGCCGCGCTCGTAAAATGAGAAACTAACGGTTAATTTTAATGCCGCTAAGCATATACTTTCACTTGGTGATTCATTTAGAAAATATTCAAGCCACCCATTTCCTAAAATATGACGTAGAAGTTATTTAAAATTAAATTGCTTTATTAGTAAGTATCCTGTAGACAACAAGTTTGGTATTCCCTTAGTAAAGGTTTAAAGTGTTTTATTAAGTTTTTGTTTATAGTAGCACTGCATCTACTACCGCACGACTTGCAGCCAATTTGCGTGTGCTACCACCCTTTTGGATTTTTAATATGCACGCGATGCGATTGCTGACCCGTATAACATGGAAGACGTTTCCGGTGTTTCTACTAACTGCATTCGCAGCATGGACGATGCGAACCGGGCGCATGCATTGGTGCTAAATGTACTGGACGAGCAGCAAGGATTGGCAAAAGATGACGTCATTTAGTTCCCCGATGAATCCTTAACTTTTTTCGGCTGTCTTCGGAACCTTCGGTTTGCATTCTATAGGGTACATAAAGCAGGTACGCAAAAGTAAACTTTTTAGTTATAAGTTAGTTCGCTTACAAGTTTCACCAAAGTTCTATAGTGCTGAATTTGTTTTGTACTAAAATGCCCTACGAAAATATTTTTAATTGCAACTCTTGCGGTGCTTCCTATACCTATAAAAATGCTCTCAAACGGCACCAGAACAAATGTTGTGGTGTAACATCGTCCATGGTTAAACTTATACATCCGTCAACAGCAAAGTATTTAAACTGTGTGTCTTGCGGTATCGCTTTTACGAGAATGGACAACTTACTGCAACACAAAGAAAAACAGCGCGGTATGTCATTAAGCCGTAAACGTTCAGCTCCGCCAGCTGTTAAAAGGTCTTGTACGAAACAACCACGAATTATGTGTAAAGTATGCGATTTCGAAATGGAAAAGACTACGTATACCGCATGCTTGAGGAGCAACAGACATAAAAATGCAACAGTTACCGCTACTAGAGACGATGGTGTAGAAATGGTTAGCACAGCGTTTAACAACCATATGGCTAGCTATCGCATAAAGAACGCCAGTGTCGACGATGGAGTGTCCGAGTTTCCTTAGAAGCAAAAAGAGCGGTTTATTCGATTACTTAATGAAAAAAGAACACAACATACAGCAATAAAAGTTAATTGCGAACTCTACAGCGTCTACACAAAAATGGGGTAGAGCCTACCGATGTAAAATCTTTTAACACAAAAAAAATGGTTATAACGTCTTCTAGTAATCTAGAAAATATGTACGAAGTCTTAAGCGAAACCATGAGAACAAAATCAGAGGAATTTGAAACACGTGGGTCCGGTTGGTCTTTGGAAAAGTGCTCTATTTAGAAATAAATATTAAAAGTATAAGCCGATGTGAGGAGTTCTAGGTTAATAATAAAAATTGTGAATATGTATTTAGAAATTTGGTTTACAAAATTTAAACTGTATTAGTAAAAATTGTCTGTAATAAAAAGTTTTAAGAATGGTTTTAGATTTTCTTTTAGGTATGAACTGCAGGAAAGTTATAATTTAGGGGGTATGTGTGTAAAACGGTAATGAGTGGTTCGATTTTATATCTATTTACAGATTCGGATTGTGCGTAAAATTCTAGACTAATTTGATGTATCGCATGGCTAAACAATTTATAAGGACGGTTAGAAATCGCTGCTGGTAAAAAATCTTAAAATAAGGGTAGCTCCCTGGGGGGCGATGTTATCTAAAAAATTCTTAGAAATTCAAGTAGCAGAGAAAAAGCTAATATTAATTGATACCAAACAATATAGATTTATCTCGTGGGTGGAAATGTGGAGAAAGATTTATCTCGCGGGTGGAAAGAATGCGGGTGTGACGTAATCAAAATGGTTGATGTGGGGGTGTCCGAGCAATGAGGAGAGCAAGGAGGGAGCAAGGAGGAGATTCATCTCCACAATTGCTCCTTTTGGGAATTTACATGTAAATTTGGTTCCGATGTGTGTGGAAATGAGGGAAAGCTGGTGAAAATGAGGCGGTAGTCGCCCCCAAAACTACCTACTTAGATAATAAGTAAGTAAGTAAGCAAAAATATAATAGAATTAAAAACAAGATAGTACACGAGTGCAGAAAAGCTAGAAATAAATGGATGGTGGAGAATTCTAAGGAAATACAAAATGATTTAAGAGTAGGTAAGACAGACAGGGCTTACAGAACAGTTAAAAAGTTTTGCGGGGAGGATAGGAAAATATATAATGGTATTAAAGATGAGAATAATGAGCTAATAAATAAAGTTGATGTAGCAGATAGATAGAAAAGATATTTAGAAGATTTATATCAGGGAGACGATATTGATGAGTTAGAGAACGACCAAGAAGAGGAAGTAGAAATAGGGTTCTCAATATTAAGAGAGAAATTTAATAGAACTGTTAGGGATCTTAAACTAAATAAAGCGCCGGGGATAGACGATATACCCACAGAATTTTAATAAAATATGCAAGTCAGAAAACTGTAGACAGATTATATAAACTAGTAAAAGTGTATGTGGAAACAATTAAAGATCAGGTGAGATAGAATGATAGGTCACCAGTTAATAAACGAGGGACTATTGAATAAAGTTTTAGATTATAAACTACCAAATAAAAATAGAGTAGGAAGACCTAGACAAAGCTATATTAGTCAAATTATTAGAGATTTAGGTTGTGAAGGGTATGTAGACCTTTTTAGACTAGCTCAGAATAAAAAAGAATTTAGAGCTGCGTTAAACAGACCTCAAGTGAGTTCGGAAACAAAAAAAAAATAAATAAAAATCAGTTAACTAAATATCCCCATGACATAACTCACAATTAGTTAGCGGTCTGGCATGTTGGCAGCGATCCCTTGCTTAAGCGTTACCATAACATATAATTTAACACTTTTCTTTTTTTGGAAGGGATAACCAGGTAATAATTCTTTCCTTATAAATGGGAATCATATAAACATGTTGAAGCCAGATAGATAAGAAAACTATAGAAGAGTATAGGAAGACCTAGACCAAGCTATATTATTCAAATTATTAGAAATATAGGTTGTGAAGAGTATGTGGAACTTTTTAGATTAGAATAGAAAAGAAGTTAGAGCTGCGCCAAACCGACCTTAAGTAAGGTCGAAAACAAAATGATGATGAACACTAAAAAAACGTTTTATAACTGCAACAGTATTCATATACAATTGCACGGTATATGTTTTAAAACAATTGTTCTTCTTGTTACAGTATCGAAAAACTACACATTTCTCGCATTTTGTTTAAGGAAATCTAGTACAATTTGATAGTTTACATCTATTTCTTGTATCAACCCAAGAAATTCAATGGCCCGTTTGGTCCAAGCGTACGTCCTTGTAGTGGTGCGTGTTGTGCTGGACCACGTTTCTTCTTCTTCTATAGCTGTACTTCTACCGAATTTTCAGTCGGTCGACCTTTCTTTTGTTGAATACCAAATCCGATATTCAGAAGACATAGAGACACATCCTTTGAAAACTCATAAAATTTTATTTTAGACTTTTCGGGATTTTTCACCTTCATTATTTTTTTTAGCCAACTATTAGCGAGTGTCATATCCACGAAATGATAAAATATTCGCATGTACCAATTCTTATGTGAGGAAAATTTTGTGTCTTGCCATGTTTGCATCCACGAGATCAACACCCCCATGTGTTAGTTGTTTTCTTTTATAATAGACCTTACATGTGATTTTTCAATGCTCCACCCGAAGGTACTACATTGGCCAGGAAGCGAGTTCTTTTTACCTGGAAAATTTGGAATTATGTCGAACCCTTGCTGTTCCTGGCAAGGTAGGGATCTTTAACGTGCGTCACAACACTCACACACGGAACACCTCCATTTTACCTCTCATCCGAACGAAGGTGTATTTTTGTGAAAGCGGACCGTGTCGGGATTCGAACCCGGAACCTTGGGCGTAGTAGTCACACACATACCACTACGCCCGCCTTTTTTTTATAATAGACCGACACTTTATATCAACAGTGGTTTCTATAGTTTTATCATATCTCTTGATACTTGATTCTGGCTGTTGTCCACAGAGTACATACAGGAGGGTGACTAATTTCTTATCTATCTATTGAGCTTTTATCAATGTTGTTCAGAGACCCTACTAGTTCACACGGCGTTCAACGTTCCTCTTTTTTAATTTCTTATTCAGTTGGTAACCTAGAATTCATAATTCTATTGTCACGTACGGTGCCGAGCTGATATATTCCTTCTATTTACAAAGATTCGGTTTAACCGACAACGACCGCTGCGAATGCGGTGAGGACGCGGAAAGCGCAGAGCATGTGCTCTTAGACTGCCCGCTGGAGGTGGCAAATCGAGGGCTGGCTAATATGAAATTAGCAATAGCAGGGTTAGCATAGCCAAAGAGCCTAGAGGAAGTAAGGGAAGTAGCTAACCCGAAGGCGTTCTGGACAGTCTTTAAAGAATTTGCGGGAAGACTCCGCGCGTAAATCGGAGGAGCATAGGGGGAAGATTGAAAATTTTAAAATTTTGACCTGGCATGAGAAAGGTTACGAGCATGAAATAACCAAAACCTGGGGGAAAATAATAATAATAATAACAATTGTAACCAAAAGCCCATATGCACGAGAAACCCCCACACCACTAATACAATCATTATCTCACCTTATACGCGCGGAAAATCGAAAATCTGGAATAAATAATAACAAATAAACAATAACAAATAAATCAGAAACCCTAATTAAATTAAATCAATAAATAAACAAAGATAATAAAATAGAGTAAAACCGCGGATCCCCCCCAAGACTTAAAAGTGATTGTGATCCCCCCCCCCCCCCCAGGACGATTAGTGCATGCCCTCAAAGACTTTAACAGTGCATATTCATCTCCCTTTAGAAGTAAGAAACAATAGATGTACGCAGACGACCAGATCCTCGAATGCTGGCGAAATTTATATACGAGGCAAGTATAAAATTGTGTCGGCTGTACTCGCATGAGCATTGATTTGTATTAAATATGAAAATTTTGAAATAATTTAACGAGCACGTTTTTGTGTGTAATGGCGCTAGCCAACATAATGTTCATGCGAGTGCACCTGATAATTTATTTGGGTGATACTTTTGCTAATACATGCACTGTCACATGCTTGTGCTTTTAGATGTTATTTATTTATATACATATTTATATTTCTTTATATTTAGTTTATTATTTAAATTTACATTTTATATGTATTTTGCATGTACTTTATTACTTTGGACTTGATATGTAGTGTCTGACGTTCTGCCGCCATTTTGGTTGCAGTATATTTTTAGAAAAAAAGATTATAATTGTGAAGATTGTAGTTGTAACATAAATCAGTTAGGGAGTGATAGGGAAAGCTAGGGATAGATTTAGGCTAAATATAAAATAAATTACTTAGACCAGGAAGGACGAATTCGTAAATATATAAAGCAGGCAAAATAGCTGGATTTACTATTAAAATATTTGGCGAATGCTTAGAAATATGAAACCATTTTTAAATTAGTTAGCTAGCTTTGAATAGTTTAAGTCAACCCTTCAGGTCGCACCGGTAACCAGAGCTGGCAGCTACTATCCGGAATTACGGATCCCTCGCCCTTTCACTTTTGCTTGTCTTGTTGATCAGGCACGCTCCAAAATCAACGCTAGGGATACCATTATTTAAACCCTATTCCTAGTTTTTGTTTCAGTTTGTTAGATGTTTATTTATAATTAGTTAATTTTGAAGCTAGATTTTCGCGTTTAAACCCAATGTAGTACCTTCGGGCGGAGCATTGAGGACGTGGCCGCAAGTATAGCGGTCCTTATTCAGATTATAATGTATATTCCTTCATGGACCAGACAGGACAGTAATTTTAGTGTAGTGTAGTAATTGTCAATGTAATTCTATCATTTCTAGGAATTATACGACAAAGTCTGACAACAACCTTGCTACAAGTTCCTAAGTCTGGCTCGTTCGCCCTTCTCATCGATTCATGGTTCTCTTGCTTTGAGTGGACCCCAAATTTATATGCAAATTCATTCGTGTCACAAAATGAACAACTTTAAACCCCATTTATGGGGTTTCATCGGTAAGTATTGTTTCTTGTAGTGTCTTACTTTAGTAGAACATAATTGTTCATCAACTGCTAGCTTTACATTAAGAGAAACTTTAGAGAATTCATTCGTCAAGTAATTAATAACTGTACGAAGTTTATGAAGTCTGTCATGATTTAGAGACTCTTGGGGTAGATGTTTTGTATTGTCATTGAAATGAAAGCTCTAGTTTTCTCAAACCTGTTGATGCTCATTCTCTGTTTGATCCTGTCAATACCAACAGGAGACCAATACAATCGTACATTCGAGAGGTTATGGAAACCTAAATTCTATAAATAAAATCCACCCAAATAGAAGGAAAACCGAAAAATTGAAATTTCCGAATATTTCTCTGTATAAAATAAGCGTAACCTTTTTCCCATTGAAAGACAAAGCCCTTATTAATTATGTGATTAAATTTCCGTATATTACATTAGTGACGAACTAAGAAAAAATCATAAAACGAATATAAAACTTTAAACCTTGTGCAAATTAATCGTTAAGAGATACCGTAAAAACGAGTTTTCATTACTAAGAGAGAAAATACAAAGCTATTGCATATATCAACAAAACCCTCGTTAATTCAAATACTAAATAAATTTTGTGTACAAAATATGTGTTAGAATACGTTTTATTACCGTTGGTGTCAATCTTTTTTTGCAATTATTAAGGTGCACATCTTTTTGCATTTGCAAAACCGTTAACAAAGCAATTGAAGCTCTAATTAATTATGAAACATATTCCGCGAGTAGAAATATATCATTTAAAAATATTCATTCTCGTTAAAAAATAACACTACGGGTTTCAGACATAAATCCGTCATTTTTGCTAAAAAGGCACCTAACGTGCATAAAATATTTGCTTTATTTATCGTACAAATACCAAATCAATTTATTGCATTTACAAAGCATAGGGAACGCATTTGGAACCTAGATTCCAGACTTTCGTGAATGATAAAGAAAAATACGTCATCTGTACTAAGAAATACTATTAAAAACCATTAAATAGTAGGTAGTTATTGAATAAATGACCTTTCGAAGAGAAGCGCAACGATAAAAAATGCAATAAAATAGATAAGAATTATTTATGGTTTTCCATATCACAATATGAAAGGGAAACAGTACATTAGATAAGGATCAAAAAGACCTTGCGATGCTCGTAAATCGTATCGGCCGCCGTGGTTTGACTCTAATAAGATAATTAAAACCGCGAAAATCGCAGAAATATTGCATCGCCAGGGTGGGTGCGTTGTGCTTCTAAACGGATACGGAAGAATCTCGAAAATGTGACATATGGAGGTAATTTGTATCTAAGACCGGAACTTGATTAGAACGTTTCATTCGCGTTTGGAGATGAGGTTATGATAAGCGCTATTTGATAATAGGCATAAGTATAAAACTTTAGTTCTTTGTTTGTTAATTGATAAAAATAATTGAATATTTTGTAGTTTAAAGTAGAATAAGTTCGCATTATATATTTTTGTAAAAATAATTTACAGCAAATTTTGAGGTCGAAGTTCGAGGTATTTTGACCTTTACTAAATAGATTATCTTTCAAGGTTTATTGGTCAATCACCCTTACAAGCGTGGTTAGTACAATAACTACATGATCATACATACAATGCTTTCTACAACATGGAATAATAACGTTTTGCGAGCTTCTGTAAGTATATGTTATACTACTTATCAAAATGCACAGTAAGAGTATTTATTGAATTGAAATAATACTATTGCAGTAAAACGTATTATATTTTGTACACAGTGATTCGAAATATGTGGTTAAAATCGTAATAACTGTTCGAAAAACGTGTCACAACCATTTGATGCAAAGTGGGCCAATAGAAATAGTATTCTTTATTCGTATACGTTGTAGAAGTTCTACATCATGAATGAGTCATTTCTCATACACACGTTCAGATATACAATAGAAGAAAGTGTATGATGCATTACTGCAACATAATTCAGTTAAGGGTTAAGGTGCACATGTGCATCGACGCCAACTACGTTAAGTTATTACTTCATTTTAATTACGATCAAAGGTGGTGGGTAAGCGCAGCTCAATTCGATAAAAGTAAGCAATGTATTGCTTCGAGGTGCTTTATCGTTTGGGGCTCAAAAGATTATTGGCACATTTAAAATTTTCATAATTATAACAAAATAGATATTTTTATACGAATTAGTTTCATCTGCCGCCTGCGGCACGAAGACTTGTTGAAAGATAAAACATTGTAACGAAATCATGAGTTAGCTCATCATCTAGGGTTCTTGGTCGAGCCAGCCGCAGTGTTTGCTGGATCTCTTCGTTGCGTATACTGCAATAAAAGTCTGTACTAGAAAGCTATTCAGTGCTGTTGGATAGACCAGTTTCGCCAAGAGAGCAATATCTATTTTAAACTCTTGCAAACTTTCGTTAACCTTCTGGTAACGGTTTTCACTTGAACGTGGTACACCTGTTGTAGATGCGTCGCCGTACCTGATTTTCAGTCTTGATGTTATGACCCCGTAGCTTCTCTGGTCATAGTCTGGTATGGTCTGCAGGATGCCCAAGTCTCACCTCATAACGCGACAATCAATGCGGTTGCCCTTTCACCATCGTTCCAGACGTGAGCTCCCGCGGCAGTCTCGAATTGCTTAAAATATGTCTGCCAAGGTGACTTAACATCAAATATGGGCAGCTTAGCCCTGAACCTTGATATCTGTTCGCATTCTCCGACATCTTTAAATTCCGAGACGCGCTATTGTATGACTGAAACTGTGATCTCCGGCGTTTGTACCATTAAAGAATAAATTTGTTGTTTCTCCGCATTTTCATTTAATTTCCTAGGAAATTCTTCTAACTTCGCTGCCAATCTTGTAAACTATCGTATCACTGGAACTGAGGGCTCTGGTGATTGAACTGTTAGAGAATTAATCTATTCTTCATTTTATCTTTATCAGTTTTTCTGAAAGGTTTGTGCCGAAGTATCCTCCAAAGGTCACATTATGCAGATGTCCTAAAAACTCCCTATATTTAACTTTTAGGAACCACCACCTGAAACGTACTCACAGATCCATTTCTCTTCTCCGAAGATCGCATCAAGATCCCATTCTTTACTTTCAGGGAATCCCATTGTAGCCGGTAACACTTCAGGATGTTACTCAACGGGCTAATGTCCTGCTACGATGGGCGTTCTCCTCTGGCTTTCCAACCCTGAATGATACCTTGGCCTTTGTCATTTTTGTTTCGTCCGCAACTGTACTGGCTGTCAATCATTCTTAGTCACTGTACTCCAACCAACGAATTCACATTTAACCCGCGCTACGCCGACGGCCGTTTTCTCAGACTGCTGGTCACGCAATACCAGTCGAATCAATTCCTCCACATTCTCTTGGCTCTGTTCCTCGCCAGAGTGTCCTACCTTGTCACAGATTAAATGCGTCGCGCACTTTGCCGCCCAAACTTTATACCATTGGTCAACACATCACATAAAATCTTTGGCCGAGCTCAATTCCCTCGTCGCGTATTCCATCAAAAAAGGTCTACACTGCCACAAACTCTACAAAGCTATCCGGTGCTTTTGGGTAGATTCGTCTCAACATGTGAGCAATATCTGCTTCGAACTCTTGCAATTATTCGTAAACTTTTTATTAGCAGTTTTCACTTGAGCGTGGTACACTTGTTGCAGATGAGAGTTGTAGTACATCATTTCCAGTCTCGATGTTAAGGACCCGTAGCTTTTTGGTCATAGTCTGGTATGGTTTGCATAATGTCCAAGGTCTCACCTCGTAACGCAACTATCAATGCTATCGTCCTTTCACCATTATTCCAGTCGGTAGCTCTCAAAGTAGCCTCGAATTATTTAAAGTATGTCTCCCAAAGTGATTTTACATTAAATGTGGGTGGCTTCACCCTGAATCTTCAAGTCTGTTCGCATTCCCTGACATTCTTAAATTCTGGGGTGTGCTGTTGTATCACTGGAACTGCTAGACAACTAATTCATCCTCCCATTTTACACGAAGTCTTTAACAGATTTTCCGAAAGGTTTGCGGCGGTTCGTTCTTGTTTCTCTGCATTTTCATATATTTTTACGAGTTCTGCGAAGTGACCAGTCAAGGTCTCTTCAACGCTTAACTTAAACTCCTCCAATAGCAAAAGAATTTCATTATCCATTTTCTGTTGAGAATAAATTTTTGGCATACAAATAGTCGTTCAAAATTTTATTTCAACTAAAATTCGACCATTCGACACCAATGTAACGAAAACTGTATTTGCAATAACAACAGTTCCTTATTTACAAACTTAGCATAAGCCTGTTCAAGAACTCGTAGATACAATAAAATTTCTAAAAGCTCTCCTAATAATTTATTTTCCGAACTAATTGCTAAAAGTACAAGTGTTATCTTGTTAACACTACGATGCTAATCTTCTTTATTAACTTAATCTCAAAGCTCTACAATTAACTACACAAGCACTAATTAATTTATATAAATCAATAATTTATATCGGCATTTATATCACATATGTACGACTATCAGGGCTTTGATCAAAACTGAACTTCAGAACTAACATCACCAAAGCTCAACTAGAACTCATATTATACTGAAAGCTGCAATTAGAACCCGCCTTCAATTAGAACATTCGCAATAACTATGCCCGCAAACTTATACACATTTCAATTGCTCCAGACTCATCTACAATAACCCAAAATATGCAAATTACATTCTCGTGATTTCCAATTGTAATCTAAATAATCCTCAAATGTAAAAGTCTTGTACCTGTCAATCAAGTGATTTCGCACCGCAGGACTTGTCAATCATCTTTATTTGAAGATGTCACACAACAGGGTGCACACCAATTATCTTTTCTTTATTTTAAACCCCTCGTTTACATTTCCGTGTATTATTCCGGTCCACGCCAGACCGATCGGCGCTACAACATAATGATAAAATAATATAGTTTACCTCTGCATAAAATTGTACTATTGAAAACGGTTGGAAAATGATGCAGTTTTGCCCTTACACAACTTAAAAAGTAGGGAAAACCTCCCTATAAAACCGTAGCAATAGAGTTATTTTACAAAATATACTACTAACAGTGTGAACAGCAGTATTATGTCGAAAGAAATAAAATGATTTAGCCAGCTTAAATAAGTGTGTTTAAATTCCCAGACGATAACGGTTAATTCTATAACAGAAGCCAAAGTTGAATGTTTCATCAAAAATCTAAAAACAATACGACTGCAGATTCGGGTCTAACTCATGTCTTTTTAGTGCGAAACCGTGGTGGAGCTTTAAATAAAGCCTTTAACATATCTATTTAGTATATCCCTTAAGACATATTTTCCAATGTTTGGAAATCAGCTAAACTGTGCCCGAATTTGATATCTGGTGATCTTTGTATGATATCAAACTACAGACCAACAAGTATAATTCCAAATTTTATAAAGATTTTTGGAAAGATTTTACATCGACGCATTTATCCACTTGTTACAAATTGTATCACCGTTGATCAACCTGGTTTTATGGATGAGGGATCGACTGTTACAATTCTTACGCGTTTCACTCAGAAATTATTAAAATCGATTGATAAATGTTCATTGTTTTCCTCCGTTGTGCCCAAAATAAGAGATTGGAGTTGGTGGATGCAATAACCTATGCAATGTTACATTTTGAGTTTAGGTCCGATTCTGGTTAAAGAACTATTATTGTAGCCGTCATATATTATCAAAATAATTGTTTAGACGAATATTACATTTAAGCAGACAAAGTTCATATTTCCTCCGTTGGGCCCAAAATAAGCGGTCGAAGCTGGTGGGTGATAATAGCCTTTAGAATGCTACTGTTGTGGAAGTAGGTCAGATTCTGGCTCGAAAACGCCTATTGCGGTTTTCACAGTATCAATGATAAACTGTTGTTTGGACGAATATTACATACAAGCAGACAAAGTCCATTTTTCTTCCGAAGGACCCAAAATAAACGATCGAAATTGATGGGTGCTAATACAATAGCCTATAAAATGCTACACTTTTGGGAGTAGGTCACATCCTGGCTCAAAAACACCTACTGCGATTTTCATAGTTTCCAAGATCAATTTATGTTTGAAAAATATCACATTAAAGCAAAGTCCTTTTTCCACCGTTGCACCCAACAAAAGCGGCCAAGATTACTGAATTTTAATAGCCTATGGAATGCTACATTTTTGGGAGTAGGTCCGATTCTGGCTCACAAACGCTTATTACAGTTGTCATATTATCAAAGTAAAATAATTGTTTAGACGAATATACATTTAAGCAAAGACCATATTTCCTCCGTTGGACCCAAAACAAGCGGTCGAATTTGGTGGATGATAATAACCTTTGGAATGCTACATTTGTGAGAGTAGGTCAGATTTTGGCTCGAAAACGCCTATTGCGGTTTTCATAGCATCAGTGTTAAATTTTTGTTTGAACGAATATTACATTCAAGCAAACAAAGTCCATTTTTCCTCAGAAGGACCCAAAATAAGCGATCGAAATTAATGGGAGCTATTAGCCTATGAAATGCTACATTTTTGGAAGTAGGTCAGACCTGGCTCAAAAACACCTACTGCGGTTTTCATAGTTTCAAAGTTAAATTTCTGTTTGAGAAATACCACATTAAAACAAAGTTCTTTTTTCCACCGTTGCACCCAAAATAAGCGGCCGAGCTTGTTGAATTTTGATAGTCTATAGAATGCTACATTTTTGGGAGTAGGTCAGATTCTGGCTCACGAACGCGTATTGTAGTTGTTATATTATCAAAATAAAATAATTGTTTGGACGAATATTACACATTCAAGCAGACGAAGACCAACCAAAATAAGCCGTCGAAATTAGTGGATGCTAATAGACTATGGAATACTGCATTTGCGGAAAATCAGGTCCTGGCTCGACAACACCTTTTGTGGTTTTCATAGTATCGAAGTTAAATTTTTGTTTGAACGAATATCACATTCAAGCAAAGGCATTTTTTCCATCGTTGCACTCAAACATTAAGCGGACGAAGTTGCTGGATTTAGA
The DNA here is from genome assembly GCA_036346225.1 of Platerodrilus igneus. Taxonomy (NCBI): domain Eukaryota; kingdom Metazoa; phylum Arthropoda; class Insecta; order Coleoptera; family Lycidae; genus Platerodrilus; species Platerodrilus igneus. Next base: position 7,763,912 of record JARFIW010000244.1, read on the forward strand.
TAGCTTATGGAATACTTCATTTTTGGGTGTAGATCCAATCCTGGCTCAAGAACGATTATTGTAGTTTACATAATAACAATGTAAAATAATTGTTTGGAGGAATTTACATTCAAGCAGACAGTCCTTTTTTTTCCAACGTTGGACGCAATATAAGCGGCCAAAGTTGCTGGATGTTTAGGTCTATAGAATGTTGAATTTTTAGGAGTAGGTCCGATTCCATTACAAAAGCACCTACTGCAGTTTTTAGTGTCAAAGTTTAATTTGTATCTGGACGGATAATACATTCAAGCAGACAAAAGTCGTTTTTCCACAGTTGGATCCAAAATAATCGGTAGAGGTTGCTGGATGTTAATAGCCTATTTATGGAGTGCCAAATTTTTGGGAGTAAGTCAAATCCTGGCGCAAGGCCGCCTATTGCGGTTTTCATAATATCAAGCATAGTCCACTTTTCCTCCGTGGGTCCAAAATAAGCGGCCGAAGTTGTTGAATTTTCATAGCCTATGGAATACTACATTTTTAGGTGTAGGTCTGATCCTGGCTCAAACGCTTATTCCAGTTTTCATAGTATCAAAGTAAAATTTTAGTTTGGAGAAATGTTATACTCAAGCAGACGAAGTCCGTTTTCACTGCTTGATCGAAAATAATAGGTCGAAATTGTTGGATGTTGATAGTCTATGGAATGCTACATTTTTTAGTGTAGGTCTGATCCTAGCTCACGAACACTTATTCCAGTGTTCATAGTGCAAAGTTAAAATTTTGTTTGGACGAACAGTATATTCAAGCAAACGAAGTCTTTTTTCCACCGTCGAGCGTAACATAAGCGATCGAATTTGTTGGATGTTAAAACCGATGGAATGCTACATTTTTGGGACAAGTCCGATTCGTCTCAGGAACTCTTATTGCAGTTGTCATATTATCCAAGTAGAATAATTGTTTGGACGAATATTACATTCAAGCAGACGAAGTTCATTTTTCCTTCGCTAGAATAAAAATAAGCGGTCGAAGTTAGTGGATGCTAATAGACTTGAAATGCTAGATTTGTGGGAGTAGATCTGATCCTGAATCAAGAATACCTATATTTCGGTTTTCAAATTATCAAAGTTAAATTTTTATTTAAACGAATGCCATATTCAAGCAGTCACTTTTCCACGGTTGTGTTCAAAATAAGGAGTCGAGATTGCTGGATTTTGATAGCCTGTGGAATGGTGCATTTTCAGGGGCGGGTTCGATCCTGGCTCAACACATTCTAATTTACATAGAATCGAAGTTAAAATTTTTGTTAGTACGAATATTACCACCAAAAAAAAAAGAATTACAAGCCTAAACATTTTTTAATTCTAGTGTTGCACTTACTCTAGTATTAGGGAGTAACTGGTAAAAGATGTAGGTTCTGGGAATTTCAGGAACATGTGTAGGCTAACTTAGAATAGAAATCAATTGAGGTACGCGTCCAACCAGTTCCAAGATGGAAACTTAACGACGAAAAACAATAATTGTACTTAAACCTGATTATTATAATCAACTACAGGTTTTGGTTTTGCAATATTCTCAACTAATGTTGATTGTGCGAAAGGATTTATTGGAGAATTATTAATTCGGCAAATGTTAATTGTTAGGGTTTTTGGTAACTGTCAACTTGCTTAAAACTGAATATTGGGTGAAATAAGATATACAGGGTGTCCAGAAAATACGTGTACAACGTAAGAACAGAGATTCTTTGGCTCGAAATAGATCGATTTGAGCCAACTTACCTATTATACAAGTTGCTTCATTTAGCCGCTAGAGGGCTTCAAAAATTGTGAAAAATATTTGATATTTTACAATAACTTGAAAACGCGTCGATAGATTTTGACCATTTTTGGTGTGCGAGTTTCTACTTTTTTTGATGAGTAGCCGACTTAATTTGGAAACTTTTTTGTCTCTTGTAAAATTTTGATTAGACGAGCGGTTTGACAGAAAAAAATAATTTCAAATGTCTGCATACTTTCGTCATCATTGCTGCATTAAGTATAAAACGGGGAAAATCAAAAAGCATAGTTTAGTAGTTGGCTTTGCTTTTTATTTGTTATTTAATTTGACTGTCATTTAACCACAGTTTACCTGTCAAGTCGTGCTTTCTACTTAATTCAATAAAAGTTTGCATCTTTCATCTTACATTATGAGTACTTACACAAACAACGAACAGGTGGATATGCTTTTGGTTTTCGGATTTTGTCAAGGCAATGGTCGTTAAAGCGTCAGAGTCTATAGGGAAAGATTTCCTAATCGCCGAATGCCAAACCACCAAACATTCGCAAATATTGAAAGACGTCTTCGTGAAAATGGTAGCTTTCAGTCAAGAAATGCGGATCGAGGACGTCAACGTACCACAAGAACTGCGGATCTGGAGGAACAAATTTTGGATAGAGTTGAAGAAGACCCAAAAATAAGCACCAGACGCTTAGGACTTGAACTACAAGTTTCTAAAAGTATTGTTCATGACGTTTTAAAGGAACAGTTATTACACCCATACCACGTTCAACAGGTACAAGACCTTTTGCCTATCGATCCTGAGAGGCGTCTAGCTTTCTGTCAATTTATTCAAGATCAGAGAATTCAAAATGCAAATTTTATTTACAGACGAAGCTTCTTTTACAAGATCAGGTATTACTAGCATGCATAATGAACATGTTTACCCTGTAGAAAATCCTCATACAACTAAAGTGACACTATCAACATGAATTTAAGATTAATGTCTGGGCTGGAGTTATTGATAATTTTATTATCGATCCTGTTGTGATACCAAATCGATTAAACGGAGATAATTACTTCAACTTTCTGCAACAAACATTGCCGAATTTATTGGAAGATCTGCCATTGTTACTTCGCCAAGACATGTGGTTCATGCACGATTGTGCTTCTCCCCACTTTACTCTAGCTGTTCGACAACATTTACACGAAAAATATCCGGATCGATGGATCGGAAGGGGATATGATGCTCCTACAAATTGGCCAGCACGATCGCCGGGCTTGACGCCCTGTGATTATTTTTTGTGGGGAACCTTAAAATCTAAGGTTTATTCGTCTCCACTTGATAGCGAAGAAGAATTGTATAGACGAATTTTAAATGCAGACAACTCTTTAAAAAATAATGCACAAAGAATGCAGAGGGTTCAGTTAAACTTCTTACGAAGAGTTAATTTGTGCATTGAAGAAAATGGCGGCCATTTTGAAAATTTATTGTAATGGTCCAACACTTGTACCGCGCTGTTAATTTTGAATGATAGTAATACAAAATAAACAAAACAATGAAATAAAAATAAAAAAACATACATTTGAAATTAGTTTTTTCTGTCAAACCGTTCGTTTAATCAAAATTTTACAAGAGACAAAAAAGTTTCCAAATTAAGTCGGCTACTCAAAAAAAAATTGGTAGTCATTCTATAAACAGAAAAAGGTAATGGACGGATATTTATACAATACATCATTTTTGGGACACTCGTATGCTTTTAAAATTATTACGTACACCACCAAAAGATGTCAATTGAAAGTAGAAACTCGCACCCCAAAAATGGTCAAAATCTATCGACGCGTGTTCGAGTTATCTTAAAATATCAAATATTTTTCACGATTTTGGAAGCCCTCTAGCGGCTAAATGAAGCAACTTGTATAATAGGTAAGTTGGCTAAAATCGATCTATTTCGAGCCAAAGAATCTCTGTTGTTACGTTGTACACGTATTTTCTGGACACCCTGTTTATTTGAAAAACAATAGAAGCGGATCCATGCTATATCTAACAAGAAGGAGCAGCTGCTATGTTTGAAGACAACAAACATAGAAGCAAGGAGAAAATGGTTGAATATATGTGTGGACCAGAGCACTGTACAACTGTGAAATGGGGACAGTAGGAGAAGCAGATATGAAAAGGTAAGAAGCCTTTCGGAATTTGGTGCTTCAGATGTAAAAGGATGATAGCATGAATAGACAAAGTTAATAACAAAAAAATAAGAGAAATTCCAAGGCATTTGGGGAATAGTGCTGGATATATTACAAGCACAGATAGGAAAAAGCAAAGGTTGGGGTAGACCTAGATCAGACTATTACACGCAGATAGTGAAAATTTAGGCGGTGGAAATTTCAGGGAAATGCGAATGGTTAACTCAGAATAGAAAACAATCTAGGTATACTCCGACCGCTAACTTCAGGATGACGTCAATTTTAAAAATGAAGTGTTGGCAATTGTATGCAAATGAATACCTAGAACTGCGCTTAAAGGATACTGTCATTTAACATAAGAACGGTTGGCGGTTCTGTACGGTGTTGCCGCCAATTACACTTACCAATGAGAATATTCGTATAGCTTTCATTAAATACATTAAAATTTAAACTAACATTGGCAATGTCGCATTTTATCAAGTTGTGACGTCATCCTAAAGTTAAAGCGTGAACTAATAGGTGGGTAACTAGTTCTTGATGATCTAGATTAAATTCAAATTTTTGGCGTCCTTTGTCACACCGTCCTTAGATGTATCATTGTAAGTTCCTCGGTACATCAGAGCTATGTACCTAAGGATAGGGACTTAGGGTCCAACAATTTTTGTAAGTCGCTGATTTTTAGAGTTAAAGCAACAACTATACTTTTTGTCAAAGCTAAGATGTTAATAAACTTGCCTTAGTGAAAATAACAATAGCATCTAACAAAATTTTAAAAAATGAACACCAAATTCTGTCCCTAGGTACGCCACTCTCCCTTAATCAGGTGTCAGGAATGTGAATTTGAATGCACAATGATTAATTACAATATTTTAGTTTGCAAACTGTGAAATTTTCAAAATTGCGGATATAACTTACCCCAATCTGCCATTTCCGTCCATCGGAACATACGCACTTACATCTTCAGGCATTTTCAATCAATTTCCTTATGTTTAATTTAAGACAAATACCACAAAGTTACAAACCACGTAAACACAATACAAGAAAAATCGTTTAACTGTCTGTAAATTATGATGCACTTTATTTACTACTTATCAATCTCTAGTAAAATATATGAAACATGTGACGTGATGACCTCACACTGTGGACACTGAACGTATTCTGTTATTGAATCTGCTAAGTATGTTTAATTTAATTACCAGCACAGGATTCAGATTATGAAGGTGGGTGTGTATATAATTACCAAGTACAATTGAAAACTGGCTTTTGTAAACTAAGCATGTATACATGTATAGCAAGAACAGCACTAACGGATAAGACGTTAACTCTAATCTTTGTTATTGCATACTATTAAAAGTAGATAAACTGGTTTATAAATAGGTTAGAGATAAATGCTTATAACCACAAATATGTTGATGTAGTTTTATAATAATACAGAGTTGCCAGACTTTCCACTAGTTGTAAATTAATACGAGTACATGTAGAAAAATATTTCCAAAATACAGCACAATTTAAATTACCACAGGATACTTTTGGTTCCTGCACAATCTAGCATGTAGATTTTAGACCGATTGTCAACGAACTTCGTTCGTTTATGAAATCGATTTGTCGTCCGTCTGTCTGTCCGTCTGTCCGTCCGAGGCCTTTCTAATGGTCGGACATCAATGTGTGATACATCAATCGATTCAGCTCGGTGTCCGAGCTTAAGTTTTGATGTCAGTTGAAATCGGGCCACGGGGACGCCGTGCCCCCGCGATATTCCGTCGAGAAAATTAAAATTTCAAATAGGTCCAAAATTAATGTGCGATACATATTTGGACTCCCCTAACATAGCTGAGTCGAAATATGGTACCCCCCACAAAATCTGACCACGGATATCCGACCCCCCCGGGGAATTATTTTTATCAAAAATTTCAAATAGATCCAAAATTAATGTGCGATACATATTTAGAATCCTCTGAAAAAACTGAATCGAAATATGATGCCCCCTTATTTACACACACACACACATACAACATACATACATACATACACACACACACATATATAGCTTTTAAAATATTTATTCAATAAAATAAAATATATTAAAATGTCTCTTTTGTTGTTTATAAATTTTTGTATTTTATCTGAATACTTATAATTATTACAACATAATAATTTTAATTTCTTTAAATTGTTTTAAAGTAAGTCTACATTTGGAAATTCGTTGCGACAATGCCTTGCATTTTCAACTTGTATTTTATTATAGTCAAAGTTGTCACCTAGTCAGTGATCGAACCCGGATATTGATAGTTATTAATAGCCAACCCTCAATATAACCAGGTGCGTGAAGTTAGCCGCAACATTTTTGAATTTTTTAAAAATATATATGTCATAATTAGGCGCCATTTTGCGCCGCTAAAACTAAATTTTGCGCCGTCTTGGCAAACAAGTTATTGATAAAATAAGATTTTTCCGGCCAAGTTCACGAAGCCGCACTTTTTTTCAATTTTCAGAAAATCTTTATTCCATAATTTAGCGCCAATTAGGCGCCATTTTGCGCCGTTGAAACGAAATTTTGCGCCCTCCTGTGTATCAAGTTATTCGCAATAAACTATTTTTCTGAACTCCAAAAACGTGAAGTTGGCCGCGACTTTTTTGAACTTTGAAAAAAAATTTGCACCACAATTAAGCGGTAATTAGGCGCCATTTTGCGCCGTTAAAACGAATTTTGCGCCCTTCTGTGTAACAAGTTATTCGAAAAAAAACATTTCTCCAAACTAGCCCAAAATCGTAAAGTTGGCCGCGACTTTTTGGATTTTGAAAAAAAAATTTGTACCAAATTTAAGCGGTAATTATGCGCCATTTTGCGCCGTTGAAGCGAAATTTTGCGCCCTCCTGTGTAACAAGTTATTTGAAAAAAACTATTTCTCCATACTACCCAAAATCGTGAAGTTGGCCGCGACTTTTACGAATTTTGAAAAAAATTTTGTACCAAATTTAAGCGGTAATTAGGCGCCATTTTGCGCTGTTGAAACGAAATTTTGCGCCTTCCTGTGTAACAAGTTATTCGAAATACACTATTTTTCTAAGCGACCTAAAATCGTGAAGTTGGCCGCGACTTTTTCGAAATTTGAAAAAAAATTTTTGTACCAAATTTAAGCGGTAATTAGGCGCCATTTTGCGCCGTTAAAACGAAATTTTGCGCCCTTCTGTGTAACAAGTTATTAAAAAAAAAACCATTTCTCCAAACTAGCCCAAAACGTGAAGCTAGCCGCGACTTTTTGAATTTTGAAAAATTTTGAAATGGTTTTTTTCGAATAACATGTTAGCGCAAAATTTCGTTTCAACGGCGCAAAATGGCGCCTAATTACCGCTTAAATTTGGTACAATTTTTCAAAATTCGAAGAAGTCGCGGCCAACTTCACGATTTTGGTAGTATGGAGAAATAGTTTTTCAAATAACTTGTTACACAGGAGGCGCAAAATTTCGTTTCAACGGCGCAAAATAACGCCTAATTACCGCTTAAATTGGTACATTTTTCAAAATTCTGAAGTCGCGGCCAACTTCACGATTTTGGTATATGGAGAAATAGTTTTTCAAATAACTTGTTACACAGGAGGGCGCAAATTTCGTTTCAACGGCATAATGCAATTGTGGTACAAATTTTTTCAAAATTCAAAAGTCGCGGCCAACTTCACGATTTTGGGCTGGTTAACGAAATGGTTTTTCGAATAACTTGTTACACGAAGGCGCAAATTTCATTTAACGGCGCAAAATGGCGCCTAATTACCGCTAATTGTGCAAATTTTTTCAAAATTCAAAAAGTCGCGGCCAACTTCACGTTTTTGGAGTTCGAAAAATAGTTTATTGCGAATAACTTGATCACAGGAGGGCGCAAAATTTCGTTTCAACGGCGCAAATGGCGTCTAATTGGCGCTAAATTATGGAATGAAGATTTTCTGAAAATTGAAAAAGTGCGGCTTCGTGAACTTGGCCGGAAAATCTTATTCTATCAATAACTTGTTTATGCCAAGACGACGCAAAATTTTTTAGCAGAAAATGGCGCCTACTGCCTAATTATGACATAAATATTTTTAAAAAATTCAAAAATGTTGCGGCTAACTTCACGCACCTAATATAACCTTGCATTACCATAGCGGTTTTCGAAGATAAACAAACGCTTTGTATTACTGCAAAAATCAAACATTTTACCAGCCGCAAGCAAATATTGAGATTAAATAGAAATTTTTTGTTGTTGTCACGGCTCCGACAATAAAATTTTTTGGCTTATTATTTATAGAAAATAATGGAATTTGTGAGGAACCAGACTAAGATGATCTCAAAAGAGGGCAGTTCTTTCGGTACTTGGAGTGGCAGAGACCTTAAGAGTTGGTTGGGCAAGATCACCTTCGCCCCTCCCACACCAATTTATTTTATTTTCTGTATTGCATCTGATTGCACCAACATTGCACCACAAGACTGGAAGCTACCACCCAAAAACTAAGTCAGTTATACAGTTCAAAGTTTGGGGGGGGCTAAGGTGATGCAGCCCCCCACTACACTTTTCTTCAGATTTTTCTCTTGAACCTGATGGCACTAACATAGCAGCACATAGCACCATCATTCTCACAGCTAGCACCCAAAACTTGGCGTGGGTATAGCAATTTAGCGTTTAGGGTAGTAGGGTACATCAGCCCCCCCCCCACTACATTTTTTTCAAATTTACTTCTTGCACCGGTTAGAACTAACACAGCACTACATAGGACCACCAGTCCCATAGCTAGCACTCAAAAATTACGTAGCTATAGCAGCTTAACGTTTATGCCCTTAAGCGATGTCAGCCCCACTCCATTTCTTTAAAATTTTTTTTCTTACAACTGCTACTACTAACATAGCACCGCATAGCACCACCAATTGAATAGCTGGAACCCAACAAATGAAGCAGATATAACAGTTTACAGTTTAATTTTTTTCCTTGTACCTGCTAGTATACGTCAGCCACCCCCACTTTTTTGAAATTTTTTCTATTGCAACTGTTAGAACTAATGTAGCACCGCATGGCATCAACAGTCGCATAGCTAGTACCTAAAAAATGGCGGGAGCCTCCTGACAAAATTTTTTTCTAATTTTTTCTCGCTCCTGCTATTATTAACAAAGTACCGCACAGCACCACCAATCGCATACCTAACACCTACTACTCTCCCCCAACACGCTAGAACTTCGCTAGTGACATTATGCCTCCGCATAGCAGTAAAAATTGTATAGGTAGCTAGGTTGGTAAAGATGTTAAAGCTGAAGCGGTCTAAAGTTGCGTGGGGTAGCAAGATCATCGTAATTCCACTAACATTAAATTATTTTATTTTTTGTATAGCATCTGATTACACCAACATTTCATCACATAACACCACAAGACTGGTAGCTAGCACTCGTCAGTTATTACAGTCCAAAGTGGGGGGGGGGCCTAAGGTAATGACAGTCCCCCACTACACTTTTTTCAAATTTTCCTCTTGCACCTGATGACATTAACATAGCACCACATAACACCACCATTCTCACATCTAGCACCCAAAAATGGCGTAGATATAGCAATTTAAAGTTTAGGGTTCTAGGCTACGTCAGCCCCCCCCCACATGCTTTTCTAATTTTACCTTTTGGACCGGTTAGTACTAACACAGCACTACATAGCACAAAGTTGGTACCGATATATCTTCGCCATTTTTTAGGTACTAGCTATGCGATTGTTGGTGCCATGCGGCGCTATATTAGTTCTAACAATTGCAAGAGGAAAAATTTCAAAATAGTGTGTGCTTGGGAGAGGCTGATGTACTAGCAAGTGTAACATTATTTTGAAATGTTAACTTATAAACAGATTAATTGATTAATTAAATTTTAATAACTTGCATAACGTATAGTAAAAATTCCATAATAAATTACTTTTATATTTTAGTTAGTATCCCTTACAATAAAGATCAGGTTTAGAAATAGCTTAAGGCTTAAATATTGTAAATTTCTGCGGCAGTCATAATTTAATGAAATATTGCTTCCATGACCCTCATCTCCAAAAGGGTTGGATTTGGTTTCTAAAATCTTGTTTTTGGGAAGTTCTGTTAAGTCATTGGATAACAGAAATATGACGTAAATAATGGTTAGAGTAGGAATTAATCTATATAACTTAAAGCTTTAGCCAAAAGACAGAGATTCCAATGGGGTTGTTTGTTGTAAAAAGGTGGAACGTCAGAGAAGTTCGCGGGTAGCATTCTCCGGCAACACAGATATGATATTGCACTTAGTATCACGATAGTGAAATTGGAAAGGAGTAATTAACTCTTCCAGTTCGCAAGGGTTACGTCCGTGTGTTCGCGGATTTATCAGTGATATAACGTAAAGAATAAAAAGCTTGTATGCGTGTGACGCACAAGTTAAGATAAATTATCAAAAAGATCCTGCCGGGTTCGTGTGCCATTCGATTATTTTATAATTGCAAGAAACAACAGCAGCAAGCAAGATTCTCTCCCCCAATTTAAGAGCTGTTCTGCGTTGGAAGGCAAGCCATCAAACAATGGACGATTTTTAGTAAGTAAGTTTTTATAGTTAAGTTAGCATGACCAATTTTTAGTTAATGTTAGTTTTGTTAGGACGTTTTGGCCATAAACCGTAGGATTAATTTAGTGTAAAATTTATAGTATAAGTTTTCTTCCATATAAAATGTTTGAGAATTACTTATGTACGTAAAATTATCATAATTCCATATCAACCATTTAATCTAAATTTCTGAATTAAAATCAATGAATTTCCGAATGTAAGAGGTTCGCGTTCATTGCTCTGGTGATTAAATAGTTTTTGTTTACCGTTGATTAAGTCAATATTTTTTTATTTTAGACCATGAAAGGTGCATAAGTAGTCAAAAACGTAAGAGTTGATTAAAAGAAACAATTGTCCTCTTTGGGATGACAAGTCTCTCAAGGTTTTGCATGAACATTTGGACATTCTCGACTTGTCTGGCGCCCTTGGTAATTGTCAAGCCACAATATTTATGAAAGGTAAGTGCCAAATTTTTTGTAGTATATTATATATTAATTTAGCCTTTGTGCAAAATTTTAACCCTCTATATGATCCACGACCTTCCGCTAGCTAGTGCCGGTGACCCCTCTTTAATTTTTGTTTTACAGGCCGACCCCATTTTATAATTTTACTGAAAAATATATACTTAGTAGCTTTCCGCCTGTAACACAAGTGCAAGAAAAAAAATTAAACTCTAAACTGTTATATCTGCGCCATTTTTGGGTTCCAGCTATTCGATTAGTGGTACTATGTTAGTACTAGCAAGTGCAAGAAAAAAATTAAAAAAAGGTGGAAGGGGCTGACATCGCCTAAGGGTATAAACTTTAATCTGCTATATCTACGTAATTTTTTGAGTGCTAGTAATGGGACTGGTGGTGCTATGTAGTGCTATGTTAGTTCTAACCTCTGCAAGAGGAAAAATTTGAAAAAATGTGGGGGGGGGGCTGACGTAGCCCACGACCCTAAACTTTAAATTGCTGAATCTACGTCAATTTTTGGGTGCTAGCTGTGAGAATGGTGGTGCTATGTTCAGGTGCAAGACAAAAATTTGAAAAAAATTTTGAACTGTAATAACTGATATAGTTTTTGGGTGCTAGGTACCAGTCCTGTGGTGCTATGTGGTGCAATGTTTGTGCAATCAGATGCTATACAGAAAATAAAATAATTACGGGGGGGTGGGGGGTGGGCAAGGTGATCTTGCTGTTAGTATGGCATTTTAAAACACACTACTGCAATGTGGAAGCCAACGAGAAACCACCACATTACTTCCCAAGTACACAGAGTACTTAAATTGTTATTTAAGATGATGGCATCGAGATAAAAGATTCCGGAGTTAAAACACTCCTCATTCAGATCTCCGGGAGGGGATTATTTTGGAGGATGTGATCGATAAGTTTAAAAGAAGAGTCAGGAACAGTTGCGAGTTGGAGCGTGGAAGATCAGAAGTATGAAGCAAGTAGGTAAGCTAGGGAACTTGAAAATTAAAATGGATAATTAGCATTAGACATAGTAGGGATTAGCGAAATTCGGCGGCCAGAGGTGGAAGATTTTTGGAACGAAAACTGGGGTAATTCATACAGGATCAGCTGAAGGAAATTCGGGGATAGTTATCCGAAAAAAGATACGACAACGTGTAGAAAACTACTTACAAAAGAACGAAAGATTACTCATGGTTAGATTAGAATCTAAAACAGATAAATACAATGCAAGTATACATGTTCACTTTAGCGACAGTGAGAGAAGAGGTAGAAGCGATCTACAAAGATATCGAAGAAAAGTTGCGAAAAGTACATAAAAATTTAGTGATTACGGGGAACTTTAATGCAGTGGTAGGTGAGGGTGTAAAGTACAACCGGTAGGTTTATTTGGTTTAGGTACGAGAAACGACAGCGGAAATTGGCTGGTAGAATTTTGCGACAAAAACAATTTAACCATCATAAACACATTATATTTCAACATCAAGCTAGAAGGCGATACACGTGGAAGATGTCAGGAGACATACGGAGATATCAAATAGATTACATTCTTGTTTGACAACAGTTTAGAAAACAAGTTAAAGGCTATAAAAGCTACCCAGAAGCAGGTATAGGAACTGACGACAACATAGTAATTATGAGTTGAGTAGAAAAAGGCACTTTGAGTTTGAGAAACTGAAAGATATATCCACGAAAGATTCGAAACAATCAAATGAATTGCTGAAAAACATTGGGAAAATTTCTAATACTAATGAAGTAGAAACAGAATAGAATAACATTAAATCCAGCTTAGACATAGTCGCCAGAGAAAATTGGAAACCATGGATAACAAAGGATATCCCGAATTTAATAGAAGAAAGACGAAAATACAAAAACAGAGCAGACGAAGCCGGAAAACAGAGATACTGTAACAGTTCGCTTTCCTTGTGCTAAATTAACGCATAAAAATTATGTGTTGTGTTATAAAAATTTTTAATTTACTTTTATAATTCAATATAAATCGTATTTCTACAATTAATACAAAATCAAAACAAAGTATCATAATTTCGAAACACCCCTATTATTGTCCTTCTTTCTTTTTAATCATATAGTAAATAAAGCGCATAGTTATAAATGTCTAGTTGGTATTGTAAAATTTCTACAACGTATCTTCAAGGTGATATCGTATAGCGTGCTTTCGCGCACCTGCTTGCTAAGGCTGTTGTCGACGAGTCGAATCAGTCGGCTTTTAATCATTACAACGTCAATATGGTTAAATTCTTATCTAAAGCTGACTTGCGAGGCGCAATTTAGTTTCAATAAATCCATAGATCTGAATGCTTAGAAACTCTCATGCGCAACACAAAAGAACTAATGAACTAGAAAATAAAGCAACACTAACGTACGGAAGAAATAACATTTAATAACTGTAGCAAAATGGTCGTGCGAGACTGTTGAATCTTTACTGCGTTAAAATGTATACGTTCCTTATATTTCAACATGGAAATTTTGTTTTAATTCAGAAGCAATCTGACTAGTGGTTGTAAGAAGTTGATTTAATTGGGTATAAAACGATTACGCATTGGAAACTTACAATGTGGTCCTAGTTTACGAGGCGTTGTAATAACGATGTAGACAACTGCTTTTTCATGTGTTTGTTCAATGTTGGAAGTCCACGTGTGGGTTGAACTTGTTTGTTAAATGGTGTAAACAGTCATGCCCTGAGGTCAAGGTGGTAAGTGATTTCCATTTGTTGAGGCAATCATCTGTTTGACGTTTAACGTCATGTATAAATATAAGCTTGGTAGTTTGAACCCATGGAAACTAACATCTTTGTGATAATATTTAATTATGAATTTAAATTTTCAATGTTGCTTCATATCAAAATTATGCTTTATAAAATTGTTCATGTAACAAAAGCTTTATGAATTTGTATTACGAATAATATAATCATGTACTTGCTTATACACGATACGAAGTTCAATTTTACTAATTTGAAAGATGCTTATTACAAAATTATTTTGTATGTATGTGAGTCATTTAGTCAGTACTAAAAAGATGACAAAAAATCTCATAATTATGTTAATGACATTTATAGTGCTTATTTGCTTTAGAGGCATTTTTATTTAATTGTCCAAGATTAACAATATACATATAAAAATTAATTGAATATTCAGAAACGTATAATAATTATCTGTCAGAATAAATCAGAAATAATTTTCAGTTAATATATGTGTTCATACTTAACAGTCTTAATTTCTTTCTATATTTAAACAAGGTTAATTACATTCATGGAAGCACTTAAGCAATAGTATTTATTTTGTCCATACTTATCACTGGATGCTATGAATTACATATAATCCAGATGTGTATAAATTTAGTAAGTAGAATGTCCATACACAATTACACAAAAGACAGAAATCATAGATGTACAAAACCTGTCTGATTTATTGATTTTATTTTGAGGCGCAAATTGCTGTCTCTACTATTATTTTATGTATTTTATTTTATTTCAGGATAAACGTAGTACCATCTAAAAATACAAAATCTTGTATTTTTATAATAGAATATACTCGTTGAGGTTCATGTATTTTTCTTAGCGATATTTCTTGTTTCTACATACTATCTAAGTACTGTGGCGCCCTACCCATCCGTATTTAATTAACGACCCCCTTGATAGTCTCTCTAAACCGCTGAAGATAGAGTTCAGAACTAGTGCGGAAGTCTTCAAAAGTCAATTGTGTTAATACGGATAAAACAACATCTTCTGCACGACTTTTGTAAGAAAAAATAAACATCTTTTTAGAAAGTTTCACTAACGCCCATTGCGTGAGGCTGTAATGTTTTAATACAAAGCCATAAAATGGAAAATTATTCGCACATGCAAAAAAATTTGTTACGTTCATTTACGTCTGATGAATTAAAAACCAAATCGATTCCGTTTCTACTCTTCCAAACGTCGATAACATCCTATATATTTTACCTTTTTATAATAAATACGCTCGCAAATAATTTTCAATTTCAATCTATCTACTCTAAAACGACGAGTTTACGCTATAAATTCTATAGTTAGCACCTTGTTTTGAGTATCCATTAACTGGCTACACATTACTATAGCGTAAAATTAATCCTTATACTGCTACGACCGAAAGTATGTTACATGCCAACTGGCATGCATCACGTTAGATTTAATTTGTAAATAAATTCTCGCGTATATTTTTAATAAATACGTCAGTTTCCGTCGTCCCTGACAGTCGCGTCTGCGCAAAAGGAATGCGGAGTGCGCTCGTGGTGTTAGAAGACGCCATTAAGTTACGAGCCCTCGACGAAGCAACAACTATCTTCAGTAGTGGTGTCTTTTCTTTTAGGTATAGGTATGTAGGTTCCTTTTTATCTTGCCTTGTGTCGTCCCTTTACCTGGTGTTCCTTCCGACCCCTACGAGCGAAATAAAAAGAAGAACGGATGCAATTTGATTCAACATGGTGAACCGAACCCATCCCGCAAAACCATCGTGGGACTCTGAGACGAATTCATGAGATGCCGCCATGTAAGTAATCTGTTTTGTTTTATATTGTGCTTGCAAATGGACTTAAAAAGCGGTTGCATCACTTTTAAAACGTGTTCCGTATAAGTTACAATTGGCGGGAATTATATCGCGAGTATAACAATTGCGCAGTATAACAATTGCCCGAGTCTAACAGGACTCGTTGAAATAGTGTATTGTATTATTTGATAAAGCTTGGGTCGAGTTTTCTAATCTTCTTTTTGGTACGTTGATAACGCGAGGATTGAAGCTCAAATTCTTGTTATTTAAAACCATTTTTCAATTTGATTCTGCAGTTCGTCCTCATATGCATTTTTCTAAACTACTCGTTCTATTACTCCAACAGCGATGCACGTTTTTTCTTTATAAGAAGTGTAGATTTTGGGTGTATCGGTAAGTGCTCCTGTGTTATTAATACTAGTAGGATTCTATAGCTCTTAGCTGGAGGCCAAATTATTTTACGTAGGCCGATTATTCTTCTTATGTAGAATCAACTGCGCAGGCATGTGTTCCGCTGTTGCAGTGAGTGTCGCTTCGCTCTACATCTGTCGACCGTGGTGACCCTACATCTGGACACCAGCACACTGACGCTTCGCTGATTCGACTCTGTGGATGCAATGGGTATATTGCAAACGGTCGGATAAACCGTAGCTTATATTAACGAGAAAGGCTAGATGAGCGGTTATTTAACTCAAGTAAGAATCCACGTGGATTAAAATAACCGATAGTAAAGAATATCGATTTGCACCACTAAGACCAGGTTAGAAAGTGACGGATAAAACGCGCAAGGCAGAGATACGAATAATAAAAGGCGGGATTTGAGCAACGTCACGAGGTTTACGATTGGTGAAAATAAGATGCAGATATGAGAGGTGGGAACAACAATTTCTAGATAAAATTAATTAGTTATTCGCAGACGCGTGGCGAGACGTGTGAAAATTTCTTAGATTAAACTGGCACGAGTGCAAAATTTTAGTAGAATCGCTGCGCCGGACTGTCGAAAAGGGAACATAGAATGCGAAATTCTAAAAATTGTCCGTTGAGGGACAAAACCGACGTGCAAGCGCGCTATTATATAAACCCGTGTTTATAGGAGTTTCGCTCTCTTAGATTTTCGATTTTTATTCAATACTTTAAACAGTTTTGCTCTATTTTTTTGCTGTTATACCATACTTCAAGCAGAATACGTGCTACGATACAAGTTATTATGCTTTAGTGCACTTACAGAAGATAGATAAGGTAATAAAGTCTAGTTATATTTGCGGGTATTACTGTACCAATTATCCCAATTAGTAGCGATAAATAAATACATTGAAGTATGCAGTTTTTAGTATAGCGTGAACGAATTATAAATTTCTTTGCTATTTTGTTCGGGAGTAAGTAATCAAATGTTATTAGTAAACGTGATTGGATCTACAAACAAGATTTAGATATACATAGATGCGTTCCTGAGAAGCCCTGAAACTTTTTAAACGAATGGTGTTGTAGAAAAATTTTAAAACGCGACCAGGAATCCTAGGACGTAAACATAACCCAGCTGGAATGGTGGGGTTAGCAAGGACGATGTACAATGGAGCCCCGAGTGCATTAACCTTCAGGTAAATTATGCATTTTGTTCGATCTTAGATGTTTTGGTGTGTGTTGAATATCTTTATAATTTGTTTGATAAAAAATGGACAGTAGTGAATTTGTATAAACAACAAATTTTGAATTTTAAGGTAAAAATTTTCTTGTTTAAGTAGAAAGGAGTATTTAGCAGTTTATGTTTTGATTATGATGAAAATTTGGGTCTGTCTTTGAGCTCAATTAGACTAACCTGTTTAATTAACGTAAAGGGGTGGAAGATGCTCCCTTTTATTCAGACTTAGGTCTGTCTGCACATATTGTAACTTAATTAGTATGCATCCTACTAGGACTTTATTTCTGGATGCAAATTAAAATGATAAATTTAAACTTGAAATTTTATGATACTGAAATTTATGCTGAAATTTAATTTTGAAATTTTAATGTATTATGAATATTGATGTAAATAGAGTTAACGTTGATGTTTGTGGTAGGAATGTGTTTTTTTTTTATGAATGAGGATGAAAGTTTTAACTAGGTGAGCAACCGAGGCGGAAAGAGTAAAGAGGCGATTATCAGAAGAGATTCAACAGGGCGAGAATCACAGCAAATCTTGGTGCCCAATTCAAGAGGCTCGAATATTTTTTTTTACTCTGGTGAGGCTTTTAGTAGGTTTCACAGCAATATATATATATATATATATATATTTATATATATATATATATATATATATATATATTCTTATGCTGCCCCCTCGCCTTTTTTATTTATTTAATTATTTAATTTTATATAATATGCAAATATTTACTTTATATTCCGTGCTTTATCTACGTTTGGTTGGTTTATAAAACAAAACTGTATTAATATGCCTCGACTATTTGAAAACTCGTTCTTCCCAGGGTGTCCACCTACTTATCGTGGGTTCAGTGGTAAGTAGATGTGCAATGCACCAACCAAACTGCACTACCTTTTATTTTTGTACCTGTAATCTTACTTGTATATGCCAAATTTTATATACAGATCCACGTAGCCTTGTGCCAAATTAATTAATATTACCAATTTATGACTTTGACGTTCAAAACACACAGTACTCACCTATTTTACACTTCGTCGTCGGCCGCTTTGAAAACTGGCTCAAAAATCTCACTCGCCGCATGCGTCTTTACAATGCGTGGCACTATCACTATGAAAGATCTTCTGTCCAGATTCCAGGTTTCTTTAAATTAATTTTGCTATCCCCAAATCTAAAATAAATATGACCAAATTTAGAATTTTGACTACCTTTTAATGTAACTTCCCCTGCGCTAATTTTCCTGATGTTGAATCTTCTTTACTCGTATTAATCCTCCTGCTACTCCAATGCTTTCCTTTTCTGAATCCGCTCTTTCCAAATCACTGCTCTCTTTTTCCTTTATCTGCCCTTTCTAAATCACTGCTTCCTTCTAATTACCATTCAATACCATTCTATCCATAATACCATATGCAAATCTATTCCATTAATATCGCCTTCAATCTCGTAAATCCTATCCAATACCTTTCTGCCTTTAACAATCTCGTTCCAATATCCAACTATTTATTCCGCCTTTTCAATCTCACTAATCCACTCTTATCACTTTATTACTTCGTCGTTACTATCATTTAATTATTTCTCTCGTTTATCAGTACTCTTCTGTATATCAATTAAACTCGTAAACTTTTCCAAAACATTTATTAACTCTTTATATTCAAAATATAGCGCAGTTTACAAAATACGTCTTACTACCCAAAATATTTATAAATCGACTCCTTTTGTTTATCTTTTCCTAGGTGATTATTAGAATTAAAATA
The DNA here is from genome assembly GCA_036346225.1 of Platerodrilus igneus. Lineage (NCBI taxonomy): Eukaryota > Metazoa > Arthropoda > Insecta > Coleoptera > Lycidae > Platerodrilus > Platerodrilus igneus. Next base: position 7,782,756 of record JARFIW010000244.1, read on the forward strand.
TGCCTACTCTTCTATACATTTTATACAAATTCCATCCAATAAAATCGTCCCAACAAGTCTGTGTCACTAATACCTCATAATCTTTCTTTTACACTTTACTATTTCATATATAAATGTTCAATCATTGGTTCCTAATATCGCACAACCATTCAATCATATTTGACAATGTTTTACACTTATAATTTTGATATTACAGGTATGTCCAAAGGTTGATTCTAATAAAATAAGTGCCGAAATGTTTCACATATAAACCTGGATCTGTATGGTGAATAGTGTAATTTCTACAGACGCATCCGGTTTCTCGATTAGCAAACCTTTTTCTCTTACTAACACTTCAATATATATATATATATATATATATATATATATATATATATATATATATATATATATATTGAAGTGTTAGTAAGAGAAAAAGGTTATAAAGGTTATTTTGTTGAAGGTAGTGTATGCCAAAGAAAGCCAAATATCAGATCCCGTAACTGAAAATTTATGTTTGCCGTACTTTACAAATGTTAAAGTATTTGAAATATTAGTCAAAGTATAAGTGCCAAGACGTAAAAACAATGACTTGATGACGTGATAAAGCACAGTATTCAAGGATTTACACTGAGTTGTATATTAATGAGCCATAGAATGTACATTTGCTAATCGAGAAACCGGATGCGTCTGTAGAAATTACACTATTCACCATACAGATCCAGGTTTATATGTGAAACATTTCGGCACTTATTTTATTAGAATCAACCTTTGGACATACCTGTAATATCAAAATTATAAGTGTAAAACATTGTCAAATATGATTGAATGGTTGTGCGATATTAGGAACCAATGATTGAACATTTATATATGAAATAGTAAAGTGTAAAAGAAAGATTATGAGGTATTAGTGACACAGACTTGTTGGGACGATTTTATTGGATGGAATTTGTATAAAATGTATAGAAGAGTAGGCATATTTTAATTCTAATAATCACCTAGGAAAAGATAAACAAAAAGGAGTCGATTTATAAATATTTTGGGTAGTAAGACGTATTTTTGTAAACTGCGCTATATTTTGAATATAAAGAGTTAATAAATGTTTTGGAAAAGTTTACGAGTTTAATTGATATACAGAAGAGTACTGATAAACGAGAGAAATAATTAAATGATAGTAACGACGAAGTAATAAAGTGATAAGAGTGGATTAGTGAGATTGAAAAAGGCGGAATAAATAGTTGGATATTGGAACGAGATTGTTAAAGGCAGAAAGGTATTGGATAGGATTTACGAGATTGAAGGCGATATTAATGGAATAGATTTGCATATGGTATTATGGATAGAATGGTATTGAATGGTAATTAGAAGGAAGCAGTGATTTAGAAAGGGCAGATAAAGGAAAAAGAGAGCAGTGATTTGGAAAGAGCGGATTCAGAAAAGGAAAGCATTGGAGTAGCAGGAGGATTAATACGAGTAAAGAAGATTCAACATCAGGAAAATTAGCGCAGGGGAAGTTACATTAAAAGGTAGTCAAAATTCTAAATTTGGTCATATTTATTTTAGATTTGGGGATAGCAAAATTAATTTAAAGAAACCTGGAATCTGGACAGCAGATCTTTCATAGTGATAGTGCCACGCATTGTAAAGACGCATGCGGCGAGTGAGATTTTTGAGCCAGTTTTCAAAGCGGCCGACGACGAAGTGTAAAATAGGTGAGTACTGTGTGTTTTGAACGTCAAAGTCATAAATTGGTAATATTAATTAATTTGGCACAAGGCTACGTGGATCTGTATATAAAAATTTGGCATATACAAGTAAGATTACAGGTACAAAAATAAAAGGTAGTGCAGTTTGGTTGGTGCATTGCACATCTACTTACCACTGAACCCACGATAAGTAGGTGGACACCCTGGGAAGAACGAGTTTTCAAATAGTCGAGGCATATTAATACAGTTTTGTTTTATAAACCAACCAAACGTAGATAAAGCACGGAATATAAAGTAAATATTTGCATATTATATAAAATTAAATAATTAAATAAATAAAAAAGGCGAGGGGGCAGCATAAGAATATATATATATATATATATATATATATATATAAATATATATTGCTGTAATATCCCCTTAGTGGGTCGACCTATTAATTCTGTAATATCACGTGTCCTTACGTTGAGCGACCTATTTATTTTAATTGCTATAATACTAAATTAAATTATTGAACCACCATTTTAATCTTTCCTACAGCTTGTGATTATTTCCTCCTCCAGCTGTTTCTTAACGTTGCTATCAACTGGAGTTTATCATAAACAACTTTATCAACCAATGACAAAATTCAACAAGTTACCGCCTTTGCGGGTTATCTCTGCCCTACTTAATTTGTGGCTCCTCCTCTGTACTATTTCAATCTTATGACCTCGGCTAGCATATATTTGTAATTATAAAAATTCAGTAAGTTTGGATCCCATTTAATGAAACTAATGCTTTATGTACAGCTTTGACGTTATTTACAATACATTTTCAAATTAATTCACCTTTATAAATTTCATTTATCAACAACCATTTAATTTGTACTAAAACCCAAAGTCACCAAAGAAAACTCATTATCTTTACCAACAAATGTAGAATATTCTAAATCCGTTTTCTTATTATTATTTCAATACGTATTCAACCCTTTGTTGACTTGTTTACAAGCATATAATATTTAGCCAATTTGATATTAAAAATAAAATAAAATTCTTGTAGAAAAACAGATGCCTTATAACTAACAATCTGACCTGGTTTTATCTTTTACGACGACGCTTCCATTGAAATTAATCTTCCCAATTTTTGATTCCATTCAACTTATCACCATTATGGACCAACACCATTAAATTATAATTTTATACTTTAATCATTCTTGCCATAGACTTCAAATTGTAATTCGTTCACCCTATACTTCAAGATTATGTTCTTCTTTTCGCCTCGACATTTAAATTGTTTTATTGTAATCTTTCTTAACATCAAGCATTCTGGCCTATTTTCCCTCAGACCTCGAAGCCCTATTATTTTTATGTCTTAGTTTACGATTAATTCATAAAAATAATCCTACTTACGTTTTAAACGGTAATTTTCATATACACACTCATTTATTTCACTTTGTATCACTTGTTACGTATTATTCAGTATTACTGGCAATGCACTTGGGCCTTCATTGAGTTCAAAACTGACTTTCTTATCGCGGTGCTTGCTAATATAATTTCGAATCCCACTGCATCCGTGGTGTGGTCTAGAACCTGTCGTTTGCTTCGGACCAATCAAATAATTTCATTTCGAATATTTTCTGATGTAATGCTCTGCGTTCGTTCATAATGCCCACCTGCCTGCAGGTGTCTTCACTATCAACATGCTGTATTTTGATAGAATAGTCGCCTTTCCATAAACAACTGATGCAATTTTACTTTAAACTTTCATTGTTTACATGCGATTCACGCAATTTTTGATCATTTCTCTTATCAAAATGGTTAGATCTTTATACGCATTATATTAGCTACATGAAACTCTATTTTCACATCCGTATTACTTAATCGTCTGAGACTCTTTTCTTAATGCGTGTCTAATTATACTTTATCATTCGCTTTACTTATATAACTGAACACTATCTACAGGGTATTTAATCTTTACCATCCGTTTAATACTCGTATTTCTCATTCCTACGCCAACTATGCGTCTTCCTATGTCTTTCCTGCGTCGCCCAAAACTATTTCTACTTTGTACACAGGGTGTTTCCTACTTACTATCTACTTCTATTTCTTACTTATTTCCTAAAATAACTACAATTTTCTGCTGCCTATTCTAATTACTCATTCTCTAATGACCTCCACTATGTCGTGCACCCTTAAACAAACCCTTATCACAGCAATATATATATATATATATATATATATATTGCTGTGAAACCTACTAAAAGCCTCACCAGAGTAAAAAAAAATATTCGAGCCTCTTGAATTGGGCACCAAGATTTGCTGTGATTCTCGCCCTGTTGAATCTCTTCTGATAATCGCCTCTTTACTCTTTCCGCCTCGGTTGCTCACCTAGTTAAAACTTTCATCCTCATTCATAAAAAAAAAACACATTCCTACCACAAACATCAACGTTAACTCTATTTACATCAATATTCATAATACATTAAAATTTCAAAATTAAATTTCAGCATAAATTTCAGTATCATAAAATTTCAAGTTTAAATTTATCATTTTAATTTGCATCCAGAAATAAAGTCCTAGTAGGATGCATACTAATTAAGTTACAATATGTGCAGACAGACCTAAGTCTGAATAAAAGGGAGCATCTTCCACCCTTTACGTTAATTAAACAGGTTAGTCTAATTGAGCTCAAAGACAGACCCAAATTTTCATCATAATCAAAACATAAACTGCTAAATACTCCTTTCTACTTAAACAAGAAAATTTTTACCTTAAAATTCAAAATTTGTTGTTTATACAAATTCACTACTGTCCATTTTTTATCAAACAAATTATAAAGATATTCAACACACACCAAAACATCTAAGATCGAACAAAATGCATAATTTACCTGAAGGTTAATGCACTCGGGGCTCCATTGTACATCGTCCTTGCTAACCCCACCATTCCAGCTGGGTTATGTTTACGTCCTAGGATTCCTGGTCGCGTTTTAAAATTTTTCTACAACACCATTCGTTTAAAAAGTTTCAGGGCTTCTCAGGAACGCATCTATGTATATCTAAATCTTGTTTGTAGATCCAATCACGTTTACTAATAACATTTGATTACTTACTCCCGAACAAAATAGCAAAGAAATTTATAATTCGTTCACGCTATACTAAAAACTGCATACTTCAATGTATTTATTTATCGCTACTAATTGGGATAATTGGTACAGTAATACCCGCAAATATAACTAGACTTTATTACCTTATCTATCTTCTGTAAGTGCACTAAAGCATAATAACTTGTATCGTAGCACGTATTCTGCTTGAAGTATGGTATAACAGCAAAAATAGAGCAAAACTGTTTAAAGTATTGAATAAAAATCGAAAATCTAAGAGAGCGAAACTCCTATAAACACGGGTTTATATAATAGCGCGCTTGCACGTCGGTTTTGTCCCTCAACGGACAATTTTAGAATTTCGCATTCTATGTTCCCTTTTCGACAGTCCGGCGCAGCGATTCTACTAAAATTTTGCACTCGTGCCAGTTTAATCTAAGAAATTTTCACACGTCTCGCCACGCGTCTGCGAATAACTAATTAATTTTATCTAGAAATTGTTGTTCCCACCTCTCATATCTGCATCTTATTTTCACCAATCGTAAACCTCGTGACGTTGCTCAAATCCCGCCTTTTATTATTCGTATCTCTGCCTTGCGCGTTTTATCCGTCACTTTCTAACCTGGTCTTAGTGGTGCAAATCGATATTCTTTACTATCGGTTATTTCAATCCACGTGGATTCTTACTTGAGTTAAATAACCGCTCATCTAGCCTTTCTCGTTAATATAAGCTACGGTTTATCCGACCGTTTGCAATATACGCAGAATTTTCATGTTTATCCAAACAAATTAAACAGAACGTGACATTTAAAATACGCAGGTGTTCAATCGTAATACTTCTACGATTTGGATATACCACGTATTTTAACCTTCTTGATATATTTGTATGCTAGTAACGCTTCTCATATTTGGTATTATTGGGTTTTTAAAAGCTTTTATGTATATTATACCTTAATAATCGTTCAATTAACTCCAATTAAAATAATAATGAATGGCATTGACTTCTACCCTTTAATTTTTAGCGAATACTAATTAAATATTAATTATTATTTGTACACTTTGTTTAATACTCGTTACTTAAAAATTGAATTAATTAATATAAATTTTGCACGTAATTTCTATTTGTTTTAGTACTTGGAAGAATTAAATTACATACAAGTTGAGCATTTTAATTCTGCTTCTTTTTATAGAAAGCGTCTAGTGAATAATTTAAATCCCTTATTTTTAATGAAACGAATAAATTTTTATGGTCCACGGTTTTAATAACGCGTATTATCTAATAAAATTCTATACAAACCCTACATTCTAATTGAATGATTTAAATCTTCACAGTAGGCCTTTAATTACACGTACTTTTTCCCAAAGCTTCCTTATACACGGTGATTAAAATTATTTGATGTCGTTAATTAATTTTCTACCCTGGTCTAAATTTGAGTTATATATATATATATATATATATATATATATATATAAAAGGAGCACATGCAAGTGTTAAATATAAAACTGAAAAATTTATTGACAAGCGATGCAAAATATACCACAAGAGCATCCTGTGAATGCATTTCGCTCATATTTGAGCCGATCAAGATATAATCGAAATCAGGAAAGAAGTTGTCTGCGTCATCGTCTGTATTCGTATGAATTAAGTTGAAAATTTTAATACCCAATAAATATTCCGATTCGGAAGTTTCCGTCAAGCTTCGCGCATATGCAAACCGTATTAAAGCATGGTTGCCAATAATAGTTTATTTTCATAGAGGTAGTTGCTTTAACTATTTTTAAATTGGCGTCCTTTTGTTTTACGAGTATAATGAATTCAGTTAAAATAAAACTCATTTTCATAAATTGAGCTACAGATATTGATCTGAATAGAAACGCACAATAACTGTAATACCAATGGCGTACCTAGGGGGCGGTGGGTGCGGTCCGCACCGGGCGGAACTTACCTTGGGGCGGCATTTTTTATATTTACTTATAGTTGTAAAAAGCAACTTATTCATTTTATATTTATTTTCTTTCTTGAATAATAAATGATTATTATAAGTTTAATATTTGATTTATATAAATTATGATTAACTATATGATTTCGAAATATTATTCCTCGGTGTATATAAATGCATTTTAGTGTAAATTTTGAATTCTAATTCAAGAACAAGATAATAATTTTATTTTATTGTATTCATTAAAATTCGTTGAATTCGTAAAAGGATCTTTACGATTTTGTTCGGCAATTTTTCCGAACTAAAATTTTTTGATATCAGTTTATAAATGTCATTTCTTTTGAAAAGTTTATATGATTACTTTGAAGTGATATATCAATATTTTTTTAAATCATAGATTTTTCTTTTGAAAAGCAGGGCCGGCGGAAGGCGGTCTGCTAGGTCTGCAAAGCATTAGGGCGCCGGCATAAGAACTATCTTTTTCAAACAACAAAATCTAAACGAGACAAAACAAAAATACTGACGAAGTTACAATTTCAGGAATCGCAAATAGATAAATATACTCAGTCCGTTTTGAAGAATTGTATTTCGAATTTTAAGCTTACTGGCCTATGTAAACAACGACATGTGGTTACAATATTAATTTATTAACACTGCGAAGAGTGATTGTAAAGACAATAATATACACAATCTTTATAGAACTGACACAACACACGAGTACATCTCGTATCCCCGATTATTACATAAATTTTTAATTAAATAAATACAAAAGCGCGGTCACAACACGGATCGAGTGGAAGCCAAGTTGGACTTGCTCTTTCGTTGCACGCCGAAACACTACTGTCCACTTCGCGCCTTCACCACTTAAACGGCACTCCGATGGTACCCGAATGCCTATGGCGGAAGAATTTAAATTGCTTTGGGGTGCACGACTGCACGCACTGTTGAAATGTAAACTGTCCGTTACAGAATGATAAATTGCTTATAAACCATTTTGTTCATTCGCGATTCAATCTTTTAACAGTGAATAGTGAAACAAATTATTAGGGTGCCAGTGCATTTGGAGAGTTTATTATAGGTAAGTATTACGTATTATAGATATAGATGTTATTCTAAATGCTATTCAGAGTAGTAAAATGACTTTGCCGTTTTCTATACATAATATACTATTTATTTCGACAAGTTATATTTTTATTATATATCCCTAAGATCCCTAGAATCCCTTGTACATTGAAGAGGCAATGAATACTATCAAATGTAGAAAGACCTTTGGAATTATCATGCAGGGACAAAAAATTGATATGCTTAGATTTGCAGATGATATAGCGGTATTAGCGTCTAGCAAGGAAGAGTTAGAAGCTGCTCTTAATGAAATGGAAACGGTTCTAACAAAGAGATACGGTATGAAAATTAACAAAACTAAAACTAAAGTTCTAGTATGCAAAGGTGGGGAAAATAAATCAACAACAAAAATACAAGTATGTAACACGAACTTACAAGAGGTTAAGGATTTCTGCTACCTAGGAAGCCAAATAACGCAAGATGGGAAAAGCACAAAAGATATAAAACAAAGATTAGCACAAGGTCGTGCTACATTTAACAAGAAAAAGCAACTACTGTGCTCAAAGACCACAAACATAGAAACAAGGAAAAGATTGCTTAAAACATATGTGTGGAGCACAGCACTGTACGGCTGGGAAGCCTGGACAGTAGGAGAAGCGGACAAGAAAAAGGTAAAAGCCTTTGAAATGTGGTGTTACAGACGTATGATGAAGATATCATGGACAGACAAAGTTAAGAACGAAGAGGTACTAAAAATGGTAGGGGAAGAAAGAAATATGTGGAAAACAGTAAAAAATAGGAGAGATAGGATGATAGGCCACATACTACGGCATGAGGGAATAGAGCGGAATATATTAGAGGCAGAGATAGGAAAAAAGAGAAGAAGAGGCAGACCTAGGTTAGACTACTGCACACAGATAGTAAAAGATGTAGGCTGCAGGAATTTCAGGGAGATGTGTAGGCTAGCCCAGAATAGAAATCAATGGAGGTACGCATCCAACCAATCCCAAGATGGATAAACTAATAACGAGAAAATAACTGTGCTTAAACACGATGATTATTATAAGTAACTACAAGAATTGGCTGGGCAATATTCTCGAATATTGTTAAGTGTGTGAAAGGATTTACTGGAAAACCATTATTCCGGCAAATGTCTAAGTGTTGGGGGATCTTGGTAGCCACAGGTTGCTTAACCCCCTTCACTGAATCTCGGTGAAATAGGGCATAAAATTAGAAAACAATAGAAGGGGAACGAGCTGTATACACATGCTGTGTGAGAATTTCAGGGAACTATGTAGGCTAGCTCAGAATATAAATAAGTGCAGGTACGTGTCCAACCAGTTTTGAGACGGAAAACCTAATGACGAAAAAATAAGCGCAGATAAATCTGATGATTAGTATAAACAAGTAGTTGTTGGTTGCGAAATACCTGCAACTAATGTTGACTGCGAAAAGATATATTGGAAAATATATTAAATCGGTAAATGGTTAAGTGTTGGGGGAACTTGGCAGCTACAGGCTGCTTACCTCCCTTCACAACCACTGAAGGTCGGAGAAATAGGGTATATAATTGTAAAACAATAGAAGGTGACCGAACGGCATCTAACAAGAAAGAACAGCGCCTATGAGGAAAGACAACAAACATAGAACAAGAAGAAAATTGTTGGAAGCATAGGTGTGGAGCACAGCACAGTATGCCTATGAAATACGAGCAGTCTGAAACGCAGACAGAAAAACGGTAGCAGCCTTTTGAAATGCTGTGCTTCAGATGTATGAGAACGATAGCATGGACAGACAAAGATAATAACAAATAGGTTATAGAAATAGTAGGGGAACAAGGATATTTGGGGAAAAATAAGAGAAATAGAAGGGCAGAATACGTTCTAAGGGATTTTTGGGGAATAATATGGGATATATTACAAGCAGAGATAGGAAAAAAGAGGTAGATGTTGACCTAGATCAGATAGTGATAGATGCAGACTGTGCAAATTTCTGGGAAATCTTTAGGTTAGGTCAGAATAGGAAACAATGAGGGTACGCGTCTAACCAGTTCCAGGACTGAAGACCTAATGATGATGAGGATGAAACGAGTAAACGAAAGTGGTGCGTCATTTAGAAAGAAAAAGAAGAGAAGGGAGGAAATACAGACTAAAAATACTGGAGCACTACTCAAATATATCTCCCATAAGTCAACTTCTAGTTCTTTTAGTATTGTTGCCTCAAATACGGGCGAAGAAGCAGCCCTCGAAGGCGAAAAAACATTTTCCAATGTTGTTCAAGAGGAAAGACCTGCTTCACACACTGGCGAAGAAGTAGAGAGTTCATCAAGTTGTGATGAAGAATCTGCTGCACAAAGTATTCCGTCTTTTTCTATGAAAGATATTGGATTATGGCCTAACAAAATTGACGACAATATAAGAGTATTTCTGGTACGTCAAGGTCCCTTTGCAATTCAATATTTGGACGCCGACTTCAGCGAAGGAGTAAAACGCCCTAATAATACAATCAAAGCCAAAGGTGAAACAAGAAAACTGAGTCAGGACTGGTGTTTTCAAATTTTGCCTAATGGCGAAAAGCTCTTAAGATCGTGGATGGTATATTCACCATCGAAAAAAAGTATTTATTGTTTCTGCTGCAAACTGTTTGATAATCTTTGTCAAGCAGGTTTTAATACGGAAAATGGTTTTAACAAATGGTGGAAACTTAATCCCAAAATTAGTCAACATGAGGTGAGTCCACTGTGTAACACCCAAGAACCTTTTTAAATTAATTTAAATTTCAAATAATATTTTCAGCCAATCACAAATAGTTTTATCTAAAATATAACCTATCAATAACCATGAATCAATACAGTTATCCAATCCTAAATCGACTTTGGGGTGACAATTTACACTTTAAATTAACATAACCTATCAACTGAGATCTAACATCGCGTGAAATGTAGGAGATTTTAAATTAGGCGCCAAAGGGAAATACTCATTTGTTCTAGAAAATTCCAAAACCGAAAACACGAAATAAAATGTTATTTTTCGTGATATCTATAAAAATATTAACAGGAAATAGTTCAGAATATGGCAGAATAACTTAAAGTTAATTATAGGACAGGTTCAATTAGCAATTGCAATAATAAAAATGGATTTAAACATTAACCTGAAAACAAGTGTAGGAATGATATATAATGGTGCAATATGGAAGATTTGTAATTGGCCAGAACAAACACGTGATAAAATGTATATAAATAGTGGAATGAAGAAATCAATATATATGCAACCCACAAAGACAATACACAAAGGCAAAAGATATACTAAATAAAATAAAAGTAATTCACTCATAGTTGGGGCCAGTTATGCTGCAATGGCGCGTAACTATCGTGGTTAGTTGACCGCATAAAATTAAAGTGAAGTATAAGTAAGAAATATAAGAAGTGAATACGGGTATTAAGGGACAATTAGTGGAGTTAAATAATGAATAAAGAACAATATAATTAGACGACGACAGGTTTAAGTTGTAGAGCGGGTAATGGTTAGAGACGCCGGCTTGTTAACGGCATAGAATATGATAACTCAACATACTTTTATGGCTTAATTTTGATTGTTTGATGGACGTTTGTATTTTGGAAGTTCGACTCCCAAACTGTGAGTTGGTATAGAAGTAGCGAGATATCCAGAGTGCCAAGCCCTAAAGTTACCAATAACCGTATTAACAGTTTCAAACCTGGTGAGAATAAATTACCTTAGAGGCCTGGTTTAGGATGAAGCAATAATGGGTATTACATACCCAACACAGGTATTGAGTGAACCCTTGTATAAATGTTTCGGGAAAACGGGCGTGTATATGCATGCATACACGTGGTGTTGTAAGTATAAACGTTAATAAAAATATATATATATATATATATATTACTCAAATTTAGACCAGGGTAGAAAATTAATTAATTACATCAAATAATTTTAATCACCGTGTATAAGGAATTTAATTAGATAATACGCGTTATTAAAACGTGGAGCATACAAATTTATTCGTTTCATTAAGAATAAGGGATTTAAATTATTCACTAGACGTTTTCTATAACAAGAAGCAGAATTAAAATGCTCAACTTGTATGTAATTTAATTATTCCAAGTAAAGAAACAAATAGAAATCACGTGCAAAATTTATATTAATTAATTCAATTTTTAAGTAACGAGTATTAAACAAAATGTACAAATAATAATTAATATTTAATTAGGATTCGCTAAAAATTAAATGGTAGAAGTCAATGCCATTCATTATTATTTTAATTGGAGTTAATTAAACGATTACTAAGATATAATATGCATAAAAGCTTTTAAAAACCCAATAATATTCAAATCGTAGAAGTGTTATTTAAAGTATTACAATTGAACACCTGCATATTTTTAAATGTCAAATTCTAATAAATTCGAGCTGATAAACATGCAGATTCTGCGTATATTGCAAACGGTCGGATAAACCGTAGCTTATATTAACAGGAAGGTTAGTTGAGCGGTTATTTAACTCAAATAAGAATACACGTGGACTGAAATAACCGATAGGAAAGAGTATCGATTTGCACCACTAGGAACAAGTTAGAAAAAGACAGACAAAATGCGCAAGGCAGAGACACAGATAATAAAAGGCGTGATTTGAGCAGCGTCACGAGGGCTACGATTGGTTGTAATAAGATGCAGATATGAGAGGTGTAAACGTAACGATTTCTATACAAAATTAATTAGTTATTCTCGGACGTGTTTGCGAGCCGTGTGAAAATTTCTTAGATTTTCAACTGGCGAGTGTGCAAATTTAATAGAACCGCGTGCCGGACTGTCGAAAAGGGAACATAGTATGCGAAATTCTAAAAACTGGCCGTCGCGGGACAAACCGACGTGCAGGCGAGCTATTATATAAACCCGTGTTTATAGGAGTTTGGTTCTCTTAGATTTTCGATTTTGATTCAATACTTTAAACAGTTTGCTCTTATATTTTGTGATTATTGAATACTTTAAAACAGTTTGCTCTTTACGTGCTACGATACAAGTTATTATGCATTAGTGCACTTAGAAAAAAAGATACAAGGTAATAAAGTCTAGTTATATTTGCGAGTGTTACTGTACCAATTATCGAAATTAGTAACGATAAATGAATAAACAAAAGTAGGCAGTTTTGGGGTATAGCGTGAAAGAATTATGAATTTCTTTGCTATTTTTCGGGGGTGTTAATAATCAAATGACGAGATTTAGATATACATAGATGAGTTCCTGAGAAGCCCTGAAACAACTTTAGATGAATTGTGGTGTAGAAAATTTTAAAAGCGTTCAGAATCAGAAGCCGTAAACATAACCCAGTTGGAATGGTGTGATTAACAAAGGACGATGTACATTGGAGTCACGAGTGCAGTAACCTTCAGGTAAATTATACACTTTTGTTCGAACTTTGATGTTTTGGTGTGTTGGATATCTTTATAATTTATTTGATAAAAAATGGACAGTAGTGAATTTGTATGAACAACAACTTTTAATTTTAAGGTAACATTTTCTTGTTTAAGTAGAAAGGAGTATTTAGCAGTTTATGTTCTTGATTATGATAAAAATTTGGGTCTGTCTTTGAGCTCAATTAGACTAACCTGTTTGATTAACGTAAAGGGGTGGGAGATGCTCCCTTTGTACTCAGACTCAGGTCTGCAAATATTGTTAAATTAATTAGTAGGCATCCTACAAGGATTTTAATTCTGGATGCAAATTAAAATGATGACAAATTTAATCTTGAAATTTTATGATACTGAAATTTATGCTACAATTTAATTTTGAAATTTTAATGTATTATGAATATTGATGTAAATAGAGTTAACGTTGATGTTTGTGGTAGGAATATGTTTGTTTTTTTTTATGAATGAGGATGAAAGTTTTAACTAGGTGAGCAGCCGAGGCGGAAAAAGTAAAGAGGCGATTATCAGAAGAGATTCAACAGGGCGAGAATCACAGCAAATCTTGGTGCCAAATTCGAGAGGTTCGAATATCTTTTTTTACTTTGGTGAGGTTTTTTGTAGGTTTCACAGCATATTCTTGACGGCCCAAAGCTGGGGCTCGATTTGAAAACCTTAGTTCACGAATAATGGTGAGGTATTACAGCACATACATATATATATGATTTTATATGCCTATGTAGTTGCTAGATTAAGGTTGGAATTCTTGGACTTTATTAACGTTATTACCTTTTGTTATGAGTTTATAGAGAATATTAAGAGTTATTGGCTATGTTTTAGTTGGAAGCCAATCTGTTTAAATGTAAAATTTGCAATGTGTAGTAGAATGAAATTACCAGATTTAAAGGGGGTTTTAGTTAAATAAGGGATATTGATTTGATTGCATCCAAGTATGTCAATATAGTAAATGTATATAGTTATATCACCACATTAAAGGTTATTAAATTCATTACTCGATAATTTTGAGATCTATAATTTAAAGAGGTTTGTTGAAATACATTTAAGGTACAGATACTTTGTAAACTTTTGGGTAAGTTAACTCACCAGTATCGGTTTCAGAATTCTAGGCCTATCCACCCGGGACATGTCCATGTATTCTCCGCTGTAGAGTAGCCGAGGCGTTTGAAGAAAGTAGAATAAAGACTATTGGAATAGGTAAGTGGACCCTTATATTGCAATTTAGAACCATAAAAGTGATATAAAATTGGTATTCGATTATATATGTATTAGGTAACTCGGTCCTTGTTTCTTTGACTGATATAGATAGGTCAGAACAGGGGGTGAACTGTTACAACTGCACATTCGATCATATTCCAAATGGAAGGAATTAGAAATAAGACTTGGACGTGGCGCAACTATTGACAAACTACAACAACAGAATATTGATAAAGAAATAAAAAAATGGAAGGAAATTCTAACAAGAATACTTGATATAATTAGATTCTTAGCAAAACAAAATTTGGCGTTTCGAGGACATCGTGAAAGTGTTCAACAGGAAAGCATCGACTCAATGGAAAATAGAGGAAATTTTCTTGAGCTTGTTGACTTATTGGCTAAGTACGACCCAGTATTACGAGAACACGTAGTAAAAATTAAGATGGGTAATAAATATAGTATCTCTTATTTGTCGCCGATGATTCAGAACGAATTCATAGAGCTATTGGGAGGCGCAGTCAGAAAAACAATTATGGATCAAATAAAGCAGGCTAAATACTTTTGTATTATATTTGACAGCACTCCTGACATTTCACACAAAGATCAAACCAGTCAAATTATTAGATATGTAGTTATTGATGGTAGCGAAGTTAAAGTTGTAGAATCGTTTATTGACTTTGTAGGAACTAAAGGAAAAACTGCTGGTGAAATCACAGATATGATTTTAACGAAATTAGAAAATGACGGTTTAGATATAAAAAATTGCAGAGGACAGCCTGACGATAATGCTGCGGTCATGGCAGGAAAGCACAGCGGTGTTCAAACTCGTATTAAAGAAATAAATCCAAATGCAGAATTTGTAGCATGTACAAATCATTCTTTAAACCTGGCATGTTTACACGCAGCTTCTACAGCTATCAATTCCATCACATTTTTTTGAACTATCGAACAGTTGTTTTCGTTGTTTTCTTCTTCCACTCATAGATGGAATGTTTTACTTTCTGTCACTGGTCAAGGTGTTAAACGCAGTGTAGAAACTCGCTGGAGCGCTAGAGCTGCCGCGGTAACTATAGTAAAAAAATATTTTTTTTACATTTTAAGCGCTTTGGAAAAATTGACATCTGAAGAAGAAAATAGTAAAACGAGATCAGATGCTGGAGTATTACTCAATTCTATGCAATTTTTTTCTTTTCTATGTTACCTTCATTTATGGGAACCCGTCCTTTTGGAAATTAATGAGCTCAAAAATACCTGCAAATAAAAGGGTTAAATGTCCACCAATGCCATATAAAACTAAATTCTTTGCAAACACATTTCATGTAACAAAGAGATACGCTAGTACAAAACGCTGTTATAGCAGCCAAAATAATTTGTGAAGAGTTGGAGATATCGACTGAGCGTCGAGTTAGAAGGAGAAAAAATATGAGTGGGGAAAATTCGCGAGACGTGGGGCTATCCTTAGAAGAAGAAGTACGAAGAGAAATGTTTTCATCTATGGACAGAATTATAAAGGAAATAAAAGAACGCTTCGATCAGTTGCATGGCCTTGTAAGAAAATATTCGTGTATAATACCGTGTAACCTACTAAATGAAGAATTTGAATGTCAAATAAATGACTTGATTGACATTGATTAAGAACAGTTCCATATTGAAAGAAAAAGGATCCAGGTTTTTATGGCTGTACCTACACTAAAAGAAGAGGCAAAACATTGGAAAAACGGGGAGAAGAGCCCTCTTGATCTGCTAAAATTTATTCAGCAGTATAGGTTGGAAAATTCTGTTCCCAACATTGTAATTTTGTTAAGAATTTTTTTAACAATTTCAATCAGTGTCGCTAGTTGCGAAAGAAGCTTCTCAAAATTGAAGTTGATAAAAAATTATCTTCGTTCTACAATGAATCAATTAAGACTACAAAATCTTGCAATATTGTCAATAGAACAAGAAATTACAAATAATATAAATTTTGAGAGCATTATACACGATTTTTCTAGTATGAAAGCTAGAAGAGTAGATATTATATAAATATGTTTACGAGTGCATACAAATATGTCTAAAAAAATTTACTCTGTGTATTAATTAATATTGATTAAATAACTTAATAATTTATTTATGTGTATTAATTTATAAAAACCACTATTTGATTGACTTATAATAGAAAGGGCGGCAAACTGGAGATCGCTCCGGGCGGCAAAAGTTCTAGGTACGCCACTGTGTAATATAAACTATTTACGGCAGCTGTATTGAAATCTTTCTTCGTACAGTAACTTTGGCAACCTTGCTATACGAAAAAATTAACATTTTGTCTAGTTGACCATAATTTTACCGAAGGTTCGCCTGTTAAGTATAAAGTTCAAAACATACGGACACATACTCCTCTCTGTCGTTTTCCCAGATGAACGTGTTCACGTATGTCGCATTTAAAACACGTACAAATTGTATCACTGTCTTTATCATATACAGTGTGTCTACTTAAGTTGGCGGCATATGGAAAACTTTTTTATTTTTGGTTTTAGGAAAAAAGTTACTCTTTATAAAAAGTTCTGCTTGTTCTGAAACCTAAAATAAAACCTTCACATTTCAAAATTTATTAGTCATATACGAGGTTTATCAAGAAATATGAATTTGGCGCAAGAGTAAAGTACCTTTATTTTTGATAATTTCGAAAATTGTTATTATAAAATGTTGTTCAGAATCAAAAACCACGTTCAAATATGCAAAATATCCATCGATTATAAAAAATTTTATTTTTAACTTTTCTAAAATAAAAATGTATTTAAGCTTACGTGTTATTTCATTTAATCTAAGATGCACTGACAAGAACTGTCCATGAAATGTAATTTCTCAGCATTTCGAAAGACTTTCTTTACTAATAACAATAGTTTAATAATATGTAATGGTGTTAGTTAAACATACGGATCTTATTATTACGTCCCTCAATTAACTACCGCTTCAACATATCCGCCTTCTCTATAAATACAGGTAATCCTTCCATCTCGAAACTCTGTCATCACTCTTCTAATCATAGTCGGCGTTATACTCTGAACGGTTTCTTTAATGGTTCGTTCTAAATGGACTTCTGTGAATGGCCCTTGGAGGTACACCTCTTTCAAGTAGCCCCACAAAAAAAAGTCGAGTGGGATCAAAGCTGGAATGTGAGGTGGCCAACGAATTCTCAAAAACCGATGCACAACTCTTCCATTAAAACAATTTTCAAGATATTGTCTTACATCTAACCAGCTATGGCATGGGGCACCATCCTGCTGGAACCATATCTGTTGACGTTCAAGTAGGGGTAGATCATCAAGAAAATCATCTAGTTGTTTTTCTAGAAAGAGTAAATAACGGTCTGCATTAAAAGATTCTCGAAAAAAGAAAGTTAGTTAATTGAGGGACGGAATAATAAGATCCGTATGTGTAACAAAAACTATTACATTATTATTAAACTACTGTTATTATTAAAGAAAGTCTTTCGAAATACTGAGAAATTACATTTCATGGACAGTTCTTCTTGTCAGTGCATCTTAGATTAAATGAAATAACGCATAAGCTTAAATAAATTTTTATTTTAGAAAAGTTTAAAAAGAATTTTCTATAAGCGATAGATATTTTGCATATTTGAACGTGGTTTTTGATTCTGAACAACATTTCATAATAACATTTTTCGAAATTATCAAAAATAAAGGTACTTTACTTTTACGCCAAATTCATATTTATTTATAAACCTCGTATATGACTAATAAATTTAGCTATTTGAAGGTTTTATTTTAGGTTTCAGAACAAGCAGAACTTTTTATAAAGAGTGACTTTTTCTCCTAAAACTAAAAATAAAAAAGTTTTCCATATGCCGTCAACTTAAGTAGACACACTGTATATTAGTTAAGCTTTTAAATAATCTTAAACGTATGTTTTGAATTGAGTTAGGAATCTATGACGTAGGCACTTCTTTCGTGGTTTCTACTATAGAAGTAGCAAGACGTAATATTAATCCCAGACACCTTATGGGAAGTACAGAATCATTAAGCTCGCAGTTTATGCCTCAGTATTTATTTCTTCTGGCAAGGCTGATTTTGGTACAGTCGGCACGGGGAAATACCGCTCGAATGCAATGTCAGGTGAAATAACATAAAGAAAAAAACTGAGAGTTCGGTAATGACAACGTGGTAGGTACTTCAGATATTTTTTTATGAGAATATATTATCATTTCTATTATCAGCGCCGGCTTAAAGCACGAAGTTCTCGAATTAAGTACAAAATTCTATTAATATATTATTTGTTCTTGAATTTTCTGAATTTTACTGAGCACACGACAAATTTGAATATAAAACTTAATACACAAAATATTATAATACAATAATTTAGAGGTTAAGTTATTTAAAAAACTAACGATCTTTGAAAACCAAAGAAGAGTACTTACCCTTGTAAACGATTTCCATCCAGAGGAACATATCCAGTTGTTTCAGGCATTATTAATTATTTTTGCTTAATTTTAACACAGAAAATGCTAATCGGAACAAATATAGATAGAATTTGAGGAATAACGTGCCTGTCTCGAATGGGTTGCACTTTATCTTACGCTTATCAATCGTTATCAAACGAGTTATTTACGAAACACGTACCGTGATAGTGTTATATCGGACCCGATGTAAAATTACAAATTTCCTTATAATGAATAAAACCGGAATCTCATAAATCATGAACTTGTATCACAATATAATACAAATATGATACTAGCGCCACAGAATACGATTCAAGTCGCAGTTTTTGAGTGCGCATGTCTAGATCTTGGCGGTTTTTCCATTAAAATTAGACAGATGAAGCAGTAAATTGAATGTTGTTTATTTAGGATTTGAGATAAAACGGTTATTTCATAGCATACGATGTTTACTATAGCCTGTTTATTAAATGGAAAGAGCAAATTTAAAAACCCAATGTACTATGTAAAACATATGTAGAAAATGCCTGAAAGGTTGCCTATATATCAAAGTGTTGTAGTAGTAAATAAAATTGCCTAGGACGTAGGTATATGTTGCCAAGGTAATTGTCGAAAAGTTTTTGTAATTAATCGAGAACTGTCTGTCATTATGTAATTTTCGTTATTTATTAAAGCATATTAATAAAGCTAGGTTTCTTTTCACGGGGAATAACCACAACATGGTAGCAAAGCGTGGTTAATCCAATCTTAACGAAAATAACGAACAAAAAAAATCAAATTTAATTTTTGATTTTAAACGAACAATTTAACAATTTGTATATCATCATCATTAGGACTTCAATCCTGGAACTGGTTAGACGCATACCATCATTGTTTCCTATTCTGAACTAACCTACAGATTTCCCTGAAATTTGTACAGTCTGCATCTATAACTATCTGATCTAGGTATACATCTACCTCTTTTTTCCTATCTCTGCTTGTAATATATCCCATACTATTCTCCAAAAATGCCTTAGAACGTATTCTGCCCTTCTATTTCTCTTATCTTTTTCCCCAGATATTCTTGTTCCCTTAATATTGCTATAACCTATTTGTTAATATATTTGTCTGTCCGAGCTATGGTCCTCATACATCTGAAGCACAGCATTTCAAAAGGCTGCTACCGATTTTCTGTCTGCGTTTCAGACTGCCCGTATTTCATAGGCATACTGTGCTGTGCTCCACACATATGCTTTCAACAATTTTCTTCTTGTTTTATGTTTGTTGTCTTTCCTCATATGCGCTGTTCTTTCTTGTTAGATGCAGTTCGATCACCTTCTATTGTTTTACAATTATATACCCTATTTCTCCGACCTTCAGTGGTTGTGAAGGGAGGATCCCGACACGGCCGACTGCTTGAAAAATGGCAGGTGAGCATTTTTCACAAATACTACGCCCTCGTTCGGATGAGAGGTTAAATGGAGGTCCAGTGTGTGAGTGTTGTCACGCACGTTAAAGATCCCTACCTTGCCTGGAACGGCAAGGATTCGGCCAAATTCTAAATTTCCAGGCAACAAAAAACTCACCTCCTGGCCAATGTAGTACCTTCGGGTGGAGCATTGGAAATGTAAATGAACGATTGTGAAGGGAGGTAAGCAGCCTGTCGCTGCCAAGTTCCCCCAACACTTAACCATTTACCGATTTAATATATTTTCCAATATATCTTTTCCCACAGTCATCATTAGTTGCAGATATTTCGCAACCAACAACTAGTTGTTTATGCTAATCATCAGATTTATTTGCGCTTATTTTTTCGTCATTAGGTTTTCCGTCTCAAAACTGGTTGGACACGTATCTGCACTTATTTATATTCTGAGCTAGCCTACATAATTCCCTGAAATTCTCACACAGCATGTGCATACAGTTCGTTCCTCTTCTATTGTTTTCTAATTTTATTCCCTATTTCACCGAGATTCAGTGAAGGGGGTTAAGCAACCTGTGGCTACCAAGATCCCCCAACACTTAGACATTTGCCGAAGTAATGGTTTTCCAGTAAATCCTTTCACACACTTAACATTATTCGAGAATATTGCCCAACCAATTCTTGTAGTAACTTATAATAATCATCTTGTTTAAGCACAGTTATTTTTTCGTCATTAGTTTATCCATCTTGGGATTGGTTAGATGCGTACCTCCATTGATTTCTATTCTGGGCTAGCCTACACAGAATCCCTGAAACCCCTACAGCCTACATCTTTTACTATCTGTGTGCAGTAGTCTAACCTAGGTCTGCCTCTTCTTCTCTTTTTTCCTATCTCTGCTTCTAATGTATTCCGCACTATTTCCTCATGCCGTAGTATGTGGCCTATCATCCTATCTCTTCTATTTTTTACCGTTTTCCACATATTTCTTTCTTCCCCTACCATTTTTAGTACCTCTTCGTTCTTAACTTTGTCTGTCCATGATATCTTCATCATACGTCTGTAGCACCACATTTCAAAGGCTTCTACCTTTTTCTTGTCCGCTTCTCCTACTGTCCAGGCTTCACAGCCGTACAGTGCTGTGCTCCACACATGTTTTAAGCAATCGTTTCCTTGTTTCTATGTTTATGGTCTTTGAGCACAGTAGTTGCTTTTTCTTGTTAAATGTAGCACGACCTTGTGCTAATCTTTCTTTTATATCTTTTGTGCTTTTCCCATCTTGCTTTATTTGGCTTCCTAGGTAGCAGAAATCCTTAGTCTCTTTTAAGTTCGTGTTACATACTTGTATTCTTGTTTTTGATTTATTTTCCCCACCTTTGCATACTAGAACTTTAGTTTTAGTTTTGTTAATTTTCATACCGTATCTCTCTGTTAGAACCGTTTCCATTTTATTAAGAGCAGCTTCTTACTCTTCCTTGCTAGACGCTATTACCGCTATATCATCTGCAAATCTAATCATATCAATTTTTTTATCCCTGCATAGTAGTTCCAAATGTCTTCCTGCATTTGACAGTATTCATTGCCTCTTCTATGTACAAGTTAAAAATCAATGGAGATTGGGCACATCCCTGTCTCACCCTTTTCCTAATGTTTACTTCTCTACGTTCCTGCTCTAATTCTATTACTGCTGTTTGCTCTTTGTATAAACTATGTACTATTCGTCTATCCCTATAACTCATTCCAATCTTTTTGAGTATTTCAAACATTTTTTCCATTTTACATTGTCGAATGCTTTTTTCAGATCTACAAACCTTATATACACGCTTTCCCCTTTTTCTATTGTTTTCTCTATTATCACTCTCAGAGCTAAAATAGCCTCCCATGTTCCCCTGTTTCGCCTAAACCCAAATTGGTCTTCTCGTAGTATTTCTTCCGCCCGTTTTTCCATTCGTCTTTGCACAATTCTAGTTAATATTTTTGACTAGTGTGCTGTCAAACTTATTGTTCTAAAATTTTCACATCTATCCGCGCCTTTCTTTTTTGGTATAGTTACTATGATGCTATGTTTGAAATCTTTGGGTATCTCGCCTGTCTCATACATATAGCTTACAAGTTGGAAGAGACGTTCTGTTATTGCTTGTCCAGCGGCTTTTAGAATTTCTGCTTGCACCTTATCTGTACCCGGCGCCTTACCATTTTTCAGACTCTTTAATGCTAATTCAAACTCATCTCTAAGTATAGGATATCTCAAATCATCATTTTCAATGTCTGATTCCTGTTCTAATGCAGTTAGTTCCTCTCCTGCATATAAATTCCCTATATATTCTTGCCATCTACCCACTTACTCTACGTTTTCTATGATGACGTTTCCTTGTGCGTCCCTTATATTTTTGCTATACGGTTTTATATCCCTAAAATTCATTCTAATTAATTTGTATGCTTCGTCTGTCTTTCCTATTTCCATCTTCGTTTGTATCTCTTTGCACTTTTCATCGATCCATTGTTCTTTAGCTTTCCTGCATTTTCGAATAATTTCCCATTTTATGGTTTTGTATCTCTGTTTTCCTGTTTTGTCTGATTTATTTTTGTATTTTCGTCTTTTTTCTATTAAATTCAGGATACCCTTTGTTATCCATGGTTTCTTATTTTCTTTTTGTGTATACCCCAGAATATCTCTGGCCGCCATGTCTAAGCTGGATTTAATGTTATTCCGTTCTGTTTCTACTTCCTTAGTATCAGATATTTTCCCGATATCTTTGAGCAACTCATTTGACTTTTTTTCGAATCTTTCTTGAATATCTTTATCTTTCAGTTTCTCTAAGTCCAAGTGCCTTTTTCCGTTTCTTTTTTCACATTCTTAAGCTTAAGTGTAGCCTTCATAATTACGATGTTGTGGTCAGTATCTATATCTGCTTCTCGGTAGCTTCTACAGTCTTTTACTTGATTCATAAACCGTTGTCTAACAAGAATGTAATCTATTTGATATCTTCCTATATCTCCTGGCATCTTCCACGTATATCGTCTTCTAGCATGATGTTGAAATAATGTGTTTGTGATGATTAAATTGTTCTTGTCGCAAAATTCTACCAGCCTATTTCCCCTGTCGTTTCTCGTGCCTAAACCAAATAAACTTACTACCGCTCCTCTTCTACCCTCACCTACCACGGCATTAAAATCCCCCATAATTATTAAATTTTCATGTCCTTTTACGTATCTTAATATGTCTTCGATATCTTTGTAGATGGCTTCTACCTCTTCGTCACTGTAGCTAGAGGTGGGCATGTATACTTGTATTATTACTGTGTTTGCCGGTTTGGATTTTAATCTAACCATGAGTACTCTTTCGTTCTTTTGTAAGTAGTTTTCTACACAGTATCTTATCTTTTTCCACATAACTATCCCCACACCCAAATTTCCTTCTTCTGCTCCTGTATGAATTACCCTGAAGTCTCCACTCTAAAAATCCCCTGCCTCTGGCCACCGAACATCGCCGATCCCTACTATGTCTAGTGATAACCTATTCATTTCGATTTTTAGGTTCTCTAGCTTACCTACTTGCTTCATACTTCTAACATTGCACGATCCGACTCGCAGAATGTTCTCGACTCTTATTTTTAACTTTCCGATCGCATCCTCCGAAGTAGTCCCCTCCCGAAGATCCGAATGGGAGACTATTTTAACTCCGGAATTTTTTACCCCAGAGAATGCCATCATTTTATTATAATTTAGGTACGCTGTGTACTTGGGATCTAATGTGGTGGTTTCCCGTTGCCTTCCACATCGCGGTAGTGTGTCTTAGACTGCCATACCGACCCCTATGGTCTCTGCCAATCTAAGTACTGAAAGAGCCGCTGCCCTCTTTCGGGGATCTGTTTTAGTCTGGTTTCTCACTAACGACCCTACTACTTTGGTTGGACCTGTAGTTTGGCTCTTTAGCTCATTAGAACACGCAAGCCATTTCAACTGTTCTAGTAATTTAGAACTTCGGCAAGGTGCAGGTCCATTCGAAATGGAATTTGTATATACGATGGAGATAATTGCAACGACTAATAATGACCAACGACTTCGAGGTGCAGACAACTGGTTACTCTGGAAATTTAACGTAAGAGGTGCTTTACTTGCTCACGATTGAGCATATGAAGTATGTATCGGCATAGAATAATAACACCCCCAAAAGAAGTGACACTCTTTAAAATCCTTTGTTTTTCATGTACTAAAAATACGTGACCTACAGCCATTATTATGTAGGTACACAGATGCAACGTTTAGTTAGAAATTGCTTTAAATATTTAAATTGATTATTGTGTAAAACTGCTTAATTTAGGCTTTAACGTAATAAAGAAACCTATTGAAGTGAAATTACAACGTAGAACAAGAACAGTACAATAAACTTAAAGAAGGTTGAAGGATATACCACAGAATAATAATACACTACACTAGTGCGAGTATATTATTATTCTATGGATATACCAACAAAATAATGGCGGATTTTATACATTCGCAAAGAAATTTGGTCTTCCTAAAAACGCCGAGTGTCACTTCTTGTTATTATTATTATTCTATGGTATCGGTGTTTATGTAAAACCTGAACAAACGGTTGCTGAACCAACGAAGCAACAAAAATATTGTTGCGAGCTATTAATAGGCAACCCATCAAACACACAAAACGCCGCAAGCACTGTTTATACTCAATGGACCGGGAAGCTTCTAGTAATTACTGGAGGATGAGTCATATCTTTAATTCAGGGTATATATAAGACCGCTTATGAATGGAAGGAGTAGTTGCTGCCCAGACGCCGATGAGGTAGCAACTCGCGTATTCAGACCACCGCCTTCGGGCGTTCAAAGGTGAGCAGCGGAACGGTGACGTCCTGAGGGAGTTCTCCAGCTATGCAGGATGCCGAGAAATGGGTACACAAGTAAAGTCGTCGGGGATGCACATCCGTCAGTCCTGTTTAGACGAGCAACCTGACGATGGAGCGGCCTGTGGCGAGTAGCTAGTCCTATTAGGCGAAAACCACAGGCTAGTGGACCCAGGATCCGGAATACTGTATAGCGGGAGGACAACTAAGGGGAAGATCCGGGAAACTGCTCACTGCACCAAATCAAGAGGATTCCAGGAGCGGGTCTCCTGGGATCCAGTCCTACATATTTATTTATTTATTTATATACATCTACTTAAGAAGACCAACCTGCAAGAAACCACAACAATTCAAGAAACAAAACATCATTAAGCCAAAAAACTCTCGAGTTGTAAGGCATTTTTAACGACGCTGAGAGCGTAGCGTCAAGCTTCTGTAGTGTATGGAAGGAGTTAGTCTATATCAGAATGTCGAACATAAATTATATCGTGTACAGTAAAAGTAGTTGAGCTTTTGGAAGTCCAAGAGTATACATAAATGTTATATGATGTGTCTAGTGTACATGCAGCTTGTAGTATACATAAATAGATAGAAGTGTAATAAATAATAGTTGTGTTAGTGTTATTAATGGACCTATGGTAAATGAGTTAGTTCAAGAAGATATTAGTGCTTGTAAATTCATTAGTGTGATAGTGCTTCATTGCTAATTGGACTAAAAACATCTATAAATAAGGTATACACTGTTAATTAGACTGGTGAACAGTGAGTAATAAAGACTCTTGTTATTACTTGTTTTAAATTAGAGAAACGCGGTAGCATTAGCCCGCTTCACTGGTGTCAGTGTGGAGTATATAGTGATTAATTTAAAAGGAAAAACACACAAGTCTAAAGACATTTGAGTAGTTTGTATATGCCTGTAACAAGAAGCCAAAGTAATGGAGGCAGAAACTTTAATGAATTTCCTCGAGGACTTTAAACCCGGTATGGAAGAGAGGTCGGCTAAACTGGAAGTGACACTAAATGAAAACATAGAGAGGTCAGTTGAATTGGAATCAACCCTTAAAGAAAAGCTAGGTAAAAATGCTGAGAAAATAGAAGAAAAGTTAAGTGAAAATGCTAAGAAAATGGAAAAAACGTTTAGTGAAAATGCAGTGAAATGGAAGAGTTGAATAAAAAGACAGCCACGTTAGAACAAAAATTAATGGAAAGCTCCATTGCATTGAAAGAAGATGTCACGAAACAGTAAAAACAGTTGAGCAAAAGTTCGACAGTAAATTGGTAAAAATGGAAGAAGATATGATGAGGCTGCAAGAACAAGTGATTTCACTAACAACGCGGCCACTTGAATTAACCAACCAAGTTGTAAATCAGAACATTCCAGAAATAAGAACCATGGAAAGAAGCGAGTCAATACCGTCTAAATTTAAAGTAAAACCACCCACGTTCGATGGCAAAACACCTTGGCCCACATATTTGAAACAATTTGAAGCTGCTGCAATAGCCAACGGTTGGTGCAACAAAGAGAAGGCTATCTTCTTAATAGTGGCCCTACGGGGGGAGGCTCTTAACATCTTACAAACGATTCCCGATCACCAGCAGAATGTTTACGGCCTCTTAACATCGAAGCTTGAGATGAGATATGAAGATGCTCACCTTCAACAGGTTTACCACGCACAAGTTAAGAACCGTTCGCAAAAGACAAGTGAAATCCTGCAAGAATTCGAAGCTGACATTGCCAGATTAGTTAGATTGGCATACCCAATGGCACCAGATAGCTTCCTCGAAGAACTGGCTGTTCAAACATTTGTGGATAGCGTTAAAGAAGTTTGGTCTGTCTTAGAGGAACCTGGTCAAGCGCAGAACAGCATAGATGAAATAGTCAACCGTGTAGCGGAAAGGCTGGAAAGACAACGACCGCGGAGATGGCTTCTGCAATGCTGGAGCTGCGGTGAAGTTGGTCATATACAGAGACGCTGCACTCAACCAGCAAAACAACCGGTTGAGCAGCAGAAAAACTAAAGCAAGTTGACGTAAGGGGGCGAACGTCGACAGCACAACGTAGTGCCCCGGAGATTATCATCCGTTCTGCATAGTTGATGGGGAGTCTGGACAGCATTTATATCGATGGTAGAATTAATGGTAGGATTGTCCGATTACTCGTGGCTACAGGAGCGACAAGGACTATTGTGAGACCAGATTTGGTTGCTCGTGGAAAAGTGCTACCTGTATCGGTGTGTCTTCGAACGGCAAGTGGTGAGAAAATTTGTTCTCACGGAGAGACTGCCGGTACGTTGGCAATTGGGGACATACTAATTAATCATCGGGTGTTGGTAGCTGAAATTACAGAAGAAGTGATCTTGGGAATGGATGTCATGAGAGAATATGGGTTTCATGTAAACATGAAAGAAAATGTGCTTCGGATAGATGACGATGAGATTCCATTTCAACGTACGAGTAACCAGACGATGCAAGTTAGAATGATTTGTGATATGAAAATACCCGAGAAGGCGGAAATGATAGTAATGGGACGCCCGGATGGTACGCTCCGGGAAGGACAAGTATGCATGATGGAAGCAACTGAATCGGGAATGGGTCAGGAGGGATTACTGATTGGAAGAACGCTAGTAAAGTTTCGAAATATGATACCAGTAAGGGTGTTGAACATTAATCCGCATACGGTGACTCTGAAGAAATATATGATTGTGGGAAGTTGCATTCCAGTATGCCATATTAAACGTTGTGTGGACGATACGAAAGACAAACCAGCCAACGATTGCTCACAGAAATTGCTGGATATGTTGATACCTTCGTGTCAAGGACTAAACGGTGACCAACTGGGCAAGGTGAAAAAACTGGTCAGACGATACCGAGGTGTGTTTGCACTGGATGATAGCGAGAAAGAAAGGACGAATGTTGTGCAACATAAGATCAATACTCAGGATGCGCAACCAATAAGACAACACCCCAGGCGGCTTCCTTTTGCAAAACGTAAGGAAGCCGAGCAAATTATCACCAATATGGAAAAACAGGGAGTGATTGAACCCTCGAATAGTTCTTGGGCATCCCCCGATAGTGCTTGTCAAAAAAAAGCCGGGTCGACAAGGTTTTGTGTAGACTACCGGCGGCTTAACAATGTGACAAAGAAAGACAGCTATCCTTTGCCCAAAATTGATGACACCTTGGATACTCTGTCCGGATCTAAATGCTTTTCGACCTTGGACTTAAAAAGCGGATACTGGCAGGTACGCTTGGAGTCAAACGATAAAGAAAAGACTGCGTTTACAATTGGAACTGGATTATGGCAGTTCAAGGTCATGCCATTTGGATTATGCAATGCCCCTGCTACTTTTGAACGATTGATGGAGTCAATACTGCGTGGACTGTCTTGGAAGACTTGTCTGGTATACCTAGACGACGTAATAGTGTTAGGTGGGTCATTTGAAGAACACCTTAAGAACCTAGAGGAAATATTCAACAGATTACGCGGGGCAAACCTTACATTGAGCCCCAAGAAGTGTCACCTGTTTGCAAAAGAGGTGAAATACCTAGGACATGTCGTTTCGGACACCGCAATAAAAGCTGACCCTGACAAAATGAAAACGGTACAAGAGTGGCCTACACCAGCAGATATACACCAACTACGCAGTTTTCTAGGATTGTGCACATATGAACGACGTTTTATACTTAGGTTTGCAAACATTGCCAAACCGTTAATGAAATTAACTGAAGATGGACAAGAATATGATTGGAATGACGACTGTCACAGTGCATTTGAACAACTGAAACGGCTACTAGTTACAGCACCAATTTTGAGTCATCCACGGATGGAGGGGAAATTTGTGTTGGATACCGATGCCAGTAACACAGCTATAGGAAGCGTTCTTTCTCAAGTGCAGGACGGACAAGAAAAAGTTATTGGGTATTTCAGTAAGGTCTTGCCGCGGCCAGAAAGGAACTATTGTGTGACAAGAAGGGAGTTGTTGGCCCTTGTCAAATCCGTAGAGCACTTTTATAAGTACTTATACGGTCGTACATTCTTATTGAGAACAGACCATGCTGCACTAAAATGGTTACTGCAGTTTCGAAATCCTGAAGGGCAAGTTGCAAGGTGGATAGAGCGGCTGCAGGAATATAACTTTGACACAGAACATCGTGTAGGAACTAGCCATCGGAATGCAGACGCTCTGTCAAGCAGACCTTGTCCGGTAGATTGCAATCATTGTTCCAAGATGGAAGAGAAAATAAGTGTCATCCATAGAATGACGGTAACCGATGATACTTGGCAATCCGAAAGAATACGAGAAGACCAGGAGAATGACGCCGAATACTAGTAGGCAACCCATCAATCACACAAAACGCCGCAAGCACTGTTTATTCTCAATGGACCGGGAAGCTTCTAGTAATTACTGGAGAATGAGTCACATCTTTAATTCAGGGTATATATAAGACCGCTTATGAATGTAAGAACTTAGTCTATATCAGAATGTTGAACATAAATTATATCGTGTACAGTAAAAGTAGTTGAGCTTTTGGAAGTCCATGAGTATACATAAATGTTATATGATGTGTCTAATGTACATGCAGCTTGTAGTATACATAAATAGATAGAAGTGTAATAAAAATAGTTGTGTTAGTGTTATTAATGGACCTATGGTAAA
Source organism: Platerodrilus igneus (assembly GCA_036346225.1). Lineage (NCBI taxonomy): Eukaryota > Metazoa > Arthropoda > Insecta > Coleoptera > Lycidae > Platerodrilus > Platerodrilus igneus. The sequence goes on from JARFIW010000244.1 coordinate 7,812,509, forward strand.
AAAGTTAGTTTAAGAAGATTTTAGTGCTTGTAAATTCATTATTGTTAATTGGACTGAAAACATCTATAAATAAAGCATATACTGTTAATTAGACTTGTGAACAGTGAGTAATAAAAACTTTTGTTATAACTTGTTTTAAATTAGAGAAACGCAGTAGCAGTAGCCCGCTTCAATAATGTTTAATAAGGAGGTTGAAAAATGAAATAGAAGTAATAACCTTGCTATTTCTGTATTGACAAGAATGTTAGAATCAAAACAAGCGACCTTAGTTATGGAAAACTTTAGTTATGGCAAGAGATATGTGAGTTAAATTGCATACGATATATGAGCAGCAAACGCAACAAGCTGCGCATATGGTGCAGTCTGAATTCTTTACGTTTATGATGAAAAATGATGAAGAGGTTCTGGATTTACTATCACGATATGATCAGCTAATTCTAGGAATGGAAAACATCGAAGTAAAACCAACAGATTCAGCATTAGCAGTTAGGCTTCTCGATGTTTTACCAGATACCTATGAATCACTTAAACAAGCGTTTCGGACTCGCTTAACGGAGCAACAAACGTACAATAATCTGCGCAACATTTTATCAATAGATGAACAACGACGTAAATCTAGGATTAGCCAACGAGATGATATAGTTGCACTTATGGCCAATGCAACGGTTAAAAAAGTAAACGATAATAAGGGTAACACAAAAACGAAGGCAAAAACTAAAGCAAAAAGCAGAGCAGATCAATCAGAGTCTCTCAAGAAAAATGTTAAGTGTTTTGGTTGCAATAAATTCGGTCATGTACGCAAAAATTGTCCTACGCATGCATGGAAGTCTGGCAAAAAGGTAAACAAGGAAGCAAGTATGATCGAAAAAATGGATAATCAAACAGATGGATATGTCAGTGAGGTAATGAATAACGAATTAGACGATGCTTTTTGGATACTTGATTCTGGAGCAACAGATCACATGACAAAGTGCTATAACTGGTTTACAGCATTTTCGAGATTTCCATGTTCAATATATATATACGAATGGGCAACAATACAACTATGCAGGCACTTGGAAAAGGGCGTATATACTTTAAGGTGAATGTCAACGGGGAATGGCGTAATTGTCATATGGACGATGTTCTGTATGTTCCCGATCTTCGCCGTAATTTATTTTCGGTAAATGCGGCCCTGGACAAAGGCTTGGAGTTGAAATCCACAAAAACCCAGTGTATATTCGTAAAAGACAACGTAACGCGCGCAATTGCCGTACGTTCTGGTCGTCTGTTTAAGATGCTTATTAAAATAAGCATAATGAATAAAATTGAAGCTAATTTGACAGAACAAATTAGGTTACAAATTTGGCACGAATATTTTGCACATCAAAATAAACGTCACGTTAAAAATGTTCCTGATAGATATGGCATACACGTTAAAGACGATAAAGAATTTTGTGGAGTATGTATTGAGGGAAAGCAGCATTGATTAACCTTTAAATCACGGATGCAATGGACAACTGCTGTTGGTGAAATACTTCACGTTGACCTATGCGAACCAATGGAAAAAACTTCAATTGGTGGTTCAAAATATTTCATTTGCTTACCTGATGATTACTCACGTTTTCGGCAGGTTTATTTTCTTAAAGAAAAAACGGATGTTTTTAATAAAGTTGTTGAATGCATAAATTTTGTAGAAAAACATTCCGGAAAAGCATCAAAATGATCATGAGCGATGGTGGCTCAGAGTTTAATAATTTTAAAGTAAAAGGTCTATTAGCAGATAGTGGTATAAAATTTGTAATAGCAAATCCTTACACACCACAACAAAACGAAACTGCCAAACGTACGAATCCAACAGTTGTTGAATTAGCACGTACAATGCTTTTAGCAAAAGACTTGCCAAAATCGCTGTGGGGTGAAGCAGTCAATACAGCTGTTTATATTTTGAATCGTACAGGTCCAAGTCCCATTATTGAAAAATCTTCATATGAAGTCTTTACTGGAAAAAAGACACAAATTGATAATTTACATATTTTTGGTACTAACTGCTACATTCGGGTTCCTGATCAGAACCGAAAAAAATGGGATGCGAAAAGTCAGAAGACTGTACTGGTCGGTTATTCAGATAGCATTGATGGTTACCGAATTTGGGTATGCGGAAGCAATATAATAAAACGTAGTCGCGAAGTTGTTTTTGAACCAGAATATGCAATTGAATCAACGATCATTCTTCCACTTCCAGAAACCGAGTTCGATTATCGCCACGAACAAGATGATTCTCAGGCAAATAGTCATTACCATCTTAGTGATCGTTCGTTGATCAATCGTCCTAAACGCTTAATTGAAGCAATGGCAGTGGAGGTCAACGAACCCGAAAGCTACAACGAAGCTGTAAGTTCAAAACAGGCTGTTCTGTGGAAAGCTGCAATAGATGATGAAATGGCTTCATTACATGAAAATGGTTCTTGGAAGTTAGTTCAATTGCCAAAAGGTCGTAAACCAATCACCAATCGATGGGTTTATCGAGTTAAAACAAATGCATATGGTAACATTCGGCGTTACAAAGCTCGTTTAGTAGTTCGTGAATTCAAAGTTGTATGTTTCGAATTGGCTTCGTCGTCGGCAGCATTGGTGAGAGCCATGCAAAAGATGCTAAATGCATTAGAAGAGTTCTGTTCTCATTATGTGGACGATATCCTAGACTTTTCCGAGATGAAAAGGAACATTTAGAAGATTTAAGTAAGGTATTAGAAAAATTGGATGATGGAGGATTGAAGTTAAATGTAAAAAAAATGCGAATTATTTAAGAAGAATGTATCTTACTTAGGTTATGTAATCAGCGATCAGGGGGTAAAAATTTGCATGAAGAGGTTAGAAGAGCTAAAGAATCTGGAACGACCTAAAAATCTAAAATCGTTAAGAGGACTCTTGGGAGTTTTAAACTACTATAAGAGGTTCATTCCAAAATATTACGAAATGTGTGTTCCACTACTAGAATTGCTTCGAAAGGGAAAGAAATGGAAGTGGATTGAGAAACGGGAAAAATCGTTTCAAGAACTGAAACGGGTCTTTCACCATGAATTATCATTAAAGTACCCAAATTTTAACGACACGTTTGTATTGAGAACAGACGCGTCTGACTATGCCATAGGAGCCGAATTGGTACAAGTACAAGAAGGCGAGGAGGTATCCATCTGTTTTACATCAATAGTACTAAAGGATTGTGAAGTCAGATACACAATCGCGGAAAAAGAAATGTTAGCTATCGTATATGCGGTGAAAAAGTAGAAATTCTATTTAGTGGGAAACCAGTTTATAATTGAAACAGATAATATCGTGGTGACTTTTCTCAAGAAAAAAGAATTCGTGAACAATCGATTGTATCGGTGGGCTTTGTTCTTACAAGAGTACCAATTTGTGATTAAACATAAGTCCGGGAAGGAAAAGGTGACGGCGGATTACTTGAGTAGAAAGGATGGTTTTAAGAATAACAGAAAGAAAAGTAGGTACATGATTGCGGTGAATATGTTCGAGGAGGAAGGAGAATGGTCAAATCGCAGATTCAAACGGATGCAGGAACAAGACGAAATAAGAATGATTAGGGAGAGTATCAGTGGAGAGAATGTAAGCCGGAGCAGGGGTTTTCTTATAAAGGATGGTTTATTAGTGAAGGAATTGGGAGAACAGGAATTGCTAGTACTGACGCAAGAGTTGTCCATAAAAATGATAAAGGAGATCCACTTTACTTTTGGACATGTGGGTGTGCGGAAAACGTTTCTGATTTTTAGAGAAACCTTCTTTGCGAAAACAGATCTATCATTAATAAAAAAAGTGATCAACCGTTGTAGAATTTGTGTGTTGGGAAAAGAGAAAAATCATCCGTTACAGAATACGGTTAGAGACATCCCCACAACAGAACCTTTAGAACTGGTGGCAATGGATTATCTAAATAACCTAATTCCCGGACAATATGGATACAAACATGTTTTAGTGATGGTCGACATTTTTACGAAGTTTGTGAGGTTGTATCCATCAAGAAGGTGCAATACGGATCAAGTATTAAGGGCGGTCGATAATTTTATTCAAGAACTAACCGATGAAGGCGGTTTTAGCAGACAAAGAGATGAGGTCAGGGACTTGAACAAAAATTTTAAATTGAATAGTAGTTCACTTAGATAGGCGTATTTAGGAAAGAAATTAGTGGATAAATGACAACAGAATGGTACAACTGAAATGTTAAGGAAATAGAAATTGAGATAGGACAATAAACGGGTGTAAAAGAAGAAAGTTAGTAAGGGATAGATAATGTAAATACATTTACTAAGGCTAGCTAAAATGTATAATGATTTATTTAAAAAATTATTTGCAAATCAGCAATAAGTCGGGAAAATTAAGATAGTTGTATATAAAAAGAGAATGTAAATATTATATCTCAGTATTGTAAAATAGGAATAAGGCAGTATATAAATATAATATAAAATATAGGGTGCTAAGGAAAGATATAGATAGTTGCTAAGGAAATGGAAATAAATAAAATATTTTTTTTTGACGGTTCTGAAAAGTCTAGTTGAAAGTTCAAACACTAACTAATAATAATTTATTGGTTTAAAAGGCAGAAGCACCATTATTGTATAATCCAAGAAGATACCTCATGTTATAAAGAATTTGTGTTGCAATATTAATTTGGAATGGATTGGTATTGACTTGGAAGGACGTGGTATTATTTATTATTGTTATTGAAAGAACAGAAAGCAGAATGAATAAACTTGTTCATAAGAAGCAAAGAATCAACCGAAGAACGAGTAAAGCAGTTTGGAGCCACTGACAGGACGTTAAAATTTTAGCCTGTAACGTAATTTTAATACTGTAGTTAGTTTCTTAGCGAGTATAGTTGGTTATGAAAGAAAAGGAGGAACTGTAAGGGTGGAAAACTATTCAATTTTGAAATTGTCAGGTGTCATAGAGGAAAATTTTCTTATACATAGCATTAAAGCTTGTTGAATTTTCAGGTATTCGGCAGCAGTATCCATCCCTATCACGTAGAACGACCGTGCTAGCCAAGGAATCTAAAGAAGAATAATTTTTGTTTAAAAAAGGGCGGTTATTATATAGACGTTTTTTAAAATTGTTGACATCTAAAAATTCAAAAGGATATTGTATTGGTAACGAATATCTTAATATCTATGCTTGTATCTTACTAATATTCACATACATATCGACAAAGCAAAAGTCATAAAATTGAGCCGCATATTAAAGATTAGAATCGCATGAACAATTTGAAGAGAAAGGGAAACTGACCCCCCCCCCTTGGCAGAGTCGTCAATCAAGCTGAAAAAATAGCCGTTGAGGAGACTGCTAACACAGTGTTCATTAAGCAGGGCATAATGTTCTAGAATCTAAAAAGAAAAACTTTTCTTTGATAAGGCGTACAACGCTACTTTAATTTGGAATAGGTTTTTTTTAGTAACAGCACATATACCATTGCACTATAACAATATATAAGTTAGGTATATTTCTTTTCCTAGATTTACTGTATAGTTTGTCTTATTTTCTTTTATATGTATTTAAGGTGATCCATTAAGTAAGTATTTAGATTATAACAATTAATTTTTAATTTAAAGCATGATTATTACATTGTCGCTCGTGCACTCTGAATTTGTGTTTGGTAACGTGGTGTTGGTAATTTATTGGATATTCATGAGTAGCAGCAAATAAAATGTCTATACTCCACAGCAGCATAAAAGAATTGTGAAAATAGAAAAACTGCACCTTGAACTAGTTGGCTTCGTATCATGTTGTGGATGGGAAAATGCGACTGCATTTCTTTATTGGCTCCATGCTGGAACCACCAACTTCACTTATACTAAAAAAGCATTTCTAGTAGCACGACTTTATAACATGTATCTTCGGTAAGAGGATGTTGTATTCAATCTTTAATGGTCTCTTTCAAAGCACGGTCTCTATTTTATAAGGACAGAATCATGTATGGGGTAGGCCTTTGGCTTTCAAAGGTATCGCCAAAGAACTAAGTGTGCAGAATTCCCACACAACAGCTGCCGAAATACAAACTGCAACAGCTTGCCAACAAGCAGATAACGCAATTATCAAAAGATTTTTAGACAAAGAAAAACAATCTTGTTACTTTGTAACATTTTAGCAGCTGCAGAATACCAGATAACAAGTTCATTGTAAGTAGATGTAGGCAGGTGGTAAGTGGTCTTATCTTTAAGAAGAAAGCTGTGCATTTACATGCACCTTTTAATTAAATTGTAATTACTGCAGGTGCTAGAAAATATTGCAACTACTTTGTAACGTAATGTTTCCTAAGCAGTTGTTTGATTTTATAAGGCAAACTTTTGTATAGAGTAATTACTTGAAAAATTTTATAAAATAACACTAATTCAAATGGCCGGAAATCGAGCTTGTTGAGACATTTTAGGGCGTTATAAAAATGGATGCAGGAAAAATTGTTTGCAGGGTTTTGAACGTAACATAATCATTTGTGTAAAGTTTGTTTTCATATTGCTTAACATATCTTGTAGTCTTAAAACAAGCATCTCTTTCAATAGTACTGAATAATCAAAAGTAACTGTAAATATCTTACTGATCTACAAAAAATAAAAAACAAATCATTCGAAGATACAAAACTGACGGTTTAATATCGAAGTGACAGGTACTCGCACACTAAGTATAAAATAAGTTACAAATAAACATTAAGAATAGATAAATAAATTAAGTATAATCCTAATTCTTGAGTTAAAATCGAATGTTTAAAGAAACATATTTAAAAGAATTTCCTTAACCGACCACGACCGTATCCAAAATCCGAACATAAATTAAGTATAAATAAACTATAAATAAATATATTTACATATCACTGTACAAAGCCTCGTTTTCATTGATCAAGTTCGTTTCATTTCGCACTAATACGTTTAACGCCGTTATTAAAGATTCTATAATTTTGATCTACCTGCCTTTATGAGTAAAAGCAACTCCTACGTCGATTTTTCTGATCTTTGGGTGTTGTGTGGATTTGTTCGATTTTTTTATTAAACGGTTTAAGCTTAACGCATAGAATAGTAGAAATTAAACAGGAACCCACTAGAATTGCAAGTAGGATTACTAGAGTGACAGTAAATCCCAGAGTTGTCATACATATCTGCCCAGAGCCGACTAGCTCTTCTTTAGCCGGAAATACCATGGTTGAAGTTTGCGAGTTTGTGCTATTTTCATCAAGAGAAAATGTTAAATCACCGGTTGAAACGACTCGTATTATTCTGTTAACTCCAACTTCCGTTTCTGGATCATTACTGATAGCTCTCTTGATAAGTTTGCGTTCATCGCGTCTTCCCGCATGCAAATATGCTTCGATAGGTAGCGGAATATGCTGTGGTGGTCCATAAGCTACCTCATTAGTTGCATGCGCAACGTCCAACAGACCGCTATGAATATGACTGCCATCAGAGCACTGATCAGGACATTGGTATCTGCATATCTGAATTGTGCATTGAAAGTGAACTTCCATAGAATCGGGAAATTTAAACGCTTGGAAATGAGCGTACGAAAGCACAGTAGCACTTGCACCAAAGTTTTTAATTTTTGTAAAACGTGACATAAGCTTTGGACGGGTTACGCAGCCCTGCTGGTCTACTAATTGAATAGGCGCTCGCTTTCCATCGTGTGCCATACAGTTACGTACCAGCATGTCAAATTTGGAATCATCGTCTTTAATAGCTAACACCATAGTCATAGTTTGTCCAATTTTTACTAAACCTGATACTTCAGAGGCCCATGGTCCCTTTCCAACTTGTATCTGCATCCAGCAACCAACGTTATCGCCTGCAAAGTCAGTTCGAACAACATCCAGCATATCAACAGGGAAGGGCCTAAACGTTACGGATTTTTCGTACTGATCGTGCCACGTACATCTTAATTTACGCGCCTGATCCCAAACCTCTTGGACCTGTGGATCGTACTGTATAACAATGATGTTTTCGAAGTACGTTCCAGAGCCAGATTCGGCTCCATAACCATACAAACCGTTTTCTGTATTTCCTGAAGTACCGCAAGCATGAATACCTATGTCGAAATGAGAAGCTGTTCGTCCAAGACCAGCTGGCAAATGAACGCAATGGGCGTTGCTGTAATGTCCCTTACTAAAAACAATCCCATAAAACGGCTTATCAAATCCTATATAAACCTTCATCAAATTTTTTTCGCACTTTACGTCTAGCGAAATTATTTTCGGCATATCTGGAACAGGAGCCGGCCATAATTCACCTGCGGATCCATACTTATCCATTGCTTGTTTAGGTGGCGGTGGTGGACCGTTATATGAATTGTGTTTTCCATGGTTATTGAAGGGTTTACCTGCTGAATGTGGCGATGATAAGCCAATGTGTCCATTACCGCCGATATTTGGCGGATTGTTTCTGGCGGGAACGTTGTAGCTAATTTTTTTACTACCAGAGCCTACTTGGTCAGATTCAAGGGCAAGTTGATCAGGTTTGGTTTCGTTGTCTTCCCTATTTTGGACTCCATTATCTGCTTGTTCTGAGTCTGCAACTGCTTCCACTACATCTATCTCTTCAGTCCTGGAGAAGTTTGCCAGCTGTAACAAAAATATAGTATTAGTGATTTGCAAAGGTGTTTGAAGGTTATAATATAAAGTGTTGGGGATTTTGTATTAACAACTAGATATAATAGAATACTGGAAAAGTATATGCTAAAAAATTAGAAAGTGCTTGCACTTTTTCCTTCGATTCACAAAATATTAATTAGTGACATCGTTGGTAGAAGTCTGGGTGATGGGTGGTTCTTTGATAGAACGTCCTAAGGTTTCATGATTTAATAGTAATAATAATAAAATCGTAGGCGTTTGACTAGTCATTGGATAATCAGCAATATACAGCTTTCAATGAGATCATTAGCTGATAGTGTTGGTAAAAAAAAGTTATCGTAACAACTATTTAAATTACATAATAGTTTCACCCACTTTTGAATTCTTTAGACCGTATTATGTTTTATATATCAAAATTAATTTCTAGAAGGATGTGTGTATATGGCATCTGTTCTTGATCGTTAACAAGATGCTTATAAAAGAATACTTCAAACCTTCTATGTTATTACAAATAGCATTCAAGTTTTCTCCATTTTGCATGCAACTTTTCAAACTATATTTGTCACGGTAGACTGTTGACAGCGCTTTCAATGATTGGTGTAAGGTTACAAACCTTAGAAACAATTGATTCTTGTCACTACTGTGGTCTTGCTGTAAATAATTATATGCAACACCCATAATAAATCATTTGACTAAAATAGAAATATTTGCATCTTATGGTATGTAAAATCTAAACACAGTGCCTTTAGTGTTCAAAAATGGATAGAGTTATCCACGTTTAATAGGAAAGCTATCAAGTAACTGTGATGTTCGGGGTCTTCTTGTTAATTCTTTGTAGTAGAAGAAATAACATCTGTTTATAAGTTACAATATTGATATGAACTTATTGTACATTAACACTAAAAGCACGACACGTACAGAAAATAGTAACAAATGCTTTTGTGTGCGCAATTAAATTGCAAATGTTTTTAATAGTAGGACTGAAAACATTTTAGTTTGTAAAGTTGCAAAACGAGTTTCTATATTGAAGAATTGGATGTACGGCTTTACGACCAAGAGATGGATTTGGTGGCGTGTATGTGACAGTGTCCATAACTGTAAGTAACCTATGCACGGGTTACGCTGAACGTAATGCAGTACTTCGCGGAAGTTGGATGTCCATAACTTCCGCACCCTGCGGCTAGTGGACAGGCGGTTTCTTTGGTTGGTAGAAATTGAATCGGGCTGATGGCGCAATGTTCCCAACCCTGGCGTGCTTGTTGGCTTCACGTTCTCTAGGAGGTGGTCATAGTAGCTGTGGAAATGGATCGGCCCGCAGTGTGGTTATAAAAATTTACTTCATTTTATTCCATTAAATTCGGCGGCCACAATGAGATAATCAGAAGGAAAACCCTTAGTGCACCAACAGCTTGGTGACTTCCGTCTTGCACTATTCATAAGCTTCTCCAAGAAATTTGCTGGTCGTCTTAAAGAGAGTATATAGTATATTGTGTCACAAGGACAGAAAGTGAGCATTAGCAGCCCGCAGCTATTAGATGGCTGAGCGAGCGAAGCGAGCGAGAGCAGCTGATAGCTAAAGGCTGCTAATGCATTTTTGCCTGTGTGACACACAACTGTTTTTAGCCTAGCATTAAAAAAAAATAGGAAAAATAACACAAAATAAAGAAGGTTAATAACATTTGACGTATTTATTTATTATAGTAATTGATATTAATTATTCCTTGAGCATTATTATTGATAGTAACACCAGAATTTGTAGGCACTTGGTAAGTATCTGAGGTCAAAGTCGCAATAAATGAATCTCAATGAACTTCATAGGTGTCTAGATTGTGAAAGCCTACAAAATCATGCTGTTATGAGTTCAGCAGCCCTAGGGCCGTAAAGGTTTACTTTCAGTCACATTTTAGGGCAAATATGATTCATTTTCATATACGCTAGGCGAGAAACATTTTTGACGCGATTTATAAATACGCAGATTCTTTGGTTTACTGCACTTAATGTACCAATTATTTATTTCATTTCTTAATATTAATTACTACTCAAACATTTACATATAATCCAACTAGGAGTTGAGTACTATTTAAAATTAATAAAGGTCATGCTTTATCGTATGGTTGTTTGAAGTTTGCTCAATATGACAGCAACGTAAGGTCGTTTCGTTTGTTTGTCAATTCGGAGAGTATTAGTTCTCGATTCTTGAAAGAGGTAACACTTTTTTGTAAAATTCCAATCGCGCGGCATATGCATCGCCATTTAATTTTGTACCATGAAATGGGAAGGATCCACATAAGATTGTTGCTCTGTTAACGCGCCCTCAATGACAGTTTTAAGAACATTAAACACTTACAAAATTTTATCCTCATGAGTATGACGTCCTTCATTACGTCGTTCTAGTCTACTAGTTGGTAGAAGGCGAATAATAAATTTATTTAAAAAATTACCTTAAGTCAAACAGATGGTTATTCAATTCCTTTGTAATTTACAGTTCCGGAAATTTCTGTAAGAAGATTGCTTGTTGGGTTGTTTTATTTCGAAACATATGACTCTGCCGTGTTATTTTGTCAACTTTCAATATTTGTTTAACAATTCAAGGTAAAAGATTGCTTTATACATGTTGTCCAGCGGTTGCTTTGTTTTGAAGTTTGAGAAGAAAGTCAAAATCACATTTACACGTGTATGTTATCCTACCAAGTATTTGTTTATATTATGATGCAATAAGAATTTTCACTTAAACTATGAATGATTGCGTTTCTAGTAATATTTGTGACTTAAAACTCGTTTGCATTGCACAAGCTAAACGAATTATTAGAAAAATTAGTACCTGAAACTTGAGTAATTATCAAAAGAATTTATACTCTCAATTATAATTTAGTATGTTTTGGGTGACATTCTAAGGGATTGTTTAAATTTAAACAAGCGCTTAACCTGTTCTAAAATTTGCAGCATAGTTGTGAGCCTGCATATACTGATCTGAACATCAAATGACGTTTATAAATGTTACTGTATAAAAATAACTGTTTTCATATGAAATTAGTGCGGAAATTACACTCTACTAAAATGAATCCTGCTACCGCTTTCTGAAAGCTTTTGTTTTTATAAATATTTGTTGCATGTTTTGTATATGAAATTATTAAACATAAAAAAATACAGATTTATTAAACAAATAACTTAAATTGAATTTTCTGTTTTATTTTGAACAAATGCGTGTAAAAATAGGAAACTTATAAACAGGTGAGATATTAATCGTGACCTATCGGTAATCATTTTTACAGTGTTTTCTATCAGGCTTTGTTAGTAATACTACTTGGTTTTCATTAGTTAGAGTTTAAAACGTTAAAACAATAAGCTCTTTTATGTCTTGCCTTAAATTAGTCCTTAAGTAGTTCCTATAGTATGTTTCGATAAGAGATATATTTTTGTTACAAAAAGTGATTTTATATGTTATTCCTTTTACAATAACTAGGTAGTGAGAGCACGCCTCATATGTCCTTTTTTTGCTCTAACTATATTGTTTTATTACAAGTGCTTCGCACTCATTTTTGATAAACCGTTTTTACACAGCGAATGCATTATATTTCTCCGAAGGTTTCCCCGTTTTCTATTAGAGTACATGTTTATTTTTATGAGCCTAGGACTTGGTGGAGCCCTATAATAGTATCGTTCTAATTGTAGTTTCTTTTGCGTGTTGTTTTGCCCCAAGAATAAACTGCGTTTCCTTTAACAATTTCTTTTTAGAAGATATTTTGCACGTGCGGATGCTTCTATTTGTATTTGAGGGGTGTTGGATGAATCCATTATTGCTTGAGGGCTGCTTTACGCAGGCATGCTATTTGTTTAAAGACAGCGTTTCTATCGGTTCGTTAGTTAGAATTACTGTTACCTGTCTACTCCTAATTAATAAAAAGCACTTTGAAAACATAGAGATTCGTATCTTTCTGCTAGTTCTTAATTATTAATCAAACATTTCATCATCATCATCACCATTAGATCTTCAGTCCTGAAACTGGTTAGACGCGTATCCTTATTGTTTCCTATTCTAAACTAACCTACATTTTCCCTGAAATTCCCACAACCTACATCTGTAACTATCTGTGTGCAATAGTCTAATCCAAGTCTACATCTACCTTTTTGTTTCCTAAATCTGCTGGTAATATATCCCGTACTATTCCCCAAAAATGTATTCTGCGCTTTTATTTCTTCTATCTTTTTGTTTTCCACTTTTTCTGTAACCTATTTGTTATTAACTTTGTCTGTCCATGCTTTCATCCTCATACATCTTAAGCAAAACCTTCCAGAAGGCTTCTATCTCTTTGCCTGCTTTTTCTACTGCCCCTATTTTATAGACGTACTGTGCCGTGCTCACACATATGCTTTCAACAACTTCCTTCTTGTTTCTATGTTTGTTGTCTTTGAACATAGTCGCTGTTCTTTCTTGTTAAATGTAGTTCGGTCCCCTTCTATTGTTTATAATTATATACTCTATTTCTCCGATATTCAGTGGTATGTGAAGGGGGGCGGCTCTGTAGTGGAGTTGGTATGCGTGTGACTACTATATCTAAAGTCGAAAGTTCAAATTTTGACACGGTCCGCTTGAAAAATGTTAGGAGAGCATTTTTCACAAAAATACGCCGTCGTTCGGATGAGACATAAAATGGAGACCCCGTGTGTGAGTGTTGTCACGCACGTTAAAGATCCTTACCTAGTTTGCAACAGTAAGGGTTCGGCAAAATTCAAAAATTTCCAGGTAAAAAAAAAACTCGTTTTCTAGCCAATGTAGTATCTTCGGGTGGAGCATTGGAAAATCACATGTAGGTACGTGAAGGGGGGGGGGGGTAAGAAGCCTGTGGCTGCCAAATTCTCCCAACACTTAAACATTTGCATAATTAGTAGTTTTTTCAATATATCCTTTCGCACAATCAACATTAGTTGAAAATATTTCACACCTGCAGTTGTTTATAATTATTATCAGATATATCTTATTTTTTCGTCATTAGGTTTTCCGTCTTGAAACTGATTGGACGCCTACCTCCACTTATTTATATTCTGAGCTAGCCTACACACTTCCCTGAAATACCCACAACAGCCTATATACAGCGCGGTTTCCCTTCTATTGTTATCGAATTATATGCCCTATTTCACCGAGATTCGGTGGTATGTGAAGGGGGTTAAGCAGCCTATGTCTGCCAAGAGCCCCCAACACTTAGACATTTGACGAATTAATGGTTTTCAAGTAAATCCTTTTGAACAATTAACATTATTTGAGAATACTGCACAACCTATAACCGTAGTTGCTTATAATAGTCATCATGTATAAGTAAAGTTATTTTTTTCGCCATTAGTTTTTCATGTTGGGACTGGTTAGACGCATACCTCCATTGATTTCTATACTGAGCTAGCCTACACATTACCCTGAAATTCCCAGAGCCTACATCTTTCACTATCTGTGTGCAGTAGTCTAACCTAGGTCTACCCCTACTTCTCCTTTTTCCTATCTCTGCTTCTAATATATTCCGAACTATTCCCTTATGCCGTAGTATGTGGCTTATCATCCTATCTTTTCTATTTTTTACCGTTTTCCACATATTTCTTTCTTCCCTGCCATTTTTAGTAATTTTTCGTTCTTAACTTCGTCTGTTCATGAATCTTCAGCATACGTCTGTAGCACCACATTTTAAACGCTTCTACCTTTTTCTTGTCCGCTTCTCTTACTGTCCAGGCTTCACAGCCGTACAGTGCTGTGCTCCACACATATGTTTTAAGCAATCTTTTCCTTATTTCTATATTTGTTGTCTTTGAACACAGTAGTTGCTTTTTCTTATTAAATGTAGCACGACCTTGCGCTAATCTTTGTTTTATATCTTTTGTGCTTTTTCCATCTGGTGTTATTTGGCTTTCTAGGTAGCAGAAATCCTCAACCTCTTGTAAGTTCTTGTTACATATTTGTATCCTTGTTTTTTATTTATTTTCTCCTCCTTTGCATACTAGTACTTTAGTTTTATTTTTGTTAATTTTCATACCGTTTCTCTCTGTTAGAATCGTTTCCATTTCATTAAGAGCAGCTTTTAACTGTTCCTTGCTAGATGCTAATACCGCCGTATCATCTGCAAATCTAAGCATATCAATTTTTTGTCTCTGCATAGTAACACCAAAGTCTTCCTGTATTTGACAGTATTGATTGCCTCTTCAATGTACAGGTTAAAAATTAATGGGGATAGGGCACATCCCTGTCTCACCCCTTTCCTAATGTTTACTTCTCTACGTTCCTGCTCTAATTCTATTACTGCTGTTTGCTCTTTGTATAAGCTATGCACTATTCGTCTATCCTTATAACTCATTCCAATCTTTTTGAGTATTTGGAACATTTCTTTCCATTTTACATTGTCGAATGCGTTTTCCAGATCTATAAACCCTATATATACGCTTTTCTGCTACCTAGAAAGCAAAATACCGCAAGATAGCAAAAGCGCAAAAAGTATAAAACAAAGATTAGCACAAGGTCATGCTACATTTAATAAGATAAAGCAACTACTGTGTTCAAAGAAAACAAATATAGAAACAATGAAAAGATTGCTTACAACATATGTGTGGAGCACTGCACTGTACGGCTGTGAAGCCTGGACAGTAGGAGAAGCGGACAAGAAAAAGGTAGAAGCCTTTGAAATGTGATGCTACAAACGAATGATGAAGATATCCTGGACAGACAAGGTTGAGAATGAAGAGGTATTAAAAATGGTAGGGGAAGACAGAAATATGTGGAAAATGGTAAAGAATAGGAGAGATAGGATGATAGGCCACATACTACGACATGAGGAAATAGTGCGGAATATATTAGAAGCAGAGGTAGGAAAAAAGAGAAGTAGATGTAGACCTAGGTTAGACTACTGCACACAGATAGTGAAAGAGGTAGGCTGAAGGAATTTTAGGGAAATGTCTAGGCTAACTCAGAATAGAAATCAATGGAGGTACGCATCCAACCAGTCACAAGATGGATAAACTAATGACGAAAAAAGTAACTGTACTTAAACGTGATGATTATTATAAACAACTACAAGAATTGGTTGGGCAATATTCTCGAATAATGTTAATTGTGTGAAAGAATTTACTGGGAAACTATTAATTCGGCAAATGTCTAAGTATTGGGGGATCTTGGCAGCCACAGGCTGTTTAACCTCTTCACAACCTTACATATGATTTTCAATGCTTCACCCGAAGGTACTACATTGACCAGGAAGCGAGTTTTTTTTTTACCTGAAAAATTTGGAATTTTGCCGAACCCTTGCTTTTCCAAGCAAGGTAAGGATCTTTAACGTGCGTGACAACACTCACACACGGGACCTCTATTTTACCTCTCATCCGAACCAGAGTGTATTTTTGTAAAAAATGCTCGCCTAGCATTTTTCAAGCGGACCGTATCGGGATTTGGAACCTCCCCTTTCACAACCTTACATGTGATTTTTTAATGCTCCACCCGAAGGTACTACATTGGCTAGGAAACGAGTTTTTTTTACCTGAAAAATTTGGAATTTTCCGAACCCTTGTTGTTCCAAGCAAGGTAGGGATTTTTAACGTGCGTGACAACACACACACACTGTTCGGTCTTTTTTATTATTTTATTAAATTTAATTTGAAGACGACTCGCTCCTGTATCCTATTAATGTAGACATTGGAAATATGCATCCTGAATACCTCACCCTTTTTATCACGAAGGTTACGCGCGATCAGGTTCGAACAGGTAGAAACTTGTTTTCGACGTGCCTGCACCCCTAAATAGAGTGTAAGAAGAACAGTCGTAGTTAATCGTTCGAAACGGTAAGACGTTATTAAAGCAGCATACAATTCGGTATGTTTTCGAAGCTCGTTTTATGGTTCGTTATGTAAAACATTTATAATCGTGTAGTGTTCGGAATGAAGGGTGTAATTACACAAGTGCTATTTATGGCCATAATAGTGCGAACTTTGTAAGTGATAATAAACTGGTCGTTTAATGGATATTTCGTCTCGGCTTGCAGAGGAAGCATCACTACATCATAAAAATACAGTTCACAGAATTCGTTGGTTATTAATCGTTGGACCAGCAAACTTCGTCCTTCGATAGTATCTCCAGGTATGTACCTTGATATATTCTAGCTACAACCTCATAGGTACGTACACACACACACACACACACACACACGGGACCTCCATTTAACCTCTCATCCGAACAAGGGCGTAATTTTTGTGAAAAATGCACACCTGTCATTTTTCAAGCAGTCGGCCGTGTCGGGATTTGAACCCAGGACCTTGGGATCCGTAGTCTTACGCTTACTACATTGATCCACGGCGACGCCTCGACTTCACAACCACTGAATGTCGAAAAAATAGGGTATATAATTGTAAAACAATAGAAGGATACCGAACTGCAGCTAATAAGAAAGAACAGCACCTATGATCAAAGGCAACAAGCATAGAAACAAGAAGAAAATTGTTGAAAGCATATGTGTGGAGCACAGCACAATATGCCTATGAAATAAGGGCAGTAGGAAAAGCGGACAAAAAATCGGTAGCAGTCTTTTCGAATGTTGTGCTTCAGATATATGAGGATGATAGCATGGACGCACAAAGTTAACAAGAAATATCTGTGTAAAAAAATAGAAGAAATAGAAGAGCAGAAAACATTCTAAGGCATTTTTGGGGAATAGTATGGGATATATTAGAAGCAGGGATAGGAAAAAGGAGGTAGATGTAGACCTAGATCAGATGGTGATAGATGCAGACTGTGCAAATTTCAGGGAAATTAGTAGGTTAGTTCAGAATAGGATACAATGTTGGTATGCGTCTAACCAGTTCCAGGACTGAAGATCTAATGATAATGAGGGCGGATCCGGGCCGTAACAAAACAGAAAATGTAGTATTTGTACTAGCTTGCATAAAAATTGGTTTACGGTACACGTAAAACACGTTTCATCAAATCTACAAATATCAATATTATCACCCTTCC
The DNA here is from genome assembly GCA_036346225.1 of Platerodrilus igneus. NCBI lineage: Eukaryota > Metazoa > Arthropoda > Insecta > Coleoptera > Lycidae > Platerodrilus > Platerodrilus igneus. The sequence continues at coordinate 7,830,088 of JARFIW010000244.1, forward strand.
GATTAACTATGTACAGAATTAATAAATTGTGCCATATGTATAAATAAATAACGGTTCCGATAATCTTGAATAGCTGCAAGCGTTTCCCTGTCTAGAACTAGCAAAAAACCAGTATGTCAGTAGTACAAAGAGCAAGTAAACGTCGTCTGCTTTATAATATTAATTACTGTCATAATTATAATTCATCTCCGACTATTAATAAGTCTAAAGAGATACATAAAAGTGATTCATGACAGGTGTTAGAAACAAGATATCCTCATCTGCTTCCATAACGAGATAATTAAATTAATTATTTCAAATTAGACAGGTAATTTAAGGTAATAATATGGAGAAAGCAAAGAAGATTAATTGTAAGATTAGTAAACAGATTTTGAAAACTATCGGAATAACGAACCAGACGTGTTACTTCAAATACAAACTTTACATAAGTAATGGTACTATTAAGAAATAGGTAAATATTGCTACAATTCTACTAAAGAACTTTCTTGATTCATCATCATGATTCGGTTTTCACTTCTGGAACTGGTTGGACACGTACCTCCATTGTTTCTGTTGTGTGAATCGAGACAGTACTAGAGATATAAAATACAAGTCTACGGAAGATATCCTAGGTTAAAAGGGTTAAAACTTAGAAAAAAAGACTAATACTGTTCACAAGTTGGTGCTTATTTTAGATTAGTTACACCCAATAACACAACATGGTGGCTGAGGTGAACCTAATAAATTAAATCGAAAGTGATTAAAATTGTACGTTTACTTCGATTAAGCAAGATGCATTACGCTATGGCCGAAGCAATTACGATGGTTGCTCCTCCAGATCAATTTAACTTCAGTAACCTATCTGATTGGTTTCATTGAATTAAACGCTACAAAAGATACATGTCAGTCTCAGGTTTTTCTAACAGGTCTGCAGAAGATAAAATAAATTCTTTTTTATATTTAATGGCCGCGGAAAGCGAAGATTTTCTGACCCAATTTCCAGCTAAACCCACAACTTTTATGTTTATGAAGCAGGCATTTGAAAACTATTTTGTGCCACGAAAAAACGTGATTTTTTAAAGATTTCAACTTAGTTCACGTGTTCAACATCCAGGTGAACGTGTAGTTGTATACATCACTGCATGACACGGCCATGCGAAAAGTTGTGAATGTGCCAATTTAATCATCATCATTGTGTTTTCGACTTTACTTAAGGTCGGTTTGACGCAGCTCTAACTTCTTTTCTATTTTTCTTAATCTTCTTGTCCGGAGGGGGTATTCTTTTCTATTCTGTGCTAATCTAAAAAGTTCTACATAACCTTCACAATCTAAATTTCTAATAATTTGACTAATATAGCTTTGTCTAGGCCTTCCTATTCTATTTTTATTTGGTAGTGTATAATCTAAGACTTTACTAAATAGTCCCTCATGTCTTAACTGGTGCCCTATCATGCTATCTTTCCTTACCTTTAATTGTTTCCACATACAGGGTTCCTCACCTATCCTTCTATAAACTTCCTCATTTGTTATTCTATCTGTCCAACTAATCTTTAACATTCTCCCATAACACCAAGTTTCAAAAGTTTCTATCTTTTTCTTAGCAACCTCTTTAATTGTCCAAGTCTCACTAGAGTATAATAGAACGCTCCATACGTACGACTTGAAACTTTTTCTATTATCTAAACTAATACTATTAGCTATTAGTAAGTCTTTCCTTTTAAAAACATTTTTCTAGCTTGAGCTATTCTAGTTACTATATCCCTTCTGCTAAGTCCGTCCTTTGTAATTATACTAGCTAAATAACAAAATTCATCTACCTCTTCTAACTCGGTATTACCTATTTATAATTTTGTTTTAGAAATAGGCTGTAACTCACTTGTCATTATTTTTGTCTTTCCAGAGTTAATTCTCATACTATATTTACTCTATAGTATATCATCTAAAATATTTAAAAACTCTCCTAAATCTTTTCTAGACTCTCTATAATGGCTATATCATCTGCAAAACGTAACATGTCTATTTTCTGTCCCTGTACACTAATATTTATCTTTTTTCTCTCTCTAGTTAAGTTTAAGGCTTCCTCAATATAAACATTAAAATCAAGAGAGATAGTATACAGTCTTGTCTAACACCATTTTTAATCTTAGCTTCCTTTTCTATTTCATCAAATCTAATTACTACGCTTTGGTTTTTATATAGATTGTAAATAATTTTTCTATCCCTATGAAAGATTTCTATTTTTCGCAAACCCTGAACATGGCAATCTAATTAACTATATCAAATGCTTTTTCTATATCTACAAACGCGAAATGAGTATTTTTATTTTTTGTAACCTTTTTTCGATAATTACCCTAATCATTAGTATCGGTTCTCTAGTCCCTCTGTCTTTACAAAAACCATATTGGTCTTCGTCTAAATAATTCTCAGTCAAAGCTTCTACTCTATTTTTAATTATTATTGTTAGTATTTTGTAAGCATGAGAAGTTAAACTAACCGTTCTAAAATTCTCACACCTATCAGCTCCTGACTTTTTTTGGGATTGGGATAATGATATTTTTTTCAAAATCTATTGGAACCTCACCTGTATCATATATTACTTTTACTAGTTCATACAATCTGTCTAAAGTTTTCTGACTTGCATATTTTATTAATTCTGCAGGAATATCGTCTATCCCTGGCACTTTATTTAGTTTAAGATTCCGAACAGCTCTATCAAATTCCTCTCTTAATATTGAAAACCCTATTTCTACATCTTCTTCTTGGTCGTTCTCTCACTCATCCATATCGTCTCTCTTACATAAATCTTTTAAATCTCTTTTCCATCTATCTGCTACCTCAACTTTATTTATTAGAAGCTCATTATTCTCATCTTTAATACCATTATATTTTTTCCTATCTCCCCCGAAAAATTTTTTATCTGCCCGATAAGCTCTGTCTGTCGTACCTACTCTCAAATCATCTTGTATTCCCTTACAATTCTCCTCCATCCATTTATTTCTAGCTTTTCTACACTCATACACTATCTTATTGCAAACTCTATAATATTTTTGCTTACTTTGACTATCCAATTCTCTGAAAGGTTTAAACTTCCTTCTGTTCTGTATTAAATCTAACATCTCCTTTGTTACCCAAGGTTTTCTCTCTTCTATTTTTTTCTTGCCTATAGCCTGTGTTGCTGTATCATGTACAACCCTTTTTATTTCTTTCCATCTATTTTCTACGTTCCCTCCTATAGCTATCTCTTTGATCCTATTATCTAATACTTGCATATATGTCTCTTATACCTCACTATCATTAAGCTCACCTAGATCCTATCCCTTTTTTTTAACCTTTCTTAATTTTTTGAATTTTAGCTAACACTTGATTTTAACTAAGTTATGATCGCTATCTATGTCAGACCAGGATAACTACGACAGTTTTTAACTTGGGTTCTAAATCTTTGTTTAACTAAAATATAATCTATTTGGTATCTAGCCCTATCACCTGGCGCTTTCCAGTATATCTTGTAACAAATACGATTTTCTGCTTTTTAAAAATACGCTTTTGTTCCATACACCTATTCAATAAATATTAAATTGCAATAGAAACAATAAATTACGGATTTATACATAGGGCCCCATCTATATTTAAATAGCCAAAATAAAATTCTAGAACTCTTCTATTTGTATGTATCTTGATACAATATCCCCCTTTTCTGCGCGCGCCCGGATAAGGCACGTAGCCTCGTGGTCAAGTTTCATTTTGATATCAGCATGTAATCCGAATACAAGTGTTAACGTGGGCCTGCAGGGTTTTTGATAAAACATGCCGTCCCAGAAAGAAGTAAAGTGGTGTCAACAAATACCATGACTTCATTTTTAGTATAGCATCGACCTAAGTATAGTCAAGAATACATTTCTACGGTAGGTAAATAATTCTCAAACTTACCTTTAAAATCATTTTTCCTGTTTCTTTTCAGCGCAAGTACCAAGTATTACGGTACGTAAGTATTAAGTTTCAAGATTTAAAGTTTCAAGTATTAAAGTAATAAAAAATATTAAAAATCAAGTATTACGCGAGCTTTAATCAAGTAATAAGTATTCAATATAAAATATTAAGTATCAAGTATTTACATGTGATTTATCAATTTGTGAAACGATGGAACTTTCGTGTATAATTATTATGGAACACAGAAGCCCTTTTAGTTGTTAACTGTTTGGAAACTGGTTGAGCTGTAGATGCAGTTTTAATTGTTGCTAGGCGACATGGTGGAAATTTTCACATACCCCTGTGTCAGCTGCGTGCAACCACAACTGTAAGTACGTAGATGTTTAAAAAAAAAATTTGGCCGCCAAGCAGATATTTAGCGGTGAGTCATCCTCCATTTTATAGCTATATTCATTTCAAGGAACAATCATTTACGATATACAAATAATTTTTGAAGATTCTATATATGTTTATTTAAAGTTGATACTCGAAATTTTTGTGAAAGTTTTATGGCCATTTCAATTGATACACTTAAAATTTAGTTCAAAATTTAATATTTGAATAATGCATAAATGTCCTTATCATTTTCAAGGTATTTCTATAAGAGAATTTTGAAGTTACAAGGTTACATTAAGAAGTTTGCATAACTAAACATGTGATACGATAAGAATTGTTTGCCAAATTATAGTGTATAACATATTTTGTCAGTACACCTGAAGTGCAGCTTAATGTCGACAATAAGTATTTTTTGACCTTTGATTCCATTAACTATATCTGTTAAAAAATATAGTTCTATAATCCACAAAAATAATTTTTGAACATTTAACTCGATTTTTGTAAACTGAACAGGATCCTATTCAAGTACCATGATTAAACTGTAACATAAAAATGAAAATCATATATTTCTTATAGAGAATTAATGGAAACTATGCAATTAAAAATGTTTCATGAATATTCAGAGATTAATGTTAAATCGTAATATAGAAACCGTTTTGAAAGTCTCCATACAGATAACTTTGTACAAACAATGTATATATATTTTTTTAAATTAATAGAAAGAATAGTAAGTTGTCGTAAAGCTTTCTTTCATTGAAGTCAGCAGTAATTGTTCTATAGAAGCAAACAATCAAACTTATGAAATTTTCGCATTGAAGAAAGATATTGGTGTTGAATTTAAAAGTTTTTTTTTGAAGTATAATTTTGACCAGTGGATCTATTTATAATCTATTTTGGTGATAAAGTGACTAGGCTCTAATGTAGCCCTAGTTTAAAAATGTTTAAATGTGGTTAAATTTTCACATAGTACGAGATCGTCGTTCCCATTCCAGATTGCAGAGACAAATGTAAGTATTTTTTTTATATGTTGCTCGTCTTAAGTTTTTTTTCTTTCGAAGATTTCCGTATCTGATCTTCGGATAGATTCTTATTATAACATTCACTAAGATACGGTGGCGTCCAATAAAATTTCTTTTTTATCGTATACCATCCTACGACCCTAGCTCATAGCTCTGCCCTAAGTTGAAGAAGCTTAGCTGGCTGGAAGATCTCTTTAGAGGGACCTTTTTCTCTCAAAGCCATTTAACATCCTTTTTACCCTGGGTTTAAACGTCAAACAGGAACCCCTCGTAATATATCGAGGCTCTGCCGCCTTTAAGGTAGAGTAAACATACTATTCACCTTTTGAGGAATTTAGTATGCAACAATCTTCTTCTAACATGTTGTTCAAATAGGGTGTTTACAGTTACTAATCTATGTTCCTGGCAAAACTCAACTAATTTTTCTCCTCCATCATTTCGTCTACCATACCCTAATTTTTCTACCATTTTTCCTTCTCTACCTTCTCCCACTGACGCATTAAAATCCCCCATAACTATTAAATTCTCATCTCTATTTACTTTTCTCACTATACTATTTATATCCTCGTATACCTTTTCTACTTCCTCATCTTCGTACTGAATTGTTGGCATGTAAACCTGTACTAGAACAGTGTCTGTGGGTTTCGTACTCAATCTAACCATAATTATTCTATCAGTATATTGTAAGTACTCTTTAACTTTGCATCCTAATCTTTTAGCTAACACTATTCCATTAGTTGAAGAAGTTGTAATTATTCTATAATTATCTTTCCTAAAGTCATTACAATTTGGCCATCTCACCTCACTAATACCTAAAATGTTCAGCTTTCCTTTTCTCATTTCGACTAATAAATTCGTTAACTTATCTACTCTAAGCAATGACGTTACATTCCAAGTCCCTATCACTAAATCGAACCGTTGTTTTAAATTCTTATTATGACGAGCTCCAAGTACCCCCTCCCGAAGATCCGAATGAAGGGGTATTTTACCTCCGGACAAGAATTTTACTTGAGAGCTCACCATCATACATAGTTCGTGTTTTAGGCCACGCATACCTGGAAAATATTGTGGTAGGTTCCCATATCTTTCCACAACGTAGTTTTAAAGATTTTAGCAAAAAGCCTATATGTCACGGTCAACCCCCAACAACCTTGTAAATTATTGAGGATCGCCCGAGACCAATCGACTCTCCCCCAATATTTTTTAGCCAGCAAGGCTGGTGCCCCTTGCTGCGCCTTTTATTCGCCTTTTACAATAAGCAAGCTTACTATACTAGTATTTTTTGTCCCCTACTATAGGGACTACCAATTTAAAAAACAAATTAATTAGGGATAGCATTATCGTTGGTATGGCAGATAAAAATACAAGCGAATGCTTGTAAGTGCAGAGTCAACTTACTTTAGATCAAGATATTCTAGCATCAAAACAAGCAAAAAATCAGGTACTGCAAAATAACATTCTATCTAGCGAAACTCATGTAAATGTTATCGGAGATTCTAGAAGTTTTAAGTTTGATGCAAAAAATAAACCCAAAACGAAAACTTCAAAAAATTGCTCATTTTGTAAACTTGAATATCATGCAAAATGAACATGTCCGCTCAAAATAGAAAGTATCGCATATGTTTAAAAAAGAGACATTAAGAAAAAGTCTGCGACAATTCTAGTATGTAAGAAGAGAGAAGTGTGATACGTGGATGTGGAATCCGACGGCAGTATTGATCAGTTTGTAGGCCATATTAAAGTGTTTAATATAACTAATCATTCTCAATGGTTAGAGAGGTCATCATCAATTGGTCTTCAGTCCTGGAACTGGTTAGACGCGTACCTACATTGTTTCCTATTCTGTGCTAACCTACACATTTCCTTGAAATTTCCACAATCTGCATATTTCACTCTCTGTGTGTAATAGTTTGATCTAGGTCTACCTCTACCTCTTTTTTCCTATCTCTGCTTGTAATATACCCCATACTATTACCCAAAAATGCCTTAGAACGTATTCTGCCCTTCTATTTACCCTATTATGCAGCAGTTATACGATACCTTTTCTAACTTAGGTTAGGTTAAGCAGTCTCTCTAAGTAGGCTGAGTTAGACGTCATTTTTTAAATTAGGTTAGGTTAGACCCAACTGCTCCCGGTTAGATTAGGTCGACCTTATATTGTTCGAAGAAAAATCTTTGATTAGGTCGGCGACGTGAGAATGCTCTTGAGAAATGATTTAATATATTTTAAGTAGATGTTTATATAAATTGAGTATTAAGTAAGGAGCCGGCCTTCGCGGGTAAAGTATATACATATTTATTGAGGCATGTTTCAGTTCTAAAAGTATATTTTTAATTCCCATATTTTACAAAGAATTTTTCTAAAACTTAACCAATGTATTTGTCTGTGGCAAAAGACTTCCGAGTATTTGATATCGAAATCATGGGGAAAAAATAGTTTTTTACGACTCAAACCCCCTTTATTGCATAAGACTTACTAACTTATCTATGCAGCCTACAACGGGTTTTTGCACAAGGTTTCTTGATGTATAATACTAGCAACTATAATTAGTTCCCAATCGTTGCATTCATCACAGACTATGTTTTCGTTTTTGCTGAACTTCGGAATACTTGTGATTAATCTTTTAGCTCTACCTTACATGTAATTTTCCAATGCTCCACCCGAAGGTACTACATTGGCCAGGAAGCGAGCTTTTTTTACCTGGAAAATTTGGAATTTTGCCAAATCCTCGCCGTTCCAAGCAAGGTAGGAATCTTTAACGTGCGTGATAACATTCACACACAGAACCTCCATTTTACCTCTCATCCGAGGGTGTATTTTGGTGAATAATGCTAGTTTAACATTTTTCAAACGGACCGTGTCGGGATTCGAACCCGGGACCTTGGACGTAGTAGTCACACACATACCACTACGCCACGTAGCCGCTTTTCTAGCTCCACCAGTAGTCGCACGAGTTTCCTCCAGGAAAATTTATATTTCATTCAGAAATTATTTACTTATTTTAATATGTCATTTCCTGTTGTCGGGTCTATCACAGGCGGCTCCGTGGCGTAGTGGTATGTGTGTGACTACTAGGCCCAAGGTCACGGGTTCGAATCCCGACACGGTCCGCTTGAAAAATGTTAGGCGAGCATTTTTCACAAAAATACACCCTCGTTCGGATGAGAGGTAAATGTAGGTCCCGTGTGTGAGTGTTGTCACGCACGTTAAAAATCCCTACCTTGCTTGGAACAGCAAGGGTTCGGCAAAATTCCAAATTTTCCAGGTAAAAAAAAACTCGCTTCCTGGCCAATGTAGTACCTTCGGGTGGAGCATTGGAAAATCACATGTAATGTCGGGTGTATCAGGCGGCTCCGTGGCGTAGTGGTATGTGTGTGACTACTACGCCCAAGGTCCCGGGTTCGAATCCCGACACGGTCCGCTTGAAAAATGTTAGGCGAGCATTTTTCGCAAAAATACACCCTCGTTCGGATGAGAGGTAAAATGGAGGTCCCGTGTGTGAGTGTTGTCACGCACGTTAAAGATCCCTACCTTGCTTGGAACAGCAAGGATTCGGCAAAATTCAAAATTTTCCAGGTAAAAGAACTCGCTTCCTGGCCAATGTAGTACCTTCGGGTGGAGCATTGGAAAATCACATGTAATGTCGGGTCTATCGCGGCGGCTCCGTGGCGTAGTGGTATGTGTGTGACTACTACGCCCTAGGTCCCGGGTTCGAATCCCGACACGGTCCGCTTGAAAAATGTTAGGCGAGTATTTTTCGCAAAAATACACCCTCGTTCGGATGAGAGGTAAAATGGAGGTCCCGTGTGCGGGTGTTGTCACGCACGTTAAAGATCCCTACCTTGCTTGGAACAGCAAGGATTCGGCAAAATTCAAAATTTTCCAGGTAAAAAAAAACTCGCTTCCTGGCCAATGTAGTACCTTCGGGTGGAGCATTGGAAAATCACATGTAATGTCGGGTCTATCACTGACTCTATTAGTAATAGATCCTGGACTGCGTCATAATCAGTGAAACGTGCTTTTATAAAAATTAATAATTGTGCAGCATCGTGTTGATTAGTGCTCTCAGATAAAGCGATTGATTGACGACCATGTTTTCTATAGTACTAGTAATAACAGTTATGTATTCACATCATCATCAATAATTTGAATTCCATGTCATTGTCATTCGAAATAAATTTATATTTTGAAATAGTTCTTATCATTGGCACTTATAATATCAGCAGTTGGCATCATTATTCTATATAGTTTCATTAGAAAATAGTTTAATCTTCTTTGCAATAATTTGGGCAATTGCATACCACGATTCTGTAGTATCTTCTCCTTCCTTAGTCATCTGAACAAAAGCATTCCTTTGTGCGAACAAATTGTTAACTAGTATATCAGTTGCTTCCCCTCAGGTCTCCCAAATTAATTCTTTTCTCGCTACGGGTAAAATGAGCATTATGCTACAAATTTCAATTTGCCCCAAAGGGGCAAGAGTTCCGTAATAGTTTTAAGGCTGCACTGGCTCACTACAGCGGTCTAGGAGCGTATTCTTATGGCAGAAATAATAAAAATAATAACAAAAATAAAAACCAAATAAAATGGCTGAAATACATAACTACGTTATAATATTCACTTAACCCGAAAAGCTTTTTTTATTCTATTGTCAATATTAAGGGTCGTCAAACCATCTATCTTAGCAATCCTCTTGATATTATCCCTGTACAGAAGACGGTCATTCGGCATGCCTTTTTCTGTCTGTTCTTTTTCTATTGTTTATAAATATATATGTTATTTCACCGATATTCAGTAGAATGTGAAGGGGGTCAAGCAGCCTGCGGCTAGCAAGATCCCCCAACACTTGAATATTTTCCGAATTAATAGTTTTCCAATATATCCTTTCGCACAATCAACATTAATTGAAAATATTTCAAAACCAACACCTGTAGTTTATAATAATCATCAGATTTAAGTGCTATTTCTTTTTCGTCATTAGGTTTTCAGTCTTGAAACTGCGTACCTTCACTTATTTCTATTTTAAGTTAGCTTACACCGTTCCCTGAAATTCCACAGCCTAGTTTCAGCTCGGTTTCCCTTCTGTTGTTTCCTAATTATATGCTCTACTTCACAAGAAGATGCAGTAGTATGTGAGCTAGGTTAAACAGCTTGTGGCTGCCAAAGATCCCCCAATACCTAGACATTTGCAAAATTAATAATTTTCCGGTAAATCCTTTCGCACAATTAACATTAGTTGAGAATATTGTAAAACCAATACCTGTAGTTGCTTATAATAATCATCAAGTTTAAGTACAGTTATTTTTTTTTCGACATTAGGTTTCCATCTTTGAATTGGTTGGATGCGTACCCTCATTGATTTCTATTTTAAGCTAGCCTGCACATTTTCCTGAAATTCACACAATCTACATCATTCATTATCTGTGTGCAATAGTCTAACCTAGGTCTACCTCTACCTCTCTTTTTTCCTATCTCTGCTTCTAATATATTTCGCACTATTCCCTCATGCCGTAGTATGTGGCCTATCATACTATTTCTCCTATTTTTTTTACTGTTTCGCACATATTTATTTCTTCTCCTACCATCTCTAGTAACTCTTTATTCTTAGCTTTGTTTGTCCATGATATCTTCATCATACATCTGTAGCACCACATTTCAAAGGCTCCAAACTTTTTTCTGTCTGCTTCTCCTACTCTCCAAGTTTCACAGCCGTAGTGTGCTGTGCTCCGCACATTTTTTTTAAGCAATTTTTCCTTGTTTCTATGTTTGTTGTCTTTGAACACAGTAGTTGCTTTTTCTTGTTAAATGTAGCACGACCATATGCTAATCTTTGTTTTATATCTTTTGCGCTCTTCCCATCTTGCGTTATATGGTTTCCTAGGTAGCAGAAATCCTTAAGCTCTTTTAAGTTCTCGTTACCTATTTGTATTCTTGTTTTTTGTTTATTTTTCCCTCCTTTGCCTACTAGAACTTTAGTTTTATTTTTGGTAATTTTCATACCGCATCTCTCTATTAGAACTGCTTCCATTTCATTAAGAACAGCTTCTAACTTTTCCTTGCTGGATGCTAATACCGCTATATCATCTGCAAAGCTAAACATATCAATCTTTTGTCTCTGTATAATAATTCCAAATGTCTTCCTGCATTGGACAGTATACATTGCCCTTTCGATGTACAAATTAAAGATTAATGAGGATTGGGTCCTGTCTCACCCCTTTCCTAATATTTACTTCTCTACGTTCCTGCTCTAATTTTTTTACCGCTGCTTGCTCTTTGTATAAGCTTTGTAATATCCGTCTATCTCTAAAGCTCATTCTAATCTTTTTGAGTATTTCGAACATTTTTTCCATTTTACATTGTCAATTTTTTTTTCCAGATCTATGAATTCTATGTACATGCCTTCTCCTTTTTCTATTGTTTTCCCCATGATCACCATCAGAGCTAAAATAGCCTCACGTGTTCCCCTATTTCGCATAAACCCAAATTGAAGTTCTCTTAGTATTTCTTCAGCCCGTTTTTGAAACGTGCTGTTAAGTTTATTATTCGAAATTTTCACATTTATCCGATCCTCTCTTTTTTGGTATAGTGACTATGATCTTACGTGTGAAATTTTTGGGTATCTCGCCTGTCCCATACATATAGCTTACAAGTCGAAAGAGACGTTCTGTTACTGCTTGTCCAGTGGCTTTTAGAGTTTCTGCTTGCACCTTATCTGTACTCGGCGCCTTACCGTTACTCAGACCCTTTAACGCTAATTCAAACTCGAGATGTAATTTGTAAACCTAAAATATTTTGCCGAATAAAGCATGGATTTCTTTTATACCATCTAAGGAAGTTATATCTGCCCCAGGCAGACGACTACTTAAAGTCTTAAGTAAAACTAAACTAAGCTTAGGGTATAATAATATTGAGAGTGCAATCATCATATATATTGTGGAAAATTTAAAACTTTCTATATTGGGTCGTTCTGGTATCAAAAATTTAGATATTTTAAAATTTCACAATAAGGAATTGCATTCTTATGTGAATTGTAGAGGGATGTTTGTGATGTCAGGGAAGATATCAAATGTATATCTGCCGGTGGTGGAGTGGGGCCAAAGATCTTGCCAGGATTGGAGTAGGGAGTTATGTATTCGGGATTTTATGTCAGTTTTAGGAGAGTACGTAGTGAAGTGTTTTGTCGTGTACGGTGATTGGTAGGTTGTGTTTGAGGTTATGTTTCTACGGTATATGGGAATTTAAGTAACACATGGCTATTACTATTAAGCCAAATGCAAAACCTTTTCAACAAACAACACTGTTCCTTTAGCTCGTTTAGCTAAGCTCGAAAAAGAATGAAATAGATTTAAAGCTAAACATTATAAAAGTAGATTTTAACTCTGAGTGGACCGCTCCTATAGTAGTGGTACTTAAAGGTGAGTCGGCAAGAAATTGCGAAAATTATACAAAACTTAATAAACCGGTTCTTACAAATCATTTTTCTATTCCAAAGCTAGAAAGTTTATTAAATAAGTTTCGAGCCTCAAAAATATTTACTAAGTTAGATGCAAACTCAGGATTTTAATCAGATACGTCTTGATAGTTAGTTTCAGGTTTTAACAACATTTATTTGTTCATTCAGAAGGTATCTTTTTAAACGACTACCTTTTGGAACATCATGGTTCTTGTTTATGGAGAATCTGACAGGAATCTTGATAATGCTGTCAACCCTTATGCTCAGCATTTTCCGGACAAGCCGCGGTCACGCACTTTGTTTTTCCGTACTGTCAAAGAGTTTACTGCAGAAAGAAGTGTTCAACATCAAAAAACGATCTGTCGAAAAAACAGTAACTGCAATTGCTGTATTAGCCGGCCTGACTTGTAATTCCCAAGTCAGTACCCGCGAAATAGTGCGCAATTGCGAAGTGTTCCAAAGCAGTGTTTTGAGAATTTTAAAACACCATAAACGTCATTTTTGCTACGTATCTCTGCACCAAGATTTTCATGGCACTGATTGCAAAAATCGCTTAACATTCTGGGAGTGACCACGGGAACAATTACAAAAGAATCGTAATTTCTTTCGTTGGGTATTATTTTCTGACGAATCAACTTTTGCACTCCATGGAGTTGTTAATCGACATAACATGCAATATTAGAGTGTTGAAAACCACATCGCTGCGTCAGGTTGGGCATCAGCGTTCTTGGCCTATCAACGTTTGGTACGGAATAATTGGCGACAAACTCATCGGTTGCCACATCTTTGAAGACAATTTAAACGGTGAAAGGTACCAAGACTTCCTGGACAATAAACTGCCACAGTTACTTAAAGACGTATGTTTAAAAGTGCGAGCTGGTCCGATAAATTGACTTGCCAGATCACCATATCTGATTTCGCCAGATTTTTTGTGGGGATACCTGAAAGATAAAGTGTTCCAACAAGTACCAACAACTCGTGAGAATATGATTGAACGAATCACCAATGCTTGTGCCCATATTACTAAAGACAAGTATTTCTTTTTCTTTTGTAAGGTTAACACATCCATTTTTACACTTAAACGGTGAAACGTTTCAAAACCCCTGGACAATGAACTGCCATAGTTACTTGAAGACGTAAGTTTAAAAGTGCGCACAACATGCGATTACAACATGACGGTTGTCAGGCGCATTATTCCGTAGTGGCAACCGAAGTACTTGATCGTGATATCCACGATCGCTGAATCGGTAGAACTGGTCCGATAACTTGGCCTACCAGATCACCAGATCTGACTTCGCCAGAATTTTTTGCTGGGGATACCTGGAAGACAAACTGTACTAACAAGTACCAACAACTCATGAGAATATGATTGAACGAATCAGCAATGATTGTGCCCATATTACTCGAAACGTACTTCTAGGTTGTGTGCAGTCATTTGACACGCGGATCGACAATTGTATACAAGTTCAAGGTCACTATTTCGAGCATTTACTTGGACAGTGAGCGGCAAGGGGTTCACGTTAATCAAATATCCCGGACGAAACAGAAAACTACTACGTCATTGTCGAAGTTTCTGGATTACTTAGTTTATTAACCAACCACCCCACGAACAGGAAATGGGGGCGCCGGTGGGGGAGGGGGTTGGGGGCTATCGTAACATCTTTGAATAGCCCGTCGAAAAATATTAAACATGTGTTTCTCTGTTTTTGATTCTTTTGATTTTTGTTCCATTTGTTGCGATTACAGCGCAATCAGTAGCGAATCGAAAAATTTTTTTTGGACAAATCGTACGTAACTTTCGACGTAGATTCCTAATCTGCGATAAAAAAATAAGGATTCCTATTTAAGATTTCTAATTTGTCGTCTGCCTGGCCCCCAACGGGTGTGGGGGTAGGCGTAATTTAGTACTAGCGGACCCTCCCCCCCATATTAAAGTATTGATTTCGACAAATTTTTCTGTGCGTTGTGTATTTCTGATGAATCATTTATGTATATTGCTATGATATCGCCGTAGTCCGATGTATTTAACGTTCAGTTGCTTGCTGATCGCTACCGCTCCGTATCTCTAAATATCCCACGACAAATTTTAGATTTTACACAATTCGTTTTATATGCTTTGACTAGCTCAGTTCAACCACACACTGAGTGCACGACGATACGATAACAGAGAAGTTTCTGCCCCCCTTTTTATCTAACACTTCCCACCTGAATGAGGTAAACATATTAACCAAAATTAATATAATAACCAAAATATGTACAATTTGTAGTTCCACCACTTTTATAATATTATTTTCTATTTAAGAGAACTCCTAAATCAAAGTAATTTTATAAATCAGTTTGTCCCCAAATTATGATTCTCTTAAATCAGTTTAAAGCCAGCAAAAATAACTGTATACTACTGGAAGTACTTTGAACGTTCAATGACCTTCTATTCCTTTCACGTAATTTCTACGTATCAACCAAAAATTTTTGATAATCCTTTACGTAAATATCTCAGTACATACAAACATTAAAGGTTCAAAAAAATTAATGCCTTATGCTATTGATGAATTTTATCTTTGACCTATTGTTTTTCGTTGTTGAATTCCTGGTTGTGAATACGCGTCTCTGCATACACCCCAATTCTTAGAACTTCAACTGCGTGCTGTTGACCACTGTCCTTGGATTGTTTTCAATTAGATTTGCTTATTGATTTTGTTTGGTAGTTGTTTATTGAATCGCGTAGTACAGCTTGGTTAAACGCCCAGTTTAACACTTAAACGTTTACTTAGTTGAATTTAGCAACCCTTAGTTCAATCCTCAGTTCAATAATTGGTGTAATACGTGGTTCAATACTTGGTGCCATAAGTTAATTAAATATTAAAGACTATGTTTAATTAGAATTTTTAACTTACGTTTTAAATGTCAAACGGCGAAATTCTGTTGTATATTTGCAATTGTACTAGTATTTGAAATTTTCAATTACCCACATTCACTTAAATATTATTATTTAATTTGATAGTTTAACTTCGCGTGTTATCTTGGTTCAGACAAGTACAGAGCGTGCCATGATCGTAGAAAGACTGACTTTTTATCAACTCGTGCGCTATTTAAAGGTGCGCCTATTGACCTGTTATAATTGGTTTACCAAGTTTACCTTGTTGATTGAGGCGTTGCACTTGTCTTATTGCGCAAGCCTTCGGATTTTCATGGACTTGCTATCCTAAATCTCGTCACAATGCTTTAGCACATCACGTAGACATCCAAATTTTACACTGTGGATTCCGTTGGCCATGATACTTTGTACCTTCTCAAGTCACGTCCTCTTATTTGTATAGGAATTTATTCAAACTTTCCGTTTAATTCCGCACGTAGTCAAACGTATGGTTCCTTATTTTGTTTACCAATGTGCTGGATTTTATTCGAATTTTGACAAGTTTACTATTAAAAGATCACGTAGTCAAATTTTATAATGGGATTCTTTAACAGCTGGCGTAAATTAGATGCGTTTTTATTGACTTTTTACGTTCTGTACTTTGCTTGTTTTGCAAGACTCGTTTGTTATGGGCACGCATGATTATTAATGCGTCGAGTTTAAGAAAATTCGTTTCATGTTTGTTTGACTTTCAATATTCCTGATGCGTATTTATTTAAAGTTTATGAATGCATTGCTATTCTTACAAATGGAGTGGGTTGCGTACAAAGCTATTTATCTTACTACATGTAATTGAATTCTTGAAGAATGCGCTTCCTTTCATTGATTAAAGTTGATTGTGAATTTTACACAGTGTGTTTGATATTTGCTTTTTGTATAATTGGCGAATTGCTTACTCTTTATGATAAAAATGTTTCATTTTCTAGACTTTGGTGCCGTTTATATGGAGTGTACAACCCTTGTGACCCTATATACCCCTAAATAACCTTATTATCATAGCAATATATATATATATATATATATATATTGCTATGATAATAAAGTAATTTAGGGGTATATTGAGTCATAAGGGCCGTACGCTACATGTAAATATTACTAAAGTTTAGAAAACTAAATAATTTTATCATTAAATGGAAGTAACTGGACAATTATGAAAAAAGCTTTAATTTATGAGAGGAACCTCATTCTTCAAAAATCAAATCATATTTAGTAAGATAAATAACTTGTACGTCATATAATGCATTTTAAATTAAATATATAAGCTTAAAATTGAAAATAAATACGCCGGAATAACATTCTAAACGCAACAAATTTTATTGAAATAAATACGCATAAAATACATAAACGCATCTAAATACGTCAACATAGAAATTTGACTACGTGATCTGTACATCGTAAATTCATATAAAATCCAACAGATTTTGGAGTAATAAACAACAAAACAGACGTTTGGTTAAGTGATTAATTAAAATAGGAAAATTTAAATAAATGCAAAATATAAACAAGCGGACGTTACTTGAAAAAAGTTTAAACTTGGATACTCAGAGGAATACATTATACAAATTAGATGCCTACGTGAGGAAATGCATCACTTCTACACAAGTTTTGATGGTAACTTTATAGAAAATCCTAAGGCTGCAAGATAAGGCAAAGTACAACGCCTCAAATAACAAAGTACGCTCGGAAAACCAATAGTACAGGTAAAGGGAGGAGCCTTTATATAGAACACGGACTCTGTAAACAATCAGTCTTTCTTCAACCAAGGCACAATCCATAACAGTTCAAAGTATAAAATCACGCGGAGTGAAAAATAGTAAAAATTAAATAATTATTTAGTGAAAGTTGAGATAGAAAAATTTTAAAAAAATAATTCTAGTGCCGATCTACGATAAAAGTTGGCATTAACTTTGAAGAAAGACTTTAAGTAACGTACTCTAATAAATTGTAAGTAATTAATCTAAGTAACCACTCTGGTAAACGAATCTATGTGAACACTCTGGTGAACGAATCTAATTAATTACTATTGAACTAATTTAAGAAGCGGATTTAAATAATTACTCTAGGTAAGATATATAATTAAGCAGTGGTCTACATAAGTATAGGAGCATTAAAGAGAGAAATTAATCAACCAAGGATTAGACTGAAAGAGCTGTACTACGTAGTAATCAAGAGCGTTTAAGTGGAAACAATCCAGGGGTCCTGGTCAATCACATGCAGAGGCACTTTTAAGAATTGGAAACAAGCAAAGAAAACGCAGATTAGAAATAAGAATATTCTTTATTAGCATAAGACTTTATTTCAATTTTAAGATTTACATTTTTGCATCTATTGAAGTATTTCATTTGTGAAGGGCCATCAAAAATTTTTAAAAAAAATTTACGTAGAGAGAAAGAAGGTCGTTTCAACGTTCAAAAGATACTCCCAGTAGTATACAAAGATATTTTTGATGGGTTTAAGGGAGTTATAATTTATGCATAATCAGACTGATATTATTATTTTGATTGAGTGGTTAATTTATGAATATCAAATCAAATTATCAAAGTTATTAAACTGTAAAGTGTATATATTCTGGTCATTATACAAATTTTGGTTTGTTTCGTTTATATCATTCAAGTAGAAAGGAGCTAGAGTAAAAGGGGAGTTAAACTTTCTTCGTTGTCGTATCGTTTTGCACTCTGTGTGGATTAAACTGAGCTAGTCGAGGCATATAAAAAGAGGTATATTTAAAATTAGAAGTTGAGGTCAGTTAGAGACACAGAGCGGTGGCGTTTAGCAGGGATCTGAACGTTAATCACATCGGCGTGCGGCGGTATCATAGCAATATATATATATATATATATATATATATATAGCGCTGTGACTAGGCCACTAAAAGTGCTGTGGATACGGCCTAATATTTGCGGATGCAATAGAAAGTATGAAATTACTATCTCACCTTCCTGTTTCTTTTCTTTGGCTGGTTAGCTCAACAGAAATGATACTGTGGAATTTACGAAATGAATAAAACACGGAAACTTCAAGATACATCTGTGCATTCAAAAACAATTTTTTCGCACAAAAGAATATTTTACACATATAAAACAGTTTACAGTTTAAGTTCATACATAAAATTATTCCTAAATAATTACTAAAATTAGCCTTACCTAATCTTTGTTAAAAATTACAGAACTCATATTTCTTCTCTTGTGAGTTACAAGAATTCACGTTAATTTTGCAATGGATAATTTACCGATTCTTTATCACCCTGTTTGTGAGTGTGATTGGTCAGTAATGCCGCACAGATCATTTATTAAAGGTCAAAATGCTTCAAACTCCAACTTAAAATTTGCTCGAAAAATTATCCCTTTCACAAGTAATAATATTGAGAACTTATTCTAATATAAGTTACTAATATTTAAACATCATTATACGTTACTAACAAAAAACTAAGATTGATACTTGCTATAAAAACTGTCAAAGAGCGCTTAATCAAATCTCATTTCCAGCTGCGTTAAATATTTTCTGGTTCCATTTTAAATAGAATTATTTGCATACGCTACTCCATTTGAAGTTATGACATCGGTTTCTAAAGTACATTTTTATTTTTAGTCGATCAGATTCAGTAGTAACTCATATGTCTGGATTTTTCTCTAAGGGGTTTTCAAAATAATTATTCTCCATAATTCATGTAAAGTTCTCTGTTACTTGTGAAACTCCCAAGAAATAGGTTATTGACTACTCTAGACTTATAAGCTTCATGTCGCAAAATAATGTAAAGACTGAAAATTTCCTCGAATATTACATGTTGCTTAACCGCGATTGAATCTGAATGTACATGTTATTTGGCGTTAGAAGGAATGGGCTCCCGTTCTTATTCAGATCCTCTTTACATACAAAATAAAATCAATGCTTCATATTCTAGAGTTTCCCGTTGTATTTAGATGGATAATGTAATATTTACGAGAATCTCGGCGTTTAACGATCTAATTAGTGTCGAGTTATCGCGGTTTGTCATGATTTATGATTTTCCCGAAGAGTCGTCTATTCTGTTCTAGCACAAAGTAAAGTTTACGGTCTCGTTCTTTCGTATTGTAATACATAGCTTTTCTAACTTTTACGAATTTCTAATAGCTGCGCGTTTCTTTGAAATTGGCGGTAATTTATTGACGAGAAATCATTGATTTTTAAAAGATTTCTTAGTAACATGACGCCTTCATTTATTAATAAAGAAATAAATTACATAATGTAACAAAAATATTATTTACTTCATTCACCTTGTATATATATACGGCAATAGTGTGGCAAGTCCGTGACGCTACACCTGTTGAACGTATAAACACAAGATAAGGATGCCAACAGTCTGTTTCGAGTTTCGGTTATGCATAGACGTGCAAATGACTCTCGCGTTCCAATTTAAATTAATGTATTATTCGTTCTTGTAATTAATATTACAGTTTGCTTTGTGTTATGTTAACCCTTTATACATATTTAATAATTTCAATAACTAACGTTATTGCTTTCGGTGATTGTAAATAATCTCCGCTATTTCGTTTATACACTAACCTTGTAAACAAACCACATGAACACTATTAAACGTTCAGCATAGCCACATTCTTTATTGATTGATTCAATCCCGTACCCCACGACCCTAATTGAGTTTAAATAAATAAAAATATTATTAAGGCGCCCGAATAACTCGATACAGCCGTGCAATAATATTATAATAATTAATAAGGACTTCTTTATACAGCGCAAATGCAATAGGATTTGCATTGATTTGTATTCCAACAGAGTACGGATGCATATTTTATAGATGATGCTTAAATCTAAGGTATTTCTTGTATAAACGCGTTTAAAGGTATACTTAAAAAAATGAATATTTTTTAAATCTACACACGGAAATATGCTTTCTATTTTAATGGTAATGAAATGAATGGATTTGTATTTACATCTTAAAATGAAACTCGTCTATAAGGTATTTCTCAAGCGTAACTACGTTTATACATGGCTGGAATGAATGCAGTACGCGGAATTTAATTACATAATAAAGGTGTCCTTTAGGTTTTGTAATGACGCAAATAAAATGAATGGGTTTTGTATTTTAATGGTAATGAAATTTAATTCCTATTTACATGTCACTCATCATCATCATTAGGTTTTCAGTCCTAGAATTGGTTGGGCGCGTACCCTCATTGTTTCCTAGTCTGAACCAACCTATACATTTTCCTGAAATTTGCACAGTCTGCATTTATCACTATCTTTGTGCGAAAGTCTGATCTCGGTCTACCTCTACCTCTCTTTTCCTATCTTTGCTTGTAGTATATCCCGTAGTATTCACCAGAAATGCCTTAGAACGTATCCTGTCCTTCTATTTCTCCTATTTTTTTCATTTTCCACAGATATCTTTATTCCTCTACTATTGCTACAACCTATTTGTTATTAACTTTATCTGTCCATGCTACCATCCTCATACATCTGAAGCACAACATTCCAAAAGGCTTCTATCTTTTTCTGTCTGCTTTTCCTACTGCCCCTATTTCATAGATGTATTGTGCTGTGCTCCACACTATGCTTTGAACAGTTTTCTTCTTATATCTATGTTCGTTGTCTTTGAACATAGCTGCTGTTCTTTCTTGTTTGATGCAGTTTGGTCACCCTCTTTTGTTTTACAGTTATATACCATATTTCCCCGATATTCAGTCGTATGTGAAGGGGGGGGGGGGAAGCAGCCTTTGGCTGCCAAGTTTCCCCAGCACCTAAACCTTTGTCGAATTAATAGTTTTTCCAATTTAACCTTTTGCACAAACCACATTAGTTGAAAATATTTCACAACCAACACCTGTAGTTGTTTATAGTAATCATCAGATTTAAAAGCACTTATTTTTTCGTCATCTTGAAACTGGTCAGACTTGTACCTTAGCCTATTTATCTTTTGAGCTAGCCTACACCGTTCCCTGCAATTCTCACAACAGTCTATATACAGCTCGATTCCCTTCTATTGTTTTCTAATTATATGTCCTATTTCACCGAGATTCAGTGGATTCCCCAACACTTAGACATTTGCCGAATTAGTAGTTTTCAAGTAAATCCTTTCGCACAATTAACATTAGTTGAGAGTAATGCAAAACCAGTATCTGTAGTTGTTTATAATAATCACCATGTTTAAGTACAGTTATTATTTTTGTCATTAGTTTTTCCATCTTGCGACTGGTTGGAAGCGTATCTCCATTGATTTCTATTCTGAGTTAGTCTACACATTTCCCTGAAATTCTCACAACCTACATCTTTCACTATCTGTGTGCAGTAGTCTAACCTAGGTCTACCTCTACTTCTCTTTTTTACTATTTCTGCTTCTAATGTATTTCGCACTATTCTCTCATGTCTTACTATGTGGCCTATAAGCCTATATCTCATATTTTTTACTATTTTTCACATAGTCCTTTTTTCCTCTACTATTTCTAGTACCTTTTTGTTTTTAACTTTGTCTGTCCATGGTATCTTCATCATACGTATGAAGCACCACATTTCAAAACTTCTACCTCTTTCTTGTCTGCTTTTCCTACTATCCAGGCTTCACAGTCATATAGTGCTGTGCTCCACACATATGTTTTAAGCATTTTTTCCTTGTTTCTATGTTTGTGGTCTTTGAACACAGTCGTTGCTTTTTCTTGTTAAATGTAGCACGACCTTGTGCTAATCTTTGTTTTATAGCTTTTGTGCTTTCCATCTTGCGTTATTTGACTTCCTAGGTAGAAGATATCCATAACTTCTTGTACATTCTCGTTACCTATTTGTATTCTTGTTTTTATTTATTTCTCTCCTCTTTTGCATACTAGTACTTTGGTTTTATTTTGGTTAATTTTCATACCGTATCTCTCTGTTAGAACCGTTTCCATTAAGAGCAGATTTTAACTCTTCCTTGCTAGATGCTAATACCGCTATATCATCAGCAAATCTAAGTATATCGATTTTTTGTCCCTGCATAGTAATTCCAAATCGCTTCCTGCGTTTGACAGTATTCATTGCCTCTATGTACAAGTTAAAAATTAATAAAGATAAGACACATCCCTGTCTCACCCCTTTCCTAATATTTACTTCTCTACTTTCTTGCTCTAGGTCTATTACCGCTGTTTGCTATTTGTATAGGCAATGTACTATCCGTGTATCCCTAAAACTCATTCCAATATTTTTGAGTATGTCGAACATTTTTTTCTATTGTACATTGTCGAATGCTTTTTCCAGATCTACAAACCCTATATATATATACGCTTTCCCCATTGTCTATTGTTTTTTCCATTATCACCGTCAGAGCTAAAATAGCCTCCCGTGTTCCCCTGTTTCGCTTAAACCCAAATTGATGTTCTCCCAGTCTTCAGCTCGTTTTTCCATTCGTCTTTGTACAATTCTAGTTAATATTTTTGAAACGTGTGCTGTCAAGCTTATTGTTCAAAAATTTTCACATCTATCGGCGCCTCTTTTTTTGTATAGTTACTATAATGTTACATTTGAAATCTTTAGATATATTGACTGTCTCATATATATAGCTTACAAGTCGGAAGAGTTTGTTACTGCTTGTCCAGCGGCTTTTAGAGTTTCTGCTTGCACTTTATCTCTACCCGGCATCTTACCATTTTTCAGACTTTTTAGTGCTAATTCAAACTCATCCCTAAGTATAGGATATTCCAGGTCATCATTTCCAATGTCTGATTCCTGTTCTAATGCTGTTAATTCCTCTCCTGAATATAAATTCGCTATATATTCCTGCTATCTAGCTACTTTCTCTACATTTTCTATAATGACGTTTCCTCCCGCACCCCTTATATTTTTGCTAATTTTTTTATATCCCTAAAATTCATTCTAATTAATTTGTATGCTTCGTCTGTCTTTCTTATTTCCATCTTAATTTGTACCTCTTTGCACTTTTTATCAATCCATTGTTCTTTAGCTTTCCTGCATTTGCGAATAATTTCCCATTTTATGACTTTGTATCTCTGTTTTCCCGTTTCGTCCAATTTATTCTTGTATTTTCGTCTTTCTTCTATTAAATTAAGGATATCCTTTGTTATCCAGGTTTCTTATTTTCTTTTTGTGTATACCTCAGAATATCTCTAGCCGCCGTGTCTAAGTTGAATCCATTCTGTTTCTACTTCCTTAGTATCAGAAATTTTCTCGATATGTTTCAGCAATTTATTTGACTTTTTTTCAAATCTTTCGTGGATATCTTTATCTTTTAGTTTCTCAAAGTCAAAGTGCCTTTTCGGTTCCTCTTTTTCAAATTTTTAAATTCGGGTGCGGCCTTCATAATTACGATGTTATTGTCAGTGTCTATATCTGCTTCCGGGTAGCTTCTGCAGTCTTTTACTTGATTTTTAAACCGTTGTCTAACAATAATGTAATCTATTTGATATCTTCCTATATCTCCTGGCATCTTACACGTGTATCGTCTTCTAACATGATACTGAAATAATGTTTTTGTAATGGTTAAGTTGTTGTTGTCGAAAAAATTCTACTAGCCTGTTTCTCCTGTCATTTATCGTGCCTAATCCAAATAAACCTACTATCGCTCCTTCCCTATCCTCACCTACCACTGCATTAAAATCCCCTCGTAATTATAAAATTTTCATGTCCTTTTACGAATCTTAGTATGTCTTCGATATCTTTGTAGATCGCCTCTACCTCTTCCTCACTGTAGCTAGAGGTGGGCATGTATACTTGTATTATTACTGTATTTACCGGTTTAGATTCAAATCTAACCATGAGTACTCTTTCGTTCTTTTGTAAGTAGTTTTCTACACGTCGTCCTATCTTTTTTCGCATAACTATCCCCACACCCGAATTTCCTTCTTCTGGTCCCTGAAGTCTCCATTCCAAAAATCTCCCGCCTCTGGCCAGCTGAGTTTGCTAATTCCTACTATGTCTAGTGCTAACCTATCTATTTCGAGTTTCAAATTCTCTAGCTTACCTACTTGTTTCTTAATTCTGACATTCCACGCTCCAACTCGCAGAATGTTCACGGATCTTTTTCTATTCTTTCGGATCCCATCCCTCGAAGTAGTTTCCTCCCGGAGATCCGAATGGGGGACTATTCTACCTCCGGAATTTTTTACCCCATAGAGGATGCCATCATCATTAATAACAATTTGAGTACGTTGTGCATTTGGGAGATAATGTGGTGGTTTCCCGTTGCCTTCAACATCGCAGTAGTGTGTCTTAGAATGTCATACCGACTCCTATGTTCTCTGCGACTCTAAGTATCGAAAAAACTGCTGGCTTCTTTCGGGGACCTATCTTAGTCTGGTTCCTCACTAAAGACCCCACTAATTTGGTTAAACCTATAGTTCGGCTCTTTAGCTCATTGAAACGCGCAAACCATTCTACCTGTTCTAGTATTTTAGAACGTCGTCAAGGTGCAGGTCCGTTCAGAATGTCACTCAAAGTAGTTTAATTTTCAAGTATTTTTGTAATCATTGTAATAACTGAGGCGAAGCCGGATTTTTCTATAGGAAATGTATCAGAAAACAGTTTCATAATTACGACGATAAACTTGAAGCAAACAAAACCAGTTGTAAACGTACAGCGAAAGTAATCACGACCAGCTTAAATTTATTATTATAACAAACAAGTCCAACAACTAGATCGTTACGAATAACTTACTTACATTACGATAAGTAAATCACAAAACCGCAAGTAACCTCATGCATTATTTAATTCAGATAACGATCTAGAAGAATCTCAACTGTTAAATGCAATTATAACCAATTTGTTAATAATAACAGCTAACGGATATTGCAAATTTATAGTTAACTTTTAATAATTATTCATTGAATAGAAAATTAACCTAGCACATGGCGCACGAATTTAGGTTATTGTGACTTTTCTACTGATTTAATTGCCGGTCGCGAAGCTATGAGAGAACAGGAAAAACTATAAACAAGCTTGTGTACTGTTATCTATAATGGTTATTTATAACGTCTGTAATAAATATTTAGAGAACGTCCCAAATATAGTAGATTGGAAAAAGTAACAGCAAGCGTATTATGTATACATTACATTAACATGCATAACAAAACTCGTTTGGAATTTAAAGCATATGTATTGGATTCTTTTTTATGTTATGCGACCTATATGGGTTTAGTAAATTTGCTAATTGCGGTATGAAACGCGGTTAATTATATAGAGAAACCCAAAAGTCGCGCACTTCAATGTAATCAAGTAAAGTTTAATTTTAATATTTAAAGATTTATTGTTTTTATTTAAAATTTCGTATAATTTTTTAAATATACCTACCGACTTTCATTAAAAATGTAACACACAGAAGTTGATCGATTTTAATAAAATTATCAAAACGCGGTTATTGTGATGAACTAAAGTAATGACTAAAATTTGAAAACAAAATAACAGAAATAAAAAAGTTTATTCAATAATGAGTTGCTCCATCACGATTGTTAGCTCTATCATCACACGCAGAGCACTGTACAAACTGAGAATTTGCAGTTGATTATATCAGAGTACACGTGCTGGAAATAGAACAAACCAAAGAATCCTAGCTTGTCGAGCCTGACCCTCTCAGGGACAACTTCCTTAAACAACCTGAATCTTTGGATTTTTGCTGCTTGACTGTAATTTAGCTTCAATTTTCTTTGTTGTTTATGGCTGTATCTATGGTCTTGATCTACGTTTTACTCGTTCTGGAACGCTGTCTGTTGGTGTGATGTTTCATATAGTTGGATGTTCGGGGTTGTTATCAAAAGTGTTCGCTGCCAGTGCCGCACAGTGGTCGTGGAATGTCGCAATCTGCAGATCGTGCCGTATGGTGTCGTTTCTGACGCATAGCTCAGGATTGGTCGAAGATACGTTTGGTATACCTATAGTCGTAAGTCCAGTGAAATTTTGTTCTTGCTGTTTAAAGTAGGGTGTAATAATCCTTATATCCGCCGTGCTTTGGATAAAATGTGTTTCGTGTTTTGTTTGAAGTTCAGTTTTTGTCGATATAGACGCCCAATTATCGTATGTTTGATTGCCGCCGTAGTCTTCTGCCCATTAATGTCGGAGGTTGGTGCAGTGATGGTTTTCGCTTGGGGAATAAAATTGTCTCGGTCTTGTCTGCGTTGAGTTTCATTTTTCAAGTGTCGAACCATTTCGGCAGAGAGTCCAGTTGTTTTTAATTCTGGCCGTTGCGGTTGCAAAGAGAAAGCCGTTCGCCAGCAGGATGGTGTCGTCTGCGTAGAAGGCACATCTCACTTTCCTCTCAGTCGGGAAGTCGTGCAGGTATGCGTTGAACAGAGCGGGTAATAAACAACCGCCCTGTGGTACGCCTGCTTGAATTGGCGTGGAATTGGAAAGTTGGTCTTCCACTCTGACTTGTAGCGACCTCCCACTTAGATAGTTGGGCAGTAGTTTCAGGCAGCTGGATGGAACTCGATGGATGATTTTCAGTTTATATAGCAATCCAGCATGCCAGATTTTGTCGGAGGCCTTCTCCATGTCTAGGGAAACCGTTACGGTGGCTTTTCTTCGGTTGTAATTGTCGGCAACGTAATCTCTAAATCCAATCTGCTCCTCTCTGATCTTTAGGTTTGGCTTTAGACGGTGTACGAGTAGTTTCTGTAAGATCTTCGCCATGGAGTTCAGCAAGGATATAGGACGGTAGTTTTTGACGTTTGTTCTGGTTTTCCCCGGCTTGGGGATCATCACAACTGTGGCGTGTTTCCATGTCAGTGGGAAGTATTTTAGGTGTAGGATGCTGTTGTATATTCGTGTTAATCGTGCCAGTGTGGGTTTGGTGATGTTTCGTAGGGCTTCGTTGGTGATGCCGTCAGGTCCTGGGGCTTTCTTGCGGTTTTGTGCTGTAATCGTCTGTTTGACTTCCTTTGGGTCGATGAAAGGAATGTCATCGTCGGAATCTTCCTGCATTATTCGAACGATGGTTGTTCGAATAGTGTTTGTTTCGTCTGTGTTAGTTGTGGGATTCCTTGTGAATGTTTCTTGCAGTGTCCTGGCGAATTCGTTTGCCTTTTAGTTAGCGGCATACAGAAGTCCTGTTGGCCCTTGAAGTGGAGTCGGAAGTCGTTCGTCTCTGTTTTTGAGCGTCTTGTTCAGTTGAAATAAGTTTTGTTGCTTGTCTAAGGTGGTTTTAACGTGTGTGGTCCAACATTCTTCGGAGAACTATCGTAGTAAAAGTTTTAGTGCTTGTTGTTTGTTGTTCAGTCTTGTCTTCGTCGCTGGGTCTCTCGTGAGTTGCCATCTTCTCACAAGTTAACGCTTTTCTTTAATCAAGTCTTTTAGGTAGTGTGGTAACTCGTTTTTTCTGTCCTGTGATTGAATTGTTCTTGGACTGTGTTGTAGGGCTGTTTTCAGTGTGCTTGTTAGGTCTGTTACTGTTGAGTCCAGGTCTGCTGTTGAGACGATGTTGGGCTCTTCGTGTGAAATGTGTGGTTGAAGAAATTTGTTGTATTTCCTCTAGTTTGTTGTGTGAATTGTCCTGTTGTCCCGTGTTGTAGGGTTCGTGTGTAAGGTGGCGATGACTGGGAAATGGTCGGAGCTTAAGTCCTCGATGACTTTTGTGGATATGGTAGGGATGTTCTTTATTACTATGATGTCCAGTGTGTCAGGTGGATCAGTGGCTCTTGTCGGTATTCGTGTCGGATGGTCCGGTCCAAGTATGTCGAAGTCTTTTCCCATCGCGTGTGTGTAGAGGATGATGCCGTCCTGGTTGTTCACTCTGGAGCCCCATGAAGTATGTTTAGCGTTCAGGTCTCCAGCAATTAGTGTCGGTGTGTCATCGTCGAGAAGTAAGGCTATGTCTTCGGGCCTTAAACGGATGAGTCCAGTACTCCTGTATGCAGCCACCAATTTTAAGTGTGAGTGGTTCGTTCTGATTTTCACTGCAACGGAGTCCATGTATGTGTCCGGGATGTCGATTGGTAAGTGATGTATTCGTCTGTGTACCAAGATTGCTGTCCCGTCATGTGCTTGCTCTCCAGGTTGTAAGTCTCTCCTGTAGGTCGCGTAGTTGGTAATTCGTAGTTGTCTCGTTGCAGTGAGTCGGGTTTCTCCTAGTAGCACCAAGTCTACGTCGTGTTCATGCAGGAAGTGTTTAAGTTTGGGTAGTTTGTTTCGTATTCCGTTGGCGTTCCACTAGAGGATTGTCAATTTTCTTTTTTGTGCTGCGTCAAGCATTAAGGGAAGGGAGAATGTCAGTGAGGGCTGTCCAGATTACGGAAGTGACGGATTCTCCTGCCATGTATGCGCTGATGCCTTTCTGCATTACTTGCATCAGCTTGTGCAGTATTTTGCGTAAGGTCGATGTGTCGTCGTTGGTAGTAGACGGTGCTGGATTGCCGGTCTTGTGAGGGATCAGACGGGAGGTGTGAAGAATTTGTGGTTCAGTTTCGAATTCAACTATAGGACTTGTTGTTTTGCGGCGGTGTTTTTGTCTTTTCTTAGTTGTCTTTTTGTCGGTGGCGTCCTGCGTCGGTTGAGCATTCGTGTCGGAGTCGCTGGAATCATCAGCTGGTCTTGGTTTCGGAGCTTTGTCGGTTGACTGTCTGGTGGTTGCCTGAGCGTAGGTAGATACTTGAGCGTCGGTTGGTGCTATGCGTGGAGGCGTTGTAATAGTAACTTGCCTGCTTCTTCCGCGCGTGACTCGGGTCCAACCTTCTTCGTCTGTGTCTGGTCTGCTTGCGGTCGGGGAGGTGCTGGAGCTGTTTTGTGTTTCATCTGTAGTTGAGGTTGGTACGCCGGGCAGTTTCTGTAGTTAGCCAGGTGCGGTCCGCTTGCATGTGGGTTGCTCTTCCTGTCTTTTCCTGCATTGCGCTGCATGGTGTGGTCGAGCGCACTTCACGCACCGAGGGTTGAATCTGCAGTTGACACTTGAGTGGCCGAATCTTTGGCAAGCAAAGCATTGCGGAATTTCAACTATCGTCTCGAAGGCGGTGACGTGAATTTTGGTGCAGTAGAGTAAGTCCGTTATCTTGTATATCTCTCTCGAGATGGGCTCGTTCTTTAGAATCACCGGGAAAGTATTGCATTAGTCTCTGATCCGGCATTGTAACTTCCCACGTGCTTAACTGGATATCCCCTATCCACAAGCTCGTCTTTGATGTCTTCTGTTGTCAGGTTGTTTGCGAGTCCGCGCAGCACAACTTTCAGTTCCCGTTCTGTTTTGAGTGTGTACGTATGAAATTCTATTTTGTTCTTCTTCAGATAGTCCTGAAGGAATCTGAATTCAGTAATATCGCTGGCGTATATACGTGCTCCTTCTCCAGAAGCACGTATATCTACTCGTTTCTTGAGTAGGTCGTTAATAGCCTTGGAGTGATTTAGGAATTTCGGAAACTTCTCCATATATACGGGCGGGATTTGAGGTGTGCTGACTTTAGTCGTCGACGTCGTAAGGACTTGCGGCGCTGGAGCAGTCGGTGAGGTCGGCTCTTGGCGGGAGCGTTTATTGTTGTCGGAGGCGCTGTCTTCTTTTTGCGAGTTTTCGGGTTTCAGCAGCTGTTCTTTGGATGTATTGATAGTGGCCCGTGTGCGCTTTTTCGGTTTGCCAGTGGTCACGATCATACCCGTTGCGGTATCTGATTGTTGAAATTCCATCTCGGCGTCGGTGTCTTGCATTACTGTGTCGTTCGTCCTCGGAGCTGGTGCGGAAGTTGTCGGTGTTTTTTCGTTCACAGCTGTACTAAAACAACTGCTTTTGCAATGAATATCCTAACGTTGCACATAAAGCCGGAGCTTTAATGTACACCGCCTTCTTGTATCGGTATATTCAATGCTAGGAAGTGCTCTCGTACAGTTGTAGTAGTTAGACGTTGTAAAATCTTCTAATACGGAAGTTGAGACGCAGATAAAAACGCGATGTGCGTCTTCCGATGCTGAAGTAATACTACACACCAAAGAATCTCGAGAAATTCCAACTAAGTTTTTGTGCTACCTAAAAATCTATACTCTCATTGGTTAAACTAAAATTTGGAGGTTCTTTTACAAATCAAAAACTCGAAAACGCATTTCATTGGTTAAAGACATCATTAACGTTTTTCAACACAGGAAGAATAGGAAATGGAACTGTATAAATATAATTTTAAATTCTGCAGAAGACATTCGTAGTGCTTACCATAGCCTAGGAATATTCTCTCTTACAGTGCTCTCCATAGCCTGCAAGACCTACCCAAGCACTGCTCTCCATAGCCTGCTTTACTTCAAAGCGCAGCGCTCCCCATAGCCTGCGTATTCTCCGACGGTGACGCTGTCCGACGTCGTACCCAGGGCACGTCATTACAATTCATCAATCCATAGTTAACAAACCACGTATGAACGTTAAGCTCTGTTCCATAATTCACCGACTAGTCGTTATTGTGATTGCATCTGTCAAGCTCTACCACAGGGACGACATCCCCGTAGAGGCATCACTACCACGAAGCCTGCCGAAGAGTTCAGAAGACGACCGAAGACCTTTCCGAAGTGTTCCAAAGACAACCGAAGACTTCTGAACCGTCTATACTTGTAAATATTGTAAATTAGTAGTTTTTAATTTCAAATCATAACTCTTTGAGACTTAACGTTGTGCAAAAAGAAAAAAACGAAACCTTCCAAAAAGATCCGAAGACCACCGAAGATATCTGGGCCTCTTCAACCTGTACATATCTCCTAATCATCGTTGTTCAAGTTCACAGTGGGCCTCGTAAGCAACTTCCGAAGCATTCCGAAGAAAGCCGAAGATCACCGAAGACTAATACACCCCGTTAAATTGTACATTCAAACATTTAATCAGTGTTTAAGTTTATTTCTGGTTCCACAAGCAACCATGAAGCCATCCGAAGACTTCTGAACTGCTAAATCATTCAATTTCACTTTTTATTTTATGTAATTTTGGAACTTATAATTATTTTTGCTTATGTTTATTAAACAATTAATCAAGCCAAGCCTACCTGCTTTAAGACGCCGCCCCCGTGAGCGACAACACTACCCAAAAATCTATACTCTCATTGGTTAAACTAAAATTTGGAGATTATTTTGCAAATCAAAAACTTCAAGACGTATTTCATCGGTTAAAGACATCATTAACGTTTTTCAACACAGGAAGAATAGGAAATAGAACTGTATAAATATAATTTCAAATTCTGCAGAAGACATTTGAAGTGCTCACCATAGCCTAGAAATCCTCTCTCTTGCAGTGCTCCCCATAGCCTGCAAAACCCACCGAAGCAGCGCTCTCCATAACCTGCTTTACTTCAAAACGCAGCGCTCCCCATAGCCTGCGTATTCTCCGACGGTGATACTGTCCGATGCCGTACCCAGGGCACGTCATTACAATTCATCAATCCATAGTTAACAAACCACGTATGAACGTTAAGCTCCGCTCCATACTTTACCGACCAGTCGTTATTGTGATTGCATCTGTCAAGCTCTACCACAAGAATGACATCCCCGTAGAGGCATCACTACCACGAAGCCTGCCGAAGAGTTCAGAAGACGACCAAAGACCTTCTGAACCCTC
The DNA here is from genome assembly GCA_036346225.1 of Platerodrilus igneus. Lineage (NCBI taxonomy): Eukaryota > Metazoa > Arthropoda > Insecta > Coleoptera > Lycidae > Platerodrilus > Platerodrilus igneus. Next base: position 7,862,233 of record JARFIW010000244.1, read on the forward strand.
TATACTTGTATATATTGGAAATTAGTAGTTTTAAGTTCATATAACTTCAATTCATAATTCCTTTTAACGTAACGTCGACCCGCAATTAAACATGAAGCCTTCCGAAGTGTGCCGAAGACAACCGAAGACTTCTGAACCGTCTATACTTGTAAATATTGTAAATTAGCAGTTTTTAATTTCAAATCATAACTATTTGGATTAAATCCGACCTAGATCGGATTAGCGGTTGCACACTTCGTCGAGTGTATTCGGGTATCTTCGGCAATATACGCCCCCACTCTGTAGGGTACATACGGAGCAATTTTTCGTATTCAATTTAGTATTCGGCAGTAGCTAGAACTGTAAACATGAGCGTCTCCAAGGTGATTAACGTTCCTCAACTTCTTGGGAATAAAGTGAAGCCAACAAATGAGCGATTTGGATTTTGGCTGCTGGCAGAAAATATGTACAACAATCATCTGGTGACAGATATTGGTAATGTTTGTTATGTCGTAGGCGAACAGATACTGACTGATAGACTACACACACCAATTACAGAACCATTTTGTGACAATATAATGTTGATTAAATTTTGCGACCTTTCTGATGCCGAGCAAACACTGCAAACAAAAGGATGTTTATCCTAAAAAAAAAAATTGTCGTGCGTTTAACAGCTATCTACGAGGAAAGTTCGAGCGATTTCTTTCCGCTAGGTATGGTGTTAAAGCTAAGCTTCCGTTTTCTCTGGAAAGCACTAACAACATGGGCCAGGGAGTAAAAGAAATTATCGGAAAAGAAGACCTCGAAAGCATTAATAAAAAATTCCAAAATCCCATATGTGTTCCGTACAAAGTGGAACTAGCAGATGTTAAGTTGGAAACTTTATTGAAAGAACTACCAGATATATTAGACGGACTCGAGAAAGATTATTACTATCTCTTTGACATGGATGTAACCCAAGATTTTGCTGGCATATTTAGCAAGATGGAGATGTGTAATTATTTAACTACAAACCATAACTTTTGCTATGGTGTTAATAAACAACTTGGACATCATATACTAGATTTTTTACGTTATCCAGATGCACGTTTAAGGGAAACATTTGCGTCTACTTTGGCCAAAGAACATGGTATTACGCGATTGGAAGCGACAATATACAACTGTACAATTAGAAACTGTCAGTGCGGAACAGGTGTATAATCCCTTAAGAGACTGTTTAACCTTATTGGAAGATAGTATGTTATACTTCCTAAAGGCGCCAATGAACTCGGTACCACTTGCCAAAATGTGGAGTAAGCTATCGGACAAGCTTCAAAATAGCTGCTGTTTAGTGTATAATAATCTACTACAGGACGTATATTGGGGGAGGAGCAATACAAAGAAATTGACCGGCTTGCAAATTAAGTTGTCCGAGAAACCAGAGGAAAAGGAAAAATTGATAAACTATGTGCTTTTGGATTTTAATTTTAACTATTTACCTGTAAATTATTTGGAGATACTAGAAGAAGAAGACAGCCAAGATAAAATAAAAATCTTATACAAGTGCTACATTAAAGCAGGTAGTACATATTTTACACAATCTGCAACACCATATTCTACAATTCCAAAAGAAATAGTCATTTCGAAATTGGGCTTGAGAAATACGTTCGTCCAGAGGTTGAATGACAATACGTAAATATTTGCAGTAAACTCTATCCGTTTACGCTAAAGAAAATTGTCCCATTATGCACGTCATACGCTGTAAGTGGAAGAAAAAGACGGTTGGAATTAGAGGAAATGGAAGCAAAAAGGCGAAAGTTAGACTACATGGAAAACACTGCGACAATACGCGAACAATACAAAGATGTGTTAGACAAAGAACAACTTACTACAGAAAATAAGGAAGAATTAAAAGATTATTTTATGTGCCGATGGACTGACTTAGTACATCCGGTTGCTATAAGTTGTATGCATTTATGGTTAGTAAGAAAGACTCTTTTAGTTATGTAGGCGTCCTTGCGGAGAAGGATGGTACTAAATCCGTATACTTTTTAGAAGGTTATTCTAAAAACGTATTTATCGAAATGGCGGATAACATAGACGAACTAAGGAATGCTGGTTTCGTAACCTTGACGTACACCACACGCAAAGGGGTTCCGCTAAGCATTGTATATTTGCCTAGTGAAGAACCTTTCGGATCTTTTAAAACTGAGGGTCTTACAACCTATAACGACCATATATTCCCAAAAGTGGTGGACATGCAACTATGCAACAGTGAGTGGGAGAATAAGGATTCCCTCCAATACCAACATGAAGAAGTCGATCAAGCTAACAAGATACGTATACAGGATATAGTGAGAAAGCTGCGATTAAAAGATTGTCACAAGCTGCAAAAATTACACAAACGAATAGATCTGGTTGTCAGTGGAATCATAGATTTTATATATAGAGACAAACTTCGGTACATTTTGCAATTCGAAAATCTAGACGGTCTCTATGTATCAAACTATTGGCTAGAAAGGAGATAGAGGACTTGGGTGTCGATTTAAATTTTAAGCTGCGAATAAAATTAGATAAAATTAAAACCACTCCAAACAAACATAAAGAAAGGACTGTCTTCTGTGTATAACTTTGTATTAAAGTTAAGTTTAAATGGCTCCATACTTGGCATTAAATATTTTTAAATTTTGCTATGTATAATGTCAGAATAAAAATTTTAGAATATTATTACATTTTCTTTATTTATAAAAGGCTATAACGTCACCAAGACCTTGGAAAAGTAGGCGAAACTAGGTAGCCGATAGCATATCGTTGTGGCGATTTTACCTATATGAAATGGCTAGTCGAAGAAAACTATTTGGTTCAGAATGTTACTGGTAAAAATTTTTAAAATGAGTGTAAAAATCCCACAAAGAGGTCCACAAGGAGGGAGCAAAGAGGAAATTCCTTAAAATTAGACTTTATAGTGGATTTTTACATGTAAAAACCTAGGTTAGATCGATGACGCTGTGAGGCGCTGTGAGGAGGCGCTGCGCCAGAATCATCCACATCCTCTACTTGTACGCGACGAGAATTTTTAAGACTGTTATGGGGAATTCAATGTATGGTACAAAAATGACCAGAATGGACCTTAGATTTTTCAAGTCTTTAATGCCCAAAATACATGGCAAAACCGGTATTTTTCGTTAGAAAATTGCACCTTTTGCGCTCGTACATACCCTTCTTGCCTACTAGCCAAGCCTACTTGCTTAAAGACGCCTTCCACTCGAACGATAACACGATTTGCTATGCATTTGTTTAAACGGCGGGACATACCGTCAATCAAGTAATCAATTTTTTCCGCGGTATATCATCTCATAGTCGTCGCCGTGGATCAATGTAGTAAGCGTAAGACTACGGATCCCAAGGTCCCGGGTTCAAATCCCGACACGACCGACTGCTTGAAAAATGGCAGTTGAGCATTTTTCACAAATATTACGCCCTCGTTCGGATGAGAGGTTAAATGGAGGTCCCGTGTGTGTGTGTTGTCAGGCACGTTAAAGATCCTACCTTGCCTAGAACGGCAAGGGTTCGGCAAAATTCTAAATTTCCAGGCAACAAAAAACTCGCCTCCTGGCCAATGTAGTACCTTCGGGTGGAGCATTGGAAATGTAAATGAACGGTATATCATCTCAAACTTCCCGAATCCGAAACCGAAGATGTTGCAAGTCGTTTGGTGGGTGTGGTAATTTACTAAGGCTTCTACCGGTTAAATCCCAAACATGTTCAACTGGTTGAAAAATCTGATGAGCAAGAAAGCCCAAGGAAAAGAACAATGTTAGCTTCTTCCAAACATCGTATGTAACCCTTGCCGTATGAAGGCGTGCGTTATCTGGTTTCAAAATGGAATTTTTCAATACCCGAAGAAATAGAAATGCAACAGGCTTCAGTACATTGTCAATGTAACTGGCTGTGTTTAAGTTGCCACCGATGAAGACCAAGGCTGATCTGCTACCATAACATATTGCACCCCATATCATCACTCTTTGTGTAAGGACTGTGCGGCGTTGGAAAAAAGTTAAATGATTGCGTTCTCTGCACCTACGCCTAACTCTCCTTCGACAGTTGTGGGCCCATAAACAAAATCGAGACTCATCACTAAACATAATTTAATGCCACTCTTGAAACCAATTTGCTCTTTTGTTGCTCCATTCTTGTCTGCGGGTACGGTGAAGTGAAGTAAGGGAAGACACAAAAATAGGTAGTACGAATGCAGTCCATAATATTTTATCCAGCGATAAACAAATGATATTGACATTCTGCGTTCTGTACCTTCCATCCAGTCTATTGCAATTGACTGAGTTGTTGAAAATGGCGTTCTTCACGATCTGTAGTCACCCGAAAATTTCGAAATCAACGACGGCGCACGATTTACACGGCAAGAAATATCTCTAAACGTACGTTCGGCTTCTCTCATACCAATAATATTACCATGTTTAAAATCGCTTAATTGACGATAATTTACACCTTGGAGAACTCTCGCCATTCTTAAATTCTCATAAAGCAATAGTGAACAAAATAATCGATAACAAAGAATTCTCATCATCATCAGATTCTCATCATTAGGTCTTCGGTCCTGGAACTGGTTAGACGCGTACCATCATTGTTTCATATTCTGAATTAACCTACAGATTTCCCTGAAATTTGCACAGTCTGCATCTATAACTATCTGATCTAGGTCTACATCTACCTCTTTTTCCTATCTCTACTTGTAATATATCCCATACTATTCCCCAAAAATGCCTTAGAACGTTTTCTGCCCTTCTATTACTCTCATCTTTTTCTCCAGATATCCTTGTTTCCCTACTGTTTCTATAACCTATTTGTTATTATTTTTGTCTGTCCATGCTATCGTCCTCATACATCTGAAGCACAGCATTTCAAAAGGCTGCTACCGTTTTTCTGTCTGCGTTTCAGACTGCCCGTATTTCATAGGCATACTGTGCTGTGTTCCACACATATGCTTTCAACAATTTTCTTCTTGTTCTATGTTTGTTGTCTTTCCTCATAGGCGCTGTTCTTTCTTGTTAGATGCAGTTCGGTCACCTTCTATTGTTTTAGAATTATATACCCTATTTCTCAGACCTTCAGTGGTTGTGGAGGGAGGTTAGCAGCCTGTGGCTGCCAAGTTCCCCCAACGCTTGACCATTTACCAATTTAATATATTTTCCAATACATCTATTCGCACAGTCATTATTAGTTGCAGATATTTCGTAACCAACAACTAGTTGTTTATACAGTATTGCCCGAAATAAACAGTACTGAAATTGTAATTGTTTGTATATAATTTAAAAATATAATTTAAAAAATACATATTATTGACACTTTATTATATGTTCTAAATGTGCACCTCCTCGTTCGAGACAGACTTCATAACGATGTTCTAAGTTTCTGGTCATGTTATTGAATAAGGGTTGTCTCAGGGCTGCGAAGAAGACTCTAACGGCATCCTTTAATTCATCGATGGTTTGTGGTGCCCGTTTGAAAACGGCATTTTTAGCCATGCCCCAAATGTATGCGTCTGGAGGTGTGAGGTCTGGAGAATGTGAAGGATAAGGGAAGTCAGTAAATCGTGATATGAATTTGCTTGGAAAATGTTCTTGAAGAAATTGACGAATTGCGGCAGCAGAATGGCAAGTTGCCCCGTCCTGCTGAAAAAATTGGTTTCGAAATGCCAAGTTACGTGCACGACAGAATTGACGTAGATCAGGGATAAATCGTGTTAAAATTTGTCTGTACCTCTGTTGATTAAGTGTGACTTGTCTACCATTCTCTTCGATAAAGTACGGACCAATGATTCCGTGTCCGGAAACAGCACAACAGACACTCACTTTTTCACTAAGTAAAGGAACCTCTTGAACTTCATCGGGTCTGGCAAAGCCCAGAAATCGATTTGTGCGACGATTCACATAGCCTGACAAGTGAAAATGTGCTTCGTCTGAAAACCAAACATTTTTCAAAAATTCAGGATTTTCATACTGTAACGCGAGAATTCTGGCGCAATATTCCACTCTACTGCGATAATCCCGAGGATGTAGTTGTTGATGTACCTGAATCACATACGAAAATGTACCCAGCTCCTTCAGGATTCTTTGAAAGGAAGTTCTTTTTAAATCAAGTTGTAACGCTGTCCTTGCCTGGCTGACTTTCGGATTTTCTAAGATTTGCTCAAAACACGTTCATGGTTATTGTTGTTGTTAACTGTCCTGGGACGCCCTGAGTTTCCTTTTCGTTGGCACAATACACTACCTGTATTTCTAAACTTTTCAATAACCTTCAAAATTACAGCATTACTTGGAGAACGTTTATTAAACCTTTGTGTGAATTGATCAGACACGTATAGCAAACTTGCACCATTACGTCGGCCGATTCCGTATGAACGAAAATAATGCTCTACCAGAAACACTTTTTCCTCTGTACTTAACACCATTTTTAACAATTAGGCCCTACTAATTACTTGTTTGAGGTTTACTTGACAGGTCTATACTAGCTAACTTGAGTGTGACAGCGCACGCATAAAAACACCGCCAACTTAGTTTCAGTACTGTTTATTTCGGGCAATACTGTACTAATCATCAGATTTATCTGTGCTTATTTTTTCGTCATTAGGTTTTCCGTCTCAAAACTGGTTGGACACGTACCTGCACTTATTTATATTTTGGGCTAGCCTACATAGTTCCCTGAAATTCTCACACAGCATGTGTATACAGCTCGTTCCCCTTCTATTGTTTTCTAATTTTATGCCCTATTTCACCGAGATTCAGCGAAGGGGGTTGAGCAAGCTGTGGCTATCAAGATCCCCCAACACTTAGACATTTGCCAAAGTAATGGTTTTCCAATAAATCCTTTCACACACTTAACATTATTCGAGAATATTGCCCTACCAATTCTTGTAGTTACTTATAATAATCATCATGATTAAGCACAGTTATTTCTTCGTCATTGGTTTATTCATCTTGGGATTGGTTGGATGCGTACCTCCATTGATTTCTATTCTGGGCTAGCCTACACATCTCCCTGAAACCCCTACAGCCTACATCTTGTACTATCTGTGTGCAGTAGTCTAACCTAGGTCTGCCTCTTCTTCTCTTTTTTCCTATCTCTGCTTCTAATATATTCCGCACTATTCCCTCATGCCGTGGTATGTGGCCTATCATCCTATCTCTCCTATTTTTTACCGTTTTCTACATATATCTTTTTTTCCCTACCATTTTTAGTACCTTTTCGTTTTTAATTTTGTCTGTCCATGATATTTTCATCATGCGTCTGTAGCACCACATTTCAAAGGCTTCTACCTTTTTCTTGTCCGCTTCTCCAACTGCCCAGGCTTCACAGCCGTACAGTGCTGTGCTCCACACATATGTTTTAAGCAATCTTTCCCTTGTTTCTATGTTTATGATCTTTGAGCACAGTAGTTGCTTTTTCTTGTTAAATGTAGCACGACCTTGTGCTAATCTTTGTTTTATATCTTTTGTGCTTTTCCCATCTTGTGTTATTTGGCTTCCTAGGTAGCAGAAATCCTTAACCTCTTGTAAGTTCGTGTTACATACTTGTATTCTTGTTTTTGATTTATTTTCCCCATCTTTACATACTAGAACTTTAGTTTTAGTTTTGTTAATTTTCATACCGTATCTCTCTGTTAGAACCGTTTCCATTTCATTAGGAGCAGCTTCTAACTCTTCCTTGCTAGAAACTAACGCCGCTATATCATCTGCAAATCTAAGCATATCAATTTTTTGTCCCTGCATAGTAATTCCAAATGTCTTCCTGCATTTGACAGTATTCATTGCCTTTTCTCTGTACAAGTTAAAAATCAATTGGGATAGGGCACATCCCTGTCTCACCCCTTTCCTAATGTTTACTTCTCTATGTTCCTGCTCTAATTCTATTACTGCTGTTTGCTCTTTGTATAAGCTATGTACTATTCGTCTATCCCTATAACTCATTCCAATCTTTTTGAGTATTTCAAACATTTTTTTCTATTTTACATTGTCGAATGCTTTTTCCAGATCTACAATCCATATATACACGCTTTCCTCTTTTTCTATTGTTTTCTCCATTATCACTCTCAGAGCTGAAATAGTCTCCCGTGTTCCCCTGTTTCGCCTAAATCCAAATTGGTCTTCTTCTAGTATTTCTTCAGCCCGTTTTTCCATTCGTCTTTGAACAATTCTAGTTAATATTTTTGACACGTATGCTGTCAAACTTATTGTTCGAAAATTTTCACATCTATCCGCGCCTTTCTTTTTTGGTATAGTTACTATGATGCTACGTTTGAAATCTTTGGGTATCTCACCTGTCTCATACATATAGCTTACAAGTTGGAAGAGACGTTCTGTTACTGCTTGTCCAGCGGCTTTTAGAGTTTCTGCTTGCACCTTATCTGTACCTGGTGCATTACCATTTTTCAGACTTTTTAATGCTAATTCAAACTCATCCCAAGTTATTATTTTCAATGTCTGATTCCTGTTCTATTGCAGTTAGTTCCTCTCCTGCATATAAATTCCCTATATATTCTTGCCATCTACCCACTTTTTCTACGTTTTCTATGATGACGTTTCCTTGTGCGTCCCTTATATTTTTGCTATACGGTTTTATATCCCTAAAATTAATTCTAATTAATGTGTATGCTTCGTCTGTCTTTCCTATTTTCATTTTCGTTTGTACCTCTTTGCACTTTTCATCAATCTATTGTTCTTTAGCTTTCCTGCATTTTCCAATAATTTCCCATTTTATGACTTTGTATCTCTGTTTTCCTGTTTCGTCTGATTTATTTCTGTATTTTCGTCTTTCTTCTATTAAATTCAGAATATCCCTTGTTATCCATGGTTTTTTATTTTCTTTTCATGTATATCCCAGAATATCTCTGGCCGCCATGTCTAGGCTGGATTTAATGTTATTCCATTCTGTTTCTACTTCCTTAGTATCAGATATTTTTCCGATATCTTTGAGCAATTCATTTGACTTTTTTTCAAATCTTTCTTAAATATCTTTATCTTTTAGTTTCTCTAAGTCCAAGTGCCTTCTTCCGTTTCTTTTTTTCACAATCTTAAATGTAAGTGCGGCGTTCATAATTACGATGTTGTGGTCAGTGTCTATATCTGCTTCTGGGTAGCTTCTACAGTCTTTTACTTGATTCCTAAACCGTTGTCTAACAAGAATGTAATCTATTTGATATCTTTCTATATCCCCTGGCATCTTCCACGTGTATCGTCTTCTAGTATGATGTTGAAATAATGTGGTTGTGATGATTAAATTGTTCTTGTCGCAAAATTCTACCAGCCTATTTCCCCTGTCGTTACTCGTACCTACTAAACCACATAAACCTGCTACCGCACCTTCCCTACCCTCACCTACCACGGCATTAAAATCTCCCGTAATTATTAAATTATCATGTCTTTTTACGTATCTTAATGTCTTCGATATCTTTGTAGATGGCTTCTACCTCTTCGTCACTGTAGCTAGAGGTGGGCATGTATACTTGCATTATTACTGTGTTTACCGGTTTAGATTCTAAACTAACCATGAGTACTCTTTCGTTCTTTTGTAAGTAATTTTCTACACAGTATCCTATCTTTTTCCGCATAACTATCCCCACACCTAAATTTCCTTCCTCTGCTCCTGTATGAATTACCCTGAAGTCTCCACTCCAAAAATCTCCGCCTCTGGCCACCGAACTTCCCTGATCCCTACTATGTCTAGTGATAACCTATTCATTTCGATTTTTAGGTTCTCTAGCTTACCTACTTGCTTCCTACTTTTAACATTCCACGCTCCGACTCGCAGAATGTTCCCGACTCTTGTTTTTAACTTTCCGATCGCATCCTCCGAAGTAGTCCCCTCCCGGAGATCCGAATGGGGAACTATTTTAACTCCGGATTCTTTTACCCCAGAGAATGTCATCATGTTTATTACAATTTAAGTACTTTGTGTACAAAGAAATGATAGATAAAAACAAAAAAAAATGTAAAGGTTTTATATAAACTTTAATCGTTATTTTGTTGCATTAAAATATCCATATTTTAGTTCATCATTAGATCTTCAGTTCTGGAATTGGTTAGACGCGTGTCTCTATTGTTTCCTATTCTGAGATAACTTACAGCTTTCCCTAAAATTCCCGCAGTCTGCATCTTTCACTAGTCTGATCTATATTTTTACGTTTTTTAGTTACTCTCGATAGGAATGAGCGTAACTAAATTCGAAGTCCCTGTAGCAAAACAGAAATCGATAGTCTTCCGACTAAGCTAAGGATCTATTCCTTGGGAAAAGCTATGAGGAATGACCGTGAGTTTACGTTAATTCCTTCTAATTTCAAAACAACAATTGGAACTGACACATAACTACATAAAATAAAGAGGCGCAACCAAGTCCTAGGCTCAAGAATAGCAAAGGGTACCTTAAGGAAGAACTTGAAAACCCTCAGAGAAAAATATCGCATTCACTGTGAGAATCAGGATCTGAAAGAAAACAATATTGTTAAAACAAATAAAGGACACAAGAGATGCACTCTTGCTACCTTGTATTGTAAAAAGAAACAGGTTATAGCTGATATCCTAAGTTTGAATACGAACATTTAAAATAAGATTTAAAGACCAAACTTCTTGGAAACACTGTTCAATTAATTTATTATTTAGTCACAGCTAGTGGTCTTACCTTTTTAATAAAATAAAATTGGGAATTATAGTTTAAGTTCTCTATTTTGGGCGCATTTGCCCAAAATAAAACAATTAATTTAACTTAAGTAATTTTTTTTTAATTAATCATTATTCTTTGCTGACCAATAAATCGTTTACAAAAATATACAACAACTATAAAAAAGATTGTCTAATCTTTTAAACACAGGCATTAAATTGAATTTTGTATGAAAGCACTATTATTATAACATAACCTCAAATATGTCCTTTGATATCCAGATCTGTATATCATGGCTCACAGCCACTACTGATATCTCTAATTCAAAGTTAACAGTATTTATCATGCAAAAATATTAGAACTACTTGGTAAATATTACCTTAAACACAAAACTTTCTTGATTTCTATTAGTATAAATTTGTACATTTACTTGATCAACTTCATAATTCCAGATAATAAGCTAAACGACAAACTAAACAACAAGACTGCGTAACTTCTTAAGCGCTTAAGATCGGTTTCTGAAGAGCGCTACAAATCAAATTATTTAGTTTTAAGTAATAAGTAATTTTACCTGATTACCATTAACAGGGAGAAGTAAAACTTTCAAGTGAATTTAGCACTTGAAGACACAAACTCAATGGCTATTCGAACATCGCTCGATCGGTATCTTTTAAAGTCCATATTGTTGTTATCTCAAGCAAAACCCGAGAGCGAATGATAACGAATTCACGATCAAACAAAACGATCATATATTGCTTGTCATTTTAGGCATAGTTCTAGCAACCATCAGTTAAAAAATGAGTCTTTATTATTTATTTTAAACAATACTCGAATTTTAATTGGATAATAAGGTAAATGACGGAATAGTAATTAACATTAAAGAATTAATTACGGGATTAAATAAGTGTCGCATTAAATATAGTAACCAAAGAATATATGCATTTATGAACGTCAAGAAAAATATGCTACACTATCTACTTGTAATATATCCCACACTATTCCCCAAGTGCTATAGAACGTGTCCTGCCCTAGTATTCCTCCTATTTTCTTATTGTGTTCCAGTTATCTTTCTTCCCATAATATTTCTAAAACCTCTTTGTTATTAACTTTGTCTATCCATGTTATCATCATCATACATCTGAAGCACAACATTCCAAAAGGCTTCTGCTTCTCCTATTGCCCCTATTTCATAGCCGTGCAGTGCTGTGCACCACACATATGCCTTCAACAATTTATCCTTATGTCTATCTTTGTTGTCTTCGAACATAGCCGCTGATCTTTCCTGTAAGATACAGCTCGGCGTCTCTTCTATTCTTTTCTAAATATATACCGTATTTCACTGATATTCAGTGGTATGTGAAAGGGGTTAAGCAACCTACGGCTACCAAAATCTCCGACACTTAGATATTTGCCAAATTAATAGTTGTCCGTTAAATCCTTTCGCACAATTTACATTAGTTAAGAATACTGCAAAACCAACTCTTGTAGTTGTTTGTAATAATCATCTGGTTTAAGTACAATTATTTGTTTCGTGATTAGGTTTTTCGTATCGAAACTGGTTGGACGTGTACCTCTATTGATTTCTATTTTGGGATGACCTACACATTTCCTTGAAATTCCCACAGCGTATATCTTTGTGTATCTGTGTGCAATAGTCTAAGATAGGTCTACCTCTACCTCTCTTTTTTCCTATCTTTGCTTCTAATATATTCCTCACTATTTCTTCGTGCCTTAATATGTGACCTATCATCCTATCTCTTCTAATGTTTACTGATTTCCAAATATTTCTTTTTCCCCTACCACTTCTTGAACCTCTTTGTTCATAAGTTTTGTTACGTGCCAAATTGGCACTAAACATTTTTTAGTTTAGTCTTGATATGCGGGAATTTCGCGCCATAAATTCAAAAGACTTGGCGTGTATTTCCGTCACGTCAGAGTGCGTTTGCGCCAGATCGCGCAACGCGAGCGGCGGAGAAAAAGTGGGAGAAGTTTCCGTGGAACTCTATAACGTAGCTGTTTGGCCTGGAACTTCGAGTGCAGTGGACGTTTTCGGAAACGTATCGTTATCTTTATTTATGTAGATTTCCTTGCCTTTGCTTATCTTGTTTGTCGTCCTTATACCTGTTTCCTTATTCGATCCCTACCTAGGTAGAGGTAATTTGAAGCAGCCTAGGGTGAACCGGAGTCCACGACCCTAGATGAACGAGTCCTGGCAGCAACTGCGACTGCCGTAGCTGGTCGGAGCGTTTTGGAAGGACCCTGGGCCTACCCTCGGGGAAATATCTTAAAGGGGGCCATTAGCATCCCTTATGGACGTGCTGACGCCATCTTTATTTAACCTGAAGGAAGCTGTACCTATTTAGGTAAGTATTTTAATTGTTATACTGCATTTCGAACATTTATTTATTGCGTAATTGCGCATTTAATTTTGCATGTTGGGTGACGTCATTGACAGATGGGCGCGCCAAAATCTGTATAAAGATTAGCGCTACCAACTGCCGTTGTGTCTAGTAAACCGCGCTTGCGGAATTGTAAATTATGAACTTTTAAATTGTAAGAGTTTGTCCATGATATTTTCAACATACGTCTGTATGATCACATTTCAAAGGCCTCTATCTTTTTTCTATCCGCTTCTCCTACTGTTAAAATTTCACAGTCGTACAGTGCTGTGTTCCACACCAATGCTTTAAGCAATTTTTTCCTTGTTTCTATGTTTATTGTCTTTGAACCTAATAGTTGCTTTTTCTTGTTAAATGTAGCACGACCTTGGCCCAATCCTTGTTTTATATCTTTTACGCTTTTCCTATCTTGTTTTTTAGCTTCATAAGTAGCAGAAATCCTTAACCTTTTGTAAGTTTTCGTTTCCTATTTTGAGTTAGCTACTGTTAGAATATGGATATTCGTATAGCTTCTGTGTAATATTGTTTTTTATTTAGTGGTTTTAAAGGGTTAAATGTAAATATAAACAAAGCAATTTCAAAACATCCTGTATAAAGGAAACAACCAAAATTTACGTGCGAAATTTATCTCATTTTATTCAATTTAAAGTATCAAGTATTACCATTACTTTATAATTAGGGATTAAGAATATAATAGGTGCGTAATGAAAATAAATTGCATAAGCCAATGAAAATAATTATTTAATTTAATTGAGTTGAATTCAAAGGAATATAACGTTTAAAACGCATAAGAGCTTGAAAAGTCGATAATACCAAGGTGAAACGCGTTGCTAACACAGAAACAAATATAGCAGTTGGATATGAAATACTTCGAAAAGCGAAATCCTAGAAATGTTATTTTAAAACGATCATTAATTAAACACCTGCATGTTTTCTAAATGTCAACTTTTCCTTATTTTTGTAGATAAAACTCAAGATTCTAGGTATATTGTACAAACGGTCGGATGTTTTCGCATTAAACGCTAATAAGGGGCTATTTAAAGCACGTAGGCAAGTCCATGTGAGGTTGGATAGCAGATGGACAGGAATATCGATTTCTACCACTTAAACAAGGTTAGAAAGAGACGTAAAATATGCATAAGCAAGGGACAGCGTTAATATAGGCGGGATTTTTAAGACGTCAATGCAGAGACTATTGGTCGATATCGTTAGTTGCACATCAGACAAACACGGGAATATTGAATGTTAATTTTTCAGAAAATAGCGTAACGACGCGCTGAATTTCGAGGATTTAGAAAACGGTTGAACCCAAAATTTTAAGAAATATTATTGTAAATGAAGGACTTCGGGTGAAATGCGGCCGAGAGGTGGCATCGTAAATGGTATAAATACTTTTTGAAAATGAATAAAAGTCTCTTAGTATTTTGATCGCTTCAGACTACGTACCGAAGTTACCACGAGCTTGTAAGTATAGAAAATTATTTAAATTAAATAGTACGGTGTTAGCCTCATAATTTGTACGCGGATTGTGCCGAGTCTAAATTTTATTAAGGTGCCACATACATTTTTTAACAAGCTCGTGTAGTGACGTTATGTAACGTGGATTAAATTAAACAATTATCAAAGAAGAGTAATAATTGGATTTGGAGTTGGATGTATCGTGTATGAACAGCATTGCAGCACAACGTAGAGGGTGTTCCACTACTAATATCTGGAGGCGGGAGCAAAGCAGTACCACGAAACAACTTAATGGCATCATCAACGGAGCAGGGATCTTCTAGAAATTCCAGGTAACGCTTTAGAATTTGTTGTTGTTGATAAACTATGAAGGTTATTGTGATGGGTGAGAGTGAACTATGATGGTATTTTACATTATTTGGAGAATTGAAAGTAATACGTATAACTAACTTTTATTGTGGTATTTAACTATAAAGCTAAAGGTGTATATAAAGCTGATTAATGTTCCTCAGGAATTTAAATATTTTTTTGTTATGAGTACATTGGTTTTTGTTGTGTTTGTAATAAAAATATGCCAAGTAAAGAGCATACATTAATCATAATTAACTGGGTTATCATGAGCTCACCATACTCCAGAGTTTCCTAATTGAAATTAATTATAAATACAGAAAGAAAGGTAAGGTATTATTCAGGGCCCATTTACTCAGGTTACATTCGATGTGTTTGATTTTTCTAGTTAAAATTCTGGATTTTACAAAATAGAATTTATTGAGGTGTAACTTGACCACTGTAAATAATTTTGAAGTTTTATTTGTAAATAGTGAAAAATAGATATTGTATGATTGTTGTATTATTTTGTGGTTTTATTGAAAGTGTGCGTGAACGATACAGAGTATGATAGTTAATCTAGGTATCCAAGAGGAGGTCCAACTGAGCTAGCCGGAAGCAGTTGAAGAAAGCAAGTCAACCGGGAAGAGAGGAATCTGGGTAAGAAATTAATGTTTTTTTGAAAATTTTCTATTGGGTGCAAATTTTCGATTTGTTATAAAATTGATAATTAGAGGGGTTCGATGTTTAATCCCAGTAACACGGCAATCTTATGACGGCCCAACGTTGGGGCAATAATATATATATATATATATATATATATATATATATATATATATATGAAAAAACTTAAATTGTTGCGACTTTTAATGTAATTAGGATATAGCTTCTTGTGGATTTTAAGTCAGATGATGGCAAGATTACTCTTTTTTAATGCCTAAATTTTCCCATACATTTCTATGCTTTGTCAAAGGTTTAACTATAAATGCAACATTTGAATAGTACAAATAAAGTAAAGTAAAAATAGAACTACTTACATTGAGATTAGTGGAAAATTATATATTTAATGTTGTAATTATAGGGTTAATTTTGGGGGTAGGTTAAGTCATTGGGGTCGTAGAATAAACAAGGGAAACTCCCAAGTAACAGAAACATATAATTATAGATATTAGAAGAGTAAATGGGTTATTATAAATATTATTAGTTGCGAGAACACTGTATATAGCAGTACAAACGATTAAAACACACATCCAAGAGTAGCTACTAGCAAAGATTAGAATTTAAAAAATGTAACGAAACGCATTAAAATTAAATCAGTGAAAAACCTGCATGAATTGGCTAGCTAAACATTCAAAAAGTGTGTTAAGATATTATCGTAAACGCACGCAAAAATATGCATTATTTAAAAGCGTACGTGATCTAAAAGAATCACAGTTGTTTGAAAATCCAATTTATTAGGAAATCAACAAACACCAAATTTATTCGATTTAGATTAGAATAAGGCCAACAAACAATATTACGTGATCGATATGAACGAAAATTCCTGGGATTTCTGAAGTAGATGTAAGGTAATAACATTTAAATTACGTGACTTAGAGCACCGCGTCATGCAAATAAAATACATACAATTGGTAAACTTTCCAAAATAACAAGTGATAATACGCTTGGCCTCGCCTAGTACGTGAAGCCAACGAATCACAAACAAAAAGGGGACGACCCTATAAATATCTTGAAAATTGAATATCGAGTTAGTATACTTTGAAACTGGGCAGTTACTATACTTGAAAATTAAATTAACAGTGAAACTCTAGAGTGTATAATTGTGCAAAAAGTGCCGTACTTCTGAGACGTAAGTAGATAAGATTTAGAAAATTATACCATTACTAATAATAAATAAAACAGGGCTCTCGATTATCATCTCAATTACCATCTCAATTACCCTCTCAATTACAATCTCAATAACCATATCAATTACAATCTGAATGACAATCTGAATAACATCCGAAAACTACCATTACAATCTGAAATTACAATCAAAATAATGTTACGATTTTTGTTAGAACTTTAAATAACGAGCCATTACGAGCAGAAATACAATTTTAGAGAATGCTACCTGTTCAAGCAAATTGATGGTAAATATTCTATTGCGGAAATGAAAAACCTTTTATTGGAATAAACGCACCAATAACGATTTGGATATCGACATCAATTCTTAGGAGCACCTACAAAACCACTTCAGGTTAGAGATTTTGATATGATATATTTTTAAAACTGTTTTATCTCAAATATTTTGGATATGATTTTTTTTAAACTGTTTTATCTCAATAATAATTTAAAGTGTAAGAGCCGACAAATTGGGGTTTCTTGTGTAAATTTATGAAAAGCATAGACATCTTGAAACGTTTCAATAGGTCTTTAAGGGTAAATAAAAAGTTCGTTTTGCTGGCTTCATTTTCTAAAAATTTGACAAATGTATATGATTTAAAAAAGGGAGAAGATATTTAAAAGGGTTGTAAATATTCAATCATTATACTGTGCATTGTAGAAGTGCTTTATATAATTGAATCAGCTAGTCGAGGCAAAAGAAAATTATAAATTAACATTTTCACAAGTGCTTGAGTTGTATAAGGGCAATAACAGGGGTTAGCACAGCAATTTATGACACCCAATCGTAGGGGCTGTGCGAGTAACACTGCATATTTATGTATGCCCAAGCCGTGGGGCGAATAACACAGCAATATATATATATATATATATATATATATATATATATTGACGTGATAAGGGGGTCACGAGAGGTCATTGAAACCCAAATTCTAAAAATCAATCCTACCAAAATATAATGGGAATCCGGAAAAATAGAAATGTCCGTAAATTCATGTTTACACCCTGTAAAATACAAGCGTATTTTTATTCTCTAAAGTGCCATGTAAAAACGTAAATTGAGTGTGTATAATCATCCTGAATTATATAAGCGTATTCTAAATAAATAGCAAGTAACCTAAGTTGTAAAAAATAATTAATTGTAAGATACCGTAAAACGCATTTCAATGCTAACGCAAATCGATGCATATAAAAATATTCTTTCAATTGCTGCAGATAGCATATAACTAGCTTCATGCATTTAGTTTGGGAAACTACAATCAACGTGTATTTAAAAAACTCGATTTTTATATTAATTTTGTGCACGGAAACACGAAAGCGAGTGTTTTCTATAAAAACGCAAACCTTTTTACATTAAAAACAATAAAAGTTTGAATTAATTAACCCGTGGATTATAACAATTTATTCTAAATATAGAATTTTCTAGAATATAAAAGGATGTCATCGGTATTTTAAACATTGTATTTCTAGAAGCGGCCGTAACACAAAAACCTGCAAAATTCCGGGAATAACTGATAAAAATAATTTATTATTTCCGCATTAACTGTTGGAGAGAAGAGATACGCCACAATAATAGTATATGTAAGACAAGAACTAAAGCACGCGTCTCGAGTAACTGGAATCAGATAATTACGTAATAAAAACGCCGCGATTTTAGACGCTAATTGGTTTTTTCGAGAATCCTGCATAATAATTCCACATTTTTCTAGTAGTGTCTGGATATAGATACTTTAAAATATATAAAGGAAGCGTTTATTCATTCGATTCATTCATTCACTTGATTTCAAGAAGCTGATTAATATGATTCGATTCATTCAAGCACGAAATGTTATTTTAGGCCGCGAGCTGTTGCTGTGCGGAAATAGTATTTAATTATGCAGTTAACATATTGTATTTTAATAGTGGCGAGGTTGCAATGAATAAAGTAGCAATGTTTCAAACGTAACTTACATCGAAAAATGAAAATTATTTATTACAAGAGAGAAAGTTTTTCAAAATAACGCTATTTTTAAAGATTTAATTAAATAATCGAGAGGAATATTTACCCAGAAATGTAGTTTGGTAATTGCTGTTTGAAATGAGAATTTTTTTATGCAGAATCTTGTAAGCTGATCTGACGTCAATTTAAAATAAGAAGATATTTTATTACGAGGAACGCTTTTGTGGATTCTGCAAGTATCACTTTTAGATTTATTTTTAACTGATTTATATTTAATGTAAGGTATAATCATAAGTGTTAATCATATAATATTTTTGTAGAGAAGTTTTACCAGGAGAATTTGTGATCAGAGTTTGAAATACTCTGACCTTTTAATAGATTATCTGTCAAGGATTTTTTGGCCAAACAAACTTTACAAGCCTGGCAATAAACACGACCAGGTTAACCATCATAAGAATAAATTTAGTTCTGTAAATTTAAAATAAAGTAAGGAACAATATTTCTTTATATATCAAGTAGTTCTTAAAAATTATTTTATGTTTGAAAAAAACGATATTGTAAATGCCTTTGTATGAGAGAAAATATTTCAAAATGTATAAATGCTTTGTGATATTGCTGTGTGACATTTCATGTTGAAAACTCCGTCAATTCTGTTGAGTTAGCCAGGCAAAGCTAAAAGGGAGGGTAAGTGAACAATTTTAAGTTATACAAATTGCTGTATCTGTATCACAGCACTCTTTTAGTGGCACCTCAACGTGCGGCCTGTTTCACAGCACCCTTTTAGTAACGATCAACGCAGCCTTGTCACAGCACTCTTGTAGCTGCACCACAACGTGCGGCCTTTGTCACAGCAATATATACACATTATAGTTAATAAGATGAAATAATAACTTAGAATTTTATGCAAAGCCCAAATGATCATTTCAATTCGAGCTAGTAATTGAAAGAAGGAAAATATAATGTCTCACACATGATTTGAACCTGCATTTTCAGCTTTTCGGGCTGACGTGTTTACTAGTTACACTACCGAGACTGGTGATGAAATTGGATAAATCTAAATCATGTATGTAACTATACATCAACCTAACTTTTAATTACGTTTGGCATTTTTTTCAATCATATCCGATAGTGTCAAGTTTTTGACTTATGTCAGTTATAGACATGAAGCAACCCCCAAATTTACGGTTGTAAGCCAACTATTTAATATACATATTAAGTAATTAATTGCACAAGGCAAATTGATAAATACTAAGGTATTATAGTTAATAAGATTAATTAATAACTTAAATTGTTATGCAAAGCCCAAATGATCATTTCAAATCGAGCTAGTAATTCCCTCTAGCATTAGTATGCGACGTCACAAGAATCGTATATAGGTGAAACAAGGACAAATAGCACGCGTCAAGAATAAGTGGAATCAGATACGAGGAATAACCGCCGCGATTTTACACGCTAATGAGTTTTTCTGGGAATCCTGCATCAGAATGTTTCATACTATTATTGTAATATTCTTGAAAATAGAAATAATTTGTATATAACGAAGCGTTTATTAAAAACGGGAAATTATTCAGTAGATTCATTCATTAGATGCAGTCGATCCTTAAATTTGATCGGGAAATGTTATTTTAAGTCACGAGTGTTGCTTTGCGAGGATGATATTTGAAGTATGCAGCGAGCATACCTTAATCTAATAATTATTGTGTATATAGGAGTGTTGTTTTAAACGCAAATTACATAAAAAATTTATAAATTACAATAAAGAGGGAAAGTTCTTCAATATAACGCTATTTTAAAAATTTTATTAAATAATCGAAAGGAAGAGTTAATCAAAAATGTACTTTGGTAACTGCTGTTTGAAAGGAGAATTTTAAACATGGAAAATCTTGTAAGCTGATTTGGACACCAATTTGAAATAATTAGATATTTAATTACTAGGAACGTTTTTGTGGATTCTGCAAGTATTACTTTTAGATTTAATTTTAACGGATATTGGAGTTATTATATCTAATTTTAAGGGAGAATAATGTGTTAATCATATAGTTTTTTTTTAAAAGGATTTTAACCAGGAAAATTTGTGATCGGAGTTCGAAACACTCTGACTTTTTAATAGATTATCTGTCATATTTTTTGGCCAAACGAACCTTACAAGCGTGGAAATACACATAATCAGGTAAACCATCCATAAAAAAGAAATTTAATTCTGTAAATTTAAATAAGGTAAGAAACAATTTGTTTATAATAAGTACTTCTTAGAAATATTTTATGTTTGAAAGAATCGATGTTATAAATGCTTTTGTATAAAAGAAAATATTTCATACTGTATAAATGTTTTATGATATTGCTGTGTTTTATTTCATTTTGAAAACTCCGCCAATTCTGTTGAGCTAGCCAGGCAAAGTTAGTAAGTAATGTAAGTGAACAATTTCAAGTTTTACAAATTGCTGTATCTGTATTACAGCACTCTTTTAGTGACGCTCACAACGCGGGCTATTACTACATCACTCTTTAAGTGGCTCACAACGTGGGGTCATTTTCATGTCACTCTTTTAGTGACGCTCCAACGCGGGCCTTACCACATCAATATATATTAAATGCAGATAGCAGAGAAAGTTTTGCTTTTTTAAATATTATATGTGCCTTAAAGGCAAGAATTGGACGCCGCCTCGGGAAGTAAGTAATTGTATTAAATATGCATGTACATTATTAAAATCCCAAAGGCAGAACGTATGTGTATAGCCATCTATAAAACACAGTACAGCTTCGAATCAACTTCTGTACAGTTTCAACATTAGTGCTGGTTTTAGCCATTTGATGGCGCTTTATTTTTCTTTTGCCAATGTACAGAAGTTTCTTCGTGCATATACATTGAGGTTGCTTGATGTTTTGTTAGAGTTAAAACTAGTCCATTCTGACAAATCCCAATGAGGTTCAAACCTGGTCAATGGATGTTTTTCCCCCTATAAAACGATCAAGTAATTGTTTTGTAATGGCTATGCAAATACCTTGATCGACGATGTGTACAAGGACAGATTTAAAATTTGTATCTACAAAAAAAAAATCTGCGTGTCTTTTAGCTATTAATAAAGATCAAACAGTTTGTCCATTTATTCGTCTCCTATGCGCCTACTCTGATACATCCAAGCTTCAGCCTCATACAATATCGGGATATTTTTTGACGTAAAAGGTTATTGATAATATCCCTTTACTGTAGCGTACCATTAAACAGATGAAGAGTACGCCAAATATTTAGAATTGTATGTATGACAAATTTTCAAAGTGAAGGATACACGCCTATTCAGCAATGTGTCAATAATAACAACTCATAAAACTCCATTTTCTGGCAATTGGACACATAGTAACTGAATGTGATTTGGTACTAGTGTTACTTACCCCTAGAAGCAATAGGCCAGCAAACAGAAAAGCATGCAAACGCATTTCCTGGACGACGTCGCCAGTAAGATGTTTCTAAAAAAAATCACGGTTTTAGTTATGTATCATAAAATAGTTCTTAGTAACTAAATTGAAAATTATAAATACTGTTTAGAAGATAAGTACTGTATTAGAAGCAGCAGCAGTCGCGATTTGTCTCAGCCACAAGTCTTCGGCTGCATAGAATTTTTAAAGAGGTTTTTGCTCATAAAAACGGCTTCATCATTAATCAGATCAAGCTTACGCTTTAGAATGTTGCAATGATTCTTGACCAGTTTTTTAATGTTACATTTACGAGAGCTGAATAACTCTATTGAGACATACAATGCCACTGTATACAGTTTTTATTAAGTCAAATTTTGAATGCACACAGCGCATTGTGCATGTTATTACTACAAAACCTCATTGTAGCGTCCATCAGTCTGCTCGTGAGCAGAATAATTACATTATAACATAAACGATGCGTTTGTGCACAAAGGATGATTGATGGCTCCTGCGACGTTACACCTTACAGATGAATTTGATTGACGGGTACAAGAGTTTGGCATTTAAGGGTTATTTAGAATACTATAAGAAACCTCAAGAAGGTTAATTGCATAATTTCTGGAATGTTCGCAAATTAACTAGTACAATTTAATAGATAAACAACAACTGAATACAGTGGGTCTTTGTTACAATCTATTTTACATTATCTTTATTCGGTTTTGTTATCGATCAATGCGCAGCTGGCCTGCTATTATCGATGGAAATATTTTACTTTTAAAATTTCTGCAATGCGTTATTGCTACAAAACTATATTGTAGCGCCTATCAGTCTGCATGTGAGCAGAATATTAACATTAGAACATAATCGATGCGTTTGTGAACAATAAATGATTGATGGCTCTTGCGGCGTTACACCTTACAGATAAATTTGATTGGCGGGTATGAGTTTTGCATTTAAGAGTAATTTAGGGTACAATAAGAAATCTCGAAAATTATATTTGCATAATTTCTGGAGTGTTCGCTAAATAACTAGTATAATTTAATGAGTATAAATAGCCGTAAGGAGTTTCGAAGTTGATTTTTGATTGAAGCCTTGATTACGAAATGTTCTAGTTTAAATAAAATTAAATAAAAACCCTTAACCACAAAAAAAAAAAAAAAAATTTAAATTACTAGATACGTATTTCGACCACTATGTGGTCATCATCAGTAGGGGAAGAAAAAAAAAATAAATAAATTAAATTACTAGATACGTATTTCGACTACTATGTGGTCATCATCAGTAGAAGGAAAAAAAAAAAAATTTTAGCTGTATAATTTACTATATTACAATTCACTTGTTTGTTGTTGAGAACACCAGCCTGCGGGTGAGGAGAATATCCTCGATAGTGTTTAAAGCAACAATATAGTAAATTATACAGCTAAATTTTTTTTTTTCTTCCCTATGATGATGACCACATAGTGGTCGAAATACGTATCTAGTAATTTAAATATTTTTGTGGTTAAGGGTTTTTATTTAATTTTATTTAAATCGTGCCACAGTGTTCCTATAGATTATTTTCTAGTTTAAAGCTTTTAAAGTTGTGATCTGAAACAAGTAGTGGTATATATATATATATATATATATATATATATATATATATTGCCGGGGAACGGTACTTAGCTCTGGACCTCGCCAGTTTAAAAAAAAAAAAAATTTTCAAAAATACAAAACTTTCACAAAAATTTTCTTACCCGGATTCTGCTTCATCAAATTAATTTCTTCAGCAGCTTCCCTGGCTAGCTCAGCTGCGCCTCTTCTCGGATACCTAAATTTACTATCATTCTCTTTACCATTCCCACACAATTCAATAAAATCACAAAATAATACAACAATCATACAATATTTATTTACCGCTATTTACAAACAATAATTCATAGTTATGTACAGTTTGGTGCTCTAGTTACACCTCAATAAATGCTATCTTTGTAAAGTTCTTGTTTTTAAAATTGTAATTTCAAACACATTTAATACAACAGGAGTAAATAGGCCCTAAATAATACCTTATCTTTATTTATTACTACACACTGAAGTATGGTGAGCTCATGATAACCCAGTTAATGTATGATTTCCACTTTGCATGCTATTACAACAAACTTAATAAACCCATGCACTCTTAACAATTAAATTTAAATTCATCATGAAATTTAATAAGCTTTACGTACACCTTTTGTTTTATATTCAAAATACCATAATAATAGTCAGTTACCCGTAACTACGTTACTACGTTAAATAACCAAAAATAACCATCAAAGTTCACTCACACATCACAAATAATTTCAACAGTTTATCAAATAACAGCAAATTCAAATGAGTTACCTGGAAAATGGGTCAAGACTTCATCTCCGTTGATGATGCTTTATCTTCCAGAACCCCTCGGCTTCGTGGTTATGCGCTCTGCTCCATCAGATATTAATAAATGAAAACTCAGTCTAACTGAGCTTCGTGCTACCCATTTAACATCAATTCCAACATCCAAATCCATGTACATTACACTTGCTTATTATTGCTTTATTAATTTACGAGCTTGTTAAGGTATTCATTAGACCTCAGTTAATTTAAATCACTCGCCACTACTCGCGTTACTAACTATAAGGCTCCAAATACCCTAATACTATTTTACTGAATTTTACAAATTTTCAATACTCACAAGCTTCGTCGGTTGATTATTATACGTCGTTAAGCGATGCGAAATTAAAAAAAGCCCTATTGATTTTCTTCCCGTATTTATACAATAAAAACATGCCCCCCCTTGGCCACTTTTTACGTTAAATACTTAATTGAAAATGATATTTCCGCAAATTTTGTATAACCATCTTAAAACTTCCAGAAATATTCCCTCGTCAACACGCTATATTATCCAAATCACCGCATTCACCTGTCGCGTGTTCGTCTGTTCTAAAACTATCTATTTCGACCAATGATACAGTTCAGTGACGTCACAAAACTCCGCCTGCAATATCTTTATTCCTGTCTTATGCATATTTGATGTCGCGTTCTACCCTTACTTGAGTTGTAGAAAATTGATATTGCTGACCGCGTCTTATGGACTCCACGTGGATTGAATACGTGCGTTCTAAATCGAATGCTTTTATACCCGTCTCATTCTGTAACATATTATTGATTGTGCGTTCCTTCTGCTCTTTAAGAAACTCTTGTTAGCTTTTATGCGAAACCACTGACGGTTGAACAATATTTTTCTTGAAGCTCGCCTTATTATGTTCACCAATAAGCAGAAGATGACCTTTCCAACATGCAGGTGTGCTTAATTATTGATCGTTTAAAATAACACTTCTTGGAGCTTACATTTCAGGGTATTCTATATAACCGACGTCTGTTTGTTCGTTAGGAAAGCTTTTCGACTTGGGATTATTGATTTTACATGCTCTGATGCGTTTTCTGACGTTATTACCCCTTGAATTAAGATAAATTAAATTAATTATGCGTTTCTATGGGCTTATAAAACTGATTTTCTTTATGAACCTATTACCTTTTAATCCCTAATTATAACAATACGTCAATACTTGTGTGTGTGTGTGTGTGTGTGTGTGTGTGTGTGTGTGTGTGTGTGTGTGACATAAATTACAGACGATATAAATGACTCTCGGTCGATATAAATTACTATAGTCTTCATATAAATTAATGTAAATTAGTAAAAAGGCTTGGATGGTTAATTCTATGTACAAACGGCTTGAAATGGAGTGCAGGGAATTATCCGCCTCCAATTTCTGCGTTTGGCGTTTCTCTGGGAGGTGAAATTGCAAGGCTGCGTGCACTTGCGTGCTGTGGCTTTGAATTTGTAGTGGAACCAAGATAAATTTTTCGATTGTTGCTGCTGTCGTGGGCATTGACTACTTTGACGTGTTCGGAACAATTGTTTAAAAGAGCTTTGGATACACTGTTTAGTTGTAGCGCTTCGTGTTAAAGTTTTCAACTAGCAATAATCGCACCTCTGGTTTACCTCATTGGTTACGATATCACCACTGCGCAAAGTTCGTGCTTCGTGTTAGCTGGAGCTGAACTTTGAGTGTCACTATTTTTTTTGTAAGTTTTTTCCAGAAGGGTAAAGCATGTATACGCAATTGAGTTGGGGTGATGTGCATCTAGTACAATTGTTTCACTCAGTTGTTGGTCTCAAAAGAATTATTAAGGTTTTCTGCCGCCTAGTGTTTCTAACTTCAACAACTCTATTCGTTGTTCTGGCGATGAGTTTAGCCGTCTAATTAATTGAGGTTTGACTTTGTGTTTTGTCGATCTCGGGCGGTTTAGGTGTCCAGGACCATTTCCAGGAATTCAGCTTCGAGGTTGAATATTTTGTACGCGTATTTTGTAGCGTCTTGTGTAATACTGCCAATTTAAAGCTGTGTTCTATTTGGAAAAACCACAATTCCAGGAATTCAGCAAAACCAAAACCGCCGGCTCCACCATATCATCGCCCAGATTCTACCATATGTTTCAAAACCACGATCACCTATGTGTACAAGGACAAATTTATATTTGTAACTGCAGAAAAAAAAAGTTCCTTTTGTTTCTAAGCCATTAATAAATATCAAGCAGTTTGTGATGATTATAATATTGGATAATTTAAATATGGCGATATTCACGCTGACTTAGAGAAAATCAAAATATCAATACCCAGAAAGAAAATCTGATATACATACACTGATGAGATTGACGCCTTCAAAAAGTGCATTTTCCGACGCCCTGTTCAAGTGTTGTAGAATTTTTAAGGGACAAAGGCTCCTTAAAAATTTTACGACATTTGAACCATCTTTAAAGCAATTCAGCGAAACAAGTACCGCCTCTTCTACCATATGATCGCCTAGATCTAGATTCAGCCATATGTTTCGAAATCATGATCGACGATGTGTATAAAGATAGATTTAAAATTAGTAGCTGCAAGAAATGAAAAATCCTCGTGTCTCTAAGCCATTAATAGAAATCAATCACAATCGCGTTAACTATATTGAAACCGGTATCAGAGGATGCCAAAATAAATGCTTGTAAAAATTGTAAAAGTTTAATAATGTATGTATACAAGCCAATGCCAAGCGCATTTAAAGTATATATGTAAGTTTCATTAAAAATATTTCGTAATTCTTACTGTGACATGTTATATGATGCAACATTACTTGGCAAAGCATAACAAAACTTTTAATATTTGGAATAGCGTGAGTTACATTACTTGTATCACCAAAAATAATAGTCAGACAACATTAAATCGAATCGTAACATTAGGACACTCAGAGCAAACTACAACACAATATCACGTAACCGGACTTTAAAAAAAACATTTTTATAATGGAAAGCAGTTCTGTTCTGCTCAAGCAAGGAAAGCAGGTATAATAATAATGAAGAGATCAAATCGTAATTTCCCTCGAAAACATCTATTTGTAGATAACCAAATTACACGAATGATATATCTGTCAGAAAAACTAACTGCACTGCACTTGTTTTAGACAGACCTTTGGTAAACTCGTACATCAACACGTATTATATCATTTTAACAAGCGACACTATGACCAACAAATGGGAAACGGGTTCTAGAGTTCTCAACTATGCGATTGTAATCAACGTGTCTACATACGAGATAAGGAATATGTACAACCAACCTTGTGGAATTATAAAACACGTAGGATAGGTTGCCTAATCTTTCGCGCCAAAATTATAGTAAGGTACTTAAACTGATTAATACTTTATATAAAGTAAGCTGAAGAGATAAGCGAACTAGACATTTAGGAGTCGTGATTGAAAACAACCTTGATGAAAGCCGTACATAACCTCAATGTAAATATTTAAAAAAACGGATGCTGTTGATGACAATGTAACATTTTTTTATTTGTTAAAAAAATTGCTAGCTGAAACAACTTAGAAGTATAAAGGTTAGAGCGAAAGCAAAAAATTGAAAAAATTTGCCAAGAATATTTGCAAAATTAGGTAGATTTAATAAGTCCTTGGTCCCATATGAAAAACAACATGTGAGTTATGTCTAATTAGGTTTAATAACAAGGCTAAGTTCTACATTTTGTGCCCACAATCATGTATGAAAACAATCAAGTTGTTTTGAAACCTGGTTTGTATAGTCATAAATAGCAATTTAATCTTCCAAAAGTCCGTGTAAACACCTTATTGTACAAGAAACACCTCATGGTTTTCAACTTGTTTCATGCACACAGCACGTAGGCTTTAAACATTTTTCTTGATAAGACTTTCCCCGGTTGAACTGTTTTGCAAGTAATTTTCTGAATCCGCTCACTTCCACATCATCTTCGAGTCAAGCAGGTTGGAAAGTCGTTGATAGTGAGATTTGTGATCAAAAATTTAAGTGTAAACATCTCGTGGGGGTTAACAACCACTCCTACATCCTACATACAACAACCACAATAATAGGCAGTAAATATCGAAAATAACTTGCTAGTGCACATGTACCCTCTAGCCGAGCAACGTTTCTGAGATTCCTCGAGCATATCCATCACGTACGTTATCGGTCTGGGACCATCGTCTTTGTTACCCAGCTGGAACCTGGGTCTAGCAGGTCTAAAGATAGCCGCCTGCAGCCAGTGGTTTAGGTTGAGTGATATTTGTTTGATTACAAAAGGATCTATTAATTATTTTTGCAACCTCCTTTTCCACATCAACTATGTCTCGAGCCGCCAAGAGAAGTTTCAATTGTTCCAGTCTGTGAGACCCGGTACTCCACTTTTACAAATGATAGTCTTATGTTGGCTATTTAATTTTTTACTCAGAGTATACTTTTGTCTGAAAGTAATATTTACTGTAAATCTAGTATGTTTCTAATTTTCAATATTAACAATTGTAAAATAATTTGAATTAAAGTTTTGCTTAAATTGGTACGTGATTAACAGATCTGATGTTCATATAAATCATAAGAAGCAAAATGTTGTTTAACTAATAATTTTTTAATATCACTAAAACATGCGAATTTATTTAGTTTTTTTATTGTTGGATAAAAGTTATTTATTATACACAAAATAAGTGTAAAACATTTCAGGGGGTGATTCCTCATCGTAAAAGAGATAGAACTTAAGGAAGGATTTTTTTAAAATGATGGAACTCAACTATCTTTCGACTATGCTAGGGGTCTATTCCTCGGGTAGAGCTTATGATGATTGGTCGTGGTTCTTTTTACAAAACATTATTTACTTACTGACTCAACTTATACCAAAATAAGAGTATGAGAGGGGCGCCACCAAGTCATTAAGTTTTAAACACAGAGATTCCCTAAGGGAGACTTGGGAGTCCTTAGAGAGGAATATTGTATTTACTGCTTAAGCAGGAGCTGTAAAGAAAATAGAATTAAATTAGCAAAGGAGGACACAAGAGGTGTACTCTTGTTATCTCATAAAAAGGAGAAAAGTTATAAATATCAATTATGTACACACTTTTATAGACACAAATATTAGGCATCAAATTTTGAAAGTGCTATCAGTGCTTCTTCGTCAAATGGAAGCTACAAATATCATTATATTACCTTTTGCTTTTTGATTCAATTACCCTATTCTTGAACTCACTTGTTCAAAGTAAAACAATTATTTAAATGAATTAAATGATCGTTTTTTAATCAAATATTGCTTTCTCTATGATAAAAGGTTGTATGTACAAAATATATACATCAAAATTGTACTTCAATATCTTCTACGCAGGTGTAGAATAATAAAATCAAACAAAATATCAAAACATGTTAAGCATTTTCTTTTTTGTTACAAAGCTATTTCAAATTAGTACCCAAAATATCAGATCTGTTATATGGATATTTCAAAAATTTAATAATTTAAGTTTCATATTTGCTTTAAGTATAATTACACATACATGAAAACTTTAATCAGAACTCAATTAAGGTGTTTAAGTTCATTCGTAATAATAACAGGTACAACCCTGGATTTAAAAGGTGATAAATACAAAACATTAAAAATTTTTTAAAGTTGCTAAGCAAAATAAGAATCGTAGGTCATTACCTTGTACAGCGATGTTCTTGTTTATGTAAGAGTGTTACTTTGTCTAAACCAGATGTGCTTACATACGGTGCCTTGACAAACAAATGACGTCGGCTGTCCACATGTTGTGATGTAGCCAACTGTACGTTTCTTGGACTCAATTATACGAATTTCAAGTGTATTTTTTTCTTGCAAAATGCAACAAACAAATCCAATCCAACGGCTATCCTAAATGCTTTGTTTTTTTACGGCATTCCATTCGTTACAAAAGAATTATGTTGAGCGTAATCATCCACTTTATTAATTGCAAACACCGGAAATTTGCCAACCATTGAGGTTAATTTTACAAACTAATTGAAATCAATATTAACAAGTTACGAGATCATTATTAGAATTTCTTGGAGTACGTTTATCATTTTTGGGAAACAAAATTAACAAACTCGGATATCTTGTTATCGAAAAACTATTGAGCGTATAAACACTATTTTAATAAAAGTTCTACATTAAACACATGAAAGGTTATCACTAGATTTCTCTCGTTATCTTTTCAACTGCATTCCCTTGCGAATAAAACATCATTGCAATTAAAAGACTATCGTAAACTTGAGTAAATTATAGTAAACTGAAGAAAATTATGTTATACTGGAGATAATTATTACTAATTGAAGCACGTTCAGATTAATTCAAAAGAATTATAATTAACTGAAAAGCGTTATAACAAATTTATTTAGTTTGTCTTAGAAATTAAATCTATGTGCTTAGCATTATTAAGAAACACTTATTCAAGTGCATGTTTCACTTGACTTAAACGACTAGGCCTAAACCCACACGCAAATTGCTGGCTAGAACACTGCACTTCTGCATCGTGTGTTTTTATCAAGTGCCCATGCCAGACTGTGCACAATTACTTCAAAGTCGCTTGACATTGAGGTATTTATTCAAACAGCCAACGCCTGTTGATAGCAACCAAACTAGCACTAGAGAATAATCTCCGCATTATGATTGGGCTACAGGATCCCAATACGAATATTTATTTGCATAATGATATTTACGTGTTTATTTGAATAAACAAACTGACGTATTTAACGAACAACTTTAGGTGATTTGCAGTCGTCAAAAAAAAATTGTTACACTGCCTCTCTCCAAAAAGAAAAAAATCTTTCCTTAGAATAACCAAAGATTTTTTTTACAACCCTTAGCGAAGTACTAACTTTAAAATCGAATTGCTATTATATGACTGACCTGTGGAAGAGTAAAAATAGAAAAAAAATTAAAAAATGGGAGAACCAAAAAAAAGAGTGAGTGTTTTAGTAGCTACGCGTACTACACGTTCTTAAGGAAACAATATCGGTATTACACTATTGGGAATTGTCGCAATTGGGAAGTCCAACAGTCTCAAGGAAAAATTAACACGATTCACAGGTCTCTACTATACTCTCCTAACTAAACAAAAAGCAAGAGAGAAACTCTCCAAACTAACACTAAACGGAAACAACTAACAAAAAAATTTAACGATAATACTAGAGAAGATATTCTGACTAATAAAAAATTCAGATCTTTAAACTATGTACAAAACATATGACAAAGATGACAACTCAATTGAAAAGAAATAATTACAGCCCTTTTTTTAAAAAAAAAGAAAGCAGCCTCAAAATATGCAACTATCAAAAATATTAAGAGTCGTCACTACGCTATTTTAACAATCAACTAAAATACTCTGAATCTCCACACAAATGCGAGACCATCGCACCATCAACGCTACTAACTCTTGTGCCATTAGCACTGATTCACTATAACCAAACGACCTTTGAGTTACGGGCTTACTTATCATACTCTAATTCAATTTATGCAATCTGCACATACTCAAATTCACTAACTAAAATGTGAGCAACGGGTTCACTCACCTTACTCCAACTCAGTAGAAAGTAGCTAACTCTACTACTAATTGTGTTTCCGGCACAAACTCAAACCAAACTAACCAACGTGTGACCAACTGGCTCACTTACTATTCCACTAAACTAAATACTCAAAAAAAATTACACTCCGCTCAACCAAGCACATACTGCTAAGCGACCAACTCGTTTTGAGTCTCGTCTAGACTTACGCATCTTATGATGGATTGCACTAAACGCGAAAAGAACATACTACAGTCCTTTTGCTCACATTGTAGAAGACCCGACCATCATCGACAAGACCGTCTCTTTTCCAAAATTTCATCCCAGTTAACACGTTATAAATCCAAAAGATTTCGTCTGTCGACATTTTACGAATCAAACAAAATTTCGTCTGTCAACTTCGAAAAAAACAAAAAAATTTGTGTTAACGGTTTGGACACACATACACACACACACACACACACACACACACACACACACAGGGAAAGGTGTTCTTGCGAACACGGTACGTACGCATGGGGAAGGTGCTTCTTAAGTTAGATTGTGTACACAGGGAACGTGTTTCTGACAACACAATATGTGCGCAAAGGGAAAGTGATTTTAATAATACGCTCTTTTACTAGGAAGGGTTTTTTTGATAATATGTTCTCCAACATACTTATTCTATTATTTTGACATTATGTTGAAAACCTATTCAAAAAAATTTTAGACGAGGTTCTTCCTCTTGTTCTGTACAAAAACAAAAACTAAACGAAACGATAAAAGATATACTTGACTTCAAACTCAAACCTGGGAAGCAACAATTAACTATATTGAAATGGCATCCTCTTGGTCTATTATTGAAAAAGGCTTCAGGTCTTTTATATGCTACTTTCCAGCTTTCATGTACGAAATAATTTATAGATTCAAAGGAAACTAATCTTGACGATAGCTAGAAAAAAAATTAATGTACAAGTACACTCTATTTAACCTCTAATCAAACTTAACGAATAAATTTGCCTGGCATGGAGAAAGTAATTCGAGCATAGGGGAACGAAATCAATATATAAATTGTTGATTATTTTGCAAAAAGACAAGCCCGTGACCGGTTTCACTGTACTTGCAGATCATCAGACGGACGCATATCTTTTTGCAAAACAACCAACTAAGAGTTCTAAAATAATACACAAATTAAAGTGTATCTATAGTGCAAGTATTTCTCATGCGCCCTCTATACTCGAGAATAAGCAACTAACTATCGAAGACTGTTTCCAGTCTCCGACGTGATAGTGTAGATGGCATTGCCAGACAAAATTTAAATAGCTCGTCAAAAGACAAGATAAAAATTAAATAAACAAATGACCTGTTACCTACCTAGCACTGGCGGACCTTCTAAGAAGTTACTACACCCAGTGCTAATCGAGGAAGTTGGTCGACGGAAACCAATCCGTTTCCAATTAAACATTAACGAATAATTTTGCCCGGCATGGAGAAAGTAATTCGAGCATAGAGGATCGAAATCAATATATAAATTGTTGGTTATTTTGCAAAAAGACAAGCCCGTGACCGGTTTCACTGTTCTTGCAGATCATCAGACGGACGCATATCTTTTTGCAAAACAACCAACTAAGTTCTAACATAATACACAAATTAAAGTGTATCTATAGTGCAAATATTTCTCATGCGCCCTCTATACTCGAGAAAAAGCAACTAACTATCGAAGACTGTTTCCAGTCTCCGACGTGATAGTGTAGATGGCATTGCCAGACAAAATTTAAATAGCTAGTCAAAAGACAAGATGAAAATTAAATAAGGTCATTTGTTTATTTAATTTTCATCTTATGACGACAGCCCAAACTAATGTGCCTAATTTACCAAAACATTATTTTTAGTACTCTTTAGATAGTAACTGTATAATACGAAATGATATGTTAATTATTATTCATGTGTTCCGTTTATTTTTGAACATAACTGACACAAAGTTGATGTTACGCTTTTAGTTCCACATTTAAAACAAAATATTTTCATAGGGGCTCTAGAATAACTAAACGTATGACCTGGACGTGTACAATTCCAACACACGAATTTGTTGACTCTTTCCACGACTGGTGACTTCACATCTAAAGGTTTTACTTGACTTACAACCTGGACTTGAGGAGATGAAGATTTATTTCTATGAACCCTACTACGAAATGCAGAAGTATTTCTAACTCTTTCCTGACATTTATTCTCAGACTGTGACTTAAAATTTTTACGAAACCAAAAATTATTTTTCGATGGGGGTAGCTACATGGTTTGCCTTGACTGAAGTGCATCTTCAATCTTTTTACCTAATTTTAGTAATATGAAAACATCATTAATCTCAGATAGAGCAAGTTGAATAACATAAGTTGGTAATAAATTCTTCCTCATTATACGAATCTTCGTAATTTCTGCAGGCATCTTGGGTAATTACTAAATAAACTCTCCATATGGGCCACAAACAAAACTACGGACTCATCTTTCCTTTGATGGCGTGATTTAATCTTTTCCCATAGTTCATCTTCTACATGAGCAGGAAGAAAATCTTCCTTCAACCGACTTACTAAAGATTTCCAATCCTTCACGGAATTCTTAACTTGTCAAAACCGCATGAGGGCATCATTCACGAATAACTCTGCAGAGGCTTTATACATGTCGTCCTCAGTTACTCTACTTGACTGTACTAACTCTTCGATTCTTTCCAGGAATGAATAAAGCTGTTTAGGATCTCCAGAAAATTTAACAGACCAAGTTCCTATGGGAAAGGGTGATGTTACATACGTGACTGTATTAAGGGGCACATTACTAACAGGAAGGGAAAAATTTACTGATTTGTTTAAATTACTAGGCTTATCTTTTGCCTTATCGAACAATTCTACTTCGACAATAAGGATCATAGCTAACGTCTCTCGCACAAATACAACTGCTTCCTCATGATTCAGTGATGACAGCTTCATCCTTTTAACTCGACCAGTTAGGTGTACTAGTCTCGACTGTACCCTTTTAAAAACAGTCAGAAGGGTCACCTTCAAATTCTGATAAAACATTTTTAATCGACACAACGGTATTGTTTATTTCTTCAATCTCTACTGAAAATTCTACATTATAATCTGCAAGATCTATTAGACAACCTGGTTTATTCGATTCTTTCACTAGTAAACGACCTAATATCTTCCGCTTGTCTACCACTGGTCTACTACTCTCAATTTCTCTTATTCGAAGTTCATAATCTATCTAACTCTTCTTTGAGTAAGTACACAACTTGAACAGTATCAGCCATTTTTATACTCTTCTAAAATCGATATCAAAAAAACTTTAACTAAAATCTTGAAATTAAAAAATTTCATATCCAAATTTATCTCAACTATCCATGATTAACAAAATATTTTCAATAGGGGAACTACAATTACACCTAGAATTCACAACTTCTCCCTACTGATGACTAAATTACTACAACAATTATTATCTTACTTCCAATTAATCCATTAAAGTCTTTAATCAAAAATTTTGAAACGACATAGTGTGGCAATATTTGTAATGATGACAGAAATCTAATTACTACTTCCTAGTAGATTCAAAAACAATTAAAGTTTACAACGCGGTACCAACATAGCTATAAACAATCGAAACCCCCAACACAAGGCACGAGTGAAAAAATCAGAGCCCCAATTTCTGGGTGCTAGTAAAACAAATAAAGGTTATGTCTTAGGCGTAAGTAAAATAATCCAGCCCCACGTCTTGCGCGTTAGTATTACTTCTACTTTACTTAATTAATTAAGTAATTAATTAAAGTTATTCCTGGGTTCTTTAATATTGTTTGATAAACCTTCCTTTAAGGGACTGTATCTTAACAAAGGATGCTCCAATAAAGTTTCTTTATATGAAAAATTTACTGGTTTCATCAAACAATATTAAAGAACCCTAGAATAACTTTAATTAATTAATTAATTAATTAAGTAAAGTAAAAATAGTAACAATATATTAATAATCAAAACAAATGAATCGTAAAACTACATTAATCTAGAATACTAAGTTACAATGATAATATAATTCTTAACTTTTTGAGTATAAACAATTTAAGAAACAAAAATAATTCTTGCTTAGATTAAGAACACATATAATCTAAAAATTGTATTTGTTAAAAAAAATAGCCCTAATCCTATTGGTGGAACTTACTAATACAGAAACTAAAATGAAATACGATTATAAACATTTCAAAGGAATGTGACGAAGTGAAGCCTAATTTGCTATAATTTTTGCATATTTTTTTTGTTATTTAATTATTTTATTACATTTTCACGAGTGAATGATCTACAGGTTACACTAAGTAGTTGCGGGATTAGACCGTTAACCCTTTGTTCGCTTTGTTTTAAAAGTCCGTTAAGTTGCCCTCCCTAGTTGACCGATTTGCTCCACAACCTAGCACACATTTGCTTAGAGCTAGCACCAAAGCTGTTTCAGAAATATAGCCAATTATATTCGGGGAGGGCAACATGTCGCTAGTCCACCCTCCCCAGTACTCCGATTTGCTCCAAAACCCTAGCACCATGACGCTTAGAGCTAACACCAACTAGCACCCAAGAAAAGCACCTTAAAAACAAGATGGCGGCGATTTTTAAAAGAAATTTTGCCACCGCTCCCAGTTGTCCGATTTGCTCCAAAATCTGGCACCTCGTTGCTTATAGCTAGCACCAGCTAGCATCAAAGCGGTAGAGCTAGCACCAAAATTATTTCAGAAATATGGTCAATTATATTCGGAGAGGGCAACTTGACGATAGTCTCCCCAGTGCTCCGATTAGCTCCAAAACCTAGCACCATGTAGCTTAAAGCTAGCACCAGCTAACTCCCAAGTAAGAAAGCTAGCACCTTAAAAACAAAATGGCGTCGATTTTTAAAAAAATCTTTGCTAGCCCCTCAGTTGTCCGATTTGCTCAGAAAATCTAGCACCTCTTTGCTTATAACTAGCACCAGCAAGCACCAAAGTTGGAGAGCTAGCACCAAAGCCGTTTCAGAAATATGGCCAATTATATTCGGAGGGGGAGAAGCTAGCGTCAAGTTAGCCCCTCTCCCAGAATTTAATTGGCTATATTGCTGAAATTGCTTTGATGCTAGTTCTACAACTTTGGTGCTAGCTGGTGTTAGCTATAAGCAAACAGGTGCTAGATTCTGTAGCAAATAGGACAACTGGAGGGCTGGCAATTTTTTTAAGAGTCGCCGCCATTTTGTTTTTAAAATCAGACAACTGGGAAGGTTTGACAATTTGTTTTTAAAAAATCGCCGCCATCTTGTTTTTAAGGTGCTAGCTTTCTTACTTGGGTGCTAGCTGGTGCTAGGTGGTTTTGGAACATATCGGAGCACGGGGGGAGGGCTAGCGTCAAGTTGTTTCCCCGAATATAATTAGCCATATTTCTGAAATGGCTTTGGTGATAGCTCTACAACTTTGGTGCTAGCTGGTGCTAGTTATAAGCAAAGGCATGCTAGATTTTGGAGCAAATCGGACAACTGGAGGGGGCTGGCACAATTTTTTAAAAACATTGCCGTCATCTAGTTTTTAAGGTGCTAGCTTGTGTTAGCTCTAAGATACATGGTGCTAGGTTTTGAAGCATATAGGAGCACGGGGGGGGGGCTAGCGTCAAATTGCTCCCTCCCCTGAATATAATTGGCCAAATTTCTGAAATGGCTTTGGTTCTACTCTAGAACTTTGGTGCAAGCTGGTGCTACCTATAAGTAAAGAGGTGCTAGATTTTGTAGCAAATCAGATAACTGGGGGTTTGGCAATTTGTTTTTAAAAAATCGTCGCCACCTTGTTTTTAAGGTGCTAGCTTTCTTACTTGGGTACTACCTCTAAGCTACATGGTGCTACGTTTTGGAGTAAGAAAGCTAGAATCTTAAAAACAAGATGGCGGCGACTCTTAAAAAAAATTGCCAGCCCTCCAGTTGTCCTATTTGCTACAGAATCTAGCACCTGTTTGCTTATAGCTGACACCAGCTAGCACCAAAGTTTAAAACTAACATCAAAGCCATTTCAGAAATATAGCCAATTATATTTTAGGGGAAGGGGCTAACTTGACGCTAGCCCCTCCCTCTCCAAATATAAATGGCCATATTTCTGAAACGGCTTTGGTGCTAGCTCTACAACTTTGGTGCTTGCTGGTGCTAGTTATAAGCAAAGAAGTGCTAGATTTTGGAGCAAATCGGACAACTAAGGGGCTTGTAAAGATTTTTTAATAAATCGACGCCATCTTGTTTTTAAAGTGCTAGCTTTCTTACTTGGGTGCTAGCTGGTGCTAGCTTTAAGCTACATGGTGCTAGGTTTTGGAGCATATCGGAGCAATGGGTCGGGGGCTAGTGTCAAGTTGTCCTCCTCCGAATATAATTGGCCAT
The DNA here is from genome assembly GCA_036346225.1 of Platerodrilus igneus. Lineage (NCBI taxonomy): Eukaryota > Metazoa > Arthropoda > Insecta > Coleoptera > Lycidae > Platerodrilus > Platerodrilus igneus. The sequence goes on from JARFIW010000244.1 coordinate 7,900,556, forward strand.
ATTTCTGAAATGGCTTTGGTGCTAGCTCTACAACTTTGGTGCTAGTTAGTGCAAGCTACAAACAAATGGGTGCTAGGTTTTGGAGCAAATTGGTTAACTGGGGTGGGCCAACTTGGTGAACTTTTAAATTTGTAGGTAATTAGACATTTTTCTGTAAAAAATTCTTAAGGGTAGCATAACATCAAGATCTTATTTTGAAATGGCCCGTAGAAAACATGATTTTATGGGGTTTTCTCATAGAAAAAACCTGCACGTTCAGGATGTTACATATACTAATCCAGCCAGTACTTACTAAAGCATCTCTATTTAATAAAAAATTGGCAGTGGAATAAAACAATTTCCTGAGTAAATAAAAGCTGTTACAAACAGGACTTAATGCTAAGATTAATTTGAAATTCAGAACAACACATGGTCAAAAAAGCGGTTTTTGAACTAGTAGGTCAATATGTTAATTTCTTAAACTGTTAGAGCTTCACCTATAGTCAGTCAACTTTAAAAAAAGTGCCACCACTTTATAGTTATCCAACAAAATTCGCTACTTACAACTGCATGTTTATGCAAAACACACTTTATTACTGTTCTCAACAACTTTCCTGCATTACCTACATGTATCTTTGTAGTTAAATGGCGTTTAAATGACCATCGACCGGACGCATTTTATTCAATAGCCCAAGTTGTAGTTTTATTTTACCGTTTTTGAGGTGTTAATGGTTGTCTCCTAGTGTGTTAGTATTACATAAAGAGATTATTCTTTGCATCCGTTTAACTTAATGTGTTCATTTATGGACTAGATTTATTATCCGTACTTTCACCTTCGTGTGTACATAGACATTAACACGTGTTTAGCACGTAACGTGGGAGTCCAGGTTAACAAGTGTGTCTGTCTGTCCTAAAAACGTTAAAAGGTTGACCTAAATATTTTCTTTAAGAATCAAGCATTTTCTAAGAGCTACGTGCATGCCCTCTGACCTCTTGTAGCAGTTTTTAAAACTTCACGATTAATTTTAAATAGGGCTTTTCGATAAGGACAATTTGGTATTTAAATAAAACAGAATAATTGAGATGTCGGACTAAAATCTATTCCAGGTATAGTACACGTGTCACATGGGATTCGATCTCGTTCATATGACCACTGAGAGCACGATGGCAGCGATCGATTTATTGGAGTCAATTTGCCATCGCACTTCCGCACATATCGACCGGAACGTTGACAATTTCGCGTTCGATATTGTTCCCGAGTTCCTTTAACGTTGTTGGTTTGTTGGTTTAAAGCAACGACTTAACGAAACCCTATAAAAAGAAATCAAACGGCGTTAAATCGCATGAGAAAAGTGGGAATTTTATCAGACAATTTCTCGAAATTGCACGATTACCAAACTTTCCATCGAATAGATCAATTATTTGACCAGCTCTGTGGCATGTCACGCCATTTTGTTAAAACCACATATCACTGATGTCAAGTCCATCCAATTCTGGCCAAGAATAGTCTGGCACGATAGCGAACTCCATTGACCAAAACGTGGTGATCATTTTCATTCGCGAAAAACTATGCTCTGTGGTGTTCTAGATTGTCTGGGTTCACCTTGTTAATGTTTCGTAGCAACATTTATACTAAAATCTGACTGTTAAATTTGGAAAGTTTAATTTAGTTGGATTTAAAAACTGTTCTTATAAATCCGATAAACTTAAACCATTCGTGTCATACCAACTTTCACTTTAATCTAAATCGGAGATGCCACATCAAAATTGGCATTGTTCCCGATGTCTTCCAGCAACGACAATCCCAAGATGGAGCAAGTCGGATTCCTTGTCCGCGCTCTCAAAAGACCTATGCTAATTTAAAAATACTTGAAAAAAATCTAAAAAAGACTCATCCAGATGAATTGCCTCAACCCAACAAAAACCCCATTGAAGAATTAATTACGAAACTAACCCAATCAAAATCAAGAACCACCATACTTCGACATATACCTAAAGTAGCACGTATATTCCGTTGCAGAAAAATTCACACGCGCAGTTAATGACGCAATTAAAGAAAATTCTATCCAATCCTGGACCAATTTCCACCTTTTCTCTTACAAAACGTTACATGTAGACAAGATGTCGAAAGGAAATCTTACTGCAAAAGTAAAAGAAAATGTTATATCATTCCTGATACCATCAATCACCAAAAAAAAACAACTTACCGAACATCCCTTGAAGATAAAATCCAAGCTAAAATGGACGACTGTGATGTCAAACGTTCCATAAAAATCCTTACCTCAGAAGATTATATAACTCCATATGACAAAAATACGCTTCTACAGTTGAAATCCAAGCATCCGACGTCAATAAAAGTAATAACCTTTGAGGATGACAACGAGGAATGTTTTCTTTTCACTCCCATAGAAGCTTCCGTAAAGAAAGCCATCAACTCCTTCTCTTTCGGTTCGGGCTCAGGTATCGACGGTCTTCGACCTCAGTTCCTTAAACAAGTAATTTCTACTTCTGCTGGAGAAGCTGGCCAACAGGCATTTGCTAGTATTACATCGTTCTGCATTTTTCTCCTGGAAGGCAAACTGAATGAGAAGATAAGTCCAATTATTTACGGAGCCTCGCTCTCTGCACTTACCAAGAAAGATGGCGGACTTCGCCCAATTGCAGTAGGAAATACAATTCGAAGATTAAGTGCAAAATTAGCTTGCAAAGATGTTCAAAAAGACTTACGGAATTATCTGTGGCCGAATCAGTTTCGAGTGGCAACGAAGTTGAGCTGTGAAAACTGCATTCATGCAGTACGAAGCTACGTCACTGATCCCACAAAATCCTCCTTAAAATCGATTTTGCAAATACCTTCAGCACGATCGACAGAGAGCAAATGTTACACCAGATAAAGGCTACGACCCCATCAATTTTCTACTATGCAACAATGCTATGCAAACTCTTCATATCTATTTTACGGCGACAGCCTAATTTCCTCTGCAACCGGATGTCAACAAAGAGATCCTTGTAGACCCTCAGCCTTCTGCCTGTCTATTCATCCAACTGTTGAAAGTCTTTCAACAGAGCCCAACCTTTAGTACTTAGACAACGCCACTCTAGGTGGAGATCCAGAAAAAGTTTATGAAAATTTTAAAAAGATAATCGATCTGACTGTTGATATCGGTTTGAAGATTAACTCGATCGAATGTGAACTATTTTTCTGTTCTGATGATGTGGACCCGGAAATAGAAAGCTGTTTTAACACTTTGTCACCAGGCATTCGGATTCAAAGAAAAAATTCACTTGAAATTCTTAGATCTCCTGTTTTTAAAAACCTTATTTGAAAAGAAGATGAAGAAACTTACTTTGCTGACGCAGCGACTAAAAAATTTAAAGACTCACACCGCATACTTTCTACTTAAAAATTGTCTATTTATTCCAACGATGACATACTTTTTACGTGCATCTTCATTTTTCAACTTTTCTAATGAAATGAAAAAGATGGACGGACCTTCTACATGAATGTTTGCAAAAAATCCTCAATCTTCCACTGACAGATAAACAATGGATAAAGGCGATAATCCCCGTGAAATATGAGGAATTGGAATAAGAAAAATTTCAGTTATCGCTCTTCCTACCTTTCTAGCTTCTGTTTACGGATGCAATGATCTCGTCTCACTTTGTTTCAAAAATATGGACGTAACAGTCAATATGCATTTCTTGGAAGAAGCTTTACTGATGTAGAAAGAACAACAAGATGACATCGTTTCCCCTATTCCCCATGTTCAGAAGAACTGGGACAATATCATAATTACCAGAACAATCAGAGAAAAATTAACTTTTACATTATCAACGGACATTACCAGGTTTATTGTTTTCGGAGTAAGAGAATCAGGAGCTTGGCTACAAACTTTTGCTTCCGCAAATGTGGGACCACTACTAGATGACCCGACTTTCCAAATTTGCATTGATCTAAGGTTGAGTTGTATACTTTTCCAGAGTCACATGTGCAGCTGTGGCACCTTGGTTGATGAAAAAGGAATACATAGCTTATCATGCATGAAAAATAAAGGACGCTAAACACAACATAATGAACTTAACCAAATTGTCCAACGTGCTCTGTCTACCGATCATATTCATTCCGCATTGAACCAACAGGACTTTTTTAGAGATGACAGCAAAAGACCGGATGGAGTGACTCTTGTTCCGTAGTCAAAAGGTAAACGTTTAGTATGAGATATGACCTGCGTCGACACCCTTGCAATAGCACACTTACCACAGACACCAGTAACAGCTGGATCTGCAGCCGAGAGAGCATGCCAGCATAAACACGACAAATACAGAAACCTGATAACATCCAATTTTATTTTCAAAGGATTAGCTTTGAGACCTTAGGACCGTGGTACGAAAAATCAAAGTTATTTTTATATGAATTAGGCTCGATATTGGTTAAGGAATCAGGAAACCCCAAGGCAAAGTACTATTTATTCCAAAGGATTTCACTAGCAATACAACGTGGAAATGACCATGGAAGAAATATTCATTTTATAGTTTCAATATTTAACTTGTTATCTGTTTTTTATGAAATTTACAGTTAAAAATACGAACTGATTATACGTTAAAAACATGACGCACAGAAAAAATATTTACAAAAATTTTTGTGTGCGTAATTAAGTGGCAAATGTCTTTTAACACTCAAAGCTTTTTAATCATAAAGGTGCAGGATGAAATTCTATTTTGAAGAATTGAACGTTGTGGCTTCACGGCGAAGATCTGGATCTGGTATTGAATAGAAGATGATGTCCATCGCTACGTTGAATGAAATGCAACACCTAGTGATGGTAACTGCAGTCCTATTCCTGTGGCGGCAGGTAAGCGGACACACTGGCATACGAGCGACGATTTTGGTTGGTAAGAATTACAGAAAGCTGATGGCGGAAAATTTCCAATCCTAGCAGCGTGTTGGCGTCACGTGCTCTAGGAGAGGGTCCTGATGGTTTCTTAGCGGCCAGTAAGCGGGTACGCTGGCATACAGGCGATGTTTTTGGTTGGTAAAAATTACAGAGAGTCGATAGCGGAAAGTTCCCAATCCTGGCAGCGTGTTGGCGTCACGTGCTCAAGGAGAGGGTCCTTAAGGTTTCTTATCGACCAGTAAGCGGATACGCTGGCATACGGGCGATGTTTTTGGTTGGTAAGAATTACAGAGAGCCGATGGCGGAAAGTTCCCAATCCTGACAGCGTGTTGGCGTCAGGTGCTCTAGGAGATGGTCCTGATGGTTTCGGATGTGTTATAACAGGTTCCTGCATCCGTAGTCTAGTTATAAGGCTTTTGTTCATTTTGTCCCTTTAGATTTGGTAGTTACAACAAGATAATCTGAAGGAATCCTTAGTGCACGAGGAGCTTGAGGACTTCTGTCTTGCACTATCTTAAGTTCTTTCCAAGAAGTTTGGTGGCAAGCTTAAGAAGAAAACAATTAAGATATAATTTGGTCTAATGTATGAAGCTTTTTTTATATCTTGGGTTTGTTTGTATTGTACGTTCGGACAGTTTTGTTAGGTATTTGAAAGGATATCGGACGAGTCTATTATTGTTTGAGGAATGTTTCAAGCGTGTACGCTATTTATTTGTATGCCGCGTGCTTATTGCTCAGTTAGTTAAAAGTATGGTTGGTTGCATACTCCTACGGGTCTAATCACACCCCTTGCACGAAATCCCACCACATGGTCACTTTTTGTAGATACAATGGAATTTCTTAAAACACATGTGGGTTTGTAGATGTCCAAAAGCGCATATTTTACTTATTGACAAATGTTTTAAGCGTGCACGCTATTTATTTGTATGATGAGTGCCTACTGGTTGGTTAGTTAGGAATATAGTTAGTTGCATACTCCTACAGGTCCACTCACATCCCCTGCATGAAATTCTACCGCATGGTCACTTTTTGTAGATGCATTAGAATTTCTTAAAGCTCATGTGGGTTTGTTGACCAATAACGCATATTTTATTTATTAACAAAGGCATTAAGCCAAAAATGAGCTTCATCGCTGAAAATAATTTTCTTATGAAATTCGGAATTTTCTTGAAATTTTTGCTAAGTTCACTCTGAGAAGTTTTGGGGCTTCAGTTTTGAGTTTATTTGATTTTGTAAGGTTGTAAGCAAAGATTTTTACGCAACTTTCGCTACAATCTGGACTGTGACATTCCTAATTATTGTAAAAGCGTGGAATCGACTTACTTGACTCATTTTTAACTGAAGCTGCGATATTTTCGGTACTTCGACCGGTGCGTTGTCTCACTGGCACGGCAAAATTCAATTGTGAATATTTTAACTCGAATTTATATACTATAACATGCAGAACCTGTTTGGTGGGACTATTATTACGACCGAAAATTGAAGTAAGCGCTCCTAAAGTTGCGACCACCAACTGAGAATTTCGATACTAATTTTTAATAATTTTAAACGTTGCTCATTCGTGAACTTTACCGTGATAAAAATGTAACCCTTGACTGACGTTTTGACATTGACAGATGAGTAAAAGTTTAAGGGTGCGTTACGTATTTAAATACAAAAGCTAAGTCCTTATTGGAAAACCCCTTATCTAGATGATGATCGATCATTATGAAGAAACGCAAAGTCCTGTTGAATTACAAACTAGAAACTATAAATAAAATTATTTAATTCCTCTAGATTCTAGAGTTAAACATTACCTCGCCACAGACATTCAACTGGCTTAATTTAGCTTCTAAATCTATATTTTTTAAAATAATTACTCCGACAACGTCCCTTATAAAAGAGAGCAAAACCTCAGCTTCATTAGTATTTAATACCTTACATGCGATTTTCCAATGCTCCACTCGAAGGTACTACATTAGCCAGGAAACGAGTTTTTTTTTACCTGGAAAATTTGGAATTTTGCCGAACCCTTGCTGTTCCAAGCAAAGTAGGGATCTTTAACGTGCGTGACAACACCCACACACGGGACCTCCATATAACTTCTCATCCTAACGAGGGCGTATTTTTAAGAAAAATGCTCGCCTAACATTTTTCAAGCGGACCGTGTCGGAATTCGAACCCGAGACCGTAGGCGTAGTAGTCACACACATACCAACTACGCCACCGAGCCGCCTAATATTTAATACCACAGTCTAAATTCGGAACACGCATTATCAATCAAACGACTATAAAAACCTTCGACATCGTAGAAATCTTTATGGAAAATATGTATAGACAAGAAGATGAAGGGCGAAAACACAATGACTATGACGTATTCTTCCTTTGGAGCAGCGAACTAATCTGTAGAAGAATGGAGCTGTAAAGCAAAAACAGGAAATATTTTATATGTATACCAATAAGAGCACAAAAACTACACTAACTTTGTAGGTTCACTTCTATACTGCTAGAAAAATCCATTTAATTATGAACTCAAAAGTAATTTTAGCAAACTGAGATTTTAGAGCAGAACCAAGACCGTCTTTTTAGTAACATTTGCCGTGTATCTAGAAACTTTATAATGATTTTCACAAAAAATATACAAATAGGGGGAGAGAGAATCACAATAAAACCTTGAATATTGACCGCAAACACTGAAACAGTGAAGAACTTTGAACTTACGTAATTTCTTAAACAAACTAAAGGAAAAACCATAAACAACTGAACAACTGAAATGAATTGAACTGCATGTAAAGAGGTTGCTAGGAATATTTATACATTTATACATTTCATCTCAGATGCAGAATGATTGACGTTCACACAGCCAATTAGATAAATTTGTATCTTTTATTAGATTGTTCACCAAAACGGTGTAACGCTTTGGCGTTACGTTAAATAGGAACCAGATGGAAAATTGGAAAAATTAACCTAAAAGGAATAATTTAATATTGATGCACTCTGTATAATTTGATTTCATGAATAATAGGGGTCATTAAGCATGAGATTTTAATAACTATTTAGTTCTATTAAAAAAAATTTGTCATAAAGGTTAAAAAGCACAAAAACCTCGTTTTATACATATTGGAACATAATTAGGGTCAGTAACTTATTCAATAGCCATTAAACAAAGGAAAATAAAAGTTAATATTAAGCGTTTTTCACATAAAATTAAGGAAACCTCTATACATCGTTTATAGAAATAATTCCAGTTAATAATACCCGAAACAATTACCGTTACAGCTACAATATAACTTCCAAGCAAGATAATAAAAAATATCATTACAACACAGAGACTTTGTTGATAGGATTCACGGATATCAAATCACAGATAAGTAATTATATTATTCCATACAAAGCAAGAATGTTTGTATATATTTATTCAAATTGGTTTAAAAAATGCAAGTCATGGGTACACGGCTTTTGTTTGATGAAATCGTTGAAATCGCGTTTTTCATTCCATACACCTAATGGGGAGACCAGGCATTGACATAATTCCTCTCAGAAGGCAAGAAAAAGTGGGAGAAATGACATAGATAAGCAACCGCCGGAATTCAATTAATCAGTTTCTCGCGAACCAGTAATGAATAGACATGTGATAAGGTATTCATAAAAACGGAAAGTCGAAGAACCCCACTGGATAGGAAGTAGCAACCGAATGTTCAACATGGTGGGTTCACAGATAAATCAACAAAACTCAATATCTAAAAACCAGTTAGTTCATACCACTTTGGTCAGAAATTCAGTAATTCTTTTTATTGTAGATTCCCGCTAGGAAATGAATGTCCTTAATTAAATTAATAAGCAGTTATATGATTAGTGTATACAGTTACAAATTGTTCTTTTGTTTTGGCGTGAAACTTGTTTAGATGGATACTAAAAGTGTAAAACGTTCACGTTTATTACAGGTTATATTATTTGCTTTATTAAATTTACGAAACCTGGAAATTGGAAATCGTTAACAAAGTGAATGATTATAGGAAATAAGCAAAGTGTACGAGACCAAGCGAAAATGACTAAACTACCCATGTGGTTGGTTACCCATTGGGCGCGACTTCAGGTGGCGGATAGGAGAAATCCCAGGATATATGGCCAAGGGATTGGCTATCTACTCTGGGAAGGATCGTGATTAGCTTATCTCATTCAGTGACCCAGTGACCTGAGTGGCATAAGACTGTGCTGATGAGGGATAACATCCGCTCCCTAGCCAAGTAAAAACGATCCCGCGGACTAAACGCCTCAACCCAAGCTGTAGTTTTGGGACTAATGGGCTTGCACGGAAGTAAACAAAGCCGGTGGGGTAATTCTGCAACACCGTTATACCGTGCCTTCCCTGCCGTCGTGGTCATCTCCCACGGGCAAGAGGGTGTAAGGGTCTTAGCTTAACCGCCCGGAATAAGAGGAGACAACTTCATTAAAAATTCCTAAATCCCGTGGTGTAGGACCGATCCCAGGGGATGCGTAGCTGGATAGTTGACCAGTCTCAATCGGTCCAAAACTCAAAGAACAGGGCGGCACCTCGTTTTATTCACGCCTTCCTTGCCAACAAGAGGCACCTGGCATGTCGACCAGCTACATCCCCCATACTCGTGGGAACAATCATGAATAATATTGGTACCACTAGTAAAACTGAACCTGTAGAGGTGGAACCAGCAATGGGGAACTCCTTAGGTAACCAAAATGTATCCACGTAGGTGGAGCAGACCCGGGATGCAAGTTCGCTTGCAAGACCGGTGGCTAAAACACCAGACATGGAGAATACTATAAAGAAACTTGCAGGCACTGGACTGCAAGCAAAGGCTTTCAGGAGCTTAGCGTAGAAAGCTGAGAAAAGCCAAGAAAGTCGAATCTGGGGATTGTACGGAGTTACACCCGTCCACTTTGTAAGCTGATGGGGGATTGCGATATAGCCCTTATCTAGCAACCTTGGATTTGCAAGAGAAAAGTGGTATGACTGAGTTCAATCGGTGGGGCACTTGTATATAGTAGATCCACTGATAGACCCAGGACTTGTATACTAATCAACCTAACCAGGGTCAGCACAATAAGCCTTTTAGGCTGCAGTGCGGCTGAGCCGTTTGGCAGACGCACCCGCTAGGGGGAGTGGTTTTAGTGGATATGCCGCAAAAAGAGTACCACACTTTGGCTATAAAAGCTTTCCACTCCACCGGGTTTGGATAACTATAAAAAAAAGGCAAATGAAGTCTGCATACGGATTCATTAAATGTTGTGCTATTTCTATTTTTTTAGATATAGGTAACATAAAAATTTTATTCGTACATGTTTTAGGAATATTATGCGAATAGCGTTGAAATTTATTTAGATAACTTAATCTTTTCAGAAATACTACTGTGTGAATGGTGTTGAAAGTTATTTAAGTAGCATTAAAATTTTTATATATTACTGTAAATTGTCAGGCGTTTAATTATTTTTGCTGTGAAAGAACTAATTGCCCGCTAGCTCTCTGAATTAATGTACTCTTACCTTCTAATTTTAATGAAATCACTGTAATCGTACATCTGATTTATAATAATACAAAATAATCACCTTACAAACAATTTTTCAGATATAAAATAATGCATCAACAACAACTTTCTCTTATTAACAGTATCTTAAATATAAGCTTAATAAAATATAACTTTTTCACAACCTATATCTTATCTGCCAGAATATATGGTCCAGAATATCTCTTTCAAACTAAGATATTAACTCATCAACAACTTTTTAATATGTATATAACTAATATCCTTTCTCTTAAAAAATCGTATTTGAATTCAGTTTCTTCAAAGTATACCTTATATAATGATAAAAAAAACGTCTATCGTAGGTTTGTCAAAAACTCTTCAAATTAAATTAAATTGACTTTTACATTCAACTCTGAAGCTTAAACTAGTAAATGCGTCTTAGAAGTCACTTAAAATATCTAACCAAATAGATTTAAATTTTACCGTTACATATCGTCTTGTTGTTGGCTTTCCCCAAGTATACTAATTATCATTCAAGGCTCCATCTTCTTTTAAATCGTTTTAAAAGTCCAATTTTTATGCAAATCGACTTCTTTATTAATAACGAATCATTCAAATCATGTATGTCTATTTTAATTAAGGAAACTTTATCTCGCGGTATTTTTAATTATCAATTTTTTATTTCAAGGTTTTTGAATAATTGTCTTTACTAAAAATTATACATTTCGTGCAGTAAATTAGTTACGTAGCATTGTTTGTACGTCAAATAATCTACTCTCTAATGTCGGCGATTCGAATAACACCCCTTGCTGGCCGTCCGATATATAACCAAACCCCTTTTGACGTAATTGATCTAGCTGTTTCATCATCCTTCGATTCATTTCGCGATGTATTATATCTACGTTCGAGTTTGTTCGAGAATGTTGTGCCATTTACATATGCTATCAACATTCAAAAATTGTAAGTTTATTGTTTTAGTACCGTTTCGGGCTATTTAATAATTGGGTGTGTCGTTTACCTATTTCAATATTCTATCCTTCTAGAAAATGAGTTCATTTACTACGCTATTTAATTAGAAATGCGTCTTTTGGTTGTCAAACTACAAGTGAAATCCGTTCAGAATATTTATTTATGCGGTTTGTATATAATTAAATATTTAAATGCATTTGAATAATGTTTTTATAATAAAATATGGGGAAAGTCTCCTTAATAAGTCTTTGATTATGTGCCAAACGTAATAAATACTTTTATTTAAATTTAAAACTCGATTCCTGCGGTATTAAACTATAAAAACTCTTTTAAATACCACATATATATATATATATATATATATATATATATATATATATGCTGTGATCCATGTATTAGATTCGAGCCTCACGAATTGGGCGTCATGTATGCTGTGAAACCTCCTATATCTAACTGGTCCGTCGACTTTCTTCTGTTCATCGCCTCGGCTGCTCCCCTAGATAAACCTTCATCCTCATTCATAAAAAAAAACAAACACATCCCTACCACAAACATCAACGTTAACTCTATTTACATTAATATTCACAATACATTAAAATCTCAAGATTAAAAATTCAGCATAAATTTCAGTATCAGAAAATTTCAAGATTTAAATTTGTTATCATTTTAATGTGCATCCAAAATTAAAGTCCTTGTAGGATGCCTACTAATTAATGTAACAATATATGCAGACCTGAGTCTGAGTACAAAGGGAGCATCTACCACCCCTTTACGTTAATTAACCAGGTTCGTCTAATTGAGCTCAAAGACATACCCAAATTTTCATCAAGAACATAAATACTAAATACTCCTTTCGACTTAAACAAGAAAATTTCACCTTAAAATTAAAAATTTGTTGTTAGTACAACTTCATTACTGTCCATTTTAAGTAAATAAATTATAAAGTTATTCAACACACACGAAAACATCAAAATCCAACAACAAAGCATAAGTTACCTGAAGGTTACTGCACTCGTGGCGTCAATGAACATCGTCCTCTGTTAATCACACCAATCCAACTGGGTTATGTTTAGGTCCTCGGATTACTGGTCGCCTTTAAAATTTACACCACCATTCATCTAAAGTTGTTTCAGTGCTTTTCCGGAACTCATTTGTGTATATCTGAAGCTTGTTTTGTGGATCCAGACACGTTTACGAATCATTTAATTATTAACACCCCCGAAAAATAGCAAAGAAATTCATGCTTCTTTCACCAATATACGCCAAAACTGCCTACTTTTGTGTATTCATTTGTCGTTGCAAATTAGACTAATTGGTACAGTGATACTAGACTTTATTACCTTGTATCTTCTTTTCTAAGTGCACTAAAGTACATTCATTGAAGCACGTAAAGAACAAACTGTTTTTAAATCACCAAAATATACGAGCAAACTGTTTAAGTTATTTAATCAAAATCGGAAAACTAAAAAGCACTGTTTAACGCATTGAATCAAATCGAAAATCTAAGAGAGCTTGTTCATATTAACCTGGGTATATTTAGCGGTTAGCCCGTCTGTCGGTCTTGTCCCCAAAACGGACAATTCTTTAGAATTTCGCATGCTAGGTTCCCATTCCGTAGCCCGGCATGCGATTTTTACGAAATTTGCACTCGCATCAGTTAAATCTCAGAAATTTCGACACGGCTCGCAACGTCTGGAAATAACTAATTAAATTTTATACAGAAATGTTATTTTTACCTCTCAAGTTTGCCTTTTACTTTCAACCAATCGCAACCCAGTGACGTTGCTCCACTCACGCCTTTTACTATATGTGTCTCGGTCTTGCGCATATTATCTGTTTCTATCTACCCTGTTCTTATTGGTGCAAATTGATATTCTTTATTATCGATTATTTCAGTCCATGTGGACTGTGAAATAACCCACCTTTAGCATTTCTCGTAACTATTAAGCTACGGTTTCTCCAAGATTCTCTGTAACCATTTGTTATCTGCCAAATTTACGCAGAATGAGCCTTTTAAAAATACGCAGGTGTTCAAACATAATACTTCTAAATAACACTTCTGTGATTTGCATTTTATTGGGTTTTTACAAGTTTTTATAGATATTATATGTTACTAATGGTTCAATTAACTCCAATTAAAATAATACCCTTTAATTTTTAGTGACTCCTAATCAAATATTAATTATTATCTGTACATTTTGTTTAATACCGGTTACTTAAAATTGAGTTAATTAATATAAATTTTGCACGTAATTTTCTATTTGTTTCTTTACTCATCATCATTAGGTCTTCAGTCCTAGAACTGGTTAGACGCGTACCATCATTGTTCCCTATTCTGAACTAACCTACAGATTTCCCTGAAATATGCACAGTTTGCATCTATAACTGTCTGATCTAGGTCTACATCTACCTCTTTTTCCCTATCTCTGCTTGTATAGTTTCTTTACTAGGAATAATTAAATTACACGCAGAGCTTTTTAATACTGCTTCCTTTTTTTTTATAGCAAGCGTCTTGTACATAATTTAACTCCCTTATTTTTAATGAAACGAATGAATTTTTATGCTTCACGGTTTTTTTAATAACGCGTACCTTTTCCCAAAGCTTCTACACAGTGATTAAAATTATTTGATGTGATCATTTAATTTTCTACCCTGGTCTAAATATGAGTAATATATATATATATATATATATATATATATATTGACGTGATTAGAGGTCATATAGCATCCTCGTAATTATCCAACGCCGTAAACCCGAACAAATTCACGAAACACCCAATGATGTAAACATTTAGAGAAGCGTATTTGGAGAAACACTCAAGTGTATAGATTATTAATGCAGGGGACCGTGATTAAAAGGGTTTTCATTCTTATTACCTAAGCTTAGTGATGAAGAAATAATGTTTTAAGATAGGAATAATGGTATTTCACTATTATCTGCGCGAAGGAAAGAGTTTTTCAATTGAGTTTCATTCTAATTAATGTATTTGATAACGTGTTTACCTTCAACAATATTTATTATACATAAACAAGTGCATGAACAAAAATTTAATTGAGTAGGCGATAGAGTTTTCATCCACACTTTGACATCTATTCAATGTGTAAAACAAGTGTAATTTTCACTTTAGGGGAAACCACGTGGGTAATATTTAACTTTAATTTCATTTATAAAGCAAACATACGGTAGTATTTCGACAAAAACGCATTGATTAAGTTGAAAATAAATTAAAATTTCCCAACGACGGAACGTGTTTCAAGTAAAAAGATTGGATTTCTAGGCACAATCGGTCTCTAGTGCAACGTTAGTGCTTCACGCTCTAACACGTGCCTTCTCTTTAGGAAATAATATAGGTTCGAAAAAAAGTAAAATCTCATTAAAACCCATGTGTTACAGAAGCACTAAGGTTTTTCATGCTTCGTTAGTGCTTCACGTTCTAACCAAGACGCACTTCTCGTTTAGCAAATAGTATAGGTTCAAAATAGAGCAAAATCTGACTATAACACCTTTGTTACAGAAGCACAAACAGTCTTTAGTGCTTCGTTAGTGCTTATACTTTCTAACCAAGACGCTTTTCTCGTTTAGAAAATACTAGGGGTCCCATTATAACACTTTCGTTACAGAAGTGCTATAGGTCTCTATAGTGCTTTGTTAGTGCTTTATCGTTCCTGACTCAGCCCATCGGCTCTTCTCATTTAGGAAATAGTAAACGTCAGAGTGTAGAAGAAATTGTCGACACTTCTTGTTCTTGAAACGTAAATTTTCGGGTCCTATTAGTGTTTGATGGTGCTTTGCGCACTAATGGAAACGCTTTTTGTAGACCTGTTGTACTTCATTATGAAACCCGCCCTTTTCTAAGAGAAAAATTAACCTAAAAATCTACTTTACACAAGTACCAGAACCCTCACCATCCCACTTTTCAGGTAATCGACCTTCTAAATCCAGGGACTCTACGTAAATCCTTAGCAGTACGTTGGAGTAAAAAGGCGCGTGGATTCTTCGTAGAGAACCTTGTCACCGTTGACTGCGAAGAACTAGACGACCTAACGGCCATCCTTGAAGAGGGTATGCGAAACCGATCTGTTGGTCGGCACAACATGAACGAGTACTCAAGGTAAGCTTTCGTAATTGTACACGCGCTCATTACGTTCTTACAGCCGTAGCCATACCATTCTAACGGTCCACATCACCTCAGAACAACCCGCCGAGAAAGGAGTCTTCAACTCAAGATCCGGGAAGATAAATTTCGTTGACCTTGCAGGTAGTGAAATGACGAAGAAGACGCACAGCGAAGGAAAAACGTTGGAGGAAGCGAATAATATCAATAAGAGTTTGTGGTTTTAGATGGTTTTTTTTTAATTGAATAAATCTTGAGCTCGTATATTTTTGATGGCGACCTTTACGTTGTAGGTTATTGTATAACGTCACTCAGTGACACGAAACGTAGGAACAACTACATACCTTACAGAGACTCACAGCTGACTAAGCTCTTGGTTGATTCGCTTGCTGGAAATGAGGTTACCCTCATGGTAAGTTCTCCAGATGAAATTAATTTCACGAACGCTTACGATTTTTGTAGATTGCGTGCATCTCACCGGCTAAATGAAACCTAATAGAGACGATAAACACATTGCGGTACGCAGCACGAGCGAAGAAAATACGCACAAAACCCATCGCCCTAATGGTAAGTAAGACACCCACCCCTTAAAATCCCTAAAGCTCATTTCAGGACCCGAGAGAATCGCTCATTCTTAGCCTAAAACGCGAAGTCGACGTTTCTAGAATAATCGGGTACTAAAATAAAACAAATGATAAGTAATGAAATGCCGTATATTCGTGGGAGTGATAAAATAACAAAAGTAAAGTTCCTCCAATTAAGGTGAGTTGAAGCGATAAAGATGTATAGATAAGATAACGCATAGGTAAACGATATTAACTATCCCATATCTCAAGGCTGTTAGAACATGATAAATTTAGAAATGTAACATCACGCCTTCTAAACGGAACAATCGCAAAGTTCACAAAGGAACTAAAAAATTCTCGATGATGACATCATGAGGGCTCTCGCCTATAAAACCCAATCGAAGTTAAGTAGTTGATTAGTTGCTACTCAAAAGTCACTATGCAAATCTGATTACGTAGCATTTAGTAGTGAAGTTCTTATAGCAGACAGATTGTTTTAATTGACGACATTGAAAGTTATTGCTATTCGAAAAGGAGTAGATAACTACAGTGCTTTTAAAATGGAAATGAAGAATTAAAAATTAATTGAGATGTGGAATGAGAAAGGTTCGTTACACGTTGTATAAAACAATTTGCACGAAAAGCGTACTTGTAAAACAACTTGAGTCATTTTGGAAACTGTAATAGAAAATTACGGTCTAAAAGAAACCAAGCAGATTTTCATGGTAAAATAAAATTATATCATTTTACATTTTAATAAGGATGTTTATATTAATTAATTAAGTTAAATGATAAGATGCTTGTTTTGTGTGCAAGTCTTTGTGCGACAGCTGTACGTACAAATCGATAATTCGATGTGAAAGGCGGCAGTCTTCGATGTGGTTTTGTCAGTATATCATAGTATATTATTCAACGAGCGAGTTATGATAGCCATTACTCATTTGGAAAATTTGCTCCGCGAGCCCGTTATGGTAAGCGGTCTAATCCGAATGAGTAATGGGCATACCTCACGAGTAGAACACTATACTTTTCACACGACTACATAAAACTTCAGTATCAAATATTTTCTAAACGTCTAAACTAGTACCACAAACATTGACAAGCAGAAATTTATTTTTCAAACTATAACCAGCCTAATTTACATGATAGCGAAAATTTAACCTTGTGGATTATAAAAATGGAGGTTTGTACTGATTGGTCCGAAGTGTTGAATTAGAATCATATTACACGACCTGGATGTTTCTGATTGGTTATAGGTTTTAATTAGAATTCATACCTACAGAATAATGAGCATTATTATTGACCCATTTTAGATGCATAAAAAATGCATTACTGAATAGTCGTGGGAAATAGTATATTATTCAACAAGCGAGTTATAGAAGTCATTACTTATTCCAAAAGTTTGCGCCGCGAGCCCATTAGGGCGAGCGGCGTAATCTGAATGAGTAATGACCATAACTCGCGGGTAGAATACTATAATTTTCCTACTACTACACAAATCTTAATTATTAGATATTTCCTAAACGTTTTAACTAATATCGCAAACACTGGCAAACAAAAATTTATTTGTCAAAGTGTAACAGCCTACTTTGCATAATACGAAAATTATACCTCGCGGCGATGAAAAATGAAGGTTTGTACTTAGATCGTCCCCGCGCATAGGCAACCCAAGTTGCTTAAAAGTTAAACAGACGTATTATTTGTGTGCGCCTCAGTAATCGAATTCGAACAACAGTGATTGAAGTGCGTGGGTAGTGAGACTACAATCAACCGCCGAAGAGTTGTAAATTCCACACGCGTGGACACGCATCTACAAGAGAATCGCCGCTGGAGAAGCAACGCAAAAGAAGCCAATTCAGGTAAGTGTTGCCAGATGTTGTTATCACTTAACCTGATACTTTTATTAATTTTCATTTCAAATATACCGGCCTCCGCGGTCGTATGAAGGTCAATTGTTGTAACCAAAAGCTCAATATTTCCCTACAGTTCACTCTCCATTCCTTTTCACCATATAGTTCCAGTACTGATTGGTCAGAAGTATTGGATTATGATGATATTCCACAACTTGGATGTTCCTGATTAGTTAAAGGTGTTGGATTGTGAATCCATATACATCTACAGAATAATGAACACTATTATTGATCCATTCTTAAATGCATAAGAAATGCAATACTGTATAGTCCTGCAAAAAGAACTTAATTAAACCTAACCGATCAGATACGTTTAAATCAGATTTCAAAGGGATAGATATTGTAGTATCATACTGACCTCGACAAATGTTGTACGTAATAAGATTTAATTAAGGAGTTATTTGTGAATGAAAATTAAAACATTAAGATTAGTGTGTGCTCGTTATAATTGCAAAAGGGATTTTGTACTCTATTTCTAGTATAAGTGAATGAATATCCAAAAATTAGATATTCTTTTGTTAGATATGTAAGATATTGTTTGCAAGGCAAAGCTCTTGTGGCAATTTAAAGTTTGGGTTGAGAAAAAGTTCTTTTCCCTAAATGTTATCTTTAATACCCTACGTTTGATTTTTAATGCTCTACCCGTTCCGAATTGACCTGCATCTTAAAGAAGTTTTAGATTACTATAACGGGCGAAATGGCTTGAGTGTTCCAATGAGCTGAACCAAAGGTGTTACCAAATTGGTGGGGTTCTTTGGCGACGAATCAGACTAAGACTGGTCCTCGGAAAAGGGCAGCAGCTCCTTCGTTACTTAGAGTGGCAGAGACCATAGAGTCGGTATAGCAAGGTATGGCAACGAACAGCCACCACATTATTTCCCAAGCACACAGCGTACTTAAATTATAAGTAACACGATGGCATCCCCTGGCGTAAAAGATTACGCAGTTAAAATAGTCCCGCATTAGGATCTCCGGGAGGGGACTACTTCGGAGGTGTGATCGGAAAGTTCAGGCATCGGGACATTTTACGCGTCGGAACGTAGAATGTCAGAAGTATGGAAAAAGTAGGTAAGTTAAAGAAGTTAAAAATTGAAATGGATAAGTTAGCACTAGACATAATAGGGATAAGCGAAGTTCGATGGCGAGAGGTGGGGGGGGGGGAGATTTTTGGTATGGAGATTTTAGGGCAATTCATACAAGATCAGAAAAAGGAAATTTGGGTGTGGGGCTAGTAATGCGAAAAAAATGTGTAGAAAATTACTTAAGAACTAAGGAGTACTCGTGGTTAGATTAGAATATAAGCCGGTAAATACAGTAATAATACAAGTATACATGCCCACCTCTAGCTACAGCGAGGAAGAGGTAGAGGCGATCTACAAAGATATCGAAGACATACTGAGATACGTAAAAGAACATGAAAATGTTATGATTACGGGGGGATTTTAATGCAGTGGTAGATGAGGGAATGGAACGAACGGTAGTAGGTTTATTTGGTTTAGGTACGAGAAACAACAGGGGAAATAGGCTGGAAAGATTTTGCGACAAGAACAATTTAACCATCACAAACACATTATTTCAACATCACGTTAGAAGACGCTGACCACTGACCACAACATCGTAATTATGAAGGGCGGTTTTAAATTAAAAATTAAAAAAAAAGGAACGGAAAAGGACACTTAGACTTTGAGAAACTAAACGATACATAAAAGATTAGAAAAAAAAGGTTAAAAAACTTGCTGAAAGATATCGGGAAAATTTGTTATAGTAAGGAATTAGAAGAAGAATGGGATAATATTAAATCCAGCTTAGACATGGCGGCCAGAGATATTCCGGGGTATACACAAAAAAAAATAAGGAACCATGAATAACAAAGGATATCCTAAATTTAATAAAAGAAAGACTAAAATACAAGAATAGATCAGACAAAACAGGAAAGCAGAGATACAAAGTCATGAAATAGGAAATTATTCGCAAATGCAGGAAAGCTAAAGAACAATAGGATGTTAAAAAGTGTAAAGAGGTACAAACTAAAATGGAAATAAAAAAGACAAACGAAGCATACAAACTAATTAGAAGGAATTTGGGATATAAAACCATACAGGAAAAATATAAGGAACGCGGGAGGAAATGTCATTATAGAAAATGTAGAGAAATTGGATAGATGGCAAGAATATATAGGGAATTTATATGCAGGAGAGAAATTAACAGCATTAGAACACGAATCAGGCATTGAAAAGGATCATTTGGGATATGATGTACTTAGAGATGAATTTGAATTAGCAATAAAGGGCCTGAAAAGTGGTAAGGCGCCGGGTACATACAAGGTGCAAGTAAAAACTCTAAAAGCCGCTGGACCAGCAGTAACAGAAGGTCTCTTTCAACTTGCACTTGAATGCGTTAAATTAATCCCTTTCCGGTATTCTCGCACCACGTTGGGCGTCATATTAATTTGATATGATAACGCTGCACGCCGATGTAATTATACCTTCAGATCACGACCGCTCTGTGTCTTTATGTATCCTAAAATTTAAATATGATTCGGCTAACTCAGTCCAATTTACACAGAGTGTACAACGTTACGATAACAAATAATTTATTCCCCTTTTATCTAATACTTTTTCTGCTTTGAATGAGAAAAACGAGATCGACTAATATTTGTATAATGAGAAAAAAAATCATATACACTTCACAGCTTAATATGCTTTACTGTATGACAAAATAAACCCCTGAATCAAATAATAATGTTTAAATTGTTTTATCCCCAAAATTATAGCTCCCTTTTCTTATTTTAATGCCAGCAAAAATGGCACTGTACTCTACTGGAAAATCTTTGAACGTTCAAAACCTTTCCCATGTTTACGTAAATTTTCGCGTATAAGAAAAAATTTTTGTTGACTCTTTACATAAAATATTCAGGTATAATAAATATAGTCAATGTTCAAAAATAAAGAGAAAATAATGCCTTATGCTAGATAGTTCTGACTTATAGTTTCCATTGTGCGTCTTTCTGAATCTGCTACTGCGTGCTGTAAATCAGTACCCCAATATTATCTTCTGTTGAGTTGCTCCATTCAATACTTAAAACAATCCTCTGTTTTGTGCGTCTTTGCATAGATTTAAACCAATATTTTTATTCGGATTTCTTCCCAGTATTGTCAATTTATGTAGTTTCCAAATTTTACCCCGTTTAATCAATAATCTAGTATTTTCATAGTATTATTTGAATTTACTTGGATTTACGTAATCTCACTTAGATTTACTCCGTCTTTTCTTAGTCTTACTTAGAGCCCTAAATTATAAATATTTAAAATTAATTAATTAATTAATAAACTTTTACTCATGTTTTTTAGCAAACGGCAAAACTTGTCTCATTTATTTCTTACTATTATTTACATTAAAATTCTCTAACACCATTTTCACAAATATTTAATTATCTTTATTTTAGTATTCACTCGTTTGCCAAAATTCTTGATTAGAAATGATGTGGGCTGTGCTCAATTTGAATGAAGACTGCCTGCTTATCAAATTCGCCTGTTATATAAGCAACACCCCATCTAAAATTCATTGGTTATCGGCGTTGTTTGTTCAAAGTTTACGACCAGCCGTAGGATGTTTTGAATACTTTGGGCTTTTACAGGTATACGTCTTATAATGGTACGCCGGAACGATGTCTTGATCACATAGGATACCAGTGGATTTTTATTATGTGTTTATTTTAGACCGTCTGTTTTGCTGTTGTTACTGGAATTTCTAATTCGCCTTGGCACGTAATTTAATTTATAGCTTTTGTTTGTCTAGATAATACTTTCGGTTTTGTATTAACTTCATGTAGAAAATTATGTAGACGAAATGACGTAAATTAACATATTTCTGTTTACATCCTGCGTTTCCAAATTGTATTTATTTCAAAAGATGCGTTTATTATGACTATCGCATATTTAATTTTAATAAGAATTGCATCATGATTTCCTAGCTTTTACTGTATTTACTGCGTATCTATTTACAATTTATAAATGTTTTTTGGTTTAAGACAAGTTTGATTGTGTGTAGAGTTATTTCTTTTGCTGAATGTGTGTTTACTGTTGGAGGACATGCTTCCCGGTATTAATTAAAGTCAATTGCGATCTTTATACAGGGTGTTAAATGTTTGCTCTTTGATATGCAAATTATTTCTTTTTATGTTAAATAAATGTAGTTTTTAACTTCTAGTACTATTTACATGTATTGTATGACAATTATTACTCAAAATATCCCTAAATAACCTTCTTATTTAAAGGGTAAATAGGAGTAGACAATGAAATTTTAGCAACCGTGCATATAGAAATAAAAGCAAATTATTTACGCGCCAAAGTAATTAATTCATATAGTGAAAACGGACAATTATTAAAGTATTTTTCTATATTTAAATTGGAAGGTTAAAATTACAGAAAGAAAGAAAAGCTTTAAAGGATACGCATAATTAATCATAATTTTTTTTAATCAAACGCATTAAAGCAAGAAGGGAGCGTGCTTGCAAAGAAAATCAATAATTTCAAACGCAAATGTTCGTTTTAAAAGCCAACGTTTATTTACACAAATACTACGAAGGGGAAAATCTAGGAATTGCTATTTTCAAACGGTCGATAATTTCAAAAAACGCCTATTGGTTAAATGTCACATTCAGGGAATATTAAACGAACGTTAATATAGAATTTCATAGAAATTATTTTCAACGGTCGATTTGTATAAACAAATATCTTGAGGAGTGAGTGGAATGAACAATCTATAATATACAACAGATAGAAAAGCAGATAAAGCAAGAGTTGGATAGAAGTCACGTAGGATATACACGTGTATTTGTAAAGGACGTCGACAATATCGATTTTCTGTAACTCAAGAGGGCTTTGAAAGAAGACAACAGATATGCGTAGAACAGAGATAGACAGCTAAGAGGTGGCGCGTCTGAACGGGGGAAAATTTTATCATTGGTGGATAGCCAGCAGTTTTCGGAAAGTGCGCGTTCGTGACGGTGGTAAACTAATTTCTAGATAACAACACGACGAAAGTGGGAATTTTGGGGAAGTCAGTGTTCGTTGGGTTAAAAATTTTAGGAAGCTGTTTTAAAAACAAGCTTTTCAAGCGAAACGGGTTCCACTGGGGGGGTTTGGAATAATATAAATAAGCGAACGAGGATATTAAAGCTCTCTTTCTTTTGACTTAGCTCTGAATACGGGTTCAGACCTATAAAAATAGTAGTAAATGCTATTATCAATTATTAATGTTCAGTAAAGTGTCGTTAGCATCCTATTAGAAATTGTAAAAGCTGTAGTAGCGGACCGGTAGTTAAAAAAGTGATTGCACGAGTTAGTGCATATTTAAATAAAAGGTGCCGTTACTACGACAAAGTCAGTAAATGGATGGATGATATTTGGAGTAAGCAGAACTGAAAGCAATTTGTATGCGTGAAATATCTGGTATGGAATGTTACTGTTGAGACGAAGCTAATATCTTGCGAAGAACAGGAGTGGTAGCGGAGATAATAGATGGTGGGGATCTGTGGATCCTGGTCTCAGTGTAGTAGATGGGCACATCGCTAAGGGTTTCTGGTAACTATATCTAGCGGTGACGAGGAGTGAAGGTGTCTCCAGGTAATAAATTTGAAATTTCTGTTTTTATTTAAACATTTGTGGATATTTTTGTGTTTGTGTGTTTGACTAATTGGTGGCATATTTATTGTTTGTAAAATTTGTTTAAAAAGGTACATGTGCAGGACAATTTAATAATTTTGAGTATTGAATAAGGGTTTATTGATGATATATAAAAATTTCTTCAGGCTATAAATTGTGGTTGTAAGGAGTAAACGGGTCTGTAAATTTGTTTTTAAATAATGCAAGGTTTAAAAAAGCATTTACAAAAACTGGGTTATAATGAGCTCACAATACACCAGTATGAAGTCAAATTAAGGGTACATGTGGGGCCCATCTACTCATATCTATTCGAATATGTTTAAAATAATTTAAAAATCAAGGACGTTAAAACATTCAATAAATTGAGCTGGTAATAATTGTACCAAACTGTTTGTACTCATGTATAAATAATTTATCTGTTAATATGTGTAAATAAAAGGTTGTATGGTTGTTGTATTATTTTGGTAATTTCATTTGAGGGTGTGTGAGTGTGAGAAAGGTATGACGATTGCTGAGCTAGCCAGGGTGAGCAGAGAAATTCGAAGCCGTCCAAATAAAAGGGTAAGAAATTTAAAAAAAAATTTTTTTTTGAAAATTTTATGTTGGTCCAGGAGTGGGCACGAATTTCACTGAGGTTCCACGGCAATTTTATGACGCCCAACGTGGAGTTCAAATGATTTAGGAGAAGGCTCGAGTGTTCCCAGAGAATACACAGCAATTTTATGACGGCCCAACGCTGGGGCTTGATACTGATTCCTAATCCACGGTTACACGACAATATATATTTTCCAGTTTTTCTTGTATTTGTTATAGGTCTTGTTTAAAAATAATAAAAGGCGTACTCTTTTTATTCCATCTGAATTTTCGAGTATATTTTTACTCTTGGTCACAGATTACTAAAAATTACACGTTGTACAAACATAGTTTTTGTAAATGAATATATACTTACAATAGTCGAGTTTGTGTAATTACTGGCATGTGTAACAGGAAACATTTTTAAAAAGTAATTTCGAACAATTGTACAATTGACAGTTTCTGACAAATGACATATAAATTAAAACATTTGTATATAAACATGCAAACTAAACTAGAGTAGAACTAAATTTAAATTATGAATATGTTTTATGGTAAATGATTATGAGTGGGATGTACTAGTACATGATATCTGGTTTGCAGGTGAATGTGTTTGTCAATGTGCAGTGGTTCGTATATTGTATAATTATGTATGTTATGTATGTGTGTCTGGTAAGCTTTGTTTTGTTGTGTAAAGTTGTGTGTGTGTGTGTTTGTGTGTGGGTACGTGTACGTATATGTGTGTGTATGTTGAGTGTAACTACATTATTTGTCAATAGAACCTAAGTTGTTTTTCCGCTTCTTTTTTTAGATATATTTTATGTATTTTTTTTTTTCTATTTGGGTGAATTGAAATTGAGCAAGTAAGTGTATATCGAACTTAGATTGGAGATATCTGTTTTTTTATTTATACTATTTGGACAGTTATATATATATATATATATATATATATATATATATATTGCTATGATATTAGAAGAATTATCATACTCCGACGTTGGGCTGTTATATTTATTTTCTACGTACTCTAAATTATTGGACCACCATTTTAATATTCACGATTAAGTGTAATTATCTCCTCCTCCAGCTGTTTTCTTAATGTTGCTATCAACTGGACTTTATCTTTAAACAACTCTATCTACCAATGGCAAAATTCGATACGTTACCGCCTTGCGGGTTATCTCTTTCCTATTTAACTTGTGGCTCCGCCTTTGTACTATTTAAATCTTATTACCTCGGCTAGCATTTATTTGCAATTATAAAATTCAGTAAATTTAGATTTTATATAATGAAACCAATATGTTATATACAGCTTTTGAAATTATTCGAAATACACTTTTCAATCAGTTAATTTTATAAATCTCATTTATTAACAATCATTTACTCAAAACCCAAAGTCACCAAAGAAAATTTATTATCTTTACGAACAAAGTGTAGAATATTCTAAACCTGTTTTCTTATTACTCATTCAATATGTATGCAACCTCTGTTGTTAACTTCTTCACAAGCATATCATATTTAGCAAATTCAATATTAAAATAAAATAAAAATTCATATAGAAAAACAAATGTCTTATAACTTAAAAATCTGACCTGGTTTTATCTTTTTCACATCGACGCTTCCAATAAAAATGATCTTCCCCAATTCTGAATTCCATTCAAATTATTACACTATGGACCACTACCAGTAAATTATATACCCCAATTTATTTCAATTCTTCAAACCTAGACTTTTATCATTCTTGCCCCAGACTTAAAATTGTAGTTTGTTTCACCCCTGTACTTCAAGATTGTATTATTCTTCTTTTCGCCTTGACATTTAAATTGCATTACTGTATTTTTTTTTAACATCAGCATCCTAGTCTATTTCCCTCAGACCTCGAAACCCTATTATTTTTATGTCTTAGTTTACAATAAATTCATTAAAAACGTACTTACGTTTAAACGGCAATTATAATCTTCATATTAGCACTCATTTTATTTTTCACTTTTATACTTATTACGTATTACTTTGTTTAATAGCAATGCACTTCGGCCTTCATTGAGTTCAAAACTGACTTTCTTATCAAAGTGCTTGCTAATATAATCTCGAATTCCCACTCCATCCGTGGGTTTGGTCTAGAACTCGTCGCTTGTCTCTGACCAATCAAATAATTACATATTGAGCAGTTTCTGATGCAATGCTCTACGTTTTCCCATAATCACAACCTTCCCACAGCTGTCTTACATGGTCAACATGCTGTATTTTGATAGATTACTTGCCTTTCCGTAAACAACTGATGCAACTCGACTTTAAATTTTCATGTTTACATGCGATTCACGCAATTTTTAATCATTTCTCTTATCAAAATGATTATATCTTTGTACGCATTTATATTAACTACCTGAAACTCTATTTCTATATCCGTATTAATTTAATCGTCTGGAACTCTTCTTCTTAATGCGTGTCTAATTACACTTTATAATATACGCGTGCTTCCACTGAAAAATATCCTTATTTGTTTTACCTAAATTAACTAAACTTTCTCTACAGGGTATTTAATATTTACTATTTACTTAATACATGTATTTCTCATTCCTACGCCAACTATGCGTCTTCCTATGTTTACCTGCGTCGCCCAAAACTATCTCTACTCTATATACAGGGTGTTGACTACTTACTATCTACAAACTATGTCTATTTCTTAATTATTTCCTTAAATAAGTGTAGTTTTCTGCTGACTATTCTAATTACTCCTTCCCGAACGACCTTTACTATAACGTGCACCCTTAAGCAACCCCTTATCACAGCAATATATATATATATATATATATATATATATATATATAAATATGTGACACATTTCTTTGAAAATGCGTTTAGATGTCACTTTTTCGGTTTCTAATATACTAGCGTCATTGAAATACTTATTATGACCTTTCGTTAAGACATGTGTAGATAAAGCACATGCTTGAGGTTTTATTTTAATATCACTCTTGTGTTGGGTTATTCGCAGTTTTAAATTTTGAGCAGTTTGACCTATATAGGATGCATCACAATCTAAGCAGTTTATTTTATATATGGCATTCAGTTGGTCTAAACAGGGAGTTTTATCTTTTACTTTAGAAAATAAATTTTATTGAGATTAAGTTTTGTTTCGCGATTTTTATGTTTTCTTTTTTAAATACTTGGATCAATTTAGGTGTTAAGCGGTCAATATTTGATAATGTTATATACGAAGTGTTTATAAGGTTTTTATTATTTTTATTGGAGAATGTGCTTCTATTTAGAGTTGTTTTTATTACAATTGAAGAATAATCGTTTTCTCTTAACATTTTGGAAAATAATTTATTATTCTTATTGTATAATGAAGGATGGGCAATTCTTTTTATGCGATTTTTCATTTCTATAACAAAATTTATCTTGGTACTAAAATTTTGATAAGAATAGAAGTTAATATATCGATACACACACGCACATACGTACACGTACCCACACACAAACACACACACACACACACACACACATACACACACACAACTTTACACAACAAAACAAAGCTTACTAGACACACATACATAACATACATAAATATACAATATACGAAACACTGCACATTGACAAACACATTCACCTGCAAACCAGATATCATTTACTAGTACATCCCACTCATAATCATTTACCATAAAACATATTCATACCGAAGGAAGCGAGTTTTTTTTACCTGGAAATTTTGAATTTTGCCGAACCCTAGCACTTGCAAACAAGGTAGGGATTTTTAACGTGCATGACAACACACACACACGGAACCTCCATTTTACCTCTCTACCGAAGGAGGGCGTAATTTTTGTGAAAATGCTCACCAAGCAGTCGGCCGTGTCGAAATTCTAACCCAGGACCTTGGGATCCGTAGTCTTACGCTTACTACATTGATCCACGGCGACGCCCCCCTTCACATACCACTGAATATCGGTAAAGTAGGGTATATAATTGTAAAACAATAGAAGGGGAACCGAACTACAAAGAATACAAAGACAACAAACTGTTACGGGCCAATTCAGCACTACGACACCAAGGGACGGATCGGAATCCGTGCGCGGCCTAGCTCTAGCCGGTGAGGGGTGGGTATGATAAAAGTCGTAGGTCGGGATTACTAAACGCTCTAAGATGACAATTATAGTGGAGCGTAAACTTGGTAGTATGCCAAAAATCGGGAATGACGGCAAAATTGGGTGGGCACCACCAGTAATGTCACTGTGTTAGATATATTTGGGATCTCGTTACTGGTCGAGCAAACGCCCCTGCACTTGTTATAAAATAAGGAAAAACTCACGGTGTAGAATGTACTGATTCACCCTACTCACGCAAATTACTACAACAGAATAATGCACCTGGATTATACTCTTAACTCTATTTACAAACGCATGGCTGAAAAGAACACATTAATTAAGCACAGTAAGTAACATAAACAAAGGTGTATATAAGCAAATGTAGGTACGGCGTATATTGACTACGCCACAGCTACGATCAAATTAATTATAATAACTAACCAAAAGTAACAACTAGGTGGAAGTTCGCACTGGCCAGGGCTACCAAAGATGTACTTGTGAGTACAATTATTTGTAAGGTGGGGTAGGATTGAATGCACCTGGGCCTCACGGCAGTACGGGTTCTTAGGTTTGACGACCAAAAGAGTGTAGACTATAGCCTGAAAGGCGCTACAACTGGTACAGTCTTACGTTACGAAACAAGTTGTACAGTTTGGAAAAGTATCGCAGCTTTAAAATTTCACGGACTACTAGATATTCAATGCGCACACAAGCGGCTTTCTGTTTTACACGGTTGACTACAGTGAAAGTAGGGTAAATACGGGGCGAAATACACTACCTACTTTTAGCTTCACTGACGGTAGATGCAAAAGGACATTCTATAGTTGAGGGTAAAATATCCCAATACCAGCGTGCGAACTAGTTTGGTCACTCAGTAACTACTACAGTGCAACGCTTACCTTGCAGGGTTTGTGGGGTGAATCAGGTCACTATAGACACAGCGAGGAGAGTGGGTGTCGGGATAATGCAACCTCCCCACTAACTTTACCATAGGTGTGTGTTAATGCATCAGGTTCCCGACTAAATCGGTTGATGGCTTGACTTTGTTTTATAAAGACACTTTTATTCGGGGGTCGTATATATATTTCAATTCAGCATGTTCCCCTGAGTCTAACGACATACGACTTTTAGTGCGGAAACGACCCCTTAAAAAGTTATAAATTTTTTAATTTCCCATGTTAAGTCTATGGGAATTTTTTTTTTAGCTAAAAATTAATTTAAATTAACTGCGCATGCGCGAAAATTATGCGCATGCGCAGATCAAAAGATTAGCTGCGCATGAATACAATTTGGGGAGGCCGCCGTCTGTCTTAACGTCGGTTTGTGTTTACGTTTTGAAGAGAGTGGTTGGTATTTCATTTCATAAACTCAAGTAAGAAAGAACTTATGCTTGACCTTTGTTACAATTTCAAATTTAAGTTATTTAGATCATGGAGAATTACGCTATAAATTGGAACTATAGCAGGCTACCGATTTGCAAAGAACAGGGATATTCTTTTGCAATCGAGCGTGGGCTGCTTACCGAGAAGAAAGATTGCCGTCGTCACAAAAGCCCTATGCTTGTGGATAAATCTCAACATGGCGTCGGCGGATTTTATTGTCCTAAAGGCCGAAGAGATTGCCGCAAGTATAGCGTTGCTACGGAAACCTGGTTCGAAGAATCTCGCTTGGCCCTCCATATTGAAATCAAGTAAGTTTGTGTCTTTTTTGTTTATTATTTATTATAGGTTTCTAATTTTATTTTAGGCTTTTATATGGATTTGCATTAAATGAGTCGTACGCTAAAGTTACCCGCGAATGCACGGATTTTAGCATTCCACCAGAACAACGAACTCAGCTTTCTCAAGAACAATTGCTGCAAGGTATTTATTGAAATTATTTTATTTTATTTACCAGCAATTAATTTGAGCATTATTTTGCAGATTTCATTATGCCCGTGAAATGGTTGTCGATCATTTTTCTTCTGAGCAGGCAGAACGCGGCAAGATTGGTGGCCCTGGGAAAATCGTTCAGATCGACGAATCAAAGTTTGGAAAGCGCAAGTTTAACAAAGGCCGCTGCGTTGAAGGGCATTGGGTTCTTGTCATAACCTGCGAGGATTCGAAAGATTTTCGCATGGTAGTTTGCCCGAAAAACGTTCGCGATGCTGCAACATTGCTTCCAATCATTATGGAGCATGTTGTAAAAGATTCGATCATTTAAACTGACCAGTGGAGAGCTTATTATTCACTGCCTAAATATGGATTTGTGCATCAAGCTGTAAATCACAGCAAGTATTTTAAGGGTAAGTTTTATAATATTTTAAACAAATTCATTCTAACAGTTTTTTAGATCCACCAACAAGAGTGAATACGCAGCGTGCAGAAGCACACTGGCGTCCGGCAAAGGCTTTCTTCAAGGCTCGTTTAGTTCTTGAGGAATCTTTCGCAGATCATCTCTGCGAGTATTTGTGGCGCCGCTGGAATGCTAAAGAGCACCGAGAACCCTTCGATGCCTTGTTAGAAGCTATTCCCTTCCAATATGGAGATTTGCGCATTTGAATATTTTGCTCTTTGTTAGTTTTGCTATGTCATATTGATTAAAAGTTTGATTTCTGATTTTTGATTTATTTCATATAATTTTTTTGTTTAGGTTAGGTTAGGTTAGTTTAGGTTGGGTTGGGTTAGGTTAGGTTGGGTTGGGTTGGGTTGGGTTAGGTTAGGTTGGGTTGAGGTTGGGTTGGGTTAGGTTAGGTTGGGTTGGGTTAGGTTGGGTTGGGTTAGATTAGGTTAAGTTGGGTTAGGTTAGGTTGGGTTAGGTTAGGTTGGGTTAGGTTGGGTTGGGTTAGGTTGGGTTAGGTTGGGTTGGGTTAGGTTAGGTTGGGTTAGGTTAGATTGGGTTAAGCTTAGAATCATTTAAATTATTTAAAAAAAATTTTTCCTTTTTTTTCAAAAAAATTCCCATATACTTAACATGCGAAGCTTAAAAATTCATAACTTTTTAAGGGGTCGTTTCCGCACTGAAAGTCGTATGTCGTTAGACTCAGGGGAACATGCTGAATCGAAATATATATACGACCCCCGAAACAAAGTGTCTTTCTAAACCGAAGCCTTACCCGGTTGATTACAGCGTACGGCAAATGTAATCTGAGGTCACTTTTCTTTCATCCAAGTAAACTCCCACTATGAATCGGTATCTTATAGGTATAATAATGACGGTATATAAAATCGGATGTTAGAGTGGACCTACAAAAGATTAATTAAAACACACCCAAACGTAAAACGCGACTCGACACTTTTTAAAAATTTAACAATCCCCTTTGTCACTTTCTAGCCTTCTTCGCAATTTTGAAAAGGTGTACAGTTTACTTGACTATCGTTTATCACAAATCGGCGTGTTTAATATGCTTGCTAAAGTGAAATATATAATTCTAAACGTTGAATTAAATCGAACGTTACAAAACATAGAAACAAGGAGAAAATTGTTGAAAGCATATGTGTGGAGCACAGCACAGTATGTCTACGAAATTAAAGGGCAGCAGGAGAAGAAGACAGAAAAACGGTGAACCTTTTGGAATGTTGTGCTTTAGATATATGAGGATGATAGTATGCACAGACAAAGTTAATAACAAATAGGTTATAGAAATAGTAGAAGAATAAACATATCTGTGGGAAAAAATAAGAAATAGAAGGGCATGATACGTTCTAAGGCATTTTTGAACAACAGTACGGGATATATTACAAGCAGAAATAGGAAACAAAAATATGGTGGAGATAGACCTAGATCAGACTATTGTACACAGATAGTGGTAGATACACTGTGCAAATTTCTGGGAAATGTGTAGGTTAGCTAAGAATAGGAAACAATGAGGGTACGCGTCTAACCAATTCCAGGACTGAAGACCTAATGATGATGACGATCCGAAGCTATACTACATTGGCCAGGATGCGAGTTTCTTTTACTTGGAAATTTTGAATTTTGCGGAACCCTTGTCATTCGACAATATTCACAGTGATCTACATTTTACCTCTCATCCGAACAATCCATATTTAATACCCCAGTAAATAAAGTGTTACAATGACGCTTCAAAGGGGGCGAATTTGTGGTAGTAGTAAAGCTTATCGAGAGCGGGGAGGATCATTCGAACTCCAAAGCCAAAAGGATCTGGCGCACCTTACTGTTAATTTATGTGATGCTAGTAAATAAAGCAAACTACTACGGACATGTATATTTAAAATTTAAATAACCTATTTCACAGATACCTCTAAAATAATCGATAGAAAGCCATAAAGATAAAAATTACCAGACATCACAGTATATTTATAACGACACGAGAAGTATGTCGTGCGAGTCCAACAACTATCAACAAATAGCGTTACCACATAAATAAATTGACCCCGTGTCCGAGGCTAGGCCGCACATCTGCAATTAGATAAAAAGTGGATAATCCTAGAAATGCACTTAAGTTTCTATATATACGAATAAATATTTTACAATAATGCACTTCCTGTTTTACAATCTACCGTAACACATCTCCTTAGTTGATGCGATCATTGTCAGTTTTTCTACTTGTATTTCTAGAATTATTATAAGTTTAAGAATGAGTCTGCTGTGTAGTGTAGTCAGTCTGTCAGCGGGTAATAGTTGTATATTAGTAGGTCACTAGACAAACGGAAACCGTAATACATCTGATGTAATTTTGTTTACACACTATTCAAATATAAATTAACTAGTTTTTATACTTATTATCATATGAACTACTAACCAATAAATTTTAGATCCTTTAGGTACCTTGACAAATAGTTGTAAGTAGAATAGCTTGGGGCGTCTTAAAACACCGTTAGTATTAAATTCGTATACTTGTTGTATTGGGTACAAATTTGTAAAATACGTCACTTTTAGCGGGTTAATTACAAGGCCTATGTTGATACCAATCCTAGCATAACAGGTTCGAAAGATAACCTAATGTCGAATTACACTATTTATTTTATTTTATTTTTTATTTATGTAATTATTGAACTACAAACAGGCAGAGCCCAAGATAGTAGCTCCGATAAATATAAACATAACAACTTAATTAATAATGAATATGTGAGTACAGATTAGGTACAATATAAAATAGCGTCAGAATAGTACAATTGAGTGTGCTAATCTTAACATTAACGATATAGGGTGTAACAAAAATTAAGTGTAATTCCCCAGCAATGCATTCTTGATTTGATACTTTCATCAGCATTAGGTCTTCAGTCCTGGAACTGGTTAGACGCATACCATCATTGTTTCCTATTCTGAACTAATCCACACATTTCCCTGAAATTTCCACAGTCTGAATCTACCACTATCTGATCTAGGTCTACATCTACCTCTTTTTTCCTATCTCTGCTTGTAATATTGTAACATGTTTAATTTCAGCAATAATTATTCGCATTGAATTACGAGGATAATGCGCTAAGCGTGCATTATTCCTTATTAATTTTCTTATATTAAAATATCTGTGTGACATAATGTTACTTCGTCAAGCATCTCTAGCTGTTTCTTTCGTATTCCTCACCTCTAACGTCACTATCATTCGGTTCCCGCTTCGTCGGGTTAGTCGCGCGCTAGCAACCGCCTTATCAAGATGTATTCCCGGCTAGAGGCATGCGCCCTTCGGCTAAATTACTTATGTAAGCAGATCAGGTCGTGCTAGACCTGAAACCATTTTGATACCTTCTACTAACCCGCGTCACTTAGGATTTGTCAACTAAGAATTTGTCAACTAAGAATTTGTCAACGAAGAATTCGTCATCGAAGAATGATAGATTAAGTACGAGTGATAATGTTGGTTTTGATTGCAGTCGTCCCAAATTAGAAATGGCTAGTAACATTGTTTGGAGATTATGAATTTCCGTCCAGATTTGTCTTGGAGCAACAGAGGCAGTTCGGTTTGTTATTAAATATAAGAAATTTTTTGCATGTGTTTTGAATGTCGTAAAAATTTGATAAACAGACTATCATATAAAGCACAAAAAGTTGCTATTATGTTTTCGAACATGTAATCTGTTTAATTCTCAATTATTGTTGAACTGGTTTTACAAGCCGTAGAACGAAATTTTGTCAAGTTAGGTTTATATAATTATAAGCTTTGTTCCATTTGAACCTTAGATAATTTCAAGGTATGTTTTCGACGTCATACTTTTTTTTGTGTTGCACAGTTGACAGATGTTGTCATGAAAGCAGATGTTTTGTGCAGCTGTCATAGAATTTAAACTAAACATTCCTATTTTTGTGATTAGCTTTTATCTACAGATAAATTATAAAATCTAAATATGAAAATTTAAATACACGCTGCGTAAGAATTTAGAAACTGTAATCTACCTGAAAAGATCTGCCCAGGTTAGAAACGTTAATTCAGTGTATTGTGGCTACAAATTATTTTTAATCAAACGTTTAAATCAAGTTTATGTTTGAAGAGCAGTTGTTAGTTTTAAAAAGCCAAAACCTTGACTTTGTTATAGATGTTAATGATGAAATTTTTTTTTCTTGTTAAAAAGTTTTGAAATTTTAAAAGAGAGTGTTTATAGTAAACAATTAGTTAAATTTTGAGACTTTTATTTTGGTCAAATGCGATCAAATCTGATAACATAAAAGTAGAATTTTTGAGTAATAATTTTGTGCCAATATTATATTGGATATACAGTTTTTTTATTTTTGATACTTTTATAGGACACAAATGGTGTTCTACATTTTTATTTATTTAATCTTTGTAATTTCTTACAGGAGCTGCGTCTTATTTTTATAAGACAGGTTTTTGTTAACGAAAGCGATCGTTTCATCTTTGGGTTTCCACGTCCGCCCTTAGAATTGTGCCTTGCTATTATCGTGATTATCTCAGGACTTGGTGGCGCCTATTTAACTTAGTTTAGCTTTGGTTTGCAAACAAAATTCGACTTAACCCACCACTTCTTATTGCTCTACCCAGGAATAGACCACTAGCTATGTCGGAAGATTTTTGTTCACTGGCGCCCATTTGGAAAAATAAGTAACACTGACGCCACAACATATATATATATATATATATATATATATATATATATATATAAACAAAACCAGTTACAATATATCCCATACTATTCCCCAAAAATTCCTTAGAACGTATTCTGCCCTTCTATTTCTTTTATCTTTTTCCCCAGATATCCTTGTTCCCCTACTATTTCTATACCCTATTTGTTATTATCTTTGTCTGTCCATGCTATCGTCCTCATACATCTGAAGCACAGTATTTCAAAAGGCTGCTACCGTTTTTCTGTCTGCGTTTCAGACTGCCCGTATTTCATAGGCATACTGTGCTATGCTCCATACATATGCTTTCAACAATTTTCTTTTTGTTCTATGATTGTTGTCTTTCATCATAGGCGTTGTTCTTTCTTGTTAAATGCAGTTCGGTCACCTTCTATTGTTTAACAATTACATACCCTATTTCTCCGACATTCAGTGGTTGTGTAGGGAAGTGAGCAGCCTGTGGCTGCCAAGTTCTTCCAACACTTAACCATTTACCGATTTAATATATTTTCCAATATATCTTTTCGCACAGTCAACACTAGTTGCAGATATTTCACAACCAACAACTAGTTGTTTATACTAATCATCAGATCTATCTGCGCTTATTTTTTCGTCATTAGGTTTTCCGTCACAAAACTGGTTGGGCACGTACCTGCACTTATTTATATTCTGAGCTATCCTACATAGTTCCTTGAAATTCTCACACAGAATGTGTATACAGCTCGCTCCCCTTCTATTGTTTTCTAATTTTATGCCCTAATTCACCGAGATTCAGTGACGAGGGTTAAGTAGCCTGTGGCTACCAAGATCCCCCAAAACTTAGACATTTGCCGAAATAATGGTTTTCCAGTAAATCCTTTCACACCCTTAACATTATTCAGGAATATTGCCCAACCAATTCTTGTAGTTGCTTATAATAATCATCATGTTTAAGCACAGTTATTTTTTCGTCATTAGTTTATCCATCTTGGGACTGGTTGGATGTGTACCTCCATTGCTTTCTATTCTGGGCTAGCCTACACATCTCCCTGAAACTCCTACACCTTACATCTTTTACTATCTGTGTGCAGTAGACTAACTTAGGTCTGCCTCTTCTTCTCTTTTTTCCTCTCTGCTTCTAATACATTCCGCACTATTCCCTCATGACGTAGTATGTGGCCTATCATCCTATCTCTCCTATTTTTTACCGTTTTCCACATATTTCTTTCTTCCCCTACCATTTTTAGTACCTCTTCGTTCTTAACTTGTAACGTTCGGTTTAATTCAACGTTTAGTATTATATAGTTTACTTTAGCAAGCATATTAAACATGGCGATTTGTGATAAAGGACAGTCAAGTAAACTGTACACTTTTTCAAAATTGCGAGGAAGGCTAGAAAGTGACGGGGGGGGGGTGTAAAATTTTAAAAATGTCGGTTTGCGCTTTTACGTTTGGGTGTGTTTTAATTAATCTTTTGTAGGTCCACTCTAACATTTGATTTTATATACCGTCATTGTTATACCTATAAGATACCAATTCATAGTGGGAGTTTATTTGGATGAAAGAAAAGTGACCTCAGATTACATTTGCCGTACGCTGTAATCAACCGATTTAGTTGGGAACCTGATGCATTAACACACACCTATGGTAAAGTTAGTGGGTAGGTTGCATTATCCCGACACCCACTCTCCTCGCTCTGTCTATAGTGACCTGATTCACCCCACAAACCCTTCAAGGTAAGCGTTGCGCTGTAGTAGTTACTGAGTGACCAAACTAGTTCGCACGCTGGTATTGGGATATTTTACCCTAAACTATAGAATGTTCTTTTACATCTACCGTCAGTGAAGCTAAAAGTAGAGTGTATTTCGCCCCGTATTTACCCTACTTTCACTGTAGTCAACAGTGTAAAACAGAAAGCCGCTTGTGTGCGCATTGTATATCTATTAGTCCGTAAAAATTTTAGTTTACACTCTTTTGGTCGCCAAACCTAAGAACCCGTACTGCCGTGAGGTCCAGGTGCATTCAAGCCTACCCCACCTTAGAAATAATTGTACTCACAAGTATATTTTTGGTAGCCCTGGCCAAGTCGAACTTCCACCTAGTTGTTACTTTTGGTTAGTTATCATGATTAATTTGATCGTAGCTGTGGCGTAGTCAATATACGCCGTACCTACATTTGCTTATATACACCTTTGTTTATGTTACTTACTGTGCTTAATTAATGTGTTCTTTTCAGCCATGCGTTTGTAAATAGAGTAAAGAGTATAATCCAGGTGCATTATTCTGTTGTAGTAAGTTGCATGAGTACGGTAAATCAGTACATTCTACACCGTGAGTTTTTCCTTATTTTCATATTGTCTTATTATAACAAGTGCAGGGGCGTTTGCTCGAACAGTAACGAGATCCCCGAATATATATAACACAGTGACATTACTGGTGGTGCCTACCCAATTTTGCCGTCACTCCCGATTTTTGGCATACTACCAAGTTGACGCCCCACAATAATTGTCGTCTTAGGGCGTTTACCAATCCCGACCTACGACTTTTATCATATCCACCCCTCAACGGCTAGAGCTAGGCCGCGCACGGATTCCGATCCGTTCCTTGGTGTCGTAGTGCTGAATTGGCCCGTAACAACTTTTGTCTGTTCATGATATCTTCATCATACGTCTGTAGCACCACATTTCAAAGGCTTCTAACTTTTTCTTGTCCGCTTCTCCTATACTGTCCAGGCTTTACAGCCGTACAGTGCTGTGCTCCACACATATGTTTTAAGCAATCTTTTCCTTGTTTCTATATTTGCTGTCTTTGCACACAGAAGTTGCTTTTTCTTGTTAAATGTAGCACGATCTTGTGTTAATCTTTGTTTTATGTCTTTTGTGCTTTTCCCATCTTGCGTTATTTGGCTTCCTAGGTAGCAGAAATCCTTAACTTCTTGTAAGTTCGTGT
Organism: Platerodrilus igneus; assembly: GCA_036346225.1. Taxonomy (NCBI): domain Eukaryota; kingdom Metazoa; phylum Arthropoda; class Insecta; order Coleoptera; family Lycidae; genus Platerodrilus; species Platerodrilus igneus. The sequence goes on from JARFIW010000244.1 coordinate 7,938,745, forward strand.
TAGATACTTGTACTCTGGTTTTTGATTTCTTTTCTCCAACTTTGCATACTAGTACTTTAGTTTTAGGATTCTTAATTTTCATACCGTATCTTTCTGTTAGAACCGTTTCCATTTCGTTAAGAGCAGCTTCTAACTCTTCCTTGCTAGACGCTAATACCGGTATATCATCTGCAAATCTAAGCATATCAATTTTTTGTCCCTGCATAGTAATTCCAAATGTCTTCCTGGATTTGACAGTATTCATTGCCTTTACTACGTACAAGTTAAAAATCAATGGGGATAGGGCACATCCCTGTCTCACCCCTTTCCTAAAGTTTACTTCTCTACGTTCCTGCTCTAATTCTATTACTGCTGTTTGCTCTTTGTATAAGCTATGTACTATTCGTCTATCCTTATAACTAAATTCCAATCTTTTGAGTATTTCAAACATTTTTTTTCATTTTACATTCTCGAATGCTTTTTCCAGATCTACAAACCTTATATACACGCTTTCCCCTTTTTCTATTGTTTTCTCCATTATCACTCTCAGAGCTAAAATAGCCTCCCGTGTTCCCCTGTTTCGCCTACACCCAAATTGGTCTTCTCATAGTATTTCTTCCGCCCGTTTTTCCATTCGTCTTTGCACAATCCTAGTTAATATTTTTGACACGTGTGCTGTCAAACTTATTGTTCGAAAATTTTCACATCTATCTGCGCCTTTCTTTTTTGGTATAGTTACTATGATGCTACTTTTGAAATCTTTGGGTATCTCGCCTCTCTCACACATATAGCTTACAAGTTGGAAGAGACGTTCTGTTATTGCTTGTCCAGCGGCTTTTAGAGTTTCTGCTTGCACCTTATCTGTATCCGGCGCCTTAGCATTTTTCAGACTCTTTAATGCTAATTCAAACTCATCTCTAAGTATAGGATATCCCAAGTCATCATTTTCAATGTCTGATTCCTGTTCTAATGCAGTTAGTTCCTCTCCTACATATAAATTCCCTATATATTCTTGCCATCTGCCCACTTTCTCTATGTTTTCTATGATGACGTTCCTTTGTGCGTCCCTTATATTTTTGCTATACGGTTTTATATCCCTAAAATTCATTCTAATTAATTTGTATGCTTCGTCTGTCTTTCCTATTTCCATCTTCGTTTGTACCTCTTTGCACTTTTCATCAATCCATTGTTCTTTAGTTTTCCTGCATTTTCAAATAATTTCCCATTTTATGGCTTTGTATCTCTGTTTTCCTGTTTCGTCTGATTTATTTTTGTATTTTCGTCTTTCTTCTATTAAATTCAGGATATCCTTTGTTATCCATGGTTTCTTATTTTCTTCTTGTGTATACCCCAGAATATCTCTGGCCGCCATGTCTAGGCTGGATTTAATGTTATTCCATTCTGTTTCTACTTCCTTAGTATCAGATATTTTCTCGATATCTTTGAGCAATTCGTTTGACTTTTTTTCGAATCTTTCTTGAATATCTTTGTCTTTTAGTTTCTCTAAGTCCAAGTGCCTTTTTCCGTTTTTTTTTCACATTCTTAAATTTAAGTGCGGCCTTTATAATTCCGATGTTGTGGTCAGTATCTATATCTGCTTCTGGGTAGCTTCTACAGTCTTTTACTTGATTCCTAAACCGTTGTCTAACAAGAATGTAATCTATTTGATATCTTTCTATATCTCCTGGCATATTCCACGTATATCGTCTGCTAGCATGATGTTGAAATAATGTGTTTGTGATGATTAAATTGTTCTTGTCGCAAAATTCTACCAGCCCTGTCGTTTCTCATGCCTAAACCAAATAAACCTACTACCGCTCCTTACCTACCGTCACCTATCACGGCATTAAAATCACCCGTAATTATTAAATTTTCATGTCCTTTTACGTATCTTAATATGTCTTTGATATCTTTGTAGATGGCTTCTACCTCTTCGTTACTGTAGCTAGAGGTGGGCATGTATACTTGTAGTATTACTGAGTCTGCCGGTTTAGATTCTAATCTAACCATGAATACTCTTTCGTTCTTTTGTAAGTAATTTTTTACACAGTATCCTATCTTTTTCCGCATAACTATCCCCACAACCAAATTTCCTTCCTCTGCTCCTGTATGAATTACCCTGAAGTCTTCACTCCAAAAATCCCCCGCCTCTGGCCACCGAACTCCGCTGATCCCTACTGTGTCTAGTGATAACCTATTCATTTCGGTTTTTAGGTTCTATAGCCTACCTACTTGCTTCATACTTCTAACATTCCACGCTCCGACTCGCAGAATGTTTCCGATTTTTATTTTTAACTTTTCGATCGCATCCTCCGAAGTAGACCCCTCCCGGAGATCCGAATGGGGGACTATTTTAACTCCGGAATCTTTTACCCCAAAGAATGCCATCATGTTTGTTAAAATTTAAGTACGCTGTGTACTTGGGAGATAATGTGGTGGTTTCCCGTTGCCTTCTACATCGCGGTAGTGTGTCTTAGACTGCCATACCGATCCCTATGGTCTCTGCCAATCTAAGTACCAAAAGAGCCGCTGCCCTCTTTCGGGGACCTGTCTTAGTCTGGTTCCTCACTAACGACCCTACTACTTTGGTTGGACCTGTAGCTTGGGTCTTTAGCTCATTAGAACACGCAAGCCATTTCACCTGTTCTAGTAGTTTAGAACTTCTGCAAGGTGCAGGTCCATTCGAAGTGGGATTTGATACTTTATCGATTTAATATTATCATGAAATAAATCAATAATTTGAAAATAAATTCATTGTACAACACGCGGTTTAGGGGAGAATTTAGACTAAAATTAGTTTTTGAAGTTGTTGGATAAAATGTATGAGTTGTATGTAACGATCGATTAGGGATATGTATGTTGATCAGTGCTAACAGAGAAGAAGAATCAGTGACCGATTTTGCAATTTAGGCATAAGTAATAGTATCAGCAAGTGACCGTTTATCTTTTAACGTCAACGTATTGAAATATTTACATGCGGAAAAGCAAAAATTTCTAGTACATGGCGTTTTATTTCTATTGAAAGTTGTAACATTATTTTGAAATGTTAACGTAGAAACAGATTAATAAATTAACTAATTTTCATTTACTTGTATTACTTATAAGCAAAATTACATGATAAATTACCATTATATTTTAGTAAGCATCCCTTATACTAAAGATCTCAGGTTTAGAAATAGCTTTAGGCTTAAATATTATAAATTCCAGCGGCTGTCATAATAATTTATTGGTCCTACCTTGCAAATCCAACACAATACTCTTTTAAAACTTATGTCAGTTATAGATTGACGAATCTGATAAATTTAAATAGAATATTATCTTTTAACATATACAAAGAAAAGCAATTTTCAGATGTAAAACTTAATTCTCTTAATATTTCGGTGATTGACAAGTGTTATAGAAAACAAAACATTACAAATAACCAAACTATTTTCCAATTTGATTTGTTCAAAGATTGCAAGTAATTTTAAGTAGTCTGGAGACAACCATTGCCTTAAAATCTATTTTGGTTATCCGGTCTTTTGTCAATAACAGACAACTGTCGCCAATAAATATGGTCAACAATTTCAGTACTTAAAATTCCAAGAATGTACAACATATTTAAATCGTTCGAAAAATAATTGCTATCCGTGACCCTCATCTTGAAAGGGGTTGGATTTGGTTTCTGAAATCTTGTTTTTTGGGAGATTCTGTTAATAGTCATTGGATAACAAAAATATGACGTAAAATAATGGTTTAGAGTAGGAATTAATATATAACTTAAGGCTTCAGTCAAAAAACAAAGATTCCAATGGAGTTTTCAGTATTAAAAACGTAGAAAGAAACGTAGCCAGAGAAGTTCGCTGGTAGCGTTCTCCGGAATCACAGATATGATATCAAACTTAGTATCACGTTAGTAAAAGTGGAAAGGAGTCAGTAGCTCATCCAGTTCGCGAGGGTTGATGCCCGTGTGTTCGCGGATTTATAAGTGATATTAAAGTATATAATAAAAAGCTTGAATGCGTGTGATGCACAAGTTAAGTTAAGCTCAACAAGATCCTGCCGGGTACGTGTGCCATTGTATTATTTGAATAGTTGCGAAGAACCAGATCAACAAGCGAGATTCTCTCTCACCAATTTAAGAGCTGTTCTGCATTGGAAGGCAAGCCCTCAAACAATTGACAATTTTTAGTAAGTAAGTTTTTATAGTTAAGCTAGTATGACGAATTTCTAGTTAATTTATTTGTTAGGACGTTTTGGCCATAAACCGTAGGATTAATTTAGTGTAAAATTTATAAGATAGGTTTTCTTCTATATAAAGTATTTGGGAATTACTTATGTACGTAAAATTACCATAATTCCGTATCAACTATTCAATTAAATTTCTAAATTAAAATCCATAAATTTCCTAATGTAAAGATTCACGTTTATTACTATGTTAATTAAATAGTTGTTTGCCGTTTAAGTCAATAGTTTTTTAAATTTTTTTTATCATGAAAGTTGCATAAGTAGTCAAAAAGATAAGAATTGATTAAAAGAAACAATTGTCCTCCTTGGGATAATAAGTCTCTCAAGGTTTTGCATGAACATTTGGACATTCTCGACTTGTCTGGCGCCCTTGGTAATTGTCATTAAGCCACAATATTTATGAAATGTAAGTGCCAAATTTTTTTGTTGTATAATATATATTAATTTAACCCTTTCTGCAAAATTTAAACGCTCTATACGATCCACGACCTTCCGGTAGCTAGTGCCGGTGACCCCCTTTAATTTTTGTTTTACAGGCCGCCCCCATTTTATAATTTTAATGAAAATAATATACCTAGTAGCTTTTCCGCCTGTAACAAATTAAGCATTCTTTTTTTAATTTGTTCAATTTTATTGATGTAAACTATGTATCTCGGATTCCATACCGTGCTACAAAAACTCAGCGTTGATAGAACGTATGCATTGTATAATGTTATTGTAAGTTTATTGAAGTATCTCGTGGTTCTCATTATGAACCCCAGCATTTTATTTGCTTTTTTGCAAATGTTGTCCACATGAATGTCAAACAACATTTTTGAATCAAACATGACTCCTAAATCAGTAAAAGAGGCGGTTGTTGCTAGAACGTGATTTCGAAAGTGATAGGAATAATCGGTTTTGCTAATGTTCCTTGTGAATGAGATATGATAACATTTAGCAAAATTTAAGAATAACTTACTAACCTCGTAGTCTTCAGCAAGCCGTTGTAAGTTTGATTGCAATTTATGGCAATCTTCTATATAAGTAATTTTTTTAAAAACTTTCAGATCATCTGCATAAAGTAGTCGTTTATATATAGAAGAAATAATAACGGTTCTAAGTGTGGAACCTTATGGAACACCGAAAGTAACTGAAAAGAATTTTTGAAAGGAAACATTTATGCAAACAGCTTGTGATCGATTTCTTATATATGAACAGACCCATCTCAGTAGAACGCCGTGAACACCGGATTGTGCTAACTTCTGTGTGTTAATAAAGTATGGTTTATCTTATCAAAAGCCTTGCTGAAATCCGTATATACAGCATCGACCTGAAAACGTCTCTCCATACATTTAAAAATATAGTTAGTGTAATACAGTAGATTTGTTTCTACAGATCTGCTTTTAAAATAGCCATGCTGTTGAGGTATTATTTCAGAGAAAGCAGAAAGATATATCTCGTCAAATATGATTTTTTCGAATACCTTTGGGATAGTAGAGAGTATAGATATGGGCCTATAATTTTTTATATTCGACGGGCCGCCAGATATCGGAATTACAATAGAGTTTTTAGGTCTATTAAGCTGTCTAAGCCAAATTATTAGAACACATCAAAATATATAGGAATTATTTGCTAATTATTTGCTGATAAAACCAATTTTTTTGCTATATCTGTAAAAAAGTTACAAATGGCTAAATAGCTTAATATTAAGCTATCTAGCCAACTAAAAAAATACCTACACAAAATAAAATAAAAAAATTAACAATATATAAATTATTTGCTATTTTTTGCTACCATTTGCAAAAGAAAAAAAATCAAATTTTCAAATAATAAAATAAATATCAATATCTACAAGAGTAAAGTACATTAAAGAAATTGATTGCTGGCATGATTAAAGAATAACACGTTTTATGAATTATTTACTCTTAAAATATGCAACTCCCAAATTTTTTACTCGCGAAATTAAATGTTCAAAGGATAATAATAGCCTTTTGTCGTGTTTTATATTAATTTCGTGAGCCAAAAATTTAGGATTTACATAATTTGAGAGCAAATAAATCAAGCTACACGATGATGTAATTTTGATAGAAGCAAATAATTTTTTAAAAGCACTTTACTCTTGTAGTCCCAGGCCAACTTATATTATTATTATCGTTTGAACATCTAATTTGGCGAGCAAGAAATCGAGAGCTGCCTATCTAAAGAGCAAATAATTCATAAACAATTTAAACGCTATAGTTGGGCCAACAATTCATTTCTTTACTTTGCTCTTGTAGATGTCGATATTTATAACATTATTCGAGATAATTGATTTTTTTCGCTTGCAAATGATAGCAAAAAATAGCAAATTATGTATGAATTGTTAATTTTAATTTTATTTTGTGTAGGTATTTTTTTTAACTGGCTAAATAGTTTAATATTAAACTATCCAGCGAATCACAAAAAATACTTACACAAAATAAAATAAAAAATTAACAATTCATACATAATTTGCTATTTTTTTGCTACCATTTGCAAGCAAAAAAAATCAATTTTCTTGAATTATGGAATAAATATCAACATATTCTACACCATCTAATAGTAAAATATATTAATGAAATTAATTGCTAGCATGACTAGAATTTCTACGTTCTATAAATTATTTGCCCTTAAAATACAACTCCTGAATATTTTGCTCGCAAAATTAATATAAAAAAACGATAAAAAGCCACTTCGAATCTACAAGAATGAAATACATTAAAGAAATTAATTGCTCGCACAACTATAGCGTTTACATTGTTTATAAATTATTTGCTCTTTAGATAGGCAGCTCTCAAATTTTTTGCTCGCCAAATTGGATGTTCAAACGATAATAATAATATAAGTTGGCCTGAGACTACAAGAGTAAAGTGCTTTTAAAAAATTAATTGCTTCTATCATAATTTCATAATCATGTAACTTGATTTATTTGCTCTTAAATTATGTAAATCCTGAATTTTTTGCTCACGAAATTAATATGAAAAACGACAAAAGGCCATTATTATCGTTTGAACATTTAATTTCGCGAGCAAAAAATTCGGAAGTTGCATATTTTAAGAGTAAATAATTCGTAAAACTTTTGCAAATGATAGCAAAAAAATAGCAAATACAGTATTGCCCGAAATAAACAGTACTGAAATTGTAATTGTTTTGTATATTTAAAAAATACATATTATTGACACTTTATTATATGTTCTAAATGTGCACCTCCTCGTTCGAGACAGACTTCATAACGATGTTCTAAGTTTCTGGTCATGTTATTGAATAAGGGTTGTCTCAGGGCTGCGAAGAAGACTCTAACGGCATCCTTTAATTCATCGATGGTTTGTGGTGCCCGTTTGAAAACGGCATTTTTAGCCATGCCCCAAATGTATGCGTCTGGAGGTGTGAGGTCTGGAGAATGTGAAGGATAAGGGAAGTCAGTAAATCGTGATATGAATTTGCTTGGAAAATGTTCTTGAAGAAATTGACGAATTGCGGCAGCAGTATGGCAAGTTGCCCCGTCCTGCCGAAAAATTGGTTTCGAAATGCCAAGTTACGTGCACGACAGAATTGACGTAGATCAGGGATAAATCGTGTTAAAATTTGTCTGTACCTCTCTTGATTAAGTGTGACTTGCCTACCATTCTCTTTGATAAAGTACGGACCAATGATTCCGTGTCCGGAAACAGCACACCAGACACTCACTTTTTCACTATGTAAAGGAACCTCTTGAACCTCATCGGGTCTGGCAAAGCCCAGAAATCGATTTGTGCGACGATTCACATAGCCTGACAAGTGAAAATGTGCTTCGTCTGAAAACCAAACATTTTTCAAAAATTCAGGATTTTCATACTGTAACGCGAGAATTCTGGCGCAATATTCCACTCTACTGCGATAATCCGAGGATGTAGTTGTTGATGTACCTGAATCACATACGAAAATGTACCCAGCTCCTTCAGGATTCTTTGAAAGGAAGTTCTTTTAAATCAAGTTGTAACGCTGTCCTTGCCTGGCTGACTTTCGGATTTTCTAAGATTTGCTCAAAAACACGTTCATGGTTATTGTTGTTGTTAACTGTCCTGGGACGCCCTGAGTTTCCTTTTCGTTGGCACAATACACTACCTGTATTTCTAAACTTTTCAATAACCATCAAAATAACAGCATTACTTGGAGAACGTTTATTAAACCTTTGTGTGAATTGATCAGACACGTATAGCAAACTTGCACCATTATGTCGGCCGATTCCGTATGAACGAAAATAATGCTCTACCAGAAACACTTTCTCCTCTGTACTTAACACCATTTTTAACAATTAGGCCCTACTAATTACTTGTTTGAGGTTTACTTGACAGGTCTATACTAGCTAACTTGAGTGTGACAGCGCACGCATAAAAACACCGCCAACTTAGTTTCAGTACTGTTTATTTCGGGCAATACTGTAATTTATATATTGTTAATTTTTTTTATTTTATTTTGTGTAGGTTTTTTTTAGTCGACTAGATAACTTAATATTAAGCTATCTAGCCACTTATAACTTTTTTACAGATATTGCAAAAAAATTGGTTTTATCAGCAAAAAAAGCAAATAATTAGCAAATAATTCCTATGTATATTTTGATGTGTTCTGATAATTTGGCTCAGACAGCTTAATAGACATAAAGTTTTTCCATGCCGAGGGAAGAACCCCAGTAGCTAATGATTTGATAAATAATATCGATAGAGGGTAAGTAATTCTGTTACAGCAGCGTTTTAATAAAATAGCTGGAATTCCATCTAAACCCGGACCTTTGCTTATATTTAGCGAACGTAATCGCTGATGAAGTTTACATGAGTTAATGACTCGCTTAGCATAAGTATAGTTACACGTACTATTGCAAAAATTTGCATTAGTGCTAGCGTCGCATTCATACACTGATTGAAAAAATAAAGCAGAGTTCTGCAATTTCGATTGCAGTACAAGCAGGCCTGTCATCATAATATAAAATATGTGGAATTTTAGATTTTTGTGATTTTTTAAGTTTTATAAATTGTCAAAGGTACTTGGAATTATTTAGAATGATTTCTTGTGTTTGTTTCATGTAGTTTTGATAGTCGGTTTCAATGAGGACTTTGCTACGGCATCGGAGTGTGGTAAAGGATAAATAATCAAGTGTATTATTATAGTTTTTCCACCGCTATGATAACGTTTCTTTTCTATAATTATTTTAATTATTGTTCTTGAGAGCCACATCGGAAAGTGTTTATTATGATTTTGCGGTAATTTTGGTATTCGCAATTCAAATACTTCCTTTAGCCTGCTGTAGAAGACCTACAGCCCATCCTCTATATCAAGTTCTGAAAGTAATTCGTTTCAATCGGTCGATAAGAGATCATTGTCAATTTGTATATAGTTTGCTCTGCTAATATACTTGTTTACGAGATTTGTTGATAAAAAACTATTAACATTCGAGATCATTAAAAAATCGAGCGAGGGATGATGTAGATCCTCTGACACTAGGGACACCAAACTTCTACGAACATAAATTCCACCATCGGTGTTCGAGAGTAACAAATGTAGAATTTTCTTATTGTTATTAAAATGCGAATAACATTGTCGTAATCCACTAAACAGTAAAGCATTCACTAATGCTATAGAGCGTCTGTCTGAGTAGCCAGTAGGTATTACGAAATGGGAATTGTTTTTTGATACCCACGTAATTTCTGACATGTTAAAATCGCCACATATGAATACGTTCGAGGTATTTTCGCTCATAATCTCACACAACTTATTTAAATACACATTTAATGCCGTATGATCACCTGGAGGTAAATACACAACGCCAAGAGTAATTGCACTGTATCCCTGACCTATGGCTACCCATATGTCTTCTGCTGTGAACGACCAATTAGTCACTCTTTTTGATACTATGTAATTTTTTACTGCAACTACAACCCCACCGTCTGCACCTTTTAAGGATCCTGTGGTTTCCTTGTCACGTTGGTATACTGTGTATTTATTGGAAACAAGTTGAAAATGCAAGGTATTGTCGCAACGAACTTCCAAATGTAGACTTACTTTAAAACAATTTAAAGAAATTAAAATTATTATGTTGTAATAATTATAAGTATTCAGATAAAAACAAAAATTTATAAACAACAAAAGAGACATTTTAATATATTTTATTTTATTGAATAAATATTTTAAAAGCTATATATTAGTTCTCATCAATAAGATAAGAATTTTTTTTTTTATATGAATCTAATTATTTTCGGTAATCAAAATTTAAGTTTAAACAATGTCTATAATATTGGAATAATTGGCATGAAATGCCATAAATTGTTCAAATATGTGTCGCATATTGATTTTAAACTTATTTAAAATTTTAATTATCCCTGTGGATTTTCCCGGGAGCTCGGCGTCCCCGTGGCCCGATTTTAACTGACATCAAAACTTAAGCTCTGGACACCGAGCTGAATCGATTGATGTATCACACATTGATGTCCGACCATTAAAAAGGCCTCGGACACACAGAAAGACAGACACACAGACAAATAGATTTCATAAACGAACGAAGTTCGTTGAAAACTTCGCCATCCACTATTCCCGAAACGAACCCACTTTCGGTAATGCATATTATATCGTAATCGCAATTAAGAACGTTAGTATAAAATTTATGAGTTTTAGTTCGTAAGCCACAAACATTTTGATAAAAAATGTTTAAAGCCATTTTAAAGAAAAAGTTACGTAGTGTTATGTTTTAGTATATTATCAGAAAAAAATGATAACATATGAAGAGGCGGTTACAGTTTATTTAAATCACTTTCGGACTTTATAGGTTTCGGAAGAGAGGTTTCTTTACGACGGATATAAATAATACAGTTACGAACCCATACGAATTTGTAGTTCTTATTTCTGGCAGTCTCTTTAGTTTGACGTAAAAGGATTTTATTTTCATTTGTTAGATGTTCGTTAATAAGTATATAGAGTCACCCAATTTGTCGATTTCAATTCCAAGTTGTTTGGAACTGGTTGATGATCGCTTATACAGCTTCGATGGGCTAAAAATGGATCCTTTTTTGTCGCAGTACAAACTTTGCTATAGTGTTACGGGGCTTTTTATTGTCGTTATTAACATGGAAATAGGAAAGACAGACGAAGCATACAAATTAATTAAAATGAATTTTAGGGATATAAAACCATATAGCAAAAATATAAGGAACGCGGAAGGAAACGCCATTATAGAAAATGTAGACAAGTAGCTAGATGGCAGGAATATAGAGGAAATTTATATTCAGGAGAGGAACTAACAGCATTAGAACAGGAATCAGACATTCATTCATATCCTATACTTAAGGATGAGTTTGAATTAGCATTAAACAGTCTGAAAAATGGTAAGGCACCGGGTACAGATAAGGTACAAGCAGAAACTCTAAAAGCCGCTGGACAAGCAGTAACAGTACGTCTCTTCCGACTTGTAAGCTATAAGTATGAGACAGACGAGATATCCAAAGATTTCAAACGTAACGTCATAGTAACTATACCAAAAAAAAGAGCCGCGGACAGATGTGAAAATTTTCGAACAATAAGTTTGACAACACACGTTTCAAAAATATTAACTACAATTGTACAAAGACGAATGGAAAAACGAGCTGAAGAAATACTGGGAGAAGATCAATTTAGGTTTAGGCGCAACAGGGGAACACGGGAGGGTATTTTAGCTCTGAGGGTGATAATGGAGAAAACAATAGAGAAGGGAGAAAGCGTATATATAGGGTTTGTAGATCTGGAAAAAGCATTCGACAATGTAAAATGGAAAAAATGTTCGAAATACTTAAAAAGATTGGAATGAGTTTTAAGGGCAGACGGATAGTACATAGCTTATACAAAGAGCAAACGACGGTAATAGAATTAGAGCAAGAAAGTAGAGAAGTAAATATTAGGAAAGGGGTGAGACAAGGATGTTGCTTATCCCCATTAGTTTTTAACTTGTACATAGAAGAGGCAATGATTACTGTCAAATGCAGGAAGACATTTGGAATTAATATGCAGGGACAAAAGATTGATATGTTTAGATTTGCAGATGATATACCGGTATTAGCATCCAGCAAAGAAGAGTTAGAAGCTGCTCTTAATGAAATGGAAACAGTTCTAACGAAGAGATATGGTATGAAAATTAACAAAGATAAAACTAAAGTTCTAGTATGTAAAAGAGGGGAAAATAAATAGAAAACGAGAATACAAATATGTAACGAGAACTTACAAGAGGTTAAGGATTTCTGCTACCTAGGAAGTCAAATAACGCAAGATGGGAAAAGCACAAAATATATAAAAGAAAGATTAGCACAAGGTCGTGCTACATTTAACAAGAAAAAGCAACTACTCTGCTCAAAGACCACAAACATAGAAACAAGGAAAAGATTGCTTATAACATATTTGTGGAGCACAGCACTGTATGGCTGTGAAGCCTGGACAGTAGGAGAAGCAGATAAGAAAAAGCCTTTGAAATGTGGTGCAACAGACGATGAAGATATCATGGACAGACAAAGTTAAGAACAAAGAGGTGTTAGAAATGGTAGGGGAAGGAAGAAGTATGTGGAAAACAGTAAAAAATAGGAGAGATAGGATGATAGGCCACATACTGAGACATGAGGGAATAGTGAGGAATATATTAGAAGCAGAGATAGGAAGAAAGAGAAGTAGAGGTAGACCTAGGATAGACTACTGCACACAGATAGTGAAAGATGTAGGTTGAGAGAATTTCAGAGAAATGTGTAGACTAGCTCAGAATAGAAATCAATGGAGATACGTTTCTAACCAGTCGCAAGATGGATAAACTAATGACAAAAATAATAACTGTACTTAAACATGGTGATTACTATAAACAACTACAGATATTGGTTTTGCAATACTCTCAACTAATGTTAATTGTGCGAAAGGATTTACTCGAAAACTATTAATTCGGCAAATGTCTAAGTGTTGGTGGATCCTTGGCAGCAACAAGCTGCTTAACCCCCTTGACATACCACTGAATCTCGGTGAAATAGGGCATATAATTAGAAAACAATAGAAGAGAATCGAGCTGTATATAGACTGTTGTGAGAATTGCAGGGAACTGGGTAGGCTAGCTCAGAACATAAAAAAGTTGAGGTACAAGTCCAACCAGTTTTAAAACGTAAAACACAATGACGAAAAAATAAGTGCTCTTAAATCTGATAACTATTATAAACAACTACAGGTGTTGGTTGTGAAATATTTTCAACTAATGTTGATTGTGTGAAAGGATAAATTGCAAAACTATTAATTCGGCAAAGGTTCAAGTGCTGGGGGAACTTGGGAGCCAAAGACCGCTTACACCCCTTCACAAGTTATGTAATCCCCGATTGATATATGTGTAAAGAAATAGAATAATTAAGAAATTATTAGAAATGTTTGAAATGTTAAGTGAAGCGGAACAAAGTAAATCAAGGACAATTTTATACAGTTTATTAACGTTCATGGGAACGGAAGCGCTACTTTGTAGCACAGACGATAGTGACACTGCAGATGTCAGGTCACAGGCGGTCACCGACGGTCACGTACCAAGATTACCTAGAAAGTAAGATCGCAACAATGTATTTATGAATAGAGTTAAGAATAAGCAGACATGAGATCTGCAAGTTCCCACAGCCATGTTAGGGGGTAGGGATATTATAAAAGGCCCAGGAGCCCGAGTCGACGACAGTTAATCCATCGATCAACTTTAACATTGCAGTTCGTTAGATTACTCATTTTAGTACAATTAATTAATGTATTTCGCACTTAGAATAATATTAATTCAAGATTGTCAAAATTCCAAGTCAATTCTGTATCAATAAAAATAAATTGTTAAGAAGTTTGGAAATGGCTTTTTAAAAAAACCGTTCAAAGACAATGAACATAGATACAAGAAGAAAACTGTTCAAAGCATAGCGTGGAGCACAGCACAGTACATCTATGAAATAGGGCAGTAGAAAAAGCAGACATAATGAGATAGAAGCCTCTGGAATGTTGTGCTGCAGATGCACAAGGATGGTAGCATGGACAAACAAAGTTAATAACAAATTGGTTGTAGAAATAGTAGAGTAAAAAAGATATCTGTGGAAAATGAAAAAATAGAAGAAATAGAAGGACAGGATACGTTCTAAAGCATTTCTAGGGAGTAGTACGGGATATATTACAAGCAAAAATAGGAAAAGATAGGTAGGGGTAGACCGAGATCAGACTTTCGCACACAGATAGGGATAGATGCAGACTGAGCAAATTTTGTACCCTATGTGCAACACTAATATCATTGTGTAAGATTTCGCAATTTATCGCTTGACCTATTGCTTTTAAGTTCTACAATTTGAACTCGTTGAGCTTCTATTATCTCTTTCATGACTTTACACTCTACATTCAAAGTGTCGATAACTTTAAAAGACGCTCTGACTTCTTTAAGTTGAGTTTCGATATCGTCAATTTTATTGCTGCAAAATAGTATTGCAGCTAACATTTCTGATTGATTCGACTTTACATTTGCTATATCCCATCTAATAGTATTGAGCAAATTTATAATGCTATCGGAATTACCTTCTTGCGAACAACATGATAGGCATTTCCAGGTAAATCTATTGATATCTTGAACTTCAATAGCTACATTGGAAATTCCAATGCATTATGTATGATAAAGTATGTTACATGCACCTTTACATTGTATACTATTACTATGACGAGTTATTAGACCATTGCACTCTTGAAAATTACTAAGCATTAGTTATATGTAATCCGGGTAAGCGGATCTTAACCAACGCAATAAAAGTAATCAGAACTGATCATTTTGCCATTTGAAAATAATAAATTAGATCGGATTAAAGACAACGTCCATCTCTCAAAATAAGAAAACAGTGTAAACTTTTTTTAAGTAAGACCTCTAGTCCAATTTAGTAAGGATTGATATACGCGTTAACAAAAGATGACCTAAACTCCGTTACAAACCGAAAAATCTAATAAAAATTTGTTAAATTAAGCAAGTTTAGGGCGAGAAACGGAAAAACACATATACATGAAGTGCATTTTCATACAACAAATTAACGAATAACAATAAAATATAAAGAAAACGATTGACGAAAAATGAAAACAGTGTAAACGTACAAAAACATCTTATCTACTACGCGCCTTTGGTACTATAAAATACCATCATCAGAGTCGAAAAGAAATCACAATAAAAAGAGGGAATACAAATTACAATTAAAACTTACATTCAAAGAGAAGTTCCTAAAATGCATTTGTTACACTACACACATGTCTAGATAATTATGAGCTACAATATATACTAGAATAAATACGACGTCAAAACTAAAACTAAACATGAAATCACCAAAAGGTGTATTTTATGGACTAAACCTAACTTTGTGATAAAGAATGAAAGTCAGTCGTAATATAAACGCCTACAATGGAACATTATTAGATTCTCTTATATAACGCAAAGAATTTCTTGTTTAGGTTGGTTTGAACATTCAGAGTGGCAATGTTAGATTTTAACTCTTTTGGATCTCTAGGTCTTCCAGAAGATCAAGTTTCTGAATATTGTTGGAGCTATTTGTTCCGTTTATATGTAAATAATTTATAGCTAAATTTTATTTCTGTCGGGTTTGTTGATTATTTAAATTCGCCGCGGTATATCTAAATTTATTAGAGTGGAAAATCCTTGGTTTTACTTGAAGCACGCGCTAACCAGTGCCGTGAGTGATAAACGACTACTCCGCATGTGCAAATAGTGTAATAATGATTAGAAAATCCACGTTCTACATAGGAGAGAATCGTTTTGTCGTTCGAACGGGCCGCGTCGCTAGTTTACACGTTCAACATAGCAGAGAATCGTTTCGTCTTTTGAACTGACCGCATCGCTTACACACGTTGTGCATAGAACAAGTAATGAACCGCTTTTCGTTAGAACCGCTATTGTAATAAATGTGCTTCGCTTCACCCGCCAAAGGAAGAATCGTATTTGTTTTATCGTTTTATTTTCGTCTGCACGGCTGCATAATTAACAAAGTGAGTGCTTTATAGTAAACACATTGCTTTGATTAACTGATTAAGAACATTTAATTATTTGTTGTTTCTTTAACTATCAATTTAAAATTTATGCAGTCCACCATTTCTCTCCTAATTAGCTATCGAAATTTACACCGCAATTATTTTACACTATCCTTATGTAAAATTGTACTATTCTTATTTAGGTCAAAATTATGATTATTAAATTTTAAATGGTTGTTACGTTCAAAACTCTGTCCTAGGTCTACCTCTAAATCTTTTTTACCTATCGCCGCTTGTAATATATCCCGCATTATTTCTCAAAAACGCCTTAGAACGTATCCTGCACTTCTATTTCTCTTATTTTTTGCTTTTGTTTTCCACAGCTATCTAAAGTCCCTTACTATTTTTATAACCACCTTGTTATTAACTTTGTCTGTCCATACTATCATCATCATACATCTGAAGCACAACATTTTAAAAGGCTTCTACCGTTTTTTCTGTCAGCTTCTCCCACTGTCCCTATTTCTTTTTAGATGCATTTCGGTTCCCTTCTATTTTTTTACAAATATATGCCCTATTTCACCAATATTCAGTGGAGTTAAGAGGGTTTAGTAGTCTGCGACTACCAGTTTCCCCAACACTTAAACATTTGCCGAATTAATAGTTTTTCAACATATCCTTTCGTACAATCAACATTAGTTGAAAATAATTCAAAACCAACACCTGCAGTTGTTTATTATAATCATAAGATTTATGTGCAATTATTTTTTTGTTCATTAACCCTTTAGTGCCCGACGGTACTTTTAGTTACCAACGAATATTTGACGAACGTAATAATTAATTCCAAACTCTGCGTCTATAAATACCTGACGGTATTGTTGGTTACCTATCTTCCAACGAGTCAGATTGATTGCGCATGACGGCAAAGTGAATTCTGTGTTTGTTTACTGTTAATTGGTCAACAGGTGCTTTTTATGTTGCACAGTGCTCCTTGGATAAACGAATTTCGAGCTAAATTCGAAACAATTTAGTATTTGGCAGGTTAGTAGTTGTGTAATGATTAGTTTAGCTGTTTTACGCGCTGTTTTACGCAATAGTCATAAATATAATATAAGTCTGGACTCTTTGTTTCAGAGGTCTGAAAAATACCGTCAGGAATAAACACACAATGTCTCATAAAACAACCAAATGGAATTATAAAATGCCGCTACCTGAGGCGGAGCTGCAGAAAATTGCAGATGAAATTTTATTTGAGGATTTGCCTTTAGATAATGGTGTACTAACAGACATAGAAGACGATGATGATGACAATGTGGAAATTTTTTTTGAAAATGAGGTGCTTCCTTCACATCTAATTGAAGTCGAACCTTGTACTTCCACGTCATGTACCAATGATAATCAAACAGAAGCAGAAAGTAATTTAGCAAATGATCTGATAGAAAATAATCAACCATCAACATCATATAAAGAAGATAATAGCACACGCCGCTCTTTTAGATTGGAATCAAAAATTTTTACACCAATTGATGATGAAATTGAAACGGACATGTGCACTAATAAGAGCCGTAGTAAAAGTAAGGGTAAAAGTGGAAAACAAAGTAGAGAAGATTTACGTAAATGGAAAAAGGAGCATAGGGCGGAATTCATGCCCAAATACAACTTATCTTGCGGTCCGGTAGAAGAAGAGTTTAGTAATTGCTTTAGCCCTACTGACCTTTATTTGCATTTACTGGGGGATGTAATCGACACTATAGTTTTTCAGAATAACCTATATGCAACGCAAAATAACAAAAATCTAGGCCTGACCAAAGAGGAATTGCTCTCTTTTATAGGGATAAATTTTTTGATGGCATATCATAGATTGCCAGCGTGGAAACACTATTGGATCGGCAGTTCTGATCTAGGGTTACCCATAATAACCAACTGTATGATGCGAAATAGATTTGAAGATATCTTAAGATTTCCTCACTGTAACGACAACAGTCGTCTTCCACGTGACAATAAAGATAAAATCTATAAACTAAGACCAATGGTAATAACATTGAACCAAAATTTCCGAAAATGCTGTCGGACAACACGGAGAGTCAGTATTGACGAAAGTATGGTTTTGTTCAAAGGACATAGTGCTCTGAAACAATATAACGCTAAAAAACCAATAAAAAAGAGCTATAAAATTTGGTGCCAGGCAGATCAAAATGCTTACGTTTCCGACTTTGAAGTATATCAAGGAAAAAATGAAGAGATTCAACAAGAGTTTCAAGATTTTGGCCTCGGTGAATGTGTAGTACTATCTCTAACAAAACCTGATTGGGATAAAAATAAAATTGTCTATGCTGACAATTATTTTCTATCCATTTCCCTGTTAGAACAACTTCGGCTCAAGAAAGTTTTAGCCTGTGGTACAATTCAACAGAAGAGAATAGGGTTTCCAAAGACTATGGTGGAAGACAATGAGTTGAAAAGAGGTGATTCTGATTTTCGAGTATCCTCCACAGATGTATGCGTTTTCAAATGGATGGACAACCGTGCGGTGCATTTTGCATCTAACTTTCACGATACAAGGGAATTCACAGTGAAAAGAACGCAAAAAGATGGTTCACGCACAGATATCAAATGCCCTTCTATAGTTGCCGATTATAACAAGCATATGGGGGGAGTGGACAGAGAAGATCAGCTGAGAGGTACGTATGGTATGAACTGAAGATCGAGAAAATGGTGGCACCGTCTTTTTTGGGGCTTCCTTGATATAGCTTTTATCAATGTCAACATTTGAATTTAGAAAAGCAATTGCCCTGGGGTTTATTCCTCCAAAAAAACGAAAGGGTTCTCTGTTACCCTCGATTCCAAAACGTCGAAAATATAATTATAGTGTTCATGAAGATATTCGACTTGGAAATCGTGGATCACATTGGGTTATTTTGTAAAATCTAAAGGACGATGCGAAATGTGCAGTAGCAAGTGTATTTAGTCGAGACCACATTCCAAATGTTCTACCTGTGGAGTGTTTTTGTGCTGCAATTCGCAGAAAAATTGTTTCGCTGAATACCACGAAATGTAACAGTTTTGTCATTTTATTTTCTGTTGTTCTCTAATAAAATAATTGATAAGCTGTTTGGATTTATTTAGTTTCCGATAATTATTGTTTTAAGATTATGCTAACTGTTAATTCTTGACGGTACTTCTGGGTCTATTTTTTTCAAAATTCTTAAAATAAAAGGAAAAATTTTAAAAAAAATTTAGTACTCCTTTTATACCCCCCTTAACCAATTTCTAGAAAAAAAACATTCCAAAATTATTATTTTCTATGTTTGGGCACTAAAGGGTTAAATTTTCCATCTTAAAACTGGTTTGACGCATATTTCCACTTATTTCTATTCTGAGCTAACCTACACAGTTCCCTGAAATTCCTACAGCCTAGATATAGCTCGCCTCCTCTTCTTTGTTTTCTAATTATATACTCTATTTCCCCAATATTCAGTGGTATGTGAAGGGGGTTTGTGGCTATGAAGATTCCCAAACACTTAGACATTTGACGAATGAATAGTTTTCCAGTAAATCCTTTCGCACAATTAACATTAGTTTAGAATATTGCAAAACTAATACCTGTAGTTGTTTATAATAATTATCAGTTTCAAATACGGTTGTATTTTTATACATTTTCATTTTTATACATTTTCCATAATGATGTATTCTTCCGTGCCCTTATATTTTTGCTACACGGTTTTATATCCTTAAAATTTATTCTAATTAGTTTGTATGCTTTGCCGGTCTTTTCTATTTCCATTTTAGTTTGAACCTCTTTACACTTTTCATCAATCTATTGTTCTTTAGCTTTCCCGCATTTGCAAATAATTTCCCATTTTATGGTTTTGTATTTCTGTTTTTCTGTTTCGTCTGATCTATTTTTATATTCTCGTCTTTTTTTTTTATTAAATTCAGGATATCCTTTGTTATCCATGGTTTCTTATTTTCCTTTATATAGCCGCCAGATATAATATTTTCCATTTTGTTTCTATTACCTTAGTATAAGAAATTTTCCCGACATCTTTCAGCAATTCATTTAACTTTTTTTTCAAATCTATCGCGGATATCTTTATCTTTTAGTTTCTCAAACTTAAGAGTGGCCTTTATAATTATGATGTTATGGTCGTTATCTATATCTGCTTCTGGGTAGCTTCTACAATCTCTTACTTGCTTCCTAAACCGTTGTTGTCTAACAAGAATGTAATCTATTTGCTATCTTCCTATATCTCCTGGCATCTTCCACGTGTATCGTCTTCTAGCATGATGTTGAAATAATGTGTTTGTGATGGTTAACTTGTTTTTGTTGCAAAATTCCACCAGCCTATTTTACCTGTAGTTCCTAGTGGCTAAACCAAATAAATGGACTATCGCTCCTTGCCTACCCTCACCTACCACTGCGTTAAAATCCCCCGTAATTATTAAATTTTCATGTCCTTTTACGAATCTTACTCATATATGTTTTCGATATCTTTGTAGATCGCTTCTACCTCTTCCGCATTGTAGCTAGAGGTGAGCATGTATACTTGTGTTATTACTGTATTTACCGGTTTAAATTCTAATCTAACTATGAGTATTCTTTCGTTTTCTTGTAAGTAAAGTAGTTTTCTACAGTATCCTATATTTTTTCGCATAACTATCCCCTCACCAGAATTTCCTTTCTCTGATCCTGTATGAATTACCCTAGAATCTGCACTCCAAAAATCACCCACTTCTAGTCACCAAACTTCGCTGATCCCTACATGTCTAATGCTAACCTATCCATTTCAATTTTCAAGTCCTCTAGCTTACCTAGTTGCTTCATACTTTTGACATTCCACGCTCCGTCTCGCAAAATGTTCTAGATTCTTTTTCTAAGCTTTCTGTTCACATCCTCCGAAGTGGTCCTCTCCCGGATATTCGAATGGTGAACCATTTTAACTTTTGAATCTTTTACCCCAGAGGATGCCATCATCTTAATTACAATTTAAGTACGCTGTGTACTTGGGAGGTAATGTGGTGGTTTTCGTTGCCGTACGCATCGCAGTAGTGTCTTAGAATGCCATACCGACCCCTATGGTTTTTGAAAATTTAAGTACCGAAAGAGCTGCTGCCCTCTTTTGGGAACCTGTGTTATTCTGGTTCCTCACTAAAGATCCTACTACGTTGGTTGAACCTGTAGTTTGGCTCTTTAGATCACTGGAGCGCGGAAGCCATTCCACCCATTCTAGTAATGTAGAAATTCTTCAAGGTGCAGGTTCATTCGGAACGGTTCCGTTACATAAGAGACTCTAATAATATTCCATTGTGGGCGTTTACATTACCCACTGATTTTTATTCTTTATCACAAGGTTAGGTTTAGTACATAAAATACATCTTTTGTTGATCTCATGTTTAGTTTAAGTTTTGACATCGTATCTATTCTAATATATAGTGTAACTCATAATTATCTAGTCATATGTGTAGTGTTGTTACTATTTTTACTTTACTTAATTAATTAATTAAAGTTATTCCTGGGTTCTTTAATATTGTTTGATGAAACCAGGGAACTTAAGGAAGGATTTCCTTAAGATGATGGAACCCAACTATCTTCCGACTATGCTAGGGGTCTATTCCCCGGGTAGAGCTTATGAGGATTGGTCGTGGTTCTTTCTACAAAACATTATTTACTTACTAACTCAACTTACACCATAATAGGGGTATGAGGGGGGCGCCACCAAGTCATTTAGTTTCCATAAGGGAGACTTGGGAGTCCTTAGAAAGGAATATTGTATTTACTGATTAAGCAGGAGCTGTAAAGAAAATAGGATTAAATTAGCAAGGGAAAACACAAAAGATGTACTCTTGTTACCTCATACAAAAGAGAAAAGCTATAAATATTAATTATATACACAGTTTAATAGACACAAATATTAGGCATCAAATTTTGAAAGTGCTATCAGTGCTCCTTAGTCAAACGGGAGCTACAAATATTAATATATTGAAGGTATTTATAGCTCTTGCTTTTTGATTCAAAATAAAACAATTACTTAAATGAATTAAATGATCGTTTTTTAATCAAATATTGCTTTCTCTATGATTAAAGATTGTATGTACAAAATATATACATCAAAATTGTACTTCAGTTTCTTCTACGCAGTTGTAGAATAATAAAATCAAACAAAATATCAAAACATGTTAAGCATTTCCTTTTTTGTTACAAAGCTATTTCAAATCAGTACCCAAAATATCAGATCTGTTATTTGGTTTACAGGTGTATATGAAAATTTCAAAAATTAATAATTTAACTTTCATATTTGCTTTAAGTATAATTACACATAAATAAAAACTTTAATCAGGACTCAATTAGGGTGTTTAAGTTCATTGGTAATAATAACAGATACAACCCTGGATTTAAATGGTGATAAATTCTTAACATCAAAAGTCTTTTATAGTTGCTAAGCAAAATAAGAATCGTAGGTCATCACAATGTTGTACTTAATATGTTGCTTTGTATCAATGTTGGCCTAATGCGGACGTCATGTGAAAATAATAAAAAAAGGCTTACCTTGTACAGCAATGTTTTTGTTTATGTAAGAGTGTTACTTTGTCTAAACCAGATGTGCTTACATACGGTACTTTGACAAACAAATGACGTCGGCTGTCCACATGTTGTGATGTAGCCAACTGTACGTTTCTTGTACCCAATTATACGAACTTAAAGTGTATTTCTTCCTTGCAAAATGAAACAAACAAATCCAATCCAACAGCGATGCAAAATGCTTTGTTTTTTTACGGCATTCCATTCGTTACAAAACAATTATGTTTACCGTAATTATCCACTTTACTAATTGCAAATACCGGAAATTTGTCAACCATTGAGGTTAATTTTATAAACTAATTGAAATCAATATTAACAAGTTACGAGATCATTATTAGAATTTCTTGGAGTACGTTTTATCATTTTTGGGAAAACAAAAATTAACAAAGTCGGATATTTTGTTATCGGAAAACTATTGAGTGTATAAACGCTATTTTATTAAAAGTTCTACATTAAACACATGAAAGGTTATCACTAGATTGCCCTCGTTATCTCTGGAGATAATTATTACTAATTGAAGAACGTTCTCATTAATTCAAAAGAATTATGATTAACTAAAGAGCGCATTATTAAGAAACACTTATTCAAGTGTATGTTGCACTTGACGTAAACGGCTAGGCCTAAGGCCACACGCAAATTGCTGACTGAACATATTGTATTTAAAAATCAGATTGTAACACGTATTTTTCAACATATCCCAAATTATCTGCGCCGCAAGAAAATTGCCGGTTATTTAAATTAATTTTTGCAAAACCTTTCCATTAACAAAATAATCGGGCGAGGAATCTTTGACAAGCGACGAACACGTTGAAAGATGTTTATATCTTAAGCAACGATAACAGCTCGCACCGAGTACCGCAACAAAAAAAAGGGGAATCCAAAACATGCCCTACTAGCTACAAAGTCGTAGAGTGGAGTGATTCAGAAAAAAGAAATAGAAAACCTCAAGAAAGAATTTTTTATTTACAAGAAAAAAAACATGTTACAGAAAGAAAATCAACTGGCGGAGAAAACATTTATCCAAAATATCCCAGAGACATAGTGAAGAAATCTTTGCAAAATATAATTATTTTCTTAAATTCCTGATAATTAATTTAAATGGTAACTTCTGACATGTACATTAAACAGATAAAATGTTTAAACAAAATCTAGAATATTTTGCTTTCAGTCTTGCTGTATTTACAGTTAAACATTTGGCGAATGCTTAGAAAATTTAAATCCTTTTTTAATATTAGCTAGCTAGATTTGGACATTTTTAAGATTACCTTTCAGGTCGCACCGGTAAGCAGAGCTCGCAGCTGCTATCCGTTATTACGGATCCTCCATTCGTTTCTGCGTGTGTTTTGTGAATCGTGTTAATTCTTGTGAATCAACGCTAGGGATACCATTCTTTAAACCCTATTTTTATTCAGTTTGTTAGATTTTTATTTAGTATTGATTAACCTGAAGTTAGATTATATTTGGAGCACGTTTACTTTTCGCGTTTAAACCCAATGTAGTACCTTCGGGTGGAGCATTGAGGACGTGGCCGCAAGCATAGCGGCCCGTAATTACATTATAATGTATTTGCAGTTAGTAAATCTTTGATACCAAAATACTATAACAGTTATGTTGAAAAAAAGTTTACTTTCATATTTATCACAGTTACAGGAAACCTTTGCATTCCTTCAGTAGGATCTGGTGATAAAATTATACATAACCAGTATGTTATCTCTAAAAAAATCTTATGAAAAAAATTTTATAGGCAGTATGGGTTAATTTTAATCTCTATAATCAACACCAATAACAGCTATCACCATGTTGTATTCTGACAGCCTGGAACGAAATGGAATCCATTTTCAATACCAAAACTTAAAAAAGAAAAAATAATTCACAAATTTATTGCTGCTGAAGTCATCGACCGCTGTGCAGAATTTACAACTGGGGATGACGTTTTGTACTTATTACAGCTACCAACACGCCAAATTCCAAAACAATACTTACAGAATAGTGCAAGTGCTTTTAACGTTTTACTATTTCTTAGCTGTTCCATTTTCAAAGTTCAATATTAAAGATGTGATTCACTCTCAGGATAGACACGACAAATCTTTTTAACTGTATTTAAAACGAGTGTTCTGCACTTGCTACACGTACAGATTTTACACCACAAAGTTATCATTAAAACATTCCATAAAATTATACTTTACAGGAGTAGCATCTTTTTAATTTTACACACGGAGTAGACTTCTTAAAAGCAAAGGACCGACACAAAAATAAATACCTTGCACTCGTATTCAAACGCATTATCTATATCGCCTAAGGCCATGAATTTTATTTCCATCGTATCTTCGCTTGTAAGCGTCCATGTGTAGATAATCAACTATTTAAAAGTGTTGTATTTTCCCATCAAAACATTTTCTGTTAATAAAACACCTATATGGAAGATAATTTCAAAACATCACCTACTGATATGAGGTCAACAGAGCGAAGTTGCCTCGATAAAATCTAAAATTCCACGTTTACGTCTTCTTTGTTCAACCAGTCGTAACGCTTTCAAAACAACACGTGTCTAACCAAGCTGAAGAGTATCTGCAACCAATCTACCAGAATCATACAGTAAGTGTAGAATTGGCGGCTTACTTCTCGGATAAAATTGTAGAAATTTTAGCTATCAATTAATAATTCATTTAAAGATATCGAAACGAAAAAGGCCTTGTAGAAACACGTACATAATTAATTGTAAAATTTTCAACAAAAAAAATGTTATCGATAATCGAATTCCACGTTTTAAACTTATTAGAATATTTCCGAACAAAAGATTTATGGCTATATGCAAAATAAAATAGAACTACGTACTTTGTTAATAATAAAATCTTAGGTTTTCACGTTATCAAAATAGATTTAAAATATTTAATTTTATAACTGTATATTTTATAAAATTTACAGGATGTTAAATAAATCATCGTTTAAATTGAAAGGGGTCAGACTTGCTAATAAGTATTCAAAATAACCGTCGAAACAGTACTGCATATGAAATTTTTAATTTTGTGTGGGCCAAATTATTTAGTTACAGGAACGCAACTATCAGGTTGTTGTTAACCTTTAAAAGTGCAACATTTAACATCGAATCAGAAAAAGATAAAACGACTAATTCACATTATAGTATAACTACAAGTGTATACACGCAATACGACTTGATGAACTACTTACAATTACAAAATCCAGAGCTTCTTCAAGAAAATCTTCAGGGTCAGATTTGTGTCTATCAGCATTTTTACTGCACGCTCCTCTAGAAGAGACCTAGAAAGATAAGGTAGAGGTTAACTCCTACTTTATTTATTACAACTCACTAACTCTTCAAAGTACCGGAAGAAAATGTCTACTTCACACCCAGAACAACTATTATCTCCCTACTCGCGATAAAGGGTCAAATTTTCGTTGGTTTTTGGCAATTACGCGATGATTGAAAGCCAATCACACAAATCCCTACCGTAATCACATAAACGTTCAGAAAAAAGCCCTTAATTTAAATATGTAGCTATGATGAAATTAGATACATTATAATTTGATTTAGGGCCGCTATACTTGCGGCCACGTCCCCAATACTCCACTCAGAGGTACTACATTGGGTTTAAACGCGAAAAATAAACGTGCTTCTTATTAATTCTAACTTCATAATTAATCCACCCTAAATAAAAATCTAACTAAAAATCTAACAAACTAAAATAAAAACTAAAAACAGAGTTTAAATAATAGTATCCCTAGCGTTGACTTTGGAGAAATTAGATACAACAATCAAATGCTAAAAAAGATTTGATTCGCGCCAAAATAACACGTAACAGGATGCTGTTAATTGTTCTGTTATTTGAAGTTGCCGAGGTATCTTAGAACACGGCTTCAATTCGAAAAGCAAGGTATATGGCAGCTCACTTGATAAATTTAGTGTGGTAGCACACAAACTACTCAGATGTATTGAAGTATGACAGCGTACGAAGTCACATAAACCGCCTGAACAACAGGGACGGTTAAACATATAGGAGCGTTGTAAACGGTCCAGTCAATTGGACCTTTCGTGTCGCAACAAGCACCTAAGTTGAATTATTTGTAGAGAGTTGCTGTGCAGCTGTTTAAATGTTGTTTTTAGTGAGTTCGTAAGCTATTAAAATGTTACTGGCTAACATGACAATCGATGGAACACTTGCTAAACGAAATGTAATTATAACAGCCAAAATTTTATACAAAATGTAAAATGTTAAACTAGTTCGAACTTTACATGTAATCCTTTAATTCATTTTGCCAAAATTTATTAAATTTTCAGTTGTCACTTTTCAAAATCGCTTTACAAAAGATTTTAATATAGAATTATGTTCAAAAAACCTTTGTATAACTAATTTAGGGGTATTAACACATACTTGTGTAATATAATTTTAGATTTAGGGTATTTACACATAGTACAGTATTGCCCGAAATAAACAGTACTGAAACTAAGTTGGCGGTATTTTTATGCGTGCGCTGTCACACTCAAGTTAGCTAGTATAGACCTGTCAAGTAAACCTCAAACAAGTAATTAGTAGGGCCTAATTGTTAAAAATGGTGTTAAGTACAGAGGAGAAAGTGTTTCTGGTAGAGCATTATTTTCGTTCATACGGAATCGGCCGACGTAATGGTGCAAGTTTGCTATACGTGTCTGATCAATTCACACAAAGGTTTAATAAACGTTCTCCAAGTAATGCTGTAATTTTGAAGGTTATTGAAAAGTTTAGAAATACAGGTAGTGTATTGTGCCAACGAAAAGGAAACTCAGGGCGTCCCAGGACAGTTAACAACAACAATAACCATGAACGTGTTTTTGAGCAAATCTTAGAAAATCCGAAAGTCAGCCAGGCAAGGACAGCGTTACAACTTGATTTAAAAGAACTTCCTTTCAAAGAATCCTGAAGGAGCTGGGTACATTTTCGTATGTGATTCAGGTACATCAACAACTACATCCTCGGGATTATCGCAGTAGAGTGGAATATTGCGCCAGAATTCTCGCGTTACAGTATGAAAATCCTGAATTTTTGAAAATGTTTGGTTTTCAGACGAAGCACATTTTCACTTGTCAGGCTATATGAATCGTCGCACAAATCGATTTCTGGGCTTTGCCAGACCCGATGAGGTTCAAGAGGTTCCTTTACATAGTGAAAAAGTGAGTGTCTGGTGTGCTGTTTCCGGACACGGAATCATTGGTCCGTACTTTATCGAAGAGAATGGTAGGCAAGTCACACTTAATCAACAGAGGTACAGACAAATTTTAACACGATTTATCCCTGATCTACGTCAATTCTGTCGTGCACGTAACTTGGCATTTCGAAACCAATTTTTTCAGCAGGACGGGGCAACTTGCCATACTGCTGCCGCAATTCGTCAATTTCTTCAAGAACATTTTCCAAGCAAATTCATATCACGATTTACTGACTTCCCTTATCCTTCACATTCTCCAGACCTCACACCTCCAGACGCATACATTTGGAGCATGGCTAAAAATGCCGTTTTCAAACGGGCACCACAAACCAACGATGAATTAAAAGATGCCGTTAGAGTCTTCTTCGCAGCCCTGAGACAACCCTTATTCAATAACATGACCAGAAACTTAGAACATCGTTATGAAGTCTGTCTCGAACGAGGAGGTGCACATTTAGAACATATAATAAAGTGTCAATAATATGTATTTTTTAAATATACAAAACAATTACAATTTCAGTACTGTTTATTTCGGGCAATACTGTAATATAGTTCGAAAATAGGTTGTGTGAATTATCTTCGGAGTTTTTAGAAATAGCATTAATATTATATACTCTTAGGATCTAATTTTCCTAGTAATGTTTCGGGGATTAGCCTTTACTGGTTATGTAAGTTTGTGGTAAAGATAGTTCCTACGGTCGTGAATCGGACATGTTTTTTCTTCCCGACCAATCAGACTGCGCCATAGCAATCATTCCTATCTTGACCTTTCGTATCGCTAGCTGCTTATGTGGCAGTAGTGCTTTATAAATAAGATAGTAAAAGTTACCTGTTAATCCTTACCTCCCTGTTATCTTGTTCCTTTATGTTGTAGGAAAACCAACGACCCCGCTACAAGAATTTGAGCTAGAACATGCGTCGATCAAACCAGCGCTCTGCATTACGTAGACAAATAATAATTATTGATTATCCAGCTAACCAAAATGCTGTAGTCTAAGGACTCATTAACTGGCTTTACCTTAGAACGTAAGCAGTCAGATGGTCATAAGCTAAGAAGATTCAATTAATTTTCATGTTAATTTTGTAAGGCGAATTAATAATTCATGTATTTCTGTGAAACCTATTCCGTTCTCTAGGCCAGCATGCGATAAACTGTAATTTTGTTTGTATTGCAAGACAGTTACCTATGATCATATTCAAAATGTCCAAAAGAATATTTGGCTTAACTTAAGTTTAGCACCAATTAAGCAGTTGCGTAATTGAATATAACTTGTCTAAAGAAACACATACCTATCATTTATTTTACTTTTCAGTATAACATATTGCAGAAACGATATCCTTATAAATTTTGTACCTAATTCCACGATCCTTTCCTATATAAAATCCTTCTGCGAAATTAATCTTCCACAGACCATGTTCCTAATGTCTAAGTATTTAGAAGATCTTGGTAGCCGCAGGTTGCTTAACCGCCTTCATATATTGCTGAATATCGCATTTAGAAGTGGTTTCTGAACTTTCTACAAGCGCTTTTAGGGCATCCTTTAATCGTTTTGTTTCTCGTGGCGTTTCCGATTCTATTTATTCAGACTGTGGCAAAAATTTTATTCGCTCCGCTCGCATGCTGAAAGAAGCCAGTGAATTTTTGCGTCAAAATCAATGGCTGTTCTCTAAATTAAGTGGCAATTTAACCCTCCATATGCCCCTAATTTTGGTGGCATTTGGGAAGCTTGAGTAAAATCCGCAAAAGCCTTATTACTACGAACTATACGTCAACAGCTACTCACATTTGAAGAGCTCACCACTACATCTGCTCGTATCCAAGTCGTGTCGAATAGTCGAACTCTATCTTTCTACTCCTTGGACGCTACTGATAGCCCTGATTACCTAACTGCTGGTCATTCTCTGATTGAGGGCCCAATTCTGAGTTTGCAGATATTACTCTTCCCGAGCCCATCAAATTACATTCATGTTGGCAACGACCATGTCAAATCATTCAATCTTTCCGGCGCTATTGGTCGAACGAGTGTTTACTTACTCTCACGCAGCGGACAAAATGGAACCGTTCCTTGGATGCTAACCTGAAGGTGGATTATATGGTTTTCCTCCTAAGAATAAATACCTCGCCTTTGTCATGGCCGCTAGGCCGCATTGAGCTATTTTTCGATCACGATGGAGTGACTCGTGTTGTTTCGATAAAAACATCTCGTGGTACCTCCGTTCGAAGATCCCGGGTTTGAATCCCGACACGATCCGCTTGAAAAATATTAGGCGAGCATTTTTCACAAAAATACACCCTCGTTCGGATGAGAGGTAAAATGGAGGTCCCGTGTGTGAGTGTTGTCACGCACGCTAAAGATCCCTACCTTACTTGGAACAGCAAGGGTTCGGCAAAATTCCAAATTTTCCAGGTAAACAAAAAACTCGCCTCCTGGTCAATGTAGTACCTTCGGGTGGAGCATTGGAAAATCACATGTAAGGTACCTTCGTTCGTCCTGTGAATAAAAGCTATTCTCTTCCTTTGAAGAACTATTGCTTTAATTTTCGTTTGGACAGTTTTAACTTACGGAAGTAGTTTCGCGTTTAGTTTGTTTTGCTTTTTCCCCTTTTATTTTCTTCTCTCCACCCGAGTATCGGTGGGTTTACAGTACTCTGTGACTAGGAAGAAAAGGCTAACTCTGATTATGTTTATTTTGTTTTGTAAAATTCTTAAGCTTAGGTGGGCAGTATGTACGCGCCATATCCGTTCCCTCTCTACGGCCGAGCAAGTCCAAATTGGTCGCGCCAGATATCGACGGAGTCGGTTCCCAGCTCTCGTGATAGCAAAAACTATACAATATAAAATGTTGGTAGTTTCGTCTAATCCGTTATTGGTTTTTTCCTTTCCTGTTTCGCTATTTTCCTTATAGTGATTGGCGTCTCTCTTGTGTTTAGGGACTTATCGGTAAGTGTTTTTATGCCTTTGTATTGTAAATTCCTCTAAACCCACCTCTCCATCTACCCTTAATTAATACAGTCTACGCTCTATCTTGGATCCCCTTATTTACAGCCATTAGCACTCAAGGCTGTTCCATTTGGATCTCGTTACGGAAAACTGGTATTCTACAACACAACCCACCAAAATGCAAGCAATTTTAATTTCCAGTTAGCTGGAGAGAGCTCAGTTTAACCATTACATTTTGAATTTCCAATGCTACACCCGAAGGTAATACATTGGCCAGGAAGCGAGTTTTTTTTAACCTGGAAATTTTGAATTTTGCCGAACCCTTGCTGTTGCTAGCAAAGTAAGGATCTTTAACGTGCGTGATAACACTCACACATAGGACCTCCATTTTATCTCTTATCCGAACGAGGGTATATTTTTGTGAAAAATGCTCGCCTATCATTTTTCAAGCAAATCGTGTCGGGATTCGAAACCGGGACCTTGGGCGTAGTAGTCACACGCATACTACTACGCCACGGAGCCGCCTTCCTTTCACATACCTTACATGTGATTTTCGAATGCTGCACCCGAAGGTACTACATTGGCCAAGAAACGAGCTTTTTTACCTGGAAAATTTTGGTATAGTATGTACCGTCTCTCGTAGGATCTCCTGGTGTCTTCCTTTGCAACCTTTACTAATTCATAGACCCATCAATCACAACATCAGTGTCGTTCCAGAACCTCTTTTACAAGCGGGTCCAGTGAAGTAAGGCTAAAAATGGCTTCTAAAGCTGCGGTGGGTCTAGATTGTGTTGTACCCGTGATACTCAGACAAGTCAGTGTTTGATTAAGTTCCATAGCTGTGTGAGTCAGCCTAGTTCCGGGCCACCAGATCACGGCGCCGTAGCAAAGCATTGATCTAACTACCGCAGTGTATATAGCCACACGACAGCCTTCGGCGGTGGACTACAAAGTTTTCTTATGGCATGTCTGCACTCCAGAATAGTGTGCTGGTTTTCATAGTTCTTAGTCGAAGTGATTGGCCAATTCATCTTCTTGTCAAGTATGATTCGCAGATACTTTACCTTTTCCAAAACGGGTTGTGGGGTTCGAAAGAGTAATGGTAATCTAGTTTCTTTTTGTTTATGAATCACACTAGGCCCGTTTTATTTGGG
Source organism: Platerodrilus igneus (assembly GCA_036346225.1). NCBI lineage: Eukaryota > Metazoa > Arthropoda > Insecta > Coleoptera > Lycidae > Platerodrilus > Platerodrilus igneus. The sequence continues at coordinate 7,970,819 of JARFIW010000244.1, forward strand.
TTGATGGTCATCGAATTTTTCGCGCATCAACGTTCGGTTAACTTTAGTGCTGTTTGCAATAGGTTGCACAGAACTTGCTCGAATCTGCCGACAACCGAAGTGGCTATGTCGCCTGCATATCTATAGTGTAGAAACCTACCTGGTTAAGACTTTGGAGAAGGTTGTCTACTACAAGATCCCATAATATAATAAAACTACGCTCTGAGGGCAGCCTGTATTTACCATCCTAATTATGGAAATGTTTCCAACACTATCACGTACTCGACGGAATCGCATAACTGAATAATTAACTGCTGAAGAGTATCCTCCGCAAACATGCTGTCGCAGGTCTTTGCCAATGCATACGACAGTGGTTTTGCTAAACACACCCTCGATGTCACTAGACATGCCTAAGTTAACATATGGTTACGGAAGGATTTCTAAATCCTTCTAGAAAGGTGTAAAGGTCGGACTCCATGGATCTCCCAGGTATGTAAGAATGGTGGTTGAGTAAAATGGATGTCTGTATTGTCCCTTCCCTCATATTGTTGTCGCTTCAAATTACACTCCCTTCACTTTATCCCTTCTCCATTATGTCCATGTAACCATCCTGATTCCCTAGAAACTCCTGAACATCTCATACACCATTGGCCCGCCCTCACTCCCATCCGAAACAAATTCAAACATACCATCCAACTAGACTTATATTCCCCATTACCTAATTTAAAATTCCTAGTCACCATTTTCCCCTTCCTCTCCATGACTTCATACAAGAAATCCTATATAACAAACCACCTATACCACCACCCTAACCCCTAACCTGCAATTTAAACTCTTAACACCAAGTGGAAACTACATCTGAACTCAAAATTTCCATCCACCCTGCCCTGGATCAACTTCAAGACGTCAGCCGAAGGTCATAAGCGTGTCACACAAAAGACCACCAGAATTTAATTTCATTTCTTGTACTTTATTTTTATTATTATTAGATTGTACAAGCTAGGATGGGCCAATGAGTATGGCTTAAAATAAATAAGATTTTCTGTTAAGGTTTATGAATTACTACGATATGTTATAAAACTTTTGAGTGCCGCTTATACGTGACGCTTTCCACCTTGCTAGTTTTATACGCTTTATTACTGGGGTTGCTCGCTCTCTTGCTTGCTGACCACCAACCTGTAAAGATGCTCTCAAATGTATAGTGTTGAATAAAAATCAACTAGTGTTAGTTTTGTGTGTTATAAAAGAGCATGAAGAAAAGTCACAGGTAACGAGCATTTTAATTCACTAAAACAATTTGCCATTCTATGAATGGATGGTCCTTCGAGCTAAACAAGGGTATAGAAAACAATTTCTACTACCATTTACAAGAGGGCCTTTAAGGCTCCCAACGTTTTCATTCTATTTCATTCATATTTTGTTGTCGCATAAAAGACGTTAGGTTGATCGGATGGAGTAATCCTTCCGGCTGGATTTGGAAATGAATACCACTCTTACATCCTTCCAACTTCTAGGGATATGTCTAAACGTATTTCTGCCCCTGAAGAGTTCCACAATAAACAGAAGAAATTCCTCCAGAGCTCACTGCAGTAGGTCGAGAAAGATGCGGAAGTTAGAGTTGGAGGGTTGATATCGCAATTCTATTTTCTCTTGTCTATCACTTGATTTTATACTGCCAACTAAACCCCAGCTGAGCCCGAGAAGGGTGGTCCATCCCGGGTGTAGGTAGTGGGAAGTGTTTGTCCGCGAATAGTTCTGCTGTTTCTGTCTCGCTGTTGGTGTACGTACCATCCAAACGTTTCCGATAGCATGATTGGCTAACGGGGATTTTTGGACAAGATTCTGTTGATTCGAGATGTTTCTTTGGATGACTGACTCTACTGAATTCAGAAGCTCTTCCAATATTCTCTCAGCCGTCTTCTGATTTTTGCTTCTTATCGTCTCAAGCGGCTTTTATAAGCTTCCGCGTCAATTATATTTCTAGTGTTTTTTGTCTTGTTGAACAGTTCGCCTGCGGTTTACCTCAACCTCTGAAGCTTGTTGTCCCACCCTTTATGATATATTGTAAATATTATGTCCATAGTAATTATCCATATATTTTATTTCTATTTCCGTGCAAAACGTTTATTAAGAGCGTTTAGTGTTTGAAAATGCGCTTTGTGTAAGTGAAATTGATGAACTTTTTATGCAGTTTTCTCGTGTATGACTATTTTTAAATTTTATAAAGCGTCTTAAATAAACATTAAAAATGTGAATATTATTTTTACCGTAATCATTAGGTCCTCAGTCCTTATAACTGGTTGTACGCGTACCCTCATTATTTCCTAGTTTGAACCAACCTGTCTACCTCTACCTCTCTTTTCCTATCTGTGCTTCTAGTATATCCCGTACTATTCCCCAGAAATGCCTCAGAACGTATCCTGTCCTTCTATTTCTCCTTTTTTTTTCATTTTCCACAGATATCTTTATTCTTCTACTATTTCTACAACCTATTTGTTATTAACTTTGTCTGTCCATGCTACCATCTTCATACATCTGAAGCACAACATCCCAGAAGGTTTCTATCTCTTTCTGTCTGCTTTTCCTACTGCCTCTATTTCATAGATGTACTGTGCTGTGCTCCACACTATGCTTTGAGCATTTTTCTTCTTATATCTATGTTCGTTGTCTTCGAACATAGCTGCTGTTCTTTCTTGTTTGATGCAGTTCGGTCATCTTCTATTGTTTTACAGTTATATTCTCTATTTCACCGATATTCAGTGGTATATGAAATGGGGGTAAACAGCCTTTGGCTGCAAAGTTCCCCCAGCACCTGAACCTTTGTCGAATTAATAGTTTTTCCAATTTATCCTTTCGCACAATCAACATTAGTTGAAAATATTTCGCAACAAACACCTGTAGTTGTTTATAATAATCGTCAAATTTAAGAGCACTTATTTTTTCGTCATTGGGTTTTACATCTTGAAACTGGTTGGACTTGTACCTCAGCGTGTTTATGTTCTAAGCTAGCCTACACCGTTCCCTGCAATTCTCACAACAGCCGATAGAAAGGAATCCAGCTGTATGCTCGATTCTCTTCTATTATTTTCTAATTATATGCCATGTTTCACCTAGATTCAGTGGTATGTGAAAGGGGTTAAGCAGTCCGTGACTGTCAAGGTTTCTCCAACACTTAGACATTTGCCGTATTAATGGTTTTCAAATAAATCCTTTCGCACAATTAACATTAGTTGAGAATATTGCAAAACCAATATCTGTAGTTGTTTATTAATAATCACTAAGTTTAAGTACAGTTATTATTTTTGTCATTAGTTTTTCCATCTTGCGGCTGGTTGAAAGCGTACCTCCATTGATTTCTATTTTGAGCTAGCCTACACATTTCCTTGAAATTCTCACAACCTACATCCTTCACTATCTGTGTGCATTAGTCTAACCTAGGTCTACCTCTATTTCTCTTTTTTCCTATCTCTGCTTCTAATATACTCCGCACTATTCCCTCATGCCCTAGTATGTGGCCTATCATCCTATCTCTCCCATTTTTTACTGTTTTCCATATAGTTCTTTCGTCCCCTACCATTTCTAATACCTCTTTGTTCTTAACTTTGTCTGTTCATGGTATCTTCATCATACGTCTGTAGCACCACATTTCATAGGCTTCTACCTTTTTCTTGTCTGCTTCACCTACTGTCCAGACTTCACAGCCATACAGTGCTGTGCTCCACACATATGTTTTAAGCAATCTTTTCCTTGTTTCTATGTTTGTGGTCTTTGAACACAGTAGTTGCTTTTTCTTGTTAAATGTAGCACCACATTGTACTAATCTTTGTTTTATATCTTTTGTGCTTTCCCATCTTGCGTTATTTGACTTCCTAGGTAGCAGAACTCCTTAACCTCTTGTAAGTTCTCGTTGCCTATTTGTATTCTTGTTTTTGATTCATTATCCTCTTTTTTGCATACTAGAACTTTAGATTTATTTTTGTTAATTTTCATACCACATCAATCCGTTAGAAGTTTCCATTTCATTAAGAGCAGTTTCTAACTCTTCCTTGCTAGATGCTAATACCGGTATATCATCTGCAAATCTAAGCATATCAATCTTTTTTAACTGCATATTAATTCCAAATGTCTTCCTGCATGTGGCAGTATTCATTGCCTTAAAAATTAATGATTATAAGGCAAATCACTGTCTTACCCCTTTCCTAATATTTACTTCTCTACTTTCTTGCTTTAATTCTATTACTGCTGTTTGTTCATTGTATAAGCTATGTACTATCCGTCTATCCCTATAATTCATTCCAATCTTTTTGAGTATTTCGAACATTTTTTTCCATTTTCCATTGTCAAATGCTTTTTCCAGATCTACAAACCCTATATATACGCTTTCCCCCTTCTCTATTGTTTTCACCATTATCACCCTCAGAGCTAAAATAGCCTCCCGTGTTCCCCTGTTTTGCCTAAACCCAAATCGATCTTCTCCCAGTATTTTTTCAGCTCGTTTTTTCATTCGTCTTTGTACAATTCTAGTTAATATTTTTGAAACGTGTCCTGTCAAGCTTACTGTTCGAAAATTTTCACATTTATCGACGCCTCTTTTTTTTGGCATAGTTACTATGATGTTACGTTTGAAATCTTTGGGTATCTTGCCTGTCTCATACTTATAGCTTACAAGTCTAAAGAGAGGTTCTGTTGCTGCTTGTTCAGCGGCTTTAAGAGTTTCTGTTTGCACCTTATCTGTACACGGTGCCTTACCATTTTTCAGACTCTTTAATGCTAATTCAAACTCATCTCTAAGTATAGGATATCCCGGATCATCCTTTTTAATCTCCGATTCCTGTTCTAATGCTGTTAATTCTTCTCCTGAATATAAATTCCCTATATATTCCTTCCATCAGGCTACTTTCTCTACAATTTCTATAATGACGTTTCCTCCCGCATCTCTTATATTTTTCCTATATGGTTTTGTACCCATAAAATTCATTCCAATTAGTTTGTATTCTTCGTCAGTCTTTCCTATTTCCATCTTAGTTTGTATCTCGTTGCACTTTTCATTAATCCATTGTTCTTTAGCTTTTCTGCATTTGCGAATAATTTCCCATTTTATGGTTTTCTGTCTCTGTTTTCCTGTTTCGTCTGATCTATTTTTGTATTTTCGTCTTTCTACTATTAAATTCAAGATATCCTTTGTTATCCATGGTTTCTTATTTTCTTTTTGTGACTACCCTAGAATATCTCTGGCCACCATGTCTAAGCTGGATTTAATGTTATTCCATTCTGTTTTTACTTAGTATCAGATATTTTCCCGATATCTTTCAGCAATTTATTTGACTTTTTTTCAAATCTTTCGCGAATATCTTTATCTTTTAGCTTCTCAAAGTCAAAGTGTCCTCTTTTTCAGATTTTAAAATTTAAGTGTGGCCTTCATAATTACGATGTTGTGGTCAGTGTCTATATCTGCTTCCGGGTAGCTTCTCCAGTTTTTTACTTGATTCCTAAACCGTTGTCTAACAAAAATGTAATCTATTTGATATCTTTCTATATCTCTTGGCATCTTCCACGTGTATCGTCTTCTAGCATGATGTTGAAATAATGTGTTTGTGATGGTTAAGTTGTTCTTGTCGCAAAATTCTACCAGCCCATTTCCCCTGTCGTTTCTCGTGTCTAAACCAAATATACCTACTACCGTTCCTTCCCTACCCTCACCTACCACTGCATTAAAATCTCCCGTAATTATTAAATTTTTATGATCTTTTACGTATCTTAGTATGTCTTCGATATCTTTGTAGATTGCTTCTACCTCTTCCTCACTGTAGCTGGAAGTGGGCATGTATACTTGTATTATTACTGTTTAGATTCAAATCTAACCATGAGTACCCTTTCGTTCTTTTGTATGTAGTTTTTACACGTTGTCCTATCTTTTTTCATATAACTATTCCCCACATCCGAATTTCCTTCCTCTGATCCTGTATGAATTACCCTAAAGTCTCCACTCTAAAATTCCCCCGCTTCTGGCCAGCAGACTTCGCTAATTCCTACTATGTCTAGTGATAACTATCAATTTCGAGTTTCAGGTTCTCTAGCATACCTACTTGTTTCATACTTTTGACATTCCACGCTTCGACTCGCAGAATGTTCACGGATCTTTTTCTATTCTTTCGGATCACATTCCGCGAAGTAGTCTCCTCTTGGAGATCCCAATGGGGGACTATTTTACCTCCGGAATTTTTTACCACAGAGGATGCCATCATGTTTAACAATTTCTGTACGCAGTGTATTTGGGGGGTATTGTGGTGGGTTACCGTTGCCTTCCACATCGCAGTAGTGTGGCTTAAAATGTCATACCGACCCCTATGGTCTCTGCCACTTTTAGTACCGAAAAAACTGCTGCTCTCCTTCGGGGACCTGTCTTAGTCTGGTTCCTCACTAAAGACCCCACTAATTTGATTAAACCTATAGTTCGGCTCTTTAGCTCATCGAAACGCGCAAGCTTTTCTACCTGTTCTAGTATTTTAGAACGTCGTCAAGGTGCAGGTTTGTTCAGATTGGATTTTTACCTAGTGTAATGAAAATTCGAGGCATTGGGGACGTAGGTAATTTGTATAAGCGCTCAGTGTGTACCTGAAAATAACTAGAAATCGTGAATGTCTGGTTTTATAACTCGGAATCCGCTACTGCTTGAAATAAAAGAGCAGACTTTTGGAAAAGCCTACTTCGATTTAGCAGTCACTGTGCAGCAATTTTCATCATCCAAATAATTACACATTTTATATTCTTCTCACCTACTTTCGCTTCTACTTTAAAGCTATATTTAAGCCCCGTGACGAACCTAATATTGTCACGAAATCTATCCTATGTATAATTACCAATTATATTTTGAATAAGAGACTAAAATTATTTTTACACCCGTGAACATCAATTTAGTTCTATAAACATATTAATTAGTGGTTGAACTTTACAAGATTAGATTTTTACAGTTCTTTCTTGCACGATAGCTATATGGATAAAGAGAACGCATTCAATTTAGGCGCACTACTTTCAAAAGTTAAATGAACAGTTGCTGTTAAACTAGTAACCCATGGCGGTTCCTTTATATTATTATTTCTACAGCCTAAAGCAAAAATTGCTAATTTATGCACTTGAGTGGTTTGTCAAACATGATAATATATGGAAACGGGCGACAACGGGAAGAACTACATTTTAAACTGTCAAGGTCGAAATTGTTCAACAAATTAATGAATTTCCGTTTTGGACTTCCATACTTTCTAAGTCGTAAGCGAAGTTATCATTGCCTGAGGCGCTTCATCATTTGACGAGTAAACATTACTGGCACTGACCCCCAAAAAAGGTTATTTTCCGGAAGATTAAGTAGAAAACAGACATGTAAATTAAACAACGAAAAAAAAAACTTTGATGCACTAACGCAAAATAATAAAATGTTAAATAGGCAATTCATTACACGCAATCGGGCAACAAGCAAAGTTTCACAAACGAGCAACGGATACTCCCGCTTGAGGTCTTCATTGTAGCGATGCAGTTGACTCGATCCATTCCAATATAAAGATTTGTAACGCACCCTAGTCACCAAGAGCAAATGGAGCATTCTCAACTTTAATGACACCTATTTGACCCAATTTGAGGATGTCACGATTAAATTGCCATCTGGCGCGATTCTGTAGTACAACAAAATATTGTAGGTTCTATCTTTCCCAAAATAACTACGGTAATTGTTGTATCCGAACAAAAGGCGGCTCCGTGGCGTAGTGGTATGTGTGTGACTACTACGCCCAAGGTCCCTGGTTCAAATCCCGACACGGTCCGCTTGAAAAATGTTAGGCGAGCATTTTTCACAAAAATACACCCTCGTTCGGATGAGAGGTAAAATGGAGGTCCCGTGTGTAAGTGTTGTCACGCACCTTAAAGATCCCTACCTTGCCCGGAACAGCAAGGGTTCGGCAAAATTCCAAATTTTCCAGGTAAAAAAAAAAGACTCGCTTCCTGGCCAATGTAGTACCTTCGGGTAGAGCATTGGAAAAATCACATGTAATGTATCCGAACAAATCATCAGCGATAGTAAATCCGCCTTACTAGCTCTTTCGAACATGCTCACTTCAACCGATCTTCAAGGTGATGTCTAGAGGGTAGCGCGTATAGCGCTAGGTTTTCGGGATTTGAAGTTCTTTTAGGTCGGGTCTCGCAAAGGAAACAAGGGCATGATAGGGCCGGCGAGTTGGCTAAGGGGGCCGCCAAAGGGGAGTTTCGTTCGTCATATTCATTAATACCAAGGTCGTTGATCAAGAGGATGCTGCAAGATAGATTTATTGGTCAGTGGGAGGAAAAGTGTAATAACACCACCACAGGTAGATTGACGCATAAGTTTATTCCAAGTATAAGTGCTATGGACAGAATCGAGGTTAAATTCGATCATAAAATGGTGCAGCTCGTTACAGGTCATAGGGCGTTGAAGGCATATTTGAGAAGGTTCGGGCTTAGAAATGACAACGGTTGCGAATGCGGCGGGGAATCGGAGAGTGCTTTACACGTGCTCTTCGATTGCCCCATCAAAACTTCAAATAGGTGGTTAGCTGACAGAAAGTTGGCTATTGAAGGCCTAGGAACTTGGAGGAGGTCCAGGAAGTTGCAAACCAGAATACGTTCTGAGTCGCGCTTAAGGAATTTGCAGGTAAGGTGGTTAGGCTTGAAACATATAAAAGGGAACTAGCAGGGCGATTATTAGGTGATGACGAACTTGGCGCGGAAAAGCACATGAGTTGAATTTTAATGTAGCGGATAGTAGTATTATTAAAAAAAAATCCCAAAAGTTTAATATGCACGATGAACCTCCACACCACTAAAACAATCACTGCCCTACCTTCTGCGCGCGCAAAATCTGGAATAAACAAAACAAATAAATAATAACAAAATAAATCAGAAAACCCTCATTCATTTAAATCAGTAAATAAATAAAGGAAATAAAATAGAGTGAAACCGCGCATCCCTCCTGGACTTAAAAGTGATAGTGATTGTGATCTCCCCAGAACGTTTTGTGCATACCCACCAGGACTTTAACAGTACATATATTCAACTCCCCTTAGAAGTAAGAAACATAGATGTAAGCAGACGACCAGATTTTCAGATATTGGAGAAATTTATATACGAGGTAAGAACAAAATTGCGGCGGTTGTACTCGCATAAGCATTGATTTGCATTAAAAAAGCATTTTTGAAATAATTTAACGAGCACGGTTTGTGTGTAAAGGCGCTAGCCGACATAATGTTCATGCGAGTGCACCTGATAATTTGGGTGTTGCTTTTGCTAATTTATATGCACTGTTACATGCTTATGCTTTTATATGTTTATATATATGTATATATATATATATATATATATATATATACCAGGGTAGAAAATTAATTAACGACATCAAATAATTTTAATCACCGTGTATAAAAAAGCTTTGGGAAAAAGTACGCGTAATTAAAGGCCTACTGTGTAGATTTAAATAATTCAATTAGAACGTAGAGTTTGTATAGAATTTGTAACGAGCATTTTTGTTATAGTTTAACATTTTACGCTATACGCAATTCATAAATACATTGCTACAAACTACTATTTCTATATTTTATATTTATTAACTCCTTAGGCGAATGCATTGTAATTAATTATAAATTGCATCGTTCTTGTCTTGCCGTAAATATAAATTTTGTTCCTTATGTGGATATACAAGTCTAGATAAGAGACGATAAGCAGTTGTAATAGAACGAGTTGAATAAACAGATAGAGAGTTGAGTTTGTTCTTGGTTCCTATACATGAATTACGTTGAAAATACTGCTTCTTTGCGTTGACAATAGTGAGAATTAATGCGGTAACAATTTTCAAATTGCTCATGAACAAGCACGATTTTAGTTGTCTTTCTTGTGAAATAAAAGTCGTATATTAACTGTAGCAACGTGTAGTTCTAATTCCTTTTTGGAGGAAAAATTTGTTACGTTTTTTTTGTGGCACCACGTTGGGCGCCAAAAATGTTACGTTACGTAATTCGTGCGTTACACAAAGAAAATCAAAGAAATGACCGGGCTCAATCGGAGAATAGGGGGGGTTGTAGAAAGCAGACCAACATACAATGTACGCGGCTGTAAGGAGTTAGTGATAATACCTGCAAGAAAAAAAAATAGTTAAGCAAACCTGAAATAAAGAAAAGAATAAGCATAGCAGCAATGATAAGTCTAAATTATTCAGCACTTTGTAGAATGTAAGAAAAAAAACTGTTTGGATAATCTATATAATATAACAACGGTAACAGCATTATAAAAATTTTTAATACAAAGTGAGGTAATATTGGGGAGTAGCAGAAACGTTTCCTCACACACCAATTAAACATAAATCAGACAAAATGTTAACAAAAGATAAATAGGTAAGACACAATAGATATGAGTAATTCAGTAGGATTGATTCCTTTTTTTTTCTTTTTTTTTTTTTAATAGCAGGCAAGTCTATTTTAAAAGGTATCAGAACGACAAAGATATGGTAAAGCAACGGATAGATATTTAAAGTAATAACAAGTAGGAAATAGTTCAACTTACAAAAGTCCTTCAACAACGCTTCCTTGCAACGGAAGTGTGAGATTCACGATGTCCTGCACTAACGAAGCACTTCACCCTTGACTGTGAGGGTGTTGATGGAATTCTTTACACTTTACACTAATCACACCTATGTATTTCACTGGCGTTAGCAGCAGACATTATCATGCTGATGGAACTATGTAGCATTGATAAATTCTTGTTAACTCTATTTCCTGAGACAATAATTTCGAAATCTTTTGTAACACAAATCGTAAAAAGAAAATGGTAATAACAATTTAGAATCACGCTTTCAAGGCACGATGTAATGCATTAAACTAGCAGTAACGCGAGGTGTTTTATTTGCTACCTATGGTAACAAAGAAAAATCTAATGCTTTTGAATAACGAAAATTTGCGCAAACAACGATCTATTTTAGATTCGTTGGGGTTAGAAAATTCAGAAACTACAGTATCAACTGTCTTTACAAGTGAATGAGATACCTGTTTATAAGAAGCAACCATTTTCCTACTACACCTGCTACAACTGTATCATCATTTGTTTTTGAAGCACTCAAGCTTAAAACTGTACTTGGATAATCCAAAGTATACACTACTCTGATACAAAAGGACCACGAAAACTAGATCGCACACACAGTTCAAATATAAAAAGACAAATCAACTAAAAAAAAACACAATTAGTAAAGCAAAGCGTATCACTAAGTCAATGTTCCGTAAAACGCACGACAAGTTCTATCACTTTTATTTACAACAGAAAAGCAACCAAAAAAACACAGTTAGTAAAGCAACGCGTATCACTAAAAACCGTCCGTCAATGACCTTACCACAACACTTGTGGTCAACCAAACACGTTACATATATAGCATACTTTCTTCAAAATCGAATTAGAACTACACTTTCTACCGTTAAAATACAACGTTTATTTCACAAGAAAAACAACTAAAATCGTGCTTGTTCATGAACAATTTGAAAATTGTTACCGCATTAATTCTCACTATTGTCAACGCAAAGAAGCAGTATTTTCAACGTAATTCATGTATAGGAACCAAGAACTCAACTCTCTATCTGTTTATTCAACTCGTTCTATTACAACTGCTTATCGTCTCTTATCTAGACTTGTATATCCACATAAGGAACAAAATTTATATTTACGGCAAGACAAGAACGATGCAATCTATAATTAATTACAATGCATTCGCCTAAGGAGTTAATAAATATAAAATATAGAAATAGTAGTTTGTAGCAATGTATTTATGAATTGCGTATAGCGTAAAATGTTAAACTATAACAAAAATGCCCGTTACAATATGCATAAAAGCTTTTAAAAACCCAATAATACCAAATATGAGACGCGTTGCTAGCATACAAATATATCAAAAGGGTTAAAATACGTGGAATATCCAAATCGTAGAAGTATTACGATTGAACACCTGCGTATTTTTAAATATCACGTTCTGTTTAATTTGTTTGGATAAACATGAAAATTCTGCGTATATTGCAAACGGTCAGATAAACCGTAGCTTATATTAACGAGAAAGGCTAGTTGAGGGGTTATTTAACTCAAATAGGAATACACGTGGATTCAAATAACCGATAGTAAAGAATATCGATTTGTACCACTCAGACCAGGGTAGAAAGAGACGGATAAAATGCGCAAAGCAGAGACATGGATAATAAAAGGCGTGATTTGAGCAACGTCACTAGGTTTGCGATTGGTTGAAATAAGTTGCAGATATGAGAGGTGAAAACATAACAATTTCTGTATAAAATTAGTTAGTTGTTCTCGTGTTTGCGAGCCGTGTAGAAATTTCTTAGATTTTCAACTTGGACGTGTGCAAATTTAGTAGAATCGCTGCGCCGAGCCGTCGAAAGGGAAACTAGAATGCGAAATTCTAAAAATTGTCCGTTGAGGGACAAATCCGACGTGCAAGCGGGCTATTATATAAACCCGTGCTAATATGAGTTTCGCTCTCTTAGATTTTCGATTTTTATTCAATACTTTAAACAGTTTGTCTCTTAGATTTTTGATTTTATTGAATACTTTAAACAGTTTTGCTCTTTATTTTTTGATGTTATACAATACTGTAAGCAGAATACGCGCTACGATACAAGTGATTATGCATTAGTGCACTTAGAAAAGATAGATAAGGTAATAAAGTCTAGTTATATTTGCGGGTATTACTGTACCAGTTATCTAACTTAGTAGCGATAAATAAATACATTTAAGTATACAGCTTTGTATAGCGTGAACGAATTATGAATTGCTTTGCTATTTTTCGGGAGTGAGTAATCAAGTGGCATTGGTAAACGTGATTGGATCCACAAAACAAGATTTAGATATACATAGATGAGTTCCTGAGAAGCCCTGAAACAATTTTAGATGAATGGTGGTGTAGAAAAATTTTAACAGCGGTCAGAATCTGAGGACGTAAACATAACCCAGTTGGAATGGTGAAATTAGCAAGGACGATGTACATTGAAGCCACGAGTGCAGTAACCTTCAGGTAAATTATACAATTTTGTTTGAACTTTGATGTTTTGGTGTGTGTTGGATATCTTTATAATTTGTTTGATAAAATGGACAGTAGTGAATTTGTATAAACAACAAATTTTGAATTTTAAGGTAAAATTTTCTTGTATAAGTAGAAAGGAGTATTTAGCAGTTTATGTTTTGAGTATGATGAAAATTTGGGTCTGTCTTTGAGCTCAATTAGACTAACCTGTTTAATTAACGTAAAGGGGTGGGAGATGCTCCCTTTTATTCAGACTTAGGTCTGCACATATTTTTAACTACATTAGTAAGCATCCTACAAGGACTTTAATTCTGGATGCAAATTAAAGTGATGACAAATTTAATCTTGAAATTTTATGATACTGAAATTTATGCTACAATTTAATTTTGAAATTTTAATGTATTATGAATATTGATTTAAATAGAGTTAACGTTGATGTTTGTGGTAGGAATGTGTTTGTTTTTTTTTATGAATGAGGATGAAAGTTTTAACTAGGTGAGCAGCCGAGGCGGAAAAAGTAAGGAGGCGATTATCAGAAGAAATTCAACAGGACGAGAATCACAGCAAATCTTGGTGCCCAATTCGAGAGGCTATATATATATATATATATATATATTGTCGTGGAATTATAGGTCTAGATAATAAAATTTCAACAACTGTGTATATAGGAAATAGGAACAATTTATTTACGCGCCAAATTTTAGATACTGAAAACAGACGGTTATTAACATATTTTGTATTTCTAAATTAGAAGGTTAAATTTGCATAAAGGGAAGAAGCTTTAGAGTACATGAAAACTCAAGGATACGCATAATTAGTTGTAATAATTTTAAGTCACGCTCATGGGATAGGAAACGGAGCTTTCAAGTATAGGAAATCAATAATTTAAACCCATATTTCCATTTAAATAAACGAAAACGTTCGTTTTACAAATCCTAAAAAGGGGATAAACTCGGAATTACTATTTTAAACAACAAGTTGCTTCGAAGAAACACCTGTTAGTTAAATGACAAGTTCATAGAACTTAAATGAACGTTGGCACAAAATTCCAGAAAATTGTTTGCAACGGTCGGTCTGACAAGCTGCTAAAAATAACAAGTGCTTTAAAGACTAAGTGAAATAAAAGATCTATAATGTAAAATAGACAGAGAAAACGTATAAGAAAACGTTGATTACAACTCACGTCTAAAATGCACGAAAGACTTGAAGGCCAACAACAATATCGATTTTCTGTAGGTTGAGAGGGGTTCTAAAAGAGACAATAAATATGGGTTGAACGAAGAGAGGTAGCTAAGAGGTGGAGCGTTATAACGGAGGGAAGAAATATCATTGGTCTAAGGCTAGCAGTTTTGAGAAACTCGCGTCCTTTGAGGTTATTAAATGAATTTCAGTGTAACAGCCCGATAAACTCGGAATTGTTCAGACGTTACGATCAAAATTTGGAGAATTGGTTTTAAAATAAGCTTTTCGATAAAAAGAGGTTTCGTGCGGGGTATTGAAAAGCGTATAAATACTCTGGAAAAGATATGAAAGCTCTCTTGCTCTTAGATCTTATATCGCGCTTAGATCTCTAACGTAATGGCTAGTACGTGTTCTTAGGTTGTACTAATTATTGTTTATTCGTGGAAGTAGCATACAACATCCTATTTTAAAGTGTGTACAGCTATTAGTAACGTACCGGAAATGTATTAAAAGTGGGTGCCAGCGTTACAAAAGGTGCTGTTGCTACACGATACAATCGAATGATAGGATGGTACTTGAGTAAGCGAATCGTAAAGCTTAATTAGTATGCATGAAGTGTAATAGTATGGAATGTTAAGTTTGGACAAGACAATTAACAGGGTAGAATATTAAAGGTGGTTGCAGAGATTTGGATAGTGAGGGAGATCAGTTGGATCCAGGCACAATCACGAGGTATATGGACACAACGACGAGGGGTTTTTGGTACACATCTTCAGAGATAACGATTGACGAAGCTTACTCCAGGTAAAGAAAATTAATTTCTTGCTTTTCGCTTGAACATTTGTGCTGATATTTTTGTGTTTGAGTGTTTTGACTTATTGGAGGTGTATTTTATTATCATAAAAACTCATTTAAAGGGGTATATGTACAGGACAATTAATATTGATTATTTAAAAATGTTCATTGATTATATAAAATTGTTGTTGTAAGGAGTAAAGAGTCTTCAGTTTTATTTTAAACAAAAAATGCAAAGTTTAAAAGCATTTAGAGTAACTGGGTTATACTGAGCTCAAAATAGACCAGATTGAAAATCAATTTATATATATGTATTTTATAAATTACAATAAAGAAAAATACATTGTGTGTTTCATTTCACATTACTCCCGATTTAATAACTACGTAATCTCAGTTTACAGAACGGTGTAAACCAATTTTTGCGACTTTTAATCTGAGTGCATATTTCGAATAGATGCTCTCATTTTTTTGCGATTAAAGTTAGGAATGCATTTCAAATAGATGCTTTCATATTTTTTTTGCAATTGAAATTAGGAATGCATGTGATCTAAAATTGCAGAGTTGCCTTTAGTACGTAACTATGGAAATGCAAATGCTGAAGAAGCATTAGACTAGACTATCGTAGACAAGGAAAAAAAAGCTGTCTGACATGGGTTGAATTTTCTGCTGTTCTTGTTGTTTAATATCTTTATATACTCACAATATGTGTGTGATAATTGCATTAGACTAGACTATCGTTGACAAGAAAAAAAAGCTGTCTGACATGGGTTGAATTTTCTACGACTTGTTATTCTTTAAAAGCGAGAATGAGAAAATTGGTGCAGCCAGTTTGTCTATCTGTCTGTCTTTGGCAAATTTTTCGAGATATATGTACAATTTGTTAAATGGTGTAAAACCAGTAAAGAGCTATTGCGTTGATCAATTATAATTGCTTTCAGGGTTGAGAGTCCCATTCGTGCTGTCTGAGTTTAATTGTTTTTTTCTGCAGACATCAGCATTAAAGATTTCTTACTGACTACAATAATAATAATAATACAGACACAATCTTTTCTATTGTTTTTTATTATTATCAAACCATTCTTTTAATAATAAAGTATTTTGTTTTGCACATTGCAGACTATTATTGCCGTGCCTATAACATTTTGCAATAGATAGGTTTCCATCTATTTCTTATTCTTTTCTAGACCTTCACACATACTTCTTCACCGGGTCGGATAATTTGCTTCGGCTAACATTGTAAAATTATATTAAAATAAATAATACAGACACAATCTTTCTATTGTTTTTTATTATTATCAAGCCATTCTTTTAATAACAAGGTATTTTGTTTTGCAAATTGCAGATTATTATTGCTGTGTCTACAACAATGGATGTTATATTATAAACGGTTGTTGATTTTTAACTCCGATAGCTTAGGACAACCTAGTGCAAGCATATCAGTTACAACGTTTTGCATTAGATAGGTTTCAATCAATTTCTTCTTTTCTAGACCCTTCACAAATACTTCTTCACCGGGTCGAATAATTTGCTTCGGCTAACATTGTAAAATTATATTAAAATAAATAATACAGACACAATCTTTCTATTGTTTTTTATTATTATCAAGCCATTCTTTTAATAACAAGGTATTTTGTTTTGCACATTGCAGACCATTATTGCTGTATCTACAACAATGGATGTTATATTTTAAACGGTTGTTGATTTTTGACTCCGATAGCTTAGGACAACCTAGTGCAAGCATATCAGTTACAACGTTTTGCATTAGATAGGTTTCAATCAATTTCTTCTTTTCTAGACCCTTCACAAATACTTCTTCACCGGGTCGAATAATTTGCTTCAAATAAAGAGTTATATATGATAGCACCATTCCAGCCGTTGAAGATTCATCCCAAGAAAGACCATGAATATTCCTTGTCACCCAGTCGTTATGTTTTATATGATCTTGGCTCAAACAACTAGACTGCATTGGCAGTTTAAAAATTTGATGCCAAACATCACCTAACAACAAGTCCAAAACCGCAATTTCTTTACACACAAACTCGTTTTTCTTGTATTTAAATCCCTGAATATCAATTATATACATGTTTGTATGTAAATATATGCAGTAAACTTCGACTAATTAAATTAATATTAGTAGCAATCTTCTTATATAGCAGATTACCACCATCTGCGTTTGTTAAATTTGGTTTAATGCTAGATATCATCCTCAAATAAGTTCAACAGAATGTGTTATTCCTGTTATTATTACCATGGCCTCTTCATATATTGAATCTGACTATACTAAATGAGACAAAATTATCTTCAAAACTGCTCAACCTTTACGTACTGCAAAACATACAACCAGTTAGTTTTCACTTTCATTCCTAGTCCTTGCAAAATATACACCTGTTGATAGTAGTTATTGTGGTTGTCTTCTTGACATCAATAACGTACTTGAAATAGACAAAGAATTCATTTGGATCAGGATTAACAAACGATACCTGCCATTTTTGTCCATATTAGAGACAAACTGTTTAAAGCTTATGAAAAGGGTAAAAATCACTATAATTTGAAAAACGATATATTTCTTTTGCCTTAGGAGAACAGGTTTGGAAAGGAGTCATGTTTTCTCGAATGCTGCTAAAACTTTTTTGCTAAATTAGCGCCGTAATTTACCTTATATAAATGGCATTTTTTGCAGATACTGCTCCTCCCCTATAAGTAATTCTTTTTATCTAACTTTTTCAATATATCTTGTATTGTAAAGTGTTTTCTACCTCATAATATCAGTTGTCATTTCCCTTTACTTATTTTTTCTGCTTATTCCACGTTGAAAACCTTTTCTATCTTTGATGTATAAATACGTAAAAGCAATTTAATTTTTTTAAATCTTTTTTAATATTGTGTTTAATATGATTTTGATTTTTCATCTCTACAATATACTATTACTTTTTAATCCGTGGTTTATTAGATGTTCGTAGAATTTTCATTACTTCTCTAACAATTTTTTCGTTAACGATTTCTCGACAGACCCCCTCTCCCCTGCTCCAGCATCTTTGATTGTTACATCTTGGGGATGAATAACGCATACACCTCTAGGACTTGTCGGGTTGATGTTGAGTTGATGCTTTTTATGTAGGGTAAACATGGTGGTCGACAGCCATGCCTATGTTGTAAATAGTCAATATTTGTAATTGCAAAGGACAGGAAACATTCTTTCTTATGTTTTAATTTTAGTCTTCAGTCAGTACTCTCCGATTTTCCTTTATTTGCGACATAGGAATTTTGTTGATTTTTCTTTTTTTTGTCTAACATAATGGTCAGACGCTGTCGCTTCTTTTATTCCGCTTGTGATTATCGTAGTATGAACTTATCATACATATCTTTTTATCGACTTTTAATGTCCTGGGGATGAACATGTCTATTATTGAGAATAGCAGGGCGGTGTTTCGGTTTTGTTTATTTTGCTAGGCATGGGACCCTTCAGACTTCTTGTTTCTTTTATTTGGGGACATTTCTCCCTCTCCCTCTCCTTCCTATAGGACGCTTGTCCAAAAACTCAGCACTATCAAATCGCGATGTCTCCTTTTCCGCGTATTTTTGTTCCGGCGAGCCTGTTTTAGATTCCAAAGCCTAACCACCTGTCATATGAGAGTGATGTTCCTCCAGTTCGGGTTACCGACTGTTTTTTGGCGAATTGGGTAATGCTTTTCTATCTACCTCGCCTACCATCTTTCGCTCAAAGCAAGCCCTTCTTCTTTTCTTATCGACTCGGAAGCCATTATGGCATCCAACTGATTACAACCCTTTTTTTAATACCTTTTCTCATATATATATATATATATATATATATATATATATATCTAGTCGCCGTATGGTCTGGGGACCAGACAACCCACGGCACTAGGTTGTGTTGTGTGGATCTCGTTTTCAGTCATGTATCGGCACTGTACTTGTTACAAACGATGGCTGTGTTCTTGTTGTCAATTTGTTTACCGATGGCATATTTTGTTGACTCTATACCTGGTGCATATGGTATCTTGTATCCACTGTAAACCTGTCTTTTGTGCGTTTAACAGAACAAATATCGCTTCTCGAACTTCCATTTTGCGCACTAGAAAATTCTCTCTTAACAGTCCTACAGAAACGCTCTTGAAATTTAGTTGTAAGTATATCAAAAGATGGAGAAAGCGCTGTTTATTTTAGTCAAAGACATCGTAAATGATTGTATATTTTCATTTGTCCAAAGGGGATGACTAGAATCCATCGATATCTTTATCTTGGGATTTTGCCTCATTTTGGAGTTATCACTGAGAACTATCTTGAGGTTTTACATTTATTTTGGGGGATATATCTTTGGGAATTATTTTGAGATTTTATTTGTATCTAAAAATTATCTTTGGAAATTATCTCCGGATTTTATCTCTATTTTGAGCTTGTCTTGAGAAATAATCTTTTTGTTCTTATAGTTGTGCAAAAAATTTTAGGAATTCTAATTGACTGGTATTTTGAAACGAGATCTTGTATAACCCGAATGAAATGTAAAAGAAAAAAAAAAATGTTAATTGTCTTTTAACCTTTCAATCTGTTCGGACACTTAAGGAAAATTCGTGAGATATATATATATATATATATATATATATAACAATTAGTTAAAAGTGACGACCAGTCGTGTATACAATTAATACTAACAGCTTATTTGGTCTTCTAGTAATAAAACTCTTATTTGTTTTTTACCGAGCTTTCGATTTATTTAAAATCTTCTTCAGGATGCTGTAAAGTAACTGTGACTGTCATTAACATAAGAATTATAAAATATTACTTACAAAAACTGAAGTTAAAATATTGTCATGGCTTAGATAATTATCCATTAAAACTTAAAATAAATAAATTAAATAAAACATTTGATAAAAGTACAAGAAACAACTATTCACGTCTATCACAATACACGTTACAAATTAAAATAAAATTTGGCTTTTAAAATATAAATTCCATTGATAACTAAAACATTATTAAAATAATTAGTATGATAACATTCTTGAAATGCATGGTTGATTATCTGTATTTATCTAATGTTGTTTGATTTCCTATACTTGAGTAAATACATATACACAGCGTTCAAATTGTTTGTATCTGTTTTGAAGTTTAGAGCTTTTTTATTGTTTACTATATGAGCCATTTCCAGAAAAAGTCTACTCTTGTATGAATTTTCTTTATCCAACACTTTTACATTATTAAAATCCGGATAATGGTTAGTATTATTTGTGTGACACGCTAATGCGCACGAATTCTTTTTTATTTTGCAATCGCTCTTCATCATCATTGTGTTTTCGACCTTACTTAAGGTCGGTTTGACGCAGCTCTAACTTCTTTTCTATTCTGTGCTAATCTAAAAAGTTCTACATACCCTTCACAACCTAAATTTCTAATAATTTGACTAATATAGTTTGGTCTAGGTCTTCCTATATCCTTCTATTTTTTTCCTATCTAGCTGACTCTACATAGATATTAGCAACCTGATGGTTGTTAAAGAACTCTAACATGTTTACATGATTACCATTTATAAGGAAATGAAATTTAACCTGGTTATCCGCTTCAAAAAGGAAAAGTGTTAAATTATATGTTATGGTAAGGCTTAAGCAACGAAACGCTACCAACATGCCAGACCGCTAACTAATTGTGAGTTATGTCTAAGTGACATTTAGTTAACTGATTTTTACTTTTTTTGTTTTGTTTTCGAACTTACTTAAAGTCGGTTTGACGCAGCTCTAAATTCTTTTCTATTCTGAGCTAGTCTAAAAAGGTCTACATAGCCTTCACAACTTAAATCTCTAATAATTTGACTAATATAGCTTTGTCTAGGCCTTCCTACTCTATTTTTATTTGGTAGTCTATAATCTAAGACTTTACTAAATAGTCCCTCATGTCTTAACTGGTGCTCTATCATTCTATCTCTCCTGATCTTCAATTGTTTCCACATACAGGGTTCTTCACCTATCCTTCTATAAACTTCCTCGTTTGTTACTCTATCTGTCCAACTAATCTTTAACATTCTCCTATAACACCAAGTTTCTAAAGCTTCTATCTTTTTCTTATCTACTTCTTTAATTGTCCAAGTCTCACTACCGTATAGTAGAACGCTCCATACGTACGACTTTAAGAAACTTTTACTATTATCTAAACTAATACTATTAGCTATTAGTAAGTTTTTCTTTTTTAAAAACATTTTTCTAGCTTGAGCTATTCTAGCTACTATATCCCTTCTGCTACGTCCATCCTTTGTAATTATACTACCTAAATAGCAAAATTCATCTACCTCCTCTAACTCGGTATTACCTATTTTTAATTTTGGTTTAGAACTATGCTGTAACTCACTTGTCATTATCTTTGTCTTTCCTGAGTTAATTCTCATACTATAGTTACTCTTATGCTGCACAATTCTTGATCGCAGCCATTGTGATGACTGTCCTATGTAAACTTTGCCAAGGATGTGACAAAGTTTACATAGGACAATCATCACAATGGTTGCGCTCAAGAATTGTGCAGCATAAGAGCGATTGCAAAATAAAAAAGAATTCGTGCGCGTTAGCGTGTCATACAAACAATACTAACCATTATCCGGATTTTAATAATGTAAAAGTGTTGGATAAAAAAAATTCATACAAGAGTAGACTTTTCTGGAAATGCCTCATATAGTAAACAATGAAAAAGCTCTAAACTTCAAAACAGATACAAACAATTTGAACGCTGTGTATATGTATTTACTCAAGTATAGGAAATCAAACAACATTAGATAAATACAGATAATCAACCATGCATTTCAAGAATGTTATCATACTAATTATTTTAATAATCGTCATATTTTAGTTATCAATGGAATTTATATTTTAAAAGCCAAATTTTATTTTAATTTGTAACGTGTATTGTGATAGACGTGAATAGTTGTTTCTTGTACTTTTATCAAATGTTTTATTTAATTTATTTATTTTAAGTTTTAATGGATAATTATCTAAGCCATGACAATATTTTAACTCCAGTTTTTGTAAGTAATATTTTATAATTCTTATGTTAATGACAGTCACAGTTACTTTACAGCACCCTGAAGAAGATTTTAAATAAATCGAAAGCTCGGTAAAAAACAAATAAGAGTTTTATTACTAGAAAACCAAATAACCTGTTAGTATTAATCGTATATATATATATATATATTCAGTGCTTCCCAAAAATAACGGATAAATTCGATTAAATGATTATTGGCAATTTCTCAGTAAAAAGCTCTGACACGTCGATTTTTATTTTTAAATTGTCATTTAATTATATAATTTTAACCCCCACGCTTCAACCCCTAAGCGCTAGCATCCCTACTTAAAAATTTTAAATGGCAATGTACCCTTGTGATACCTCAATTAATAGCATTTTCATGCAGAAATAAAATTTTACAAAAATTCTAAATCGGTTGATAAATAACTGTTTTATTCAATAAAAACTTATTCGCTTAAAGTGCCTGTTATCGGGTATGCCTTGACAAACAAAATGTTTGTAAAGTGTCAAATAAGTTTAGTGAAAGTACGTTAGTTAAGTGCGTGTTGTTTGTTTAATAATAAGTCAGTTTTATTCAATAAACAAAACTTGTATAAAAAACAAAAACAAACCCAATTTAAATTAAATGTTCAAACTGCTGTCCGTTAGTCGCTAGGCAGTATCCTAATCTAGAGACAAACTCTTGTTGAACTTTGTTTACTGTCTGAGGGGAAATTAAGCGAATTTTATTCCGGATTCTCTGCTTTAACTCGTTAATGTTTTGAGGCCTATTCAGATACACTTTAGTTTTTAAATAACCCCAGAGGAAACAATCCAAACGGGTTAAGTCAGTAGACCTAGCGGTCCATTCAATTTGTCCTCGTCTACCAATCCACCTCATAGGAAATACCTGGTCAAAATATTCCCGTACTGGACGTGCATAGTGGGGAGGCGCACCATCTTGCTGTAGACAAATACTGGGATGAGGTAAATCAGGATCTTCTACATTGGGATGTAGTACCGCTAAAGCCCGAATTAATTCAAATTGGAGAAAATTTAGATACTGTTCTCTCAAAAAAGTACGGTCCAATAACTTTATTACCCACTATTCCCGCCCAAACATTAATCTTTTGTGAAAATTGTGTATTTGCGTCCATCATCCAATGCGGATTTTTATTAGCTCAATAACGGCAATTCTGCTTATTAACGGTGCCATTTAAATAAAATGTTGCTTCACCAGAAAACGTATTTCCTTCAAATCCAGGATTATCATTGCAAAGTTCCATCATTGTCTCACAAAATTACGCTCGCCTATCAAAATCATCATCTGATAACTCTTGCGGTGAAACTTTTGCTTACAGAGTAAACTATGACTGCACTTTTTGATGCATTTAACTGTGAAGCGACTCCCGCAACGCTTGAATGTGGATTTTTCTGCACAAATAGCAAGTCATCCAATGCTGAATCTTCATCTAAAGCTGATGGACGTCCATTTTTAGATTTATCCCGTACGCGTCCAATATTCCGAAATTTATTTTCAATTAGGCTTATTGTTGATTGCGAGATTGGGGGGAGGTCGGGATGAATTACATTGAATAAAATTCGAACTTCTTTGTGCGTTCGAATTCTATCTCCAAAGCCAATCATCATTAAAATTTCAATCCTTCCGGCTTCGTTAAGTCTCATTTTTGCTGACTTATTATTAAACAAGCAGCACGCACTTAACTAACGTACTTTCACTAAACTTATTTGACACTTTACAAACATTTTGTTTGTCAAAGCCTACCCGATAATTGGCACTTTAAGTGAATAAGTTTTATTGAATAAAGCAGTTGTTTATCAACGGATTTAGAATTTTTTTTAATATTCTATTTCTGCATGAAAAATGCTATTAATTGAGGTATCACAAGGGGTACATTGCTATTTAAAATTTTTAAATAGGGGATGCTAGCGCTTAGGTGTTGAAGGGTGGTGGGTTAAAAACTACATAATTAAATGACAATTTAAAAATAAAAATTGACGTGTCAGAGCTTTTTACTCAGAAATTGTCAATAATCATTTAATCGAATATATCCGTTACTTTTGGGACGCACTGTATATATATATATATATATATATATTACTCATATTTAGACCAGGGTAGAAAATTAAATAATCACATCAAATAATTTTAATCACCGTGTAGAAGCTTTGGGAAAAGGTACGCGTTATTAAAACCGTGAAGCATAAAATTCATTCGTTTCATTAAAAGAAGAGATTTAAATTATTTACAAGACGCCTTCTATAAAAAGGAAGCAGTATTAAAATGCTCTACGTGTAATTTAATTATTCCGAGTAAAGAAACAAATGGAAATTACGTGCAAAATTTATATTAATTAACTTAATTTTAAGTAACCGGTATTAAACAAAATGTACAGATAGTAATTAATATTTGATTAGGAGTCACTAAAAATTAAAGGGTATTATTTTTAATTGAAGTTAATTGAACCATTAGTAACATATAATATGTATAAAAGCTAGTAAAAACCCAATAATATTCAGATCGTAGAAGTATTATGTTTGAACACCTGCGTAAAATTTGCAGATAACAAATGGTTACAGAGAATGCTGGAGAAACCGTAGCTTAATAATTACGGGAAATGCTCATAAGGTGGGTTATTTCACAGTCCACATGGACTGAAATAATAAAGAATATCAATTTGCACCAATAAGAACAGGGTAGATAGAGACAGATAATATGCGCAAGACCGAGACACATATAGTAAAAGGCGTGAGTGGAGCAACGTCACTGGGTTGCGATTGGTTGAAAATAAAAGGCAAACTTGAGAGGTAAAAATAACATTTCTGTATAAAAATTAATTAGTTATTTCCAGACGTTGCGAGCCGTGTCGAAATTTCTGAGATTTAACTGGTGCGAGTGCAAATTTAATAAGAACCGACGCACAGGCGGGCGAGATGGGAACATAGTATACGAAATTCTAGAAACTGGCCGTTTGAGGACAAAACCGACAGACGGGCTAACCACTATATATACCCAGGTTGATATGAGTTTCTCTCTCTTAGATTTTCGAATTGATTCAATGCGTTAAACAGTGCTTTTTAGTTTTCCGATTTTGGATAGAATAATTTAAACAGTTTGCTCGTATATTTTGGTGATTTAAAACAGTTTGTTCTTTACGTGCTACAATGAATGTAATTTAGTGCACTTAGAAAAGAAGATACAAGGTAATAAAGTTTAGTATCACTGTACCAATTAGTCAAGTTTGCCACGACAAATGAATACACAAAAGTAGGCAGTTTTGGCGTATATTTGTGAAAGAAGTATGAATTTCTTTGCTATTTTTCGGGGGTGTTAATAATTAAATTATTCGTAAACGTGTCTGGATCCACAAAACAAGCTTCTGATATACACTGATGACTTTCGGAAAAGCACTGAAACAACTTTAGATGAATGGTGGTGTAGAGAAAATGTTTAAAAGCGACCAGTAATCCGAGGACGTAAACATAACCCAGTTGGAATGGTGAAATTAGCAAGGACGATGTACATTGAAGCCACTAGTGCAGTAACCTTCAGGTAACTTATGTTTTGTTGTTCGATTTTTGATGTGTTGGTGTGTGTTGAATAACTTTATAATTGATTTACTTAAAATGGACAGTAGTGAAATTGTACTAACAGCAAATTTTTAATTTTAAGGTGAGATTTTCTTGTTTAAGTAGAAAGGGGTATTTAGTATTTATGTTCTGGATTATGATGAAAATTTGGGTATGTCTTTGAGCTCAATTAGACGAACCTGGTTAATTAACGTAAAGGGGTGGTAGATGCTCCCTTTGTACTCAGACTCAGGTCTGCATATATTGTTATATTAATTAGTAGGCATCCTACAAGGACTTTAATTCTGGATGCACATTAAAATGATAACAAATTTAATCTTGAAATTTTCTGATACTGAAATTTATGCTGAATTTTAATTTTGAAATTTTAATGTATTGTGAATATTGATGTAAATAGAGTTAACGTTGATGTTTGTGGTAGGAATGTGTTTGTTTTTTTTTATGAATGAGGATGAAGGTTTAACTAGGTGAGCAGCCGAGGCGGAAAAGAGTAAAGAGGCGATTAACAGAAGAAAGTCAACGGAACAGTTAAGTTAATAGCTTTTTGTAGGTTTCACAGCATTCTTGATGCACAATCAGTGGGCCACGATTCACTACTGGAGTTCCCGGATTTTGGTGGAATTACAGCAATATATATATATATATATATATATATATATTGCCGTGAGATTTACCTCCGCCAACCCACTTTTCAACCTATCACAAGAGTGAACACATTTTGAATTGAAACCGGCCCTTGTGTATTTGCAGCCTCTAAACATAAATAAAAAACATAAATCAGAATCCACTTTAATTAAACACAATTGACTTGAATGCGATATTTTGCATCTGGCATACTTTATAACTTCTCGCTAGAAAACTGAATTCAAAACAGCTACACACATTTTCTCTGCACTTACATTTTTCAACATACGTGTGTTTTGAAATATGTTCCATTGAAAGTAATATAAAGCCGATCCTAATTCAAAACGTGTCCACAAGTATTCTAAGCATAAATCAGAATCCACTTTAATTAAACACAATTGACTTGAATGCAATATTTTGCATCTGTCATATTTTAATTAAATGAATTAAAAGCTACCATTCTCTTTACAAATTTTCAACATAGTTGTTTTGAATAATCTTAATTAAACAAATAAACGATCCAAATTTCAAAAGGTCAAATAAACATTAATCAAACCTTATTAAAATATAATGCATTTCTGCACTGTCAACTTTATAATTTGCAGAAACTTGATTGAAAAAAGTAAACTTTTCACTTACATTTTCAACAAGTGTTTTAAAAATAGTTCCATTAAAGTAAAATTAACACAATTTAAAGTTTCCATAAGATTTAAATAAACGAATACTTAATAAACAAATTTATCTGCACTAATTTTCACTTAATTTTAATAAACTGATTAAAACATACACTATTCTTCACTTCTTTTAAAAGTTTTTTAAATAATGTTCCACTTAATTATAACAATTAAACCATGCCAATTCAAACTGTCAAAGTATTCTAAAAAACAATTAAAAACACAATTTTAATGCAAATTTTTATATTTTAAAAATAATTTATGAAATATAAAGCATCTAATTTTAATACAATTTTAACATATAATCATTATAACAAATTACAAGCATTTTTAATGTCAATTAATTCTAAAAACAATTCAAAAGTCAAATTTTCTCGCATAATTTCAACTATGTTTTAAATCTTAAATATTAAGCCGTCAATTAAAACGTCAAAGTATTTAAGAAATAAATCACTTAATAAACCAATTACTGATCAATTTTTGCATATGTACTTTAAATTAAAAACTGAATTAAAAAGAAATTTTCTACTTAATTTACAGATGAATTCATAAGTAATTAAGCCTCATTCAAAACGGGTTTTAAGATATCAGAAATAATAAACACAATTAAAGCAATTACGCATAAATCAGAAAGAATAAAAAGTAACATTTCCGATACTTAACCTGTTAGATCATTAAAAAAAAACTCAATTAAAACGTGTCAAGTATTTAAGTAAATAAACATTAATTAAAATTGCTAAATTTGTTTTTTATTCCAAATGATTAAGCAAATTTTCTCTGCATTCTTTCACACGGTTTGAAACATAAATTAACGACCTAATCAAAACGGTCAATATTCAATAAATAAACCTTAATCAAAACGGCAATTTTTGCTATTTAATCCCAAAAACAATAAAAGCAATTTCTTGATACTTTAACTCTGTTGAAATTCATTAAAATAAACGTCCTATTAATTCAAAGTTTTAAGTATGATCCATTTAATTAAACCATTATCAATTTCACATATAACTTCAGAAAATAAAATTTTTTTATTTATCTAAAAACCATAACATAAAATCCACTTTAATTAAACACAATTGACTTGAATGCGATATTTTGCATCTGGCATACTTTATAACTTCTCGCTAGAAAACTGAATTCAAAACAGCTACACACATTTTCTCTGCACTTACATTTTCAACATACGTGTGTTTTGAAGTATGTTCCATTGAAAGTAATATAAAGCCGGTCCTAATTCAAAACGTGTCCACAAGTATTCTAAGCATAAATCAGAATCCACTTTAATTAAACACAATTGACTTGAATGCAATATTTTGCATCTGTCATACTTTATAACTTCTCGCTAGAAAACTGAATTCAAAACAGCTACACACATTTTCTCTGCACTTACATTTTTCAACATACGTGTGTTTTGAAATATGTTCCATTGAAAGTAATATAAAGCCGATCCTAATTCAAAACGTGTCCACAAGTATTCTAAGCATAAATCAGAATCCACTTTAATTAAACACAATTGACTTGAATGCAATATTTTGCATCTGTCATACTTTATAACTTCTCGCTAGAAAACTGAATTCAAAACAGCTACACACATTTTTCTCTGCACTTACATTTTTCAACATACGTGTGTTTTGAAGTATGTTCCATTGAAAGTAATATAAAGCCGGTCCTAATTCAAAACGTGTCCACAAGTATTCTAAGCATAAATCAGAATCCACTTTAATTAAACACAATTGACTTGAATGCGATATTTTGCATCTGTCATACTTTATAACTTCTCGCTAGAAAACTGAATTCAAAACAGCTACACACATTTTTCTCTGCACTTACATTTTTCAACATACGTGTGTTTTGAAGTATGTTCCATTGAAAGTAATATAAAGCCGATCCTAATTCAAAACGTGTCCACAAGTATTCTAAGCATAAATCAGAATCCACTTTAATTAAACACAATTGACTTGAATGCGATATTTTGCATCTGTCATACTTTATAACTTCTCGCTAGAAAACTGAATTCAAAACAGCTACACACATTTTCTCTGCACTTACATTTTTCAACATACGTGTGTTTTGAAGTATGTTCCATTGAAAGTAATATAAAGCCGGTCCTAATTCAAAACGTGTCCACAAGTATTCTAAGCATAAATCAGAATCCACTTTAATTAAACACAATTGACTTGAATGCGAATATTTTGCATCTGTCATACTTTATAACTTCTCGCTAGAAAACTGAATTCAAAACAGCTACACACATTTTCTCTGCACTTACATTTTCAACATACGTGTGTTTTGAAGTATGTTCCATTGAAAGTAATATAAAGCCGATCCTAATTCAAAACGTGTCCACAAGTATTCTAAGCATAAATCAGAATCCACTTTAATTAAACACAATTGACTTGAATGCATATTTTGCATCTGGCATACTTTATAACTTCTCGCTAGAAAACTGAATTCAAAACAGCTACACACATTTTCTCTGCACTTACATTTTTCAACATACGTGTGTTTTGAAGTATGTTCCATTGAAAGTAATATAAAGCCGAGTCCTAATTCAAAACGTGTCCACAAGTATTCTAAGCATAAATCAGAATCCACTTTAATTAAACACAATTGACTTGAATGCGATATTTTGCATCTGTGCATACTTTATAACTTCTCGCTAGAAAACTGAATTCAAAACAGCTACACACATTTTCTCTGCACTTACATTTTCAACATACGTGTGTTTTGAAGTATGTTCCATTGAAAGTAATATAAAGCCGATCCTAATTCAAAACGTGTCCACAAGTATTTAAGCATAAATCAGAATCCATTTACATTAAAACAATTGACTTGAATGCGATTTTTGCAAATCTGTGCATACTTTATAACTTCTCGCTAGAAAACTGAATTCAAAACAGCTACACACATTTTCTCTGCACTTACATTTTCAACATACGTGTGTTTTGAAGTATGTTCCATTGAAAGTAATATAAAGCCGGTCCTAATTCAAAACGTGTCCACAAGTATTCTAAGCATAAATCAGAATCCACTTTAATTAAACACAATTGACTTGAATGCGATATTTTGCATCTGGCATACTTTATAACTTCTCGCTAGAAAACTGAATTCAAAACAGCTACACACATTTTCTCTGCACTTACATTTTTCAACATACGTGTGTTTTGAAGTATGTTCCATTGAAAGTAATATAAAGCCGGTCCTAATTCAAAACGTGTCCACAAGTATTTTACATTTGAAAGTATATAAGAATTCATGTTTTCACATTTTACATTAAAAGTATATAACGCCGATCCTAATTCAAAACGGTGCACGTGTAACTTCTCGCTAGAAAACCGAATTCAAAACAGCTGCACACATTTTTCTCTGCACTTACATTTTTCAACATACGTGTGTTTTGAAATATGTTTCATTGAAAGTAATATAAAGCCGATCCTAATTCAAAACGTGCCCACAAGTATTTTACATTGAAAGTATACATATTACATATGTAAAATACGTGTGAGCACGTTTTGAATTAGGACCGGCCTTACCCCACTACTGTAGCAGATCATCACTATGAGTCGACTGAAATGATGAAAAAACGTGCCCTTAACCATTTTTCTGTACTGATTGAAGTGTTAGAAGTTATTCTTGGGGTCTCTCTGGATCAATGTAGTAAGCGTAAGACTACGGATCCCAAGGTCCCGGGTTCAAATCCCGACACGGCCGACTGCTTGAAAAATGGCAGGTGAGCATTTTTCACAAATATTACGCCCTCGTTCGGATGAGAGGTTAAATGGAGGTCCCGTGTGCGAGTGTTGTCACGCACGTTAAAGATCCCTACCTTGCCTGGAACGACAAGGGTTCGGAAAAATTCTAAATTTCCAGGCAACAAAAACTCGCCTCCTGGCCAATGTAGTACCTTCAGGTGGAGCATTGGGAATGTAAATGAACGGTCTCTCTGGATCTTTTGGTACTAGGCCGATATTCTTAGGACCGATTGTACTGTACGTAAGCAGTAAGATTGAGAAGCGTCCAAAGCAATAAAATAGCAATTGGTTAATAAAATGTGGGTACTTTATTTTTATTATTGTTCATGTAAACGAATTTGGGCCGTACAGAAATGAATAAAAAACGAAATTGTTTGTAATTAGATTTCTCTACAACTTTTATTTAAAACATTTCTCGATTCGAGAGTCCATTTTCGAGATATTAGTGAAAAATTCGCGACGCGCGTACGCGATATCGTTGCGTCGCAAAACTACCGGTGTTTAAAAAAATTATATCTCTGCTCCATTTGGTCGTACAAACTTGAATAAAAAATGAAATTGTGCGGGATTTTGTAAGCTACAATTTTGATATCTACATAAATTTCCGTAAAGTTGATATTTTCCGAGTTATTAGCGAAAAACTAATTTTTTGGACCTTTTGGACCTTCCTCTGCCCGCAACGTAGCGTCTACATGTGCGGACTTTTAATATGTTGAATAGTACCCTAAAACAAGCCTGTTTACAAAGTTTCAGCCCAGTCAGTATTATTTCCTAAAAATCGACAAATTTCGAGTCATTTTACTGGGCTAAATAGACTGTTCTAATTTAGTCATGCTGCAATACTGCTGTTTTGCTGATTTTCATTTTTTTTGTTCTTAAAGGGTCAAATTTCGACCGCTTTTGTGCGCCTCTCCAGCCGGCCTTAGATAATATCAAAATTAACTATCCTAACAGGTAACCGTTCAAAAATAACTACTTATGAATTTTTATGGAAAGATGGGGTCGTGGTTGTATAAGCAACCACTTATATTTTCACATCTATGTATTCGTATTAAAAAGTTATTTACACCTGCGCAAGTCATACATAAAACGTTAAATGAGTACCCAAATTTACAGTTGCTGAAAGTGAATGAGGTTACAATTATCTGAAAGCATCCCATTGTTTGCAACTGCTTCGTGAAACACATAATTAACCCATTCATTAAGCGCATTAATTAAAAAAGGAAATAACCGAATCTTTTCAGTGCATTTGCGCGTGTAACTCATTTAAAAATCAAATTTTTTAGTAAATACCGTAAGAGAAGCTTCAATAACCGTATGTTCTGCACTTATACGGCAATTTATATTCCTATCATTGCATGAAGTACTGCAACACATAGTAATCAAAGAACCAACTCGACGCTACAATTCCAGTAATTTACAGAACAAATTAGCGAGGAATGAGAAATAAACTCTGTTAAGTGACCCCGACCTCCTGGCCGACTGAGAAAAGCAGACACACTGCCGACAGCCAAGAACCACGCGCTGGTTCTCATCATTCCGCGATGGCTTCACTATGTCAAGGGCGTTTTATATTAAAATTACAAATCAGTAAGACTTACCCAAAGAAAAATCAACCACGATCCTTGAGGAAGCACGGCGTAATCCTGTTCACGCGAAATATTATTCGCACTGATAAACTAACGTACGTACGTACCAAAGAAAACGCGTACAAATATTAGAAACACCGCACAACAGCTTAACGACGTCAAGACGATTAAAATGAAATTCACCTGTTTCGAAGATTACCACCTTGACTAAAAGGATGTGAAGAAGTATTCTTTTACGACCCCACCAGATTAACAACGATATCGACCGCCTTCTGACCCAGACACGGGGATGTACAGTTATTCCATCTCACCATCGTATCACCCTGTTATGATTGTCGAGCCATTTAACGCGAGTAAAGTAGGTAAATAATGCGAATATTACCACACCCGTGGTCGGATGTATCATAGTTTCGCACGATTCTGCTATTAAAACTATGGAGTCGCTATTGTTTTGGTTCGGTGTGTGTATGCATGTGTTGATCAGATGCCAGCGGCGGTGGTCGCTTCACCAGGTCAGTGGAGTAGTTCCCGTTCTACGTGTCATCGTCGTCGTTTGGTTACCCAAAATTTTCTTATTTAAATTTTAAAGAATGCTGCTCGTCTACTTTTCATGGCACAGTAAGACGTATTGATTGTTTGACAAATCAAATCGAATTTAATGAATTACGAGCGACCGCGCCTTTTCGACGACCTATTTTTTTTCTAAGAGCTTCCGATATGAGTCCGATTCACACATGTTGCAAATGCGATACTTTTAATTGCGATTTGCCGTTGGGTATTGAAAGTTTCTTGCTGATATAATGGTTATATAGTTCGAGATAAGTCTATGTAACAACATTTGGTAATTGCTCTCTATACAAACTAAATTTACAACAAATAACATAAATTAGTAAAACCGCCCAATATTTAGGTAATTTTCAATTAAATAATTAGTAATTTCGAAACATGTAGGTTTTACAGCGATTTTTTGTTGAAAATTTTGCAAAGAGAAGCAAATGACTTCAACCGATATCCACTGTTGCCCGAACACTTAATAACAATACAAGTAAAGATAACTTCGAAACAAAAAAAAATAAAGATAAATAAATTAAACAAAATTAAGTAGAATAAATCAGAATAAAATAAATAACACAAGAATCATCGTTTTTAGGTCTTCAGTCCAGGAAGTGCTTGGACCCGTACCTCCATGGTTTTCTATTCTGAGCTAACTACACATTTCCCCTGAAATCCACACAGCCATCTTTCACTCTCTGTGTGCAATAGTCCAATATAGGTCTACCTCCACTTTTTTTTCTTTCCTTGCTTCTAATGTACTCCACACTAATCCCATCATGCTCTAGAACGTGTCCTGTCTTCGCATCTCTCTTATTTTTTACTCTTTTCCACATACTTCTTTCTTTCCATACTGCTACGTACCTAGACGTAGCCGGAAGAAAAGTAAATACCAGGCTAACTATCAAACGCAGAGGGTGGGGAATTCACCTACATACCAAGAAAAAAAACACGTCGCCCACGATTATCTATTAACAAATAAAAATAAATAAAGGATTCTGTACAAACAAGCAAAAGCAATAAATTAAACGTCACTATTTCAAAGCAAATAATTAGGTGATATGAACAATTTAGTACTTTAGATACGAAGTGCGCATTTATATTTTACACAAAATAAAATTAATCAGCAGTAAATGAACATGTGAGCTTTTGTCAAGCGTTTTTAAAATTGCACCTAATACTTTTTGTAAAATAAACTAATCAGTAGGAAAGAATTAATGGGTTACAGCTTTTGGAAAACATTCTTTTTAAATTTTGCATATTACCGTTTGTAAAATACACTAATTAGTAGAAAAGAATAAGCGTGTGTTTGTCAAGCATTTTTAAGAATGGCACATCACACCTGTAGAGCGATAATATCGATTCGCAGCAACAAACAATAGTCCTACAAGGTCAATGTTTCTTATCGCCTAACTACACCAAACGCTGATACGGAATATGCCATCGATATACACCAAAGAAAACAAGTTGTATACCTGTACGTGTCGGGATACTTAGTTTGCACGCCGTTGGGAGTGAGTCAGCACAGCAACGCCATGGTCGTCAGCATCCATTCACCCTGGCACCGTAACTGCAGCAGCGATATACGGACAAAAACAGTTGATCTACAGATAAAATCCGTTGGTCTACATAAAGAAAAAACCAATTTGGCTTCCAGCTAAAAGCTAAAAAGATAATCGAATTAAAATGGGTAAGCGCGGGAAAACTCACCTCCTACTTGTTGAACAAAAAACGTGCATTGCTTTTGAAGTACTTAGACAAATGATGTTCAACGCACAAGCTGCACAATCAAATTAAAAATTGGTTCAAATAACACGAGTTTGAACTGCAATCCTCGTGTTATCAAAGCGCGATTAGCAAACTGCAAAACATGCTATCAACTAATAGTAGGATCCATTATTTTGGCAAGTCTTTAGATGGGAAAACCCAAGAGAAAGCAATTATACATTATCGGAATGTTTAACAAATTAACGGATACCTAAAACAAGGTATAGACTATTTAATTTATCAAATAAGTTTTCGTTTTAGAATGAATTGATTCGAAAGAAATGTTATGATTGCGCGTACTATTGTAACGAAGTAAAAATACAGGATGAGGTTTTAAATAAAAAGAAACATAAGCTAGGCGAATAAAAAACAAATTACCACAAAAAAGACGTATTTGAATCTATCCTCAAAAATAAATGTATCAACCACCAACACCACCACCATACCCCCTCCTCCTTTCAGGAAAATTAACGGGTCGGGGTAGAAAAGCCAAAATCCGGGAATGGGCAGAACCAAAAAACCCAAACAAAACGAAAAAGAAAAAGAAAAAATTTGCTTCAAACTAAAAGAAAATTCGTTACGGAAACAACAAAAACACAGAAAAAGAAAAAAAACCCAAACTAACAACAAGACCGAACACAACAGATTCCGGATAGAAAAGCAAACAAAAACAGACACCAAACAAAATTCAGCTCAAAGGGTCAATAACAGAAAGAAAGAAAAAAAAGAAAGAAGGGAAGAGGGGTAATAAGCAATCAAGGAGGGCTAAGGTGGAGCGACCTCGGCACTGCAGAATCGTCCGAGGACTGATGTTTCTCAAAAGAAACAATAAGGTTATCAACCTCAAGAAAAGAAAAGGAACGGGGAAAAGAACCAACAATGCAAACCAAAACAGGACCCAAAGGTCAAGTCTCAAGTAAACAAATGGACAACAAGTGAGAACGAGAGAAAGAGAGGAAAAGCGCTGGTAAAAAGAAACGATGTACTACTAACTGTGGTAACCGAAGAACCAAAAAAAAGAAATGCTTACAAGTCCTATAGTCGACTAAGTCGTGGTTTCCGAAAACAGAAGAACGGACTAGAAAGCACCTACCACAGGAGCGGATGGACGAAACACAATCGGACTAGGGATTGACAGCAAAGAAGACCAGCAACAGGAAAAAGGAGAGGAATGTGGAACGAAAGGAACGAGAAAAAAGAAAAACACCAAAAAGAATAACACCAAGCACTGAGTACAAAACCGAAAAAATTAAGAATCGTACAAAAGAAAAATAAAATAAAATCCCAGTGTGTTGATGTATGAGTATGTGTATGTATGTATAAAGTGTGTGTTGATGTAGTGTGCGTGTATAAAGTGTGTGTGTGTGTGTGTGTGTATGTATTGGATCGCTGTAGTCGCGTCTTACGACAAGCAGGTCGTACCATGGGGCTATTCCATTCCCGGAACCACACGGGGTAAGAAAAAGCAAGAAAATGAAAGAAAACCTAACAAAACAAGGAAGTAAAATAAAATCGTAACGTCCAAAAATCAAGTCCGAAGGAGAGCAACATCGGCATAAAGATCTGAGGCGCGAGAACTAGATATTGGGCTTAAGGTGTTTACGCCGCCAGAAGGAGAACGAAACGAGATCAAGAACATTAGGACTTCGCCGACATACATCTTCCGGTTCGGAAGAAGCATAGAACAATGTCCGCCTCTGTTGAGCAGTTTTCTGCCACAGTTCGAACGTAAAGGAAGGAAAAACAAGTAGCATCAGACCGAGAAATGCAGGTAATGTCGGAAATTAGGCAGTATCAACAAACAAAAATTGGGCCAGAAATTAAACGAAACCAAATCTGAGTCAAAGTTACATTAAACAAAATCGGAACCCAAATTAACGAAAATCACAATCAAAGCGAAAATTACCCAAGACAAAATCAAAGCTAAAAAATTCACTAAAACAAATTTGCAGCCTCACGCCAGGGCGTGATAAATGTTATGCTCGGTACCTAGCCGTAACCGGAAGAAACGTAAATACCAGGCTAACTACCAAACACGGAGAGGTGATTCACCTACATACCAAAAAAACAAAGAAAGGACTTCGCCCACGATCATCTATTAACAATAAAAATAAATTAAAATTTCTTTATTAACATGGACAAAGAAAAGTATTAAATTTAAGTTATATTGTAAAGGAAAAATTTTATAGTGGATCCACGAAGTGCGCATTTCGGAGCTAACAATAAGACTCATTGCAAAAAAGTAATGCTTAGATTTTCTCAACAGCAAGTGTGTTAAATTAAAGTATTAAATGTAGACCAAGTTGTAGTAAGAATTAAAGAAATATAACCAGAAGCACTAGCAAAGCTAGCTTTTAAACATGTATGGTGTACTGGTTTCACAACATAAACTGCTGATAAATAATAATCCTCGATGTGCGTAAAACAAAACGAGTCACATAACACTATGCGTCGGGATGCTTATCTTGCAATCCGACGGGTGTGAGTCAGCACAGCAACGCCGCGGTAGTCAGGATCCATTCACCCTGCCACCGTAACTGCAGCAGCGGCCTACAGACAAAAGCAGTTGGTTTACGTCAAAAAACAGTTGGGTCTACATAAAGAAAGAACCAATTTGGCCTCCAGCTAAAAGCTAAAAAGAGATACCTCCTACTTGTCGAACAAAAAAATTTACATCGCTGTTGAAAATATTGTAACGCACAAGCTGCAGAATCAAATTAAAAATTGGTTCAGAAGGAAGGATGCCAAATAGGCCACACACACACGCACGCACACACGCGCTCACCCACACACACACATTTCACAACAGTCAAACAAACACCAACCTAGCACGCGCTAGCCAGCTTCATCGATTTTAAGCCCGCTTTCGATCGAATGTAGAGGCAGAGTGCATTTCACGCACTAAATACTTATAATTTTCCTACAAACTTTTATAAAATTATTCAGACATACTTCCAAAACAGAACCTGCAGCGTCACCATCACTTCGGGTCCATCACAAATGCTTTAACACAGCGATGCCCACAAGGGTCAATTTTGGAACCTACTTTATGAAACTTATCCATCTATTCCTCTATCTTCCCGGCCTACAATATAATTCTTCACGGGACACGAAAACTTCAATGCCAAACTTTTTCAATTTAACCAATCAGACACCGACCTATGCAACTGTGGAAAAACAAACATCCACATGTATCAATTATACACGTGCCCACTCATATTAGACATTATTCAAGACCTTAAATACTTAATAAACGTAAATCCCAACACACTCTTTACCCTCCCGTCAATTATCTAACCATACATTTCCCATATTCTTTCAACTCCACTTGCAAACGAATCTTGCAGAGACAAGATACACCCCGGTAACAATAACCAGCAGTATAAAGTAAGTAAGTATTGTGCCGTACAAACATAGTGCAAGTACATCGCTCACTTTCAACAAACCGCGTCACATAAATTTTCAAAACTTTTTTTGTCATCAGTTTAGGTTAGCTGTCATTTTTATTATTTGTTATTTTGTTTATAAGTAGAAATAGCAATAGGGCTAGGTAGGATAGGTAGTTTAGAATCTACACATGTATACCCGATTTCCTGCTGCCGATGGTTGGGGTACATATGTCGTAGGTTAGCACGCCAATTCAGCTTCTGATTTCCGGTTGCCGATGGTCGGGAGGTGAAAACGTATGATAAGGTTTAGCTTATATTAAGGTTGCAAATTTTAGTCCTTCAGCCGGGTATTGTTAGTTCGTAATATTTAAATAGGATCTGCATTTGTTTTCCCAACTCCTGGTACTCCGAAAGCTAGAAACCTGTGCCGTAGGCTCTACAACACAGTCCTTAGTCTCTGGCAATTCGAGATGAGAGCTGTGAACTTTTTCTCTCTGTTTTAAGTATACGAACCATAGAAATAAGAAAAACACCTAAAACATAAACAGCTGTGCAGTACATATAAGTATGGGCCTTTGCCCTAGGTATTATATAAAAATAAACATTTTTGTCTGTCTGTCTGTAGTCTGGTTCGGTTTTTCTAAAACATGTGTAGGAGTTTATTCCCATTTCTCTATGCCTCTATGCCCGTTTTGAATTCTTTCAAAAATAAAAGAATTTCGGTATTCATTTCTTTTTTAGTACGAGTGAGAAGCATGCAAATATAAATCGTTCAAAAGTCGTTAATCTCACCACTTGCACCACTGTAATGAAAACTATTTGCAATAAGAACCGTTTTTTATTTTCAAAATGATTATAGAACCCTTTTCAACAACTCGTAGTTACAATGGAATTTGTTAGAAGCTCTTCCAATAATTTATTTTCAGCAAATCGCTAACGGTACAAATACTAACTTCTCAAAGCTACAATGTTACCTTTTTAATTACTATGGAAGCACTATAATTAAATATCCAAACACTAACTACTAATTTATATTAATTTATATGATCACTACAGTAATGTATATCAGATAGACGATTAACAGTAATTTATATCACACCACGAGGTCAGCAGAAGTTGTTATTCATCTTAAGGTAACAAACGCCGTTGACAGTTTTAGCATTGCCAGATTCATTTTCGAAGAAAAATTGTCTAGTCACTCTGCCAGCCGAAATTGTACAACAAAAAGTGACGCATAGTGGATAGGACTGTTATTATTTATGTCCCTATACTATTATTGTCGTAGATTCTTTGAGAAATGCATTGTTATAATAATAAACTAACTGGATCAAGAATTCTTGGCGTATATTAAATTACTCACACATAAATCAGGTGGTACTGGACGATAACAGAACATGCGGTACCATTCGAACAAATTATCTACGTTTGTTAAATTATTATAGCTACCACTGCAGTCCTGGTGAGTTGAATCTGGAATACTCTAGTAACTTAACGCACTTCCTCCGTAGCGTCATATGTCGAGCCCATTCTGAAGCACGTTTACTACTGATGTCTCAAGACCTTTTGCATCCTTCCGCACACCGCGCACTCTTAACACAACATTCTTAAACTTATAACAAAGGGTTCTGCGATACCTTACAGGACTTTAACAGCGTAGCGGTCCTTACTTAAATTATACGGTTCGTGGTGAATGCATGGGGTTGAAAGATCACTCTTGGATACTGAGCTCCCCAAATACGACAAGTTTGTGGGCATTGCCATCAAGTTCGAAATGCGCGCCTGATCTGAGAAGATGAATTTCTTCGAAAAATCACCATTCGCTTTCCCTAAGATCCATTCTACGAAGTTCGACGCTGCGCATGGTCTACAGACTTCGAATTTTGTGTCAGCTGAATCTTGTAAGCTTGCAAATGCAAATCTTTAGTTACTATTCGCTGTAAACTGCTTTCTGAATAATTGCTAAGAACGAGGTGGAAGAATCCTGGTCTACACTCTCACTAACTGCTACGAATTTTCATTAGACCGTGCTGCACGAACACAGACAGATCTCTTCTGTATTTGAATCTATCTAATCACCTCAATTTTCTTGATTAATCGACCTACTGTACGACAGGAAGGTGTGTTACGGTGACCGAAAAATACATGACGTTTTCGAACCGTCTTCGTAGAAATCTCGCCACTTCGGTAGTGAACTTTCACGATATTTATACGTTGTATGTCTATGTCTGAACCTCAATGAGCGGTAATAGAATTAAAGCAGGAACGTAGAGAAGTAAATATTAGGAAAGGGGTGAGACAGGTATGTACCCTATCCCCATTAATTTTTTGCTTGTACATCGAAGAGACAATGCAGGGACAAAAGATTGATAGGCTTACATTTGCAGATGATATAGCGGTATTAGCATCTACCAAAGAAGAGTTAGAAGATGCCTTCTTACAATTTTAAAAGGGGTGATACATTTATATGGTGATAGTTCTTACACTTAAAGAGTCGATAAAAAAGTTTACGAAGTACGTCGATAAATACAGTTACAAAGTCGGTAATACAGTTTAAGAATTCATAAATACATCGCGCAAGCGCAATGAGAAAAGCGGGCTACACCTCTGGCGGATGGAGGCGCGAACCTTACACAGATTCGGGGCGCGGTCATCTACCAATGGCGTCACCAATGCATAAATTTAAGACGTAATTATCGGAAAAATATACATAAATGTCGGACAAAAGATAGCACAATAATTACTCACATGGATATGTCCCTGCGTCAAAGTTGACTTCTATTCCAAGTCCATCAGGGCTCCATCCCGGAGGAATTAAAGATGGTAACTGCTCCGGTGCTGTTGGTAGAACATGGACATCCGGGGTCGTCTCGCGGTCGTGGAGTCCGGTACGCCTATGGCTTCAAATTCATCTACCTAATATGTAGGGAGCGGCAGGATCAGGTTTTATAAGGGACGACAAACAAGATAAAACAGAAGGGAAATCTACATACTAGAGATAAGGCACGATACGATACCTGGCCGACCACACTCCTTGAAAGTTCGGGCAAACAGCCCCGTTTTAGCGTCTCCCAAAACTCTCACCACTTTGTCCCTACTCCACTCGCGTCGCCCGATCTGCGCAAACGCACTCTGACGTAACGGAAGTACACGCCTAGTATATTTAAAATTCCCGCGCACCGCGTCTTTTGAAAATATGGCGCGAAACTTCCGTACATCAAAACTAACCTAGAAACAATGTTTAAGTGCCAATTGGATTGGCACGTAACAGCCTTTAAGGAAATGTAAACAGTTCTAACAGAAAGATACGGTATAAAAATTAACAAAAATAAAACTAAAGTACTAGTATGCAAAGGTGGGGAAAATAAATTAAAAAAACTAGAATACAAATAGGTAACGAGAACTTACAAGGTTAAAGATTTCTGCTACCTAAGAAGCCAAATAACGCAAGATGGGAAGAGCGCAAAAGATATAAAACAAAGATTAGCACAAGGTCGTGCTACATTTAGCAAGAAAAAGCAATTACAGTGTTAAAAGACAACAAATATAGAAAAAAGGAAAACATATGTGTGAAGCACAGCACTGTACGTCTATGAAATAGGGGTAATAGGAAAAGCAGACAGAAATAGATAAAAGCCTTCTAGAATGTGGTGCTACAGACGTATGGTGAAGATATCAGGACAGACAAAGTTAAGAACAAAGAGGTACTAGAAATGATAGGGGAAGAAAGAAGTATGTGGAAAACCGTAAAAAATAGGAGAGATAGGATGATAGGCAACATACTAAAACATGAGGGAATAGTGCGGAATATATTAGAAGCAAAGATAGGAAAAAAGAGAGGTAGGGGTAGACCTAGGTTAGACTATTGCACACGGATAGTGAAGGATGTAGGCTGTGCCAATTTTAGGGAAATGAGCAGGCTAGCTCAAAATAGAAATCAATGGAGGTATGCATACAACCAATTAGAAGAAGGAAAACCTAATGACGAAAAAAATAACTGTAATTAAACCTGATGATTATTATAAGCAGCTACAGGTATTGGTTTTACAATACTCTCAACTAATGTTAATTGTGCTAAAGAATTTACTGGAAAACTATTAATTCAGCAAATGACTAAGTGTTGGGGGTCCTTGGCAGTCACAGGCTGCTTAACCCCTTTCACATACCACTGAATTTGAAATAGGGCATATAATTAAGAAACAACAGAAGGTGAACTGAACTATATATAGGTTGTGGAAATTTCAGGGAATGGTGTAGGCTAGCTTAGAATACAAATAAGTGAAGAAAGGTACGCGTCCAACCAGTTTCAAGACGGTAAACCTAATGACTTAGAAAGAATAGCACTTAAATCTGATGATTATTATAAACAACTACAGGTGTTGGTTTTGAAATATTTTCAAATAATGTTGATTGTGCGAAAGGAAAACTGTTAATTTGGCAAATGTTCAAGTATTGGGGGATTCTGGTAGCCGTTCATTTACATTTCCAATGCTACACCCGAAGGTACTACATTG
Source organism: Platerodrilus igneus (assembly GCA_036346225.1). Taxonomy (NCBI): domain Eukaryota; kingdom Metazoa; phylum Arthropoda; class Insecta; order Coleoptera; family Lycidae; genus Platerodrilus; species Platerodrilus igneus. The sequence goes on from JARFIW010000244.1 coordinate 8,013,331, forward strand.
GCCAGGAAGCAAGTTTTTTGTTGCCTGGAAATTTATAATTTTGCCGAACCCTTGCCGTTCCAGTCAAGGTAGGGATCTTTAACGTGCGTGACAACAGTCACACACGGGACCTCCATTTAACCTCTCATCCGAACGAAGGCGTAATTTCTGTGAAAAATGCTCACCTGACATTTTTCAAGCAGTCGGCCGTGTCGGGATTTGAACCCGGGACCTTGGGATCAGTAGTCTTACGCTTACTACATTGATCCACGGTAGCCGCAGGCTGCTTAACCCTCTTCGCATACTACTGAATGTCGGGGAAATAGGGTATATATTGCTGTGAATTATTCGGCTTGTCCGGGTCGATAACTCTAGCCCCACAATTGGGTTGTCATAATACTCTGGAATCTCTTTTCGAGCCCCGCAAATTGGGTGCTATAATACTCTGAGGTCTAGCTCCACGTTTGGGCGGCCACAATTGCTGCGGTCTTCTCGTACAAGTAGGTTAACCTGTAAGTTAATTCGTGCCCCACACTTTGAGCGACATAAATGCTCTGCAACTACTCTGGAAACGAAGCTCTACCGAGACTTGCATTTCATACCACTTATTATAATACCCTCTGAAGATGCTCTCCAATTTAGGACACCAAAACCTCCAGCTTTTTGCTCAGCTTCCTCAGGGATATTCGGCACGGCTGCTCACTTGCTCTCTGAAAATACTACCCTACGATTAAAAAAAAATAAAATTCGAATACAAAAAGTACATCACGCTTTATTGGAACATCAATTCGCTATTCAAAAATCTTAGTCTTACATTCTTCATACACCTTTGATATTTAACAACCCTTATCAATTTTATATGAAGTCATTTTCACATAAAATAATTTGTAAATTTATCTATTTACATCATACTTTAATAAAAAGTAACTAGGCTGTAACGTTCGGTTTAATTCAACGTTTAGTATTGTATAGTTTACTTTAGCGAGCATATTAAACATGCCAATTTGTGATAAAGGACAGTCAAGTAAACTGTACACTTTTTCAAAATTGCGAAGGCTAGAAAGTGACAGTTGGGGATTGTCAAATTAATTAAAAAGTGTCGAGTCGCGTTTTACGTTTGGGGTGTGTTTAATTAATCTTTTGTAGGTCCACTCAACCATCCGATGTTATATACCGTCATTGTTATGCCTATAAGATGCCAATTCATATTGGGAGTTTATTTGGATGAAAGAAAAGTGACCTCAGATTACATTTGCCGTACGCTGTAATCCACCGATGTAGTCGGGAACCTGATGAATTAACACACACCTATGATAAAGTTAGTTGGGCTGTTGCATTATACCGACACCCACTCTCCTCGCTGTGTCTGTAGTGACCTGATTCACCCCACAAACCCTTTAAGGTAAGCGTTGCACTGTAGTAGTTACTGAGTGACCAAATTAGTTCGCACGCTGGTATTGGGATATTTTACCCTGAACTATAGAATGTTCTTTTGCATCTACCGTCAGTGAAGCTAAAAGTAGATAGTGTGTTTCGCCCCGTATTTACCCTACTTTCACTGTAGTCAACAGTGTAAAACAGAAAGCCGCTTGTGTGCGCATTTTATATGTATTAGTCCGTAAAATTTTAAAGCTGCGATACTTTTCCAAATTGTACCACTTGTTTCGTAACGTAAGACTGTACCAGTTGTAGCGCCTAGATAGTTCAAGTAGACTTACGTCTACCGTCCACATTGTTACCGGAGGTTTGCATGCATCCGGCGTAACACGCGTGATATTTCGGGCTATAGTCTACACTCTTTTGGTCGTCAAACCTAAGAACCCGTACTGCCGTGAGGCCCAGGTGCATCCAACCCTACCCCCATCTTAGAAATAATTGTACTCACAAGTATATCTTTGGTAGCCCTGGCCAGTGCGAACTTACACTTAGTTATTACTTTTGGTTAGTTGTCCTAATTAATTTGATCGTAGTTGTGGCGTACTCAATATACGCCGTACCTACATTTGCTTATATACACCTTTGTTTATGTTACTTACTGTACCTAATTAATGTGTTCTTTTCAGCCATGTGTTTGTAAATAGAGTTAAGAGTATAATCCAGGTGCATCATTCAATTGTAGTAATTTGCGTGAGTAGGGTGAATCAGTACATTCTACACCGTGAGTTTTCCTTATTTTCCTATTTTCTTATTATAAGTGCAGGTTTGCTCGACCAGTAACGAGACCCCGATTATATCTAGCACAGTGACATTACTGGTGGTGCCCACTTAATTTTGCCGTCATTCCCGATTTTTGGCATACCGCCGGGTTTACGCCCCATTATAATTGTCATCTTAGGGCATTTAGCAATCCCGACCTACGACTTTTATCATACCCACCCCTCACCGGCTAGACCTAGGCCGCGCACGGATTTAGATCCGTCCCTTGGTGTAGTAGTGCTGAATTGGCCCGTAACAAGGCTTATCCCTAAACTTTACTTTAAAACCTCAGGTCTAATACGAGGTCATAGTAAAATCCTTTCCGTATCAAAGTGCTAATTACTGCACCGAAAAATTACCAAAAACCCATTTACCTTGTACAAGAGCCTATATTACACCCTCATTTTATAATACAAAATTATACATGCATATAGTTTCATATAGTTCCTTCACGAAGACAAATCGTCAATTAGAATGTCATTACAATATAACAAAATCCACCAAAAAAACCACAAATTGTCGTAACCACCAAGAAAATCACAATAGTCAAAAGGTTTTAAAAAATTGAATTACCTGGATTGTAGCACCATCATCTTTCTGTGTTGAAACCATCTCCGATGTAGTCCTTTCTCATGAGTGCACGTGCAGCAATTACTCCAAGTGGATTCCCACCATCAGAAACTGCACGTCTCTACCCAGATTTCTCAGCTTCCAATGTACGATACTTACAAGCTCCCATACATTCGTTACTGGTCCATCAACATATACGATTTCAACCCAATGCACACCAAGCGCCTCTAACCATAAGTAGGGAAAGGTCTATTTACTTTTCTCCAGCTTCGTTTTACAAACTGTATCTTGTATACTTCACAATTGCTACTTTAAACTCACACCAACTTGTGCATTTTATTTGTAATTAAAAACATCTAAACTCACTTAGTCACATTTATTATAGTCGTTTGAAGCTGAAGATCGAAAAAGAAAGAGAGCTTTTACTGCCTCGTCGTCGTTTAGATAGCCACAAAATTTTAAATTGAATCGCTTCACCATACCTTTAACCCACTTTTTTGGTAGCGTTTTCTTTAACCATCCACCGATTCCATAAATTCATCCAAACCACAACATTTAACCGTCGTCCAATTCTCCAAAACCAGCTATTATCCTTGAGTTATTCCCAGGAAACTTGGCGACTGTCTTCCAACCGTCTCAAAAATCTTAGAATTCCATTCGCAAACAAGTGGTTTAGCCCGAAACGCTCATCAAAAATCTCAAACGGCTGTTGACTTCGCCGAAATCCCCCCCGGCAACTAACTCTCATCCAAGCACATCCTATAAACTCCCTCTCACTTGCATTCAAAATATTATGTTCTTTGTCTTGTACCCTTCCTCAATTTTCTACGTTCGTTATCGATTTCTTATATCCTTGTCTTACCTACATGTTATACTTCTTTACCTCTATCCCCTCTTATTCACAAGTTTTATACCATTCAACCAATCTATATTATCGTCTTTCTCATTCTTATAAATACAGTCTAATGGTCTTACTCTGTCTGTAGTCTCTACCGTACTTTCCAGTTCCCTCTTTAATCAATATCGTATGCAAACATGTTGGAGAAATAGTAAACGTTCTAATCTTTTACTTTCTCCCGCGAATCGGAAATAACTTTTTACCTTCGATCAGTGAAATGCAACAACCATAAGCGGCTCAGTTTATAATTAATTTTAAGCTCGGAAAGCACCTTCTGACACTATTTTTATTTAGCACAAAACAAATTTATAAACGCATACAAGTTAATTACAGTCAATTACTTAAAACTGCGGTAGTGGCAAATCCTCACATAAATAATAATTGTTTATCAGAACAAATAATATACATACAAATTATACATGTTTGAATGTCGGCTTGTTTCACCCTTCTAACATGGAATTTACACATAATGAGGATCGTTACAAGAAAAATGCGGTCGCACGTGCGAACCGCCTAGAAAACTAAATCGAACAACAACGCAAATAATGCGGGCGGATGAGTCTGGGTTGTAAAGTGAAGCAACGGATGGTGACCGCCGTAGGAAGGGATGCTAGAACGTGTATGCAAGGACGAATCGTGTGAGTGGAACCCGAACACATGTTGCATCTCGGTCTCACTTATTTACTTTTAAAATTTCTTTGCCTTACAGACGTTTCAAAGTCAATAACAACTAACCATATGATATTTTCCATTCTTTGCTACTTCATGTAAAACATAGTCCTTCTTTCTATATTATCGATCCATCTACTAAGAAACTTTGTTGCTTGTTGACAGGTTTTTAAACTCAATACAAAGAACATCTTTAGAATGCTAAACTTTACTGGAAATATTTTGTTCTTAGAAGCTCTTAAGAGTTAACTTTGTTTATCGACTACACTTTCATATTTTGTGCTAAACCCTTAAAAAATTATATGGGTTTCAGCTTCATACTACCTTACACTAAGTTATGCACACAAATAAAATATTACGCTTTGAATATTCGTTACTGGAATTCACCTTCATTGATTATCGATTTTTATGCTACACTGAAAAGCTTTCCTATCACTACATTTACCTTTAAACTCACGGAATTATGTTTCTTATTTCTAATAACTGTAATTACTCTCTACCCTAATTCTAAAATGAAGTAAAAATTAATTGCAAAGCTTATCTTAAATAATGAATTACTACGTTCTACCTTGGAAAGATGTTATAACTAATTACTGGACTGCTATATACGTGTCGTATTCTATTAAAATATTTAACTGGCCTATCTACCATTGTTTCTAGCCTAAAAATTTATAGAATAAGTATAAACAATAGAAGGGGGAAACTGAACTGCATTTAACAAGCAAGAGCAGCGACTATGTTCGAAGACAACAAACATAGTAACAAGGAGAAAATTGTTGAATGCATATGTGTGGAGCACAGCGTAGATGTCTATGAAATAGGGACAGTAGGAGAAGCTGACAGAAAAACGGTAGAAGCCTTTTGGAAAGTTGTGGTTCAGACGTATGAAGATGATAGCATGGACAGACAAAGTTAATAACAAAGAAATTATAGAAATAGTAGGGGAATAAAGATATCTTTAGAAAAAGAATTGAGGAAATAGAAGGGCATGATACGTTCTCGGGCATTTTTGGGGAATAGTGTAGGATATATTACAAGCAGAGATACGAAAAAGGAGGTAGAGGTAGACCTAGATCAGACTATTGCACACAGATAGTGAAAAATGCAGGCTGTAGAAATTTCAAGGAAATCTGTAGGTTAGCACAGAATAGGAAACAATGAAGGCACGCGTCTAACCAGTTCCAAGACAAAAGACCTAATGATGATGATGATGAACTTCAATTATCACACATGATACCTGCAACAAAACAAGAACAGGTTAATGACACCAAAAAAATTGTACAGAATTCAAAAATAGGCGACACCCTATAGTTAGTTTTTAATTTATAGGCATAAGTGTTCTTGACTTTTTATCTATAAGCTATCGCGTGTGAGGCCTCGTTTTCTCTTTTCAATGAAATATTTAAATCAAATTATTTATTTCGCGATCTAACTAATGCTCAAAATTAGCATCAATTCTTTTTACTACGAGTAGTATTTCATTCTTTAGTACACAATAGTGGCTAACCAAATAAAGGTGCCTCACGTACACGATCTAATTCAAATTGTGTGAAGAACACGTTAGAGAATAATAAACGTAGATACAAAACAAGAAATGATACATGGTATTTTTGAATACAATGCTAACCGCAACTAACCAACCATATTATTATCTTCATTACTACTAAAGAGTTAATATTAGACTTATAATGATAATTATTATATTTTGATGACTTGCATGTTTGAGCTCCAAAACAATTGGCGTGTTCAACAAGCACTCGAAAGATATTCTGTGTTATGTTTGTGTGCGCATTCAATTAGAAAAGGTCTATGAAGTTGCGTGTCCTTATTAAGAAGAACGGTTATTGTCATGGGTAATTTGCACTTATTTTATGTAAATACTGAAATGAAATAGCTATTTAACTGATGGGAAAATTGTTTTTAGAAAGTGTTTCGATATATCTACCTTTTCAGAGATTACCCGAACAACTGGTAGGTTTTTCAACAGGATGCGGATTAGTTTCAAAGCAACGAATGCATAGTAATATTATCATCGGCAAGCGAGTGACCTCGAAAAAACCTACGCGAGGCTGGGTCATTTTTATGAGCAAAATAAAAAAGTGAATCTAGAAAATCCCGATTCCTTGTACGACCAGTGTTTCCAGAGCAAAAAATACCCAATAACCAAGGAATATTTTTGTTGCCTTTTGACATGAAAATGATATACGCTCACTCTTTGATGTGATACCTATAACCGGCCCACTAGCAATTACGAGCGAGTGGGGATTAAATAAGGATAGGATCATAAAACACTCCGGACTAGACAGTACAAGCGGTTCCGTGGCGTAGTGGTATGTGTGTGATTGCTACGCCTAAGGTCCCGGGTTTGAATCCCGTCACGGTCCGCTTGAAAAATGTTAAACGAGCATTTTTCACAAAAATACACCCTCGTTCGGATGAGAGATAAAATGGAGGTCCCGTGTGTGAGTGTTGTCACGCACGTTAAAGATCCCTACCTTGCTTGTAACAGCAAGGGTTCGGCAAAATTCCAAATTTTTCAGGTAAAAAAAAACTCGCTTCCTGGCCAATGTAGTACCCTTGAGTGAAGCATTGGAAAATCACGTGTAAGGACTAGACAGTACGGTGCGAGGGTCGCAGGTTGACTCTGATTGTTTCAAATTCCCCCAGTACACTAACGCTTACTTTGGTTACTCTTTTTAACTTAATTAATAAATCTTCACAAAAAAATCAGTTGATTAGAATTAACTGCCACAAAAGAGATTTATTCAAAATAATAGGAGATTTGAAATTTAAAGCAAAATTATTTAGATACAAGAACTGAACTTAACAAATTTTGATGTGAATAACACAAAATATGTTTCATAAAACTAAAGCGACGCCGTCAACTTCGATTTTCTTTTTTGAAATAGCTGCCATTTATGAAAGATGCAACCTTCACATACATCGCAAAAGAGAATTACGTTAAAAGAACCAGTACTCTATTTTTGATAATAATTAGTAATCGATAGTTAGGCACGATTTTTACAAAAAACACAAACATTGAAATAACTTTGAAACCGTAAACAATTGGATAGCAACATATTGGTTATTTTGATAGGGAATGACCTCCCCTATGGCACCTGAAATTTTATCCATGAGTTTTTGGGAACCCTGTATATCCTTAGCAAAATATCACGTCGTAATACATTTGCCGATGTCAAATAAGCTCCTGTTAGTGCAAATCCGGCCCTGTACCTGAGTTCGTCGCTGCAACATTGAAGAATGCACCTAACATTTTAAAACGAGTACGTCCGGTGCTCTTGAGCCGTCAAGATGCATCGTTCGGTTTCCGCAAATTTATCTTTACAATAACTCGTATATTACTTTCACTACAATTGTATATATTTACAAATAAATGTGTGTACTTAACGTGAAATTTCACAATCTACATACGTAACATGGATCTTCGAGCCGGATACTTTAATTAGCTGCCGGTGCAAAATTATTGTAATACATCCACTACAGTTTTACAAGGGTTGATAGTTGCCTTTACGTTTCAAAACAAGTTCGCTCATTAACTCCGGCTACCTGCATTCCTTTGCTATATCTCATCTTTAGCAAAGGTATTTGCATGTGTACATAACACAACCGGTTTGTATAAACAACACGACTTCGCTTCGGGAAAGGTACGTACCTTTCTTTATACGCAATACTACTAGTATAGTAACATTGGGTTTTATAAACCATCACACACTTTATACATTCTGTATTTATACTTACTTGTTACATTAATTACTTACGCAATGTCTAATGGTCACAATGCCACAAACTTTCGACTACCTGAATTGAATTTACCAACATTTGATGGGTCCCTAGACCAATGGTAATTTTTTAGAGATAGTTTTGTTTCAACCATTCACTCAAACACCAGCATTTCCAGCGTCACTAAACTTCATTACTTGCGCCTTCAACTGATAGGAATTGCTGCAGACACAATTAAATCTTTACAAGTCTCAAACTCAAATTACACTATTGCTTCGAAATTGCTCGAAGAACGCTTTGAAAACAAACAGCTGTTGGTCACTAATCACATTAAGGCAATTTTTAATTTGCCGCCCGTTACACAGGAGTCTGACGAAGGCTTGAGAACACTTTTAGACGGTACACAAAAACACCTACGCGCTTTGAATATTCTCAAACGTCCTATTGAACATTGGGATTACTTAATCAAATACTTAATTACTAACAAATTCGACAACGCTACACGCCGTGCTTGGGAAGCGGAAAACAAAACTGGTGAGCTACCTGTGCTACAGTACTTAATCGACTTCTTAAAAGAAGGATGTCGAATTTTGAGTCTTTATAAATTAATGGTGAATCAAAACCGCAACAGTCGGTCGCACCACAGCGAGCAAATAAAACTGCTAAATCCTTTGTTGCAACTTCTGTAAGGGCTTGTTCTTTATGTACTAACAACCATGCAATTTATTATTGTACAGATTTTGCAAAACTAGATGGTTTGAACAAATTAAACACTACTAAACGCCTACGGCTATGCATCAACTGCGTAAGTGCTGGTTATTTAACAAAAAATTTCAAATCTACAGGGTGTCCTAAATGTTGAAAATTCCACCACACTCTTTTATGTTATCAAGATAATGCAAAAATGCAATCCACTTCTACAAAAAGCACTTCACAGAACACAACTTTAACACCAGCTGCTGCACAGCAGCCCATTCCTACAACGTCAACTACATCTGTTAGTTTGACCGTTAACACTTTTGCAAAGTCACAAATTTTGCTTTCCACTGCAGCTGTCACAGTTCTTGATACTTTTGGCAACCCACACGACTGCAGAGTTCTTTTAGATAACGCAAGCCAATGGAACTTCATATCTCAACGTCTTTGTGACATTTTACAATTGCCAAAAAATAACACAAACATATCTATGTTTGCAATTAATCAATTGAATCACAGTGTGAGTCACATTGTCACTAATGCAAACAGTTTTGAAACAACTCTTACTTGTTTAGTTTTGCGAAACATAAACGGTCACTTGCCAAATACTTATATTAACAACACGTCATTAGACATACCTAAAAATATTAAACTTGCTGATCCAAACTTCGGTTACCCTTCTCGGTAGACTTACTTACTTACTTACAGACACTTTTCGGGAGTTATTAGGTATTGGACAAATTAAGCTTGACGATAACGACCCCATTTTACAGAAAAGTAAATTTGGTTGACTCATTTCAAGCAAGGTTTATGCACAAAATTTTACTCACAACACATTGCAATGCTATCATTCTTCTAATGATATTTTAAAAAAACAACTAACAAAGTTTTGGTTGCTTGAAGAATATCCAAAAGTAAAATTCTTTTCTGACGAAGAGAACTATTGTGAAAATCATTTCAAACGAAACACGTCACTTAGCGATGATCGTCGTTTTATTAGAAAAATTCCAATTAAGGAACCCACACCTGAGTTAGGAGATTCCAAAACTTCCGTAACTAAACGCTTTCTTAGCCTACAACGAAAACTAGAGAAAAATCCACAACTAAAACAACAGTACCATAATTTCATTAAGGAATACTTAGATTTGAATCACATGTCACTTTGTAGTGATCAGCAAAATTACTCTGGATTTTTTCTACCACACCATTGCGTCCTTAAAGACACTTCTACTACTACGAAATTACCCGCCGTATTTGAAGACTCTGCGAAGTCCACATCTGGATATTCACTGAACGATTTAATGATGGTTGGTCCTAAGATTCGGACAACTTATTTTTTCTTTTACTTAGGTTCAGAAAACACAACATGGTAAGTGGCGACATTGCAAAAATGTACCGACAGGTATTTATTCACGAGGAACAACGCCATTTGCAAAAGATTTTATGGCGCTTCGATTCAAACAAGGAAATTCTTGCTTACAACCTTAACACGGTAACATACGGTACAGCCTCGGCGTCATTTTTAGCTATCAGATCACTTCACGAGGTTGCACACAAACACATACATGAAAATCCTAAGATCGCTTCAATTATATTCCATGATTTTTATGTAGATAATCTTCTCACAGGAGGCGATACTGTTAAAGAGGTCAAGCAAATAAAAACTGAAATTTCTACACTTTTAAACTCCTATAGATTTCCTCTTCGCAAATTTGTTTCCAATGATAAATTTGTACAGTATATTTTTGAATCAAACATCATACACCTAGGTGTCACAGGACAAAACAAGACATTAGGATTACTTTGGAATTCTTACAATAATACATTACAATACATAACCAATTTTCCACAACGCACATCCAAGGCTACAAAACGACAAATTTTGTCATATATATCAATGATCTTTGACCCACTAGGTCTGCTTTCAACTGTAACTATTACCGCCAAAGTTATTCTACAACAGCTTTGAAAATTAAAAATACCATGGGACGAGACAATTCCTGCGGATTTATACTTAATATGGCAAAATTATCGCTCTCAACTGGAGCAATAAAACACACTGAACATTTCAAGACAAGCTACATGTTCTAATCCAGTCTCTGTTTAGTATCATGGTTTTTGTGATGCGTCGGAGACAGCCTACGGAGCTTGCATTTTTATACGCGCACTGACGCTCTTGGAAATCTCTATTGCGCAAAACAAAGGTGACGCCTTTATAACTCATTACAGTTCTTAGACTTGAATTAAGTGGCGCCCATCTTTTAGCTGTACTTTTAGACAAGGTAGTCACGCCTAGCAATATACACTTTAAAAGGATTTTTTATTGATGTGATTCTAAAAAGTTATTTCTTGGATAAACACATCTCCACATTCGTTGAAAACCTTTATTGCGAACAGGGTGTCACAAGTACAAAACAACAAAAACTGATTCTTGGAAATACAACAATACTTTACACAATCCCGCGGATTTATTATCACGTGGTATTGATCCAAAAACTCTGATGAACTCGCAACTTTGGTTTCATGGTCCAAATTGGCTTACCTGGTCTGAAAACAATTGCCCTTTTCACTCTTATCAATTAAAAACTTCTGAAATTCCAGACGTTCGCTCCACAACATCGGTACTCATTTCTACTTATACTGATTTTGATATCATAAATCGATGTTCTACATTAATTAAGCTACAAAGAGTTCTTGCATACATTCTTAGATTTAAAAACAATTTTTTACAACCTAAAGAAATGCGTGCTACTGGTCCATTAACGACACAAGAATTAATTGATTCTTTGAATACACTTGTTAAAATTGTACAAATAGAAACATTTTCCGAAGATTATAATAAATTACTAAAAACCGGTCAAATGAGCAAAAAAAGCAAACTTGTAAGCTTAAATCCGTTCCTCGATCCATTTACAAAGATTATTCGAGTCGGCGGTCGACTGGAAAATTTTGATTTTGATTTTCTTAAAAAACATCCAGCGGTCTTACCTTCAAATCATCCCTTCACTACTTTAATTGGTCAACACGAACATTTAAAACTATTACACGCTGGTCCACAGGCCTTATTGGCTTCCCTTAGAGATAGATTTTGGCCTATATCTGGTCGTAATTTAGTAACAAGGTCGTACATAATTGTATGAGATGCTTTCGTTTTAACGAGAAATCAGAACAACACAGCATGGGAAGCCTTCCAAAATCCCGAATAACGCCAATGCGTTGCTTTTATTACTCCGGCGTTGATTACGCAGGTCCATTTTCCATTCGCGACAAAAAGAGCAAAAACTTCAAAATCACTAAAGTCTACGTAGCCTTATTCGTGTGCTTTACTACAAAGGCCATACATTTGGAAGTCGTTAGTGATCTCACAGCTGAATGTTTTTTAGCAGCCTCGCGCCGTTTCATGGCCAGACGCGGTAAATGTGCTCAAATATTTTCCGACAATGGTACTACCTTTATGGGTGCAAATAATGAAATTAAATAATTTTTTGACATTTGCTACAATGATATTTCAAACAACCTCGCTACCGATGGAGTTCAGTAAAACTTTATTACACCCCATACACCATATGTCGGTGGTATATGAGAATCATACGTGAAATCCGTAAAGCACCATTTAAGGCGTGTGATGGGTGACGCGTCAATTACTTTCGAAGAACTTTGCCCGGTTCTTTGTCAAATAGAGGCTTGCCTGAATTCCAGACTTCTTTATCCATTGACACAAGATCCAAACAACATTAATCCTCTTACTCCTTATCGGCGAACCTTTGTGCACGATACCAGAGCCGAACTAGTCGCACTTAAAAGAAAATCGACTGTCAAGGTTTCAGAGAATGCAACAACTTACTCAATATTTTTGGTCCAAATGGTCTAAAGAATAGATTTCAAATTTACAACTACGTGCTAAATGGAAGGAAAATTTTCACAACTCTTAAAACTTGGCTCACTATAGTTATCATTAAAGAAGACGGCTTTCCACCCCTCAAACGGCGGCTTGGGAGAATTTTTGAGATTTATCACGGACCTGATGGAATAATCCGCAGTGAAACCATCAAGGCAATTTAAAACGTCCGGTAGTGAAACTTTGTGTATTGCGTAATCAAAACTTTTAATGCGGTACTTTGTTACGTTCAAAACCCTGAAAACAATTTTTCCTGCATTTATTTTTAAAATGCCCTAAAATTCCTCAACCAGCTCAATTTCCCGCCACTTGAATTAGTATTATTTAATAAAATTTCTTAAGTAATTACTCTATACAAAAGTTTGCTTTATAAAATCAAACAGCTGCCTAGGAAACATTACGTTACAAAGTAGTTGCAATATTTCCTAGCACCTGCAGTGATTACATTTTAATTAAAAGCTGCAGCTTTCTTCTAAAAGATAAGACCACTCACCACCTGCCTACATCTGCTTACAATGGACTTGTTATCTGATATTCTGCAGCTGTTAAGATGTTACAAAGTAACAAAATTGTTTTCCTTCCTCTTAAAATCTTTTGATAATTGCGTTTTCTGCTTGTTGGCAAGCTGCTGCAGTTTTTATTTCGGCTGCTGTTGTCTGGAAATTCTGCACACTTAGTTCTTCGGCGATACCTTTGAAAGTCAAATCCCCTACCCCCATACATGATTCTGGCCTTATAAAATAGAGACCGTGCTTTGAAAGATTAACAATTACTGAAAAGATACATGATGTAAAGTCGCGCTATTAGAAATGCTTTCTGTGCCTGTATAAATAAAGTTGGTGGTTCCAGCATGCAGCCAGCCCATAGAGAAATGCAGCCGCATTTTCCAGCTTTAAGATGAGACCAGCATGAAGCTGATTGTTCAAGGTACAGTTTCTCTTTTCGTAATTTTTTTATGCTGCTGTGAAGCATAGACTTTTCATTTGCTGCTATTGCTTATATTATCCGATAAATTGGCACCACCCCGTTATAAAACTTACATGCACGACGTACGAACAACTATGTTATTATTCTTTAAATGACAAATTTATTTACTCAAAGTTTTTGTTAGTCCGTTTCACTGTTTACTTTGTATTTCTGTATAAACCTTAACTAAAAGAACTTACGCATCACTTTAAAAGTAGATTAATATTTGATTAATTTAAGTTAGGGTGTCTAATTTTAATATTATATTATTTCTGAGGAGGTGCACTTCACAAAGCAGCATGTACATATTATTTAGGTATATTTCTTTTTCTAGATTTACTATATAGTTTGTTTTATTTTCTTTTATATGTATTTAAGGTGAACCATTAAGTAGGTATTTAGATTATAAGATTTTATATTTGCTTACCAATTTTTATATGTTATGACGCTTTGTTTACAATCAGGATTACGCAACTTATTTATTTTATTGCTTTGTAAATAATCTTCCAAGATTCGATGTTATCAATAGAGTATCTTAGAGGTTTGTAATGTGTTTCTTTTTATTTCACCCACGCCCCTCTCCGACATTTTTGAGCTAGCCCAAATTCTACCATTCTAACCCCGTTCAATTGCGGTATTCGGCGTAAACATTTCTTTACTTACTTTTACTGCTTTCTTTTGTGTTTGCGCGGAATACCGTAACAACTTATTTTAGTGCTTTTGACATACATAATCTTGTTCTTTTTTAAACATCAGCGCATTTAAGTGTAAGAATATTCTTACAAAACTTTTTAACTTTATACCTTTATTAAAACTCTACGATGTTTTATAAGTGGCGGCTTATGTTAGTGCAAATCCGGCCCTGTACCTGAGTTCGTCGCTGCAACATCGAAGAATGCACCTAAAGAGTACGTCCGGTGCTCTTGAGCCGTCAAGATGCATCGTTCGGTTTCCGCAAATTTATCTTTTCAATAACTTGTATTTTACTTTCATTACAATTGTATATATTTACGAATATATATGTGTACTTATAGATTATCACTAGACATAGTAGGGATCAGCGAAGTTTGGTGGCCAGAGGCGAAGGATTTTTGGAGTGGAGACTTCAGGGTAATTCATACATGAGCAGAGGAAGGAAATTTGTGTGTGGGGATAGTTAGGCGGAAAAAAATAGGATACTGTGTAGAAAATTACTTACAAAAGAACGAAAGAGTACTCATGGTTAGATTAGAATCTAAACCGGTAAACACAGTAATAATACAAGTATACATGCTCACCTCTAGCTACAGTGACGAAGAGGTAGAAGCCGTCTACAAAGATATTGAAAACATATTAAGATACATAAAAGGACATAACAAATTTAAAAATTACGGGGGATTTTAATGCCGTGGTAGGTGAGGGTAGGGAAGAAGCGGTAGTAGGTTTATTTGGTTTAGGCACGAGAAACGACAGGGGAAGTAGGCTAGTAGAATTTTGCGACAAGAACAATTTAATCATCACAAACACATTATTTCAACATCATGCTAGAAGACGATATACGTGGAAGATGCCAGGAGATATAAAAAGATATCAAATAGATTACATTTTTGTTAGACAACGGTTTAGGAATCAAGTAAAAGACTGTAGAAGCTACCCAGAAGCAGATATAGATACTGACCACAACAACGTAATTATGAAGGCCGCACTTAAATCTAAGAATGTGAAAAAAAGAACGGAAAAAGGCACTTGGACATAGAGAAACTAAAAGATAAAGATATTCAAGAAAGATTCGAAAAAAAGTCAAATGAATTGCTCAAAGATATCGGAAAATATCTGATACTTAGGAAGTAGAAGCAGAATGAAATAACATTAAATCCAGCCTAGAGATGGCGGCCAGAGATATTCTGGGATATACACAAAAAGAAAATAAGAAACCATGGATAACAAAGTATTACCTGAATTTAATAGAAGAAAGACGAAAATACAAAAATAAATCAGACGAAACAGGAAAACAGAGATACAATGCCATAAAATGGGAAATTATTCGAAAATGCAGGAAAGCTAAAGAACAATGGATTGATGAAAAGTGGGAAGAGGTACGAACGAAGATGGAAATAGGAAAGAAAGACGATGCATACAAATTAACTAGAATGAATTTTAGGGATATAAAACCGTATAGCAAAAATATAAGGGGCGCACAAGAAAACGTCATCATAGAAAACGTAGAGAAAGTGAGTAGATGGCAAGAATATATAGGGAATTTATATGCAGGAGAGGAACTAACTGCATTAGAACAGGAATCAGACATTGAAAATGATGACTTGGGATATTCTATACTTAGAGATGAGTTTGAATTAGCATTAAAGGGGTCTGAAAAGTGGTAAGGCGCCGGGTACAAAAAAGATGCAAGCAGAAACTCTAAAAGCCGCTAGACAAGCAGTAACAGAACTCTCTTTCCAACTTGTAAGCTATATGTATGAGACAGGCGAGATACCAAAAGATTTTAAACGTAGCATCATAGTAACTATACCAAAAAAGAAAGGCGCGGATAGATGTGAAAATTTTCGAACAATAAGTTTGACAGCACACGTGTCAAAAATATTAACTAAAATTGTGCAAAGACGAATGTAAAAACGGGCGGAGGAAATACTAGAAGAAGACCAATTTGGGTTTAGGCGAAACAGGGGAACACGGAGGTTATTTTAGCTCTGAGAGTGATAATGGAGAAAACAATAAAAAAAGGGGAAAGCGTGTATATAAGGTTTGTAGATCTGGAAAAAGCATTCGACAATGTAAATTGGAAAAAAATGTTTGAAATACTTAAACAGATTGGGATGAGTTATAGGGATAGACAAATAGTACATCGCTTATACAAAAAGCAAACAGCAGTAATAGAATTAGAGCAGGAACGTAGAGAAGTAAACATTAGGAAAGGGGTGAGACAGGGATGTGCCCTATCCCCATTGATTTTTAACTTGTACATAGAAGAGGCAATGAATACTGTCACATGCAGGAAGACATTTGGAATTACTATGTAGGGACAAAAAATTGATATGCTTAGATTTGCAGATGATATAGCGGCACTAGCGTCTAGCAAGGAAGAGTTAGAAGCTGCTCTTAATGAAATGGAAACGGTTCTAACAGAGAGATACGGTATGAAAATTAACAAAACTAAAACTAAAGTTCTAGTATGCAAAAGTGTGGAAAATAAATCAAAAACAAGAATACAAGTATGTAACAAGAACTTACAAGAGGTTAAGGATTTCTGCTACCTAGGAAGCCAAATAACGCAAGATGGGAAAAGCACAAAAGATATAAAACAAAGATTAGCACAAGGTAGTGCTACATTTAACAAGAAAAAGCAACTACTGTGCTCAAAGACCACAAACATAGAAACAAGAAAACGATTGCTTAAAACATATGGGCGGAGCACAGTACTGTACGGCTGTGAAGCCTGGACAGTAGGAAGAGCAGACAAAAAAAAAGGTAGAAGCTTTTGAAATGTGGTGCTACAGACGTATGATGAAGATATCATGGACAGACAAAGATAAGAACGAAGAGGTACTAAAAATGGTAGGGGAAGAAGGAAATATGTGAAAAACGGTAAAAAATTGGAGAGATAAAATGATAGGCCACATACTACGGCATGAGGGAATACTGCGGAATATATTAGAAGCAGAGATAGGAAAAAGGAGAAGAAGAGGCAGACCTAGGTTAGACTATTGCACACAGATAGTAAAAGATGTAGGCTATAGGGGTTTCAGGGAGATGTGTAGGCTAGCCTAGAATAGAAATCAATGGAGGTACGCATCCAACCAATTCCAAGATGGATAAACTAATGACGAAAAAATAACTGTGCTTAAACATGATGATTATTATAAGTAACTACAATAATTGGAAAACCATTACTTCGGCAAATGTCTAAGTGTTGGGGGATCTTGGTAGTCACAGGTTGCTTAACCCCCTTCACTGAATCTCGGTGAAATAGAGCATAAAATTAGAAAGCAATAGAAAGTGAACGAGCTGTTAACACATGCTGTGTGAGAATTCCAGGGAACTATTAGGCTAGCTTAGAATATAATAAGTGCAGGTACGTGCCCAACCAATTTTGAGACGGAAAATCTAATGACGAAAAAATAAGCGCAGATAAATCTGATGTTTAGTATAAACAACTAGTTGTTGGTTGCGAAATATCTGCAACTAATGTTGACTGCGAAAAGATATATTGGAAAATATATTAAATCGGTAAATGGTTAAGTGTTGGGGGAACTTGGCAGCCACAGGCTGCTTACCTCCCTTCACAACCACTGAAAGTTGGAGAAATAGGGTATATAATTGTAAAACAATAGAAGGTGACCGACCTGCATCTAACAAGAAAGAACAGCGCCTATGAGAAAAGACAACAAACATAGAAACAAGAAGAAATTTGTTGAAAGCATATGTGGAGCACAACACAGTATGCCTATGAAATACGGGCAGTCTGAAACGCAGACAGAAAACGGTAGCAGCTTTTTGAAATGCTGTGCTTCAGATGTATGAGGGCGATAGCATGGACAGACAAAGATAATAACAAATAGGTTATAGAAATAGTAGGGGAACAAGGATATCTGGGGAAAAAGATAAGAGAAATAGAAGGGCAGAATACGTTCTAAGGCATTTTTGGAGAATAGTGTGGGATATATTACAAGCAGAGATAGGAAAAAAGAGGTAGATAATAATAATATCTTTATTGCACAACATAGACAAATTAATAACATTTACATTTATGTATACATATAATTTTTGTGCAAAGGGCGAAGTTCAGTTGAGTTACAATGAACCCTCTGTTCTTACACTTAACCCTAAATCATAAATAAATATGTGTTATTTTGTAACAATGAGATGAAAACAAAAAAGAATAGGAAAAAAATAATCTACTTGAAACCTTGTTGTAAAAAATGATTTTTTAATTTGATTTTAAAGCGTAAGGGTAACATGATTTTAAAGTCCAGATGTATTGAATTATAAATATGTACTGCAGTATATGAGAAAGAACGTTTGAATATCTGAGTCTGATGTGACGGGATTGTCAGCATACCCTTTCGCCTAATATTTATATTATGTACATCCGTCCTGTATCTTATGTTATTGTATAGGTATGGCGGTGTTTTACTAAATAAAATGTTGTGACAAAAACAAGCTAGATGTAGTAAACGACGCTTTTCCATATTTAACCAATTTACAACTTTTAGCTTATGAGAAATATGTTCAAATTTACGGATTCCAAAAATCAAACACAGACAAGAGTTTTGAACCTTTTGAACCCTCCTAGAGTATTCCTTATCAAGACAAAGCCCATAAATAACATCCCCAAAATTAAACAAAGACAAGTTGTGAGTTGTGCTTTGGCGCGAGAAGACACCGCATCGCATCGTTCTTCGAAGCTCTCCGCACCTGCAGCTTAGCTTAGGCTAAGTTTACTGTACTTTTTAGTACATTAAATAAGAATTAACCTTTTTAAGAATTAAACATTGCTCTTCTCAGGGCGATGGACGGGACAAACCCGAAGCGTGCTTCGGTGATGTTCACAGACAGCGACATGGACGCCGAAACAATTAAAATACGTCGACAACGCGAACAACAATCCGACAACGAGACCGAGACAAAACAAACCCGAAAGACAGCTGACAAACCGACGGACAAGCAATGCACAATCGTGTCCGACGTACGATCCGTTGAGCCGACGAAGACAACCATTTCCTACGCTACTGCAACCTCCAGCGCACCAACTACGAGCACTTCAACATCAAGACCAACGACCGCAAACGCTACAAACAAGACGCCAACGACAAGTAACAGAATCCCGTCCATTTTTATTGCAACATTTCCCGACTTTATCAAGCACGCCAAGGAAATGAAACGGATCACAAAACGCGACCTGAATATACGAGTAACTGGACTTGGTGCACGAATCCACGCAGCCGACGCAGACGAATTCCGATTCGCACAAGACTATTTAAAGAAACACGCCATCGAATTTCATACCTACGGACTGAAGACCGAACAACAACTTAAGGTTGTAATACAAAGACTAGCCGCGAACATCACACCTGAAGACATCACAAACGAACTATTGGAAAGGAAATTTAATGTCGAGCACGTTACGAGACTACAATCCAAGGACAAACAATATAGCAACACGTTCCTCGTTATTTTAAAAAATGAACCGACATCACAGACGATCAACGACATTCGTGAACTTCTATACTGCCACGGCGTCAGGGTTGCTGCCTTCCAATCGAGGGTGGAGATTCCACAATGTTTTGCTTGCCAACGATACGGACACTCCAGTTTGAACTGTGGATACCGCCCGCGCTGCATCAAGTGCAGCAAAGAACACTACGCCTCCGAATGTACGAAAAAACGAGAAACGACACCAACATGCGCAGAGGACCACACCCCGCTAATTACAGAAACTGTCCAGCCTTCCCTGGAGATACTCGACAAGAAAAAGAGGACGCACCAACCAGCAGTACCGATACTCGCACAGAATACATCCGACAGCTCCGACCCAGACGAAGAGGAAGGCTGGACGAGAGTCGACCGTAATAAGAAAACACAACCACGCAAGACCCCACAGGAAGCACCGACAAAACCGACTGAAGCGGTTGCGGCAACGACATCCACCACACACCGTACAGCAGACACCGACAGCTCCTCCGACGTCAGTATGGACAGCGCTCCAGAGAAACGAGTGAAACGAAGACGCTCCCCCAAGACCAAGTCGACAAAAACAACGACACCGACTATCACCGCAACGCCTACAAGAAAAGTTTACACCAACGAAAGAACTGCTCTAGCTGCTCCAGCACCTAAAGCAGTCATGCCAGAAACGAACTCCGACCAGGACAGAAAAACCAAGACACTACTGAACAAAACACTACAGTGGATGCAACGTCTCATCTCGACCTACATGGCTGGGGAACCCGTTATACCGCTTCTACTGAATGCACTGTACGACATTTTCACGATCCTTAAAGGATAATCACCGAACACAACAACTGCTACTACTCTCTTGGAACGCCAATGGCATTAAACGCTGGCTAACTGAACTACGACACTTCCTGACCGAATTCGACATCGACATTGCACTACTCGGTGAGACAAAACTAGACCACAACCACGTACTCAATATCGCAAATTACACAACTCACAGGAAAGACAGGACCATCGAACCAGGACAAATAACAAGTGAAGGTGTCACCGTACTTATTCACAGACGAATCACGCATCGCGTACTAGACCTTCCACTAACACAGCTAGATGCTGCAGGCGTTGAAATATACGCAGACGGATAACTACTCAGACTCATCTCCGTATACCGAATCCCAACGAGAATACTATCTACGTAAGACATCGACAACTTGACGCTCGGAGACACCGCTACGATAATCATGGGTGACTTAAACGCTAAACACACCACATGGGGTTCCAGAATCAACAATCACGACGGACTGACGCTCTTTACTCACTCACTGAGTAAAGATTTCGACATCACCGGACCAGACACACCGACAAGAATTCCTCCGAATCCAGACCATCAACCTGACGTACTAGACATAACGATAGTGAAAAACATGCCGTACAACTTCACGACAGAAGTGATACAAAACTTAAGCTCCGACCATCTACCGATACTAACTACGATTTATACAACGCCACATATACAAGAGACGAATAACACCGTCACATCAACAAACTGGAGGAAATTCAACGAATACCTACAGCACAAAATAACTTCTGGAAAACCGACCGTCAGACACACACGAACAAATCGACGCAGCCATAGAATACATCACTAATACGTTACAAGAAGCATTAAATCACAGCACAACGACACGAATCCGGAACACCAACAGACCACGACTTCCTGACTACCTACTCGACATCATCAAGCAGAAAAGGAAGTTAGTCCGGAGATGGCGGATAACGAGGGACCCAGCCATCAAAACCCAACTGAACGCAACACAAGTTTCACTGAAAACCCTACTAGACGAACACAACACGCAATAGCGGACGGAACACATCAACAATGTTCTCGAGACTGAGAGGAACTTACACCGACTCAACAGAGGACTTATAAGAAGACATCGACTATCCAACGCACCACTAGACGGACCAGACGGAAAAATCTACGACGCCCGTGAAAAGGCAAACATATTCGCCATGACACTACAAGAAACATACTCACCGAACCCGACAACACACCAGCAACACGAAACACAAGTTAACGAAACCATGGACGAAATACTACAGATGAACCCAGAAGACTACATACCACTTATAACACTGAAAGACACGAAACAAACCATCCTCAGCAATGCAAACAGAAAAGCACCCGGAAAAGACAACATCACAAACCAAGCACTCAAGAACATCACGAAACGCACGCTAGCATACATCACGAGACTGTTCAACGGAATACTTCTACAACGTGCTACGTACATTGACGTAACATTAAAAAAAAGGAGAAAAAAAGAAAGAGAAAGAAAGTAAGTAAGTCCGGGCTCAGGCGGCGAGTGGGCGGGGTCTTATACCTATAAGTAAAGGAGAGCCTGAAAAAAAAAGTAACAACAAAAATATATAAAAACACTCACTCATTCACACACAGAACAAAACATACAACAGAAAAGAAAGAACTTATAATTAAAACCACAATATATATACAAAAACAGTACTCCCAAAACCCAACCCCAAAAAAAAATTAATGCCCCAATTTACATATTACATTATGAACACTCCTTAAACATCCAAAAAAATTACCCATAAAAATGGCGAGCTGTAGTTTTTAGGCAACTACCCCCTGACAGTACCTAGAGAAAAAAAAAGAGAAACAAACGCAACCCTAAAAACCACAGCTCTAAAATATCGTAAGTATAAACTTAAACTAAATTTACAAACATATAGTAGATTTTTAGAAATTTAGAAACAAATGGTAAGATAGTAACCAAAGAGCAGTAAATTCCAAAATAGTTCAATAATTTTAATCTATGATAATTAAATTTAGAAATGCCATCTTAGAATGGTAAAACCACAGGCGTTCTTGTTCCGCGGTAAGAAGCGGATACAAAGAAAAAAAACAAGAAGGATTCACCCTCGAGTTCCTGACATCGGGGGGGAAGGCTGTCGCTGGTCTGCATCAGCGAACAGGCCAGCTTACGGCGAAGCGGAGCGCATTGGATTTCGCAGTCCCTCAAAATAAACGCAGCTCCAGGGATCAACGCGTCCCCCGCAGGAAGCTATAATAGTTACAAACAACAAATTAATTTGATGAAGCCGAAACGTATGGTTTTATACAAACTCTATATACTTACCACGCTAAGTAATGCGTGCCGGAAATTTACATACAAATAACGAACGAAGCCAACCAACTTGTTGTCTAGTTGATTATCGAACAGCAAATGAATATTACATGTGTTAGGCGCCAAAGCAAGGAAATAAACCAGGAAACCCTAATTTTATTGAAATAAATTTACCGAATTCTTTTAAAAAGGGGAAAACACACTAGCATTTAAGTATTAAAATACTTGGAAAATCGTCTATCTAATTGAGGCGTAAATTCCACGGGACGAAATTCTGAGAAAGGATATTTATTTTTAATTACCATACAAATTTAAATAATACAAAAGGGTTATTTTTTAATTAACGAAATTAATTTTTGTGTTGAACGCCAAAGGAATTTAAGATAAAAATTATTGTATATAACTAATTATTAATTTACGAAAATGAACGTAACAAACGACATTATCCCACAACATGGAAGACTGCAATCACAGTTATGATTTACAAGACAGGAAAAACAAGGACAAACCCGTTACACTACCGACCAATATCGCTCCTCAGTGCGCTATCCAAAATATTCGAACGACTGCTACTACAGAAACTGAAACATCACCTACGAGACCGACAAGAACAATTCGGCTTCAGAGAAGATCACTCGACGACACTACAAGTAATACACGTCATAGACCACATCGCAGAGAACTACAACAAAGCTCACGTCACGACAGCAGTTTCTCTGGACATACAGAACGCATTTGACAAGGTTTGGCACAAAGGACTCCTGTACAAACTAGCGACTATACACCAAGTACCACTACAATACATACAGCTACTTGACAGCTACCTCACAGACCGAAAACTACAAGTACGAGTAGACGGACAGCTATCGCACGAAATACCTATCACGGCTGGAGTTCCGCAAGGCGGATTACTCTCAGCAGCACTGTTCAACGCCTACATACAAGACATACCATACAACGACAACGTCAAATGCAGACTATACGCTGACGACACTTTATTCATCACAACAGCACGCCACCCCAGACTAGCGACTCAAAGATTACAACGCCAACTGGACGCCCTACCCGACTGGCTGGGGAAATGGAAAATACGAATCAACGCCGACAAAACAGAAGCCATACTTTTTTCATGACACAGACTACACCTACATCCTCATCCAACGTTTGCAGGGCAGCGGCTTCCGTGGAAGAACACAATATGATACCTCGGAGTGACGATCGACAGAAACCTCTGCTTCCACCAACATCTAGACGAGACGCTTAAAAAAGCAAGACAGACCAAAGGCTACCTACATCCGATGCTGACATTTAACAACAAACTACCGACAGAAACACGGAGCAGAATCTACAAAACGCACATAACACCGATCATCACGTACGGATCACAGGCATGGCTGACATACTTCTCAAACACAAACTTACGACGCCTAGAGGCACTCCAGAACACCATCCTTCGACTGATTACCGGCGCACGGTGATTCGTCAGAAACGATACGATACGAAACGACCTGAACATTCCCACAGTACATGAATACTGTAGAACAAACGCCACAAAAACATACCAAACAATAGACGACTCACCACATCCTTCCATACGAGACGTCGCACCGCCACAAGGCACACAACAAACAGTTAAAAAACGACCACGCCGACTACTAGATGTGTGACATAACATCAGACAAGCACTCCAGACCGCAACTAGTTGGCTAAATAAAAAAAACAACTAGGACACAGCACGAGCTCCAGACCACTAGGTGGAAAAATAGACACCTAGAACACTCGCACGACAAATGATACAGACAAGACAGCAGAAACCACTTGGTTAACGCTGACTACGAGACGTGCCCTGAGAGGGCAGGATCGACCAGGATAAACAAAGACAGCACCAAAGATTCGCATAATAACGTTTTAATTCCGACGTTTAATAAATGTTTATTGGCATACAGATGTTTTATATTAATATAAGCTCTTTGTATTAGTTTATTAACATGGCATTTAAATCTTAGGTCGACATCAATAATTAACCACAGGTTTTTTGCCTCAACACAGTGTGGAATGTCATTGACTTTAATATGAATTTTTTGTGCTGCCACTATACGCTGAATCTTACGTCCAAAAATTAAAATTTTACATTTCGATGGGTTAATGTTTAACATTGTTGTTTAGAGATGTTAACTAACCTACTTATGTCACTATTGATTTTCAATTCGGCACATTTAGTTCTTCCATCGGAAAGGAATAGTACAGTTGTGTAGACCTGGATCAGATAGTTATAGATGCAGACTGTGCAAATTTCGGGGAAATCTGTAGGTTAGTTCAGAATAGGGAACAATGATGGTACGCGTCTAACCAGTTCCAGGACTGAAGACCTAATGATGATGTGTGTACTTACGTGAAATTCTCAAAAATTTTATCTACATACCTAACAGCTCCAGACTGCAAAAATAAATCTATTTGTATTTGTAATGGTTTTAGTTATAGCTCATTCGTAGAAAAATATTTATTTCGTCTTGGAAATTTTACTATGTGCTATTAACTTTTAGCATTGTTCATAATAAAACGTCCCGAAGCAATTCTTAATTCGTTTACCGCTTACTGCCGCCCCTAGTACTATGGGTTTGTGTTTTACTGTTATCATTAATAGTACTTTTGTAACTTCTTTACTAATACATTTAATAATTAAATTAACCTTCATAACCATTTTAAACTAAACGACGCCGTAACTAATTTTCAATCGTCCATTTAATTTCTCACGGAATTTTGTTCTTGCAAACATTTAGTAGGCTAGTTGTATGCAAAACAATACCGTACATAATACTACAATAGTAAAACGAACATACAACTCTGACATGAAAACACACAAAACCTTCTAACAATAGAATATTAGAATTTAAGCGCCTTAGAAAATTACCATTGATTACCGGTTGTTGGTATGCGTACCTTTTTTCTATACGCCAGGGCACGATAATAATTATAGTTACTAATCGTTGGTATTCATTGATAGCCCATTGGCACTATTCAAAACTGGTCTAATCTTTTACCGCTTAATAGTTATAGATCCGAGATAAACTACCTGTGAGGATATTTTTAGTCCAGTAATTGGTGGCGTGGCCCACTTTTGGTTTAATAAGCTTAGAATAACCTACTTTGTGGTTTTGCGGTATTACGGCGATTCATTAGCCATATTTGTTTTTACAATTAACATGATTTTATTATTTTTTTCAACTAAATCAACAAAGTTATATTTATAACAAAATTTTATATAAATAAATATAAAAATTACAATATTCGCTCAAAAAATAATAAATAAGCATGTGCCTCTAATACAGTGGCGGATTTAGACGGCGGGCGAAGGAGGTTTCGCCCCCCCCCCCGAAGAAGCTCAGTTGCTCAGGTGTAGGATATGTATTAAACAATCCATAGAGATAAGTGCTTTTTAGAATATTAAGTTTCTAAAGCGCAACACAAAAATTTGAGTTTATTACAATAATGAACAAGAAATTATATTACCACGAACCAAATTGAACTTTTAGACGACTTTACTAAACATGAGCTATTAGTAAATCATTGGATACCGCGAACGGATTATATTTTTCCATATTCGTTACATAATAAAAAAGGTAAAGAAGAGAAACGAAGAATGAGTCACGATCTGTTTTCCAAGTTTTCATGGCTTGTATTTTCTGAAAAATGTCAAGGATTTTTTTGCATATTATGTGCACTGTTTATGGTTAGATTTGAGGTTGGGGACAAAAAACTGTGTTTCCTCAGAAATTTGTTACACGTCCTTTACAAAGATATTCAAAACTTACTGGCAAAGATTGTAACATACTGTTTTAATACGCTCTAATTAGTTCTATGATTTCTAAAAATAGTTATTTTCTAGTTTAATTTTAGCATTCTAATTATTAGAATGAAGGTCTTGTAACATAAATATGTTTGTAATTGTAACGGCTGCAAGACTACCCAAGTAGCGTCCTAGCGAAGTTTCCAGCTAGATCTAATCCAAGAGTTAATCAATTTTTCTAAAGGCACTTACTTCAAGGGCACTAAACATGTCAGATTAGTTGCTATCTATGATTAGATGTCAATCATGCTTTAGGATCCTATTTATGTCAGGGTGGTCTGAAGCAATTTTTCAATTAACGGAGTAGTCAACTAAAATTAGTTCCGAGATCTACTTGTGTGGCTATCTTAGGGCAATGGGCAGTTTAATTAATCTTAAAGATTGACGACCGGCGTATCCTAAGCCGAGTATGAGAGCCAAGAAAGGGGTTATTTTTCAATTAACTTAAATGTATATAAGGATGCCAGCCGGTGGCAATCGAGGTTGTTTATTTCCAGACGCGTTAGAGTCTAAAGGTCGCGGACTTGCAAGATTGAGTAAGTGTTTTATTTCTCTGAATTCAAGTGCGTGCCGTTATGTTCAAAGTTAGTTTATTTCTCTGAGTAAGTAATTATTATATATGGTATTACCATGAACTCAAGGCTGTGTTATGCATCATAAGTCATTTATTTGTTTAAATACAATATCTGTCGACTTCCATAACATACAACTTCGGGTTAAAGCTCCGTTCCAGTAATTTAATCCCGTTGGGTTATTGTTAAAGACCGCATCTTTTGAAGGGTTTCTTATTTTATTGTGTTTCGACGTTGTCCGAGGCTTGTAATAACTAAGCCACGAATTCCGTTACTGTACTATTTGACCCGTGTGAAGGTCGTGTTTTTCCTGTTATTGATGACCCCGTGATTAAAGGAAGGTCGTTTCAGTATGCATGTTAAGTAGACTACGGTAGCGTTAATTAATTATATGTATTGGGGTTTGCACCCAGAACGGTTGTTAATATTCATAAAATAAGGACTTTAGAATTGTTTAGTTAAGTGGTGTTAGTGCTAGCCGGAGACTTTATAAGATTTGCCCCTGTGAAGTGAAGTATTTTCTGTCCTGCAATCTTGGTTCATCGCCACGAACAAAGTGCGACGAGAGCTATTACCGCGATCGGTCCATGGGCCGTTTAATTCCCATGGTGGCGCCCTATTGTAAATAATGTTAATTACTGTATAATTTTGAATGCATATTGTAATTAGGTTAAGTTAGTTAGTAGCCCGTTTAATAAAACAATTGGAATTTTGTTTTAGTGTGTTGTTGTTTAATGAACCTCCCCTTCTCACCGACTGCAGCAGCTGCGAGGCAATGTCCCGAAACGTGAGGGTACTATAGTGTTAGAGGTCCTTCCCATTTATTATTTATTGTTAATTGGATACCCTCACGCGGTAGGTAAATATTCAATTACAAGATGACGATTTAATTAAACACCAGTCAAATCTATATCATATTCGAACAGAGGAAAAAGGTAAGTTTAAATAGTACAAATTTTTCTTTATGAAAATTGAACCTCTAGTTTCTAAATTTTAAAAGAATCAATTTGGTTTCAGCTAAAAATTTTGTTGCTGTGTTGAAAAATAGAGACCTACAAGTGTGCAATCTATTGGACACAAAAAGAAAAAATTAAATAAACGAAAACCGCAGGCGTCTCATACCTATAATTAAAACAGTTATTGTACATGGCAGACAAAATATACCACTGCGTGGTCACAGAGACGATACATGTATTTTCGAACAAGATGATAAAGGAGAATTAAGATTCCGAGTTGATAGTGGAGACAAGGATCTTGAGAACCACCTAAAAAACGCAAAAGCAAACGCAACCTACATTAGCAAAACCACTTGCAATTCATTGATAAAATGCTGTGGTGATGAAATTTTGTATGTTATAGTTAAACGCGAGTTAAGGTTCGGGCATTTGGAGCTGTGTTTTTAAAAAACAACTTCAAACACTTAACAAAAATTTAATAACTTAAACAGAAATTACAATGAAATTTAGAATAGCTGGTTCATAATAACTTTAATAAAAAAAATAATTAATTGTACTGGGCGAGTAGTCTAGGTAGACAACAATGCAAAAGCTATAATACTCAGACTGACTGCCGGGCCTTGAGCTCCCGGGCTTTTTATAATAACCTGCCCCTCACACGGCCGTGGGAACTTGCAGATCTCATGTCTGCGTTTCTCTTAATTGTACACTTTATTACAATGTAACAACTTAATTCTAAGTAATTGCGGTATGTTAACCGCCTGTGACCTGCCACCTGCAGTATCACTGCCCTCACGGATGCAAAGTTGCATTCCGTTCTCTTGAACTGTCGATAACCTCTCTGGGTTATCCTTGTATTACAATGTTGCAATGGACTTATACTTTACTTAACAATTTCTAATAATTCCTATTAGATTCAATATATCAATATATATATATATATATATATATATATATTTGGGGATACATAACTCCTCCCACCGTAAATAAAAAATTAAGGTTTTACTTAATTTTTAAATACATAAAATTCATTATTCAAATACATTTAAAATTCATTGTTTCTAAGGGTATACTTATCGTTTCTTTCTTTCTCTTTGTTTCCTTAAATCTAGAACTGTTTCCTTCATTCTTATATCTAAGGTACATTTTGTAAAATACATATATAATTACAAAATTTATTAAAATGATCAGTACAATTGTCCAAACACTTATACAGTATTGCCCGAAATAAACAGTACTGAAACTAAGTTGGCGGTGTTTTTATGCGTGCGCTGTCACACTCAAGTTAGCTAATATAGACCTGTCAAGTAAACCTCAAACAAGTAATTAGTAGGGCCTAATTGTTAAAAATGGTGTTAAGTACAGAGGAGAAAGTGTTTCTGGTAGAGCATTATTTTCGTTCATACGGAATCGGCCGACGTAATGGTGCAAGTTTGCTATACGTGTCTGATCAATTCACACAAAGGTTTAATAAACGTTCTCCAAGTAATGCTGTAATTTTGAAGGTTATTGAAAAGTTTTGAAATACAGGTAGTGTATTGTGCCAACGAAAAGGAAACTCGGGGCGTCCCAGAACAGTTAACAACAACAATAACCATGAACGTGTTTTTGAGCAAATCTTAGAAAATCCGAAAGTCAGCCAGGCAAGGACAGCGTTACAACTTGATTTAAAAGAACTTCCTTTCAAAGAATCCTGAAGGAGCTGGGTACATTTTCGTATGTGATTCAGGTACATCAACAACTACATCCTCGGGATTATCGCAGAGAGTGGAATATTGCGCCAGAATTCTCGCGTTACAGTATGAAAACCTGAATTTTTGAAAAATGTTTGGTTTTCAGACGAAGCACATTTTCACTTGTCAGGCTATGTGAATCGTCGCACAAATCGATTTCTGGGCTTTGCCAGACCCGATGAGGTTCAAGAGGTTCCTTTACATAGTGAAAAAGTGAGTGTCTGGTGTGCTGTTTCCGGACACGGAATCATTGGTCCGTACTTTATCGAAGAGAATGGTAGGCAAGTCACACATAATCAACAGAGGTACAGACAAATTTTAACACGATTTATCCCTGATCTACGTCAATTCTGTCGTGCACGTAACTTGGCATTTCGAAACCAATTTTTTCAGCAGGATGGGGCAACTTGCCATACTGCTGCCGCAATTCGTCAATTTCTTCAAGAACATTTTACAAGCAAATTCATATCACGATTTACTGACTTTCCTTATCCTTCACATTCTCCAGACCTCACACCTCCAGACGCATACATTTGGGGCATGGCTAAAAATGCCGTTTTCAAACGGGCACCACAAACCATCGATGAATTAAAGGATGCCGTTAGAGTCTTCTTCGCAGCCCTGAGACAACCCTTATTCAATAACATGACCAGAAACTTAGAACATCGTTATGAAGTCTGTCTCGAACGAGGACGTGCACATTTAGAACATATAATAAAGTGTCAATAATATGTATTTTTTAAATATACAAAACAATTACAATTTCAGTACTGTTTATTTCGGGCAATACTGTATTATTATAATGTAACTTTGGCGTTTTGAGTTCACTTAATTGTTCTTTATAACTTTCCACTAATTTCACGGCGTGGTTTAAGTCGTCTAAGTCTAGATGCTCTAGTTTCATAGGTTTCTTGACTATTTCTTCGTCTTCTTGTTCTATCTTAAACTGTAGTTCCGGGAGGTTTGCAAGTTTCTTTGTTGCTATGGGATCTTGATAAACTCTGATTACTTCGTCTTTCAATTTCACATAACAGTCTTCTTTGAGGGTAATTAGTTTGCTTCCGATTAATGCTTGGTTATTTTCATCTTGGTTGCAGTGGATGGTTGCTACTACTTCTGTTGGGAAAATGGCTATCCATTTGTTTTCTGTAACTTTTTGAATTTTCATATTAGTTATTTGCACTTGTTTGGCTTCACAGTTTTCGTAATGATTTGAGAATTTTAATAGTTGTACTTCACACAGGCTGTCTTCTTGAATGGTTGTTGTCGTCATCGATTGACATAAGTATTGGTTTGGTGTTACTTCAGTACATTTTTCGTTTGTATAACCATATCTCAGTTCATTTAGGGATAGGAATTTGGTTTTGGGTATGATTACTTGGTATGTGCTAGTAACTTTCGTTGGAAAAGCAAGTAAATGATAATAATGATAATTGTTACTTTCTACTATCGGGATTTCTATTAAAAATATTATTTCGTTATTCTTAATGTATCCTTTTACTATAGCTATTTTTTCGAATATTAGAATGTTTGTCTCTGTTACATCAAAAGGTAATTTACTGTTAATTATAAGTGATTTAATTCTTATCAATTCTTTTAATAAATCGGTTGGTTCAATAATGCTAGAGTGTAGGGTATTTAATTTTGCAAATGTTACTGCTTTTTCTAACGTTGCTAAAATTTGTTGCATTAAAGTAAGGGTGGATATTATTTGAGTAAATATTGTATTAAATCTAATTAAATCTCGCATGCCTAACAAGGTAGTTTGCATGGTGGTTTCAAGGGTTTGCATTCGGTTGGCTATACTGTCCTGATTTCTTACTAACTTTCTCAATGTTTCGTTGAACTTTATAATCGTTGATTGGGTTAACGATAGTTGATTGCTGATTATGGTTTTTATGTCGTTTTGATTCTCAATTAATTGTTGTATTGCGTTGTCATAACGTTCTGCGTCTTGGTTATCTAAATTGCCTGTATAGCTTTTATTATGTTACCTAATCCGTTGATTAGTCCTCTTTTTCGTCTCGTAGTTTGTTCGTTGGGTATTAGTCTATTAAGTTTATCTTCTATGTTTCTTAAAATGTTTTCTATTATACTGTTGTAATTCATCATTTCTATTGCGTATTCTTTTCCGAATTTTGCTGTGTCCATTGATTGTTTTAATCGGTCATAATTTTCTGTGATTGTTTGAAATTCTTGTTTTAATTCTGTTAGGTCGAATTTTTGTGCGAATGTCCAATAGTCGATCGTGTTTTGCATACTGCCTAATTTAATTGGTAGTATACCGGGGTTGTTTTTATATCTTCTATTATTACTTGGTTGTCCGGTCTACCTTGCCGGAGGTTGACGGTAAGGGTGATGACTGTCCATCTGAAATTACAGGGTGTCTTAGGTTTTTCAAATGAATGTACTTTGTTATTTTACCGTTGTCTACTACTGCTATGTTTTTATCTGATATTTTCTTAATTTTGAATGGTCCTAAATTTCTGGGTGCTGTTTTATGTCGCTTGCTTTGAAAATTTTTCTCATACACGGTTTGTTCTATTGAAAATTTATTTGTGTCGGTATTTTTGTTTCGGGTTGTGGTGATACGTTCCTTATCGTTTTCTAATTTATCTTTTACCTTGTCGTAAGTTATTTTTAGTTTTTGTTTGTGGTCTTTCGCGTATTGTTGATATACTTCCTTGTTGTAGTGTATGTCATAGGGATTTCGTGAATCTGAATGTCCTAAGGTTAATTCTAAGGGTGTAAAATTTGTTGATGAGTGAATTGTGTTATTATAGGCGATTAGTGCGTATGACATTAAATTGGTTATATGTTCCTTTTTATAATTTATTCTTAATAATCGAATTTGTTCTAACAGGGTTAAATGTAATTGTTCAATTAGTCCGTTTGATTCAGGGTGGTTTTCCGTTATGAAATGGATTTTTATTTTGTGAAGTTCTAAAGTGTTTTGTATGGTCTCATTTTTAAATTCGCTACCATTATCTAGAGTTATTGATTCGGGTGTTCCGTAAAATGTGAAATATAGTAAAAATCCTTGGGTCACGTCGATGCTATTTTTGGATGTGATTGGTATTGCTTGGCCTATTTTTGTGAATGCGTCTACAATTGTTAGATAGTTTTGCGCTTCTACTACTAGAGTATCGGCATGTAGTTTTTGAAATGGTTTGTCGGGTGTTTTGGTTAACATTAAGGGTATCTTTGGGGGTTTCCTATTGTATTTCGCTTTGTCACATAGTTCACATTGGTTAATGAAATCTGGTCAATTCCTTCATGTCTTTAAAATAATAACGTCTTACAAGTTGTTTTATTGTTTCGTTAATTCCACGATGGTTGGTTTTTCCTTCGTGTTGATTCCTAATTACATCGTTTATTTCGTCAGAGTCGTCTAATGTTATTAATTTTCTCGTACATCTGATGAGTTCAGGGCCAGAGTTATTGAATAGTTTAATGTATAATTCTGAAAACCTTTGGTATAATTGTTCGGTGTTGAAATAAAAATAAAATCGTTTTTTCTCGGGAGTGTATTCTTTTAGAATTTTAATTATTTGTTCCTCATTGTCATCTTTAGTTATTTGAATTTGGTATATCTTTTTGTTATCTACTTTTGTATATTTTACTGGATTGGGGTTATTTAAAACTTCGGTTATTATAAATTGATTGGGTTTCATATCGATTGCTTCGTTTAAAATTTTAATCGCGTTTTTTGGTTCTTCGTTCTATGTCGAATGTATTGTGTCGATCTCGTCTGGATCTTCCCTTATTTCTGCTTCGTCTACGTTTCCTATAATGGATTCAGTTTCTAATGCATTGAGTTGGATTCTACTTAAAGCGTCTGCGTTGTTGTTATAAGTTCCTTTTTTATATATAATTTCGTAATCGTACTCTTCGAGTCTGATTCTCCATCTTTGTAATTTTGAATTCGGTTCTTTCAGTTTGCATAACCATACTAGTGGTCTATGATCGGTGTATATGTAAAATTTTCTTCCGTATAAATAAGGTCTAAAATATTCTGTTGCCCAAATTATGTCTAATAATTTTTTTCTATGGTGCTATATTTTTGTTCGGTTTCGTTTAGGGTTCTGGATGCGTAGCTGATGGGTTTATCGCTACCTACTTTTCCTTGGCTCAATACTGCGCCTAATGCTACATTCGATGCGTCTGTAGTCAGTATAAATGGTTTTGTAAAGTCTGGGTAATCTAATACAGGGTGATTCGTTAATATGTTTTTAATTTTGTCTATGACTTTAATAAATTCCGGGGTGTGTTCAATTTTGTTTCCCTTTTTTAAACAATTTGCCAGGGTTTGGTTATCTGAGCGTAACCTTTAATGAATTTGCGGTAGTAACCACTAAGTCCTAGAAATCCTTTAATTTCTTTGGTTGTCTTTGGTAATGGGTAATTTAGAACTAAATTTGTTTTGTCTGGATTTGGCATTACTCCTTGGGGTGTTATTACATGTCCTAAAAATGATACTTCGTTTTGTAAAAATTCACTTTTGTCTAATTGTACTTTGAAATGTGCTTGTCTAAGTCTTTCGAATACTTCTTTCAATCTTTCTATGTGTTCTACCAATGATGTGGAATAAACTATGATGTCGTCAAGGTATACAAGGCATTTTTCATTGTGTATTCCTCGTAATATATTGTCCATGACTCTCTGGAAAGTAGCGGGTGCGTTCTTTAATCCAAATGGCATTCGTTTGTACTCGTAATGTCCTCTAGGTGTGCTGAAGGCTGTTTTTGATATGTCTTTTTCTTCCATCTCTACCTGATGGTATCCTGATGCTAGGTCTAATGTTGAAAAATATTGGCATTTGCCTAACTTGTCTAAAATTTCGGTTATATTTGGTAGTGGATATTTGTCATCTACCGTTTTTTCATTTAACTTTCTATAATCTATTACCATTCTGTACTTTCTCTTTCCGGTTGCGTCTAATTTCTTAGGTACTATTAACACGGGGCTGCTCCATGGTGAATTGGAGTGCTGGATTATGTCTTGGTCTAATAAGTCTGCTACTTGTCTGTCAGCTTCTTCTTGGCTTGCATGAGGTGGTCTATATGCTTTTGTAAAGATTGGCTTATTGTCTGTTAACTCGATATTATGTTTTACTGTGTTGGTGAATGTTATTGGTATTCCTTCGCAATGGAATATGTCGCGGTATTCAAAACATAAGTTTTTAATTGCTCTTTCTTCTTCTTGATTGATATCGGTGTTAAAGCGGATGTTAGTTAAATTTTCTCTTAACATTTTGTCATGTTCTATTGGGTTGTACTCGTTTTCTAAATTTTCGTCTATTTCCATTTCGTTAAAATTTAGTTCTTCTACGTTAATTGGGTCTGTCAATGATAATTCTACGGGATAGTCGTTTGAATTTAATATTGTTATGGTTGCATAATTATCTTCTATTTGTACTAAGGCAGTTGGGGTTTCTACTCCTTGTTGAAATGTCATATGATTTATTATTCCTAAATTTTTGTTAGATTTTACTGGGATTTTTATTTTTCTTTCCGTTCGGGGTTTTATAGTGTATTTTTGTTCGATTTGTGTGTTTTGAAATTTAATTGGGATTTTTCCGTATTTTGTCCTTAATAAGCGATTTTTAATGTCAATGTTGGCTCCTAATTTTCTTAGAAGGTCCATTCCGATTAATCCGTCATATTTGTCGTTAAATTCGAATGCACAAAATTTATGTTTCATTTTAACATTAAATGTTCTCGGTAAGGGTATATTGGCTATAAATTGGTGTATCGTCGTTTGATGGGCTGTTTTAATTTTGAATGGTTCTCTTTCTACATAATCTAAATAATGTTTTTGTACGGTTCTGGGGCTAATTAATGTTTTTGAGGATCCGGTGTCGATTAATAGTTTGAATTTGGCGTGGGGTATTTCTATGTATGGTAATACTAAGTGATTTATGTTATTTAAGTTTATTAAGTTTGGTTGTCTATGAATGGGTCCATTTGAAAATTTGAGTTTGAGTTTTCTTCGTCGTACTCCTCGTAAGTTTCGTATTGTTCGTCGCGTTCATAAGTTTCTGCATGATTTGATTCATAGTTCGTAGTTGTCTCAATGTAATTATTCTGGTCAGTGTCAAATTTTTCTATTTCTTGATGGAATAGCTTTTCCGATGTAAAATTGCGTTTCTGCTGAGGGTTTGGTCGGATATGTGTTATTTTTGTATTTTGTCTGGTGTTACCAGATGAGGTATCCATTGATGTTGGTTTGTAATAATTATTAGGGTTGTTATGATTATTAGTCATTGGTGTATTTCTATTGGGGTTTGCGTTGAATACTGGTCTTTGTTGGTTTAGGTTTTGATTAAATCTTGGTTGGAATGCGGGTTTCGTAAAAGTTGGGTTAAATGTTGGTTTTGAAAAATGTTTAAATTGATTATTAAAATTTGTATTGTTGAAACTTGGGTTATTAATTCGCGGTTGATTTGTTTGTGCGTTAAAGGGTGTGAATTTTTGTTGAGGGATTGTTTGTCTTGTAGCTTGTATGGTTTTTATTGGTGAATAACTTTTATTCGCGTTGGGATTGTATAGTCTGTTGCGGTAGTACATTACATTTTCTTCTTCTATTACTAGGTTCATAGCTTCTTCTAGATTTTGGGGTCGTTGGAATCTGATTTTATCCGATAGTCGTTCTGGTAAAGCGTTTATATACGTGTTCAGTGCCATTTCGTCATACATTTTTGTTTTTAAATGTCTAACGTTTTGATCGGGTTCTTCGATTTTTAATTTGGTTAGTATTAAACTTCTCACGTCTTGGCATTTCATTCCGAATTGGTAGGGGGATTGGTTGTGTTCCATTCTGAGGTTTATTAGGTCTCGTACCAGGCATTTTATGTTACGTTGGTCTCCAAAATATGCAATTAGTAGTTGTTTAAATTGTTCCCATTCGTTTAAATCGTCCCTACTGGCGATTAAGGTTAGTGCCCTTCCGGTTAGTTTACTTATTATCAAGCGTATAAGCAATGAATTTCTTTCGTTATCTCCGGGTTTGTAGAAGATTTTTAGGAACATTTCGGCTGCTCCAATGAAATTTGAAAGATGTGCTTCCGTGCCATCAAATATCTGTATTGTCTCCAAATAGAGTCGCATGTCTGTGTTACTCATGTTGGTTAAGGGTTGTTTTCGATTTTGGAAAATTTCAAAAAAAAACATTTTTTTTTTTTAATCGAGGTTTATTTCGCTATGTATATCGTTATTTTCGCTTCGGATTTACTAATTTTCCGTTTGGGTTGTGAAATTCCAAATTTTGTAAAAATTGGGGTTGGTTTTGCTATTTGTAGCGTTAATTATGCTTTGGATGTATTAATTTTCCGTTTGGTTTGGATAATTTCGAATTTTGTAAAAACTGGGGATGATTTTGCTATTTAAAACGTTAATTTTGGTTTGGTTTTATTAATTTTTCATTTAGGTTAGGTAAATTCAAATTTTGTAAAGATTGAGATTTATTTTGCTATTTTCAGCGTTATTTTTAGTTAGGATTTGTTAATTTTCAGTTTAGATTGGGTAAATTCAAATTTGGTAAAATTGAGATTAATTTTTCTATTTGCAGTATTAACTTTGGTTTGGATTTGTTAATTTTAAGTTTAGGCTGCGTCTGGTTATTTTTAGAATCGTAGTCGCTGTTATTTATATTTAGTTACACAGTGCGGTGATGTACTCGTGAGATTTATACTCAATAATGTTGAATTAATTACCGTAGTTTTGAATTTGCTTGTTTCTATCTTGCGGTTTTTAATTTGTCTTGAGTTTGCCTGAGTTTCTGTTTCTTAAAGAATCTGAAATGGATGGATTTGTTCTCGCTTAGCTTTGTGTTAGTTCAGTTCTGTTAATTTGTAATTAATACTCTTTCCGTGGGTTGAGTTGCATAAACGTACAGTTCGTCTGTCTTGAATTCTTGCAGATTAATTACTTCTGCACTTTATCGTTGAAATTAAATACTAAAGGATGTAGTCTTTGTTACTTTGTAATTTAATCACGTACGTTGAGGTAATTAACACTTACAGGTGTTAATAGGAATCAAACACTTCACTTTGGTACTCGCTGAATGCTTGCATAAATGATACGTCTAGTTATTTTTAGATATCTCGATATTTAATTATAATGCTTGTTGGTAATTGAATCTCTCGTAATGTAGGTTTTTAATTAAAGCTTCTTATGATGACCGTTTAACTGCACTTTATAAATGATGAGTATTTTTAATTGAAAACGTTTAGCTTTTTATTCCGTGTTTGTTGCAATTTTACGCGCTTTTATGGATTAATTACTTGTGGGTATTAATGCAACTTATTTGCTGTGGTGAATGCTCGATGTAATTTCATGCGCTTTTATGGGTTAATTAAATGCAAAACTGCGTTGCTTTAGTTCTGAAGTTATTGCAATTCTCTGAGGTTTTTAAGTGTGTAATAAAGGATGCTTCTTTCGCGAGCTTTGCTTTCTTAGGTGGTTTTAGGTTACCGTAGCAGAGTGTTTTGCTATAATTTATAAGGTCGATGTTTTAAATGATCGTTCCGTAATTGCTTTGAAGAAATACCTTTAGCTTTGAAATTAATTCGCGTTCTGTGTTTTTTAGTTAACCGGGTTAAAACGTGCGTTTGAATCGCGGTAGTTAATGGTTCTTATTTGGTGTTAGTGGATGTGCGTCCGTTATTTTTGGATTATTTTGAGTTTGTTTTAATAATTGTGGTAAGAATCTCTTAAATATCAAGCCTCATTTGCTTTTTAAAGAAAAAAAATCTCTTTAAACATTCGTCTCATAAAATGTTATACAGTCTCGTTTTTTGAAAATAATTCACTTTGTAACTATTTTCAAGAAAATATTCATAAAATAATATTCATAACATAATAATAAAATAATAATACTAGCATTTATCAATTATAGTTTCTGGTTTAAATTGGTATAAAATGGAATGAACTTACATTAATTTCATCTGTTTCTTTGGTGGGCTCGATCGATGCTGTATCTTGTCCACCTTGGTTTGTTTGTTGGATTGAGACGATTTTTGTTCTTCGTCCAACTTGGTTTGTTGCTGGATTTAGACGATTTGTGTTCTTCCTCCAACGTGGTTTGTTGCTGGGTTTAGACGATTTGTGTTCTTCCTCCAACGTGGTTTGGGTTCTGTCAAAATTTCGAATTAAAATTCTTGGTCACCAATCTTCCGATTTTTGGATTCTTAGTGCCCTTTTGACATCCGTTACGACTGCGCCAGTTAAGGTTCGGGCCTTTGGAGCTGTGTTTTTAAAAAACAACTTCAAACACTTAACAAAAATTTAATAACTTAAACAGAAATTACAATGAAATTTAGAATAGCTGGTTCATAATAACTTTAATAAAAAATAATTAATTGTACTGGGCGAGTAGTCTAGGTAGACAACAATGCAAAAGCTGTAATACTCAGACTGACTGCCGGGCCTTGAGCTCCCGGGCTTTTTATAATAACCTGCCCCTCACACGGCTGTGGGAACTTGCAGATCTCATGTCTGCGTTTCTCTTAATTGTACACTTTATTACAATGTAACAACTTAATTCTAAGTAATTGCGGTATGTTAACCGCCTGTGACCTGCCACCTGCAGTATCACTGCCCTCACGGATGCAAAGTTGCATTCCGTTCTCATGAACTGTCGATAACCTCTCTGGGTTATCCTGGGTTGCAATGGACTTATACTTTACTTAACAATTTCTAATAATTCCTATTAGATTCAATATATCTATATATATATATATATATATATATATATATATATATATATATTTGGGGGATACATAACTCGCGTTGCCGATGCGCAATAGTACAGTGTACTTTTTGACGAAACAACAGATATGTCACACCAATCTCAACTTAGTATTTCTTTCCGTTATATTTACAAAAATACCGTCAGAGAAGATTTTGTTAGCTTTACTGATCTTTATTCGGATGCTTTTGCTTCTAGAAACCAAGACCAGCAAAATCCAATAGAACTGAAAATGGATGGTAAAACTTTAGGTTAAAACTGTTATGCGGAAACTCCTAAATTTAGGTCTTAATATACAAAATTGTGTTGGAATAGGATGTGATGGTTGTAGTGTGAATATCTCCGCTGTTCGGGGAGCTGTGACAGAAATTAAAAAATCAGCAACAAATGCAGTTTTAAGTCCTTGCTTCAATCATAAACTAAATCTGTCGATTTCTAAAACCGCAAACGTAAGGAGTGTTATAAATACTATGGGTATAATACAAGAAGTAGTCACATTCTTCAGTGCTTCAGGAAAAAGAAACTTTGTTTTAAAGAAATATTTAAAAAATAATTTAAATAATCCATGTGCAACTAGTTAGATTGAAAGGCACGATTCCTTACTGCAATTCAGAAATGACATGATGCATGTTTGTGACGCTTTAAATGAAATTTCTGATTGGAAGAAAAGTGCTTCCTCTAGTAAGGTCCACACTATATTAACAGCAATTTGCGATTGTGAATTTGTTTTGACGGTTTACACGCTTTCCGAAATATTTAACCTTACGTTACCATTAAGTACATTTTTACAAAAGAAAAATATCGGTTTGGATGCAGCTGTTTCCCATGTAAAAATTCTTATTGAAACCATCAAACAAAAAAAGGCCAATGCAGAAGATGAATTTTCCTCAATTATTGACAGTACTTCCAAAATCATGAATACTCTTCATATTCCATTATGCGTACCTCGTTTGGTATCAAAGCAAACTCAACGAGACAATACGCCATCTTTAAATATTGTAGATTATTGGAAAAGAGTTATGTTTATCCCAATTTTGGATTATTTAATAGCAGATTTGTCTAGTAGATTGCACCTTACTCTTTTCTCGATGTTATAAAAAGAGTAAGCGCACGACGAAGTATAAGAAATACTTCGGCACAGCTTGCATCGACCTTTATGGTTCCGGAGGCTGCATGAGACTTGAAATCATCAGGGTAAGGGAAATGTTTAGAGAATATCTAAATGTTAAAATTTAAATATCAAGACACTTGTTAACACAACTGTAAAATAACTTAGAGAAACAAAAGTTAAAACACGATAAGAGAAATTTGACTAAATATGTATATTAATAATCAGTTATTACAATTCCAAAGGCATGTATATGATATATGCTTGTGTCATTAACATTGTAGACATCGCTATATATTTTAACATGATATAAGTCATATATTTAATAAATGTACACGAGAAATTTCTATAGAGAAATCAAAATAAATAATCTCTGTTTAGAAACTCAAAATTTTACTTAATGCAGGAGTAAATCAAAAAGTGATTATAATTGTAATAATGTCATGTATCAAAATGCACATGAAATGAAAGTTCAAGTAATAAATCTTTTCACCATAAGAAGCTTCATGAAGATCCAAATGTTTACATATCTTTAGGTT
Source organism: Platerodrilus igneus (assembly GCA_036346225.1). Taxonomy (NCBI): domain Eukaryota; kingdom Metazoa; phylum Arthropoda; class Insecta; order Coleoptera; family Lycidae; genus Platerodrilus; species Platerodrilus igneus. Next base: position 8,054,769 of record JARFIW010000244.1, read on the forward strand.
ATGTATTAGAGATTTATATTTGAAATCATTTAAGGTAAGTAAAATGTACGTAATAATCAAAACTTTAAGATAAGTAAAACGTAATTAATAATCAATACAAAATATTTGTAGTGACAAAGACAAATTTAAATAGAGGTTAGGCCTCTTTATTTCAACAGAAAAACGATAAGGTAAAAGTTTAAATCTCATACTACCTGTAGTATCAGTAATTGAACTAATACTATTAATTACTTAATTTATAGGAATCCTTCAATATCCAGGAAACTGAAACTTCCTGCGTTGGAGGAACTCTTAGTGTAGGTACAAAACAACATGTGGTCAACCTCAAATGTTGTCTTTAACAGACTTCTGTTCCATAAAATTAATAATATTTTTCAATAAGATAATAACTGAGCATCATAATGTAATGTAGAAAGAAACGAAATATAAAATTCTTGTAATGAGTATTTATTTTACATCATCTGGTTGTGCGAAAAGCAACTTTTCCATGTGGAAAATCCGAATGAGAGAAAACACGTCGCCGTGACGCATATTTGACCGGAGCATACTTGACCGGAAAATACTTTACCGGAGAATACTCGACCGGAGGACCCTAGAAAATTCAGTTGTGTTACAAAAGTGACCATCTAACACGCGGTGCAAAGGAAAATTAAATCCATTAATATGTTACCATCTTTATAACTACTTGATGGGATTAAATAATACACAACTTCTTCATCCATTAAATAACACATCTAGAAATATATTTAAATGTTAATTTAGAATTTATAATTAGAAAATTTACATACCATGTAACACATGAGGCAAAGGTAGAAATTCAAATCAGAAATGCAGTGCCAGATAAACCATCAGATATCAGAGAAATGAAAATTTGACACTTCAAATAAATTATTTTCGGCCATCTTCGGGATGGACGATCTCTAGCGATTATTCTCAATAATACAAAATTAGAACCACACCAGTTGTGCTTTTGGAAGAAACACTTCAGAAATAAGCAATAGGAAAATTACAAATAGATATATTTATTTGTACTTATGTAAACAAATTAGTAACTTGTGGATTAAAACTAATAATCCAGGATTGTGCAAGATAAATTCTTATAGAAAATATTATATTATATAATAAAGAGAGTAATTTTATATTTAAATGTAGATATTAGCATTTATATGCTAATAGTGCCAAGCACAGATGTAACATGCTAAAATATACGCAAAAAGGCATGTTACAAGATTTTCAGAAACAACTTTAAACTGTTTTTCTCTTAATGAACTGATTCCTATTAATCTGCAACATTTAAGGAAACATAGTAATCTGAAGGAAAAGATAACTTTACTCTGCAACCAGTTTTTAGGATTAACTGGAAGTGATGCTGTGACGACTGAATGCGCGAAGTTACTAGGTGAAGTACAAATATTCCAAAAAGCAATAAATGCAGAATCTACTTGGGAAACTGCTATCGAAACACTCGAAAATATAGACCACGTCTTTTACCCGACTATAGTTAAATACTCAAAAAATTTTACTACACTTCCAATCTCAGTGGCAACATCCGAACGAAGTTTTTCAACTTTGAGAAGAATAAAAAGTTGGATGCGATCGCGCATGTTCCAGGATCGATTGGAAGGATTAGCCCTACTGCATATTCATAAGGATATTGATGTAGATGTTCAAAGAGTCATCAATAGATTCGCAAAGGATAGTAGAAGAATAGAGTTTGTCTTGTAGTAGTAAAGTATAAACGTTTTTTATAATCAAAGTGTGTTTGATAATTGTATCCTTATTATTATAATTACTATGACAGTTTTGTATACGAGTTGCGATCATTATCATATGAATAATATAAAAGCCAAAATTTCAATAAACAGGTGTTGAGTTTGAGTACTTTATTTTGAATCTTTGTGTGTTAAATCGCCCCCCCCCCCCTCTGAAGAAAATCCTAGATCCGCCAATGCTCTAATACCCTTTTTTCTAGCACTTCTGAAACATAAGAATCACTGACATTATACCACTTTCCCAATGGAATTTTATAGTTCGCTTCAAATCGTTTACACTACGAAGACAATAATTGTTTTTGATTTTTAGATAAAAAATGCCAACGGCATCCTTCTCTAATGGAGTTCTTAATTTTATACAGGGTGAATGGTATCGTTCGTGCAAATATGAACTGGGTGATAGTACACTTAATTTACAACAAAAATTGTTAATATGTCCCCTGTCCTATCTCGATTGTAGGGATGGATACGAACCGAACAGGTTCGAAGTTCGGATCGAGGTTCGGTTCGATTTTTTGAACCGAACCAAACCGAACCGGACATTTTATTTTCGAACCGAACCTCGAACCGGACCGGCAAATTTTTCGAACCGAACCGAACCTAGCTGAAGGTTCGGTTCGGTTCGAAAGGTTCGATTTTTTAAATAAAAATTAAGTTTAAAAATTTAATTTTCACTAAGAACATGTTAATCTTAATTTCTCCCAAATGTACATTTTAAAAATCTCTAGTCGCAAGCATATAAGAAATAGAAGGATTTTCTCATGTATATGGTGATCGAGTTTAAGCCAATAGGTAAAAAATGTAATGGGTATTAGTGTTACACATCTAGTAAATTTTGTCATCGAGGCATACTTGTAGATAAAAAAATTCTAGATTAGTTCGATTTGTTTAATACTCCTTATTTCAAATTGTTGCTTTTTTATAACTAGTACTAGATATTAAAGAAACTCGAAATGATTTTGAAAACGTTCGTTATACAAATCCTAAGAAGCGTTAAACTCGGAATTATTATTTTAAACGGACGAGTTGCTTCAAAGAAACACCTGTTAGTTAAATGTCAAGTTCAGAGAACGGAATTATAGGTTGAGACAGAATTTCTATGGAATTGTTTGTAACGGTCAGTCCCACAAGCTGCTAATATAACAAATGCTTTAAAGACTAAGGCAAATAAAAGATCTATATGTAAAACAAACAGAGAACACGTATAAGAAAACATTGGTTACAACACACATTTAAAATACACGGGAAACAACAATATCGATTTTCTGTAGCTTGAGAGGAGTTCTAACAGAGACAATAAATATGGGAGAAACGAAGAGAGGTAGCTAAGAGGTGGAACGTTATAACGGGGGAAAGCAATATCATTAGTATAAGGCTAGCAGTTTTGAGAAGCCTGCATCCGTTGATGTTATTGAACGAATTTCATAATAACAGCACGATAAACTCGAAATTTTTCAGACGTTACGATCTAAATTTTAGAATTTGTTGTAGAAAATAAGCTTTTCGATGAAAGAGGTTCCGTAAGGGGTCGATGAAAAGCGTATAAATACACTGGCAGAGATATTAAAGCTCTCTTGCTCTTAGATCTTATAGCGTTTAGATCTCTAACATAATTGCTATTACGTGCTCTTAAGTTATACTAATTGTTGTTTGTTCGTTGAAGTAGCATATCACATCCTATTTTAAAGTGTGTAAAGCTGGTGGTAACGTACCGGAAAGTATTAAAAGTGATTTGCACAAGTGGGTGCTAGAGTTACAACAGGTACTGTTACTACACGATACAAGCGAATGATAGGATGGTAGTTGGGTAAGCGAATCGAAAAGCTTAACTAGTATGCATGAAGTGTAGTGGTATGGAAGGTTAAGTTTGGTCAAGACAATTATCCCGGGTAGAATTATTAAAGGTGGTTGCAGAGATTTGGATAGTGACTGGGGATCAGTTGGATCCAGGCATAATCACGAAGCATGGACACAACGACGAGGGTTTCTGGTACACATCTTCAGAGGTAACGATGGACGAAGTTTACTCCAGGTAAAGAAAATTAATTTCTTGCTTTTTGTTTGAGCATTTGTGCTGATATTTTTGTGCTTAAGTGTTTTGACTTATTGGGGGTGTATTTTATTACCACAAAAATTTATATAAAGGGTATATGTACAGGACAATTAATATTGATTATTTAAAAATGTTTATTGATGATATAAAAATGTTGTTGTAAGGAGTAGACGGGTCTTTAGCTTTATTTTAAATAAAAATGCGAGGTTTAAAAGCACTTAGAGTAACTGGGTTATACTGAGCTCAAAATAGACCAGATTAAAAAATCAATTTTGGGTTGCACGATGGGCCCATCTACTCTTCTAAAATAAAATTGTTGAAATATATTAAAATCATAAAATTTTAAAAAGTTAAAGATTGAGATTGGTAACAGTTTTTATCAAACTGTAGGTACCAATGTGTAAATATTTTCTTAATAATGGAAGCTTGTTAATATGTGTAAATAAAAAGGTTGTATGTCTTGTTGCATTATTTGAGTGGTAATTTCATTTGACTGTGGTTGTGAGAAACGAATGTACTTAGGATGGTAGGTATTCAAGAATACGAAGATTGCTGAGCTAGCCAGGTTGTGCAGAAATCAGAAAGCGTTTTAAAGGAGAGTAAGAATTTTTTTATTTTTATTTTCAGAAAATTTTACGACGGCCCAACAGAGGCGATCCCGATTTTTTTGAGATCCACAGAAATTTTATGACGCCCAATCCGTGGGGCGAGAATTTTTTAAGTTTCACTGCAATATATATATATATATATATATATATATATATATTTCTGTGATAAGGGGTTGTTTAGTGTATTGAATAGCAAGGTTCATGTAGTAATCATAAATTGCAATAAGAAGCAGAAAACTGCATTTATTTAGCAGAAAATTAAGTAATTCATACATTATGTAAATAGCAAATATTTAACACCCTGTATATAGACCATAATTAGCTTTAAGCGATGCAAGGAAGCACATCTTACAACAATAGAACTCGTATTTAGCAAAAAATAAGTAATTCATACATTATGTAAATAGCAAATATTTAACACTCTGTATATAGACCTTTATTAATTTTAAGTAATGCAAAGTGAAAATATCTTTCAGTAAAAGTACGCGTATTCAGAGGAAAAGATAGTGCAGGTAATTAAACACGCATTGGAAAGTGTTCTAATTAGTTATAAAACAAATACGAAGATAAGAGATAAAACCTAACAAAGCTTTACGCAATTACGCAGAAATAATAAACATTTTGATAAGAAAACGCAGTTTCAAAAATACATAAACGAAAGTGGAATTAAGGTTACATCATTTATTTTGTTCAATTATCCAAAAAGGCGATATCTAAACAAAACAACGTTTAATCAAGATAGCGAATAATAAGGTATCAAGCAAACACCATTACATGGAAAACCGATAAATTACATCAGAAACAACTTCAAAATGCATGAAATACAAAAACCTTATTGGTTAAGATATCTACAAGACTTGTTGAAAACCCAGCCCACATGCAAATGGGAACAGCCTATATTTAACACCGAGCAATGATAAGACGAGTCAGTTTAAAACTCAAGCAGGTCAAAGCTGCGTCACTGCTAAACAGAAAGTCACGCGTAATTTAATATTTAATAATATAGTAGTGTATGATATAGTGACAAATAAGTGCAACAATTATGAATACTTCTTTTGCCGTTTAACGTGAGTAGAATTAGGGGTAATTTATTTAAACTAAATATTAATAATAATAGAGCTTCAAATTCAAGTGGATAGATATTATAATTCAATTGTGTTGATGATAATTCGAATGGATGGTATAATATTTCCAATGTGGTGATATTTTAAATGGATTGATATAATATTTCGAATTGGGCGATAGAATATTTCAAATGTGTTAATAAAAATAATTTAAATCTGGGTCAATAATATAATATTTCAGATCAACGTTGACGATTTTGGTAAAATTCTGATACAATTTTGAGTTGCGAGATTCAATGCAAATAAAATAAAGAAGCACGAAGTAATTTGTGGAAAACGAGGGGTACAACTAACCAGAGCAGTGATAGACGAATGAGGACAACAAAGGGTGTTGATCCACAACCAGAACAACCTGTAACAGGTCAGAGCTAATTAGTTTTAAGATATTTTTTCCATTTAAATTTCAATACTGAATTTATTCAATTTATATAAACTTGTGATAAAGTCAACAACAAACATTGCATAGGTTAAACTTACGTAACATATTATAAAGGGGTCCAGAACGTTCCAGGTCACTCTGGTAAAAAGAGGTAGTTTTTGGTGACTTTAGATTGATTTCAAAGCATATAAAATTTGTGGTAAATGATACATATGATACTGATTGATTGAAACGTGTATTTTAATATTTTTCAAAACTTGTAAATAATATTTCTTATCATTATATAAAATTAATTGACTTCGTTTTATAAATTCAAACAAATAGGTAATCATAAAGGGGTGAAGAAGAAAAAAATTGATCATCGTAACGTTGTGCACTCTGTATAGATTAAATAGGGCTAGCCGTGGCATAATAATAAAATTAGTAAGATTAGTTTTGATTTGAGAACACAGAGCGGTGGAGTTAAGTATAAACGTCATTACACCGAGTACGGCATTATCATATCAATATATATATATATATATATATATATATATATATATATTGCTATGTCCCTCTTTAAATTATTCGCGCCCCATTGTTTAGGCGACCATATTATTTTATGCTATGAATAAACAAGATTGTAATTATCTCCTCCGACGTTGGGCTGTCTTATTAATATTGTTATCAATTCCCTCCAAAAACTTAACTGGATTTTATCTTGAACCAACCTTGTCTACCAATAACAAAATTCGATACGTTACCGCCTTACTTGTTATCAATTTCCTATTCAACTCGTAGCTCTTCCTTGAACTATTTAAATTATCAAATCACTCTCATTGGCTTTATCTTATGACCTCGACTAGCATTTATTTGGAATTATAAATTCAGTTAATTTCGATTCTATATAATGAAACAAATATTATGTACAGTTTTTGTAAATTACTTGAAATACATTTTTCAATTAATTAATGTTATAAATCTCATTTATTAAAAATCATATACTTTTTACTCAAAACCCAAAGTCACCAAAAAACCTATTATCTTTATAAACGAAGTGTAGAACGTTCTAAACCTGTTATCATATCATGCACTTTATACGTTTTCAAATCCTCTTTTAGTTGACTTTCACATTCATATTATATTGAGCAAATTCAATATTCAAAATAAAAAATATAGAAAAATAAAATGTCTTATAACTAAAAATCTGACCTGGTCTATCTTCTTCACATCGACGCATCCATTTGAATAAAATTACCTTCTCCCAATTCAGGATTATATTGTCTATCCGCACGCTTGAACCTTTGCATTTAAATTATTGCCATCACCCTCTGGACTACCATTATTAACTTATGCATCCCAATTTATTGTCGTTTCATTTCAGACTCAGAATTACTTCTTATCAATTTCCCCAAACTTAGAATTGGTTTATCATCATTTATTTTCCCATTTATTCTCTACGTACTCGAATATCGTAGTTTATTTTCTCCCCTTACTCGTAGCCCTATTATTAATATGTTTTAGTTTAAAATAAATTCACCAAAATCTACTTACGTTTAATCGGCAATCGTAATTTTCATTTTAGCACTTTTGCAATTTTGCACTTTGAATTATTATTATTACGTATCACTTTATTTCATAGTGGCGCACTTCGGCCTTTGTTGAGTTGTAAACTGACTTCGTTATTACTGTACCTGCTAATATATTATTGATTTCCCACTCCGTCAGTGGGTATGGTCTGCAAACTCGTCGCTCAATTTTAACGAATCAAATAATTACATTTAAAGTAGTTTCTGATGTAATTTTCTATGTTTCCCAATAATTGTGACCTGGTCTCAGCTGTCTTCGTTATCAACATGCGGTGTTTTGATAAATCTAATTGCTTTTCCATAAACAACTGATGCAATTCGACTTTTAATTTTTATATCTGCATGTTATTTACGCAATTTTTAATCTACTTTCTTATCAAAAATGGTTGACTATTTGTACGCATTTATATTATGCTTCCTGAAGCTCTATTTCTATCTCCGTATTAATCTAATTGGTTGGAAGTCTTTTCAATGCGTGTCTAATTACACTTTATTATGTTTACTTATAAATATACGCGTGCTTCCACTGAAAAATACCATTATTTGCTTTACCTAAATTAAATAAAACTTTATCTACAGGGTATTAGATATTTACTATTTACCTAATGAATGTTTTGCTGGTTTCTACGCTAACTATGCGTCTTCCTATGTTTATTGGCGTCGCTTAAAACCATTTATACTTTATATACAGGGTGTTGACTGCTTACTATTTACAAACTGTCTCCATTTCTCAATTATTTACTAAATAAATGCAGTTTTCTGCTGTCTATGGTAATTTCTCATTTCTAAATGATCTTCTAATAACTATAAGTTTCGTACGCCCGTCTTTGTGTTAAAGTTGAGAGGCGCGAATCGATCGCTTATTGGGATTTGCTTCCGAGGGTTTCGGAGTTGGGGGCGCGGACGGGTGGTGCTTAGGTGGAGAATTTTTGCGTGCTTAGGATAGGCCGGTTTTTATGGCGGAAAACCGATAACTTGCGGAAAAATAAGGATTTTCCGGGAAAAGATTAATTTGAAGCGACGTAATCTTTAACGTGTTAAAAAAGCTTGGATCCCTCAAAAAATTCCGATCTAAAAACCGAACCAGTCGTGCGACGAGGTCGGGAACTGTTCCGTTGACGTTAGTACGAGAGAGAAGAAAGATCGAGTTGGTTTGTAAAATTCGTATTTGGGCGGTAAAAAATTTCTAATATATGCCAAACAACGCTATTCGTATTCTAAAAACTGTATAATTCACCATTTGCGGGCTACCACTGCAGTTTTTTATTAAAACACTTATTAAAAATTGTATAATTTATTCGACAAACGTCAAAATCAGGTAACGATCATCAACGGAAAAGTACGAGCGTGTACCTTCAAAACCTATGGTAACATACTTCCTTTCAAATTTCTGGAATTTTCCATTACAATTCAACCAATATGATTTACAAGTACTGTTACTTGATTTAAATTATAGGAAAACGTCGCTTTTTCACATACGCTGGCTATTTATTTCAAAAATAATAACTTTTTTATTTTGGCGTTTCTTCACGATGATAGCCGAGCATTTTCAATAGACCGTGATTTGGTCAGAATTCGGCGTATTTCGTGTTTGGTCCGCTAAATTGAAAGTAATTCCGGGTAATTTAAAGTAATTGAAAGTATACTACTACCCAATTTACAAATACTGACACCTCCATAGCGCGATTCTATGATCTCTGGCTACCAAGCGTAAGTTTAATGGTTCAATTCCCAGTTCCATTTACTTTTTTTAATTTTTTCGTCAACTTTATACACAACCATCTGCTTTTATTTTATTTATTAGTATGCATAAAAAGAATCAGATCATTTCTCATACGCTTTGCAACGGTCTATGATGTCTATAATTTATAAAATCTAACTTACACTTACTCTAAAACTGTTTAAAAACAAATCTGGCTTTCCCGGAATTGTCAAAGCTATTGGAAAAAAAATAGCTTATGCATTACATAACGTACGAACAATTGAAACAAAAAACACGAAGCGCGTTCACCGGCAGCAACAACATGTCGGTTACCGTTGGTGCGAGAAAGATGTATCATCCAATTCATTTTCTAAGTTACTCTTACGCCTTTAAAACATTTCTAATATACATCATTAAACACTAACCGTATCCTACAACCTGAATTCTTAACACTTTGCAAGCTGCTACTGTGCTGTTTTCAAAAAACTTTCATTAAGATTGGTACAATTGTTTCAGGATTCAATGTGTAGTTTTCAATCTTTTTCCTTATTTAACATACAACATTTACTATATATAAAAAGCTGGATTAATTTAATATCTCATTAAATGATACCCACTTTAAGAAAAATTACATAGTCCATAACGTTAACGTCGCTTTATCGTTATTTATTTAACCGAGTTTTATCGTAATGCTACAGCAAATTTAACATCATAAATTGCAGTTCATCAGTTATACATATTACATACGCAGAACATATTACATACACAGAACATATTACCTACACATAACATATTACCTACACATAACATACTACATACACAGAACATATTACATACACAAAACATTCCAATACTAGATTCACATCTATTCAAATATTTAACATACACTATTTGCTGTATCTATAAAGCTGGACTAAAATTATCTCTATTTAAATGTACACTTTAAAAGAATACATATCCTCTATAACTTTCACTTTGTAATACATTAAAAAACAAACATAAAAACCAATTCGCAAGAATCCGTACGCGTATTCAACTTCAACATTTATAGTCACAAATACAAATACATATACTTCTTTAATTATCCACTAACAAAACCTCTACGAATGGAAGAGCTTAACACATTTGCTTCTTTACTGTACGAACTCAAAAAGATTTAGAAGAATTTTAAACTTACTCTAACATGCTATTCCGGGAATTGTTTTCGTTTCAACTTCTACTTAAGCGCCTATATTGCTTTCTGCTTTTTAGAACTATTGCTGCAAACAACCTCACGTATTGTTTATTAATTTTGGATAAAAAAATTTGTTGTTCTAATTATTCCAATTGGCCTATTTCAAAATTAACTACTCTTAAACGAAACGACAACTACCAACCGGCGTTATTTGGTGGAAATTCAATAATCCTTCGGAATTGTTCTACTCCATTTTCATTTGTTCTGCTACATTCTCATTTCTTCTACTACATTCTCATTTCTTCTACTGCATTCTCATTTGTTCTACTGCATTTTCATTTGTTCTGTTCTTTCTGCATTGCTCTACATTGTTATGCATCGTTATGCATCGTTATGCATCGCTATGCATCGCTATGCATCGTTATGCATCGCTATGCATCGTTATGCATCGCTATGCAACGTTATGCATCGCTATGCATCGTTATGCAACGTTATGCATCGTCATGCATCGTTATGCAACGTTATGCATCGTCATACGTCGTTATGCATCGTTCCGAATCGTTCCGCATCGTTCCGAATCGTTCCGCATCGTTCCGGAACGTTCAAAATCGTTCCAAAACTTTTCATACCGTTCCGTATCGTTCCGAATCGTTCCGTATCCTTCCGTATCGTTCCGAATCGTTCTGTATCGTTCAAATTGTTCTATTACATTCTCATTTGTTCTGATTCGTTCTGCATCGTACTGCATCGTACTGAATCGTACTGCATCGTACTGCATCGTACTGCATCGTACTGCATCGTGCTGCATCGTTCTAAAACCTTCTAAGTCGTTCGAAATTGTTTCAGCACCTTCTTAATCGTTCTACAACCTTCTAAAACCTTCTACAACCTTTTTCACCCTTCTGCACCCTTTGGCAACCTTCTACAACCTACTACAACCTACTACAACCTTCTACAACCTTCTACAACCTTCTGCAACCTTCTACAACCTTCTGCAACCTTTACAACCTTCTGCAACTTTCTACAACCTTCTGCAACCTTCTACAACCTTCTACAACCTTCTACAACCTTTCACAACCTTCTACAACCTTCTGCAACCTTCTGCGACCTTCCACAACCTTCAACAACCTTCTACAGCCTTCTGAAACCTACTACAACCTTTTACAATCTTCTACAACCTTCTAAATTGCTCTTAATCGTTCTAAAACCTTCTCAGTCGTTCTTAATCGTTCTACATTGTTCTACATCGTTCTACAGCGTTCTAAATCGTTCTAAATCGTTGTAAATCGTTCTAAATCGTTCTAAATCGTTCTAAATCCGATCGATTCTCCAAAGTAATTTTGACAAACCCTACTTGAGCAAAGTGGTCTTCATCCGATTGATTCTCCGGAGTGATTTTGACAAAGTCTACTTGGGCGAAGTGGTCTTGCTCCGATCAATTCTCGAAAGTGATTTTTAAAAATCTACTTGGACGAAGTAGTCTTGATCCGGTCCACACTTCGAAGTGATTTCAAAAAAGGCTACTTGGTCGAAGTCATCTTGATCCGATTGATTCTCCGAAGTGATTTCGACAAAGTCTACTACAGCAAAGTGGTCTTGCTCCGATCAATTCTCCGAAGTGATTTTGACAAAGTCTACTTGTGCGAAGTGGTTTTAATCCGATCGACACTTTGAAGTGATTTTGACAAAGTCTACTTGGGCGAAGTGGTATTGATCCGATCGACACTTCGGAGTGATTTCGGCAACGTCTACTTGGGCTAAGTGGTCTTGATCCGATCGACACTTCGAAGTGATTTCGGCAACGTCTACTTTGGAGAAGTGGTCTTGCTCCGATAGGCACTTCGAAGTGATTTCGACATAGTCTACTTGGGCGAAGTTGTCTTGATCCGATCGACACTTCGAAGTGGTTCCGGCAGTCTGCTTTGGCGAAATGGTCTAGATCCGATCGACACTTCGAAGTGATTTCGGCAAAGTCTACTCGGGCGAAGTGATCTTGATCTTGATCTTGATTCGATCGCCTCCTAGGAGTTATTTCGACAAAGTCCATTTTAAACGGAGTGATCTTGGTCCAATCGGCTCCCAGAAGTTATTTCAACAAAGTTTGCCAGGCTTTTGTGGCAAGTTTCTAGGCTTTTGTAGCAATTCTCTAGGCTTTTGTGGCAATTTTATGGGCTTTTGTGGCCATTTTTCTAGGTTTTTGTGGCAATTTTCTAAGCTTTTGTGGCGATTTTCTAAGCTTTTTGTGGCGATTTTCTAGGCTTATGTGGCCATTTCCTAGGCTTTTGTGGCCATTTCCTAAGCTTTTTCGAATACTATTTGCGCTTCTCCAAAGATTCTTCTATAAACACAACAAACATAGAAACTTGGTGAAATCGAAATTCTGGCTCAATGTTACCAAAATTTAAATGTCTTTATTAACGACTTTTCAAAACCATTGTCAATAACATTAAATCTTAATTGCCGAGATATGCTCTAAACTTGAGAGAGAAGGGCGCAGAGAGTGTAAGGGCGCAGAGAGTGTAAGAGCGCAGAGAGTGTAAGAGCGCAGAGAGTGTAAGGGCGCAGAGAGTGTAAGGGCGCAGTGAGTGTAAGGGTGCAGAGAGTAGTAAGGGTGCAGAGAGTAGTAAGGGCGCAGATACTGTCAGGGCGCAGAGAGTGTCAGGGCGCAGAGAGTGTCAGGGCGCAGAGAGTGTAAGGGCGCGGAGAGTGTAAGGGCGCAGAGAGTGTGAGGGCGCAGAAAGTGTGAGGTCGCAGAGAGTGTGAGGACGCAGAGAGTGTGAGGACGCAGAGAGTGTGAGGACGCAGAGAGTGTGAGGACGCTCAAAGTAGTCCCGTAGGGACTACAAACCGCTTCTAGTCTTTACTATAAAGTGCACCCTTAAACAACTCCTTATCACAGCAATATATTGCCGTGGAACTCGGGTAAGAATCGAGCCCCACGAATTGGGCGTCAAAATTATGCCGTGGAACTCGGGTAAAATGCTTACCAACCATAAATTATTTTCGAAATTTTTATAAAATTTTCATATTCGACAATAAACAAATTTTCAAAATTAACTAATCCAAAAAAAAAAATCTTTACCCGTTTTCCTCTCTTCCTCAGTTGAACGGCTTTCTTCAACTGCTTCCGGCTAGCTCATTTGAATCTCCTCTTGGGTATCTAGATTCACTCGCATATTCTCAATCATACACACACACTAGCAATAAAACCTCAAATACAACCAACATACAAGCTTTTATTTATAACTATTTACAAATGAAATGCAATATAGTCCATATTCCATTGATCACGTTACACTTCAGAGAACCTTATTTTATAATGTCCAGTATTTTATTTTAGAATCATCCAACACATAAATTGTACCCGGAGTAAATGGGCCTTGAATAATACCTTCTCTAAAAATTTTCTTTATAATTTATTTATTCATTTTACTCTAACCAAACTCTGAGGTAGGGTGAGCTCAGAATAACCCAGCTAATTATGCATTTGCATACTTTTAAAACAAATAACAAAGCAAAGCCATGTACTTTTCACAAAAATTTCACGTTCTGATGAAACGTTTAAAAGCTTTATAGACACCTACAACTTTCTAGTTAAATACCATAATAAAGTTTTTACACGTATTAAGTTCACTACATAAATAATACACACTACCTTGAAATTTCACTCTCATACTTTCTCCCAATATTCACAGTTTATAAAGTCACAATTCAAATCGTTACCTGGAAATTTATAGTAGATCTCTGCTTTGTGGATGATGCCATCTATTTCTTTGATCCGTTCTGCAGGTCGTTTCTAGCTGTTACTAGAAAAACTCCATCTAAATTGAACTGCAAACGCGGCCTCCCCGGTGTAACCAAATCCAAATTCCATTTAAAATTCCATTTAAAATTATTTCTTCATTAATTAGATGCTTCAAACCACGTTATTTAATGTCCCGACACGAGTTGATTATAATTATAGATGATATCTCTATTAAAATTTAATTCCGGCACACTTAACCGCGTATTTAATTAAGAGACTATCACCTTGTAATATAATTTAACTGATTTAGTAATACTCACAACTCGTGATACTTAGATACGTTGTTTGGAGCGATCGAAAACTTAAGGGGCCTCACCACGTTCTCAAAAAGCATTTATACACTCCAATGTAACCTCTCCATACCTGCTTAACGTGAAATCCCCCTGTTAACACCACACATTCTCGCAATTTTGCACTCCACTCCATTTTCAACTCCGCGAATTTCAATACTTCGTTATAACATTTCAAGAATATCACACTACACTATCCTTGTGCTTGTTTCAAATCAAACTAACATATCGACCAATCGTAGACTTAATGATGCTTCACAATTCCCTCCTATCCTATTAGTGTCTCTTACTTATGCGTTTTCTCTGTTCCTTTCTACCCTGCTCTGAGTGGTACAAAATCGATATTCTTGACTATCTGCTGTCTAAACACACGTGGACTAGCGACGTGACTATACCTAACCCCTGTCATGCTAAAACATTCAACCGTTTCCAATATACGTAGAATCTGCATGTTTATCTGCTCAAATTTATTAGAACTTGACATTTAAAAGTTTGCAGGTGTTCGATCGTAATGAACGTTTTAAATACAATTCTCCGAGCTTCGTTTCATGGTGTTTCAACCCACCTGATATATCCGTTTGTTAGCAGCGCGTTTCACTTTGGGTTATTACAGGCTTTTATGCTTATTATATATCAATAATTGTTCAATTAACTCCAATTAAATTAATAAATGCATCGCATTGGCTTCTGCCATGTAATTCTTTGCAAAGCTATTAAATTTTTAATTATTATTTGTACAATTTGATTAATACGCGTTACTTAAAAATTGAATTAATTAATATAAATTTCGCACGTAATTTCTGTTTGTTCCTTTATACTGGGTGTTTTGAAATTGTTTCGTTTATCTTTATTTTTAATCCTTTAAAACCACTATAATATATATATATATATATATATACATATATATATATATATACATATATATATATATATATATAATCCAACGGAATTATTAAATCTTAAGTTAGATTGTTACAATGTATAAATTGAAAGACATATTACAAAAGGATAATGGAAGCTCATAAACCAGACATGAGAACGGATGTGAATACTTTGTATTCCAGACATAACATGACACTACAGGTGTAGGTAACAATAGATTATAAGAAACTTATTGTTAGAATTAAGATTACTAAAAAGTAATACTTTGTATCAAATAAAGAAATAGAAGACATAAGATCTGCAGTTCCCTCAAGCAATGTGAGGGCAGGGATAACATAAATACCCTCGAGAGCCCAAGCTGGCCTGTCAGTCTAAAGCTTCACAACTTTAACGTTGTTAGTAGTTCAGCTACTCACCGTAATTTTAATTTATTTAATTAGTGAAAGTCAACTTAGAATTATTTCGATCTCCACAGGTTACTGCATATAACGTATTTGTAATTAAAATTAATATTGTATTTGCTGTATATAATAAATTTGATAGAAGAGTTTTTTGAAGAAGCTTTTTTAAAAAGCCGCTCCAAGAGGCCCAAAACCTATCTGGCGTACATATAAAATATATGTATAAAATAATCCTATTATTGTAAATATAAATATAAAAAAAATATTGATTACTACTATGTATGTACTGTTTAATAAATATTTTTTATTGATTTATTGTTACCTGGTTTTGTGATGTTCTACGGCTGGTATCTCTCATAGGTCGAGACAAGACTAGGACGGAAGTGATTTAGTAGTGAATTTTATATAAAAGTGAAAGTATTAGACTCCACTATAACGTCCCGGGGTCCTGAAATAGTTACCTGAAGAGGTACCAAAATTTGCACACCGGACTTAGATTTGCTTATGGAAAAATACATGTAAAAATGAACGATTTTGTGACAGAACGAACTTGACATACACATATTTATTCTTCAAAGTTGCTCGGTGAATAAACAAAAATGTTTACTACCTTCTGTAGTGATATGAATAAATGCAAATAATATAAATGCCATGAATAATAATAATTGGCACCCACAAGACAAACTTCTCAATAAAAATGGTAAACATTGTTTAGAGAATTTAATAATATAATGATTATTAATGACCTAATCGCGATAGTATTTTCTAAGCATAGTTCATAGTTTCTAATGTCCGTAGAAATATCTCTCCCATTAATAAGAAGAAGCTGCAAATTAATTATAAAAACTACTAACATTTATAAATAAATAATGTGTACATACATTCTTTCCCTAGTATCGGGACATCAAAGTAGCACAGGCAAATACATATAGTTCCGTTTAGGAAGTTGTTCTACGCATGTTAATTGGTGTGTTCTTGTTCAACCTATCGACACAATAGAAAAGCATGTTGTGCTGCATAATATTTATTTAATAAGTAGCACTTTAATGTCGTGTTATCCATTCATCGCTTGTAATTTGAAAGAACTCGTTCGTGTTGTTGTTAACACATCGGTACGTTAGAGCAATTGTATTATTAATACCTGAGCACGTACCTATTCAAGACGTACTTACCTGCATTCGATAACTATTAATGTTAATGGATAACGACTTTATATCTAAAGGTTCTCAAGATCCGCAAGTACTTGGAAGTTCCTAGGCGAAAATACTTAAGCAGCCTTTACTATATTGTTTAAACGTACACATTCACATGCTCGGCAGTGAAAATCTTATTAGAAATTTATGTAATACAAAGATTTTTGGAGTAAAAGCTATGACCTACCTCATTATCAAAGATCATCATCATTAGGTCATCAGTCCTGGAACTGGTTAAACGCGTACCATCATTGTTTCCTATTCTGAACTAACGTACACCTTTCCCTTAAATTTGCACAGTCTGCATCTATCACTATTTGCGTTCAATAGTCTGATCTAAATCTACATCTACCTCTTTTCTTCTATCTCTGCTTGTAATATATCCCGTACTATTCTCCAAAAATGACTTAGTACGTATCCTGCTCTTCTATTTCTCTTATTGTTTTTTTTGTTCTACACAGATACCTTCCAAGCTACCATCCTTATACATCTGAAGCACAACATTCCAGAAGGCTTCTATCTCTTTCTGTCTGCTTTTCCAACTGCCCCTATTTTATAGACGTACTGTGATGTGCTCCACACATATACTTTCAACAATTTTCTTCTTGTATCTATATTTGTTGTCTTTGAACATAGACGCTGTTCTTTCTTGTTAGATGCAGTTCGGATCTCTTCTGTTGTATTATAATTATATACCCTATTTTCCCGAT
Organism: Platerodrilus igneus; assembly: GCA_036346225.1. Lineage (NCBI taxonomy): Eukaryota > Metazoa > Arthropoda > Insecta > Coleoptera > Lycidae > Platerodrilus > Platerodrilus igneus. Next base: position 8,072,430 of record JARFIW010000244.1, read on the forward strand.
ATTCAGTGGTATGTAAGGAGGGGTGGGAAGTAGCGCCTCCGTGATATAGTTAATATGCATGTGACTACTATACCCAATGTCCCGAGTTCAAAACCCGACACGGTCCGCTTGAAAAATGTTAGACGAGTATTTTTCACAAAAAAAGCCCTGGTTCGGATGAGGGGTAAAATGGAGGTCCCGTGCGTGAGTGTTGTCACGCACGTTAAAATCCCTACCTTGCTTAGAACAGCAAGAGTTTGACACAAAATTTTCAGGTAAAAAAATCACTTCCTGGCCAGTGTAATACCTTCGGGTGGAGCATTGAAAAAACAAATGTAGGGTATGTGAAGGGGGGCAAGCAGCCTGTGTCTGCCAAGTTCTCCCAGCACTTGAACATTTGCTGAATTAATAGTTACTCTAATTTATCCTTTCGCACAATCAATATTAGTTGAAAATATTTCAAAACCAACACCTGTAGTTGTTTATAACAATTATCAGATTTAAGTGCACTTATCTTTTCGTCATTAGGTTTCCGTCTTGAAATCGGTTGGACGTGTACCTCCACTTATTTATATTCTGAGTTAGCCTATATATTTCCCATTAACTACTTCCATTCCGCTTTGCCCGAAGAATAACGTGGAAATGATAGGATTAGGAAGACACTTTAAAAGACAATTTGATCTAGGAATTTTTTATCTCCTCATAGTTTTATGCTAATCAGAACAAATGATTGGCGGCCATCCCGTGAAACAAGTTGAAAGTCTCTAACAAAAAGTTGTTTATTATGGTTTTTAATGATGCGAATTATTTAAACGTGCTAGACAGAGTTTCAAAACATCTGAAGTATTTTCAAATATTATTATTGTTACGTTAAACTTTTGAAATAGAGCGATTTTGCATTAAATTGCAACGACCTTAATTGAAAACGCTAATCTAAACCTTTTTATGTTATTTTCAAATAATCCAAACTTAACAAATACGTATTCAATACGTCCTGTATAAAAATGTTCCTTAGTACGTAAAAAAAGCCGTCACCGCGTTTGTAAATTCTCAATAATGCTATCGTAAATCACTTCTAAAACCTAGAATTTCGCCTTAAGTGATTCCTTGTAAAATATTCTATAATCGTCTATAAACTCGTTAAAGCAAACAAGCATTGGCTTCTCCTAAACACATTTCCTTGGAAATACGTGCTAGTTTGTGTTATTTCAAATCGTTATTCGTTGAAAGATTAAAGCTTCTCTATCATTAAATACTTTAATGTGTTGTTATCTGCTCGTGTTCTGTGAAATTCTATTTTGTTATCCACACATGTTCGGTCGCTTAAATTTTATGGGTAATAAAATCGGTCTGCTAATTAAGTCATTCCGGGTATATTTGTAGCGTGGATTTATAATCAGACAAACCCCTGTTCTTTTCTAAAAAGTCATACACCTTATTTGCTTGACCGTGTTTCTAGCGGTATAACTCGCAGGGATGCTTTAAAATATATTTTGCTTTCCCAGGCGAACAACGAAGTGCAATGGAATTAATTATCGTATTTCGCTTTTGTTATTGCTTGTATTCTAGATAGGTTTTGTCGTTGTTTGAAATGTATATAGTTTTGCTTCCTTTCAAAGCACATATTTTACATTATATTGGTGGAAATAGTATTGTTATTTCTCCATTGTTTCAAAGCTGTGTAAATTCTTACGGTTTCCCGCGTTTCACATTATTGCGCAATCGTTTATTATAACATGATTAAGCGGGAAATGTATCAAATACAAAACACGTTTAAAAGTGATACAATGATCAGATTTACTTTTGAAATATAAATAAAAGCAATGTACTCACTTAAATCGCACCTTACAGTTATATCCCAGGGCTATCTCGTGGGTTCATCACGCCATTTACTGAGTCCAAATTTATCCGTCCATCCTCTATTGCTCGTACGTAGGTAGGACAAGAAGTAACAACCAGGTATAAGGAACACGAAGATAAGGTAAAAGGAAACCTACATCATAAAAAGAGAAAAAACAGACACACGACACAGGTAGCTGTTCTTGTTTTCAGGCCTAGTCGTCTAATAATGTCGTATCACACCGCGCGCACTTGCGCCATTCACTCCGCGCAAGCGCGACTCGGGGACGACGGAAATTGACCAGTTTATTTAAAAATATTCGCGGAAATTTATTTACATATTTAACAATGTACATTGCCAAATTTGAAATGTAACAAAATACAAGTCTAACTTTGAAAGAGGTCTCTTACTTATTTTGTCCTACTTATACGATACTTATTACAACGTCCTGTGAGAATTGTAAAGTCGCGCTTTTAAAATGCGTTGTGCTGGTACATATAGTTAAGTTTTCCAACTCCCAGTCGTAGACGAATACAGCCGTATTTTTGCGACCTAAGATGGTACCAAAGGAAGATAGGTTTAGGTACAATGTATTTTTCTGTTTGTTTTATTTTGTGTTGCTATTTTGGAAGATAAACACTTTTTTATATTGATTCCGCAATAAACTGCAGACCGTACGTACGCTCATAAACGAACAGTTATGTATTTATTCTTAAAACTTGCTCTTTAAAATTTTAATGCGTCAGGAGACTTTTCTACGGTTTACTTTTCTATAAAATTAATGTTAACGTCAACAACGAAGTGCGATTCGTAAAGCAGATGTACTGTTACTGTTTTATTGCTTGATTTATTGTATGTATTTGGGGCTTAACTTGTTGTAAGTATGCTTACATTTAGATAATAAAATTTTATTCTCGATATTTTTAAATATTTAGGTTTATACTGCACTATATGTAAATTGACGCTTTGTGTACATCACGAGATAGATTTTGGGTTCATTAGGAGCTTATTTTTAAAACGTTTTATTTCCAATAACGCTTCTATCAAATTTACTTTTAGTTGTGTAATTACAAAAATTGATTTATTTTCTTTTACAACTATGTTTATTGAACGAGATCTAATTGAAGTTGACAAAAAAAATTATAAGTTACTATTTTAACAAATCAATAATTAAAAATTACAATGAGTAGCTTGTACCACCAACAAAGTAAGGTATGAAGTTTAAAGACTGACTGGCGATCAGGGGGCTCCTCACAGTATTTATAAAGTCTCTGGTCTCACTTCATTTTGTGGGAAAGTGCAGATATTGCTGTTTGCACTTTCTTGATAACCATACAATGTCTTATTCTAAGTAAATTTAATTAAGACTGCTTTATTGCAGTTCATTGTTTCTGCACCTGCAGTATCAGGTTGCGTCTGGAATACAAAGCAGTCGTTTGCTTTCTTATTTCTGATATGAACTCTGTTAAACTTTAATTATATAACCTTCATTTAAGACAATGTAACGTGCTATTACTAAGACTTAACAATTACATTTATTTTAAATGCATTTTGATATGGGAGATATACAACTCACGTTGTAATGAACGATTACGTAAATGTGTTTTCGACTTTTCTAAATAGTCTTTTGGGACTGTGTGTTTCCTACAAGTTTTTTGTTACTGAGGTTTCCAATTCTTTTTCGTTCTAGGTCACCCACTTCACTCTACGACGTTTTTGAGCTATTTTACCATTCTGACCGTTTTTTTTGCAGTGTAGCCAATTTTCTCTACTTACTGTGCTGCGTTCTTCCTTGTCTGCACGGTATACCGTAACATTATTACGACAAAATGTGGAGTTTAGCCTTGCAATTAAATTAAACTAGGAAACAATGAATCGTTTGATGTTTTCCATATAAGACCAAAGATTTATTATGAATTCGAAAGCTTATTTAGGTTTGCAAATAAATAATTTTTTAGCAATTTTTTTTATTTTTCTTCCTTACTACAGCTTTGTTACATTCTACAAAAATTTTGTTACGCCAAAAAATAATTGATCCAAGGTAAAAATTACAGACTGTATATTCTATGACTTTATCATCATTTTGTTTCCGACCTTACTTAAGATCGGTTTGGCGCAGCTCTAACTTCTTTTCTACTCTGTGCTAATCTAAAAAGTTCTACATACCTTTCACAACCTAAATTTCTAATAATTTGACTTATATAGTTTGGTATAGGTCTTTCTATACTCTTCTATCTTTTTCTTATCTACCTAATTATGTGACTTGTCTACCACCAATTAAAGTAATTTATAGCCGCCATATTGGACACCATATTGTTGCGAGCTACTATTAGGCAACCCGTCAAACACACAAGCGCTCTAGGCTCTGCATAGTCTTCAGGATTCGAGAATTCTTCTAGCAATCAAACACACAAAACGCCGCCAGCACTGTTTATTCTCAATAGACCGAGAAGCTTCTTGTAATTACTAGAGAATGAGTCATCCTTTTTAATTCAGAGTATATATAAGACCGCTAATAAATGCAAGAGTCAGTCTATACTAGAATGTCTAATATAAATTATATCGTTGTAAAGTAATAGTAGTTGAGCTTTTGGGAAGTTCAAGTGTATACATAAATGTTATATGCTGTGTCTAATGTACATGCAGCTTGCAGTATACATAAATCGAAAAAGTGTATAATAAATAAATAGTTGTGTTAGTGTTGTTAATGGACCGATCCTAAATAAGTTAGTTTAAGAAGATATTAGTGCTTGTAAATTCATTAGTGTAATAGTGCTTCATTGTTAAGTGGACTGAAAACATCTATAAATAAGACATATACTGTTAATTAGACTTGTGAACAGTGAGTAATAAAGACTCTGGTTATTACTTGTTTTAAATTAAAGAAACGCGGTAGCAGTAGCCCGTTACACTGGTGTCAGGCTGTGTTGGGTGATTAATTAAGTCTAAAGACATTTGAGTAGTTTGTTTATGCCAGTTACAAGAAGTCAAAGTAAAATGGAGGCAGAAACTTTAATGAATTTCTTCAAGGATTTTAAATCCGGTATGGAGGAGAGGTCGGCTAAACTAGAATTGACAATTAGTGAAAATGCTGGGAAAATGGAGGAGAGGTCGGCTAAACTAGAAATGACACTTAGTGAAAATACAGAGAAAATAGAAGAAAAGTTAAGCGAAAATGCTGCGAAATTAGAAGAAAAGTTGAATGAAAAGACAGCCACTTTAGAACAAAGATTAATGGAAAGCTCCATTGCATTGAAAGAAGATTTCACTGAACAGGTAAAAACAGTTTTAGCAAAAGTTGGACAGTAAATTGATAAAAATGGAAGAAGATGTGATGAGGCTGCAAGAACAAGTGATTTTACTAACAACACGGCCACTTGAACTAGTAAACCAAGTTGTAAATCAGAACATTCTAAAAATAAGAAGCATGGAAAGGAGCGAGTCAAAACCGTCTAAATTTAAAGTGAAACCACCCACATTCGATGGCAGCACACTTTGGCCCACATATTTGAAACAATTTGAAGCTGCGGCAATAGCCACCGGTTGGTGTAACAAAGAGAAGGCTATCTCTCTAATAGTGGCCCTACGGGGGGAAGCCCTTAACATCTTAAAAACGATTCCCGATCACCAGCAGAATGATTACGGCCTCTTAACATCGAAGCTTGCGATGAGATATGGAGATGCTCACCTTCAACAGGTTCACCATGCACAAGTTAAGAACCGCTCGCAAAAAACAAGTGAAAGCCTGCAAGAATTTGAAGTTGACATCGCCAGATTAGTTAGATTGGCATATCCTACGGCACCAGATAGTTTCCTCGAACCACTGGCTGTTCAAACAATTGTGGATGGCGTTAAAGATGGCAAAATACAGCAAGCGCTAAGATTAGCACGGCCAAAAATGTTAGATGACGCACTGGCTCATGCACTTGAATTTGAAGCAGCTAAGCAGACGTCACATAGGATGAGTCACAAAGTTCGGTCTGCATTAGAAGAACCTGAGCAATCTCAGAACAGCATAGATGAAATAATTAACCGTGTGTTTGAAAAGCGAAAAGCGGAAAGGCTGGAAAGATTACGACCGCAGAGATGGCGTATGCGATGCTGGAGCTGCGGTGAAGTTGGTCATATGCAGAGACACTGTACTCAACCAAAGAAACAACCGGTTGAGTTAAAGCAGATCAATGTAAGGGGGCGAACGTCGACAGCACAGCGTAGTGCCCCGGAGATTATCATCCGTGCTTCATCGTCGATGGGAAGTCTGGACAGCATTTATATCGATGGTAGAATTAATGGTAGAATTGTCCGATTACTCGTGGATACAGGAGCGACAAAAACTATTGTGAGACCAGATTTGGTTGGTCGTGGAAAAGTGCTACCTGTATCGGTGTGTTTTCGAACTGCAAGTGGTGAAAAAATTTGTACTCACGGAGAGACTGTCGTTACGTTGGCAATTGGGGACAAACTAATTAATCATCGGGTGTTGGTAGCTGAAATTACAGAAGAAGTGATCTTGGGAATGGATCTTATGAGAGAATATGGGTTTCATGTAAACATGAAAGAAAAGGTGCTTCGGATAGATGATGATGAGATTCCATTTCAAGGTACGAGTAACCAGACGATGCAAGTTCGAATGATTTGCGATATGAAAATACCCGAGAAGGCGGAAATGATTGTAATGGGCCGCCCGGATGGTACGCTCCGGGAAGGACAAATATGCATGATGGAAGCAACTGAATCGGGAATGGGTCAGGATAGATTACTGGTTGGAAAGAACGCTGGTGAAGTTTCGAAATATGATACCAGTAAGGGTGCTGAACATTAATCCGCATACGGTGACCCTGAAGAAAGACATGATTGTGGGAAGTTGCATTCCAGTATGCCATATTAAACGTTGTGTGGACGACACCATAGATCAACTAGCCAACGGTTGCCCACAGAAATTGCTGGATATGTTGATACCCTCGTATCAAGGATTAAACGGCGACCAACTGGGCAAGGTAAAAGAACTGGTCGGACGATATCGAGGTGTGTTTGCACTGGATGTTAGTGAGAAAAGAAGGACGAATGTTGTACAACACAAGATCAATACTGGAGATGCGCAACCGATAGGACAAGACCCCAGGCGGCTTCCTTTGGCAAAACGTAAAGAAGCCGAGCAAATTATCACCGATACGGAAGAACAGGGAGTGATTGAACCCTTGAATAGTTCATGGACATCCCCGGTAGTGCTTGTCAAGAAAAAGGACGGGTCGACAAGGTATTGTGTAGACTACCGGCGGCTTAACAATGTGACAAAGAAAGACAGCTATCCTTTGCCCAGAATTGATGACACCTTGGATACTCTATCCGGATCCAAATGGTTTTCGATATTGGACTTGAAAAGCGGATACTGGCAGGTAGGCTTGGAGCCAAACGATAAACAAAAGACTGCGTTTAGAATTGGAACTAGATTATGGTAGTTCAAGGTCATGCCATTTGGATTATGCAATGCTCCTGCTACTTTTGAACGATTGATGGAGTCGATACTGCGTGGACTGTCCTGGAAAACATGCTTGGTGTACCTAGACGACGTGATAGTGTTAGGCCGGTCTTTTGAAGAACACCTTAAAAACCTAGAGGAGATATTCCAAAGATTACGCGGGGCAAACCTTACATTGAGCCCCAAGAAGTGTCACCTATTTGGAAAAGAACTGAAATACCTAGGACATGTCGTTTCGGAGACCGGAATAAGAGCTGACCCTGACAAAATAAAAACGGTACAGGAGTGGCCTACACCAGCAGATATACACCTACCAGCAGTTTTCTAGGATTGTGCACATATTACCGACGTTTTATACTTGTTTTAAATTAAAGAAACGCGGTAGCAGTAGCCCGTTACAATATTGAATATATAGAGTTGCTCAAGGTTGAAAGAATGTGATCATCTATTTTCTTGAAGCTCATTGTGTCCTTGTATTTATTCAGAAATTTAAAAAATTTAATGCATAATTTTGGGGTTTTGGTTTTGACAATCGAGCTAAAGAACCATAAAAATTAATTTGACACTTTTATAAAATGTAAAAGTTTATACATGTTTGTGTAATTTTGGTTGGATTACATATGTACAGGCATAATTTATCAATTACAATTTGATTTACAGTCCATTCTATTGAAGATTTTATATCTTCTATATATTCATAGTGATTGAAACGAATGTAAGAAACCCTGCTACGTACAATGACGTAGCCGGAAGAAAACGTAAATATACCAGGCTAACTATCAATACGGCGAGGGGAGGGATTCCTAGCAACACATAAATAATACATCTCCAACAATTTTCTATTCACAATAAAAAAACACAAATATAAAAATTTCTATCCAAACAGCAAAACAAAATTAACTAAGCTTACTATTTAATAAAACAATTTTACTCTATGGACAAATTTACTAGTTGTTCCACGAAGTGCGCAATTCGTAGCTAACTTGCAATAAATCTAATCAGTAGCAAAAAGAATAACGCTGATACTTTCGTATAAGCGGATGCATTAATTAAAACCTTTCTAGTAAGGATTTTACCATACGAAGCATTTGTTATAACTCTAATCAGTAAAAAAAGAATACTGCTGATACTTTTGTATAAGCAGATGGATTAAGTACAAAAAGCAAAAGGATTAAAGTTAGAAACTTTTCTAGTACGGATTTTATCATAACAAACATTAGCGTATCTAATTTCAACTTGGGATTATCCCAGGGTATGTTAGAAAAAAAAATTCACATACATGTTTCGGGATACTTATCTGGTCAGTCCTCGGAAGTGAATTGACACAGCATCGCTGCGGTAGTCAGCAACAACCATGCTACTACCGTAATTGCAACGGCGGTCTACATGTAAGAGCAGTTGATCTACATCAAGGAATAATCGGGATACGCAACAAGCAATTTAGCCTCCAGCTAAGAGCTAAAAAACAGGAACATATTACTAATATTAACAATTCAGGAGCGCTTACCGATACACATCAAATCTACACATTTGATAAAGGAGAAACGTACATCGCTCTTGGAGTAACAGAACGAGTAGTTTTTACAATTGCATCAACGCACCAGCTGCAGAATCAAAGTTCTAAAAGGAGTTCAAAATAACACGAACTTGAAAAGCAAACATCCGCGTTATCGAAACGTGATTGAAACTGAAAAACACGGTTTTACCGGAGAACAGTAGGATATATTATTTCGACAAATCTTTAGATGGGAAACTCACTAGAACGCAATTATACGTTATCGGAAGGTATAACGCGCTCACGGATACCTAAACTGTATCTTGACTGATTAATTGTAGCATAAACTTGCCGTTTCAAAACAACTAGATTTACGTTGAGAAATTCTTAGAAAGAGTATTTATTATTAATTATGCGGAATGATTTAACAATAGACATGGAATTTATACGAACGGATAATGAATTAACAAGGGATTTGAGTTGAAAATTATGGTAAAACGGGTTTATGAAGTAACAAGTAAACTATATAGGGGTTGTTGAAGAATTTAAGGATTGGAACGGAGTTTATTCGAACGAGTAATGAACGAGTAATGAATTAACAATAGGGTAATTAATTTATGTGGAAAATAAACGTAAACGAAGGCTGCTTTCTTGTTCACGTAAGCAGGTATACTCCAAGTTGTTTCATTAAAGGATATCTTTGAATAGTAGTTCGCTGGTGATTTTTTGTTGGTTTCCACGAAGAAGAGAAGTAGAATTTTTAAGGGTGCATTACGAATCAAGGAATGATAGTTGTCCTAGTTAGTTTTATTTATAACAAGTAGAAACCCCGAGGATCGTTCTGGTTCTGCCCTATTCGCTATCGATTTAATTTAACTCAATTTGCAAGTTTTCCTAATTTCCATTTTTTTCAACAATCACAGAGTTTGAGGTCATAAAACTTGTTTGTGCTGCCGAAAGTAAAGAAGAAATTTGCAAATTATCACCGTTATAGTGCTAATGGCAGACTTCCAACCAAAATAGTTCTTTTTGCATTCAACTTAACTGATGATCGCATTTCATTTATAAATAACGAAGAGCATGAATTAATTGTCAGCACTTCTGGTACACATGTTATTCACATGTAAATTACACATCTTTATGATCGGTAATAAACAGCACTCGCAGGCAAGAGTACTCTCAACAGGTTTTACAATAACAAAGAAGGCTCCAGTAGGTCTACCGCAGATCAAAATCAACATCTTACCGAAATATCGACGACAATCCAACCAATCAACCATCATTATCGAAAAGCCACTATACAGGAAGTGAAAATAGTGGGTCGTCATGTCAGTAAGTTGGTTGGTAGCGCATTGGAATGGAATGTAGTGTCTTGTCGATTGACCTTGACTTAGTCCGCTCTGCACAGTTTACATTGCACGAGGATCTTCTTCTAGTAGGATAACAACTTGTCTATCAATCAATGTGTGTCTCTGTGTTATATGTAATCACTTTTTATGTTTCCGCATATTTGAAAATTATTATTTCGTTCTATATGTTTTTGTTTAAGGATGTATGTATGTTTGTATGCAGTTATTTACCGTATAAGGGTGTAATTACGATCGTAGTGACCTACTTTGGGTTGTAGGGTGGTCCGATCTTGATACCATTACCTTGTGATTAAAATTACACGGCGTGCCTGTGCCGAGAATGTTTTTAAAACATCGTGAGTTGTAGTTACGTCCAATGATTTGTAATTATCGATTTAATTAATGTAACCCGTGGGCACTATTGTTTAATTTACGTACCTTTCCAGGCCGTAAGAGTTCTCATGGAGAAATTAAACTATAATTATTTTGTATTTTAAGCACAAGGCAATCTGCATCAATAATATTTCAATTATAATTACGTTATTTAAGTTATTTTGGGCGTTTCATTCGATAGTCTTGAAGTGTAGAATTAGCACTAGAAGAACGAATTGCGTATCTCGAATCGCTATAGAACAATTAAGTACCCTATACTTGATTTCCTAATTTCTTCAATTCAATTTGTTTATTCAATTTGTTTTACATTTGCATCTTAAGGTAGCCATTTGCTGCTTGACAAGACGCTATAAACCAAATAAATTACTGCTAGCGAGTACATATAAACACCCTAGGTTAATTATTTTATAAATAATTACACTAACAGTAAATCTAGTTCCGATTCTTAGAGTTATATTAATTCATTTAAGCTCAACCCTCTATAAATTCATGTTGTCATTCCGCATTGAACGTATGTTCATTATAATTGCAAGGTGGGATGTTCAGTTTAAGAAGTTGAATTCATCACTTTCAGCTGTTTCTTATATCATTATACAATATATACTTAAAACATCATAAGTCACGTAAAACAATAATTTCAATTTCTATATGTAGATCAAAGTACGAACCCTTATAATAATACTAAGTGCAATTCCATAACTTAACATACATTTTGTAACATACATATATCAAATACATAAGTAATTGCAAAAACCGTATTTAACTGCCAAAAAGAAAAACAAATAAAAATAAAAATAAAAACCTTAAAATTCCTAAAAAAAAATAAATCCCCGAATCCAACATAAATTTCTACTAATCGTTATACTCCTTATAATAAATACATTCTTAATCTAAGTATATCTGTTAACCTAAACTTATTAAATCACTCCTAGAGTGCTAAATAATTCCTAAACCCCTTAAATGAATCAAAATAAGTAACAAATAACACAAGTAAACAAGTTGAAAATGCAAGGCATTGTCGCAACGAACTTCCAAATGTAGACTTACTTTAAAAAACAATTTAAAGAAATTAAAATTATTATGTTGTAATAATTATAAGTATTCAGATAAAATAAAAATTAATTCCCCGGGGGGGTCGGGTATCCGTGGTCAGATTTTGTGGGGGGTACCATATTTCGACTCAGCTATGTTAGGGGTGTCCAAATATGTATCGCACATTAATTTTGGACCTATTTGAAATTTTAATTTTCCCGACGGAATATCGCGGGGGCACGGCGTCCCCGTGGCCCGATTTCAACTGACATCATTAAGCTCAGGACACCGAGCTGAATCGATTGATGTATCACACATTGATGTCCGACCATTAGAAAGGCCTCGGACGGACAGACGGACAGACAGACGGACGACAAATCGATTTCATAAACGAACGAAGTTCGTTGAAAATAACATTACTAAATTCAGATGTTTAAAAATATAAATGTTTGTTCGTGGTATAATAATAAAGCATTCGTTCTATACTAATTTATGGGTACTGTGAGTTTAAGAAATCTTTTAAATCAGATTTTAGTTTTTTCATGTTTGAAAAATTTTGAATTTCAGGCGGAAGTTCGTTAAAAAGTTTGGGAACTATGTATGACAAATTATTCTCACCAAATTTATTTACCGCTAACGGAACCACATAATTGTTAGATCTTAATCCGTAATCGTTAGTTTTTCTTTCCAGGTATGTATCTTTAAAAAAATTATCTATAACAATGTTAAAATAGAATAAACCTTTAACGCCTAATACATTAGATTGTGTAAGTAACTCCTGCATACTAGTACCTGGGTCAGCATTGGTAATTAGTTTTAATAATTGTCGCTGTACAACTCGAATTTTGTTTAACTGGATATTACCAGCAAAACCCCAGGCTGGTAATCCATATCTAATTATAGATTCAGCCAGCGCAATGTATAAAATCCTCTTAACTTTTAATGAAACCAAATTTCTGATATAGTACATTTTAACAAGGACCATTTTCAGTTTTTTACAAACATTATTGATTTGGTGATCCCACCGAAAGAAGTTATCTACTGTGATTCCTAAGTATTGATATATGGAGCACTGTGCAATATTCGTGCAGCTGCTTGTGCAAGAATTAAAGCCTCTTTTTTTCAATTGGAAGCATCTACAAGAGTGTATTATAATATTTGGTTCACCTTTTTGTATATATGGAGTTGTGATATGCATTAATTTGGTCTTCTCTCTGTTCAATACTAGGTAGTTATCATGAGACCATTTAGTCATGTTATCGGTATCAATTTGTAAAAACAGTTGTGCTGCTGGTAACTTTCTGTGAACTGATATTAATAGGACATCATCTGCAAACATAAAGATTTTACAGTTCTGAATTAATTTTGACAAATCGTTCATGTAAAGTATAAATAATAAAAGGCCCAGCACCGACCCCTGAGGCACACCGATACCAAGTGGTTGTTTCCTGCTGTAAGTGTTACCAATTTTGACAGAAAACGTTCTAAAAGTAAATAATTTTGAAAAGTTTGAGGAAGGCCCTCTAAAGCCGTATGTTTCTAGCTTATCTAACAATATTTTGTGCTCTATGGTGTCAAAAGCCCTCGAATAATCTACAAATAAGCATAAGATATTCATATTGTTCTTCAGGTTATCGTATATAAAGTTAGAAAAATTAGATAATAATTTATTCGTACTCAAGCCTTTTACAAAGCCATATTGAGTTTTAGTTAGAATCATGTTTTCGTCGATATATTTGTAGATGCGCTCTGCTATATATTTCTCAAATACTTTCTCAATTATTGGCACAATTGAAATGGGTTGGTAATTACAGAATTCGGAGAAGCTACCTTTTTTATGTATTGGTCTTACAATTGCTATTTTGAGATTTTGAGGCACCACCGTAGTCTTTATAATGAGATTTATTAATTTTGCGATCACTGAATACATATCTTCTCCTAAATATAGCAGGTCTTTTAGTCTAATATTATCAATTCCAAGAGATTTTTTTATGTTCATTTTTGATAATTCTCTTTTCACAAAGTCAACCGTTACTCTATTTAAATACAAGATACAATTTAGTGGATTATTTCCGGGGTACCCGTCTAACAATTTTTCACTACAATCGTGTTTAATAGAAAGGACACTATCATAAAAAAATGCAGTAAAATTATTTGCAATTACTAAATCCCCAGCATTTGAAAATGCTTTCCTTATTACCTCATCAGTATTTGATTTCTTCCTATTCTGTTGTAATTCATTTAAATTACCCCATAACGCTTTTGTGTCGTTAACTGACTAAAATTTGTTATTATAAAACTGTAGTTTTACTTTCCGTATTTTTAATTGTAGCCAATTCCTAAATTTTTTATAATTGTCTTGATCCGTTTCATTTTTTGATTGTTGCCATTGTTTATACATATTATCCCTCATTTTTATACTTTGAAACAAGTCCGTTGTCATCCAATCCTTTTTAAATTTTCTGTAATTTTTGCTATTTTTGTGCGTTAATGAGTGGTTTATAGTTGTGCAGCTATTTTTATATATTGTGTCGAATTGCCCTACAATTCGTCTGTAGAGAACCTCAGGATGCTCTGAATAATTGAGAAGCGTATAATTAAAATTTTTGAGCGAACGCAGTACTTTACTTTCATTATATATTTGCCGTAAATCATTATGTTCCATGCTAAGATGATTATAATATATTTTTAATACTAACATATAGTGATCCGAAATTTTTGTTTGCAATACTCCAGAATAAACTTTTTCACAAATGCCTCGAATGAATAGATGGTCTATACTCGAACACACGAGGGTTTCATTGTAAAATTCTTCCCTAGTATTTCCCAAAATACATTTATAAAATCCCTTGGAGCTAAGAGTAGCCTCATATTCATTCGTGGTTCTAGAGTGATCCATCAGATTTATATTAACATCTCCGCCATAAAGGATATATTTGTCATCACCACAATTTCTTAATTGAGTTCTAACTTCATTAATAAAATCGTACACATTGCTGCTGGGAGGTCTATATACAAATATTACCTTACACAATAAATTATTGGTCATCGTCATAGTTCCCTGTATATTCTCGTAGGACGTGGATGTAAAACTAGTTTCCTTAAACATAAAATTTTGATTTACATACAAAAGAATTCCACCACCCTTTGTTTTAACACGAAGCTTAGAATAGATATTATAGCCTTCTATTTGATAAATTTCAATGGAAACTTCGATCAGAACAATTAAATCAAATTTGGACTTTGAAATGTAGATTAAGAATTCATCGAAATGACTTTTAATACCGTTGATGTTAAAGCAAACAAGCGACAAACTTGTGCGGATGTTCGAACATGTGTTAGAAATTTCATTCATATGAAAGTTCCAATTGTCTATATTAATATAAGATTGATAATGTAAATTGTTACTCTCATAATTTATATCTGTTATCATTTTGACATGAGAATAATAAACTTATTTTAATTTAATACAAAATATATAATTCCTATACCACAAATGCTATTAAATTAATTTACACAAATCTTTTACATTATCAATCCTAACTATACTCGTATCACTTGATTTCCTAGCCAAAATTTTACCATACTTTAACCACACATACATCTAGTCTATTTCTTTAGCTTGTGTTTTAGTTTGCCAAAGTAAATTTTTATTATATACAGTTAAGTTCTCATGCACAAATTTCCGTTCACTTTTATTTCTTAATACATTCTCATTACTTACTGAAACTTTCTTTTTAGTTAGAAACTTATTTCTTACGGTCTGGGACGAACATCGTACGATGAGAGTTGGTACCAAATCTTGCCGACTTTTAGGTAATCTGTGGGCAACCACTAAATCATCCAAATCCACGTTGGTTTCTAGGTGATTTGCCAGTCGAATGACTGCAGCCTTGAGTTTTTCTTCATTTTCGTCGGGAATAGTCTCTAATCCATGAATCTCAAGATTAGCGCTTCTACTTCTCTGCTCTAAATTATTTATTTGTTGTTCTAGTTCAAGTATCTTCTTTTATAGAATTATCAGCCATCAACTTAGCAATACTATTTGTAAATTCCATATTAGTCTTCTTGATGGATGTTACCTCTTCTCTTAAACCATCATAAAGGTTTGATAGCCCTTTAACATCCATAGCTACATCATCCAAAACTTGTTTATACCCATCTAATTTGTTTGTTATGACTTTAAGCATTTGTTTAACCTCATCTTCATCTTGAGTGCAAGGCAATTTGGTAGAGGTTTCATCTCCTCTGCAGTCAAGGCACCTCCAAACCTGTCTCCTTGAAGAAGATAGTTTTTTGAAGGTAATTTCTGCCATACCGGAACACCCGATGTGATACGAGCATTCACAAACGCTACAGGTAACAATATTTCCATCTGTAGGCAATCTATCCTTACATTTCGTGCATCCCATCTTTACTGTTTATATTCACTTTAAATGCAGGCTAATATTAACTGAGGGTGTTAACCCAATGCATTTAAGTATACACTAAAACGTAATTATATTAATGTACCACTCCACAATCACGTTTATTGGAATTAATCGCGGAGCATTCAAAGTTACGTCCGAGCGACTCGAAGGTTGAGCCGTGAGTGAAGTACCCGAAGTACCTTCAGTTTATGCACTACATTAGAGTTTACAATGGTACAACCGAAAGTACTACATTGGCCAGGAAGCAAGTTCAATTTACCTGGCAATTTTGTATTTTACCGAAGCTTTGCTGCTCCAAGCAAGGTAGGGATCTTTAACGTGCGTGACAACTCCCACATACGGAACCTGCATTTTACCTTACATCCTAAGGAGGGCGTATTTTTGTGAAAAATGCTTGCGTAACATTTTTCAAGCGGTAAATGTCGGGAAGCGAAAACGAAACCCTAGGATTGTATTCGCACGCGAACCAACTAACCCATGGAGCCGCTCCTACGGTTTATGCACTACATTTGATTTTCCAATGCTCCACCCGACGGTACTACATTGGCCAGGAAGCGAGTTATTTGTACTTGACAATTATGAATTTTGTCGAACCCATGCTGCTCCAAGCAGGGTAAGGATCTTTAACGTGCTCAACAAAACCCACACTCGGGACCTACATTTTGCTTTACATCCGAGCAAGGGCGTATTTTTCTGAAAAATGCTCGCGTAACATTTTTCAAGCGGTACGTATCTGGAGTTCTGGGCTTAGTATTTGCACGCGAACCAACTAAGCCATAGAGACGCTCGTACGGTTTATGCACTACATTTGATTTTCCAATGCTCCACCCGAATGTACTACAGTGGCCACGAAGCGAGCTTTTTACCTAAAAAATTTTGAAGTTTGCCGAACCTTTGCTGTTCCAAGCAAGGTAGCGATCTTTAACGTGCGTGACAACACTCACACACGGTACCTCCATTTTACCTCTCATCCGAACGAGAGTGTATTTTTATGAAAAATGCTCGCCTAAAATTTTTCAAGCGGGCCGTGTCGGGATTCGGACCCGGGACCTTGGGCGTAGTAGTCACACACATACCACTACGCCACGGAGCCGCCTCCCCTTCACAAACGTTACATGTGATTTTTCAATGCTTCACCGGAAGGTACTACATTGGCCAGGAAGCGAGTTTTTTTTACCTGAAAAATTTGGAATTTTGCCGAACCTTTGCTGTTTCAAGCATGCTAGGGATCTTTAACGTGCGTAACAACACTCACACACGGAACCTCCATTTTACCTCTCATCCGAACGACGGTGTATTTTGGTGAAAAATGCTTGCTAACATTTTTCAAGCGGACCGTGTCGGGATTCGAACCCGAGACCCTTTCACATACCACTGAATCTCGGGAAAATAGGACGTATAATTATAAAACAATAGAAGGGGAACCGAGCTGCATATACGCCGTGTGAGAATTTCAGTGAACTAAGTAGGCTAGCTCAGAATATAAATAAGTGGAAATACCTATCCAACCATTTTTGAGACTGAAAACCTAATGACGAAAAAATAAGCGCAGATAAATCTGATGATTAGTATAAACAACTACAGGTGGTGGTTGTTAAATATCTGCAACTAATGTTGACTGTGCGAAAAGATATATTGGAAAAAAATATTAAATCGGCAAATGTTCAAGTGCTGCAAGAACTTGGCAGCCACAGGCTGCTTACCCTCCTTCACAACCTTACATATGATTTTCCAATGCTCCACCCGAAGGTACTACATTGGCCAGGAGCGAGATTTTTGTTGCCTGGAAATTTAGAATTTTGCCTAACCCTTGCCGTTCCAGGCAAGGTAGGAATCTTTAACGTGCGTGACAACACTCACACACGGGATCTCCATTTAACCTCTCATCCGAACGAGGGCGTAATTTTTGTAAAAAATGCACACCTGCCATTTTTCAAGCAGTCGGCCGTGTCGGGATTCGAACCCAGGACCTTGGGATCCGTAATCTTACGCTAACTACATTGATCTACGACGACGCCCCCCCTTCACAACCACTAAATGTCGGAGAAATTGAGTATATAATTGTAAAACAATAGAAAAGGACCGAACTACATCTAACAAGAAAGAACAACGCCTATGATCAATAACAACAAACCTAGAAACAAAAAGAAAATTGTTTAAAACTGTTAATGGTATCGTGATTACCGACATAGATTTTCTGGCTAGAAGTTTGTAACAATTTTATTTTTGGGTTGATAAATCCCTTCACTAAAAGTGCGAAAATAATAAAACACTTTTATTAAATAATGTCGTAATACATTTAACAAGTAAAATAATACATTAAAACAGCATCTTGATTTGTTAGTCTATTTGTGGTTAGATGTCGGTGTATTCCACAGCCAGTCGCAGGCGCGTTTAGGTGTGACAACCTCCCCCTTGGATCCTCCGATCGTCCGAGTGAGGATGATAATCACTCGGCCATACGTAGTAGAAGTAACAAGATGTATGAAAGGACGATGGCCAGTAATCTGCGTATCAATTTTAATGAGTGAGCACATTTTCTGAATAGCGGTTGGTAAAGTATAAACGTTATTATCTTATTTAATTTGGAAAATTTGTTTAGCGCGACGAGAGATTAGGCGACGAGAGATTAGGCGACGAGAGATTAGGCGACGAGAGATTAGGCGACGAGAGATTAGGCGACGAGAGATGAGGCGACGAAAAACATCACTACAATCTACGATGCACTTAGAATTTTGAAAACTTTAATCGACTTTAAGAAAACCACTTCATTTTACGACGTGTACGATGTACTTGGAAGATGGAAAGTTGATCTAATTTATAGAGGATCGTTTGTTACACAGAGTAAAGATGCTACTTTGGTAGAATATAAGCAGTAAATTTCGCATGGTAAAACAAGTATCTAATCAAGGCTAGGAATGCAGTATTGTTTGGTTCGTAGTAGTTCTAAGAAATTCTTTTGTGTTTCACTTTAGAAACACGCTATTTTGTTCCGGTGTGTAGAAGTACGAATTTGTTATTTGCTTCAACTATTGCTAAGCTGGATTTCCCAGTATCCAACTTAAAATTCACTCATTTGATTTTGTAAGAAACAACACGTTGCTTCAGTATAAACTGTTAGTTACAACAACAGGTGTTACTGACGTCACTTGTTTGTCTGGAATATGCTGCTGACACATATATTCTTGAAAGCAAATGCTTAGCACTGCGTTAGTACCACTTTTGAAAACACGAATATTTTTGTGATCATTTTCATTATAAACTAAAACTAGTACTTTTAACTTAAAGAGGAAAATTTGTATAGTAACTTTTGTAATGTAATCGACCTAAACAGATCTGAATGGGTTAGAATATCTTTGTGTAATAAGTTACACCTTGCTGTAATATATTTGATCATGAATAAGGTTGATAAACCTTACTTTAAATTTACAAAGTAATTCAAGTAGTTATTTAATTTTGTTGCATTGCATTTTATTTAAAGAAAAAGAGATTCTTTTTAGTAAATTATTAGTCCAAGCTTAAAGTTTTTTATTTTGATCAAATGTGATCAAACCTAACCACAGGAAATTAGTATCTTTAAGAGTTGAATTTTGATGCCAACCTTATATAGAAAATATCTTTTTAATATTTCTTTAGGTATGTTTGCGGGACACAAACAGTGTTCCAATTTTCTATTAATCTAATTATTATACTTTCTTACAGGAACAGCGTCTTATTCTGTTAAGACAAGTTTTTGTCAGCGAAGGCGATCTTTTTTTCTTTGGGTCTCCACGTCCGCCCTTAGAAATATGCCATGCCATTAACGTGAATCAGTCCGGACTTGGTGGCGCCTATTTGTTTTAGTTTGAGTATGACCCACCAACAGATTTCGACTTACCCTCCCATTTCTCATAGCTCTACCCAAGGAATAGACCCCTAGTTACGTCGGAAGACTTCGTTTTGCTGACACCCAACTTCTAGAGTCAGATATATATATTAAAAAGAAAAACAGTTTCACTGGCGCCCATTTTAGAAATACGCTACACTGGCACACAACGTGTGGCTAGTGTTTCAGAAAAAATGTTTCACTGACACCCAATGTGGGGCTGGTGAATTTAGAAAAAATGCTTCAAGTTGTTGTTTAATTTACTGATTCAACACTTTGATCACACGGGTTTTGCTTATAAGTTTACTACTACTGAGGAAAATACTTTCCTTCACATGAACAAGTTGTTAAGATTTCTCCTACGCCAACGAGTAGATCCGACACTTCTTCCGTACGTTCTACTGTTCTTCTTCCTAATTCTGCTTATACTCGTCAGGTCATCTGCTTTAACTGCGACAAACCTGGTCATGTTTCGAAACGTTGTACTCGTCCTCAAGTACTCCATTGCCATGGTTGCGGATATAAGGGAGTTTCTCGCCGCAACACTATCATCCTACTACTAATAGGTCTTGAAATAATACTCTAATTTCTGTTCTCAGCTCTAGGAGCCAAACTTCTTCTGCTTCTAATTCTACGTTCTCTTCTGTACCTCATCCAGGTCATCCTGCTACTACTATCAAAATATATTCTTCAGCAATTATAGCTTCGAACAAAATTTCTTCCGTCTCTAGTTTTACATTCTATTCTACTACTCCTTCTGCTCGCCCTACTTATTTACTCTCACCCCACACTGTACCTCCATCAGCCTTACAACCCATCCTTAGAATTAATGACTGGCAGCTAGTTTCTCAAGAGTTTGTTCCCGCTTTCTTGAACGATTCTACCTAAGAAATTCTTGTCGTGTCTGCAAACACAAATGTCGGTGAAGTGACGATAACTTTTAATTCAGTCTACGAAAGTCCTTTTGAAGTCCCTGAACCTGTATCTCTAATGCCTCTTGCCGTTTTTGTCAAAGTTGTACATGGTCCTGTTTTCGTAAATGGTTCTACTCAAGAAATTTCTGTCGTGTCTGCAATAACAGCCGTAGCTGAAGTGATAGAGAAGGTCCTGTGGAAGTTAGTGAACCCGAAGCAGTAATGCCTGTTGCTGTTGTCGTAAAAGTTTTACCTGATCATGTTATCTACTATTGTTAAGGAATCAGTTCCTATTGCGGCTGAAGTTTTGTCTATTTCTACTCCGTTGTCTATCAGTGATGAAATATTACTTGATTCTACTCCTTTATCGGACGTTGATGGAACGTTGCCTTCTCTTTCCCATTTTTCTCACGCTGACAAAATGCTACTTGCTTCTGTTCTTTTAACTAAGGTTGGTGAAATCCTAGCTAATGTCTTGTTAGCCAATGTTGACGAAGGTCAACCTGATTTAGCTTCCGAATCTAATGTGGATTAAGTGCTTCCTGATGCCGTTTTCTTTCCTAACTGTGATACTTCTAGTCCTTTATCTAACATCGATTAAATTTTATCTGTTTCTATCCCTTTATCTAAAGTAACCGAAGTGTGCTCTGCTTGTGTTTCTTTTCGTAAGGTTGATTCTCTTACAGCCAATATCTTTTCTTTTTCTACTAGTGATATTCTGATAGCCTATGATGTTTCCTTTTCTGCCGTTGAACTTCTTACCACCTACTCTAAAAACACACAACTTCCTTCTATGACACGTTTTGAGTTTTCTAAACTACCCTTGTCACCTTCTAAACCGTGTGCTACAACTGCTACATCCCCTGCTGTTCCTGTTTGGCAGAAAGATGCCCCTAAGAGGCAGAAATTGGTCTATGCTTCTTCCGAACCGGAAGATGAATTGCGGCGAAGTCCTAATGTCTTTGATCTTGTTTCATTTTCCTTCTGGCGGCGTAAATGCCTCAAGCCCAATATCTAGTCCTCGTGTCCCAGATTCTTATGCCAACTTTGCTCTCTTTAGGTTTTGATTTATGGACTTTAAAATTTCTTTTTATTTACTTGCCTGTTGGCTGGGTTTTCTTTCTTTTTCTTTGTCATTGCACCCGTGTGGGTCTGGGAATAGAATAGTCCCACGGTTCGACCTGCCTGTCATAAGAGGCGACTACAGTGGTCCAACACATACACACACACCCTTTATACATGTACAATCCATACCCACACGCACACACATACACCCACACACTTCATAAACACATAGTTCTACTTGGTTCTCCTTTCTTTTGTTTTCTCCTTGTACTCCTTGTACCCGTGTGGGTTCGGGAATAGAATAGTTTCATGGTACGACCTGCCTGTCGTAAGAAGTGACTACAGCGGTCCAACACATACACACACGCACACTTTATACACGCTCAATACATACACACACAATTCATACACATACACACACACACACACACACACACATTCTCATACATCAACAAACACATACACACACGTACGCACACGCACACACATACTTATATATAACTATACTGGGATTCTCTTTTATTTTCTTTTGTGGGATTCTTAGGTTTTTTTGTGCTTCCTGCATTTGTCATGTTGGTGTTACGCTTCTTGGTTTTTCTTTTTTTCTCGTTCCTTTCGTTACACGCTCCTCTCCCTTCTCCTTTGGCTGGTTTTCTTTGCTGTCGGTTCCTATACCGATTGTGTTTCGTACATCCGCTCCTGTGGTAGGTGTTTTCTTGTCCGTTTTTCTTTTTTCGGAAACCACGACTTAGTCGACTTTAGGACTAGTTAGCATTTCTTTTCTTTGGTTCTTGGGTTGTTGCGATTCCTGGTTACCACAGTTTATAGTACATCGTTTCTTTTACCAGCGCTCTTCCTCTCTTCTTCTCGTTCTCCCTTGTTCTTCCTTTGCATACTTGAAGCTTGACCCTTTGGTTCTATTTTGGCTTGTACTGTTGGTTTTCTTCCTCGTTCTTTTTTTTACTTTGGCATTTTGTTAGAAACCAATTTCTTTCTTAGGGTTGAAGACTTTACTGTTTCTTATGAGAAACATCCGTCCTTTGATGACTCTGCAGTGTCGATGCCGTTTCACCTTAGTCCTTGTTGATAGTTTATTTCCTGTTTTTCCTTCAATTTTTTTTTTGGTTTGTCAGTATTTTGATTCTTCGAACCGGATGAGAATTCTTTTTTTTTGGTGGTTTTTTTTTTGTTTCTTTTGTTTTCGTAAACGAATTTTCTTTTAGTTGAATAATTTTCAATTTCAATCTATCTACTCTAAAACGAGTTTACGCTATAAATTCTATAGTTAGCATCTTGTTTTGAGTATCCGTTAACTGACTACGCATTACTATAGCGTAAAATTAATATTTATACTGCTACGACCGAAAGACTCGTTGAAATAGTGCATTATTATTTGATAAAGCTTGGGTTGAGTTTTCTAATCTTCTTTTCGGTATGTTGATAACGAAAAAATTGAAGCTCGAATTCTTGTTATATAAAACAATTTTTAATTTGGTTCTGCAGTTCGTCCTTATACGTATTTTTCTAAACTATTTGTTCTATTATTCCAAGGGCGATGCACGTTTATTCTTTATGAGAAGTGTAGATTTTGGGTGTATTGGTAAGTGCTCCTGAGTTATCAATACTAGTAACACTCTCTTTCTAGCTCTTAGCAGGGGGCCGAATTGTTGTACGTAGGACGATTGTTCTTTTTTTGTAGAACCAACTGCGCTGGTATGTGTTCCGCTGTTGCAAGGAGTGTCGCAGCGCTCAACATCTGTCGACTGTGGTCACGCTACATCTGGATCCCAGCACCCAGACGCTTCGCTAGCGCACCTCCGTGGATGCAATGAGCACACGATAATAGCTGGCACTTGGAGGTATGTTGTATTAGTGTTCTCATGTATTGGGAGCACCTCTTTTCTTCCTACTTTTGTTGGTCGTGCGTCGCTGGTGCTCCATAGTACTTCACTATATGATTATTAAAATTCGTTCGACTGTAAATAATATTTTTTTTACTTTAACACTCTGGTATTATGAGCAAGCATAAGCAGTAATTCTTCTTTTCTTTCGTTAATTAATGAATACTAAATGTCAAACAAAATGCGCACTTCGTACGTAGATTTCTAAAATTTGTTCTTTATAATACAACTATTTATTTATTTTTTTTGTTGATGTAAATCGAATTCTTTTTTTATTAATGTTTACTGTAAATAGAAAATCGATAACGATGTATATTTTTTGGGTTGCTAGGCATTCCCCCGTCTCCACAATGGTAGTTAACCCGGTATTTCTACGTTTCTTGTGCTCTGTTTCGTCATCGTGATTCGTGCGGGTCCGCACTTTAAATATCCTTCTATTTCTATCTGATCCGCACGCTGCATAACGTAGTACGCCATATTGTCTGCAAATCTGAGCATATCAATCGTCTTTTTGCATTTGACAGTATTCATCGCCTCTTCGATATACACGTTAATAATTAATGGGGATAGCTCGCATTTCTGTCTCACCCCTTTCCTAATATTTACTTCACTACGTTTCTGCTCTATTTCTATCACAGCTGTTTGCTCTTTGTATAACCTATATACTCTCCGTCTATTCGAATAATTTATTTCTACCTTCTTGATTATCCGAACATTTTTTCCATTTTACATTTTCGAAATCTCTTTCCAGATCTACAAACCCCATGTACAGGCTTTCTCCTTTTACTTTTGTTTATTCCATTACTACCCCTGCTTGGCCAGTGGCTTTTACAGATTCTGCTTATAATTTATCAGTGCCCAGCGCTTCATCATTTTTCAGACTCTTTAATGCTAATGCAAACTCGTCTCACTTAATTCCTAAACCGTTGTTCAACAAGAATGTAACTATTTGATATCTCCTGGCATCTTCCACATGTATTATCTTCTGGCATGATATTGAAATAATGTGTTTTTGTTAGTTAAATTATTTTTCTCGCAAAATTCTACCACCCTTTTCCTCGTCGTTTCTCGTGCTTAAACCAAATAAACCTACTATCGCTACTTAGCTGCTTTTACCTACCACTGCAGTAAGATTAAATTATTAAATTTTCAGGTCTTTTTAAGAACCTTAGTACGACTTCGATATCTTTGTGGATCGCCTATACCACTTCCTCACTGTAGCTAAATTACTACTGTATTTACCGTTTACATTCTAATCTAACCACGAGTACTCTGTCGTTCTAAAATACCTCAGCACGCTCGATTTCCCGCCCTTTGAATTAGTGTTATTTTATAAAATTTTTCAAGTAATTACTCCATACAAAAGTTTGCCTTATAAAATCAAACAGCTGCTTAGGAAACATTACGTTACAAAGTAGTTGCAATGTTTCCTAGAACCTGCAGTGATTACATTTTAATTAAAGCTGAATGTAAATGCACAGCTTTCTTCTAAAAGATATATATATATATATATATATATATATATATATATATATATATATATATATATATTGCTATGATATTGGCGGAATTATCATGCCCCTACGTTGGGCTGTTATATTTATTTGCTATGAACTGTAATTCTCGAACCCTTACGTTGTGCGCCTTATTTTTTATTTGCTATGCACTCTCTAAATTATCAAACCCCTATGTTGTGCGCCTTATTTTGCTATGTACTCTAAATTATTAGCGCTCCATCATTTGGACAACCATTTTAATATCTACTATGAATAAACAAGATTGTAATTATCTCCTCCTCCGGCTGTCTTATTAATACCGCTATCAATTCCCTCCAGAAACTTAACTGGATTTTATCTTGAACCAACCTTGTCTACCAATAGTAAAGTTCTATACGTTACCGCCTTGCGTGTTATCAATTTCCTATTTATACTCGTAGCTCCTCCTTGAACTATTTAATCTTATGACCTCGGCTAGCATTTATTTGAAATTATAAAATTCAGTTAATCTCGATTTTATATAATGAACCCAATATATTATGTACATACAGCTTTTGTAAATTATTTGAAATACACTTTTCAATTAGTTACTGTTATAAATCTCATTTATTAACAATCATCTACTATTTACTCAAAACCCAAAGTCACCAAAAAAAAAACCTATTATCTTTATCAACGAAGTGTAGAAAATTCTAAACCTGTTATCATATTACTCATTGTATGCAACTTTTTTTGTTGACTTTTCACATTCATATTATATTAAGTAAATTCAAAAAAAAATATGTAGAAAAACAAAATGTCTTATAACTAAAAAATCTGACCTGGTTTATTTCTTCACATCGACGCTTCCATTTGAAATAAAAATTATCTTCCCCCAATTCAGGATTACGTTTACATTATTGCCATTACACTATGGACTCACATTATTCATTTATACACCCCCAATTTATTGTCGTTCCATTTCGGAATTATTATTTCTTATCAATCAATTTTCTCTAACTTCGAATTGTATTATCTTTCCCCCAGACTTCAAAATTGTATTACTGTATTTTCCCCTGGACTTCAAAATTGTATGACTGTACCCCCAGACTTCAGAATTGTGTCACCGGATTTTCCCCCGGACTTCAGATTGTTTCCCCCGTACATCAGAGCCCTATTATTTTTATGTTTTAGTTTAAAAATAAATTCCTTAAAAATGTACTTACGTTTTTAATCGGCAATTATAGTTTTCATCTTGGCACTTATTTTTATTTTTCACTTTTAAAATTTACGTATTATTTTATTTCATCACAGCGCACTTCGACCTTTCTTGAGTTCAAAACTAACTTCGTTATCACGGTGCTTGCTAATATATTCTTTATTTCCCACTCCGACAGTGGGTATGGTCTAGATCACGTCGCTTATTTCTGACCAATCAAATAATTACATTTAAAGCAGTTTCTGATGTAATGCACCACGATTCCCCATAATCATAACATGCTTGCAGCTGTCTTTCGTTATCAACATGCTGTGTTTTGATAGATTTAATTGCTTTCCCATAAACAACTGATGCAACTCGACTTTTAATTTTCATATTTACATGTTGTTCACGCAATTTTTAATCTGCTCTCTTATCAAAAATGGTTAGGTATTTGTACGCATTTATATTAGCTACCTGAAGCTCTATTTCTATTTCCGTATTAATCTAATCGTCTGGAACTCTTTTTGAATGCGCGTCTAATTACACTTTATCATTTATTTATAAATATACGCGTGCTTCCACTGAAAAATATCATTACTTGCTTTACCTAAATTAACTAAAACTTTATCTACCGGGTATTTAATATTTACTATTTACTTAATGAATATCTTTCTCATTCCTACGCTAACTATGCGTCTTCCTATGTCTATCTGCGTCGCTTAAAACTATTTATACTTTATATACAGGGTGTTGACTGCTTACTATCTACAAACTATGTCTATTTCTTAATTATTTCCTAAATAAATGCCGTTTTCTGCTGCCTATGGTAATTACTCATTCCTAAATGACCTTTCCTATAAAGTGCACCCTTAAACAACCCCTTATCACAGCAATATAAGTATATTGTTATTCTGCAGATTTTAAAATGTTACAAAATAATAAGATTGTTTTCCTTTGTCTAAAAAATCTTTTGATAATTGCGTTATCTGCTTGTTGGAAAGCTGCTACAGTTTGTATTGCGGCAGCTGTTGTCTGGGAATTCGGCACACATGATTCTTCGGCGATATCTTTGAAAGCCAAACACCCTACCCCTATACATGATTCTGTCCTTATAAAATAGAGACCGTTCTCTGAAAGACACCATTAAAGACTACATCTTCTTACCGAAGATACATGTTGTAAAGTCGCGCTACTAAAATGCTTGCTGTGTTAGCATGAGTTGTGTTAGTGGTTCCGGCAGCCAGCCCATAGAGAAATGCAGCCGCATTTTCCCATCCTTAAAATGCGACCAGCACGAAGCCGATTGCTCAAGGTACAGTTTCCTGTTTTTGTAATTTGTAATAAGTTAGGGGGTCTAATTTTAATGTTATACTATTTCTTGAGGAGGTGCACTTTACAGTACAGCATGTATATATAATTTAGGTGTATTTCTTTTTCTAGATTTACTGTACAGTTATACTTAATTTTCTTTTATATGTATTTAAGGTGAATTATTGTAAGTATTTAGATTATAAAATGTTATATATTTTGCTTACCAATTTTATATGCTTATGTTATGACGCTTTGTTTACCAGCACGTAACAAACGATTAGGCAACTTATTGAATTTTATTGTTTTATAAATAGTCTTTCGAGATTGAATGTAAACAATATAGTTTTACAGGGGTTTCCAATGTGTTCTTTCTATTTCACCCACGCCTCTCTACGACATTTTTGAGCTAGCCCGAATTCTGCCATTCTGTTCCCGTTTTGTTGCGGTATTCGGCGTAAACGATTTCTTTCCCTTACTGTTACTGCTTTTTTTTGTGTTTGCGCGGAATACCGTAACATAGTTTTCTACACAGTGTCCTATATTGTTCCGCATTAATATACCCATAAATGAATTTCCTTCTTCTGATCCTGTATAAATTACTCTAAAGTCTCCGCTCCAAAAATTTTCCCCCTCTGGCCACCAAACTTTCCTTTCCAGATTCCCTGGCTTACCAACTTGCTTCATGGTTCTGACATTCCACGCTCTAACTCGCAAAATGTTCCCTGTCCTTTATTTTAAAATTGTCAATCATATTCTCCGAAGTAGTCCATTCTCGGAGATCCGAATTGGGGACTATCCTAACTCCAAAATCTTTTGCCTTAGAGGATGCCATCATTTTAAAACGTTTTCAGTACACTTGTATTTGGGAGGTAATGTGGTGGTTTCCTGTTGCCTTCCACATCGCAGTAGTGTCTTAGAGTATCATAACGACTTCCACGCTCTCTGCCACTGTAAGTACCGGATGAAATGGTTCCCTCTTTTGGGAAAATATCTTAGCCTGGTTCTTTGCTAAAGACCCTACTAATTTGGTTAAACTTGTAGTTTGACTCTTTAGCTCACTGAAACACGCAAGCCATTCTACCCGTTCTAGGATTTTAGAACTTCTTCAAGGTGCAGGTCTATTCAGTATGGGTATAGCATTATAATAACGATATTTAAATTCTTGACGTTCCTCGTTATTTATCTCATTCCGTCAAAAAAAATCTAATTCGTATTGTATATCATTAAATTGCTTTGCTGGCTCTCGTCTTGTTGTTAGTTTCAAAATACTGTATACAGATTTGTCTAGCACGCACTTTTCAACAAACGTGTGTTAATGTCGCCTTAATTTGACCTTACATGTGATTTTCCAATGCTCCACCCAAAGCGAGCTTTTTTTACCTGGAAAATTTGGAATTTTGCCGAACTCTTGTTGTTCGAAGCAAGGTAGAAATCTTTAACGTGCGTAACAACACACACACACACAGGACCTCCATATTACCTCTCATCCGAACGAGGGCGTATTTTTGTGAAAAATGCTCGCCTAACATTTTTCAAGCGGACCGTGTCGGGATTCGAACCCGGGACCTAGGGCGTAGTAGTCACATACCACTACACCATGGAGACGTCTGCTTTAATTTGACCTTGTATTATGTCGTTTGTAGCCATTATAAAGAATTATAAAGGAAATGTAATTCAAATTGTAGTAAAAAAAACGAAGGACGTGAAAACACAGAACTTAATTAATGTATTTAATTTGCAACAATCTCAATAGCAGTAATTATTAATATCTAAGAAAATGGTAATCTGGAAGAGGACGTTGCTGATCTGGATGGCTTCCTGGCGAGTGGTCTTCACACCTATAAGAAAAAACAAAAGGTGTGAGCGTACAATGCCTAAACATATTGCACGTCATTTTAAATATACGTCAATCAATAGTTAAAACTTGAATTAGTCAACGTTGATCAGAATTACAACTAACGGTAATTTATAGACAAAGGTATACAACACGCATTGTCTGTACAAAAAAAAAAACGATCTTAAAAAGGCAGTGAGTCGCGCAATGGCTCAACAGGCGACAACGCACAATGAGCCGATCCCAACTACCGCCCGAACGTAAAGAGGTGCAACTCGCAATGCGTTCAACAAATTAATAGTGTGAAGTGCAATGAACTCAAAGGTTGAATTAATACGCAATGAGTTCATTTCCATCTATTAATTTAGGTATATACCACTCATTCACATTTTACTGGAATTACCTGGTATAACCTTTTAAGAACTGTTAAATGGCCGTCATTATAATTAAAGAATCATCTTACTATCAACACTTAATAGGCTCTCATACAAATTACTAACGCCAATGTGGCTTTAAATTTATGCAAATACATACAGACAAATCGCTCAGTGATAACTCACCAATTTGTAATTTAATAAATTACAAGCACGCACGCAATAACACACACACACTCAACACACACGCGCGCGCGCACACACACACACGCCCACACACACAAGACTGTTTATGCTACCACTGAAAGAAGTCAACTGATCCTTTGCCCTTGCCTTTTATTTTACTATAGGTCTACCTGACAAGAATTGTTTCTAACGCCCACTGGTTAAACCCCTAGAAAATAGTAAGTACCTGCATTCTTTGTAATGCGACTAAATATAGCACCCTCTTTGAATTCCATTTCGAATTTACCTACAACTTTCTAACGTACTTTACAAAATAGCTTATTGTGTACACCAGTGAATCTTTGATACTAATAGTAGGTTTCAATAAACTTCACTCAAATTGAAGATTCAATAGCAGGCAGTTTAACTGAAGGGTTATTGTTGCAGATCTTCCTAAGCTGTCCTTTCAACGCAACCAGATTCCGTTATTTAATGCTTCCTCTTTATAACTGCTTTAAAATCTTGTATTTATGCAATGAACCATCCGGCTCGAGGCTCCAAGTAATTTTAGAATTTTAATTATCTAGAAAATACTATAGACTTTAGAATTATTTTCGCTTGCTCAAAAAAATTAAATTTTAAACAAGTTATGAATGAATATTGTGAGTTCCATTTGTACAAATTGACACCTTTCGTTTGTGCCGACTAAACGCTTAGTCGTTTTTCGGTAAAAACAGGATGTTGAATAAGGGTCGGTCAGTTAACCATTACAACTGGTAACTGTTCACAAAACGTATATTAAATTCTTCATAAAAACTAACCCTAACTTTGAATTTACTGCAACAGGATGTTACAATAATATACTAAATTTATTAATATCGATTTAAATACCAAAAATGGTCTAGAATACACGGTGACCTTTTTCGCTGTTAAAATTATTTAGTAAACTAGACCGGACTTAAATAGTACTTGTAGTCTGAAGTATAGCCTCACTTTATCTTAATTTATGCAAACGTGTAACTATTCTACATTTAATCACATCCCAATTTTTTTTATTTTAATTATTTTAAACAGTCATTACCATTCAATAGGTTGCAAATCACCAATAAATACATCGTCTTCAGCTAGTTAAACGTAACATTTTTACTTTTTAATTAATTATCGCCAAACCTTTCTCATATAATATAATGCATGCTGTGCCATTCAAAAAAACCTAGAATGTCATTTGCATTAATTCTAAATTAAGTTACGATGCTAAAGTATTACAAGCTATTAAAGAAGAAAGAAAAAACCGTTATATAAGCAAAACGTTTAAAAAATTGTTTTAGCCGAATTAGGAAATTAATGCAAATATTTGTCCGGATATGTTAGGTCTAAATTAGTAACAAAATGAGTGAAATGCTAAAAATATAATACTGTCAAAGATAATTAGCTTGTCTATAATTATGTCAAGTACGGTGGACTTGGAATGGTCTCATTACAAGAATTTTGGATGTCTGTCCAGTTGGCTAAGCCACTTTCACATTTAGACTTGTTATCCACAAATATGAGGTCAATAAACACTACAATTACCGGAAATAATCGACACTTACACGATACTTCCGTTTATTGAGAGGTCTTATTTAACATGCTCCATAACATGAATTTGTTAATATAAGTCCGTGGTTATCAAAGTACGCCCTGCGGAACTCCAGGGGTCTGTGATCGTTGTAGAGGTCTGAGGTAAATTAAAATTAGTTTGGGAGTGTCCACAATGCACAAGGTTTAATATAAAGTTAAATAAGTACTACCCATTTTCATTACTATGAAGAAGTATTCGACAATGTAAAATGGGAAAAGATGTTCGAAATGCTCAAAAAGATAGGGATGAGTATAGGGATAGACTGATAATACATAGCTTATACCAAGAGCAAACAGCGGTAATGGAAAAAGAGCAGAGCATAGAAGTAAATGGCAAGATCACCTTGCCCTCCTCCCCCCTCCCCTGAATTTTTTCATTTTCTATACAGCACCTTATTGCACCACATAACACAAGACTGAGAACTAGCACCTAAAAACTATGGAAGTTATTACGGTTCAATGTTGGGGAGGGGCTAGGGTGGTGCCAGCCCTCTCCCTCGCTGCACTTTTTTTCAGCTTTTTCTCTTTCACCTGATAGTGCTAACATAGCACCACCAGTCTCAAAGTTAGCACCCAAAAATTGGCGTGGATATAGCAATTTAAAGTTTAGGGCACTAGGATACGTCAGCCCCTTACTCCGCTTTTTTTAATTTTTTCTCTTGCACCTGCTAGTACTAACATAGCACCGCGTAGCACCACAAATCGTATTCCTGGCACCCAAAAATGGCGAAGATATAACAGTTCAAACATTCTGGAGGGCCGAAACGGCGTGAATCTCCTGACAAAATTTTTTGAATCGTCTTAGACTGTACAAACTTTGAACTGTTACATTCCTATTTTTGGCACGCTAAATATGAAACTGATGGTGCTTGATGATAGTAATATGCAACAGAGAGGTAAGAGCTAATGTTAAAAAAAGTGTAGTGCCGGAGCTCCGGGAAGCAACCCCACGTTAACCACTAATCCTTGAACAGTTGAATCAACGGCATTTTTTTGGTGCTAGCTATGGACTGATGGTACTATAGGGTGCCGTTAGTACTAATACGTGCAAGAGAAAAAATTAAAAAATTCGGCTGGAATCACCTAAGCCTCACAAACTCTAAACTGTTATATCTACGCCATTTTTTAGGTGCTAGCTATGGGACTGGTGGTACTATGTGGTGCTATGTTAGTTCTAGCAGCTGCAAGAGAAAAAATAAAAAAGGTGCTGTGAGGATTGGCACCACCTACCTCCCTCCCCCCAACTTTAAACCGTTAAATCTACACCATTTTTTGGGTGCTAGCTATGAAACTGGTAGTGCCATGCTAGTTCTAGCAGGTGCAAGAGAGAAAAAGTGTTGTTGAAGGGCTGACATCTCCTTAGCCTCCAAACTTTAAACTGTTGTATCTACGCCATTTTTTTGTTGTTAGCTATGAAACTGGCGGTACTATGTTAGTTCTAGTAGGTGCAAGAGGAAAGATTTGAGAAAAGTGTAGTGGAGGAGGCTGACGTGGCCTAGGGCCCTAAACTTTAAACTGCTATATCTACGCCAACTTTTGAGTGCTAGCTGTGAGACTGGCGGTGCTATGTGGTGATATGTAAGTACTATGCAAGAAACAAAATTGAAAAAGTGCATGGTGGGCCTGCATCACTCCCCCCCCCCCGAACTTTGAACTATAATAACTTCCATAGATTTTGGGTGCTAACTACCAGTCTTGTAGTGTCATGTGGTGTAAAGTTGATGCAATCAAGTGCTATATAGAAAATAAAAGAATTAGGTGCTGGGGGACCAAAGTGATCTTGCCGAAGTAAATATGAAGAAAAGCGCGAAACGAGGATATGCGCCATCCCCATTAATTTTTAACTTATATATCAAATTGGCGATGAATACTGTCAAATCCAGAAAGACATTTTGGAATTATTATGCAGGGACAACCAATTGATATGCTTATATTTCTAGATAATATTTAGGTATTAGCGCCTGAGAATGAAGAATTAGAAGTAATTCTTAATGAAATAAAAATAGCACTAACAAAAATACGGTATGAAAATCGACAAATATAAAACTAAACTACTAGTAAGTAAAGGAGGAAAAAATAAGTCAAAAACCAGAATACAAATAGGAAACCAGAATCCACAAGAAGTTAAGAATTTCTGATACATAGGAAGCCAAATAACGCAAGCTGGAAAGAGTTCAAAAGATATAAAACAAAGATTAGCACTACCGTGCTGTATTTAAAAAAAGCAACTTCAAAGTTCAAAAGCATTAAACATGAAAACAAAAAAAAACCGATTTGACAAAGCATATGTGTAAAGCACAGCACTGTACAACTGCGAAACGTGGACAGTAGGAAAAGCTGACAGGAAAAGGATAGAAACCCTTGCAATGTGGTACTACAAACTTGTGATATAGATATCATAGACAGACAAGGTTAATAACAAAGAGGTACTTAAAATGGTAACACAAGAAAGAAATATGTAAAAACAGTAAACAAAAATAGGAGAGGTAAGATAATAGGACACGTTCTAAGGCATGCGAGAATAGTGCGGGATATATTAGAAGCAGAGAAATGGAGAAGATAGTTAGAAGTTGTAACCATTTTTTTTTGCTTTGAAAAAAGAATTGCTTTTCCAAACCACTTAGAACTAGGCAATACAAAAAAAATGAAAAAATTTGCTAAAAATATTTATTTGCAAATTTTGATCTGTTTAGAGGAAAATTTTAAAATCTTCTCGTAATAAATAATAGTAGAAGGAACGTTATTTTCTGACCTTTACTTTAATTAAAATAATTTAAAATCTTTATCTTTTACTGGTAGGAAGACAACTTCGATTTATTAATTAATTTAAAATCATATAAGAGAAGTAAAGAACGCAAGCTGTCACATTGGAATTTGACACAGAACTTTTTAAAGCAAAGTCTTGGTTATTTTAGATGTGTTCTTTCAAACCGGTTTACTTTATAAAAGTGTATTGAAGTTCAACAAATCGAATATTTGCAGTGAAAAAATATATTTATACCATAAAGTTTTACGTTATTTTAGTTACAATAAAAAAAACAGACTATTCAAGGTCACATAACTGGTTTGTCCGCAATTCAAAGGAAGGACTAATCCTAGTTGAAATGTTAAAAATAGCGTTTTTATCCAAGGCCTCGTATTCATTGGTTTATCAATTTTATATTCTACATTGTTTTAATTGGAACAAGTAATTGTATATATTAGCCTTAAATAATCTTATTTATTCGTTGCTGGTAATTAATAGCAGTTAAAATTAGATTACATATGTTGTACTTGATTAGAACAGTATATCCATAAATTGCTAAGTGTATTTAATTTTGCAAAGCAAACATCTTACATCAAATTGTTCTTTTATTTGTAGCAAAACCACCTGGTGGTTTATAACAGTTTAAAAGCAGTTGTTGTATTTCAATATCAATGCAACAAATGGTTGTTTTATAAGTTGTGGAAACTTGTCCTTAAATTCGTATTTTTGTTTAGGCAATTTATGCGTATAATTCGTTGATATTCTTAATCTGTTGCATTGCACATTTGTATAATACAATAATAGGACTCTTAATCTAAAATTGTTTATTGTAATCTAGTCGTTAGGTAATTTGACTATTCGGTATTTTAGAAAGAAAATACTTTTCACATGGTTTATTTTTGAAAAAATATAATTGACATTGTGAATTAATTTCGAAAGGTTGTTAGTATTTAAACAGGAAAAGAAAAAGATATTGTCTACGTTTTGTTATCTTAATACCTTGATTTTGTTGTCGTTAAAATTTGGATAACGAGAGAACTAATGGAGTGTTTTGTAAATCTGATACGTAATGACGTTATGAAATCGGTTCCTTTTGTAATTTGGCTTTTTATTGGTCATTTTTATTCTTCCGGCATTGCATCGTAGCTTTCTTGATTTAGTCCAGTCGAAACTCATGGAACACTTCGTTCTAACATTTTGTACATTATTCTCTGGCACGAAAATGTTGTAATTTTATGCGTTGTAAGGCACCTCTTATTTACTTCGACAGTTTAGTAATGTCTGGAGCGAAATAGCTAGCCAGAAAATTAAGTAGTATTTAGCCATTATACTAATTAATTTTTGTGAAAAGCTTGTTTAATACATTACAGATTATACCGCTGCTTTTTAAAATATTTTTCAATATTGCTCATCGTACCCCCCTGTGTCAAAAAATTTTTTTAGCCAAAATATTTCCTAGGTCCGATCTGGAAATCGGTTTGTTAAAACTTTGAATCCCTATTCTTGTTCCAGTCTCGATATTTTGATAAAGTATCGTTTGGATTAAAACTTGTAAAGTAAATTTCACTTGTAAATTTATAGGCCTTTTGATTTATTTTGTGTAGTAAAAATTAAATGTAACTCTTTGCTCAATGTTTAAATTTAAGCATCAACTGTAAATGGAGGTTACTAACATCGGTATTCATTAATTGCAGATGAATTTTGGTAATGTTGAGAAATTTTCAGTTGAGAGTACTCGGAGGTTCTTTCCTGAAAGAAAACTACTTAGTTTTTCTTGGTTGTTTGAAATTTTTATTGATATTGTAAAGAATTGCTAGACAGCAATGCTTCATTTATGTGTTACTCTATCGTTTATATAGTGATAACTCTAAAGTTGAATCCCGTATTTTGTCGGTAATCAAATTTTTTTTAGTTCATATTTGGGAGGGATAGAAATTCAACCCTTAGACAAATTTCTTTAATATGCATATGCCAGTGATAAATATTGGTATCTAAGTAATAAATAAGTGATAAATGTAAGTAGAGTTTTGTCGCAACTTAAAAAAATTTATATGTATAAATATATAAACCCCTTTTGAAGTTGTAATTTGTTTATCCGTATAACCCCCGTGTATTATACGAGCGTAGGTATACTGATTGTGACTACTACCGATTGCGACTTATACCGATTTTGTCTCCTTTTGGACGTATGGTACATAGAACTATCTTCACACTCGTTTATTCATTTATTTGCTTTTTATTTGAATCATTTATTAATTTTCATTTGTTATCTTAATTATTATTGTATTAATCTATTAAACCCAATGATCCCTTAGTCCCATAATAATGTTTGAAATAATTTTTCAAATCTGTAATTTTACCTAGTAATCTTTTTAGTCCCTTAAATATCCCATTAGTTCAAGGAATAAAATAATAATAATATAACAAATTTTTTGGGGAATAATTTTGTAAGTAATCCTTTAAGAGTTTAGCGCCAATTGTTTTAGTTTCTTTGATTCAACTTTAATACAGTTGTTTGTCTGGTCTAAGTCTAGAACTTAAAAATTTTTTCCTACTTTTTGCTTTGTAAAAAATTGCTTTTCGAAACAACCTAGAAGTAATAACGGCAATTAAAAAAATGAAAAAATTCCCCAAGGATATTTATTTGCAAAGTTTGATAGATTTTCAAATTTTTAATAGGTCGTAGGTCCAATATGTTTTGAAACCTGGTTTGTAAAGTCATAAAAAGCAATTTAATCGTTTAAAAGTCCGTGTAAACATCTAATTGTTCACGAAATAACCCACGATTTTCAACTTGTTTCATACACACACCGCGTGGGCATTAAAAATTTTTTCTAATAAAATTTCCCACGGTTGAACTGTCTTCGCAAGTAATTTTTTGAATCCGCTTACTTCCACTTTATCTTCGAGTCAAGCAGGTTGAGTAGTCGTTGACGGTGATCTTTTATGGTCAAAAAAATTTAAGTACTTTAATCTATGCGTATTACAGCGCAAAAACCTAGTAGGGCCAAAAATAAAACCCTGTAGGGCCAACAAAAATATAAAAAACTGACAAAATGCAACAGTATCAAGAACCACCTTCTAGCCCACATGTACCCTCTATCCAACCAACATCGTTACTCACCCTCGAGCTCACACATCACGTACTACATCAGTCTGAGGCCTCACCTTTGTCACGGTAATCAACCAGCTGGAACCTGTGCCTAACCAATCTTATGGTAGCAGCCAGCGGCCAGTGGATAAAGGTAATTGATTTTTGCATGATCCCAAAAGGATTTCTTTTACAACCTCTTTTTCCCATAGCGGCTAAGTTTCGAGGCGCGAAAACCTTCATCGTTCCAGTTAGTGACACAGGACCCAACTTAGTCGAAATTATCATTTTTTGTTGATTATATAATATTGTTTTTTTACTTAAAAAGTATATTTTCTTAAAAGTAATTTCTAGTGTGTTTGACATTTTTGCTAAACACAATTGTGAGATTATTTGAATTATAGTTTTTGGATTAGTTTCTATGTGATTATCAGATCTGATGCTCATACATCATAAGAAACGAAATTTTGTTTAACTAATAATTTTGATATCA
This sequence comes from Platerodrilus igneus, assembly GCA_036346225.1. Lineage (NCBI taxonomy): Eukaryota > Metazoa > Arthropoda > Insecta > Coleoptera > Lycidae > Platerodrilus > Platerodrilus igneus. The sequence continues at coordinate 8,110,482 of JARFIW010000244.1, forward strand.
CTAATATGATTGAATAAAAATTATGTGTTATATAATAGATACCTTTTGATATTAATATATTCAATTTTCTAAATAGGGTAAATTAAAAAATTTTTAAATTATTTTCTCCTATAGGTGTATCTACCCTAAAATCATATCTTTTTAATTCTTGCTAGATACAGTGACGTCCAACTTCATTTGACTTGGTTTTTCGTTTTATAAAGAATATTTCAACTCTGCCCTTTTCATGATCTCCCACGGATTGATAGCGAAGCTAGCGGCCGGCACGGCAAGTTTTATAGTTTTATCTTGTACGCGAGTTACGTTTCGGGCCTAGAGAGCGGTGTTTTTAAAAACTTTTTCCAAAACTTCCTAACAATTTATTTGGTTTATACAGATATTAATATGGAATTTTGACAATCTTGCACACCTTCGAAAGTAAACCCTTTCGGGAGGTTCGAATGGGCGACTATTTTAACTCCGGAATCTTTTACCGCAGAGGATGTCATTCTGTTAATTGCAATTTAATTATGCTGTGTAATATATACATGTAAATAATTTTCTGTGCATGAAGATGCATTAGAACACGCTTTAATAGCCATGCAAACAAATCTAATTGCAGTGCAAGTAATTTACTTATTATATAAATGGACTTCCGTGCATGTATCGTAAAAACCATACCAATCTTGGTAAAAATAACGCTTTAATCTATATAAAAACGCGCTAAAACACGTTTTATAAACCAATATTTTTTGTTACAGTTATTAAAATGCAAATCTTTTTTCATTTACAAAGGATAAATAAAGCAAATAAAGTTTTAATTAATTAGCTAAATTGACTTCCGTATAACATTTTAAATAAATATTAATTCAGAACATTCGTGAATAATAAAAAATTTTCAAATAAGTCATTTTTACTGGGAAATATTTTTAAACGTCATTAGATCAATAAACACCCTATTTAAAGAACAATAAAATCGATTTTATAGCTTTTGCATTACTATAGGACAAAAGGGACGCAAAATTAATTACGTGAATCAAACAATGATCGTGAACGTCTTGCTATGCTCGTAATCATTCGACCGCATAGTTTGACATTAGTTAGACCAATAAACCTATGGAATTCCTGCAAATGGTACATCTCGTAGAGAACAAACGTTCAAAATAAATTGCTTAAAATCTAGAATCATGACGTAGTTAAATAATTTTAATATAAAAGTGGGAACTTTATTAGAGGTATTCATCTATAAATTCGCAATTCATAATTAAGCAATATGTAAAATTGATTTTGTTAAGTACATAAAAGGCTACTCAGAGGGAGAAAAGCGGGTGTATCATCAAACAGATATTAAGAAATGAAGCATTCAATATTCTTACCTGATGTCCAGTTAGAGCGGTGAAGATTCTTGAATTTAGAACACTTCCTACTGCAGTCGTAAAAATAATTAAAGCGGTGAGGTAGTCCGATACGGGAACTGACCTCTGAAACAGAAACTTATTTTTCAAGCGGTGACAATGGGCTGTGTTAGGCCGCGCAATCACCAAACATACGGCAAACAAGATAGAACATTGAAGGCGGTACGCAACCAAGTTTATCAAATAGATTTAAATAACAGCAGATATTATCAGTAACAAAATAAACTTAAACTCTATAGTTAATAATATAAGAAACTAAATTAATTTATACAGGGTTGGGCGGAACAGATTTATTAATTTGTGTCTTGCTAAGTACCATGTAAAAATTGACAATGATTCGTTCTTAAAACCAAATGATACGTAACATTCGCGTTTGATTATAAAGCAAAATAGCATGCCGAGTTGTAGGAACTTCTACGTTTAAATAATTTCAAGCATGAAAGTTTGAAGTATCATTTGATTTATAAAGATTGAACGTTTTTCAATACAGAAACTACTCTAAAGCTAATTAATTGAAAATAGAAAATGCACTTTAAAAATTAAGATTCTAAATGGAGATTTAAAATTATATGAACAAAACTAGTAAGCTGAGCTTTTAGCGTCAATTTAAAAATGAAAGCAGAAGGTATTTATAATAGCTTATTGTTAGATGTGATACCCCAGATTATTGATTGATTGGATCAGTGTACACAAGATATTTTATCACTTATAGTCACTAGTAGAACAAAAACAATTTGGTAGTACTACATATTCGTTTTTTTCAAATCAATAGAGGTTTTTGTTTTAAACACAAACTATAAACTATAAACACTATAAAAATGTCAAATGCCCACCTCGAAAATATTACTAAGATTTATTACAAAAACGTTTTAAGAATATGTTTACACAATGACACTCATGGTGTTGTAACTAACAAAAACAAAACAAAAACAATTTTTAATTAATACCAAAAGGTTTTTATATCATTTGTTATACTAATATTATTATAAATTGCATATATCTCGTGCTTTATTTTAATGGATCATAGAATCAACAATTTAGTGCTGTAGAATTGAAGGAAGAGGCGCCCGAATCTTTTATGCGTTTCAAATATTGAAACACATTAAAAACAATCTGTCGTCCTTGACTATGAATCACCTCTTTCTTATTCATAATATTACTCTAAAAAATATCATAATTAATCATTGAACAAACATTCTTTTTAAATACTTACATTGCTGAGGAAATTAACTATCAGTTAGTTTTGAAAAAAACTGTTTTGATGACTATTACTTGATACAAATATTAAAACGGAAAACTGGAAACAATAAGACCTTGATAAGAGCGAGAACGACAATGACAGTTAAGGTTCACATTCGGTATATACAGTATAGCGATCCGCTGAGTATGTGCACTGTTGCCACAGCAAATATTTACGGATAAAGAAACTACGAACCTAGAATTGTTTATAAGTAAAAACAAGTAAAATCTCCGATATTATATGGAGGTCTGGATTTATTTCATATATTTATGAATTTCTAGATACCGCCAGCATGAACGGGGTCCTTACAAACAATATTTTACTTAACGTAATAAATGGGATATACGTGACGACGTATTAAAGCCACATTGCTAGCAAGATGTTTGTGGGTTGTACTGTAGCGTTGTGAATCTTGTGGTTTAAGTTTAAATTGAACCTATTGCGCATGTGACGTCACCCGCCATGAGATAATAATACTACTCTACTACCGTTAATTACGAAAAACGCTATTGGTTTTCGCAAGTATTAATTTTAGATTTCTTTGTTTGTAACTGATATTTGAGTATTTTGTCATTTTAATTTAAGGTAGAATAAGTCTTATTCATATAATATTTTTTGTAAAGATATTTACAAGAAAGTTTTGAGGTAAGAGATCGAAACGTTTTAACTTTTAAATAGACTATCTGTCAAGGATTTTTGGCCAAACACTCTTACAAGCGTTTGAGTAAATTATCCACATGAGAAGAAATTTGAGCTATGTAAATTTTAACAAAGATTGGGTAAGGAATATTTTGATAATTAAGTGAATATGTACTTGTTAGTAATAATTTTATGTTTAAAAATTGTGCTGTAAACTGTTCTGTATTGTTTTGTTTGAAAAAAAATTGTTTTTGTATGTATAAATGCTTTTACGATTGCTGTATTTGATTTCATTTTGTGAATTCCTCACTTCCGTAGAGCTAGCTAGGCAAAGAAAAGTTAGAAAAGAAGACAAGTCAGTAATTTCAAATTTACAATTTTCTGTACCGTGTCACAGCACTCTTTTAGCGTCTACTCCAAGGAGTTTTAATACTTTGATAAAATGAAATTTTCTCAACAATATTATTGTTTATAATCGGAATTAAATGTTATATATAGAACGATTATTCCTATTGTTCTGTGAACTAGTGAAGCAATTTATAATACTGTACTGCATATTATTTAGTACATGTATAAATATTGTAATTGAAAGTGTTTGCAGTTAAATTGTTTTTCGCTTATTTTAAGATCGCAAGTAGACCTACATATTTTAAATTAATATAAGTAATGGGATTGGTTTAGGGCTTCAAATGTTACTTCAATTATTAGCTGAAATATTATTTCAGTTCTTGATCAAGTTTAAAGCTTATTCTAATTCTATTAAAGTCTATTTAATTTAATTCTACTGCAATTGAATTCGTTGCAAATTAATTTTTGATTTAAACCTGGTGAAGTTTTTGTATAATTTTATTCAAAAAGCAATCCTAGGGGACGAAGTTTGAACTCAAAATTTAAAGCATTATGAAATTATTTTGGGTCTGGAATTAATTCAAGGCTCCTGAGTTCAAAGTCAGATTAGCTTCTGAGATTTGTGTTTCCCTGTAAAGGACTTTATGAAAATACTTAAATCAGCATTTTGCATTTAATAATTTTATTGTGAAAATTTGTTGCTTTAAGGTTTAATTAATCCAAAGAGTCATATAGCGAATTCTTTATCACAAATCGCAATTTACACGTATCTTTGATAAAAGATATATTCTTAAAGAAATAAGCAGGATAGTGACTGTACTCTGACACTGGAAATTCTATGTAAGTTTATTCTGAGTGTAAGTTGAAACTTAGGTAATTTTTTGTATTTTTAGATGATTTATACAGCACTAATTTTCCTTTTTCTCTATGCTATTATTATCTGTAAATATTTGTACTCTAAAATTTTTGGTTAAGGTTAATATACTAATTAATTCGAGCAGGAGAGTTTTTTATGCTCCACCAGCTGAAGTAGTCGAGGAAATGAATTTTTAAGTTTAGATTTAAGTTTCTGTGTCTGTTGCATAGAGAAGTGAGTCGCAGCTTCAATATTACAGCAGAAATATTGGCGACCCAACTAAAGGACCTCGATTCTACGAAAGTGACTCGATTTTATCATACAAGATAAATTTGGTGACACAACTAGAGTGGTATAATTCAACATTCAGGCTTGATTTTACCGTGTAAAAAGGTAAGAGATTAAAGGCATCAATCAGTTAAATTTAGTTAAAAAAATTTTATGTAGTGTAAATATGTTCTTTTTGAAAATTTTTTAACACAATGGAAGGAGAAAAAAGTGAAGCAGATTCGAGTATAAGAAACATAATGAATTTCATTGGAAGTATGTTCAATGAATTAAAACAAAAGTCAATGGCAGAAATTAGATTATACTTAGGAATAAACCCTGGTAAGAATTAGGTCAAAATTAGACCAACACCAGGAAAAATTAATGCAAGAATTAAAATGCGATCGAGAAGCATTAAGTCATGAATTTACTCAGGAACTAAAATAAAGTCATGAAGAATTCAATCGGAATGAGGAAAATAAGCAGTAATTACAGTAGTATAATAATAAACTAGATAATTTTACATCTTACAAACGACGAGAAGTTTAAGAAGTGGTTGACTTGGGTGTGTTGGAGGTAGAAATAGATATATATATATTGCTATGTATAAACAAGAATTGTAATTATTGTTCTCCGACGTTGGGCTGTCTTATTAATATTGCTATAAGCTCCCTCCAGAAACTTAACTGGATTTTATCTTGAACCTACCTTGTCGACCAATAATAAAATTTGATACGTTACCGCCTTACTTGTTATCAATTTTGTATTCAACTTATAGCTCCTCCTTGAACTGTTTAAATTATCAAATCACTCCAATTAACTTTATCTTATGACCTCGGCTAGCATTTACTTGGAATTATAAAATTCAGTTAATTAGATTCTATATAATAAAACAAATATTATGTACAGCTTTTGTAAATTATTTAAAATACGCTTTTCAATTAATTAATGTTGTGAATCTCATTTATTAAAAATCATAACTTTTTACTCAAAACCCAAAGTCACCAAAAAACCTTTTATTTTTATAAAAGAAAACGAAGTGTGGAACGTTCGAAACCTCTTATCATATCACGCACTTTATGCAAGTCCTCCTTTTGTTGACTTTTTCACATTCATTTTGTATTAAGCAGATTTAATATTCAAAAAAATAAAAAAAATAGAAAAGAAAATGTCTTATAACTAAAAATCTGACCTGGTCTATTTTCTTCGCATTGATGCATCCATAATTAGCTAGTATTTCCCATGCATTAAACCATCCATTTGAATAAAAATTATCTTCCCCCAATTCAGGATTATTACATGCCCATTCGAAATATTGTCTATTCACTCGCTTGAACCATTGCATTTAAATTATTGCCATCACCCTCTGGACTACCATTACTAACTTATACTTATGCACCCCAATTTATTGTCGCCTCATTTCAGACTTAGAATTACTTCTTATCAATTTCCCCAAACTTAGAATTATATTATCATCAATTACTTTCCCCTGACTTGGAAATTGTATTGTCATTCTCCCTCAGGACTCGGAATTGTATTTTTTTCTCCCCGGCTTCAGAAGCCGTTTAATCGGCAATCGTAATTTTCATTTTAGCACTTATACAACTTTTCACTTTAAATTATTACGTATCTCATTTTGTCTCAGAGTGGCGCACTTCGGCCTTTGTTGAGTTGAAAACTGACTTCGTTATTACTGTACCTGTTAATATATCATTGCTCTCCTACACCGTCAGTGGGTATGGTCTACAAACTCGTCGCTCCTTTTAACGAATCAAATATTTACATTCAAAGTAGTTTCTGATGTAATTTTCTATGCTTTCCAATAATTGTGGCTTGCTCGCAGCTGTCTTCGTTATCAAACATGCGGTGTTTTGATAAATCTAATCGCTTTTCCATAAACAACTGATGCAATTCGACTTTTAATTTTTATATCTGCCTGTTATTTACGCAATTTTTAATCTCCTTTCTTATTAAAAATGGTTAACTATTTTGTACGCATTTACATTATGCTTGTTGAAGCTCTATTTCTATCTCCGTATTAACCTAATTGTTTGGGACTCTTTTGAATGCGTGTCTAATTACACTTTATTATGTTTACTCATAAATACGCGTGCTTCCACTGAAAAATATCATTATTTACATTGCCTAAATTAACTAAAACTTTATCTACAGGGTACTAAATATTTACTATTTACCTAATGCATGTGTTCCTGGTTTCTACGCTAACTATGAGTTTTCCTGTGTTTATTTGCGTCGCTTAAAACTACTTATAATCTATATACAGGGTGTTGACTGACTACTATTTACAAACTATCTCCATTTCTCAATTTTCAATTAAATAAATGCAGTTTTCTGCTGCCTATGGTAATTTCTTATTTCTAAACGACCTTTACTATAAAGTACACCCTTAAACAACCCCTTATCACAGCAATGTATATATATATATATATAATATATAAAAATTGATATGATAACGCCGTACTCGGTGTTTATGACGTTTTTACTTAACGCCACCGCTCTGTGTTCTCAAATCAAATTTAATCTTACTAATTTAATTATAATGCCATGGCTAGCTCTTTTTAATCTACACAGAGTGCACAACGTTACGATGATCAATTTTTCTCTTCTCCACTCCTTTATGATCACCTATTTGTTTGAATTGATAAAACGAAGTCAATTAGTTTCATATAATGAAAAAAAATACTATTTACAATTTTTGAAAAATATTTAAATACACCCTTCAATCAATCAATATCATTTGTATCATTTATCCCAAAATTTATATACTTTGAATTCAATAGTCACCAAAAACTACCTTTTTTACCAAAGAAACCTGGAACGTTCTAGACCCCTTTATAATACATTACGTAAGTATAACGTATGCAATGTTTGTTGTCGACTTCATCACAAGTTCATATAAATTGAATAAATTTAGTATTGAAATTTAAATAGAAAAATATCTTAAAATTAAATGGATCTGACCTGCTACAGGTTGTTCGGGTTGTGGATCAACATGCCTTTGTTGTTTTCATTCGTTGAACCAGTGCTTGAGTACAGTCACCCCTCGTTTTTCAAAAATTACTTCGTGCTTCTTTATTTCATATGCCTTGAATCTCGCAACTCAAAATTGTACCAGAATTGTACCAAAATATAATTGTCGACGCTGATTTGAAATATTATATTGACCCAGATTTGAATTATTCTTATCGACGCGTACTTGAACTATTCAGAAATGTACCACAAGTTCGAAATGTTATATCACAGATTTGAAATATGATAACGCCGTACTCGGTGTTATGACGTTTTTACTTAACGCCACCGCTCTGTGTTCTGAAATCAAATTTAATCTTACTAATTTTATTATTATGCCACGGCTAGCCCTTTTTAATCTACACAGAGTGCACAACGTTACGATGATCAATTTTCTTTTTTCCACCCCTTTTTGATTATTTGTTTGAATTGATAAAACGAAGTCAATTAATTTCATATAATGAAAAGAAATATTATTTACAATTTTTGAAAAATATTTAAATACACCCTTCAATCAATCAATATCATGTATATCATTTACCCCAAAATGTATATGCTTTGAATTCAAACTAAAGTCACCAAAAGCTATCTTTCTACCAAAGAAACCTGGAACGTTTTAGACCCCTTTATACTATATTACGTAAGTTTAACGTATGCAATGTTTGTTGTTGACTTCATCACAACTTTATATAAATTGAATAAATTCAGTAGTGAAACTTAAATAGAAAATATCTTAAAATTAAATAGATCTAACCTGCTATGTTTGTTCGGGTTGTGGATCAACACTCCTCTTCATTCGTATACCAATGCTCTGCGTAGCTGAACTAATGTTTGAGTACAGTTACCCCTCGTTTTCCAAAAATTACTTCGTGCTTCTTTATTTTATATGCCTTGAATCTCGCAACTCAAAATTGTACCAGAATTGTACCAAAATATAATTGTCGACGCTGATTTGAAATATTATATTGACCCAGATTTGGATTATTCTTATCGACGCATACTTGAATTATTGCAACTTGAAGTACTCAGAAATACACCACACATTCGAAGTGTTATATCTCAGATTTCAAGTATTCAAAAATGTACCACCAATTCGAAATGTTATATCGACCAAAATTTGAATTATTGTCATCAATACATTCATAGCTTTGAAGCCGTATTATTATTAATATTTAGTTTAAATAAATTACCCCAATATATATATATATATATTGTTGTGGATTCAAAGGGTTAAATCAGTGGTAAATAATAAAATTTCAACCACCTTGTAGATAGAAAAGAACGATTTATTTATGTGCAAAATTAATTTGAGTCATTTAAGGAAAACGGACCTGTATTGACGTATATTTATAATTAATAATGGTATGTTAGAAATTACATAAAAAAAAAACAGTTTTAAAGTAAATAGAAGTTTATAATTAATTTTAATTTATTTTAATCGAACACGTATAAGCATAAGAGAACGTGCTTGCGTAACAAAATCAATAAGTCCAAGGTAGATGTAGTTCGTTTATACAAATACGACGAAATAGAAAGTCTAGAAATTGTTGTGCTAAACGTTCGATAATTAATGAACACCTGCGTTTTAAAAGATTACTTTCGGAAAAGTCGAGCATGTATTAAGATAGGATTTCATAGAAATATTTTCAACCGTCAGTGGGTATAAACCACAAGGCTAACAAACTTCTTAAGGAGCGAGGTAAATGCACGATCGGTTATATGCAACAGATAGAGATAAGTAGAGAAGCGTTGAGATTGAAAAGGCACGTACCATATACACGTGGAGTGGAGATGAGCTGTCATTAATATTGATTTTCTGTAACTCAAGTGGGGTTTTAAACGCGACAGCAGACATGCATAAGACAGAGATGAATATAGTTCAGGCGGGGTTTATGATGACAGAGAATTTTATCATTGGTTAAAAACAGACAGTTTTCCAAACGTAGACACACGTGAAAGTTGGAAGCACTTTTTCGGATACGGCACGTAGACCGGAGTAAATTTCAGGAATTTCAAGACAGTTGTATGCAAAAATTTTAGAATTTAGATTTGAAAACAAGCTGTTCACTTGAAGTGTGCCCCGGGTGGGGTTTTGAAACGATATAAATACTCGATCTAAATTATTAAGGTTCTCTTGTCTTTTCTTCCCTTCTAGATTACTTTACTACGATAAAGTACTGAATGCTGACTACCATAACGGTAGAGCTTTTTTGTGAGTATTGTATGTGTTGTTAATACAGTAAATTTAGTGCTTACAAGTGTAATTTAGTAGTAGCGGGCATCTATTTATTAACGCGAAGTACGTGTAGTGTATATTACATTAATAGAGGTCTGGCTACTACAATATAAAGCACGAAAATCGATAAATGGAAGCATGATATATGTGGGGTAAGCATCACCAAGATTGTACGCTGATATATGGAATGGTACTATGAAACGAGGCGCTTGGCTCGGAAATGGTGTTATCGTCTGTGGATCCGCTAAGTATCACAACGAATGGTAACGAAGCCGAGATATTCTGGTGATCATCTTCGAAGGAATGGGAGCCTGAAGAATTCCCCAAATAATTTATTTAAAATTTCTGTTGTTTTATAAACATTTGTGAAATGTTGGTGCTGTGTGATTGACTTGTTGGGGTTATTTAGGGTTGTAGAAACGTTTTGGAAAAGATACATGTACTGGACAATTTATTGAGGTTAGATATTAAAAAGGGGGTGTATTTAAAACTTACAAAATTTTATTCTGGAGATAAATTGGATTTTAAAGGGTAAACGGGTCTATAAATGTTGTTTTAACTTATGCAAGGTGTAAAAGGCATATATAAACTAAACTGGGTTATTATGAGCTCACCATATTCCAGTGTACAGTCAATTTAGGGTAATATATGAGGCCCATTTACTCATATCTTATTTAATTTGTTTGCAAATAATTAGAAAATCAAGGACTTTAAAAATATACCATATTTCAGTTTTGTAATGAGTGTATCAAACTGTTTTTTTCTCATGTGAATAATTTATCTGTTAAGAGCTGTAAATAAAAGGTTGTATGATTGTTGTATTATTTGGTGATTTTATTGAATGGTGTGCGAGTGTGAAGGAGGAATGGTTGTAAATTTAGGTATCCGAAAAGAGGCACAGCTGAGCTAGCCAGGGAAACTGCAGAAGGTTTTTGAAGCAGAAATAAAATGGTAAGGAATTTTTTTTTTTTTTGCATTTTTGAAAATTATATGTTGTCCTAGCTTCGTCCAAGATTTAATCCCAGATTTCACGGCAATCTTATGACGGCCCAATTCGTGGGGCCGAATGAGTTAGGTAAAAGACTGAAGCATAAAAGAATTAATCTAATATTTCACGGCATTCTTATGATGGCCCAACGCTGGGGCTCAATGTTAAAAGCTTAATCTACGACTTCCACGGCAATATATATATATATATATATATATATATATATATAAATTGTAGTGGATTTAAAGAGTTAAATTTGGGTATAAACAATGCAATTTCAAACACCCTGTGTAGAGAGAGGAACATAAAATTTACGCGCAAAATTTATTTCATCTATTCAATTTAAAGTAACAAGTATTGACATAATTTTACAATTGGGGATTAAAAGTTAATAGGTTCATAAAGAAAATCAATGGTATAAACCAATAGCAATTACTAATTAATTTAATTTAGTTTAATTCAACGGGTTATAACGTCAGAAAACGCATCAGAGCATGAAAATCGATAATTCCAAGGCGAAAAGCTTTCTTAACAAACGAACAAACGTTGATTGTATAAAATACTGTGAAATGTAGGATCCGAGAAGTTTTTTTTAAAACGATCGTTAATTGAGCACACCTGCATGTTGGAAAGGTCATCTTCCGCTTATTTGTGTAGATAACGAGGCGAGCTTCAAGGAAATATTGTTCAAACCGTCGGTGGTTTCGCATGAACGCTAACAAAAGTTTCTTAAGGAGCAGAAGGGATGAACAATCAATAATATGCTTCAGAATGAGACGGGCATAAAAGCGTTCACTTGAATAGGCACGTATTCGATCCACGTTGAGTCCATGACGACGCGGGCAGCTATATCGATTTTCTACAACGCAAGCAAGGTTAGAACGAGACCTCAAATATGCATAAGAGAGGAATAGAAATATTACAGGCGGAGTTTTAAGACGTCACTGAAATGTATGATTGGTCGAAATAGATAGTTTTAGAACAGACGAGCACGCGACATGTGGATGTGATAGTTTGTCTGATATAGCGTGTTGACGCGGGAATATTTCGAGAAGTTTAAAACGGTTATACAAAATTTGGAGAAATATTAATTTCGATTAAGTAGTTCGCGTAAAGTGTGGCCAAGGGGGCTTAGTTTTATGATATAAATACTCTGGGAGAATTAGGAGGGTTTCTTTAATTTTGCATCGCTTAACAATGTATTATAATCAACTGACAAAGCTTGTGAGCATTAAAAATTTGTAACATTCAGTGAAATAGTATGAGATTATTTGTGGCCTTATAGTTAGTACCGCGAGTATAATAGAGTGTAATTTAAATTTAACTGAGGTCCACGAATACTTTAACAAGCTTGTAAATTAAGAATGCAATAATAAACAAGTGTAATATACATGGATTTGAAAGTTGGAATTGGTGTTAATTGGTAGCACGCAGCTCAGCTTAAAGTAAGTTGTCATCTATAAATAGCTGGTGCAGCAGCGTGCATAATCTCGAAGCCGAGTGGTTCTGGGATATTGAGCTTCTTCAACGGAGATTGACGTTTGACGCTTTTTCCAGGTAACGCATTTGAATTTGCTGTTTTTTGTATATAAACTGTTGAAATTATTTGTGATGTGTGAGTGAACTTTGATGGTTATTTTTGGTAATTTAACGTATTGAAAAAGATATGTATAACCGACTATTATTATGGTATTTTGGAATATAAAACAAAAGGTGTACGTAGAGCTTATTAAATTTCTTGATGAATTTAAATTTAATTGTTAAGAGTACATGAGTTTATTAAGTTTGTAGTCATAGTATGCAAAGTGAAAAGCATACTTTAATAAACTGGGTTATCATGAGCTCACCATACTCCAGTGTGCAGTAGTAAATAAAGATAAGGTATTATTTGGGGCCCATTTACTCCTGTTGCATTAAATGTGTTTAAAATTTCAATTTTAAAAAACAAGGACTTTACAAAGATAGCATTTATTGAGGTGTAACTTGAGCACCGAACTGTGCATAACCAGGAATTATTATTTGTAAATAGTGGTAAATAAATATTGTATGATTGTTGTATTATTTTGTGATTTTATTAAATGGTGTGTGAACGGTAAAGAGAATGATAGTGAATTTAGGTATCCGAGAGGAGGCACAGCTGAGCTAGTCAGGGAAGTTGCTGAAGAAATTAATTTGATAAACCACAATCCGGGTAAGAAAATTTTGTAAAAATTTTATATTTTTGAAAGTTTTTTTTTTAAACTGGTGAGGTACGAAGCTAAATTAAAGAGCTCCACGGCAATTTATGACGCCCAATCTGTGGGGCTCAAAGGTTTTTTAGAAAGTACCAGTTCCTGTGACTCTATAGACGTTCCACGGCAATTTATAACGGCCCAACGTTGGGGCTCGAATTTTTTTTTTTTTGACTGAGGCGAGGTTTTAAAGAGCGTTCCACGGCAATATATATATATATATATATATATATACGAAGTTGAACGTGAATATTATCATAGAGAATCTATAAGAAACTATAGAGGAGAATTAGTGACGTAGAAGGTTGGAACTTAGCGAAGAGATTCAGGAAATAGTTAAGTCAGGTATGACGGAGGTGGAGAAAAGAAAGCAGAATATAAGGATAGAATTTAGAGACGTAAAACAAAGTATAACAGTATTAAATACAGTAGTTAGGGAAGATCTTGATAAACTGGAGGTAGAAATAAGCAATCTAAAGAAAGAAGTTGGTGAAATTCGGGAAGATAGCTCTAGGGGTGGTAATAATACCATTCCTTTGGAACAACTTTCAAAATTTTATGGGCATGAGAAAGTTAATCCCAAAATAATTCTAAATAATTTAAAAGTTAGTATATAACAACAATTAGGGTAGAACAACAAAAATTAAACGTTGACGGATGTATGCTAAAAGGCAACCCAAAAAATTCAGTTTAGTTTGATGAAAATAGAGATAAGTAGGTCCTTAGAATTTAAACGGAAAATTTTAAACTATTACTGAGGGAGAATGAACGATATAAAATTAGGGATAATTTATCAATGAAAAAATTTAATGATATCTGTGATACGGACCAAAGAAAACGTTTGGGACAGGATGGTCACTAAAAATATGAAACGGGAACGAATAACGGAACACGACACGGTAAATTACTATGGAAACGTTTTGATGAATAAGTTTTTTTAGCAAAAGGATTAAAACGTTAGTTGAAATTGGGGTGGAAGCCAGCTTGATTCGGTGCAAATTAGTTATTAATTTAGACTTGGTGAAAGTCTTCTATAATTTAATTCAAGAAACAGTCGTAGTAAACAAAGCTTGTGCTCAAAATTTAAGGCATTAGGAAACTATTGGGTCTGGTATTAAGTCAAAGCTCTTGAGTTTAAAGGTCAGATTAGCTTCTAAGATTTGTTTCTTTGGCTTTATAAAAATATATAAATAAGCATTTTGTATTCAATAATTTTATTATGAGTAGTTGTAGCATTAAGGTTTAATTAATTCAAAGATTCATTTAAGAAACTATTTAAATAACAAGGATAATTTACACATCTACGATAAAACGTATTTTTTTAACGAACTAAGCACGGTAGTGAGAATACTAACACTGGAAGTTTTTATGTAGGTTTATATACCGAGTGTAAGTTGAAACTTTGGTAATTTTTTATATATACATATTAAAAGCAGTTAGTAAATTCTAGAAAGCAAATAAAATACTTTTGTATAAACACGAGCTACAAATTTTAAAATATTTGTTCATACATTAACTTAAATAAATAACATTTTCGATAAATGAAAGAGTTATACCTACGCATAAAAATTTAAATAACGTAAATACAATTTCGGTCATTTACTATCTATTAGAGGTACGCCTACGTGAGATAGCTATGTAGGTAATACTCTCGCAACGAACAGTTTTCATGCCAAACATTCTTAGATCTGTTATTTTAAAATTTATTTAGGCGCGTAATTAAATGGGAGAATTCTTGACTTTCTTTAATTCCTTTAATATGTGGATTTGAATGAATTAACTTTTTCACTGGTATGGAGTAATATCGTTTGTTAATGGTCAGTGGTATTGGTTTTATACAAACTTTTAGTAGCTTAGAGCTCTTTAAAGTGGGTTCCGCATTATTGTTTGTAAATTTATGCAATTGTGTTCTTTTGTATAATATACATGCATTATGAATAAGAAAAAATGTTGTTTGGTTATTTGGTTTGGATATGTAGTATTGTATATTTACTTTTAAATTAATTTTAATGAATAAGAAAATTTAAAAGCGCGTTTAATTCACTTGCTCAAAAGCTCTGAAATTCTTAAAACCACATGCCCTGAAGTTAGGGTTGCCATCAGTCAATTCAATGACATTTTTTCCAAAAAATTTTACCTAAGTTTAAGTTATTTACTTTGTTAATTTTTATTTATTTTAATAAAATTTTATGAAAGTAAGTAGATATTATTATAAAAGATGTCAGACTATCTCGAATAAACGACAATAATCTACAATACAGACAATATTACTGTAATTTTTCAAGTTGATATATAAAGCAGCCGAAAAAGCGTAATTGAATGTTGTGAAAATAAAATTTGTTTTATAACGTTTGTGAAGTTCCCTTAGAAATAATTATCAAATTACATTTGAATAGTTTTTGTCGTGATTTTATTTTGTCTACAAGGAAATAATGGCGTCAGATGATCTTATCGTCTGAAAACAAAGACAGGTCATATATAGTTTTGCGCTGATTCAAATGTAGGTCGACAATACGTAAATTTAAGTAGAATAGGTTAGGTAGGAGAAGACGGCACAAGACATGCCCATTTTTTATATCCTTGATTCATCTGTCCTAAGTTTGCCGAGAATACCTCTTCACGATGGCTTCGTCTCAAACATTAAAATGCTCAGCAAGCCGCTTTGGGAGGTCAAGTACCTCAGCCAGAAGCTTGCTAACAAGGCGAAGTAGTCTAAGTATGTTCGGATAATTCCCTGTAAAGAGGTTTAGTTTTATTTTAGGGGCACATTATTATTATTATTAAATGTCTTTATTCAAAAAGTATTTGTTAACAAAACATAAAGTAACAAAAGAATAGAATATGGGCGAAGTTCAACTTGATGGACATAACCATCAGTTGCTCTACCACTTAACCCACAGTGAATTGCGCAAAATAACTTAATATTCTAGTTAGTAACATCGAAGCAAAATAATTGTTACTTACGCTAACGTTCTACTCAACATCTCTAAACCTTATGTAAATATTAAATATTTATATGACTAAACTCCACTAGCATTTAAAGTTCAGACAATTCTTAAGTAAATTAGAGCTACATTCCAGCAAGCATTTGAAACATAGCTTTTTTAAAAGACATTACTGACAATGTCCTCATGTTTAGCGAAACATTATTATAGTGTTTGGCGATGCAATAAGTAAATGAGCGTTCATATATAGCACTAACATGTGATGGAGGAGTTAAAGCACCCCTAAATCTAAGGTTTACATTATGGTCAGTGTGGAAAGTAATTTTATTATACAAGTACCGTGGTGTTTTTGTTAACCTAATTTTATGAAAGAGAGAGCGCATGTAGTGTCCGTCTATTAATCATACTGAGCCATTGCGCTTCCACTCTTTTAGAGCTAATATGTTCATATTTTCTTACCCCGTATATCATACGGAGACAAGAATTTTGAACCTTTTGAATTTTATTTTGGTCTACTACAGTGAGACAAGGACCATACACTTGCTACGTATATCTTTTTGAACACTATTACACCAGCCCTCCATTGGGTGCCAGTGAAACAAATAATGTTTTTTGAAGCACCTGCCCTACGTTTATAGAAAGCCAGTCAAGCAAATCTTTCCTACATACAACTGGTCTCACGTTATGAGCAAGTGTAACGAAGTCTTCCGACATAACTAGGGGTCTATTCCTCGGGTAGAGCTATGAGAAATGGGGGGGTAAGTCGAATTCTGATTGTATACTGAATCTAATCTAAAACAAATAGGGCGCCACCATGTCCTGACTTAATTAGGGTAATTGCGTAGTATAATTCTAGGGGCGGACGTGGAAACCCAAAGAAAAAGAAATCGCCTTCGATGGCAGTAACCCGTCTTAATTGAATAAAACGCTGCTCCTGAAAGAAATGGTAATAATTAATTTAATAGAAGGGTGGAACACTATTTGTGTGCCACAAATATACCTAAAGAAACATCAAAATAAATAACTCCTATATAAGTTGTCATTAAAATTCTACTCATACGGAAATTAGTTTCTTGTCGTTAGTTTTGACCATCTTTGATCAAAATAAAAAAGCTTTAATTTTGAACTACTAATTTACTTAAAAGATTCTCTTTTAAAACAAAATTCAATACTACAAAGTTTCATAAATAATTAAATGATGTCAAGTATTTTAAATAAAGTTTCATCAAAATAATTTCTCAGCAAACATTTTAAAAGGTTAGTGTTTACATGTTACAAAGAAAAGCCGACTCTGGCAGATCTGTCGAGAGGGTTACAAAAATAAAGCATATTAAATCACTTTTTCTTAATCTTAATTAATTGTTTCAATTTTAGTTCTCATAAAGAAAGATCGTAAAAATATTCTTATAAGTTCAACTTATGCAAGCATTATTCAAAGCATATGTTATTTGAACACAGGTGTCAGCATTAAACTGCAAGCAAACAAGTGACGTAACAAGACATCTGTCGTTGTTACTAACAGAACAAAATGAACCACGTGTATGGTTTCTCAAACCATTATAAATGCTGAATTATAATTTTAACACTGAAAAATTCAGTCCAACAAACAATCTAAAATTTATATTATTCGTGCTTTTATGCACTAAACAAAACTAGCGTGTTTCTCATTTAGAACACGAACAAAATTCTTAAAGCTATCTACGAACCAGAACTGTATTAATTGGATGTTAACAAGTGTTGCAAAATCAAACATAATCGCCAAACTTCCATCAGGTTTGTGGTAATATGCTCTTCTACCAATTATTCAATTACTAAGTTACCAAAGCCGCTTCTTACGAAACGCAATACAAAGTCGTTCTCCATCAGTAGTTGGAATTGTGGTTACTATAGTTGGTTTTATGGTGGTGGAATACGCGCGCTATTTAAAGATGGATCTCTAATCGTCGAAATGTAACCGCAAGTTCGCGGCCTGCCTCCAATTGTACATCATTGTTTAACAAGCTTGCAGGACCGACCCTCTTATCACCTCGCACGAGCGACGACGTAACCCCCAGCAGAGGCCTTCAAGCAACTCGCGCCTGCGAAACGTTTTATACATAGAAAACAATAAGTAGATACGACCTTAGCGTATTACTAAACTCGTTGCTTGTACTTTACTAATAATTTGAATAAAAGCGCTTTATGACTTTGCCTTTTATGATTGGATTTAGTAACTGCGAAATAAACTTGTTACACTACCCCTTTCCAAAAAAAGAGAAAAATTTTCCAACAAAGTAAAACTTTAAATGTAAATACAAGAAAAATTTTTTATACTTATTCATACTAGCCTTTCCTACATCTCTAATCATCAAAACAAAATCTTATGAATTTATCAAAACGAGGGGGGCAAATATTTACAAATTGGAGTGTGTCGGTAACTACGTGTACCTAACGTCCATAGGGAGACAAAATCGAGTCACAATCGGTGTAGGTCAAAATTGGGAGGGTCAAAGTAAAAGTCAAACACTCCACGGGACAAAAAATTAATCCAAAGCTAGATTCAAGGTAAACCTTTAACTAGAGGTTCTTGCTCCTACTGAGGCTAGTATTTACTAACTATACCAAACATATTAGAAATTATCCTAATTTCCACAAATAAAGACTCCACTTCCTGGAGCTCAAGCAGTTCTCTATACAAAAAAATTTGAGTGCTACTACCTCAAAAATAGCACAACTCTTCAAAATATTATCACTATCCAGTGACAATCAAAAGGAGGACACCACCGATAGGTCCAAATCCATAACACCATCATCACAAAGTGATAATCA
Organism: Platerodrilus igneus; assembly: GCA_036346225.1. Classification (NCBI taxonomy): domain Eukaryota; kingdom Metazoa; phylum Arthropoda; class Insecta; order Coleoptera; family Lycidae; genus Platerodrilus; species Platerodrilus igneus. The sequence continues at coordinate 8,129,464 of JARFIW010000244.1, forward strand.
AAATAAAGGCAACCTTACCAAAAGGTTACTTACAAATCTCAAATTCAAAATAACATCATCACAAAGTGATAATCAAAACAAAGGCAACCTTACCAAAGGGTTACTTACAAAATTCAAAATCGAAATTGAACCAGCCAGGGCTGTAACATCCTACACCCTACTGACTATCCTATCACTAACCTTCAAACAACACATCTCATTAGTGATGGAACAAACGGTGGGGTTCACCACTCAAACCTCTGACCTTGACAAACCAAACTTCTGACAGGTCAGAGACAAGGGAAAGAACAAATCAATATTCTCTCGACCAAAATGTGTAGAAATCAGGACTTGAATAGCCCACATACTTCTACATCCTGAAGACATCTGTCAAAGACATCTTCTAACCACATCTTTAAATAACGCGCGACCAAAACAATCCTTATGCACAATAATGTACATCTCAAAACTACCACCAAAAATCTCTAACCACTTGCTTCAATTATCAAACAAAAATTTCAAAATACTAGATACCAAACGGCAGTCTGCATTTAGTAAACATCAAAGAGATGACTAGACTGGAACTAATAGTCAGGGTCATCATTTTCATTTGGACATGATGCTCCGATGGGCTTTAAATCCTTGACATGCCATCTTCCGGCTTTTGTCCCATCTTCATTTTCTAGCTCGTAAACTAAATTAGAGAGTTTTTTCCAAACTCTACTCAAAATAAACTTTGGAGCTAACTTAGCGGAGAATTTATCACCGGCGCTTTAAAGCACCTTATTAGTTCTCCAAACTCTTTCTCCGACTTGAAAAGAAACGTCTCTTCTTCTAAGGTTGTAGCGTTTACTCGCACGCTGATATGCTACATGCAGATTTTCACGGACATTTCCAAAGATATCAAACAAAGGTCGACGATCTAAAACATAGGAAGGTCTACTACTTGAAACAACATCAACATCCTCACCAGGTTTAAAATTATCTCTATACGCTTTTCCACTACGTACGAACGGATAGCAGTACCAACTGTCTTAACAATTCTCACCACAAAATTGCCTTGAGGAGCATACACAGCATTGTACCAAATCTTTTGGATTTCGCACCTTGCACACAAAGCCTCAAAAACACGTCCAATCAATTGTAGACCACCATCACAAACAACGAATTGTGGTACCCCGTAGACAAGAAACACCCTTTCTTCCAAAAAGTGCTCAATCAAATGTGCCGTGGCACCACGCAAAGGTTGCAAAACCGAACACTTGGAAAACCAGTCCCCAACAACTAAATGCCATTTACTTGCTTATGAGTCATCAATAAAAAAACTAATCACGACGATAGCTAACAAAAAAATCAGTGCACAGGTACACTCTCATCCTACTACCAATTGAACTGTCGAAACAACTACTATGCTTCACAACGCCTAAATATGCTAGAGTGACAAACTCTCTACGAGTCTCACCTAGACTAACAATACCAAAATTTACATCAAATCAAAACAAAATATGGTGCAAAAATTCTAGAGCGCCTAACTCACCTCGAGTCTCGTCTAGACTTACGCAATGCCGAGCGACCAACTCTTCCTGAGTCTCGTCTGGACTAACATACTGCTGAGCGATCAACCACGACGACAAGTTCCGCCTAGACTAAATTGCGTTGCAATGCTGATCTAAACAAAAATCTGCTAACAAAATCAAAAACGTGCTTATGCACAAAGAGCAATTTTCAAACGACACAACGACAGCTCACTCCAATGTACCCTCAAAATAGAATCTCTAGCCTTATCATCAAATTTCGACAAAGATGTTCTTTATAATCTCAAGCAAATCAAACAACAGGCTTATCAGCTTCTTTAGCTGACAGTCTTCCTAAAATTTTTCTTCAAAACTGGTTTCTCACTCACTTGAACCTTACAAAAATTATCAAAACAAATTCGGGCAACTAAAGGTAAAAGTCAAAAAGTGTATTTGCAAAATAAACTTTACCAAAACGATATCAAAAATATTATATTGGGTCAAAACAGAATGAAAGTTAACAATAAATTTGACTAAGTTAATTAATTGACTGTATGGGGGTTAACGTTTCAACCAAACTTTCAAACAACCAAATCTTAATGTCAACTAAACCTTGAGCTAACAAATTTTGAAGCGAAGCAATTTCCGAACAAACAAATTTCGAAGGAAAACAATTTTTGGACAGACAAATTCGAAGTGAAATAAATTTTGAATAAACAAATTCGAAGCCATACAATTTCTGAACAAACAAATTCGAAGCAAAATAATTTTTGAATAAGAAATTCGAAGTAAAATAATTTTTGAACAAACAAATTCGAAGCCCCAAACGTTGCCGGCGCCAGTGCTACGTATTTCTTTTTGAACACTATTACACCAGCCCTCCATTGGGTGCCAGTGAAACGAATAATGTTTTTTGAAGCACCTGCCCTACGTTTATAGAAAGCCAGTCAAGCGAATCTTTCCTACATACAACTGGTCTCACGTTATGAGCAAGTGTAACGAAGTCTTCCGACATAACTAGGGGTCTATTCCTCGGGTAGAGCTATGAGAAATAGGGGGGGGGGGGGGAAGTCGAATTCTGATTGTATACTGAATCTAATCTAAAACAAATAGGGCGCCACCATGTCCTGACTTAATTAGGGTAATTGCGTAGTATAATTCTAGGGGCGGACGTGGAAACCCAAAGAAAAAGAAATCGCCTTCGATGGCAGTAACCCGTCTTAATTGAATAAAACGCTGCTCCTGAAAGAAATGGTAATAATTAATTTAATAGAAGGGTGGAACACTATTTGTGTGCCACAAATATACCTAAAGAAACATCAAAATAAATAACTCCTATATAAGTTGTCATTAAAATTCTACTCATACGGAAATTAGTTTCTTGTCGTTAGTTTTGACCATCTTTGATCAAAATAAAAAAGCTTTAATTTTGAACTACTAATTTACTTAAAAGATTCTCTTTTAAAACAAAATTCAATACTACAAAGTTTCATAAATAATTAAATGATGTCAAGTATTTTAAATAAAGTTTCATCAAAATAATTTCTCAGCAAACATTTTAAAAGGTTAGTGTTTACATGTTACAAAGAAAAGCCGACTCTGGCAGATCTGTCGAGAGGGTTACAAAAATAAAGCATATTAAATCACTTTTTCTTAATCTTAATTAATTGTTTCTATTTTAGTTCTCATAAAGAAAGATCGTAAAAATATTCTTATAAGTTCAACTTATGCAAGCATTATTCAAAGCATATGTTATTTGAACACAGGTGTCAGCATTAAACTGCAAGCAAACAAGTGACGTAACAAGACATCTGTCGTTGTTACTAACAGAACAAAATGAACCACGTGTATGGTTTCTCAAACCATTATAAATGCTGAATTATAATTTTAACACTGAAAAATTCAGTCCAACAAACAATCTAAAATTTATATTATTCGTGCTTTTATGCACTAAACAAAACTAGCGTGTTTCTCATTTAGAACACGAACAAAATTCTTAAAGCTATCTACGAACCAGAACTGTATTAATTGGATGTTAACAAGTGTTGCAAAATCAAACATAATCGCCAAACTTCCATCAGGTTTGTGGTAATATGCTCTTCTACCAATTATTCAATTACTAAGTTACCAAAGCCGCTTCTTACGAAACGCAATACAAAGTCGTTCTCCATCAGTAGTTGGAATTGTGGTTACTATAGTTGGTTTTATGGTGGTGGAATACGCGCTATTTAAAGATGGATCTCTAATCGTCGAAATGTAACCGCAAGTTCGCGGCCTGCCTCCAATTGTACATCATTGTTTAACAAGCTTGCAGGACCGACCCTCTTATCACCTCGCACGAGCGACGACGTAACCCCCAGCAGAGGCCTTCAAGCAACTCGCACCTGCGAAACGTTTTATACATAGAAAACAATAAGTAGATACGACCTTAGCGTATTACTAAACTCGTTGCTTGTACTTTACTAATAATTTGAATAAAAGCGCTTTATGACTTTGCCTTTTATGATTGGATTTAGTAACTGCGAAATAAACTTGTTACACACTGTATCCGTAAAATCTAAATGAGAGAGCACGAGTGAATTACATAAAAGTTTTTTATTTTGAACAGAAAACAAATGCCTATTTGGGTAGATACTTTTTAGGTTACCATATGCCTTCTGCATGCATTTAGATACGTGTTTGGAAAACCGCAGTCCTGCATCAAGATGTACTCCAAGGCATTTAAGATCATTTTTACCACTTAATACAGTATCACCAATATTGAGACAAAAATCTACTGCTTTAAGTTTGTTAACACGACTGCCAAATATAACCATATCCGTTTTGCTAGTATTAAGACACAGGCTGTGCTTTTTAGAGAAATTCATTATTTGAGATAAATCATAATTCAGCGCAGCATTAGCTTGTGCAATTTCATCGACTTCAAAAGACATGTATAGCTGGGTATCATCAGCATACAAATGAAGATTACTCGACAATAAACATGTCTGCATGCATGATGTATAAACTATGAATAGTAATGGACCCATAATTGAACCCTGTGGCACACCTAAAGTAACTTTTTTTAAGACCGACATATCATTATCCGTTTTAACACATTGATATCTGTTACTTAAATATTGCTGCACTAGGTTAATAGCTGACGAATCTAATCCAATATAATGTAGAATGACCAGTAGTGTTACATGATTTATGGTGTCAAAAGCCTTGGAGTAATCAAGCAGTACTAAACAGGTTATTTTACCATCATCACATGCATTTAGTATATCATCGGTAACATGTAATAATGCAGTCGAGCAACTATGGTTTTCTCTAAAACCAGATTGGTGCAATGGTAGAATGTTATGTTTCTCTAAGTAAGTTCTAAGTTGGATGTTCATAATTTTTTCTAATATTTTTGAAAAAGTTGGTAAAATACTAATAGGACGAATATCTTTAAAAGTCTTAGGATCTGAGATTTTAGGAAGTGGAATCACTTGTGCCCTCTTCCATATTGTTGGAAAACCACTATGAACTAGACAGTAATTCATAATATGCGTAATGTATGGCAGTAGAAGTGGAATACACAGTTTGATGGTAAATATATTAATATTATCCAACCCAGTTGCATTACTACTAATTTTATTTATAATATCGAATACCTGTAGTTCTGTAACTGCTTGAAATTTAAAATGCTTATCTACCCCTGCCAGGACGTTAGAATTATAAAAATGTATTGTTTCATCATCTGGCGGTATGGAAATTAGTGAATTAATAAGATAATTATTAATATTTTCGGCATTGTTTAAATGGCATGGCAAAGTATTCAACTTACTACGGTTAGTTAGCTTTTTAATCTCCATCCACATCTTTTTACTACTACATTTTTCAAAAACACTCTCAAAATGCAACTTTTTAGCTCGCCTAACTGCATAGTTTACCATATTTCTAAATTGTTTATATTGCATCCAGTCACTAGTAGCATGACTTTGTTTAAACTTAACCAAGGCACGGTCCCTCACTTTCATGATAACTTTTATATCATCAGAAAGCCACGGCGCATAATGTTTGGTGATTCTGCAGGATTCTACAAGTACATGCATTGATTCTCAAATATACAATCCTTGTGTTGGAAGTACGTCTGTGTATAGGTTAAGTTTTTTCTACTTATTACTTTTATGATGTAGTTGATTTTTAATACTTGTTTAAGACTGTATTGTGTATTTGTAACGAAAACGTGTGTGCTATACTGTTAGAAGTGTCACATAAAATTGTACAGGCTCTGAATACTTATTTTTCCATTATTGTAAACGGTATAGTTGCAGTTTTGGTGTGATAAATTGTTTTGTGATTTTTAGAAGAATTGAGTTGAGTTTTGGCTGAGACCTAGCCACGTTACAACGTGCTTCGCACTTTATAAAATACTCGTTTTACTCTAAACGCACATTTTATTACCACTTGGAATTGAGTTTGATTTTGAATATATATTCACGTCTAATCTTGTTCTAGAAAATAAAACCAGACACAGAGATTATTAAGTTTATTCACAATTTTTCCTTTATTTACGTTATATAAATAAATACGTTTACCAGTAATTTTTTGATTGGTTGATTCCTTTACGCATGTCTTTCAAAACACAACTAGTGTGGATCTGAATCCATGTCAGGGGTGTCATTCTTCATTTCTCCATTCATTCATTCCACTGGGAACCCCTTTTATTTTGTTGGTTATCTGTAGCGTTCGAGTAACGTTCGTCCCTTTTGATATCTGACTATGTTCTGGTACAGAAATCGTCAATGTTAAAATACTTATCAATTGACATGAAGTCACCTATGGTACGATTTCTTTTTCGCATAACGTTTTACTAAAAATAATGTTCTACCTTCTGTCTTACCTCAGATATAAGATGAAGCCTCGCATATTCAAACTCGTCTGATAAATTACGGATGGTAAGATATTAACAGATAATTTTTGAGTGTTTCGTTGAACCATGTGTATTACAATTTGATAATACGATTGATTTTGCAGGGTCTAATTGGACGTATTTTTCTATTAGTTTATGCTCAACTGCTTTTGCGTTCTGATCTACTTTTTCTGCGGTTTTAGTAACTCCCTGCATAAACCCCTCTTTCAATTGACTGTAATTTTCTTATAATTTTTTTGTATAAACTCGTGTTACTTTCTTCTAACTTTCCTGTTAGACTTGTAGTGTACCGGTTCTGTTTCTCAGCATTTTCCTGTAAATTGGCGGTCGTCTGATTCAGTTATACTGACAGTCCCACAGCATTTTCCTGTAATTTTTCTAGAAAATTCTCCTGTAATTTTACGGAATTTTCACCAAACTCTGCGCAACGCTTAACTTGAACTTCTTCAGAATACACGATTTTGTTATCCGTTTCTGTTGTTGACTTCGAGACTTGCAAATAGGAAAAGGTTAAATGTTCTTTTTACTACAACCCAACACTGACATCAATGTAACGAAAACTCTAATTGCACAAACAACTCTTCTTTATTATCAAACTGATTATACGTACCTTGTAGTTACAGTGAAATTTTCTAAAACCTCTCACAATTTCCTTCTAGCTAATGGCTAACAATTCAAATACTAACTTTTTAACACTTCGATGCAATCTTCTTAATTATTTAATATGGAATCACTATAATTAACTATACAAGCACTAATTATTAATTTATATCCATCACTTCTATAATTTATATCAGATTGGGCAATTTGTATTGACAGTATGTATCACTAGTTCATTTCATACCACGATCTTCAGAGCTTTAAATTAGAACTCGTATTGAAATCAAAGCTTCAAATTGTACTGAACTAACTAACGCTTATCACGCCAATTTATATTTTATCCGATCATTCCAATAATTTAAAAAACAGCAGTATATGCAAATAATATCTTGAATGTACATATTGTAAGCCAAGTACAGCTCTTGAATGCAAAATTCTTGTACCTATCGAACAAGTCCATCGCGGGCAGAAACCTATCAAACATCTTTTGTTTACAAACACCTCGCTTACATTCCATTGAAATTATTCTGGCCAGAGGTAGACTAAAAGGCGTTACAATAAGATCAACTAAAGTTAGTCACTTCTAGACCACCTTCTTCAGACACTTTATTCGTTGCATATTTATTTCTGTAGTTGTTGAAGATCTGGTATTCTCGCATAGCTTTGAGAATTCAAACTATGTCGTTTTGGCAGTCGTCTCTAGCGCATGATCTTTGTATTTATTTTTTGGTGTTTCACTGCCAGCACCTGCGTTTATTCCACCCTTCATTTTCTGCAAGGGAGTTACGCCGTACAGCTAAGCAATGATGTCTGCTAACCGCCATTCTGCCACTCGGAGAGTTTTGTTTTGCGTTTATTTGGACTGTGCCTTTGGAATTTGTTTTCTACTTGAGTCGTTACAAAATGCTAAATCTTGATTGTAAATTTACGTAAATAGCTAACTGTCAGATGAAATCCCCAAACTTGTTTAGACTTTTAGTTCAAACTATATATTTTAAAATAATAGCTTAGTTTAATTAGCAAAGTCCGTTTAAACCGCAAATTGCACCAATTTGTGGTTCAAACCTTAAAACCCGTAAGGATAATAGCCTAAAGTTTTAAAATTTTACAAAATTCAAGGTTATTGTATTAATCTTAAGATAAATGTTTAGAATTTCGTAGCAGTCTTCGCTCTTAGTAATTATGACGATGTCGTTTTAAAGGATGTCTTTTCCGAGACGGGTTTGGATTGTTGATAATAAGCGCTGGCGGTATATCAAATCCAGCTGGCGCCACATCACAATCTTTTTGAACCATATCAAACATGTATGCCAAATCAATATCATATCGCGGCAGTTTTTCTCTTAAATATGTTACGACGTTTATTCCTAGGTCAACTTTCCTGCTCATAATGAAGCTTGACAAGTAACGCGGGCTTTTCTTCTTTTCTGCACAATGTAGAAGAAGAGCCCATGAAGAGTAGTCCGAATCCAAGATGTAGGTGTTGTAAATACCTTCATCTGAAAAATGAGAAAATTTCAATTAGCAATGATAAAAGTTGCGTAAACGTATACATACATGTATCTTCAGCGTGAGCCCAGTGAGCAAGTTGGGCAGAGTCCGGAATTGTCCAAGTTATATTCCCGATGAGTTTTTCGTTAAATGGATCATCTGCAAAGCTATACGTAAAGTTCATCGTAATGATTAAGCCGTTAGCCATAGTGAACTCAGATTGCATGCAGCGATATGGAAGAGCTTCTTCTGAACTTGCGTAATATTGAATAACGTACCATCTTCCTAGCATCTAAAAAACAACGGTTTTAAATGGTAAATAGATAGTGTTTGAATTTGTATCCAACTCCAAGATACTCTTATTTTGCATTTTGAAACAGATACAAAGTAGCCGTACAAAATGCTCGGTTATATATTATAAGCATCTTTGATATAATAAATCGTGTAAATGTTAATATTGGCAGTTTCGAAACCCCTATAAAGAATAAGAGAATTGAACTTTTCCAGTTAGTTATAAAAATGTTAAGGTGAGTGTGAGTGTGAGTGTGAGTGTGAGTGTGAGTGTGAGTGTGAGTGTGAGTGTGAGTGTGAGTGTGAGTGTGAGTGTGAGTGTGAGTGTGAGTGTGAGTGTGAGTGTGAGTGTGAGTGTGAGTGTGAGTGTGAGTGTGAGTGTGAGTGTGAGTGTAAGTGTGAGTGTGAGTGTGAGTGTGAGTGTGAGTGTGAGTGTGAGTGTAAGTGTGTGTGTAATGTGTGTGTGTATGTACACGCCCGCACGCGCGTGTATGTGTGTTATTATTATTATTATTTATTAAATCAATATGTATTACACCGACACATTGATCACAAATATTTAAAAACTTGTCTACACAATTCGACAAATATTATAAGGATTTTGCACAATTTAAAAAGTGTTGTTACTCATGTTATTCCTGTATGCTTCAATAAAGTTTGTGTTGCGTTTTCATTCAAAACTATGAATTAATTTTAATGTTGTTCTCTCAATTTCACATAGCACTTTATTGAAGCACCATTTGTTTTTAAAGTCGAAGAGGTTCTCTTGATTTGCACCCCACATGTATTTTCTGCTAGTCTCGACTTCAAGCGTTATGTCTACCTTCTTTGTAACACTGCTCTTCCTATTTTTTTTGTAAGTAAGTTTAATGTGACCCAGTAAATGATGCTTTTTCAAACGTTATCAAATAGTTCAATAGTTTGCCATTGCTTGTTCTGTTTTGAATGCCACAGTATAGATCCCTAGCAGGAATTGTGTGCTCTTTAGCAGTAATTTTAGCAATAAACAAACATAAGTCCTTAAGATGGCAGCTTTGTTACAGGTGAACATAATACGCTAAGTATTTCCTACTTCATCACACCATGTACATTTTGGGGTATTTCGCAATCCTATTTGGCAGAGATAAGTGCAGTCGTCTAGAAGGTTTTTTGCGAACTCCCATTCAATGGTTGCGAAGAAGGGTGCATGATAAAGGTTTCCCATCGTATTTCGTTTTTAGACTAGTGTCCTTGGATTTTTATTCCCGAAACTTCATCTGAAAATTGCACGGTGAGTTCCAAATCGGAAATGGTAAAAGGTGCGAGTAGTTCCTGAGTATTGCTAGACTATTTTCGTATAACAAACCCCGCGCGATGCTATAATTAGCTTATTTGAAGCTGTAGTTTTTTAGCTTCCTCGTAACAGCATGCGCCAAAAACGACGTCATCAACACACGTATGATACATTAGCGCTTTGAAAGCTAACGTATATTGTGAACCTTTATCGTGCACAAGTTGATGTAAAACTGCTGCGCCAAGTAGGCATAAGAAGCAAGCCCATACATTAATCTCTTCAACTTGTATTCTTTAACCGGTTGAGATGCGGAAGGACGCCAAAATATGTGCTGAAATTGGCGATCCGCGGGATTTAAAAGAATCATTTTATACGCATTTTTAAATTACCGCAGAGAGCGATTTCATGATTTCGAAACGCGAAAATAATTTCTGGAAGACCTTCTTGTAATTTGAGACCCTACAAGTGATTTTCCAATGCTTCATCCGAAGGTACTACATTGGCCAGGAAGCGAGTTTTTACCTGGAAAATTTGGAATTTTGCCGAACCCTTGCTGTTCCAAGCAAGGTAGGGATCTTTAACGTGCGTGACAACACTCACACACGGTACCTCCATTTTACCTTTCATCCGAACGAGGGTGTATTTTTGTGAAAAATGCTCGCCTAACATTTTTCCAGCGGACCGTGTCTGGATTCGAACCCGGGACCTTGGGCGTTGTAGTCACACGCATACCAACTACGCCACGGAGCCGCCTTGTAATTTGAGATCAACTAACAATTACTTGTTAAGAGTATTTTCCTTTTTATCGGGATTGGAAACGTTGAAAACAACACTTAACTTGGTTGTACTATTAGAGGTCTTGTAGACAGGGTGATGTGGTATAGTTCGAAGAGGTCTGAGCAAGCTGCTTATATTCTAATAGAAATTTGTTATGAGAAGCGTGATTAGTTGGTGACCGAAGTAAGCGTTTTTATAAATTTAACTACGTTATAAATGCTGAATAACGGTTTTCAGATCAAACTATCCCTTGGGATTTAAATCGCAACGAAACTACATAACGACCGCTAATTCGTTGATGTGTTTCATTAAAATGCATTTCGCAATAAATATCGTCTGGGTTGGTTTTGGCGAGATTTCAGCTTAGTCGATCCTGAACCTCTCAAGTCCAACTTCCTCTTATAGCGTTAATCTAATTGATTCTCGTCGTCTTGTTGATCTCTGTTGTTTAATATTTTCTTGTGTTTTTGCGGTTGGTAAATGAGGTGAGTAACTTCCCGGATCTTCGTCTTGGTTGCTCTCCAACTATACAGTATTCAAATCCTGGGTGCACCGGTCTGTGATGTTCTACCGACAGGATGGTTATTCGCCACAAGCCGCTCCATCGTCAGGTAGCTCGTCGAACAGAACTGACGGATGTTGCATCCCCAACGATTTAGCTTGTCTCGCCATTCCTTGGCGCCCGGCATTCCTGGAGAGCTTCCTCGAGTTGCCGCCGTTCCGCTGCTCACCTTGTTTCGTCCGGAGGCAAAGGTAGGTAGATGTTGATTCCGCGAGGCCTGCTGTTGGGATTTTGACGAGATGTGGAATTTCTTCTAATTCCCAAAATTGTTAGAGTTGGAGATATAGCAGCGAATCGAAGGTAGTGAACAAAGAAATGTCTATCGACATTTGGAATAGAAATTGACCAATACTAACTTAACCAAAAAGTGGGTTTATGCATAGAGGCTGACCGGGAAGCATATACGGAGGCTCACCAGTCATTATCTCAGAAAAGGTACCAGCGTCTAATAATAAATCCACTTTAGCGGGACAATAAAATTCGTTGTCTGCTAATTTTAAATGCTGATACTGCTAAAGTTTATGCGATGGACTATTACCTGTAGGGATTTCACTGAAAATATTCGAAAGCACAGATGATTCACAGTTTAATTTATGATGCCATTTCAAACGAAGGATACAATTTACTCGAGCAATAGAAATGACGAGTGAATTTGCGATTCCAGAAATTTTCCGAATTCCGGGCAGTAATTTTAAGTCCAAACGCTGAACACAAGCAATCGAAATGGCATTGATTTGACTGTCAGTGTCCAAAGCGGTTCTGATAGGTTGTAAACTACTGATGGAATCCATAATCATAGCTTGAAGTGCACCTAGCAATACCGTTCTCGCAGTAGAAGTATTAGAAAAATTACACTGAGAATTTGAATTCGAGAGGGCGGCTGTTAATGGGACGGATAATAAGTTGCTATTTTGCATTATTTCAGAGAATAGATCATGCAAAAAGGTGTAGTGATGAGGCGACTTAAAAATATGCAAATAAATTCGGATTTGCAACTGGTTTCTAAATGGTTTCCTAAGCATTTAGTGCAACGTCGTAATTTTTCAATTAAAGCATGTCGCTCGAAAGTCCTATTTTGGCAAAAAGTTTACGAGCATAAATCTGTGAGTTTGCTGACAAATCGGACAAAAAAATTGTGATCTTGGGGATTTACTAGCAATTATTGTATTATTCAACAATAAGGTTTTGGATGTATAAATCTTACTACGAGATTGAGAAGAATTGTGAGGCTGATTGATCTCCGAACAACTGTCAGAATTCATTTCTGCGGTTTTTGCTTGTACAGTTTGTAATTCACAAAGAGTTGCACAAGTTGGAACGTCACCAGAATTTTGTCTAAATTTCAATAAAAAATATAGAAGAGTAAATAATCAGACAAATCGTCTAGATCAATGGTTTTTAAGCCGTTTACAGAATTTGCATGTGTTTGTAAATACTGCGGGAGATTGTGGTGAGATGAATTATAGATAAGTTTAAAATTAAGTAATTGTTGCATATTGTTACGCTTTCCCGCGTTTCTTACTATTGCGCAATTGTTTAATACAACGTATAATTACGCGGCAAATTACGCGCCATTTGCATCAAATACCAAACACGTTTCAAAGTGTTGCAATGGTCAAATTTTAATCACAATATAAATAAAACGGTTACTCACTTGTATTTTTTAACATCTCAGAATCCATGTTGTTTTTGGGTGGGAAGGCTACGCCATTGCTGAGTCAAATTGCCAATCCGTCTAAACCACTTTTCCCCTCGTAGCGGAATGATAGGAACAACCAGGTATGAGGAACAATAAGGCAAGATAAGGAACCTACATCCTAAAAAGACACACACGCAACACCGGTAGATGTTCTTGGCTTCAGGTGTCGTCGCTTAATCGCGTCCTTTCACACACTCCGCACCTGCGTATTCTTTTCGCACAAACGCAATTTTCCGGAATGACGGAAATTGACAAGTTCATTAAAAAATATCCGCGGGAATTTATTTACACATTATAAGAATGTACATTGCCAAATTTGGAATGTAACAATATAATAATGCGATTTTCTTCGAATGCAGATATATTTTTCTTTTAATCGCTCATGAACAACAACATATTGACCTTCCTGTACCTGAATATTACTAATCAAACTTAGAGCTTCACTTTTTAAGCAGTTGCGTAAATACTGAAATTTTAATAGCTCCGGAAGCTTAGTATCGTGTACCAAAGTAGAAAAAGAGCTGAAAAAATGATCCCATTGAGTAATTGAGCCGTTGAATTGCGGAAAACTCAGTGGAGACAGGAAATTATTTGATTATAATGAAAGTTTCTTTCAGTCTTCGTGTGTGCTATTTTCAGTTCTTTATGTTTAGTGAAAATAGCGTCAAAAATCCGATAAAACGAATCAACATCAAGTTTTACATGATCCCGTTTATCCAGAAGATGAGAGTTGAAGCCAATGACATTATGGCAGAGGGTAGCGAATTGAGATTGTAATTCTTTCGTTCTCGTTACGCGTGCTTCAACAGCCGCTAATTTGGATTTATCACAATTTTTAACGAAATCAAATTGTGGTTAATCTAGAAAACGACAATTCTAGTTTCGATTGAAGAGTTTTATCAGTCAAAATATTATTCATGCACGTAACTAAATATAATGATTCAAGATAACACAGTTGTGCAGAATTGAAATGTGGGCAATGCAACTTAATTGCTAGTTTATCGTTTAATGAATGAATTAATATAATTCGTACGTTATCGGAGCTCGTTGTGGACCATATGTTTTGGCGTAGAAAGTCACGAATTTAAGGAACTTAATAAATATTGCAAATTCACAATAAATATGAGAAATAATGTAGGCAGGAATAATTGTGAACTTAGCAAATTAAGTGGTGCACAATAAATTACTTCAACTTTGGAAGAGACGAACCGCACGTTTCGAGAGTCAATTGAACACACACACTTCGCTTATCACTTTTGTCCTTAACATTACCGGTGCGCGAGTATATCGAGATGGCGCGAACTGAATTCTACACCTGGCGTTTCGTACATAGATGAACTAAGTGTCGTATATAGATTTGCAAGTGAAAAGGGCAATGCAATTAAACGTATTATGTCTGGAATCAAGCTCGTTTAAAAGAATACCAAGCACAACACACTTTTTCAATTTAGTTGGAACATATGCTGCCCGAATGTTGCACTCGCTCTGTAGATTACTTCATGTTTCTACAAAAAATGTGTAACTTCTTCAGTGCAAGTATTTGTCGCTGGCAAAAGATGAACTCGTGCCTAATTGACACTTTAAAGCTCTACCCGGAGGTAAATTTTGCCGTGTCCTTAACAAATGCGGAAGAATTTAAAGAAGAAAAAGATTGTTTAAACCTACCGAAATCTAATATCATCAAAATGATGCAACGATAGTAGAGGGTTTTGGGGGCTCCTGCCGCCACATTTCCTCCCAAATCCCACATTTCCTCCCACATTTACATGTAAATTCCCATAAGGAGGAAATGTGGAAGAGCGACTCCCACCTTGCTCTCCACCTTGCTCGGACAATCCCAATCCTCATTTGCTCCCTCATTTGCCACCTCATTTGCTCCAACATCCTCATTTCCACATCTGGACCAAATAGTTTTCTTCGACTAGCCATTTTTCATCTTTCGAGATAGCATCTTTCGAGATAAATATATCTTACATTTTCATCTTAGCATCCTCATTTGCTCCCACATCTGGACCAAATATTTTTCTTCGACTAGTCATTTCCACCCGCGAGATAAACCTATCTTGTTTGGTATCAATTAATATTATAATTTTCTCAGCTACCCGAATCTCTAGGAATTTTTTAGATAGCATCACCCCCCAGGGAGCTACCCTCATTATAAAATTTTTTACCAGTAGCGATTTCTGACCGTCCTTATTAATTTTTTAGTCATGCAATACATCTTGTTAGTTTTGAATTTTATGTAGAATCCGAATCTGTAAATAGATTTAAAATAGGACTACCCCATACCATTTTACACCCACCCTCTAAATTATAACTTTCCTGCAGCTCATATCTAAAAGAAAATCTAAAAACCATTCTTAAAACTTTTTATTACAGACAATTTTTACTAATACAGTTTAAATTTTGTAAACCACATTTCTAAATACATATTCACAATTTTTTATTCTTAACCTAGAACTTCTCATATCGGCTTATACTTATTAATATTTATTTCTAAATAGAGCACCCTTTCCAAAGACCAACCGGACCAATGTGTTTCAAATTCCCCTGATTTTGTTCTCATGGTTTCGCTTAAGACCTCGTACATATTTTCCAGATTACTAGAAGACGTTATAACCATATTTTTTGTGTTAAAGGATTTCACATCGGTAGTTTCTTCCCCCATTTTAGTGTAAACGCCGTAGAGTTCGCAATAGACTTTTATTGCTGTATGTTGTATTTTTTTTTCATTAATTAATCGAATAAATCGCTCTTTCTGCTTCCAAAGAAACTCGGGCACTCCATCATCGACACTAGCGTTCTTTATGCGATAGCTAGTCATACGGTTGTTAAACGCTGTGCTAACCATTTCTACACCATCGTCGCTAGTAGCGGTAACTGATGCATTTTTATGTCTGTTGCTTCTCAAGTGTGCGGCATACGTAGTCTTTTCCACTTCGAAATCGCATACTTTACACATAATTCGTGGTTGTTTCGTACAAGATTTTTTAATAGCTGGTGGAGCTGAGCGTTTACAGCTTAATGACATACCGTGCTGTTTTTCCTTGTGTCGCTGTAAGTTGTCCATTCTCGTAAAAGCGATACCGCAAGACCCACAGTTTAAGTACTTTGCTGCAGACGGATGTATAAGCTTAACCGTGGACGATGTTACACCACGACATTTGTTCTGGTGCCGTTTGAGAGCATTTTTCCAGGTATAGGAAGCTTCGCAAGAGTCGCATTTAAAAACGTTTGCAGGTGCCATTTTAGTACAAAACAAAATCCGCACTATAAGACTTTGGTTAAACTTGTAAGCAAACTAACTTATAACTAAAGAGTTTACTCTTGTGTACCTGCTTTATGTACCCTATAGAATGCAAACCGAAGGTTTCCGAAGACACCCGAACGATGTTGAGTATTCAGCAAGGAACTAAATGACGTCATCTTTTGCCAATCCTTGCTGCTCGTCCAGTACATTTAGCGCCAATGCATGCACCTGGTTCGCATCGTCGATGGTGCGAATGCTGTTAGTAGAAACATCGGAAACGTTTTCCATGTTATACAGGTCGGCAATCGCCATCACGCACATATTAAAAATCCAAAAGGGTTATAGCACACGCACACAAATTGGTTGCAAGCCGTGCAGTAGAAGATGCAGTGCTACTATAAACAATAACTTAATAAAACATTTTAAACCTTTACTAAGGGGATACCAAACTTGTTGTCTACAGAATACTTACTAATAAAGCAATTTAATTTTAAATAACTTTTACGTCATATTTTAGGAAATGGTAAGCTTGAATATTTTCTAAATGAATCACCAAGCGAAAGTATATGCTTAGCGGTATTAAAATTAACCATTAATTTCCCATTTTTCGAACGTGGTTAATTATATATTAAAATTTAATTTGTTCACGTTCGAACTTCCCGTAAACTAACATATTTTATAGTAACAGTGCGCTGTATAATACATGCATACCCCTTCGCGGCGCTACTGCTATTCTTGTAGTTGCTAGAAAAAGTCACTCTCCTTTTTAGTGTTAGGACCGATGCAAAGCACCATTTTATACTTTATTTATAAGTATAGCACATCGCGCACTTTTTCGTCTGATAATTAAATTTTGCTGCTGTAGGCTTTTACACTTTCGCATAGCGGTCGGCCGCACGTAATGATTTCTAGAACCGGTAAGTACTCGATATCGCCCAAATAGAGAATTAGATGCTCGATGTCTGTCAACTTCCGATTCCCTCGTAAAAAGTAGAAAAACTCGGTCAATCCTCAATCTAACTTATACTTCGACCCGCTCCCGTTCTGATAATTTCCAAACATTTTTCAAACGACAATGGTCTCAGAATTTTTAGACCTTCGAGGGATCTATAAGTCGTAATCAATTATACGTTCGAGCTACCCGTAAACTAACAATGCACTGTATAATACATGCATACCCCTTCTCTGCGCTACTGCTATTCTTGTAGTTGCTTGAAAAAGTCAGTTGCCTTTTTTACTGTTAAGATCGCTGCTAAGCACCATCCTATACATTCTTTAAAGGTATGGCACATCGCGCACTTTTTTTGTCTGATAATTAAATTTTGCTCATGTAGGCTTTTACACTTTCGCATATTTAAAGATCTAATACGATCCATTAACCACTTTCGATTATTCTAACGGAGCCCGCCATACATTTCGCCGCACCGTTCCTTTTGAATACAACGATCCTATGGGCTTCCACACACTAACACCTAACGTATCTTTCCTACTAGTTGTTAAACAAAAACTACCGGCATTGCCATGTCCGTATCCGGACGTAAGCAGATGTTTGTGGATGTGTACGAGAATATGTAACCATATACATTAATCAGTCTAAGCTATTTTATTTAGTTCACGAAAACTATTATTTTTCTAAACCACAATTAATAATAGCCGTTATAGGTTTAACATTTCTACCATTACCCAATGACTGGTGCTACGTACATGAAAACTTTAATTTCTTATTGGAGAGAATCCTTATTCCCCCACGCACTGTTGCATTGTTGCATGCCCACCCCTTTTGAGGATATATGCTCGTTATAGGTTGTAGCATCCGCGGTTTTACTTAACTACACTTCGTGAGACCCCCTTTAATCTTTTTAATTGTGTCTTTCTCGCTTACAATACAGTAGGACTTAGCCCTACTACCAACAAATTATAATACTAGATCCCCATTAAATTCGTCTTTAATTTTCCTACAACTTTTTTGTTGACATGTGGTCATGTGGTCATATGATCATGTGGCCATGTGGTCATATGGTCATGTCGCCATTTGGTCATGTGGTCATATGGTCATGTGGTCATGTGGTCATATGGTCATGTAGTCATATGGTCATGTGGTCATATGGTTATGTGAGCAGGGAGATTAAATTTGGTATATAAGAAAGTAGTTTTGAGTTGAGCTTAGTTATAGTAAGACATTTTTCGAAAGATGTCACATTCAAGCAATCAGTGGTGCTCCAAACAATCTATTACAAAAGCAGCAGAGGATATCCTGGATGACTCGAGTTTCTACGCTGCTAGTAAAAAATATAATATACCTAGAACAACGTTATGCAGATATGTTAAAAGGTTGCAGAACGTGAAAAAATTACATAATTCCAACGATGCATCAAGAGATGTTATACCAGAAGTTAAAATACCTATACAGAATTATGAAAACTTTGCTATTGCTAGTGCAAAAGAGGATGGTAAACATGGTCCTTTGTTCCCGTCTAACATACGAGCTATATTCGTGGGACCATCGAGTTGTGGGAAGACCAACGCTTTAATATCTCTGATCTTGCACGAGAACGGTCTTAGATTCCAAAATGTCTATGTATTTTCGAAGAGTTTGTATCAACCGAAATACGAATTGTTAAGAAACGTTTTTACACCATTAAAAAAAGAAATTGGGTACCATGAGTTTGAAAATTACGATGATTTGATCGAACCCGGAGATACCAAAGAAGATTCAATTATGGTTTTCGATGATATACCTGCAAACGAGCAAAGTAAAATCACTCAGTTTTTCTCGTTCGGTCGACATAAAGCAATAGATTCGCGCTATCTATGTCAAACTTACGCTAGCGCCATAAAACATAGACTCAGAGATAACGCCAATATAATCGCATTGTGGAAACAGGATGACACAAACCTTCGCCATATCTTTTCGGATCATATAAGTGGTGACATGACATATCCGAAATTTAAAGAAATGTGCTTACAGTGTTGGGGTGGGGGTGACTTAAAACATAATTTTATAACTATTATGAAAATTTTGATTTGGATAATGGTCGATATAGGAAGAATTTCGACAAGTATATAAATATTTGACATTATTCAAAAAAATAGTTAGTTCCCATCCAGGGAAAAATTGGTAAAGTATGTGCTTTCGGCTTTTAGTTTTAACTATTTACCTGTAAATTATTTTGAGCTAGTAGAGGAGGAGGAAGATAGCCAAGATAAAATAAAAATCTTACAAAAGTGCTACATTAAAGCAGGTAGTACATATTTTACACAAAATGCAACACCATATTCTACAATTCCAAAAGAAATAGTCATTTCGTAATTGGGTTTGATAGATACGCTTAACATTCGCCCAGAGGTTGTACGACAACGCGTAAATATTGGCAGTAAACTCTACCCGTTTACGCTAAAGGAAATTGCCCCCATTATGCATGCCATACGCTGTAAGTGGAAGAAAAAGACAACTGGAATTAGAGAAAATGAATGCAAAAAGGCGAAAATTGGACTACATGGAAAACACTGCGACAATACGCGAACAAAGATGTGTTAGACAAAGAACATCTTATTAGAGAAAATGAGGAAGAATTAAAAGATTATTTTATGTGCCGATGGATTGACTTAGCTACATCTGGTTTCTACAAGCTGTATGCATTTGTGGTTAGTAAAAAAGACGTTCTTGCGAAAAAGGATGGTACTAAATCCGTATACTTTTTAAAAGGTTATTCAAAAACGTATTTATCAAAATGGCAGATAACATAGACGACCTAAGGAATGCGGGTTTCGTATCCTTGGCGTACACCACACGCAAAGGGGTTCCGTTAAACATTGTATATTTGCCTAGTAAAGAACCTTTCGGATCATTTAAAACCGAGAGTCTTACAACCTATAACAGCCATATATTTCCAAAAGTAGTGGACTTGCAACTACGTAATAGTGAGTGGGGAATAAGGATTTCCTCCAATACCGACAAGAAGAAGTCGATCAAGCTAACAAGATACGTATGCAGGATATAGTGAGGGGGCCGCGATTAAAAGATTGTCACAAGCTGCAAGAATTACACAAAGGAATGGATCTGGTTGTCAATGGAATCAAAGACTTTAAATATAGAGGCAAACTTCGGTACATTTTACAATTCGAAAACCTAGACGGTCTCTATGTATCAAACTATTAGCTAGAAAAGGAGATAGAGGACTTTGGTGTCGATTTAAATTTTAAGCTGCGAATAAAATTATATAAAATTAAAACCATTCCAAACAAACATAAAAAAAGACTGTCTTCTGTGTATAACTTTGTATTAAAATTAAGTTTAAATGACCCCATGATTGGCATTAAATATTTTTAATTTTTGTTATGTATGTCAGAATAAACATCTTAGAATAGTATTACATTGTTCTTTATTTATAAAAGGCTATGACATCACCACCAGGGATCTGTCTGGGGCGTATACGAAGGAAGCGGATGTTAACAGTCACCATGCATCTAATTCTTTATTTGGTATGGTGTTCTTGCCGGCGTATGTATCCAGAGTAAAAAAACACGATTTGTACACGCACATTATTAGTAAAATTAGTTAATCGAGCGAAGATGACTAGCGTAACGTCATCCTGAAAGCATATCAATCTACACATGGGTGGTATAAAGATATAAATCTAAGATAGTTGTATAGATCTTGTAAATCTATTGTATATATTAGTTTTAAGAATCCATAATTTTTAAGTTCTTCGCTCACCTTCCAAATCCTTCCTGTTTCTATCCTGGTTGACAGAATATACGTGTTGCCTCCACGTTGTGTTCGCGGGACACATCGGTTTTAGATTTCTAGGGATATGGTTGGTTAAAACATATGTCTTGCGTAGCAAAAAAAGGTTCTAAAGATGGAGTTAAATAAAGATGGGTAAAAACTAGAGGTTTGGGTCTTTAAAAGGCGTGACCTTGTATGAGGTGGCCCTATTTAAAATCTATTTACAGATTTGGGCTCCCTAGAAAAATTTAATATTAGTTGATACCAAAAAAAAAGAAGATATATTTATCTTAAAAGAGTGACTACCCCGCGGATAATAAACACTATATACCGCATGTCAACAAAAAAGTTGTAGAGAAAATTAAAGACGAATTTAATGGGGATCTAGTATTATAATTTGTTGGTAGTAGGGCTAAGTCCTACTGTATTGTAAGCGAGAAAGACACGATTAAAAAGATTAAAGGGGTCTAACGAAGTGTAGTTAAGTAAAACCGCGGATGCTACAACCTATAACGAGCATATATCCTCAAGAGGGGTGGGCATGCAACAATGCAACAGTGCGTGGGGGAATAAGGATTCTCTCCAATAAGAAATTAAAGTTTCCATGTACGTAGCACCAGTCATTGGGTAATGGTAGAAATGTTAAACCTATAACGGCTATTATTAATTGTGGTTTAGAAAAATAATAGTTTTCGTGAACTAAATAAAATAGCTTAGACTGATTAATGTATATGGTTACATATTCTCGTACACATCCACAAACATCTGCTTACGTCCGGATACGGACATGGCAATGCCGGTAGTTTTCGTTTAACAACTAGTAGGAAAGATACGTTAGGTGTTAGTGTGTGCAAGCTCATCGGATCGTTGGATTCAAAAGGAACGGTGTGGCGGAATGTATGGCGGTTTCCGTTAGAATAATCGAAAGTGGTTAATCGATCGTATTAGATCTTTAAATATGCGAAAGTGTAAAAGCCTACAGCAGCAAAATTTAATTATCAGACGAAAAAGTGCGCGATGTGCTATACTTATAAATAAAGTATAAAATGGTGCTTTGCATCGGTCCTAACAGTAAAAAGGAGAGTGACTTTTTCTAGCAACTACAAGAATAGCAGTAGCGCGGCGAAGGGGTATGCATGTATTATACAGCGCACTGTTACTATAAAATATGTTAGTATAAAGTTCGAACGTGAACAAATTAAACTTTAATATATAATTAACCACGGTCGTAAAAATGGGAAATTAATGGTTAATTTTAATACCGCTAAGCATATACTTTCGCTTGGTAATTCATTTAGAAAATATTCAAGCCTACCATTTCCTAAAATATGACGTAAAAGTTATTTAAAATTAAATTGCTTTATTAGTAAGTATTCTGTAGACAACAAGTTTGGTATCCCCTTAGTAAAGGTTTAAAATGTTTTATTAAGTTATTGTTTATAGTAGCACTGCATCTTCTACTGCACGGCTTGCAACCAATTTGTGTGCGTGTGCTATAACCCTTTTGGATTTTTAATATGTGCGCGATGGCGATTGCCGACCTGTATAACATGGAAAACGTTTCCGATGTTTCTACTAACAGCATTCGCACCATCGACGATGCGAACCAGGTGCATACATTGGCGCTAAATGTACTGGACGAGCAGCAAGGATTGGCAAAAGATGACGTCATTTAGTTCCTTGCTGAATCCTCAACATCATTCGGCCGTCTTCGGAAACCTTCGGTTTGCATTCTATAGGGTACATAAAGCAGGTACACAAGAGTAAACTCTTTAGTTATAAGTTAGTTCGCTTACAAGTTTAACCAAAGCCTTATAGTGCGGATTTTGTTTTGTACTAAAATGGCACCTGCAAACGTTTTTAAATGCGACTCTTGCGATGCTTTCTATACCTGGAAAGATGCTCTCAAACGGCACCAGAACAAATGTCGTGGTGTAACATCGTCCACGGTTAAGCTTATACATCCGTCTGCAGCAAAGTACTTATACTGTGAGTCTTGCGGTATCGCTTTTACGAGAATGGACAACTTACAGCGACACAAGGAAAAACAGCACGGTATGTCATTAAGCCGTAAACGCTCAGCTCCACCAGCTGTTAAAGGATCTTGTACGAAACAACCACGAATTATGTGTAAAGTATGCGATTTCGAAGTGGAAAAGACTACGTATGCCGCACACTTGAGAGGCAACAGACATAAAAATGCATCAGTGTAGAAATGGTTAGCACAGAGTTTAACATCCGTATGGATAGCTATCGCATAAAGAACGCTAGTGTCGATGATGGAGTGACCGAGTTTCTTTGGAAGCAGAAAGAGCGATTTATTCGATTAATTAATGAAAAAAGAATACAACATACAGCAATAAAAGTCTATTGCGAACTCTACGGCGTTTACACTAAAATGGGGGAAGAAACTACCGATGTGAAATCCTTTAACACAAAAAATATGGTTATAACGTCTTGTAGTAATCTGGAAAATATGTACGAGGTCTTAAGCGAAACCATGAGAACAAAATCAGAGGAATTTGAAACACATGGGTCCGGTTGGTCTTTGGAAAGGGTGCTCTATTTAGAAATAAATATTAATAAGTATAAGCCGATATGAGAAGTTCTAGGTTAAGAATAAAAAATTGTGAATATGTATTTAGAAATGTGGTTTACAAAATTTAAACTGTATTAGTAAAAATTGTCTGTAATAAAAAGTTTTAAGAATGGTTTTTAGATTTTCTTTTAGATATGAGCTGCAGGAAAGTTATAATTTAAAGGGTGGGTGTAAAATGGTATGGGGTAGTCCTATTTAAATATTTACAGATTCGGATTCTACATAAAATTCTAGACTAACAAGATGTATTGCATGACTAAAAAATTAATAAGGACGGTCAGAAATCGCTACTGGTAAAAAATTTTAAAATGAGGGTAGCTCCCTGGGGGGTGATGCTATCTAAAAAATTACTAGAGATTCGGGTAGCTGAGAAAATTCTAATATTAATTGATACCAAATAAGATAGGTTTATCTCGTGGGTGGAAATGACTAGTCAAAGAAAACTATTTGGTCCAGATGTGGGAGCAAATGAGGATGCTAAGATGAAAATGTAAGATATATTTATCTCGAAAGATGCTATTTCGAAAGATGAAAAATGGCTAGTCAAAGAAAACTTTTTGGTCCAGATGTGGAAATGAGGATGTTGGAGCAAATGAGGTGGCAAATGAGGGAGCAAATGAGGGAGCAAATGAGGGAGCAAATGAGGATTGGGAATGTCCGAGCAAGGTGGGAGTCTCTCCACCACATTTCCTCCTTATGGGGATTTACATGTAAATTTGGGAGGAAATGTGGGATTTGGGAGGAAATGCGGCGGCAGGAGCCCCCAAAAACACCTACTAACGATGAATAAAGCTTATGTATTAAAAAGACTAAACGAAATTAGATGGGCAGCTAGGTACGACGCATCGGTAGAATTATTGAAAGGATATTCGTCATTTAAAAACAAGGACTTTCAGTAACCTTAGACACTCATTAGCAAAATTACTTTGTACACTCACCTTTTTGTTACAGTGCTGTAATTCTGACATAGTCACAAATTTACTTAAAATAAAATATCACATTAACACATATTCCAGCCGAAAAATTCTTCACAGAGCAGAATTCTCCCTACTTCGTGAAGGAATTTCCCACACTCGAAAAGAAATAGGCAATATTTCTAAACAACTCCTACAGCTCCATCTAACATCCGCCACGCTTAGCTACAATAATTAGATTCTGTTTTACCGAAGTTCATACTTTCAAGCCCAAAAGACCACCGAACTCACCACAAAAACCTACTTACGCAAATTCTTGCAACCTCCCAAGAACTTTTCACACCCTGAAAAAACATTTTACTCGAAAATTCTGTCCTCAAACACCGTCATAAACCGATCAGAACATATCCTATTCGAAAACAAACATATCCTTTCCACAGGACTAGACTTCTCAATTGCACCCAGAAAAATTCCCACAGAGGAAATCATTAGCTCTGTAGAATCAGTGATCCTATCTCTACCCCAAGACGATGCCAACCTATTTCGCTTTGAAACAACTAAATGTTTCCGACATGCCAAAACTCATAACAAAAACGTAACAATGCAAGAAATGACGGCCTTAAACCACCTTCGAACGAACAAGCAAATTGTTATACTTCCTACAGACAAAGGTAATGCGACTGTAATTCTGAACCATACATAACACAAAGAAAAGATTAACCAATTATTACAAGACGATTCCGACACTCCTATAACCATAGATCGCACTTCAAAGCTTGAACGTGAAATTTCAACACATCAAATCCTCTAATATTCCCAAAGCTATCCAAAAACGCATAATACCTCGCAAATCTAAACCACCTCGCTTTTACGGCCTTCTTAAAGTCCCTCTCCGTCCGATAGTGAGCACAATTGACTCGCTAACTTACCATCTGGTAAAATACCTAGCAAATTTCTTAAAACCCTATTCCAGTAACACCTCTACTAATGTTTTAAGCTCTACCTATTTTATACAATTAATTGCAAATATTGAGCTAAACTCTAATGATATAGTTACTAGTCAGTTTTAACGTAACACCCCTATTCGCAAGCATACCTGTCATAAACACTGTCTCCATTATTAAACAACTCCTACCTTAAGGAAACGAATTTGAGAAATTAGCCACGCTCAGTGAAAACGCTTAACTTCTA
This sequence comes from Platerodrilus igneus, assembly GCA_036346225.1. Taxonomy (NCBI): domain Eukaryota; kingdom Metazoa; phylum Arthropoda; class Insecta; order Coleoptera; family Lycidae; genus Platerodrilus; species Platerodrilus igneus. Next base: position 8,155,236 of record JARFIW010000244.1, read on the forward strand.
CCTATTTTGTCTTCGGCAGACAATTTTACAAACAATCTTCTGGCACACCCATGGACTCACCTCTATCTCCTATTGTGGCTAAGATATTCATGGAGTAAAAAATAGAAGAGATAGGATGATAGTCCACATACTACTGCATGAGGGAATAGTGTGTAATATATTAGAAGCAGAGATAGGAAAAAAGAGAATAAGAGGCAGACCTAAGTTGGACTACTGCACACAGATAGTGAAAGAAGTAGGCTGTAGGCTGTAGGCTTCAGGGAGATGTGTAGGCTAGCCCAGAATAGAAATCAATGGAGGTACGCATCCAACCAATCCCAAGATGGATAAACTAATGACGAAAAGATAACTGTGCGTAAACATGATGATTATTATAAGCAACTACAGGTATTGGTTGTGCAATATTCTCGAATAATGTTAATTGTGTGAAAGGATTTACTGGTAAACTATTAATTCGGTAAATGCCTAAGTGTTAGAAATCCTTGGCAGACACGGGCTGCTTAATCCCCTTCACATACCCTACGTGTAATTTTTCAATGCTCCAACCGAAAGTACTACATTGACACCCCTTCACATACCACTGAATCTCGGTGAAATATGGCATATAATTAGAAAACAGGGAACTGTGTAGGCTAGCCCAAAATATAAGTAAGTAGAGGTACGTGTTCAACCAGTTTTGAGACGGAAAACCTAATAACGAAAAATAAGCGCAGATGAATCTGGTGTTTATTATAAACAACTACATGTGTTGGTTGTGAAATATCTGCAACTAATGTTGACTGTGCGAAAAGATATATTGAAAAATATTAAATCGGCAAATGTTCAAGTGCTGGGAAGAATTGGCAGCCACATGCTGCTTATTGCCCTTAACACCACTGAATGTCTGAGAAATAGGATTTATAATTGTAAAACAATAGCAGGCGATCAAACTGCATTTAACAAGAAAGAAAGCGCCCATGATCAAAGACAACAAACATAGAAACAAGAAGAAAATTGTTGAAAGCATATGTGTGGAGCGTACCACAGTATGCCTATGAAATACGGGCAGTAAGAAAAGCAGACAGAAAAACAGTAGCAGCCTTTTGGAATGTTGTGCTTCAGATGTATGAGAATGGTAGCATGGACAGACAAAGTTAATAACAAATAGGTTATGAATAAAGATATCTGTGGAAAAAAATAGTAGAAATAGAAGGGCAGAATACGTTCTAAGGCATTTTGGGGAATAGTATGGGATATATATTACAAGCAGAGATAGGAAAAAGGAAGTAGATGTAGACCTAGATCAGGTAATGATAGATGTAGATTGTGGAAATTTCAGGAAAATTTGTAGGTTAGTTCAGAATAGGAAACAATGAGGGTACGCGCCTAACCAGTTCCAGGACTGAAGACCTAATGATTATGATGATTCAAGAAACATATATGTGTATTAAACATAGAAATAGAGCGGCAAAAATATTTGGCCCAGAGCGGCATGGTACCCAAAATGTCCTAGATTTGGTCTTTCCCAAAAGTGTAAATTATTAAGCACTTAGTATGAGTGCGCCAAATTAAAACGTCTTAAAAATTAACTAAGAGCAGGTCGAGGTCGCACTATTAGGGTTCCGTACCAATACTACAGTGAGCAACAATAAACCAAATTAAGCTGTTTTATTTTTATGTATATTTAAATCTTATCCAAATTTGATTGTGATAATTGAAAATGAATATATTGTCCCACATGTACTGGTACATTAGTATATATGTTGTCTATTACTATCTAAAAAAATGTTTCCCAACAACTATTACACTGTCAAAAAAACCTGCAGTTTTCCGATAATCTATGACTTAATGGCTACTATCCCTATTAAAATCAAAATTTTAGCTTTGTAAATGTAGAAGAACAGGGAGGAAACAGTCATTTTGGCACATTTTGAGCTATATCATAAAGACTACTGGACCAAAAATTATTAAAAAGATATTTTTAGAAGCCTTTTAGAATCCTTTTTCAAATGATACCTTACACGATATATTTATTAAAACTTTTTTTCTTTTGACCATCGGCGGCTGGTCGTATGAGGCAAGTGAACCGCCGCCTCACCTTTAATTTTATATATCTTCTTTTCAATCATAAAGAAAAATTCTATTACAACTTGTACAAACGTCTTCTAAACAATTTTTGGTCAAATATATCATAATTCGATTAATAATCAGTATTATATAATGAACGTTTGTAATACAAAATTCATTTCTTAATTCGTGCACGATTTCTGCCAATACAAATTCATCTGAGGCGTTATAAAGTGCGCCACACTTATTTCACCATCTCCATGCATCCAAAGCTACATTATACGCGAGCGCGATGCGTCCTAGCGGTTATCTCTATACATCAACCAACACTTTATACTCGGGTACTGAGGCTCTCTCATCGTTGCCTCTCGGATCTTTGTAATCATAATAACGACAGTAGCAGCTGCGGGATGGCTGGATACTTAAAGGAAGTTAGTCAGTCAATGATCGGTAGGGATGATGAATGTCGGACTTTGTAATAGTTGTTAAACTGCACAAAAGTCGAAAATCAAACATATGTGAATGTTAAATATTTGGTCCAGATGTGGAGCAAATGAGGATGCTAAGATGAAAATGTAAGATATATTTATCTCGAAAGATGCTATTTCGAAAGATGAAAAATGGCTAGTCAAAGAAAACTTTTTGGTCCAGATGTGGAAATGAGGATGTTGGAGCAAATGAGGTGGCAAATGAGGGAGCAAATGAGGGAGCAAATGAGGGAGCAAATGAGGATTGGGAATGTCCGAGCAAGGTGGGAGTCTCTCCACCACATTTCCTCCTTATGGGGATTTACATGTAAATTTGGGAGGAAATGTGGGATTTGGGAGGAAATGCGGCGGCAGGAGCCCCCAAAAACACCTACTAACGATGAATAAAGCTTATGTATTAAAAAGACTAAACGAAATTAGATGGGCAGCTAGGTACGACGCATCGGTAGAATTATTGAAAGGATATTCGTCATTTAAAAACAAGGACTTTCAGTAACCTTAGACACTCATTAGCAAAATTACTTTGTACACTCACCTTTTTGTTACAGTGCTGTAATTCTGACATAGTCACAAATTTACTTAAAATAAAATATCACATTAACACATATTCCAGCCGAAAATTCTTCACAGAGCAGAATTCTCCTACTTCGTGAAGGAATTTCCCACACTCGAAAAGAAATAGGCAATATTTCTAAACAACTCCTACAGCTCCATCTAACATCCGCCACGCTTAGCTACAATAATTAGATTCTGTTTTACCGAAGTTCATACTTTCAAGCCCAAAAGACCACCGAACTCACCACAAAAACCTACTTACGCAAATTCTTGCAACCTCCCAAGAACTTTTCACACCCTGAAAAAACATTTTACTCGAAAATTCTGTCCTCAAACACCGTCATAAACCGATCAGAACATATCCTATTCGAAAACAAACATATCCTTTCCACAGGACTAGACTTCTCAATTGCACCCAGAAAAATTCCCACAGAGGAAATCATTAGCTCTGTAGAATCAGTGATCCTATCTCTACCCCAAGACGATGCCAACCTATTTCGCTTTGAAACAACTAAATGTTTCCGACATGCCAAAACTCATAACAAAACGTAACAATGCAAGAAATGACGGCCTTAAACCACCTTCGAACGAACAAGCAAATTGTTATACTTCCTACAGACAAAGGTAATGCGACTGTAATTCTGAACCATACATAACACAAAGAAAAGATTAACCAATTATTACAAGACGATTCCGACACTCCTATAACCATAGATCGCACTTCAAAGCTTGAACGTGAAATTTCAACACATCAAATCCTCTAATATTCCCAAAGCTATCCAAAAACGCATAATACCTCGCAAATCTAAACCACCTCGCTTTTACGGCCTTCTTAAAGTCCCTCTCCGTCCGATAGTGAGCACAATTGACTCGCTAACTTACCATCTGGTAAAATACCTAGCAAATTTCTTAAAACCCTATTCCAGTAACACCTCTACTAATGTTTTAAGCTCTACCTATTTTATACAATTAATTGCAAATATTGAGCTAAACTCTAATGATATAGTTACTAGTCAGTTTTAACGTAACACCCCTATTCGCAAGCATACCTGTCATAAACACTGTCTCCATTATTAAACAACTCCTACCTTAAGGAAACGAATTTGAGAAATTAGCCACGCTCAGTGAAAACGCTTAACTTCTACCTATTTTGTCTTCGGCAGACAATTTTACAAACAATCTTCTGGCACACCCATGGACTCACCTCTATCTCCTATTGTGGCTAAGATATTCATGGAGTAAAAAATAGAAGAGATAGGATGATAGTCCACATACTACTGCATGAGGGAATAGTGTGTAATATATTAGAAGCAGAGATAGGAAAAAAGAGAATAAGAGGCAGACCTAAGTTGGACTACTGCACACAGATAGTGAAAGAAGTAGGCTGTAGGCTGTAGGCTTCAGGGAGATGTGTAGGCTAGCCCAGAATAGAAATCAATGGAGGTACGCATCCAACCAATCCCAAGATGGATAAACTAATGACGAAAAGATAACTGTGCGTAAACATGATGATTATTATAAGCAACTACAGGTATTGGTTGTGCAATATTCTCGAATAATGTTAATTGTGTGAAAGGATTTACTGGTAAACTATTAATTCGGTAAATGCCTAAGTGTTAGAAATCCTTGGCAGACACGGGCTGCTTAATCCCCTTCACATACCCTACGTGTAATTTTTCAATGCTCCAACCGAAAGTACTACATTGACACCCCTTCACATACCACTGAATCTCGGTGAAATATGGCATATAATTAGAAAACAGGGAACTGTGTAGGCTAGCCCAAAATATAAGTAAGTAGAGGTACGTGTTCAACCAGTTTTGAGACGGAAAACCTAATAACGAAAAAATAAGCGCAGATGAATCTGGTGTTTATTATAAACAACTACATGTGTTGGTTGTGAAATATCTGCAACTAATGTTGACTGTGCGAAAAGATATATTGAAAAATATTAAATCGGCAAATGTTCAAGTGCTGGGAAGAATTGGCAGCCACATGCTGCTTATTGCCCTTAACACCACTGAATGTCTGAGAAATAGGATTTATAATTGTAAAACAATAGCAGGCGATCAAACTGCATTTAACAAGAAAGAAAGCGCCCATGATCAAAGACAACAAACATAGAAACAAGAAGAAAATTGTTGAAAGCATATGTGTGGAGCGTACCACAGTATGCCTATGAAATACGGGCAGTAAGAAAAGCAGACAGAAAAACAGTAGCAGCCTTTTGGAATGTTGTGCTTCAGATGTATGAGAATGGTAGCATGGACAGACAAAGTTAATAACAAATAGGTTATGAATAAAGATATCTGTGGAAAAAAATAGTAGAAATAGAAGGGCAGAATACGTTCTAAGGCATTTTGGGGAATAGTATGGGATATATATTACAAGCAGAGATAGGAAAAAGGAAGTAGATGTAGACCTAGATCAGGTAATGATAGATGTAGATTGTGGAAATTTCAGGAAAATTTGTAGGTTAGTTCAGAATAGGAAACAATGAGGGTACGCGCCTAACCAGTTCCAGGACTGAAGACCTAATGATTATGATGATTCAAGAAACATATATGTGTATTAAACATAGAAATAGAGCGGCAAAAATATTTGGCCCAGAGCGGCATGGTACCCAAAAATGTCCTAGATTTGGTCTTTCCCAAAAAGTGTAAATTATTAAGCACTTAGTATGAGTGCGCCAAATTAAAACGTCTTAAAAAATTAACTAAGAGCAGGTCGAGGTCGCACTATTAGGGTTCCGTACCAATACTACAGTGAGCAACAATAAACCAAATTAAGCTGTTTTTATTTTTTATGTATATTTAAATCTTATCCAAATTTGATTGTGATAATTGAAAAATGAATATATTGTCCCACATGTACTGGTACATTAGTATATATGTTGTCTATTACTATCTAAAAAAATGTTTCCCAACAACTATTACACTGTCAAAAAAACCTGCAGTTTTCCGATAATCTATGACTTAATGGCTACTATCCCTATTAAAATCAAAATTTTAGCTTTGTAAATGTAGAAGAACAGGGAGGAAACAGTCATTTTTGGCACATTTTGAGCTATATCATAAAGACTACTGGACCAAAAATTATTAAAAAGATATTTTTAGAAGCCTTTTAGAATCCTTTTTCAAATGATACCTTACACGATATATTTATTAAAACTTTTTTTCTTTTGACCGAATAAACCTTCGCCATTTGAATCTAAAAATATTTTTTTCTATTTTCTTACTGTCGATATATGTGCGCGCCATAAAGACCTAGCATTGTGCCAAATTTTAAATTCCTGCGTTACATAGATTGCGAGAAACACCTTTATGACAGACGGACGGACGGACACGAGAGTGATCTTATAACGGTTCCGTTATACCTTATAAGGTACGGAATCTTAAAACCACGTGTAGATCTAGGCTGCATAAGGTTCGTAAAACCAAAAGTAAAAGGGTTGAAATAATGTAAGTATCCCTATTGAAATTCGTCGTCTTAAACTGCAAACAACGTGAAAAGGCTTCGATTCTTTTATAGATAAAAACTAAAATAATAAATTTTCAAGATTTGCAGATAGAAGAATTAGAAAATATGACGTATTAGAAAATCGCGGGAATATCGTGTGTAACCATAAAGAGTTCATATGTCAAAAAGAATTTTTTTTCTAAATCTTTTCTGTTTAAGTACGTTTAACTCTCTCCCGGTATGAAAAGTTACCCATATTTATTTTAAAAAAGGCGACAAACTAAAACTTTGCTTACCTGTTCCAAATCTAAATTCTTTATAGCTTTTACTACTGGACACGTTACTTTTTCTTCAATTGTTCGTTGAGATTTTTCACATTTGTTAATAGAAACGCAAATTAGAATAATTATCCAAATTAATTCTCGGAACATTTTAACAATAACCTAGAAACAACAGTTTTGTATATGAATGTGTTGGACCTTCCTTCGATCTGAATCAACATTAAACGGAAGTAATCTTATCAACATGTGCGGAGGCGGAATTTACTCATTCTTGCAGTAATTTTCCATTAATTAATAAGTAAGTGAATTATAATTATAATACCATTCCTATTGAATCTGTTTACTAATGAATTTGAGTTTAAAACCTACAACAGAGCCTTCAACAGGGCTATCAGGTAGTACTTTATGACATCATTTACAACATTTCTTGTTTGTCCCGTATTAGAAAAGATTAGCAATCTATTTCGATATTCCACAATTTTGCAGTGTATTCTCTATATATTTGTAATAGAAAGTACTGACTTATATTAAATACATTTAAGATATCTTATCACTTCTCCCTTTAATTCATTTATAATGCTCTAGTCTACTCAGCTCTTATACCTTTGATGATAGTACAGTAATTTAAACAATAGAATAAGGTTTTATTTAAACGTCTTTCACTTTTGACATGTTTGTTTTCTATCTTCAATATAGTAACGTCCAACTTCCATAATTATATATTTTATAAACTCACATAAACGTAGGTAGCATTATGTAGAGATAAACATTAATTTATTTTCATTAATTTTGATTTGCATTGATTAAAGGAGTGTTTTAGTGACAAATTTGACTATATATATTGTTCTGCAGCTTAGGGTCTGTTGGCTCGAGCACCACTGTTGGGCACCATTTTGCTACGCAGTTTAAGCCCCACTGTTGGGCTCTGATGTTTCCTAGATTGAAGCCTAAAATTAATTTGAGCCCCACAAATTGGAACGACATAAAACTTGTTGCTCACTTCTTGATGAAAATCTTCTTTTTGGACACCAAAAGTCTCCCAGCCTTTTTGCTATAATCAAAATTGCTGCTTCATCAGGGAAGTTCGCCACGAATGCTCAGCTGAAATCTGAACTAATACCCTATTATACAAAGAAACAAAACTCGACTACCAAACATTCACTACAAATTTTTTCTAACAGAAAATTCTATACAAAAAAATCTTTATCTTATTATTATTTCACACATAGATCAGATTGCGTTTTACAATAATTCATTTTCAATCCAATATTTGTGATACAACTTTACCCATCAATAAACTCAGTAAAGTAACTGGGCTTAACCATACCCTTACTTTAACCCAAGGTCTAATATGAGCTAAAGTAAAACCCTTTTTGGACGCATGTGCTAATTTTTGCACTAAAAATCACAAACAGACCCTTTTAATTAGTACATAAACAGATACTGAAAAATTATTTTAAAAATACAAATCCATATATAAAAATATGGTCAAAAGAACTCTATAAAAGTTTAAAAGTAAACTCTTTTGTCCTTAATATTCCTAAAATTATGCCTATACAGCACTAAAATTTCATAACGCAAAAATGCACACAACAGAATAAAGTTTCACTAAAATTGTTACCTGGTAAGCACTATCTCACATGAATCTGCAAGTAAACAACCATCGATGACGTTGCACTCGACAATAACTGCACGTTCAGGAACCAACCTCCAAGTTGAATCATACCCTCCTTGACGGCAATCTGCTACCTAATTCTTACGTCCACCAATTTATGGTACTTCCAAACCTTTACAGTTCATCTACGGATCCATCTCGTCTCAGTACACCACCACATCCATCCATTTAGCACTCACTACTCCATATAAGTGCTTATCTTGCACTAATAACCAAAAATAGCAAGCAATCTCTACTTACAGTTTTATACAATAATACACCAACTTGTGCATGTTTTAATTAACTTTAATTAAAATATTAAAATTACTTGTCACGTAATTGGTTTACTAATATTACTCGATGCTTGGATGAGAAGTAAAGATAGCCCCTCACTGCCTCTCAGTGATTATATAGACCTACTGCCCCCTGTTCTAGTTGAAATTCTTGAAAACACACCCCTACAAACAAATAAACCTTCTTGGTAAATATATTAAACGGTCAACACGATTCGACAAACCACACGCTCACAAACAACTTTCAACCGTCAAATTCTTTAAACCCCTCCGAAAACCTTCTCTATTTCCACTCAAAACTGGCAGCTGTGTACCAATCGTCTTCAAATCTAAGAATTTTTCAAAACAAATAAACGATTTACTACGAAAATATATTATAGTTTCACAACGGATATTAAATTCGTCGAAACCTAGGCTCAACTGACACACGTCCTACCATCCAAAGCACGCCTTCATAATATGCATATTAAAATTGTCTTGCTCTCACTTACAAAAATGTTCTATTTCTTTCTTTGCACCCTTTCTGTATTTTATATTCCTACTACCAGTTTTCTGTATCCTGGTCTAACCTGTATTTAATATCTACTTTTCTTTTTACTCCTTTGTTTACAATCACGATTATCCCTAACAAGCCTTTTCCCTCTCTCGACTATCGTTTATCCCCCTTCTATATAAGTAGTCAAACAATCTATCTCTGTTTATCATATGCACGGTACTCCAGTCCTTGAAGTCAACCAATATTAAAACATTTCTCAGTTCATCTTTGAAAATTCACGACTTTCCGAGCACGCTGCCTCTCCCTTGTATCTGCTAACTTCTGTTATTTTCTTGGTCCCCCATTGTTTCAAAATCAACAAACATCTAATTATATCATAACTTTTATCTCATAATACATGCTGAAATACCCTATCTTTATTTAATATCGATCCCTGCTTGTATTTAACCTTCAATGCCATTCGTCAAATATGTTGTTTACGTTAGTTTATTACGATCCTGAACGTTAAGCTAGAAATCCTTGACAATTATTTTCCGGCTTCCTAAATTAATACATACAATGTTTTCAACGTTATAAACCTTATTGGGAATATTTTGAAACAAATTTTTTTGAAGCACCTAACCCCACCTGTGTGCCAGTGTAACTGATTTTTCGAATGGGCGCCAGTGAAGCGTATTTTTCTAATTTATATCTGACTCTAGACGTTGGGCGCTAGTGAAACGAAGTCTTCCGACATAACTAGGGGTCTATTCCTTGGGTAGAGCTATGAGAAATGGGGGGGTAAGTCGAAATCTGTTTGTATGTCAAACTTAATCTCAAATAAATAGGCGCCACCAAGTCCGGACTTATTCACGATAATGGCATGGCATATTTCTAAGGGCGGATGTGGAGACCCAAAGAAAAAAAAGATTGCCTTCGATGACAAAAACCTGTCTTAATAAAATAAGACGCTGTTCCTGTAAGAAATTATAATAGTTAGGTTAATAAAAAAGGTGGAACACTATTTGTGTCCCGCAAATATACATAAAGAAGTATCAAAAAGATATTTTCTATATAAATTTGGCATCAAAAATTTACTCTTAAAGATGTTAGCTTTCAGTGGTTAGGTTTGATCATATTTGATCAAAATAAAAAACTTTAATCTTGAACCAATAATTTACTAAAAAGAATCTCTTTTAAAACAAAATACAATGCAACAAAATTTAATAAATAATTGAATTACTTCGTGAATTTTAAATTAAGGTTTATCAAAATTATTCATAATCAAACATTTTACAGCATAGTGTAAACTTGTTACACAAAGATACTCTAACCCATGCAGATCTGTTCAGCCCGATTACATTAAAAATGTTACTATTCAAGCTTTCCTTTTTAAATTAAATGTACTAGCTTTAGTTTCCAAAAAAAATGATCACAAAAATATTCTTATTTACATAGGATGTGCAAAAGCTGTTTGAAGCATTTGCTTTCAAGAACACATCTGTCAGCAGTATACTACAGAAAAATAAGTGACGTCAATAACACCTGTTGTTGTAACTAACGGTTTCTTAGAACATCAAATTAGTGAATTTTTAATTTTGACACTGGAAATTCCAGCTCAGCAATAGTTGAAACATATATCATATTCGTGCTTTTACACATAAGAACAAATTAGCGTGTTTCTAATTTGAAACACGAAAAATTACTTAAAGCTAACTACGAACCAAAAACTGCTTTTCTCGCCCAGATGAGGTACTTGTTACATCATGCGATGTTTACTGCATGTAGTATGAACTCAGCTCATCCTAGACAGTTTCTACCACATGGAGTTGTTCCAGGTGTAGAATTAAATACAAAGTAGCATCTTTACGCTGTTTCACAAAGTGGTCTTCTTTAAATTGCTTAAACTTCCATCTTCTAAGTTGCATTTTACACGTCGTAAAACAAAGTGGTTTTAACAAAAGGGATTAAATTTCCTATCTTCTAAGTTGCATTTTACACGTCGTTCGTGTAACAAAGTAGTTTTCTTAAAATCGATTAAATTTTCTAATTTCAAAGTGCATGGTTAATTGTAGCAATGTGTCTCGTCGCGCTAAACAAATTATCTCAAATTAAACAAGATAATAACTTTTATACGTTACCAACCGCTATTCAAGAATGTGTCCTCACTCATCAAAATTGATACGCAAATTACCGGCCTGCGTTCTTTCATACATCTTGTCTCTTCTTCCACGTATGGCCGAGTGATTATCAAACTCGCTCGGGCGACCGGAGGGTCCAAGGAGGCGGTTGTCAAACCTAAACGCGCCTGCGAATGGCTGTAGAAGACACAGATATCCAACCACAAATAGAATAACAAATAAAGATGCTGCTTTAACGTATTACTTTACTTGTTAAATGCACCTTAACATTATTTTAATAAAAGTGTTATAACTATAGCTCTTTGCTATTATTAAACTTTTTAGATTTATACAAATGTTCAAGTTATACACTAAATTATGATAAATTATACACGCAAAAAATATTTACGCTTAGAATATTTGTTACTTCATGAAAATCCTTCCCCTTCCTTGATAACGGTTTTAAAATTATTGATTTCTACACTACAGAAAATCGAAAGCTTTGGGGCTCTTATACCTACACTCTAATCTAAATAAGTTGCATATGTTTAACACTGCATGTTAAGGATCTACATTTCTTACACCTACTATTTGTAATTGGTATTTACACTTATTCTAAAATGAAGCAAAATTAACCCAAAAATCTATTTTCAAAATGCAAATTCTTACACTATAATTACGGAAAACGTTTTAAAATTTTAAATAAATGTATATACATGCGATACTCTGCCATAAAAAATTAGCTGACTTATCTACTCTATTTCTTCCTATAAATACACAGAAATATATATTGTCGTAGAAATTATAGGTTAAGAAGGATATATAGGTCTAGATAATAAATTTTTAACAAGTGTGTATATAGGAAACAGGAACAATTTATTTACGCGCCAAATGAATCAGTTTAGATAGTGAAAACGGACGGTTATTAAGATATGTTGGTATTTCTAAATTGGAATTTTTTTTTTTATTTATTCTAACATTACAATTAGTCTGCTACCTAAAAATTAAGCAAACCTGTTACTCCTAAGAAATCTAACAAACTTATTTGCTACCTTAAGTTATATTAGTTAGTTTTATATTATTTGCGTTTGGAAATACTCGTGTGTGTGTGTGTGTGTTTGTGTCTGTGCGCGCGTGTGGGTGTGTGAGTGTGTGTGTGTGCGTTTCTGTCTGTGGTAATGTCCTTGGGACTGCTTTCCTTCCCAGCTTCCGACCGTCGGCAGCCGGAAATCAGAAACCGAGAAGTTCGCATTCCTGTACGTGTCCTGGCCGTCGACAGCCGGAAACCAGGGGGACCACGTACAGTCCCTGGTGTGTATGTGTGCGTGTGTGTGTTTGGGTCTGTGCGCGCGTGAGGGTGCGTGTGTGTGTTTCTGTCTGTGCTGTTGTCCTTGGGACTGCTGTCCTTTCCAGCTTCCGACCGCCGGCAGCCGGAAATCAGAAACCGAGAAGTTTGCATTCCTGTACGTGTCTTGGCCGTCGGCAGCCGGAAACCAGGGGAACCACGTACAGTCCCTGGTGTGTATGTGTGCACGTGTGCGTAAATATCTGTGTCGTATGCGTGCAGGTACGTGTACGTGCGTGTTTGTGTGTGTTTTGGTGTGTGTATGTGTGTGTTTTGTCGTGCCAGTGTGCTATAATGGTGTGTGTGTTTATTGTTTTCATGTTTGTGTGTGCGTTTGCTTATGTCTGTGGTGAGGTGCTTGGGACTGTTTCCCTCTCCCGGTTTCCAACCGCCGGTATCCGGAAATCAGAAACCGAGAAGTACGCGTTCCTGTACGTGTCCTGGCTATCGGCAGCCGGAAACCAGGAAGGCCACGTACAGTCTCTGTTGTGTGTGTGTGTGTGTGTGTGTGTGTGCTTGTGCGTGTGCGTGTTTGTGTGTATTTTGTCGTGTTGTAATTATGTTGTCAGAATATTTCCCCTGTAGTAATTTTTAGTTGCGCTACAACATTGGAAATATAAACATTACGTTACTGAAGCTAGGGTTAGATTTCTTAAAGCAATTACAAATTTGGTTAGTATTTTCTCTTGTTTATTTTAGTTAGTTGTATTTTTTATTTTAGATGGTTAGTATTGAGTCCTTATCCTACTAGTGTTAGTATTCTAATGCTAATAAGTGTTCAGGGGGAAACTTGTGTTTGAGGTACGTTTGCCGTACTTTTGCCGTTTTCACTATTTTACTTCGTTTTCACTGGTATCACTCCCGGTCGTCAGGATTCACGAGCCTTCTGGTAGATCTTCAGGAGACACGTGGTTCCTGGTATGTCCTTGGGAGAATGCCGCTTGTTTGTTGTCGGTTCTAAATTGGAATGTAAAAATTGCATAACGGGTAAAAGCTTTAGGGTACATGAAAACTCAAGGATACGCATAATTAGTTGTAATATTTTAAATCAATTGCATCGGATAAGAAACGGAGCTTTTGAGTATAGAAAATCAATAATTTAAACGCATATTTCCATTTAAATAAACGAAAACGTTCGTTATACAAATCCTAGAAACTCGAAAACTCGGAATTATTATTTTAAACGGATAGTTTACTTCCAAGAAACACCTGATAGTTAAATGTCAAGTTCAAATAACTTCTTTTCCACGAATACTTCTTTCATCTGATACGTGTTATGTGAATTAACCCATTACATGTCTTTTTTCTATTATTGGATAACCGGTTTCCATTTCTGTATTTCATAAATTCGTTATTTTATATACTAAGGTAAAGTATTTTTTGTTTCATGAATCTGGTCCTGTGTATGTTAGACATTATTAGTTACATTGTAGGATTAGAATAATTTAATAAGTATAAATGCGCTAAGATACTCTCGGAGATTTATATTGTATTCAAGAATGTACTGGGGACACGTGCTATCGAGGTGTAAATGTTCTCTGTTCCACTTGGTTGTAGAACATCAGCCAATTTAAATGAGTGAATGGCGAGAATGAGAAACAAAGTGTTGAAACGAGTGTGGTGAATTACATGAACCCAAAGAAGTGATCATTTCAGTTCGGGTTTCGACGAGCCGCGGTTGTACTTTTGGGAGTGCCGTCGATATAGTGCTCAAGTTTCTAGACCTTTTTACCTTTTTTTTCCGTACCTTTCTTTTAACGAGCTACAACTGCTGTCGAGCTGCACCACGTGGAAAAAAATGTACTTGAAACTGGACCCCTCTAAAACTCTGTAGAATTCTGTACCTAGTAACGCGGTTAGATCTCGTGTTTTACATTTAACCTATAAATAATTTATTTTCGTAATTAGACCTACATACGGTGACATATTTTGAAATAGCACCGATTTATTTTAAATTTTTTTTATGAATGTCTTGGACTTCTCCCTAATTTGCTTTTACCGAATAAAAATGTTTATTATTAAGGTATACTTGTTGTTTATGTAAATTTCCATAAAACAAACATTCGTAATTTTTAGCAAGTTCTACAATAGTTATATTGCATTTAATATTTCGACGTTTAATAATGATTCTTGTCTTGTTTGAATACTAACATTTTGTTTTTAAATAGACTTATGTAGAAATTGTTTTGTTGAAAATTTTGTTTCCCTATTTGTTGACTTAACCTACCTTTTAAAATGCCTATTCTCCAAGTTAGTTGACGTTTTAGAGATGTTTTTCGTAAATTAAGTATAAACTTTTAAAGTGAATGATATACATTTAAAAACGAAGGAAATTTGTTAAAACCTAAAAACATTTTTGTTAAATTAGCTCCAAAATTGTCTTACATGATACGAGATGTTAATCTACTTATCTATGAACGTAAAGACCTTGATAGTAAACACAAGGAAGTGGCTTATAAAAGACCTAAAACTTTTTGCCTATAATACGCTTCCACAATAATTAATACATTTATCCACCTTTTTAGATATATTTTGTATTGTAAAATATTTTATACCTCATAATGTCTATTGCAATTACGTTGTGCCTACTCTTTCTTCTTATTTCAGGTTGAAAAACTTATTGTCTTTAATATTTAAATGGGTAAAACGCTTTGATTTACTGTATTCCTTTATTTTTTGATAAATTACTTTTCAATTCTTTCGCTCCTATGACTTGGATTTTTATTTTTCACTTTATAATACTAAAAGTATTTTCACTCATTTCTCTAATATTTTTTGTTTTACCATTTTTTTACACCCTTTCCCTCTATTTATGATTGATATACCTTTTGCACGAATAACCCTATAAATCTTTAGGACTTGTCGGAACTGATGTTGAGTTAATGGTTTTTGAATAGAGTAAAAATAAAGGTCAAGAATCATGTTTACGATGGAAAATGTCATTATTCGCCGTTGCAAGAACGGAGAAATTTTATTTCTTGTGTTTTTGTTTTAAAACTTACACTCATTTTCGTATTGAGTTTTTCCCTCCCCAACTCTTCTTTCATTTATTTATGACTTAGAAATTTTATTACATTTTTTCTTTTTTTTGTATAATGTATAGGTGAGACACTGTTACTTCTTTTGATTATGTGGAGTGTCAATTTACTGTATATATTTTTCTCTTATCGATTTGTGATGCCTTTGGGCTAAAAGTATACCTATATTTGAGGATAGCAGGGTGTGGTCTTGTTTTTGTTTTTTTTGCTAGGCAAGGAGTCCTCAGGCTTCCTTTTCTTTTTATTTGTCAACATTTCTATCCTATATGTTCGTAGTCATATCACGGGTGTTCTACAGTGTTCTCGTGTTTATTTGTTTATCCTTGACACATCTTATTGATTCAGCATCTGAAGCACAGGCGATCCTTTATCTACAGTAAACTAGTTCCTTGTACGTTAAACAAAAACTTTACTTTTGGGCACAAGAAAACTTTTCTTTTTACGGTTTTATGGAACCACTTTTTGAATTTAGTTTTAAATATATCTATGCCTTTAACTTATAATATTATCGTTATCATGGGATTGATTCTCTTTAAAAATTATTTTGGGACATTATTTTTATCTTAGAATTTTATCCTATCTTGGGGTTGTTTTTGAAAATTATCTTCGAATATGATTTTTATTTTAGAATTACTTTTGGGAATTACCGTGAGATTTTATCTTTATCTTCGGGTTATCCTGATAATTATTCAAACTTGTACACCATCAAGTACTATTTGTAATTCTCTTCTGTGATTTGAAAATTGGCGCAGGTTTCAACTTATATTTTCAATAAATTGTCTTCTATTGTAAAACATTGTCAACATTTGTACATAGTCCTTATATGTTTACTGGTAAAAATAATAGTATATTACAGACCGAGCAGGTAAGTAGATCATTACAGCCGAGTGCCTATAGCTACCCTCGGCTCTACGTGCCTCGGACATCTAACCAGCACTCGGCTGTAAGATCTACTTACCTGCTCGGTCTGTAATATACTATTATTTTTACCAGTAAACATATAAGGACTATGTACAAATGTTGACAATGTTTTACAATAGAAGACAATTTATTGAAAATATAAGTTGAAACCTGCGCCAATTTTCAAATCACAGAAGAGAATTACAAATAGTACTTGATGGTGTACAAGTCTGAATAATTATCAGGATAACCCGAAGATAAAGATAAAATCTCACGGTAATTCCCAAAAGTAATTCTAAAATAAAAATCATATTCGAAGATAATTTTCAAAAACAACCCCAAGATAGGATAAAATTCTAAGATAAAAATAATGTCCCAAAATAATTTTTAAAGAGAATCAATCCCATGATAACGATAATATTATAAGTTAAAGGCATAGATATATTTAAAACTAAATTCAAAAAGTGGTTCCATAAAACCGTAAAAAGAGAAGTTTTCTTGTGCCCAAAAGTAAGGTTTTTGTTGAACGTACAAGGAACTAGTTTACTGTAGATAAAGGATCGCCTGTGCTTCAGATGCTGAATCAATAAGATGTGTCAAGGATAAACAAATAAACACGAGAACACTGCTATTATGTGACAGGTTGTAGTTTCTAGAACTTATGACACGCCGGTTGGAAAAAAATAGACTGGAATATGAGACAGCGGGATATAAAATACTATTTTACTCACAATCGGTAGTAAATATAAATAAGTGCCAAATCATTTTAATTTTTATATGATTTGATAAATTATTTCAACAAAGACATCTGTGAGAGCGTTGCTAGGCTACATTATGTTTGTTGATTTTAACATTATATTGTATGAGTTACGTCTATACCACAGTGTTAAAGGTTGTACTTGTACTTTGACACAAAATATGTCCGATAGTGACATTGATTGTACTCCACCCGAGCTGCAGGATGCTGCACAAAAGGCTACCGAAGGCATGATTCCAGAAAAAGCAGGGCGAGACATGAAAGCACTTACGAAATATACAGTAAATGGTGCGTAACTAAAGGTGTGCAGCATACTTCTAAAACGGTATTCCTTGAGTATTTTTCTGAATTAGCTAAACAAAATAAAGTCACCGCGTTATGGTCAATATACTCGATGTTGCGAGCAGTATTAAATATTAGGTGTAATGTTGATATTAGTAATTATGTCAAGTTGCGAGCATACTTAAAAAGACAGAATGTGGATTACAAAGCTAAAAAGTTAGACGTATTATCACAAGCAGACATCTACAAATTTCTAGATGATGCTCGCTCCGATAGAATATCTTCCTTTCTTCAGTGCGTATTAATTATATGTTTAATTCATTTCTTTTAGGTTGCTTTGATTATTAGCATTTCTGGGACCTGCAGGTGCCATGAACTTCTAAAAATGAAAATAAGTGATCTAGATATTTTGGAAAATATAAATTATAACAGTGATTCCCGTAACGAAAACTTACTCATTCCGCACATTTGTAATTACAAAACCGGAATGGATAAAAATAATAAAGCGATACTATGATCTTCGTAATAACTTTGAATCTGAAAGGTTTTTTTTGCAAATAAGAGTTGGCAAAGTAACACGGTAACCTTTTCGGCATAATGCTATCGGAAATTTTTCCAAAAAATAGCAACCTATTTGAAACTAAAAAATGTTATTGGATTTACAGGCCATTGTTTTAGACGTACTTCGGCGATATTACTAGCAAATACAGGTGGAGATATTCTACAGTTGAAAAAATTAGGGGGTTGAAAATCCAGCACTGTAGCCAAAGGCTATGTAGAGAACTCATTACATGGACAAGTAAAAATTGCTAATATGTTGTCGCATGCAGAAAATTCAGGAACGTCGGCTACTTTATCAACTTCTGAAACTCACAATATAATTTTCAGCATCAGCATGTTCTTACTTTAACAGTTAACAATACTCAGAATTCTAATGTAACAATTAATATATACAATTCCAAATAAATTTTGCTTTTATATTAAATAAGTACAGAGTTGTTTGTTGTTAATTAACTTTAAAAATCATCATTTAATGCAATAAGAAAGTGGCACTTGCTAGTCGAAAAGTGACACTTGCTAGCCAGGAAAGTACTTTCCCAGCTAACCGGGAGAGTGAAGTAAATAATGAGTCGCTTCCGACTGTATTGAAGGGTATAAATGCACATATTACTAACCGATTGTGAGTAAAAGAGAATAACATAATATATAAAGTTAGAAACGCTTATAAAAATAAAATTAGATCAATTTGAGTGACAAATGTTTTAACAGCACTTTGACAACAACTTAAAACTTGTGAAAGTATTAATGTATACATTTAAAACTAAATTTGTTTATTATTATAATAAAACAAGTTGAAAATGCAAGGCATCGTCGCAACGAACTTCCAAATGTAGACTTACTTTAAAACAATTTAAAGAAATTAAAATTATTATGTTGTAATAATTATAAGTATTCAGATAAAATACAAAAATTTATAAACAACAAAAGAGACATTTTAATATATTTTATTTTATTGAATAAATATTTTAAAAGCTATATATGTGTGTGTGTATGTATGTATGTATGTATGTGTGTTTGTGTGTGTGTGTGTGTGTGTAAATAAGGGGGCATCATATTTCGATTCAGTTTTTTCAGAGGATTCTAAATATGTATCGCACATTAATTTTGGACCTATTTGAAATTTTGATAAAATTAATTCCCCGGGGGGGTCGGGTATCCGTGGTCAGATTTTGTGGGGGGTACCATATTTCGACTCAGCTATGTTAGGGGAGTCCAAATATGTATCGCACATTAATTTTGGACCTATTTGAAATTTTAATTTTCCCGACGGAATATCGCGGGGGCACGGCGTCCCCGTGGCCCGATTTCAACTGACATCAAAACTTAAGCTCAGGACACCGAGCTGAATCGATTGATGTATCACACATTGATGTCCGACCATTAGAAAGGCCTCGGACGGACAGACAGACGGACGACAAATCGATTTCATAAACGAACGAAGTTCGTTGATAATTCGAAAGCACGTTAAACCATTGAGAAATAAAATAAATACGGAGTACTCTAGTTTTGTGGATTGATAGATATTTGCACCGATTTCACATGGTAGTATATACAAAAAACATTTAGACCTTAAAGCAAATTATAATAAATACAAAGAGTAAAGTGATGCACTAAGGTAATTAATGGTAAACACTTATATGGTAATAACAGTGATCAAAAATCTGTTAGATTATCATCCAAGAATTCTTGAACCAAATAATAGTAGCGTTCACGCAGCCAACAAAAAGTTTGAAATTTCATGGTTTTTGTTATTATCTTAATTCTATTTGGTAACTTGTTATAGAGCAAAAGTGCTACATATAAAAATATTGTTTTAGTAAGGTAGAGCTAGGAGTAATTATTAGAATGTCATTAGCATTTCGAGTATTATAATCATGGATGGAATTTGCACAAGCAAATCTATTCTAATTTATATGGAAAAGTTTTAATGTTTTGTATATAAATAAAGAATGTGTCAAAATCTTTAGTTTTCTAAACAGCAGTCTGAAGTGAGCATATTTTGTCAAATGAATAATGATTCTTATTGCACGTTTTTGCAACTTGAAAATGAGAGCACTATTTTCAAGTTTAATAAAACCCCAAAAGGTGATGTCATAGCTCATCTATACTCAAATAGTGCGTAAAATAATTTTACTCAAAATCGGTTAGTAATATGTGCATTTATACCCTTCAATACAGTCGAGAAGCGACTTATTACTTACTTCACTTTCCCGGCTAGCCGGGAAAGTACTTTCCTGGCTAGCAAGTGTCACTTTCCCGGCTAGCTAGTGTCACTTTCTTATTGCATTAAATCATTATTTTTAAAATTAATTAACAACAAACAACTCTGTACTTATTTAATATAAACGCAAAATCTATTTAGAATTGTATATATTAATTGTTACATTAGAATTCTGAGTATTGTTAACTGTTAAAGTAAGACCATGCTGATGCTGAAACTGTCACTATCGGATATATTTTGTGTCAAAGTACAAATACAACGTTTAACAATGCGGTATAGACGTAACTCATACAATATTATGTCAAAATCGACAAACATAATGTACCCTAGCAAGAGTCTCACAGATATCTTTGTAGAAATAATTTATCAAATTATCATCATCATCATCATTAGGTCTTCAGTCCTAGAACTGGTTAGACGCGTACCATCATTGTTCCCTATTCTGAACTAACCTACAGATTTCCCTGAAATATGCACAGTTTGCATCTATAACTGTCTGATCTAGGTCTACATCTACCTCTTTTTTCCTGTCTCTGCTTGTAATATATCACATACTACTCCCCAAAAATGCCTTAGAACGTATTCCGCTCTACTATTTCTCTTTTTCCCCAGATATCCTTGTTCCCCTACTATTTCTGTAACTTATTTGTTATTATCTTTGTCTGTCCATGCTATCATCCTCATACATTTGAAGCACAGCATTTCAAAAGGCTGCTACCGTTTTTCTGTCTGCGTTTCAGACTGCCCGTATTTCCTAGGCATACTGTGCTGCGTTCCACACATATGCTTTCAACAATTTTCTTCTTATTCTATGTTTGTTGTCTTTCCTCGTAGGCGCTGTTCTTTCTTGTTAGATGCAGTTCGATCACTTTCTATTGTTTTACCGTTATATGCCCTATTTCTCCTACCTTCAATGGTTGTGAAGGGAGCTAAGCAGCCTGTGGCTGCCAAGTTCCCCCAACACAACCATTTGGCGATTTAACATATTTTCCAAATTATCTTTTCGCACAGTCAACATTAGTTGTAGGTATTTCGCAACCAACAACTAGTTGTTTATACTAATCATCAGATTTATCTGCGCTTATTTTTTCGTCATTAGGTTTTCCGTCTCAAAACTGGTTGGACACGTACCTGCACTTATATATATTCTGAGCTAGCCTACATAGTTCCCTGAAATTCTCACATAACATGTGTATTCAGCTAGTTTCCTTTCTATTGTTTTCTAATTTTATACCCTATTTTACCGAGATTCAGTGAAGGAGGTTAAGCAACCTGTGGCTACCAAGATCCCCCAACACTTAGACATTTGCCGAAATAATGGTTTTCCAGTAAATCCTTTCACACACTTAACATTATTCGAGAATATTGCCCAACCAATTCTTGTAGTTACTTATAATAATCATCATGTTTAAGCACAGTTATCTTTTCGTCATTAGTTTATCCATCTTGAGATTGGTTGGATGCGTACCTCCATTGATTTCTATTCTGGGCTAGCCTACACATCTCCCTGAAACCTCTACAGCCTACATCTTTTACTATCTGTGTGCAGTAGTCTAATCTAGGTCTGCCTCTTCTTCTCTTTTTCCTATCTCTGCTTCTAGTATATTCCGCACTATTCCCTCATGCTGTAGTATGTGGTCTATCATCCTATCTCTCCTATTTTTTTTACTGTTTTCCACATATTTCTTTCTTTTCCTACCATTTTTAGTACCTCTTCGTTCTTAACTTTGTCTGTCCATGATATCTTCATCATACGTCTGTAGCACCACATTTCAAAGGCTTCTACCTTTTTCTTGTCCGCTTCTCCTACTGTCCAGGCTTCACAGCCGTACAGTGCTGTGCTCCACACATATGTTTTAAGCAATCTTTTCCTTGTTTCTATGTTTGTGGTCTTTGAGCACAGTAGTTGCTTTTTCTTGTTAAATGTAGCACGACCTTGTGCTAATCTTTGTTTTATATCTTTTGTGCTTTTCCCATCTTGCGTTATTTGGCTTCCTAGGTAGCAGAATTCCTTAACTTCTTGTAAGTTCGTGTTAAATACTTGTATTCTTGTTTTTGATTTATTTTTCCTACCTTTGCAAACTAGAACTTTAGTTTTAGTTTTGTTAATTTTCATACCGTATGTCTCTGTTAGAACCGTATCAAATTATATAAAAATTAAAATGATTTGACACTTATTTATATTTACTAAACGATTGTGAGTAAAATAGTATACACACCTCGCGGGAAGGATCATTACAGCCTCGTGACTATAGCTACCCTCGGCGCTGCGTGCCTCGGGCATCTAACCAGCACTCGGCTGTAATGATCTACTTCCCTGCTCGGTATGTTGTATACTATTAACAAATTCAGACATTACAATAGAACTAGTTCTGAGAACAAACCACACAGATCGTTGCTTTGGTGGTGAACAGTCGTAACCCACAAAAAGTGTAAGATTGAGTTACGACTGTTAACAAACACTAAGAAGCATAATGTTTGATTCCTAAGAGTATCCTAACCCACAACCTTTTTAAAGTTCTTAGAACAAACAATTTTCTAATAGACGTAACCCACATTTTATTATATTGAATAGACATAAGCAGCTTAGCACTTTTAGCAACTGAGTTTTTAAGCGGTATGGCCCTAAAATATTATAGACGTGAATAGAACTAATCCACACATTCTACCTTCTTACGTTGGATCGCTCCATTATTAGTTTTCGTGTGTTTTGGTATAGGTCTTTCAAAATTTCAGCAACCTGCGCAGAAATCCCAAATATTACTGACAAAACTAAAGACCAAAATGAAAATATAGTATTGTGGAATGATCCTCATGTTTCCAACAGCGTTAACGTTACTGCAATTTAATTTTAAAATCGATGTTACCATATGAATATTTTTTTATACATTTTATATACTAAGAAATATTTGTTCTGTACTACACCACGTTACGGGTTATATTAATATTTATTAGATTACTCTGTTCTAAATCGTATTTATATTTTGATTAAATCTATGTTTATTAATGTAACAAAAAGTCACGTGCTTCTATTATGAAAGTGGCTTATCTATATTAACCTTATCTAATCTATGTTCTTAACTTACCGCCAAGTCGATACCGCATATTCTATTGCGATTCCTGTCTATTTCTGTTTTCTGTATTTTGTTTAATTTACTTTTGTAAATAATAATTATAAAACAGTCTTTTTCAATACTACACTTCGTTGTTTATTTTGAAATTGTAAGTAAACGTTTTTAAATTTAATATTTCTTGAGTACGTATTTTTTTATTTTAAGTAAGATTCGACTTTATTATGAGCAATTCTAAAAAAATTGTTCGTAGCCAAGGTCGTGAGATTATATATAATCTTTACAATTATATGAAAGAGCAGAAGGATGCTGGCCAAGATATGACTTTGCTGAATCATTTGAGCAAAATAGTGTCTGAAGCAACTGGTGTAGGGTTAACAACTGTTAAAAAATTATTAAAGAAGGCAAAATGTAACCAGTTGGTGCTAAGTTACAATTTACCTCACCAAGGAAAACCATCAAGAAAGGTAGTCGAGTCTACATTAGATGAATTTAAAGAAGAAATTGTGCGCACAATTATTTATCGATTTCCGAATACACACCATAAACAACCTACAATGCAGGCTGTATTTGAAGCTTTCAAATTTGAAGGAATTAATTTCTGTGAAAAATCAATTCGTTTAGATGATTGTGCATAAAATGGGGTTTTGTTGGAAGAAGTGCCAACACAATCGTAAAGTCCTAATTGAAAAACCAGAAATTCGAGCAAAACGAGTCTATACAATATCTATAACAATATCGATCAGAAGGAAGAAATATTATATATTGTGATGAAACTTACTTGCACAGTTCACATACTGTATTGAAGTCGTGGGACGATGGTTCAAATCAATGTTCAAAAGCACCATTAGTTAAAGGGAAACGTTTAATTATTATACATGCTGACGGCAAAAAAAGGTTTTGTTCTGGACAAAACTGGTGATTATCACGATGAAATGAATCATAGAAATTTCTGTAAATGGTTACAGTATAAATTATTACAAAACCTTGAACCAAACTTTGTGTTAGTGATGGATAATGCATCATATCATAATGCGACCGAAGAACCAAATCCAACTACGGCTTGGAAAAAAGAAGACATGAGATGTTGGCTACTGGAAAGAAGCATACCTTTTCAGCTTAAAGATACAAAATCAGAACTATTGGCAAATATTATCCAACATAAGCCTCTGTGCAAGCAATATGTTGTTGATAAAATTGTAGCCAAACATGGTCATACAGTGTTGCGATTGCCACCATATCATCCTGAACTTAACCCTATTGAAAAAATATGGACAATGGTAAAAAATCATGTTGCTGCAAATAACACTACTTCTAAATTAGAGGCTGAAAATAAATTCAATACTGTTGGTCATCAAGAATGGGTAAATGTTTGTTCTCATGTATAGAAAAGAATACCTTAGTATGGAATATATAATGGACGACATACATGAACTAATAATAAATGTTAACCAACCACGATAGTGATTCTTCAGACTTGAGTTTGTCTAACGATGATAGTGATGATGATTTTGGTTGGAAACCATTACAGTAACGTGCAATATGATTGCGTAAGCTATAAGGCATTTTCAATTTGTTTGTAGTGTATATTGTTATTCATTTAAATAAGCAAGATTATTGTATTACTTATTAATATTAATAACTAATATTTTACTTGGGTGTCTGATCTAAATAATATATTTAAGGTTTTATTAAATTTATTTGAAATCATTGGACGAGTTGTATGAAAATTTCAATCATGCTGTCTAAAGTAATTATTATGACTATATAATGTAGATAGCTCAGGGTGAAGTTCAAGCAGTGTATACAATTACTATTTCACCCAAACTGTTTTGAGTGTTTATTTAACTGAAATATTTGTATAAAGATAACTTGTTGTACAACCGTTACTTTTCTATCCAAGTCTACAATCTACAATGTCTGCATAACTATGAATTTCTTCTCCATTGTTAAAACCGTGCTTGATGTTACCAATAGTTTTTCAAGATTCAAACAATAAACTACCTATATTCCAAGTTTTATTTTTAATTGATTGTTCTAATTAAAATCTTTGAAGTTCCGTAGTAGTCTACTCTTTGTTAAGGTTTATTACGCTCATACGGTACAAGTTGTACATCAAGCCATGTCATAATATACATTACATTTTAAACATTTATAATACTTAAGGTAAGAGAATAATACAAACAATCCCTTTTATTCTTTTCTATATATAATACAATTAGAGACACTACAAAACCAGTCGGCAGTATTTATAGCGAAAAATTCATCCACTGAGTACAAGCAAAAGAATAGCAAGTTTTTCTTTCGAATTTTTTTAAATTGATGTACATTTTTTATATTTTTTATCGCAGATAGTATGTGATTATAGAGTTTTATTGGAAATATAAGACTACCTCTATAAATCATTTCAAGATGATGTTGCTGAAATCTTAGTGTATTTCCCACCCTAAGTCTGATATCTCATTTGAAGTTATACAATGAGTAGGGCACTTCTTTATATACATTACTGCATTTAAGATATAAATTGAGAACACTGTAAGTATTTTGAGTTGCCTAAACAAGTCCCTGCAGGAATGGTTATATTTCTTGAATAACATTAATCTAACTATTCTCTTTTGAAGTATAAATATCTCCCTAGCCTTTCGTGAGTTTCTCCATGCAACTATGCTATAACTTAACATTCAATGGATAGTAATAAGCAACCAGAATATTTAAGCTAACATCCTCCCCTAATCTCCATATAATAAAGCATTTGAGCTTTAGTTTATTTTTCACCACTAATATGATTATACCAGTTACGACACGAATCAACTTCAATTCTTAAGAAACGAATGCAGAACTCCTGGCTCAGAAGTTTATTAGCCGAGCTTTTTATAAACAAACTATGATCAGGTCACACAGTTGAAAATAATACAGCTATTGTTTTACAAAGATTTAAGATTAGTTCATTTCTAGAACAGTAAGCCTGCATGTTATGCTCATGCTGAATCTTTTGATGTAGATTCCACAATGGATTTTATCCACCCTTATAAACTCTGTACGTATTTGAAAAATTCATACTTCAAACGTGGTTCTTAATGATATTTGAAGAATTTTAAGTTCATTTTTCAGTTTTTTTATCTTGACAGTTTATTCCCCCTGTTTGAAAGGAATAGTAACTTTGACCTTATAGCGAATATCCCATAATTTTTCTTTATATGATTTATTTAATTCACTTAGTCCCAAGAAGTAATATAAAACTCAAAATTGAATTGCCTTTTATCATAAATTAGTATTAAGGTTAGGTATTGGTTTACACATTAATAATTTGACATTACATTACGGGTTATTTTAGCAAATCGTGATGTTTTTAGATTGAACTGAAAACACCGTATTATATCATTTTCTAAAGGTTTCTCACTTCCCCCATTGCGCATCCTAGGGTTGCTGAGATTTTGAAACAGCTCTAATAATAGTGCACGCATTTGATTAGTGTCTGTAAAAATGTCATCAAGGGGTAAGCTTAAAAAAAGTCCTGTTTCGTCAGTATTAAAAATGTCATTTTCAGTATACTGCTGTTTGATTGTTGGCCATACTTTAATAACCGGTTATCTACTACACTGTTATCGACAGCTGCGGATTCACCTACAATTTTTCCACTGCAAATGTTGTGACGGCCTTTCTATCTTTCAATTCATCCTTCAGTACAAATAAGTTCGTCTTGAAATGTTTTGCCAAATTCCTCGGCCTTGGTTTTGAGGATGGCTCCATTAATTGTAATGCTATTTAAGCGCTGTTGTGAAAACCATTAATAAAGCTTTGTCCACATCATCATTTTTTACCATTGAGTTAACACATTTAAATGCTTTAAGAAGTTCATCACGATTCTTCCAGATCGTACCCACCGTTGATTTGCTAAGATTTCGCTCACGGCAAATGTCCAATTGCTTTTTCCTATTGTGCAATTAGCGAATTATATCACACTTAGACTGTAAGCTAAATGATTGTCTTTTCGGTTTAAAATCACCCAATTTGTATGTTGTAGTAATTTAGAAGCGACAAAAAAACATACACAACATCACACAGCAGAGAGTAATTCACTAATGCGTGGGACTTCCCCATACAACCACTGCCGCCGCATCGCAGGGGTCAGTCTGGCGCTAAACGAAATCAAGTACTCCATACATTATAAATTCAACAATTAATTTTCTAGAAAAATGAACGACTAGTAAAAGTTCGCTATAAACGATTTACTATCACAAAAATCGATTTCTGTTTAGTCTTTTATATCCGGAAGTTCGTTATATACAAGATTGCTATAAGCGATAATTTTTAGCATGTTTCTTATGAATAATTTGCCGGGACTTTATATTTTGTTCGTTATAAGTGAGGGTTCGCTACATCCAAGAGCGCTATAGCTGAAGTTGATTGTATTATCATTACTATCAAAACATAAGATTGAACTAGTGCCAATGGCATTTGTACAATAGTCTGCGACTGACGGTTAACTTTGTCCAAAACTTGATTCTCAAGTTTGTAAGCAAATGTCACCTCAACAATTGATCAGCAAACTATTTCAAACAAAATGTCTCTTAGTTTTAATGAAGTGTGCATCTACATGTATAACAGGGATGGCGGACCAATGGCACGTGTGCCACAAGTGGCACGTTTGAAAACTTTGATGGCACACACAAAACAAAATTATTTTTTTATAAGTTATCTTTTTGATAGAAATGAATTCATCATCATCATCATTGGGTCTTCAGTCCTGAAACTGGTTAGACACGTACCATCATTGTTTACTATTCTGAACTAACCTACAGATTTCCCCGAAATTTGCACAGTCTGCATCTATCACTATCTGATCTAGGTCTACATCCGCCTCTTTTTTCCTATCTCTGCTTGTCATATATCCCATACTATTCCCCAAAAATGCCTTAGAACGTATTATGCCCTTCTATTTCTCATATTTTTTCCCAAAGATATCCTTGCTCCCTTACTGTTTCTATAATATATTTGTTATTACCTTTGTCTTCCATCCTCAAACATCTGAAGCACGGCATTTCAAAGGCCGCTACTGTTCTTCTGTCTGCTTTTCAGACTGCTCGTATTTCGTAGGCATATTGTCTGTGCTGTGCTCCACACATACGCTTTCAACAACTTTTTGTTCTATGTTTGTTGTCTTTCATCATAGGCGCCGTTCTTTCTTGTTAGATGTAGTTCGGTCACCTTCTATTGTTTTACAATTATATACCCTATTTCTCCGACATTCAGTGGTTGCGAAGGGGGGTAAGCAGCCTGTGGCTGCCAAGTTCCCCCAGCACTTGAACATTTACTGATTTAATATTTTTTCCAATATGTCTTTTCGCACAGTCAACATTAGTTGCAGATATTTCACAACAAACAACTAGTTGTTTATAATAATCATCAGATTTGTCTGCGCTTATTTTTTCGTCATTGGGTTTCCCATCTCAAAACTGGGTGGACATGTTCCTGCACTTATTTCTTTTCTAAACTAACCTACATAGTTCCTGAAATTCTCACACAGCAATACAGCTCGGTTCCCCTGAATTAAAAATTATTAATCTACACTTATTTAATTTATATTTATAAATTTGTAGTGCTGAATACCTATCTTATTATGTCAAATAAAACCGACAAATTATACATTTTATTATTAAAATATCGCATGACTGTCGAAGTATATAAAGATGCGCATTAAAATAAATTTTTTGCATATCCAGTTTTGCTTTCTAATGTTATTGCATGTTGTTGCCGTCGCAGAGCTCGAAATCAGACCAGACTGCATTAGTCATTTTTAGTAAACCGTCGTATTTGAAACTTCGGTGACTTGTTAAAAAATATAACCGTTTATTGTAATATTCTCCTTCGCTTGCAAGAACGTATTGCGTCACGACTGAAGTTTTAACCTGTAACAACCTTAAGGTATTAAAGGTTAGTAAACTTATAATTTATTTTGTTTATTTTTGAACAATAAAATATTTTAATATTATGAGAAATTATTTTATCATTAAATCAATGTAAAATATAGAAATAATTATTAAAATTACCAAGAAAGATTAAACAAGCGAAGATCACAAACATCAAAAATCCAATCGATCAAATTCATTATCTGAAACAGATTCCAGTAAGCAAAGTAGTATGCTATCCGAAGAACCAGCATCTGTTTTCAATGAAGAGACTGAAACTGACACTGTCATTTCTGGAGACCATCATCAAACAAGTACTAAAGCAGACTGTTGGTTCGAAACTATTGAAACTCCACATTTTATAATTACAAAAACTAGCGAGAAAACATGTGTAGAAAAAAATGAAGACTGTGATTTAGAGTGTAAACTCAAAGCAGATGATGGAGGTGGAAAAAAAAGTTGTCAAGTTGAAGACGGTAATAAATGTTACCATGAATGTAATTGCGGACAGTTACTAAAAATAGAAGTGGTTCGAAAGAATGATGGTCATATTCCACAAACGCTTAATCAAAACAGCGTCGATGTACAAACGAATAAAGCTTGCGAATTACGCGATCAAGGTTTACAAGGTAGTGAAAATACTGATAATGAAAGAAACGTAAGTTCTTGAACAAATAAAATTAATAATACAAAAACCGTCGGATATTTTGAAATACTCGACGATAATTCTCTCTTGCCTATACTAAAAATTAACCAAAGCTTTTCTTTTCTCCAACATGATTCTCTCGATTGCCAAAGAGCTGAGGACATTGGAAATTATATTTTTGGCAATTCCTCTAAACAAGGTACATATATTGAAAGCTATAATACAAACAGTTTTCCTAGTTTGGAATCGCTTAATACGGCCAATCAAAATTACGAAACTCTAAATAACAATAATTTTGTTGTTTATCCAGTTTTAATTTCAAAAGCAGGCCAAACTTCATACAATTCATTTTGTTCGTGGAGGCCTAGGAAGTTCTATTCCACAAGTTCCGAAAATATTAGAATAAGACACACTCAAAAAAAGACCATGTAAATATTCAGCAAAGTCAAACATTGCTGAATCTACTAAAAGATACATGTACTTATAAAGAAAATACTACCACCAGCATCGGAAGGTTTAGCAGTTTAGAAGAATTGATAAAATCTGAAACTCTTCAAGTGCCTTCGCAACCATGCATGGTACGTACAATAAAAACAATACGAACTTGTAATTCTTCTAATTCTACATGCGGTACTGTTAAAAATATTAATCACAAACTAAGAGAATTGTATAAGCTTCATAAGGTCAGTGGCGCAAATACTTTAACAAATCTTCAGGATAAAATATCAGCTTTAGAACAAGCCTATGCCTCGGCAGTCTATAATCAATCAACAATTCAAGATCTTCAGGAAAAAATTTCTGCTTTTGAGAAAGCATGTCCTTCTACCTGTTATGATGAGCGGTATAAAAACCTTGCAAGCAAAAATAGATGCTCTTGAAGAACTAATTAAATGTACTCCAAATTCTACATGTATTAAAACACCGCCTCATTCTAAGTCACCTGCACCTAACAGCATCAATACTAAAACGTCGAAAGGGTGTAAATTATTTTCTAGACAAAGCTCGCCTACTAAGCTTCAAAAAGGAATACGTCATCAAATACAACATCTAAAGTTGTGCCACCAGAAAAGAAAAAAGTTGAAGAATTTAAAGAAAAATCTTCGAAGGAAGGAAAGAAAAGTTGTACAAGTCTTTTTAAATGTTCTTCGTCTAAAAAGGCATTTTACAAAGGATTATCAGTCGAAGAACTAAATGAACGAGAAGAACATTTACTTGCAGAGATTGCCGAAGAACTGGAGGTTCATCAACGTGAACTACAGGAACTAAAACGTTTGCTAAGGCAATATTTAGAATCTATAAGCAATAAAAATTGTATACAAAAGAAATGTCCGCAACAAATTGAAAACGCATCTTGTTACGTGCCAAATTGGCACTAAACATTGTCTTAGCTTAATTTTTATGTGCGGAAGATTTCGCGCCTTAAAATTTAAAAGACTTGGCGTATATTTCCGTCACGTCAGAGTGCGTTGCGCCAGATCGCGTGACGCGAGTGGCGGAAAAAAAGGTGGAAGAAGTGTTTCCGTGAGACTCTGTAACGTGACTTTTTGCCTCTGACCTTCGTGAAGAGCGGTTTTGTCAGGTATCGTATCGTGCCTTATCTTTATTTATGTAGATATCCTTGCCTGATTATTTTTGTCTGTCGCCCTTATACCTGCTCCTGCTCTTTCCCTACATAGGTAAAGGTAATTTGTAGCCGTTGTCCGAACCGCATTCCACGCCAGAGCACCATCTTTAATCACTCCGGAGTGGAGCCCTGAGATCCAGTCAAAGCCATTTGGATGGACGTTAGGTGTACCCTCCGTTAATTGCCATAAAAGGGCCATCAGTAGCCCTGATGGACTTCAACAGAAGCCAACTTTAACTCAACCCCGCGGGACGTCGGATTTCTTATGTAAGTACTTTAACTGCCTAACTTGTTCGCTAATTTAATTTATATTTTTCCGCAAATGGCGTATTTAATTTGTTATTGGTGACGTCATTGAGAGATGGGCGCGCCGAAATCTGTACAAAGATTAGCGTTACCAACCGCCCGTGGCGTCGCTTATTCCGCGCTTGCGCGATGTATTTACGACTTCTAAATTGTGCAATTATGAACTTTTAAATTGTAAGAATTGGCACTTTTAAAGTGTAAGAATCTAAGCAAACATTTGTGCAACCATGTACAGGATCTGTAGAATATGAAACGCAACCTCTGCTTGGACCTAAAGAAAATGTTAAACATGGCCGCCCTAAAGAAAAACTCGAGATGCGTATTAAAGTAAATTCCAATAAACATCCCGCCAAACTTGTTAAGTGCTCAGAAAATATGACAACTTCAACTCCAAAATGTGTGTGTGGTAGCGCAGGTACAAATCTACAACAACCATCGTCGAATAATTCAACAGCAAAAAGATTGGATAAAAATGCCAAAAAGCAAAAACCCACTAAAACAAAATCTCAGAGTGGTGGATGGTACACGAAACTGTATAGATTGTGTTGGTGAATACTATATTTGTTTTCTGTTAAGTGTCTTAAGTTTTCAAACTGCCATTGCTTAATAAAATTACTACTTTCTTTGTAAATAGATATAGTGTAGTTTTTAGGTAAATATTTTTACATATTATTTCATATTTTATACTCTCATTCGCTTGCAAGAATGTATTGCGTCACGACTGAAGTTTTAACCTGTAACAACCTTAAGGTATTAAAGGTTAGTAAACTTATAATTTATTTTGCTTATTTTTGAACAATAAAATATTTTAATATTATGAGAAATTATTTTATCATTAAATCAATGTAAAATATAGAAATAATTATTAAAATTACCTTAAATTAATATATTATTTATTATTTTCTTGTGTAGGTAATATTTTTAGTACTTTAATATGTGACGAAATATGATCTTGCAAACGAATGCAGAATAAATTATTTATTTTATAACAATATTATTAAAATATATATTTTTTAGAATTTCTTATTATGGCTAGTTCAATGAAAAAATCGAAATTATCCGAAACATGTAGTAGCAGAGAATTTCAAGCTTGGTGGACGATAGATACGGTATGATTGAAAAGGACAGTCAAGCAATTTGTATTTTATGTTCTAAAACTGTAGTCTGTAGAACATCTTCAGTAAAGCGACATTATGAAACCAACCATAAATTTCTTTTTGATCGAAGTGTAGAAGAGTAAAAGGAGTATATATCACGTGCCTTAAAAAATAAAAATGCTCAAACTACTTCTTTAATGAAATATATTGGAACTCGATCAAACACCACTGCTGCTAGTTATCAAGGAATACAGTGAAAGAGAGAATTTTGGATATGGCGGAAAATGTAAATTTTCAACAAAAAATTCATATAAAGTCTTGCGATTTTATATCCATTTGCCTTGACGAGTCTACCGATGTAACAGGCTCTGCTCGCTTAGCAATTTTTGTACGTTATTTTGTTCAAAACAATATTAAAAAAGAGTGAATAAGTTTATCAACATTAACAACAACAACAACAAAAGGATTAGACATTTGTAATGCAGTTATAGATGCATTGGAAAAAAGAGAAATATGTCCTTCTAAAATTGTGTCAGTTACAACTGACAGTGCCCGCAGCTTAACTGGACGGAAAAATGGATTTATAAATTTATTTACAAAAGGTATTGGACACAATTCTTGATTTTCATTGCATTATTCTCCAACAAGCGTCATGTGCCAAAACAGGTTTAAAAATGTTTGATGATATTTTGAGTTTTGTAACAAAAATAGTCAATTTTATATCAGCATGAGCACTAAATAAAAGAAAATTTCAAGAATTGTTAAACGAAGTAAACTCGTCGCACAATAGCTTACTTTTATACAATAATGCACGCTGGTTAAGCCACGGAAATGTTTTGCAAAAATTTGCAGATTGTATAGAGGAAATAAGTTTATTTATAAATAATGAGAACATTATTGACCAATACAATCAATTATTGGATGTAGAATGGCTAGCAAAGTTATATTTTTTCACTGATCTATGCTCTCACTTAAATGAATTAAATATAAAACTACAAGGTGTTAATAAAACAGTCATTATAATGTTTGGCTTAATCAAAGCGTTCAAAGTCAAATTACAGATTTTTAATCGTGATATTCTTTCAAATTCATATAAATATTTTCCGAAAACAAAAAAATTTTTTCTGAAAGTAAATGTCACGAAAAGCCAAATAAAGAGTCATTAACGAAAGAATTTTCAATGGTAATTCAATTCCTGATTCAGGAATATTCTGCAAGATTTACGAGTTTAAAGAATTTGAAGAAACTTTAAATTTTATTTTATATCCTGATACAATACCATTTGAAAAATTAAATTTAAAAGTCCTAGAGTGGTTAAATTTTAATGAATTAGAAATGAAATTAGTTAAATTTCAGTCAAGCACCATATGGAACCAAAAATTTGTTGATTTAAGAAATGATTTAGAAATTATTTAAAGTAATCGATTATTGGATAAAATAAATAAAATTGCAGAAGATGAATTTCTAACTACATGGAATTCAATTCCTGACACGTTTAATTGTTTAAAAATATTAGCAAAGGCAATTTTATCAATATTTTCATCGACGTGGGCTTGCGAATCTCTATTTTCAGAATTAAATTTTATAAAAAATAAATATAGGAAAAGAACTGTCAATTATGCTCTACTGCGCTGCGAAAATTTTTGTAAAAGGCTGAAGTTTAACAAACCACGTTAGAAATTTTTAGGTTAATTGTAAAACCACATGAAACTAAGTATAAATATGGCAAATCTAGGCTTGAGTTTAGGCGCAGGACCAGTAAAACTGCCCCCTGATTTTGATTTACAAGGACAAAATGCTTCGGTTGAATGGTCATTCTGGAAAAGGTCCTTCGAAGACTACATGGTCGCAATTGGATGATGGATGAGTTGAGCTCTGCATGTGTACTGTTGAAATTAACTAAATATGAACCAGATCTTTATCATCTTGTGTACAACAACAAAAATCACATTAAAAACAATTGTTTTTAACGTGAATTTTGTTTCTAGCATATTGCTTTTTGTAAAATATTGATTAATAAAAAATTGCTTTTATTTGTTCATTTAATTATACTTACATATAATTTCACCACGCTAACATTTCGAATGAAATTTTATGGTAGCACGTTACCTATTTAAAAAAGAATTTTTATGACTTTGTGGCACGGACATCAAAAAAGGTTTGCCATCCCTGCACTATAGTGATTCAACATTAACAAAACCTCGAAGCGTTTGCAAAAATCTACTCTTTCAAATTTTACAATAAACCGTTTAGAGATGCGATTGCAATACTAGGCCCTAATGTTTAGTACAATTCTTAATATTCACACATCACTAAAAAAACTACCCGTGCAATAAATTAGTATTACAATTTTTTAATTTATTTAAGTATTGCATACAAGTCAAGCACTAAACTACATTATGGTCAAAAATATGACACAACACATATATAAAAATAATTCTAATGGCAGATGATTGTATAAAATTATCTAAAATCACAGAATTTTATTAAATAGTACAAACTCATTTCACATAAGTTCAAATCACAGATATATCGTATATTAGCACTAACGCAAAACTTATCTAAACAGTTGTTTATATTTTATATAAAACTTTTGCAAATCACTTAAAGATCCTAAAATATTAGCCTTAGTTCCAAGACACATATTCTTTTGTGCTTGCTCCAAGTTGTTATCACATTCTACTGGATGGAAGACATGAATCAAGTCTTTGTCGGCACTTCGAACGATATTGATATTTGACTTAACTGCGCTGTCAAATAAGTTAACATCTTCCAATCCCCATCCAATTATGGACATGTTAAAACCACCTAAATTTTCAAAATCGCTTTTGTATAAACTAACAATACCGAAGCCAAACTGTCGCCAAAACCCTTTATTGTTTAAACTAATTTTGTCATAGTGTATCGTTTCGTTTAGAAAAAGATGATTGTATAGGCTATAAACTATTGGAAAGTATATCGTTTTATTTCTTAATGTATTATAGCGAATTCGTTGTAAACTGTTGCGATTGAAAATTATATCAACATCAATAAATAGTATCAAATCATCAGATCGAAATAAACTTGCACCAAGTTGTAGAGCTTGCCCCCGTGAAAACTGATTTCCATTGTCGCTCACAAATGTTACATTAATCTCACTTTTTGGATATTTTACTCTTACACTGTTTATGAGTCTGAGTGAATTAACAAAGTCTGAAGTTTCTTCATTTTTATATAGCACGATCATCAGTCTTGTAAGTTCCTCTTGCCTGATGCATACATCTTCGTACATTTCTATAAACCGCTTGAAGGTTTCATATCGACTGCTTAATGGCACTATCATGTTTATGTATTTTTCTCTAGCAACTTGTTGACGTTGAAGAAATGGCGGTAATTGTAAGGACTTGCTAATTTGTAAAATTACATCTGTCTTTTTATTTTCTTCCAGATCTTGGCATAAATTTACTTCACGCACCTCAATACCTACAACAAAAAATGCAATTATTACATTACATTATTACATTAAAACAAAATTTTAATAACTTTTTAAAGTCTGCGAAAATTAATCCATATTTGAATCAAGTTTAGAATTTCAAGAATTGTCTTGGCTTTTGATGACCGAAATAGACTAATCTGACTGGCTCCAAAAACATTGACACCCATTATTGGTAGATCTCTTTTTGCAGATTGGCAACACAATTAATATTTTACTATTAGTTGATTTTTGGCTTGAAAGCGACTAGAGAGTCATCCTCACACCTGTAAACCCATACAACACACAACATCTCATGGACGTCCATTTCAATTCCATCCGATATATAAACATCAATGGACTTTTAATGGATATCTGTAGAACTTCTTCCACTTGATGTCCTTTAACAAATGTCCATTTGGTGTCCAATTTTATGCACAAACATAACTATAAGTTTAAAAATGCCCTATGAACATCTGGAAAATGTTTCTTAAATTTGTTCTGTGGACATGAGTGCCAAACAACTATAGGACATACATTTTAGATCTTGAATGGATGAAAATCCGAGAAGTTTTAAAGGATATTCATAAAACAACTTAAAGCTAAAGTACTAAGACGTTCTTTAACAAACATTTACTGGACATCCATTGAAAGAACACATACGGCCAGAGGTTTTGTCCATAGAAGGTTCGTTTTTATTCAAATTCAATATGACTAAGAAATAATTACTCTATAATATAACATAACCTTTTTGTTACACATAATACGATGTTGTGCCATAATTTAGACAGGTTGATGTTGATGCTTCTTGATATATGCAAATCATGGACAAACAGTTCTGAAGAACATTATTATACATTGTGTTTTACAGTTAAATTTATAACATTCACATTCCAGGTAAGCAATTATATTACTCTTGGTACGTATACGTAAACAGAATTACTGTAGCCATGTATAACGAATTCTTACAAGCAGCAATATAATATAACCAACAAGTTTAATAGATATGGTTTTGTGTTACCACAAATTAAAATTTTAAGATACATATAAGTAACATTAAAAGTGCATATCACAAATTCAGTGCATTTACAATTAAAATTTAGAAATGAAAGAAATTGGTCCAACTCTATGATTAGCTGTCTAATACATATTGCCATGATAACGCTGCACGCCTATGTAATTAACGTTCAATTTCCTACTGTCCGCCACCGCTCTGTGTCTCTAAACAACCTAAAATTTAAATATGCCTCGACTAGCTCAGTCTGATCCACACAGAGTGTACAACGTAACGATAACAAAGAATTTACCTCCCTTTTTATCTACTTGAATGAAGCAAACAAAATTGACCAAGATTTGTATAATGACAAAGAAAAAATATATACACTTTACAGCTTAATATGATTCACTATTTAACAACTTAAACCCCTGAATCAAATAATAATATCAATTTGTTTATCTCCAAAATTATAGCTCTCTTCAGTTAGTTTAAAGCCAGCAAAAATGACACTGTACACTATTGGCAACACCTTTGAACGTTCAATGACCTTACTCTTTTACGTAAATTTTCACGTATAAAAAGATTTTTGAAGACCCGTTACATAAATATTCTGGTATAATAAAAAATATAGTAAATGTTCAATAAAAAAGAAAATAATGCCTTATGCTATTTAGATAATGTTCTGACCTGTAGTTTTCCTTGCGTGTCATTTTGTTCCCCCTATTATTCGATCTGCTACTGCGTGCTGTTGACCAGTACTCCTGGATTACTTTCAGTTGAGTTCACTTGTTGATTTTATAGTACCGCTTGGCCAAACCCTGTTCAATGCTTAAAACAATCCTCCGTTTTCTGCTCCGATGCGTAGATGCAAACCAATATTTATGCAATTTTAGATCAATTTAAATTCGGATTTATTTGCAAATTTAGATTTATGTGCCAATCTAGAGTTTTCCCAAGCTTCAGCTTATTACCTAAATTTCTCAAAGTTTTACCAGAGCTCTAAATTATAAATATTAAAATTATGTTTCATTAGTAAGCTTTCACTTACGTTTTCCAGTTAACGGCAAAACTTCTGTCGTATATTTTTTACTATGATTTTAATTTTTATTTTTCTGTCACCACTTC
Organism: Platerodrilus igneus; assembly: GCA_036346225.1. Taxonomy (NCBI): domain Eukaryota; kingdom Metazoa; phylum Arthropoda; class Insecta; order Coleoptera; family Lycidae; genus Platerodrilus; species Platerodrilus igneus. The sequence goes on from JARFIW010000244.1 coordinate 8,193,937, forward strand.
CACTAAATATAATTATTTAATTTTTCTATGTTCACTTTTACATAAATTTTTAATTCGAACTGATGGAAGCGTGCTCAGATTGAAGGAAGACTGTTTGTTTATCAAAATTGAGTGATATATAAAGCAACGTCTCCATCTGACATCATTGGTTATCGGCGTTCCTCCAATCAAAGTATGCGGCATGCTATATGATATTTTCAATACCTTGGGCTTTCTAAGGTATGAGTTTGATAATAGCCCGCCGAAATAATGTTGTTGGTCACGTAGTATTCCAGTTCTATACAGTGGATTTCTATAAATTGTGTACTTTCACCCGTCTGTTTGGTGTTGTTGTAGGAAATTTTAACTCGACTTCTCACGTAGACAAGGATCAGCTTGACGTAGTATTGGTGAATTACTAAGCGCACTCTTTAATTTATTAAAAGCAGTTTCTTGTTCATGCTCCCATTTCCAACAAGTATTTTTTCGTGTTAACATACTTAACGGGACTGAAATACTTGCGAAATTTGGTATGAAACGTCTAAACCAATTGCACGTTTGTAAAAATGATAATATTTCTTTGACATTTTTTGGCGCAAGCCAATCCGCGATCACAAAAATTTTATCAGGATCTAGGCTAATTCCAGAAGGAGAAATGATATGTCCTAAATACTTTATACTAGAACTAGCAAATTGACATTTTTTGCAATTTATACGTTATTTAAAATTGCGTAATTTTTGGAAGACTAAGTCCAAATCACGTACACGTTCATCAACACTAGACGAAATAATTATCAAATCATCAAGATATCCAAGAATCTCAATGTTAGGCAGTTTGGTTCGAAAGCGATCAATCAGTCTCTGAAATGTCGCAGGAAAATTTCTTAAACCGAAGGGTAGCCGATTGAATCGATATATTCCGAACGGCGTAATAAAAGCAGTTCTATCACAATCTTCCTTTTTAACAGGAACTTGCCAGTATCCTGCCTTTAAATCTAAGGACGTCATAACTACACTTGATTTTGCCATATGCAAAATATCATCAATGCGCAGTAATGGATAACGATCAGGTACCGTAACCTCATTTAACCGACGATAGTCTATACACACGCGGAACGTATTGCCTTTTTTTAGGTACGAGCACAACCGACGCAGCATATGGTGAGTTACATGCTTCGATTATGTCATTTTAAACATTTTATCGATTTCACACTTAAGAATTTCTTTCTTTTGAGGTGATAATTTATATGGCGGCACAAATATTGGGGTATCATCTGTGAGTTTTATAACAAGTTCTACGTTAGGCGTACCCTCACCACCAATTTGTTCACTAAACAAATCAGTTACTAGAAATCAAACAATTAATTCATGCTTTTTCGGTGGCATCTAATTCAACACTTTCATCGTTACGGAGCAAATGAACTTCTACACTATTTACAGCAGTTTCTGCAACAACGGGTTCAGTACAAAACTGAAATACAAGCGAAGGCGAATCTTCGAAAAACCAACACATTTTGCAAAAATTTAATTCCATATTTGCTCTGGTAAGAAAGTCCATACCTAGCAGCATTTTAGAGTAAATAAACTCTGGCACAGCGATAAACGACATCGGTATTTGGCGATTCATTAGATCGATATACGTTTCAAAATTTTTAGTATTAACTGTGATGGGTTTGCCATCCGCGAACAGGATGTTCATTACCATCGGAATCGAAGACATATTTTGAGATAAAAAATATTCATACAAGCGGTATCCTGCTATGCTACACTTAATTCCAGTGTCTACATACGCGAGACCAGCTAAGCCATTAATGGGTACACAAAGTAACGGACGATTCACGTCATTTATGTCATCAGTTGCCAAAACTTGAAATGATGCAGCATGTTGTGTCGTAATCTTACTTGATGGCGCACAATTCGGGAATTGCAATTTAATATAACCAGGCAGATTACAACCATAGCAAAAAATATTTGAATATTTACTAACATTTTTTACGGGTGTCAAAGGTTCAGCTTTAAAGACAATGTTTTGTTTCACCAGACTATTCACAGATTGTCCAACAGCAAATGCATATATTCGACAGGCAGCTTGTACATGACCAAAATTATGGCAATATTTGTATTTTTCACGAAATTGTGCTTTTCTTTCGATGTGACCGGATTAAAAAATTTGAATATTTGACTTAGCGCGATTTTTATCTAATTCATCGTAAGCTTCTTTTAGTGATCTAGCTTTTAAAATGAGCTGATCAAATGTTTCAAAATCATCACGTGACAAACGATGTCTATTACGTTTGTTTAACTGACCGTAAACCATATCTATTTGATATTGTTCAGGTAAAACAGGATTTTTTGATAAGTGTGATAATAAAGCGCGGTACTTGCTCACAAATATATCGGTAAGTTCAAAGTCATTTTGTTCTTTTGAATAAAGTTCTTTAAAAATTTTATAAGGCGGCTTTGCACATCTGAATGCATGTCGTAATGCGCCTAAAGCGGACTTCCATGTGTCAATCGACGATTTTACACCTTGCCACCACATACCGGCGTTACCGTCCAAAAGCATGGCTAGTCCCTTTAACGATCAAAACAAAATACAAGGTGTTGTTTCATATCAAAACAAAACAAACGCAATTAGAACTCGAACTTAGCAGATGTATAATAACTTCAATTATTTTACATTGATGCGACCATTTTCGTAGCGAAACACTAATAAACAACACAAAACCACGTTCGTGTTCACTTTTTGTTGCAACAACCACTATAAAACATAAAGCGGCACGTTGGGAGTCAATTTATAATATTATAGCATGGCTGTATTGAGTTATTTGGGCGCCTTAATATTATTTTAATTTATTTAAACTCAATTAGGGTCGTGGGGTACGGGCTTGAATCAATTAAAACAGAATATAAAGCCATGCTGAATGTTTAATAGTGTCCGTGTGGTTTGTATACAAGTTTAGTATAACGAAATAGTGGAGATTGTTTACAATCACCGAAAGCAATAACGTTAGTTATTGAAATTATTAAATACGTATAAAGGGTTAACATAACACAAAGCGAACTGTAATATTAATTACAAGAACGAATAATACATTAATTTAAATTAGAACGTGAGATTCGTTGCACATCTATTCATAACCAAAACTCGAAAAAGACTGTTTCTTATCTTGTGTTTATACGTACGACAGGTGTGGCGTTGAGTTTGCTACACTATAGCCGTATTTACAAGGTGAACGAAATAGTAAATAATATTTTTGTTACATTACTGCCTTTCGTGGTACCTACATTGTTTTTTGTTTTCAAGAAAAAATATGCATGGGACAGTTTTGTATGGACGAGTTTCCAATTAGTAGAGAAAGACCCATAAACAGGTAATAACAATTAAACTACAAGAATTCACAAATCTAGGAGGGGTTATCGCTAGCCAAAGCAAACGTCTCAAAAACAACCACTCTTCGTAGAACTTCCAAAATCTATGGTTCACACGTGTTACACATTTAATAGTTAGAAGGTGAATAGCGTAAAATAAATTAGGAGACTAGATTCCAGGTGTATTTAAGTGTTACAAAATGCTTGTCATTACATTAATATTGACTACAATAACGTTACTCGACACTCCCGCTAAGTTAAGTTATTGTTTTCTTTGTCTATCCATAGATAAATCAATATTTTTCAGCCATACTCTCTAGCCATGTTCTACTACCGCCCACGTCTTAATACATTGCGATTACAATAACATAACAATATATATAAATATTGGAACTTTTGTTAGCAAGTGTAAATAAATTAAATTTTATTAAAGATATTGCAACCGTTACTGGGGTACTCATTTTATTTGACAGCAGCAGTGACTACTCATAGATATTTGAATGGACATTTGTTTACTATTGCTAAGCTATACAAAGCCGAATCCACAGCAGCTCTATAAAATAGAGGCTTGCGTTCTAGTTTACAAAACGGATGAAGGTTTACTTTCTCGCTTCTTAGGTATTACGATGCAGAGAGAAGGAAAGCAACAGAGTTTAAACTAATTTTGCAAAATATCTAAATTCTATTCTTTTTATCACATACCTACAAACGTTTGCTGCATGTATGCATGTCGTCGAACCGGAACTGTCATTTTGTGTCCTCTATACTTTTTATAAGTTAACGACATGTCCAAGATTAAATCAACACCATGCATGGGATCTAACCTCCAGTAGCCATACAAAATCTCCTTAAAATCGATTATGCGACCTCGTTGCTTTGAATACTCATTAATCAGTTCCATCACCTACAATTTCGTGTTAAAAAAACAGTTAAAGGCATTTAAGAAACATACATACCTCTCTTATATTATCAGTCAAGCCTTCTTTAAGCGATGAGCCTAATCGGTGCCTTGGATTTGAATCTTTGTGCGAAAATACCGATCTGGAAATCAGTTCCCAATCCAGTACATCTTGTAGAGTATTAGGAATAAAACGATTTAGCGTTACAGGTGTTCCTGAAAATCATATTCCTGAAATGCATAATTTAAAATAAAGACATATAACCTAATAGTTCAGAGTCGCCTAGGAAGTTTGATGAGCCAAGGGGCTCTGGAAATAGTAGAAAGTCATCATTAATTTCTGCATGAATTAGTTGTCTGGGTGGTACTCCTATATTCAGCATTGAGGATGATATATCTCTGTGAAGATGTACTATCTCTTGTTGGTACTGTTGAATTTGGAGACCCTAAATCAAATAAGATATTAATAAGGTAGCTTGGATACTTGTAGTGGATTTATTTGCTGCAACTTTTAAATTGCAATATTTTTTATTTAATCATCGTATTTAATTACTTCATATCTTTTAGGTCCTACTATTAGCACAGATAGATTATAAACTTTCAAGCTTTCACGTCCTTGGTTTAAACGATAAATCAATGTATATCGTCTACTGTTAGACAATAACCTTAAATTTTATAAAGCATGTCAAACAGTTTATGGCATGGAAAATGCAAATCAGTGTGTGCTGATAATCATCCAACTAATCAACATTACCCTAATGACGTACTTGTAGTAAATCTCAACAGGCAAGCACGTTACATTTAAAAATTTTTGCAATATTATTTGTCGACATTACTGCTATAAATTCACTATTTTAGTATTTACTCAACAACGTTTTATTCTGTTATTGATTCTAGTACTCTTGTAGATTTAATAACTCAATAAATGTTCAAGGTACACTACAATTTTACTTGAAATTGCAATCTGCAACGAATTATGTCGTTCCAGCTGATAACATAATTGCAAACCATTGTTACGTGCTCGTACTTCCTTAATTATAGTATCGAAAATATTCCAGTTCAATTGTCTATTCGTGACAGAAACACTAAAAGCTCCTTTAGCAAAAGAAGGTTTTAAGCTAAAAGAACATTTAAACTTAAATTAAAGGTGGTACCGTTCCATAAACATATCCATTGACAACTTTAGTTAAAAGCTCCTTTAAAAATTTTTTGCTGGTGTAAAGTATGCTTGTGGTAAAATTTATGGGGAATTTTTGTACTACCTGGACATTTCGGATCATTTGACAACTGTGTAAATACAACACAACCTCAATTCTGTTTCTTTACTTTTTTAGTACGTTATACAAAACGGTCTTGTCCCTGGGCTAGCGTTTGCCCTTCGTTGGCATTTGTTTTTTTGTTCAATGACAACAGAGACAACCTCAGTTTCTCGTTTGAGATCATGCAACTTTTCTAAGGACGAGGAGCTGTTGTTGTTATAAGATATAAAGAAATATAAAAGCATGTGTTGTTGTGTGTTAATGTGAGCTCCTTGATTAGGAGTGAATTGCTAAAGATCAAAGTGAAATTAAAGTTTGAAAATTTGCCCAGTGATACATTTATATATGATACACACCTGGGGTAGTTTTTATCAACTTTTGTGCACAAGTTAAGTAGCAAAATTGAACATTTAGTTATTAATAAATACTCCCAAACATTACTCTACAACCTTAAGAGATAGCATTTATCTTGCATGTGTTGATTATTTGTTTATACATTGAAGAAAATTATAATTGCATGTACAATCAATAACAATATGCAGGTCTGGCATTAAGATTTTATTGAAGCATTTTACTGGTAAAAAAATGGTTGATCAATATATCTGTACGGGTTATACACTTTCCACGATATAGAAATATTTTAAGTAGGACTGTAATTACATAGGATTTTTAACAATTAAATAAAATGAAATATTCAGAGTTGGAGACAATGCAAACAATTGGTTTCTATATAATAAAGAAAACAAACACTCACCTTTGTCCTTCCAGTAGACTTGCATATACGAGCGCTCGTTTTGTGGACACATGGACAGCAACCGTGAATTGCCTGTTCTTTAATATACAGCTATAAACCAAAATACACTGACTCCAAATCACACAGTAACCACTACATAGGTTACATACAATAAAAAGACGGTACACACATTTAAACCGTCAATAATATATTTTACATGTTGCTTCCACCAAGTATGGAAAGTAACTCTTAATTTTAGAAATAACAAAAGAGTGGGAATACATTATCACTAATATATATCGGAATTATTCGCGAACTAAACTATTAATACCGATCCGACTAATATACCGGATTTATACGCGAGTTAACCGAACATTCCGCCCACCGTAAAATACCTAATTTTAGCCAAATAAAGACGTGTAAGATAAATTCATCTTATTCAAAACGTCAACCAAAGAAAAAATGCATAAACAAACAAAAAAAATACTAAATCAAGATTACATAGTTAATCATTGGTTAGGAAGAGGACATAATTTAATGACAGGCCTTTTTAAATAACCTGTAGAGGTTCTGATAGTAACTACCGAGTTTTCCCATCAGACCCGGGATGGAGAGAGACAACCCGCCCCAACTTCCATTGCAAAGGAGGCAAGAGTTCATTGCATATCAAAACGAGCATGCCCTCTTTGACCGGATTGCCCTCAAGAAGAAATTTTGAACGCTGTTGCAGAGTGTTCAAATATTCATTCCGCCAGCGTTTCCAAAATAATTGATGAAGCGCTTGTATTTTCTGCCATCGAGATAAACGTGACATGTTGATGTCCGACAGGTCTTCATCAAAAGGTTCCTAAAGGTTCGATCGTTAAAAAATGATTTGGAGTAATAGCCGTCAAATCGTTAGGATCAGAACTATTAGGACACAACGGCCGCGAATTGAGCACAGCTTCAATTTGCGAAAAAAGAGTACACATCTCTTCCAAGGTGAGTATGTTGTCTCCAATAACCCTTGTTACATGGCGTTTAACTGATTTAATGCCTGCCTCCCACAAGCCACCCATGTGGGGGGCTGCTGGCGGGTTGAAGTGCCAGACCAAATGTTCGGCTTCAACCGCTAAACGAAAATACTGCAAAATTGCTTTATTAGCTGCCACAAAATTAGTGCCACAATCACTAAATATTTGGGCGCACAACCCTCTGCGGGCTATAAAACGACGCAGAGCTGCTAAAAATGCATCTGCGGAGAGATCAGAGGCGCACTCCAGATGAACCTCTTTTGTTGAAAAGCAAACGAATAAGCAAAGATAGGCCTTCAACACTTTTGCTCCTCTAATTCTACTGGCAGTAATAGAAAAGGGTCCACCAAAATCGACACCTACAATCTTGAAAGCCTTTACCTCAGAAACCCTGCTTGCTGGCAAATCGGCCATAATGGGAGGAGTGAAAGGAGTAGGGCGGACACGAAAACATGTGTAGCAAGTTGACAATACTGAACGGATAGCCCTTTGCGGGGATAAAATCCAAAATTGTCGCCTAAGTAGGGACAGCAAAGTGTGATATCAGGGATGCAAATATATTCTATGAAAATGACCAATGATTAAACGCGTTAAGTTGCCTTTTCTAGCCAACAAAATCGGGTGCCTTTGGTCAAAACTAAGTGAAGCATTCCTAAGACGACCTCCCACACGGATTATATCATTATCGTCCAAGAATGGATTCAACTTTCGAATAGTTTTACAACATACCCTACCCTTTCTCAACTGGCTTATTTCAATGCTAAATTCAGTTTGTTGGACAAGTTTTATTAAAACCAACAGAGACTTCTGAAGTTCTGGAGTAGTAAATGCTCCAGAAAAATATTTAATCTTACGACTGTAATAAATAAATCGAAGACAGTAACCAATGATTCGTTGCAACTTCAGTAAAGACGAAATTCTATCGATTACAGCTCCCGTATCCTCCACTGAACTTAGTAAACAAATATTCTGGTTTACTTCCTCGTTAGTCTTAATCAAATTTGGTTGAACGGGCCAACCAACTCTCGGCCCAATAAGCCAAGGGGACCCGCCCACCATAGGGATGCGACTTCAAATGACAGGGTAATAAGCCTCTCGAAGCACAGTCACAAGGATTATCTTGTGATGGAACATAAAACCAATGATCTCCAGGCAATTGCTCTTGGATTAGGGACACACGATTCGCCACAAATGTCTTCCAAGTATGAGACGGCGACCTAAGCCAGGACAGCACCACTTGCGAGTCAGACCATGCAATTGTATCGGTAAATGTTATTTTTTCTTTAAAAGCCTTTCGGACGAAAGCTATCAATTCCGCCAAAAGAAGAGCAGCACAAAGCTCCAGGCGAGGAATGGATAATCTTTTCAGAGGGCTACACGAGTTTTGCTAATTACTAAAAAGTAGATATTGCCTCATTTGAATTGTTGGACAGCCGAAAATAAACCGCAGCTGCATAAGCCGCTTCACTGCTACCACTGAATCCATGCAATTCACAAATAGACGACTTATCTATACCATAAAATCTCGGTATAGACAATTCCTTGATTAACGGTAACTCCGACTGAAACTTCTACCAAGAATTAACAATTTCAAGGGGAGGTTCTTCGTCCCAGCTCAAGCCCAAGATCCATAATTTTTGAATTAGACATTTCGCAAACACCACTATTGGCGACACAAAGCCCACAGGATCAAATATCCGGGCTAATTCCGAGAGGATGTGACGCTTTGTGCAATGTGTTTCCTGGGAACAAATATTATATGAAAACAATCTGTCGCAGGAGTCCATTCCAAACCTAAGACCTTTACAGATGAAGGTTCATCAGGGCTAAAAGATATAGTCTGCTGTCGTGAGACATCCAACCCTTGTAAGACAGTAGAATTATTACTAACAAATTTCTTAAGCTCAAACCCACCTCTAAGTAATAGTGCGACTAAATCCATCGCTAACTGGCGAGTGCTTTCTGACGAGCTAGAATCCGAAATTATGTCATCCACGTACACTTCAGACAGTAAAACCTTGGCTGCTATAGGAAGTCCACTGACTCATCCCAAGCTAGTTGCTGGATAGTTCGTAACGCTAAAAATGGTGCAGACGATACACCAAACGTGACTCTATTCATAACAAATTCCCGAACAGGAAGTTCCGGAGAAAACGCCATAAAAGACGCTGAAAATTGCGATGCTCCTCACAAATGTATATCTGTCGATACATTTGTTTAATATCTGCAATGAGGGCATACCTATGCAATCTAAAAGTCAATAAAATTTCAACAATATCCGTGTGTAATTTCGGACCAGGTAGCAAAGCATCATTTAACGAGATGCCGTTCGAAGACCTACTCGAGGCATTCATCACTACACGCAATTGCGTTGATGATGATTGCAATTTACAAACTCCATGGTGAGGTATATAATAGACATTTGAATTCTCTATGGGAACAGCTTCTGTCATGTGCCCCGAATCAATATAATCCTGCATAGCATTTATGTATAGGCCACGTAATTCAGGATTGATAGATAAACGCTTTTCTAATGATTTTAAGCATCGTAGAGCTGTAGAATAGCTTTCTCCAAATATAGGAGGACAACCGTCTACAAATGGCAGACTTACTGTATAACGACCCTCACTATCTCTTCTATAATTTTTTTTTAAATCTTCTTCACAAGGTTCTACCTGGTTGTGAGAAGGCAACTGTTCCAATTCCCACAACTTTTTAATATTTTCCTCTAATGCACTCTCAACAAAATAGCAAGGAGTCTGATTTGGCTCCTTGGCCGAAATCTTACCCATTAAAACATACCCAAAATGGTATTAATAGCCGATGGCTCTTTGTTATTGAGCCCCGAAATTACATTACCCAATAAAATCTGAAACACTTCCGCTCCTAGCAGCATATCCACAGGCGCTTTAACATCAAAATGTGGATCTGCTAAGCATAAGTTTTGTATATGTTTCCACGAATTATTCTTTTGTAAATTATTTGCAGGCATTTCACCACAAATAGACAATGAGATTTGAGCACTGAGAGAAATCAGGGGCCTACTCCCTTTCTAGATTGCAGGAACAAGTGACAAGCCCTCTACTCTTAACATAGGTTTGGCTCAAACCACCAATAAACATACTTGAATGTTTTCGAATAAAACCTAATTTTGCACACAATTTTCTGTGATAAAATTGACTTGTGAACCACAATCCAACAAAATTCGAATAGGTACTGGCACATTACCTGCACTTAATACATTCACAATCGCTGTACCTAATAGAACCGTAAGATTCAACTGGGCCATCCCTGAAAATGGGGTCACCCCAGGAGGATAGGATACTCCACTATCTTCTGATGAAGCCAATGGCTCTGATAAAGTGGAAGAATTATTCATCTCGGGCACAGATAACTTTCTGAAATGCAGCAGAGTATTATGACGGCCAGAACATATCGTGCACGACTTCTGGTCCTTACAAACTTTCACGGTATGTGTATCTTTCAAACAAACAAAACAGCGATTCCGATTTCTAATCCATCGAAACCTCTCAAGAGCTGATTTATCTTTGAATACATGGCAAGACGAGATATCGTGTTCCTTTGAACATAAAGGACAACCAGTAGCTGATTTAGCAAACAATACTGTAGATTTAACTTTAGGGTTATATATTTGATTGCCTTTAACAACTTTTTTAGACTTTGAAGAACCTAATGATCCTAAATTGTCTAAAGCACAACTTTGTTTCCCTAAAAACGTTAATAACGAATCAATACCAGGGATTTTCTTACATTCGTCAACAATGCTAAGCTCAAATTGCTCCCTAGTAACTACATCTAATTTCTGCAGTAACATATTAACCAATAACAAATTCAATTGTTCCTCCTGGTCAGGCAATAAAGCTTTGAGCGCGGCCCAATTTTCATTAAATTGGTCCACCAATCCCTTCATCGTGGAGGGTGAACGATCAGAAATATTTTGTATCTTATACAAATTACGAAGATAATTATTAGCAATTAATCTAATATTAAAATATCTATCATTTAATATCTTCAAGGCAATAGGGTAATTGGCTGCTGTCACCTTTAAACTTTTTATAAGAGAGGCGGGTTCAGATTCTAAATGCATGACCAAGAAATGGAATTTTTCTACATCGGATAATTTCCCATTACTATCAATTAAACTTTTAAATAATTCCATAAACGATTGATACTCGGAAATATCTCCAGTAAAAACCTTTAATTTAATAGATGGAAGCTTTAAATGTGGTTGATCAGTAGTACCACAAGATTCCACTTCTTTAACATCTAGAGCTTTATTTAATAACCTAACTAAATTTCGATGCTTTGTTCGAATTGAGTAGGAAATATCATCAAAAGTTTCTGTTAAAGAATGAACTTTATCTACTAAATTATCGGGAATACCTGACTTCACCACACGCGTTTGATAGTCACAAAACCGCTTTCTAACGTCGGCGAAGTCTTCCGCGCGAATTATGCATTTTCAATTTCTTCCCTTATACCTGAACTTTCAGCAGCTTGCATTAAATCCAGTAATTTCACACTGGGTTTAATCAAACTTTCAAGCGTTTCAATACCCTCTTCAAGCTTAGGCATTATTAATAATAAATAAAGCAATAATCCAAATTTAAACTATAATAAATCAAATATTGATATGCAATGAACTAATGCGCGTAAATTATTAAAATCTCTGCAATGTAAACAAACACGCATCACCTCCCAAATGGCATGTAACCCGCAAATAACGTCAAAACACGAAGCAAGGTTAGAACGGAATGCCGAGGAAATACGAAGATTTACGATTGCGTACAAAACAACCAATATAACAAGTACAAATTAACTTGACCGTTGTACTATATTTCGTGGAAAATGAACCTAAAATAATCGATATTTAACAGATGTGCGCTCTCAAACACATCGCCGGTTTAAACGATAACAAACCAGATGCGGCCGAAGTGACCAACTGCATCGGGTTATACACTTTCCACGATATAGAAATATTTTAAGTAGGACTGTAATTACATAGGATTTTTAACAATTAAATAAAATGAAATATTCAGAGTTGGAGACAATGCAAACAATTGGTTTCTATATAATAAAGAAAACAAACACTCACCTTTGTCCTTCCAGTAGACTTGCATATACGAGCGCTCGTTTTGTGGACACATGGACAGCAACCGTGAATTGCCTGTTCTTTAATATACAGCTATAAACCAAAATACACTGACTCCAAATCACACAGTAACCACTACATAGGTTACATACAATAAAAAGACGGTACACACATTTAAACCGTCAATAATATATTTTACATGTTGCTTCCACCAAGTATGGAAAGTAACTCTTAATTTTAGAAATAACAAAAGAGTGGGAATACATTATCACTAATATATATCGGAATTATTCGCGAACTAAACTATTAATACCGATCCGACTAATATACCGGATTTATACGCGAGTTAACCGAACAATATCTGTGAGGCAAGTTTTAACTGTTGTGGAAAAAAATCCATATACATTACATGTATGAAATGTTATGGCATTTTTTATAAAAGTTGTGGTATTAGGAATAAAAAACATCATATCATACAAAATAATGTAATTATCTGTAGTAATTGTATATTAAATAACACACATAATGATGAGGTTAGTACTTTAAAAGAAAAATTATCCCTACTTGAAGACATTATTATTAAGCAGGAAAAGGAAATTGAAGCAAAGGATTCTCAGATTAAAAAAATGGAAACTCGTCTAGAGATGTTGCTATCTGAAGCCACCTCGAACGGAAATTATTTTAATAAAACAGTGATTGAATATAAAGCAGAAATTTGTAAACTTAAGAAAATAATTTATAACTGTAAAAAACAGACAACTTCAATTACTATTGCCTCTAAAACTGCTTTTACAATAGCCACTCAAACTGTGGATGAAATTCCTAGTGAATCAAATGCAAATACATCTGTCGTTGAAATAGCTGATAACATTAACTCTAGTAAGGATATCACAAATATTACATTTTCTGATGAATGGTTTAAAATTTTATATGGAAATTCTCCAGTTTATACCAGGAAAGTTAATCGAAAATGTCTGATACCTTTAAAGCAAAATTTTATCCAACCCCATAGTCATTCTAACCAGCAAATGTTAGATCAGCAAGTTTCTAATAAAATATTGTTACTTTCGGATAGCAATGGAAGTGAAGTTAGCAAGATAGTTAACAGTATTAATTATAATACATGGAAGTGTTCGAGTGTTATCAAACCAGGTGCTCCATTAAGGGAAGTTATTAACACCCTGCCCAATACTTTAAAAGACTTTAATAAAAATGATTTTGTTGTAATTTGTGCAGGTGCTAACGATGTGGAATCCAAAATTGATGTAAAGAAGCATTTAGATAGTTTGTTAGTCAAGTGTATTAAGACAAATGTAATTATTTTAACTATTCCATATAGGTATGATAATAAGAATTTAAATCCTAGAATTTTAAAGATAAATACGTATTTATATAACTATTGTAAAAATAATCAATTCTATTTATTAGACGTAAATTCAGTGTTGGAATACAAGCACTATGCTACTGATCAATTTCATATTCGTCATTCAGGTAAACTCAAGTTGGCTCAATCACTTTTATCAATTGTCAACTCCATTAATTTGAATCAAAATTTTCAGAAAGTTACAGTAAATTCTCTTCCAATTTGAATTTGAGTAACATCATAGTTCCCACTGAATTGGCGGTTAAACTAGACAATGCCTTTGTAAATAAATGTAGTACAGTTAAAGAAAAAATTAGAATTACAGATCTTAATTTAATACAATGTAACATTGATGCTGATACCACCAGTAATAATATTCATTCATGAAACTTTATTATACAAAAACATGACCCCCACTTTTATCTCTGTTGCTGTGTAATATCAGATGCTTGCAAAATAAGGAAGATGGCTTGTTTTTATTAGTTGACAACTTAAAATTTCCTGCCATTGTTTGCATTACAGAGCATTGGCTTAATATTAATGAATATATCTCGTTACAAGGATATAAATTGGCAAATATATATTAAAGGCAGGCAAAAGCACCAACATGGTGGTACTGCAATATATTGTAGGGATAATGTCAATTTTGAAGCAATTAATAAATGTAATTATTTACCAAAGGAAATACAATTTGAATTTTCACAAATTTATGTTAGAAGTCTTAAACTTTATATTTTATGCATTTCCCGCTTCCCTAAAGGTAATACAGATATATTCTTTGAATCATTGGATAAAATGTTACAGATTTTCGCTTGTAAGAATATAATCATTACAGGCGATTTCAACATGAACTTCAAGAATATAGTAGATAAAGATATTGTTCGTTTAAAACAATATTTGGATCTTTATTATTTAACTATGCAAATAAATCAAGATACACAAATTACATCTAACTCTAGCACACGTATTGATTATGTTCTAACTAACATCAAATCAAAATTTCTTTTCGATACTGAGGTTCTAAACACAGAACTCTCTGATCACATGTTTGTATATTTTAGATTAAACCTAAAATTGAATAATCAGCAGAACCATTGCTATAGGCGTTGCCATAATACTGACAATATAGATTTATTTTCAACTTTATGTTCTGAAATCAATATCAATTGTGGGAACAGTAATTTAAATCATAAATTTCAATCTTTAATACAAAATGTTACAGATGCCTATAACAAGTCATTTCCTGTCACTAGATTTAAGAATAATCAAAAAAATTGGTTAACTAAAGGTATTAGAACGTCATCTGCGAACAAAAAAGTATAACATATTATTTTCAAACATTTTCCTGATTCTAATTTCTTTAAGAAGTACTATCATAAGTACAAAAAAATTTTTAAAGCTACCATAAAATTAGCAAAGACATTATTTTTGTCAAATCGTATATTAAATACAAAAAAATATTCAAAAAACTACGTGGAAAATTATCCATGAGCATATTAGCAATACAGGGTTTCCAAATAACGAAATACGTTTGGACAATTGCTCTGCCACGGCAACTGCAGAAAAACTGAATAACCACTTTGCTACAGTAGCTGAAAACTTAATAAAAGAACTTTCCACACATTCAGTAATTAATAACTCTGTTTCAATGGGCTCTCATATGAGTATTCCAAACAATTTTATGTTTTTTGCTACGGATTATTTTGAAGTGTATGCTGTTATTAAATCTTTACGTAATAAATATTCTACTGGTATTGACTACATTCCGGCATATGTGCTTCCTGCCCTCCCAATACATATTTTGGGATATCTTCTTAACCTAATTAATGAATCTTTTGAAAGTGCCATTTTTCCATCTTGCCTCAAACATGCCAGCATTGTACCATTACATAAGGGAGGAGAATATGCAGTGGATAATTTTAGACCTGTCTCACTATTATCCACATTTTCTAAAATATTTGAAACTCTAGTTAAAAATCGCCTTATACAATTTTCCAACAAATTTAAAATTCTAACTCCATTGCAGTTTGGTTTCACTTCAAATAGGTCTACAACGGGTGCTATGTACAATTTCTTAGAGCAGCTATATTCCTCTTTAAATAAGAAAACACGTCTTTAGTTACATCATTTATCGACTTAAGCAAAGCATTTGATTGCGTAAATCATAACATTTTAATAAATAAAATGACACATTATGGATTTTGGGGAATTGCAAAGAAATGGTTAATTTCATATCTAGAAGGTAGAACTCAATGTGTAAAACTTGTAGATAATCAAAAAGAAATTTTTTCAACAAATCTAAGTTTAAAATTTGGCGTCCCCCAAGGTACTGTTTTAGGTCCAATTTTATTTTTATTCTATATTAACGACTTCGTTTCATGTATAAATTATGCAAATTGTACATTATACGCGGATGATATTAGTTTAAATTGGAATGACTTCACTATACAAACCTTGGAGAATAATATTGTAACTGATACAAAATCATATAGAGAGTGGTGCAAGGCAAATTACCTCACAGTAAATTCTCTTAAATCTTCATTCATAATTTTTAAAACAAACTCTCCACTCACTATACTGAATGGAGTATCAATTAATGAAGTCTGCTCAACCAAATTTCTAGGTTTAACCACAGACGATAAACTAAATTGGACAACTCATATTCAATTACTTACTAGTAAATTAGCATCCACTTGTTATGCAATTAGAACTGTTTCACTACAAATTTCCATTGAATCTTCACTTAGAGTGTATCATGCCCTTTTTGAGTCCCGTATACGATATGGTATTGCATTTTGGGGGAATGCATCAAATGCAAATATTGCCATAATATTCAAATTACAAAAACAAGCTATTCGTAGTATTTGCAATGCAGCATATGACACACATTGCAAACCATTATTCCAAAAACTTAAAATATTAACTTTATACTCATTATATATCTATGAAACCCTAATCCTCTTTTATAAAATCAAAAATAAATTCATCACACCAAGTACTTTTCACAAACACGATACCAGGCATTCTTGGGATATATATCCACCAAAACCAAGATCCACTTTAATTAAAAAATCTTTTATATATATGGCGCCAACTATTTATAACAAGCTACCAGCAACTATTAAATCTCTTGAAAGACTTTCTAAATTTAAATCTGCACTATTATCCTTGTTTTGTGAGCGCTGTTATTATAACGTAACGGAGTTTCTTGAAGATATGATTTAAATAGTTACAATAATTGACTATGTATCTAATATTTAATTTTAATTAATGACTATCTACATAAATGTAGCTAATTTTCATATATTATTTATTTGTATTTTATATTTATTTATATTTTAATTTTATTTATACATATTGTTGACTATTTCTAATAATGGTTGTAGAAGTGTGCATTATCATCACATTGATGTGAACAAATAAAATCTATCTATCTATCTATCTATCTATCATCATAGAATGCAAAATAACAAATCGAGTAACTTGTGCTGACTAGGTATGTTTAAACATAGGCTTGAATATAATGTTTAAGGGAGTTGTATTTTCAGAACGAAGCTTGAATAAAAATTGCTAATAACCGCAATGCCAAAAACAGGATTTTCAGATCAGTAAAGCAAATAAAATTGAAATATGAAAATTTAAAAACAAAAGTGAAAAAGGCGGCAGCAGCAAATCGACAGAAGATCCTGTATTAGATATGGTGCTAGATATTATCAACGTTAAGTCTGTGTATGGCCTACCATCCACATACGATAGTGACTTTGTAGAGGTAGTTATTGTTTAGTAATGTTACCACTGTTATATGCAAGTCTTTTTATATTTTAGGAACCAACACCTACTGTCGATGAAACTGTTTATACAATAGACCAACTACAATCCACAATATTAATAGAAGAGATACATATATAATTTTTTTTATTCCCCTACCATTTTTACTACCTCTTCGTTCTTAACTTTGTTTGTCCATGAAATCTTCATCATACGTCTGTAGCACCACATTTCAAAGGCTTCTATCTTTTTCTTGTCTGCTTCTCCTACTGTCCAGGCTTCACAGCCATACAGTGCTGTGCTCCACACATATGTTTTAAGCAATTTTTTCCTTGTTTCTATGGTTCTTGTCTTTGAACACAGTAATTGCTTTTTCTTGTTAAATGTAGCACAGCTTTGTGCTACTCTTTGTTTTATATTTTTTTGCGCTTTTCCCATCTTGCATTATTTGGCTTCCTAGATAGCAGAAATCCTTAACCTTTTGTTAATTTTCATACCATATCTCTCTGTTAGAACCGTTTCCATTTCATTAAGAGCAACTTCTAACTCTTCTTTGCTGGATGCTAATACCGCTATATCATCTGCAAATCTAAGCATATCAATTTTTTGAACCTTCATAGTAATTCCAAATGTCTTCCTGCATTTGACAGTATTCATTGCCTCTTCTATGTACAAGTTAAAAATTAATGGGGATAGGGCACATACATTTCTCACTCCTTTCCTATTGTTTACTTCTCTACGTTCCTGCTCAAATTCTATTACTGCTGTTTACTCTTTGTATAAGCTATGTACTATTCGTCTATCCCTATAACTCATTCCAATCTTTTTTAGTATTTCAAACACTTTTTGCCATTTTACATTGTCGAATGCTTTTTCCAGATCTACAAACGCTATATACACGCTTTCCCATTTCTCTATTGTTTTCTCCATTATCACTCTCAGAGCTAAAATAGCCTCCCGTGTTCCCCTGTTTCGCCTAAACCTAAATTGGTCTTCTCCTAGTATTTCTTCCGCCTGTTTTTTCACTCGTCTTTGCACAATTTTAGTTAATATTTTTGACACGTGTGCTGTCAAACTTATTGTTCGAAAATTTTCATATCTATCTGTGCCTTTCTTTTTTGGTATAGTCACTATGATGCTATGTTTGAAATCTTTGGGTATCTCGCTTGTTTCATACATATAGCTTACAAGTTGGAAGAGACGTTCTGTTACTGCTTGTCCAGCGGCTTTTAGAGTTTCTGCTTGCATCTTATCTGTACCCGGCGCCTTACCATTTTTCAGACTCTTTAATGCTAATTCAAACTCATCTCTAAGTATAGGATATCCCAAGTCATCATTTTCAATGTCTGATTCCTGTTCTCGTGCAGTTAGTTCCTCTCCTGCATATAAATTCCCTATATATTCTTGCCATCTACCCATTTTCTCTACGTTTTCTATGATGACGTTTCCTTGTGCGTCCCTTATATTTTTGCTATACGGTTCTATATCCCTAAAATTGATTCTAATTAGTTTGTATGCTTCATCCGTCTTTCCTACTACAATCTTAGTTTGTAACTCTCTGCACTTTTCATCAATCCATTGTTCTTTAGCTTTCCTGCATTTGCGAATAGTTTTCCATTTTATGGCTTTCTATCTGTTTTCCTGTTTCGTCTGATTTATTTTTGTATTTTCGTCTTTCTTCTATTAAATTCAGGATATCTTTTGTTATCCATGGTTTCTTATTTTCTTTTTGTGTATACCCCAGAATATCTCTGGCGGCCATGTCTAGGCTGGATTTAATGTTTTTCCATTCTGTTTCTACTTCCTTAGTATCAGATATTTTCCCAATATCTTTGAGCAATTCATTTGACTCTTTTTGGAATCTTCCTTGAATATTTTTATATTTTAGTTTCTCTAAATTCAAGTGCCTTTTTCCGTTTCTTTTTTTCAAATTTTTAAATTTAAGTGCAGCCTTCATAATTACGATGTTGTGGTCAGTGTCTACATCTGCTTCTGGGTAGCTTCTACAGTCTTTTACTTGATTCCTAAACCGTTGTCTAACAAGAATGTAATCTATTTGATATCTTCCTATATCTCCTGGCATATTCCACATATATCGTTTTCTAGCATGATGTTGAAATAATGTGTTTGTGTGTTATATGCCAAAAATTGGCATTGTAAGTTTTTAAGTTGCGAGTGAATTCGTGCCAATATTTTAAAAGATTTGTGTGTGCATTTCCGTCACTTTAGACAGTTGCGTCGGCGCCAGAGAATGCGCAGACGCGAAGTGTGGAAGGAAGTGCGCATTTTCGGTCACATCAGGACTAGTCAACAAAACGTCGAACATTGAGGTTGATCTGTGTGCTTTTTATCTTGTCTTCTCTTTCAGATATGTAGGTTTCCTGTCTCGTACCTATTATCGTTCCTCGTACCTGTATCCTTTATCGTACCGCTACACAAGAAGAGGGAAGACAACCCAATCTGACTTCGACGAAGGGCGAAGGCCGACCCATGCCCAACTAGCACAAAAATAGCTGCCATGTTGCGAAGAGCTCCACCGTTTACGTGAGTACATTTTACCTTGTTTTTTTGTATGTAAAATAAATTTGAGACGCATTAATAACGTAATACCTTGTTGCGCAATATTATGTACGTGTTAATTTTGTATTGCCAACTGTCGTAGTGGCTCTGATCAATTACGCCGGGACTTTAACAGTATACCTTAGACTAGAACAGCGGGAGTATAACATGTGATGATTAAATTGTTCTTGTCGCAAAATTCTACCAGCCTATTTCCCCTGTCGTTTCTTATGCCTAAACTAAATAAACATACTACCGCTCCTTCCCTAGCCTCACCTACCACGGCATTAAAATCCCCCGTAATTATTAAATTTTCATGTCCTTTTACGTATCTTAATGTCTTCGATATCTTTGTAGATTGCTTCTACCTCTTCGTCACTGCAGCTAGAGGTGGGCATATATACTTGTATTATTACTGTGTTTATTGGCTTAGGTTCTAATCTAACCATGAGTACTCTTTCGTTCTTTTGTAAGTAATTTTCTACACAGTATCCTATCTTTTTCCGCATAACTATCCCCACACCCAAATTTCCTTCCTCTACTCCTGTATGAATTACCCTGAAGTCTCCACTCCAAAAATTCCCCGCCTCTGGCCACCGAACTTCGTTGATCCTTACTATGTCTAGTGATAACCTATTCATTTCGATTTTTAGATTCTCTAGCTTACCTACTTGCTTCATACTTCTAACATTCCACCCTACGACTTGCAAAATGTTCCCGACTCCTATTTTTAACTTTCCGATCGCATCCTCCGAAGTAGTCCCCTCCCGGAGATCTGAATGGGAGACTATTTTAACTCCGGAATCCTTTACCCCAGAGAATGCCATCATGTTTGTTACAATTTAAGTACACTGTGTACTTGGGAGATAATGTGGTGGTTTCCCGGTGCCTTCCACATCGCGGTAGTGTGTCTTAGACTGCCATACCGACCCCTATGGTCTCTGCCAATCTAAGTACCGAAAGAGCCGCTGGCCTCTTTCGGGGACCTGTCTTAGTCTGGTTCCTCACTAACGACCCTACTACTTTGGTTGGACCTGTAGTTTGGCTCTTTAGCTCATTAGAACACGCAAGCCATTTCACCTGTTCTAGTAATTTAGAACTTCGGCAAGCTGCAGGTCCATTCGAAATGGAGAAATTTCTTAAAAATAAAAAATTATTTTCCCCCACCTCAAGTCAGATGAAATTTCTTTTTTCATAAAAGCAGCTTTCGAATGACCTTTGTCCTGATTCAATAGAGTAAATATTACAGAAGGTGCGCTCGTATGTTTATAGCAAGAAACATGTCTTCACTTTAAGAGGTACTTTTTTGCTATGTAACTGTAAAACTTCGTTTTTCCCATAAGACTACGGTTATGGTTCGATTTTTTCTGAGTAAATTCCCTTAATTTATTTAAACTTTCACTTGGCCAATTCTGTAGAAATTGCAGTGAGAAATTTTTTTTTATTAACAAATGATATATTAACAAAACTATTCAATATTTTTCAATGAAACTTTAATGGTAACTCAAGAAGAGGTATACTTTTCAAGTGGTTTCAGCTCAATATCTCAATTATTATTTAAACAATAGTAGATTTAAAAAATTACATTTTAAGCACTTTAAATTCATTTGCAAGCAAACAAATTAACCAATTTTAAAGTACGGCCACTCGTTTTGTACGTCTTTTCAAGACCTACACTTATCATCTAAAACATTTTCCCCTAAATGTTATAGCTTTTCGTCAATCACCGAAAAACGTGCTTTCACATCTTGGGCGATTGTTTAATAATAATAAAACGATTTGTTAGGATTCATATTACACTTTATTCTAAAGGCTTAGACTAATATAATATGTATTCAAACTGCATCTCTCAATTGTTTTGAAATTTTTCTTATAATTTTCCTGGACTAAAGTGCGTTTAAAATATTATGAAAATAAATCGGGTACACTTTTTTAATTTATTAACGCTGGTAGTAATAAATAACAACAGTAAAAAGTGAATGGGCAACTTCTAAAACTCAGCCTGCTTGAACTATTACCATGTCACTCTTGCACACCTGTATACAATTAACTGATCAGATTTGAGTGAAATATTACTCAAATCAGGAAGTTTTATATTGTGTAAATAAATTTTAGTATGAAAGTTCAACTACATGCTCTCTTTTTCTTCTTTTAACATTCTAAAAAAATTTTATTGCCCAAGAGATCATTAAATTCCTCTGGTCCATTTTAATTAGCTCTAAGGGCATGCTTGTTATGTTCTCCTTGAAAGGTGTATTGAACTCTTCCTAATTTACATTGTATCTTCCAGCATCAATAAATAGTCTAATGATGAATACGCAGGAGGGCTTTATGATTTTATGGCATAAGATTATATAACAAGTTAAATTTATGTTAAACCACTAATCAATAAACTATTTTATGAATTATTTTTTTCTGAGGTGTATATTTTTAATTTATCATGACATAGATTTGTTGTTTTTACTTATTAAAATATTGCACCATATAACAGCTTTAGATTCATCATCAGGTATTAGTCTAAAACCTCACAATTTAAGAGATCTCTCTAAACCCAAAGATAAATGTATTAATAGTCTTATACAGGCAACAAGTTTCATTAGAAAAAAATTAAAAACCTAAACAACTTTGATAATTGTGTGTATTTAAAAAAATTAAAAGTGCACTTCTTGTAAACTACAAGTTATGTTAGAAAAAAAGTTTAAAAACTCGAAAGAACTTTGCTAATTATGTATTTTTAAAGAATATTTGAAGTACAATTCCTTACAAGCTACAAGTTCCATCATTATCATCATCGGGATTTTTATCCTGGAACTGATTGGATACGTACCTCCTTTGTTTCCTATTTTGAGCTAAGCTACACATTTTCCTGAAATTCCCACAACTTACACCTTTCACTATCTGTGTACAATAGTTTGAGGTCAACCTTTACCTCTTTTTTTTACTAACCCTGCTTTTATAGATCCTGCACTATTCCCTCATGTCTTAGAACGTGTATCATCTTTTTTCCTAATTTTTACTATTTTCCACATATTTATTTCTTGTAGCATTTCTAGTACCTCTTTGTTCTTAACTTTGTCTGTACATGTTATTTTCATCATACGTCTGTAGCACCACATTTCAAAGCTTTCACAGCTGTACAGTGCTGTACTCCATACATATGCTTTCAGTAATGTTTCCTTGTTCGTTGTCTACTACAATGGTAGTTGCTTTTTCTTGTTAAATTCAGCATCGCCTTATGCTAATCTTGTTTTTAATCTTTTGGCCCTCCCCTAACTTGTGATATTTTATTGGCTTCTTAGATAGTAGAAATCCTTAACCTCTTGTAAATAATCGTTTCCTATTTGTATTCTGGTTTTTGACTTATTTCTCCCTCCGTCACATACCAGTATTTTAGTTTTATTTTTGTTGATTTTAATACCATATATTTCGGTTAGTACGGTTTCCATTTTATTAATAGCTGCTTCTAGCTCTTCCTTGCTAGATGCTAATATTGCTATATCGTCTACGAATTTGAGCATATGAATAATTTATTCCTGCATAATATTCCCAACTGTCTTTTTGCATTTGGCTCTCCGATATACAAGTTAAAATTAATGGGGATATCGCACATCTCAGTCTCACTCCTTGCTAATATTTACTTTTCTATGTTTGCTATTTGTATAAGCTATCCCTATAACTAATTCCTATCTTTTAAAGTATTTTAAACATTTTTTGCTATTTTACATTGTCAAATGCTTTTTCCAGATCTACAAACTCTATATACATGCTTTCTCCTCTTTCTATTGTTTTCTGCATTATTACCCTATTTTTCTTAAGCCCAAATTGATCTTCTAATGCTTTGTCATCCCATTTTTTCTATCCGTCTTTGTACAATTCTAGCACATATTTTTGACACGTGTGCTATTAAACTTATTGTTCAAAAATTTTCACATCTATCTGCACCTCTCTTTTTTGGTATAATGACTATGGTGTTTGTTACGTTTAAAAACTTTGAGTATCCCAATGGTCTCATACATATAGCTGACAAGTTGGAGGAGACCTTCTGTTACTATTTGTCCAGCAACTTGTAAAGTTTCTCAAGTAGTCATTTTTGTTGCTTGTTTCATGTTTTAATGTTTCTAGTTTCTGTCCTGGATATAAATTTCCTGTATATTCCTGCAATTCTTCTAATTAGTTTGTATGCTTCAGCTGTCTTTCCTTTTCCATCTTAGTTTCTACTTCTTGGTACTTTTCCTCGATCCGTTATTTTATAGCTTTCCTGCATTTGTAAATAACTTTACATTTTGACTTTGACCGAACTGCATCTAACAAGAAAGAACAACGCCTATGAGGAAAGACAACAAACATAGAACAAGAAGAAAATTGTTGAAAGCATATGTGTGGAGCAAACCACAATATGCCTATGAAATACGGGAAGTCTGAAATGCAGACAGAAAAACGGTAGCAGCCTTTTGAAATGCTGTGCTTCAGATGTATGAGGACGATAGCATAGACAGACAAAGATAATAACAAATAGGTTATAGAAATAGTAGGGGAACAAGGACATCTGGGGAAAAAGAGAAATAGAAGGGCGGAATACGTTTTAAGGCATTTTTGGGGAATAGTATGAGATATATTACAAGCAGAGATAGGAAAAAAGAGGTAGATGTAGACCTAGATCAGATAGTGATAGATGCAGACTGTGCAAATTTCAGGGAAATCTGTAGGCTAGTTCAGAATAGGAAACAATGATGGTACGCGTCTAACCAGTTCCAGGACTGAAGACCTAATGATGATGATGATTGACTTTGTATCTCCGTTTTCCTGCTTTGTCTGGTCTGTTTTGTACTTTAGACTTTGTTCTATTAAATTCTGAATATCTTTTGTTACCAATGGTTTCTTATTTTCTTTTTGTCTATAGCTCAGAATATCACTGGCCGTTATGTCTAAGCTGGATTTAATGTTATTTTATTCTGTTTCTACCCCCTTAGTATCAAAAATGTTTACAATGTCTTTCAGTAATTCGTTCGACTTTTTCTCAAATCTTTTGTGGAGTCTCTTTATCTTTTAGTTTCTCAAGGTCAAAGTGCCTTTTCCTGTTCCTTTTTTTCAAATTTAAGAATGGCTTTTATAATTACTATGTTGTGGTCGGTGTCTATATCTGTTTCTGGATAGCTTCTACACTTTTTTTTATTTGTTTCCTATACTGTTGTCTAACAAATATGTAATATATTTGATATCTCCTTGTCTCCTGGCATCTTCCATGTGTATCGTCTTCTAGCATGATGTTGAAATAATATGTTTCTGATGGTTAAATTGTTTTTGTCGCAAAATTCTAGCAACTAATTTTCTTTGTTATTTTTCGTGCCTAAATCAAATAAGCCTACTACTGCTACTTCTCTGGCCTCACTGACCACTACATTAAAATATCCAGTATTATTAAATTTTTATGCCCTTTTATGAATGTTTTCTACCTCTTCCTTGCTGTAACCAGAGGTGTGAGTGTATACTTGTATCATTACAGTATTTACCGGTTTGTTCGAATCTAAGCATGAGTAGCCTTTCGTTCGTTTGTAAAAATTTTTCTTCACAATGCCTTATCCCTTTCCGCATAACTATACCCACACTAAAATTTTCTTCCTCCGATTCTGTATGAATTATCCTAGTATTAGCTCTAAAAATCCCCCACTTCAGGCCACCAAATTTTACTAATCCCTACAATGTCTTATTCTAACCCATCCATTTCAATTTCAAATCTGTAATAGCATTTTAAATATATTGTTAATTTGTATTTACATTTATTACTAATCGTAAAAACACTGAAATAAAATATACTTGGCCAAATGGCCATTTTGTTAATTACATCGCCGTTATAAAATTAGAATTTCAGATTTTCAACGAACTTCGTTCGTTTATGAAATCGATTTGTCGTCCGTCCGTCCGAGGCCTTTCTAATGGTCGGACATCAATGTGTGATACATCAATCGATTCAGCTCGGTGTCCAGAGCTTAAGTTTTGATGTCAGTTAAATCGGGCCACGGGGCGCCGTGCCCCGCGATATTCCGTCGGGAAAAAAATTCAAATAGGTCCAAAATTAATGTGCGATACATATTTGGACTCCCCTAACATAGCTGAGTCGAAATATGGTACCCCCACAAAATCTGACCACGGATACCCGACCCCCGGAATTAATTTTATCAAAAATTTCAAATAGGTCCAAAATTAATGTGCGATACATAAATTGTTTTAAAGTAAGTCTACATTTGGAAGTTCGTTGCGACAATGCCTTGCATTTTCAACTTGTTTCTTTATAGGAAGGTTTCTTATAAGAAGAGAAACCGGTATTTCCCCAAACTGAATTCATAAGAGATTCTGCTAGATACCGTACTAACTATTTTATATCAGAGAATTGTTTTAACCATTATGCAGCTTTTTGCATTTATGTCTCGACAGCGTTATTAATTACTTGAAGTAGTAAATAACTATAGAACGTTGACGTAAAAACTGATGTAAAATATCTTATAAACATTCTGTTGTTTTCTAATGCAATATATTAATATTTAACTTTCTTTATATTATAAAACCATTCTGAACGGACCTGCACCTTGAAGAAGTTCTAAAATACTAGAACATGTAGAATGGCTTGCGCGTTTCAATGAGCTAAACAGCCGAACTATAGGTTTAACCAAATTAGTGGGGTCTTTAGTGAGGAACCAGACTAAGATAGGTCCCCGAAAAAGGGCAGCAGCTTTTTCGGTACTTAGAGTGGCAGAGACTATAGGGGTTGGCATGGCATTTTAAGACACACTACTGCGATGTGGAAGGCAATGGGATACCATCGCATTGCCTCCCAAGTACACAGCGTACTGAAATTGCTACTTAAGATGATGATATCCTGTGGGGTAACAAATTCCGGAGTTAATATAGTTCCCCATTCAGATCACTGGGAGGGGACTACTTTGGGCGATGTGATCCGAAAGTCTAAAAAAAAGTCGTGAACATTCTGTGAGTCGGAGCGTGAAATGTCAGAAGTATGAAGCAAGTAGGTAAGCTAGAGAACTTGAAAATTAAAATGGAGAGATTAGTACTAGACATAGTAGCGAAGTTCGTTGACCAGAGGCAGGGAATTTTTAGAGTGGAGACTTTAGGGTAATTCATACAGGATCAGAGGAAGAAAATTTGGGTGTGGGAATATTTATGCGAAAAAAGATAGGACAACGTGTAGAAAGCTACTTACAAAAAATCGAAGGAGTTCTCATGGTGAGATTAGAATCTAAATCGGTAAATACAGTAATAATACAAGTATACATGCCCATTTTAGCTATAGTGCGGAAGAGGTAGAGGCGATCTACAATGATAACGAAGACATACTAAGATACATAAAAGAACATGAAAATTTAATAATTGTGGGGGATTTTAATGCAGTGGTAGGTGAGGTAGGGTAGAAAAGGAGCGGTAGTAAGTTTATTTGGTTTAGGCACGAGAAATAACAGGGGAAATTGGTTGGTAGAATTTTGCGACAAGAACAATTTAACCATCACAAACACATTATTTCAACATCATGCTAGAAGCCGATACACGTGGAAAATGCCAGGAGATATAGGAAAATATCAAATAGATTACATTCTTGTTAAACAAGGGTTTATGAATCAAGTAAAAGACTGTAGAAGCTACCCAAACGCAGATATAGACACAACATCATATATATATATATATATATATATATATATATATATATATATATATAAAATACTCATATTTAGACCAGGGTAGAAAATTAAATAATCACATCAAATAATTTTAATCACCGTGTAGAAGCTTTGGGAAAAGGTACGCGTTATTAAAAAACCGTGAAGCATAAAAATTCATTCGTTTCATTAAAAATAAGGGAGTTAAATTATGTACAAGACGCTTGCTATAAAAAAAAAGGAAGCAGTATTAAAAAGCTCTGCGTGTAATTTAATTATTCCTAGTAAAGAAACAAATAGAAAATTACGTGCAAAATTTATATTAATTAACTCAATTTTAAGTAACCGGTATTAAACAAAATGTACAGATAATAATTAATATTTGATTAGGAGTCACTAAAGGGTATTATTTTAATTGGAGTTAATTGAACCATTAGTAACATATAATATCTATAAAAACTTGTAAAAACCCAATAAAATGCAAATCGTAGAAGTGTTATTTAGAAGTATTATGTTTGAACACCTGCGTATTTTTAAAAGGCTCATTCTGTGTAAATGTGGCAGATAACAAATGGTTATAGAGAATCTTGGAGAAACCGTAGCTTAATAGTTACTGGAAATGCTAAAGGTGGGTTATTTCACAGTCCACATGGACTGAAATAATCGATAATAAAGAATATCAATTTGCACCAATAAGAACAGGGTAGATAGAGACAGATAATATGCGCAAGACCGAGACACATATAGTAAAAGGCGTGAGTGGAGCAACGTCACTGGGTTGCGATTGGTTGAAAATAAGAGGCAAACTTGAGAGGTAGAAATAACATTTCTGTATAAAAATTAATTAGTTATTTCCAGACGTTGCGAGCCGTGTCGAAATTTCTGAGATTTAACTGGTGCTAGTGCAAATTTCGTAAAAATCGCATGCCGGGCTGCGGAATGGGAACCTAGCATGCAAAATTCTGAAGAATTGTCCGTTTTGGGGACAAGACCGACAGACAGGCTAACTTCTATATATACCCAGGTTAATATGAACAAGCTCTCTTAGTTTTTCGACTTGATTCAATGCGTTAAACAGTGCTTTTTAGTTTTCCGAGTTTGATAGAATAATTTAAACAGTTTGCTCGTATATTTTGGTGATTTAAAACAGTTTGTTCTTTACGTGCTACAATGAATGTACTTTAGTGCACTTAGAAAAGAAGATACAAGGTAATAAAGTTAGTATCACTAATTAGTCAAAATTTGCAACGACAAATGAATACACAAAAGTAGGCAGTTTTGGCGTATATTTGTGAAAGAAGTATGAATTTCTTTGCTATTTTTCGGGGGTGTTAATAATTAAATGGTTCATAAACGTGTCAGGATCCACAAAACAAGGG
The DNA here is from genome assembly GCA_036346225.1 of Platerodrilus igneus. Taxonomy (NCBI): domain Eukaryota; kingdom Metazoa; phylum Arthropoda; class Insecta; order Coleoptera; family Lycidae; genus Platerodrilus; species Platerodrilus igneus. The sequence continues at coordinate 8,223,040 of JARFIW010000244.1, forward strand.
TCAGATATACACAGATGAGTTCCGGAAAAGCCCTGAAACAACTTTAGATGAATGGTGGTGGAGAAATTTTAAAAGCGTTGAGAATCAGAAGCCGTAAATATAACCCAGTTGGAATGGTGTGATTAACAAAAGGGACGAGGTACATTGAAGCTACGAGTGCAGTAACCTTCAGGTAAATTATACTATTTTGTTTGAACTTTGATGTTTTCGTGTGCGTTGAATAACTTTATAATTTATTTACTTAAAATGGACAGTAATGAAGTTGTACTAACAACAAATTTTTAATTTTTAGGTGAAATTTTCTTGTTTAAGTCGAAAGGAGTATTTAGTATTTATGTTCTTGATGAAAATTTGGGTATGTCTTTGAGCTCAATTAGACGAACCTGGTTAATTAACGTAAAGGGTGTGTAGTTGCTCCCTTTGTACTCAGACTCAGGTCTGCATATATTGTTATATTAATTAGGAGGCATCCTACAAGGACTTTAATTTTGGATGCACATTAAAATGATAACAAATTTAAATCTTGAAATTTTCTGATACTGAAATTTATGCTGAATTTTTAATTTTGAAATTTTAATGTATTATGAATATTGATGTAAATAGAGTTAACGGTGATGTTTGTGGTAGGAATGTGTTTGTTTTTTTTTATGAATGAGGATGAAGGTTTATCTAGGGGAGCAGCCGAGGCGATGAACAGAAGAAAGTCAACGGAACAGTTGAGTTAATGAATAGCTTTTTGTAGGATTCACAGCATTCTTGACGCCCAATTCGCGAGGCTCGATTCTAATTAAAAATGTTTCACAGCAATATATATATATATATATATATATATATATATATATATATACATATATAAATCATAACAAAACATTGTAATGGTAATATTTGCATTTAGAGATTGATTCGTTGGTGCATTAAATATGTTGTAAATTTCGGTTATGTTGTTTTAGCTTGGTCAAAATTAAACTTCGTACGTCCTGACATTTCATACCGAATTGGTAGGGTGATTGGTTAGTTTCCATCCGTAAATTTATTAAATCTGTTATGAGATATTTGATATTCCTTTAATCTCCGAAATATGCTATGAATGCGTTTAAATTCGTTCCATTCGACAAGGTCATCGCGGCTTGCAATCAATGTTAATGCTCTGCCGGTCAATTTGTTGATTATTAAGCGTAAAAGCAAGACGTTGCGTTCACTATCGCCTGGTTTATAAAAAGATTTTAAAAATATCTCGCAAGCGGTAATATAAATTCCTAATTGTACTTGATTTTTGTTGTACAGGGGGATTGCGTCTAGATAAAGTTTCATGTTGTCACAGTTCTTTGTTTTTATAATAAATTAAGAATTACTTTTCAGTCTAGTTTGTATTGAGTTATTTAAAGAATCACTTATCTACGTATATTGTGCGTAATTATAATGTAGCCTTGCTTATAATTACATCAGTTTTAAACTTCAGCTAAATAATTATTTCATTAAATTGTTGCACTGGTAAAGTACATAACACGCTTTTATAATTATACACCTTCGTTACTTTGTTTGCATTGAAAGTGTTTAATTATAAACCTTTATAAAATGTGATGAGAATCGAGTTTTCAGATTTCTCTGAATAATAATTGCTGTAATAAAATGGTACAAAGAATTGCGTTATAAGTATACACTAAAGCTTTAGGCTTTTGCTGAATAAATTGTTTCATCTATAAATCGTAATAAATTGTAATAATTGTGCATAAATGCGTATATATAAATTCTTGTGTTAAAATGAGTTTGCTGAGTAAATTCTTTGAGAAATAATAATAAATTGGGATAATAAAATTGTAAAAATTCTTTTGTTTCTTACCAACTAATATCAATATTCAGTTGACCATGGTTAGGAAAATGAACTTTGGTATCTACATGAGTTTGTTTGCCAGCTCCAGTATAGTCTTTCCTCTCTGTTATTGGACTTGGTCGATTTTGTACTTCGCCCAATTGGTTTTTTGTTCCAGATGAAGAATAAAAATTCAAGACCACCAGTTCCTCGATTTTGGATTATCTAGTGCCCTTCTGGAAATCAGATTCCCTCTGGGAGCGTAGGTTCCAATCCTACCGGCTGTGCCAGATAGTTAGGTTTTGTGCCTTTGGGAGCTTCTTTTTAAAAAGAGACTTTATTTCCACACTTCTATCAAGTGTATTTTTATAATAATTACAATAATTTTGACGATTGTACCTTATATTCATTAACGACTTAGTTTCAAAAATAATTAAAGCTACTTTTCACTAATTAATTTAATTAAAACTAAAATGAGTAGCTTGAACAACCAACAATGTTAAAGTTGTGACGCTCGAGACTGACTGGCCATCTTGGGCTCCTGAGGGTATTTATGCTATCCCTGCTTTGTGGGAAATGCAGCTCTCATGTTTGCTATTTCTTGATACAATACAAAGTATTACATTTTAATAATGTTAATTCTAATAATTGCTGTTTTATTGTCCACTGTGACCTGCACCTGCAGTGTCATATTATGTCTGGAATACAAAGTAACTGTTTCCATTCTCATGTCTGATTTGTGAACTTTCATTAACTTTTTATTATGTCCTTCAATTATACAATGTAACAATAATTTTTAAGACTTAATAATTTCATTTAAATATACATACATATATATATATATATATATATATTGCTGTAATTATAGGGTTAATTTAGGGGTAGATTACGTCATAGAGGTTGTAGAATAAACAAAAGAAACTCCCAAATAACAAAAGCACATAATTACAGATATTAGAAAAGTAAATAGGTCATTATAAATATTATTAGTTGAGAGCACACTGCATATAGCAGTACAAGCGATTAAAACACATATCCAAGAGTAGCTACGAGCAAAGATAAGAATTTAAAAATGTAACGAAACGCATTGAAATTAAATCAGTGAAAAACCTGCATGAATTGGCTAAATAAATATTCAAAAAGTGTGTTAATATATCATCTTAAACGCACGCAGAAATTATGCATTATTTGAAAAGCGTACGTGATCTAAAAGTATCACATTTGTTCAAAAATCCAATTTATTAGGAAATAAACAAACACCAAATTTATTCAATTCGGATTAAAATAAGGCCAACAACAATAGTACGTGATTTGTTGGACGAAGATTCCTGGGATTTCTGAATCAAATGTGAGGTATTATAATGAATTACGTGACATTCTTAGCATCGCTTCATGTAATTGAAATACACAATTGGTAAAGTTTCCCAAAATAATAAGAGATAAAACACTTGCTCTCGCCCAGCACGTGAAGTCAACGAATCGCAAACAAAAGGGGTCGATCCTATAAATATCATGACAATTAAATATCGAGTTAGTATACTTTTGAAACTGGGCAGTTACTATACTTGAAAGTGCTAAATATTTACGCGAACAGTAAATTAAATTAAAGTGAAAATTAAAGAGTGTGTAATTGTGCAAGCGAGCGTACTTCTGAAGACGTAAGTAGATAAGATTTAGTGAAATTATACCATTTCTAATAATAAATAAAACAGGGCTCTTAATTATCATCTTAACTACCATCTTAATCACCATCTTAATTATCATCTAAATAACGATCCTAAAAAAGATCTAGTCACAATTCCTGTTAAAACTTTTAATAACGATCATTTACGATCTTATATACAATTTTGGATACGAGACTCTGGAGAATGCTACCTGTTCAAACAATTTGATAATCTCTGAAAATGGTAAATATTTTATTACAAAGATGAAAAACCTTTCATTGGAATAAACTCACCAATAACGATTTGGATACTAATTTGGTTGGATGTCGACTTCAATTCTTGGGAATGCAGAGCACCTACTGAACCACTTTAGGTTAGATATTTTGATATGATTTATTTTTAAAAACTGTTTTTATCTCAATAATAACTCAAAGTGTAAGGGCCGACAAATTGGGGTTTCTTGTATAAATTTATGAAAAGTAATAGACATCTTGAAACGTTTCAAAAGGTCTCTAAATGTAATAAAAAGCTCGTTTCGCTGGCTTGATTTTCTAAAAATCTGACAGATGTAAATAATTTAAAAAAGGAGAAGATATTTAAAAAGGTTGTAAATATTTAATCATTATACTGTGTATTGTAGAATTGCTTTATTTAATTAAATCAGCTAGTCGAGGCAAAGAAAATTATAAATTAACATTTCGACAAGTGCTTGAGTAATAAAAGAATAAATCACAGCATAAATAAATATTGCGTTCAAGCGTAGAGGCTAACAGGAGTTAACACAGCATAAATATGACATGCCCAAGTCGTGGGGCCTAATATAAGGGTTTTATTTTTCATACAGGAAGATAACACGACAAGATATATATATATATATATATATATATATATATATATATATATATATACTCATATTTAGACCAGGATAGAAAATTAAATAATCACATCAAATAATTTTAATTACCGTGTAGAAGCTTTGGGAAAAGGTACGCGTTATTAAAACCGTGAAGCATAAAAATTCATTCGTTTCATTAAAAATAAGGGAGTTAAATTATTTACAAGACGCTTGCTATAAAAAGAAGCAGTATTAAAATGCTGCTCAACGTGTAATTTAATTATTCCGAGTAAAGAAACAAATGGAAATTACGTGCAAAATTTATATTAATTGATTCAAGTTTGGGTAACGAGTATTAAACAAAATGTACAGATAATAATTGAATATTTGATTAGGATTCACTAAAAATTAAAGGGTATTATTTTAATTGGAGTGAATTGAACCATTAGTAACAGATAATATGTATAAAAGCTTGTAAAAACCCAATAATATTCAAATCGTAGAAGTGTTATTTAGAAGTATTATATTTGAACACCTGCGTAATTTTAAATGTTTTATGTTCTGCGTAAATGTGGCAGATAACAAATGGTTACAGAGAATGTTGGAGAAACCGTCGCCTAATACTTACGGGAAATGCTAATAAGGTGGATTATTTCACAAGTCCACATGGATTGAAAATAACCGATACTAAAGAATATCGATTTGTACCACTCGGAAGAGAGTAGATAGAGACGGATAATATGCGCAAGACAGAGACACATATAGTAAAAGGCGTGAGTTGAGCAACGTCACTGGGTTGCGATTGGTTGAAAATAAGGGGCAAACAGGAGAGGTAAAAATAACATTTCTGTATAAAAATGAATTAGTTATTCCCAGACGTTGCGAGCCGTGTCGAAATTTCTGAGATTTAACTGGTGCGAGTGCAAATTTAATAAGAACCGACGCACGGGCGGTCGAGATGGGAACATAGTATACGAAATTCTAGAAACTGGCCGTTTTGGGGATAAAACCGACAGACAGGCTAACCACTATATATACCCGGGTTAATATGAGTTTCTCTCTCTTAGATTTTCGATTTGATTCAAGGCGTTAAACAGTGCTTTTAGTTTTCCGATTTTGATTGAATAATTTAAACAGTTTGCTCGTATATTTTGGTGATTTAAAACAGTTTGTTCTTTACGTGCCACAATGAAAGTAATTTAGTGCACTTAGAAAAGAAGATGCAAGGTAATAAAGTCTAGTATCACTGTACCAATTATTCAAATTTGCAACGACAAATGAATACACAAAAGTAGGTAGTTTTGGCGTATAGCGTGAAAGAAGTATAAATTTCTTTGCTATTTTCGGGGGTGTTAATAATTAAATGGTTCGTAAACGTGACTGGATCCACAAAACAAGATACAGATATACACAGATGAGTTCCGGAAAAGCACTGAAACAACTTTAGATGAATGGTGGTGGAGAAAATTTTAAAGGCGACCTAAACATAACCCAGTTGGATTGGTGTGATTAACAGAGGACGATATACATTGGGGCCACGAGTGCATTAACCTTCAGGTAACTTATGCTTTGTTGTTCGATTTTTGATGTTTTGGTGTGTGTTGAATAACTTTATAATTTGTTTACTTAAAATGGACAGTAGTGAAATTGTACTAACAACAAATTTTTAATTTTAAGGTGGAATTTTCTTGTTTAAGTAGAAAGGAGTATTTAGTATTTATGTTCTTGATTATGATGAAAATTTGGGTATGTCTTTGAGCTCAATTAGATGAACCTGGTTAATTAACGTAAAGGGGTGGGAGATGCTCCCTTTGTACTCAGACTCAGGTCTGCATATATTGTTTTATTAATTAGTAGGCATCCTACAAGGACTTTAATTCTGGATGCACATTAAAATGATAACAAATTTAATCTCATAAATTTCTGATACTGAAATTTATGCTGAATTTTAATTTTGAAATTTTAATGTATTGTGAATATTGATGTAAATAGAGTTAACGTTGGTGTTTGTGATAGGAATGTGTTTGTTTTTTTTTATGATTGAGGATGAAAGTTTTAACTAGGAGAGCAGCCGAGGCGGAAAAGAGTAAAGAGGCGATTAACAGAAGAAAGTCAACGGCCCAGTTAATTTAATAGTTTTTTGTAGGTTTCACAGCATTCTTGATGCCCAATCTGTGGGGCTCGATTCGAAAACCGTAGTTCCCGGATTTTGGTGGATTCACAGCATTCTTGGCGCCCAATTCGTGAGGCTCGATTCTAATACATGGAAACACAGCATTATATATATATATATATAAATATATATATATATATATATATATATATTACTCAAATTTAGATCAGGGTAGAAAATTAATAAATCACATCAAATAATTTTAATTACCGTGTAGAAGCTTTGGGAAAAGGTACGCGTTATTAAAACCGTGAAGCATAAAAATTCCTTCGTTTCATTAAAAATAAGGGATTTAAATTATTTACAAGACGCTTTCTATAAAAAGAAGCAGTATTAAAATGCTCAACGTGTATTTAATTCAATTGTTCAAAGAATCAAAGAGAAATTACGGGCAAAATTTATATTAATTAACTCAATTTTAAGTAACCGGTATTAAACAAAAGGTACAAATAATAATTAATATTTAATTAGGATTCACTAAAAATTAAAGAGTATTATTTTAATTGGAGTTAATTGAACCATAAGTAACATATAATATGCATAAAAGCTTGTAAAAACCCAATAATATTCAAATCGTAGAAGTGTTATTTAGAAGTAGGACGATTGAACACCTGCGTATTTTTAAAAGGCTCATTCTGCGTAAATTTTGCAGATACCAAATGGTTACAGAGAATGTTGGAGAAACCGTCGCTTAATATTTGCGGGAAATGCTAATAAGGTGGGTTATTTCACAGTCCACGTGGATTGAAAATAACCGATACTAAAGAATATAGATTAGTACCACTCAGAACAGGGTAGATAGAGACGGATAATATGCGCAAGACAGAGACACATATAGTAAAAGGCGTGAGTTGAGCAACGTCACTGGGTTGCGATTGGTTGAAAATAAGAGGCAAACATGAGAGGTAAAATAACATTTCTGTATAAAATTAATTAGTTATTCCCAGACGTTGCGAGCCGTGTCGAAATTTCTGAGATTTAACTGGTGCGAGTGCAAATTTAATAAGAACCGACGCACGGGCGGTCGAGATGGGAACATAGTATGCGAAATTCTAGAAACTGGCCGTTTTGGGGACAAAACCGACAGACAGGCTAACCACTATATATACCCGGGTTAATATGAGTTTCTCTCTTAGATTTTCGATTTGATTCAATGCGTTAAACAGTGCTCTTAGTTTTCCGATTTTGATTGAATAATTTAAACAGTTTGCTCGTATATTTTGGTGATTTAAAACAGTTTGTTCTTTACGTGCTACAATGAAAGTAATTTAGTGCACTTAGAAAAGAAGATACAAGGTAATAAAGTCTAGTATCACTGTACCAATTATTCAAATTTGCAACGACAAATGAATACACAAAAGTAGGCAGTTTTGGCGTATAGCGTGAAAGAAGTATGAATTTCTTTGCTATTTTTCGGGGGTGTTAATAATTAAATGATTCGTAAATGTGTCTGGATCCACAAAACAAGGTTCAGATATACACAGATGAGTTCCGGAAAAGCCCTGAAACAACTTTAGATGAATGGTGGTGGAGAAAATTTTTAAAAGGCGACCAGTAATCCGAGGACCTAAACATAACCCAGTTGGATTGGTGTGATTAACAGAGGACGATGTACATTGGAGCCACGATGGCATTAACCTTCAGGTAACTTGTGCTTTGTTGTTCGATTTTTGATGTTTTGGTGTGTGTTGAATAACTTTATAACTTATTTACTTAAAATGGACAGTAGTGAAATTGTACTAACAACAAATTTTTAATTTTAAGGTGAAACTTTCTTGTTTAAGTAGAAAGGGGTATTTAGTATTTATGTTCTTGATTATGATAAAAACTTGGGTATGTCTTTGAGCTCAATTAGACAAACCTGGTTAATTAACGTAAAGGGGTGGGAGATGCTCCCTTTGTACTCAGACTCAGGTCTGCATATATTGTTATATTAATTAGTAGGCATCCTACAAGGACTTTAATTCTGGATGCACATTAAAATGATAACAAATTTAATCTTGAAATTTTCTGATACTGAAATTTATGCTGAATTTTAATTTTGAAATTTTAATGTATTGTGAATATTGATGTAAATAGAGTTAACGTTGGTGTTTGTGATAGGAATGTGTTTGTTTTTTTTTATGATTGAGGTTGAAAGTTTTAACTAGGAGAGCAGCCGAGGCGGAAAAGAGTAAAGAGGCGATTAACAGAAGAAAGTCAACGGACCAGTTAATTTAATAGCTTTTTGTAGGTTTCACAGCATTCTTGACGCCCAATCTGTGGGGCTCGATTCGAAAACCGTAGTTTCCGGATTTTGGTGGATTCACAGCAATATATATATATATATATATATATATATATATATATATATATTGATTTGGGGGATATGTAGCTAGCTTCAAAGCTGAATAATTTAAAGTATATAATTTTTAGTCATTACATTTAATGAAGATACGAAAGGTAATTCTCATGTCTAGAAATATTAAGTGTGTAAGGTATTAATAGAACCAACAGGTAAGTGCGTTAATAGGTTCAGTTGATGATTTGGCAGATTGTATCGCTATCCTGTATGGATGAAAAATTATTGTTTGTTTTTTTTATTTCTTAGTTTTTAATTTAAAGCACATCGAAGAACACTCGATGTTCTCCCTTAATTAATTATAATTTTATTTCTGCAGATGTGTTCTTTATTTTTTTTTTACAGAGGATGTCTTCTTTCAGCAAAAGCTCTTTTCTTATACTGAAGGTCTCCATGTTCGCCTCCAGAATACACATTGCTTATTTTTTTAATATTAGGACTTGGTTGCACCCTTTTTTATTTATTCAAGAATTTTGTTAGCATAGTAGCGTCATAGGAACCCATGGTCACACCTCAGAGGCCTCCGCAGAAGTTAGAGTTCTAGCTAGTTGGAAGATATCTCCTTTCTTAGGCTATCAGTCAAAGAAAAAGGACAGTTCATTTCCTTTTCTGTTGGAATTGAATTCAAAGAAAGAAAAAATTTTATAAACTTACCGATCTTATTAATGAATCTTTTAGATTAAAATATGTTCCTAAGATGTGGAAAAGAACCAGATTCCTTGCTACCAGTTTGGATTAAACGAAAACCATTCAACCATTGAGCAAGTTCATGCGATTACAAATGTCATAGAAAAATTTCTAGAAGAAACAAAAAGTCTGCTCCACCATCTTCTTCGGCCTTACTCAGACTTTCGGCAAAGTGTGGCACGAAGGGTTGTTTCGAAGCGACGTCACCGACCTGGAGACGATGTCAGAGCGTTCGACGAACCGATACCTTGGCGTTCAGACGTCAAGTATCTAGTGGTGTTCCTTGATTCTCGGCTAACCTGGAAAGCTCACATCGAGTATGCGGCAAACAAGGCCAAGGGTGTTATGGCTCAGCTATACCCCTTGACCAATCGCCGAAGTAGGCTGAACGCTTTAAACAAGCTTAGGCTCTACCAGGCGATAACCAGACCGACGTTTGCATACGCATCAGCGGTGTGGGGTAACGCAGCGGAAACGCACATGCGGAAACTCCAGGTGATCCAGAACAAGGCCCTAAGGGGAGTCTTCGGAGCTCCCTGGTTCATCAGAAACGCTCAGCTTCACAGAGAGGCAAATCTGCCAACCGTCAAGGAATGGCTTCGGTCGAACGCGGAGAGGTTTTACGGATCTCTTGAAGATCACGAAAACCAGCTCATACGTGCTCTGGGCGCGTATGAAGAAGCCCTATGGCGACGACATAAGCACCCCAGTGCGATGCTCCGGCAATGAAAATTGCTGCGATTCCATCAGACGTCCGAAAGGAATAAACTGAGCGTAACGCCATGTTATTTCCAATCGCGACGGCGGTGAAGGACCTAGACGTCGCCGTGGATCAATGTAGTAAGCGTAAGACTACGGATCCCAAGGTCCCGGGTTCAAATCCCGACACGGTCGACTGCTTGAAAAATGGCAGGTGAGCATTTTTCACAAAAATTACGCCCTCGTTCGGATGAGAGGTTAAATGGAGGTCCCGTGTGTGAGTGTTGTCACGCACGTTAAAGATCCCTACCTTGCCTGGAACGGCAAGGGTTCGGCAAAATTCTAAGTTTCTAGGCAACAAAAAACTCGCCTCCTGGCCAATGTAGTACCTACTGGTGGAGCATTGGAAAAGTAAATGAACGGTGAAGGACCTAGTCCAGGTACGCTAGTCACGGGATCCCTATAAACGTCCTTTGACAAGGGATCTCGAGTCCGACACCAAAGTGGTTTTTAGTGGGTATGTCCTTGCTCCGACAAGGAAGAGTCCCACACAGCGGACATTAAATCTTTTACCACTATAAAAAAAAAAAAACGAAGGGTTGTTTCATAAACTATGTCTACCACAGCAACTTTTACAACTTTCGCAATCTTGTCTATCAGAGAGATACTTAAGAATTAAACAAGAAGATGCTTATTCTAAACTAAAGAAAATCAGGTAGTGCTCTAGGTCTGGTACTTTACCTATTATATACTAAATCGCAAATCTGCATCATGAAACAATAGCAACATTTGCTGATGACACCGCAGAGTCATTGCTATCAGAAAAAGAGCATGAAAAGGTTGTTGAGAATCTTCAAACCTCACTTAATAAAATTTATTCCTGGACTAAAGCTTGGCACCTCACGTTCAATGAAAATAAGTTTGTACACGTAAACTTCAGTAACAAACAAAAACAGCATCTATCCATCAGAAGCAATGATACCAAGATTACTTATACTGATTCAGTTAAATATCTAGGAATGATCGTAGACGCTAGATTCCGCTGGAGAGTTTATGTCAAAAAGAAATGTAAAGAGCTTATCATCAAACTATATTGGCTACTTAGAAAAAACTTCAAGTTATCCACATATAACAAACTGCTCTTATATTAGCAAATCTTAAAACCCGTTAGGACCTATGGCATTCAACTTTGAGTGTGCCAGTAAAAGCAACATCTAAATTATTCAACATTTTTAGAACAAAGCATATAGGAACATCGTTGATGCGCCCTGGTACTATCGAAACAGAGATATCTATCAGGACTTTCAGATGGATACTGTTGACCAAATGTAACACCCAAGAACCTTTTTAAATTAATTTAATTTTCAAAAAATATTTTCGGCCAATCACAAATAATCCTATCTAAAATATAACCTATCAATAACCATGAATTAATACAGTTATCCAATTCTAGTTCGACTTTGGGGTGACAATTAACACTTTAAATTAACATAACCTATCAACTGAACTCTAACATCTCATGAAATGTAGAAGATTTTAAATTAGGCGCCAAAGGGAAATACTCATTTGTTCTAGAAAATTCCAAAACCGGAAATACGTGAAAATGTTATTTTTCGTGATATCTATAAAAAATATTAACAGGAAATAGTTCAGAATATTGCAGAATAACTTAAATTTAATTATAGGGCAGTTTCAATTAGCAATTGCAATAATAAAAATGGATTTAACCATTAACCTAAAAACACGTGTAGGAATGAGACACAATTGTGCAATATGTAATGTTTGTAGTTGGCTAGAACAATCACGTGATAAAATGTATATAAATAGTGGAATGAAGAAATTAAGACACACTCAACACACAAAGACAAAAAAACAATACACAAAGGCAAAATATGTACGAAATAAAATAAAAAAAAGTAATTCGCCCATAGTTCGGGCTAGTTACGCTGCAATGGCGCGTAACCATCGTGGTTATTTGACCGCGTAAATTAAAGTGAAGTATATGTAATAAATATAAAAAGTGAATACGTTTATTGCGGTACGATTAGTGGATTTAAATAATGAATAAAGGACATTATAATTAGTCGACAAAAGGGTTAAGTTGTAGGGCGGTTAATGGTTGGAGACGCCGCTTTGTTAACGGCATAGAAGATGATAACTCAACACACTTTTATGGCTCAATTTTGATTGATTGGTGGACGTTTGTATTTTGGAAGTTCGACTCCAAGCTGTAAGTTGGGATAGAAGTAGCGAGATATCCAGAGTTCCAAACACGAAAGTTGTCAATAACCGTGTTAACAGTGTCAACCCTGGTAAGAATAAATTACCTCAGAGCCTTGTTTAGGATGAAGCGATAGTGGGTATTGCATACCCAACACAGGTATTGAGTGAATCTTTGCATACATGGTTCGAGAGAACTGAGGTGTATTTGCATGCATACACGGGGTTTGCAAGTATGAATTTATATATAATGATATATTTGTATATGTGCTTTTAAATGCATATATTGAGTTGCTAGATTAAGATTGAATTTCTTGGACTTTATTAGCGTTACTACTTTTTACTAGGAGTTTTATAGAGAATATTAAGAGTTATTGGCTATGTTTCAGTTGGAAGCCAATCTGTTTAAATCTAAAATTTGCAATGTTTAGTAGAATGTAATTCCCGATTTAAGGCGGCTTTAGTTAAATAAGAGATACTGATTTTATTGCATTCAAGTATGTCAATATAGTAAATGTATATAGTAATATCGCCACATTAAAGTTATTAAATTCATTACTTGATAATTTTGAGATCTATAATTTAAAAAGGTTTGTTGAAATACATTTAAGGTACAGATACTTTGTAAACTTTTGGGTAAGTTAACTCACCAGTATCGGTTTCAGAATTCTAGGCCTACCCACCCGGGACATGTCCATGTATTCTCCGCTGTAGAGTAGCCGAGGCGTTTGAAGAAAGTAGAGTAAATACTATTGGAATAGGTAAGTGGACCCTTATATTGCAATTTTGAACCATAAAAAGTGATATAGAACTGGTATTCGATTATATATGTATTAGGTAACTCGGTCCTTGTTTCTTTGACTGATACAGATAGGTCAGAACAGGGGGTGAAGTGTTACACAAACTATCTGAAAATTTGTCAGCAGCCATGAACAAAGGCTACTCAACCATGTGAATGTCAAAGCTATTTGGCTCCTAGACAACGTGTATTTCATAAGAAAACAGAAGAGGACGAAACCTTTTGAGTTAGTGAAAGAGTGGTAGTGCAAAGCAGAGCATTGTGCGGCTTATGCTAAATGTTAAGTATAGCGTAATTAAGTTATTGGAACACAAGGCAAGCTAGCGAGTAAAGACCTTAATTAAAATTTTCAAACGTAATAACTTAAATTAGAACAAAACTACTCATTGATCTATACAAAAAATGAGATTGTAATGTTATTAAAGGACCTTTTAATGGGCATCTCTTAATAAAAAAAATGTATGTCTTATTATTTCTACCACATATAGTTCCATAAGACAGCAGAATAATTGTCTAATTAAGTATACATAGACCACTATCATAGTTAATGTTTTATCCACAAATGTGCAATACTTCAATCGTAAATGAAATTGCAGATATGTAAAGTTTATGTATTTGAGGAGAGATAATGTAAAGACAGTCTAAAAAAAAATTCAAGACCATAAGATCACCAAAAAAAAATTGACAAACACAATTACAGCCAATTATTACGTCATTTGTACAACGTGTTAATTACTTAATCAAATAGTTAAGGCTAACAAATTTCTATTAATCCAAGGTTTTGCACTTTCATTCAACGGTACAACCGTTTTAAAGAAAATAAATATCATTTATTTCAATGGTTATTAAAATAGCCCGCTTCATAAAACTCCACTACAAACAATCTTTAAATATTAAGTACACATAGGAAACACCTGTGTTAATCAAATAAGAAAGCTGAATATCGTCTTTATATATGGTAATGTTATTAGTAGTTACGTTATGAAACGTGCAAAAGGTTTTGCTTATTTACTGACCTTAGCGTAGTTATGTAAACGATGCATATATTCTGGGTACTTAACAGGATGCATTGTTATAGCCCGATGCACTTCTTTTTGCTTTAAGTCACCCGAGAATGCTGAGTCTCCGCTTTGATTGTGATAGAGAATGACTTGCATCTGAAACAAAAACCAATAGTTATTACAAGCTTATTATTCGGGCAATCAAAGTTGCATTTAAAATCAGTCTAAAGGTGCTGTTATACCAAATAAAGTTAAGCTAGGTTATTCCTAACCTGGTGTTGAATGTTATTGATGTGTTGTTAAAAATAATATAAACTTAACATGGTAATTCAAGATTATCTCAACCCACCTTTGATGGTATACTAGCTTACAAAGAAGTAATTTTAAATTCATTTTTCAAATTTTAATGTGTTGAAAAAGGGCAGCGGCTCATTCGGTACTTAGATTGGCAGAAACCATAGGAATCGGTATGGTATTCTAAAACACACTACAGCGATGTGGAAAGCAACGGAAAACCACTACATTACCTCCCAAGTACTTGTATTTAAGATGATGGCATCCTTTGGCTTAAAAGATTCCCGAGGTACAATAATCTCCCATTCATATCTCCGGGAGGGGACTACTTTGGAGAATGTGATCGAAAAATTTAAAAAAAGAATCGGAAACATTCAGCGAGTCGGTGCGTGGAATGTCAGAAGTATGAAGCAAGGAGGTAAGCTAGAAAACTTAAAAATTGAAATGGATAAGTTAGCACTAGACATAGTAGGGATCAGCAAAGTTCAGTGGCCATAGGCGGGGGATTTTTGGAGTAGAGACTAGAGTAATTCAAACAGGATCAGAAGAAGGAAATTCTGGTATAGGTATGCGAAAAAAGATAGGGCACTGTGTAGAAAATTACTTACAAAAGAACGAAAGAGTACTCATGGTTAGATTAGAATCTAAATCGGTAAACACAGTAATAATACAAGTATACATGCCCACCTCTAGCTACAGTGACGAAGAGGTAGAAGCGATCTACAAAGATATCGAAGACATATTAAGATACGTAAAAGGACATGAAAATTTAATAATTATGGGGGATTTTAATGCAGTGGTAGGGAAGGGTAGGGAAGGAGCGGTAGTATGTTTATTTGGTTTAGGCACGAGAAGTGACAGGAGAAATAGGCTGGTAGAATTTTGTGAATTTAACCATCACAAACACATTATTTCAACATCATGCCAGAAGACGATACATGTGAAAGATGTCAGGGGATTAGGAAGATATCAAATAAATTACATTCTTGTTAGGCAAGGGTTTAGTAGAAGCTACCCAGAAACAGATATGGACACTGACCACAACATCATAATTATGAAGGCCGCTCTTAAATTTAAAAATTTGAAAAAAAGGAATGTGAAAAGGCACTTTGACTTTGAGAAACTAAAAGATAAAAATATCCATAAAAGATTTGAAAAAATCAAATGAATTGCTGAAAGATATTGGGAAAATTTCTGATACCAAAGAAGTAGAAACAGAATGGAATAACATTAAATCCTGCTTAGAAATGTTGGCCAGAGATATTCTGGAGTATACACAAAAAGAAAATAAGAAACCATGGATAACAAAGGATATCCCGAATTTAATAGGCGAAAGACGAAAATACAGAAATAGATCAGACCAAAAATGGTAAATTATTCGCAAATGCAGGAAAGCTAAAGAACAATGGATTGATGAAAAGTGTAAAGAGGTACAAACTAAGATGGAAATAGGAAAGACGGACGAAGAATACAAACTAATTAGAATGAATTTTAGGGATATAAAACCATATAGCAAAAATATAAGGAACGCGGAAGGAAACATCATTATAGAAAATGTAGAAAAAGTAACTAGATGGCAGGAATATATAGGGAATTTATATTCAGGAGAAAAACCAACATCATTAGAACAGGAATCAGACATTGAAAATGATGACCTGGGATATCCTATATTTAGAGATGAGTTTGAATTAGCATTAAAAAGTCTGAAAAATGGTAAGGCGCCGGGTACAGATAAAATGCAAACAGAAATTCTAAAAGCCGCTGGACAAGCAGTAATAGAACGTCTCTTCCGACTTGTAAACTATATGTATGAGACAGGCGAGTTACCCAAAGATTTCAAACGTAACATCATAGAAACTATACTAAAAAAAAGAGGCGCGGATATATGTGAAAATTTTCGAACAGTAAGTTTGACAGCACACGTTTCAAAAATATTAACTAGAATTGTACAAAGGCGAATGGAAAAAAGAGCTGAAGAAATACTGGGAGAAGATCAATTTAGGTTTAGGCGCAAAGGGGAACACGGGATGCAATTTTAGGTCTGAGGGTGATAATGGAAAAAACAATAGAGAAGAGGGAAAGCGTATATATAGAATTTGTAGATCTGGGAAAATCATTCGACGATGTAAAATGAAAAGAAATGTTCGAAATACTCAAAAAGATTGGAATGAGTTTTAAGGACAGGCGGATAGTACATAGCTTATATAAAAAGCAAACAGCGGTAATAGAATTAGAGCAAGAAAGCAGAGAAGTAAATATTAGGAAAGGCGTGAGACAGCGATGTGCCTTATCCCCATTAATGTTTAACTTGTATATTGGAGAAGCAATGAATACTGTAAAATGCAGGAAGACATTTGGAATTAATATGCAGGAACAAAAGATTGATATGCTTACATTTGCAGATGATATAGCGGTATTAGCATCTAGCAAAGAAGAGTTAGAAGTTGCTCTTAATGAAATGGAAACAGTTTTAACGGAGAGATATGGTATGAAAATTAACAAAAATAAAACTAAAGTTCTAGTATGTAAAAGGGGAGAAAATAAATCGAAAACAAGAATACAAATAGGTAACGAGAACTTACAAGAGGTTAAGGATTTCTGATACCTAGGAAGTCAAATAACGCAAGATGGGAAAAGCATAAAAGATATAAAACAAAGATTAGCACGAGGTCGTGCTACATTTAACAAGAAAAAGCAACTACTATGCTCAAAGACCACAGACATAAAAGCAAGGAAAAGATTGCTTAAAACATATGTGTGGAGCACAGCATTGTATGGCTGTGAAGCCTGAACAGTAAGAGAAGCAGATAAGAATAAGGTAGAAGAAGCCTTTGAAATGTGATGCTACAGATGTATGATGAAGATATCATGGACAGACAAAGTTAAGAACAAAGAGGTACTAGAAATGGTAGGGAAAGAAAAAAGTTTGTGGAAAACAGTAAAAAATAGGAGAGATAGGATGATAGGCCACATACTAAGACATGAGGGAATAGTGCGGAGTATATTAAAAGCACAGATAGGAAAAAAGAGAGGTAGAGGTAGACCTAGGTTAGACTACTGCACACAGATAGTGAAAGATGTAAACTGTGAGAATTTCAGGGAAATGTGTAGGCTAGCTCAGAATAGAAATCGATGGAGGTACGCTTCCAACCAGTCGCAAGATGGAAAAACTAATGACAAAAATAATGACTGTACTTAAACATGGTGATTACTATAAACAAATGCAGATATTGGTTTTGCAATACTCTCAACTAATGTTAATTCCGCAAAAGAATATATTGGAGACTATTAATACGGCAAATGTCTAAGTGTTGAGGGACGCTTGGCAGCCACAGGCTGCTTATCCCCCTTCACATAACACTGAATCTCGATGAAATATGGCATATAATTAGAAAACAATAAAAGGGAATCGAGCTGTATATAAAGTGTTGTGAGAATTGCAGGGAACTGGGTAGGTTAGCTCAGAACATAAATAAGCTGAGGTACAAATCCAGCCAGTTTCAAGACATAAAACCCAATGACAAAAAAATAAGTGCTCTTAAATCTGAAGATTATTATAAACAACTACAGGTGCTGGGGGAACTTAGCAGCCAAAGGCTACTTACCCCCTTCACATACCACTGAATATCAGGGAAATAGGGTATAAACTGTAAAACAATAGAAGGTGACCGAACTGCATCAAACAAGAGAGGCAGCAATGTTCAAAGACAATGAACATAGATACAGGAAGAAAACTGTACAAAGCATAGTGTGGAGCACAACACAGTACATCTATGAAATAGAGGCAGTAGGAAAAGCAGACAGAAAGAGATAGAACCCTTCTGGAATGTTGTGCTTCAGATATATGAGGATGGTAGCTTGGACAGACAAAGTAAATAACAAATTGGATGTAGAAATAGTAGAAGAATAATGATATTTGTGGAAGTTGATGGGGTCTTTAGTGAGAAACCAAATTAAGACAGGTCCCCCTGAAAGAGGGCAGTAACTCTTTCGGTACTTAGAGTGGAAGAGACCATAAAGCTCGGTATGGCATTGTAAGACACACTACTGCGATGTGGAACACAACAGGAAACCACTACATTACCTCCCATTTGGATCTCCTGAAGGGAACTACTTTGGAGGTTGTGATCAGAAAGTTAAGAAAAAGAGTCGGGAACATTCTGCGAGTTGGAGCATAGAATATCAAAAATATGAAGCAAGTAGGTAAACTAGAAAACTTGAAAATTGAAATGGACGAGTTAGCATTAGGCATAATACAGATCAGCAAAGTTCGGGGGCCAGATGCACAGGATTTTTGGAGTGGAAACTTTAGGATAATTGATAGTGGATCAGAGGAAGGAAATTTGGGTGGAGGAAATAGTTATATGAAAAAATATAAGACACTGTGTAGAAAACTACCTACAAAAGATCGAAAGAGTACTCACGGTTAGATTAAAATACAGTAAATACAGTAATATTACAAGTCTAAATGCCCACCTCTTGCTACAGTGAGGAAGAGGTAGAAACAATTCACAAAGATATCGAAGACATACTAAGATAGTTAAAAGGACATGAAAGTTTAATAATTATGGAGAATTTTAACAAAGTAAAGAAGGAGTGGTAGTGGGTTTATTTGGTTTAGGCACGAATAACGATACAGAAAATAGGTTGGTAGAATTCTGCCACAAAAACAATTTAACCATCACAAACACATTATTTCAACATCATGCTAGATGATGATTCACATGGAAGATGCCATGAGATATGGGAAGATATCAAATAGATTACATTCTTGTTTATGAATCGAGTAAGACTGTAAAAGTAACCCAGAAGCAGAAATAGACACTCATTGTAATTATGAAGAACTCTTGAATTAAAAAATTTGAGAAAAAGGAATAGAAAAGGTATTTTGACTTTGAGAAGCTAAAAGATAAAGATATCCATGAAAGATTTGAAAAAAAGTCAAATGAATGCTGAAAGATATCAGGAAAATTTCTGATACTAAGGAAGTAGAAACAGAATGGGATAACATTAAATCCAGCTTAGGCATCAAAGCCAGACATATTCTGGGGTATACACAAAAAGAAAATAAGAAACTATGAATAACAAAGGATATCCTGAACTTAATAGAAAAAAGTATAAAAACAAACCGACGAAGCTGGAAAACAGAGATACACAGCCATAAAATGGGAAATTATTCGCAAATGTAGGAAAACTAAAGAACAATGGATTGATGAAAAGTGCAAAGAGGTCCAAACTAAGATTGAAATAGGAAAGACAGATGATGCATGTAAACTTATTAAAATGAATTTTAATGATATAAAACTGTATAGCAAAAATAAAAGGGGCACATGAGACATTATTATAGAAATTGTAGACAAAGTGGTTAGATGGCAAGAATATATAGAGAATTTATATGCAGGAGAGAAATTAACAGCACTAGAACAGGAATCAGACATTGAAAACAATGACTTGAGATATCGTATACTCAGAGATGTTTGAATTAGCATTAAAAGGCCTGAAAAATCTTAAAGCATTGGCTATAGATAAGATGCAAGCAGAAACTCTAAAATCTGCTGGACAAGCAGTAACAGAACATTTCTTCCAACTTGTAAGCTATTTTATAAGTATTGTGATTTTAGGCTGTATTGATCCCATAGTTAACATTTCTTTAAACTCATGTAAACTTGTATAAAACATGTAGATTAGAATGATTCAATACGTATAAATATGCTAAGATACCCTCGAAATTTTTAAGGCTCATTATTGAATACTCATTATTGAACTTCGAAGTTCTCTATTCCAATTGGTTGTAAAATATCAGTCAATTTCCGAAGAAGCGACGAATGAGTGTTGAAATGGTGGATGTAATTTATATAGACGTAAGTTGATCACTTCAGTACCGAAGTTCGAAGAAACTACTGCATTCTCGGGGTGTGTTACAAGAGTGTCAATGTAGTGCTCATATCTTATCGTTCATCCTTTCTTATCCTTCCTTTAGGGCACATCAGCTACTACCGGCTAGCACTACATCAAAATCTGTCGAAACTCAGACCACGAGAACCTGAGAAATCAGCTCCACTGCAGGAGGACATAATCGTAAGTAATAATCTGTTATAACTCTGATGCAGAAACGCATGTCTGAATTATAAAATTTATAATCAAGGGTTTGGGGGTTTGTATTATCCTACACCATTATCATCAGTTCAAGCGTTGTCACTCGTTGAATCCCAAATTACAGATTTCACTGCCATTGTAGAATTGTAGCTCTTTGTTTAATTTTTTTAATATAAATTTTGTATATTTATTTTCATATTTGAATTTATTATTATTTTATCAAAATTTAATAATATAATTTTGAAACTCACCTTAATGAAATTGTTAGGCTCTCCTGGATACTAACATTCTCACGAACCTGTGTGTGTTTTTTTGAAGATTGCTTCAGAACATCATCACAACTAATTCATCAACTAATGTTATCGGCATTCTACAGTAGCTAATTAAAAAACTTTTCTGAATATTTTCTCATCTTTGCGTACAAGCAATGAAATTCTTCTAAAGTTAACCATTTCATATTTAATGGGCGAACCAAAGAAGTTCGTATTTCTTCTTTTTTTTAATAATTGTATAAACAATACAGACAATTTCAACTCTAATCAGTTTTGAACTTCCGGCAAACATCTATGGGACGTTCAACAAATACTAACTGTTTATAACCACTTCTTCCACGCTTAGAAGACAAACACAATGGAAAGGACAAATTGATGCATATTTTAGCACTTCCTCTTAAAAGTAACGTACAGTAATGTACAGGGTAACACTCATAGTCGCTTCAGCCTTAGACTTTTAATTTTAAGGGAGAATTATTAATGATGATTAGAATTGAACGTTCTAATTAGTAAAATTGCAGCACAAAAATTATGAAGTGGTTAAAAAGTAATTAAATGAAGATTTTAATAGAGATAACGAGCTGGTATCATTACCTAAAATTACAGCAATTCATTGTGAAGTTTGTACTTAAACAGGTAGAAGTGAAGCACATAATGGCAAAAAATTATTTTCACTACCATAAGATGGCACTGAAATTTATTGGAGTTTCATTGCAAGGCAATGAAAGTGCAACGTATAAATTTTATACAGTTTTGGTATTGCTTGTATTAGTAACAGGATTCTTCATTACTATTGCTGAGATTTTTAACAGTAACGTCAGCTTTGATTATCGTATTAATTCGATGGTGTATGTTGCAGGTACTTTTGGAGGTAGGTAATGATTAACTTTAACACTCATCATCAAAAGTCGTTCTCTCTTCCTTTTGCTCCTCTCTCAATGACAATTTTGAGGTTGGCTGGATGCTGCTCTCCACTATTTCCTATCTTGCACTAGCCGTTTCAGCACCATGTAATGTAATGATCTTTGCCTAGGTTTTTCGCATGGACATATGCTTAAACCTTATGCTCTATTTTCTATTACTGTCCAAACCATGCCGTCATCTTTCAAAATTCAAAATTAAACCATTTCTAATCTTGTCGTTATCATGATATCTATCTAGCTGATCTCCCATTGAAGATGGTTCAGTGGCTCAGTTGATATGCGTATGACTACTGAGCACAAGGTGCCGGGTTTGAATTCCTACGTGCTTGGTACAGGAAGGGTTTGGCAAAACTCAAAACTTTCCAGGTAAAAAACTCGCTTCCTGGCCAATGTAGTACCTTCGACTGAAACATTGGAAAATCAAATGTAGTGATCTCGTCCTGCAGCACAACCCAGGCTTCTATACGTCTAAATTTGCTTTTGCTTAAAGTTCATAATTTGCAGGTGTGTGAAGTTACGCCTCAAATGTAGGCTTCGAATAGTCCTATTTAAACTGCTAGATGTATCCTAAATTTTATTATTGTACTCTGTATCTCAAACGTTTTCTTTTCTTGGGCTATTCTAATTTTTACATGCATATTATTTACTTCTACTGTCACTTGTAATTTAACCTTCTTTCGTTCTTCTTAGCTTTGCTATTGCTTATCCATCATTATCCTGATTACTACATGGCATTATTTAAGGTTTTGATATTGTTGATTTTCTCTATCTTTTTAGTCCTATTTCTAACTTCTTACCTGTTTCTGCTATTGTAACTAAATTATTCGCATATTTGAAATTTCTCTCTAGAATTACATCTACTATTTGTTCTACTTATTTGATTTTGTAGTGTATCAAATTTTTTAATTGTCTTTTGGCCTTTATTTCCAACAAATTCAAGTCTAATAAGTATTCTTCACAATCACAAATATTTACATTAGTACTAGTTTAATCACTATTTGTAGCACTAATTTAAACTTCTAAGTATGGTGAATTAATTACTACCATAGCAATAATATTACTAGTAATTTAGTTATAAATATTTATGGTTCCAGGTTGGGACCGTGTCATCTTATAAACTAGACGTTTCGCCCACATAAATATTTATAATGACTCCAGCAGTGAAAGCCTCTGGTAATTTAGTTGACTAACACATTTATATCACGTAACTGAATTTATCTTTACATTAATTTATGTACATCGAACGTTTATCAGGACGGAATTCAAACTAATACTACTTTATTGTAACGAGGCTTGCACTTATATACAATAATCTTTTATTCTAGTTAAATCAATACAACATCTAGAAAGTGTGTCATACAACCTATTGTATTAGGATACATATTAATCACTCATTCTTATCGCTACAACGATATTGTTGTATTATGACTGTAATACAAAACCTATACATAATGGTTTCTTATCATTAGACACATATGAGGCCGCTTTAGTAAGGACCAAATAAATGTACACTGGTTCCCTCTTAAAACTGTTTAATCCCAGAAAATTTTGCAGAGCGGAAACTGGATGTCACAGTGACGATAAGAATAACCGAAGCCATTGTTACATTTCGCATATTGATGGAAGTAACAATTGACACTCTTAATAGCAGGTGCTGTACCATTTGATTAGCCGCACACCAAGATTTGCCATTCCGAATGGACCTCCACCTTGAAGAAGTTCTAGATTACTAGAACGGGCAAAATGACTTCCGCGTTCCAGTAATCTAATAAGCCAAACTACATGTCCAACCAAAGTAGTAGGGTCAATAGTAAGAAACCAGACTAAGACAGGTTCCCAAAAGGCTCTTTCGGTACTTAGATTGGCAAAGACCATAAGTGTCGGTATGACATTCTAAGACACACTACTGCGATATGAAAGGCAACGGGAAACCACCACATTATCACCCACGTACACACTACATTTGATTTTTCCAATGCTTCACCCGAAGGTACTACATAGGTCAGGAAGCGAGTTTTTTTTTACCTGGAAAATTTGGAATTTTGTCGAACCCTTGCTGTTCCACGCAGCTAGGGATCTTTAACGTGTGACACACACACACACACACACAGGAACTCCATTTTACCTCTCATCCGAACGAAGGCGTATTTTTGTGAAAAATGTTCGCCTAACATTTTTCAAGCGGACCGTGTCGGGATTTGAAGCCAGGACCTTGTGCATAGTAGTCCCAACTACACAGCGTACTCAAACTGTTATTAAAGATGATGGCAACCTTTGGGATAAAAAATTCTTGAGTTAAAATAGTCCCTCAGCACAGCACTGTACTGCTGTGAAACTTGGACAGTAGGAGAAGCGGACAGAAAATGTGGTGCTACAGACGTATGATGAAGATATGATGGACAGAAAAAGTTAAAAACAAAGAGGTACTAGAAATGGTAGAGAAAGAAAGAAATATGTGAAAAACAATAAAAAATCGAAGAGACAGGATGATAGGCCACTTACTAAAGCATGAGGGAATAGCGTGGAATATAGTAGAAGCAGAGATAGGAAAAAAAAGAGGTAGAAGTAGAGCTAACTTAGACTATTGCACCTAGATAGTGAATTTCAGGAAATGTGCAAACTAGCTTAGAATAGAAATCAATGGAAGTGCGCGTCCAACCAATTCCAAGATGGAAACTTAATGACGAAAAAAATAACTGTACTTAAACCTGACGATTATTATAAGCAACTACAGGTGTTGGTTTTGAAACACTTTCAACTAATGTTGATTGTGAAAAAGGATATATTGGAAAACTATTAATTCGGCAAATGTTCAAGTGTTAGCGTGATCTTGGTAGCCGCAAGCTGCTTAACACTCTTTATATACTACTAAATATCGGAGAAATAGGGTATATATTTATAAGCAATAGAAAAGGAACCGAATGGCAACTAACCAGAAAGAGCAGCAAAATTGTTAAAAGCGAATGTGTGGAGTACAGCACAGTATGTCTATGAAGTAGGGGCAGCACGAAAAGCAGACAGAAAAACGGTAGAAGTCTTTTGGAATGTTGTGCGTCAGATGTATGAAGATGATATCATGGACAGACATAGTTAATAATAAAGAAATTATAGAAATAGTAGGGGAATAAAGATATCTGTGGAAAACAAAAAAGAAATAGGAAAAATAGAAGGGCAGAATACGTTCTAAGGCATTTTTGTGGGATTGTGCGAGATATATTACAAGCAGAGATAGGAAACCGGAAGTAGAGGTAGACCTAGATCAGATAGTGAAATATACAGACTGTGGAAATTTCAGGGAAATGTGTAGGTTAGCACAGAATAGGAAACAATGAGGGTACACGTCTAACCAGTTCCAGGACTGAAGACCTAACGATGACTAAGATTTGGACCCTGGTCTTCTGAAAGAGTACCTCCAGTATGTTTTGGACTACTCTCCAGTCCAATCTATCGGAACCACAACCAGTTTTAGGCATGACCAACTGCTTATCCTCAAACTCCATCCTCTGGTCTTTGAGATCCACTAATGGTCTCTACACGTTCTGGTATTTGGGGTACCAGAGGACAATTGCTTTTTTAATAGGTGATAAATGCGACGACATCCATCTCTGAAGTGCATGGTTTTGTTCATCTCTGGTTCTTGTTGGCGAATTTAGTTCAGTCCAACAAATTAACTGTTGCAATCCCTTGGGCCTCATCGAGATCCGCATCTACGCAATATGAAAGAGAGTATTTCGACGACACATTAAATAGATCCCAGTTGCCCTCTTCAGTAATACCAAAAACCTCGCTTTGCCGGTACCACTGTACACACTGCACACATTCATAATCGGTACCAAGCCTTGATTCGATTTCCTGGCTCCCTACTCGCGTTACTTTATCATGTCCTCCTGCATTGTCGTAAAGTGTTAGTTTGTTAATGTGCACCATCATTGCTCTGCCTTTTGGAAACTTATGATACCTATATATTACGTTGTTGATTCGTTTCAGTACTTTGTAAAGACCCTTCCAATTTCTTTGCAACTTTGGCGAAAATCCATACTTCCATTTGGGATTATACAACTATACGCAGTTTGAAAAATCATACTCTTGTGCCTTGAGATCATACCTGGTCTTCTTCCAATCACTCACAATATGAATATTCTTTCTACGTCTCAATGAATGTTATGCATTTTCCGCTTGAGTCTCTAGACATAACTGTCACCTACAACATTTGCTGCAGGCCTACGTCCAGCTCAAGGTCACGTGGTAAACGTAATTCTCGTCCCAGAATATAACATGCAGGAGTCTCTAGAGCACTCTCGTGAACTACAGATTGGTAGACCAATAAAAATGGGTGTGTGTATTGGTCTGTCTCTTTGATGTTCAGCGACTATATTGGTAAGATACTTTCCTAACGTGCGGTTCATGCGTTCTACCATACCATTCGATTAAGGGTGCAATGGTGTCATTCTGGTTTCTCTGTTTCCTAGCAACCGTCAAACTACTTGAAATAGCGTCGACTCAAAATTTCTGCTTTAGTCAGCGTGCAGCTCCAATGTATCCCAAAACTAATAAATATGTAGCATAGCGGAACCAGAAACAGGGATTTTTTATTTGTTTGAGTCAGCACAAATCTACCTATGAAGTCTTCATACTCAGCCGATGAGATTGCCGTCGCGCCAGCATAATACATTATTAATCAAAACAAATGAATCATGAAACTGATAATTTAGAATAAAATTACAATAATAACATCAGCTCTAACCTTTAAAATCTGACATAATGAATTTGACAACCTTTGAGTATGAACCATATTGATACAAAATAATTTTACTTTAAATCAAAATTGTAGTAAGCAAAAAATTATATTTCTTAAAGGAAATAACATATCTTTATTGGTGAGATTTACTAATACAAAAACTATTAAAATGAAATGTGATTATAATTATTTCTAACGAACGTTAAAACGTAGATAAATAAGAATTAAAATCAACAGAAAATGTGCCGAATTGGAACGTGGACAATAAAACGTATTCACTAGGTTTATCGTTTGAGAATAGATTTAATTCATTCGTTATCTGAGCTCGGTAAGGACCATATGTTCTAACCTAGATAGCCAGAAATTAAAGATAGTATATAAATATTGCAATGCATGAACAAAGAGTAAAGCAGGAATTAAAAGAATTGACTCAAATCAGTTGGTGTGTACCAATTCAATTTGATACGGATTTCCCTGATGAGGTGAACTGCACGCTTCACATGTCTGTGGTGAACTCTCCTCTTTATCATACATATGTCTTTTACACATTAACGATACACGATCATGACCGAACCCGATATGTTACGAGCAATTATTGTCCTACAAATTAAGAAAAAAAAACTTTTCTAATTTACAGAGTGCGAAAAAATCTACCAAACTCATACGTGTTATATTCATTTATAGGAATGACAAAAACTGTCACGTTATTTCTTCATCGTAAAGAACTAGCTAAAAATTTAGATGCTCTAGAATGTGGAGTTTTTTTACCAAACTACCATCGCTGTGGAAGATACGAAACTGAGATGTTAGCAAACCGTGCAAAAACAGGCTCACGCCAGGTAAGCAAAAATAACACCCAGATGCACGTTATTATATCCCTTTTTAGTGTTTGCTGTTTTCTCAACTACCATTCGCAACGTTATCAGGTGCAATCTTAGCTTCAATTTTGAACAGATTTCTAAGAAAGGAAAATGATAAAAAATGGATACTGCCGTTTGCTGACTCATCCTTGATTAATTATCACAAAAGTCCAACTTTCGAAATATTATTAATATATCAGAGCCTTTTATATTCATTATGTACTGCGGCTGTTATAGCTCCTGATTTAATTTTTGCCAACTTTTGCTCACATATAGGCGTTCACTGTTTAATTTTAGAAAGGTTCATAGTGACCAAGGTACGTAACGCAAAGAAGCATTGCGCAATGCATTGTCATAATATTTTTCAGACGCCTAACCAGCAAACAAGCTGTTTCAGCAATTCCCGGCGGTCGCAAATGGATTATGATTGGCAAAATTTAAAAGAAATTATAATCTACCATGACGCCATTTTGGATTTGTGTAAACATTTTGAAGAAGTAAGTCGTTGGGTAATTTTTGGACTGAATGTACGATGCTGTTAATGCTTTGCTGTGCCATGTATCATATTTGTGTGGTAAGTTAACAGATGTTTTTTATTTCTTGTCTTATTTTAGATTTCGAATAGTTTTGTTTTGTGCTAACCACATTATATTTTGCTTGAAGATCAAGTAACCGGTAATATTTCAGGGTTCTCAAATTTTTGTAGGTATGAATTTCGTAAGATTTTATAGCGCCGATCGGTCTGCCTGTGGCCGGAGTAATTACATTAAAACGTACCGAAGTGTTTGTACACAAAAGATGATTGAAGGCCCCATGCGGCGTTACACCTTTCAAACGAATTTTGATTGACGGGTACTAGAATTTTACGTTTGAGTTATATAAAGTACTGTAGCAATTCTCGAGAATGTGATTTGTATAAAACTAGCATGTGTTAGAGTATTCTGGAACAATTGAAATGTGTATAAAATTGCGGGCATAGTTATTGCAAGATCGAGCTTCGATCACAATGTCAGTTCGGAAGTTTGTTACACTTTTTTTTATACTAATGTAACTACTCTACCTTATAGGCGGCAGAGCCTCTATAAATTACGAGGGGTCCTTGCTTAAGGTTTAAGCCGAGGGTAAAGAGTATAGAAAATGGCATTGAGTATAATAGGACCCTCTAAAGAGATCTTCCAGCCAGCTAAGTTTCTTCAACTTAGGGCAGAGCTATGAGCTGGGGTCGTAGGATAGCATACGATAATAAAAGAATTTTTTAATGGACGCCACCGTATCTTAACAATAGCTATAATGAAAAACAATCCGAAGATAAGATACGGAAATCTTCGAAAAGAAAGAAAATCTCCTTAACGAGCAAAACATAGAAATATAATACTTACTTGTGACTCTGCAAACTGGAATTGGAATGACAATCTCGTACTATCTGAAAATTTAATCACTTCATAGCATTTTAGAGCTAGGGCTACATTAGAGCCTAGTCACTTTATCATAAAAAAATAAATTCCAAAAAGATTAACTAGTTACGATTATACCTCAAAAATTTTTTTTTACCAATACAATATCAATAACCTATGCTTCTACACTACAAAAATTTTATGAATTTGGTAACTTGCTTTTATAGGAAAATTATTGTTGACTTCAATAAAAGAAAGCTTTAGAACAACTTAGGGCACTTTCTATTGATTTAAAGGAATATATATATATATATATATATATATATATATATATAGCTGTAATTATAGGGTTAATTTAGGGGTAGGTTAAGTCATTGGGGTCGTAGAATAAACAAAAGAAACTCACAAGTAACAAAAGCACATAATTACAGATATTAAAAAAGTAGATAGGTCATTATAAATATGGTTAGTTAAGAGCACACTGTATATAACAGTACAAGAAATAAAACGCATATCCAAGAGTAGCTACGAGCAAAGATAAGAATTTAAAAATGTAACGAAATGCATCGAAATTAAATCAATGGAAAACCTGTATGAATTGGCTAGATAAATATTCAACAAGTGCTTTAATATATCATCACATACGCAGGTAGAAATTATGCATTATTTGAAAAGCGTACGTGCTAGAAAAGTATTACATTTGTTCAAAAATCCAATTTAACTAGAAAATAAACAAACACCAAATTTATATCTATTTAGATTAGAATAAAGCAAACAACAATAATACGTGATTTGATGAACGAAGATTCCTGGGATTTCTGAATTAAATGTGATGGATGTGAATGAATTACGTGACAACTTGCTCGTGCTTCCATGCAATTAAACTACACAATTGGTAAAGTTTCCGAAATAACACAAGAAATAAGACAATTGGTGTCGCCCAGCACGTGGAATCAACGAATCGCAAACAAAGGGGGCCAGGCCTATAAATATGATAACAATTGAACAACGAGTTAGTATACATTTGAAACTGGGCAGTCACTATACTCGAAAGTGCTAAATTATTCAGGCAAACAGTTAATTAAAAGTAAAGTGAAAATTATTTTTATAAGAGTGTACAAATTGTGTAAGCGAGCCGTACTACTACAGACGGCTCTTTGGTACGATTTTGGATACGAGTCTTGGATACAAGTCAGGAAGATTCTGGAGATTACTGCCTGTTAAATTAATTTGGTAATCTCTGACAATGGTAAATATTCTATTACTGTTTCGTTAATTACGGAGATGAAAAACCTTTTATTGGAATAAACTCATTAATAAGGATTTGGATAGTATTTTGGTTGGATGTCGACTTTCAAATTCGACTCAAAACATTCAGGCTGGATACGAATACTCATGGGGATGCAGAGAAGCTACTGAATCACTCCAGGTTAGATATTTTGATATGATTTATTTCTGTAAACTGTTTCAATTCAATAATAATTCAAAAATGTAAGAGTCGACAAAACTGTGATTTCTTTTATAAATTTATGAAAGGCAATAGGCGTCTTGAAACGTTTCAAAAGGTCTCTAAATACAATAAAAATCTCGTTTTGCTGGCTTCATTTTCTCAAAATCTGATGTAAATAATTTAAAAAGGGGAATATATTTAAAAAGGTTGTAAATATTTAATCATTATACTGTGTATTGTAGAATGGCTTAGTTACAAGCACATTTTAATGTAACTCTTTAAATTCAAATAAAGTTATCTTATAAAAATTTCTTTGCGTTCTTACGAACATTTATGCAATATCTAACTATTATATTCTGAACAGAAAATTACGTGTACCAATTTAAATCACTATATAAAATTTACAAAAAATTATTACTTTTCCAGTAGTGGTTCGGAGAAACAAGAATAGAATTGGAAGGCACTCACTCCAAATAATCTTCTAGACATCATCGTTCGTTAACCATCGTGTGCAGTTACAACAACAGGCGCGCGAGGTTCACACGTGTTTGGCATTACAGCTTGACTTCTATACAAAACAAAATTGACGGAAAATCCTTCAATACTTCATAAGATTGTAACACTCGAGAATTTGAACTTTCAATACTGCATAATATAAAAACTTGTGCTTCAGTGTTCCATAACAATTATACTGTGTTACATTCCATAATTAAAAATACTTTACATATTACGTATCTACATAAAACTTGCGCTGAAAAGAATCGAGAAAATGATTTAAATGTAAAATTGAAATTTATTCACCTACCGTGACGATGTTTACTCTACGGCTACAGTAGGTCGATTAAATTATGATTTGGTACTAACGGTATTCGTTGGGACCATGCCGCCCGCCTTTGGGACTGCATGTTTTAAAACCTGCTGGCTTGTCTTGCTATACACGTGTTAATCTGATCACATCCGTACTTTTAATGACGAACTTTAACCACAAAGCAATTTATTACTCAAGTACGCGCAGAACTGGGTTGTTGCATCAACACTTACACAGATAAAAGGAAACCTAAATTCTACTTCGAGTCCATAGACATAAATGGAGTTTTAAGTAACAAATAGATATAATATTTAAATAGGAATTTGGTATTTTCTGTATAATAAAAGATTTTTGTTAAATAAATATTTATAATAAAAGCGTACATTAATGAAACATGTAATCGTATTCGTTACAAGTTCAGTTCCGATAAAGCTTTGAAAGTTGTGACGTGATATAAATTAGTGGTACTACTCAATTGCCCTTGTGAGATAAACTATCGTAGCGCTCGATATAAATTTACTGCAGTGACAATATAAATTAATATAAATTGATCATAGTGCATCGATGTAGGTTAATTAAGGAGATTAGCATCGTAGTGTTAAGAAGATAAAACTTGAACTGTTAGCGATTAGCTGGAAAGTAAATAAGTGTAAGAGCTCTTAGAAATTTTATTGTAGCTGCAAGTTGTTGAAACGGCTGGTATACTCAGTTTGAAAATAATCAACTATTGGTATGGCAAATTGAGTTTTCGTAACATTGGCGTCAAGTGGTGGGATTTTAGTGGAAAAAACATTTTAACGATTTTTATTTGGATACCAAAAACTCGTACTCAACATAAACTGCATGGCAAAATTCTTTCTTTCTTGAATGACTTGAAGTCAGTCGTTCAAAAATATGCAGAGGAACAAGATCAAAGTTTTGCAAGACTGGTAGTATAATGTAAGTAAAGGCTGCTACACTTGCGGCCACGTCCTCATGGTCCACCTGAAAGTATTACATTGGGTTTAAACGCTATCAATAAATCTGACTTCAAAATTAATTAAAAATGAATAAAATGTATAAACTAAAACTAAAGTTGGGGTTTAAATAATAGTATCCTTAGCGTTGACTTTGGAATGTGTCTTATCAACAAGACACTACCAAAAAGTAAAAGTGAAGGGATCTGTAGTATCGGATAGCAGCCGCCGACTCTGCTTACCGGGGCGACTTGAAAGGTCGACTTAAAACTATCCAAACCTAGCTAACTAATATTTGGCAATAGATTCGAATGCAAAACTGCCAACAAAGACGAATTTTCTAGAAAATTAAATAAAAATGAGAAAAAACAAGAAAGAATTAATTCCCTAATAGTGATACAGCACCACGCTTCAGAATTTAAAAATGTTAGGCAATACAAACCGACGTCAAGGTTCAGAATAAAACCACCCGCATTTGATGGAAATTCACTTTGGCAGATACATTTTAAACAATTCGAATCTGCCGGGAGAGTTAACGGCTTGAACGATGGTGAAAGGACAACCGCATTGATTATCGCTATATGAGGTGAAGCCTTGAATATACTGCAGACTAATCAGACCATTACCAAAGAAGCTAAGGGGTCTTAACCTCAAGGCTGGAAATGAGGTACGGCGACTCTCATCTGCAACAACGGCCGATGAACCTCGTCGGCCTCTAGATCTTTAAGCTCAACTTTGTAAGGTTCTGATAAGTAGTAACTAATTATAGTTCCAGAAGTGCGATAAACTTGTTTCTCCAACTTGCCGTTGCTATACGAGACTGTACAGAGTAAAGTATGTAATTGAAAATTTTGAATATTACAACGTGCTATAAATTTTAATTCCTTACAAATTTCACGTTATAGGACGCAAAATTCTATTGACTACAGAAATGTTTGAATTTTGATACCTTTTTTGATAAAGCTCATCATCATTAGGCCTTCAGTCCTAGAACTGGTTAGACGCGTACCATCATTGTTTCCTATTCTGAACTAACCTGCAGATTTCCCTGAAATATGCACAGTTTGCATCTATAACTATCTCATCTAGGTCTACATCTACCTCTTTTTTCCTATCTTTGCTTGTAATATATCCCATACTTTTGCCCAAAATGCCGTATTCCGCCCTTCTATTTCTCTTTTTCCCCAGATATCTTTGTTCCCCTACTATTTCTATAACTTATTTGTTATTATCTTTGTCTGTCCATGCTATCGTCCTCATACATCTGAAGCACAGCATTTCAAAAAGCTGCTACCGTTTTTCTGTCTGCGTTTCAGACTGCCAGTATTTCATAGGCATACTGTGCTGTGCTCCACACATATGCTTTCAACAATTTTCTTATTGTTTTATGTTTGTTGCCTTTCCTCATAGGCGCTGTTCTTTCTTGTTAGATGCAGTTCGATCACCTTCTATTATTTTACAGTTACATGCCCTATTTCTCCGACCTTCAATGGTTGTGAAGGGAGGTAAGCAACCTGTGACTGCCAAGTTCTCCCACCACTTAACCATTTAGCGATTTAATATATTTTCCAATTTATCTTTTCGCACAGCCAACAGTAGTTGCAGATATTTCGGAACCAACAACTAGTTGTTTATACTAATCATCAGATTTATCTGTGCCTATTTCTTCGTCATTAGCTTTTCCGTCTCAAAACTGGTTGGACACGTACCTGCACTTATTTATATTCTGAGCTAGCCTACATAGTTCTCTGAAATTCTCACACAGCATGTGTATACAGCTCGTTCCCCTTCTATTGTTTTCTAATTTTATGTCCTATTTCACCGAGATTCAGTGAAGGGGGTTAAGCAACCTGTGGCTACCAAGATCCCCCAACACTTAGACATTTGCCGAAGTAATGGTTTTCCAGTAAATCCTTTCACACACTTAACACTATTCGAGAATTTTGCCAGCCAATTCTTATCATAATCATCATGTTTAAGCACAGTTATTTTTTCGTTATTAGTTTATCCATCTTAGGATTGGTTGGATGCGTACCTCCATTGATTTCTATTCTGGGCTAGTCTACACATCTCCTTGAAACCCCTACAGCCTACATCTTTTACTATCTGTGTGCAGTAGTCTAACCTAGGTCTGCCTCTTCTTCTCTTTTTTCCGATCTCTGCTTCTAATATATTCCGCACTATTCCCTCATACCGTAGTATGTGACCTATCATCCCATCTCTCCTCATTTTTACCGTTTTCCACATATTTCCTTCTTCCCCTACCATTTTTAGTACCTCTTCGTTCTTAACTTTGTCTGTCCATGATATCTTCATCATACGTCTGTAGCACCACATTTCAAAGGCTTCTACCTTTTTCTTGTTCGCTTCTCCTACTGCCCAGGCTTCACAGCCATACAGTGCTGTGTCCCACACATATGTTTTAAGTAATCTTTCCCTTGTTTCTATGTTTGTGGTCTTTGAGCACAGTAGTTGCTTTTTCTTGTTAAATGTATCACGACCTTGTGCTAATCTTTGTTTTATATCTTTTGTGCTTTTTCCATCTTGCGATATTTGGCTTCCTAAGTAGCAGAAATCTTTAACCTCTTGTAAGTTCGTGTTACATACTTGTATTCTTGTTTTTGATTTATTTTCTCCACCTTTGCATACTAAAACTTTAGTTTTAGTTTTGTTAATTTTCATACTGTATCTCTCTGTTAGAACCGTTTCCATTTCATTAAGAGCAGCTTCTAACTCTTCCTTGCTAGACGCTAATACCGCTATATCATCTGCAAATCTAAGCATATCAATTTTTAGTCTTTGCATAGTAATTGCAAATGTCTTCCTGCATTTGACAGTATTCATTGCCTCTTCTATGTACAAGTTAAAAATCAATGGGGATAGGACACATCCCTGTCTCACCCCTTTACTAATGTTTACTTCTCTACGTTCCTGTTCTAATTCTATTACTGCTGTTTGCTCTTTGTATAAGCTATGTACTATTCGTCTATCCCTATAAATCATTCCATTCTTTTTGAGTATTTCAAACATATTTTTCCATTTTACATTGTCGAATGCTTTTTCCAGATCTACAAACCCTATATACACGCTTTCCCTTTTTCTATTGTTTTCTCCATTATCACTCTCAGAGCTAAAATAGCCTCCCGTGTTCCCCTGTTTCGCCTAAACCCAAATTGGTCTTCTCCTAGTATTTCTTCCGCCCGTTTTTCCATTCGTCTTTGCACAATTCTAGTTAATATTTTTGACACGTGTGCTGTCAAACTTATTGTTCGAAAATTTTCACATCTATCCGCATCTTTCTTTTTTGGTATAGTTACTATGATGCTACGTTTGAAATCTTTGGGTATCTTGCCTGTCTTATACATATAGCTTACAAGTTGGAAGAGACGTTCTGTTACTGCTTGTCCAGCTGCTTTTAGAGTTTCTGCTTGCACCTTATCTGTACCCGGCGCCTTACCATTTTTCAGACTCTTTAATGCTAATTCAAACTCGTCTCTAAGTAGAGGATATCCCAAGTCATCATTTTCAATGTCTGATTCCTGTTCTAATGCAGTTAGTTTCTCTCCTGCATATAAATTCCCTATATATTCTTGCCATCTATCCATCTTCTCTACGTTTTCTATGATGACGTTTCCTTGTGCGTCCCTTATATTTTTGCTATACGGTTTTATATCCCTAAGATTCATTCTAATTAATTTGTATGCTTCGTCTGTCTTTCCTATTTCCATCTTTGTTTGTACCTCTTTGCACTTTTCATCAATCCATTGTTCTTTAGCTTTTCTGCATTTTCGAATAATTTCCCATTTTATGGTTTTGTATCTCTGTTTTCCTGTTTCGTCTGATTTATTTTTGTATTTTCGTCTTTCGTCTATTAAATTCAGGATATCCTTTGTTATCCATGGTTTCTTATTTTCTTTTTGTGTATACCCCAGAATATCTCTGGCCGCCATGTCTAGGCTGGATTTAATGTTATTCCATTCTGTTTCTACTTCTTTAGTATCAGATATTTTCCCGATATCATTCAGCAATTCATTTGACTTTTTCTTGAATCTTTCTTGAATATCTTTATCTTCTAGTTTCTCTAAGTCCAAGTGCTTTTCTCCGTTCCTTTTTTTCAGATTTTTAAATTTATGTGCGGCCTTCATAATTACTATGTTGTGGTCAGTATCTATATCTGCTTCTGGGTAGCTTCTACAGTCTTTTACTTGATTCCTAAACCGTTGTCTAACAAGAATGTAATCTATTTGATATCTTCCTATATCTCCTGGCATCTTCCACGTATATCGTCTTCTAGCATGATGTTGAAATAATGTGTTTGTGATGACTAAATTGTTCTTGTCGCAAAATTCTACCAGCCTATTTCCCTGTCGTTTCTCGTGCCTAAACCAAATAAACCTACTACCGCTCCTTCCCTACCTTCACCTACCACGGCATTAAAATCCCCCGTAATTATTAAATTTTCATGTCCTTTTACGTATCCTAATATGTCTTCGATATCTTTGTAGATGGCTTCTACCTCTTTGTCACTGTAGCTACAGGTGGGCATGTATACTTGTATTATTACTGTGTT
Source organism: Platerodrilus igneus (assembly GCA_036346225.1). Lineage (NCBI taxonomy): Eukaryota > Metazoa > Arthropoda > Insecta > Coleoptera > Lycidae > Platerodrilus > Platerodrilus igneus. The sequence continues at coordinate 8,259,630 of JARFIW010000244.1, forward strand.
TACCGGTTTAGATTCTAATCTAACCATGAGTACTCTTTCGTTCTTTTGTAAGTAATTTTCTACACAGTATCCTATCTTTTTCCGCATAACTATCCCCACACCCAAATTTCCTTCCTCTGCTCCTGTATGAATTATCCTGAAGTCTCCACTCCAAAAATCCCCCGCCTCTGGCCACCGAACTTTGCTAATCCCTACTATGTCCAGTGATAACCTATTCATTTCGATTTTTAGGTTCTCTAGCTTACCCACTTGCTTCATAGTTCTAACATTCCACGCTCCGACTCGCAGAATGTTCCCGACTCTTATTTTTAACTTTCCGATCGCATTCTCCGAAGTAGTCCCCTCCCGGAGATCCGAATAGGGGACTATTTTAACTCCGGAATCTTTTACCCCAGAGAATGCCATCATGTTTGTAACAATTTAAGTACACTGTGTACTTGGGAGGTAATGTGGTGGTTTCCCGTTGCCTTCCACATCGCGGTAGTGTGTCATAGACTGCCATACCGACCCCTATGGTCTCTGCCAATCTAAGTACCGAAAGAGCCACTGCCCTCTTTCGGGGACCTGTCTTAGTCTGGTTCCTCACTAACGACCCTACTACTTTGGTTGAACCTGTAGTTTGGCTCTTTAGCTCATTAGAACACGCAAGCCATTTCACATGTTCTAGTAATTTAGAACTTCGGCAAGGTGCAGGTCCATTCGAAATGGTCTTGATAAAGCTACTCCTTCCTTATTTCTTTATAAAATTTTATATATATTTTTTTTAATTTTCTAAACTCCTAATATTAATTTTATTTCAGGTATCTGCCTATGACTTTCAATTTATGATTGACTTCGGGTTAATTATTATAACGACGTTTGATATCATGTTGTTGTCTTACTGCGCAAATGAAGTTATGTTAGGCAGTCAAAAGATAGGGTTAGCTTGCTTTCAACCTCATCTTTTTAATTGCAGTACATCTTATCAGAATGGTATTGCCTTAGTAGTCCAAAGAAGTCAACGTCCAATTACTTTCACAATTGGGAAACTTGCTCCGATGAATCTTATGACGGCAGTTATGGTAAGGTCGAAGACTTTGCAGTAGCATTAATAATTGCTATTTTAGGCACTTAGGGCTGTCATTTCGTACTTCATGGTTCTTCGAAATGTTCAACAAAAAATTGAATAAAACATGCATTTGTGGGCGTTACATCTCTGCTTAGTAATATAAGTTGTTAAATAGTAGTAACAATGAATTATCTGAATAAATGTAAAAAAAAATTTATTTATATTGTAACATAACCCTATTTTCACAACAACACTTCTTTATTAGTCACCTGACTGTGCAAACCTTTTCAACTTGTACCTGCAGTAAAATTTCCAAAAAGCTCTCGCAACAACATCTTTCCAATTGAGCGCTAACAGTACAAATACTAACTTCTAAAACTACGATGTCATCTTCGAATTACTAATATCGTTGCACTATAATTAATTTATACAAATCACAATAATAAATTCATATCGATCACTACAATAATTTATCTCACACACAGCTAATTATATTAACAGTATGCACCACTAATTTATATCACAACTTAGAACCCATATTGTATTCAAAGCTTCAATTAGAATTGAACTGCAGAACCCTTTAATGGTTATTTGTATACATCTAATTGTACTAGTTATTTCGAGAGCATACCACAAACTATGCAATTAACATTTTCGAGATTTCCTGTTGTAATATAAATAACTCCTAGATGAAAAACTCTTACTGGGGCTGTGGCTGCATGCAATATTTATGTGAAATATTGAAATGAAGTAGTAGTCTGAAAAAGCAGAAAGAGAAATAGATCTTTTATAATACTTTCATTACATGGATCGTTTATTTTCAAAGTGGTGTAAATCCATTTTTGAAAAATGAGATATCACGTAATTCATACTTAATTTAATGAACATTTTTTATGTATGACTTGTCCTTGTTTAATTTCTTAAAAAATTACCATGTCTCGTACAACTTAAAATTGGTCGGTAAAAAGAAAGGGCATCATCATCATTAGGCCTTCAGTCCTAAAACTGGTTAGACGCGTACCCTCATTGTTTCCAATTCTGAACTAAACTACACATTTCCCTGAAATTCGCACAGTCTGCATCTATCACTATCTGATCTAGGTCTACATCTACCTCCTCTTTCCTATCTCTGCTTGTAATATATCCCATACTATTCCCCAAAAATGCCTTAGAACGTATTCTGCCCTTCTATTTTTCCTATTTTTTCCCACAGACATCCTTATTCCCCTATTATTTCTGTAACTTATTTGTTATTAATTTTGTCTGTCCATGCTATCATCCTCATACATCTGAAACGCAGCATTCCATAAGACTGCAATCGTTTTTCTGTCTGTTTTCCTACTGCCCGTATTTCATAGGCATACTGCGCTGTGCTCCACACATATGCTTTCAACAAATTTCTTTTTGTTTCTATGTTTGTTGTCTTTGATCATGGGAGCTGTTCTCTCATGCTAAATGCAGTTCGGTCCCCTACTATTGTATACCCCATTTCTCCGACATTCAGTGGTATGTGAAGGGGGTGTCGCCGTGGATCAGTGTAGTAAGCGTAAGACTACGGATCCCAAGGTCCTGGATTCGAATCCTGACACGGCCAACTGCTTGAAAAATGGCAGGTAAACATTTTTCACAAAAATTACGCCCTCGTTCGGATGAGAGTTTAAATAGAGGTCCCGTGTGTGAGTGATTGCACGCACGTTAAGGTCCCTACCTTGACTGGAACGCAAGGGTTCGGCAAAATTCTAAATTTCCGGGCAACAACAAACTCGCCTCCTGGTCAATGTAGTACCTTAGGGTGGAGCATTGGAAATGTAAATGCACGGTATGTGAAGGGGATTAAGCAGCATGTGGCTGCCAAGATCCCCCAACACTTAGACATTTACCGAATTAATAGTTTTCCAGTAAATCCTTTCACACAATTAACATTATTCGAAAATATTGCAGAACCAATACCTGTAATTTCTTATAATAATCATCATGTTTAAGTACGGTTATTTTTTTCGTCATTACTTTATCCATCTTGGGACTGGTTGGATGCGTACCTCTATTGATTTTTAGTCTGAGCTAGCCTATATATTTCCCTGAAATTCCTACAGCCTATATTTTTTACTATCTGTGTGCAATAGTGTAACTTAGGTCTACCTCTACTTCTCTTTTTCCTATCTCTGCTTCTAATATATTCCGACTATTCTCTCGTGTCGTAGTATGTGGCGTATCATCCTATCTCCCCTATTTTTTACCGTTTTCCACATATTTCTTTCTTCCCTTACCATTTTTAGTATCTCTTTGTTCTTAACTTTATCTGTCCATGATATCTTCATCATTCGTCTGTAGCACCACATTTCAAAGACTTTTACCTTTTTCATGTGCTTTTCCTACTGTCCAGGTTTTCCAGCCGTACAGTGCTGTGCTCCATGTTTTAAGCAATCTTTTCCTTGTTTCTATGTTTGTTGTCTTTGAACGCAGTAGTTGCTTTTTCTTGTTAAATGTAGCACGACCTTGTGCTAATCTTTGTTTTATATCTTTTGCGCTTTTCCCATCTTGCGTTATTTGGCTTCCTTGGTAACAGAAATCCTTAACCTCTTGTAAGTTCTTGTTATCTATTTGTATTCTTGTTTTTGATTTATTTTCCCTTCCTTTGCATACTAGTACTTTAGTTTTATTTTTGTTAAATTAAGAGCAGCTCCTAACTCTTCTTTGCTAGATGCTAATACCGCTACATCATCCGCAAATCTAAGTATATCAATTTTTTGTCCAAACGTCTTTCTGCATTTAACAGTATTCATTGCCTCTTCAATGTGCAAGTTAAAAATTAATGGGGATAGGGCACATTCCTGTCTCAGCCTTTTCGTAATGTTTACTTCTCTATGTTCCTGCTCTAATTCTATTACTGCTGTTTGTTCTTTGTATAAGCTATGTAGCATTCCTCTATTCCTACAACTCATTCCAATCTTTTTGAGTATTTCGAACATTTTTTTCCATTTTACGTCGTCGAATGCTTTTTCCAAATCTTCAAACCCTATATACACACTTTCCCCTTTTTCTATTAATTTCTCCATTATCATTCTCAGAGCTAAAATAGCCTCCCATGCTCCCCTGTTTCGCCTTAACCCAAATTGATCTTCTCCTAGTATTTCTTCAGCTCGTTTTTCCATTCGTCTTTGTACAATTCTAGTTAATATTTTTGACAAGTGTGCTGTCAAAATTTTCACATCTATCCGCACCTTTCTTTTTGGTATAGTTACTATGATGTTACGTTTGAAATCTTTGGGTATCTCGCCTGTCTCATACATATAGCTTACAAGTTGGAAGAGACGTTCTGTTACTGCTGGTCCAGCGGCTTTTAGAGTTTCTACTTGCAGCTTATCTGTACCCCTGTACCCTGTACCCCTGACATACTAATGTGTTAATACTCATACGTTACCAGCATGGGAAGCTCTTTTATTATTCCCATACCAAACTTTAAACATACCACGAAGGGAAAATAATTCCAAAGTTTTCCTGACTTATAAGGAGAAATGTTATTAGCGGTAATAGCAAATTAATTGTGGAAAAAAGGCAAATAATTTAGTCAACCGCGTACGGAGTAAAGTTTCAGAAGGAGACATAACTGCCACCATTAAAGTTCTTAGTTCAAGCGATTCGCTAGCAGAGTTTAACGTGGAAGAAAAACACCAAAAGTCCGAAACTCTGGACAATTTTCTCATTTTTCCTTCAAATTTCAAACCGCTGCAAGTAACAGTCAATGACGTTCTGCAAATTATTAAATCTTCGCCCTAGGTCAGTTGATGATTTATGATTCCCATAAGCCCCCTCATATCCAGAACATGATATCATATAAGAGGGGTGCTCGATATGTATCGGGAATAAGTAACAAAAACAAAACTTTAGGTGTGAAAACTTCTTTATTGTTTTTCAAAATATTCCCCACGATGATTGATATACTTTAGCATTCGTTGGAATCAAATTTCATAGCATTTTCTCCATTCCGATTGAGATATCGCCAAAGCATGGGTTTTAAACGCATCGACCACCTCTTCTGTTTTCGAAAATCGTTGTCCACGCAGTTTGTTCTTCACGTGTGGAAACAAAAAGAAATCATTAAGTGCCAAATCAGGACAATACGGAGGACGACCCATCAATTCGATGTTTTGAGTGTTTAAATAGTCGCTTGTTTGAGCCGATGTGTGAGAACTCGCATTGTCATGATGGAGAATGATTCGGCGTGGTCGGTTTATTTTTCTTATTTCTCCGAAAACTTGTGGCAAACAAATGGTTGTATACCAAGCAGACTTAATTGTTCTACGATCCTCTAAAGCAACGGTCGTGACATATTCATTTATTCCGAAAAAACAGGCAATTCCTTTTGAGGTTTGGAAATGAAACAATATTATCTCAACGCGGTGTTCAATAGCGAAATCCTCTAAGTCGGCCTCATTTGGCCTTGCTATCGAAAATGTTACAAAAAACATGTGCACAAAATTTAATTGTGGGTTCCTAAATGGCAGATCCATAAGAGAAGCTGCAAAATCAGTTTTTACGTCGCTGAAAAGTAATCTCAGGATCAAATAAAATTAGCTTGGCTATACATCTTAATAAATGTGAAATTTTCTTTAAAGATAAAAGTCCAAAACATATACAAAAATTTTTATTTATTACTCCAGGAATTAAAATGACTGATGCTACCTACTAGTTTCTACTAGATGCTCCTCTTTCTGACAGAACGATTTTTAATTGCTTAAAGTGTTACGTGCCGAAAATTCGGCACTAAACATTTTCAATTTCGTTTTAATTTGCAAGGATTTCGCGCCAATAAATTTGAAAAGACGCGTGTGTATTTCCGTCACTTCAGACAGTGCGTTTGCGCGAGATTGCGCCGACGCGGTGTGCCAAGAAGGCAAGTGGTGGATTTCCGGGGACGTGTGGGGACTGGTGATCGAGACTCGAACAAATGTAGTTACCTTTGTGTCTTATCGTGTCTTTTTCTTGAGATGTAGGGTTCCTGCCTTCTACATAATTATCGTCCTTCATCCTATTCCTGTGTTCCGCTACAAAAAAAAGAAGAAAACAAATTGAATATGAATTCGACCAAAGCCGACGAATTACCCACGCCCGAAACAGGATCAACGGAGCCCGCCATCATAGAGTAGCGCTGAAGTCGCCCTACAATTTACGTGAGTACCCCTTTGGGGTTTTCTTTAAAATTAGTATAACTTTTCTATTGTGTTGCAATAATTTGAATATTGTGTGACGAAAGCTTTTATCTGCGTGTCATTTTTACAATTATTTAACATTGCTACCAACTGATTGTACTGGCTCGCGTACCGCACCGACGGGGTTATAATAAAAGACAAAACTACAATCACTAGTTTTGATGACATCTTATCTTGTGAACCTACTTGTCCATATATCGTCCTATTTATTGAAAAACTATTTAACAATACCAAAACTAATATCTTAAGATCGTTACGTGATAAGTTACGTTGTTATAAATTTGGATTTACCCAGCTAACTACAGTAGTACAAGAGTGGATTCCTATGAAAGAGGTAATAAAAGTGAAAAAAAAATAAACATTTGAAAAGGTTGAAATACAAACAAACTACGAAATATTCAATTATTCCGAAAGACTCTCTACTATCATAGTTAAGGGACGCCAAACCGTCTTGTCGCACAATTACCCTCCAATATTTTTTTGTACACGGAAGACAGTTATTCCGAATAGGTCTCCTTCACTTTTGGTTTCTTAATTTATCTAATTACACGTTTAGTTGTTCTATAACACCTTATAAAACATTCTTTAAATTTTGCATATCCAAGAAATTTTAAAAATCAAGTGCCTCTCCCAATTGCGACTCCATCACTGGGGTGACAGGATATCCTTTCGCAATGACCTGATTTTTATCTAGTTTATAAATAAATGAACATAAAGTTCAACCTACACTTAATCTCTACTGTATACTTTCCTTACAAAAAAAAACCTAATTCCTAACATCAAACTGGCCATATATTACTAAATTAAATCCTAAGAGAAAAAAGCATTAAATTAAAGCAATCCATAAAACTATCGCTCCAAGTTTCCCGTTGGAAAAAATTTTGTGCCTTACTGCTAAACTCTAAACTTTACTCTAAGCGGTAGATAGCAATGGAATGGGCGTAGAGGTTGTTTTGAAAGATGTTTAAAAGAGCACCACCACATTTAGAAAGAAAGGAAAATGTAGAGCCTGAAAGAAATTGATACTAATTATGAAAATTAAGTATAATGATGAGATACTGGAAATAAATTATGAGTTTAAAAATAAGACGCACGCGGCAGCAATTTGCGCCTGCAGTGTAGTTCAAAATTAAAGCAAAACTATATAGTAATTATCACTTTATATCTCACAACATAACCAAATATCATTAGAATATTCTATATTTTTAATTAGTATAAAACCTTTCTTTTAATAAAAAAAGATGAAAATTTTCTTAGATAGGAAAAAACATTTCTGTTACAAATTAACAATGGTACGACAGATATTTAATAACAAAGTCTGTTTTGTTGATATTTAAAAAAATGTAATTATTCTTATTATTTTAAATCTCAAAAGAAAAGAAAAGCTGAACTTTGTAACATATTAAGTTCTTCAAAAGGAAAATAATATGTCTGCTCTACCATACAGGCGGCAGAGCCTCGATAGATTACGAGGGGTTCCTGTTTGACGGTCAAGCCCAGGTTAAAAAGGATGTTGAATGGCTTTGAGAAAAAAGGGTCCCTCTAAAGAGATCTTCCAGCCAGCTAAGCTTCTTCAACTTAGGGCAGAGCTATGAGCTAGGGTCGTAGGATGGTATACGATAAAACAAAAGAAATTTTATTGGACGCCACCGTATCTTAATAAGTGTTTGATAAGAAACTATCCGAAGATCAGATACGGAAATCTTGGAAAGAAAAAAATTTAAGACGAGCAACATAAACAAAAATACTTACTTTGGTCTCTGTAATCTGGAATGGGAACGACGATCTCGTGCTATCTGAAAATTTAACCACACCTAAACAGGTTCAAACTAGAGCTTCGTTAGAGCCTAGTCACTTTATCACACAAAAATCCACTAGTCAAAATTATACTTTCATAAAAAACTTTTAACTTCAACACCAATAATACCTTTATTCAATACTAAACTTTCATATTTGTAAACTGTTTGTTTCTGTAGGACAATTACTGCTGACTTCAAAGAAAGAAAATTTTATGACAACTTAATATTTTTTTCTATTGATTTTTTAAAAAAATATGTATATATACATCGTTTATATAAACTTATCTATATGGAGACCTTCGAAACAGTTCCGTTATTACGATTTAATATAAATCTCTAAGCATTCGTGGAATATTTTTTTTAATTGCCTAAATTACTTCAATTCTCCACAAGAAATATGACTTTTATTTTATGTTACAGTGACTTCATGCTACTTGAATAGGATCCTGTTCAGTGTACAAGAAACAAATTACATATTCAAAAAAAATTTCGCAGGTTATGGCTCTATAGTTTTAATAGCTATCTTTAATAAAATCAAAGGTCAAAGAAAAATACTTATTGTCGATATTGAGCTATACTTCAGGCGTACTATCACAATGTGTTATACACAATAATTTGGCAAACAATTCTTATCATATCACATGTTTAGTAAAGCAAACCTTTTAATACAACTTTGTAACTTTAAACACAATCTTACAAAAATACCTGGAAAATATTAAGGTCAATTATGCCTTATCCAAATACTAAATTTTCTAACTAAATTTTACGTAAAACAAATTACTTGATCTATGAACCTTCGCAAAATTTCGAGAATTAATTTTAAACAAATTTATGTATAGCTTCTTCGAAAATTATTTGTGCATTTTAAATGAAAGTTCCTTGAAAAGAGTATAGGTATAAAAATGGAGGATGACTCACCGCTGGCTATCTGTTTGGCGGCCGGTTTTCCTTCTTTTAAATTTTTTTTTAAACATCTGCGTCCTTACTCTTATAGTTGAGCGTGGCTGACGCAGGGGTCCGGATTTGACCTCCATACAAACCAATCCCATGTGAGGGTTTCCACTTTCCTGCCTAGCAACAATTGAAGCTGCCTTCCAGTCTCGTGCTTGCCTTATGGTTAACGATTGTTTTTTATAATACTTAATTTCCATTGCTTAATTACGTGTACCTTGAATTTAATATTTTAAAACTCGGAATTAAAATTGTCTTCATATTCAATAATTGGTATTTTCATCCTTAAAACTCTAAACTAAAAAAAAACTTGCGCATAAAAATATATATTTACAACCATCTTAGGTCGATGCTGCCACCAAAACTAAACTCATGGTATACATTGACTCCACTTGACTATTCGTTGGGGCGCCATGTTTAATTAAAAACCTGCAGGCCCTGGATAATACTGGTGTTCGGATTACATCTGATATCAAAATGGCTTTTTCCACGAGGCAATATTAGCTATCCAAGCATGCGCCGGGAAGGGGGATATTGAATCAAGATACAATCAAATAGAAGTTTACTTAAAGTTTACTTGGGCTATTCTAATGTAGATGGCGTACTATGTATGAATTCATAATAAAAGGTTTCAATAGAAATTTAATATTTATTGAATAGGTGTATTGAACAAAATTGTATATTTGAATAACAGAAAATCGTAATTGTTACAACTTTAATGCTTGGATTTTAAAATTACAATAAAAAGTTTACGTAAAAAGCTGAATCCGGTTTCTACTAAGAATTAAAATGTATTGATTTTAAATATTTCATAATTATAAAAAACATGTCATAACGTTCCAAAACTTGATGAGAAGAGAAGCAAAAGTGCAGCCAGACCGCGGTTAACGCGTAGGATACGTTCCAACAAAGTAGAGCGTAATGCGAAACAGCGCTAAACAAGGCTATCTTAACATGTAAATAATGAGGTTAGGGGAAGATGGATAGAAAATTGGTTAGGTATTAAATTTAATAATAATGTTTTTCATTATCACCCATGATAAAAACTAAAGATCATAATATTTGTCACTGTGTTAATCGTTATAGTATTATATAAATTTATACTTACAATAATGTTAACAAATGTTTCACATGATAAAAATGCGTCCGTACACCACCGCACCAAACAAGAAACACTGTTTCGGATATGTTATGTACACATATTTGGAAACCTAGCGCTGCGCACAATTTCGGGAAATCCCCGTAGGGCTGCGAAAAATTTTGTGGAATCCCTGGGTTGAAATAAAAGAGTTCTAAACTGAAACAGCGTTTAGAGGGGTCTTACTGTATGTTTAAATTCAATTATATAAGTAATAGATGTTCTGAGTCAATTTAAGCTCCGGCATGAATTGAGCTTGATAATTATTTTTATGTATTATCTCACTTACTAATATAAATGTGTCCTCTTTCTGCATAAACAGAAAACGACATTTAACAGGTTGCTTGTTTTATATTATGGCAAGCAAATCTTTACAATATTAATACAAGGGCTCTATTTAATTGCATTGATGTATGTTGTCTTACCACATACAGAACCAATTCATACATTAACCGTAACTCTAACTTTTAAGTTCAAATTAAATTCCAAACACGAATTTATACTTCGCTAGATTTTATAATAAACCTTCAATGAAGTGTAAACAAACCAGAGCTAACAACTCTGTTGTCAAATTAGATAGAAAAGAGTACAAACTTTAGAAGTGCAGTTTAAATGAAGCCACCTGTATCACCAACCAGAAGCATGCCCGTTACGTGCTATAACGAAACACAAAAGGTGAAGTTGAAATGATCATTTGAACTTTGCATAGAAGTCTAAAATATTATTTCATCTTATTAGTCAGATTAATGCTGTGACTTAGGTACAACAGTAGAAAATTTGAAATTACTATCTTACCTTCCCCTTTCCTTTACATTGATTTGCCTGACTAGCTCACCGGAAATTATATTGTGGAATTTACAAAATGAAATGAAACCGCAATCTGATACAACATTTTACATTCCAAAAATTTTTTCCTTTATAGAAAAGAATTTATAAAACAGTGCTAATTCAAACTCATCTTAAGTATAGGATATCCCAAGTCATCATTTTCAATGTCTGATTCCCGCTCTAATGCTGTTAGTTCCTCTCCTGCACATAAATTCCCTATATATTGTTGCCATCTACCTGCTTTCTCTACAGTTTCTATAATGATGTTTTCTCTAGCTTCGGTTATATTTTTGCTATACGGTTTTATATCCCTAAAATTCATTCTAATTAGTTAGTATGCTTCATCTGTCTTTTCTATTTCTATTTTAGTTTGTACCTCTTTGCACTTTTCATCAATCCATTGTTCTTTAGCTTTCCTGCATTTGCGAATAATTTCCCATTTTATGGCTTTGTATCTCTGTTTTCCTGTTTCGTCTGATTTATTTTTGTATTTTCGTCTTTCTTCTATTAAATTCAGGATATCCTTTGTTATCCATGGTTTCTTATTTTCTTTTTGTTTATACCCCAGAATATCTCTGGCCGCCATGTTTAAGCTGGATTTATGTTATTCCACTCTGTTTCTACTTCCTTAGTATCAGATATTTTGCCGATATCTTTCAGCAATTCATTTGACTTTTTTTCCAATCTTTCTTGAATATCTTTATCTTTTAGTTTCTCAAAGTCAAAGTGCCTTTTTCTGTTTTTTTTCTTCAAATTTTAAATTTAAGTGAGACCTTCATAATTACAATGTTGTGGTCAGTGTCCATATCTGCTTCTGAGTAGCTTCTACAGTCTTTTACTTGATTCCTAAACCGTAGTCTAACAAGAATGTAATCTGTTTGATATCTTCCTATATCTCCTGGCATCTTGCACGTATATCGTCTTCTAGCATGATGTTGAAATAATGTGTTTGTGATGATTAAATTGTTCTTGTCGCAAAATTCTACCAGCATATTTCCCCTGTCATTTTCTCGTGACTAAACCAAATAAACCTACTACCGCTCCTTCCCTACGCTCACCTACCACTGCATTAAAGTCTCCCATAATTATTAAATTTTCATGTACTTTTACGTATGTTAGTATGTCTTCGATATCTTTGTAGATGGCTTCTACCTCTTCGTCACTGCAGCTAGAGGTTGCATGTATATTTGTATTATTACTGTATTTACCGGTTTAGATTCTAATCTAACCATGAGTACTCTTTCGTTCTTTTGTAAGTAATTTTCTACATAGAGTCCTATCTTTTTTCGCATAACTATCCCCACACCTGAATTTCCTTCCTCTGCTCCTGAATGAATTACCCTGAAGTCTCCACTCCAAAAATCCCCCGCCTCTGGCCACCGAACTTCGCTGATTCCTACTATGTCTAGTACTAACCTATTCCTCTATTTTCAGGTTCTCTAATTTACCTACTTGCTTCATACTTCTAACATTCTACGCTCCGACTCGTAAAATGTTCCCGACTCTTTTTCTGAACTTTTCGATGGCATCCTCCGAAGAAGTCCCCTCCTGGAGCTCCGAATGGGGGAGTATTTTAACTCCGGAATCTTTTACCCCAGAGAATGCCATCATGTTTGTTATAATTTAAGTACGCTGTGTACTTGGAAGGTAATGTGGTGGTTTCCCGTTGCGTTCCACATTGCGGTAGTGTATCTTAGACTGCCATACCGACCCCTATGGTCTCTGCCAATCTAAGTACCGAAAGAGCCGCTGCCCTCTTTTGGGGATCTGTCTTAGTCTAGTTTCTCATTAACGACCCTACTACTTTTGTTGGACCTGTAGTTTGGCTGTTTAGCTCATTAGAACACGCAAGCCATTTCACCTGTTCTAGTAATCTAGATCTTCGGCAAGGTGCAGGTCCATTAGAAATGGGAAATTGCATAATCATCGATTATGGTGTAAGTCAAATTGACAGATCTAGGCGGCTTAGCAGATGGTTACCGATCAGTGGGCTGTTATTTTACATTATATGTAAATTTTGTTTTTACTACGTGTCATATTACGTGACAAGGGTTAATAGTTAGGTTACTTATTCTATTTTTTTCCTAAAATGGATAACTTCATTTAGCGTCAGATAGTGATATAGGTAAGAACAAATAGTTAATCAATATTATTTTATGACAATTGAAAATATTTATTTTATTTAATTTTAAATAAATTCACACAGAAATAAAGCCCATGAATTTAAACAGAAGAATTATCTTAGATTCAGAGGATAAAGATAATTCTGCTATGAACAACAAATTAACGAATTGTAAAAAGAGAAGAAGAATAATAGAGGTAGAATCTTCATCAGAGGAGGATATTGTTACTGAGAACTTAGAATCTGCAGGACAAAATAAAGGAAAATATATGCAACAAATAAACAAAAATAAGCAAAATACTGGACAAAAGTACTATACAAAAAGAGCAAAATCTATTTCAGCAAAAAATTTTAATCCAAAAATTGTAATTGTTCGAAGAAATGTATAGAACGTATTAAAAAAAAACATTAATACCAAGTTACCTGATTGGTACAGCAGAGATTTAAAACAAAAAGCTTGTGCATACAGAAAGTACAAAAATGATAAAATAGATTCATTGTATAATCAGTTTAAACAACTTAGAACTAATTGTAAAAATAAAGTCAAACAGGATTATAAAACATACCTAGTTAAGGTACAATAAAATATTGAACATGATCCGAAGTATTTTTGGTCATTTATCAATAAGAAAAGGAACTCGACTCGAATTCTAGCTTCTATGACATTTAATGATGAAGAATTTAATGAAACTAAACATATTGTAAATGTATTTGCTGCATACTTGGCTAGTGTTTATAAACTATCAGATGAGAGCAATATCCAAGTAGTGAATGTTAATGGTATAGACACTGTAACGCCAAAGTCTATCTCGGATGATGATATTATACATTCAACAAACAATTTGAAGAACTCCATGACTGCTGGAATGGATAAAATACCAGAATTTTTAATTAAAGATTGTAAATTTTTATTTTTTATCCACTAATCTAATTATTAAATCTTGCACATTTCCATCTCAGTGGAAATTTGCTATAATTTACCCCGTATTTAAGAGCGAGGCTAAATCTGGTATAGCTAACTACAGACCAATTTCAATTATCAGTAATTTTACAAAAATATTTGAATCATTGTTGTATAAACAAATCTACATGTAAATAAAAAATATCCTCTCATCGACTCAGCATTGTTTTATAAAAAAAAGAGTATTTTATCTAATCTAACAGTTTTTACTCAGTATGTTGCCAATTCCATTGATCAGAAACTACAAGTTGATACGACATTTTTAGACTTTCAGAAAACTTTTGATCAAATAGATCATTATGTCTTGCTGAATAAATTGAATAAATATGGTTTTAGTGAAACCTTATTGGCGCTGTTTGGATCGTATCTTTTGGGGCGGAAACAAGTTGTGAGGTATAATGGATTTACTTCTGGTATAATTGTGCCAACATCTGGAGTTCCACATGGGTTCAATCTTGATCCTTTGTTGTTTCTAATATTTATTAATGACCTTCTCAACACACTGGAGTGTTATATAAACGAATAATTTTGTCTGGCATGAAGAAAGTAATTCGAGCATAGCGGAACGAAATCAATATATAAATTGTTGGTTATTTTGCAAAAAGATAAGCCCGTGACCTGTTTCACTGTTCTTGCAGATCATCAGACGGACGCATATCTTTTTGCAAAACAAACAACTAAATTCTAAAATAATACACACACTGGAGTGTGATAATTTGTTGGTTGCAGATGACTTAAAAATTTATTCAACCGTAAAAGACGATTCTGATTGTGAGTACTTACAATAACAAATTAACCTTATTGTTTAATTGATGTAGAAACAATAAGTTACACCTAAATACTGCAAAATGTAAATGTATGACATTTACAACAAAAATGAATCCCATACTATTTGAATAACAAATTGATAATACACCTATTAATAGATATGATAGAATTAAGGATCTTGGGATAGTATATGATCCAACCCTGCCATTTTCTCCACATATAGAAGAACTATGTAATGCAGCGAATGCCTCCTTGGGATTTGTGATTAGAAACACAAAAGGTTTCAATGATTTATTTAGCTTACAGTTGCTATTGTGCTTCCTTGTACGTTCCAAACTGGAATATTGCTCTTTAATCTGGTCACCTATATACTTATTGTATAAGAATATCTTAGACGCAGTACAAAGAAAATTTTTAAAATACTTAAGCTTTAAACAAACTGGTGTTTATCTTATAATAGGTTGTAATCAAATTGAATTACTAGGCAATTTTAAATTGCTGTCATTGGAAACAAGGAGAATAAATTCTGGTCTGTGTTTTATATAAACTGTTGCACAATCAAATAAATTGTGCAGTTCTGTTATCGCAAATATCATTTAACGTACCTAGGCTAGAAGCAAGATACATAGAAACATTTAAGATTGCTACTAGAAGAACTAACATAGGCAAAAAAGCACCCATAAATGTAATGTGTAAAAATTTTAACAACTTAAGTCCTCAAATAGATATAAATAACACTTCTTTAAATTCTGTTATATATAAAGATAATTTTGATGTACGATTGTATATTTAAACTATAGTCTGTAAGGTTTCCCTATAGTAGGGGACAAAGAATACTACTATAGTAGATCTGCCTATCGTAAAAGGCGATTAAAAGGCGCAGCAAGGGGCAGCAGCCTTGCTGACTAAAAGATATTGAAGGAGAGTCGGTTGGTCTCGGGCGATCCTCAACAATTTACAAGGTTGTTGGGGGTTGGTCGTGACAGATAGGGCTTTTTGCTAAAATCTTTAAAAACTGCGTTGTGAAAAGATATGGGAACCTACCACAATATTTCCAAGGTATGCATGGCCAAAAATACGAAATATGTATGATGGAGAACTCACAAGTAAAATTCATGTCTGGAGGTAAAATACCCACTCATTCGGATCTCCGGGAGGAGGTACGTGGGGTTCGTCATCGTAAGAATTTAAAACAACGGTTCGATTTAGTGATAGGGACTTGGAATGTAAGGTCATACTTAGAGTAGATAGGCTAACGAATTTATTAGTTGATATGAGAAAAGGGAAGCTGGACATTTTAGGTATTAGTGAGGTGAGATGGCCAGATAGTAATGACTTTTGGAAAGATAATTATAGAATAATTACAACTTCTTCAACTAATGGACAGGCAGGGGTAGGAATAGTGTTAGATAAAAGATTAGGACGTAAAGTACTTACAATTTAGTGATAGAATATTTATGGTTGATTGAGTACGAAACCCACAGACACTGTTTTAGTACAGGTTTACATGCCAATAACTCAGTACGAGGATGAGGAAGTAGAAAAGGTATGTGAGGATATAAATAGTATAGTGAGAAAAGTAAATGGAGACGAAAATTTAATAGTTATGGGCGATTTTAATGCGTCAGTGGGAGAAAATAGTAAAGAAAAAATGGGAGGAAAATTTGGGTATGGTAGACAAAATAATAGAGTAAAAAAGATTAGTTGAGTTTTGCCAAGAACATAGATTAGTAACTGTAAACACCCTATTCGAATAACATATTAGAAGAAGATATACCTGGAAAGAGCCAGGTGATAGGGCTAGATACCAAATAGATTATATTTTAGTTAAGCAAAGATTTATAAACCAAGTTGAAAACTGTCGTAGTTATCCAGGGGCCGACATAGATAGCGATCATAACTTAGTTAAAATGAAGTGTGAGCTAAAATTCAAAAATTGAGAAAGGTTAAAAGAGAAAGATAGGATCTAGGTAAGCTTAATGATAGTGAGGTAAATGAGGAATATAAACAAGTGTTAGATAATAAGATCAAAAAGATAGCTATAGGAGGAAACGTAGAAAACAGATGGAAAAAATAAAAAGGGCTGTACATGATACAGCAAAACAGACTATGGGTAAGAAAAAAATAGAAGTGAGAAAACCCTGGGTATCAAAGGAGATATTAGATTTAATACATAATAGAAGAAAGCTTAAACCTTTCAG
The DNA here is from genome assembly GCA_036346225.1 of Platerodrilus igneus. Taxonomy (NCBI): domain Eukaryota; kingdom Metazoa; phylum Arthropoda; class Insecta; order Coleoptera; family Lycidae; genus Platerodrilus; species Platerodrilus igneus. The sequence continues at coordinate 8,276,656 of JARFIW010000244.1, forward strand.
CGAATTGGATAGTGAAAGTAAGCAAAAATATAATAGAGTTAGAAATACGATAGTACATGAGTGTAGAAAAGCTAAAAATAAATGGATGGAGGAGAATTGTAAGGGAATACAAGAGGTTAAGAGTAGGTAAGACAGACAGGGCTTACAGGGCAGTTAAAATGGTTTTTCAGGGAAGATGAGAATAATGAGCTTCTAATAAATAAAGTTGAGATAGCAGATGGAAAAGATATTTAGAAGATTTATACAAGGGAGACGATATGGATGAATTAGAGAACGACCAAGAAGAGGATGTAGAAATAGGGTTCTCAATATTAAGAGAGGAATTTGATAGAGCTATTAGGGATCTTAAACTAAATAAAGCGCCGGGGATAGACGATATAACCACAAAATTAATAAAATATGCAAACCAGAAAACTTTAGACAGATTATATGAACTAGTAAAAGTAATATATGACACAGGTGAGGTCCCAATAGATTTCAAAAAAAAAATTATTATCCCAATCCCAAAAAAGTCAGAAGTTGATAGGTGTGAGAATTTTATAACGGCTAGTTTAACTTCCCACGCTTCCAAAACACTAACAATAATAATTAAAAATAGAGTAGGAGCTTTGACTGAGAATTATTTAGGCAAAGACCAATATGGTTTTTGTAAAAACAGAACGACTAGAGAACCGACACTAATAATTAGGGTAATTATCGAAAAAAGGTTACAAAAAAAATAAAAAGACTAATTTTGCGTTTGGAAATTTAGAAAAAGCATTTGCTAGGGTTAATTGGATTGTTATGTTCAGGGTCTTGCGAAAAATAAGAATCTCTCATAGGGATAGAAAATATTTACAGTCAATATAAAAACCAAAGCGTAGGAATTATATTTGATGAAATAGAAAAACAGGCTAAGATTAGAAATGGTGATAGACAGGGCTGTATACTAATCTCCCTTGATTTTTAATGTTTATATTGAGAAAGCTTTAAACTTAGCTAGAGAGAGAAAAGAGATAGGTATATTAGTATACAGGGACAGAAAATAGACATGTTACGTTTTGCAGATGATATCGCCATTATAGCAGAGCCTAGAAAAGAGTTAGGAGAGTTTTTAAATATTTTAGATGAGATACTACACAGTAACTATAGTTTGAGAATTAATTCAGGAAAGACAAAGATAATGACAAGTGAGTTAGAGCCTAGTTCTAAACCGAAATTACAAATAGGTAATACCGAGTTAGAGGAGGTAGATACATTTTGCTATTTAAGTAGTATAATTAGAAAGGACGGACGTAGCAGAAGGGATATAGTAGCTAGAATAGCTCAAACTAAAAAAATGTTTGTAAAAAAGAAAGACTTACTAATAGCTAATAGTATTAGTTTAGATAATAGAAAAGGTTTCTTAAAGTCGTACGTATGGAGCGTTCTAATATACGGTAGCGAGACTTGGACAATTAAAAAGGTAGATAAGAAAAAGATAGACGCTTTTAAAACTTAGTTCTATAGGAGAATGTTAAAGATTAGTTGTACAGATAGAGTAACAAATGAGGAAGTTTATAGAAGGATAGGTGAGGGACCCTGTATGTGGAAACAATTAAAGGTCTGGAGAAATAGAATGGTAGGGCACAAGTTAAGACATGAGGGACTATTTAGTAAGGTCTTAAATTATAGACTACCAAATAAAAATAGAGTATGGAGACCTAAATAAAGCTATATTAGTCAAATTATTAGAGATATAGGTATGAAGGGTATGTATACCTTTTTAGAATAGCTCAGAATAGACAAGAATTTAGAGCTGCGTTAAACCGACCTTAAGTGAGTTCGGAAACAAAACAAAAAAAATAAATAAATAAAAATCAGTTAAATAAATGTCACCCTAACATAACTCACAATTAATTGACGGTCTGGCATGTTGGTAACGATTCGCTGCTTAAGCCTTACCATAAGTGTAACATTTTCAAATGCTACGTTTGCAAAATAACCCCAATAATTACTTTTATTATGTAGTCATACATAACCCCTAAGATATGCAACACACTTTACAATATCTATTACGCAGTTGGTATATTTAATCAGCTATAATTAATACATTAGGACATAATTATATCCCAACAATTGATTCAGTTGTTGTTTATAACATTTAATTTATATTCTTATGTGATTTAATAAAAATTCATTATTACATTTATAATGTAGATAAATAAATACATTTCTAATTTACATCTATATGCAATATTTGGTAATCTGCCGTAAATATACGAAGTTACGAAGGTGTCGTAGTATATGACAACTTGTTCTTAATCGGAAAAGGGTCTAAGATCGCTTTTTAACAAACTAACATGGCTCGTTTAGCGTCCTCTGACCTGAGAATCGGGATAGTAAAAGGAAGTTAGTGAAGCGTCGAGAGTGACCGACGTGATGTTTCCTTAGAGAATTAACAATGCATTTTTCGGTAGGTTAGTTCAGGATCTAATATTACAATTCGTTTAAGATGCACACACAAGATTGTTAGTCTGGTTTTTGGAAGAATCGCCGTGATATTTATTTACATCTATCTTGAATGCTCGTAATTTCAATGCTGTACAATTGCTTGGTACAAGATTGCAAGATTTCATCTTGTTTGAATTAAATAAATGGATTAATTATCTGCGAAGAGGAATGGTCAAAGTCCGATCAGCCATAATTCCTTACATAAACAGCACATGATCGATACATAAATCTGGTTGGTATAACAGGTGTTGAACTGAATTTTCAAGGTGCGTACTCTTTATAATTTTATTCGAAAGATGTCACTTGTCAAGTTTATATTGAAGCTTACTTGTTTAACAACATTCCATACTTCAAATTATATTAATATTTAACTTATATAAATCATACAGCTGATTTAATTTTTGACTAAATATATTTTTGCTTCTTTTGTCATCTGATTATGAAACGTTGCTCAATTTATTTACTATATCAATGTATTTAAAATCTATACATTCCAATTGTGAGTAGTTAACGGATCCGATTTCTACATAAAGTAATAATTGTTGCATTTTATTAGAATCAAACGTTAAGGTTTAGCATTAACGTGAAACTTAAAATCAAGAGAATTATATTTTCATTTTATATATATTTAAAGAAAGTTAAGTTACTATTGCACAAACATTTTTAAATACCTGAATTATATATACGTTCCATTTTTACTATAACATATAAATTTGTTAAAGGATATTATGCTACATTATACTTTTCTAAGAAACCTAGAATACTTTTATTTAAACAAAAAGGTATACAATCTTTGAGTATATAAAATACCTTCATAAAGGTAAATAATATAAAATATAAAGGTACTTACAATATCATGTTATTTTGAAACATATTGGAGGAGCAAACTGCTGCCTCATATGTTATATTTTTAATCTTGTAATTTATTTCAGGTTGTAGTCAACCTCTGGGTTCTACATTCCCCTTTTTTGTGAATGTAGTGGCGCTCAATATTTTATTAATTTTTTTAATATCAATTCTCACCCCTGAACCATTGCTTTCTACCGCTTAGAGTAAAGTCTAGAGCATACCATCGGTAACATCCAATTCCCCTAACAACCACTTTTCCTTCTCTTGGAGGGAATAACCAAGTAATATTTCATTTCTTTATAAATGGGAATCATGTAAACATGTTGGAGTTCTTTAACAACCTTCAGGTTGCTAATATCTATGTAGAGCCAGGTAGATAAGAAAAAGATAGAACAGTATAGGAAGACCTAGACCAAGCTATATTAGTCAAATTATTAGAAATTTAGGTTGTGAAGGGTGTGTAGAACTTTTTAGATTAGCACAGAATAAAAAAGAAGTTAAAGCTGCGTCAAACGCACCTTAAGTAAGGTCGAAAACAAAATGATGATGATTATTTATAATAAAAGTTTTTTTCTCAAGTTCGAGGGCACACGGTTTCCAAAATACGGCCGATCGCCACCCTTAACCTATCACTCTGTACAGTGAGTTTATAAAGATATCCTTGATTTAAAGTTTTATTTATACACAGTAAAGTTAAAATAATAGTTATTAAACCTATATATTATTAAAGAGAATATTCTCCAGTTTTATTTTGATACCTAATAAAATCCTATATGTGCAGCGTTTGTTGCCCTGGCCACGTCTAAACGATAATCAGTTTCTTCCCAGGTATTCAGTAGCATATCAGGCGTGACGGATGCTACAGTTGCAACAATCCTTTACCTCAAACGAGCAATGTCGCGGATCTTCTCGCAATAAACAATGTTTTTTACATGTTCCCAAAAAAAGAAATCCAGTGGAGTCAGATCCGGGCTCCTTGGTGGCCATGCAATCAGCGCACGTTTACCAATCTACCTGTCAGGGAAACGCAAGTTCAACGCATCACGGACAAGGTTGCTTTAGTGAGATGGCGCGCCGTCTTGTTGGAAGACAGTCGGTCCCTTTTCTAGTTCGATATCATCTATCTGTGGAAAAACGTATAGTTCAGGCATTTCCCAATAAATATTCCCATTAATTGTCTTCTCTGAGGATGAAAGGTCCTACAATACGATCCTGCATCAATTCACACCAAACATTGACTTTGGGAGAGTCTCGCTGATGTTCTATAAATTCATGCTATGACCCAGACCCCAAATCCTACAGTTGTGTCGGTTGACAGGCCCACTTACGCGAAAAGTCCCCTCATCTGAAAACATAACATTTTCTAGGAAGTTCTCACTTTTTACAATCCTGTTCGAAATGTAGACTGCTAAATCAAATCCTTTCACTTTGTCATTGGGTTTGATTTCATGCAGAAGTTGAATCTTATACCCACGTAATTTAATCCTCTTTCGCATCACTTTGTACAAGGTAGATTTAGGTATTACCAACTACAAACTTCGTCTTGACAATGACTTTTTAAGACTACGAATACAAGATGTACGGATCCGTTCCACATTCTGTTCAGAGACTGAAGCCCTATTCGGTGGCTTAATTTTTAAGACACTACCTGTTTCCCAAAAGTGATTATACCACTGCAGAATAGTTTTGTTAGTAAATGCATCACCGCCATATTCACGTCGATAATTACGCTGAACTGTGATCACTGAACTCGATTGAATAAACCAAATCACGCACTGAGCTTTCTGCTGAGGCGTAGCCATGACTGGTGAGTGGCGACTGCCGACCGGCGGAAACAGTAGCACTTTTCCCCCACCACGTTCGCTCCAAGGCCACGCACTATGATCGAATATTGGCAAAACAATCTTGACAATACACTGAACTCAAGTTCAAAACCTGAAAGTTTATTACTGGTTTCGTTTTTTAATTATGATTTTTGTAAATCAAGGAGTTTTTTATAAACTCCCTGTATATTAAAAGATTTAATTGACCCCAATCTCCTCTACTTGCAATGGAACTTCATTCAAGTAATATGCAAGTAATTCTTTATCAACAACTATTTAAATGCTACAACACTCATTCGAAACAAAGGATAAGTACAAAATAATTTTTAATTTAGAAACCCATTAGGAAATTATAATGGAAATTGGAAAATAGTTCCTGATTCAGCAATTATTGTTATTAGTAAAATTATATTGGATTTTTCAGTTTTAATTGATCAAATTACGGAAGAAAATTAATTACTCTAGTCATATACATCTGTAACAACTGCTTTGTAGTTTCGATTCAGATGATTGTGAAAGCAACATTGAACATATGCGGAAGATCGAAATGAAAAAACAAAATATACATAAAGATTATTTCCATTATCATAAAATATTCTTGAAATGTATTGGAGTTTCTTTGTATGGCAACGAAAGTGCACTTTATAGATTTTATTCTCACTTTATGATGCTTATGGTTATAGCGGGAAATGTTTTAAATGTTGCAGAATTGCTTGACAGTAAAGCTGATTTTGACTATCGTATTAATACGATGATTTATACATCAGCATCAGTTATGGGTAAGTTTATGCGGCTTACTGTTAGTATTTTTACTTTACTTAATTAATTAATTAATTAAAGTTAATCCTGGGTTCTTTAATATTGTTTGATGAAATCAGTGAACTTAAGAAAAGATTTCCTTAAGATGATGGAACTTAACTATCTTCCGACTATGCTAGGGATCTATTCCTCGGGTAGAGCTTATGAGGATTGGTCGTGGTTCTTTTACAAAACATTATTTACTTACTGACTCAATTTATACCAAAATAGGGGTATGGGAAGGGCGCCACCAAGTCATTAAGTTTTAAACACAGGGTTTCCCTAAGGGGGACTTGGGAGTCCTTAGAGAGGAATATTGTATTTACTGCTTACGCAGGAGCTCTAAAGAAAATCGGATTAAATTAACCAAGGAGGACACAAGAGGTATACTCTTGCTACCTCATACAAAAGAGAAAAGCTATAAATATTAATTATATATAGGGGTGGGCGATACGGGATTTTGCTTATCGAATATCGATACATATTCTATATCGATATGTATCGAATATCGATATATATCGATACGTATCGATACTTATCGATGCGTATCGATACGTTTAGATGTGTAGATTATGTATACATATCGAGACGTAGCGATACCTATCGGTACGAATCGATACGCATCTATAAATTTTTCTACTCTTTCTTTGGGAATAAAATCACAAGATCGTTTTAAAATAATGTATTTACTGACAATTCGATCTTTCACTTAAGATTGTTTGTTATCAAAATAATTAAAGTTTCAAGTTCAATATTTGTGACATAAGTATATATACATAGGGGTGGGCGATACGGGATTTTGCGTATCAAATATCGATACATATTCTATATCGAATATCGATACATATCGATACATATCGAGTATCGATATATCGATATTTATTTTTTGCTGTATCGGGGGGGGGGTCGATACGGGGGTCGTATCGATACGTATCGATATATCGATACGCCGACCCAGCTCTAATTATATACACGCTTTAATAGACACAAATATTAGGCATCAAATTTTGAAAGTGCTATCAGTGCTCCTTCGTCAAATGGGAGCTGCAAATTTTAATATATTTAAGGTATTTATGCCTCTTGCTCCTTCATTCAATTACCCTATTCTTGAACTCACTTGTTCAAAATAAAACAATTACTTAAATAAATTAAATGATGGTTCTTTAATCAAATATTGCTTTCTCTATAATAAAAAGTTGTATGTACAAAATATATACATCAAAATTGTATTTCAATTTCTTCTACGCGGTTGTAGAATAATAAAATCAGACAAAATATCAAAAGATGTTAAGCATTTCCTTTTTTGTTACAAAACTATTTCAAATCAATACCCAAAATATCAGATCTGTTATTTGGTTTACAGGTGTATATGGAAATTTTAAAAACATAATAATTTAACTTTTATATTTGCTTTAAGTATAATTACACATAAATAAAAACTTTAATCAGGACTCAATTAGGGTGTTTAAGTTCATTCGTGGTAATAACAGCTACAACCCTGGATTTAAATGGTGATAAATTCTTAACATCAAAAGTCTTTTATAGTTGCTAAGCAAAATAAGAATCGTAGGTCATCACAATGTTGTACTTAATATGTTGCTTTGTATCAATGTTGGCCTAATGCGGACGTCATGTGAAAATAATTTTAAAAAAAGGCTTATCTTGTACAGCAATGTTTTTGTTTATGTAAGAGTGTTACTTTGTCTAAACCAGATGTGCTTACATACGGTACCTCGACAAACAAATGACGTCGGCTGTCCACATGTTGTGATGTAGTCAACTGTACGTTTCTTGGACCCAATTATACGAACTTGAAGTGTATTTTTTCCTTGCAAAATGAAACAAACAAATCCAATCCAACAGCTATCCAAAATGCTTTGTTTATTAACGGCATTCCATTAGTTACCAAAAAATTATGTTGACTGTAGTTATCCACTTTACTATTTGCAAATACCGGAAATTCGCCAACCATTGAGGTTAATTTTACAAACTAATTGAAATCAATATTAACAAGTTACGAGATCATTATTAGAATTTCTAGGAGTACGTTTTATCATTTTTGGGAAAACAGAAATTAACAAAGTCGGATATTTTGTTATCGGAAAACTATTGAGCGTATAAACGCTATTTTATTTAAAGTTCTACATTAAACACATGAAAGGTTATCACTAGATTTCTCTCGTTATCTTTTCGACTGCATTCTCTTTCGAATTAAACATTATAGCAATTAAAGGGTTATCGTAAACTTGAGTAAATTATAGTAAACTAAAGAAAATTATGTTGTACTGGAGATAATTATTACTAATTGAAGAACGTTCAAATTAATTCAAGTGAATTATGATTAACTGAAAAACGCTATAACAAATTTATTTAGTTTGTCTTAGAAATTAAGTCTATGTGCTTACCATTATTAAGAAACACTTATTCAAGTGCATGTTGCACTTGACTTAAACAACTAGGCCTAAGGCCACACGGAAATTACTGGCTAGAACACTGCACTTCTGCATCGTGTGTCTTTATCAAATGCCCATGCCAGACTGACTGGTTTGTCCACTGCGCACAAGTACTTCAAAGTCGCTTGACATTGAGGTACTTATTCAAACAGCCAACGCCTGTTGATAGCAACCAAACTAGCACTAGAGAATAATCTCTGCTTTATGATTGGGCTACACGATCCTAATACGAATATTTATTTGCATAACGATATTTACGTGTTTATTTAAATAGACTAAATGACGTATTTAACCAACAACTTTAGGTGATTTGCAGTCGTTAAAAAAATTTGTTACATTACATTTGGTTCAAGAAGCTCAAAAAACTTAACCTGTGACACATTGCAAAACTCAATAAATTATAATTTTATGCGGTACGTGAAGTAAACATTGCTTCGCTGTGCCGTTCGAGTCCAAAAATTACTGCTATATAGTAAAAATTTTCAAAGCATAAAAATGTCGCGAATTATATATTTTTACGAAATAGTTTTAACTAACGCCCAACAAATATGTTTAGCTTACCAGACTGGAGGATAGTTGAAACAGGGAAAAGTTATACGGTAGTAGGTGTTTTTGGCCAATTCTGCCGCACCACCTCCACCTCCTAATATACTTGGAGTCAATCTCACGCATTTAATTACTTATTTAGTGAATTCGGCAGTCGAAACCATTGCGACGACTTCTTTAATAAACGATTTACCCCACTCGCTAAATCGGATAAATTTTCGGTACAACGCAAATCATAATTAACCAGTGTAACATGTTTAATTTCAGTAATAATTATTCGCATTGAATTACGAGGATAATGCGCTAAGCGTGCATTATTCCTTATTGATCTTCTTATATTAAAATATCTGTGTCACATAAAGTTATTTCCACGCGCATCTCTAGTTGTTTCTTTCGTATTCCACACCTCTAACGTCGCGACGATTCGGTTCTTGTTTCGTTAAGTTAGTCGAGCGCTAGCAACAGCTTTATCAAGATGTATTCCCGGCTAGAGGCAGGCGACCTTCGCATCAATTACTAAAGTAAGCAGGTCAGGTCGTGCTCGACCTGAAACTATTAAGATACCTTCTACTAACGGTTGGTAAAGTATATATTTTACGAACTAATTTAATTTGGTTTAATTTATTTAGCGCGTCATGTAGGATTCATCATTTAAAATTCGTTACTTACGATTTGTCGATTTGAAATTTGTTTACTAAGAAATTTGTTAACTAGGATTTATGGATGTTAGTTTGGATTGCAGTCGTCTCTAGTTAGAAATGGCTGGTAACTTTGTTTGAAGAATATAAATTTCCATCTCGTTTTGTCGTGGAGCAACAAAAGCAGTTTGGTTCGTTATTAGATATAAGATATTTCATGCATGTGTTTTGAATGTCATAAAAATTTGATAAACAGACTATCATATAAAGCACGTAAAGTTGCTATTATGTTTTCAACATGTAATCTGTGTAATTCTCAATTATTGTTGAACTGGTTTTATAAGCCGTAGCACAAAATTTTGTCAGATTAGGTTTTTATAATTACAAGCTTTGTTCCATCTGAACCTTAAATAATTTCAACGTATGTTTTCGACGTCATATTTTTTTTGTGTTGCACAATTGACAGATGTTGTCATGAAAACAAATGCTTCGTGCAGCTGTCATTGAGTTTAAACCAAACATTTCTATTTTTGTGATTAGCATTTATCTACATGTAAATCATAAAATTTAAATCTGAAAATTTAAAGACACTCTGAATAAGATTCTAGAAATTGTAATCTACCTGAAAAGATCTGCCCAGGTTAGAACGTAATTCAGTGTATTATGCTTACAAATTATTTTCAATCAAATGTTTAAAGCAGGTTCATATTTAAAGTGTAGTTGGTTGTTTTAAAAAGTCAAAATCTTGACTTTGATATAGATGTTAATGATACAGTTTTGTTATTTGTTAAAAAATTCCGAAATTTTAAAAGAAAGTTTTTTTAGTAAACAATTAGTTCAACTTTGAGGCTTTTATTTTGGTCAAATGCGATCAAATCTAATTACACAAAGGTAAAATTTTTGAGTAATAATTTGGTGCCAATATCATATTGGATATACTTTTTTTATTTTTTTATACTTTTATAGGACACAAATGGTGTTCTATTTTTTTATTTATTTTATCTTTGCAATTTCTTACAGGAGCTGCGTCTTATTTTGATAAGACAGGTTTTTGTTAATGAAGGCGATCGTTTTATCTTTGGGTTTCCACGTCCGCCCTTAGAACTGTGCTCTGCTATTATCGTAATTATCTCAGGACATGGTGGCGCCTATTTAGGTTAGTTTAGCTTTGGTTTGCAAACAGAATTCGACTTACTCTCCCCCCCCCCACTTCTTATTGCTCTACCCAGGAATAGACCCCTAGCTATGTCGAAAGATTTTTGTTCACTGGCGCCCATTAAGAAAAATAAGTTACACTAGCGCCTCAACGTAGAAGAAATAACGTTTCAGTGGCGCTCACATCGTGGTGCCTTCTATAAAACAAAAGTCGTTTCACCAGTACCAGAAAACCTCTTAGAGCTTTAATATGACGAGGTGGGTCGAAATCTTGAATTGTTCGTATCCTTCAGGGGTTATACTAATATCCTTTGAGTTAATATATGTCCCGCAAATTGAATTTCTCGGTGCAAATACAGACTTTCCCAAATTTAAAGTAACGCCCGCAGATACTAATTTGATATAGAAATGTGGTTCTTGCAGTATTTGAAAGGTGTTGTCTCAGTGTGTTTGTGTTCTCATATATTGCTAATTTGATACAAAACTATACAGAGAAATTTTCTATAATTTTGTATACTTATACAACTAAAACTAAGAAGTGCATCTGCAAGAATTAAATCCCAAGTCACAAGGAAAGCAGCAATTAACTTCTTAGAAAACTACTTAAATATAAATTAAATCTATATAGCTATCATTGACCTTTAATACTGCCCAGGTGATAATAGAAAGTACAAGTGTGTTGTGCCTGATAAGAATTAAATAAAGGATAAAACAACCAAATGTCTGCTGAAAGTGATGGATCTTTATCTTCTGAGGATGAAATGGTACTGAATGATGGGGGGAATGACAAAAGATAAAAAGGAAAAAAGGCAGTACAAAATTAGCAGCAACAATCCCAACTAAAAGAATATATTTCCTTCAAAACAACAAATTCATAACATAATTATGGGTGAACCAACGTCTGTCACATCAACAAATTTAAGACCAAATTATACTTCTAACAACACAAACTTGTACCAACAATCCGCTAGAAATAGCATTATCAACTTCTCATCACAAATGAAAAATAATATAAACTTGGGTTTAAACGCGAAAAGTAAACGTGCTCCAAATTTAATCTAACTTCAGGTTAATCAATACTAAATAAAAATCTATCAAACAGAAACTAAAAATGGGGTTTAAAGAATGGTATCCCTAGCGTTGATTCTGGAGTTAGCCTGATCCACAAGATACAAGCAAAAATGAATGGGGAGAGATCCGTAATACCGGATAGCAGCTGCCAGCTCTGCTTACCGGTTCGACCTGAAAGGCCGTCTTAAAATTATCCAAATCTAGCTAGCTAATATGAAAAATGGATTCAAATTTTCTAAGCAATCGCCAAATGTTTAATAGTAAATCCAGCTATTTTGCCTGTTCTATATATTTACAAATTCGTCCTCCCTGGTCTAAGTATTTATTCAAATTTCATCCTAAATTTGTCCCTAGCGTTCCCTATCATTCCCTAACTGACATATTATAAGTACAATCTTCTTTCGTATATATACTGCCACCAAAAATTGGCGCCAAAACGTCAAGCAAATAAATCAAGCTACAGAACAAAAATACAGGCAAAAATATAAATATAAATATAAAATAAGTATAAATAAAATATAAGTATATAAATAAACATAAAATAAATATATAAATAAATTAATAAATATCTAAATAAGCAAAAGCATGCAACAGTGCGTAAATTAGCAAAAGCATCGCCCAAATTATCAGTTGCACTCGCATAAGCATTATGATGGCTAGCGCCATTACGCACAAAACATGCTGGTTAGATTATTTCGAAATCTCCTTATTAATACAAGTCAATGTTTATGCGAGTACAGCCATCACAATTTTAATCCTACCACGTATATAAATTTCCCAAGCATCCGAAGATCTGGTCGTCTTCTTACGTCTATTGGTATCTTACTGCTAAAGGGAGATGATGCACTATCAAAGTTCTGGTGGGTATGCACTAAACGTTCTAGGGGGATCACAATCACTGTCACTTTTAAGTCCTGGGGTATGTGCAGTTTCGCTCTATTTTATTTTCTTTATTTATTTGGTGATTTAAGTTAATTAGGGTTTAAGGATTTATTTTTTTGTTATTTATTTGTTTTAGTTTATTCCTGGTTCTGATTTTTCCGCGCGTATAAGGTCAGACAGTGATTGTTTTAGTGGTGTGGGGTTTGTCGTGCGTATTAGATTTTGGTTATTGTTTTTTGCTTTTCATTTTTTTTTATTTTATTATTTTACATATTTTTTTATTTATTTTTTTTTTATAAATTTTTATACAGGTTTTGGTTATATCATGCTCATGTCCGCTTCTCATGCGAAGCCAAAATCAAAAATTTTCAATCCTCCCCTACCCCCTCCGATTTACGCGCGGTTATTACCGTTTAATTTCGAGACCTTCCCGAAAATTCTTTGAAGACTGTCCAGAACGCCTTCTGGTTAGCCACTTCCCTGACTTCCTCTAGGCTCTTTGGCCATGCTAGTCCTGCGATAGGTAATTTCATATCAGCTAACCCTCGATTTGCCAGCTCGACTGGGCAGTCGAAGAGCACGTGCTCTGCGCTTCCTGCGCCCTCACCGCATTCGTAGCGGTCGCTGTTGGCTAGACCGAACCTTTGTAAATACGCTTTCAGGGCGCCGTGCCCTGTTATCAGTTGCACCATTTTATGATCGAGTTTCACTTCGATCTTACCCCTAGCTTCTATGCTCGGTATGAATTTGTGGGTCAACCTGTCCGTGGCAGCTTTGTTTCACCTCCCTTCCCATTGGCGGATTGATTTTTCGCGCAGCTTTCTTTTAATTATAGGCCTCGGTATCGACGAATGTGATATCAGAAAGTCGCCCGTCGCAGCCTCTTTAGCTAATTCATCAGTCCTATCGTTTCCTACGTTACCATCGTGCGACCTGACCCAACAGAACTTTAAATGTCGAAACTCGAGCGCCGTATGCGCTATCCTCCAGACGTCTGCTTGGAGATCTGTCGAGGTATTCATGTTTCTTAAAGCCGTCAGCGCCGATTAACTATCACTGATAATATAATATTCGTCTCTACCCGAATGGTTTATTACGTAATCGATAGCCTCTCGTATGGCTACCAATTAGCATTGGAAGATAGTGCTCCAGTTCACGAGTTTGGTTTGAAATAAAAACACCTCCATTTCCTGCTTAAACACGACAAACGCCGCGCCTGGTTGTCCATCATCCATACATGAACCGTCCGTGTAAATTCTGATACCCCTCGCGTCCCCATCACCTTCGACAAACTCGATTCCTCTAATATCGGCCGGGTGCCCCAACCCTGATAAAACGATCTTTCTCTCTACCTCCCTATTACCAAGATTAATATTTTCGATAATTTCGCGCCCTTTCCCTATATTTATTGATCTCCTATTTCTAATCTCCCTAACGACATATTCGATATGAAGAGTCCTACTGATCACCAGGACCGCCTCCGTGGAGGTGGTCCTGTATGCCCTCGCCGCCTTGAGCGCGGTTATGCGTTGCACGGTCGTCAATTGACGCATCTCCCGAACTTTACAACCTTCCGCCCATACAGAAGCTGCGTACAGCATTGTCGGCTTAATTGTTCCCGCATAGACCGTCCTCAGCGATTCGCCCCTGAAACCCCAGTTTATTTTCGCAGCCGCCATCATTTTGTTTGATATTTCGCTGCCTTTGATTTTAACATACTCCACGTGAGCTTTCCAATTTAACTTATCGTCAATCTATACGCCGAGGTAGATAATAGAATCTTTAAACGGTATTTTCTCCCCTCCCACTTCTAGCCTAGGGAGTCGCTGTCCCGGTTTCTTTCCGAAATAAAGCGCCTTTGACTTCGCCGTGTTAAATTTAAATTTTACCGTCTGCGACCATTCGTGTAGTTTATTAAGCGCCTAGTTCGGTTTTGTTTCTATCAACACAACAAGATATTACTAGAATTGAGTTTGCAAACCATTGGCTTTTATTTAATCCTAATTCCTTAGATGTTATAATTAAAACGAATACTGACACTATCCTAAAAAGTAATCAAGACAAAAAGATGATCAAGACTCATCTGAAAACCCTGAAGAAAACAAAGATAGTTAAAGAATTCAAAGAAACTATGCCAAACACTAAAACATCAACAACAAACAAGCCCCCAAATGCAACTTTCGAGTGTGTTGTTGGTTCAGTTGAATTAGAAGTTAACGATACTCAAATTAGTGAACATTTAACAAACTTCGGAATCAACCATTGCTACTGTAAAAGAATAACTTCTAGAAACATAGGTAAACTTACACCCCTAATTAAGATTATCACGGGAGACATTTCATCCTTCCAAAAACTACTCAGCGAAAGAGTGTTTTACAAAAATTAGCATTATCCAGTTTACCCAAGCCATCCTCCTCAACCAACCCCACTCCTTGCTCCAAGTGTTTACAACACACCCATGCAACTGAAAAATGCACAACTTTGTTACACTATTTTTTCTATAGTGTCTTTACTCTATCTTATAGGCGGCAAAGCCTCAATAAATTATGAGAGGTTCCTGTCTAAGATTTAAGCCCAGGGTAAAGAGTATAGAAAATGGCTTTGAGTATAAAAAAACCCTCTAAAGAGATCTTCCAGCCAGCTAAGCTTCTTCAACTTAGGGCAGAGCTATGAGCCAGGGTCGTAGGATGGTATACGATAACAAAAGAATTTTTAATGGACGCCACAGTATCTTAATAATAGCTATAATGAGAAACAATCCGAAGATAAGATACGGAAATCTTCGAAAAAAATCCTTAACGAGCAAAACAGAATTATAATACTTACTTATGACTCTGCAAACTGCAATTGGAACGACGATCTCGTACTATCTGAAAATTTAATTACTTCATAGTATTTTAGAGCTAGGGCCACCTTAGAGCCTAGTCACTTTATCACAAAAAAATAAATTCCAAAAAGATTACCTAGTCAAGATTATACCTCAAAAAATTTTCAAACACAATACCAATAATCTATCCTTTTCACTACAAAAATTATTGTAGACTTCAATGAAAGAAAGCTTTAAAATAACTTAGTGCACTTTGTATTGATTTACAAAAAAATATATACATCATTTCCATTTCGAATGAACCTGCACCTTGGCGAAGTTCTAGATTACTAGAACAGGTGAAATGGCTTGCGTGTTCTAATGAGCTAAAAAGACAAACTACAGGTCCAACCAAAGTAGTAGGGTCGTTAGTGAGGAACCAGACGAAGATAGGTTCCCGAAAGAGGGCAGCGGCTCTTTCGGTACTTAGATTGGCAGATACCATAGGGGTCGGTATGGCAGTCTAAAACACCCTACCGCGATGTGAAAGGCAACGGAAACCACCACATTACCTCGCAACACAAATTGAAGGCAATCATTCTTTTAAACTTTAAAAATTTTTTGCTTAGTGTACTCAAACCAAATATTTCAAATATCAATAAATCAAAGTCACCTTCAATTTATGTCATAAATGTCAAACTTGAAGTTTTTATTATTTTGACAACGATCCTAGGTCATGGATCGAAACGTAAATAAAGTTGATTTTAAAAACTATGAGTGGTTTAATTCCCAAAGAAGATTAAGAAGAATGCTAAACAAACCACAACAAACATACAGGGAGTATTTACCTCCCAAGTACACAGCGTACCTAAATTATAATAAAATGATGGCATTCTCTGGGGTAAAAGATTCCGGAGTTAAAATAGTCCCCCATTCGGATCTCCGGGAGGGGACTACTTCGGAGGATGCGATCGGAAAGTTAAAAATAAGAGTCGGGAACATTCTGCGAGTTGGAGCGTGGAATGTTAGAAGTATGAATCAAGTAGGTAAGCTAGAAACCTAAA
This sequence comes from Platerodrilus igneus, assembly GCA_036346225.1. Taxonomy (NCBI): domain Eukaryota; kingdom Metazoa; phylum Arthropoda; class Insecta; order Coleoptera; family Lycidae; genus Platerodrilus; species Platerodrilus igneus. Next base: position 8,293,213 of record JARFIW010000244.1, read on the forward strand.
AATCGAAATGAATAGGTTATCACTAGACATAGTAGGGATCAGCGAAGTTCGGTGGCCAGAAGAGGGGGATTTTTGGAGTGGAGACCAAAGTAATTCATACAGCAGCAGAGGAGGGAAATTTGGGTGTGGAAATAGTTATGCGGAAAAAGATAGGATACTGTGTAGAAAATTACTTACAAAAGAATGAAAGAGTACTCATGGTTAGATTAGAATCTAAACCGGTAAACACAGTAATAATACAAGTATACATGACCACCTCTAGCTACAGTGACGAAGAGGTAGAAGCGATCTACAAAGATATCGAAGACATATTAAGACACGTAAAAGGACATGAAAATTTTATAATTACGGGTGATTTTAATGCAGTGGTAGGGGAGGGTAGGGAAGGAGCGGTAGTATGTTTATTTGGTTTAGGCACGAGAAACGACAAGGGAAATAGGCTGGTAGAATTTTGCGACAAGAACAATTTAATCATCACAAACACATTATTTCAACATCATGCTAGAAGACGATATACGTGGAAGATGCCAGGAGATATAGGAAGATATCAAATAGATTACATTTGTTAGACAACGGTTTAGGAATCAAGTAAAAGACTGTAGAAGCTACCCAGAAGCAGATATAGACACTGACCACAACATCGTAATTATGAAGGCCGCACTTAAATTTAAAAATTTGAATAAAAAGAAACGGAAAAAGACACTTGGACCTACAGAAACTAAAAAAGAAAGATATTCGAGAAAGATTCGAAAAAAGGTCAAATGAATTGCTCAAAGATATCGGGAAAATATCTTATACTAAGGAAGTAGAAACAGAATGGAATAACATTAAATCCAGACCTAGACATGGCGGCCAGAGATATTCTGGGGCATATACAAAAAGTAAATAAGAAACCATGGATAAAAGTATATCCTGAATTTAATAGAAGAAAGTCGAAAATACAAAAATAGATCAGACGAAACAGGAAAACAGAGATACAAAGCCATTAAATGGGAAATTATTCGCAAATGCAAGAAAGCTAAAGAACAATGTATTGATGAAAAGTGCAAAGAGGTACAAATTAAAATGGAAATAGGGAAGACAGACGAAACATTAAAACTAATTAGAATGAATTTTAGGGATATAAAATCATGTAACAAAAATATAAGGGACGCGGAAGGAAACGTCATTATAGAAAATGTAGAGAAAGTAGATAGATGGCAAGAATGTATAGGAAATTTATCTGCATGAGAGGAATTAACAGCAGTCGAACAGGAATCAGACATGGAAAAGAATGACTTGGGATGTCCTATTCTTACAGATGAGTTTAAATCAGCATTAAATGGTATGAAAAATGGTTAAAGGACCGGATTCAGATAAAGTGCGAGCAGAAACTCTAAAAGCCGCTGGACAAGCAGTAACAGAACGTCTCTTCCAAGTCGTATGCTACATTTATAACACAAATCAATACCCAAAGATTTCAAACGTAACATCATAGATAGAGAGGTCCGAATAGATGTGAAAACGTGGTAGTTACAAATTTGACAGCACGTGTGTCAAAAATATTAACTATAAATGTACTAAGACAAATGGAAAAACGAACACATAAGCACGCTCGCGCGCGCGCGTTCGTACATAAGCATGCACGCGCGCGCGTCCGCGCGCACACGCAAACGCCCGCACGCGCGACCGCTTCCTTGCACGTACGTTCGGCCGCAAGCGCGCGCACGCGCTCATACACGTCCACTCGCACCTGCGCACTCGCTTACGCACGCACTCGTCTGCACATCAGGAAACTTAATAACTCCGTCACCATTAATACCACTGTCAAATGCAGGAAGACATTTGGAATTAGTATGCAGGGACAAAAAATTGATATGCTTAGATTTGCAGATGATATAGCAGTATTAGCATCTAGCAAGGAAGAGTTGGAAGCTGCTCTCAATGAAATGGAAACGGTTCTAACAGAGAAATACGGTATGAAAATTAACAAAAGTAAAATTAAAGTACTAGTATGCAAAGGAGGGAAAAATAAATCAAAAACAAAAATACAAATATGTAACACGAACTTACAAGAGGTTAATGATTTCTGCTACCTAGGAAGCCAAATAACGCAAAATGGGAAAAGCACAAAACATATAAAACAAAGATTAGCACAAGGTCGTGCTACATTTAACAAGAAAAAGCAACTACTGTGTTTAAAGACAACAAACATAAAACAAGGAAAAGATTGCTTAAAACATATGTATGGGGAACAGCACTGTACGGCTGTGAAGTCTGGACAGTAGGAAAAGCAGACAAGAAAAAGGTAGAAGCCTTTGAAATGTGGTGCTACAGACGATTGATGAAGATATCATGAACAGACAAAGTTAAGAACGAAGAGGTACTAAAAATGGTAGGGGAAGAAAGAAATATGTGGAAAACGGTAAAAAATAGGAGAGATAGGATGATAGGCCACATACTACGGCATGAGGGAATAGTACGGAATATACTAGAAGCAAAGATAGGAAAAAAGAGTAGAAGAGGTAGACCTAGGTTAGACTACTGCACACAGATAGTGAAAGATGTAGGCTGTAGGAGTTTCAGGGAAATGTGTAGGATAGCTCAGAATAGAAATCAATGGAAGTACGCATCCAACCAGTCCCAAGATGGATAAATTAATGACGAAGAAAGTAACTGCACTTAAACATGATATTTATTATAAGCAACTACAAGCATTGGATGGGCAATATTCTCGAATAATGGTAATTGCGTGAAAGCATTTACTGGAAAACTATTATTTCGACAAATGTATAAGTGTTGGGGGATCTTGGCAGCCACAGGTTGCTTAACCCCCTTCAATAAATCTCAGTGAAATAGGGCATAATATTAGAAAACGATAGAAGGGGAACCGAGCTGTATTGCTGTGTGAGAATTTCAGGGAACTATGTAGGTTAGTTTAGAAAATAAATAAGTGCAGGTACATGTCCAACCAGTTTTGAGACGGAAAACCCAATGACAAAAAAATAAGCGCAGATAAATCTGATGATTATTATAAACAACTAAAGATGTTGGTTGTGAAATATCTGCAACTAATGTTGACTGTGCGAAAAGATATATTGGAAAAAATATTAAATCAGTAAATGTTCAAGTGCTGGGGGAACTTGGCAGTCACAGGCTGCTTACCCCCCTTCGCAAACACTGAATGTCGGAGAAATAGGGTATATAATTGTAAAACAGAAGGGGACCGATGAAAGACAACAAACATAGAACAAAAAGTTGTTGAAAGCGTATGTGTGGAGCACAGCACAGACAGTATGCGTACGAAATACGAGCAGTCTGAAAAGCATACAGAAGAACAGTAGCAGCCTTTGAAATGCCGTGCTTCAGATGTATGAGGATGGACAGACAAAGGTAATAACAACTAGGTTATAGAAACAGTAGCGGAACAAGGATATCTTTGAGAAAAAAATATGAGAAATAGAAGGGCAGAATACGTTCTAAGGCATTTTTGGGGAATAGTGTGGGATATATAACAAGCAGAGATAGGAAAAAAAAGGTGGATGTAGACGTAGATCAGATAGTGATAGATGCAGGCTGTGCAAATTTCGGGGAAATCTGTAGGTTAGTTCAGAATAGAAAACAATGATGGTACGCGTCTAACCAGTTTCAGGACTGAAGACCCAATGATGATGATATTCATCATTTGTACAATTTTACACGCATTAAAGCTTTTTAGATATCTACCTTTAATAATGTCTAAGAGTAGTCTATTATTATTTGTATGAATTTTGCAAGTGATAATTTATTATAGTTCGTTAGGAGAATTAAAGTGTTTTTGTTAATATTCTACAACTTGTGTTTGATACCGAAATAGGATCCTGTTTTGCTTTACATATAATTAATTAAATATATTGACTTTTCTTAAACTGCAGAACTTACATTTCTAATTAATTTAATTTCTTGAATCAAACGTCAAAAATACTTATGGTCTGAACTAATCTGTATTTCAATTGTGCTGTCAAAAAAACTTAGATTTTATAAAGTGACAAACAAATACTAACGTGTCACGTGCTTAGTTACGAGTACATTATAGTGTGACCTTTTAAATTCAAATAAAGTTATCTTATAGAAATTTCTTTGTGTTCTAACGAACATTTGTGCAATATCCAATTATTACATTCTGAACAAAAATTACGTGTACCAATTTAAATCACTATATAATATTTACAAAAAATTATTATTACATTTCCAGTAATGGTTCCGTGAAACGAAAATTCAATTAGAATTGGAGAAGACTCACCAAAAATAATCCCTTCGACATCAGCGTTCCTTAACCTTGTTGTGCAGTTACAACAACAACAGGTGCGCGAAGTTCAGCTTGACTTCTATACAAAACAAAATTTACGGAAAATCCTTCGATACTCCATAGCAACACTCGACCATTTGAACTTTCAATACTGCATAATAAAAAAATTGTGCTTCAGTGTTCCATAACAATTAAATTAAAATTTGCGTTTTACTACTCCACAACAGTTAGACTAAAATTTGCGTTTTACTACTCCATAACACTTAGATTCAAACTTGCGCTGAAAGGAATCGAGAAAGTGATTTAAATGTAAAATTAAAATTTATTCACTTACCGTAGATAATGTTTACTCTCCAGCAACAATAAGTCGATTAAACTATAAATTGGTATAATGGTATTCGTTGGCACCATGCCACCTGCCTCTGGGACTGCATGTTTTCTAAGAAACCTGCTGGCCCACCTCGTCACAAACTTGATTATCCGATCACATTCGTACGTTAAATGAGAACTTTAGCCTTAAAGCAAGTTATTACTAGAGCACGCGCAGAAGACCGAATTGTTGCATCAACACATACACAGATAAAAGGAAACCTAAATTCTACTTCGAATCCATAGACATAGGTGGAATTCTAAGTAACAAATAGATACTATATTGTTAAAATAGGAATTTGGTATTTTCTGTATAATAAAGGATTTTTGTTAAATAAATATTTAGAACAAAAACGTACATTAATGAAGAAGGTAATCGTATTCGTTACAACTTGGATAACTTCCAGAAAATGTCAAGGTAAACATGCAACTCATGCTTGAACATCTCCTCTTCCAGAGAAATGTTCCTCATGCCAAGGCGAGGATCATCAAGCTTGGTCACCTAAATATCCTAACAAACCTACGAAACCGATAGACGCAATTCCCAATGCTCATATTAAATCTATGAATAAGAAATCATATGAAATTTCACCAGATATTACGAAACGCAATAGAATTCACTCACGCATGACATATAACGATTACATTATAATAATCTATAGGAACACTGTGTCATGATTTGAATAAAAAAAAATAAAAATCCCTTACCACAAAAAATAATATTTAAAATATTAGATACGTATTTCGACCACTATATGGTCATCATCAGTAGGAAATCTGCAATTAAATAATCATTAGCCGTTGTTCCGCAACACTTCAGAGGATATTCTCCTCACCACTTAGGCTGAAGTGAACCTTCCCAACATACAATTTACTATAATGTTGCTTTAAACACTATCGAGGATATTCTCCTCACCCGCAGGCTGGTGTTATCCACAACAAACAAGTAAATTGTGTAAAATAATTATGTTTTTCGTCCAGGGGATATGTTCGGGGATGTTTGTTGTATCTGAGGAAATGTCGTATGTCCCATTGGTCTTGCCAGCTGTGCATTAGTGATTCAGTAATTAGGCTGTTTATGTTTGTCATTGTTATTGAACGTATTCTGTGGGTTGTAGGGTGCGGTCATGTAATTGTATTGGTTTTTTTTTCTTTAGGTTTCGAAGTTGTACTTTGGATTGAAGCAGGATGTTTAGAGGTGGTTGTTTCAAAATGATGTATAGTGCTGAGGTAGAGATGTTCTGAAGGCTCTTGTGGAAAATAGTAGCAAAGCTCTTATGATTGAATTAGGTTTCTGCGGGAATGAGATGTTGTAAGGGTGTACCAGGAGTCTATTGCATAACTTAGGATACGAATTATTATTTGTTGTAGGATTAGTTTACGGGTGTGGTGAGTCAGTTCAATGGATTTTGGTAGGGAATGATGTATACCTATTAAGGATTGATTTGGTTTTGGATCGGAGATATGATAGACAATCGTGCATTTTAAGTCTTGTTTAGATTTGGATTCCAAGGTATGTGGTTGATTAGGATAAGGTTAAAGGTATGTTAAATATGTGGATAGTGGGAGCGCGCTGGAGATGCTTTTTAAGTAAGATTTTGGATTTAGTGGGTGATAGGGGTTGTTTGTTTAGTAAGGAGCAGGATTCGATTTTTTGGATCAGAAGGCGGGCAGTGTTCTCTAAGGATTTGCGGGAGTTTCCATGTACGAGGTAGGTTAGGTCATAAGCATAGGCGAAAGTAGAAATATTACGGATGTCAAGGTCTAGGAGGGGGTTTATAGAAAGGTTCCATAGCATGGGTGAGAGGACCGATCCTTGCGGACAGCCCTGGGATAGGAGTATGGTGATGAAAAAGTAGTTGGAGTTTAGGTTTGCAGAACGTGAGTGTAGGTGGAATTTTAGGATTTTGTATATATTTCGAGGAAGATTGGCTTTTTAATTTGTGAGAGGACTTTGGGTCACCAAAGGAGATCAAAGGCGGATTGAAAGTCAACAAAATTGCTATTATATATTTGGAGGGAGATGTCTGGACGATGGTGATTAGGGATCGAATAGTATTCTCGGCACTATGTCCGGGACGGAATCCATGTTGGTTTTCAGAAAGGAGGAGGAGTTGAACTTCTAGATAAGGATACGCGCTAGGATTTTACCAATTATGAGTAGAAGTGCTATGGGGCGGTAGGATTTTGGGTCTTCAGGAGGTTTGCTGGGTTTTAATAAGAGGATAATAGAAACTTTTTTGAGGATCTTCAGGAAAGTGCCGGATTTAAGGCATTTACGGATAAGTTGGATCATGGAATATTTAATGATAGACTAGGATTTTTGTATCATAAGGTGGGAGATTTGATCTGGACTGGAAGCTCTGTTAGGGTCGAGGTTTTTTACTATTGAGTCTGAGTCTATGTCTAAGTTATAATCTGGTGTATTGTTTGGTGATGTATTTGCGTATTGTGTTGTTGCTTGTTGTTATTCAGTATTTGCATAAGGGATGGTGGAGGGGATTGCTGTATCCAAGAGTATAGTTAGGGTATCAAGAAATAAGGGGTCGGTTTGGTTCGATGGTGTGGAAGTTTATGGTTAGGGGGTAATTTTATTAGTTTACAGTATGTCTTCCAAGGGTCATTGGTATATTCGTTGATTATAGTCATGTAGGGTTGTTTTTTGATATTTGTTTTCAGTGCTTTGTACTCGGTCCTTGCTGTTCTGTATTCGTGTGAAAGTACGTCAACGTTGTTGTGCTGTCTGCGTTTGGCGTTCTGAAGTTGGTGTCGTACTTTGCTCAGTGTTCGTCTTTTAAAATCAAGTTCTAATGTCCACCATGTGTTTGTTCTCTGTATGTAGTATTTGTGTGGAATGGTGACTTTAACGCGTTATGTATGTTCGTGATAATAGTGGTGACGAGGGAGATTGTGGTCGGTATTTTTGTATGTGCTGGATGGGAAGATGGGGGTATTTTTATTGAGGTTGGTTAGGAATTGCTGCCAGTTTGTTTTACGAGTATTATAGGATGAGGTTTTATAAAAGGTTCATGGTGGAAGATTTGAAGTATTTTAAAAGTTATAAGATTGTGATCACTGGCTTGAATTATGTGGGATATTTCCCAAGTGGAGATGCTATTGGCGGTGGGTGGGGTGGCGAGTGTTACATCAATATTGAATTGGTGGTTAAAGGATTCTCATGTTGGGATATGGGAGGGGGTGTTTAGGATTTGTAAGTTATGCTAAAGGATAAGGTCGTCAAGAAGGGAGCCTCGCTCGTCAGCGGTGTCGTTGTGTCATAGGGTTGATCGTGCGTTGGCGTCTGTGTATATAATTGTGGGTCGGTGTCCTATAACGTTAACTGCGTTATCTAGTTGCTATACGTGGGTGTTAATATCTTGTCTGTATTGAAAGTAGGAGATTAGGTATAAGGTGCCAGATTACCAATCAAGTTATATTGTTGTAGTTTGGTATGTAGAAAGGGATGGTATGTAGAAGACATCTATTGTAGAGTCTGTGACTATAACGGCGGAGGTGAGATTAGGGTCAGTTGGGGTAGCATGGTTGTATAATCTAGCGTATGGTGGAAGTGGTGGGATTTTGTTATTGATAAGGTGGGGTTCTTGTAATAGGGCCATGGAGATGTGATTTCCAGGAAGTGTTTTAATAAATTCCAGGGTAACCGCTCGGGAATGTTGGAGGTTAACTTGTACTGCATGAAGAGAAAGTTGGATACGGGGAGAGTCTAGCGCCCGTCTTCTCTGTAAGGGTTTAAAGACCATAATCAATACATCTTTTTGTAATCTCAAGTGCTTGTTTGTATATGGGGCATTTGGGGTTAGTCACCATGTGGCCGTGCGGGCTGTTAATGCGTAAGCAGTTCGTACGTGTCGGGGCGGCTGCCGTAGGTCGGGTGCAGTTTTTTATGGTATGAGGTCCTGCGCACGTTCCACAAGACACTTGGGAGGGGCAGACTTTCGCCGAGTGGCGGAATCTTTGGCAATTATAACACCTGGTGACGGGCACTAGGTCGCGCGTGCGGCAAGCCTTGTATCCTACGAAAAGCTGCGTATTGTTGGTCAGTATTGTCCTAAGTCGGGGGAAAAAGTTTATTATTAAATTGTCTGAGTTGTCTATCTTTGGTCTACGTACTGCAACTGAGATTTCTTGTGTGTACATGTCTTCAGGTATGAGGTTATGTAGGGAGTTTTGGGTGTAAATGTAGTTTATTGCGTCTGTGTTTGAAGTTTTCTTGTCCAAGTTAAAGATGATTAGCTGGGGTTATTTAGGAGCTGGGACATGGACAGAGCAGGATTTCTGATTTAAGGTTGTGATTAATTTTATATCGGAAAGCTTATCGGTAAGGATGGTGACTGCGGATTTTTAATAAGGCAGAGGTGGTTGTACCGGTTGTAGTAGGTTTTAATGTGATTAGTTTGGAAGGTGGTTTTGTTGGAGGTGCGTGTTGGGAAGTTGATTTGTGTAAAGTTGCTGTTGCGTAAGTAATTGGTGTGTTGATTGATGTGGATGGTTGTGTGTCTGCGGAGGAGGGTTGGGGTGTACTGAAGGATATTCTTTATATTCTTCGCTTCCGATTGAAGCTTAGCGGTCGTAATCTCGTTCTGATGGACGGCTTCATTAGTGATAAGGGCCAATTCCTCAAACTTAGCAATAAGGTACGTCGCGTTCGCTTTACTTATCTTATTGCTATCTTTCAGTACAAACTCACTGATATTAGTTTTGATGTCGCTTATTTTGCGCATAATGGAGACAGTCAGATGTTCAGATGCAGGAACGTCTTCTCTTCTTGGTCTCTTAGATTTTTGTTCCGAGGTGTTCGAACTCACGATGAGGCTCGCGAACGGTATGGTGGAGTGTGCAGGAGCTCTTTATGTAGGTGTCAGCGCCTCCACTGATGTGGTGGTGGTGTTAGTGGTGTTAGTGGTGACGGAGTTATTAAGTTTCTTGATGTGCGTGCGCGCTTATGTGTTCGTTTTTCCATCCGTCTTAGTACAATGCTAGTTAATATTTTTGATACACGTCCTGTCAAATTTGTAACTCCTAAGTTTTCACATCTATTTGGACCTCTCTATCTATGCGGCAAATTACGCGCCATTTGTATCAAATACAAAACACGTTTAAAAGTGATACAATGATCAAATTTATATTTACAATATAAATAAAAGCAATGTACTCACTTAAATCGCACCTAACCGCCAAATCCCAGAGCCATCTCGTTATGGGTCACATCACGCCATTTGCTGAGTCATATTTTATTCGTCCATCCTCTATGATCGTTCGTAAGTGGGACGACAACGATAACCAGGTAGAAGGAACGATAAGGCAAGATAAGCTACAGGAACCTACCTCCCTAAAAAGAGAAAAGAAACTCACCCACGACACAGGTAGATGTTCTAGGCTTCAGGTCTCGTAGTCTAATGACGTCGTATTACACCGCACGCACTTGCGCCATTCCCTCCGCGCAAGCGCGACTCGGGACGACGGAAATTGACCAGTTTATTTAAAAATATTTGCGGGAATTTATTTACACATTACAACAATGTACATTGCCAAATTTTGGCATGTAACAATCGCGACAAAGTCATAAAAGAAAAAAATTTAAAAAAAGAAAAAGACCTTTAGCACGGTAAAAACTTAAAATATATTGAGATCTGGGTGCGTTGAATAGTTGGTGTTGAAGACGATTTTGATTCCTTGAGATATTCACGTACCGAGTAAGAATATCTCTGCGGAAGCTTTCCGATAAGTTAGGGTTACAATCTGTACATCTAGATTTATAGGCTTGTTACGACCACAGCCATAACAAAAAAGATTTTTTGGGTATGTACACGCATTATAGGTATGTCCACTTTGTTACAATTCCAACAGGTAAGTGAGTTGGTTGAAGGAGAAGCAGGAAGGTTAATAATAGATACCTTACGAGAGGGTTCAGACTGACATGCTAGGTCAGGAAGATTAATAGCAGATACTTTACGAGAGGTTTCAGATTGACATGCAAGGTCTGGTTCTAATAAGCCAGATTGTTTTTCTGGAGGAGGACGGTATTTATCTACACATAATTTCACTTCTTGAAGCGAGCGACATAATCCTTTAAACTGAGGTAAAGAAGAGATATGTTGTAAAGCTATAAACGTTTGGAAAATATGGATTTAAATTTTTAAGAAGTTAGTCAATAATTTCGGGTTCGGGAGATTTTTTATCTAATCTGCTATATAAAGCTTCCATTGAGATTACGTTTTCGTTAGGTCCCTGAGTACGATTTTTTATTTTATTCCAGAGATCAGTTATATAACCATGAGGTAAGAAATCGCGTTTTAAACACGTAACTAGTTCTTCCCAGGTAGAAATCTGGATTCGTATATTTCTGTACCAAATCAAGGCAGCGCCGGAGAATAATTCGCCCGCTGAGACCAATAAATCTTCGTCTGTACAGTTACGAGAAATTTTAAAATCATTTACTCTGTCTAGGAATGACATTAAAGAAATTTGGGTGTCAAAGCCCTGAAAAGATATACCCCATTTGTATACTAGTATCGATTTCGCAGTCGGTATAGAAGGTTGGAAAATTGTTAAATTGGAAAGAGCGGTAGGCAAATTTGCATTTAAATCTAAGTTAAGTTTTTCGAGGACGATTCCTTCAAGTAAGAGAACGTTAGATAGGAAAGTTTGCTTGGTTTTGTTATCTTATTCATCTTTAAGTAACGCTAATAAATCTATACGCTGTTTTAAATGCGTTATACGCAATGTAATGCGTTTAAGCTCTATGTATGTGGGTCCTGGATCGATTTTATGAAGTATATTGTTAATATCATCTAGAGATTGTTTAATTTCAAAGGAATTTTGTGATATATTGGACACTATTATACGAGGAATTGGTTGACTGTTAGCTTCTTGAGGTAATATGGCTTTTAACTGCAATCGCCTATCATTTTGGTTTGTTGCCGGTTGAATATTACGCGATTCCAGCTCAAAGATCGCTTCAAAAGATTTAAGGTGTGCCGGATTCATTGTACTATTGTGTTTTAGAAAGTAGATATACCAAGATAAATTTTCAGGGGATTTACGATAGTTGTGTTTAAGGAACAAAATTTTATCAAGGGAAGAATTCGTAAACTATAGTTAATCATATAGATTATAAGAAAACGGTTTAAATCATGGCAACCAAAGTTAATATAGGAGTTATCTAAAACAAGCTTTTAATAAACTAAACAAAATCGTTAAAACATGTCTAGAGGTACCTACAAAACGAATTATTTAAATAAAAACACATTTTCGTTCACTCACAAGTGAGGTTAAGATAGTTATTAAACACATCAAAGATATATATATATATATATATATATATATATATATATATATATATTAGCTTAATCCCAAATTAGGTTAGGTAATTACGCAACAAAATTGAAATATAAATACACTGTTTTTGTAAGAGAAAAATGCCAATTTACTAAGTTTGGAATAACATACATAAAAAGTAAACAAACACTATTCAAAAATTGCAGTCTTAATATTTTAGATTGACATTACAAGCTCCTTCAAATGTCACCACGACATAAGATAAAAGGTTACTAGATTCGATGTTGTCAAATTGTATTTTTTCTCCCCAAAAGCCACTAAAAATTTAAAAAAATTATTTTTTATTACATTACTTGAGTGAAAAACCTTTTCCTAGAAAACAAAGCTATTTCTTAAAAGTTAAATTAGAGCATGAGACTCTTAATTTTAGGGTCGTGGATTCGAGCCTCACGTTGGGCGCCACTGTTACTGTTCCCCGCGTTTCATATTATTTCGCAATTGTTTAATATAACATATAATTACGCGGCAAAGTAAACGCCATTTGTATCAAATACAAAACACGTTTAAAAGTGATACAATGATCAAATTTACATTTACAATATAAATAAAAGCAATCAAATCTCTTAAATCGCACCTTGCCGCCAAATCCCAGGGCCATCTCGTGGTGGATCACATCACGCCATTTGCTGAGTCAGATTTTATACGTCCATCCTCTATGCTCGTTCGTAGGTAGGACGACAAGGATAACCAGGTAGAAGGAACGATAAGACAAGATAAGATACAGGAACCTACCCCCCTACAAAGAGAAAAGAAACTCACCCACGACATAGGTAGATGTTCACGGCTTCAGGTCTCGTAGTCTAATGACGTCGTATCACACCGCGCGCACTTGCGCCATTCATCCGAGCAGGCGCGACTCGGGCACGACGCAAATTGACCAGTTTATTTAAAAATATTCGCGGGAATTTATTTACATATTTAACAATGTACATTGCCAAATTTTGGCATGTAACAACTCTTTCGTTCTTTTGCAAGTAATTTTCTACACTGTGTCCTATCTTTTTTGGCATAACTATCCCACACCCCAATTTCCTTCCTCTGCTCCTGTATGAATTACCCTGAAGTCTCCACTTTAAAATCCCCGCATCTGACCACCGAACTTCAGTGATCCCTACTATGTCTAGTGATAACCTATTCATTTCGATTTTTAGGTTCTCTAGCTTACCTACTTGCTTCATACTTCTAACATCTCACACTCCGATTTGCAAATTGTTTCCGACTTTTACTCTGAACTTTACGATCACATCCTCTGGAATAGTCCCCTCCCGGAGATCCAAATGGGGGACTATTTTAACACCTTTCTTTTACCCCAGAGAATGCCATCATTGTTATTACAATTTAAGTACGGTGTGTACTTGGAAGGTAATGTGGTGGTTTCCCTTTGCCTTCCATATCGCAGTACTGTGCTCTAGAATGCCATACCGACCTCTATGATTTCTGCCACTCTAAGTACCGAAGGAGCTACTGTCCTTTTTCGAGAACCTGTAAGTCTGGTTCCTCACTAGAGACCCCACCAATTTGGTAAAACCTTTGGTTCGACTTTTTAGCTCATTGGAGCACTCAATCCGTTTCACCCATTCTAGTAATTCTCAAGGTGCACGTCCATTCGGAACGGACATTTCATTACACGATTAATTTATTATGAAGTCAAATTTATACGAAGCACGTAATTATTCGCGTATAAACCCAGTGTAGTACCTTTGGGTGGAGCATTGGGATCTGGGTGGCAATACTCACATTATACTGACTTTGGATGCATGTGTTTATTTATAATTTTTTCTTACAGCAACGGCAAAGGCAATAACACTCTTTCTTCATCGCAGAAAACTATGCGAAAACTTGAATTCTCTACATTATGGAGTGTTTTTACCAAACTACAAGCGTTGCGGAATTTTTGAAACAAAATTGTTAGGAAGATGTGTGAAAACAGGTACCTTGCAGGTAAGTTAATATTGAATTAGAACTTTATTTAACGATATATATATTCCAGTTCATAATTTTTTTTCAAATACTGTTTGTATTAATAATGAGCTCAATCGTAGCTTCAATTGCAAGCAGAATTTTAAAAAAAGAGGACAGTGGGGAATGGGTACTTCCTTTTGCACAATCATTGCTAGTTCGCTATGATAGAAGTCCAAATTTTGAAATATTATGGTGTTTTCAGAGTCTTATATATCCTTTGTATGCTGTCGGATTTGTAGCACCTGATTTGATTTTTACGAACTTTTGTTCTCATATAAGCGTCCAATATTCAATTCTGGAAAAACTAATCGTCATAAAAAGTCAAACGAAAGTCGGTGATATTGTCGAATGCAAGAAAACTTATAAAAGTATTTTTTTGTAGATAACGACCCGACACCGCTGTTGCCAAAAGATTCCACAACTATCAAGAGTTAATAAGTGCAGCTCACAACATTTAAAAGAAATTATAATTTACCATAATGCAATTTTGGATGTGTGCAGAGAATTTAAAGAAGTATACTGTATTGTACTCTTTTGGAGTACGTGTGGATCACTGTTAGCGTTATGTTGTGCTATGTATCATGTTTGCGTAGTAAGTTCATTCATTTTTTTTTTCATTTAAACATCTGCCTAAACCTGTAACCTAATACACTATTACAGGCTGTTGTTCCCCTATAACTTAAATGTAACACAATTGATGTCTGGCAGTTGATACCTTACATTTCTTACATCTATAACTAACCTAAACTATGCTACCCTTCACCTTACCGATCGCTGTTAGTTTGAATACATATTATAATGTTTGTGTTAGTTCGCTTGATTAATTATAATTAATTAATTATTATTAGAGTGTTATGTTATGTGTGAGTTTGGGTTATAGGTGTTGTGTTATGTTTGTGCCATGAGGAGCGGACCATCGGCAGCCGGAAATCCGCTTTCTCATGGTTTCCTTGTGTGACTCGCCCCACAAAGCCATCAGCAGCCGGAAACCCCGAAGAGCGAGCCCCGGGTGTGTGTTTGTGTTGTGAAATTGTTTGTGTGATTTGTTTTGTTTTGTGTTTTGTGTGTTTGCTTGTTTGTTTGTATTTGTTGTGTTGTTTCCCTGATGTGACTTACCCCATGAAGCCATCGGTAGCCGGAAACCCCGAAAGGCGGGCCCCATCAGGTGGTGTTGTGTACTTTGTTTGTTATTTTAATGTTTGTGTCCACCGCCCGTGTGGGTCCGACCATCGGCAGCCGGATATCGGATTCCACTCGGGCGGCTTGTGCGTTTTGTGTTTTATGCTGTTTGCTGCCCCCTTAGTAGTCCTCGACCATCATCACCCGAGGGTCGTGACGTGTTGTGTTAGATTTGTTTCCTATTTCTAATCTAAAAACTATTTATTTCTTGTTGATAGTTTTGTTTGCTTCTGTGGTTTCTTTATTTGTTTTGTTTGATGTGTTGTTTGTAGTTGGGTGTGTATATTACTTAGTCTTATTCATTTATGTACTTTTTGAAAGATGGCTGTTTAGGTTGGGTTGTGATGTTTCCTTTTTCTGTTCTTCTGGCCTAGAATAAAACTCCGGTTTCCAGAAGAATGTTTTTTCTTGATGTTTGTCTTTTTTTGATTGTCATCATTCTTACGCGCAAGTTGTTAGTTATTGCCTTCTTTGTAGACCTGCTATGTATTGCTTCTTTACTGTTTGCGTGATGATGTTGCATACTTTATTTAGGATTTTGAATTTATCTTCGTCTTTGATAATGTTATTTATATTTTGTGTTTGTAATTCTTTGAGCTCCCTGGCCACTTGCTCAAAGATTGGGCACCCAAAGATCACGTGTTCTGGAGCTTCTATGTGTCCGCATTCGCAGATTTCATTGTCTTTAATGTTTCGAGCAAATTTGTATGTGTCGTACGGTCCATGTCCCGTAAGAAACTGGAACATACCTTCTGTAGGTTGTATGCGTTTTATTTTTAGTCGTACAATAATTCTGAATTGGGGGAGAATAATTTTGATCCAAATGGATGGTATAATGCATGGAAAATACTAGTTGATGCGTCGATTGTGAGAAGGAAGTAGCGAAGAAAATAGACCAGGTTAGATTTTTAGTTTTAAGACATTTTTTTTATTTGAATTTAAATATTGAATATTGAATTTGCTCAATTGTAACGGAGTCAACAACGAACTTGCATACGTATAAAGTGCGTTATAGGATAAAGGGGTTTTAAACGTTCCAGGCTTCTTTTTATAAAAACAATAGGTTTTTTTGGTGACTTTAGATTGATTAAAAAGTATATGATTTTTGAGATAAATGAGATTTACAACATTAATTAATTGAAAAGTGTATTTTAAATAATTTACAAAAACTGTACATAATATTTGTTTTCATTATATGGAATTGAATTAACTTCATTTTATAATTCAAAATAAACGCTGGTCGAGGTTAAAAGATAAAATTTATGGGAGTGTAATTTGAAAATTTAATCAGAGAGGAGGAGTCAAGTAGAATACGCCATTGATATCTAGTGAAGGCGTTATCATATCAAGTTTGGTTATTGGTCGACACAAGGTCGATACACGATAAAATCCTGTTAGTTCCTGGAGGGAGTTCATAGCATAAATATTTGACGGCCCAACGTCGGGGCTCGATAATTCCAGTTCCTGTTTATGCATAGCAATATATATATATATATATATATATATATATATATATATATATATAGAAAAAGAGAGAGAGACAATAGAATAACAATAGTATAGATCATTAAAACACAAACGATTAGTCGTGCTTTTCTACATCAACCAAATTGAGCGATGACAAGTGTTAAACAATCAAAGTACGGTAGTTAAAATTCGGGTTTGCCAGTGAAAAGCTACTCAAAAACGCATGCATAACGTGTAATTAAAACAATTACCAGTATTAGAAAAAAGTAACCTCGATTAATTGAAAGCTTTATGCAATACAAGTTGGATTAAAAAAAAATTATTTATTGACACCAGAAGTTCAACTTGCTTAGGGACAATGTTACGTTTTTTTTCGTGGCAGCCACGTTGGGCGCCAAAGTTATGCTACGTTGGCTCGTAGCCGTGCGTAAGACGAAGAAAATCAAAGAAATGACCGGGCTCAATCGGAGATTAGGGGGGGTCGTAGAAAGCAGACCCACATATAATGTATGCGGCTGTAAGGAGTTAGTAACAATACCTGCAATAAAAAAAATTAGAATAGCAAACCTGAAATAAAGAAAAAGCATAGCAGCAATGATAAGTCTAAATTATTCAGTACTTTGTAGAATGTAAAAAAAAACTGTTTGGATAATCTATATAATATAACAACGGTAAAAGCAGTACAAAAATTTTTAATACAAAGTGAGGTAATATTGGGGAGTAGCAGAAACGTTTCCTCACACACCAATTAAACATAAATCAGACAAAATGTTAAAAGAAAATAAATAGGTAAGACACAATTGATATGAGTAATTCAGTAGTATTGATCTTTCTTTCTCTCTTTCTTTTTTTTTCTTATGTTTTAAAATATCATGCAAGTCTTTTGTAAAAGGTATCAGAAGGACAAAGATATGGTAAAGCAACGGATAGATATTTAAAGTAATAACAAATAGGAAATAGTTCAACTTACAAAAGTCCTTCAGCAACGCTTCCTTGAAACGGAAGTGTGAGATTCACGATGTCCTACGCTAACGAAGCACTTCACCCTGGACTGTGAGGGTGTTAATGGAACCCACCACACGTCACACCAATCACACCTACGCACTTCACTGAGGTTAGCAGCAGACACCATCACGCGACGGAACTATGTAGCATTGATAAATTTCTTGTTAATTCCATTTCCTGAGACAATAATTTCGAAATATTTTGTAGCACTAGTTTAATTTCAACTGGGATCAAATGTATACTATTTTCATAAACCTCCAAAAAGCAGTGAGAAACTTCAACCAATATCTTTGTAAACCGGTAATCTGTTATATTTCGCAAATAACGAAATTCGCGCAAGCACTGATCTATTTTAGATTCTTTGGTGTTTAGAAAAATGCAGAAACTACAGTATCCACTGTATTTAAATAATCCCAAGTATGCACTAATCTGATAAAACAAAGGGACACTAGACTAGGTCGCACACACATTAATCCTAAAGAAAGAATCGGTCAGTTTAGCAAGTTCTACGACTCCTATTTCACAAGACAAACAACTAAAACCACAAATTAGTAAAGTACGCGTATCACTAAAGTAAGTCCGTCAAATGTTCCTTAAAGCATTTGTCTCACAAGAAAAACAACTAAAAACAATTAGTAAGCACGCGTAAGCAATAAAACCGTCCGTCAAATGTTCCGTAAAACACACGTGCCTCGAGTGTAACAAGCTTTACCGCTTTTATTTCCAACAGAAAATCAACTAAAAATATGCCGTGCTTGTTCAGGAACAATACGAAAATTAATCCCGCATTAATTTTCACTATTGTCAAAAGCAGAAAGAAGCAGTATTTTTAACGTACTTAATATATCGGAACAAAAAACAAAACTCTCCTCCTCGCCTGTTTATATCAATTCGTCGCTTTTACAACCGCTTATCGTCTCTTATCTAGACTTGTATATCCACATAAGGAACAAAATTTATATTTACGGCAAGACAAGGACGATGCAATCCACTCATTTTAATACGATGCATTCACCTAAGGAGTTAATAAATATAAAATATAAAAATAGTAGTTACAGAAAGGTATTTGTTAATTGAGTATAGCGTAAAATGTTAAATTACAAAAATGCACGTTACAACAAGGTGGTCGAACCTTCCTTGAAATGAACCAGAAAGTTGTAATTAATAAAAATTTAGACTGCCTACTCTGCTATATTTTTGTTGACAGTTAATCTTAATCCACTGGTTCTCACATATCACGTAGACGCACGATGTATATACAAGCAAAATGTACTAGGAATAAGCACCACGATTGTATTCATAGAAACTTATATAAACAGTCAAATTTGTTGAATAATTAAATAAATTTGATTAGGGGGTTACTTAACTAGAGTAATAAAATTGTGGATAAAATAATGAGCATTCGGTTCTAAGCTTAAAGAACCAGCCCTTAAATGACAGTAAGGGCACTATTAGATACAAGCAAAAATGTAAGGTTTCCTTACCTCGAGTTCTAGTTGAAATTGGCTGCAGAAGTTTATGATTAATGGTTAATTAAGGATTAAGGTTAGAAAGGAAGGATATGAAAATGTATGAATGATTAGCCCTGAATACACTACTTTTATATACTAGGCCGAGAAATCTTGATTTTTAATCGTAGAAGAAAGCGGTTAACCAACACTGCAAATGTATTTATTGTATTGAGTCTGGAATGCAACTAAACTGGTCCAAATAACAAGGTAGAAAGATAGTGGGGTTAAAGTTAGGTAAAACAAAGTAGTGGAGGGATGAAGTACTATGAAAAATATAAATTGGCGCCAGCATAAAGTGATACTAATAAAAATAAAAAGAGAGTTCACTAAACAAAATTTTACATGTTCTTTTTTAGAGACACACAATTTGGTCAAAATTAGGGTTAGAATCTAGTTTATTTGTATTGGATTAATTGTTCAAACTTATGATTTTCGTGTCCTAAAATAGGTTAAGTAAAAGTATTGCCGTTTCTTTTATTTGTGATAATGCTAAAGTAGTAGAGGAAGTGAGTGTGAGTAGGGTTCCATCAGCCAGTCAAAAAACCTAAGAAATAATCGCATAGTCGTCTCGGAGATCACTCATCTTCTACGAAATAACATTATGACCAAGCGAGTTGGCGCTCAACATTTTATTGAACAGACAGTTCAGAGGTTGCACGTGTTACAGTTGTACGCCCCTGAAAGGATTTCTGTTATTAATGAACTCACCCTTCACCACTAATGTAAATGACATAACTCTTTCTGTTACGTTTCAGGTCATTAACGCCAAATTTACGCGTAACATCAGTACGAAAACACTCACCCATTATTCCACCACCAAGCATAACATGAGGACGAGTTGCATGAAACTCAAAAAACACCTCAAACATAACCTTCTTTAAGGCGCATCAACTTATCGATATTATATTACTTTATCAAATTTAAGCTTCTAAATATTTTCTTGAGTTTTCACTTAATTAATTTCTGACTAAAAAAATCTGTTTCAGGTAAAAACTAAGGATTTTCGTTATGTAATAAATTTTTTTGTAATCGCTGTCACCATCACAAACATAACCCTATTGTCGTACTTTGCAAACGAAGTAACGATAGATAGTCAAGCAATTGGACTAGCTTGCTTCCAGTCAGACTTTTATGACTACAACGTATCTCTGCAAAAGGGCGTTGCGTTAATAATTCAAAGAAGTCAGCGTCCAATTACATTCACAATTGGAAAATTTGCACCTATGTCTCTTATGACTGGAGTTATTGTAAGGTTGTGTCGAATATATTAACTTTAATTACAAGGCAGATATTCTAGGCATTTAAAACAGTTGGATCATTCTTCGTGTTTCTTCGAAATGTAAAGCAAAAGATTGAATAATGAATTTGTATCTGGCTTCTTAATGTAGTAACGCATTTTTTATATTAATAAATAGACTTGATTATGATGTTGTTACATTTATTTACAATAACCTAACTGTATTAAGAATGTAGTAGGAAAGATGTGAACAACATTGCTAAGCGGAATGAATGAAATTCCTTTATATTGCAACAGTAAGTGTATGGAACATTCTGGAAAGTACGCTTATTTGGCTTTTAATAAAGCGTCCTGGTATCTATCTAGCGATAGGAAAGCATAATTTACAGGTATCGTAATGCAATCGTTATACAATCATATCTGTCTAGCGATAAAAATAAATTGACAGGTATCGTAATACAATAGGGTTGCTCTCAAAACGTTTGACTTACATTCTGAATACCACTCCCGTTGCGATAGATGAGTATTAGTTAAAATTTCGTCCTAATAAACGTTCGATGTTGAAACTTACTTTTTTCTCTCTAATTGGTTACAAGGCTAGCCTCACGCATGGGCGCTAGTGAAACGTAGTTTTTTTTTTTTTATTTAATTTAATTATGGAGTGAGTCAATTAGTGAACAAAACCTCGGTGGACCCACGAGCTTTACTATATTCGCGGCTTAGTCTGGGAATTACCCCAAGGGTGAGCAATGAGTTTGGGCGTGGATATAGGGTGGGCTCGACTACAAACGGGAACAAAAAAACGTAAATGGACGCCACTGCATCTATATAGACAATAAACAAAACTAAAGTATCCTACAGGAAGACGCAGAAACCTATAGGATATAATGATTACCACAAAGCATACAAATTACAATAAGCAATACCTCTGGAAACCTCTTGGACCTCTACTCCAGCTTCTGCGATGTCGGACCTGCAAGAAAATGTCACACAAAAAAAATAAAATATAAGACACTGTTTGTGCCTTACAACAACAAAATATTTCGATCTTTATAGATCGATTGGCCTGAATTCAAAATCTCAACGACACCTTACCTATGAGAAAATACTCTACTGCAAATTACTTATTCCGTTTCAATTACCTTGTATTGTATCTACTTTTTTCTATGTTCCACTTTCAAAATTTTCTTATTTAATTTGGACAATGTTAATTTCAATTAGTGAAATAAAAAGACGAAAGTTTTAGTTCAAAATATAATTTAAATGCTATTCTCTTTTGTTGCAAAAATTATTTATAAAAAAATTTAATAATCAATATATAATAAGTTTCAAAAATTTCTTAATGTGTTTCTCTATAATCAAAATAATCAACATAAAGTAAGTTTCAAAAATCTCTGAAGTTGCTTCTCTACATAGAGAGGTCTTAGCATTTATAAATTATTTAATACAATTGGGTTCTTAAACATCCATAAAACAGATCTGTTCTGGCTTACAAAATTTCTCTAAAGAACTTGTTACATAAAAAGTTCATATGGCTTAAGCGTTATATTAAATTAAAGAAAGTCAGTTCAACCATATGTTAGAAGCAGCATAGGTATTCTACTAATCACATAACATATTGCAAGAAAACATGTTTCAATCAAAAGTGGACCTTATACTTATTTTTCTCAATTAACATGTGTTTTACTTAAGTGCCTTGAATAACACTTTAATTTAATTAATCTAAAAGTTCAAAAATTCCTCTTATAAAAAAATTTAGTTCTGAACAAAAAAGTATTTGACCTATTAAATTTCTAGGGTATAATTCTCAAACTGATTTTTACGTGGGATTAAACATATCTTGCAAAAAAAATTTGACATTTACATTCTTTAACAAAAGTTTCTTACGATTTGGTAAATGTTAAATCAAAGCTTCGACCGTAATTAGTACGTATGATTAATTTTCAGTAAATAACTTTATAAGTACCTGATTGATTTTGTTTCAATTATACAACGGTGATGCTGATAAACGTAGAAGATCAATAGATGTAATCCCTCGGACAGCTTCAAAATAAGCAA
The DNA here is from genome assembly GCA_036346225.1 of Platerodrilus igneus. NCBI lineage: Eukaryota > Metazoa > Arthropoda > Insecta > Coleoptera > Lycidae > Platerodrilus > Platerodrilus igneus. Next base: position 8,315,627 of record JARFIW010000244.1, read on the forward strand.
TTTCTCAATTCACGACCAAATTCCAATCCCATCGTCAAGCGTGTTTCTTAAATGTGCACTAATGGACTTCCTCACCACGTGTTGTAACTGTTGCTCTAGGTTGTCTGGGCAGCTTCACGAGAGCTCAATCGTGACGCCTCCACGCGGCAACCTCTAGCCCCTTTCCGACGGTAGAGCTATCCTCAGCCTCCACCTGCAAACAAGGCTCTTCATTTTTCAACGAAGCGTACTCCTTCGTAGTTGCTTGCAAGATGGCCGCATTCCTTGCCAACACCCTAGTTATCGCGTCACCTTACGCGCAGACGTTGTATCTATCAATTGCACAAGTGGACTTCAAAACGCCTGTAGTTTATGCAACTCAAGTTACGTATTTGCGGATATCACAAGCGTAGGAGTCACCACCAAATACCTCGCATAGATGAAAACAATGTAAATAGGAAAGAGGTGTTCTTCCTTATAGTACATTAAACTATTTAATGATTTCGCGCTAAATGACAAATTCGTAAAATAACAACAGTTAGAACTGTTTTTCTTTAGAGATATTTAATGTAACAAAAATTTTGTTACAATGTACATAAATTAATGTAATTTTAAATTCAGTTGAGTGATATTAGTATTTAATTCCGTATTTAGAAGATTGAATTAGTGCATTAAAAAGTTAATGCTAATGTAAACAAGACTAAATATTTATGATTGCGAAAAACAATTATTAGACTTGTATTTATTTGAAAGTAAGACCAAATGACAATTAAAGACTTGGTTACACCGGTGTGCGGTAGTAGTGAAAGAGACATTTAAACGATTTACTTTTACACGCCTGTCGCTGGTAATTAATAGTAGAAAATGGACAGCGAAATTCTTTCCTTTTTGAAGGACTTCAAATCAGGTGTACAAGAACACGCAGAGAAACAGGATCGAGACTCTGGTACCGAAATTAGAAGAAGGCGACACAAATGTTACAGAAAAAGTACAAGAATATGCCGAAAAACAAGAACGAACGCTGCACACCTTGTAGAAAAACTGAATCAGACCGCCGCCAATCTGCAAGAAAATTTTACAGCGTAGTTACACCTCGATGCGAAAGCAGTTCAACAATTGAAAGAGGAGTTTATAAAAAAATAATACCAGGCTAACTACCAATGCGGAGAGAGGAGGGGTTCCTAGCAACACAAAAATAATACATCGCCAACGATTTTCTATTTACAATAAAAAACACAAATATAGAAATTTCTATCGAAATAGCAAAACCAAATTAACTAAGGTTACTATTTAATAAAACAATTTTACTCTATGGACAAATTCACTAATTGTTCCATGAAGTGCGCAATTCGCAGCTAACATGCAATAAATATAAACAGTATCAAAAAGAATAACGCTGATACTTGCGTATAAGCAGATGGGTTAAGTACAAAAAACAAAAGCATTAAAGGTTGAAACTTTTTTAATAAGGATTTTACCAGAACAAACATTAGCGTATCTAATTTCAAATTGGGTTTATCCCTGAGTATGTTAGAAAATAAAAATAAGTCACATACATGTGTCGGGATACTTATCTTGTAAGCTCTCGGAAAAAAATTGACACCACATCGCCGCGGTAGTCAACAACAACTATGCTACTACCGTAATTGCAACGACGGTCTACATGCAAGAGCACTTGATCTACATCAAGGAATAATCGGGCTACGCAACAAGCAATTTAGCCTCCAGCTAAGAGCTAAAAAAAGGAAAATCTTATTAATATTAACAACTCAGGAGCGCTTACCGATATACACCAAATCTACACACTTGATAGAGGAGAAACGTGCATCGCTCTTGGAGTAACAGAACGAGTAGTTTTTACAAGTGCATCAACGCACAAGCTGCAGACCCAAAGTTTAAAAGGAGTTCAAAATAACACGAACTCAAAAAGCAACATCCGCGTTATCGACACGCGATTGAAACTGGAAAACACGGCTTTACCGGAGAATAGTGGGATATATTATTTCGACAAATCTTTAGATGGGATACCCACTAGAACGCAATTATACGTTATCGGAAGGTATAACGCGCTCACGGATACCTAAACAGGATCTTGACTAATTAATTGTAGCATAAACTTGTTTCAAAACAACTAGATCTACGTTGAGAAATTCTTAGAAAGAATATTTATTATTAATAATGCGGAAGGATTTAACAATAGACATGGAATATATACGAACGGATAATGAATTAACAAGGGATTTGAGTTGAAAATTATGGTAAAGCGAGCTTAGTTGAACGGGTACAATATATCGGATATTCTTAGAGAATTTAATCCTAGAAAAGAAATTTATGTAAATAAAATAACCAATTATTGCCGAAAATGAACGTAACAAATCCCCCCAGCAAAATTAAATAGTCGGGGAAGGGAAGCAAACGTAAGGGAGTGAGCAGTACCAAACAAAAAAACCCCAAACAAACAAAAAGAAAATTTGTTTAAAACTAAAAGAAAATTCGTTACGAAAACAAAAGAACCCAAAAAAAAGAACCACCCAACAAAACACAAAAAAGAACTTTTATCCGGTTCGAAGAGCCAATAATAGAAAGGGATAAAAAAAGAAGAGAAAAAAAGAAGAGAAGACGGGTAATAAGTAATCAAGGAGGACTAAGGTAAAACGGCCTCAGCACTGCGAAGTTGTCAACGAACGGATGTTTCTCAACAGAAACAGTAAGGTTATCAATCTCCAAAGAAGAAAAGGGACGAGGAAGAAAACCAACAGTGCCGACCAAAACAGGACCCAAAGGTCAAGCCTCAAGGGTGTACAGTAACAACAAAGAAGAACGAGAGGAAGAGAGGAAGAACGCTGGTAAAAGCAAACGGTGTACTACAAACTGTGGTAACCAAAAATTTCAATAAACGAAGTACCAAAAAAAAGAAATGCTACCTAGTCCTAAAGTCGACTAAGTCGTGGTTTCCGAAGAACGAAAGACGGGCTAGAATGCACCTACGTCAGTAGCGGATGGACGAAACACAATCGGACTAAGGACCGACAGCAAAGAAGATCAGCAAAAAGATAGGGAAAGGAAACTGGAACGAAAAAAAAGAAAAAACCAAAAAGAATAACACCAACACCAAGTACAAAACCCAAAAAAACTAAAATCGTACAAAAGAAAATAAAACAGAATCCCAGTGTAGTTATGTATGAGTAGGTGTGAGCGTGCGTGTGTGTGTGTGTGTATGTGTGTGTGTGGGGGGGTGTAAGAAAGATGTGTGTATGTGTTACGCGTGTGTGTATGTGTGGGGGGTGTAAGAAGGGTGTGTGTATGTGTTACGCGTGTGCATATGTGTTTGACCGCTGTAGTCGCCTCTTACGACAGGCAGGTCGTACCATAGGACTATTCTATTCCCAGACCCACACGGGTGAAAGAAAGAAAGAAGGAGAACCAAGTAAAACAGGAAAGTAAAACGAAAAGAAAACTTAAAGTCCAGAAAAACCTAAGGAGAGCAAAGGCGGCATAAGAAACGGGCGCGAGGACTAGATATTGAGCTTAAGGCGTTTACGCCGCCAGAAGAAGAACGAAATAAGATCAAGGTCATTAGGGCTTCGCCGACATACATCTTCCGGTTCGAAAATAGCATAGAATAATGTCTGCCTCTGTTGGGCATTTTTCTGCCACTCAGGAATAGCAAGGGGTGTAGGAGTTGTAGCATGAGGTTGAGAAACTAGTGGCGATGGTGGAGATAGTAGTGGTTGTCATAATTTAGGGAACTCAGAACACGTTGGAGAAGAAGATTGTTCGTTTTTAGAATTGGTGGTAAGAAAGTGAACGGTAGAAAATGAAAAAGTATAAGCTGTACGAGAATCAACCTTACGAAAATAAACACAAGCGGAGCGCACTTCAGTTCCGTTAGATAAAGGGACAAATTTGATCGATGTTAGATAAGGGACTAGAAGTGTCACAGGTAGGAAAGAAAACAGCATTGGCTGTAGGAATATCAACCGTAGGAAAAGGAGCAGAACCAGGCAGAAGTTCATCAACCGCACAAGAACAGACAGCATCAGGAACAACTTCATCCACGATAAATAAGGAAGCAGAATCAGGTTGACCTTCATCAACATTAGATAACTGGACCTCGGCTAAGATTTCACCAACCTTAGTTAAAAGAACAGAAGCAAATAGCATTTTGTCAGCATGAGAAAAATGAGTAAGAGGAGATAAAGTTTCATCAACGTCCGATAAAGGAGTAGAATCAAGTAAGACTCCATAACAGTTAGACAACAGACTAGGAACAGACAAAACTTTAGCTGCAATAAGAACTGATTCCTTAACAATAGTAGATAACGAAACAGGATCAGGCAAAACTTTGACGATGACAGTAACGGGCATTACAGCTACGGGTTCCCTAACTTCAACATGGCCTTCGCTGACTGAAATAGAAATAATTGCCACATCAGCAACATGTGTGCTTGCAGATACGACAGGAATTTCTTGCGTAGAATCATTTAAGAAAGCGGGAACAAACTCTTGAGAAGCTACCTGCAAGTCACTAATCCGAAGCATGGGTTGTAAGGGTGGTGGAGGCACAGTCTAGGATGAGAGTGAATAAGAAGGGCGAGCGGAAAGAAGAGTAGAATGCAGCGTAGAACTAGAAACGGAAGAAATTTTGTTCGAAGTTATATTTGCCGAAGAAGGGTATTTTTTGATAGTAGGAGCTGGATGACCTAGATGAGGTACAGAAAAGAACGTGGAATTAGAAGCAGAAACAGTTTGGCTCTTAGAGCTGAGAACAGAATTGGAAGTATGATTTGAAGACCTATTAGTAGAGGATGACAGTGTGGACAGCTGCGGCGAGTAACTCCCATATGTCGACAAACATAACAGTGGAGTACTTTTGGACGAGTACAACGTATCGAAACATGACCAGGTTTATCGCAATTAAAGCATACAACCTGACGAGTAGGAGCAGAACTAGGAAGATGAACATTAGACCTTACGGAAGAAGTATCGGATCTACTAGTAGGCGTAGGAAAAATCTAAACAACTCGATCATGTGAAGCAAACGTATTTTCCTTAATAGTAGTAAACTTATAAGCAAAATCTGGGGGTTCAAAATGTTGAAACAGTAAATTAGACAAAGCCTTCTAGTCAGAAAACCTATGCCGGTAACCACGATACCAAAGTAACGCTTTAGCCTCGAACAAGTCAACTGCAGACTCAAATAACTGAAATTCCGACACATGGTGAGTTCGTCGGAGTTCTTGGACCCGTCTTAAAAAATCATGTACTGTAATAGTGTTCGGGAGACCAGAAAATTTTAAATTCCACTTCCACACTAGGAGGTCTTGGTAGGAAGCCGAAAAAGAAGTCATTTTGAATACAAACAAGAAAGAAATTGGTAGAAGGTAACTAAATAAAGGCTAACCGTAGCTCGATAGAAGCCAAAAGAAAATTATTGCGAATACATGACAATTTAAAACATATCAGACGGATAAACTTCAGAAATACCAATAGGAGTAAAACAACAAAATAGAAATTAGAATAGGGTTGTAAAATTAAAGAAAAATCGGAGGAAAAACTAACTCTAAACTTGACGGAAACAACAAAATATACCGAGAGGAAAGGAAGAAAAAAGAAAAATTTTGGGCGCCAGCGTTTTCAATGGACTAGGATTATTGGAAAAAACAAGTCTAATAATCTGAAATTAACCCAACAATAATATTGAGCGTAAGGGACGAAACATAAATAGTATCAGGCCGAGAAAATGCGGGTCATGTAAGAACTTAGGCACTAACAATAAAAAAATTCGGAGGAAAAACCAACTAAAATAAACTCGGAGCAGAAATTAATCACAAAAAAAACTGCGGTCCCACGCTAGGGCGTCAGAAATTATGCTATGTACCATGAGGTAGCCGGAAGAACGCGTAAATATACCAGGCTAACTATCAATGTGGAGAGGGGGGGTTCCTAACAACACAAAAATAATACATCGCAAACGATTTTCTATAACAAAAATAATGAAATTTCTATCGAAACAGCAAAACAAAATTAACTAAGGTTACTATTTAATAAACAATTTTACTATATGGACAAATTGACTATTTGTTCCACGAAGTGCGTAATTCGTAGCTAACATGCAATAAGGTTGTATTTCATGTTAATATCGCAATGAAAACCCAGGAAAAACTTGCAATGCTACCTAGATATTGTGGGTATTTGATCTTCATTTGTTATTTCTTTTGTTATTTCTTTTAGTAATGGAATCCATTGTTTACTGAAAGTCACGGATTCGTTTGCAACGCAGTTATTTTTATGTAGGGTTATATAGGCAGCTTCTTTGATTTTGCGTTTTTGGTGGTTTTCTTCTTTGTCGATAATTTTTTCATCTTCCCATTTTATTTTATGACTGGAGTCCCATGCATGTTGGCAAATCATGGATTTTTCAAATTTTCTATTTTTTATATATGATTTATGTTCTTTTAATCGAACTTCAAATGGTCTGGAACTCTCCTCTATATAAAACTTATTACATTCGCACGGTATTTTGTAGATACAATTTTTTGAACTTTGTATTGCGCTTTTGGGTTTTGTTTTTGTTAATTGTGCTCTTAGTGTATTGTTGGTTCTAAATACTGTTTTAATTTTAAATTTGTTTCCTATTCTTTGAATTTTTTCGGAGAATCCTTTTATGTATGGTATTGAGAGCATTTTGTTGTGTGTATCATTGTTTTTGTTTTCTTTTTCTTTATTTTTAGGGTTTCTATTCATTTCTTTCTCTATTATTCTTTTAGGATATTTGTTTTCTATTAGTGTACATCTGATTAGGTCTTTCTTTTTTTTTAAAATTTCTTCGTTTGATGATATTAATTTTGCTCTATCATACATGGTTTTGATAATTCCTCGTTTGACACATTGTGGGTGGTTTGAATCGAAGTTTAAGTATCTGTTTGTGTGCGTTGGTTTTCTATATACCGATGTATTAATTGTTGTATCGTTTTTGCTAACTAGAATATCTAAAAACGGAAGTTTTCCATGTTGTTCTAATTCATATGTGAATTTAATAGTTGGTTCTATTTCGTTAATTGACTGTATAAAGTTTTTAATTAATTCTATATTATGAGGCCAAATAGCATAAACATCATCAACGTATCTCCACCAGATCAATGGTTTCAATTCTTGTGTGAATATCACATCTTTTTCGAATTCCTCCATGAATATATTACTGAAGATTGGGGATAGTGGACTTCCCATTGCCATTCCGAAGCTTTGTTTGTAAAATTGATCATTTATTTGAAAATATGTGGTATTTACGCATAAACCAAGTAATTCCATAATCGATGATATACTTAGTTTTGTTCTTTCTTTAAGATTGCCATCTTTTTCGAGTTTGTTTTTTATAATATTAAGCGTTTTGTTTATAGGGACATTTGTAAAGAGATTTACTACATCAAAGCTTACCATTGTGTGTGTATTTTCAATTTTTATGTTTGATAGTTTTTCTAAAAAGTGTTGGTTGTTTTTAATGAAAGAATCCGTTTTGCCTGCTAATGGATTTATAATTTTTAGTAGAAATTTTGCTAAATTATGGCATGGTGAATCTATTGAGCTTACGATAGGTCTTAAAGGAATGTCTTTTTTATGAATTTTGGTAGACCGTAAAAGTGGGGTGGTTTACTGTAATGTGGGACTAGTTTACTTCTTTCTTTGTTTTCGAATTCATTTTTAAATTTAAATAGAGTTTTGTATATTTTATTTTCAATTGATTTTGTAGGGTCCGTTTCTAAACTGGTGTAATTCTCAGTGTTCAATAGTTCGTTGACTTTTGTGTTGTAATCGTTTTTATTCATTATTACTGTTGCATTGCCTTTGTCAGCAGGTAGAATTATAATTGAGTTATCGTTTTTTAGATTGCGAATTGCTTTTATTTCGTTATTACTTACATTTGGCTTTATTTTGTGATTCTTTTCTATTTCGATTTTACATCGTATTCTTCGAGTTGGTTTGCTGTTTTCTCAATACAGCTAATTATTTCAAAGGTTGGTATTGATTTTGGTGTTACTGCAAAATTAAGGCCTTTTGAAAGAATTGATTTTTCTGTGTCGTTAATAGTTCTGTTTGATAAATTTATCACGGTGTTTAGCATGGTGTTCCTGTTTTCTAACGTTTTAGTTTGTGTGTTATTTTTCTCTATAAATAGGTTATTAAATTTCTTTATGTGAATTTCTTTTTGTTTGGAAAATACTGATTCGTAGTAGGTTTTTGCACTAACGAGAATTTTATCAAAATCATATTTATACATACAATAACTAATTACATAACAATAAGCATATTAACTAACATGCAATAAATCTAATCAGTAGCAAAAAAGAATAACGCTGATGCTTTCGTATAAGCAGATGAGTTAATTAAATAAACATTAAATTTAGAAACCTTTCTAGTAAGGATTTTAACTGCTGATACTTTCGTATAAGCTGTAACGAATATATATTCTGTGGCACTGGTTTTAAAGAGATCACATCTATTCATTGTAGATCTGTGATATCTGATTTTTTGTATTCGATATAGTTATATCTGAAGGAAACAATTTCACAATAGAACAGGACAATATTACCATTTAATTAGCTTTAAATGCATTACTAGGAAATATTTAATAGCAATAAACACTTTGAAAACGTATTTAAAAAGGACTACGTAACGAACAAGTCATTTGTGTTGCCTAATCCGTAGGCAGATTATATCCTTTCTGTTATTAAATTAAAATAGCGCTTGCGTAAATAGTGTCACGAGGTGACGCGCAAGACATATGAGCTGTTCTCTACGTGGAGGATACGTAAAAGCAAATTCGCCATTGTGGTTTAACATGTGAACGAAGTTGCAAACTTAAGAGGACGCGAACACAATCCCGTGTCAAGTGGAGTCTTCGGATACCCATAATATAGTAGGGAGATAGGAATCGTGGTCGTTTTGGAGGCCCCAGTATGGTTTTCATTCTTTAAGTTCCGGCAAGACAATGGATCACGCTTCTTAACAAAAATGGCTAGAGAGGTCGGTGATTATTAACGGTGAGACCACAATATTTAAGTAATTTTTATACTAAAACAAAATTCTTTAATTCCTTAGCGTTTGGAATAACCAGATTTATATTTAGTAATTAAAGCAACTTTCGTTATGTATGTATGTAAGGCTGTTGTTCGACATTTCTTGGAAAACACGTATTGAACAGATGTTGGTCGTCAACGTTATATCCTAGGCATCAAATTTTGTAAGCAGGACCTGAACTTGTGCATCGCAGTTCGTTAGGAGGAGGTAACTTCTTCGCTAAGCCCAGGTATTTAAACTTTCAGTTACTACGTTTGCTAGACTTTTAAAAGTGTTTATTGCATTGACGAACGATATTAAATTTTAATAGAAAATTGCTTAATCATGTTAAATTTTGCGGACGAATTAACTGTGCGTGAGATCATAAAATAGTAATATTTCTTTAATTTGATAACAAAGTTATTTGCTAAAACTGTGCTAAGCAAATTTAAATAACGTAAAATATGATTCTTTAAAAAGTAATATTAAAGTAATTTTGTAAGACACGTGGAATATACATGTGTTCAAAAATATTGAGATTCCAAAGTCCACTTACTGTTTAAAAAGATTTAATTACAGATGTCTAATCTTTAGTAAGGTCATTGTGTCATTTCTATACCAGGATAAATTCGAAATTTTATTTACTTAAACTAGTTACGTGTGGTTTAGATTTTTTTTAAGGAATATGAACTAAATTTATTTGAAATATATGTAAACCAATACACAGATCTGTTCGTTGGGTATCAAGAATCTTGTTTTAAAGTATTATTAAAAGTAAGGTCCTGTTATGTCAAGACAGATTTATAATTAAAATCAGAATTCAATTTTATTATTTTGTATTTGTAACTATATTTAACAAAAAAAAAACGAAAAGAGAGAAACTACATTAAATTACATTTTTGGATTCAAGGTTTTTATTCTATAAATAATTAATTTTAATAAGAATACCTTTGAGAAAATAATTTTTTGTGTAACGAAATTAGACGAATGCTGAAACAATATAAAAATACAGACATGTTACAATTGATTTATTCTAGATATCCATTTTTAACTAAAATACCCTTGGTGTGGTAATCTCAAGATTATCAACTCACAATTATTATTATGCTCTTTTATTGAAAAACACAAATAGTATCTTTTTAATAGAAAATTTGTTGTGTAACTTTTTCTTTCAGGATCATCGTGATAGAAGAGGATGTAGGTACGTTCAAGAGGTTTCCAGATGTGTTAGTTCATTAAGTTGTAAGTTTTTTATGGTGCTTATATCCAATGAGTTTCTGTATCTTCTTATAGAAGTATTGAATTTCTTGTATTGTCCATATAGATACAGTGGCGCTCAATGTCCCTTTTTCTTACTATGTTTGCTTATTATTGAGTTTATACCATACCCACGCCCATTCTCATTGCTCACCCTTGGGGTAATTCCCAGACTAAGCCGCGAACAAGTAACAAAGGATAAAGCTTCACTTGTATCCAACGAGTGGAAGCGAAGATGTTTCAAAGCATATGGGTTAAGTACAAAAAGCAAAAGCATTAAAGTTTGAAACTTTTCTAGTAAAGATTTTACCAGAACAAACATTAACGTATCTAATTTCAAATTGGGTTTATACCTGGGTATGTTAGAAAATGAAAACGAGTCACATACATGTGTCGGGATACTTATCTTGTTATCCCTCGGAAGCGAATTAACACAGCATCGCCGCGATAGTCAACAACAACTATGCTACTACCGTAATTGCAACGACGGTTTACATGCAAGAGCAGTTGATCTACATCAAGGAATAATCGGGCTACGCAACAAGCAATTTAGCCTCCAGCTAAGAGCTAAAAAAAGGAAATTTCTACTAGTATTAACAACTCAGGGGTGCTTACCGATACACACCAAACCTACACATTTGATAGAGAAACGTGCATCGCTCTTGGAGTAACAAAACGAGCAGTTTTTACAAGTGCATCAACGCACAAGCTGCAGACTCAAAGTTTAAAAGGAGTTCAAAATAACACGAACTCGAAAAGCAAACATTCGCGTTATCGACAAGCGATTGAAACTGGAAAACACGGTTTTACCGGAGAATAGTAGGATATATTATTTCGACAAATCTTTAGATGGGAAACCCACTAGAACGCAATTATACGTTATCGGAAGGTATAACGCGCTCACGGATACCTAAACAGTATCTTGACTAATTAATTGTAGCATAAACCTGTTTCAAAACAACTAGATTTACGTTAATAAATTCTTAAAAAGAGTATTTATTATTAATTATGCTGAAGGATTTAACAATTGACATGAAATTTATACGAACGGATAATGAATTAACAAGGGATTTGAGTTGAAAATTATGGTAAAGCGAGCTTATCTGAACGGAAACAATATATCGGGTATTGTTAGAGAATTTAATCCTAGAAAAGGAATTTATGTAAATAAAATAACCAATTATTGCCGAAAATGAATGTAACAGCTCGTATGAGCTGTGAGATTTTTGGAAAAACTTTTAAAGACTTCGGGAATTATGGAAGAAGGGTGGTGATGGAAAAACGAATTAATTCCTTCAAAATTTAAGAGTGTCGAGGAAAACAAGCCGTTGCCAACGAAGTTTAAAGTAAAACCAACTTCCTTTGACTGAAAGTCACTCTGGGCGACGTATTTCAAACAATTTGAGACTGCGCGACAGCTAGCGACTGGAATAACTCTGACACAGCAACCGCGTTGACGTGAAGCTTTCAGTATCCTACAAACTGTACTCAACCAAGATCAAAGAAAATACGGGATTTCAACATCAAGGTTGGAAATGATGTACTGCGATTCTCACCTGCAACAAGAGTACCACACTCAAGTAAAGAGCCGTTACCAGAAGATCAACGAAAATTTGCAAGAGTTCGAAGCAGGTATTGTGCGCTTGGTGAGACTAGCCTATCCAACAGCACCAGATAGTTTGTTGGAACAGCTGGTAGTATAGAACTTTGTCAATAAAATATTGCATGAAGAGGTCCAACAACTATTACGACCGGACCGGCATAACACCCTGGATGATACGCTGTCCCATGCTTATGAGTTCAAAGCGACAAATCAGCATCGCATCGTAGTAGTGGAAGCACAGAAAAAAGAGAACACGGAGGAAATGATTGGAAAGATTCTTCGTAACCAGCGACCAAATTGAAAACGATTGGAATTGTGAAGAATTTCAGCAGCAGTGCAAACGATCCCAGAAAAAACAAGATAAGTTCGAATCCCGACACGGTCCGCTTGAAAAATGTTAGGCGAGCATTTTTCACAAAAATACACCCTCGTTCGGATGAGAGGTAAAATGGAGGTCCCGTGTGTGAGTGTTGTCACGCTCGTTAAAGATCCCTACCTTGCTTGGAACAGCAAGGGTTCGGCAAAATTCCAAATTTTCCAGGTAAAAAAAACTCGCCTCCTGGCCAATGTAGTACCTTCGGGTGGAGCATTGGAAAATCACATGTACTGCCATCATGGAGTAATCCTGAAGGAAGCTCTACATATTCACGTGAGCACCCCGTGGGAGCTTTCTATATAATTTGTGTAAATGGGTAAATTGTGTCGCCAAATTGCATATTGTGTGACGTCATCTAAATTTGCGTGTCAATTTTCACATTATGTAATATCGCTACCAACTGTCATTTGTGGCGCATGTACCGCGTTTGCGGGAGTATAATAATGGCGCATTCAACGTGGTTTTTGGTTGTAAGATTTGTTTCCTGATTGTTTTTATACTTTATAATGTATTAATTAACGATATCTATAGCTTTTTCATTTTAAAAAAAATATAATTATCATCATTTTTAATATCTATTAACTCATAAAAATTTAGATGGTAGCTCTGTAAGTTACTGCATAATTACCTAAAATGACATGACAGCTGTTATGATAATCTAACATAAACCGCCATATTGTCTATTGATTTTCTGGTATATTTTTTTTATATATAATGTTTTGCTAATCCAATTAATTCTCTGTAACTTTAAAAGTAGCGTGCTTTCTAACTTGAATTGTCTTAAATAAGTGCCTGGTTTGTTTGGAATGGAATTAAAAGTGTTTTTTTAGAAGTGGTTATTAGATAGTATAACCCAACTTTCGTATTGGAAGTGGATACAATTTCGCTTGTAAGTACATTTAAATATAAATAAATATAAATAATTAATTAATTCATGCCTTATTCATTGTCACTTATGGAAATTGTTTGGTTAATAATATATTAAACATTATTATATGCCTGTTTTTTTTGGGCTCAACTTTTAAAACTTTCTAAATCATGTATAAACACTATCTTGTTTTGATACCGTTTTAAAAGTGTTTTTTAGTAATTTACATATTTAGCTATGATTTACAAATTCCTTTTAAAGAAAACTTTGCGTTTTAAAACAGTTAGCGCAATTAACAGAGTTTTTAGTATGTCTTTTAAAGCGTTATATTAACCTAATCTTGTTGTATTCGTTTTCTTAAACACTATCTTGCCCTGATACCGTTTTAAAAGTGTTTCCTTAGTAATTTAAATAGTTGTAACCTACAAATGCCTTTTTAAAGAAGATTTTGCCTTCAAATACACTTTACGTAACCAATTGAGGTTTGGTATACCTTTTATCTTGCGAAATATTATAGTATCTTAAATTTCTTTTATTTTTTTTGTCTTAAATATTACCTTAAAATGAATATTATTCATCTCAAATCATACGAGCTAATTTACGAAATCCAATGTAGAAATATTAAACCCGCATCTACCTAAAATGACAGACGATTGCGACTTAAAGCTATACCAGCGCAAGAAGCTAAAGGGCTACCTATTTCGAAAGTAATCGTTTCTGATTTACCTCAAAATATGTTCGAAATTAAACAATCCCTTGAAGATTATCGCTAATATAATAAACAAGATTGATCCCGACCCAAGCGAAACTGAATTGAAGCGTGTTGTTTCGCGCATAGTTCATCTTAAGCAACGTATAGAGTTGTTGTGTTTATTTGATAATGAACAAGCGAACCAAGCTAAACAAACCTTTTTATCGGATATTTTGTTACTTGTAGGAATAGTTCTTGATAGACTTAATCCAAATGTAGACACAGATATACCTGTACCTTTATCAAATCTCGTAATTTCTCAAGCTCCATCATTGGGGAAATCCATACCTGTCTATAAATGGGGTTTAACTTTCCAGGGCTTTGACTCCCAAATTTCTTTAATGTCTTTTCTTGATAGAATCGACGATTTCAGAATTTCACGCAACTGTACGGATCAAGATTTATTTGTTTCAGCGGGTGAATTATTCTCTGGTTCCGCCTTAATCTGGTATCGCACCATTAGACTTACCTGGGAGGAATTAGTTACGTGTTTAAAACGGCACTTCTTACCGCACGGTTATATTACCGATATTTGGAATGAGATACGAAATCGAACCCAAGGACCTGACGAAAATGTAATTTCCTTTATTACCTCAATAGAACCTTTATATAGTAGACTTGATAATAAACCATCAGAATTTGAAATTATCGATCAGTTGCGTAGAAATTTAAATCCATATTTTTCCGAACGGTTAGCGTTACAACACATTTCTTCTTTACCTCAATTTAAAGATTTATGTCGTTCGCTCCAAGAAGTAAAGTTGCGGGTAGATAAATACCGTCCTCCTCCAGAAAAACAATCTGGTCTATTAGAACCCGATTTAGCTTGTCAAGTTCAATCTTCTCGTAAAGTATCTACCCTTAATATTCCTTCTACCTCAACAAATAATTCACTTACCTGTTGGAGTTGTAAGAAAAGTGGACATAACTACAACGTTTGCACATACCCCAAAAATATTTTTTGCTATGGCTGTGGTCGCGCAAATATCTATAAATCTAACTGTACGAATTGTAATTCTAACGTACCGGGAAACTCCAGTCGAGATATTCCTATCCGGGACGTGAATATCTCAAGGAATCAAAATTGTCCTCAACACCAACCATTCAACGGACCCAGACGTCAATAAATTTAAAGCATAAAACTACCTCTAGCGCTGTACCTTTATCAAATTTATCTAAGAATAATATCCCTACCTTGAATTTACAATATGCCTTGCCTTCATTAACAGAATTATGTTATACTACCCCGTCAGAATGGTCGAGTTGGCTACAAACCGTTAATTCCTTTTACCATAAAAAGTCTGCTGCCTTACAACTTGTTAAAAAACCCTTCGGTAATCGCCCACATTTACCCATTTCGATTGGTTCCTTAAATGTAATAGCTTTACTGGACAGAGGTTCCTCATGCTCCCTTATAAACAACAAAGGTCTACAACAATTATCTAAATAAAATATTAAAATTCAAATTGCTCCCGAAAAAACTTCCATAAATTTAGCTGACGATAATCAAATATATGTAACGGGTTCCCTTAAACTAAAAATTTGAGTAGAATCACTTGAACGTGACGTTTCATTTTTGATAGTACCTACATTAGCTTATCCATTCCTACTAGGTGTAGATTTTTGTAAACTTTTTAATTTATCGCTTTACTTTCAAGATTTTTCTTGGCAAACTTCCCTTAAAACAAATTCCTGTGCATCTGCAGGAATATCTAATACAATTTCTCTTACCGATTCCCAAAATGTAATTCTTAACTCTACAATCGACAAATTTCGTAAACTTAATACCTCTGAACTTGGTTGCGTTACTACTGCCATATTATCTCTACAGGTGATGTCCTTCCTTTTAAGCAACGTCAATATCCGTTATCGCCTGCATTACAAAAGCATTTGCATTCCGAAATAGATAAAATGTTAGAATCTGGATGTCTCCCGTATTATTAGTCCGTAAGAAAAATAACGAATGGCGTGCTTGTTTTGATGGCAGAAAGTTGAATTCTGTAACTGTCTCCGATGCTTACCCTCTACCTAGAACTGACTCGATTTTAAGCCGACTTCGAAACGCAAAATTTATCTCATCTATCGATCTTAGACAAGCTTTTTATCAGATACCCCTCGGCTTACCTTCCCGCCCAAAAACTGCTTTTTGTGTTCCAGGCCGAGGTCTTTTCGAATTTAATTTTTTGCCATTTGGTGTCTGTAACGCACCACAAACCTTACAACGTACTATGGATCAAACGTTAGGTCCTATCTTACATCAGGAACGTGCCTTTGTATTTCTAGATGATATTTTAGTTATCTCAAGTTCTTTTGACGAACATATCGCCACATTGAATGAAGTGGCAGAACACTTATATGCAGCAGATTTTAAGATAAATTGGGAGAAATGTCAATTTTGTTGTTCGTCCTTTACATTTCTTGGTTTTATTATCGATGGAACTGGTCTACGAGCAGATCCTGCTAAAGTCGACGCTATTAGTATATTCAAAACACCTAAAACTGTTACCGAAATCAAACGTATAATTGGAATGATTAGTTATTATTGCATCTTTTTACCTAATCTTTCAACTATATCTGCACCAATTGCCGCTTTAATTAAAAATAAAAAGAAGTCCCAAACTATCGAGTGGAATTTAGAATCTCAACAAGCTTTCCTAACCTTCCAAATCTGATTCCTGATACTTGGTATCTTAATATGATTAAAAAAGTTTCTGAAAATCCCGATAAATTTCCTACCTTTCGTGTAACCAACAATAGATTATATAAATTTGTACCTTCTTCACATCACAAAATATCTAACATTCCTGAATGGAAACTTGTCGTCCCTACCGCTAACCGCAGTGAAGTGCTTAAATTATGTCATGATGATCTCCCATAGCTGCTCATCTTGGTGTTACAAAAACTCTCGCTAAAATATCGGAATTATATTATTGGCCCACGCTAAAACAATCTGTCTGTCATTATATTAGGAACTGCAAAATTTGTGGTTCTCATAAGAGCTCACAAGATTCTCGTTCTGGCTTAATGGGTAACTTTAAACGTGTATCGTATCCCTTTCAATTAATATCACTTGATTTATTAGGACCTCTCCCCCGATCGAAAAAAGGTAACCAATAACCTTTAGTTGTCACCGATTGGTTTTCTAAATTTGTTATGGTGCAACCCTTACGTAAAGCTACATCTGCTACTATAATTAAATTCCTAGAGCAAAATGTATTTCTTATCTTTGGTGTTCCTCAGATTATCCTTTGTGACAATGGGGCACAATTTATCTCTAAAAATTTTCAAAATTTCGTTAAGAGTTACAAAGTACAAAAAATTTGGTTTAACGCAAAATACCATCCTCAAGTAAACCCTACCGAAAGAGTAAATAGAGTTTTAATTACCTCTATTTCTTCCTATATTGATTCAGACCATACTACATGGGATGAAAATATTTTTAAAATTGCTCAAGCTCTACGCACATCTAAACACGAAGCAACCCGATTCACTCCGCCATTTCTTGTTTTTGGAAGATATACCCCAATCGATGGGAGTTATTATGGTTTAGTTCCTGACGATACTAACGTAATTGAATTTGACGATAAAGTACGCTGGGACAAAGACCAACAATCATTACCTTCTATCTTTAACGACGTTAGGAAAAATTTGTTAAAAGCTTACGAAAAAAGTAAGGACCACTACAACTTACGTAAACGAAATATCTCCTTCGCCTTGGGCGAACAAGTTTGGAAAAGGAATTATGTCTTATCGGATGCATCTAAGAAATTTTCCTTAAAATTAGCCCCTAAATTCATGCTTTGTAAGGTTACTCGTGTCATTAGTCCCCTTATCTACGAACTTCAAGATGCTGAAGGTGGCATATTAAAGACCTTAAGCCATTCTCTGCTGACCCAAATTCTACTGAAGTTTTTCACGTTCCATGCCCCTCACAATTTACCTAATATTTTTTGCCCCCACTATCAATTAGTTAACTTTAATTACTTATTTCCTTTCCTGTACAGTATATACCTTTTACACGTTTAACTTACTTACCTTAATTTAGCTATCTTTTTCCTTTTGGTTGACTTTTCCTTGAACATACCGTTACTTATGTATCATTTTATTCTCTACACCCCCCCCCCCCAATATAACTCTGTCGTTTCATTTAATTAATCCTCGAACTTTTCCTACAATTTATTATTTGGATTTTAGTATTTTTCTTACATCGTTAAATTGTGTGGTAATTGTCGTAACTTTGGTTGTAATAACTCATTGAATTTTTATGATTGGTTTTAGCTGATGTTTAGAGTGGATGTTTTCTTCTTTGGGCTCACATAGGAGACGCGGCCTATGCCATTATAAGAAATAGTTCATATTCGCAGTTGCAAAAAACTAGGATTGTCTATTCCATGTGTTTTTCCTCTGAATTATTACAGTCGCCCACATTATACTATACCATTATTTGTTTCTTTTCCTACTAAATCACCATAACTTATAAACATTTTTTCATTGTTTTTTGTTGAACTTCGTGGTGAGGCGCTATTGCTTCTTAGGGATATCTTATTAAATTCTCGGTTGTTTTAGCATATTGGGACAATGTGTCTGTATTTAACTGCTTATAATTAGGCATCTTTGCGTGTGTTTAGGGCGTTACCATCTTTAAAAACTACCTTGAAATAGTTGGGTTTTCGTGTGATTGTATCTGTAGTGATACTTTTAAGTTGTTGTGTCAACTTTTGTCTGATTTTCTTATCGTAGTGGATGCACTCGTTAGGAAAATGATCGTACTAGTTCTCTTAAGAGTCTAGTGATTTTGTTAACTTATGATATACCTTAACTCGTCGGATTAATATCGCAGGTGGTTCTTCAGACCGATCTGTGTTTTAATAAGGACAACTCTCTACCTTCTCTCGGACGCTTGTCCAAAAACTCTACTTTTTCTTATCCTACTGCCTCCGTTTCTGCCTTATCTTTCCTTCGGTGGACCTGTTCTCGTACCGGAACACCCGTCTGCCATATAAGAGTGATGTTCCCTCACTCCGGGCTACTGACCACATTGGCTAGTTGAGTAGTGCTTTGCTATCCACCTTTTCTGTCTTTTTAGCTCAATGCGAGCCCTTCCACTATTTTTTTCTACTTGGAAGTGCCTCTTATGCATTCCAAATACATACCTCCCTCTTTTTACCGTTCCTATTTCTACTGCCTTTTCATTTCTGTCAGTCACCGTGTGGTTGCGCGGAGGGTTTTCACAGACACCCGGACCACGTCTCTGGGAATCTTTCGTGAGGTCATGCGGTGCCGCTGTCAGCGCTTAGGGGCGCTGACAGTGAAGGTATGTATAAGTGTGTAAATGTGTGCGTGTATGTAGAAATATCGTGTGGATATCGGGTGATTGTATCACCGATGTCAATTAGCGCCGGGTGCAGGGATGCACCCACATGCCTTTGCCGGTCACTCGTACCGTTTATTGCAAACGGGCCTGCTTCACAGGTTGCTCTTTTTAGAGGGTACGAGAAATTCCCATTTAACGGCTCCACGGAGCCACTCTATCGCTATCTTATCTATTGTCTTTGATAATAACTTAAGTTAATATCTTTATCTTATTTATTATCTTTGATAATAACCTTAGTTGAATATCGTTATCTTACCGATTATCTTTAGTAATAACTTTAGTTTAATATCGCGTTACCTTACCTACTATCTCTAATAATAACTTTAGCTTAATATCGCGTTATCTTACCTAGTATCTCAAATAATAACTAAAGCTTAATATCGTTATCTTACCTAGTCTCACATTGGATTTCGTTTAAAGAGTTTGAAATCTCCTAACCACTACTCAGAAATTCTGTTCTTCTTTCCAGCGTACTGAACCTATTTTTTGCGTAGGTTGTGGCGCTATTGAAGCGTATTTTTTATATATGGCTGGCCCCACGCATATTTTTTATACGTTGCGGCGTCAGTGTTACAAATTTTTCTAAATGGGCGCCAGTAAACAAATATCTTCCGACGTAACTAGGGGTCTATTCCTGGGTGGAGCAATGAGAAGTGGGAGGGGGGGAGTCGAATTCTGTTTGCAAACCAAAGTTAAGCTAAATCAAATAGGCGCCACCATGTCCTGAGATAATTACGATAATTGCAAAGCACCGTTCTAAGGGCGGACGTGGAAACCCAAAGAACAAATGATCGCCTTCGTTAACAAAAACCTGTCTTAACAAA
The DNA here is from genome assembly GCA_036346225.1 of Platerodrilus igneus. Lineage (NCBI taxonomy): Eukaryota > Metazoa > Arthropoda > Insecta > Coleoptera > Lycidae > Platerodrilus > Platerodrilus igneus. The sequence goes on from JARFIW010000244.1 coordinate 8,335,716, forward strand.
ATAAGACGCAGCTCCTGTAAGACATTACAATGGTTAAATAAATAAAAAAATAGAACACCACTTGTGTCCTATAAACATATATAAAGAAATAATAAAAAAAGTATTTCCAATATAATATTGGCATCAAATTATTACTCAGAAAAATTTTAGCTTTGTATAATGAGATTTGATCGTACTTGACCAAAATAAAAGCCTTAGATTTTGAACTAAATGTTTACTAAAAAACTCTTTTAAAATATTGGAACTTGTAACAAAAAAAATTTCATAATCAACTACATCAAAATTAAAGTTTTAACTTTCCTCTTTTCTTTCATTAATCAAGCTAATTTACTCGAAACATGAACTTGTTATACATCTTAAAGTAATAATGATTGGCAAGCATAACACAGTGAATTAAATTCTAACCTGGGCAGATCTTTTCAGGTAGATAACAAATTACTAGTACCTAACATAATCAGAATTTGAGCTTTCAATTTTAAATTTAATAATCAAAGTATCGATAAAGCTGATTACAAAAATAGGCATGTTTATTTTAATTGTATTACAGCTGCTCAAAGCATTTGCTTTCAAGACAACATCTGTCAACTGTACAAAGTAGAAAAATATGACATCGAAAACACATGTTGAACTTATCGACGGTTCATATGGAACAAGCACGTTACTTCAGAAAGCTAAATCAACAAAATTTCATTTCACAGCTTGTAAAACCAGGTCAACAATTAATTGAAATTTTTACAATTTACGTGTACTAAACATAAAAGCAAGTTAACGTGTTCTAAACTTTGAAACACATGTAAAAAAGATCTTATAGCTATCTACGAACCAAAAACTGCATTAGTTGCTTTACAACAAACTGAGACGGGATCTCCGTTCAGGCAAATTTCATATCAGGCAAAGTTTAAATTGACTGTTTTTGTCGAATTACATTTCATCGTTGTCGTGTTCTAAAAGTTGCTTACGCATTCCAAAGGTTGCATCTTACATTGTCGCATCTAAGGGTCGTTGTCCTACGTGCCGCATTTTTAGTTGTCGTATTCTAAGTTGTCGAATTCTAAGTTGTCATACACTAAGTTGTTGCGCTAAATAAATTACTTCAAATTACATTAATTCGTATAAAATATACTTTACCAACCGTTATTAGAAGATATCTCACACTTTATAATTGATTCGAAGGTTGCCGGCCTCTAGCCAAAAATACATGTTAACAAAGGTGATGCCCGTGGCCGACTATTCAACGTAACCAGAGCTAAGCGGTCGCGCCGTCGGAGGGGGAACACGAAACAATCAAACAGATATGTACTTGGAAATAGCTTTATGCGACACGGATATCTTATTATAATTAGATCTCTGAGGAACAATACATGCTTAGCGTGCGATTCAATGCAACTAAATTACGACATGAAAAATAAAATGTTACAGTACCTCGCATATTCCAACTACATCTAACATCAGCCTATCCATTTCCTTTTTAGGTTTTCTGATCCGCCACCACACTTCAAACCTCTGACAATCCACGCTCAGACTCATAAATTGCCATATTAATTTTTTGCGATAACTTCTCAGGAGTAGTCTCTACCCGGAAATTCAAATGGGGAATTATTTTACCACCGGAATATTTTACCCGGGAGGATGTCATCGTCAGGAAACCCTACAGATAAAATACATGTTCTCGGCAAAAGTAACGACTTCAATTTTCCTTGCCTTTAACCGTGCAGCAGTACCAAGAAGGCTAAGCTCTTTGTTTGGTGATCTTACAAAGGCTAATCGGTTAATTATTCAGACTGCCGCTCTAGTAACTAACGAAAGGGCCGATGTACCTCTTTTAGGAACCGTTCGTTAGTCTGATCTCTCCGCAGATACCTTACGATATGGTTGCATCTTCGGCTCAGTTATCTGTTTCTTTGAAACACACAAGCCTCCCCACCTCGTCAAGGTTCCATGGTTCACAGGGGAGACTTGGTGAGAACAATGTCTTAACATTTCTTTGTTTATTACTTATTTCAATAAGTACTAAATGGCAAAAGCAGTATAGAAAATTATACTTTAAAACATAGGAGGAGGATACTTACATTTTGCACAATACAATCCTGGCACTGGTTGGATGCGTACATTCATCGTTTCCTATGACCACTATGATGTATATTCAAATGAGTCCCAGCCATTTGTTTCCGAGTCACGACTACGTTGCATTTACCGGTTGAAACTAATCATTTCCATCGACTGTGAGGGACTAGAACTTGCCTTGCAATCGACCGCAACCGAGATCAGCTTGTTAATAATCTAGAATATTAACTGAAAATTTGATATTAGGATTAAATAAGAGATGCTCAATAATTTTGAGCCGATGGGCGCTATTTGCATTAAAGTACAACTAAAAGAAGTCGAAATCATTGAAAATGTTTCTTGGAAAAGACCTTGCAAAGACCTTGGAAAGACCTCTTCAAAAAACAGATTGTATAAACTGCATCAAAATAGTAAATCTCTCTATGGGAATTGGAGAGCTGCATCTTCCAATGGTATTTTTTCCAAGTGCTTTGCCCTACTTGGCTATGAAATATTTTTAGAAACAAAACAAAACTAATATAACTGTCCAGAAGAGCTTTCTCTCGCCCAAGATTATTTGGGATTACAGCACATTTAACTGATTCCAAAACGATTACTAATTTAGACTTCAGTTGGACCATTATAAATGATAGCCGAAAATTTATTTTTCATTATAGTAATTACCAAAATTGTCAGCTATTAAATATGAGAGCATGATAAACCAATTTTAGCAGGATTATTAAATTAATAATTACTTCTAAAATTGGACTAATTAATTTGAGATATTTCTCATCGCGACCATTACTGTAACTTACTGTAACTTGAAATACACAAAAGAACTAGATGGTGGAGCAAGCACCTCCTAAAGACTACTTTCACTACCACAAGATGGTACTAAAATGCATTGGAGTTTCGTTGTACGACAACGATGGAGTCGCATACAAATTGTATTCATTTTTCGTGATACTTATAATAATAACTGGGTCTTTTATAACAGTTGCTGAACTTTTAAACACCAAGGCTAGCTTTGACTATCGAATTAATGCAGTGGTCTATGCAGCAGGCACCGTTGTGGGTAAGATGAAAGAGCATTATTAAATAAAAAAATCTATCAAAATTTGGCATACATTTTTTATCAAATGTGTTGGCAAACTTTTAATTTTATTTTAATGTTTTTGCCGAATAATGGCATTGGGGTGGTCTTTAGCACAGGGTAAGTGTAGCAATTGTTTCGAGCGGTACTTTCAATAAGGTAGTACGTTTTTTTTTTTATTGAAAGATATCTATTTGCTACGTACTTTGACGTAGCTGACAACACAAGGAAAGGAATGCACGGGCTCAGTTGGCGAGTAGACGGGGTTCCACCAATACGAAATAACGGATAGACCTGAAAATAAAAATAAACCCACTCATTTATAACTCACAAGAAAAAACCATAAAAAACCCTCTAATTAGAAATTATGTTACACATGAGCAGTAGTACAAAAAAAAAAATTAAAAATAATTAATGGCATTAATAGGTAGGAATAGCAATGAGCGAGGACAAAGATAGAACGGCGTCACCAATGCCAATGTCGTGAAAGGATGGATGCTTTTTCAGCAAAGAAACAGGACAGTCTTCCATCTCAAGAGACGATTGGTTTCTTGCAGAAAAACCAAAAGTAAAGGAAAAGAAGCGAGGAAGAAAACCAACAGTAACAGCTAAAATGATCAAAGTGTCAAGCTTCACAGTAAGCTAGGGAACAACAAGAATGCTGGGTAGACAAAAAAAATAAATTATTTCAAGCTGTGGTACCCAAAGAATCGCAACAAAGTAAGAACCAAAGAAAAGAATAGCTAACTATACCTAAAGTCGACTAAGTCATGGTGTCCAAAGAAAAGAAAAAAAAATGGACTAGAGAGCACCTACCACAGGAAGTGGATCGAAAAATTTAACTGAGTCAGTACGGAGACCGACATAACGTAAAACTAACCACAGGAAAAAGAAGAGAAATGTGGAACAAAAGAAACGAGAAAAAAACCCAAAAAACAACACCAAGCAACAAGTACAAGAACCACGTTAAAAAAGCCTGAGAATAGCACAAAAGAAAATAAAACAGAATCCTAGTGTAGTTATGAATGGATATGTGAGAGAGTGTGTATCTGTGTGCGTTAATGTATGTGTATGGATGTGCGTGTGTGTGTGTGTGTGTGTGTGTGTATGTATGTGTGTGTACTGTGTTGGACCGCTTTAGTCGCCTCCTACAGCAGGCAGGTCGTACCGTAAGGCTATTCTAATAGATTCTAGATATTGAGCTTAAGACGTTTGCGCCGCCAGCAAGAAAATGAAACGAGATCAAGGACATTAGAATTTTACCGACATATGTCCCCAGGTTCGGAGTGGTCATAGACTAATGTCTGCCTCTTTTGGACAGTTTTCTGCAAAACAGGAACAGTAGGGGGTGTAGTAGTCGTAGCACAAGGTTGAGAAAGAGGTGGCAAGAGTAGTTTAGAAAACTCAAAAAGCGTTATAGAAGGAAGTTGTTTGTTTTTAGAATTGGTAATAAAAAAGTCAAAAATAAAAAAGCAAAAAGTATGAGCTGTACGAGAATCAACCTTACGAAAAGAAACACCAGCAGAGCACACTACCGTTACGTTAGATAAAAGGACAGAAGCAGATAAAATTTTATCGACGTTAGATGAAGGACTAGCAGTATCACTGTAAAATATTGCGGTGTAAATTTCGAATAGCTCTTTGGTAGAGAGCAGCGGACTGTATATAAAATTAACTGATAATTTAACAAACAACATATAATTAATGGTTTTAATCAGTTCAAGCGTTTACTAAAAGCACTCATCTGGTGTTTATGAAGCCGTGGTAACAAAACAAACGATGTAACATCTACTCTGCTTTTTGCGGGTGTCGCGAAGCACATTTATATCAATAGCGGTTCTGAAGAAAAGCGGTTCATCTAATTAATTTGTTCTACGTAGAACGTGTAAAACAGCGATACAGTCTGTTCGAACGACAAATCGATTCTCTCTTGCTACGCAAATTTTCCAGTCAATACTGTTCTTGCACATGAGGCACTTGTTGGCGCATGCTTCAAATAAAACCAGGTAAATTTTACACTAACAAATTTAAATATACCGAGACGAACGTAAATAATCAACAAACTCAATATAAAATAAAATTTAGCTTTAATTATTGACAATATAAACGGAACAATCACAGTTAGCAAAGAAAACAGCAGTGGCTGTAGGAATATCAACCTTAGGAAAAGGAGCAGAATCCGATAACATTTCAGTAACATTACATAATGAAACAGAATCAGGTAGAATTTCGTCAACCTTACAAAAACAAACAGCATCAGGAAGAACTTCAACAACAGTAGATAAAGGAACATCAGCTAAAAGTTCATTAACCTTAGCTAAAAGAACAGAAGCAAGTAAAAATTTGTCAGCATTAGATAAAGAAACACAATCAGAAGGAATTTTGTCAACATCAGAAAAATGAGTAAGAGCAGGTAACGTTTCATCAACGTCCGATAAAGGTGTAGAATCAAGTAAGACTTCGTCACTGTTAGACAACGGAGTAGGAACAGACAAAATTTTAGCCATAATAGGAACTGATTCCTTGACAATAGTAGATGGAGAAACAGGATCAGGTAAAACTTTGACGACAACAGCAGTAGGCATCACAGCTACGGGTTCACTAACTTCCACAGGACCTTCTCTATCCCTATTAGAAGTTATCGTCACTTCAGCTACAGCTGTGATTGCGACACGACAGAAATTTCATAAGTTGAATCGTTTAATAAAGCATGAAGAGGTAAGATTTTGACAAAAATCGCAATAGCATTAACGATACAGGTTCATGGACTTCAACACGACCCTTTCTGACTGAATTAAAAATTTTCCTCACTTCAGCGACATTGGCGCTTGCAGACACGAAGAATTTCTTGGGTAGAATCATTTACGAAAGCGGGAACAAACTCTTGAGAAGCTAGCTGCAAGTCACTAATGCGAAGTATTGGTTGCACTGGTGTTGGAGGCACAGTTTGGGGTGGAATGAAAACGTCAGGTCTAATTGGTCATCTTTTGAATCGTGAAGGACAGAAGGAATTTGAATCTTGTTAGTAGAGGTTCGGTAAGTAGGGGCGCGATAGCCGTAAAAATCAATATTACAGTTCAAAGGCTCATATGGCTGAAAAGGGTATGAGGTGATGATAGTAGCGCGAGCAGAAGGAGGTGTAGAAAAGGATGTAGAACTAGAAAAGGAAGAAATTTTGTTCGAAGCTATATTTGCCAAAGAAGGGTTTGTTTTAATAGTAGTAGCAGAATGATCTAGATGAAGTATAGAAGAAGACGTGGAGTTAGCAGCAGAAGAAATTTGTCTCCTAGAGCTGAGAACAGAATTTGAAGACCTATTAATGGTAGGATTGACAGTGTGGACAGTTGCGGCGAAAAACTCCCTTATATCCGCAATTATAGCAATGGAGTACTTTAAGACGACTACAACGTGTCGAAACATGACCAAACTTGTCGCAATTAAAGCATATAACCTGACGAGTAGAAGCAGAACTAGGAAGAAGAACAGTAGAACGTACGGAAGAAGTATCTGCTCTACCCGTAGACGTAGGAAAAAGCTTAACAACTCGGTCATGTGAAGTAAAAGAATTTTTCTCAATTGTAGCAGACTTATACACAAGATCTGATTCGGCAGTAACAGTATGTTGGTCTGGACTAGGTGTTACGACATGATCGGCCAGAATCTTTGGCGGTTCCAACTTCAGACATTCGTCCTTTAACTCTTGTAAGGAGCGGACGGTAGACAAATGGGCTCCATAGAATGGAGCGAGATTACGAAGCACAATGGAGAATTATCTTCCTCCTTGAAAGATCCATACCACTGAAACAGGATCGTCATCCACGTGAAATAGTCAGTAATGCTTTCTGTTGACTCCTGCTGTCTATTGCAGATACCATTATACAGTCATATCCCCATATCAGACACTTTCAATACGAATAAAGAAAAGAAATTGTGAGTAAGTAACTAAATAAAGGCTAACCGTAACTCGATAAAATCTCAAGAAAGAAATTATTGTGAATACAGCACAATTTAAACCATATCCGACGGATAAACTTCAGGATCACGAATAGGGAGAAACAACCAAATAGAAATTAGGAATAGTAATAGGGCGCCAGCGTTTTCAACGGACTAGAATTATCGGCGAAAACACAATTCCGATAATCTGAAATGAGCCAACCGATTATACTTAGCGATCCAAAAAGAGAACAACACTAAAATTTAAGACGATCGAACCCAAACAAGAAATAAAGAAAACCAATCCTCATGTGAGGAACACCAAAAAGCCGAAAGAAAAAAATTAATAAATAACAGTTCCACATTACAGATAATTTGTTGCTGTCTAAATGCATTCGTCCAGCTGTGGTAGGTCACGACATTGTACCTAAACCGTATATTCTCTCTAAAACAAAACATATAAGCAAATAGCAGGTAACTGGGTAGCAGGGTGAAACTTAATCGCTATAATCCATAGTGTACCCCGACGATTGGGAGAGAAGTGAAATCCTTTTCCAATATCCCAAAACCTGACAAAGGACAAGACAAAAAATCCAATCTTCCTCCAATCTATTGCTGGTGAAGTCATCGACGGTCGTAATGCAGCAAACGGCTCCGTGGCGTAGTTCGTATACGCGTGATTACTACGCCCAAGGTCCTAGGTTCGAATCCCAACACGGTCAGCTTGAAAAATGTTAGGCGAGCATTTTTCACAAAAATACCCCCTCGTTCGGATGAGAGGCAAAATGGAGGTCCCGTGTGGAGCATTGTAGGGTCGTAGTGCAGCTATCAGCTGGGGATGTTGTTCCGCCTTACTTTATACGATAGGAAAATTCGTTTTGTGGTTTTAGCGGTTATTCGGTATTCCATCTTCAGCGTTCAGTTGGTACAGATGCAGTCCACCTTTAGAACTGACACGTCAGTCCGGGGTCAATGCAACGGACGATTATGTCCCCAGGAGGAAGCACACCGTGTGTGCACGCACATTTCGTAGATAACGAAAAATAAATGTAACGACGAGTAATTAGTGTCGTGTTCAGAAAGAATCCAATTAAAAATTCGTTCGAATAACAAGAATTCGAACTTCAATCCTCGCGTTATCAAATGTGATTAGAAACTCGAAACACGCTTTATCAAATAATAGTATGATTCATTATTTCGACGAATCTTTTGGTCGTATCAATATAAGAATTTAATTGTAAGCTATAGTAATGTGTAGCAAACCAGCGGACACCGAAAACAAGGTACCGACAATTTAAATTATAGAGTAAAACATTTTGTTTTAAAGTAGATAGATTTAAGTTGAAAATTGTTAGAAAGCGGGCGTAGTATAGGAAGGTATAATTTACCGGGTGTTGTTGGAGAATTGAAGCAGAATCTATGTAAATGAATAATAAAATACCAAAAAGGGGCAGATTTTAACTGACCATCGTAAAGTAAACGTAACAAATCCCCCCAGCAAAATTAAATGGTCGGGGTAGAAAAACAAAAGTAATAAAGCGGACAGTACAGTACTAACAAAAAAGAAAAAAAATAAAAAAAATTGCTTAAGAAAACTCAAAAAAAACCCAAAAACCACAAAATCAACTAATATAAAACTCGAAAGGCCAATATATAATAATAGGATAACCAAAAGAAATGGAAAAGAAAAAAAATAGCTTAACGAAATAAAAAAACAACAAAAGAAAACACTCCAAAATCAAAAAAAGAATTCTCATCAGACTTGAAGAACCAACGTACCGGACAAAACCAAGAAAGAAAAAAAAATTTTAAGAGAAGCATAGGGAAAGATAGATAGGTAATAGCAATGAGCGAGGACAAAGATAGAACGACGTCACTAATGCCAAAGCCGTCAAAGAATGGATGCTTTTTCAGCAAAGAAACAGGACAAAAGTAAAGAAAAAAAGCGAAGAAGAAAACCAATAGTAACAGCCAAAATGACCAAAGTGTAAAGCCTCATAATAAGCTAGGGAACAACAAGAATGCTGGATAGACAAAACAAAATAAATTACTTCAAGCTGTGGTACCCAAAGAATCGCAACAAAGGAAGAACCAAAGAAAAGAATAGCCAACTAGACCTAAAGTCGACTAAGTCGTGGTGTCCGAAGAAAAGAAAAAAATGAACTAGAGAGCACCTACCACAGAAAGTGGATCGAAAAATTTAACTAAGTCATCACGAAGACAGACATAACGCAAAACTAGCCACAGGAAAAAGGAGAGAAATGTGGAACGAAAAAAACGAGAAAAAAAAATTTTAAAAAAATAAAAAAGAACAACACCAAGCAACAAGTACAAGAACCACGTTAAAAAAGTCCAGCACAAAAGAAAATAAAACAGAATCCCACTGTAGTTGTGTATGAGTATGTGAAAGAGTCTATATCTGTGTGCGTGGATGTATGTGCATGGATGTGCGTGTGTGTGTGAATGTTGTGTTGAACCGCTTTAGTCGCCTCTTACGACAGGCAGGTCGTACCGTGGGGCTATTCTAATCCCGGACCCACACGGGGTTAGCTAAAGAAAAAGAAAGAAAACTCAACAAAACAGGAAAGTAAATAAATGGATTGTAAAGTCCAAAAGTCAAATCCTAAGAAGAGCAAAACTTGTTATCGTTCGGGTGGGAGGTGTCTGAAAGCATGTAGGCTTGGCTTGATTATTTGTTTAATAAATATAAGCAAAATAATTATAAGTTTCAATAATACATAGAAATAAGAGTAAAATTAAACGATTTTAACAGTTTGAGCAGTTTGGATGTCTTCGGAGATCTTCGGAAGGCTTCATGGTTGTTTGTAGAACCAAAAATAAACTTGAGCACTTATGAAATGAATGTATATACAGTTTAACGGGGTGTAGAAGCCTTCAGTAATCTTCGGAGCTCTTTGGAAGGCTTTGGACCTTGCTTATGAGGCCCAGTGAGAACTTGAACGACGATAGTTAGGAAATATGTACAGTTTGAAGAGGTTCAGACATCTTCGGTGGTCTTCGGAAGGCTTCGTGTTTTAATTGTGGGTCAAGGTTACGTTACAAAGAATTATGATTTGAAATTAAAAACTGCTAATTTACAATATATACAAGTATAGAGGGTTCAGAAGTCTTCGGTGATCTTCGGCAGACGTCGTGGAAGTGGTGCCTTAGGCCTTGTTGAGTACGTCGCCGTTAAACTTTACGGGGGTGCTGTCCCGGAGGTAGGCTTTGCAGAAGCAGTTGACGACATCACAATAAACCACTTCTCGGGATGAGCTTGCAGTAAACAACGCGGTTTGAATACGTTTCTATCGGCGATGGTGGCAGAGGCGACAGAAGTTTTAGGTGCGGTAAGATTGAACGGATCGCACGTCGGAGAGCGTTCTGTGCCTGTTTTCGATTGGCCTGGTGTAGGGAACGAATTTTACCACCCATAGATTAATTAACCAGTCACTTTGAATTATAATGACGTGCCCCAGGTACGGAGGAGGACAACGTCACTGTCGGCGAATACGCAGGCTATGGAAAGCATTGTGTGTCGAAGTATAGCAGGCTATGGAGAGCGTTGCTCACTAAACGTTTTGCAGGCTATGGGGAGCACTGCAAGAGGATTCCTTAAGCTAAGGTGAGCACTAACGAATGTCTTTCGGAGAATTTGAAATTATATTTATACACTTTCATTTCCTATTCTTCCTGTGTTGAATAACGTTAATGATGTCGTTTACCAATGAAATTGTGGTTTTCGAGTTTTGAATGTAAAAGAATCTCCGAATTAGTTTGCCCAAAACGTACAGATTTTTGGGTACCACAAAAAATGAGTTGAAATTTCTCCCAATTCTTAGTTTGTTCTGTGTTCAGCTCGTGTACTTTGATATAGTCAACTGCAATTCTGTTAGTTTGTTCTGTGCTCAGATCGCGTGCGGTGATATAGTCAATAGTCAATAGTGTAGCTTGGTTGATGCGGGGTGGTGGTGGTCTAGTGGGCGCTGGTCGTATATCTTTGGAGTGTATCTTCACGTCTCCTCGTTCCATTCGGACCCAGTAGATGTTGGGTCCGGCTCTTCTTTGCATTGGGCGAGGTCCAGCCCATTTGGTTTCGAATCGATTTCTGGTGAAGAGATGGCTTCTATCCATGACCATGTCTCCGGGCGAAAACAGAGCAGGATCCTCGTCTTGGGCATATTTTTCCCTGAAGCGGCGCTCGCGATCCTGAATCACACGGATGCGGCTCTAGTCGGGCTTCTCCTTGATTGTATACTGGCGGTTGGTGGAGATCTCCTGGACGGAGTAGTTCAATCCCAGTAAGGCGTAACTGGGTGTAGTTCCCGTAGCTGCGTTCTTTCTGGTGCGGAGGAAATACATAATCTCGGGAAGTTTCCGGTCTCAGGATCGTGCGTCATATTGGGTTGCGAAGGTTCGCAAGGCTTTCTTGATTTCCTGTTTCCGGCGTTCTACTGGATTTGCTTGTGAGTGGAAGATTGATTTAGTCCAGTTGTGACAACCCCATTGAACCAGTGTTCGGTCCCATCGTCTAGATACGTATTGGAAACCGTTGTCTGTGAGGATCGTTCTTGAGTATCCATATCGGAAGATGACCTCGTTTTTGAGTAGGTTGATGACAGTAGCCGACTTGGTGTCAGGTGTCGGAAAAGTTTCGACCCATTTGCTAAACAAGTCGGTTACGACCAGTATGATCCGATTGTTTTGACGTGAAGTGATGTATGATCTCATGATTGGGTGGTAAGATGTGGTCGGAAGGGCGTTTTCTGTTGATACGGTCCCCTTTTTGTAGCAGCCCAGGTACAACATTATCTTACGTATTAGCTTACCGCGTAAGAAGCATCTTTCGCCTAGGACGCGGTAAGTTTCGTCGGTGCCTGAATGTCCAGCCAGGTCGTGGAAAACGTACAAGACGTCGGTCTGTGCATCGAGAGGCACAAGAAGTCGATTCTGAGTTGGGTTGCATCGCCAGAGGTATTTCGTTTTCGACTACAAAGTCTTGTAGGATTTTCTCCTTGTGTGGGTTTTGGGGCCCCCTTTGCTGTATTAGAAGCTATACTTGGGTCATCCGTCCAATGACTTCGCTGTTCCGTTGTGCAGTTTGTACTCGTTGGGGCAGGCCTACTAGAGCTACGTAGTTTGTTCGTGAATTGCTTGGGTTGTTTGGTGACAGCAGGCGGTTTTCGCTTGTGGCCCATTCGGGAATGTCATTGTTGAGGGGGTGGCGTGAGAGATGGTCTGGTAGCTCATTCTGAGCTCCGGGGCAGTGTTGGGTGTAAAAGGATAATTCTTGTAATAACAGGGCCCAGCGGGTGAGTTTAGAACGGATGTCTTTGGTTTTGTTCAACCACAGCAATGCGCAGTTGTCTGTACAGAGTGTAAAAGGCTTATCCTCCAGGTATGGTTGGTACTTCTTAACGGCCCAGATTACTGCCAAACATTCCTGCTCATTCACGTGGTTTGTCTAGTATTTTCACGGTATCAACTGTCACAGGTAGCTTACCGAAATTAAATGTTTTGGAGAGGCTCAAAAGAAATATTAGACCGCTGGTAAGGGTTAACCTGTAATAGAAAGGTATTGTACTACTATCTAGTTAGTAGTAGTCATATAAATTGATTGATTTGTCACGTTTTTTTAAATAAATGGTAATACACAATTATTACTGGTATTAATTATACACTACGATATAGTAATCCCGCAAACGGATAACATTCCTTGCCAAATACAAGAATAGTTATACAAAAGCTTCCACATCCTTTAATTTTTCCCTTCGAAGAAACCCATAATACAGATTACAGCTGTGTTCTGCCCACTAACTTTTAATTTTACGCTTACCAACTAACAGAAACGCGGTTCTTCTGCCTTAAGCTCGTATGACTACATTTTGACCTTTCTAATGACCTGCTCGCGAATAATTAATTAATTCTTTTATGGTGGGTGTCTAAGCACCGTAATTCCACTATATAAAAATTCGTTCTCACAATGTAACATTTTATTTATACTAAATAAGACAGTTATTGTCACGTTATTTTGTATATAATTAGTATTATTGTTGTAGTATAGTATTATTTTCATGTCCTTGATGGTCGGGACGTACGATATCTGTATATTGTAAATTATGTTTTCATATAATATTGAGATATGTTTTCATTCGCGATTTTGACTTAAGTCATGGGTTTGGATTCTTAGGTTTACAATGTATTTAAAAAAAATAATGGTGAACCTTATTAGCTGAATGACCTTTTTAGAAAAAAAATTTAAAATATCATACTTAAGTAAGATTAATAATTGTAAAATTTATTACGGGTTCACCGAAATTTTCTCATTTCCCTTTATCATCTAATTAATAGTTAGCATAAGGCAACGTATTACAAATGCAAAAGCTCGTCAAAAGCGGTTTTATTTTACATTTAACACAACAACAAACTCTCTATTTCAAAAACAAACATAGTTAAAATAATTACACTGCTCCCTTAGAAATAATTTGGATAGGAACAATGTCAAACATTGAATTTACAAATGGCCTTAACACACTTATATACTTAAAAATAGGTGTTTATAGTTCAAATGAACTATTTACTCATCGCACGCCTCGCAAAAACTATACTTTTGACCTTTCGAACACATCTGAAGAGGGGTTCACACGGCTTAGTTTTTTGACTATTTTGTAATCGACGTCATAATTAAGTTAAACTTAAGACATAGTTTACTTTCTTTGACTTTTAAAAATTAAGGTATCTACCGATTCAACCATTAATAAAAATATATACTATTATTATTACAATACTTTACCAGGCTGGTCCTAATTGCAAATTCAGGTATACAGCACTTACCTAAAACAAAAAAAGAGTATAAGCATTAAAAAAATTAAGCTGCAAAGGGCCGAAATTGTAAACATAACGTTTAACACGTTTCAAACTTTATGCTCAGATTTCTGAAGTCTAGCAGTAAAAAAACGGTCAGTAGTGTGGAAGAGAAGAACTTGATTGAACATTTACAACTTTCTTTACAGTTAGTCGTAATATTCTACTACAATTTATTAAGCCTTATTTGACTCCACAACAATTTTATTTTAATAATTGATCATAGCAGATTTTTAATCATTTATTTAAAGTATATTACACATAGTTCTGTAAAATCGTTTTAGCATCTAGGTGTATTACACATTGTAATTCAGCTAGAAAATAGGTCGTGTAATTCTCCTCGAGGCTTTTTAGAATTAGTTTTCAATATTAAGTAAATGCGGTTTTGAGTTCCCGGTAATGTTCAGGAAATTAATTGTAATTATTATTATATATTTTGCGGTGTAGACGTTTTCAACGATTTGAAAGGATGTACGTCATCGTTTCGATCAATCAGAAAGCGCTTCGCTCAAGGAGTGGTGGACAGTTAAGAAAATATATTTCGATGATACTGCAGTGCCTCCATGCGCTACTGAATATGCGCGTAATTTAGGTCCCATTTTTCCCTACCCAACGGATTATCTCCTTTTATTTAGCTATACATCTACCTCTCATTCACACAAACAAACACTACACAATTCAAAAAGGTAAAGTAAAAAGTAATAAGTAAGCAAATCTTGGCTTGTTTTTATCACGATCTTTAGTGATTTGTTCTAGAAAGCAACTGTCAAATAAATTTAAAAAATTAAATGTCCTCTTTATTTTAACTTACAGGGATGGCAAAGACCATAACAGTATTCTTTAGTCGGAAAAAGCTATGCAAGATATTATCATCCTTAGAGCAAGGTTTTTTTCTACCAAACCACAAACGAGGTGGATGTTTTGAAACCAAAATATTGAAAAAATGTCTAAAAGGTTCATGGCAAGTAAGTTATTGTTAAACTTTCACGTTTCTTTTAAACATTTCTTTTTAGTACATAATTGTTTACCAGCTGGCATGTTTGGTAACAGTGGGTACAATCATTGGTTGTATCGTAAACAGAATTCTCAAGAAAGATAAATGCGATGAGTGGATACTTCCGTTAGCTCAAACATCGCTAATTAGGTACAATAAAAGTCCAAATTTTGAAATCCTGTGGTTTTATGAAAGTCTCGTTTACGCTTTGTGTGCCGCTGGTTTCGTAACGCCTGATTTAATTTTTGCAAATTTTTGTGCGCATATTAGTGTCCAATGCTTAATTTTGGAAAACTTAATTAAAATGAATAACGAAAACGACGTAAGTAATACTTTACAATGCAGCAGTATCTACCAGAAATGGTATTCCAGTTAACGGACGTAGAAAGCAATCCTTGTAAAGCGCCGACGCATCCAAAAATAAATTGCGGCTGGAAACAACTAAAAGAAATTGTTATTTATCATAATTCCATATTGAATTTGTGCAAAGAATTTGAAGAAGTGTACTATTTGGTACTACTTTGGGGCGAATGTGGAACTTTATCCTTACTGTGTTGCGCCATGTATCACATTTGCGTGGTGAGTATAAACAGAACTAGTACTTAACATTGTTACACCCATTTGCATTCACACAATTTTATTTTAATATTAGCCATAGGGGATTTATAATCAACAATTTAAAGTAAATTGCACATAGTTGTGTAAAATAGTTTTAGCATCTAGGGGAATTACACATTGTAATTTAGCGTGTAATTATCATCGGGGTTTTTTAATTAATTATTATTATGTATTTTACGACGTAGACGTTTTGCCACGCTTTGAAATAAGTATACGTCATTATTTCGATTAATGAGAACGCGCTACACTCAAGGAGTGGTGGACGGTTGGAGGTGAAAAACAAACGGCGCTGGTCAGACACTGTTTGATGTATTTTATCGTCGGTAATGTGATTGTTCTATTTGTTATCATACATCAACATAGGTGCTCTCATTATGAGCGCACGTGACCGAAATCAACTAGTTTAATTAAACTGGGATACCCGCCTGATTTACAATAACACCACTCTGAACCAAAAATTTGTTAAAGATATTTACATTGAACCTATATGTACCCAAAAGTGAAACAAGGCAAAATTCGTCAAATCAGTAAAGTCAACAATACCGTAGTGACCACCTAGTCACTAGCTCTCTGATTAATAAAAAGACTATTACGGGATGCCATCACTGTCATGTAGGAATAGTTCCGGAGGTGACTATCAACGTCACCACAGGGAGAAGTAGTGTTGTGTTCCCAACAAAGAGAACACGTTAACCAGACATTTTTTCTTCATTTCTCTAATCTAACTTAAACCTGTTCTCTATAAATGAAACAGCAAGTCCTTCTATGCACTTACCATATATATATATATATATATATATATATATATATATATATATATATATATATATATATATATTTCTACGTAATTTGTAGGTTAGAATTAGTTAGATAGGTTATAGGACAATTTAGAGTAGGCTAGCGTGTGTAAATATTACTTATTAGAAAGTTAAATAGGTGTCTTAAAAATCTTGTGTAACGATTAATTAGTTTAGAGTAGGAACTTAGAGTTAATTTTACTTCAATTTCAGCTTTGCCGTTATTTGCAAGGAATTTTCATAATATATTAGGGAGCAAAACAATTAATGTTAAGTATTTATCATAAACGTCAATTCATTAGTGTACAGTGTAAGGATGCAGTTTTATTTATAGTGGAGTCAACGTATAATAGTTAAGAAACTTTTCACTTTACTTTAACGTAAGATCAATAATTTTAAGAGCATAATTTTAGTAAAGCAGAAATGTTAATTTAGTATTGTGTAGCGTATGTAAATATTATAGGGGATAACTTAGCATAATATAGCATTTAAAAATATGAAGTTGGTAGGAGACAGTTTCTGAGTAAGAGAGTGTTTTCTGTAAACAAAGCTCGACGGTTACGATAGGCACGTTCTGGGTAACGGTCTATTTTAAGGAACGTTGTAAACAAGCTCAAAATAAAATCAATATTTTCTACGAATGGAAATGGACGCTAAAGCAGCCAGGGATCGATATGTTTTAGCATATAAACAAGGGAGATGAAATTGTTAGGTGTTGGGTTAACTAGGAAACAAGGATAGATCCGAGGCTATAGGTAGGAATAAGATGGAGAATGTTTGCATAAGACAACAATTTTAGAGGGGGATAAGAATTAAGATAGGGAAGCTATAGTCAAGTTATTAAGAATGAACGAAAAAAGCGTATTAGATCGGGTATTAATAAGAGTAAGACAGCTGTAGGGTTTATATTATTTAGGAGT
The DNA here is from genome assembly GCA_036346225.1 of Platerodrilus igneus. NCBI lineage: Eukaryota > Metazoa > Arthropoda > Insecta > Coleoptera > Lycidae > Platerodrilus > Platerodrilus igneus. The sequence goes on from JARFIW010000244.1 coordinate 8,352,978, forward strand.
AATGAATTGTTTCAACGACTGATTTAGCGTGCATTTGAGAAACAAAGAAAAGTAATTGAACTTCGCAAGTAAGAGTGAGACGCGAGACAGTTTAAGATCAAGAGAGGATACATATGTGAGAGGGATTCGTAAACGAAACATGAGGGAAAATTTTCGGATGTGAGACATGAATCTAATAAGAATTGATGTCAGTTGAGGTTAGTTTTCGGGGAAGCAACAAAGCCGTTAAACGGTTAGAAGTTATTTTTGCGGTAATTTGTTGTGTTCAGGTGTAAAACTCCGGGATTTTCAAAACTGTTGATGTTTGTTTACAAAATTACAAAGAATTATTGAAAGCTAACTTTTTAGAAATTTGTTTTGGTTGCTATTTGGAGTTTTGAGAAGTGTTGCAACGGCTAGGAGGTTACCAAGAAAGCTAGTTCATGTAGGGTGGTAAATTGTGAGATAAAGAGGCACTTTTGAGTCTATATAAACACCAGAAGGTGGTGTGAGGCTCTCTTTTTTTTTCTTCGCTTGTCATCAACCTTAATACAAGTAGTAGTCAATGTTATTCAGTGTTTTAAGAAATTGTTATGTATAATTACATACACAAGTTGGTGTGTTGTAGTACGTTGAAGTACGTTTAGAAATAAAAGCGAAGCTTATCAAAGTCATGTAAGTACAGACTACAGTTTATTTTGGTTGCTGGGGCTTGCAACGCGTCCTAAGATGGATTAGCGATTGTTAATGCATCGAGTAGTTGTTTGTTGATGGTGTATGGAACAGTATAGGAGTTTGGGAAGTTTGGAGGCATTATCGATGGTTAGTTGGAGAGATTTGGATAGCTGCGTGCTGAGAGGAATGATGTGACTCAGCCTGGGAGCAGTTCCATAACTTATAGTCATTGTCGAGAGCAACATCATCAATGGTTGGATTGCAGATACATGCGGTGAGATGTTTTCCAGGTAACTGATTTTTATAAAAACATTGTTGTTGAGTTTATTTGATGTGTTCTGACATTTTGTGCTTTTTGAGCGCATTTTTAAATGAATTTTATGGACTTAAAAATTTACTAAACTTTATAATTAAATGAAAATATGTTTATGTACAGACAGATATTTAAAATAATTGCATAGCGGTTGTTTATGTGCAAAGTAAAGGGGACTTTTTGTGGTTGCTGTGCTATAATTTTGCACACATGTTTAAAAGGGTTTTACTGTGAGCTCATATTAAGACAGGGGTTAAAGTCAGGTATGAGGTTAGTCCGCTTACTTTAAATATGGTATTTGTATAATGAGAAAATTTTGATCTAACAACATTTTGAAAATGAATTGTTTCCTAATCGAGGATATGTAATTTTATGTATGTGAACCGTTATAATTGAAAAGATTTTGAAAGTAGAAATTTTTCTGTGTAAATAGAATGATGATTTTTTGTAGTTGCATTTTTTGATAGGAGTGTAAAGAAGTATTTTTCAGATTGCTACAAGGTTGCAGTTAGGTGAAGTTTTATTTTCAGTATCCTAGGTAAATTCACAAGATTTATGGTGTACCCGCTGAGCAGCTAAGGTAAAATTTCTGAACAAAATGTCGACCGAACGGTGGTAATTAGTGTTCCAGCCCAATCCAGAAGGAAACTTCAGAACAATATATATCTTATAAGAAATCACGACCTAAAGTAAAGAAAACGACAACAATTAAAAATTCCCAATACTTTATTGTTCTACCCTGTATAAATATAAACGAATTTTTTTTTTCATTAAAGTACAAAGCCATTCATGGCACTCGCGTTATTACAAAAAAGAAGCCCTTATTTAATTATTAAATCCCATGTACTGTATTCATTGTAAAGATCGTAAAACGGATAAAACTTGATAGTTCCATTTAAATTAATTTGTTTTTATGGAATTGGTAAAACGAGATTCATTTTAAAGTGTAAATATAAAGCAATTCATTTTCATTGCATGAAATAATATCAATTACATTCATCCGCGTTAAAACAAAACATATTTCTGTGTGTAGATTTTAAAAGATTCATTCTTGTTGAAGGTACCTTAAAACGCTTTTAAAAATATTAACTTTATTAGTTTACAAATCAATCATTAAGAAAGCAAAGCGAAGTATATTTTTTGTGTAGACTGAAAAGAAGTCGCATGTACTTTCAAAGCGCAAAATAATTATCCCGTGTGTATACAACATTTAAATTCATTTTAAGTTTTTCTAGAATTTTCGCAAATAATAAGGTGAATGCGTCACGCAACTATTAAAAGCCAATTATTTTGCATAAATCAATAAACCCCGGTTCGAGGAACTGGCACTAACATTAAAATGCAATAAAATAAATAAGAAATAACTTTAACAGCTTTCCACAGTACAATAAGAAATGTTAACTCCGTGCGTTCGAAGAGGTTAGCCCACACGTTTTACTATAAACATAAATTCGTCCACACTAATTGGATCGTTAAAACCGTGAATTTCTTGTAAATTTTTACATCAGCGGTGACTAATGCTTCCAAACGAATGGGAAATAATCTCGAATTGAGATACATTTGTATATAAACCAGAACTTAATTAGAAAGAGACATTTGCGATTTGTCATTCTTTCCAAACAATATGTAACTTTTAAGGCAAAGCTGCATGCTTACGACATGAAACGTATACGTTTGAGTAGTTTAAAACAAAGAAGTTATCAAAAGCAATTAATTGATGAAGCATTATCTGTTTTGTTAAATACTAAAAAGATTGAACGTTCTTCAGTACAAGAGCTACTCGGAAAATCAATATATTAAAAATTGAAGATGCACCTTGCAAACTGAAAGCTCTTAGTACCGTTAATTACATTGGAAATGAGATTTTAATAAGCTTTATTTGACCATAAGAATTGCAACTATAAATTTTAGATTTCTTTGTAACTGATAAGAATATTTAAATATTGGTAAATTAGGTTTGGAATAAGTTCTCATTTTATTATGTGTAAAGGGGTAAGGACAGAGTTTGTTGTTTGTGCACCATATTTCTATTGATGAGAGTATTGGTCTTATTTTCCTTGCGATGCGAGATTGCTATCGTCGTCGAGAGCGATGATCATGTCATCGGCATATGCAGACCTCAAAACGATCTCTGGAGACAGCCTTTCGTGGTTTGCATTACACGCGTACACCTTAAAGGTGTACATATCGGTTTTGGACATAGCTTTTTAAAGTTGTAGTATAGGTCAGCTAGGCATTTCATATCTTTCAGCCTTGCGAATAAAGCTGGTCACCATAAGTTATTAAATGCACCAGTAATGTTTACAAACATAATTACACCCAGTTTTTCTCCAGTTCCCCTTATTAGTACCTAGTGTTTTATTGATTGATTGCGTTTTCCGTTAACCTTCCTTTTCTGAAACCAAATCGGTCTTGTTTCAGTACTGCACGCTCCCAGTGGTCAAGAGCCTTTTACAGATCAACCTCTCTTAAATATTTGCCACATTATTCAACAGACATCGATCTATATGTATCCGAACTGGTCGCGTTTCTTCCCTTTTTCTTTGTCTATTATTACTACAAAGGCAAGGTAAAAAGTTCTCGGCCTACAATGAAAGACTACAATTTTCAGTAAAAAAAGATTTTATTTTTCGACATAATCCTCCTTAACTTCAACACACTTGATCCAGCGTTTCTCCAACATCAATATTCCTTCTCAGAAATGAGAGTCTGGAAGGCTGTGAAAATATTCGTTTACGGCCCTATCAACTTCTTCATTGGACATGAAGCGCTTCGCAGAAACAAATTTCTCCAAGTTTGGGAACAGATAGAAGTCTGAGGGCGTCAAATCAGGAGAATAGGGAGGATGGCCGAGCAAGTCGTACCCCAAATCTGTCAATTTTCTCATCGCCAACGCACCCTTGTGTGCAGGTGCGTTGTCTTGGTGAAAGATGATTTTTTTCTTCTTCAAGCCAGGCTTCTTCTCGCAATTTTGGCATGCAGCTGGTCAAGAAGGGTGGAGTAACATTGCCCTGTAATAGTTTTGCCTTTTTCAAGATAATCTATTAACAAAATCTCTTTCGCATCCCAAAACACGCTGGCCATCACATTTACGGCAGATGCGATCGACTTCGCTTTCTTTGGCGCTGAACGACCGGCATTCACCCACTCTTTCGATTGCTGTTTCGTTTTTGGCGTGTAATGGTGGACCCATGTCTTATTTATAGTGACAAATCGCCCACAAAATCGCTCGGATCCTTATTGAACTGGGCCAAATATTGATGCGAAACTCGTTTTCGCATTTGCCTTTGATCGGCATTCAGCAAATGCGGCACCCATCTTGCGCAGAGCTTTCATATCTCTAACTCTTTGAGTAAGATGTTTCGCACCCTTTTGTCCGATATCCCTACAGCCTCAGCTATCTCCTTCACTTTCAGTCGCCTATCGTCCAACACGATATCATGCACTTTTTCGATCGTTTCCGGTGTGGTTGCGGTTTTTGGTCGTCCTTCAAGTGGGTCATCTTCGAGAAACGTGTGACCACGTTTAATTCAGCTGCCCATTTTTAAACGGTTGACAGGGAAGGGGCAGAGTCTTTGTAAACTTTTATCAACTTCGGATGAATTTCCTGAGGGGTTAATCCGTCCAAAACGAAGAGTTTTCTGACCGCACGATACTCAAGTTTATCCATCTTAAGAAAACACGCATAAGACGTCTGCTTAAAAAAATTCGTGTAAACAAACTACTTGAGATAGCATGTTGAAATTTGTCATACAAACTAATGACATGTGTACGCAGGCGAGAAGCACACATTTTAGCTGATTGGAACGCCATCTCTGTGTCAAACCGAGAACTTTTCACCTTACCCTCGTACCTCTGTTTTTTTCGAGTCTTGTAATATTTCCTTTTGTCGAATGCATTCATTATAGAAAATTATAAGTAGTCCTTTACTTTTGGTATTAGTGCCTTTATTACTTCTCCTGGTATTCCGTCTGGTTCTGGTGCTCTTTTGTTACTTATACTAGCAATAGCTGTTATTATTTCTTGTTCTGTAAAGACGTCCATTCTTGCATCTGTTATATACCGAGATGCCATTTGGTCCTTTTTGATATGTCCACTTCGTTGTTAATGTTATAATCCGGGAGGAATGTTCGTGGTAGAAGTTGTGCAGTTGTTTTTCAGTCCTTTGGGCCTAATCTTCCGTTGTTGTTGTTGAAAACACTGGAGGTGCTCTTATTTTCTCTCCAATAATTTTATAAGGTAGTCCACAGCTGTCAGGTTGCGAATGCTTTTGTACAAAGATATCCCAACTCTTCCTTTTCAGATTCGTTATTTCGTCTTTATATCTCGTTTTATCTCTCTATGCATATTTAAATTAAACAGCTTTTACTGTGATTTCATAGATCTCCTTATACGCCTAATTTTGTCTTTACGTCTTGTCAGTTCTGACATCCATGGTATGTTTTGTATGTGTGTATTAGGCTATTGTTGTAGCACATTTTTGTACATTGCTTCAGGGATTCTTTTGTTAGCTGTTTTACATCTTCATTGACATCTTAATCTTTTTGTATTTGAACTGGTTGTTTGTACTTTTGTAGCAGTCCCTCCTAGTTTGTTTTAGATATGTTAAATCTTTTTTTGGTCTGTTTTGGAAGTTTTTTATCAGAGTTTGGTTTTGTATTTTGTATAGGATCATGTTATGATCACTCTGAGTTTCGTTTGCAACTAGCTGCCAGTTGGTTGCTTATCCATTTGATAGTGTTACATCATTATTTGATTTTGCCCCGGTCCAGCCTTAGTTTGTTTTCTGTCACCGACTGAAGTTGGTTTATCAGATTTTTAAGCACTTCCCCTTTCACGTCTGTTTCTGTGCTACATAACGGGGATTTTGCATTTACCGTCAGCTAGTATTATTACTGGATATTACTAGATATGGTTCAATCTGCATCTGCATCTGCAAACTGACAGTAAATTGTTATCATAATCTGTTCCCCTGGAGTCTTGAATCCTACTAGGATTCATGTGCAGTAACTGTTAGTGTTTTTTAATGACTGTTATTGTCATTTGTTTATTGAATAATACAATGGCCGTTATTGGTTTCTCTCCTTCGCATATTACTCTGACTATCGCAGGCATACCTCGTAGTTTGCCTTTTAATGAATATGCTCTTGTAAAAAGAGAGAGTCCACAGTTTGTTCCTCAGCTACTTTCCTCAATTCTTGAATTTACTAACTTGCTATTTTTTTTGTTTATCTGTCCTATATAACGTTTCTGTCGAAGAGAAGATAATCTGACGTGTATTATACTTTGTGGCCAGGGCTTGCTGTAATCCGTTTACTCTTACAAAATTTCTATAGAATTCTTCGAAGTCTAGTTTCTTTTCTCCTCTTCTATATATCATTATTAGTAGTTCTTTTAATTGCTTGGTTTCTGTTGGTGTTTTTCCTTTTCAATCATACCACACGCGGAACGCTAAACGTAATTCTCTTTCCTACAGGATGTTCATTTTTATCGCTCTTCTTAGCGCCGTCTCATATCGACCTCAATGTTTTTTTAGATGCTATTGAGATCTACGCTGTATCTTTTAGATGTATTTCTTTACTTTCAAGGTGTTTTCTCATCTATTTCTTCTTCGGAAATTGATGGGACATCTGGTTCTTTCTGCCTATGTTTGTTTGTCTTGCGGTACTTATACTAGTTGCTTTTGGTATGGTCTTTTGTATTTTTCTCTTCTTGAGCTTGTCTGTTGTTCTCTTTTCTCTATTCTTTCCTAGTTCGGAGTTTTGATTTTTGTTTTTTAGGTTTAGTTCGTCTCCACCTATTATTACTGTATTTACATATTTCCTTATATTAGTTTGTTTCGATGCTTTCTCTAATCTTCCTTCTGTTCCATAGCTTTTTCTACAAGATTTTGTTCTCTTTCCTTTCTATTCCGATGCTTCTGCGCTATGGCATCCAGACAAGAGCATCGTGATCTTTAAAAATACCATCCCGTGGAAAAGTGAGGCCAAATGATTTTCGAAGTACCGTCAGCTTGGTAGTGCTATCCGACACGCTGCAACCATTTCTAGCAGCATTTATATCTTAACATTTTCAGGAGTAAGTGCGCTCGCATTGTTTCTTATTAACTTTATAGTACATATTTTTGCGTTTATTACCCTTAGGAATATTGGATTATTATTGGAACTTATTATTGTATTTAAGTTATTAGTGCTAATAAACTTGTTCACATTTGTATTACTATTGGTGTTGCATTGCTATTGAACTGGATTTTTATGTATGTGTTTCCTATCGTATACTTTGTATGTAAGTTTATTTTCCAGTTTTAACTGTAAACACATACTTTGGCTGAAAAGCTTTCTAAACTAAAGAACTCTTTTGTGTGTGCTTATTTAGGTGTTACAACTCTTGTGGATCACAAGGGTCGCCCAAGGTTCAGAGGCCTGCTTTTCAAATAAGATAATTCGGATAAGAGCCTTCATAAATCAGCACATCATGTCAGAGACCAGAAATCGAACCAACGGCCAACGCTGTTAACCGACCCAGCATCGCCTAACCATCTCCTGACCAGGAGAATACCATACAATCACAACACTTCAGGGGTTGAAAGAACTCAGTGGCGCTTTTTAAACAAGCGACGGTTGCAAAAATAAAAACATTGATGCAAGACCTTTACATACTAACAACGTCCATAGCAGAAGCTGAAAAACAAACATTCTCTAGAAACGACGGAAGCTCTCCAGTCTACTGCCTCTACCTGTCTACGAGAACAGCTACCTAATGAGCCAACTCCAAAGCGTTCCAATTCAACTACAGAGATTTCAAGAAGGCGTTCTTGAAAAATCTGATTTTGTTACCAGCAGGGAAAAAATCGCATGCGACTACTTTACACAGAAACGTGCGGCAGCAGCGTTCCTCAACACCAACGCACTCCAAAACTCTTCTGTTTGATAATGTTACATCATTATTTGATTTTGTCTCGGTCGATCATTGGTAGGTTTCTGGATATTCAAGTTTGTTTTTGTCACAAACAAAGTTGGTTCATTAGATTTTTCGAGTGCTTCCCCATTCACGTATGTTTCTGTGCTACACCATAATGGTGATTTCAAAATGCTGTCAGCTATTATTATTATTAGATGATGGTCATATTAACGCATTATATTTTGTATTTTTGCTAGGTATGGTTCAATTCATCTGCAAACTGGCAGTAACTTGTTATCATGATCCGTTCCCCTGGAGTCTCGGATTCTACTAGGATACATGTGCAGTGACTTAGTGTTTTTTAATAACTGTTATCGTCATTTGTTTATTAAATACTATAATGGCGGCTATTGGTTTCTTTCCATTGCATATTATTCTGACTGTCATAGGCATACCTAGTAGTTTGCTTTTAAATGAATACGTTCTAGTAAGAAGAGAAGGTCCAAAGCTTGTTCCTTTGCTACTCTCCTCATTTCCTGGATCTACTTACTTGCTGTTGTTAGGATGTATCTGTCATATAACGTTTCTATCGAAGAGTAGTCAATCTTGTGTGTATTATGCACTGTGTCTAGGGCTTGCTGTAATCTGTTGTATTTTTCTTTGTACTGTTACAAAATTTCTATAGCCTTGTCCGAAGTCTAGTTTCTTTTTTTTTCTCCTATATATCTTCATTAGTAGTTCTTTTAATTGCTTGGTCTCTGTTGGCGTTTTTCCTTTTCAATTGTATTATATCTACCACACCCGGTATGTTAAACGTGTTTCTATTTCCTGCAGGATGTTCATTCCTTATCACTCTTCTTAGCGCCGTAATTAGTATTTTTAGAAAACAAGTTTCGTATGAATCTCGATGTTTTTGTAGATGTATTTCCTTGCCTTCTGGTGTTTTCTCATATTTCTTGTTGAGAAATTGATGGTATGTCTGGTTCCTTCAACCTTTTGTTTGTTTGTCTTCCGGTACTTATACCGATTGCTTTTAGTGTTGTCGTTTGTATTGTTCTCTTCTTGTGTTTGTCTGTTGTTCTCTTTTCTCTACTTCTCCCTGGTTTGGAGTTTTGGTTTTTGTTTTCTTTTTTTTAGATTTAATTCGTCTTCACCTATTTACTATCGTATTTACACATTTCCTTATATTAGTTTGTTTTTATGCTTTCTCTGAACTTCCTTCTATTCGATAGCTTTTTCTACAAGATTTTGTTCTCTTTTCTTTCTACTGCGATGCTTCTGCGCTACGACATCTAGACAAGAGCATTGCGATCTTTGAAAATACCATCCCGTGGAAGAACAAGGCCAAATAATTTTTAGAGCACCTTCAGCTTGGTCGTCCGACACGCCGCAACCATTTCCAGCAACCTTTACATCCTAACGGTTTCAGAAGCCAGTGCGCTAGCATTGCTTCCTATCAACCATATTGTACATATTTTTGCGTTTATTAGCCTTAGAAATATTAGATTAAGTATTATTGATGTTGTTTGAACTTATTGAATTTACGTTATTAATGCTAATATACTCTGCTACGTACCTAGACATAGCCGGACGAAAAGTGAATACCTGGATAACTATCAAACGCGGAGAGTGGGGGAATTCGCCTACATACCAAAAAGAAACAAAAAAAAAACATCGCCCCCGGCTATTTATTAACACATGAAAATAAATAAAGGATTCTGTACAAACAAGCAAAAAAAAATAAATTAAGTGTTGATATTTCACAGCAAACAATTATATTGTATGGACAATTTAGGAATTTAGATACGAAGTGCGCATCTCGTATTTCACACAAAATAAAATTATTCAGTAGTAAAAAAACGTTAAGAGCCTTTGTCAAGCGTTTTGTTGTTAAAATTGCACCTAATACTTTTTGTAAAATAAACTAATTAGTAGGAAAGAATTAGCGTGTGAGTTCTTTTGACAAGCATGTTTAAAAATAGTACATCGCACCTGTAGAGCGATAATATCAAATCGCAGCAACAAAAAATAGTGCTACAGTGTTACTTTTTTTATCGCGTAATTGCACCAACCGTTGATACGGAATATACTATTGACGCACACAAACGAAAACAAGTTGCATACCTGCATGTGCCTGGATACTTAGATTACAAGCCGTCCGAAGTGAGAAAACATTGAAACGCCGGCAGGATGAATGGATCCTGAATACCAATTCAGGATCCATTCACCCTGCCATCGTAACTATAGCAGTGGTCCACAGACAAAAGCAGTTGGTCCACGGCAACGAACAGGTGGGCCTACACAAAGAAAGAACCCATTTGGCCTCCAGCTAAAAAAAGCTAAAAATAGAATCTGATTAGAATGGGTCCGCGCGGGGAAACTCATCAATACACGCAAGACACCTCCTAATTGTCGAACAGAAAAAAACCTGCATTGCTTTTGAAATACGGTGACGAATACTGTAGAAAATATTTCGACGTACAAGCTGTAGAATCAAATTTAACAATGGTTCAACTAACACAAATTCGAATTGCAAACCCTCGCTTATCGAAGCGCAATTGAGACTGGAAAACCCGGGTTTTATCGGATAGTGTGCAACCTTATTCTTTATTCTTTATTCTTTACATCTAAACAATAGAGAAAACCATTAACGGCTGTAATGTATACCAAAATAACAGGTACCTAAAACAGGATATAAACTATTTAATTGTAGCATAAACTTATCGTTTCGAAATAAATAAGTTCAAAATGAAAATTTGTAGCAAGCGTATTTATTATTGAAGGATTTAACAGATTACCGGATACCTAAAACAAGGCATAGACTATTTAATTTATCGAATACATTTTCGTTTTAAAAGAAAAGGGATTTGAGTTGAGGAATTTATTCGAGAGCGTATTTATGATTAATTATGTTAAAGGATTTAACCGTAGCAACGGAATTTATCCGAACGGGTATTTAGTTAACCAGGGAAATTATAAAGTAAAATTGGAACGTAACAACTCGTTCACCTTTGTATTACTATTGGACTCGCATTGCTATGTTGTATATTTTGTATGTACGTTTCTTTTCCAGTTTTAACTGCAAACACATACTTTGGCTAAAGGTTTATCTAAATTAAAGGACTCTTTTGTGTGCAGTTTATTGCGGTATTTCAACCTTATTGGATCACAAGTGCAGCTAAGGTTCAAGGGTCTTCTTTTAAACAAGATAATTCGGACAGGAGCCTTCATGAATCAGCACATCATGTCAGAGACCAGAAATCGAACCAACGACCAACACTTTTAGCCAACCCAGCATTGCGCAACCCTTTATACAGGAGAATACCATACAATCACATCACTGCGAGGGCTGCAAGAATTCAGTGACGCTTTTTAAACAAGCGACGGTTGCAAAAATAAAAACATTGATGCAAGACCTTTATATACTAACAACGTCCATAGCAGAAACTGAAAAAAACATTCTTTAGAAACGACGAAAGCTGACCAGTCTATTGCCGCTACCGGTCTACGAGAACAGCTACCTAGTCAGCCATCCCCAAGACGTTCCAATTCAACTACTGCGATTTCAAGAAGCCGTTCTTGAAAAATCTGACTTTACCAGCAGAGAAAAATCGCAGGCGACTTCTATGAACAGAAACAGGCAGAATCGACGTTCCTCGTCAGCAAAGCACTCCAAAATTGCCGTTTGAAGATAGACGTAAACTTAAACTTAGACCTATTCACGGATGTTCTTTTACCAGCATTGAAAAATCCGACCCAATGTCACACACCCACAACAATGTGAAACGTATCAGCCGGACTAGCTAAAATCAAAATGGCCAAATCGAACTCCATTGCCAAGGTCACCTTACGATACCGATGTTCAATGTTTCAGCAGCTAGCGTTCATTATAGCAGTAGCTGGAGTTGAAGTATGACATCACTGTTGGTGGCATGTGCAATTGTTTTGTTTACAATACGTGTAGTGTGCTCATTTATTTTAATAGCTATAGCTTGTGTTTTAGGTTCCGACAAATGACCTTCGTTTCATGGTTGATTTCGTTTTAATTGCATTTGCAACGTTCAACATCATATTGTTATCTTACTACGCCAATGAAGTAATTTTAAACAGTCAAAAAATTGGTCTGGCTTTTTTTGATACACAATATTACAGTCAAAATATATCTTACCAAAAAGGAATTACATTGGTTATACAGAGAAGTCAACGTCCAATCATTTACACAATTGGGAAGTTAACACCTATGTCTCTTACAACCGGAATTATGGTAGGCGTTCAGGATAAAAAATTAACTAATTAAAGTAATACTTATTTTAGGCACTTAGAGCAGTTGTTTCGTACTTCATGGTCCTTCGAAATGTAAAACAAAAGTTTGAATAGGGCACTTCCTAATTCTCACAATTATTAATAAATGACAGCACTAATACAATTAACAGATGTATTAAAAATAAATTACTTTTGAGATTATTTACATTAACAGGAATGTTCCTTTTCAAAGACATACTTCGCAAAAATTACTTCTCAACAAATATTGCTACTGTAAATATGTCTAATCAGACTAGCTTTAATTGTTTTAATGAAATGAGGTGCGTGAAGTTGGTACGGGCTTGTAATCATCAACAAAGATATTTCGACCAAATAATAGTACCTAGGTTGTGGTCTTTAGAAAAAATTATCGTCCTTGCAGTTTAAAAAAAAATGCCTTTGAGAATGCTGTACCAATTATCATAATGTGATGCATGCTAGCGTGCGCGCACGCGTGTGTTGTGTGTATGTTGTGCTGTTACGCGAGTTGTTATGTATCCCCAAATTGATATATGTATAAAGAAATAGAATAATTAGGAAATTATTAGAAAGTGTTAAGAATACGACACGTGAAGTGCAACATTGTACCATAAGGACAATTTATAAAGTTATTAACGTTCATGAGAATGGATGCGCTACTTTGTATCGCAGACGATAGTGACACTGCAGATGTCAGTTCACAGAAGGTCAAATACCGTGATTACTTAGAAATTAAGATTACAACATTGTAATTATGAATAGTATTAAGAATAAGTAGACATGAGATCTGCAAGTTCCCACAGACATGTGAGGAGGTAGGAACATTATAAAAAGCCCGGGAGCTCAAGGACCCGGCAGTCAGTCAAAGTATTCAGCTTTAACACTGCAGTTGCTTAGGCTACTCACAATAGTACATTTATTAGTGTAATTTCTTCTTAGAGTAATTTTAAATCAACTTGTCAAAATACCATAACTAAATTCTGCATTCATAAATAAATTTGTTAAGAAGTTTTGGAACTGGTTTTTAAAAAGGCAGCTCCCAAGGTCCAAACCTTAACTGGCGTAGCCGTACGGATGTCAAAAGGTCACTAGGAAACCTAAATTCGAAGAACTGGTGGTCTGGAATTTCAATTCCGAATTTGACAGAACTCAAACAGAAGTTGGATGCGAATCAAGAATCGTTCAAACCCAACAAACAAAAGAAAACTTGGAGGAGATACAAGCATAGATCGAATCCAAAAACCGACGTGGAGGACGTACAAAAATCGACAGAATCCATGAAATCAACAAAACAATTAGTGTAAGTTCATTTCCTTAAACCAATTGAATTTGTTTACAAATAATTGATATTGCTAGTATTAGAAAATTTTTATTTATGTATGTACAAATATTGACTATTATTACTATTATTTTATGCAATTTAATGAAAATAATTGACTTATACATTAAGGGAATTATTTTCAAATTTATTTTTGTTTAAGGAGACCTATTAAAACTAGAGAACTAAAAAGACGCATTGTTTGCGCACTTGAGACAATTATTACGAATTAACTGGCGCAAGAATTATAGAAACAAAACAACTAATTTTTAATTACCAATACGAAAGTTAACTGACGCACGAAAATAATTTAAAAATACCAAAAATAGAACGAAATTAATTTACAAATTAATACCGAAACCTTTGTATATAACGCACCTAAATATAAAAACGAATTATTCAAACGCAACCTCATCGCATTCCTATAAATAATAGAAACACCTTGCAATCTATTATTAACTTAAATTATTATTATGAATTAAAACAAAGCGCAAACCCAAACGCAAAATCTTACCATCGAAGGTGAATGATTTAAAACTCAACCTTGAACGCAAGGAATACAAAAGCTATTTTAATACGAATATATATTTTTAATTATCAGAAACGCATCGCGAAACTATCCACACTATGTCAACATTATAAGAAGTTATTTCAGTACAGAATTAATTATAGCAAAACAGTTACTGAAATATTCATTCTAAAATAAAATATGCATTGCAAACTTTATAAAAAGCACAATTACATTCATTCAAACTTGACATTCTATAATTAAAATACTTCAGTAAATAACAACGCAAAATTCATTCTCATACCAACTGAAAACAACAGCTTTCTGAAAAGTATAATTGCATATTTATAACGAAAGCATTTGCACATTAAAATTATCAAGCCACTGAAAATTACATCTTCAGTAGTTAAAAAACCTTGTAATTAAAGTACAAAAGAGACGTTGATACAACACAATCAACTGAAAAGCAACAATCTTACAGTAGAGTAAAACATTGTAATTAAAACAATTCCTTGTATTAAATATAAAAGGAGAATTTTATGCAACTTCGAACAACGCAATAGACGGAACCTTGCAAACTTTATATTTAACACCTAAGGTAACGAGACAAAAGTAACATTGTATTTTATGCAACATTAAACAAAGCAATTGACGAAAAATTACAACTTTATATTTAAGACTAAAGGTGACCGGACAATGTAATTACAAAGAAAACAGCTTATAAATTATACACACCCACGAGAAGAGATAAGTGTAACAGACAATTAAATCAGCAAAAATTAACGAAAAATAAGTCTTAACTGACGTAAACAAAATTAAAATTAAATTGCCACGAGGAATAACTCAGTCACACCGAAACTTTTAGAGATCAAACCTACAATAAAATTAATATCAGCGAAGTAAAAATAAACGTATTCAAGACTGTAGCAAGCAACCATTCATTATTGAGTATAAATCTCATAAATTAAGTACAGCACCGTATCATTAAGTATAAAGACAAGCAACTCAATTCTTTAAATAACCTAAAACGACTCAAGCTAAAAATAACAATAACCCGACGCAATTTAAACGGAAAATTAATAAACCCAAGCGAGGAATAACAATACAAACCGCGAATAAATCCCAATTTTTACAAAAATTTGAAAGTCATTAAAATCAAAACTAAATATTAATTATTAGAACAACTATCAGCCATAATGAGTTCAGATGTGAAGATTTATTTGGAGACAATTCCAATGTATAATGGAGATCAAGCTTTATTAGGAAATATTGTAACAGCTTGCAAAATATTTTTGAAAACCTTCTATAAACCCAGAGACAACGAAAGAAACGTATTGCTCCTACGCCTGCGTATTAGTAAACTAACCGGACGGGCACTAACATTAATTGCCAGTCACGATGATTTAGAACAATATAAAGACTTCAAACGAATATTGGTTGCATATTTTGGCAATCAACGTAACCTAAAATGCTTAGTACGCGACTTAATAAACCCTAAAATAGAAAATAACCAATCCCTGTACCAATTCGGAATGAAATGCCAAGATGTAAGGAGCTTAATCTTAACGAAATTAGAGATTGAAGAACCCGACCAAAATATCAGACTTTTAAAAACAAAGATGTATGACGAAATGGCACTAGGCACATATCTAAATGCACTACCAGAACGACTATCAGACAAAATTAGATTCCAACGTCCCCAAAACTTAGAGGAAGCCACGAATATGATAGTAAAAAAAGAAAACGTAATGTATTACAGAAACAAATTATACAATCCCAACGCGAATAAAAATTATTTACCAATAAAAACTATACAAGCCGCGAGACAAACAATTCCCCAACAAAATTCACATCATTCAATACACAAACAAACCAACCGCGAATCAATAATTCAAATTTTAATAACGCAAACTTTAATAATCAATATAAATAATTTTCAAAACCAACGTTTAACCCAAATTTCACGAAACCCGCATTCATACCAAGATTCAACCAAAATGTAAACCAACAAAGACCAGCATTCAACACAAACCCTATTAGAAATTCACCAATGACAAACAATAATAACAACTCTAACAGTTATTATTAACTCACACCTATGGATACCTCATCTGGTAACACCAGACAAAATACAAAAATAACACACATCCGACCAAACCCTCATCAAAAACGCACTTTTACATCGGAAGAACTATTTCATCAAGAAGTAGAAGAATTTGATAATGACCAGAATAATTACATTCACCCAAGTACGAACAATGAACCAAATCATTCGAACAATTATGAACGCGAAAAAACATGCGAAACTTATGACGAGGTAGACGAAGAAACCGCGTGCTCAAATTTCCAGATAGACCGCTTTATAAACGACCAAACTTAATAAGTTTAAATAACATAAATCACCTAGTACTACCCTATATAGAAATACCCCATGCCAAATTTAAACTATTGCTCGATACCGGATCCTCAAAAACACTTATTAGCCCCCGAACAGTAAAGAAACACTATTTAGACTATGTAGAAAGAGAACCCTTCAAAATTAAAACAGACCATCAAACAACCCTACACCAATTCGTAGCTAACATATCTTTACCTAAAACATTCAACGTAAAAACGAAGCATAAATTCTGTATTTTCGAATTCAATGACAAATATGACGGACTAATAGGAATGGACCTTTAAGAAAATTAGGAGCCAAAATTGACATAAAGAACCGATAATTAAGAACAAAGTATAGACGAATCCCCATTAAATTTCAAAATACCCAAGTCGAAAAAAATACACAATGGAACGCCCGAAACAATAACGTTAGATAACGGCAGCGAATTTAAAAATGAAACGATACAGAACACTTTGGAACTCCACAAAATAAAAATTCATTTTATAACTGAAAAACACCCTGGATCAAATGGACTAATTGAAAGACTACATTCGACTCTGTTAAAACAAATCAGATTACTAATAGTACCTACAAGAAAGAACACTTTACTAATTTAATGTTGTTATATAATTTTTACTTTTTGATTAATATAATGCAGAGGGTGACTTCAATTAAGATGACATAGAGCCAAGCAGTGTTGCCAAAAAGAATTATCTAAGCTCGCGGACTAGTCTCGGGGTCTATCCCTGCGGAGGCATAAGATGGGTGGGGGGGGGGGGTCTTTTCCATTAATTAACCTGTCTTTGTACAATTTTAGGGCGCCACTACGTCAAACACATAAACAAAAAGTAATCTTCTTAAGGAAAGACGTAGATAAACCTTAAGAGAACTAACTTATGCCTGAAGATAGATACTCAACAACATAACTGTGTTTTTTTACACTTAAACATTGTAACTAGAATTTCCAGAAATAAAACTATTACCATAGTTTGCAGATATGTAATAAAGTTATTTGAAGTTCTTGTATATACACAAAAAATATATAAAATAAATTAAAGACAATCAAAATTATAAGAACATGAAGTGGAAAGGTCTTATCGATGCTGAATTGACAAATTAGCAGTTGCTAGTGGGTGAAGCCCATCATAAAAATAATATCATTAGATTAAGCGAACTCTTCAAACCTAGCGATTGTTAATGGGTGAAGCCCATCAAGGAAAAATTCATTTGTTCAACATACATTTAACTTGTTTGAGTAAACATGTAACTCTAGATGTTTATCTGGCAGATGTTAAACCAAGATGTGCCCTGTAACGGGCATTTTTGTAGTTTAACATTTTTCGCTTCCTTTCTGTTAACGTAATTAAAAATACATCGTTTCTTTGAGTTCGCTGTTTGTATAAAGTAAATACGTCCGAATAGTTTTCATATTGTATGCAATTTAACTCGCGTGTATTAATTTTAAAAGATAAATAAATTGAAGCTTGATTCTCATTAATAAATAATGGATTATTCGTAAATTGCTTTCCATACTTATTGAAAACGATAAACAGCCTGCAATTAATTAGCTGATATAAATGTTGTTCCTTATGTGAATATACGAGTCTTGATAGGCGATAAGCGGTTGGTATAACAACGATTGAGATAAGCGGACGAGGAGTTGTCGTTTGCTCTTCGTTCCGAGATTACGTTAAAAAGAATGTTTCCTTGTTGCTTGACAAATTGTGTTTTTGAGTTCTAGTTTGTCCTTTGTTCCGAGATGTTAATTACGTTACGTTTGTAGTTTGTGGCTCGTTCTTATAGATTGTTTTACGTGGAAGTAAACGTTATTTATTAACTGTAGGCAGCGTAGTTCTGTTTACCATTTGAAGAAAGTAGGCTTGATATGTAACGTGTTTGACGTGCTTGTTTTACGGGACATTATTTTAGTGATACGCGTGTCCTCCTAATTGTTTTTAGTTGTTTTTCTTGTGAGATAAATGTTTTAAGGAACATTTGACGGACGGTTTTTATTGCTTACGCGTGCCTACTAATTGTTTTTAGTTGTTTGTCTTGTGAAATAGGAGTCGTAGAACTTGCTAAACTGACCGATTCTTTCTTTAGGATTAATGTGTGTGCGATCTAGTCTAGTGTCCCTTTGTTTTATCAGATTAACGCATACTTTGGCTTACTTAAATGCAGTGATACTGTGGTTTCTGAGTTTTCGGACAACAAAGAATCTGAAATGGATCATGGCTTGCGTGAGTTTCGTTATTCAAAAGCATTAGATTTTTCTTTGTTACCATATGTAGCAAATAAAACACCTCACATTACTGTTAGTATAATGCAAGAACTTATCAGATGACATGCATTACATCGTGCCTTGAAAGCACGTGATTCTAAATTCTTATTACTATTTTTCTCTACAATTTGTGTTACAAAATATTTCGGAATTATTGTCTCAGGAAATAGAATTAACAAGAAATTTATCAATGCTACCTGGTTCCATCAGCGTGATAATGTCTGCTGCTAACCCCAGTGATTAGTGATTAGTGTAACGTGTGCCAAGTTCCATCAACACCCTCACAGTCAAGGGTGAAGTGCTTCGTTAGTGCAGGACATCGTTGAATCCCACCCTTCCATTGCAAGGGAGCGTCGCTGAAGGACTTTTGTAAGTTGAACTATTTCCTACTTATTAGTACTTTAAATATCTATCAGTTGTTTTGCCATGTCTTCGTCGTTCTGATACCGTTTACAATAGATTTGCCTGCTTTTAAGAAAAAAAAGAAAGAAAAAAAAACAATCAATACTACTAAATTACTCATATCAATTGTGTCTTACCTATTTATTTTTTTTAACATTTTGTCTGATTTATGTTGAATTGGTGTGTGAGGAAACGTTTCTGCTACTCCCCAATATTACCTCACTTTGTACTAAAAATTTTTGTATTGCTTTTACCGTTATTATATTATATAGTTTATCTAAACAGTTTCTTTTTTTTTCATTCTACATAGTACTGAATAACTTAGACTTTTCATTACTGCTATGCTTTTTCTTTATTTCAGGTTTGCAGGACTAATCCTTTTTATTGCAGGTTTACTATTCTAATTTCTTTTATTGCAGGTACTGTTACTAACTCCTTACCGCCGCATACATCATAGGTCAGTCTGCTTTCTACAACCCCCCCCCTACTCTCCGATTGAGCCCGGTCATTTCTTTGACTTTCTTTGTGTTACGTCGCATAAATTTGGCGCCCAACGTGGCTGCCACGAAAAAAACATAACAGAAATTTTGGCGCCCAACGTGGCTGCCACGAAAAAAACGTAACAGCCCTAATCGACTATTTAAATTTAACAAGTAATCAAAAAAAATTTAGCCAGATTATCTAACATATTCTAAATATAGTGATTTTATTTTTACTGGAAAACTTTCTAATTCTGTATTCAAAAACACTAAAACTATTTTAAATCGTTAAGCAAATTATCTTATATATATTCAGTGGCACATAATTTATTTTAATAAGAAAGCTTTTATACCTTAGTATATGAAAATCTGCTACAATTTTAAAATCGTTTAACAGAAAACTTTATTCTCTAAGTCGACATGTTGCACAATAAGCTTAATTCTTGTTTGGGTCGGTGTTTGTTACAACAAATAATAACGTACTCACAGAACGGAAGTGTTCACACACTTACAACACCTGCAGATTGCAACCACGTGCCAACGTAGCCACATCACCGACAAATGGATCAACATCTCCAAAGCTTATCGACTTCCATACGGCCCAAAATTATGCTAATCAATTCAGAAATCCATTATATATTTATTATTAAAGGTGAAACTTATACATGAAACGGCTTGCTAAAAATTCAAATGAATTATTCTCTATAAAGACGCCAAATTGTCATGCTTACAAACCGTTTTATAGACCTTGTTTATCTTGCTGATTGTCTTCAATAAATCTATGCCCTCTTCATACACCAAGCGACGTGCCTCACCCACGAATCGAATTTTATTCGGCCCATCTTGGTAGGGAAACTTCCTACCACGTTTCTTTTAGTATTCTCTTTATCTTACTACATCCGATACAAGAATGGATCAAGTACTTCGGGCAGACGCCTTGAACCCCACGCGCATGACGACGCGGATCGTTAAACAAGTCGACTACATATTCACGCCTGGATCGCGGGAATCCATCAAACATATAGCAATTTGGTAATTGCCTATATTTGAAATGTTACAATGTTATACGTACTAATCGCCTATAATAATACAATTCACTCATCAACCAATTTTACGCCATTAGAAATAACTTTAGGACATTCAGATTCACGCAATCCCTATGACATACATTATAACAAAGAAGTATATCAGCAATATGCCAAGTAACATAAAGAAAAACTAAAAATAACTTATGACAAATAAAGGATAAATTAAATAACGTCAAGGAACGTATTACCATAACCCGTAATAAAAATACCGACGCAAATAAATTCTCAATAGGACAAACCGTATACGAAAAAAATTTCCAAAAGCAAACGACACAAAACGGCACCCAGAAATTTAGGCCCATTTAAAATTAAAAGAATATCGGACAAAAACATAGCCGTAGTAGACAACGGCAAAATAACAAAATATATCCACTTGAAAAACTTAAGACACCCTGTACTTTCAGATGGACAATCATCACCCTAACCGACAACCTCCGCCCAGGTAACGGACACCGAAATAATAATTGAAGATATAAAAACAACCACTGTACACTACCAACAAAATTAGGTAGTATGCAAAACACAATAGACTATTGGACCTTTGCACAAAAATTCGACTTAACAGAACTAAAACAAGAATTTCAAATAATCAAAAACAATTATTACCGATTAAAACAATCAATGGACACAACACAATTCAAAAATGAATACGCCATAGAAATGATGAATTATGACAACATAATAGAAAGGATTTTGAGAAACATAGAAGATAAATTTAACCGACTAATACCCACAGAACAAACGGCAAGACGAAAAAGACGACTAGGAAACATAATAAAACTTGGAATGCACGGACATGGAACTTATTGCCTACCACATAACGTAGAATACAAAGGCGGACTTCATGATGGAATGTTTCACGGCAGTGGTATATTAAGATATCCAATGGGACAAACTATCGAAGGTAAATGGAAGAAAGGAGTGATGATTTCTGGCAAATTAAAATTTGGTGATAATCTGCCATATAAGGATCCTTGGGAATATTGCAAGATACCCGACCGGCGGTATTTAAAATCTATCAAAGATGGCCTGCGACCTGCTGGCAAGTCTTTAATATCAAATGATGACCCACCACGACCAATCCCAGAAAGTTGTTACGATACAGGAGATGGCTTTTATAATCCTAAAATAATAAAAGCAATCACAGGCAATTTAGATAATCAAGACGCAGAACGTTATGACAACGCAATACAACAGTTAATCGAAAATCAAAACGATATAAAAACCATAATTAACAACCAAATATCTCTAACCCAATCAACTATTATAAAATTCAACGAAACGCTAAAAAAGCTAGTTAGAAACCAAGATAGTATAGCCAACCGAATACAAACCCTGGAAACTAACATGCAAACTACCATGTTAGGCATGCGAGATTTAATTAGATTGAACACAATATACATCCAAATAAAATCAACACTTACCTTAATTCAACAAATTTTAGCCACGTTAGAAAACGCAGTAACATTTGCAAAATTAAATACCTTACATTCCAGTATCTTAGAACCAACTTGACTTATTAAAGGAATTATTAAAAATTAGATCATTTATAACCAACAGTAAATTACCCTTTGATGTAGAAGAAGCAAACATTCTAATATTTGAAAAAAGAGCTATAGTTAAAGACTGTAAAGAATAACGACATAACATTTTTAATAGAGATTCCGATAGTAGAAAATAACATTTATAATTATTATCATTTATTTGCTTTTCCAATGAAAATGACTAGCACATACCAAGTTATCATACCCAAAACCAAATTCCTATCCTTAAATGAACTAAGATATGGTTATACAAACGAAAAATGTGATGAAGCCACACCAAATCAATATTTATGCCAATCGTTGACAACAACAACTATTCAAGAAGACAGCCCTTGCAAAGTACAATTATTAAAATTTTCAAATCATTACGAGAACTGTGAAGCCAAACCCGTACAAATCACCAATATGAAGATTCAAAAAGTTACCAAAAACAAATGGATAGTCATTTTCCCCACAGAAGTAATAGCAACAGTCCACTGCAATCAAGACGAAAACAACTTAGCTCTAACCGGAAGTAAATTAATAACCCTCAAAGAAGATTGTTATTTAAAATTGAAAAATGAAATAATCAGAGTTTATCAAGATCCCATAGCAACCAAGAAATTAGCAAACTTACCAAAACTACAAATCAAGACAACGCAAACCGAAGACGAAGAAATAATTCAAAAACCCATGCAACTCGAGCATCTAGAATTAGACGACCTCAACCACGCCATGAAACTGATGGAAAATTATAAGGAACATCTGAGTGAATTAAAAACGGCCAAAGTACACTACGATAACATAAGTGTTTGGACAATTGTATTAATTATTTTGACTATTTTATTGATCATTTATATAATTTACAAAATGTATATTAGGTATAAAAATAAAGAAAACAGTTTTAGATTTAAGGCAACTAAGGTAAGCAAAGAAACAAATGTACCATTAGAAACTATGAATTTTAAGCAATGAAAATAAACGAATTGAATGAATTAAAAATCTAGAAAAGGAAACCCCTTAATTTTTAATGTACGTCGGGAGGAGTTATGTATCCCCCAATTGATATATGTATAAAAAATAGAATAATTAGGAAATTATTAGAAAGTGTTAAGATTACGCCAAGTGAAATGCAGCATTGTAACACAAGAACAATTTATAAAGTTTATTAACGTTCATGAGATCGGTTGCGCTACTTTGTATCCGAGACGATAGTGATATTGCAGATGTCAGGTCACAGACGGTCAGGTACCGTGATTAATAAGAAATTAAGATTACATTGTAATTATGAATAGTATTAAGAATAAGAAGACATGAGATCTGCAAGTTCCCACAGCTATGTGAGGGGTAGGAACGTTGTAAAAAGCCCGAGAGCTTAAGGACCCGGCAGTCAGTCGATGTATTCAGCTTTAACATTGCAGTTGCTTAGGCTACTCACAATAATACATTTATTAGTGTAATTTCGACTTAGAGTAATTTTAAATCAACTTGTCAAAATTCCATAAGTAAATTCTGTATTAATAAATAAATTTATTAAGAAGTTTTGGAACTGGTTTTTAAAAAGGCAGCTCCCAAGGCCCGAACCATAACTCGCGTTAAAAAATGCTTCACAGACGATTCTAGTAAATAATTATGTTTAGTGAATTTTTGTATAATTAATCTAAGGTATTACGAATTATAAATGTGGTGTAGAATTCCCCGGTAATGTTTTACGGAAAATAGCCTTTATTATTGTGATTTTGTGGTGTGGACAGTTCACGGGGTCGTAAAACGGACATGTTGTCTCCCGACCAAACAGACCGCGCTACGTAGAAGCGGTTGTGGTAAACGAATTCTGAAAGTGCTCCAGGATATTCTTTCTGAGCGTGACTACCTTACCTTGAAGTGACTAGTGTGAGTGCTTTATTAAATTATGTGGTGGAGTATTTACCCGTTAATCCCTACCTTTGCCTGTTCCCATTTTTGTTATAAGGATAGCAAGGAAATCCGTATACAACTCTGGTCTAAGAAAGGATTGAGCACCCACGCTTGCTATTATAGAGTAATGTCAAGGTAAGCAGTGAATTAAATAATTTACATTTACATTACCGCACCCAAAGCTTCTGTTGCCTCTGTCACCATCGCCAAACTAGATGTGGTTTCTCCAAGGGCCGCAGCAAGAACGTATTCAAACCGCCCCCACGTCAACTACATCCCGAAAAGTGGTTTATTGTGATGTCATCGATTACGTCGGTCAAATCTACCTCCGGGACAACACCCCCGTAGAGTTCAACGGCGACGCTCTCGACGAGGCCTAAGGCACCACTACCACGACGTCTTCCGAAGATCACCGAAGACTTCCATTCTACTCCAAGCTGTACAAACGCCCATACCATAATTGTTTACACTCTCACGTCTCACAAGTAAAACACGAAGCCTTTCCAAGAGTTCCGAAAACAGTTGAAAACGCCTGGACCTCTTAAAACTGTAAATATTTTCTACTATTGTTATTCAAGTTCTTACTTGGCCTCACAAGTACATTCCGAAGCATTTCGAAGAGTTTCGAAGACTACCGAAGACTTCTGAACCCCTTTATGTTTGTATATATGTTCAATTTATAGTTCTTATATTTATATCATAATTCTTTATACTATGACGTTGTCCCACCAGTAAATCACGAAGCCTTCCGAAGAGTTCCGAAGACCGCTGAAGACGTCTGAACCTCTTCAACTGTAAATATTTTCTAACTATCGTTATTCAAGTTCTTACTATGACCTCACAAGCCAATTCCGAAGCCTTCCGGAGAGTTCCGAAGACCGCTGAAGACGTCTGAACCTTTCTTAAACTCGTATATATATTTTGATAACCTCAATTTGCGTTATTCAATCTTATATTACCTTATTTTAGTTTCCGATAGCTTCACTGAATAATCTTATTTTAACCTTTGAATGGATTCAAATAAACAGTTCTAACACACAATATAATAATAAATGCTGTGATGAACTCTAAATTTTCCCGTGGATAAAATATTTACATTTACCAAATTTATACTTTCCTGAAAGCCAGCAAAAACATCTTTCAATCACTCTCAAGTACCTTCGAACGTTCCAAGATGCTTTTCACTGTTTTCATATTTTTCAAATTACCTTTCTGATGACTCTTACAAATACACAACGTATAGCAAATATTAAATTTGAAACAGTCTTTCAATAATAAAATGTTTAAAAATCGCTAACCTGGAATGGTTACTGGAGTTGCGTCAAAGTCTGTGGTCTGCATCCCTTATTGTGTCCGCTTTGCTTATTGACCAAAATTATCCACTTTTGTTTTCTGGTGTTTTTAAATTTGCGTTAAGGCTTAGATCTCGACATGAACATCGAGTCGTATCAACAAAATTGTCTCCACAAAATGGCATCAACAAAATGCCGTCCCAATAAAATAATCGCCTCCAAAAAACCGTCCCAATATAAGAAGGCTCAACAAAAACCGTTCCAATAAAGGAAGCCCTGTTTTGTTAAATATTAGAAATAAAATTAATTAATTGTTTAACTTACGTCTATTTGTAGATCGGCTTATTTTTCGTTGCACAAATTTTTGCATTATCAAATTTCATTTAGATTGAGTTTTATTCACTAATTAATTACGTAAGTTTTTACGGCATTCGAGCATAGTTGGTGCTCGGTTAAATATGTACTTAATGTTATTCATTTTCTATTGTATTTATAATCTCTTTCCACTAATAGTTTTCATTGGCGTGTTTATAATCAAGGTTTGTACTTTGCCTTATCTGGCAGAACTCGGAATTTTCACAAATCCCCTAGTTTAATTCTTCGACAAATTGCTCCATCAATCACGTAAACGTTCAGTATATTACAGTATTATAATAGGATTTCCAATTTTTGGCTTTTATCAAGTCACGTATTCAATGCTTGTCAATTGAAAGTCCGCGATTTATCATATAATTGAACCGCTTGATGTCTATTTGTTTGTTACAGAATGTTGGTTTTCTGAACAAATGTGTTCTTTCTAGTCGCGTAACGATTTACTAATAATGGCGTATTAAGATGCGTTTGCATGATAATTACGTTGATATTTTCGACGCAATTATTAAATATTTAGAATGCCAATATATCTATGTTTCCCGGTAATTTATTTTGATGTAATTAGTTGTTTCTACAATCTTATCTTTACTCGTAAATTATACTTAAACATATTTATACGACGCACACATTACTATTCTAATCAAATGATATCGGATTATTACTGAAGGAGCTTCTTTCTCATGCATTTAATCACAAACCTTTTATATACAGTGTCCTCGCAATTGACTTTTTGTAGAATAGTCGATTTACTCTTATAATTGCTGGAATTATTTGATTTTCTTAAAGTTAAAGTTATTTATATCTATCCTACAATCCCTATAACTTAATCTACCCTTAAATTACCCTATCATCATAGCAATATATATATATATATATATATATATAAAAATGCAAAAATTATTGCTTATAGCAATTTTAATAAATAAAACAAGTATATAAAGAAAGTTATTAATTATACAAAAGCAAGCTAGTAATTTGCATAGCCATAAATGAAACAAACAAATTCTTTCATTTATGGCTATGCAAATTACTGCTGTTTGTATAATTAATAACTTTCTTTCGATTTTCGTAAAGTTTGTGATTATTTATACATCGTATATACTTGTGTATATATATATATATATATATATATATATATATATATATTACTCATATTTAGACCAGGGTAGAAAATTCAATAATCACATCAAATAATTTTAATCACCGTGTAGAAGCTTTTGGAAAAGGTACGCGTTATTAAATAAAAGCGTGAAGCATAAAAATTCATTCACTTCATTAAAAACAAGGGAGATAAATTATGTACAAGACGCTTGCTATAAAAAAGGAAGCAGTATTAAAAAGCTCTACATGTAATTTAAGTATTCCTAGTAAAGAAACAAAGACAAATTACGTGCAAAATTTATATTAATTAACTCTATTTTAAGTAACCGGTATTAAACAAAAATGTACTGATAATAATTGAATATTTAATTAGGATTCACTGAAAATTAAAGGGTATTATTTTAATTGAAGTTAATTGAACCGTTAGTAACATATAATATCTATAAAAACTTGAAAAACCCAATAAAATACCATGAAATCAAGCTCTGAGCATTAATAGTATGTTTAAACACATGCGTATTTTTAAAAAGCTCATTCTGCGTAAATTTGGCAGATAATTAATGGTTACAAAGAATCTTGGAGAAACCGTGGCTTAATATTCACGAGAAGGTGCGATACGGGGTTATTTAACCCAGATAGTCCACATGGACTGAAATAATCGATAATAAGGAATATCAAATTGCACTAATAAGAACAGGGTAGATAGAGACAGATAATATGCGCAAGACCGAGACACATATAGTAAAAAGGCGTGAGTAGAGCAACGTCATGGGGTTGCGATTGGTTGAAAGTAAAAAGCAAAATTGAGAGGTAGAAATAACATTTCTGTATTAAATTTAATTAGGTATTCTCAGACGTTGCGTGCCGTGTGGAAATTTTCTGAGATTTAACTGGGGCGAGAGCAAAATTCGTAAAAATCGCATGCCGGGCTACGGAATGGGAACTTAGCATGCGAAATTCTAGAAACTGGCCGTTTTGAGGACTCGACCGACAGACAGGCTAACCTCTATACATACCCAGGGGAATATGAACAAGCTCTCTTAGATCTTCGACTTGATTGAACGCGTTAAACAGTATTTTTTAGTTTTCCGGTTTTAATATTAAATAATTTAAACAGTTTGCTCGAATATTATGTGATTTAAAACAGCTTGTTCTTTACGTGCTACAATGAATGTACGTTAGTGCACTTAGAAAAGAAGATACAAGGTAAAGAAAGTTTAGTATCACTGTACCAATTGGTAAAATTTACTACGACAAATAAATACACAAAAGTAGGCAGTTTTGGCGTATATTGGTGAAAGAAGTATGAATTTCTTTGTTATTTTTCGGGGGTATTAATAATTAAATGGTGCTTAAACGTGTCTGGATCCACAAAACAAGGTTCAGATATACACAGATGAGTTCCGGAAAAGCCCTGAAACAACTTTAAATAAATGGTGATGGAGAAAATTTTAAAAACGTTGAGAATCAGAAGCCGTAAATATAACCCAGTTGGAATGGTGTGATTAACAAAGGGGACGATGTACATTGAAGCTACGAGTGCAGTAACCTTCAGGTAAATTATACTATTTTGTTCGAACTTTGATATTTTGGTGTGTGTTGAATAACTTTATAATTGATTTACTTAATATGGACAGTAGTGAAATTGTACTAACAATAATATTTTAATTTTAAGGTGAAATTTGCTTGTTTAAGTAGAAAGGGGTATTTAGTATTGATGTTCTGGATTATGATGAAAATTTGGGTATGTCTTTGAGCTCAATTAGACGAACCTGGTTAAGTAACGTAAAGGGGTGGTAGATGCTCCCTTTGTACTCAGACTCAGGTCTGCATATATTGTTATAGTAATTAGTAGGCATCCTACAAGGACTTTAATTCTGGATGCATTCTAAAATGATAACAAATTTAATCTTGAAATTTTCTGATACTGAAATTTATGCTGAATTTTAATTTTGAAATTTTAATGTATTGTGAATATTGATGTAAATAGAGTTAACGTTGATGTTTGTGGTAGGAATGTGTTTGTTTTTTTTATGTATGAGGATGAAAGTTATCTAGAGGAGCAGCCGAGGCGATTAACGGAAGAAAATCAACAGACCAGGTAATTCAAGAGGTAGCACAGCAATATATATATTGCTGTGTTAATAAGGTCATTTAGGGATAGTTAGGACCAATAGTATAGCGCACTTCATATAAAATACACGAGGGCTCAGAAAACGACACAGTTTTCTGAAGAAAACAAGAAATACGATGATTAGACTGGAAAATAAATGACAACGCTCTGTATGTAAACCATAATCATAATTAATTTAGTTAATGAAAAATATTTTGAAGATTTATTTGAATAAACAAATTCGCAAGTCGTTAAACAACATAAATGCAACCTGAAATGCGGCATGCATGGACAGCGCATCATTATAACGTCAAAGATCCCAATTAAAACAAGCAGGTTTAAAAATGCGTAAGATAGCAAACGCATATAATTTAATGCATAAATTGTATTAAGTCTAAGTGATAGAAAGCTAAAATCGACACCTGATTTATTGGAAACGAGCAAGGCATGGTAATTAAAATCAAAGTTCACCAAATTTATTTGAACAAACAATGGTTTACTTATCTAGAAGTATGAAAATTCAAGAGAATCAATGGTATTAACCCGAAATGGTACGTGACAAAAGCAAAGCGTTGATTTCAACATACAATATAATACGATGGAATAACAAAAAACCTGGTATGAAAGTAACATGCATAACAACGAATTCTGTGCTTGTCAATAGATAGACGATGCATTTAAGTACGACCGGATTTGTAAACAAATCATTTCAACATGAAGTAAGGCTTAGTTCACATCCCTTAAAACAAAAACATTTACGTGAAGTGATTTATTGTGAAGTGTGAAATAATACTATTGTAATTATGGAAAATTAAGAGGCTTGTCGTTTTACCCTTCAAAAGGCGTAAGTAACTGAAAGTTGTTTCAATTTAAATTCTAATATTAACCTTAATACAAAGGACTCTAAATAATCACTGGAACACAATTCTAAATAATTACTGGATGACGATTCTAAACAATTACTGGAAAACGATTATAAACAATTACTGGAGAATAATTATGAATGATTAATGGATCAAATGAAAAAATGCAACAAACATTTACTTCAACTATAAATTGTCAAGGAGTTTAACGGAGGACGCTAGAGTGATTTGAGGCTATGCTAAGAGGGATACAGACAATATCTAAAGCAGTTAGACCAAGAACTGATTCGAGCTGAAAACAACAGGTTAGCCAATCTGAATGTTTATTATTTTATTATTTTATTTGTGAATATTTCGTTGTGCATTTCTAAATTGAATAATCTAAAAATTAACATTTCATTGAATATTTCTAATTTAAATACTTTAAAAATTGCTTTCATCATAATTTATGTGAGGAGTCGGCAAGGATCGTTTTTTTTTTAGTACACGTTGTGAATTACGTAAACATTTAAAGAAGTTGAATGAACGTTCATGGAGCTTCAGTTAACAATAATAATAATAATAGTGATTTTTCTGGATTTTTGATCATCTTTGGGAATAATGATGATTAAATTTTTTATTCAATTTTTTTCAAAAAAGGTTCTATTTAGAAAATTCTTAAACTTTTCATACGTTGTAAATATTTTTGAGAACATTATAGTAATTTGTGCTTAATGGTGTTTTGGTTTAAAGATTAGAATAGGAAGAAGAGGTAGAAGGTAAATTTGAACTCTTTGTTTGTCGTATTGTCGCAAGCTCCGTGCGTAACTTAAAAACTGAACTAGCCGACGCAATTAAAATTATATATTAAAAATCAAAAATTGACAGATTAAAAATTTAACCTTTTTAATTCACCAAAAGGGCACACAGGGGTTATTGCTACAGTATCACAATAACATATATATAATGCTGTGATAAGGGGGTTGTTTAGGGGTGTATTGAGTAGTAAGGGTCGTGTAGTAACTATAAATAGCAATAGGAATCAGAAAACTGCATTTATTTAACAGAAAAATAAGTAATTCGTACATTATGTAAATAGCAAGCATTTAACACCCTGTATATAGACCGTAATTAACTTTAAGCGATGCCAGTAAGCATATCTTTCAACAATAGAACGCGTATTCAGCAGAGAAATAATCGTACATGTAATTAAACATACGTTGAGGAGTGTTTTACAAGTTTATAAAATAAATACACAGAAGATAAGATGAAACCTAATAAATCTTTATGCAATTACGCTGGAACCATAAGCGCTTTGATAAGAAAACACATAAATAAATACATGAACGAAAACAGCACTAGAGGTACATCATTTATTTTGTACAATTATCCAAAAGCATTATCTATACAAAACAACAGACGTAAGTTGAAAGTCTGGCCCCGATAACAAATTATAAGGTATCAAAGATCGCAAATAAACACCCTGACACGGAAATCCGAAAGAGTTTCATCAAAAACAGCTTAAGAAAACAGCTTGAAATATTAAAGAAAACCTGGTTGGTCGCGACAATCTGCAAAACTGCTTGGAAACCTAACCCAAAGGTAGTGGGAAAAGCTATTTAACACCCACCGGTGATGAGGCAGCTCAGTCTACACTTAATGCACGTTGAATCCACGACATTTTTAATTAGAAATCTACGCGTCAGATATATAAAATTTATGTTATTGTGAAAATAGTGCTGTGCAACAATTACGTAAAGAATACATGAAGAGTTTTTGCCGGTTTTTTTAGAAAAAAGCGTCTGGACTATTTCTGGTACAATTCTGGTACAATTCTAATCGGCTTCTGGACAATTTCTGGTTCACTTATAAAACAATTCTAATCGGCTTCCAGTCAAATTCTGGACTATTTTTGGTTCAATTCTAAACTGCGTCGAAAAGAATTCTAATCTGTGTCGGAAGTATTTAAGGAAAGAGATTCAAAGCATAGGCAGAGAATATAGAACAAAGCACTAGGTGATTTTTGGAAAGCAAGAGATAACCGCACTGAAATATTGGTTCGACAAAACAGAGCATTAGTATTCGATTGAAAACGACAAGGGGGTGTTGATCCACAACACGAAACAACATATCAGGAGATCATAGGACAAATCTACTTAATTTTAAGAAATTTTTTCAATTTAAATTTTAATATTGAATTTATTCAATTTATTCAAAACTTGTAAAGAGTCAGCAAGAAACATTGCATACGTTTAAACTTACGTAATAAATCATAAAGAGGTCTCGAACGTTCCAGATTTTTTGTAAAGCTATAGTTTTGTGACTTTACATTGAATTCAAAAGTATATAAATTTTGAGATAAATAATCCATACGATATTAATTGATTGAAGGGCGTATTTTAAGAATTTCAAAAATTGTGAATATTATTTCCTTTCATTATATGAATGTTGATTGACTTCATTTTATCAATTCAAACAGGTAATCATAAAAGGGGTGGAAAAAAATTGATTATCATAACGTTGTGCACTCTGTGTAAATTAAAAGGGCTAGCCGTGGCATAATAATAAAAGTAAAAGATTAAATTTGAGAGAAACAGAGCGGTGGCGTTCAGTAGAACGTTTATTACACCGTGTACGGCATCATATCAATTTTATATGACGTAACAACGTGAGGAGATGGTAAAAAAATTTTTTCATATATGCATTCGATTAAGCTCAGTTTGTACCCGTTTGTACCGTTTTTATATCGTTTGTACCTCAAAGGGTGAAAGTTACAGGGGGTAAAAAAATCATCAGCACCCGACTTGAAGATATAGAAATTTTCTACATGCCATTCGATTAAACATAGTTTGTACCCGTTTGTACCTCCGCAAGTTTCGTTTGTACCCTTAAGGGGGTGTTTGTAATGAATTTTCAAAATAGGGGTAACACCTAACTCCGCAATGTTCAGAGATATTTTAAATGACCGAGCGGGTGCTGTTTCGTAATCGTTTGTACCCGTTTGTATCACCGCCAGTTTCGTGTGTACCCTTAGGGGAGTGTTTGTACCGAATTTTCAAAATAGGATTAACGCCTAAGTCTGTAATTTTTAGAGATTCCGAAACAGCACCCGCTTGCGCATTTAAAAGATCTTTAAAAATGGCGGAGTTAAACGTTACCCCTACTTTGAAAATCCGGTACAAACACCCCCTTAACGGTACAAACGATTACGAAACAGTAGCCGTTTGCGCATTTAAGATATCTCTAAAAATGGCAGAGTTAGACGTTACCCTTATTTTAAAAAATTCGGCACAAACACCCCCGTAAGGGTACAAACAAACTAACAGGGGTACAAACAAACTAAGGGGGTACAAACGATTACGAAACAGCACCCGCTTGCGCATTTAAGATATCTTTAAAAATGGCGGTGTTAGGTGTTACCCCTATTTTGAAAATTCGGTACAAACACCCCCTTAAGGGTACAAACGAAACTGGCGGTGGTACAAACGGGTACACACGATTACGAAATAACACCCGCTTGCGCATTTAAGATATCTCTAAAAATGGCAGAGCTAGACGTTACCCCTATTTAAAAAAATTCGACACAAACACTCCCTTAAGGGTACAAACAAACTAACGGGGGTACAAACGATTCCGAAACAGCACCCGCGTGCGCATTAAAAATATCTCCTTAAAATGGCATAGTTAGGTATTACCCCTATTTCGAAAATTCGGTACAAACACCCTCTTAAGGGTACAAACGAAAGTGGCGGTGGTACATACGGGTAAAAACAATTTCGAAAGAGCACCTGCTTACGGATTTAATATATCTCTAAAAATGGCGGAGTTAGGTGTCGCTTCTATTATAGAAATTCGGTACAAACACTTACGGGGTACAAACGAAACTGTTAGTGGTACAAACGGATACAAACGATTACGAACTAGCACCCGCTTGTGCATTTAAGATATCTTTAAAAATGGCAGAGTTAGGTGTTACCCCTATTTTGAAAAATCGATACCAACACCTCCTTAAGGGTACAAACTAAACTGGCGGTGGTACAAACGGGTACACACGATTACGAAACAGCACCAGCTTGCGCATTTAAGATATCTCTAAACATTGCGGAGTTAGGTGTCACCCCTAATTTCAAAATTCGGTACAAACACCTCCTTAAGGGTACAAACAAAACTGGCGGTGGTACAAACGGGTACAAACGATTTCGAAACAGAACATGCTTACGGATTTAAGATATCTCTAAAAATGGCGGAGTTAGGTGTTGCCTCTATTTTAGAAATTCGGTACAAACACCCCTTTATCGGGTACAAACGAAACTGGTAGTGGTACAAACGGATAAAAACGATTACGAACTAGCACCCGCTTGTGCATTTAAGATATCTTTAAAAATGGCGGAGTTAGGTGTTACTCCTATTTTGAAAAATCGGTACCAACACCCCCTTAAGGGTACAAACTAAACTGGCGGTGGTACAAACGGGTACACACGATTACGAAACAGCACCAGCTTGCGCATTTAAGATATCTCTAAACATTGCGGGTGTCACCCCTATTTTCAAAATTCGGTACAAACACCTCCTTAAGGGTACAAACACAACTGGCGGTGGTACAAACGGGTACAAACTATGCTTAATCAAATGGCGTTTAGAAAATTTCTGTATCTCCAAGTCGGGTGCTGATGATGTTGTTACCCCCCTGTAACTTTCACCCCTTTGAGGTACAAACGAAATAAAAAGCGGTACAAACAGGTACAAACTAAGCTTAATCGAATGCATATATGGAAAAAATTTTTTTATCAAAGTCGGGTGCTAAGTTCACATAGGTCAATATATTATGGTGTAATTAATAGGGACAATAAAATACATAAGTTAACTTATAGGGTTAAGAGCGATTAGGTCCAGTAAAATAAATTTATTGAGTTAAAAGATTTGCAACAATTATTTTCTAAGCTTAATTAATGGATAATAAGGAAATATCGATTTAGTTTAACGGGTGGTTAATGTAGGAATAATTTATCTTAATTAGATTTACTTAGGGACCATGTATCATAGTATTTATGTAAAAGAGTAAAAAAAAATAATTTAGGGTTAAATTATAGCATAATGAAGTTCTATGGAACAGTTTTAAAAGCATTAAGCACGTTAAAAATAACGATTTCAACATTTCAAATAACAAGTGGGAAAAATAGATTTCTTGGTATAGTTGCTGCAAACAAATTTAATACTTTAGGGGAACCAACAACCGTTGAAAACCACACAGGATTGATGTAAAAGCAGTATACGTTAGTTAAAATATTGATTTTTAATCTTAGATATAGAGTCGGAAGGAGCAATGAAAATACCAAGATTGAATAAAAGCCTATAAGCATAAGAGAGATACATAAAGTATATCAAGAGGAAGGAAATCGATTATGTCAAGGATAGTTGTAAACAAGGCACGCGTCGCTCAGAAAAGTGGGAAATTGGAGCCAAGCGAGTTGATTGGTGAAAGTTAAATAAGAAAGGCTAGAAATTCTGGTGGTAGAAGCATATGTGTGCAATAGAGCGATATGTACAAGGAAGATAAAATGATGTTTGTTTGAAGTTAGAGACGTGGAGTATATGCTAATCCGGAGAATTGAAAACGACAGTTGACGCGTTTAAGTACTTCACCGCGTACTGTTGTGTTATGTTATGAAAAATTACGAGAAATCGATGGTCGTTGGTGATTTTAGAGGAAAATAAGACAACCGTTAAAGAGATATAGGCGCTATTTCTTGAACAGGGGGTGGGAGCAGGTTCGATTATACAATCAGGAACAGAGAGGGGTCTCGGTCTCTTTCCTCTTTGCTTTTTGATTCCATCGGTGAAACAATAAGTTTACTTACAAGTGCATTAGTGCAGTCGAATTAAATTTATGTAAAAGCTGATAAAACTGTATTAGTGAATAGTAAAGTTGGGATGTAAGTACATAGATTTTTGTCTGGATGCACGGGAAGTACTAGAATATGAAAATTGTTTGGATGTGGATCAAAGCGAGGTTTGGGATAGTAGAATGTATTTGTAACAAAAGGAACGAAATTTGGAGATTGGATGTTTATAAAAGAAGAGTTTTTGGAGTAGAGACTTGTATGGTACATGGGGGATTCGACCATGGAATTGATGGATAGACGGAGGACCTACCAGACGATCAACATCTACAAGGGACTAGCTGGTGCATGGCAGTACGAAGACAACTACAAGGTAGAAGATAAAGTACGAGATTTCATGGTGAATAATTTCATAGCGTTTGTGGTGTTCTGATGTGTTTTATGATTATCTGCTTTGATTTTTATTTGAACAGACATTTATAGGACTGTTAAATAAAACGAGATTGATTTCGAGCATTATTCATTAATTTGCAAATAACCAAAAGTTGTAAAAAGGTATAGAGGGTTTTTGATATTGGTCGTGCAGAGAATTTATATGCACATTTATAAAGTTTTAAGGTGAGCTCATGCTAGAACGAAGGGTAACGTAAAGTATGAGGAATGTCCTCTTACTTTAATAAAAAGTTATGTGTTAAAAGGGTTATCAAAATACAAAATGATTGTTATAAAATTTAGTATATAAAGCAATGGTATTTTAAATTTGAAAAAAAATGTAATTTTAATTTCAGATAAATAGAGTGGGATATTTTGGTTAATTGAGTTATTTTTGAATGCATGATTGATGTGGATTTCTATTTAGGTTTCTATGGTGATAATGAGAAGAAGTTTTTTTAGATGTAACAGGTAGGTGTATGTAATATATAGGAAGAATCGAATTAAGAGGACGATTCAGGAGCAGCCGAGGCGAGATTTGAGCTAAACTTCACAATATTATGACGGCCCAATTAGTGGGGCATGATTCCAGGTTAAACCTCACAATATTATTGCGTCCAAGCGTGGGACACGATTTTAGAGGCTAAACTACACAATAATATATATTCATTCAATAAGTGTTTAAGTTTTAATTGGTTCCACAAGCAACAACGAAGACTTCCGAAGAATTTCGAAGAATACCGAAAACTTCCAAAATGCTTCAATTCATTTTTAACGATTTAACTTTCATTTGTATATATTTATGAACATATTACATATTACTATATATATATATATATATATATATATATATATATATATTAAACAAATAATCAAGCCAGCCTACATACTTTCAGACGCCGCTCACTCGAACGGTAATATCCGCTACTATTTCTATATCCTCTTTGTAATTAACTTTGTCTGTTCATGGTATAAGCCTCATATATCTGAAGCACAACATTCCAAGAAGCTTCTACCGTTTTTTTGTCAGCTTCTCCTACTGCTCCTATTTTATAGTGGTACTGTGCTCTGCTCCACACATATGCATTTAACAATTTTCTCCTTGTTTCTATGTTTGTTGTCTTCGGACATATACGCTGCTCTTTCTTGTTACATACAGTTCGGTTCCCCTTCTGTTATTTACAAATATATACCCTATTTTCCCGATATCAGTGGTATGTAAAAGGGGGCGGCTCCGTGGTGTAGTGGTATGTGTGTGACTACTACGCCCAAGGTCCCGGGTTCGAATCCCGACATGGTCCGCTTGAAAAATGTTAGGCGAGCAGTTTTCACAAAAATACACCCTCGTTTGGATGAGAGGTAAAATGGAGGTTCCGTGTGTGAGTGTTGTCACGCACGATCCATACCTTGCTTGAAACAGCAGGAGTTCGGCAAAATTCCAAATTTTTCACGTAAAAAAACTTGCTTCCTGGCCAATGTAGTACCTTCGGGTGGAGCATTGGAAAATCACATGTAAAATATGTGAAAGGGGTGTCTCCGTGGTGTAGTTGGTAAGCGTGTGACTACTATGCCCAAGGTCCTGGGTTCAAAGCCCGACACGGTCCGCTTGAAAAATGCTAGGCGAACATCTTTTACAAAAATATGCGCTTGTTCGTATGAGAGATAAAATGAAGGTCCGGTGGTGAGTGTTGTCACGCACGTTAATGATCCCTACCTTGCTTGCCACAACAGGGTTCGTTAAAACTCAAAATTTCCAGGTAAAAGAAACTCGCTTCCTGGGCAATGTAGTGCCTTCGGGTGGAGAATTGGAAAATCAAATGTCGGGTATATGATGGGGGTTAAACACAGCCTGCGACTACTAAGATCCACCAGCACTTGAGCATTTGCCGAATTAATATTTTTTCAATATATCTTTACGTACAATCAACATTAACTGAAAATATTTCAAAACCAACACCTGTAAATGTTTATATTAGTCATCAGATTTAAGTGCAATTACTTTTTCGTCACTAGTAATTAGGAAACAACAGAAGAAGATTCGATTATATGCTCTATTTCATAGAGATTCGGTGGTATATGAAGGGAAGGCGTCGCCGTGGATCAATGCAGTAAGCGTAAGACTACGGATCCCAAGATACTGGGTACAAATCCCGACACGGCCGA
Organism: Platerodrilus igneus; assembly: GCA_036346225.1. Taxonomy (NCBI): domain Eukaryota; kingdom Metazoa; phylum Arthropoda; class Insecta; order Coleoptera; family Lycidae; genus Platerodrilus; species Platerodrilus igneus. The sequence goes on from JARFIW010000244.1 coordinate 8,391,177, forward strand.
CTGCTTGAAAAATGGCAGGTGAGCATTTTTCACAAAAATTACGCTCTCGTTCGGATGAGAGGTTAAATGGAGGTCCCGTGTGTGAGTGTTGTCACGCACGTTAAAGAACCCTACCTTGTCTGCAACGGCAAGGGTTCGGCAAAATTCTAAATTTCCAGGCAACAAAAAACTCGCCTCCTGGCCAATGTAGTACCTTCTGGTGCAGCATTGGAAATATAAATGCACGGTATGTGAAGTGGTACGCCCAAGATCCCGGGTTCGAATCCCGACACAGTCCGCTTGAAAAATGTTAGGCGAGCATTTTTCACAAAAATACAGCCTCGTTCGGATGAGAGGTAAAATGGAGGTCCCGTGTGTGAATGTTGTCACGCACGTTAAAGATCCCTATCTTGCTCGAAACAGCAACAGTTCGGCAAAATTCCAAATTTCTCAGATAAAAAAAAACTCACTTCCTGGCCTGGCCTTCGAGTGGAGCATTGGAAAATCACATGTAAGGTATGTGAAGGAGGTTAACAGCATGTGGCTAACAAGGATTTCCCAACGCTTAGACATTTGCCGATTTAATTGTTTTCCAATAAATCCTTTCGCACAGTTAACATTAGTTGAGAATATTGCAAAACAAATACCTGTAGTTACTTATAATAATCATCAGGTTAAAGAACTTATTTTTTCGTCATTAGGTTTTCTATCTTGGAACATGTTGGACGCGTACCTCCATTGATCTCTATTCTGAGCTGGCCTGCACATTTCCCTGAAATTCCCACCGCCTACATCTTTCACTATCTGTGTGCAATAGTCTAATCTAGGTCTTCCTTTACTTTCTTTTTCCTATCTTTGCTTCTAATATATTCCGCACTACTCTCGCATGCCTTAGTATGTGGCCTATCATCCTATCGCTTCTATTTTTTACTGTTTTCTACATACTTCTATCTTAGCCTACCATTTCTAGTAGCTCTTTGTTCTCAACTTTGTCTGTCCATAATAATTTTATCATACATCTGTACCACCACATTTCACAGGCTTGCTTCTACCTTTTTCCTGTCCGCTTCTCTTACTGTTCAGGTTTCACAGCTGTACATTGTTGTGCTACACACATATGTTTTAAGCAATCTTTTCCTTGTTTCTATGTTTGTTGTCTTTGAACATAGTAGTTGCTTTTTCTTGTTAAATGTAACCCGACCTTGTGGTAATCTTTATTTTATAACTTTTGTGCTCTTCCCATCTTGCTTTATTTGGCTTCCTAAGCATCAGAAATCTTTAACCTCTTGTAAGTTTGTGTTACTTATTTGTATTCTTGTCTGTGATTTATTTTCCCCTGCTTCGCATACTAGTATTTTAGTTTCATTTTTGTTAATTTTCATACCGTATCTCTCTGTTAGTACTGTTTACATTTTATTAAGAGCTGCTGCTAACTCTCCCTTGTATGATCAGCAAACCTAAGCATTTCAATTTTTGTCCCTGCATAGCAATTCCAAATGTCTTTCTGCATTTGACAGTATTCATTGACTCTTCATTGTACAAGTTAAAAATTAATGGAGATAGGGCACATCCCTGTTTCATCCCTTTCCTAATGTTTACTTCTCTACGTTACTGCTCTAATTCTATTACTGCTGTTTGCTCTTTGTATAAGTTATGAACTATTCGTCTATACCTATAACTCATTCCAAACTTTTTGAGTATTTCGAACATTTTTTTTCATTTTACATTGTCAAATGCTTTTTCTAGATCTACAAACCCTATATACACGCTTTCCTGTTTTTGTATTGTTTTCTCCATTATCACTCTAAGAGCTAAAATAGCCTCCCGTGTTCCCCTGTTTTGCCTAAACCCAAATTGATCTTCCCCTAGTATTTCTTCAGATCGTTTATCCATTCGTCTTTGTACAATTCTAGTTAATATTTTTGACACGTGTACTGTCAGACTTATTGTTCAAAAATTTTTACATCTATCCGCGTCTCTCTTTTTTGGTGTAGTTACTACGATGCTATGTTTGAAATCTTTGAGTATCTCGCCTGTCTTGTACCTATAGCTTACAAGTTGGAAGAGATGTTCTGTTACTTGTCCAGCGACTTTTAGAGTTTCTGCTTGCACCTTATTTGGTTTCTTATGTTCTTTTTGTATATACTCTAGAGTATCTCTGGCCGCCATGTCTAGGCTGGATTTAATGTTATTCCATTCTGTTTCTACTTCCTTAGTATCAAATATTTTCCCGATATCTTTTTTTGAATCTTTCTTGAATATCTTAATCTTTTAGTTTCTCTAAGTCAAAGTGCCTTTTTCCGTTTCTTTTTTCAAATTTTTTAATTTAAGTGCGGTTTTCATAATTACGATGTTGTGGTAATGTCTATATCTGCTTCTGCGTAACTTCTACAGTCTTTTACTTCATTCCTAAACCGTTGTCTAACAAGAATGTAATCTATTAGATATCTTCCTATATCTCCTGACATCTTCCACGTACATCGTCTTCTAGCATGACGTTGAAATAATGTGTTTGTGATGATTAAATTGTTCTTGTTGCAAAATTCTACCACAATTCACTTGTTTGTTGTGGAGAACACCAGCCTGCGGGTGAGGAGAATATCCTCGATAGTGTTTAAAGCAACATTCTAGTAAATTGTATGTTGGGAAGGTTCACTTCAGCCTAAGCGGTGAGGAGAATATCCTTTGAAGTGTTCCGGAACAACAACTAATTATTAGTTAAAATTCCTACTGATGATGACCACATAGTGGTCGAAATACGTATCTAGTAATTTAAATTTTTTTTTGTGGTTAAGGGTTTTTATTTAATTTTATTTAAAATTCTACCAGCCTATTTTACCTGTCGTTTCTCGTGCCTAAACCAAATAAACCTACTACTGCTCCCTCCCTACCCTTACCTACCACTGCATTAAAATCGCCCGTAATTATTAAATTTCGATATCTTTGTAGTCGCTTCTACTTCTTCGTCACTGTAGCTAGAGGTGGGCATGCATACTTGTATTATTACCGTGTTTACCGGTTTAGATTCTAATCTAACCATGAATACTCTTTCGTTCTTTTGTAAGTAATTTTCTACACAGTATCCTATCTTTTTCCGCCTAACTATCTCCTCACCCAATTTTCTTTCATCTGCTCCTGTATGAATTACCCTGAAGTTTCCACTCCAAAAATCCCCCGCCTCTGGCCACTGAACTTCGCTGATCCCTACTATGTCTAATGTTAACCTATCCATTTCAGTTTTTAAGTTCTCTAGCTTACCTACTTGCTTCAAGCTTCTAATATTCCACGCTCCGACTTACAAAATGTTCCCAATTCTTATTCTGAACTTTCCGATTCCGAAGATACGGAGATCCGAATGCGGGACTATTTTAACTTCGGGATCTTTTACTCCAGAGAATGCCATCATTTTATAATAATTTAGGTACGCTGTATATTTGGGACGTAATATGGTGGTTTCCCGTTGCCTTACACATCGCGGTAGCGTATCTTAGACAGCCATACCGACCCCTATAGTCTCTGCAAATCTAAGTACCGAAAGAGCCGCTGCCCTCATTCGGGGACCTGTCTTAGTCTGGTTCCTCACTAACGACCCTACTACTATGGTTGGACCTGTAGTTTGGCTCTCTAGCTCATTAGAACACGCAAGCCATTTCACCTGTTCTCGTAATCTAGAACTTAGGCAAGGTGCAGGTCCATTCGAAATTGATTTTATTTCTAAAAATTATTTATTTTAACATTTTTTAATATAGTTTATTTTTATAGGGTTTGGGTAGCAGATATGGGATGCCGCAGAAATTTCCTACAGGCGCTGGTAGTGCTAAAACCGGCACTGGATTTTGCTATAAAATAATTAGATGGGCAGGTAATTGTATCAAGTGCGATTTTCTACGTTAAATCGTATTACCCAAAGCCTGGATCAACAACCGGTATATTGATATACTGAAAATTGTCAAGACGCATCAGTATTCGATCACAAAAATCTCTATAATTATAAATATCCGATTTAATAATAAAGATATTATTTATTGCAGAGAAGTTTGTAAATGAATAATAATTAATGAGATATAAAAATAGTTTCCAGTTTACAAAATTTAAATAACAAAAAGTGAATTTTTACGGTTTCATTGAACTAATAGAGTCGATCAAATGAATATTCATATCTCAATAGATAAATTCTACAGTGGTCAGTCTTGTTTCTAAGCTACAAGTAAAATCAGATTTCTGCATGCAATAAGTAATTAAAAATGAATTTGGTATAAGACACATTACATGCGAAAATGTAATCAAATAGATATAGGAAATAAGCTGGTGCTTGTATAACGTTATCAGTGCTTTGAGAGGCGTTACTTTATTACCACCTTGTACCTTAATGAAGCTTGTTAACTGGGTGATAAGAAACATGCTTGTTATATTATTTGTATGATCTTGAAGCGAATTATTAAACAGTACAGGAAAGAAATGTCTGAAATAAAAAAATAACGCCTCTCTTGCCTGGTTATTGATTGAACTCGCCTCATAGGACCATGTACAAGGAACTCCAGCAAATCTTCTGACGCATCTACCCAGTTCGACGTCTTCATGCGTCGTGTAGAGATATCCAAGACATTGTTCGATATTCGGTGCGACTCGTTTTAAAGTCTCTCTGCTTAAAATAACCCCAGGTCCGCCCATACAAAAGTTTTCGTTTTCTTCCAGCGATAACAAACCAAACTCATCTGTATTACCGCGCCCTGTTTGCCCAATAAACCAGGGTTTTCGACTATCAACAGAATGTAATAGATTCTGTAAGCGATCCATCTTTATGTAAACATCATCATCTGCGCGGAGAAACCATTCAAATTTATCTATGTAATTATCGTACATGTACTTAAGCATTTTGAACGATTTTCTTTGCGGTGGGTAACTATCATCAATGCCAGGTAAAGCAACAAGCGGAATTTCGTCACTCTTAGATGTTTCGGAACTGAAAAACAGGATTTTTCCGGGAACATTTTGACCCCAAGTTTCAAAAGCGGATTTTGCACGCGTTTTTAAATATTTTTCTGCGGTCATTACACCAACAAACAATAAATCGTCTCTATCGTTATCGGTTAAATTAAAAGCTCGCGATTCTATTACAGATCGGCACACCGTGGGATTCACTTCAGTTCTTGTTCTAAGAATTGATCGTAACACAAAACTTAATAAAGCCCCGAAAATGAATTTTATTAGTTTTCGCTTCTTTGCCATAATTTTTTATTGTTAATATCGTCGCAAACATTTCCATGTTGTAAGTTACTAACGCATTGCTTAAGGTATTTTATCGCTGGACAGACAACGTACACTTGAAACACGACCGCAGACGGAACGAAACTGATCCTCCTTCATCTTGAACCTGCTTTGCTCGCTTGGTTGTTAAACTACGGACTTCCTAACTAGCCTTCAAGTGCTGAGTACAGACATATTTATTGCGAGTGCGTTTAGATCGAATTGTGCAATTTGTCTATAATTAGATAATACAATACCATTAAATACATTATATCCTTGGTTTTTATTTCATTATTATCTTAAGTAAGTACACGTTCAAGCATTCAAGTAAATTTAACATTATTAACCTCTCATAATTTATCTATTGAAGAATTGATAAGCGATCACATATAGAAAAGTACATGAATACGATTATTTAAGAGATAATAGAATAAACGGTTCAATTATATTGTAGGATACATGTACAAAAAAGATTAATGTGCGTTAGAGATATACTTCCACGAAAAAGATTTCGTTGAGTAAGACCAAGACCGGATTATTGGTGGTGTGACTACTTCTTGAGTATGAAATTAAGAGACCGCGTGACCTGAACATCTAAACCTGCCCGAACCATTATAATAACAATGCATTGAAGTAAGTCAATAGTTTAAAACCAAAAACGTCCTAACTCAAGCACAGTCATAAGTTCAGATTTTATTTTTCGTCTACTTATGCTGGGAACGCATGGACAACTATTTATGTTTAGTTTTAGGACAAAAAGATTTTCTTCATAACCTGAAACCTACAACAAAGCAATTGAATCTTAAAATGTATCAGACATATACGGGGTTTGTCAGTTAATATCAATATCAAAATCAAAAATTGTAATTATGAAAGTTGTTCAGGACTAAAAACCTGCTTTTAAATATGCAATTATATTCATTGTAGGAACAAGTATTTAACGTGTCACTGTCCCATTGTGGCGCATTAAACTACACGTTTTTTAATGGTCTTTCACGATTAGAAGGATTTTTATTTCCGAAAGCACTGGTTTATAAAATCATAACATTGACATATTATACGTTTTTAAAAACAAAAGTCTAACACACTATCAATATTGTAACAAAAACTCGATTTGTACAAACAGTTCTTTGTTATTTATCCGATTATACAAGCCTTTTCAGCAACTCGTAGCTATGGTGAAATTTTCTAAAAACTCTCATTATCTCCATCGTCAATAGGTTTTCAGCCCCGGAACTGGTTAGACGCGTACCCTCATTGTTTCCTATTCTGAACTAACCTACATATTTCCCTCAAATTCCCACAGTCTGCATGTTTCACTATCTGCATGCAATAGTCTACCGCAAACTCTTTTTTTCCTATTTCTGCTTGTAATACATCCCGCATTATACCTCAAAAATGCCCTAGAACGTATCCTGCCTTCTATTTCTCCTATTTTTTAATGTTTTCAACAGATTCTATTCTTCTACTATGTCTATAACCTCTTTGTTATTAACTTGGTCTGTCCTTGCTATCATCATCAAACATCTGAAGCAAAACATTCCAAAAGGCTTCTACCGTTTTTCTGTCTGCTTCTTCTACTGTCCCTATTTTATAGACGTGTTGAGCTGTGCTCCACACATATGCTTTTAACAATTTTCTATTTCTTTCTATGTTTGTTGTTATCGAACATAGCTGCTCTTTCTTGTTAGATACACTTCGGTTCCTTTTCTATTATTTTACAATTATATACCCTCATTATCATCATTTTGTTTTCGACCTGACTTAGGTCGGTTTGACGCAGCTCTAACTTCTTTTCTATTATGAACTAGTCTAAAAAGGTATACATACCGTTCACAACCTAAATCTCTAATAATTTGATCAATAAGCTTTGTCTAGGTCTTCCTATCAGACAAAAAAGTGCGCGATGTGTTATACCTCTAAAGAAAGTATAGAATAGTGCTTTTGCAGCGGTCCTAACAGTAAAAAAAGGCGACTGACTTTTTCAAGCAACTACAAGAATAGCAGTAGCGCAGAGAAGGGGTATGCATGTATTATACAGCTCACTGCTACTATAAAATATGTTAGTTTACGAGTAGCTCGGATGTGTAATTGATCACGACTTATAGATCCCTCGGAGGTTTAAAAATTCTGAGACCACTGTCGTTTGAAAAATGTTTGGAAATTATCAGAACGGGAGCGGGTCGAAGTATATGTTAGATGGACGATTGACCAGGTTTTTCTACCTTTTAAGAGGGAATTGGAAGTTGACAGACATCGAACATCTAATTCTCTATTTGGGCGATATCGAGTACTTACCGGTTCTAGAAATCATTACGTGCTATGTTGAAGATTTGGTTCTAGGAAATGAGCAACCTACGAAAGCATAGAATACTCGGTATTAATGCTAATTGGTTTAGTGACCGCGTTTGTGCACTCTTCGAGTGTCTTCGACAATCTTCGCTTGTTTCCAAAGAAAATATTCAAGCCTGCCATTTCCGAAAATATGACGTAGAAGTTATTTAAAATTAAATTGCTTTATTAGTAAGTATCCTGTAGACAACAAGTTTGATATCCCCTTTCATCATCATTTTGTTTTCGACCTTACTTAAGGTCGGTTTGACGCAGCTCTAACTTCTTTTCTAATCTGTGCTAATCTAAAAAGCTCTACATACCCTTCACAACCTAAATTTCTAATAATTTGACTAATATAGTTTGGTCTAGGTCTTCCTATATCCTTCTATCTTTTTCCTATCCAGCTGACTCTACATAGATATTACCAACCTGATGGTTGTTAAAGAAATCTAACATGTTTACATGATTACCATTTATAAGGAAATGAAATATAACCTGGTTATCCGCTTCAAAAAGGAAAAGTGTTAAATTATATGTTTTGGTAAGGCTTAAGCAACGAATCGCTGCCAACATGCCAGACCGCTAACTAATTGTGAGTTATGTCATGGTGACATTTAGTTAACTGATTTTTATTTTTTTTTGTTTTGTTTTCGAACTTACTTAAAGTCGGTTTGACGCAGCTCTAAATTCTTTTCTATTCTGAGCTAGTCTAAAAAGGTCTACATAGCCTTCACAACCTAAATCTCTAATAATTTGACTAATATAGCTTTGTCTAGGCCTTCCTACTCTATTTTTATTTGGTAGTCTATAATCTAAGACTTTACTAAATAGTCCCTCATGTCTTAACTGGTGCCCTATCATTCTATCTCTCCTGACCTTCAATTGTTTCCACATACAGGATCCTCACCTATTCTTCTATAAACTTCCTCGTTTGTTACTCTATCTGTCCAACTAATCTTTAACATTCTCCTATAACACCAAGTTTCAAAAGCTTCTATCTTTTCTTATCTACTTCTTTAATTGTCCAAGTCTCACTACCGTATAGTAGAACGCTCCATACGTACGACTTTAAGAAACTTTTCTATTATCTAAACTAATACTATTAGCTATTAGTAAGTTTTCTTTTAAAAACATTTTTCTAGCTTGAGCTATTCTAGCTACTATATCCCTTCTGCTACGTCCATCCTTTGTAATTATACTACCTAAATAGCAAAATTCATCTACCTCCTCTAACTCGGTATTACCTATTTTTAATTTTGGTTTAGAACTAGGCTGTAACTCACTTGTCATTATCTTTGTCTTTACTGAGTTAATTCTCATACTATAGTTACTCCGTAGTATCTCATCTAAAATATTTAAAACTCTCCTAACTCTTTTCTAGACTCTGCTATAATGGCTATATCATCTGCAAAACGTAACATGTCTATTTTCTGTCCCTGTACACTAATACCTATCTCTTTTCTCTCTCTGGCTAAGTTTAAAGCTTCCTCAATATAAACATTAAAAATCAAGGGAGACAGTATACAACCCTGCCTAACACCATTTCTAATCTTAGCTTCCTTATCTATTTCATCAAATCTAATTACTACGCTTTGATTTTATATAGACTGTAAATAATTTTTCTATCCCTATGAGAGATTCCTATTTTTGCAAAACCCTGAACATAACAATCCAATTAACCCTATCAAATGCTTTTTCTAAATCTACAAACGCGAAATGAGTCTTTATTTTTTTGTAACCTTTTTCGATAATTACCCTAATCATTAGTATCGGTTCTCTAGTCCCTATGTCTTTACGAAAACCATATTGGTCTTCGCCTAAATAATTCTCAGTCAAAGCTTCTACTCTATTTTTAATTATTATTGTTAGTATTTTGGAAGCATGAGAAGTTAAACTAACAGTTCTAAAATTCTCACACCTATCAGCTCCTGACTTTTTTGGGATTGGGATAATAATATTTTTTTCGAAATCTATTGGAACCTCACCTGTGTCATATATTACATTCACTAGTTCATATAATCTGTCTAAAGTTTTCTGACTTGCATATTTTATTAATTCTGCGGGAATATCGTCTATCCCTGGCGCTTTATTTAATTTAAGATTCTGAACAGCTCTATCAAATTCCTCTCTTAATATTGAGAACCCTATTTCAACATCCTCGTCTTGGTCGTTCTCTAACTCATCCATATCGTCTCCCTTATATAAATCTTCTAAATATCTTTTCCATCTATCAGCTACCTCAACTTTATTTATTAGAAGCTCATTATTCTCGTCTCTAATACCATTATATTTTTTCCTATATTCCCCAAAAAACTTTTAACTGCTCTGTAAGCCCTGTCTGTCTTACCTACTCTCAAATCATCTTGTATTCCTTACAATTCTCCTCCATCCATTTATTTCTAGCTTTTCTACACTCATGTACTATCTTATTTCTAACTGTATTAAACTTTTGCTTACTTTCACTATCCACTTCTCTGAAAGGTTTAAGCTTTCTTCTATTCTCTATTAAATCTAATATCTCCTTTGTTACCCACGGTTTTCTCGCTTCTATTTTTTTCTTACCTATAGTCTGTATTGCTGTATCATGTACAGTCAGTTTTATTTCTTTCCATCTATTTTCTACGTTCCTCCTACAGCTATCTCTTTGCTCTTATTATCTAATACTTGTTTATATTCCTCTTTTACCCTACTATCATTAAGCTTACCTAGATCCCATCCTCTCTTTTAACCTTTCTCAATTTTTTGAATTTTAGTTTACACTTCATTTTAACTAAGTTATGATCGCTGTCTATGTCAGCCCCTGGATAACTACGACAGTTTTAACTTGGTTCCTAAATCTTTGTTTAACTAAAATATAATCTATTTGGTATCTAGCCCTATCACCTGGTGCTTTCCAGGTGTATCTTCTCTAACATGTTGTTCGAATAGGGTGTTTACAGTTACTAATTTATGTTCCTGGCAAAACTCAACTAATCTTTCTCCTCTATCATTTCGTCTGCCATATCCAAATTTTCCTACCATTTTCCCTCACTACCTTCTCCCACTGACGCATTAAAATCGCCCATAACTATTAAATTCTCATCTCCTTTTACTTTTCTCACTATACTATTTATATCCTCGTATACCTTTTCTACTTCCTCATCCTCGTACTGAGTTGTTGGCATGTAAACCTGTACTAAAACAGTGTCTGTGGGTTTTGTACTCAATCTAACCATAATTATTCTATCACTAAATTGTAAGTACTCCTTAACTTTATGCCCTAATCTTTTACCTAACACAATTCCTACGCCTGCCTGTCCATTAGTTGAAGAAGTTGTAATTATTCTATAACTATCTTTCCAAAAGTCATTACTATCTGGCCATCTCACCTCACTAATACCTAAAATGTCCAGCTTCTCCTTTCTCATTTCGACTAATAAATTCGTTAACTTATCTACTCTGAGTAATGACCTTACATTCCAAGTCCCTATCACTAAATCGAACTGTTGTTTTATTAAAGGTTTAAAGTGTTTTATTAAGTTTTTGTTTATAGTAGCACTGCATCTTCTACCACACGACTTGCAACCAATTTGTGTATGTGTGCTACCACCCTTTTAGATTTTTAATATGCACGCGATGCGATTGTTGATCCGTATAACATGGAAGACGTTTTCAATGTTTCTACTAACTGCATTCGCAGCATGGACAAAGCGAACCGGGCGCATGCATTGGTGCTAAATGTACTAGACGAGCACCAAGGATTGGTAAAAGATGACGTCATTTAGTTCCCCGCTGAATCCTCAACTTCGTTCGGCTGTCTTCGGAAACCTTCGGTTTGCATTCTATAGGGAGCATAAAGCAGCTACGCAAGAGTAAACTTTTTAGTTATAAGTTAGTTCGCTTACAAGTTTAACCAAAGTCCTATAGTGCTGATTTTGTTTTGTACTAATATGGTACCTGCAAACGTTTTTAAATGCAACTCTTGCGGTGCTTTCTATACCTAGAAAAACCACTACTGGCAAAGATAGTGTAGAAATAGTTAGCATAGCATTTAACAACCGTATGGCTAGCTATCGCATAAAGAACGCTAGTGTCGACGATGGAATGCCCGAACCGAGGAAGAGGTAGGCCTAGGTTAAGAATAAAAAATTGTGAATATGTATTTAGAAATGTGGTTTACAAAATTTAAACTGTATTAGTAAAAATTATTATACACCGCTTTCACATGTAATTCGGGGAGATGATGACGTTAAACTTGACCTTCCCATTTACATATTGAAAACACATTACATTGGAATGTTCTACATTATTCTCATATTGATTGATTAACGCCGATATGTCTTATTGACCGAAACACGTTTCCTCTCTTTTTTAAACAGCACATTAATCTCTTTTTTGTTATAGGTATTTTTAAACACATTAATGTCTTTTTTGTTACAGGTTACTTTAACCTGCTTGGATTCGGCTACACAAAGAAGATGTTATACTTTGTAAATATTGTATTCAATTAGTTTATTAAACAGCAAATCGGATAAAATAAATTATTAAATTTTTGCGTGCTTAATTTCTTTGTGTTAATACCGCTAAGTGTTTGGTTAAAGGATTCTAGATATTTAAAAGGATGGATGATTAGAAATCGACATTGATAAAAAAAATCTTAAAATTGGAGTAGCTCCCTGGGGGATAATGCCATCTAAAAAATTTCTAGAGATTCGGCTAGCAGAGAAAAATCTAATATTAATTAATACCAAACAATATAGATTTATCTCGTGGGTGGAAATTTGGAGAAAGATTTATCTCGCAGAAGGTATATGTGTAACTTTGTAAGAGGTAGTTGGATTTCAAATCTATTTGCAGATTCAAATTCTGCATAAAATACTAGACTAATTTGATGTGTTGTATGTCTAAAAAAGTTATAAGGACAGTTAGAAATCGCTACCAGCAAAAAATCTTCAAATTGGGGTAGCTCTCTGGGGGATAATGCAATCTAAGAAATTCCTAGAGATTCGGGTAGCTGAGAAAATTCTAATATTAATTGATACCAAATAAGATAGGTTTATCTCGAAAGATGCAATGGCTAGTCGAAGAAAACTATTTGTTAGGTTATAGAGCAAAATTTAGAGGTTTAGGACTTTAAAAGTGTAACTTTGTAAGGCGTGGTCCTATTTTAAATCTGTTTGCAGATTCGGATTTTGCGTAAAATTCTAGACTAATTTGATGCATTGCATGACTAAAAAAATTTATAAGAACGGTCAGAAATCGCTGCCTGCAGAAAATCTTAAAATGAGGGTAGCTCCCTGAGGGATGATGCTATCTTAAAAATTTCTAAAGATTCGGGTAGCTGAGAAAAATCTAATTTAAATTGATACCATACAAGATAGGTTTATCTCGAAAGATGCAATTGCTAATCGAAGAAAACTATTTGGGTCAGATGTGGGAGCAAATGAGGATGCTAAGATGAAAATGCAATATAGGTTTATCTCGAAAGATGAAAAATGGTTAGTCAAAGAAAACTATTTGGTCCAGACGGGTGTGGAAATGAGGGATTCTCCTCATTTCCGCTTTATGGGAATTTACATGTAAATTGGTCCAGATGAATGTGGAAATGAGGGATTCTGGTGGGAATGAGGGCCCAGAAACCCTGCCAACTATCTGCTGTGGGTGTTGGGCTGAATGGCTACCTCGGGGTTGGATGACCTTTGTATCTGACAAAAATGGTCTTTTTGAACCTTGCCTCCTTATGGGGATTTCAATGCTTGGTACAAAAATGACCAGAACTGACCTTAGAGCCTCCTTATGGGGATTTTAATGATTAGTACAAAAATAACCAGAACGGACCTTAGAGCCTCCTTATAGGAATTTACATGTAAAAATGGCCCCTTTTGTCCTAGAACATAGGTAGCTTATCTACTGGTAGTCTATAATCTAAGATCTTACTAAATAGTCCCTCATGTCTTAACTGACACCCTATCATTCTATCTCTCCTGATCTTTGATTGTTTTAACATACAGGGTTCCTCACCTATCTTTCTATAGACTTCCTCATTTATTACTCTATCTGTCTAACTAATCTTTAATATTCTCCTATAACACCAAGTTTCAAAAACTTCTATCTTTTTCTTATCTACCTCTTTAAGTGTCCAAGTCTCACTACCGTATAATAGAACGCTCCATACGTACGACTTTAAGATACTTTTTCTATTATCTAAACTAATAATATTAGCTATTAGTAAGTCTTTCTTTTTTAAAAACATTTTTCTAGCTTGAGCTATTCCAGCTACTATATCCCTTCTACTACGTCCATCTTTTGTAATTATAGTACCTAAATAGCAAAATTCATCTTCCTCCTCTAACTCGATATTACCTATTTTTAATTTTGGTTTAGAAGTAAACTATAACTCATTTGTCATTATCTTTGTCTTTCCTGAGTTAATTCTCATACTATAGTTACCCTGTAGTATCTCATCTAAAATATTTAAAAACTCTGCAAACTCTTTTCTAAACTCTGCTATAATGCCTATATCATCTGCAAAACGTAACATATCTATTTTCTGTTCCTGTACATTAATACCTATCTCTTTTCTCTCTCTCTCTAGCTAAGTTTAAAGCTTCTTCAAGGGAGATCAAGGGAGATAGTATACAGCCCTGTCTAACACCATTTCTAATCTTAGCTTCCTTTTCTATTACATCAAATCTAATTTTTTTCTAATTTTTCTATCCCTATGAGAGATTCCTATTTTTCGGACACTCTTGAACATAACAATCCAATTAACTCTATCAAATTCCTTTTCGAAATCTACAAACGCGAAATGAGTCTTTTTGTTTTTTTGTAACTTTTTTTCGATAATTACCCTAATCATTAGTATCGGTTCTCTAGTCCTTCTGTCTTTACCAAAACCATATTGGTCTTCGTCTAAATAATTGTCAGTTAAATCTTCTAGATGTTAGTATTTTGGAAGCGTGGGAAATTCTCACACCTATCAGCTTCTGACTTTTTTGGGATTGGGATAATAATATTTTTTTCGAAATCTATTCCGACCTCACCTGTGTCATATATTACTTTTACTAGTTCATGTAATTTGTCTAAAGTTTTCTAACTTGCATATTTTATTAATTTTGCGGGTATATCGTCCATCCCCGGCGCTTTATTTAGTTTAAGACTCCTAACAGTTCTATCAAATTCCTATCTTAATATTGAGAACCTTATTTCTGGTCATTCTCTAACTCATCCATATAGTCTCCCTTATATGTCTTCTAAATATCGTTTCCATCTATCTGCTACCTTAACTTTATTTATTTGAAACTCATTATTTTTATTAATAATACCATTACATCTTTTCCTATCTTCCCCGAAAAACTTTTAACTGCCCTGTAAGCCTTGTCTGTCTTACCTACTCTCAAATCATCTTGTATTCCCTTATAATTCTCCTTCATCCATTTATTTCTAGCTTTTCTACACTCATACACTATCTTATTTCTAACTCTATTATATTTTTGCTTACTTTTACTATCCAATTCTCTGAAAGGTTTAAGCTTTCTTCTATTCTGTATTAAATCTAATATCTTCGTTGTTACTCACGGTTTTCTCTCTTTTATTTTTTCTTGCCTATAGTCTGTGTTGCTATATCATGTACAGCCCTTTATATTACTTTTTACCTATTTTCTACGTTCCCTCCTATAACTATCTCTTTGATCTTATTATCTAATACTTATTTATAGTCCTCTTTTACCTCACTATCATTAAGCGTACCTCTCTTTTAGCCTTTCTCAATTTTTTGAATTTTAAATTACATTTCAATTTAACTAAGTTATGATCGCTATTTATGTCAGCCCCTGGATAACTACGACAGTTTTTAAATTTGTTTCTAAATCTTTGTTTAACTAAAATATAATTTACTTGGTATCTAGCCTTATGAACTGGCGGTTTCCAGATATATCTTCTTCTAACATGTTGTTCGAATAGGGTGTTTACAGTTACTATTCTATGTTCCTGGCAAAACTCAACTAATTTTTCTCCTCTATAATTTCGTCTGCCAAACCTAAATTTTCCTACCATTTTTCCCTCACTACCTTCTTCCATTGACGCATTTAAATCGCCCATAACTATTAAATTCTCATCTCCCTTTACTTTTCTCACTATACTATTTATATCCTCGTATACCTTTTCTACATCTTCATCCTCGTACTGAGTTGTTAGCATGTAAACCTGTACTAAAACAGTGTCTGTGGGTTTCGTACTCAATCTAACTATAATTATTCCATCACTAAATTGTAAGTACTCTTTAACTTTACATCCTAATCTTTTAGCTAACACTATTTCTACCCCCGCCTACCCATTAGTTGAAGAAGTTGTGATTATTTCATAATTATCTTTCCAAAAGTCATTGCTATCTGGCCATCTCACCTCACTAATACCAAGAATGTCCAGCTTTCCTTTCTCATTTCGACTAATAAATTCGTTAACTTATCTACTTTAAGTAATGACCTTGTATTCCAAGTCCCTATCGCTAAATCGAACCGTTGTTTTAATTTCTTCCGATGACGAACCCCAAGTAACCCCCCCCCCCTCCGAGAACCGAATGAGGGGGTATTTTACCTTCTGACAAGAATTTTACTTGTGAGCTTTCCATCATACATAGTTCATGTTTTACGCCACGCATACCTGGGAAATATTGTGGTAGGTTACCATATCTTTCCACAACGCAGTTTTTAAAGATTTTAGCAAAAGGTCGTATCTGTTACGGCCTACCCCCAACAACCTTATAAATTATTTGAGGATCGCTCGAGACCAACCGCCTGTCCTCCAATATCTTTTAGCTAGCAAGGCTGCTGCTCCTTGCTACGCCTTTTAATCGCCTTTTACGATAAGCAGGCTTACTATAGTAGTATTCTTTGTCCCCTACTATAGGGACTATATAATGTATGTGAAGTCAGCACCCATTTTTTAAAAATTATGATTTTGAAAGTTGTTCCAAATTGGTTTAATCTTGTACTGCATTGTTCCAATCTGACATTATTTTATTCCAAAAGATTCCGGGAAAATTTGGGAAAACCCATTTTGTTACTGGCACCTCATTTATCGAAAATCATAATTTTGTCCATCGCTTAACGTTGTTCTAGTTGTTCCAAACATTGTTCCAAAAGGACAATTCCGTATGTAAACTATTCTTCAAGAACACGAGTTATGTATCCCCCAATTGATGTATACACATTAAAATAGAAGAATTAGGAAATCGTTAGAAAGTATAATCAAATGTTAAGTGAAGTGCAACATTGTAAATACAAGGACAATTTGTAAAGTTTATTAACTTTCATGAGAACGGATGCGCTACTTTGTATCGCAAACGATAGTGACACTGCAGATGTCAGGTCGCAGACGGTCACAGACGGTCAGGTACCGTAATTACTTAGAAATTAAGATTACAACAATGTAATTATAAATAGAGTTAACAATAAGCAGACATGAGATCTGCAAGTTCCCACAGCCATATGAGGTGGTAGGAATATTATAAAAAGCCTGGGAGCTCAAGGACCCGGCAGTCAGTCAAGTGATCCGCTTTTGTATTGCAGTTTACTTACTACTCATCATAGTACAATTAACTAGTGTAATTTCGATTTAAAGTAATATTTAATTAATTTGTCATAATTTCATAAGTCAATTCTGTATCAATAAATAAATTTGTTAAGAAGTTTTGAAACTGTTTTTTTTAAAAAGGCAGCTCCCAAGGCCAGAACCTTTACTGGCGCAGCCGGTAGGATGTCAAAAAGTCACTAGCAAATCCAAATTCGAAGAACTGGTGGTCTGGAATTTCAATTTCGAATTTGACACAACCAAATAGAAGTTGGAGGCGAAACAAGAATCGTTCAAACCCAGCAAACAAACAGAAGTTGAAGGCGAAACAAAATCGTTCAAATTCAACAAAAGAGAACCCGGAGGAAATACAAGCATAGATCGAATCCAGAAAACCAACGTGGACAAGGTACACACAATATTTATGCCAATCGTTGACAACGACAACCATTGCAGAAGACAGCCCTTGCAAAATACAATTATTAAAATTTTCAAATCATTACGAGAACTGTAAAGCCAAACCCGTACAAATCACCAATATGAAAATTCAAAAAGTAACAGAAAATAACTGGATAGCCATTTTCCCCACAGAAGTAATAGCAACGATCCACTGCAATCAAGAGGAAAACAACTTAGCATTAACCGGAAGTAAATTAATTACCCTTAGGAAAATTGTTATTTAAAATTGAAAAATGAAATAATCAGAGTTTGCCAATATCCCGTACAAACCAAGAAATTAGCAAACTTACCCGAATTACAAATCTAGATAACGCAAGACGAAGACGAAGAAATACTTCAAAAACCCATGCAACTCGAACATCTGGAACTAGACAACCTAAACCACGCCATGAAACTTATGGAAGATTACAAAGAACATCTAAACGAACTTAAAACGCTCAAAGTGCACTACGATAACTTTAGTGTTTGGACAATCGTATTAATTATTTTGACTATTTTATTGATCATTTATGTAATTTACAAAATGTATATTTGGTATAAAAATAAAGAAAACAGTTTTAGATTTAAGGCAACTAAGGTAAACAAAGAAACAAATGTACCATTAGAAACTATGAATTTTAAGCAATGAAATTAAAGGAATTTAATGAATTTTAAATTAAAAATCAAGAAAAGGAAAACCCCAAATGTTTAATGTACGTCGGGAGGAGTTATGTATCCCCCAATTAATGTATACATATTAAAATAGATTAATTAGAAAATTATTAGAAAGTATAATCAAATGATAAGTGAAGTGCAACATTGTAAATACAAGGACAATTTGTAAAGTTTATTAACGTTCATGAGAATGGATGCGCTACTTTGTATCGCAGACGATAGTGACACTGCAGATGCCAGGTCACAAACGGTCACAGACGGTCAGGTACCGTGATTACTTAGAAATTAAGATTACAACAATGTAATTATAAATGGAGTTAAGAATAAGCAGACGTGAAATCTGCACGTTCCCACAGCCATGTGAGGGGGTAGGAACATTATAAAAAGCCCGGGAGCTCAAGGACCCGGCAGGCAATCAAGTGATCAGTTTTTGCGTTGCAGTTTACTTACTACTCATCATAGTACAATTAACTAGTGTAATTTCGATTTAAAGTAATATTTAATTAATTTGTCAAAATTCCATAAGTCAATTCTGTATCAATAAATAAATTTGTTAAAAAGTTTTGAAACTGATTTTTTAAAAAAGCAGCTCCTAAGACCTGCACCTTAACTCACGGAGAAAAACATTTTTTGACAAACAAAACTGCCGGGCCCAGAGTAAACATACATTTCTCTTTTTGCTCCAATGGATAATTTTTTGTTCTGAGCTGTTCTAGGCCTAGGAAACATAGTTCTGCATGAATCTCCTATTACCAGCGGTTCTCCCAAAAATCGATGTTTTTACTATATGGACAAGAGTAAACATAGCCTTCCTTTTTTATTCCAATGGATAACTTTTTGTTTTGAGCTGTTCTAGGTTTAGAAAACATAGCTCTGCAGTATGAATCGCCTATCACCAGCGGTCCTCCCAAATTCGATGTTTTTACAAATATCAACAGGAGTAAACATAGCCTTCATATTTTGTTCCAATGGCTAACTTTTTATTCTGAGCTGTTCTAAGTTTAAAAAACATGGTTCTACATTAAGAATCTCCAATCGCCACCGGTTCTCCCAAAATCGATGTTTTTACTGTATGGACTAGAGTAAATATAGTTTTTCTCTTTTGTTGTTCTGACTATATAGTAGTCATCGTTTTCATTACAAAAATAAGAAAACAATTATGAAAGGATGTGTTTGACAAGGATCTTATGTCATAGAACGATACGCCAATAAATGTATATACCTTTATAATCTACGTGGCTTTTTCCTAACAAAAACAATATCTCACCAATCATAACGAGAACGAACATATAAGTTATATTTAGGAGTACATGTTTATAATAAAATATTAATTGCATTTAATAATAATAATAGTAAAATAAGTAATATATTTGCCAAGATTTTGGTGTAATGTATTTCAAAACAGTTTTCTACTCCCGTGTATAAAGTTCCACTTCACACATCAATATTTATATGTGAAGTACTATTTCACGCATCCATTGGAACAAAAGAAAAAGGCTATGTTTACTCCTGTCGATATAGTAAAAACATCGATTTTTGGGAGAACCGCAGGTGATAAGAGATTCTTGCAGAACTATGTTTTCTAGGCCTAGAACAGCTCAGAACAAAAATTATCCATTGGAGCAAGAAGAGAAAGGTATAGTTTACTCTTGGCCTGGCAGTCTTGTTTGTCAAAAAATGTTTTTTTTTCAGTTTTTTTGAAGAATCGTTTAGATACGGAATTGTCCTTTTGGAACAACTAGAACAATGTTAAGCGATGGCCGAAACCGCGATTTTCGAGAAATTGGGTGCCAGTAACAAAATGGGTTTTTTTCAAATTTTCGAGAAATCTTTTGGTATAAAATAATGTCGAATTGGAACGATACGGTACAAGATTAGAACAATCTGGAACAGCTTTCAAAACCATGATTTTTAAAAAATGGGGTGCTTACTTCACACACATGACTATATACCCTATTTCCCGGATATTTAGTGGTATGTGAAGGGAGTTAAGCACCCTATGGCTGCCAAGATCTCCCCAACACTTCAACATTTGCCGAATTAATAGTTTTACAATATATCCTTTCGCGCAATCAACATTAGTTGCAGATGTTTCAAACCAACACCTGTAGTTGTTTATAATAATCATCAGATTTGAGTACTCTTATTTTCTACGTCTTTAAATTTTCCATCTTGAAACTGGTTGCACGCGTACCTCCACTTATTTATATTCTGAGCTAGCCTACACAGTTCCCTAAAATTTACACAGCTTGTATACAGCTCGGTTCCCCTTGTTTTGTTTTCTAATTATATGCTCTATTTCATCGAAATTCAGTGGTATGTGTCAAGGGGTTGAGCAACCTGTGGCTACCAAAATCCCCGAACACATAGACATTTGCCGAATTAATAGTTTTCCAGTAAATCCGTTCGCATAATTATCATTAGTTGAGAACATTACAAAACCAATACCAGTAGTTGCTTATAATATTCATCAAGTTTAAGTACATTTATTTTTTTCGTCACTAGTATTTCAATCTTGGAACTTGTTGGACGCGTACTTCCATTGATTTCTATTCTGAGCTAGTCTACACATTTTTCTGAAATTCCCACAGCCTACATCTTTCACTATCTGTGTGCAGTAGTCTAACCTAAGCCTACCTTTACCTCTCTTTTTTCCTATCTCTGTTTCTATAATATTCCGCACTATTCCCTCATGCCTTAATCTATGGCCTATCATCTTATCTCCCTCATTTTTTTCTGTTTTCCATATATTTCTATCTTTCCGTACCATTTCTAGTACCTGTTTGTTATTAACTTTGCCTGCCCAAGATATCTTCATAATCCGTCTGTAGTACCACATTTCAAAGGCTGTAACTATTTTTTTTCTCTCTAATTGGCTCCGCTAGCCTCACGCATGGGCGCTAGTGAAACGTTTTTCTAAACTTCTGGCCGACACTACTTTATAATCACCATGCTCCAAGTTAGGTGTCTGCAAAACAAAGTCTTCCGACGTAACTCGGGGTCTATTCCTTGGGTAGAGCTATGAGCGATGGGGGGTAAGTCGAAATCTGTGGGGGGGTCACACTCAAACTAAAACAAACAGGCGCCACCAAGTCCAGATTGATTCATGTAAATGGCATGGCTAATTTCTAAGGGCGGACGTGGAGACCCAAAGAAAAAAAGATCGCCTTCGCTGACAAAAACCTGTCTTAATAGAATAAGACGCTGTTCCTGTAAGGAAAAATAATAATTAAGTCACATAAAAAAATGGGAACACTATTTGTGTCCCTCAAATATATCTAAAAATGCAAAAACAATGTTTCCTACATAAGGGTACCATAAAAATTTAACTCTTATTGTTTTTGTTTATCAGGTCTGATCAAACTAGATCAGAATAAAAAGACTTTAAGCGTGGATTATAAATTTACTAGAAAGAATTTTTCTGTTTCTGTAAATAAAATTTAATGCAATAAAATAAAATGAATAATTGAATTACTTGAAAAATTAATGTAAAGTTTATCAACTTGATTCTTACTCAAATATATTACAACCCAGTGTGACTGGTTATACTAAGGTTTTCTAACCCAATCAGATCTGTGTAGGTCATTTACAAATTAATATACAAAACTTTCTTTTTAAGTTAACAGTATTAAAATCGATTTGAAGTCAAAATATTCACAAAGATATTCTCTAATTTTTGTGCAATTGTTGACGGCTTATTTCAAACAAACAAGTGACGTAGCCGCAGCTGTTAATTTATGCTGAAGCCACGTGTAGTCACATATCTACGAAACTAAGTGAAATTTAAATTTGATACTGGAGAAAACCAGCTTAGCTACAGATAAACTGAATAACAAATTTGTGCTTCTATAAAACAAAACGAAATAACGTGCTTTTAGAAGGAAGCACTGAGGAAATCTTAAAGCTATTACGAACCAAACCCCGGGCTGCTGTCCTTGGCCAGATTGGGAACTGCATCGCCGTGCGGAGTCTGCAGCTAATTATTCCTGCTTTCCATGCTTTAAATACAGGTGTTGAGGCGAAGTGGGTTTCTTACATTGATTTAAAGTTGCATAAATTTTGTAGCGTCA
This sequence comes from Platerodrilus igneus, assembly GCA_036346225.1. NCBI lineage: Eukaryota > Metazoa > Arthropoda > Insecta > Coleoptera > Lycidae > Platerodrilus > Platerodrilus igneus. The sequence continues at coordinate 8,413,469 of JARFIW010000244.1, forward strand.
TCTTCCATGGTCTAATCTTAGTTATAAATATAATTTTCGTTGCGTAGTTTGTAAGTCGTAGTTTGTAAGTCGTAGTTTGTAAGTCGTAGTTGCGCTAAACAAATTTTTAAATTAGATACTATGATAACGAATATACAATACCAACCGTTACTCAGGAAGTGTGTCACACAATTAATGCGACCCGGAGGTCACTCGCCATTCTCTTCGAATGCATGTTGTCGCTGCTTTTACCTATCGACGAGTGCCCCTGCCGCGTTCTTGCATGGTGGGAGGGTCCCGAGGGGGGGTTGTCAATCCTCTCACGCGCGTGCCTGTGGCTGTGGAATACACCGACCTCCGAAACAAATAGACTAACGACTCTAGATACTGTATTAATGCAAAAATTTGATTGTTACACGTATTATTACTTTAGTTAATAAAGGTGTTTTAACATTCGTTGTACTTTTAATGAAGAGATTTTTAATGCGAAAATAAAATTGTTACAAGGCTTCTACGTTTTTCTTGTCCGCTTCTCCTACCGTCCAGGCTTCACAGCCGTACAATGCTATGCTCCATACATATGTGTTAAGAAATCTTTTTCTTGATTCTATGTTTGTTGGCTTTGAACACGGTAGTTGCTTTTTCTTGTTACATGTAAGACGAGCTTGTGATAATCTACGTTTTATATCTTTTGTGCTTTTCCCATCTTGCGTTATTTGACTTCCTAAGTAGCAGAAATCCTTAACCTCTTATAAGTTTTCGTTTCCTGTTTGTATTCTTGTTTTTGATATATTTTCCCCTCCTTTGCATACTAGTACTTTAGTTTTAGTTTTGTTAATTTTCATACCGGATCTCTCTGTTATAATTGTTTGCATTTCATTAACAGCAGCTTATAACTCTTCCTTGCTGGATGCTAATACCGCTATATCGTCTGCAAATCTAAGCATATCAATCTTTTGTCCCTGCTTAATAATTCCAAATGTCTTCCTGCATTTGACAGTATTCATTGCCTCTTCGATGTACAAGTTAAAAATTAATGAGGATTAGGGCATAACCCTGTTTCACCCATTTCCTGATATTTACATTTTCACGTCCCTGCTCTAATTCCATTAGCGTTGTTTGCTTTTTGTATAAGCTATGTACTGCCCATCTATCCCTAAAACTCATTCCAATCTCTTTGAGTATTTCGAACATTTTTTTCCATTTTTCTTAATCTTTCTTGGGTATTAAACCACTCCGAATTTTTAAAATTATCTTTATTTACGTTTCGACCCATGACAACAATCCTAGGTTATAGATCGAAACGTAAATAGAGACAATTTTAAAACTCTGAGTGGTTTAATACCTAAGAAAGATTTAAAAAAATACAAAACAAACCATAATAAACATACAGGGAGTAGTTTTTTCCATTTTACATTGTCGAATGTTTTTTGCAGATCTACAAACGCTATATATACGCTTTCTTTTTTCTCTATTGCTTTCTTCATTATCACCCTCAGAGTTTTTTCATTTGTCTTTGTACAATTCTAGTCAATATTTTCGACTCATGTGCTGTCAAACTTATTGTTCGAAAATTTTTACACTATCCACGCTTCTCTTTTTTAGTATAGTTAGTATGATATTACGTTTAAAATCTTTGGGTAGCTTGCCTGTTTCATACATATAGCTTATAAGTTGGAAGAAATCTTCTGTTACTGCTTGTCCAGCGGCTTTTAGAGTATCTGAGTGCACCTTGTCTGTACCAGGGCGCCTTACCATTTTTCAGACCCTTTAATACTAATTCAAACTCATTTCTATGTATAGGATATCACGTCGTCCTTTTCAATGCCTGATTCCTGTTCTAATGGCGTTAGTAGCTCTTCTGCATATAAATTCCTTATAAATTCTTACCATCCAACCACTTTCTCTACATTTTCTGTAGTGACGTTCCTTCCCGCGTCCCTTATGTTTTTGCTATACGGTTTTATATCCCTAAAATTCATTCTAATTAGCTTGTATGCTTCGCCTGTCTTTCCTACTTCTATCTTAGTTTGCACTTGTTTGCACTTTTCATCAATCCATTGTTCTTTAGCTTTCCTACTTTTGCGAATAATTTCCCATTGTATGGCCTTGTATCTGTTTTCCTGCTTCGTCTGATTTATTTTTGTATTTTCGTTGTTTTTCTATTAAATTCAGGATATCCTTTGTTATCCATGGTTTCTTATTTTCTTTTTATGTATACCCCAGAATATCTCTGTCCGCCATGTTTTTGCTGGATTGAATGTATTCCATTCTGTTTCTACTTCCTTAGTATCAGATTTTTTCACGATATCTTTCAGCAATTCATTTTACTTTTTTTCAATTTTTTCGTGGATATCTTTATCTTTTAGTTTCTCAAAGTCAAAGTGCCTTTTTCTGTTTCTTTTTTTTTAATTTTTAATTTAAGGGCGGCATTCGCAATAACAATGGTGTGGTCAGTCTATATCTGCTTCTAGGTTGCTTCTACAGTCTTTTACTCGATTCTTAACCGTTATCTAACAAGAATATAATCTATTTGATATCTTTCTATATCTCGCGGGATCTCCTAACATGATGTTGAAATAAAATTTTTGTGATGGTTAAATTGTTTTTGTCGAAAAAATCTACATGCCTATATCCCCTATCGTTTCTCGTTCCTAAACCAAATGAACCTACTACCGCTCCTTCCCTGCTTCCCTAACACTGCATTAAAATTCCCCGTAATTATTAAATTTTCAGGTTCTTTTACGTATCTTAGTATGTCTTCGATATCTATGTAGATCGCTTCTACCTCTTCCTCACTATAGTTAGAGGTGGGCATGTATACTTGTATTATTACTGTATTTACCGGTTTAGATTCTAATCTAACCATGAGTACTCTTTCATTCTTTTATAAGTAGTTTTCTACACAATGTCCTATATTATTTCGCATAACTATCTACACGCCCGAATTTCCTTCCTCTGATCCAGTATGAATTACCATAAAGTCCTCACTCCAAAAATCTCCCGTCTCTGGCCACCGAACTTTGCTGATCCCCACTGTGCTAACCTATCCGTTTCAATTTTCAGGTTTTCTAGCTTACATACTTCCTTCATACTTCTAAAATTCCACTCTCCGACTCGCAAAATGTTCCCGACTCTTTTTCTGAACTTTCCGATCGTATCCTCCAAAGTAGCCCACTTCCGGAGATTTGAATGGGGATCTATTTTAGCTCCGGAGTCTTTTACCCCAGGGGATGCCATCATCTTAATTACAATTTAGGTACTCTGTGTACTTCGGAGGTAATGTGGTGGTTTCCTGTTACCTTTCACAACGCAGTAATGTGTCTTAGAACGTCATACTCACTTCATGATCTAAGTACTGAAAGAGCAACTGCCCCTCTTTATGGGACTGTATTAGTCTGTTCCTCACTAATTTGGTTAAATCTTTAGTTTGGCTCTTTAGATCACTGGAACGCGTAAGCCGTTCCACCTGTTTTAGTAATCTAGAACTTCTTCAAGCTGCAGGTCCATTCGTAACGGTAAAAGCTCTCACAACAATTTATTTCTACCTAATCGGTAACAATATAAGTATTATTTTCTTAAAAGTACGATATTATCTTCTAAATCACTATCGAACCACTATAATTAACTTTCCGAGCATTCATTATTAGTTTACATCAATCACTACAGTAATTTATATTACACAGAGTACTTTATATCAACAGTAATTTATATCACATAGGTACCACTACTTTATTTCATATCACGACTACTAAAGCTTTAAATTAGAACAAGTATAGTGTGCAAAGCTTACATCAGAACTGAACTATAGTAAGAACCACGAAAGAAGTCCTCTACGTCATAGGTGTCTAACTGAATTCAAAACATACGTTTAAGGAAGGTTATTTAAAAGCGTAACTAATGTATATGATAAAGATAGTAATACGATTTGTACGTGTTTTAATTAAAGACATACGTGAACACGTTCATCTGGGAAAACGACAGAAAAGAGTATATGTTCGTATGTTTTGAATACTTAACAGGCTATCCTTTAGTAATATGAACGATGCTACATTGATTTAAAATTTTCAACTTAGTTCGTACGAATACAAGTGATGACGCAGACTTCTTTCATGGTTTCGACTATAACTAACACTCATCACGGCAACTTATATACCTATGCAATTGAACTAGTTATTTCGAGACATACCAGAAATTATGCAAATAACATTCTCCAGATTTCCTATGTAATCTAAATAATTCTATAGGGTGTCTCAGAATGTTTTTCGTTTTTGAATTGACCAATACGCGCCAACCGCAGGTAGCAGGGGGAGGAAAGTGGACTCAAATGCTTGGCCGGCTTGTTAAGTTTAGTAGCCATAAATCGTTTCACGGGACCACAGTGCGCGTTTTGCGTGCGAGCGTTTTATAAAAAATAACGATTCCTACACTGTTGTTCGTCGTCTCTACAGGACACATTTTAATTTAACAAGCTTCAGACGTGCCAAGTGCCAATTTAATTGAGCATTGAGTGTGCAAGTTTGAAGAGACTGGGAATACAATGCCGGACAAATCGTCTGGGCGTAAAAGTACATCAAGAACGACCTTGTACGTCAACCGCGTTCGCCAGTCTGTTTTGGACGACCCACGACAGTCGTTGAGATTGCGTACAACTTCTCTTAATTTGAACAAATTTACGGTTCATCGCATTATTCCGAAAGATTTACATTTTCACCACTATAAAATTGTAATTGTTCAAGAAATGAAGCCTGATGATCCTGATAAACGAGTCGAATTCTGCAGGACAATGAAAAATCATTTTAGGAGTTTCAATAACATCTGGTTCTCCGACGAATCGAATTTTCACATCAACGGTCATGCGAATAAACAAAATTGCAGATACTCGGCTCCAGAGAATCCGTTAGAACTGCATCAAAAGCCCTTGTACTCGCCAAAACTTGTTGTTTGGGCTGCCATATCAACTCAAGGAATTATCGGCCCTTATTTTGTGAGGATGACCGAGGTCGAACTCGGACCGTTAATTCTGATCGATATTGCCATATGATCCGGACTTTTTTGGCTACAGAAATGCAATACCATAACGGCTACAACCGCAACACCTTTTTCCAGCAAGATGGAGCCACTTCTCATGTTACAAATGACTCATTAGCTGCTCTTCACGATTTATTCCCTGGAAGAGTGATAAGTCGCCGAGGAGACATCAACTGGTCACCGAGGAGCCCTGATTTAACGCCTGCTGATTTCTTCCTATGGGGCTACCTAAATAGTAAAGTTTACAATCCATTGCCACCCAACCTGAATGTTTTAAAGCAAAGAATCACTGTAGAAATTAACTCTATTCTAAGAGCGATGCTCCAGCGAGTGATTGAAAATTTTAGCTCCAGGTTAAATGTGTGCGAACAAGTGAATGGTGCGCATTTGCAAACGATTGTTTTTCATAAATAAACTTCAAGAATTGCTCTTTAAATAAACCATAAATAAAACGAGTTTTAATTGATATTGTTGTTTTTTATTTAACATCTATAAACGAAAAACATTCTGAGACACCCTTTGTAATGCAAAACTCTTGCACCTCTCAATCAAATCCATCGAAAACATGAGGTACCTAAGGGCCTATGAATTATCTTTTGTGTGCGAACGTTTTATCTATGCTTTAATGTAATTATTCTGGTCAAAAGCAGGCCAATCAACGCTACACTGCATTCTCTAAAAGCTGTCCTGTCCTAGAACGCTTTGTAACCCAGACGTTAGAAGTTCCTGTGGCGGTAGAGTCAGTCAAAACTATTTCTGCAGTTTACATGTTGATAGACGTAGCAATCGACACTTTTCATAGCATACCCCGTACCATTTGAATTGTAACAATACACCAAAATCTGGACAATTTGTAACGGGCATTTTTGGTAGTTTAACATTTTACGCTGTTTCCCAATTAATAAATACATTGCTACAAATTACTAGTTCTATATTTTATATTTATTAACTCGTGTGTAGTAATTTAAAGATAGATAAATTGAAAATTATAAACCGCTTGTAATTGATTATAAATTGCATCGTCCTTGTCTTGCCGTTGGTATAAATTTTGTTGCTTATGTGAATATACGGGTCTAGATAAGAGACGATAAGAAGTTGTAATGGAACGAGTTGAATAAACAGATGAGGAGTTGGAGTTCGTTTTTGGTTCCGATATATTAAGTACGTTGAAAATACTGCTTCTTCCTGCTTTTGACAATAGTGAGAATTAATGCGGGATGAATTCTCCTATTGTTCCTGAACAAGCGCGGCACGATTTTAGTTGTTTTCTTGTGAAATAAAAGTTGTATTTTAACTGTATAAAGTGTAGTTCTGATTACTTTTGAAGGAAGTATGCTTTTAGATGTAACGTGTTTAATTGACGGACGTGTTTTAGCGATGCGCGTTACTCTACTATTTGTTTTTGTTGCTTTTCTGTTAGAAATAAAAGTAGTAGAACTTGTCGTGCGTTTTACGAAACATTGACTTACTTTAGTGATACGCGTACTTTACTAATTTGTTGTTTTAGTTGTTTGTCTTGTGAAATAGGAGTTGTAGAACTTGCTAAACTGACCGATTCTTTCTTTAGGATTAATGTGTGTGCGATCTAGTCTAGTGTCCCTTTGTTTTATCAGATTAGTGCATACTTTGGATTATTTAAATACAGTGGGTACTGTAGTTTCTGCATTTTTCTAACACCAAAGAATCTAAAATAGATCATTGCTTGCGCGAATTTCGTTATTTGCGAAATATAACAGACTACCGGTTTACAAAGGTATTGGTTGAAGTTTCTCACTGCTTTTTGGAGGTTTATGAAAATAATATACATTTGATATCAGTTGAAATTAAACTAGTGCTACAAAATATTTCGAAATTATTGTCTCAGGAAATAGAATTAACAAGAAATTTATCAATGCTACATACTTCCGTCGCATGATGGTGTCTGCTGCTAACCCCAGTGAAATACGTAGGTGTGATTAGTGTAAAGTGTAAGAAATTCCATCAACACCCTCACAGTCAAGGGTGAAGGGCTTCGTTAGTGCAGGACATCGTGAATCTCACACTTCCGTTGCAAGGAAGCGTTGCTGAAGGACTTTTGTAAGTTGAACCTGTAACAATTTTATTTTTGGGTAATAAATCCCTTCATCAAAAGTGCGAGAATAATAAAACACTTTTAATAATTTTATTGTTTGGTTAATAAATCCCTCCATCAAAGAGCGAGAATAATAAAACACCTTTATTAAATAATGTTAAAATACATTTAACAAGTAAAGTAATACGTTGAAACAGCATCTTGATTTGTTAGTCTATTTGTGGTTGGATATCGGTGTATTCTACAGCCATTCGCAGGCGCGTTTAGGTTTGACAACCTCCCCCTTGGATCCTCCGGTCGTCCGAGCGAGTTTGATAATCACTCGGCCATACGTGAAAGAAGAGACAAGATGTATGAGAGAACGATGGCCGGTAATCTGCGTATCAATTTTGATGAGTGAGGACACATTTTTGAATAGCGGTTGGTAAAGTATAAAAGTTATTATCTTATATAATTTGGGATAATTTGTTTAGCGCGACGAGAGACATTGCTACAATTAACCATGCACTTTGGAAATATTTAATCTATTTTAAGAAAACCACTTTGTTTTACGACGTGAACAATGCAACTTAGAAGATAGAAAATTCAATCCCTTTTGTTTATACCACTTTGTTTTACGACGTGTAAAATGCAATTTAGAAGATAGGAAATTTAACCAATTTAAAGAAGATCACTTTGTGATACAGCGTAAAGATGCTACTTTGTATTTAATTCTACACCTGGAATAACTCCATGTGGCAGAAGCTGTCTAGGATGAGCTGAATTCATACTACTTGCAGTAAACATCGCAGGATGTAACAAGTACCTCATCAAGTCGGAGAAAAGCAGTTTTGGTTCGTAGTTAGCTTTAAGTAATTTTTCGTGTTTCAAATTAGAAACACGCTAATTTGTTCTTATGTGTAAAAGCACGAATTTGATATTTGTTTCAAAGTATTAGTGTAAGTATAATTCGCTAATTTGATGTTTAAGAAACAACACGTTGCTTCAGTATAAATTGTTAGTTACAACAACAGGTGTTACTGACGTCACTTATTTTTCTGTAGTATACTGCTGACAGATGTATCCTTGAAAGCAAATGCTTAGAACAGCGTTAGCACAACTTTTGTAAACAAGAATATTTTTGTGATCATTTTTATTGGAAACTAAAACTAGTACTTGTAACAAGAAAACTTGAATAGTAACTTTGTTAATGCAATCGGCCTGAACAGATCTGCGCGGGTTAGAGTATCTTTGTGTAACAAGTTTATACCTTGCTGTAAAATATTTGATTATGAATGAGGTTGATAAACCTTAATTTAAAATTCACAAAGTAATTCAATTATTTATTAAATTGTATTGCATTGCATTTTATTTAAAAAAAAAGAGATTCTTTTTAGTAAATTATTAGTTCAAGCTTAAAGTTTTTATTTTGATCAAATATGATCAAACCTAACTACGAAAGCGAACATCTTTAGGGTAGAATTTTGATGCCAACTTTATATAGAAAATATCTTTTCACTATTTCGTTATGTATATTTGCTGGACACAAATAGTGTTCCACCTTTTTTTATTAAGCTAACTATTATAATTTTTTACAGGAACAGCGTCTTATTTTATTAAGACAGGTTTTTGCCATCGAAGGCGATCTTTCTTTCTTTGGGTCTCCACGTCCGCCCTTAGAAATATGCCATGCCATTAACGTGAATCAGTCCGGACTTGGTGGCGCCTATTTGTTTTAGTTTGAGTGTGACCTACCAACAGATTTCGACTTACCCCCCCATTTCTCATAGCTCTGCAAGGAATAGACCCCTAGTTACGTCGGAAGACTACGCTTCACTGGCGCCCATTTAAGGAATTAGAAAAACGTCGCACTGACACCCAATGTGGGGCTGGTGCATTTAGAAAAATTGCCGCACTGGCGCCCAACGTGGGGCTCGAACCCACGACCCTGAGATTAAGAGTCTCATGCTCTACCGACTGAGCTAGCCGGCAATTTTTCTAAATGCACCAGCCCCACATTGGGTGTCAGTGCGACGTTTTTCTAATTCCTTAAATGGGCGCCAGTGAAGCGTAGTCTTCCGACGTAACTAGGGTCTATTCCTTGGGTAGAGCTATGAGAAATGGGGAGGGGTAAGTCGAAATCTGTTGGTAGGTCACACTCAAACTAAAACAAATAGGCGCCACCAAGTCCGGACTGATTCAGTTAATGGCATGGCATATTTCTAGGGCGGACGTGGAGACCCAAAGAAAGAAAGATCGCCTTCGATGACAAAAACCTGTCTTAATAAAATAAGACGCTGTTCCTGTAAGAAATTATAATAGTTAGCTTAATAAAAAGGCGGAACACTATTTGTGTCCAGCAATATACATAACGAAATAGTGAAAGATATTTTCTATATAAAGTTGGCATCAAAATTCTACTCCTAAAGATGTTCGCTTTCTGTAGTTAGGTTTGATCATATTTGATCAAAATAAAAAACTTTAAGCTTGAACTAATAATTTACTAAAAAGAATCTCTTTTTTTTTAAATAAAATGCAATGCAATACAATTTAATAAATAATTGAATTACTTTGTGAATTTTAAATTAAGGTTTATCAACCTCATTCATAATCAAATATTTTACAGCAAGGTATAAACTTGTTACACAAAGATACTCTAACCCGCGCAGATCTGTTCAGGCCGATTACATTAACAAAGTTACTATTCAAGTTTCCTCTTTAAGTTACAAGTACTAGTTTTAGTTTCCAATAAAAATGATCACAAAAATATTCTTGTTTACAAAAGTTGTGCTAACGCTGTTCTAAGCATTTGCTTTCAAGGATACATCTGTCAGCAGTATACTACAGAAAAATAAGTGACGTCAGTAACACCTGTTGTTGTAACTAACAATTTATACTGAAGCAACGTGTTGTTTCTTAAAACATCAAATTAGCGAATTATACTTTACAAATATCAAATTCGTGCTTTTACACATAAGAACAAATTAGCGTGTTTCTAATTTGAAACACGAAAAATTACTTAAAGCTAACTACGAACCAAAACTGCTTTTCTCCGACTTGATGAGGTACTTGTTACATCCTGCGATGTTTACTGCAAGTAGTATGAATTCAGCTCATCCTAGACAGCTTCTGCCACATGGAGTTATTCCAGGTGTAGAATTAAATACAAGTAGCATCTTTACGCTGTATCACAAAGTGATCTTCTTTAAATTGGTTAAATTTCCTATCTTCTAAATTGCATTTTACACGTCGTAAAACAAAGTGGTATAAACAAAAGGGATTGAATTTTCTATCTTCTAAGTTGCATTGTTCACGTCGTAAAACAAAGTGGTTTTCTTAAAATAGATTAAATATTTCCAAAGTGCATGGTTAATTGTAGCAATGTCTCTCGTCGCGCTAAACAAATTATCCCAAATTAAATAAGATAATAACTTTTATACTTTACCAACCGCTATTCAAAAATGTGTCCTCACTCATCAAAATTGATACGCAGATTACTGGCCATCGTTCTCTCATACATCTTGTCTCTTCTTTCACGTATGGCCGAGTGATTATCAAACTCGCTCGGACGACCGGAGAATCCAAGGGGGAGGTTGTCAAACCTAAACGCGCCTGCGAATGGCTGTAGAATACACCGATATCCAACCACAAATAGACTAACAAATCAAGATGCTGTTTCAACGTATTACTTTACTTGTTAAATGTATTTTAACATTATTTAATAAAGGTGTTTTATTATTCTCGCTCTTTGATGGAGGGATTTATTAACCAAACAATAAAATTATTAAAGGTGTCTTATTATTCTCGCACTTTTGATGAAGGGATTTATTAACCAAAAATAAAATTGTTACAAACTATTTCCTACTTGTTATTACTTTAAATATCTATCCGTTGCTTTACCATATCTTTGTCGTTCTGATACCTTTTACAAAAGACTTGCATGATATGTTAAAACATAAGAAAAAAAAGAAAGAAAGAAAGAAAGATCAATACTACTGAATTACTCATATCAATTATGTCTTACCTATTTATTTTTTTGTTAAAACTTTGTCTGATTTATGTCTAATTGGCGTCTGAGGAAACGTTTCTGCTACTCCCCAATATTACCTCACTTTGTATTAAAAATTTTTGTACTGCTTTTACCGTTGTTATATTATATAGATTATCCAAACAGTTTTTTTTTACATTCTACCAAGTACTGAATAATTTAGACTAATCATTGCTGCTATGCTTTTTCCTTTTTTTTTCAGGTTTGCTTGACTATTTTTTTTTGCAGGTATTATCACTAACTCCTTACAGCCGCGTACATGGTATGTTGGTCTGCTTTCTACAACCCCGATTGAGCCCGGTCATTTCGTGATTTTCTTTGTGTTACGCACGGCTACGAGCCAACGTAGCATAACTTTGGCGCCCGAACTGGGACTGCCCCGAATTACGTAACATATATTTTTGGCGCCCAACGTGGCTGCCTCGAAAAAAACGTAACACTCTGTTTTCTGGAACAGTACCTCTAGCACATTTCGTAGCCTACATTTAATTTTCCAATGCTCCACTACATTTCCCTGGAAGCGGTTTTTTTATAACTTTGAAATTTTGAATTTTGCCGAACTCTTGCTGTTCGAGGAAAGGTAGGGAGAGAGAACACACACACGCGTTACTTACATTTTACCTCTCATCCAAACGCGGGCGTATTTTTGTGCAAAATACTGGCCTAACATTTTTCAAGCGGATCGTGTCGGGATTCAAACCCGCGACCTTAAGCTTGGTAGTCACATGCATACCAACTTAGCCATGGAGCTGCCGCATATTTCGTACCACGCTCCAGTTCAATAACACAATCAAAAACGGATGCAGCACCAGGAATTAATAAGACGACAAATATAACAATAGGCCACCCAGGTGAGAAAAGTTTTGCTAATAATTTTGTTAAATAAAATTTATTTTTAGAATATGTTATCATTGGAGAAAGCTCCAATGAACAAATAATTATAGGTAAAAACAAAAAAAAATGTAAGAAGTGGAAAAATTAAGGAATCTTCAACAATTGCTCAAATTAATGCTAAGAGTTGGAAATGTATCAAAACTTAAGTCTACAAGAATTCCGAGCACAATGTTTGTTTAATTTGCCACTACCAAGAAAAACTCAGATATAGTTAGTCCCATAAAGTACGATGATTTTTCTCTATATTGGAATCAATTTGAATTTATTTATTTTAAACATCAAGTTGCTTCTTGGCTTACGATTTCATTGTTCAAAGCAATTAAGAAATAAATGCACAAACCAAAGCTACTCTTTTCTCTAGTGCACCTTTACCTTCAAACAGACTGAAGGTCTTGGGGTCCCCATATTTTAATGATTAAATTTCCTAACCTATCATATTAAACTATTAAAGAAGATTAAATTTGTCCGACATAACCATTACTTCTATTGTTGTCTATCTAGTAATTTGTTTTAATCTTATTTCCTGCAGCTTTACGGTTATTTCTGTACGTTGCTAAGGAACACAACACTTATCGGTATTTAAATGGATAAGAAATACATATTACATTGAAATCTCACGTCAGAATTATCTATCTATATAAAGATAAATAAAACTATTGAACCGAGTCTGGTGAAGTGTTAGTATATGTCTTGAGAGCATTCTGGATGATGATGAAGAAGAAAACTTGACTTTATGATGTATGTTAGATAACTTAAAATTGCCTCGCTATAAATAGCTTATAGATTTATACGCGGATGTTAGGGAGCGTGTCTTCTGAATCGTACACTCGATCCAAGATTTGACGAAACTTCCCAATTATGATTGAAAATGGGCTGTAGTGGTGTTTTCTAAATTAACTATATGCACATTGAATCAAGCAATAAAACTTGAACTTACAAGGATTGAGCTTCTTGATTACTAAGAACAATAATACTTATTATTATTGTTTAATCCGCGGGGCGTCTTATAATTTTCTATATCGACTTACCTCTGTGTATTATATTGTTCTAAGTGTGATTTCTGCTCTTCAACGAAGTGGACTGTAAGGCAATTTATTAGACGTGTTACGTATGCACTATCACTATGTTTTTTATGGGTTTATCCATAAAATCACATTCGGAGACAATGACTTCACTCACTTTACCGAACGAACGACCAATTCTTTTCGATGTCCATGAGCAAGTGTCTGTCACTACCACTTTAGACCAACTTAATTTCCATCGACACAAAGGAGATTTATGACAGGATATAATGGAACAAGGGATGACAGTTTTACTATTTGATTTACAACTACGAATTTACATTGATTTAAAATTAACCACGAAAACGTGCGCAAAGAGATCAAACATCCCGCCCACCAAAATAAGTATGAACTAACTTATTTTATATTTAAAAATAATTAGACCTATTTACTAAGAAACCTAAACCGACAAACTTAAATAAGTGAATATATATATTACTCTAATTTAGACCCGGGTAGAAAATTAATTAACGACATCAAATAATTTTAATCACTGTGTATAAGGAAACTTTGGGTAATAATACGCTTCATTTAAAGGCATATTGGATAAATTCGTTATTTACTTCTAAACATAGGGTTTATATTGTTTAGATAATGTTAAACACCGTGTATATTAAAGCAGTGGAAAATAGTACACTTAATCAAAGGCCTACTGTGTAGATTTAAATCATTCAATTAGAATGTAGGGTTTGTATATAATCATAATCAACGTGTAGAAGGAAGTAATGTAGAATTTCATTAGATAATAAACATTATTAAAACTATGGAGAATAAAAATTTATTCGTTTCGTTAAAAATAAGGGGTTCAGATTATTCACTGGACGCTTTCTATAAAAAGAAGCCGAGTTAAAATGTTCAACTTGTATTTAATTTAATCCTTCCAAGTACTAAGCTATCGAGAAATTATAACGACGTGGGGAAGTCACGTAAAAGCCTTCAGCGTATTAGAACCCAGAACACCTGCAAAAATAACGATGTATATGATAGTCGATAAGCTTTAAGCTATATGAGTGCAAGTAAGAAAGCAATTTTGTGGTATAAAGACAAGCGAGAGGGAATGCATTGGTAGTTAAACGAGGGGAAATATGTAAAACAAGAGCACAGGTTGTAGATAGAACGAACAGACTAGATTGGCGAGTAAGGTTGAAATAAGATGCAAATATGAGAGGTGGAAGCATAACAATTTCTATGTAAAATTAATTAGTTGTTCGCGGACGTGTTGCGAAGCGTGTAGAAATTTCTTAGATTTTAACTCGGACGAGTGCAAATTTCAGAAGAATCATTGTGCCGAGCCATCGGAAGGGAAAATAGAATGCGAATTTCTGAAAATCGTCCGTCGCGGGACAAATTCGACTCGCAAGCGAGCCATTATATAAACCCGTGCTGATAAGAGTTTACTTCTCTTTTATTTTTTATTTTATCCGATACTTCAAGCAGAATACATGGTGATTACGTGCTGCGATACAAGTTATTATGCATTAGTGCACATTAGTGCATAGAGAAGATAGATAGAGGTAATAAAGTCTAGTTATATTTGCGGGTATTATTGTACCAATTATCCAAATTAGTAACGATAAATAAATAAATAGAAGTGTGCAGTTTTGGTATAGCGTGAAAGTATTATGAATTTCATTGCTATTTTTCGGGAGTGTTAGTAATCAAGTGTTATTCGTAAACGTGATTGGATCCACAAAACAAGATTTAGATATACATAGATGAGTTCCTGAGAAGCCCTGGAATGGTGGAATTAGCAAGGACGATGTACATTGGAGCCACGAGTGCATTAATCTTCAGGTAACTTATGCATTGTTGTTCGATCTTAGATGTTTTGGTTTGTGTTCAATATCTTTATAATTTGTTTGATAAAGATCGACAGTAGTAAATTTGTATGAACAACAAATTTTGAATTTTAAGGTAAAATTTTCTTGTATAAGTAGAAAGGAGTATTTATCAAGTTTATGTTTTTGATTATGATGAAAATTTGGGTCTGTCTTTGAGCTCAATTAGACTAACTTGTTAAATTAACGTAAAGGGGTGGGAGATGCTCCCTTTTATTCAGACTAAGGTCTGCAAATATTGTTTACTTAATTAGTATGCATCCTACAAGGACTCTAATTCTGAATGCAAATTAAAATGATGACAAATTTGAACTTGAAGTTTTATGATGCTGAAATTTATGCTGAAATTTAATTTTGAAATTTTAATGTATTGTGAATATTAATGTAAATAGAATTAACGTCGATGTTTGTGGTAGGAAGGTGTTTGTTTTTTTTATGAATGAGGATGAAAGTTTTAACTAGGTGAGCAGCCTTGGCGGAAGGAAAGAGTCAATAGGCGATTATCAGAAGAGATTCAATGGACAAGAGAGTTACAGCAATTCTTGGCACAGGACGTGGGTGATTCAAAAACGGGAAGAGAATCACAGCAATATATATATATATATATATATATATATATATATATATATATATATATATATATATGCTGTGAACCTCACCATTATTCGGGAACTAAGGTTTTCGAATCGAGCCCCAGCGTTGGTCCGTCATAAACTGCTGTGAAATGTACAAAAAGCCTCGCCAATTTCCTGGAATAAAATCACAAAAATTTTCTTTGGTACTGGAACCTCGCTTTTGGGCGCTACGATTTGCTGTGATTCTCTTCCGATAATCGCCTCTTTACTCTTTCCGCCTCAGCTGCTCACCTAGTTAAAATTTTCTTCCTCATTCATAAAAAAAAAACAAACACATTCCTACCACATACATCAACGTTAACTCTATTTACATCAATATTCATAATACATTAAAATTTCAAAATTAAATTTCAGCATAAATTTCAGTATCATAAAATTTCAAGATTAAATTTGTCATCATTTTAATTTGCATCCAGAATTATAGTCTTTGTAGGATGCCTACTAATTAATTTAACAATATTTGCAGACCTGAGTCTGAATAAAAGGGAGCATCTTCCACCCCTTTACGTTAATTAAACAGGTTCGTCTAATTGAGCTCAAAGACAGACCCAAATTTTCATCATAATCAGGAACATAAATACTAAATACTCCTTTCTACTTAAACAAGAAAATTTTACCTTAAAATTAAAAATTTGTTGTTTGTACAAATTCACTACTGTCCATTTTTTTTTAGCAAACAAATTATAAAGTTATTCAACACACCCCAAAACATCAAAAATCGAACAACAAAGCATAAGTTACCTGAAGGTTAATGCACTCGTGGCTCCAATGTACATCGTCCTTTGTTAATCACACCATTCGAACTGGGTTATGTTTACGGCTTCTGATTCTGAACGCTTTAAAAATTTTCTACATCACCATTCATCTAAAGTTGTTTCAGGGCTTCTCATGAACTCATTTAAGTATATCAAAAACTTGTTTTGTGGATCCAATCACGATTACGAATAACATTTGATTATTAACACCCCCGAAAAATAGCAAAAAAATTTATACTTCTTTCACGCTATACCCAAAACTGCTTACTTTTGTTTATTCATTTATCGTTACAAATTTGGATACTTGGTACAGTAATACTCGCAAATATAACTAGACTTTATTACCTTGTATCTTCTTTTCTAAGTGCACTAACGTTACTAACTTGTATCGTAGCACGTAAATAGCAAACTGTTTTAAAGTATTCAATAATCACCAAAAATATAAGAGCAAACTGTTTAAAGTATTGAATCAAAATCGAATATCTAAGAGAGCGAAACTGTTTAAAGTCCGGGTTTATATAATGGCTAGCCTGTTCGTCGCTTTTGTCCCTCAACGGCCAGTTTTCAGAATTTCGCATTCTACATTCCCTTTTCGACCGTCGGGCACAGCCATTCTTTTAAATTTGCACTCACGCCAGTTAAATCTCAGAAATTTTCACACGGCTCGCAAACATGTCCGAGAATAACTAATTAATTTTGTATAGAAATCGTTACGTTTACACCTCTCATATCTGCATCTTATTACAACCAATCGTTTCCTCGTGACGTTGCTCAAATCACGCCTTTAATTATTAGTGTTTCTGCTTGACGCATTTTCTCTTTCCTTTTCTAACTTGGCCTTAGTGGTGCAAATCGATACCCTTTACTATCGGCTGTGTACAATCCACGTGGACTGTTAAATAGCCCACTTTATTAGCATTTCCCGTGAATATTAAGCGACGGTTTCTCCAACATTCTCTGTAACCATTTGTTATCTACAAAATTTAAGCAAAACGTGACTATTAAAGATACGCAGGTGTGTTCAATCGTAACATTTTAAATAACACTTCTACGATTTGGGATATTGCACTTATTTTAACCTTCCTATTAGCGGTTTGTTTATCAACTTTGGACTTTCCACAGGCTTTTATGCTTATTATATATTTGTATGCTAGCAACGCGTCTCATATTTGATATTATTGGGTTTTTTAAAAGTTTTTTTGCATATTATACCTCAATAATCGTTCAATTAACTCCAATTAAAATAATAATGAATGGCATTGACTTCTATCCTTTACTTTTTAGCAAATATTAATTAAATATTATTTATTATTTGTACATTTTGTTTAATACTGGTTACTTAAAATTGAATTAATTAATATAAATTTAGCAGGTAATTTTTATTTGATTCTTTACTTGGAACAATTAAATTACATACAAATTGAGCATTTTAATTCTGCTTCTTTTTATAGAAAGCGTCTAGTAAATAGTTTAAATCCCTTATTTTTAATGAAACGAATGAATTTTTATGCTTCATGGTTTTTTTAATAACGCGAGTTAAAGTTCGGGCCTTTGGAGCTGGTTTTTTAAAAAGCTTTGAAACTTTAACACATTTTTATTAAGTTAAAATTTTGATAACTTGTACATAATACTAAAATTAATTATTGTACAGGTGAGTAGCTCAAACAACGAAGTATGGAGTTTGGAGACTGACTGCCGGGCATTGAGCTCCCGGGCCTTTTATAATAACCTGCCCCTCACACGGCTGTGAGAACTTGCAGATCTCATGTCTGCGTTTCTCCTTAATTGTACACTTTAATACAATGTAACAACTTAATTCTAAGTAATTGCGGTCTGTTGACCGCCTGTGACCTGCCACCTGCAGTATCACTGCCCTCACGGATGCAAAGTTGCATGTCCGTTCACATGAACTGTCGATAACCTCTCTGGGTTATCCTTGTGTTACAATGTTGCATTGAACTTATACTTTTACTTAATAATTTCTAATAATTCATATTAGATTCAATACATCAATATATATAGGTAATTGGGGGATACATAACTCCTCCCACCGTAAATGAAAAATTAAGGTTTTTCTTAATTTTTAAATATATAAAATTCATTATTTAAATTCATTTAAAATTCATTGTTTCTAATGGTATGCTTATTGTTTCCTTTTTTTTCTCTTTGTTTCCTTAAATCTAGAACTGTTTCCTTTATTCTTATATCTAAGGTACATTTTGTATAATACATACATGATTACAAAAATTATTAAAATGATCAATACAATTGTCCAAACACTTATATTATTATAATGTAACTTTGGCGTTTTGAGTTCACTTAATTGTTCTTTATAACTTTCCACTAATTTCACGGCGTGGTTGAGATCGTCTAAGTCTAGATGCTCTAGCTTCATAGGTTTCTTGTTTATTTCTTCGTCTTCTTGTTGTATTTTGAATTGTAGTTCCGGTAGGTTTGCAAGTTTCTTTGTTGCTATGGGATCTTGATAAACTCTGATTACTTCATCTTTCAATTTCACATAACAATCTTCTTTGAGGGTAATTAGTTTGCTTCCGATTAATGCTTGGTTATTTTCATCCTGGTTGCAGTGGATGGTTGCTATTACTTCTGTTGGAAAAATTGCTATCCATTTGTTATCTGTAACCTTTTGAATTTTCATATTAGTTATTTGCACTTGTTTAGTTTCACAGTTTTCGTAATGATTCGAGAATTTTAATAGTTGTACTTCACAAGGGCTGTCTTCTTGAATGGTTGTTGTCGTCATCGATTGACATAAATATTGGTTTGGTGTTACTTCAGTACATTTTTCGTTTGTATAACCATATCTCAGTTCATTTAGGGATAGGAATTTGGTTTTGGGTATGATTACTTGGTATGTGCTAGTAACCTTTGTTAATAAATGATAATAATTAATTGTTACTTTCTACTATCTAGATTTCTAAAAATATTATTTCGTTATTCTTAATGTTGCTGAAATTTGTTACATTAAAGTAAGGGTTGATATTATTTGAGTAAATATTGTAATTTTGTATACTGCCTAGTTTATTGGTAGTATACCGAGGTTGCTTTTTATATCTTATGTTATTATTTGGTTGTCCGTTCTACCTGCCTGGGTGGAGGTTGACGGTAATGGTGATGATTGTCTATCTGAAATTACAGGGTGTCTTAGGTTTTTTAAATGAATGTATTTCGTTATTTTACCGTTGTCTACTACTGCTATGTTTTTATCTGATATTTTCTTAATTTTAAATGGTCCTAAATTTCTGGGTGCTGTTTTATGTCGCTTGCTTTGAAAGTTTTTCTCATATACGGTTTGTCCTATTGAAAATTTATTTGAGTCGGTATTTTTATTTCGGGTTGTGGTGATACGTTCTTTATCGTTTTCTAATTTATCTTTTACCTTGTCATAAGTTATTTTTAATTTTTGTTTGTGATCTTTCGCATATTGTTGATATACTTCTTTATTGTAGTGTATGTCATAGGGATTTCGTGAATCTGAGTGTCCTAATGTTAATTCTAATGGTGTAAAATTTGTTGATGAGTGAATTGTGTTATTATAGGCGATTAGTGCGTATGACATTAAATTGGTTATATGTTCCTTTTTATAATTTATTCTTAGTAATCGAATTTGTTCTAACAGGGTTAAATGTAGTCGTTCAATTAGTCCGTTTGACTCAAGGTGGTTTTCCGTTATGAAATGAATTTTTATTTTGTGAAGTTCTAAAGTGTTTTGTATGGTTTCATTTTTAAATTCGCTACCATTGTCTAAAGTTATTGATTCGGGTGTTCCGTAAAATGTGAAGTATTGTAAAAATCCTTGGGTCACGTCAATGCTATTTTTGGATGTGATTGGTATTGCTTGGCCTATTTTTGTGAATGCGTCTATAATTGTTAGATAGTTTTGCGCTTCTACTACTAGAGTATCGGCATGTAGTTTTTGAAATGGTTTGTCGGGTGTTTTGGTTAACATTAAGGGTATCTTTGGGGGTTTCCTATCGTATTTCGCTCTGTCACATAGTTCGCATTGGTTAATAAAATCTGTGGTCAAGTCCTTCATGTCTTTAAAATAATAACGTCTTACAAGTTGCTTTATTGTTTCGTTAATTCCACGATGGTTGGTTTTTCCTTCGTGTTGATTTCTAATTACATCGTTTATTTCGTCAGGGTCGTCTAGTGTTATTAGTTTTCTAGTACATCTGATGAGTTCAGGTCCAGAGTTATTGAATAGTTTAATGTATAATTCTGAAAATCTTTGGTATAAATGTTCGGTATTGAAATAAAAATAAAATCGTTTTTTCTCGGGGGTGTATTCTTTTAAAATTTTAATTATTTGTTCCTCGTTATCATCTTTTGTTATTTGAATTTGATATATCTTTTTGTTATCTACTTTTGTATATTTTACTGGATTGGGGTTATTTAAAACTTCGGTTATTATAAATTGGTTGGGTTTCATATCGATTGCTTCATTTAAAATTTTAATCGCGTTTTTTGGTTCTTCGTTTTGTGTCGAATGTATAGTGTCGCTCTCGTCTGGATCTTCCCTTATTTCTGCTTCGTCTACGTTTCCTATAATTGATTCCGTTTCTAATGCATTGAGTTGAATTCTGCTTAAAGCGTCTGCGTTGTTGTTATAAATTCCCTTTTTATATATAATTTCGTAATCATACTCTTCGAGTCTGATTCTCCATCTTTGTAATTTTGAATTTGGTTCTTTCAGTTTGCATAACCATACTAATGGTCTATGATCTGTGTATATGTAAAATTTTCTTCCGTATAAATAATGTCTAAAATATTTTGTTGCCCAAATTATGGCTAATAACTCTTTTTCTATAGTGCTATATTTTTGTTCGGTTTCATTTAGGGTTCTGGATGCGTAGCTGATGGGTTTATCGCTACCTACTTTTCCTTGGCTCAATACTGCGCCTAATGCTACATTCGATGCGTCTGTCGTCAGTATAAATGGTTTTGTAAAGTCTGGGTATTCTAATACAGGGTGATTTGTTAATATGTTTTTAATTTTGTCTACAGCTTTAATAAATTCTGGGGTGTGTTCAATTTTGTTTCCTTTTTAAACAGTTTGTCAGGGTTTGGTTATCTGAGCGTAACCTTTAATGAATTTGCGGTAGTAACCACTAAGTCCTAGAAATCCTTTAATTTCTTTGTTTGTTTTTGGCAATGGGTAATTTAGAACTGCATTTGTTTTGTCTGGATTTGGCATTACTCCTTGGGGTGTTATTACATGTCCTAAAATGATACTTCTTTTGTAAAATTCACTTTTGTCTAATTGTACTTTAAAATGTGCTTGTCTAAGTCTTTCGAATACTTCCTTCAATCTTTCTATGTGTTCTACCAATGATGTGGAATAAACTATGATGTCGTCAAGGTATACAAGGCATTTCTCATTGTGTATTCCTCGTAGTATATTGTCCATGACTCTCTGGAAAGTAGCGGGTGCGTTCTTTAGTCCAAATGGCATTCGTTTGTATTCGTAATGTCCTCTAGGTGTGCTGAAGGCTGTTTTGATATGTCTTTTTCTTCCATCTCTACCTGATGGTATCCTGATGCTAGGTCTAATGTTGTAAAATATTGGCATTTGCCTAATTTATCTAAAATTTCGGTTATATTTGGTAGTGGATATTTGTCATCTACCGTTTTTTCATTTAACTTTCTATAATCTATTACCATTCTGTACTTTCTCTTTCCGGTTGCGTCTAATTTCTTAGGTACTATTAACACGCGGCTGCTCCATGGTGAATTGGAGTGCTGGATTATGTCTTGGTCTAATAAGTCTGCTACTTGTCTGTCAGCTTCTTCTTGGCTTGCATGAGGTAGTCTGTATGCTTTTGTAAAAATTGGTTTATTGTCTGTTAACTCGATATTATGTTTTACTGTGTTGGTGAATGTTAATGGTATTCCTTCACAATGGAATATGTCTCGGTATTCAAAACATAAGTTTTTAATTGCTCTTTCTTCTTCTTGATTGATATCGGTATTAAAGCGGATGTTAGTTAAATTTTCTCTTAACATTTCGTCATGTTCTATTGGGTTGTAGTTATTTTCTAAATTCTCGTCTATTTCCATTTCGTTAAAATTTAGTTCTTCTACGTTAATTGGGTCTGTCAATGATAATTCTACGGGGTAGTCGTTTGAATTTAATATTGTTGTGGTTGCAAAGTTATCTTTTATTTGAACTAAGGCGGTTGGGGTTTCTACTCCTTGCTGAAATGTCATATGATTTATTATTCCTAAATTTTTGTTAGATTTTACTGGGATTTTATTTTTCTTTCCGTTCGGGGTTCTATAGTGTATTTTTGTTCAACTTGTGTGTTTTGAAATTTAATCGGATTTTTCCGTATTTTGTCCTTAATAAGCGATTTTTAATGTCAATGTTGGCTCCTAATTTTCTTAGAAGGTCCATTCCGATTAATCCGTCATATTTGTCGTTAAATTCGAATACACAAAATTTATGTTTCATTTTAACATTAAATGTTCTCGGTAAGGGTATATTTGCTACGAATTGGTGTAGTGTTGTTTGATGAGCTGTTTTGATTTTGAATGGTTCTCTTTCTACATAATCTAAATAATGTTTTTGTACGGTTCTGGGGCTAATTAATGTTTTAGATGATCCGGTGTCGATTAATAGTTTGAATTTGGCGTGGGGTATTTCTATGTATGGTAATACTAAGTGATTTATGTTATTTAAGTTAATTAAGTTTGTTCGGTTATGAATTGGTCCATTTGAAAATTTGAGTTTGAGTTTTCTTCGTCGTACTCCTCGTAAGTTTCGTATTGTTCGTCACGTTCGTAAGTTTCTGCATGGTTTGTTTCATTGTTCGTAGATGTCTCAATGTCATTATTCTGGTCAGTGTCAAATTTTTCTATTTCTTGATGAAATAATTCTTCCGATGTAAAATTACGTTTCTGATGAGGGTTTGGTCGGATATGTGTTATTTTTGTGGTTTGTCTGGTGTTACCAGATGAGGTGTCCATTGGTGTTGGTTTGTAGTAATTGTTAGGGTTGTTATGAGTATTAGTCATTGGTGTATTTCTATTAGGGTTTGCATTGAATGCTGGTCTTTGTTGGTTTAGGTTTTGATTGAATCTCGGTTGGAATGCGGGTTTCGTAAAAGTTGGGTTGAATGTTGGTCTTGAAAAATGTTTATATTGATTATTAAAATTGGTATTGTTAAAACTTGGGTTGTTACTTCGCGGTTGATTTGTTTGTGCGTTAAAGGGTGTGAATTTTGTTGAGGGATTGTTTGTCTTGTAGCTTGTATAGTTTTGTTGGTGAATAACTTTTATTTGCGTTGGGGTTGTATAGTCTGTTGCGGTAATACATTACATTTTCTTCTTCTATTACTAGGCTCATAGCTTCTTCTAGATTTTGGGGTCGTTGGAATCTGATTTTATCCGATAGTCGTTCTGGTAAAGCGTTTATGTATGTGTCTAGTGCCATTTCGTCGTACATTTTGTTTTAAATGTCTAACGTTTTGATCGGGTTCTTCGATTTTAATTTTGTTAAAATTAAACTTCTCACGTCTTGGCATTTCATTCCGAATTGGTAGGGAGATTGATTGTGTTCCATTCTAAGGTTTATTAGATCTCGTACCAGGCATTTTATATTACGTTGGTCTCCAAAATATGCAATTAGTAGCTGTTTAAACTGGTCCCATTCCGATAAGTCGTCCCTACTGGCGATTAATGTTAGTGCCCTTCCGGCTAGTTTACTTATTACTAAGCGTATAAGCAATGAATTTCTTGCGTCATCTCCGGGTTTGTAAAAGGTTTTTAGGAACATTTCACATGCTCCAATGAAATTTGAGAGATGGGCCTGGGTGCCATCAAACGTCTGAATTGTCTCTAAATAGAGACGTAAGTCTGTGTTACTCATGTTGGTTAAGGGTTGTTTTCGATTTTTTGAAAATTTCAAAAAAAAATTATTATTTTTTTTTTTTTGAATTAAGCTTTATTTCGTTATTTGTATGGTTACTTTTGCTTCGGATTTATTAATTTTCCGTTTGGGTTGTAAAATTTCAAATTTTGTAAAAATTGGGGATGATTTTCCTTTTTATGACGTTATTTTTGCTTTGGTTTTTTAAATTTTCCTTTTTAGATTGGATAACTTAGAGTTTTGTAAAAATTGATGTTGATTTAGCTATTTGAAACGTTAACTTTGGTTTTGGTGTGTTAATTTTTCAATTAGATTAGGTAAATAAAATTTTGGTAAAGGTTGATGTTTATTTCGTTATTTTTCGGCGTTATTTTTTTGTTAGGAATGGTTAATTTTCAGTTTGGATTGGGTGGATAAAATTTGGTAAGAATTTGAGATTAATTTCGTACTTGTAGTATTAGATTTATTAATTTTAAGTTTATATTGCGTCGAGTTATTTTTTTAAATCGTAGTTGCTGTTATTTATATTTAATTACACAATGCAGTGATGTTCTTGTGAGATTTATTTCAATAATGTTAGAATAATTACCGTAGTCTGGGATTTGTCTTTTTTTAATGCAGCTTTTACTTTGTCTTGAGTTCCTGCTTCTTAAGGAATCTTAAATGGATAGATTTATTCTCGTTTAGCTTTGTTTTGGTTAAATTCTGTTAATTAATACTCTTTCCGTGGGTTTTACTGAGTTGCGTAAACGTACAGTTCGTCTGTCTTGTGTTCTACTTATAACTTAAAGTTGATTACTCCTGTACTTCATGGTTGAAATTGAATACTTTGTTGAGGTAATTGCACTTACAGGTGTTAGTTTATGGAATTAGATAATTGACTTTCCGTACTCGCTAATGTAAAGTGTTATGTCTGTTTTATTTTTAGATCTCTTGGTATTATAATGCTTGTTGGTAATTGAACTCTTCGTTATGTGCGTTTTCAGGTTTACAATTATGAGCGTATGATAACGTTTTAGCGTTTTAATTAAAGATTCTTATGATGACCGTTTTACTGCACTTTATTTATAGAGTGTTGTGGTGTAATTTTCATGCGCTTCTATAATTCCGTGATAGATTAATACTTATGATGCGAATTGCTTTAGTACTGAAAGTGCCTGAAAGCTATTTCTTTAGTACTGTGCAAGGATTCTGAAAACGATTTTCTCCGAGTTTTAATTGTATAATAGATGCGAGCTTTGTTTTCTTAGGTGGTTTTAGGTTACCGTATTTTTAGTTATTGCAGAATGTTCTTGTGATTTATTCAGTATTATAGAGGTCAATGGTTTAATTAAACGTTCTGTACAGTTTGTTCGAATTAGCTTTAGCTTTGAAATTAATTTCGCGTTAGTTTACCGGTTTATAAACGTGCGTTGGATCGCGGTGATTGATGTTTCTTATTTTTGGTGTTTAGTGAATGTGCGCCCGTTATTTTTTGGATTATTGAGTTCGTTCTATTAATTATGGTAAGGATCTTTTAATATTAATTCTCATTTACTTTTAAAAAGAAAATCTCTTTTTAAATTCAATTCTTATTTGCTTTTTTAAAGAAAAAATTTTTATCTCTTTTACATTCGTCTCATAAAATGTTATACAGTCTCGTTTTGAAATTAATTCACTTTGAACTATTTTCAAAAAATATTCATAAAAATACAATTCATAAACAGTAAATATAAATGGTACTCAATAGTTATAATACTAGCATATATCAATGATAGTTTTTGGTTTGAAATAAAATTATGGAAATGAACTTACATTAGTTTCATCTGTTTCTTTGGTGGGTTCGATCGATTCTGTATCTTGTCCACCTTGGTTTGTTTTGTTGGCCTTAGACGATTCTTGTTCCTTGTCCAACTTGGTTTGTTGCTGGATTTAGACGATGCTTGTTCTTCCTCCAACTTGGTTTGGGTTCTGCCAAAATTTCGAATAAAATTCTTGGTCACCAATCTTCCGATTTTTGGTTTTCAGTGCCCTTTTGACATCCGTTACGACTGCGCCAGTTAAAGCTCGGGCCTTTGGAGCTGGTTTTTTAAAAAGCTTTGAAACTTTAACACATTTTTATTAAGTTAAAATTTTGATAACTTGTACATAATACTAAAATTAATTATTGTACAGGTGAGTAGCTCAAACAACGAAGTATGGAGTTTGGAGACTGACTGCCGGGCATTGAGCTCCCGGGCCTTTTATAATAACCTGCCCCTCACACGGCTGTGAGAACTTGCAGATCTCATGTCTGCGTTTCTCCTTAATTGTACACTTTAATACAATGTAACAACTTAATTCTAAGTAATTGCGGTCTGTTGACCGCCTGTGACCTGCCACCTGCAGTATCACTGCCCTCACGGATGCAAAGTTGCATGTCCGTTCACATGAACTGTCGATAACCTCTCTGGGTTATCCTTGTGTTACAATGTTGCATTGAACTTATACTTTTACTTAATAATTTCTAATAATTCATATTAGATTCAATACATCAATATATATAGGTAATTGGGGGATACATAACTCGCGTATTATCTAATAAAATTCCTTATACACGGTGATTAAAATTATTTGATGTAATTAATTAATTTTCTACCCTGGTCTAAATTTGAGTAATATATATATATATATATATATATATATATATGTATATATATATATATATATATATATTGCTATGTTTCCCAGTATTTGAATCGAGCCTCACGAATTGGGCGTCAAGAATGCTGTGAATCCTACAAAAAGCTATTCATTACCTTAACTGAACTGGTCCATTGACTTTCTTCTGTTAATCGCCTCGGCTGCTCCTCTAGTTAAACCTTCATCCTCATTCATAGAAAAAAACAAACACATTCCTACCACAAACATCAACGTTAACTCTATTTACATCAATGTTCACAATACATTAAAATTTCCAAAATTAAAATTCAGCATAAATTTCAGTATCAGAAAATTTCAAGATTAAATCTGTTATCATTTTAATGTGCATCCAGAATTAAAGTTCTTGTAGGATGCCTACTAATTACTATAACAATATATGCAGACCGGAGTCTGAGTACAAAGGGAGCATCTACCACCCCTTTACGTTAATTAACCAGGTTCGTCTAATTGAGCTCAAAGACATACCCAAATTTTCATCATAATCCAGAACATCAATACTAAATACCCCTTTCTACTTAAACAAGCAAATTTCACCTTAAAATTAAAATTTTATTGTTAGTACAATTTCACTACTGTCCATTTTAAGTAAATCAATTATAAAGTTATTCAACACACACGAAAACATCAAAGTTCAAACAAATTAGTATAATTTACCTGAAGGTTACTGCACTCGTAGCTTCAATGTACATCGTCCCTTTTGTTAATCACACCATTCCAACTGGGTTATATTTACGGCTTCTGATTCTCAACGCTTTTAAAATTTTCTCCATCACCATTCATCTAAAGTTGTTTCAGGGCTTTTCCGGAACTCATCTGTGTATATCTGACCCTTGTTTTGTGGATCCAGACACGTTTATGAACCATTTAATTATTAACACCCCCGAAAAATAACAAAGAAATTCATGCGTCTTTCACCAATATACGCCAAAACTGCCTACTTTTGTGTATTCATTTGTCGTTGTAAATTTTACTAATTGGTACAGTGATACTAAACTTTATTACCTTGTATCTTCTTTTCTAAGTGCACTAACGTACATTCATTGTAGCACGTAAAGAACAAACTGTTTTAAATCACCAAAATATACGAGCAAACTGTTTAAATTATTCTATCAAACTCGGAAAACTAAAAAGCACTGTTTAACGCATTGAATCAAGTCGCAGATGTAAGAGAGCTTGTTCATATTAACCTGGGTATATATAGAGGTTAGCCTGTCTGTCGGTCGAGTCCCCAAATCGGACAATTCTAAAGAATTTCGCATGCTAGGTTCCCATTCCGAAGCCCGGCATGCGATTTTTACGAAATCCGCACTCGCACCAGTTAAATCTCAGAAATTTCGACACGGCTCGCAACGTCTGGAAATAACTAACTAAATTTTATACAGAAATGTTATTTTTACCTCTCAATTTTGCCTTTTATTTTCAACCAATCGCAACCCACTGACGTTGCTCCACTCACGCCTTTTACTATATGTGTCTCGGTCTTGCGCATATTATCTTTCCTTCTCTAACCTGTTCTTAGTGGTGCAAATTGATATTCCTTACTATCGATTATTTCAGTCCACATGGACTGTTATAACCCACCTTTAGCATTTCCCGTAACTATTAAGCTACGGTTTCTCCAATATTCTCTGAAACCATTCGTTATCTGCAAAATTTACGCAGAACGAGCTTTTTAAATAAACCCTGTTTTGTATTTCGTGCTAAAGCATCCAACCGTTTCCAATATCCGTAGAATCGACATATTTATCTAAACAAATTAAACTGAAATTGCCTTTTAAACATACACAGGTGTGTTCAACCGTAACATTTTAAATACCCTTCTACGATTTGCATTTTATTGGGTTTTTACAAGTTTTTATAGATATTATATTGTTGCGATCCACTATTAGGCAACCCGTCAAACATACAAACGCCCGGGGCACAGCGTATTCTTCAGCATTCGAGAATCCTTTTACAAAGTTCTAGATAATGAGTCATATCTTAATGCAGGGTATATATAAGGCCGCTTATGAATGTAAGAGTTAGTCTATTCTTGAATGTCTAATATAAATTATATCGTTGTAAAGTAAACGTAGTTGAGTTTTTAGAATATATACATAAATGATATGCTGTGTCTAATGTGCATGCAGCTTGCAGTATACATAAATAAATAGAAGTGTATAAACAAATAGTTGTGTTAGTGTGGTTATTGGACCTAGGGTAAAGAAGTTAGTTTAAGAAGATATTAGTGCTTGTAAATTCATTAGTGTAATAGTGCTTCATTGTTAAGTGGACTGAAAACATCTATAAATAAGGCATATACTGTTAATTAGACTTGTGAACAGTGAGTAATAAAGACCATTATTATTACTTGTTTTAAATTAAAGAAACGCGGTAGTAGTAGCGCGTTACAATATGTTACTACTGGTTCAATTAACTTCAATTAAAATTGATACCCTTTAATTTTTAGTGAATCCTAATTAAATATTCAATTATTATCAGTACATTTTGTTTAATACCGGTTACTTAAAATTGAGTTAATTAATATAAATTTTGCACGTAATTTTTATTTGTTTCTTAGAACAATTGACTTAAATACACGTTGAGCATTTCAATTCCGCTTCCTTTTATATAAAGCGTCTTGTACATAATTTAAATCTCTTATTTTTAATGAAACGAATGAATTTTTATTCTCCACGGTTTTTTAATAAAGCGTATTTTTTAATAAAATTCCCTATACACGGTGATTAAAATTATTTGCTATAATTAATTAATTTTCTACCCTGGTCTAAATATGAGTAATATATATATATATATATATATATATATATATATATATATATATGGATTTGAATACATTTGCCTCTTCAAGCAATAAATCGACGTAAAGCATCCAAGAAAGCGTCTGTTGACAAGTTAGACACTAATTCCAAATAGATAGCTTTAATGCTGAAACAAATAAATAAGCAAATGTACGCTTTCAATGATTTTGCGCCACGACTTCGATTCATCTTGACAGTTTTGCGCCACGACTTCGATTCATCTTGACAGGGAAAGGTCCACCAAAGTCGACTCCCGTATACGACCGAAAAATCACTTTGTAATTTTTACATCATGCGATAACTCTGAATTACGCAAGCGACCGCCCACTCTCAACAAATCACGACTATCTAGAAACGGACTAACGCTACGTATTTGTTTACTAACTTGGTCAAAAACATTTGTTTGAACTCTTTTAATCGATAAATGTATAGCCTGTTGCTGCTGAACTAGGGACACACCAGCAGAATATTTTGAACGCAAATCCGCCGGACATTGAACATTACGAATGAAATACCGACTATATGTAATAATCCTACAAATTTGCTGCAACTTTGAAAATTTATCCAATAACAAATTTAAGAAATTTTCAGGCATAACGACGTTTAACGACAGAGTGCGATATTCAACGTCCATCTGAGATGAGTCGATAAGTTTTGGCAGCGACGTTACTGGCCATTCTTCGCTACAACGCACTAACCAGGAAGGCCCTGTCCACCATAATGGATGATGAACTAACTCTGAAGCCAAAAGTCCACGTGAGGCACAATCCGCAGGGTTGTCCTGAGACTAAATATGAAACCACAAAGATGGAGGAATACGTTCTTGAATATGCGAAATGCGATTGCTGACAAATGTCTTCCACTTATGCGGGAAGGACCGAATCCAAGACAAAACAACAGAGGAATCTGACCACGCGAAAATACTACTAAATGATAAACTATCTATATAAGTATTTTTGACGAAATCTACTAAATCTGCCAAGAGTACGGCAGCACACAATTCCAGACGGGGCAATGAAACGCGGCTAGTAGGAGCAACCTTCGATTTTACGCATACTAATGACATAGCAATAATACCTTCTAAATTGAACGAACGAAAATAGACGACAGCTGCATACCCGGCTTCAGAAGCATCGCAGAACCCATGCAACTCCACCTTTTTAAAATTATGACGTACGATACGACGCAAAATCTCAATATTCGAAACCGCTGGCAATTCACTAGCCATCGGAATGCAGATGCCCTGTCAAGGAGACCTTGCGGTAGACTGCAATCATTGCTCCAAAATGGAAGAGAAAATAAGTGTCATCCATTGAATGACGGTAACCGATGATACTTGGCAACCCGAAAGAATACGAGAAAATCAGGAGAATGACGCCGAATTGGAACGTATTCTTGAGTGGAAAGGTAGAGGACAACGACCAGCTTGGGAAGAAATTAGTATTTCAAGTAGGAGCCTGAAGGCATATTGGGCACAGTGGGACTCCTTGGTGATTGAAACTAGAATCTTGAAAAGATGCCTGGAATGTGAAGATGGCACCGAGAGACGACTTCAAGTGAGAGTGCCGAGAAACAGAGTAACGGAAGGGTTGCAGCACTGGCGTGATGGTATTTCCAGAGGGCACTTTGGCGTGAAAAGAACTCTCAAAAGAGTGAGAGAAAGATTCTATTGGGTGAATTGCAAAGAAGATGTGAAAGAGTGGTGCCGTAAGTGCTACTTGTGTGCCTCTGGAAATGGCCCAGTTACAAAACGGAAAGCCCCAATGAGACAGTATAACATGGGGAATCTTTTTGAGAGGGTGGCCATTGTTTCCTGAATCAGAGAAATAAATACATCTTGGTTGCAATGGACTATTTTACCAAATGGCCGGAGGCGTATGCTATACCTAACCAAGAAGTCGAGACGGTTGTAGATATACTAGTGAGGGAGTTGTTTTGTCGCTTTAGAGTTCCGTTGGATTTACACTCCGATCAAGGTCGGAACTTCAAATCAGCGTTGTTTCAAAACGTCTGTAAGCAACTTGGAATCGGGAAAACTAGAACCACGACACTTCATCTCCAATCGGATGGAATGGTTGAAAGAATGAACAGGACGTTAAGAAAGTACCTAGCCAAAGTTGTCTCTGAACATCAACGAGACTGGGACCAATATTTACATTTCATACTGACGTACCGATCTTCGGTACATGACAGCACAGGATACTCCCCCGCTTACGTGATGATAGGACATGAATTGCGGCTACCATGTGATCTTCAGTTTGGATTTAAACCTAAAGAAGAGATCGCAGGTAAAGATTACGTTAGTAAGCTTTATGAAAGATCATATAGCATTCACGAAAACGTCCAAAAGAATATCCAGGCAGCAAGCGATCAAATAAAATCACAATATGACACGAGATCACAAGAAGGTGGTTACCAATCTGTAGATTTAGTGTGGTAGTACAATCCACAAAGAAAGCGTGGATTGTCGCCAAAATTACAAAGACAAGGGAAGGCCCATACGAAGTGTTAAAAAGAATTAATGATGTAGTGTACCGGATCAGAAGATCTCCCCGTGGTAAACCGAAAGTGGTACACTTTGACCGTTGGCAACAACCACGAAGACTCGAGTAAGGAGAATGGTGTTTAAAGAGTTATTAATCGTGAGCGCGTGAACCATATGTAGATTTTGAGAGTTTCATGGCAGCGAATGGTGGTTCCGCTAAAGCAAGATTTGGCGTTGTTGCTGAAAAACAGCAAGATCTGTTTAGAGCACCAGAAGAGTATTTACTTGCACATTGCGTAGCTCAAGATTTGCAAATGTCAAGAGGGATAGCAAGTTTGGTTGTGTGGATGAATTAGTACAACAGCAGCCAACTGTAGGAAAAGCTTTAGTTCTTCAGGATAGAAATCGTTATGTTTACTACCTGGTCACCAAAAATTCTTCATGACAGAGCCCTAGTTATGGACATCTATGGGAGGCTTTGCTGAATCTTAAGACTCAGATGATGGAAAATAGAGTAACGAGACTAGCGGTGCCCAAGCTAGGCTGTGGACTGGGTTGCTTAGATTGGAGGATAGTCCGAAATATGCTAGAAGTAGTTTTCCAGGTTACCAACGTCGAGGTCCTTGTTTGTTGTTATCAACCGGTTGCCTACCAAGACCAATAAAAGAGTGTTGACTGTTACTTCCAACGACGTGGTGGATGCACCAGAGGAGATAGCTGCCGATACCGTCATCAGTCATCGAATTGGCGTCAAAATGTATTTACAGTTACGAGACGTAACGGTTTTAAAGAAGGGGCAGTGTTACGGGGTACTGGCAACCCGTCAAACACACAAGCGCCATAAGTAATGTATATACTACAGAAGCCTCAAACTTTCTAGCATATACTAGAAAATCATCTATTTAATTCAGCGTAAAAAAGACCGCTGATGAAGTATAGAGTGAGTCTATATCAAAATGTCGTATATAAATCATCTCGTGTATAGTTAGTTGGTCAGTACATTTTTAATGTTCTATTAAATATAAATTTGTGATATGTGAACGTGTATATTGTACCGCCAGTTTGTACAATAATAGACAAAAGTGTAATAAATAAATTATAGTAGTGTTAGTGTTGTCAATAGACCTATAGTTAAAAATTTAGTTTAAGAAGATATTAGTGTTTGTAAATAGCATTAGTGTGATAGTGCTTCATTGTTAATTGGACTGAAAACATCTATAAATAAGGCATATACTGTTAATTAGACCTGTGAATAGTGAGTAATAAAGACTTTCGTTAGAACTTGTTTTAAAATAGTGAAACGCGTTATAGTAGCCCGCTACATTATAAAGTGGCAAGCGGTTGGGAAGCTCTTGACCTCCAGAAGACCCTGTCCTAGAGAGACAGAATTTTCTTAAGAAAAGTTTAAGCCACAATTTAATTTGTAGGCAAATTTTCTGACACTTGGATTATAAGTAAATATAAATAATTGGTTAAAAGTAATAACATTTATGAAGTAGTTCACGTAACGAATTTTTAATTTCGTATTCATAATTAAGTTAAACAAAATTCGGTCATGTTTCGACTGTAACACTTGATCCTGCATTCTTAATTATGCAGATTTTCATATACACATCGAGAAGTATAAACCACAATACTGACTTCAGGTAGGTGAGAGATCGCATACAGCGGTCGGTGCCCTATAAAGAACCATCCTATCTGACATGTCGCAATCAACTGCAAAACTCATCTAACTCGTAGAAGTAACCTTAGGCTGAAAAACTTAACCGCACCGCATACGATGTAAATAAAATAAATCCACTTTCATTCTCTGTTATTATGCAGTCGAAACGACGGCGTATCCTTTAACGTAAAGCAGGTTCACGACCCAGACCAGTAGATTAGACATGAATTCCTTTCATGTTATGTGAATTAGATCAATGAACAAACATCCAGACAGCTTTTATGACTTAAAAGAACTCTTATCGTAAGTTGCTCTCGGACAGATGGGTTCCAGCCACGGTCTCTTATTTGTTTTTTCCTCTTTTATGCTACACCATAAAAATTGAAGAGTATATACTGGGAAAATCTTGAGATTATAATAGTATCAAACACACATTAAGAGTGGAATTTTTTTAAGTAAACAAAATTAAATAGTAAGGGAATTGTTTATTTATTTACCGTAAACAAACACTTTTTAAGATTTTATGGCAGACTGGTTGCACAATTATTCTGTTCCTCAATTCTAAGAAGAATTTTTTATTGTTGAAGTAAGTAATTTGGTTTGCTAATTTTGAGATTTAAATTTTACTTAGGGAACCAATTGATTGAATGGTGTTAATCATGTTTGTCTTCAGATTGTTTATGTTATTTTAAAGCCTAAGAAAAGGATCCGTGGAGGGAAATTCGGGTGCGGAAGTGGTTATGCGGAAAATGATAGGACACTGTGTATAAAACTATTTACAAAAGAACGAAAGAGTACCCATGGTTAGATTTGAATCTAAACCGGTAAACACAGTGATAATACAAGTATACATGCTCATCTCTAGCTACAGTGAGGAAGAGGTAGAAGCGATCTACGAAGTTATCGAAGACATACTACGATACGTAACAGAACAAGAAAATTTAATAATTACAAGAGATTTTAATGCAGTGGTAGACAAGGATAAGGAAGGAGCGTAGGTCTATTTGGTGTAGACACGAGATACAAGGAAAATAGGCTGCTAGAATTTTGCGCCAAAAACAATTTAACAATCAAAACATCCTCATTGTTTCCTATTCTGAGCTAACCTACTCATTTCCTGAAATTTCCAGTCTGTATCTTTCACTATCTGCGTGCGTTAGTCTGATCTAGACTTACCTTTACCTCTTTTTTCCTGTCTCTGCTTGTAATATATTCCGCACTAAAACACATCCTGCCCTTCTATTTATCCTATTTTTTTTGTTTTCCACTGATATCTTTATTCCTCTACCATTTCTATAACCTATTTGTTATTAACTTTGTCTGTCCATGCTACTATCCTCATACATCTGTAGCACAACATTCCAGAAGGTTCTATCTCTTTATGTCTGCTTTTCTTACTACCCCTATTTTATAGACGTTGGAAATGGTTGGACGCGAACCCCTATTGATTTATGTTCTGAGCAGGTCTACACATATTCTTGAAGTTCCCAGAAATACATATTTTACTATCTGTGTACAATAGCACAACCTAGGTCTACCTGTACTTCTCTTTTTTCCTCTCTCTGCTTCAAATATATTCCGCACTATTCCCTCATGCCGTAGTATGTGGCCTATCATCCTATCTCGACTATTTTTTACTGTCTTCACATAGTTCTTTCTTCCCCTACCATTTCTAATACCTCTTTGTTCTTAACATTGTTTGTCCATGGTATCTTCATCATACGTCTGTAGCACGACATTTCTAAGGCTTCTACCTTTTTCTTGTCTGCTTCTCCTACTGTCCAGGCTTCACAGCCATACAGTGCTGTGCTCCACACATATGTTTTAAGCAATCTTTTCCTTGTTTCTATGTTTGTGGTCTTTGAGCACAGTAGTTGCTTTTTCTTGTTAAGTGTAGCACGATCTTGTGCTAATCTTTGTTTTATATCTTTTGCGCTTTTCCTATCTCGCGCTATTTGACTTCCGAGGTAGTAGAAATCCTTAATCTCTTGTAAGTTCTCGTTACCTATTTGTATTCTTTTTTTTATTTATTTTCTCCTCCTCTGCATACTTTAGTTTTATTTTCATTAATTTTTATAACGTATCTCTCTGGTAGGACTGTTACCATTTCATTAAGAGCAACTTCTAACTCTTCCTTGCTAGATGCTACTACCGCTATTTCATCTGCAAATCTAGGCTTATCATTCTTTTGTACCTGAATAGTAATTCCAAATGTCTTTCTGAATTTGACAGTATTTATTGCCTCTTCGATATACATGTTAAAAATTAATGGAGATAGGGCACATCTCTGTCTAACACCTTTCCTAATATTTACTTCTCTACGTTCCTACTCAAATTCTATTACCGCTGTTTGATCTTTGTATAAGCGATGTATTGTACGTCTATCCCTAAAACTCATTCCAATCTTTTTGAGTATTTAGAATATTTTTTTCCATATTACATTGTCAAATGTTTTTTCCAAATCTACAAACCCTATATACATGCTTTCCTTTTTTTCTATTGTTTTCTCCATTATCACCCTTAGAGCTAAAATAACCCCCCGTGTTCCCCTGTTTTGTCTGAACTCAAATTGATCTTCTCCTAGTACTTATTCAGCTTGTTTTTCCATTCGTCTATGATGTTACGTTTAAAATCTTTGGGTATTTCGTATGTCTCATACATATTGCTTACAAGTTGGAAGAGACGTCTTGTTACTGCTTGTCCAACGGCGTTTAGAGCTTCTGCTTGCACCTTATCTATACCAGACGCCTTATTATTTTTCAGACCCTTTAATGCTAATTCAAACTCATCTCTAAGTATGGGATAATCCCAAGTAATCCTTTTTAATGTCTGATTCTTGTTGTAATGCTGTTAGTTCCTCTCCTGCATATAGGTTTTATATATATTCCTGCCATCTAAGCACTATGTCTACATTTTCTACAATGACGTTTTCTCTCGCGTCCCTTATATTTTTGCAATACGGTTTTATATCCCTAAAGTTCATTTTAATTAGTTTGTATGCTTCGTCTGTCTTTCCTCTTTCCATGTTAGTTTGTACTTCTTTGCCCTTTTCATCAATCCATTGTTCTTTAGCTTTCCTGTATTTGCTAATAATTTTCCATTTTATGACTTTGTATCTCTGTTTTACTGATTCGTCTGATCTGTTTTTGTATTTTCGTCTTTCTTCTATTCAGTTCACGATATCCTTTGTTATCTATGGTTTCTTATTTTCTTTATGTGTATATCCCAGTGACTTTTTCAAATCTTTCATGAAAAAATTTATCTTTTAGTTTCTCAAAGTCAAAGTGTTTTTTTCGTTCCTTTTTTCCAATTTTTAAATTTTAGGGCGGCCTTCATAATTACGATGTTGTGGTGAATGTCTATATCTGCTTCTGGGTAGCTTCTACAGTCTTTTGCTTGACTCCTAAACCATTGTCTAACAAGAATGTATTCTATTTGCCATTTCCCTATATTTCCTGGCATCTTCCACGTGTATCGGCTTCTAGTATGATGTTGAAATAATGTGTTTGTGACAGTTAAATTGTTTTGATCGCAAAATTTTACTTAGTACGTTTCCGTATACTCCGTATACTTGTATACTTGTATTATTACTGTATTTACCATATATTGCCGTGGAAGTCGGGGCTTAGCTTTAAGATCGAGCCCCACGAATTGGGCGTCATAAAATTGCCGTGGAACCTCTGTAAAATTCGTGCCCCATCTGGGCTAACATATGAAAGATGCACAAAAAGATATTCAAAAACTTAAAAATTTCTTACCACTTTTATTAAGACGCCTTCGAATTCCTCTGCATCCCTGCATCTCAGCAATCGGCCTCTTCTTAAATATCTAATTTTACATTCATACCTCATTCACACTCACACACCATCAAATAAAATTACTAAAATAATACGACAACCATACAACCTTTTATTTACACCTATTAACAGATAAAATATATTTGCACATGTTTCCAAACAGTTTGATACAATAATTATTAACTCAATATATTGTATGTTTTAAAGTCTTTGATTTTTAAAATGATTTTAAACAAATTCGATTAGATATGATTAGATGAACCCCACATGTAACCCTAAATTGACTTCACACTGGAGTATTGTGAGCTCATTATAACTCAGTTTTGTTTGTATATGCTTTTTAAAACCTTGCATTAATTAAAACAACTTTACAGACCCGTTTACCTTTTACAACTCAATTTATATCCTGAATAAATTTTTGATATATTCTGTATTCATCCTTTTTCAATACTCAAAATTAGTAAATTGTCCAGTACATGTATCTTTTAAAACAAGTCTCTACAACAATAAATATGCTACAAAAAAAAGTCAACCACACTACACAAAAATTCCACAAATGTTTATATAACAACCGAAATTTCAAATAAATTACCTGGAGAATTCTTCATTCTTTATTCCCGTCGGAGTTGGTTACTAGAAAACCCTCGGCGTTGTTTCCATTTACTATGCTGCTTGTCGGATCCACGGGCCTCTACCATCTGATATCTCTGCAAGCTATCCGCTTTGTCTCACAGTACCATTCTATACCCATATATCAGGCATACAAACTTGATTACCAGTTCTGCTTACTCCCATATATCATACATCCATTTAATAAATTTTGTCGTAGTAGCCGGACATTTTATTTAAATACGCACTAACTCGTACGTCACGTTAATAACTTGAGGTCCGCTACTACAGTTTTATACTTTCAACTACGATATTAAAGGTAACTTTACTACACACACAAAATACTAACCAAAAGCTTTATTATTATGGTGATCTGAATCAGTATTTAGCACTTGATCGAAGTAAAAGAGAAGAGAGCTTTAATAACTTCACTTGGGTATTTATATCCTTATTCAAACCCCCTACGGCCCCGTTTCATTTGAAAAGCTTATTTTTGCAAAGCGGTTTCTAAAAATTTTGAGCGTAACCGTCGCTAAATTCAGTAAATTTTTCCCGTCCTTACGTGCTGTATACCTCGAATTTGTTTTTTACCTTCGCGTGTGCGTTCGTTTTGAAACTGTTGGCTCTCAACCAATGACAAAGCTTCTGTCGTCACCAAACTCCTCCTAAGCGCTATGCATCTCAGTCATATGCATGTTTGTTGTCTCGTTTCAAACCCTACTTGAGTTACAGAAAATCGATACTGTCGACGTCCCTCATCAACTCCACATGTATACCTTACGTGACTTTCAATCCCATCGTTTTTATATTTGTCTCTATCTGTTGTATATTACCGATTGTTCATTTCACCCTCTCCTTAAGATGTTTGTTACCCTTGCTGTTTATACAAATTTACGGTTGAAAACAATTTCTATGAAATTTTATATTAACGTACGTTCAAATTCTTTGAACGTAACACTTAACAAGCAGGTGTTTCTGTTAATTATTGATCGTTTGAAAATAACAATTCGTCGATTTTCTGCTTCTCTATATCTGTGTAAATGCACGTTGGCTTTTAAAACGAATATATTTGCGTTAGAAATTATTGATTTTCTTATGCAAGCACGCTTCCGTTTGCTTTCGTGCGTTTGATTAAAGTAAATTATGATTAATTATGCGTATCCTTGAACTTCTATATGCTTTGAAGCTTTCTTCCTTCATGTAGTTTTAACATTCAGATTATTAAATATAAAAAGACCGTTTTCACTAAATGAATGAAATTAATTTGGAGCGTAAATTTGCTCTTATCTATATACATGGTTGCTGAAATTATATATACATATATATATATATATATATATATATATATATATATATTCTACTGCTCACCCCCTTTTTTAATTTAAATTTAAATTATAAGACACTACCTTTGTCGTCGCCCCTATTTTTAGTATTCAATGAATGACTTCTATATGATGTGCTTTAGCAAAATTTGGTTGGTTATCTAATTAACTGTTTACTATTATTATGCCTCGACTATATGAACTCTTTATCTCAGGGTGTTCACCTACTCACCGTGGGTTCAATCGTGAGTAGATGTGCACTGCCAACCAAACTGCACACTCTTTTGTTTCACTACCTTTATATGAAATTACTACTGTATATGCCAAATTTGTACTGATCAACGTAGCTTTGTGCCAAATTAATTAATGTATACAATTTCTGACTTTTGTTTGACGTTTAATGATATTGCACGGTACTCACCTAAATTATACTTCACTGATGCCCTTTTTTGAATGCTGCTGGCTCACGATCTTAGTCGCCGTATGCGTCTTTACAAGGACTCGCAATCACTATTGAACTTGCGTATCACCTCCAGGTGTCTTAATACAATTTTGATGACCCCAAATCTGAAATGAATAACCCGAATTTTAGAATTTTGACAAACCGTTGTATTTACTTCCCTAGGCAATAAGCACAACAAAACTAGCTTACTTAATTACATTTTAAATACATAAAAATATCCAATAACAATTTGTCCTTTCTTTAGTGTCACAAATACCTTCACTATTGTCTTTATACACATTCCTAAATTCTATCATTGGTCCTAAACACTTCACAATTTTCCAATTATATTTGATATTGCTATTCACTTATAATTTTGCATTTACAAATTCGTCCAAAAGTTGATTCTACTTAAATGAAAAGCCAAAATAATTCACACAAGACCTGGATGCTTGGTTGATAGTAGATATCCGTAGACGCATCCGGTTTTCAGACGGCAAATGTACTTTCACTGGCTTATTAAATTTCAACTTAGTATAAAACCTTGAGCACTGTGCATTTTATCAACGTCATCAAGTCATTTAATTTACCTTTTGGCACATACGTTTCAAACTAACATGGTAAATACTTTAGCATATGTAAAGTACGGCAAAATATAGTTTTTGAATTACTGGATCTGATATATGAATCATGTTGTTTGGCATACACCCCTTTTAACACAAATCTACCCTTAGAAGCCTTGTACCCCCCCCC
The DNA here is from genome assembly GCA_036346225.1 of Platerodrilus igneus. Taxonomy (NCBI): domain Eukaryota; kingdom Metazoa; phylum Arthropoda; class Insecta; order Coleoptera; family Lycidae; genus Platerodrilus; species Platerodrilus igneus. The sequence continues at coordinate 8,454,205 of JARFIW010000244.1, forward strand.
TGACATTACTATATATATATATATATATATATATATATATATATATATTGTTGTGGATTCAAAGGGGTAAATCATTGTGATATAATAAAATTTCAACAACCCTGTATATAGAAAAGAGATTATTTACGCGCAAAATTAATTTAATTCATTTAGGGAGAACGGACGAATATTAGGGTATTTATATATTTAATAATTGAAATATTAGGATCACAGGAAGGAAGAAAGCCTTAAAGCAAATAGAAGTTCAAAGATACGCATAATTAACCATAAGTTATTTTAATTCAACATAAATAAGCAAAAGGGGACGTGCTGTGTAGGAAAATCAATAATCCCAAGGCAATTGTATTCGTTGTAAAATGTCAGTTTTATCAAATACGAAGAAATAGAGCGTCTTGGAATTGTTATGTTCAAAACGATCAATAATTAACAGAAACACCTGCGTTTCAAAAGGTTACGTTCGACGAAGTCGAGCGCATGCTAAGATAGGATTTCATAGAAAATATTTTTAACCGTCAGTTTTGTATAAACAACTAGGGAACAAACATCTTAACGAGTGAGGGAAATGCACAATCGGTTATATACAACAGATAGAGACGGATATAAAGCAAGCAAGGAATTGAAATGGACATACCATATACACGTGGAATTGAGATTGGATGTCATCAATATCGATTTTCTGTTACGCAAGTAAGGTTTTGAACGAGACAGCAAACATGCATCAAACAAAGATAAATAGAACTTAGGTGGAGTTTATGACGGCAGAGAATTTTGTCATTGGTTGAAAGTGGACAATGTTTCGAATGTAGACACACGCGAAGGTGAAAGCGAATCGGGTATACAGCACGTAGCAAGCTACAAAATTTTAGGAATCAACCGACGGTCATGCTCAAAATTTGTAGAAACGGTGTTTGAAAATAAGCTTTTCTGATGAAGCGCGTCAACGAGGGGGTTTTAAAATGATATAAATACCCAACTTAGGTTGTTGACGTTCTCTTCTCTTCTCTTCGCTTCTATGTTCCTTTACTTCGATAAAGTGATTCAGATCAGCATACAATAAAGTTTTTAGTTTGTGAGTGTTTTATTCTAGTGGTTGCGAGCATAGTACAGTGTGTCCCAAATTGGATGTATTAAATGGGTAACTTAGTTGTTATTAAAGATACAATAAAACTGTGTGCGCAGTCATGTGCCAACTTTTTGAGATCAATTCAATGGTGAAATTACAAATGAGCGATCTTCTTTTGTTTTCGAGTTATAGCCAAAAATTGATATTTTTAACAATTCTATTAATTCGTATAACTCGTTTGGTTGCAAAAATATCCAAAAATACTGTAATAGTTTTTTATACGGTTTTTTACGTAGAATACAGTGGCGTACGCAAATATTTAATATTTATAATACTTTTGAGGTTATAATATAAACTTGCATTTTTTTAAATGGAAACCACAATTGGTTGCCGCTTTACGTCAAACCTCTTTTTGAGAGCTTTTCAAAAATATATAGTTTAATATAGTTATCTTTTCAAATGGCCGAATTATTCCATGTTTTTGGTATAATAAAATAATTTATTATATTGGTAATAAATAGTTGGCCGCGAAACAAAAGGTAAACAAAAAACGACAATTGTTTGTATGACAAACGTCAACGAGCTTCAATCATATCTATTGCACATGCAATAAATTGTATTGTTAGTTTGTAAGTGAAGCATCAGTCTGTTACTAAATGGCAAAATTTGAAAATTACGAAAAATTCGATTTGCTAGTTGCATTTATTGAGTCTGCGAGAATTCCTTTATCAGTAAAAACTTTATATTTTAACAGGTAATTGTGTAACTAATAGCAAATAATATTACTATGTCGTTTGTAAATAATACAGATACCCTGAAAGACAACAACCTAATATTAACATGTTTAAAAGGATAGATAGTAATTTACAACAGTTTGGCTGCTTTGAAAAACCTAGAACGAAACAGTATGCAGTTTTTAATTAAGAGCAAACTACTGTTTCAACCATAGCATGTGTGGAAACAAACCCAAGAACATCATGTAAGAAAATTGAAAGGGAAATAGGTATTTCTAAATCAGCAGCTTCAAGAATATTGAAGCGTAATAAATATCGACCCTATAAAAATTAAATTATACATAGTTTGTTTCCCGACGATTTTCAAAAAAGAAGGCGATTTTGTCAATGGTATCCCCGTAAATGTTCTGCTACTAACAATTTTGGAAATAACATTATATGGTCTGATGAAGCACTTGCTGGTCGAATGAAAATACCTATCAAACATACGAGGCGTCAACAAAGCCGTTATGGTTTGAATATTTGTTGCTACATTGTTGGTGGCAAATTTCAATACCATATTTTTGAAAACAATCATTCAGCTTGTCGCTATATTGAAATTTTGTATACCAACTTGCACGAATTACTGGAGGACATGCCTCTCGAAAAAAGACAAAAAGTGTGGTTCCAACAAGACGGTGCACCCCCGCACAACACTATAATTACTCGTGATTATTTAAATAGAGAATATCTCAATAAATGGATGGGTACGTTTAGACCTGTTCAGTGGCCGCCTAGATCTCCTGACTTATCGATATTGGACTATTTCTTGTGGAATTTTTTGAAAGAGGAAATCTATAAAACCCAGAACCATAGTATTGAAGAGTTGCGGAATTCAATTGAAGCAGCATTTCGTAAAGTTAAGGCGGTTTATTTATTAAATTCTATTAAGTCTTTAATAAAACGATGCGAACTTTGTTTAAGAGAGAATGGAGGCCAGTTTGAACAATATATCTGAATTATCAGTAAATAAAACTATTGTAGTATTCCCATCTGTGTTCTAGTGTTTTATATATATTAGGTGTGAGGGTGTGTGTACGTGAGGGTGTGTGTGGTTGTGTGCGCATGCGTGCGTGCATGCGTGGGCGCGTGCTTGTGTGTGTGTGTGTTTGTGAGGGTATGAGGTGTGTGAGTATGTGTGTATTTGTGTATCCATATATGGATTATAGACTGTTTAAATGTGGATAGGAAAGTATAATTTTCAATTTAAGATGTAGTTATATTAATTTTTGTAATATATGTAGTTATGATATTGTATTCTTCTAGCTTTCAAACTTTGTTGTTTAGAGTGAGGTGGTACATTAATAAACTCTTGTTTTGTGTTTACTTTTTGTTTCGCGGCTAACTATAAATTACCAATACAATAAATTATTTTATTATACCAAAAGCATGGAATAAATCGGCCATTTGAAAAAATAATTATACTAAACTATATATTTTTGAAAATCTGTCAAAAGAGCTTTTAAATAAAGCGACAACCGATTGTGGTTTCTATTTAAAAAAATGCAAGTTTATATTATAACCTCAAAAGTATTATAAATATTACATATTTGCGTACGCCACTGTATTCTACGTAAAAAACCGTATAAAAGACTTCTACAGTATTTTTGGATATTTTTGCAAACAAACGAGTTATGAGAATTAATAGAATTGTAAAAAATATCAATTTTTGGCTATAACTCGAAAACAAAAGAAGATCGCTCATTTGTGATTTCACCATTGAATTGATCTCAAAAAGTTGGCACATGACTGCGCACGCAGTTTTATTGTATCTTTAATAACAACTAAGTTACCCATTTAATACATCCAATTTGGGACACACTGTACAGTAGTAGTGGACCTCTAAATTATTGACGTGAATTACGAGTAGTGCGTATTAAATTAATGCAGGTCCGGCTACTACAACACAAAAATCAATAAATGGAAGCATGTTATATGGGCACCACATGTAATCGAATTTGTATGCATGATATGGAATGGTACTGTAAGACGAGGCGCATAGCTTGAGGTTGTAGCTGATGATAGAGGCCTGTGAAGCAGCTGAGCAGCACATTAAATCGAAACAACGCGAAGGGGTTTTGGCAGTCATCTCCGACGACATGGTAATTTATTTCAAATTTCTGTTGCTTTATAAACATTTGTGAAATTTTGTGCTGTGTGGTTGATTTTTTTTTTGGTGGCATATTTATGTTTGTAGAAATTTATTATAAAAGATACACATACTGGACAATTTATTGATGTTTAAATATAGAAAAGGGGTGTATGTAAAACCTCCAAAATTTTAGTCTGGGTAAAATTTGAATTGTAAAGGGTAAACGGGTCTGTACATTTTGGTTTTAATTTATGCAAGGTTTAAAAGGCATATACAAACTGAACTGGGTTATAATAAGCTCACCATACTCCAGTGTGAAGTCAATTTAGGGTAACATGTGGGGCCTATCTACTCAGATCTTATTGAATTTGTTTAAAAATAATTACAAAAATCAAGGACTTTAAAAGCATACTATAATTTGAGTTTTATAAATATTGTATCAAACTGTTTTAACGCATGTGAATATAATTTATCTGTAAATAGGTGTAAATAAAAGGCTGTATGGTTGTGATGTTATTTGGCAGTTTTATTGAATGGTGTACGAGTGTGAAAGAGATATGTCTGTAAATTTAGGTATTCGAGAAAAGGCACAGCTGAGCTAGCCAGGGAAGCTGAAGGAATTTGAAATAGAAATAAAAAGGTAAAGAATTTTTTTTGAAATTTATGAATTTTTGAAAATTTTATTTTGGGCCAAGGAGAGGCACGAATTTTAATAGTGAATATAGAGACTGGTCCCAGGTTCCACGGCAATTTTATGGACGGCCCAACGATGGGGCTTGAGTGTTTTAGTAAGTCGTTACTGAAGTTCCACGCAATATATATATATATATATATATATATATATATATTGCTGTGATAAGGGGTTGTTTAAGGGTGCACTTTATAGTAAAGGTCATTTAGGAATGAGTAATTAGAATAGGCAGCAGAAAACGTCACTTATTTAGGAAATAATTAAGAAATAGACATAGTTTGTAGATAGTAAGCAGTCAGCACCCTGTATATAAAGTAGAAATAGTTTTTAAGCGACGCAGGTAAACATAGGAAGACGCATAGTTGGTGTAGGAATGAGAAATACATTCATTAAGTAGATAGTAAATATTAAATACCTTGTAGATAAAGTTTAGTTAATTTAGGTAAAACAAATAATAATATTTTTCAGTAGAAGCACGCGTATGTTTATAAATAAATGATCAAGTGTAATTAGACACGCATTGAAAAAAAAGAGTTCCAGACGATTAAATTAATACGGATATAGAAATAGAGCTTCAGGTAGCTAATATAAATGCGTACAAATATATAACCATTATTTGATAAGAAAAATGATTAAAAATTGTGTGAATCACATGTAAACATGAAAATTTAAAGTCGAGTTGCATCAGTTGTTTATGGAAAAGCAAGTAATCTATCAAAATACAGCATGTTGATAACGAAAGACAGCTGCGGGCAGGTTGTGATTATGGGGAATCGTAGAGCATTACATCAGAAACTGCTCTAAATGAAATTATTTGATTGGTCAGAAACAAGAGACTAGTTCTAGACCATACCCACGGATGGAGTGGGAATTCGAGAATATATTAGCAAGCACCTTGATAAGAAAGACAGTTTTGAACTCAACAAAGGCCGAAGTGCGTTGCCATTAAACAAAGTAATACGTAATAATTATAAAAGTGAAATAAAATGAGTGCGAATATGAAGATTATAATTGCCGTTTAAACGTAAGTACGCTTTTAATGAATTTATTTTAAACTAAGACATAAAAATAATAGGGCTTCGAGGTCTGAGGGAAATAGACTATGATTCTGATGTTCAGAAAAAAATACAGTAATACAATTTAGATGTCTAGGGGAAAAGAAGAATAACACAATTTTGAAGTACGGGGTGAAACAAACTACAATTTTAAGTCTGGGGCAAGAATGATAAAAGTATAAGTTTGAAGAATTGAGATGAATTGGGGTGTATAATTTAATAATGGTGGGCCATAGTGTAATGGAAATAATTTAAATGGAATCCAGAATTGGGGAAGATCATTTTTATTGGAAGCGTCGATGTGAGAATAAACCAGGTCAGATTTTAGTTTAAAAGACATTTTGTTTTTCTATATAAATTTTTATTTTTAATATTGAATTTGCTAAATATGATATGCTTGTGAAAAAGTCAACAAAAGAGGTTGCATACGTATAGAATGAGTAATATGATAACAGGTTTAGAATATTCTACACTTTGTTGGTAAAGATAATAAGTTTTTTTTTGGTGACTGGGTTTTTGAGTAAATAGTAGATGGTTGTTAATAAATGAAATTTATAAGGTTAACTAATTGAAAAGTATATTACAAATAATTTCAAAAGCTGTACATAACATATTGGTTTCATTATATAAAATCGAAATTTACTAAATTTTATAATTCCAAATAAATGCTAGCCGAGGTCATAAAATTTAAATAGTACAAGGCAGAGCCACAAGTTGAATAGGAAATTGATAACACGCAAGGCGGTAACTTATCGAATTTTGCGATTGGTAGACGAAGTTGTTTTAAGATAAAGTCCAGTTGATAGCAATACTAATAAGACAGCCGGAGGAGGAGATAACTACAATTTATAGTGAATATCAAAATGGTGGTACAATAATTTAGAGTACGTAGAAAATTAATAAGGCGCACAACGAAGGGGATCAAGAATTCTAGTTCATAGCAATAAAAATAACAGCCAAAAAATAGGGGCAAGATAATGTAGAGAGCATCATAGCAAATAAAGATAGCCAGCACAAATAGGGGCATGATAATTCCGCCGATAGTATAGCAATAAAGATAACAGCCCAACGTAGGAGCTTGAGAATTCCAATATCATAGCAATATATATATATATATATATATATATATATAACACACACACACACACACACACACACACACACACACGATTGGTAATCCTATCCTCATTCATTCGTTCTACATGTCCAACCCATCTAGCGTGCTTCGTTTGCTCAACTCCTTAAGGATCACTCTGCTCTGACCAATTTGTTTGGCACTTTGTTTCTCAAGGTTTTTTCGCACACACTTCTGAGGAACCTCATTCCTGCAGCATTTATACGACCTTCTTCTGCTAGACCCAAATTTCGATTACATACGGAACAGTTGGTACAAACATACTAATGTTAATGCCTAGCTTTGCATTTATATTTAATTCTTCATTCTTGTTCACTGTCCACACACTCCCAAACTCTATTCTTCCAGTATTTGCCCTTCTTTCTATTTCAACAGTCAGTTTTAAATTAGTAAAAACTTTTTAATAAGGTACACGAAGACATTCACTTTCTCTATCGTGTTATTGTTTATTTCATATACAAAGTCATCAATTCTGCCATCTCTGTCAGAAATCATTACTTTCGTTTGCATATTTTCACATACTTCCGACAGCCCATCAAGTATTCGTTGCAAATCTTGTGACGAATCAGTCAACAATACTGTGTCATCCGCCTACAACCGCACACTGATATTTGTTTTACCAATTTTCACTACTTCTATTCCTTCGCAAGCCTGCCTCATACATTTATCCATAAATACATTGAACAGCCATAGAGACATCACAGCGCTGTTTCACACCTTCCACAATGTCAAAGTATTGCTTTGTGTTACCATACACACGTAAACATGCTTTACTACCTTCGTACATCGCTCTGATAGATTTTATGAAGCATTTGCTTACACCATATTCACGCAGCACCTTCCATAATTCGTTTTTGTTCACAGAGTCATAGGCTTTTTCCACAGCTACAAATGCTACATACATTTTAATTCTTGTATACAGACACTTTTCCACAATGTGTTGCACTGCGAACATCTGTTTCTACTTCCTTAGTATCCGAAAATTTCCCGATATTTTTCAGCATTCCATTTGATTTTTTTTCAAATTGTTGAAATAATATGTTTGTGATGACTAAATCGTTTTTGTCGCAAAATTCTACCGCCCTATGTTCCCTGTCATTTTTCGTGTCTAATCCAAAAAATCTATTACCGTTCCTTCCATACCATCACCTACAACTGCATTAAAATTCCCCTTAACTATTGAATTTTTATGTCCTTTCACACATCTTCAATTTTCAACTCACCAGCTTACCTACTTACTTCATTCTTCTGACATTGCACACTTCGCCTGACAAAATGTCCTTGGTTCTTTTCTTAAGCTTTCCGATCACATCCTCCAAAGTACTACTCTCCCAGAGATACGAATGAAAGACTATTTTAACTCCAGAATCGTTTACCCTGGACGATATCATCATTAATAACAATTTAAGTACGCTGTGTACTTGGGAGGTAATGTGGTGGTTTCCCGTTGCCTTCTACGTCTATGGTATCTGTCACTCTAAGTACCGAAAGAGCTGCTGCTCTCTTTCGGAGATCTGTCTTAGTCCGCTTTCTCGCTAAAGACCCCACTAATTTGCTTGGACCTACAGTTAGGATCTTTAGCTCACCGAAACACGCAAATCATTTCTCCCGTTCTAGTAATCTAGAACTTCTTTAACTTGTAGGTTCATTCAGAACGACCGTATTTAAATGTATTATTGTAACTATGTGTTCTTTTTGTGTATTTGTGTGTTTCAGTAGCATCTAGTTAAAACGTTTCGGTATGCATCAATATAGTAAGTAAGTATTTATATATGTAGGTTTCTGCCGCTGTGTATATATGATTATTGTTAAGCGATTGCTGTGCCAATACAGATTATTGCAGCGGGCTACCGCTTACGCGTTTCACCAATTTAGAACAAGTAATAACAAAAGTCTTTATTACTCACTATTCACAAGTCTAGTTAACAGTATATACCTTATTTATAGATGTATTCAGTCCAATTAACATTGAAGCACTACAGGGTGTAACAAAATAAGTGTAAAACATTTCAGGGGGTGATTCCTCATCGTAAAAGAAATAGGGTGTTTCATATAAAGACACTTCATTGGAGCATCTCTTGTTAAGATACAGCCCCTTAAAGAGGGTACTTAAAATTTGTTTTTCATTTTTTTTACAAACACTAAAAAGTTACAAAATTGAAATTAAGTGACATTTTTTACTATCAAAAATACACTTCTCAGTAATTTATTTGGTTTATCCCATGGTTGTAAGTGGTGGAATACGCAACCCCTAAAATTTATTTCCAATTTAACTTTTTGTCTTATTATTTGTTTACCATTTAAAAATTTATTTCCAATAGCTTATTTCATTCTAAACAAAAAATGTCTCTTGAATTTTTTGCTCAAAGTTAACCAGTTCCCAGAAAAAAAATGCGAAACTAATTTATCTAGTAGGCCGCTATTAGTGATAGTGACAATTGTTATCACGCTGTCAGTTTGTAAATTTTTGAAATTGAATTAACAAATTGTGTGTCGTTGCTCTGTACTTAATTTGTTAGTTTAATAATTCACTTGTTATTAAAATGGCATACACAAATGCGGAAATGGCTGATATGCATTACGTTTACGGTCTGTCGAAAGGTAATGGGTTAGAAGCTTGTAGAAGGCATGCTAAAATGTATCCTCAACGGCAGCTTCCTTCGCATAGAATATTTGCCCAACTTCATCAACGATTACGAGAATATGGTTCATTCGAAAAAAGAACACAGGCTTGTGGTCGCCATCGAGAAGTTAGAACACCACAGCTTGAACAATCAGTACTTAATTTGGTTGAAAAACAACCCACAAGCAGTACTAGAAAGATTGCTTTCGAGTTAAATGTTGATCATATGACGGTATTTCAAATTTTAAAGGAACAACTCTTATACCCCTACCATCTACAACGAGTACAGGCACTGTTACCGCGAGATCTTCCGAACCGTCTTGAATTCTCCAATTGGATGCTGGAAATGATCAGAAAAAATCCTGACTTTCTGAAGACGATCAAATTCACAGACGAATGTACTTTTTCTCGGGAGAAGATTATTAATTTTCATAATAACCACATAATGGACTGATGAAAACCCTCACGCTATTGTCTAAGCTAACCATCAATAACATTTTTGTCTTAACGTGTGGGTCGGAGTTATAGGGGATTATTTAATTGGCCCTCATTTTCTATCTCCTCGATTAAATGGTGAGGCCTACACTCAATTTTTAAGAGAAGTGCATCCTGTACTGCTGGAGGAAGTTCCTTGTGGTATCAGAAGTGTTATGTTTTTTATGCATGATGGGGCTCCCGCCCATTTTAGTCAAGCAACACGTCAGCATTAAACTCAAAGATATCCAAATCATTGGATAGGTCGAGGAGGACCACAGAATTGGCCCGCTTGATCCCCGGATTTGAATCCTCTCGATTTCTCTACTTGAAGCCATTTACACAGTTTCGTTTATTCTACTCCTGTTCGCGATGTAGTGGACTTAAGAAACCGCATCATCGATGCGTGCAGGGTAATTAGAGAGACTCCAGGAATATTTGAGCGAATACGTGGCTCAATGCGCCGACGTCTAGACGCATGTGTAATGACTGGAGGTGGACATATTGAACATTTACTATGATTTCTACATGTTGTATGTTCTGTTATTAATAAATTAGTTTTGTTTATTCATCTTTAATCATACCTTGATGCAGGTAGTAACTACAAAATAACAATAATAATCCAGTTCTCATTTATGACGATGTATTTCTGTAGTTGTTTGTAAAATAATTATTTTGTACGAACTGGTTAATTTTGGGCAAAAAATTCAAGAGACATTTTTTGTTTAGAATGATTTAAGTTATTGGAAATAAATTTTTAAATGGCAAACAAATAATAAGACAAAAAGTTACATTGGAAATAAATTTTAGGAGTTGAGTTTTCCACCCCTTACAACCATGGGGTAAACCACTTAAATTACTGAGTAAGTGTATTTTTGATAGTAAAAAGTCACCTTAATTTCAATTTTGTAACTTTTTTAGTGTTTGTAAAAAAAATGAAAAACATATTTTATGTACCCGCTTTAAGGGGCTGTATCTTAACAAGGGATGCTCCTATGAAGTTTCTTTATATGAAGGACCTGTCGCTTTTACGATGAGGAATAACCCCCTGAAATGTTTTACACTTATTTTGTTACACCCTGTATAACATTAATGTTCTTTACAAGCACTAATATCATCTTAAACTAAATCCTTAACTATAAGGCTTCTCAACAACACTAAACATTACTATAATTTATTTATTACACTTTTGTCTATTAATGTACAAACTGGCGATACAATAGACACGTTCACATAACACAAATTTATATTTACTATAAGACTTTCAAAAGCGTAACTAACTAACTCTACACGATATAATTTATATTCGACATTTGGGTATAGACTAAGACTGAACTTCATCGGCGGTCTTATATACCCTGAATTAAATAGATGATTCATACTTTGGTATTTGCTGGAACATTCTCGATTCCTGGAGAATGCACTTCGGTTATGCAGCTTGTGTGTTTGACGGGTTGCCTAACAGTAGTTCGTAACATTATTATTATTTAGGGTGGTTAAATCCACTTAGTATTGTTATTCTAAAGTATGAGGCAATATTTGTTTACAGAACACCCTTCGATTTGATTGTTTTTAGAAATAATTAGTATTTAACAAGTGGAGGATACAAATGTTTGCCCTTAAAGTAGCAATTTAATATTGTTTTGCTGAATAAAGTTCTAAAAATTATTTATTAGAGTTATATTTTACGTGTGTTTTGTGTTTAATTATTTTTACAGATACAGGTGCTCGAAGAAAAAGAAGAATTGCTTGGTGTGCTGCTGTTTCGTTCTTTAGACTCCCAATCTTCGATTCTGTTTAGCGCAGCATTCGTTGTCGTGCTTTTTCTCTGAGCTTCCTTTGATACCCCATAATTCGGACGAGCACTCCGTTACTGATTTCTTTCTTTTCTTACTGGTCCGCTCGTATTACAGGTAACAAAGAAACTGGGTGTCTGCAAAGAGCGTCATTTGTGATGCACATACTATTCCGTGTTACATCAATAAATGTTTTAGTGATTGAAGCTGTAGTTGTATTTATATTTTCCTAAATTTGGAAGGATGGGAATATTATTTGCGAAATGGTCCCAATTTGCTTTGCTGTATTTTTGCTTTTCTTTAGATAAAGGGTTCCAGTAGATAAGCTAGGTTACTTCTAAAACAAAACCACCTATTTTTCCATGTATTTTTTTATGGAAAAATCTAAGGTTCATTCTGGTCATATTTGTACCATACATTGAATTCCCCATAAGGAAAAAAATCTCCAGCTAGTCATTTCTGTACCAACCATTAAAATCGCGTACCGGCACTTTCCCTCCACATGCTTCCACATTACTTCAAGTCCGTTCGCATCCCTCCACATCCTTCCACATTTCTCCACATCCCTCCACCTTCCTCCACATCCCACCACATTCCTCCACATCTCTCTACATCCCCCCGCATCCTTCCACGTTTCCCACCACATTTCTTCACATCCTTCCACATCCCTCTACATCCCTCCGCACTCCTTCAACTCACTTCACATCCAATCACATCCCTCCACCTCCCTCCACATTCCTCCACATCTATTCACATATCACCACATACCTCCACATCCCTCTATATTAAAGCCTCAAACCTTTAAATTTTTTGTTTAATTAATTTTAACTCAATCTTTAAATCCTTTTTGGTTACCCGAGATATTCGCTTTAATCTGGAATTTTTTGGATAACTTAAAACCATCGGAATTGTTTAAATCGAACCACCCTTGCAAAAGTTATATCCCCGATTTTAGGAAGTTATCCGTAATCGTCTTAGGGTAAGACACATAATATAGGTTTCGATTTTTCTGGGGAACCCAAATTTTTAAGAATTTTTTTAATCGAAGCAACCCTTGGGAGAATTGTACCCTTATACATAATATCAAACCTATTAAAATTTGTATAAAAAAATTGCGCGGATTCTAAATCTAGTTCTTTTGGAATTGTAGAATATGGTGTTGCAGAGTGTGTAAAATATGTACTACCTGCTTTAATGGAGCACTGGTGTAAGATTTTTAATTTATCTTCGCTGTCTTCTTCCTCTACTATCTCCAAATAATTTACAGATAAATAGTTAAAACTAAAAGCCGAAAGCACATAGTTCATCAATTTTTCTCTTTCCTCCGGTTTTTCGGACAGCTTCATTTGTAAGCCAGTCAATTTCTTTGTATTGCCATTTCCCCAATACACGTACTGTAGTAGGTTATTATACACTAAACAGCAGCTATTTTGTAGCTCGTCCGATAGCTTACTCCACATTTTGGCAAGTGGTACCGAGTACATTGGCGCCCTTAGGAAGTATAACTTACTATCTTCCTATAAGGTTAAACAGTTTTTTAAGGGATTATACACCCGTTGCGCACTGACAGTTTCCAATTGTACAGTTGTATATTGTCGCTTCCAATCGCGTAATACCATGTTCTTTGGCCAAAGTAGACGCAAATGTTTCTCTTAAACGTACATCTGGACAACGTAAAAAATCTAGTATACGATTGCCAAGTTGTTTATTAATACCAGGACTTGTTATCTGACACACAAATTTGTTGTACATCAATTCTTGCATAGGTTGTTAGCCATGTTAAACAATCGATTCCCACAGTTTTATCGTTGTCAACTATAATATTGCAGTTTTCTTCGTATTCGCACTTGTAGCAAAAGTTATGCTTTGTAGTTAAATAATTACACATCTCCAACTTGCTAAATATACCATCAAAATCTTGGGTTAGGTACATTCATGTCAAAAAGGTAGTAATAATCTTTTTTGAGTTCGTGTAATATATCTGGTAGTTCTTCCAATAAGGTTTCCAACATCTGCTAGTTCCACTTTGTACGGAACACATATAGGATTTTGGAATTTTTTATTAATGCTTTCCAGACCTTCTTTTCCGATAATTTCTTTTACTCCCTGACCAATCTTGTTAGTGCTTTCCAGAGAAAACGGAATCTTAGCTTTAACACCATGCCTAGCGGAAACAAATCGGTAAAACTTTCTTCGTAGATAGCTGTTAAATGCACCATAAATTTCTTTTTTAGGATAAACATTCTTTTGTTTGCAGATGTTTGCTCGGCGTCAGAAAGATCGCAAATTTTAACTAACATTATATTGGCACAAAATGGTTCTGTAATTGGTGTATGTAGTCTACCAGTCAGCATTTGTTCGTCCTCAACATAACAAATAATACCAATATGTCACCAGATTATTGTTGCACATATTTTCTGCCAACAGTCACAATCCAAATCGCTCATTTGTTGATTTCACTTTATTCCCAAGAAGTCGAGAAACATTAATCGCCTTGGAGACGCTCATATTTATCGTTCTAGCTACTGCTGAATACTAAATTGAATACGAAAAATTGTCCCTTATGTACCCTACAGAGTGGGAACGTATATTGCCGAAGATACCCGAATACACCCGACGAAATGTGCAACCGTCCTGAGGCAGTCATGTTACCCCGCCGATACATCTAAGAGGTCAAAGAGGAAGTATGTAACATATCTTTCTAGTGATAGGGTCGTTTGTCCTCTCCTTTGGCCTATAGTCATTGTGCCGTACAGTGCGATAACCATTAATCAGTATTGTTTAAGTTGTTGTGGCGTGAAAGTACTTTGAAAACCTCTCTCGCGCTTACATCTGTTCGGGAATGAGCCTGTATTTGTATATAATATACCTCTAGATTGTTATTATTCATTACTCATGTAGATACGTGATTTGTTATAATGTGTAACATTTACCTAAGTTGTAAGGTTTATGGTTTAATAACTACATTCATTGAAATAGTTATAAAATGTGTGATTTCTTTTATAAATGGTCGAAGTTTCTTGCTCTTTATATCTTTATATCTTTATATCTTTATATCTTTATATCTTTATATCTTTATATCTTTATATCTTTATATCTTTATATCTTTATATCTTTATATCTTTATATCTTTATATCTTTATATCTTTATATCTTTATATCTTTATATCTTTATATCTTTATATCTTTATATCTTTATATCTTTATATCTTTATATCTTTATATCTTTATATCTTTATATCTTTATATCTTTATATCTTTATATCTTTATATCTTTATATCTTTATATCTTTATATCTTTATATCTTTATATCTTTATATCTTTATATCTTTATATCTTTATATCTTTATATCTTTATATCTTTATATCTTTATATCTTTATATCTTTATATCTTTATATCTTTATATCTTTATATCTTTATATCTTTATATCTTTATATCTTTATATCTTTATATCTTTATATCTTTATATCTTTATATCTTTATATCTTTATATCTTTATATCTTTATATCTTTATATCTTTATATCTTTATATCTTTATATCTTTATATCTTTATATCTTTATATCTTTATATCTTTATATCTTTATATCTTTATATCTTTATATCTTTATATCTTTATATCTTTATATCTTTATATCTTTATATCTTTATATCTTTATATCTTTATATCTTTATATCTTTATATCTTTATATCTTTATATCTTTATATCTTTATATCTTTATATCTTTATATCTTTATATCTTTATATCTTTATATCTTTATATCTTTATATCTTTATATCTTTATATCTTTATATCTTTATATCTTTATATCTTTATATCTTTATATCTTTATATCTTTATATCTTTATATCTTTATATCTTTATATCTTTATATCTTTATATCTTTATATCTTTATATCTTTATATCTTTATATCTTTATATCTTTATATCTTTATATCTTTATATCTTTATATCTTTATATCTTTATATCTTTATATCTTTATATCTTTATATCTTTATATCTTTATATCTTTATATCTTTATATCTTTATATCTTTATATCTTTATATCTTTATATCTTTATATCTTTATATCTTTATATCTTTATATCTTTATATCTTTATATCTTTATATCTTTATATCTTTATATCTTTATATCTTTATATCTTTATATCTTTATATCTTTATATCTTTATATCTTTATATCTTTATATCTTTATATCTTTATATCTTTATATCTTTATATCTTTATATCTTTATATCTTTATATCTTTATATCTTTATATCTTTATATCTTTATATCTTTATATCTTTATATCTTTATATCTTTATATCTTTATATCTTTATATCTTTATATCTTTATATCTTTATATCTTTATATCTTTATATCTTTATATCTTTATATCTTTATATCTTTATATCTTTATATCTTTATATCTTTATATCTTTATATCTTTATATCTTTATATCTTTATATCTTTATATCTTTATATCTTTATATCTTTATATCTTTATATCTTTATATCTTTATATCTTTATATCTTTATATCTTTATATCTTTATATCTTTATATCTTTATATCTTTATATCTTTATATCTTTATATCTTTATATCTTTATATCTTTATATCTTTATATCTTTATATCTTTATATCTTTATATCTTTATATCTTTATATCTTTATATCTTTATATCTTTATATCTTTATATCTTTATATCTTTATATCTTTATATCTTTATATCTTTATATCTTTATATCTTTATATCTTTATATCTTTATATCTTTATATCTTTATATCTTTATATCTTTATATCTTTATATCTTTATATCTTTATATCTTTATATCTTTATATCTTTATATCTTTATATCTTTATATCTTTATATCTTTATATCTTTATATCTTTATATCTTTATATCTTTTATATCTTTATATCTTTATATCTTTATATCTTTATATCTTTATATCTTTATATCTTTATATCTTTATATCTTTATATCTTTATATCTTTATATCTTTATATCTTTATATCTTTATATCTTTATATCTTTATATCTTTATATCTTTATATCTTTATATCTTTATATCTTTATATCTTTATATCTTTATATCTTTATATCTTTATATCTTTATATCTTTATATCTTTATATCTTTATATCTTTATATCTTTATATCTTTATATCTTTATATCTTTATATCTTTATATCTTTATATCTTTATATCTTTATATCTTTATATCTTTATATCTTTATATCTTTATATCTTTATATCTTTATATCTTTATATCTTTATATCTTTATATCTTTATATCTTTATATCTTTATATCTTTATATCTTTATATCTTTATATCTTTATATCTTTATATCTTTATATCTTTATATCTTTATATCTTTATATCTTTATATCTTTATATCTTTATATCTTTATATCTTTATATCTTTATATCTTTATATCTTTATATCTTTATATCTTTATATCTTTATATCTTTATATCTTTATATCTTTATATCTTTATATCTTTATATCTTTATATCTTTATATCTTTATATCTTTATATCTTTATATCTTTATATCTTTATATCTTTATATCTTTATATCTTTATATCTTTATATCTTTATATCTTTATATCTTTATATCTTTATATCTTTATATCTTTATATCTTTATATCTTTATATCTTTATATCTTTATATCTTTATATCTTTATATCTTTATATCTTTATATCTTTATATCTTTATATCTTTATATCTTTATATCTTTATATCTTTATATCTTTATATCTTTATATCTTTATATCTTTATATCTTTATATCTTTATATCTTTATATCTTTATATCTTTATATCTTTATATCTTTATATCTTTATATCTTTATATCTTTATATCTTTATATCTTTATATCTTTATATCTTTATATCTTTATATCTTTATATCTTTATATCTTTATATCTTTATATCTTTATATCTTTATATCTTTATATCTTTATATCTTTATATCTTTATATCTTTATATCTTTATATCTTTATATCTTTATATCTTTATATCTTTATATCTTTATATCTTTATATCTTTATATCTTTATATCTTTATATCTTTATATCTTTATATCTTTATATCTTTATATCTTTATATCTTTATATCTTTATATCTTTATATCTTTATATCTTTATATCTTTATATCTTTATATCTTTATATCTTTATATCTTTATATCTTTATATCTTTATATCTTTATATCTTTATATCTTTATATCTTTATATCTTTATATCTTTATATCTTTATATCTTTATATCTTTATATCTTTATATCTTTATATCTTTATATCTTTATATCTTTATATCTTTATATCTTTATATCTTTATATCTTTATATCTTTATATCTTTATATCTTTATATCTTTATATCTTTATATCTTTATATCTTTATATCTTTATATCTTTATATCTTTATATCTTTATATCTTTATATCTTTATATCTTTATATCTTTATATCTTTATATCTTTATATCTTTATATCTTTATATCTTTATATCTTTATATCTTTATATCTTTATATCTTTATATCTTTATATCTTTATATCTTTATATCTTTATATCTTTATATCTTTATATCTTTATATCTTTATATCTTTATATCTTTATATCTTTATATCTTTATATCTTTATATCTTTATATCTTTATATCTTTATATCTTTATATCTTTATATCTTTATATCTTTATATCTTTATATCTTTATATCTTTATATCTTTATATCTTTATATCTTTATATCTTTATATCTTTATATCTTTATATCTTTATATCTTTATATCTTTATATCTTTATATCTTTATATCTTTATATCTTTATATCTTTATATCTTTATATCTTTATATCTTTATATCTTTATATCTTTATATCTTTATATCTTTATATCTTTATATCTTTATATCTTTATATCTTTATATCTTTATATCTTTATATCTTTATATCTTTATATCTTTATATCTTTATATCTTTATATCTTTATATCTTTATATCTTTATATCTTTATATCTTTATATCTTTATATCTTTATATCTTTATATCTTTATATCTTTATATCTTTATATCTTTATATCTTTATATCTTTATATCTTTATATCTTTATATCTTTATATCTTTATATCTTTATATCTTTATATCTTTATATCTTTATATCTTTATATCTTTATATCTTTATATCTTTATATCTTTATATCTTTATATCTTTATTCTTTATATCTTTATATCTTTATATCTTTATATCTTTATATCTTTATATCTTTATATCTTTATATCTTTATATCTTTATATCTTTATATCTTTATATCTTTATATCTTTATATCTTTATATCTTTATATCTTTATATCTTTATATCTTTATATCTTTATATCTTTATATCTTTATATCTTTATATCTTTATATCTTTATATCTTTATATCTTTTATATCTTTATATCTTTATATCTTTATATTTTTTTTTTTTTTTTTTTTTTTTTTTTTTTTTTTTTTTTTTTTTTTTTTTTTTTTTTTTTTTTTTTTTTTTTTTTTTTTTTTTTTTTTTTTTTTTTTTTTTTTTTTTTTTTTTTTTTTTTTTTTTTTTTTTTTTTTTTTTTTTTTTTTTTTTTTTTTTTTTTTTTTTTTTTTTTTTTTTTTTTTTTTTTTTTTTTTTTTTTTTTTTTTTTTTTTTTTTTTTTTTTTTTTTTTTTTTTTTTTTTTTTTTTTTTTTTTTTTTTTTTTTTTTTTTTTTTTTTTTTTTTTTTTTTTTTTTTTTTTTTTTTTTTTTTTTTTTTTTTTTTTTTTTTTTTTTTTTTTTTTTTTTTTTTTTTTTTTTTTTTTTTTTTTTTTTTTTTTTTTTTTTTTTTTTTTTTTTTTTTTTTTTTTTTTTTTTTTTTTTTTTTTTTTTTTTTTTTTTTTTTTTTTTTTTTTTTTTTTTTTTTTTTTTTTTTTTTTTTTTTTTTTTTTTTTTTTTTTTTTTTTTTTTTTTTTTTTTTTTTTTTTTCTTTATATCTTTATATCTTTATATCTTTATATCTTATCTTATATCTTTATATCTTTATATCTTTATATCTTTATATCTTTATATCTTTATATCTTTATATCTTTATATCTTTATATCTTTATATCTTTATATCTTTATATCTTTATATCTTTATATCTTTATATCTTTATATCTTTATATCTTTATATCTTTATATCTTTATATCTTTATATCTTTATATCTTTATATCTTTATATCTTTATATCTTTATATCTTTATATCTTTATATCTTTATATCTTTATATCTTTATATCTTTATATCTTTATATCTTTATATCTTTATATCTTTATATCTTTATATCTTTATATCTTTATATCTTTATATCTTTATATCTTTATATCTTTATATCTTTATATCTTTATATCTTTATATCTTTATATCTTTATATCTTTATATCTTTATATCTTTATATCTTTATATCTTTATATCTTTATATCTTTATATCTTTATATCTTTATATCTTTATATCTTTATATCTTTATATCTTTATATCTTTATATCTTTATATCTTTATATCTTTATATCTTTATATCTTTATATCTTTATATCTTTATATCTTTATATCTTTATATCTTTATATCTTTATATCTTTATATCTTTATATCTTTATATCTTTATATCTTTATATCTTTATATCTTTATATCTTTATATCTTTATATCTTTATATCTTTATATCTTTATATCTTTATATCTTTATATCTTTATATCTTTATATCTTTATATCTTTATATCTTTATATCTTTATATCTTTATATCTTTATATCTTTATATCTTTATATCTTTATATCTTTATATCTTTATATCTTTATATCTTTATATCTTTATATCTTTATATCTTTATATCTTTATATCTTTATATCTTTATATCTTTATATCTTTATATCTTTATATCTTTATATCTTTATATCTTTATATCTTTATA
The DNA here is from genome assembly GCA_036346225.1 of Platerodrilus igneus. Taxonomy (NCBI): domain Eukaryota; kingdom Metazoa; phylum Arthropoda; class Insecta; order Coleoptera; family Lycidae; genus Platerodrilus; species Platerodrilus igneus. The sequence goes on from JARFIW010000244.1 coordinate 8,474,863, forward strand.
TCTTTATATCTTTATATCTTTATATCTTTATATCTTTATATCTTTATATCTTTATATCTTTATATCTTTATATCTTTATATCTTTATATCTTTATATCTTTATATCTTTATATCTTTTATTTTATATCTTTATATCTTTATATCTTTATATCTTTATATCTTTATATCTTTTATTTTATATCTTTATATCTTTATATTTTATATCTTTATATCTTATATCTTTTTCTTTAATCTTTATATCTTTTATCTTATATCTTTATATTTTAATCTTTATATCTTTATATCTTTATATTTTATATTTTATATCTTTATATCTTTATATCTTTATATCTTTATATCTTTATATCTTTATATCTTTATATCTTTATATCTTTATATCTTTATACTTTTATATCTTATTATATCTTTATATCTTTTATTTTATCTTTATATATCTTTATATCTTTATATCTTTATATCTTTATATCTTTATATCTTTATATCTTAATATACTTAATCTTTATATCTTTATATCTTTATATCTTTATATCTTTTATATCTTTATATCTTTATATCTTTATATCTTTTTTATATCTTTATATCTTTATATCTTTATATCTTTATATCTTTATATCTTTATATCTTTATATCTTTATATCTTTATATCTTTATATCTTTATATCTTTATATCTTTATATCTTTATATCTTTATATCTTTATATCTTTATATCTTTATATCTTTATATCTTTATTATATCTTTATATCTTTATATCTTTATATCTTTATATCTTTATATCTTTATATCTTTATATCTTTATATCTTTATTATATCTTTATATCTTTATATCTTTATATCTTTATATCTTTATATCTTTATATCTTTATATCTTTATATCTTTATATCTTTATATCTTTATATCTTTATATCTTTATATCTTTATATCTTTATATCTTTATATCTTTATATCTTTATATCTTTATATCTTTATATCTTTATATCTTTATATCTTTATATCTTTATATCTTTATATCTTTATATCTTTATATCTTTATATCTTTATATCTTTATATCTTTATATCTTTATATCTTTATATCTTTATATCTTTATATCTTTATATCTTTATATCTTTATATCTTTATATCTTTATATCTTTATATCTTTATATCTTTATATCTTTATATCTTTATATCTTTATATCTTTATATCTTTATATCTTTATATCTTTATATCTTTATATCTTTATATCTTTATATCTTTATATCTTTATATCTTTATATCTTTATATCTTTATATCTTTATATCTTTATATCTTTATATCTTTATATCTTTATATCTTTATATCTTTATATCTTTATATCTTTATATCTTTATATCTTTATATCTTTATATCTTTATATCTTTATATCTTTATATCTTTATATCTTTATATCTTTATATCTTTATATCTTTATATCTTTATATCTTTATATCTTTATATCTTTATATCTTTATATCTTTATATCTTTATATCTTTATATCTTTATATCTTTATATCTTTATATCTTTATATCTTTATATCTTTATATCTTTATATCTTTATATCTTTATATCTTTATATCTTTATATCTTTATATCTTTATATCTTTATATCTTTATATCTTTATATCTTTATATCTTTATATCTTTATATCTTTATATCTTTATATCTTTATATCTTTATATCTTTATATCTTTATATCTTTATATCTTTATATCTTTATATCTTTATATCTTTATATCTTTATATCTTTATATCTTTATATCTTTATATCTTTATATCTTTATATCTTTATATCTTTATATCTTTATATCTTTATATCTTTATATCTTTATATCTTTATATCTTTATATCTTTATATCTTTATATCTTTATATCTTTATATCTTTATATCTTTATATCTTTATATCTTTATATCTTTATATCTTTATATCTTTATATCTTTATATCTTTATATCTTTATATCTTTATATCTTTATATCTTTATATCTTTATATCTTTATATCTTTATATCTTTATATCTTTATATCTTTATATCTTTATATCTTTATATTTTGCATCTATCGATCAAGAGAACTCGCACCGCAGGACCATCATCACCTTTTGTGTTCACTCTTCGTTTGCATTTTAATGTCATTGTTCTGGTCACAGGTAGATCATGCGGTGCCACAATTCGATCACATTTGACATTTAAAAATTTGTAAATTTAATTTATTAAGTATTAAAAAATATATATTTTTATTAAATAGAAATTTAATTCTTTCCAAGAACATGGTTTATGAGTGCGACTCGATTCAATTTCAATCCAAATTTTTAATAACCAATTTTTAGGGTTAGTTGTGAATAGAGATACTGGTCTAAATTTACTAATATGTAAATTTTTGATAATTGAAAATTGTGTACTTGTGTAGAAAATATAAAAAACAAATCTGTTTTATTATTATTATTAGAATTTCAGAAGCAATTTTGAAAGCTTTTCAATAGTTGCATTATTTGTAACAACAATTGGATGGTATGGATAAGTGTTTTTATGTATTCTAAGCAGACTATAAATTTTTACGATTGTGCTCCTATAATTGTTAAAAGATTTTGTTTTTAGAATAGTAATCATTTTTATATATTTTAATTGTTTTATAAGATCTATCGTTTGTTTATGTAATTTTACTGTTGGATCTGTTTCAATTTATTTGTATATATTACTACGTTTTAGTAAATCTGTCTCTTTTGTATATAATTTGTTTTAGATTTAGCAACGGTGGCATTGCATCTATCATCTTTAATTACACTAATGTCTAGTACTCAGCGACAAATAAAACGGCAGTATGAAATTTGTAAAAGTTATCCTTGCTTAGATTAAAACAGTAAGTTTATATATTAATTATTAATGTCAAAGTTCACTTTATGATTAAATCTTGGATGTTAGAAAAATTTTCAAATACATAACCTACGAATCCATTTATGAAGTATCACTGTCAGTCATACCCGTCTTACATTTGAAGAACGCTCACAGTATTGGCTGGCTACATTGCGATATCAAATGTAGAGCCAAATGAAATTTCTATCCTTGCTACGATTCCCATTTGTTGTTCGTTTCGTTCATAAAGCTTCCAAAGGCAACGGTGTCGTGATTCACTGCTGCTGCATTGCGTACCTGTTTTCAGGTGCTGCTTTTGTTTATAAATATAATGGCCACCTGTTAGTTTGTATTATTTTGTTTTTACGTCTTTAGTTTTACAATAGTTTAAGTGTAATGAGTGTTATTCCTATTCAATATTTCAGTATTAAATGAAAGTATAATGTGTTCTAAATTATTAACGGCAGTTTTGTATATAGGTAAGTCGGGTTAATAACACTAAAAACTATTGTTTGCAGATTTTTTTAATGAGTAGTTAGAGGTTATAACTTATGTAAATTTGCAGGGCATAGAATACTTTTAACGCCTTGTAATTAAAAGTATCATGTTACTATGTAATGTCAAGAAAATTTCTTTATGGTAAAAGCTTTTTGAAAAACGCTTTGTACAGTCACACTTTAATGGCGTTTTTCAAGGAATTTAGAAATATGACGAATGCGATTAACTGACTGTATAGAATCCATGGCTATTCATAAATTTAAATTTGATTCATCTGTTTCTAAATAATTTAAAATAGAAGGTTGTTTCTCCACCTAGATTTCTTCATGTATGTTTTGAGCTTGTTTTTAAAACTGGTTTTTAAGAAATTGTTTCAGTTATTTATAGCAATGGATTGTATATATGCTATTACAGACCAGAAGTATAGCCTCTCTTGTTGCAATTAGATAATCAAAATACACAAGATATAATATAAGTGGAAGTAGCGTAACCTGTGTACAATGTACGACCTGCTATAAATAACTAAAAATTATTAGAAACCATACAGAATACATACATTTTCAAATACTAATTAAAAATATATAGGTTTTCAGTGTTTCGTTTAATTAAATTCTAAAATCTGGGACTACTCAATGAAATGTCACACGAGGACATGGTTGGCAAATTTAAACCAGCATGGTTTTACCGGGAGGTTTCGACCAGTTTAAAGCATCCCAGAAGAAATCAAGTTTTGACCAAGTGGAAGAAATTAATATCATACTCAAATTAAACAGAAATTTAATTTCGATATCGATAAAAAGTACAACAGTATTCGGCAATTGTATTCTAGCTACTGTAGCCCAAAGCAACAAATGAAATCTGGAACAAGTTCAGTTTACTCCGAAACTGATTTTTTCAATTTTATTTTTTCAAAAATATGTGAAAACACTGTGTGAACATCGATAAAAAGAAATTAGAGACAGGTTGATGTCCAAACTGCCATGGCGGGTGCCCAAACCCGCCAAAGACATATTTATGTTTTTCATAAAAAATGATCAAATTTTCAACATTTTGGCGCCAAAGTGATGGTTATTGAAGATTTTGCGAGTCAGATGAGTTCCCGCCATGCATCCCGCCTGGCAGGTACCAAACCCCGTCAAAATTAAATTTTACAAAAAAAAAATTAAAAATTAATTTTCTTCGTTCGGAAGTGTGGAAACATGCATTTTTCAAAAATAAGAATTGTGGCACTCTGAGATTTCCCAAATAACATTTCACAAATAAGCCTACTTATGTCTAAAATTTCAAATTTACTGTAACATTAAGTGTATAGTATATAGAGATAAGCATGTACAGATTATTCATTTCTGTTTTATTTTACAAAGTCACTTTATTTTATTTCATTAACTTTATTACGTGTTAACAATGAGTCAAACACAAAATGCATTTAAGTAACGTCACCAAAACTATGGTGTTACCGTTGGGGATTATAGATTTTAAGATTTGAAGTTACTTCGCGTTTGTGCCAAGAACTACTTTTGTGGCGGAAGACGCTCATGTTTCTATTTTGGTGCTTCGTTTCGAGGGATTCGCGTTTAAAATGTCCGAGGGGTTAGTTCGTGACAGCTAATACCCAATTATTCCAATGTATTTACATAATTTCAATTATATTCAGTTACATTAAATGTATTCTACGTTCAAGCATTCTTTACAATTTCTATCTTAGCAAGAAACAAGTTTTCAGTTTTATTGTTAAGTTGGTCCTAAGAGTTAATACTACAACGAAATACACGTACAGCAGAATCACCAGCGAAGATGTACAATTATTACAAAGATATCCTAAACAGTTACAACTATTATTATTACCACTGCGTAGAAAAATTTCTACTAATTTTTTAATTAAAGAAAATCCATTCTATATTCAAAATTAATACGGTATTAGAATCTTAGAAATTACTTCGAAATTGTTGGACGCTTGTATTTACACAAATATATCATCCTTATTATCAAGTTCTGTATCTACATCATATTCACCCTCGTCTTCATCTTTCCTTGGGTGAGTTGGATTGTACAAACGTCCAGCAGCTCTCATAAACTTAACAGTTGGGTCCATATTTTGACGCTTACATCGCGATATGAACATAAAACGAGACAAGTAACCTAGGAAAAATGACTTCACCCGTCTGTACTCGGCAACACGATGCTTAGCATGTCACCAAAGACCCTCGATGGTGTTGGTATGAGCCCCCGTCTCCGGATCCTTGAAGGTCAACGAGTGGTTGACCCTCAGATGTTCATAGTCCAAATCCTTAAGGATATCATATGGCTTCCAACAGTCACTGATAATGGTGGTTCCTGGCAATATCCACTTTTCGATAAGAGGAATCAACGTCTTGCTGTCTCTCTTCTCCACTGGTACCAAAAAGAAGTTTCCACTCTTTCTGTCAACGCCACCAAACACCCCCTGACCATCTACTAGATGGCCACGATAATATTTTCGTTTTCTGAATTTGCTCTCGTCAATTTCAACGATTTTTCCAATACCACTTGTAATTAAAAAGACACCTGGAATTCGGTTTCATTGGACACTCATTATTATGCTAATACATATGTCCATAAGCTATGCCACTGAATAAGCAGAATGTTGTGTAATTTAAAATGAAATAGTGATCGTGTTTCTTACCGATGGCCGTACTCTGATGAAAGCAGGAATAGATAACTACTTCCTTGCAAAAGCTATTCCAATCAGTTGCCGTGGCTTTACTTCCAATCTCACACTCTTCTTGAATTGTTCCAATCTCCACATGCTTCATCCATAAGCGCACAAATGCCAAGATTTGCATTATAGACAAGTGCGATTTGGCAAAAAATGTGCCAGTTCTGATCGAAACTGTTTTGTTGCATGTAACTGTCTTCTTGTTAACTTTGTATTTATTATTGCACCTCCACAAATACTTGTCAATGTAACTCACACTATCAGTTGCTCGAAGATGCAATTTTCCACGGCATCTTTCTTCTGGACACAGATATTCGCCTTCTATACCAATAGCTTTCCAATCTTGCAGTAACTGAATTAGCTCAGGCCACCCCAGCTGAAAAATGTCACGAAGAATTATTGGGCGATTCTTCCTTGATTGTTGTGCCACTGACATTTTGCCTGTGAAATTATTACAAGCAACAGACCAAGGATTGAATTCAATCAGTATATTTTTCTTAACGTCTAGTTTAAGAGTTCGAAGTTGATATGAAATGATTCGAAATGATAAGTGTAACTCGCTAAGAATAACGCGATTAAAAAGTAAAATCGTTCTTACCTCAATGACGTCGTCGTACAAAATCCTCTTCAATCAAAGAAAATTCAACACTGGAGAGTTCTTCAAGAAAAATTCTACACAACTAAAATTCGACACGAAAACTAACCGAGGTCTATGGTTCGAACATCAGTTATATCTCTCTTCGTTTACGTCTAACCTGGCCGCTTCACGGCCCTTATAAGAAACAAATCTCGCCAACACGTAGTACGTATGTTGAACTTTCCGCTTACACCTAAGTTCGCTTCGAAAGAAGAGCTAAAATGTAAATTGTGAGAAGATAACAAACTACTGTTTGGTTTGACAGCTACAAACGCTTTTACAACTTCGAAAAGGAAAACTCACCAATTAAGTATAATATGAGGAAATCTCAGAGCGCCACAATTCTTATTTTTGAAAAATGCATGTTTCCATGCTTCCGAACGGAGAAAATTAATTTTTATTTTTGTTTGTAAAATTTAATTTTGACGGGGTTTGGTACCCGCCGGGCGGGAAATCATCTGACTCGCAAAATCTTCGGTAACCATCACTTTGACGCAAAAATGTTGAAAATTTGATAATTTTTTATGAAAAACAGAAATATGTCTTTGGCGGGTTTGGGCACCCGCCATGGCGGTTTGGAGATCGAACTGCCTCTAATTCCTTTTGATATCGACTTATACACACTAGAGGAACATCCTGGCCAAAGGGCATTCAAATCCGAAGCTTCGAAGTAAACTGAACTTATACCTGAAATCTAACTCTGATTGAAAAAAGTGACGATGATAATTTGTAATAAAAAAATTATACTTTAAAGTTTTAGGTAAGATTAAGTAAATATACAATACTTTATACGTTTTAAATTATCACGAGTTAAAAATATAGTAAATCTTAATAATCATATTCACAAGTTGACAACCCATCTTTATGAATGAAATTAAGCATTTGATATACATTAACTAATTTTTCACAAGCTTCTGTTCCCAATGTTTCTTAGCTTTGATTGAATAAAATGAAGGTTTAAAAACAATCTCTCGCTTGATGCAGATGAAGCAACACATTAAAAAGATATGTCGCAAACTTTACAAACTTGGCTTTATATTTTCATGAAGTAATGGTTCCCAAAATCCAATTGGAGTTAGTGATTCTTTTATACTACCAGTAAAAAAAACGATTTAGGAAGTGGGCTCATCTGCAGGCTAAATTTTACCACTGGTGGTAAAAACTTTGCACTTTGTTCAGTGTTCACCCACATTCTTGCATTCTCCTTTTGTTCAGAAGTTAATTTTATTCCCATATAAATTGGATGCAACATATGTGCTACAATATGGGCAGGGGTAATCGAATCATTAAATCATATTATTTAAAAATTTTGGATACGGTTCTAAATTCTCATTGGATAGCAGATTCGGCCACTCTTCTAATGTGTCTGCGATAGAAGCATTATCAACTTGCAATCGATCAAGTGCAACTGCAATTGGCTTTAGTTGCTGCTGTAAGTGCTTAACCTCTTTATAAATTGCCATACTAGATATTATTTTTGAAATTTGATCGTCTATTTCATTTTCATATTCAAGAGATATTTTGATATAAAATTCTCTGTTTTTGAGTAACACTTCTAAGCTAATTTGACTGTCCCGTCTAGTATCACCTGAAATTTGAGGTTCCAATGAACCTTCGTAGTTTGTAAGAAGACCCATTGAGACATTGTGGTTTCGAAAGTATTTTGATATTTGCATAACCTGACTAAGAATCGAAGAGATGTTTTTTGTTTTGCAAAGATCCTGTCCTAAGAGATTCAGATAATAAGATGCACAACCATATGAAATAAAAAACGTTTTTTCATTACCTTTGATCTCGTCACTTTCTAAATCATTTGCTCTAATCTTCCCGTTTTTAAGTTCCTCTCGCATGTTTCTCATTTTATTCTTGTTATCACTTACAAAACATTTAACTTGACAGCTGTATTTTAATTTACATTCTTTAATAGCTTCTAAAGCTAATTCTAAACAGTACTTTGACGTTTTGCGATTTGAACCAGTTTCAACAGTTGAAATAAAGTAAGACCTATTTCCATCTGATATGTGTAATAATAAAATAGTGTATTTAATGATTCTACCTTTTATAAGGTTCTAATCAACTAAAAACTTAGCTAATAATTTGACAGCTAAAATAAACATTTTGCAACCTAGTAACTAGGAAACTGGAAGGGTAAAGTGATTAAGCAAATAATTACATTATTACTACAATCACCCCAGCTGATTTAAAGAACATAGTCTTCCAAGCGTTTAGGTTTAGTCTTTTCACGTGTAGAGCATCTAGGCGAGGGAGCCTCCTACATTTCAAGAACTGACGCATGCATCGGCTCGCGATCCATTACGCCACAGTCGCAGTTTTCAGCGACACCGCCTCCGCTATTAATCGGTGTCAAGTTCAGGTTGTCGTTTTTGACAACTGTCCGGAATATTTAGCCTGTTACATGCCGAAAATCGGCTATGTATCATTGTTGGTTTAAGTTTTTAATTTGCTAGTGAATTCGCGCCAATAATTTAAAAATAGACTTGTTAAATTTCCATCATTTCGGACAGTTTCGTTTGCGCAAAAGAATGCGCAGACGCGGAGTGGCGGAAGGACGCGGTTTCCGACACGATAGGGATTAATGAACGAGACGTCGAACAGTGAGGTTCACCGGTGTCGTTTTTCTTGTCTTTTCCTTTTCAGATAATGTAGGTTCCTCTATCATACCTATTATCGTTTCTTACGTGGTTGATCCTTTATCGTACCGCTACAGAAAGACGAGGCAAGACAGAAAATCTGGTTTTGACGAGGGCGAAGCCCGACTCACGCCTAACCAACGCCGAGATCCACAAAGAAGAGCATGGCTCCTGCTGCAAGAATAACCGCAAAGTCGTGAAGAGCTCTACATTTTTACTTGAGTACATTTCATCTTTTTCTTAAAGGCGCCTCAGGTATCGCAATAAACATTTTTAGTATGTTATACCATTTGAGACGCAATAATGACGTAATACCTTGTTGCGCATTATTAGGTACGTGTTTATTTTGTGTTGCCAACTGTCGTAGTGGCTCTTATCAATTACGCTGGGACTTTAATGGTTATGCCTTAGACTATAATAGTCGCGTGCATTATAACAGTTGCGAAATTATAACAAGGCCTGTTATAATCCTCTTCTAAGACTTCAGTTTGAGCTTCCTCATCGCAAGTCATTATACCTCTAGGTGCTAAATGCTTGAGGGACAACACGGCTTCACAGCTATCGGTATGTCTAATAGTAGCATATTCGGAATTAGTATTGTGCTTGTATGTTTAATCAGGTTTTGAAATTAAAGAATTACAAAACATTTATTGTATCAAAAAGGAATCATCAATGTGGTCACAAAACATTACACAACCTCACATCTCCCACACTACCAGGAGAAAAACGTATGTTGAGGAAAAACCCCAATAACAAAGTAAAGAAGACAATATAAATATCACAATTTCTCTCTATTTATATTATCTTTCATAAAAAAATCTGACTAACAAAATTAAATAATTTTATACGTGATAAAGGTTTTGTCAATAGATCAGCGACATTATTTTTACTATTAACAAACTCAAGTGTTAAACAATTACTACTCAACAATTCTCTTATACTTAGTATGGTATTTTATGTCGATATGTTTTGTCTTATTGTTAACAATTGTACTATTTGAAAAATGTATTGCCGATTGGTTATCACATAAGTCTAATGGCTTAATAGTTTTTACAGACGAGCAATTAAATTCTTCTAGTATTTTCTTAAACCACATCATTTCTATAAAGGCAGAGTCTAATGCAACATATTCCGCTTCCATTGTGCTTCTAGATATGCATTTCTGGATATTACAGCGCCACCTGAGAAAAACGTTACCAACTGACCAAATAAATCCGCTGAATGACCTGCGGGAATCAATGGCAGTAGCCCAAGAGGCATCGGTGTACATTATCAAATCGGAAGAACTTGAACTAGATAAATTAATTGAATAACTTTTGTGCTTCCAACATATTTGAAAATACGCAATAAGCAATTATAATGTTCACTATTAGCGTTAGTAGAAAACTGCACTAAATAAATAACTGAAAATAAAATATCAGGACGTGATCGATTTCCTAAAAATAGCAAAGAACCTAAAAGTTCTCTAAAAGGTAATTTTTCTTCCGATTTAACATTTTGTGAAAAAACATTTCCAACATCTATGGGAGTATAAATAAGAAAGTTTAAATTCACATGAAATCGTTCCAATAATTTTTCAATGTACTGTTGTTGATGTAGGTAATAACATCCGCCAGAATTCTCAAATTCAACACCAAGAGAATCCTTTAATAGGGTCTAGATCTACAACTTCACAATATTTATTTATACACATATAAATACCATGTAATATCTTTTCTTACAATTTTATACGGGTGATACATTTATATGGTGATAGTTCCTACAATTTAAAAGTCGGTAATACAGTTAAAAGTCGATAATACAGTTACCAAAGTTAATAAATACATCGCGCAAGCGCAATGAATTAAGCGAGTGACGCCTCTAGCGGAGGGCAGCGCAAACCCCTGAACACCATGTGATGAAATATATATATAAAAAGACTAGAATCCTCTTCTTTAACTTTGTGAACAATTTTTTCTACAGCTTTTAAAATGTCAACATGATCAAGATTATTTCGTATGTAAGGTTCAAATCCAAACTGTTCCATTGTGTTTTTAATCCTTTCTCGATCAAAGTTTGTACCATCTCTCGTTTCGAGAATGCCATTATCTGGTAGTAAATAATAAGGAATCCGGCATCCGCCAGGATTAAGTTAAAGGTGGCCTTCGCCCGAGCTGTTGGCTGAGCATGGACATCCAATTGCCTCGGTCGTGGAGTCCGTTAGTCAAGGTTGCAAATTACCTACCTATGCAGGGATTGGATTAGGAACAAGGTAAAGGTCGACAAACAAAGATAATTAAGCAAGGAAATCTACATAGGTAAAGATAAGCACGATCACGATACCTCAAAGCGACCACTTCACTCAAGAACAAAGGCAAACAGCCACGTTATAGAGAGAACAGGAAACTTCCCCACTCTTTTGTCTTTTACCCATTGGCGCGAACTTATTCGTCCAACCCTCTAGGGTCGCGACTCTGCGAAACTCACTGGGACGTATCGAAGTACGCGCCTAATCTTTTAAAATTCCCGCGCACCGCGTCTTTTGAAAATATGGCGCGAAACCTCCGTACATCCAAACTTAACCTAAACAATGTTTAAGGGCCACTTTGGCACGTAACACTTTTTGTTCACACCAAAAATCGCAATATCGTCTACATACAACAGAATTACATTCGCTTTTTAATTGAAAGATACAAGGACAATATTGAGAAACTGAAAATCTAGCTGTTTTAGAATGTCTGTATAATAGCTGTACCAATTTCGACAGGACTGTTTAAGTCCATATATTGATTTTCTTAATCGTAAAACGTACAGTTCAGGGTTTGCTTTTCCATAGCCAAGAGGTTAAATCTCTTCATTTAAATTACTATGTAGAAAAGCACACTTTATATCCCAGTGTGCATGCACCCATTTATTTTGAATTACTAGAGGAACAAATCCATTTCGAATGGACATGCACCTTGCCAAAGTTCTAGATTACTAGAACAGGTGAAATGGCTTGCGTGTTCTAATGAGCTAAAGAGCCAAATTATAAGTCCAACCGAAGTAGTAGGGTCGTTAGTGAGGAACCAGACGAAGACAGGTCTCCGAAAGAGGGCAGCGGCTCTTTCGGTACTTAGATTGGCAGAGACCATAGGGGTCGGTATGGCAGTCTAAGACACACTACCGCGATGTGGAAGGCAACGGGAAACCACCACATTATCTCCCAAGTACACAGCGTACCCAAATTATAATAAAACGATGGCATTCTCTGGGGTAAAAGATTCCGGAGTTAAAATAGTCCCCCATTCGGATCTCTGGGAGGGGACTACTTCGGAGGATGCGATCGGAAAGGTAACAATAAGAGTCGGGAACATTTTGCAAGTTGGAGCCTGGAATGTTAGAACTATGAAGCAAGTAGGTAAGCTAGAGAACCTAAAAATCGAAATGAATAGGTTATCACTAGACATAGTAGGGATCAGCGAAATTCTGTAGCCAGACGTTGGGGATTTTTGGAGTGGAGACTTCAGGATAATTCATACAGGAGCAGAGGAAGGAAATTTGGGCGTGGGGATAGTTTTGCGGAAAAAGATAGGATACCGTGTAGAAAATTACTTACAAAAGAACGAAAGAGTACTCATGGTTAGATTAGAATCTAAACCAGTGAACACAGTAATAATACAAGTATACATGCCCACCTCTAGCTACAGTAACGAAGAGGTAGAAGCGATCTACAAAGATATCAAAGACATATTTTAAGACACGTAAAAGGACATGAAAATTTAATAATTACGGGGGATTTTAATGCAGTGGTAGGTGAGGGTAGGGAAGGAGCGATAGTAGGTTTATTTGGTTTAGGCACTAGAAACGACAGAGGAAATAGGCTGGTAGAATTTGGCGACAAGAACAATTTAATCATCACAAACACATTATTTCAACATCATGCTAGAAGACGATATACGTGGAAGATGCCAGGAGATATAGGAAGATGTCAAATAGATTACATTCTTGTTAGACAACGGTTTAGGAATCAAGTAAAAGACTGTAGAAGCTACCCAGAAGCAGATATAGATACTGACCACAACATCGTAATTATGAAGGCCGCACTTAAATTTAAAAATTTGAACAAAAGAAATGGAAAAAGGCACTTGGACCTAAAGAAACTAAAAGATAAAGATATTCAAGAAAGATTCGAAAAAAGGTCAAATGAATTGCTCAAAGATATCGGGAAAATATTTATTTATTTATTTATCAATACAATGCTGTTGCCAGCGGTGGTAGCAATATAATTACAATTATAAATCAAACTAAGAAATACTAATCTAACAGGTTAGTAACCTGGGCTTTTGTTCCAGGGAAAGGGTCAAAGACACACTGAGGCAGCACATTCCACAATACGATACCCCTGCCAACTGGGGAGTTTGCACCAAAGGAGCTTGTAAATTTCGGACGTTGGATCTTACACCAATGGTCATTACGTGAGATGTAGTTGGCGATACGTAGACGGTTATCAATCTCGGTTAAGGAGGGCAATTTAGCTATGGCTTCGTAAATCAAAATTAGCAGTCTTCGGTCACGTCAGAAACCAACGGCTCCCACTCTAAGAATTGTAAGAGTGCCGTGCAACCAATTGCATAGTCGTAAGTATTCAGTACCTGCCGAGCCGCTCGTTGAACCGCCTCAAGGGCTAAGGCAAGATACTTAGCTGGCGGACTCCAAATTGATGCGCAGTACTCCAACGTGGGGACGACAAGACTAATGTATGCGTGTCGCTCGTCTCATATGAACCACCACGAAGACAGTACTTGAGAAAGTTTAGCTGCTTATTGGCTTTAGCAATAGTATAAAGAACATGCTCATTCCACTTCAGGTTTTGGTTGATAATAACACCCAGATATCTACAACTGTCTGTTGGAGTGAGGGTAGATAGACCCAGTCTGTAGGAGTAGGCAGATGAAGTTGAGCCGAATGCAACCCAGACTGTCTTGGTACAATTAATGAGCATCCCATTTGCTTCTGTCCAAGCTGTGAGGTGGGCCAGGTCTTTTTGCAGAACATTACAATCTTCTTTAGTCTTGATTGCCCTATAGAGGACAATGTCATCAGCAAAGAGTCTAATAGTGATACTAAGGAAGTAGAAACAGAATGGAATAACATTGAATCCAGCCTCGACATGGCGGCCAGAGATATTCTGGGGTATACACAAAAAGAAAATAAGAAACCATGGATAACAAAGGATATCCTGAATTTAATAGAAGAAAGACGAAAATACAAAAATTAATCAGACGAAACAGGAAAACAGAGATACAAAGCCATAAAATGGGAAATTATTCGCAAATGCAGGAAAGCTAAACAACAATGGATTGATGAAAAGTGCAAAGAGGTACAAACTAGGATGAAAATGGGAAAGACAGATGAAGCATACAAACTAATTAGAATCAATTTGAGGGATATAAAACCGTATAGCAAAAATATAAGGGACGCAGGAGGAAACATCATAATGGAAAATGTAAATGTAAAATGTGGCAAGAATATATAGGGAATTTATATGCAGGAGAAGAACTAACTGCATTAGAACAGGAATCGGACATTGAAAATGATGACTCGGTATATCCTATACTTAGAGATGAATTTGAATTAGCATTAAAGGGTCTGAAAAATGGTAAGGCGCCGGGTACAGATAAGGTGCAAGTGGAAACTCTAAAAGCCGCTGGACAAGCACTAACAGAACGTCTCTTCCAACTTGTAAGCTGTATGTATGAAACAGGCGAGATACCCAAAGATTTCAAACGTAACATCATAGTAACTATACCAAAAAAGAAAGGCATGGATAGATGTGAAAATTTTCGAACAATAAGTTTGACACATGTGCTATGTGTCGAAAATATTAACTAGAATTATACAAAGACGAATGGAAAAACGGGCTGAAGAAATACTAGGAGAAGATCAATTTGGGTTTCGGCGAAACAGGGGAACACGGACGGCTATCTTAGCTCTGAGAGTGATAATGGACAAAACAATAGAAAAAGGGGAAAGCGTGAATATAGGGTTTGTAGATCTGGAAAAAGCATTCGACAATGTAAAATGGAGAAACATTTTTCAAAATACTCGAAAAGATTGGAATGAGTTATAGAGATAGACGAATAGTACATAGTTTATTCAAAGAGCAAACAGCAGTAATAGAATTAGAGCAGGAACGTAGAGAAGTAAACATTAGGAAAGGGGTGAGAGAGGGATGTGCCTTATCCCCATTAATTTTTAACTTGTACATTGAAGAGGCAATGAATACTGTCAAATGCAGGAAGACATTTGGAATTACTATGCAGGGACAAAAAATTGATATGCTTAGATTTGCAGATGATATAACGGTATTAGCGTCTAGCAAGGGAGAGTTAGAAGCTGCTCTTAATGAAATGGAAACGGTTCTAATAGAGAGATACGGTATGAAAATTAACAAAACTAAAGTACTTGTATGTAAAGGAGGGAAAATAAATCAAAAACAAGAATACAAATATGTAACACGAACTTACAAGAGGTTAAGGATTTCTGCTACCTAGGAAGCCATATAGCGCAACATGGGAAAAGCACAAAAGATATAAAACAAAGATTAGCACAAGGTCATGCTACATTTAACAAGAAAAAGCAACTACTGTGTTCAAAGACAACAAACATAGAAACAAGGAAAAGATTGCTTAAAACATACGTATGCAGCACAGCACTGTACGACTGTGAAGCCTGGACAGTAGGAGAAGCGAACAAGAAATAGGTAGAAGCTTTTAAAATGTGGTGCTACAGAAGTATGATGAAGATATCATGGACAGACAAAGTTAAGAACGAAGAGGTACTAAAAATGGTAGAGAAAGAAAGAAATATGTGGAAAACGGTAAAAAATAGGAGAGATAGGATGATAGGCCACATACTACGACATGAGGAAATAGTGCAGAATATATTAGAAGCAGAGATAGGAAAAAAAGAAAAGAAGAGGTAGACCTAGGTTAGACTACTGCACACAGATAGTGAAGGATGTAGCTGTAGGAGTTTCAGGGAAATGTGTAGGCTAGCTCAGAATAGAAATCAATGGGGGTATGGCATCCAACGAGTTCCAAGATGGATAAATTAATGACGAAGAAAGTAACTGTACTTAGACATGATGATTATTATTAGCAACTACAAGTATTGGTTGGGCAATATTCTCAAATAATGTTAATTGTGTTGAAGTTAGTACTTGAGCACTTACTTCTTTAGGAACTATATAATCCAGTTACTGTGAATGTTGTGATGTTTTTGTTTATGGTTGTTGATTTTTTTGTAGTACTGTCAATAAAAAGATTATTCTACTTTTCATCCTTATATTAAAATAAAAATAAGCACTTCCATAAAGACCTCCAACAGGTTATGGGCCCAGGCTACATTTAATATATTATTAACAGGAAGAAATCAGAAAATATTTGACAGAAAGTTTTGAGCTGTTTCATCTGATAAACTGTATTACATACAATAAAGTATGAGCGGTCATCAATTGGTTATCGAGAAACTGGACAGTGTCTCTAATTGGCAAACATGGAGTTTCGCCATGAAGCATTATCTCAAATAAGAAAAGCCCTGGATGATCATAGATGGAACCATGGATGACAAGCATCCAGATTGGGCTAAAAAGGATGAACTAGATGAAATAACCTTGGCCAAGATAGTACTTCTTATAAAACCACATTTATATCCTCACGTAGAATCAGCAAAGAATTCTATAGCAGCATGGGATACTCTATCCAAGACATTAGGCGATCGTGGACTTATAGGAAGACTAAAAGTACTGAGACAACTATTTTCAGTAAAACTTAGCAATTACAAAAATATGTCTGAGTATGCGATGTTTCATCTTTAACATAAAAATTAACTACACCTCTTGAAGGCGAATTCATTGCTGTTATTTTTTTGAGTGGTTTACCAAAATACTATGATCCATTCATTATGGGGCTCGAGTCTTCTTAGACAAAACTACGATCAGATGTTAAACAAAGATTGATCAATATGGAGTTTTGATTAGATTCTCAGACTGAACAGTCTGCAGCATTTTATGGAACAAAGCAGAAACAGCATAATTTTCCACATCAAACTTCTAACAACCAGTTTACATCAACAAACTCGGAAGGAAATTTAAATGCAATATTTGTAAGAAATGGGGCAACCACAAAAGAAGTGAATGTCCTTTTAAACAGTCAAGCACAGAAGAAAATGCAAAATATCAAAATAAAAATTCTGATATTGGTAAATCTAATAAATCACAAGCTTTTTCAAGTACTATCTATCAAAATAGTAACTCAGTGGATACTGATGAAGTTCTTAATAAAAATCAATATGTTATGATGGTTGATGTAGATGAATCACATCGTGATTGGTTTCTAGATTCTGGATGTTCAAATCACATGTCAAGACATAATGATTGGATGAGAAATTTCAAAACAGACTTACCAGCCACTGAAATCATATGTGCTAATAAGCAAGTGATAAATTCAAAGGGTATAGGTGATGTTCCTATTTGCACACAGGATGGCGTGAAACACATCACAAACACCTTATATGTGCCAGAACTGTCAACGAACTTACTGTCAATTAGTAAAATTGCTGAAAACAATTAGTTTGTATTTTTGATGAAATTAGTTGCAAAATTTATCCAAAAGAGGATGTAAAAATCGTTGGAAAAAGTTGTGCCATTGCATCAAAGATAAATGGCATGTATAAATTAGATACCACTTCAGTTGCAGATATTTTAAGGATGCATTCAACCACAGAATTAGCGAATATAGCTTCAAATGCAGATACTTGTTCAAAAATCTGGCATAAACGTCTAGGACATTTGAATATTGAAGATATGAAGACATTAAAACAAATGTCAACAGGCCTTAACTTCACAAATATTTTTGATGGAACTTGTGTAGCTTGCTTGCAAGGTAAGCAGTGTAGAAAGGCCTTTAAGAAAACTGTACCATGTGCTAAAGCTATGTTAGAGCTAGTTCACACAGATCTGGCAGGACCAATGGAAATACAATCCATAGGAGGTTGTCGTTTTATGCTTATATTTGTTGACGATTTTTCTAGAATGAAATTTGTTTATTTCCTAAAAGAAAAATCAGAATTTTTGGATAAATTTAAACTCTTCAAGGCACTTGTCGAAAATTATACAAACAAGAAGTAAAAGTTCTCTGATTTGATAATGGTGGTGAATACATGAATAAAGAATTCGCCGTCTTTTTAAATAAGTACTGTATCAAACACAATTTCACGATCTCTTACACTCCTGAACTCAATGGTGTAGCTGAGAGAGCTATACGTTCTATATGCGAAAAAGTTAGGTCAGAAGTGGGGAACCTTTTTACCATTAGAGGCCACATTTAAATTAGGCAGCAATAAGAGAGGCCGCATAAGCTGATCGACCTAAGAAAGTGACTTTTGTGAAATTATTATAGTTTTTCTATAGATTTAACAATTTATTGCATTATATAGAAAAAATAAAATATAATACTACAAAATTTTAAATATAATATACATATAAAATAATATAAAAATATTATAAAAAAATACAATAAAAAATATTTTTTTATTCACTAAGTTAGTGACTTATTTGGCTTTGTTTTTTGTTTCACAGTAATTGTATATTTGGATCAAGCTTCGTAACACACAGCTTTAATTGATCCTCTAAATGTGCATCTGTAATTTGCGTTCTTAAATTTGTTTTTATTTTTGACATGAGGGAAAATGTTGTCTCGCAACAGTAGGTACTTCCGAAGCAGGAAAGTAAATGGCGAGCATGTTCTCGAAGGCATGGATATTCATTCAACGGCATTTTTCCAGATTTCTATGGGATCCTTTTTGGCGTTAAAAAGGGATTTGATGATACTATCTTCCCCTAAATCAATTAACTCCATTTGTAGTTCTGCAGGAGCCTCGGATATATCTATTAAATGTGGTTCAAATGCCAGTTTAATAGCAGGAGTGTGCTTATCAAAATCAGAAAATCTATTAGTATACTCTTCTATTAAACAATCCAAGACACCTACATATTCATCAAATATTTTATTTTCACAGTTCTGCTCATTTAACATTTTAGCTAGCTCCGGGAAGTGTTGTGCAGATATTTCCGATCGACAAAGCAATGTTTTGAAAAATTATAATTTTTTTCTAAACGCTTGGATCTTTTGCCACATTTCGTAAATATACCTCGTTTCACCTTGCAGGCAAATATTTAAATTGTTTTGTTTTGTCATCATATCAGACAATAATGCATGGTTTCTAAGAAATACTTCATCTGATAGATCACATTGTTTTCCTTGTTCTTGATAAAAGTTTAAAATTTATCGTCGTAAAGACAAAACTTTTATCAAAACCTGACCTGTTGATAGCCAGCGAACCTTGCAGTAGTATGGTAGGTCAACACTATACGTTTCCTCATCTAAAGAGAGCATCTGCCGAAATTGACGATGACACATTGCATTTACGCGAATATAGTTGACAATGGCAATGGTTCTATCCAGAGTGTCTTGCAAAATGGTAGATTTTGCACAAAGATTTTGCTGATGCAAAATGCAGTGAAATGATATCAATTTTTTCAAGTTTAAGTTTTCCTTTTTTAACAAAACAACGAATCCTTCTTTTTTGCCTCTCATGGAAGGTGCGCCATCGGTGCAGACACTGACTAAATTACTGACATTCAATTGTAATTTATTACATACTTCTTTGAAGTTTTCGAAAATATCGGATCCGCGAGTTCTTCCAGTTAGTGTACCCAACGCAAGTAGTTCTTCGTATCATTGAAAATCTTTAGTTATAGCACGAATAAAATATACAACTTGTGCCGAATCTGTTTTATCAGTGCTTTCATCTAAAGCAATTGAAAAATAAACATCTTCATTTTGTATAATTGTATGAAGTTGCTCTGTTACAGTTCTTCTTGAAAGAGGTAATTGTTTGTATTTGTCGACATTTTTTGAATCTAACATACTCACTGCTTCAACAATACATTCTTTAATTATTTCAATGTCACTAAATGGTTTGCCCCTTTTTCCAAGTATATGTGCTATTTTATACGTAACAGCAACTGCAGCGGAATTTTGATTTACAAAGGCACTGAAAGATGCCTGCTGATGATCCTTCTTATTTTTCAACTTTGGAAGTGCAGCTTTTCGTGATTCACCTTCTAAAGCGAAATATTTATGTTCTTTACGAGTCAAATAGTGTTTATTTGCATTCGCTTTTTTTAAAGTATTTAAAACTGTATTGCACAACAAACACATCATTTTATCTTTCTCAGCAGTAAAGAAAAAATCTAACTCCCATTCTACATTAAATGTTCTGTTTTCATCACCTAATTTTCTTCTCTTACTATTTGACATGATGGATAAAAAACGAATATCAAATAATATTTTTAACAAAGTGTATGTATACTTTCTAGAAATACAATAAAACCGTGTAATTGTTATAAGCACACACTGTTAACT
Source organism: Platerodrilus igneus (assembly GCA_036346225.1). Classification (NCBI taxonomy): domain Eukaryota; kingdom Metazoa; phylum Arthropoda; class Insecta; order Coleoptera; family Lycidae; genus Platerodrilus; species Platerodrilus igneus. The sequence goes on from JARFIW010000244.1 coordinate 8,495,646, forward strand.
ACAGTTTGCTGAAGATCGCAGCAGATGGTCTGTGGGCCAGAGCCTCGCTCATGCGTGTTATAGTCCATTTCAGACTAGTATTCTGATGTCATGTTACAATATGACTGTCTTTGGCGTGATTTTTCGCGCAACTGTCATGGCGTTGATGTACAATAGTTGTTTGAAATGAACTCTACCATTTTGTACTAGGTGGCAAAGGGCCGCACAAGAACCTCGTGGAGGCCGCATCATGTTCCCCACCTATGGGCTAGGTGTTTACTGCAAGATTTGAATTTACCAAAGTCTTTTTGGGCAGAAGCTTGCAATACTGCAGTCTATCTACTTAACCGTTCCCCACAAAAAAAAAAAAAAATGACGCAGGAAGAAGTGTGGACAGGGGTTAAGCCAGATCTATCTAAACTTCGGATGTTTGGCAGTCGCGTTTTTGACCACATTCCAAATCAATTTAGAAGAAAATGGGATCCAAAAAGTAATGAATATTTATTTGTAGGTTACAGTGAAGATTCGGTTGGTTACAGAGTCTTTAAAGATGGGAAAATAACTAGAGCCAGGGATGGTTATTTTATAGAACAGCCATTAGCAGGAAAAAACCAATTTTTTACTGACAATTTTGATGCAGATTATGTGTTTCTACCAGAGTTTTCAGTTCATACTAGCACATTTGAAAAAGTTGATCCAATTTGTTCAGTGGGTGCAAATGAATATCAAATTGAACCGGAAGAATCTCAATCTGGTAATGAAAACCATAATAATAGTGTAGTTAAGATTACGGAAAACCAAAGATTTTCCTGATCATATAGTGTATTTTTCAAATGTTCAAAACCTTTCTGATCCACTAACTGTTTCTGAAGCCTTTTCAAGACCCGACAAGGATGAATGGTTAGCAGCAATGCACGATGAATTTAATTCTCTAATAGAAAAGGAAGTTTTGTGCTAGTTGATAAACCAGACAACGTAAACGTTATACCTTGCAAATGGGTATTCAAGTTAAAGAAAGGCTCAGATGGTCAGCCATTAAGGTACAAAGCAAGAGTAGTTGCAAAGGGATTCGCTCAACGTGAATGCATTGAATACGAGGAAACCTTTTCTCCAGTAATCAGACGTGAAGTTTTACGAATGTTGATTGCATTAGCAACACACCAAAATCTTGAAATTACCCAAATGGATGTGCAAACTACATTCCTAAATGGAGATATTAATGAGACAGTTTACATGAAGCAACCTGAAAATTTTGTAATGCCTGGTGAACTAAACAAAGTTTATTTGCTTAAAAAGGCCATTTATGGTTTGAAGCAAGCCTCCAGAATGTGGAATATTAAAGCCCACAATGCAATGTTAACTAGGTTTTACTCAAAGCAAGTATGAACCTTGTATATATTACAAATTTTCAGAGAAAACAACCATATTTATGGCTCTCTATGTAGATGATTTTTTTTTTGTTTTCAAATAACAAAAAGGAAAAAGAAGAGGTAAAAAGAAATCTCATGTCCAAATTTAAATTAAAAGATCTTGGAAGAGCTGAGTTTTGCCTAGGAATGAAAATTACCTGACAATATGATTGCTGATATATTAACGAAATCATTGGGAAAAGTTAAATTTGAAAATTGTAAAAATGGTTTAGGCATGTTTTAAGAAACAAGTACGTCACAGTTACTGTCTTAAGTGGGTGTGTTGAAGTTAGTACTTGTGCACTTACTTCTTTAGGAACTATATAATCCAGTTACTGTGAATGTTGTGATGTTTTTGTTTACATATTGTTGATTCTTTTGTCTTACTGTCAATAAAAAGATTATTATACTTTTCATCCTTATGTTAAAACATAAATAAGCACTTCCATAAAGACCTCCAACAAATTGTGTGAAGGGATTTACTGGATTACAATTTATATGGTGATAGTTCTTACACTTAAAGAGTCGATAAAACAGTTTACGAAGTACGTCGATAAATACAGTTACAAAGTCGGTAATACAGTTTAAGAGTTCATAAATACATCGCGCAAGCGCAATGAGAAAAACGGGCTACGCCTCTGGCGGATGGCAACGACAACCTTATTACAGATTCCGCGTTGCCACTACCAATGACGTCACCAATGCAAACTGTATATTGCGCAATACTTAGGAAATTTACATATTTAAACAATGAAAGATAAAAGCGAATAATTTTAACAGAAAGAATACTCACATAAGATATCCGGCATTTGACGGAGTTGCGCTAAGGTAGGCCTCCATTGAAATCCATCAGGGCTCCATCCCGGAGGAATTAGAGATGATACGCCGACATTCTACAAAAGCGTTCGGACCAGCTCCGGTGCTTCAGCGGGACATGGACATCCGATTCGTCTAGAGTCGTGCAGTACGTTTCGCCTCGGTGGTTCCAAATTTATCACCTACCTATGCAGGGAATGACGGGAAAAAAACAGGTAAGGGTCGACAAACAAAAGATAAGCAAGCAGGGAAACTACATAGGTAAAGCTAAGCATGATACGATACCTGACCGACCACACTCCTTGAAGATCAAAGGCAAACAGCCCCGTTAAAGCGTCTAACCGAAAACTCTCACCACTTTTCCCCACTCTTTGTCCAGTATTCGTCCAACCCTCTAGCGTCGCGCGATCTGCGCAAACTCACTATGACGTATCGGAAGTACGCGCCTAGTCTTTTAAAATTCCGCGCACCGCGTCTTTTGAAAATATGGCGCGAAACATCCGCACATCAAACATAACCTAAAACAATGTTTAAGTGCCGATTGGCACGTAACAAAGGCTATTATTTTGGCAAATGTCCAAGTGTTGGGGGATCTTGGCAGCCACAGGCTGCTTAACTCCCTTCACTGAATCTCGGTGAAATAGGGCATAAAATTAGAAAACAATAGAAGAGGAACCAAGCTGTATACATACTGTGTGAAAATTTCAGGCGGATGAAGGAACACCAGGTAAAGGAACGACACAAGGTAAGATAAAAAGGAACCTACATACCTGAGATACACAAAAAACACCACTAGATAGTTGTTGCTTTGTCGATGGCTCGTGGCTTAGTCCCGCTTTTACACTCGTGCACTCCTCCATTCACTCTGCACAGGCGTGACTGTCAGCGACGACGAAAGTTAGCATTATTTATTTAAAAAAATACGCGGGAATTAATTTATAAATTATAACTAAATCTAAAAATGTACATTGCCAAGTTTGGCATGTAACACAGCGCATATGATGAAAGACAACAAACATAGAAGAAGAAGAAAATTGTTGGAAGCATATGTGTGGAGCACAGCACAATATGCCTATGAAATACGGGCAGTCTGAAAAGCAGACAGAATAACGGTAGCAGCCTTTTGAAATTCTGTGTTTCAGATGTATGAGGATGGACAGACAAAGTTAATAACAAATAGGTTATAGAAATAGTAGGCGAACAAGGATATCTGTGGAAAAAAATAGGTGAAATAGAAGGGCAGAATACGTTCTAAAGCATTTTTGAGGAATATTATGGAATATATTGTAAGCAAAGATAGGAAAAAGGAGGTAGATGTAGACCTAGATCAGATAGTGATAGATGCAGACTGTGCAAATTTCAGGGAAATCTGTAGGTTAGTTCAGAATAGGAAACAATGATGGTACGGATGTATCCAGTTCCAGGACTGAAGACCTAATGATGATGATGACAATATCGTAGATGTTAAATATATGTATATATTTATTCAATATGTGCTACACACCTCCCAAGCAAATTTGTGACCCCCTTAAACTTTTTTCTAGATCCCTGCCTGACCCAATCGATTATTTTAACTCAATAGTAAAACGTTACGACTACTAACATACTAGAAACCTCAACACTATTTTTGTCATAACACTATTTTTGTATATGTAGCCAGTCGATTATTTTGTCTTAGTAGTAAAACATTTCGACTACTAACCTAAGTTGAAACCTAAACACTATTTTCGTCACACCACTATTTATTTTCAATACTATTTTCATACATGTGTCCATTCGATTATTTTGTTTTAGTAGTAAAGCATTTTTACTACGAACCTAAGTTGAGACCTCTACACTATTTTCGCCTCAACATTATGTCTGCACACGTACCCTTTTGATTATTTTGTCTTAGTACTACAACATTTCGACTACTAACCTAAGTAGAAACTTCAATACTATTTTCACCTCAACACTATTTTTGCACATTATCTAATCGATCATTTTGTCTTAGTAGGAAAACATTTTGACTACTAACCTAAGTTGAAATGTCAACACTATTCTGTTGTGCAGATATAACAAAATCTGCATGTATTCGTTGCTTAAGTTCTATGGGTAGTAACGTTCCTCCTCATTAAGTTGTTCCGGGAATATTTTTAGCATGGATTGATAATCATACAAACTTCTATTGTGTTTGAAAAGGCAGGCAACTCGATTCGCTTAGCTGTATTGGTATTTGCATAACTTGCAGGAATATTTCAAAAGGTAGTTTGCTTTCCTCTGCGAACAATGAAATTCAATGGAATTAATTATTGTATTTTGTTTTCTTAATTCTAGGAAGGTTTTGTCGTTGTATACATTTTAGATTGCTTTCTCAGAATATTCTACACCAATATCGGTGGAAATGGTTTTATATTTTCCTTTTATGTCTTCAAAACTGTATAAATACAACTCTTTGAAAAAGGTCTCTCATTGATTCGACTCCTCTTTAGTATTCGACTGCTTTCTACTGCTGTTATAGCATGTTCTTTGAGCGTTGTAAAGTCGTGCTTTTAAAATGCGTTTGTGCTAGTACAGTATAGTTAAGTTGTTTCAGCCTCAGCTGCATTTCCTGAGATGATACCAAAAGGAAGATAGCTCCAGGTACAACGCATTTTCTTTGCTTGCTTTATTTTGTGCTGCTGTTTTGGCAGATAGACATTCTGTTGATTAATTCTACAATACATTGCAGACCGATGTTAAGGCATGCTTACAAACACGAACCATTATTTATTTATTTTTATAAATTACTGTTTAAAAATTTTAATGCATTTAGAGCACTTTTGTACTGGTTGCTTTTTACTGTATAAATTAATGTGAACGTCGACAACGAACTGTTTAAAATTTTAATGTTACGAGATGCATTTCCTACAACAACTTTTTACTTACTATATTATTATTTCGATATTTTTTTATACATAATTTAGAGTTGGAACATATTGTAAGTATTCTTCTATAGGCAGTAAGATTTTATGCTTGATATTTTGCAATGTTTGTGTTATACTATGTTATATGTAAAATGACTCTTGTAACGAACGGTTATGCAAACATGTTTCGATGTTTGTAAATATTCTTTTGGCATAGTATATTTTCTTTCATGTGCATAATATAAATTTCTTTGTTACTGAGGTTTCCAATTCTTTTCTTCTAGGTCACCACCACCTCTGACATTTTGGAGAAGCCCAAACTCCGATTCTTTCGGAGTTCGATTCTGTGCCTGTTTTGTTGAGGTATTTGGTGTAGGCAATTTTCTGCTATTTATTGTGTTGCATTCTTTCTTGCCCCTGCAGAATACTGTAACACAATAGCTCTTATTAATGTGCAACTTTCGACCCATTTAACAAAGATCTTATCTCTTACAGGTTCCTAGATCCCCGTGTACTACTGTGTTTTAAACTGCCTGGAATCTAAGTGTCCTAGAAAATGTATCAGAGAATTCAGTTTTTTGTTAATAAAAACATTAATTTTTCTTTAATAAAGACATTAAAGGGTTTCCATTCTTGAACTAATTATCTTAATACAATGGCGTTGAATGTGTGTTAAAATTTTAAGAGAATATTACAAAATAGTACAATTTTTTCTATTTCTAACTACGTCTGAGTGAGATAATTTTTAATATTTGAGTATATTGTATGTACTTTAATACATATCTGATAAGAGCTACAATATTTTTTCAACTACATGAATATTGATATATTTCCCATAAAGTTAAGAAAACAAAATGTTAGTTAACAAATTTAGAAAACTTAACGAAATGAAATGCCGTTTTTCATACATCGTTTCTTCTGCTTTACGTCACAATTTAACTATTGACAATCGTACAGTATATGACTTTTCAGTTTCTCAAATGTTTTTCGTAATTATGTGGAAGGGGAAAATATCTATGAAATGGCATTGTGCAAAATTTACCACTGGATATTAGACAAATGAAATTGGCTAATATATTTGTGAATCACTACTCACCATGTTTTACCATCTGATAGAATAACAAAATATCTGTATTTTTAATTTCTGAATTTACTATTTTAGCAGTAACACATATGACATGGATATCAGCAATACAACAAATACTCGGACCATCAGACCAACCTGAAGCATACTTTAACGGTTCATCATACATTAGATTAGAAACGACCATATCATTGAAACGACATACAAGTTTTAGTTTTAAAACATGTTCTGGTTTGTATTCTTCTTAAATTTATTAAGCAATTCCAATTATTTTATACAGGTGGTGAACTATTTTCACAACAATTTAATACTAATGCAATCGAACTTTCAGTTAATACGAAGGTGTAACTTTTGCAGCTAAAGCTAGTGGTAATATTAATTATGAAACAAAATTATTAGGAGATTTTTTAAATAATAAATGGAATCTTGTACAGCTAACGTATAAACTAGGAAATTTATCATTAAGTGTTAACGAAGAAACTAAGGTATGTACAGCGATTTTGAATTTTTGATAACAATTATTTTTAGCTTTTATCAAATTTGACATATCGACCAGAGCTACTAACAAATCCTGGATTATACGATGAAGGTGCGATACTCATAGTAGGAAATCATTACAATGGATGTATTTTGGAAGGTCCATCAATTATATTTAATTCAAGTTTTATTAAACCCCACAATGTTTTTTTTGGAAAATGTCCTGTTACTGGTAGTAGTTGTGAGTATATTAATTTGCATTTGTTTTTGCTTTATGAAATAGGGTTTACTGATTATTTGAGCTGGAGTGGTAGAAGTTATTGAGTACACAGTTTATTGAAAGTGTTGTGGTTTAGTTAACTTTAGCTTATTGAGGGTTAATACTGTCAAACGACAGTTTTATATAAATTAGAACCAAACGTGAATCGGCAGAAGGCACAGTATTACACAAATTTTAATACAATGAAAGGCAATTTGCAAATTAAATGAAGAAACGGCGTACTTGTATTTAGTAGTCATTGTTTAAGGATGGCCTTTGCACCATTGCTTCTAGGAAAACTACTTTGGTGTTTAAATGTGCGACAGGTTCTTCGTTAGGTTCAAATGCTAGTTTTCCTTGTCAAATTGCTTGCAGTGAAGTTTAGTGTTGAAACCTACAATAGTTTGGGAGCAGAACGTTTGAAGGTAGATACATGAGAGGTAAGGAATTCGCAAGTAAACTTCACTGTACATTTTAATACGCATTCACATTAGTATGACGATGTGGTACACTAGTACAAGATAGAGCTCCTGCATAAAACTTGCGCTTTCTTATGAACTCGTCGTCGCATCTACCAACTATAAAATGTTTGTAAGTGTTAAGTTTGATTGGTCGCTTTGAATTTTACGCTTGTGGCAAACAACGACTGGAATAACTGCGATTTATAGAGACAGGCAAACTCAAAGTTTTCTCTTTTACAGTTTATTCAAATCCTTAAATAAATAATTAATACTAAATCGTTATATAAAGAAAACTTACAATTTGTGTACCATTTTGGTGTAATTTAAAACGAAACAACCTTTTACATCAATAAATTTCATTGACACATAATTATGGCTGCAGATCATATGATCTATTATTTTTATATTAAATTTTTCCCGCCAACTAAACTACTCTACACGACACTTGACAAACGGCGCACTTTAAGATTTAACAATGTTTATATTGGTTAACATAATAACCACACATTGCTTTGAAAGTGAGAAAATGCTTGTGATACGGGTGATTAGATGAAGTATATCAGTAAACTGTAGGTTGCTCCCATACAGTGCGTGGGAATTAGAAGCCGCAATTCTATGCATAATAACTTAATTTATACTACTTAAGTTAATGATGGAAATAATACTAATAAATTAGGATTAAAAATGCCCTGTTTTTTACTTAGAATAAACGTTGTGAAGCCAAATAGGCATAACAGGGTGTTTAACGAATGTTGTTATAAGTCAGAGCTACCAAATATGACCTGATGCAATAAATCATAATGTACTTACTGCCTGTCCAATCTGTAATGAAGTACACACATTTGTAATGAATCTTGTTCTTATTCGAAAAGCACCCGTTCTTGTCGAAAACTGACCAGAAATTGATCTAAATCAATCATCACTTCAAATCTGGCAAGTGAATTTCTTTTCTTTAGTGTACGATTCAGGATTATCATTCGTGCCTTAGCTATAAAACATACAATCACGGGGTGGTTTCTTATTGAAGAAGGAGACCAGGGTTACAAGGACAAAACATTCTGCTCATTGAAAACCAATAAACAATCAATTTGTTTAATATATTAAAAGCTACCCTAATCAGAATCACAATCTAGAACCTAACAAAGCAATTCTACTCAATAAAGAAAACCTATTATTTCTAATACAACTTTTTTATTTGTCAGTGTGGCTTCATCTATAAACAAGATGTGTCTTGCCAATAATGGAAAATCTTTCAGTTTACCTTGAAACCACGAACAAAATTCTAAATTTCAATCAGGATCTCCAGCCTTCAAGGTGTGAGTTACTCAAGGTTTATATGGATGATATTTAAGTGATTCCTAGATTTTTGCTACTGCTGTCTTACTTATTTTGTTAGGTATAGAGGCAGAAATCTTTCAAACGGATACATGAGGATTTTCTGAAATGCATTGCATTACTTGCATCTGATTATCTTCAGTAGTGGCACACGGTTGGTGTTTAGGCTTATTTACCCTATTTACACGTTTTACTTTAAGCTTCTAGATATTAATTAATGTCGTCTATCCTTTAACCTAACAGTACTTAACCCCTTCCTATAATCCGGTTCTATCCGTTACCTACCTACAAGAAAAGGGACTAAATGGTGAGAAAGGACAGAACTTGCAGTGCTTCGAAACTCGTAGAAAGCGTCACATGTACGCAATATGTTGTCGTGGTTATTTTGCAGTAATTAGTGCCGTACAATCGGTTCGCGTGCTAATTAACATTACTACAGTCCGCTATCAATTAATAGTTTCGTTACATTGATCGACCAGCGTTGAATCAAGATCGCAGTCATTAAAGGTAGGTGAATTCCATATCATTGGTTCATCCCTTTATCCCCACATTTTGGTTCCTTTCGACCGCATTAATTAATATTTGCATATAAAAATTGATTATCTAATCAAACAATTAGAGTAATCAGGTCAGTTTTACACATTAATAGTAATTGCAGTTAGGTTTATTTCATAATATTTGTGCATGCCGTTGCATTTTAAAAAGTTACTTCTTAAAAGTTAAGTGCATTAAAAAAGCAGTTATTTTAAATTAAGCGTATACAAATAGGAAAAACAGCATTGCGATACCCTGTTTTGAGAACTTGCATTGTATACCTGAAGCCGCACTAATCTATTCTGGTGAGAGCTTAAAGAACCGTTATTCCTCGAGGTATCTTAAGGGTTGTGGTCAACACAAGTCTCATTTTAACGTTAAATTAAAGTGTCACTCAGGATTAGCTACATAATGGCTAGTTTCTGAAAATTGGTAGAGTTCATCATTAGTTTGGGTTTACATCTTTAAGATTTGTTATTTTTGTGACAAGGGTACTCGTGTTTAGGGAATAGCTATTTTGTTCGAAATGACTCAGATGCTTATGGACCGTCTTATAGTAGATGGAAAAGGGTGTTTGCATAGAATAGAAAATTTGTTTGAAAGTATTTCAAAGTTGGAATATAATCTTGAAAACCAAGCAATCGCTTCCATGATGGTACAGTCAGCTGTAGAGATAAAGGAAGAATTTGATGCATCCTACAAAAGGTGTGTGTTAGACGAGGATGATTCGGACAGTTTAAGTCAAATTACAGCAATCAGAATTGAATTGGATAAAACTTTAATATCAATTAAAGTTATTGGGGCAAAATTTGTTAGTTTGGTTGTAGGTAAGCAGGAAGCGAAACCGTTTTCTACAAGTAGATCGTCGTATGATACCGCTTCTATAGGTATCACCAGTAATTTAAAACTTCCAAAGGTCGCAATTGGGAGCTTTTCTGGACGCATAGAGCATTGGGAATCGTTTCATAGTTTGTATAAAATCTCATTCATTTAAATACACAGTTATTACCAATCGAAAAGTTTTTATTTCTTACTGAAGCGTTGGATGTAGAGTCCAGAAATTTAATTCGTCATCTACCAATAAATAATGACAATTATGAAATTGCATACTCCGTTATAGTACAACGCTATGACTCACGTCGTTTGATTGTCAATACATATTGGTCAGCTCTTGAAAATTGTCCTAAGGTGAAAGCAAAATCACATACAGAACTTAGGGATTTGTTGAATTGTTTTACAGAGAATTTGTCAGGTTTACGTCAAATAAAAATTGATTTACTTAATTTAATATTGTTTAATTTGTTGAGCAAAAAGGTTGATGCTGACCTCGTAAAGGCATTTGAGGTTGAAAATAATGAAGAAATACCTACATACGAGCAATTGAAATCATTTCTTGAAAAACAGTGTAAAGCTTTGGAAATTAGTAGTATGATTTCGTCCGAACCGTCGAAGTCAAGTTCAAAACACACATTGAATACAAACATTAAGGAAAAGCGTTTTTCTTTTAATCCGAAGTCATATGTTAAAACCTCATTACTTACAACTTCAAACGCGGTAAAATGTTTGGTTTGCAATGGTAATCATCAGATTTATCGTTGTCAAATTTTTTTGGATAAGGTTCCTCAAGAAAGGTATAATACTGCAAAGCATAAAAATTTGTGTATCAATTGTCTTCAAGATACACATAAAATGGCAACATGCCCGTCAAAATCGGTATGTAAAAAATGTCACAAAAAGGGTCACAATACCCTCCTTCATTTTGAAAATTCTGCTTCTGGTGTTGAAACAAAACCTGCTGCTGCAGAGGTTTCAGATATTGCCTCTACTTCAAATTGTAGTACATTGTTCTCGTCGAAATTGTCAAGTGCTTCTACATTGTTATCAACAGTTCAAGTTTCTATTCGCAATGAATTTGGACAAGCGCAAGTCGTAAGAGCATTATTGGATTGTGGAAGTATGGAATCTTGTATAACGGAAAAATGCCGGCAACGGCTTGGATTAAATAAATCAAAGGTTGCATTAAAGGTAGAAGGGTTGGGGTTAGCGTCATCTCATATTACCGGAAAGGTAGTTTGTAAAATTAAACCCGTTGGACACACAATGCCAGAATATTCAGTTCAAGCATTTGTATTGCCAGAGATTTGTGGAAAATTACCAACGGCTCCAATCTCCTCGAAAAATTGGATACATATAAAAGGTTTAGACTTAGCCGATCCTCTTTTGATAAACCAGGTAATATAGACTTGTTGTTGGGAGCAGATATTTTTGCCCGCACTTTGGGTAATGAAACTCGTTCAGGTTCACCTGATGAACCAGTTGCAATTCGCACTTCATTTGGTTGGTTACTGACAGGCAAGTTTGTGTCTCCAGTGACAAGTGGCACGTCATTGTGTGCATTCGTAGAACCCTTAGAGTCTAGTATCACTAGATTCTGGGAACTAGAAAACATTCCAGACATTCCAACACACAAGTTATCCCCACAAGAGGAAATTTGTGAAAAACACTTTCGTAGCAATTATTCGAGAGACAAAACAGGTAGTTTCGTTGTATCGTTGCCGTTTAGTGGTCCTGAACCGTTGTTTGTTGGGTCTCGGGATGTCGCACTTAATCGGTTTTTATTATTAGAACGTCGTTTGGAAAAGAATCAGGAATTATACACTTTGTATAAACAATTTATGCAAGACTATTCCGACAGTGGGCATATGACACCACTAAATGCTTCAATTAGTAGCAATATTCCATCTCCGGAATATTATATTCCGCACCATGCGGTTATGAAACCGGAAAGCACTACTACACAAATTCGAGTGGTGTTTGACGCATCCGCGGTTTGTCCCAGTGGTGGTTCATTGAATGAACATTTGATGCCAGGACCTCCGCTTCAGAAAGATATTTTTGCTTTGTTGTTGGATTTTCGTTTATATCCCATTGTATTAACTGCCGATATTAAACAGATGTACAGGCAAATTTTTGTTGCTCCGAACCATCGGGCTTATCAGAAAATACTTTGGAGACCAACGTCATCAGAGTCAATAGTCGAGTATCAATTGAATACTGTTACCTACGGAGTTACTTCATCGCCGTTTTTGGCAATGCGTGTTATTAAGGAGCTTGCGAATGCTGAAGCACTTAAATATCCAAACGCTGCCAAGGTGTTGTTGTCTGATGTTTATGTCGATGATGTGATTACCGGGTGCAGTTCACCTGATGAAGCTAAACGTCTAGTTTCTGAATTAAATCAGATTTGTGAGGCTGGAGGTTTTATATTGAGAAAATGGAATAGTAACATTGCTAGTATCATTGATGATTTACCAGAATCTTATCGTTATCAACAAGCTGTTTCCTTCGAGGAATCTAACAATGTTACCCAAAAGGTATTAGGTTTGCGTTGGCAACCGTCGCTTGATCAATTCTTCTATGATACAAATATCATAGACAGACCATGTACTAAAAGAAATATGTTGTCCGAAGTAGCAAGGATTTTTGATCCGTTAGGGCTATTAGCGCCGTTAGTATTTTTGGCCAAGCATTTAATACAATCGTTATGGATTTTAGGATTTGAATGGGATGACAGTCTCCCGTTGACCATAAGTTCAAAGTGGAAAATTTATTTGCAACAAATGTCGCAATTATCAGATCTTAAAATTCCTCGGTGGATTATTTCTGATGATGTTCAAGATCTACAGCTGCATGCGTTCTGTGACGCTTCAGAGGCAGGGTATGCTACTGTGATTTACTTTCGTACTGTTGACATGCAGGGTGATATAAAGGTTGCCTTAGTATGTGCAAAATCTCGACTTGCGCCCACAAAGCGCATATCGTTGCCCAGACTCGAATTGTGCGGTGCTGTGTTATTGTCAGATGTAGTGGCATTTGTCCAAAATACATATAAAACTCGTCTGTCGTTAGATCGTATAGTTGCTTGGTCCGATTCTACAGTCGCTCTTTGTTGGATTCGATCGTCATCTTATAACTGGAAAACCTTTATAAGTAATCGGATTTCGCATATTCAGGATCGCGTTCTTCCTGCATCGTGGAACCATGTTCGGTCACATGATAACCCGCAGACTGCGCCTGTAGAGGATGCTAGCATCAGATTTAGTCAATCATCAGTTATGGTGGACAGGCCCTCCATGGTTGTCACTTCCAGAAGAAAATTGGCCGGTTACCCACATGCCAAAGTTAATCGATACATCTCCAATAGATGTGGAGAAACGTACATTGGTATTAAATGTTGTTGTGACATATAATTTTTTAGATTCATTACTAGAGAGATTTTCAAATCTACAAAAAATATGTAGAATTGTTTCATATGTTTACCAGTTTGTTCGTAAGTTACAATTTGCTAGACAGGCAGTTGGTGAGAATTTGGATAACGTGTCTGTGTCTCAGCAACACGCTATGGAATTATTGATTAAGAGAATTCAGCAAGAATCATTTGGTCAGGATATAGAAAATATTAAACGGGTAAGGTAATTAGTAAACATCTTCGACCTCTTACCCCTTTTATCGACTCGCGTGGGTTGTTGAGGGTGGGCGGTCGGCTCAGAAACTCGGAATTACCATATGAAACAAAATTTCCATTGGTACTTCCTCGCACTCACAGATTAACAGAATTAATCATCTTGGACTGCCATAAAACATACTTACACCCTGGTCTTAAAGCCACACAATTTTATTAACCCAAAATTATTGGATTTTGTCAGCAAAAAGAGTCATACGTCAGTGTTTAAAATCTTGTATTCGATGTTTTAGAGTGAAACCAATTGCTTATTGTCCTCCGATGGGTGATTTGCCGGCATCAAGGTTTACCTCTGTAAAGGCCTTCCTACACACGGGAGTTGATTTTGGAGGTCCTTTCTTTATTCTCATGAGCCGTAATCGAGGTGTAAGGTCACTAAAGGCTTACATTTGTTTATTTGTTTGCTTCAGCACAAAGGCTCTTCATTTAGAGCTTGTGTCAAGTTTGTCGGCGGATGCTTTTATCGCCGCGTTACGACGCTTTATAGCCCGCCGGGGTAAATGCCTGAAACTCTATTCCGATTGCGGTACTAATTTTGTTGGAGTATCGAACGAAATCTCGCAACTGATGACTCAATCAGCGCATGCTGAAGGAATTGAATTCGTTTTCAATCCTCCCTCAGCTCCTCATTTTGGAGGGTTGTGGGAGGCTGGAATTAAGTCTGTCAAGACACATTTAAAAAGAGTGATCGGCGACCAGATATTATCATACGAGGAATTAAACACGGTTTTAATTCAGGTTGAAGCCATTTTAAATTCAAGGCCTTTGTGCCTCATGAGCTCAGATCCGAATGATTTTTCATTTTTAAGTCCGTCCCATTTTTTGAATATAGAGCCTGTTTCGGTCATACCCGATCCAGTCCTCCTTGAGTTGGAAATATCAAAATTAGATCGTTGGCAACTTATTCAACGCATCCAACAATCATTTTGGAAGCGTTGGCATAATGAATATCTGCATTCGTTGCAACAGAAGGCAAAATGGTTTACCCCTACTTCTGAGGCGAAAATTGGAACGTTAGTCTTAATTCATGACAATCAAGTCGCACCTTTACATTGGAAATTAGGGCGCATAGAAAAACTGTATGTTGGTTCAGACAACATTAGCCGCGTGGCAGGTGTGAAAACAATGCAAGGTTTTCTCAAAAGACCACTTGTTAAACTATGTCCTCTTCCTTTGTAAAAATAGTTTTAGTATTTTTCGTAAGTGTATACGTATAAGTATTTGTTGCCGTTTACTTTTAAAATAAGTTGCTTCACACTTATTTTGGTGGGCGGTATGTTTAGGCTTATTTACCCTATTTACACGTTTTACTTTAAGCTTCTAGATATTAATTAATGTCGTCTATCCTTTAACCTAACAGTACTTAACCCCTTCCTATAATCCGGTTCTATCCGTTACCTACCTACAAGAAAAGGGACTAAATGGTGAGAAAGGACAGAACTTGCAGTGCTTCGAAACTCGTGAAAGCGTCACATGTACGCAATATGTTGTCGTGGTTATTTTGCAGTAATTAGTGCCGTACAATCGGTTCGGTGCTAATTAACATTACTACAGTCCGCTATCAATTAATAGTTTCGTTACATTGATCGACCAGCGTTGAATCAAGATCGCAGTCATTAAAGGTAGGTGAATTCCATATCATTGGTTCATCCCTTTATCCCCACATTTTGGTTCCTTTCGACCGCATTAATTAATATTTGCATATAAAAATTGATTATCTAATCAAACAATTAGAGTAATCAGGTCAGTTTTACACATTAATAGTAATTGCAGTTAGGTTTATTTCATAATATTTGTGCATGCCGTTGCATTTTAAAAAGTTACTTCTTAAAAGTTAAGTGCATTAAAAAAGCAGTTATTTTAAATTAAGCGTATACAAATAGGAAAAACAGCATTGCGATACCCCTGTTTTGAGAACTTGCATTGTATACCTGAAGCCGCACTAATCTATTCTGGTGAGAGCTTAAAGAACCGTTATTCCTCGAGGTATCTTAAGGGTTGTGGTCAACACAAGTCTCATTTTAACGTTAAATTAAAGTGTCACTCAGGATTAGCTACATAATGGCTAGTTTCTGAAAATTGGTAGAGTTCATCATTAGTTTGAGTTTACATCTTTAAGATTTGTTATTTTTGTGACAAGGGTACTCGTGTTTAGGGGAATAGCTATTTTGTTCGAAATGACTCAGATGCTTATGGACCGTCTTATAGTAGATGGAAAAGGGTGTTTGCATAGAATAGAAAATTTGTTTGAAAGTATTTCAAAGTTGGAATATAATCTTGAAAACCAAGCAATCGCTTCCATGATGGTACAGTCAGCTGTAGAGATAAAGGAAGAATTTGATGCATCCTACAAAAGGTGTGTGTTAGACGAGGATGATTCGGACAGTTTAAGTCAAATTACAGCAATCAGAATTGAATTGGATAAAACTTTAATATCAATTAAAGTTATTGGGGCAAAATTTGTTAGTTTGGTTGTAGGTAAGCAGGAAGCGAAACCGTTTTCTACAAGTAGATCGTCGTATGATACCGCTTCTATAGGTATCACCAGTAATTTAAAACTTCCAAAGGTCGCAATTGGGAGCTTTTCTGGACGCATAGAGCATTGGGAATCGTTTCATAGTTTGTATAAAAATCTCATTCATTTAAATACACAGTTATTACCAATCGAAAAGTTTTTATTTCTTACTGAAGCGTTGGATGTAGAGTCCAGAAATTTAATTCGTCATCTACCAATAAATAATGACAATTATGAAATTGCATACTCCGTTATAGTACAACGCTATGACTCACGTCGTTTGATTGTCAATACATATTGGTCAGCTCTTGAAAATTGTCCTAAGGTGAAAGCAAAATCACATACAGAACTTAGGGATTTGTTGAATTGTTTTACAGAGAATTTGTCAGGTTTACGTCAAATAAAAATTGATTTACTTAATTTAATATTGTTTAATTTGTTGAGCAAAAGGTTGATGCTGACCTCGTAAAGGCATTTGAGGTTGAAAATAATGAAGAAATACCTACATACGAGCAATTGAAATCATTTCTTGAAAAACAGTGTAAAGCTTTGGAAATTAGTAGTATGATTTCGTCCGAACCGTCGAAGTCAAGTTCAAAACACACATTGAATACAAACATTAAGGAAAAGCGTTTTCTTTTAATCCGAAGTCATATGTTAAAACCTCATTACTTACAACTTCAAACGCGGTAAAATGTTTGGTTTGCAATGGTAATCATCAGATTTATCGTTGTCAAATTTTTTGGATAAGGTTCCTCAAGAAAGGTATAATACTGCAAAGCATAAAAATTTGTGTATCAATTGTCTTCAAGATACACATAAAATGGCAACATGCCCGTCAAAATCGGTATGTAAAAAATGTCACAAAAAGGGTCACAATACCCTCCTTCATTTTGAAAATTCTGCTTCTGGTGTTGAAACAAAACCTGCTGCTGCAGAGGTTTCAGATATTGCCTCTACTTCAAATTGTAGTACATTGTTCTCGTCGAAATTGTCAAGTGCTTCTACATTGTTATCAACAGTTCAAGTTTCTATTCGCAATGAATTTGGACAAGCGCAAGTCGTAAGAGCATTATTGGATTGTGGAAGTATGGAATCTTGTATAACGGAAAAATGCCGGCAACGGCTTGGATTAAATAAATCAAAGGTTGCATTAAAGGTAGAAGGGTTGGGGTTAGCGTCATCTCATATTACCGGAAAGGTAGTTTGTAAATTAAACCCGTTGGACACACAATGCCAGAATATTCAGTTCAAGCATTTGTATTGCCAGAGATTTGTGGAAAATTACCAACGGCTCCAATCTCCTCGAAAAATTGGATACATATAAAAGGTTTAGACTTAGCCGATCCTCTTTTGATAAACCAGGTAATATAGACTTGTTGTTGGGAGCAGATATTTTGCCCGCACTTTGGGTAATGAAACTCGTTCAGGTTCACCTGATGAACCAGTTGCAATTGCACTTCATTTGGTTGGTTACTGACAGGCAAGTTTGTGTCTCCAGTGACAAGTGGCACGTCATTGTGTGCATTCGTAGAACCCTTAGAGTCTAGTATCACTAGATTCTGGGAACTAGAAAACATTCCAGACATTCCAACACACAAGTTATCCCCACAAGAGGAAATTTGTGAAAAACACTTTCGTAGCAATTATTCGAGAGACAAAACAGGTAGTTTCGTTGTATCGTTGCCGTTTAGTGGTCCTGAACCGTTGTTTGTTGGGTCTCGGGATGTCGCACTTAATCGGTTTTTATTATTAGAACGTCGTTTGGAAAAGAATCAGGAATTATACACTTTGTATAAACAATTTATGCAAGACTATTCCGACAGTGGGCATATGACACCACTAAATGCTTCAATTAGTAGCAATATTCCATCTCCGGAATATTATATTCCGCACCATGCGGTTATGAAACCGGAAAGCACTACTACACAAATTCGAGTGGTGTTTGACGCATCCGCGGTTTGTCCCAGTGGTGGTTCATTGAATGAACATTTGATGCCAGGACCTCCGCTTCAGAAAGATATTTTTGCTTTGTTGTTGGATTTTCGTTTATATCCCATTGTATTAACTGCCGATATTAAACAGATGTACAGGCAAATTTTTGTTGCTCCGAACCATCGGGCTTATCAGAAAATACTTTGGAGACCAACGTCATCAGAGTCAATAGTCGAGTATCAATTGAATACTGTTACCTACGGAGTTACTTCATCGCCGTTTTTGGCAATGCGTGTTATTAAGGAGCTTGCGAATGCTGAAGCACTTAAATATCCAAACGCTGCCAAGGTGTTGTTGTCTGATGTTTATGTCGATGATGTGATTACCGGGTGCAGTTCACCTGATGAAGCTAAACGTCTAGTTTCTGAATTAAATCAGATTTGTGAGGCTGGAGGTTTTATATTGAGAAAATGGAATAGTAACATTGCTAGTATCATTGATGATTTACCAGAATCTTATCGTTATCAACAAGCTGTTTCCTTCGAGGAATCTAACAATGTTACCCAAAAGGTATTAGGTTTGCGTTGGCAACCGTCGCTTGATCAATTCTTCTATGATACAAATATCATAGACAGACCATGTACTAAAAGAAATATGTTGTCCAGTAGCAAGGATTTTGATCCGTTAGGGCTATTAGCGCCGTTAGTATTTTTGGCCAAGCATTTAATACAATCGTTATGGATTTTAGGATTTGAATGGGATGACAGTCTCCCGTTGACCATAAGTTCAAAGTGGAAAATTTATTTGCAACAAATGTCGCAATTATCAGATCTTAAAATTCCTCGGTGGATTATTTCTGATGATGTTCAAGATCTACAGCTGCATGCGTTCTGTGACGCTTCAGAGGCAGGGTATGCTACTGTGATTTACTTTCGTACTGTTGACATGCAGGGTGATATAAAGGTTGCCTTAGTATGTGCAAAATCTCGACTTGCGCCCACAAAGCGCATATCGTTGCCCAGACTCGAATTGTGCGGTGCTGTGTTATTGTCAGATGTAGTGGCATTTGTCCAAAATACATATAAAACTCGTCTGTCGTTAGATCGTATAGTTGCTTGGTCCGATTCTACAGTCGCTCTTTGTTGGATTCGATCGTCATCTTATAACTGGAAAACCTTTATAAGTAATCGGATTTCGCATATTCAGGATCGCGTTCTTCCTGCATCGTGGAACCATGTTCGGTCACATGATAACCCCGCAGACTGCGCCTGTAGAGGGATGCTAGCATCAGATTTAGTCAATCATCAGTTATGGTGGACAGGCCCTCCATGGTTGTCACTTCCAGAAGAAAATTGGCCGGTTACCCACATGCCAAAGTTAATCGATACATCTCCAATAGATGTGGAGAAACGTACATTGGTATTAAATGTTGTTGTGACATATAATTTTTTAGATTCATTACTAGAGAGATTTTCAAATCTACAAAAAATATGTAGAATTGTTTCATATGTTTACCAGTTTGTTCGTAAGTTACAATTTGCTAGACAGGCAGTTGGTGAGAATTTGGATAACGTGTCTGTGTCTCAGCAACACGCTATGGAATTATTGATTAAGAGAATTCAGCAAGAATCATTTGGTCAGGATATAGAAAATATTAAACGGGTAAGGTAATTAGTAAACATCTTCGACCTCTTACCCCTTTTATCGACTCGCGTGGGTTGTTGAGGGTGGGCGGTCGGCTCAGAAACTCGGAATTACCATATGAAACAAAATTTCCATTGGTACTTCCTCGCACTCACAGATTAACAGAATTAATCATCTTGGACTGCCATAAAACATACTTACACCCTGGTCTTAAATCCACACAATTTTTATTAACCCAAAATTATTGGATTTTGTCAGCAAAAAGAGTCATACGTCAGTGTTTAAAATCTTGTATTCGATGTTTTAGAGTGAAACCAATTGCTTATTGTCCTCCGATGGGTGATTTGCCGGCATCAAGGTTTACCTCTGTAAAGGCCTTCCTACACACGGGAGTTGATTTTGGAGGTCCTTTCTTTATTCTCATGAGCCGTAATCGAGGTGTAAGGTCACTAAAGGCTTACATTTGTTTATTTGTTTGCTTCAGCACAAAGGCTCTTCATTTAGAGCTTGTGTCAAGTTTGTCGGCGGATGCTTTTATCGCCGCGTTACGACGCTTTATAGCCCGCCGGGGTAAATGCCTGAAACTCTATTCGATTGCGGTACTAATTTTGTTGGAGTATCGAACGAAATCTCGCAACTGATGACTCAATCAGCGCATGCTGAAGGAATTGAATTCGTTTTCAATCCTCCCTCAGCTCCTCATTTTGGAGGGTTGTGGGAGGCTGGAATTAAGTCTGTCAAGACACATTTAAAAAGAGTGATCGGCGACCAGATATTATCATACGAGGAATTAAACACGGTTTTAATTCAGGTTGAAGCCATTTTAAATTCAAGGCCTTTGTGCCTCATGAGCTCAGATCCGAATGATTTTTCATTTTTAAGTCCGTCCCATTTTTTGAATATAGAGCCTGTTTCGGTCATACCCGATCCAGTCCTCCTTGAGTTGGAAATATCAAAATTAGATCGTTGGCAACTTATTCAACGCATCCAACAATCATTTTGGAAGCGTTGGCATAATGAATATCTGCATTCGTTGCAACAGAAGGCAAAATGGTTTACCCTACTTCTGAGGCGAAAATTGGAACGTTAGTCTTAATTCATGACAATCAAGTCGCACCTTTACATTGGAAATTAGGGCGCATAGAAAAACTGTATGTTGGTTCAGACAACATTAGCGCGTGGCAGGTGTGAAAACAATGCAAGGTTTTCTCAAAAGACCACTTGTTAAACTATGTCCTCTTCCTTTGTAAAAATAGTTTTAGTATTTTTCGTAAGTGTATACGTATAAGTATTTGTTGCCGTTTACTTTTAAAATAAGTTGCTTCACACTTATTTTGGTGGGCGGTATGTTTAGGCTTATTTACCCTATTTACACGTTTTACTTTAAGCTTCTAGATATTAATTAATGTCGTCTATCCTTTAACCTAACAGTACTTAACCCCTTCCTATAATCCGGTTCTATCCGTTACCTACCTACAAGAAAAGGGACTAAATGGTGAGAAAGGACAGAACTTGCAGTGCTTGAAACTCGTGAAAGCGTCACATGTACGCAATATGTTGTCGTGGTTATTTTGCAGTAATTAGTGCCGTACAATCGGTTCGTGCTAATTAACATTACTACAGTCCGCTATCAATTAATAGTTTCGTTACATTGATCGACCAGCGTTGAATCAAGATCGCAGTCATTAAAGGTAGGTGAATTCCATATCATTGGTTCATCCCTTTATCCCCACAGTTGGTATGTCGCACACCTCTACAAGATTTAAATTTGTTCACTACATTGTTTACAGTAGTGAAGTGAATAGACTTGTTTGAAAAGCGTGTATTAAAAATATTCGTGGCTTCTGTACAAGTTCTTAGTTGTCCCCTACTACCAATACTATTTCAACAATGAGTGGTATGATTAAAAAGAGTATTTGCTTTTAATTCAAGTTGTAGCTTTTACTTCTAGTAAATACTAAAAATTATAGCATTTACTTCACATTAATCTTGAGGTAAATACTAGGAGCACCTCCTTCATGCTTTGCTTTATTTACTTCAGTATATAGGAATCAATACTAGAATAATTACTAACGCTGTATAGTATTTCCTCCGCCCGAGAGTATTTGTAGTTTTTAAAAAGCTACTCAGAGTAACTTTACATCTTTTACTTCAATTGATAAATGTTCTATATGGCGGTTTTTATGAATTATACTAGGAAAAAGAGGGAAATATGTGAACGTAGAACATATGGGGAGGGACTATAGAAGAAAAATATTTCGGTAAGTCAGTTATTTTAGATAGAGTTTTGCTATAAGGCGAGTTCTTCTAGCTTCAATGTAGACCATGTAGAATGGATAGCTAACGAGTTTTTAGAATCGTATTGAGACGAGAGGAGCAGCTTTATCAAATGTAGCAAAAATAGAGATATTTTTAAGAATTCTAGGTGATCGTGGGTTTCAACAAGGTGTTGGTGTGGATGTGATGGTACATCAAACAACCGTTTCCAGCATCGTTAAAGAGGTTCCACAAAAATTGTCTTAAAGAAAATTGCATGGATTTCTTTTCCTCAAAGTGTCTTCGAAATTGAATTAGCTAAAAACGGTTAGACAATGGCTGGGGCAATAGGAGCCATATGTACCCATATCAGAATAATGAAACTAAAAATTCATGGGGAAGAATATTTTAACCGTAAAGGATTTTGTAGTATTATTGTACAAGCTACATGCAATTCTAAAGAAATTTTTGGATGCATCGTAGATGCATCGTGGCCAGGAAGTGTACATGACAGCAGAGTGTGGAGAAATTCTGAAATTTACACCGTTTTTCCTGGAAATAATAATGAAGTGTGCTTGCTAGGGGATGAAGGACATGGTATCACTCCGTGGTTATTGGTGCCTTATAAAAATCTTTCGGCCGCAGCTCACAGAGCGTATATTAAGGTGCATTGTAACAACTGCGTAAAAATTGAATGTTGCTTTGGACAGTTGAAAAGACGTTTCCCAATGCTTCAATATACACTGCGACTGAAAAGTTAACGATTGTGTACCTTTATATTAGCAGCATTTATACTTCACAATGTTGCTAAATGTTTGCAGGATCCTTATAAAGATTTTGACGCTATTAATGATGATGAAGTCCCTATTTGTCCAGTGCGACAAGTTGATAACGTGCCATGGATACGTCGTGCGGGTCAGCAACATCGGGATGCTGTTGCTCAACAAATTCTTGTCGAACAGAGGTGGGTTTTAGTAATATGTAGATAGATTGAATAATGTCAAAGAAACGGCTATACCTGATGAAATATATATTTATATATTCATTTCTATTATAGGTAACATATAATATATCAATCAAATATCACAAACAATTCAGTTCTCTTCACAATTATCCTTAAAAAGTTCAGAATACGGTATTAATGAGTTCTCTTGTTTACTCTTGAATTGATAATATTCCTTCACTTGAATTGCAGCACTTGCTTGAGCTCGAGCGACCTGAATTTATTGAATTAAGCATATTCTTTGCAACTGCTGTAAAGAATATCCTTGAAACTCTTCCAGTTCTGTAATTTGGGCTAATTGTAACTTCTCTTTTTTACAGGAGGCGGCAGTAATGTTGAAGCACTTGACGTGCTAGCAGATCCAGTCGCATAGCCGGAAGATACAGCACCTATGACATTCGTGACTAAGTAAAGTATTAAGAATAAAGTAAAAATAACTTACCTGATACTTTATTCAACACCGGATTTTCTCCCTGAACTTCCTCATTATTTCAAATAGAATAAAATTTCTTTTGCCAATCTGTCAGTTTAATTTTCTTGTTACCCGTCTTGTTAAGATCAGCCGCATCTTTCACTTTAGTTTTCATGTTGTTCAATTTTTTCATAACCTGTTTTAGAGTCATTATTTCTTTAGTGTTCTAGCTATAGGCTTTCGCTAGTAACTTAGCAGCTTCATCCTTTTCTGCGTTGATTGCTGGAGTTTGCTGCTTGTCAAGAAGTATTTTAAAATCTTCCAACAAAACAAATGCCATTTGAAGGTCTATATCCTCCACATTTTCAGCATCCTTAGCACTTGCTTCTACACTATCATCACTCTCACTTATTACTAATAGTTATTGCGCTTCTATAACGAGAATATAATACGACTGTCAAACTGATTGAGGTTAAACACCTCCAAACATTTACTACTAGTTTATACTTCTAACCTACGTAGAAACTTCCAATAGAAGTATTTACTTCATGTAAAATATTATACTTCAAAAAATACTACGAAGTAAAAGCCCTTACTTGAAGTAAACGCAAATACTCTTTTTAATCATACCACCGATTATTAAGAAATGCCTGCAATTAATTATGTTTTGATAGTTTTTATTTTTGTCACTATGGTAACTACATACTTATACCTATCAGAGCTTGGTCGATTTTTCAAATAGTGGTAATTTATTGTAAGAATAGGAAAATAGCAAAAAATTATCATAAAAGGTTGCTATTGGAAAATTGCTTGTATCTTCTTAATATAAACAACCATAATTAATAGCTTTTGTCATTATCTCAAAAAATGAGCATATTTCTCTTATTCTAAAACCTTATTTTTTTGTTTACACGCTATAATGCCCGAAAGTTTTAAATTTTTATGAACGTATTTTAATTTTTGGGCAATGCAGAACTTTTTATGAAGACTACATTTTCTCATAAATTAACAAGTGGAAAAGTTTTCCATATTTAGAGAACGTTACAGGACACATTCTATATTAGCATAATTTAAGTATGCTACTATGTCAACTTTTTAAGAATTAGTTATTTATTTAAAACAATACTTTCTACATAGAAGAATTAAAGTCCCATGCTTTGAAATAATTAACATAAAAGCTATGTTCCAAAGGTCTATGTAACTAGATGTTTTTTGCAAGATCAACAGATTGCGATGTTCCTTAGAAATATTTATAATCATATTTCATTTTAATAACTTCTGTATTAGATTTTTTAGATTACTACAATTTTGATTTAAGGTAAAATTATTTTATCATATGTAGTTCATAATCAAAGGTTGTCAAATTCATTACGTCAGTTTTTAAAGTTGAGAGATGATGTCATCATCATAATTTCATTATAAATTGTTGCAGTTTGTGATTCACTTACTCTCCCTTTTAAGACCAATGTTGAACCTTTGGGGACAAATCGCTCGATAACTTATAAAAGCTACCTCAACTTAGAAAATCGTTTGTTGCGAAATATATTATATCAACAAAGTTATAACGAATTTCTGCAAGAGTATCTGGCTTTGGGGCATATGACCATTTCTGAAACTCCTGCTAATTATATGTTATCCCATCATGCTGTGTATAAATTCACAAGCAGTACTACCAAGCTGCAGGTAGTATTCAATGGCTCTGCTTCTGATTCTACATGAATATCCCTAAATGAAAGGTTATGTGCAGGCCCCAAGCTACAACGGGGTCTTCCAGATATAATTTGTTCTTTTCGGTCCCATGCGGTAGCTGTTTGTGCGGACATTCGTATGATATACCATCAAATTCTACTTCAACCCTTCGATTGCAAATATCAACACATGTTCTGGCATTCTTCTACTCTGAAAAGTGTTCAAGAGTCTGAACTTAAAACTTGCATTTCTTGCTCAGCGGGTACTTCAACAATTAGTTTCTGACGAAGGCAGTTCATATCTGGTGGCAACATGGACACTTATGCATCACACCTATATGGATGATGTGATTTCAGGTGGAGAATCGTTAGAATCGTTGGAGAAACTTCAACTGGAGTTCATAAATCTTCTTGCTGTGGGGCAATTTTCCTTACGTAAATGGTCCAGTAATAAGTTAGAAATATTACAAGATTTTCCAGAAACTGAACTAAAAGTTTTGCCTACGCTGTTAGTAGCCGCTATAAACCTCTTTTTTTTTGCAACTTCATGGGTAGATTTTCATTGTTGATCTGTTTGTAATATTCTTTAGCTTATGTTAATCGGTTTGTGCAGCGTTTATGCCAACGTACTCAGTATTTTTGGCGTTGTTGGTCTCGTTTTTATTAATTGGTTACCCTATCCATTTTCTGCTAGCAAATTTCAATACATCATCTCTGGAGAAAAGACGTACCTTGCACTCGATAATATTTTTATACAATATACTATTCACTAATCAATGTCTTGAAATAATTAACTATTTGCTGTTGAATATAGCTCATTTATTCTTTCATTACTCCAAAACATTTTTCTGTCTCACAGCACATACTAATGTTCTAAATTTTCACCTCTTCATCGGATATGCAATAATTATACTAAAATTCAAAATGATATTGATATATTTAACATGTCAATAACTAAAATTAAGAGCTTAGTACTATGAAACTGATTGCAGTATTAGTTTTTGCCTAATCTGAATGTAACTAAACTTTATATTGTTTTGTTTTATTTTGAATTATGTATTTTGGTTTTGCATTTTGCACTACTATATAATCTTCCTATCTGGTAATTGGATCTTTAATCTGTGAAATAATTGTAGAATAAATAAACAGATTTCTTTTGAAGTAGATTTTTTCCTGTAAGATCATTTATGATTTTCCATGTCTCCTCCTGCCTATTACTCACGTTTAAGGTGCGATTTGAATGACAACGGCTTTTAGCACACTGGACAACCTTTTTAAAGATCCTTTTATATTCAAGATAATTTTTTCTAATAAAATGAGAATTAGAAAAAGTTTAGATATATTGTATATAACATTTTTGTTTTATTTTTCACTGGGATTTTTATGCCTGTTGTTATCCAGCTTTTGTTTCTGTGCCTAAACTTGACAAGAGGAAAAAGATTTTGAAGCAATGTCATTAATGAGCGATTTAGTGCTAATCTTCTATTTACACCAACTCATGTGTGCTTTGTTTTTAAAACAATTACTTCAGTTAAATTAATTTTAACGTTGCTTACCAGAAGAAGCATAGTAATACTTTATGTAATGTTTTGTTTTTAGGCATAGTAAGAGAAGATATAAAAGTAAGTCGTGCTATAGATTTTTGTAATACAGAACCCTGTTTACGACAAGGCAGGTGTATAAATGGACAAAACTCATACTCGTGCGTTTGTCTTCCACGTTACACTGGCAAAAATTGTGAAATTGATCTTGGAAATTTATGTGATAAAAAACCTAGTATTTGTAAAAATGGAGGAACATGTCTTGAACGTAATGGCAATTATATTTGCAGTTGTGCTTCTGGATATGCTGGTAAGTTTAATGTAATACATTTGTATTAGTGCATTCATAATTTCTTTATGCAGGGAAATTTTGCGAACTTGAAGTTAATACAAATCTTGTGTGTTATCCTAATCCATGTATAAATGAAGGCACATGTATTGCACTTTCTGGAAGTAGAATTGAATGTAATTGTTTACCTGGTTATACTGGACCAAAATGTGAAACTAATATTAACGAATGTCAGCCTAATCCATGTTTAAATAATGGTCACTGCAAAGATGGAAATAATACATATAATTGTGATTGTGGCCTTACGGGTTATGCAGGAAGAAATTGTGAAATTAATATTGATGAATGCAAAAATAATCCGTGCATTAATGGAGGTGTATGTTTCGATAACTATGGCGGATACACATGTCAATGCCAGTTAGGTTTTGATGGTAAAAATTGCCAATATGTAAGTTGATTTATATTTAATTCTATTTTGTTTATTTTATACAAACATCTATTTTTATATAGTTATGGGCATAATGACATGTTTTGGGTTATATAACATTTAAGATTGTTGTAATTAATTGCAGCAGTACATTTACTGTGTTACTTTCAATTCATATACGTGGGAAAAGCTACGTTACTTTCAACTCAAAGAAGAACACTGGGGAATTCATAAATGTAAGCGTATGTTTTGCATGGCTTGATAACCTAGTAGTTGTTGTTTCCAATATTTGTGTAACGAGTAAACGGTAACGTTTTGTGAAAACTAGATTAATTTTGAGAAAGAGTTTAGGATATGCCCATTTAGCATTTTATGTTCAAATTTACCTGAAACGAAAAGAAGTGGTATGTCTAGGATGTTTTTTATTAATATTAGCATAGAACTTGCTCTATTGCGCATAATCTGATACTGCATTGAATACAGAGAACATTCAGACAATCTCTTAACGATTTATACCTTCTGTTTATTTCCATAAATAAATAAATAAATATATGAGGATATAATCTATGAACTTCAGGATCGCCTTAGTCACAAAACCAATTTAATCAAGCATGAGCAGAACTGAATCACATTTAGTGGAAAATGGGAATAGGATAAGGCGACGTTCTCATTTGATAGAACTCTTCGAAAGATGGAATCTTGTATAATTTTGGATGAAATCATCATTTTATTTCATTGTATACTTGAATTTTCTGGTTAAGATCAAAGTTTTTGTTTTGTTTTAACACACGCCCATGTAAATCGTAGGCATGTTCATTATTATATGTAGAAAATTAAATGTTTCTATTTGGAAAACTCAGCATGTTCGGGGTTTCCCGCCTGACCGACAGTTATGCTTTGCAATTCAAAGTTAACAGTTGTTATCAAAAATTCGTTATTAAAAGTTGTCAATCATTCATGGACTTTGAAAGTTACAAAACATTGCTTGTGTTTCACTATAGTGAACGGTTGTATTTATTTAATGTAATTCTTGAATTTTTCACAATTGTGCAAATATTAAAGTGCTATAATATACTGTTACACTTTACTTTAAAGCTCCAATGTAATATTGTATTAATTTAGGTTTACGGATTTTTTATAACTCTGTGTGGAGAAATTCCCAGCAGACAATAACAATACCGCTAACGCATATGAAAACCACTCTAAGGTGTGGTTCATATGGTCATTTAGATCTTTGACTTATCTTTGTGTTCGTTGATATTTATGACACAAACTGAAGGTGACTTTGGTCTATTAATCTTACTTCTTTTAGCGATGGAATCCATTGTTTACTGAAAGTCACAGATTCGTTTGCTACGCAGTTATTTTTAAGTAGAATTATATAAGCAGCTTCTTTGATTTTTCGTTTTTGGTGGTTTTCTTCTTTGTCAATAATTTTTGAGTCTTCCTATTTTATTTTATGACTAAGTCCCATGCATATTGGCAAATCATGGATTTTCAAATTTTCTATTTTTTATGTATGATTTATGTTCTTTCAATCTAACTTCAAATGGTCTGGAACTTTCTCCTATGTAAAACTTGTTACATTTGCATGGTATTTTGTAGATGCAGTTATTGAACTTTGTATAGCATTTTTGGGTTTTGTTTTTGTTAGTTGTGTTGTTAGTGTATTGTTGTTTCTAAATAGTGTTTTGATTTTAAATTTGTTTCCTATTCTTTGAATTTTTTGGAGAATCCTTATATGTATGGTATCGAGAGCATTTTTTGATACGTATCGTTGTTTCTGTTTTCTTCTTTTCTATTTTTTGAGACTTTATTCATTTCTTTTTCTATTATTCTTTTAGGATACTTGTTTTTTATTAGTGTACATTTGATTAGGTCTTTCTCTTTAAAATTTCTTCGTCTGATGATATTAATTTTGCTCTATCATACATGGTTTTGATAATTCCTTGTTTGACACAGTGTGTATGGTTTGAATCGAAGTTTAAGTATCTGTTTGTGTGTGTTGGTTTTCTGTATACTGTTGTATTAATTGTTGCACCGCTTTTGCTAATTAGAATATTTAAAAATGGAAGTTTTCCTTGTTGCTCTAATTCATAAGTGAATTTAATAGTGGGTTTTATTTCGTTAATTGAATCTACGAAGTTTTTAATCAGTTCTGTATTATGAGGCCAAATGGCATAGACATCATCTACGTATCTCCACCAGATTAGTGGAAATTACAAATGAAAATCAAATGCCCCCAATATCTAGGTAGCATTGCAAGTTTTTCCTGGGTTTTCCTTGCGTTATTAACATGAAATACAGCCTACATACATGATTTCTATTTATACATTGTCACGGAAAATTTCATTCAAGTTAACGGCCACTAAAAAAGTGCTTAGGTAGCGGCTTTTGGGCTGGGGGTGGTGACAACTTTTGCTCCGGCTTAGTGAGGGTGAGACTAATTTAGGGTAGATCAGAAAATCTACTGCACAGATCATATTAATAAAGGTTAGTATTGAATTAGTGCCTGGACAGGGGATGCCAAGGCGCCAGGAACTGATAAAAATAAAGGAGCGTATGAAACCTAAAGTCCTAGTTCCAACAGACTTCGAAGGAACCCCCTTCCAGATCATAAATATAAAACACGCAACTTCACCAAATAACTATCTTTTATATCGTATCGGAACACAAAAACAATGACAAAAATTCTAAAACCAGTTGAATTTCAATATTACCTCAATTATGATTAATGCAAGCCTAGAAAATACAAAATTTGTAAATATTATCGTAAGTAACCCCGCACGAGTGCATATTCGGGAAGAATAACTTTTAATTTCCCACTCACTTTAATGTTACTAATTACTCACATACTCATTTTCCCTTGGCCAAGAATGCATGTAGCAGTACGTAAAATGCACCATAAATTAAGTGCTCGGTGTTCTAACCTCAATTTCAAATAAGCACCTCGTGGGAGCAATCTCTAACAATTGTGTAAATATTAGATACCTTAATGTACTGTTGAAATATTTCACTAATCTTAATAAATCACTCTAGGCAGTAAAGAGGGTGCCTTGAAATATACTAAAAATTTGTTTTAAATATTAAATTTTGTACATCAGTATTACTAAATTGGAATGAAGTAGATGTACTTCTTATGAACAGCAATAGCTCAAATTATTAATATTAAGTACTATTTAGGGAAAATAATAAAACCACAATAGCACAAAATAAGCACAAACACTAACGAATAATAATACATGGAATAATCTTACTCAGTGATTAGCTTCTGTACGTAGTTAAATCACATTAAAGGTCGTGAAGTCCTAGGCTGCTGGAATGGTAACCCAGAGTAGCGACAGCTAATCAGCAACGCCAATAAATGAGAAGTAATAAAATTGATAGTGCAACAACATTCTTGAGATAAAGGAGGTAGGAGCATAAACAGAATGAAGAGCATACGCATAACAAATACAATGACAAGGTGTAGGGAGAAAAAACTAAAAAAAAACCCTAAAATTTAATATTAGAAATCAAGTTGCAAAGAAAATTGGGATATTAATTACCACGTAAGTGGGTCAATTAAATGTGCACTAACTGATTTAGAGATAACAGGACGTTACAATATTGAGATTTCAATAACGAACATCTGCACCTAGAAAAACTAGGATAATAAAATATAATCTATTTTAATTCATAGCAATTATTAACGATGATGATGAATTTAAATCCACTGCAAGTGAAAATCGAAGCTTGCAAAAGGCATTCTAGAACCATAAAACCAAAATTGCCAAACTCCAATATTAATTTGTCGCTTCTGCCTAAATCCGTAATTAATACGATGATATTGGCAGAAATCCAACCTTCACCAACAACGATCGAAATAAGAATGCCTCTTATCAACAAGGACAAGAGCAAAGTACGCATTATCATATTTGTAATTTTAAATGCAGGTAAATAATGTAAATTTGAGTACACGGCAATAACCTGTAATTATGAAGGTTAACACAAATGAAGCGCAAAGGTAACAACGATATAGATGGCAGGACAACGCTATCAACAGACAATTGAATTTAGAAATATTATATAAATAGAATGCTGACACAAGTGTCAACCGGAAGGTTACAACATACAACAACTAATTACATAACAACAGGCATATTAGCAGCCCCCGGCTGCTTAAGCCCAATGGGGTAACTTAATCAGTCACTTCTTTAATAATCATCCCCTTAACCATATAAATAGAAACATGTTAAAAAAATGTTCCAATTATCAAGTTATTGAATTTATATAAAATTTAACTATATAAAAATTAATCAGCTGATTTCACGTTAAGCGTATTGGCTACCTTAAAAAAGTCACCCTAGGGCGCAACACAAATTGAAAGTACTTATTCTTCTAAACTTTAAAATTTTCACCTTCAATTTATGTCAAATGTCAAACTTAAAAATTTTTATTATTTTGACAACGATCCTAGCTCATGGATGGAAACGTAAATAAAGATGATTTTAAAACTATGAGTGGTTTAATTCCCAAAGAAGATTAAGAAAAATACTAAACAAACCACAACAAATATACAGGGAGTATTTAATGTTAGACAATACAAACCTTTTAACTTTTTTGCTTACTGACACTAATAAAAACAAAAATACTATAATATTGGCAATTTATCACATAAAATTGTGAATATACTTAAAAGTAAAGTGATTAATATTTTATTCACAGTTCCGAATTTAATCAGGAAAATGGTGTCACATAAAGAATTTCCTACATATGATTTTCCAATGCTCCACCCAAGGGTACTACATTGGCCAGGAAGCGAGTTTTTTATCTGAAAACTTGAATTTTGCCGAACCTTTGCTGTTCCAAGCAATGTAGGGATCTTTAACGTGCGCGGTAACATTCACACACGGGACCTCCATTTTACCTCTCATCCGAACGAGAGTGTGTTTTTGTGAAAAATGCCCGCCTAACATTTTTCAAGCGGACCATGTCGGGATTCGAACCCGGGACCTTGGTCGTAGTAGTCACATACATACCAACTACGCCACGGAGCCGCACATTAAGAATTCCATAGAATATCTTGACCAATGTGATGTTTATCGATTGCCTTGCACTACCTGTAAATTGAATAATAAAAATACTATATCCGTAGATAGAGTAGAATTATTATCAGATGACAGGTGACGTCATATGTACAATGCGTTCAAATAAACTTGAATGTCAAGATTCAACATGCTACTGTTCAACCTATAAACGTCATGCTATATCATTATAGTTTTAATATGTTGTCATAAATACATCATTTACTGTGTAAAACAAAATATTGTTAGAAGGTCCCCGTTTATGCTGACAGTATCTAGAAATGCATAAAATCACGAAATAAGTCCAGACCATCATATACTATCACAGCTTTTACTTGCTTCCACTGATAAATAATTGTAGGTTCGCAGTTTCTTGTTGGGCAAAAATTGACTGTGGCAACAGTGAACATATTCAGTTGATCACTATAGTGTGTGTAAATGTCATTGTCATTCTCATGTTACTGTGCATATGTACAAAATAGGTCTAATAAACGCATTAATTGTTTTGTTATATAGATAGGAAGTTTTTAAAAACAGGAAGGCCTGAGATAAAGGGAAACTTCATGCAATTATTACACTTTGTTTTGTACATTATCTTTTATTACCGAGATATTTAAATATAACTTTTTTTTTAAAGAGGGAAGCAGTATTTATACCAAGATATGTTCGTTTAGAAGGTATCACATCTAACAGTAAGCTTATTTCACTTTTCTTCATAGAGGAGCGAAAAGGCAACAAAAAACTATTAATAATCTATAGGAACACTGTGGCACGATTTAAATAAAATTAAATAAAAACCCTTAACCACAAAAAATATTTAAATTACTAGATACGTATTTCGACCACTATGTGGTCATCATCAGTAGGGGGAAAAAAAAAAAAAAAAATTAGCTGTATAATTTACTATATTGTTGTTTTAAACACTATCGAGGATATTCTCTTCACCCGCAGTGAATTCACTTGTTTGTTGTTGAGAACACCAGCCTGCGGGTGAGGAGAATATCCTCGATAGTGTTTAAAACAACAATATAGTAAATTATACAGCTAATTTTTTTTTCCTGATGATGACCACATAGTGGTCGAAATTCGTATCTAGTAATTTAAATATTTTTTGTGGTTAAGGGTTTTTATTTAATTTTATTTAAAAAACTATTAACTAAAGTACGTTTGATTGCTCAGCATTTTTTGCTTTGGTAACTTGATCGGTGATCATATTTTATCCAGAATTGAAATTGATATAACTAATGTTTTCCTTAATAGACTTAAATGTTGGTAGCTTGCCTAACAATTATTTCAGTCGTTTTGGTTGCGTTGGTCAAAAGAATACCTTCATATAGTCTTCAGCGTAGATAGGGTGATCTTGTTTTTTATTTTTATTATACTTTATTATACCATTCAGAATAATGATTATATTTGCACATTATTTAGTTTATTATTTTTATGTTTAGTAAACAATGTTTTTAGTTATCCCTGTTTTTCTTAACATAATTATCATTTTGTGTGGGATATGTTAAAAATATAAGAAGTTTTTTGGGCAATATTAGGCAGTTTTATTGAAACTGCATACACGTGAAAGAATAAATGTTCTATTATCTTCATAAACATAATGAACAAGTATGCTTATTATTTCATTACTTATGGTTGATCACAGCCATGTGTGTCACATTTTACAGTTCCGGGTTGGGACGGTGTCATTTTATAAATTAAGGTCGATGTTTCACCCACTTTTGTAAGGGGCTTCATCAGGACAAGAAAATAAAATAAAATAAATAATAAAATAAAAAATATAAAAAATAATAAAGATAAGAATGATAATATTAAGTAGACAAGTTAAAGTGTAAAGAGACGAGTTACTCCTGAACTAGCAGACTTACTAGCCCATTCAAAGCCAAAAGGTGTCTTGTGTCTTGTCCTGATGAAGACCCTTATAAAAGTGGGCGAAATGTCGACCTTAATTTATAAAATGACACGGTCCCAACCAGGAACCATAAATATTTATAATGATTCCGGCCAAAGCTTTCGACAACTCCAACTCTGTGTTGCTTATAATATTTTTTAAATAAAACATGCAAATTTATTTGAAATTAGACTTCCCCGCATTGTCAAACTTGCATAATCTGACGTAAAGCATTACACTTCAAAATGGATTGCGTGAATGATGCTGCAGGTAAAGTACACAAATTAATAATGATGAAAACTTACTTGTGGAGCACTTAAGGTCCAGTTGGTTTTGCTTCTCAGATGTAGATCATTGGCTCATGGATTCTTCAGCGGTGTTTTCCAATTTTTTAGTCGACGAACCACTGGTATTTTTTATTTAGATAGAGGGAAAAGGTAATACAGAAGGATCACTTCGTTGATGCTAACTTCACGCCACTTGTTCGCATTTGTCTACAGTTAATAGTCTAGTCATGGCCCTTTAGATGCCTAGTTCTCACCAACTATAGTTCCCTCCACAATTTTCATGCTCCCGCAGCTAAAACCGCTAAACAGCTGCATTTTCATGATCTAGGAATGCAACATATCCCCTAAAATTAAATAGTAAAATAAAACACGAAGCCTTATATTAAAAAAATGTGCCACATACTGCATTGAAGCCATTTTCTACTTTCCCATAATATATTGGTTGGGATAAATTCCTTTGGTGAAATCGTAAATTTGAATTCTTTTCCAGTTTTGCAACTTTACTTTGTAAGAATTTTTTTTTTGTTTTCTAAGTATGACAATAGTTTATTGACTGCTAGCGATAAACATAAATAAATCTGTTTAACTTTTGTGCCTTAATGCATTTGCAAACTACAATATATAATAGTAATAGTTGTTTAATTTATATATTATAAATTTTGGTTATAAATTGTTATTATGTTTATAGAAATTGTACGAGTGTTTTTCCAATCCTTGTGTAAATAATGGCCAATGTATTGATAAACTTGGTAGTTATGAATGCCGTTGTCCATCTGGTTTTACTGGACAAAACTGTGAATTAGAAATGACACTTCAAAGCCGCTGTAAGTTATTCACTTTCATTTTTGCAGTTGTTATTTATGTGTTTAAATTAGGTTTGTATCCTAACTGCTCTATGGACACCACCGTATGTTCGAACAATCCATGTCAAAACGGCGGAACCTGCATTCCCACATCATCAACTACTTATAATTGCACTTGCCCATTGGGTTTTTCAGGTAAGATTTTATAAAATCCAATTTTTGGTAGTGGGGCTGCTAACCATTTTAACTAATTTGTTTGGCTGCTTTTTTGCTTTAAATGTTACCCATTTAGGCCCTGCATGTGAGCGTGTTGATTTATGTCACCGGAAAATATGTCGTAATGGAGGCACTTGTCGTGAAGATATGTTTTCAGTCCATTGTGTATGCACTGAAGGTTTTAAAGGTGCAGACTGTAGCCAATTTGTACAGTGTGCTGATGAGCCATGTCGGCATGCTGTTTCCTGTAAAGATTTTGTAAGTATAACGTTTCTCTACATGTATCACATGATAAGGTAGTCCGATATTTTAGTAAAATAGATTAAGTAAATAGAGAAAGAAATGAATTTAATTTTTTTTAATATTTATGTTAGATGATAACTTCAAGTTATTTTGCAAAATACAGAGATAATGAAGTATTTTCTTGGAGAAATCAAAACAATGTATTAATTTTGCCTCGTATACAAAAATTGAAGATACACATAACTTTGAATAACTACTAACATATTAAACTTTAATTAATTGTTTTATTAAATCCTTTTTTTTCAAACAAGATCTATTATAATACATATACATAATAATGTAAAAGCTTTCCTATGCTGGGTAATACTGTTAACAATGAAATTTTTTGTAGATTATGTAATAATAAACCAGTTTTCGGGTTCCCCAATACAGAAACTATTAGTTGAAATTAAACTTCTGTCTTTTTCATACCAATATTGCCAGTTCACTGATAGTAACAACACGCATTATAAAAATTAATTTAATATCTTGTAGGTTGTTCCAGAAACAAGTTAGAAAAATTGTTTAAAATTGTGCCATGGTTTTTTTCAAACCCTTAGCTTTGACCTTTGTATCAAACGGTTGCTCATTGTCATCAATCATCCATTGCAGTGCAAGTTTGATTGCACTATAGCTTTCCTTTAAAGCTGCAACTGCATTTGCACGAGCCGACCATCTAGTGCTGGAAAGTGCCTGTACAACCTTCTTTTTTCCAGTAACAGTACTTTGTAGTTTTTGCCATCTATAAGTAGATGCTGAAAAGAAAGTGTACAGTGACTGTATAAAATCGAAAATCTTTGCAACTTTTAAATTGCACTCAGTAGCGGAAACCCCGACTAGATTGAGTGAGTGTGAAGCACATGGGATATACTCAGTAAGATTGTTTAAGTTCTTTATCTTAGCTTGAAGACCGTTGTATTTGCCACTCATATTGGAGGTGTTATCGTAAGACTGTACACGACAATATAAAATTGGAATATCGTGTTCAACAAGAGTACTTGATCATTAAAGAGAGTTTCAGATGTATGTCCTTGAATTGGTATAAATTTTAAAACTCTCTCAGTAGGTGTTCCATCTTTAACATAGCGAATAATCCGTATGAGATACATTTGGTATTGAGTCAACAGATATGGAATAATACTTGGCAAATTTTACTTCTTTAACAATTTCTTCTAAAACTCGTCTTCCCTTAATTTCAATAAGTTCATAACACGTAGAAGATGATAAGTAAGAAGCGTTGCCACTGCCAACATTACCATAACTCTTGCACACGAAACAAAACTTTGCCTGTTGATGGCGAGTATAAGAGCCAATTTCTTTTCACTCTTTCATAATTTTTTAGTTTTTGAAAAAAAATCTGGAACGGCATTTACGAGATTCAGAATTTTTTTTTCCGTCGTGAATAATGCTGTATACCCTAACATACTGTTTAAACTCATTGTCGATATGTTGACATTGCAAATGCCCTTTCCTTATCCAATATTGTTGGTCATCCTTGGAGAGTCCACATGAATCCCACAAACCTACATCTGGTTTAAGTTCTGCTTCCCTTTTTGATTGTTTATGTTGTTCATGTGAATAATTATGATCCCTAATATCACCAGAATCAATTGCAGCATTGGGAAATTCAAAATTGTTTTTTGAAGAACACTGTTCGTGATAAACGATATAAGTGTTTTCAGTTTCATTTGTTGTTGTAATTCACAAAGACGCTGATAAAACACATGCGTTACTAGCAGAAAAGCATGGGATTTGTGCTACAAGAACACGGAAATAAGATGTTATTTTAGTAATTTTTGCTATCATTTCACGTTCCTTCTTTGTTTTTTTTTCTTTTGAGCACCACTTGCATGTGTTCGCTTCATTTTATGGGCTTTTTGTGTTTTATTTAAAAAATGTAGTTTACCTGCAACAATCAAGTATTTTATATTGATAGGTTTCAATAGATTAAAAGTACAAGTTTTGATAGATTACGAAAAACAACTCATTCTTATAATCATGTTCAACAGTCTACATTTTTTTCTTTAAGCAGGAATTTATGTTAAAAACGCCAAAATTGCTAATCGCCAGAAATAAATAATAATTTTTGACACTTTGTTTTTGTCTCTCACAAGAGTTGCCGCGTAGAATATGGCCGCTGCCCTGTCGAGTGTCGAGTACAGATTGACTTTGACTACTAGTCACAAGCTTCCCGACGTGCTTGCTTGTTCAGTCAAGAGGTTTGTTCTGTTCATAAGTAATTAAAAACTATTTATTACTCACGCGTATAAAACGTATTGATATGAACTCAAAAGCTGTTGGTATGATAGATATAATAGAACACACTATATATATATATATATATATATATATATATATATATATATATTATAGGAAATTGATAACAAGTAAAGGATAGCGTATCAAATTTTGTTATTGGTAAACAAGGTTGGTTCAAGATAAAATCCAGTTAAGTTTCTGTAGAATTTATAGCAACATTAATAAGACAATAGCGTGGAGGAGATAATTACAATCTTGTTTATTCATAGCACAATTAATATGGTCGCCCAAACGATGGGCGCGAATAATTTGAGGACATAGCATTGCTATGTCCTCTAAATTATTCGCCATCGCTTGGCTAAGTCTGAATAAAAACTGATTGCTTAATCTAAATCTTCACTCTCTACTGATGCTTATTAATTTGCTATAACGATCCTCCTTGAATTGTTTAAATTAACAAATCACTCCCATTAACTTTATCTTATGACCTCGACTAGCATTTATTTGGAATTATAAAATTCAGTTAATTTCGATTCTATATAATGAAACAAATATTATATACAGTTTTTTGTAAATTATTTGAAATACACTTTTCAATTAATTAATGTTATAAATCTCATTTATTAAAAATCATATACTTTTTACTCAAAACCCAAAGTCACCAAAAAACCTATTATCTTTATAAACGAAGTGTAGAACGTTCTAAACCTGTTATCATATCACGCACTTTATATGTTTTCCGATCCTCTTTTGTTGACTTTCACATTCATATTATATTAAGCAAATTCAATATTCAAAATAAAAAATATAGAAAATTAAAATGTCTTATAACTAAAAATCTGACCTGGTCTATTTTCTTCACATCGACGCATCCATTTGAATAAAATTATCTTCTTCCAATTCAGGATTATATTGTCTATCCACACGCTTGAACCATTGCATTTAAATTATTACCATTACCCTCTGGACTACCATTATTATATTTATGCACCCCAATTTATTGTCGTTTCATTTCAGACTCAGAATTACTTCTTATCAATTTCCTCAAACTTAGAATTGGATTATCATCATTTATTTCCACTTGACTTAGAAATTGTATTATTCTTTCCCCAGAACTTGGATTTACTTTTATTCTCCACGGACTCAGAAATCGTAGTTTATTTTCCCCGGACTTAGAAATCGTAGTTTGTTTCCCCCGGACTTAGAAATCGTAGTTTATTTTCCCCGGACTTAGAATTTGAATTTTTCTCCTCGGCTTTAGAAGCCCTATTATTATTATGTTTTAGTTTAAAATAAATTCACCAAAATCTACTTACGTTTAATCGGCAATCGTAATTTTCATTTCGCACTTTTACAATTTTTCACTTTGAATCATTATTATTACGTATTACTTTATTTCATAGTGGCGCACTTCGGCCTTTGCTGAGTTGTAAAACTGACTTCGTTATCACTGTACCTGTTGATATATCTTTTCTCCCCTACTCCGTCAGTGGGTATGGTCTACAAACTCTTCGCTCATTTTAACCAATCAAATAATTACATTTAAAGTAGTTTCTGATGTAATTTTCTATGCTTCCCAATAATTGTAAGCTGGTCGCAGCTGTCTTCGTTATCAACATGTGGTGTTTTGATAAATCTAATTGCTTTTCCATAAACAACTGATGCAATTCGACTTTTAATTTTCATATCTGCATGTTATTTACGCAATTTGTAATCTGCTTTCTTATCAAAAATGGTTGACTATTTGTACGCATTTATATTATGCTTCCTGAAGCTCTATTTCTATCTCCGTATTAATCTAATTGTTTGGATCTCTTTTGAATGCGTGTCTAATTACACTTTATTATGTTTACATATAAATATACGCGTGCTTCCACTGAAAAATATCTTTATTTGCCTTACCTAAATTAACTAAAACTTTATCTACAGGGTATTAAATATTTACTATTTACCTAATGAATGTCTTCCTTGTTTCTACGCTAACTATGCGTCTTCCTATGTTTATTTGCGTCGTCTAAAACTATTTATACTTTATGTACAGGGTGTTGACTGCTTACTATTTACAAACTATCTCCATTTCTCAATTCTTTACTAAATAAATGTAGTTTTCTGCTGCCTATGGTAATTTCTCATTTCTAAACGACCTTTACTATAAAGTACACCCTTAAACAACCCCTTATCACAGCATAATATATATATATATATATATATATATATATATATATATATATTCAATCAATAACCAAATGCTCAGTAATTTTATTGCTCATAAGAATAATGCTCTAACAAGAATGTGACTGTGTCTACTGCAGTGGTGGAATGGAGAAAAGGAGTAGAGAGGGAATACCCCTCCAACCACTCGATTTCTTACGACTGTCAGTGAATAATAGCTAATTTCATCCCCAAATAATTACCTAAGACTTTTAAAATTCTGAAGTGCATAACGACTGAGTTGTATTACATTCAACTGTAATTATTAAATTCTCTTCGTGTACCTGCTGCCGTTTTAAAAATTGAACGTACTTTTTTCGCCAAAAGAAAAGTGAGTTCCCCTCCGAGCAAGGCCTCCGATAACTGCCGTGTCCGCCGTTAGGTAAATACGGCACTGATTAAAACATCATCTATCTCTAACAGTCCTTTCTTATTAAATGTATGGAGAAATTTGACATGGGTTAATAATCTACTAAAGATTGATTTGCAGTTGACTGGTGCACCAGTGCACTATAATATGTCCCGATGTTGGTTAAAAGTGTTGTAAGTTTAAAGCATTTGTAGATTTTAATGAAGTGTGGTTTACACTTTTAGACGTAATCTGATAGCATTAGTAGTAGGGCCCACATTTTACACTTTGAACGTTTACTGATTTCTTATAATGGGTATGGGGTAAAGTTGGTTTAATTGAAACAATTGCGAAGCATTTTAAAATATTATATTTAATGGCAGATTATGCATTTTATTTACTGGAAATTTTAGTACGTTGTAACCTAAACAACAAACCTTGTTCTTATTCATCATGAAAGTAATTAAGCACGTGTTAAGACAGAGATGTCATACCCAATTATCACTAAAAGCTCTACACTTCTTATAGTTCTTTGCTAATCCCAGGATTAAAGGTCTGTTAATATCTAAACCAACACGTAGCAGCTTTGATTGTAAGTGTATGTTATTGGGCGGTATTCACATAGAAGTTTAATCATTTTTCCCCTCTTGGGGTGCATGATACAGAAACATTTTTTAAGTTATTACATGCATTTTTCTGCGCTGGTAATCATACTTTACCACATGAATATAATTTAATTCTTTACAGGCAAATGGATTTTACTGCACATGTGAAAGTGGTTGGACTGGAATTGAATGTGACATAAATATAGACCATTGCTTTGATCAGCCATGTCTCAACGGAGGGACATGTATTAATCTTATTGATACTGTTAAGTGTCAGTGTTCGTCTGGTTTTATAGGTAAACGTAACTAACCAAATTAACAACTTTATTATGGGTATTATTATGTTTTGTTTCTGATTACGGTGTAAACAACCGCATGCTTTGATCACTTCCACCGTTTTAATATTTTTAGAATTTTAATTTTTTTTAAAAGATGTCCTTTATTTTAGGTAAATATTGTCAAATTGATATCGACGAATGTGCTTCAATGCCTTGCATGAACGATGGAGTGTGTATTGATAAACCCAATGGCTTTTATTGTAATTGCACTAAACAATGGATGGGTAAATTTTGTGAACGGCCGTATGATCCTTGTGAGTCAAAACCTTGTTTTAATAATGGAACTTGTACAGTTTTACAGAACATGATGGATTTTTCCTGTGAATGTTTAAAAGGTAAGCAGACAATGTTCTAAAAATAGCCACTAGCCAAATCTGACGGTGCAAATTATATTTCTTGTTTAATCCGATTTATTGGTGACTTAAAGAACTAGAATTTAATTGATATGTTATAAATATTAATACATTGATATTCGTCTTCGCGCTTTCTTTATCAATTTTGGGATTATCAAAAGCTGCATCAAGCTTTAAGAAGTGTTGTTATAGCTCACAGAAGCATAAAACAGTTCTGGGAAATATGTTGACTAAATTTCATCATCAGTTTGTCTAACAAATGGGAAAATCGATTGATTGTTTTGTATGTATGTTGCACATACAAAGTTAATTTTCCAGTATTGTGCTAAGTTAATGATTGAAACTATGGCTAAAACATCAAGATCTGTACTTGGCGGTAATGCTTAATTCGTTAATCAATTTCTACAGCGCTTTATCTCAACCACTAATTTACACTATTTTACGTTTTGTTATGGGTAAAATGAGCTTTATGCTAATAATATAAGGGTGCATCGGTTAACTGCAATAGTGTGAAAATGGGTTTCTATGAAAAATTATAAGAAAAAGTAGGAAAAAAGAAATAAAAATAACAAAATGATGGGCTTTCACTTTATAATTTTCTATTACATAAATCCAAACAATAGACTTTTCAGTTTCATATGTATAATTAATAATTCTCAACATAAGAGCTCATAATATTACTAAGTTTTAAATTCTATCATTTTAAAAAGGGTTAAGGATTTCCAAAAAACCACTAGTATGTCAATTTCTAACTAACACAACTTTCTTAACTCAACACCACAAAATTCCAAAATAATGTATGGGTGAACTCTCCAGTCCTAACCTCTTTTTGACCGGTCGCACAACGATAATTCCACGGATTTGTGAACTGTAACCCTTTATCTTGCCCGTGCAAGCTTAAGTTTAAATACATTTAGTCGACATCACGTTTTCCTTGTGAGAAGATCTATATTCTCATCTTAAAACTGTTTTGTGCAACCCTTCAACTTCAAACCCCCTCACTATTCATGCATATGTTCACATTTTGACGTTTTCCCATTAACAGCTTGTGAGTAATTCGTTTTTCTGATGAATGTTATTATTATTTAATTTTTCCACTTTCTTACGTTCAGATCGAGTATTTATGTCGTGGTATACTCTTCCTATTGGGTTTATGGGATGAATCTTTGGAAAGTACTTATGGTATC
The DNA here is from genome assembly GCA_036346225.1 of Platerodrilus igneus. Classification (NCBI taxonomy): domain Eukaryota; kingdom Metazoa; phylum Arthropoda; class Insecta; order Coleoptera; family Lycidae; genus Platerodrilus; species Platerodrilus igneus. Next base: position 8,538,970 of record JARFIW010000244.1, read on the forward strand.
ATCTTATTTAATTAGGTTAATGTGCAATGCTTTTTTTTTGAGCAATATAAAATGAATATATTGTAACTTATTGTATGAAATGATAATCATCTGCAATCTGATATTTATTAATTTCCTGTTATTGTAATTGTCTGGGTTTACTACATTGTATTGCAACTATGTAAGATTGATTCTAATTTATTATTTAAAATTTATTTAAAGAAGCTCCTATATTTGATATGATTATTAATAATTTCACGATTATTTACTTCATAATTTTATAGCTTTCTTGGAATGACATGATTCTGCTATGAAAATTTACTGAAATAAATATTGTGTTTATCCTTTTGTGGTTTTGAAAAAATTTAAGAGCCTAAGTTCCTTCAATATGTATTTTACAGAAATAAAACAATATTTTTGTGGTTTCTAAGTTTATGATTTTGATTGAACCACCAATTTATTGTAATGTCTTGCTTGCTGAACGCTACTGTATATGAAATAAAAATTATATAAAATTATATAAGGTAGAAAATACGTTAAAAGGGAAAGGTTCATTGAACGTTCAACGAAGTATTCGATATAATACTGGCTTTAATTGCTTAAAAAGCGGTTATAATTTTCTAAAGAGCAAATTGAATATTTATTTTTACTTTGAATCAAAGGTTATAAAAAGCAAATGACATTACGAAGTTTATAGAGGTGTAAATTGTACATATTTCTTAGTTTATTATACAAATTTTGGTGAATTTCATCTATTTTATTTAGGGATGAAACTCACTGAGGGAAGGGTGTAAACATTCTTTGTTATCATATCGTCGTTCGCTCTGCAGGATATAACTGAGCTCTAACCAAGGCATAAATTTAATTGTGTGAATTTTAAAATTATTCTAGATTATTTAAAGACACAGAGGTGGCGGTCAGCAAAACAACTGAGCGTTATATACACCTGGCGAGTGGCGATATCGTAGCAATCAATATATACACACAAAACCATTATTGGCAAGTGACTCAAATTCAGCCACGAGGGCATCCTGTCGACGCGTTTCACCCTAATTGAGGTTCATCAGGATAGAAGTAGCAAAGTTGTAATATTTAATACAGACACATTATAGGCAGTACAGCATCACCCAGCTCACAATTTGTGTCGTCATGTTGTTTCACCTGACATTGCAGGCTTTTAACAACAGTCGACACAGAGGAGATCTGGCTAAACTGCCTTTTTCCATAGCCAAAAGTTATAATTTAAAAGAAAAGTAGGTTTAATGAGTCGTAACTAATACAAAGTTAAAAGTAAATTATTGGCAAGTGACTCAAATTCAGCCACCAGGGCATCCTGTCAATGCATTTTGCCCTAATTGGGGGTCATCTGGACAGGAGTAGGAAAGTTGTAATATTTAATACAGACTCATTATGGGAAGTACAGCATCACCTAGCTCACAATTTGTGTCTTCGTGTTGTTTCACCTGACATTGCAGGTTTTAGACCTCATTTGGTTTAAATTTCTGCCCGGCGAATAACTTTATCAAGTTTGGAAAAAAAAGTATTCGCATGAGACCAAATCTGGAGAATACGGTGGATGGTGCAGCCACTTTTTGTAACTTGAGCACCCACTCGTGCAAATCACTTTTAATACGTTTCCGGTACGTTACAAACAGCGTTACATACTTTAAAATAGGATGTTATATGCTACTTTACCGAATAAACAATAATTAGTACAACTTAAGATTACGTACTAGCAATTACGTTAGAGATCTAAGCGTGATATAAGATCTAAGAGTAAAAGAGCTTTAATAAATCTCTCAGAGTATTTATATGCTTTTCACTACCCCACACGGAACCTCTCTTCATCGAAAAGCTTATTTTTAAAATCAATTCTACAAATTTTGAGCGTAACGTCTGAAAAATTCCGAGATTATCATAATGTTACACTGAAATTCGTTTAATAACCTCGACGGACGCGAGCTTCTCAAAACTGCTAGCCTTAGACCAATAATATAGTTTTCCCCCGTTATAACGCTCCACCTCTCATCTACCTTTTCCGTTCCACCCATATTTATTGTCTCTTGTAGAAACCCCTCTCAAACTACAGAAAATCGATATTGTTGTTAGCCTTCAATTCTCTCTTGTATTTTAGACGCGAGTTGTAACCAACGTGTTTTTATACGTTTCTGTGTCTGTCTTACATTATAGATTGTTCATTTCACTTAGTCTTCAAGGCACTTATTATTTTTAGCAGCTTGTCGAACCGACCTTTGCAAACAGTTTTCTAGAATTTTGTGCCAACGTTCAATCAAGTTCTATGAACCTGACATTTAACTAACAGGTGTTTCTTCAAAGCAACATGTTGTTTAAAATAATAATTCCTAGTTTAACTACTTCTTAGGATTTGTAAAACGAATGTTTTCGTTTATTTAAATGAAAATATGCATTTAAATTATTGATTTTCTGTACTTGAAAGCTCCGTTTCCGATTCGATACGTTTGATTGAAGCTATTATAATTAATTATGCGTATCCTTGAGTTTTCACGTACTCTAAAGCTTCCTCCCTTTATGCAGTGTTAACCTTCTAATTTAGAAATACAAAATATGTTCATAACCATCCGTCTTCACTATCTAAAATGATTAATTTGGCGCGTAAATAAATTGCTCCTATTTCCTATATTCATAGTGTTTAAAATTTTATTATCTAGACCAATTTAGCCTATAGTTTCACGACAATATATATAAACAACTGCTAGTTGCTCTACATTTGGATTAGTGTGACCTATGAAAAAAGAATCAAGATCCGCATTTCGACATCAAATGTCAAACACAAAAATGTAAAAACGTTTTGTTCAATATAAACCTACTTGTATCTATGAAATATAGACATTCTGCCTTTTACTAATAACAATAATATAACAAACAGCAATGCAGCAGTTTCAGAATTTCGATTGATATGTCTGAACATTTTTAAAAAAGTGAATATCTAGTTTAATATTGAGTGCTTCTTTTGTTTTGAATGCATTGTATATGAAAATCTTAACATTAAATTTTGTAGGTTTTGAAGGTGCCAATTGTGAAATAAACAGTGACGATTGTATCGACATTGTATGTCCAAAAGGACAGATTTGCATAGATCTTATAAATCAACATGAGTGTCGGTGTCCTCCTGGATTTATCGGTGATGACTGTACATTTTATATAGATCCTTGTGTTAGTATGCCTTGTACAAATGGAGGAACATGTAGCGTAAATCCAGAAACCAATAGTTTTACTTGCGCCTGTCATCCAGGCTATACAGGTTTGTTGTAAATATTATATTTCAGATTTATTTAAACATGAGTTAGGTACTACTTGTGAAGCTGATGTTAATGAATGTGAACATCCTGGTGTTCCAATTTGCAATCACGGTATATGTGTAAATAAACCTGGCAGCTTTCAGTGCTACTGTATGCCTGGTTTTACTGGAGAAGCTTGTAATGTAGATTTTGATGAATGTCTTTCAATGCCGTGCCGTAATAATGCCACATGTTTAAATAAAATAAATAATTTTGAATGTGTTTGTCCACCTGGTTACACTGGTAAGTTAATTTTGCTAAAAATGTGTATAAGTATGGTTTTTGCAGGAAAAGATTGCTCTATAAATATTAATGAATGCGAGCCTATGCCATGTGTGGCTGGTTCAACATGTATCGATGGGGTTAATGAATTTACTTGTATTTGTTTACCGGGACTAACTGGTAAATTGTGTCATATTAATATAGACGATTGTGAGGTATGTTTCTTTTTATGATAACATGTATCTTAATAAGACTTTTTTAGTCATCACCTTGTTTAAACGGAGCTCAGTGTATTGATGGTTTGAACAGTTACACCTGTAATTGTTCTGATACAGGTTTCGTTGGAACACATTGTGAAATAAATATTGACGATTGTCTAGGAAATCCTTGTACAAATGGTGGAAAATGTATTGACGAAGTGAAAAACTATCGTTGTCAGTGCTACTCAGGATTTACAGGTAATATTATTTTTTTACAGTTTTTGTTTCAGAGTCTAGTATGAGTTGTTATTGTAATGGTTATTTGCGAAATTTGACTATTAAATGTTTTTCATCAATATACACCCTGGGTTCTTACGATAATTTAAAAATATTAATTGTATGATGGTGTACAATGCTCATAATTACATCTATAATTGAAAACAAATTACTTTAGATCTCTCTTCAGGTTAGATACATTATTCTCAATTAAGTTATTTATGTGCTGTATTGCTGGATCATCCCGACACGGCCGACTGCTTGAAAAATGGCAGGTGAGCATTTTTCACAAAAATTACGCCCTCGTTCGGATGAGAGGTTAAATGGAGGTTCCGTGTGTGAGTGTTGTCACGCACGTTAAAGATCCCTACCTTGCCTGGAACGGCAAGGGTTCGGCAAAATTCTAAATTTCCAGGCAACAAAAAACTCGTCTCCTGGCTAATGTAGTACCTACAGGTGGAGCATTGGAAATGTAAATGAACTGTATTGCTGGATCTTTAGGCACTTTAGCAAGGGCCATTTAAATATTGAAATGCTTACTTTTCATTCGGATGTACTTTAAAACTAGTAGAGCCATCATACCTCATCCCTCCAGGTCTTATGTTTGCTTCTGTGAGCTGTAGAAAGTTAAACGCTTCCCGCTTCTAACAAAAATCTCTTGGGCTATTGCGTAGAACGCCAATTAATATAATTATTTACTTTGAAGTCCATCTTAAAAACGTCAATAACTCAATTGTTCATTTGCAGTTCGTCTATAATTAATTTGCATATTTGCTAACTGGAGGGCAGCACATTTGCATCTCCAAGGAAGCAAATGAATGAGTAACCGTAAATCTTAAGTGGACTAATCTGAAAAAGAAATTGTTTGAACTACTATATATAATTATGCAAGTATTCATAAGCAAAAAGTTACTGACTTAGGCGAATAGATTATTGACTTCTTATTGTGTAAAATGGCAGCTGCAACAGCAAATTTGGAACTGTCAATAGACAAAGTTAGAGGTTCCTTTGGTTAAAATAGGTAAGCGCTTGCACCTGACTTATTACTTGTTTTAACAGGTTTAATTCAGAATAATGACACTAACAGGTTTCTAAGGTGTAAAGTTTTATTAGCTAAATTATCTATAAAGGAACTAGGAAATTTATCATTCCGAGAAACCGTTTCAGGTCGGCAACATGTTGTGACACAGGTAGGTCACAAATTGCAGTTATTTGCTGTTTGCTAGGCTTCATACCATTGGCAGTAAAAGTACACCCTAAGTATTTTATCTCAGGTGTAACAAAGTGGCATTTGTTAGCATTGAATTTTAGATTAACTTTACGAAGCCTTGTCTAAAACATTTTTTAGAATTTTATTATGCTCCTCTAAAGTTTCGCTGAATATTAGCAAATCATCCAAATAAATTTGAACTCGTATATCTGCAAACGTTTCAGACACTATTTTACGAAACATCTCTGGAGTACAGAAAATTCGATATAGAAGACTGAGAAACCTAAACCTCCCTAGGGGTGTACCAAATGTAATAATTTGGAGCTAGATTCGTCTAACCTGATCATCCAAAACTGCATCCATGTTTGAAAAAAACTTTGCACCTAAAAGCTTTGAATGCATTTTTTCAACCATGGGCAATGGGTAGTGACATAGCAAAATTGCTTTATTTAAACTAGGTGGATCTAAGCATATTCGTAAACTCTTATCTTTCTTTTCCAGTATTACAATGGAATTTACCCATTCACTAGGTTCCAGCACTTTAGTGATGACATTAAGTGACAGGTGCTGAGTTTCATTTTTAAATCTGTCTAGTAACATGAAAGAAATCTTTCTAAGGGAATTTACGACTGGTATGATATTCTATTTTATTGTAATGTGACATGGCTTTGAAAGACATCCCAAGCCTTTAAATATATCCTCATATTGTTCTAGTATTGACTGATGACTGATATATGTCACCCTTTTAATTAAGTCTAAGCACCTACACATTATACACGTTTGGAGTCCTAGTATGGTGGGATATTGTATATCTGTGATTATAAATTCAGTAGGGAGAGACATGTTATTTAATACACAATTTAAGGTTGATTTACCAATTACAGGTATGATGTCTCCAGAAAATGATGTTAGTTTATAACAGGAGTAGAGAAAATTTCATTTTTGACTTTTAAAAATCTAAAACTATTCATCGACATTACATTTGTTTCAGCTCCTGTATCTAAGCTACATTTTAGTTGCTGGTTATTAACTTGAATATTAATTGTGTTGGTATAAAAAAATCGAGGTTGATTTTTTATTTAGCTGTTCAAGAATTCTTATATCATAATAGCAAGTCCAGGATAAAGTTAGGATGGAAAACGGCTTTTAGGAAAAGAAAACTCTTGAAACACTTTTAGCTACCTGGGTTTTGACCCACGGCCGCATGAGATTGGGTGAGTGGGTTTATTAAATTTAGAAAATAAAATAATGGACGCCACCTAAATTTTTTATAATGCAACTGACTGAATCAATTTGCAAAAAAAGGAAAATTTGGAAACCTAAATTATGAACAGCCTGTTAAATACAAAGTTTGATTACCACAATTATGTTACTTACTTCTGTTCTTTTTCTACAATGGACTGACGAAGTCCTAGGACAGCTCTGAAATATAAACACTACCAACAAAGATACCATTTATATCTTATAATCCTGTATAAACACAAAATTCTTATTTTCGGTTTCAATTAATTTTCTTTGTATCGTTATATGAATTTATAGCGAGTGGAATCTTTCAACTATCTTAGCACTTTTGGAGAAATTTAATAATTCTTCACTAATACACTAAAGTCAAAAAAATAATTCTATATTCTTTTTAAAACAGATTATGAACCATCATTAATATAATTTAATACAAACAAAATTCTTATCAGCGTATTTTCTATGTTTAACACAGAAGGTGTAAAACAATAAATTCAAAGTTTAATTACTACGAAATCTTAATATGATTTCTGATTTTATGTTACAATATTGCACCCTACCTTTTTACTGGTAGTAAAAGGGTAGGTGAACAGCAGAATATAAAAAATATTCTGGCGGGACTAGCATCGACCTTTATCGGCTGCGGTGAACGCAAGAGACTTAAATCTCAGGGTGAGGCAAAGATATCTAAATAAAGTTAAATAGAAACGATAACCTAAATTTTGTTTGAATAGTTAAATAAAAAATTACACTGAAAGAAAATTTTGTATACTAACGTCCAGGTAAGGCATTTGTTTAAACACATATATTCTACGAGTTTATGTATGAAGTACAAATAATAACGTAACTAGTTTAAACACTTCATGCAAATGCTTTAATATTCATTTTTATTAATGCTAACTGATATTGAATAAGATAAAATTTTGACTATCGACATATTTTCAAATAGTAATAAGTAAAAGGAAATTTGATTGCTTTTTAGGTATGTAGCTCTTAATCACAAGAAGTTTCATGAAAATCCTTATATCACAGAATACGTGAGCATTTAACCAAAGTTTACATACTTTTATTTTACACAAGTTAAATAAATTCGCATCTTACATGCAAGATAAGATACTTTAGAAAGTCTAAAGACAGATACGATTAATTTCAAACAAAACTCAGTTTTGCCTTTTTGTTTATATAAGAAACTATTTAATAAAATTTTAAACTTATACCTGCAGTTTTCTTGTAACTCAAATAACACAAACTTGTTACACTAAGTTCCACAGGTGCTTCTATTGTATCCTCCGGCAGAGTTTGTAGGTTATTTGAACCAGCTTGCAGGACACAAAAATATCTCTCACATCTTCATAAATTGTAGCAACCAAACTTTACAAAATCCAAACGATAAGGAAGCGCATTAAGCGACGATAAACGATAGTGTAAACATAATATCTGGACGATACATACACAAAAATCCCATCGGTAAGGTAAGTTAAAATGTAGGAAACATATTAAACGGAGATAAACTGGAATGTCTTGTCAGAAGTTCCAGGGTGGTAGTAAATCCCTATAAGACCAAACATGTATGAAGATAAGGAAATTTCACACGTGATGAAACTAAACATTACCTTAATCCATAATCAACTTACCACGCTTTAATTGTAGCAGTGGGAAAGATAAATTTTTATGTGCTCTAGACTCCATATTTAAATGCTAAAATGATATTTTTTAGGAAAATAACGAAATATGTAATAATAACTTACATACCAGGTACAAATGGTGAGGTAGCTTCAACATTCTCGAGAAATGTGCTTCAAAGCAGTCAGATAAGAAAGAAATGAATTTTTGTCTTGTCAAACTAAAAATAACCAAGGAAGATTGTTGGGGGAAACGAACAGTAATGAACGTCTTGATTAGACCAAGATTCAGATTCACCTCAGATATGTATTTATAGAAAAGTATTGGTAAATTTACCAATAAGGAAATTATTTATATACGTACGTAATTGTACATTAGGAAACAGATAATTTATGAATAAAGAATTTATAACACGGTTATATAGCGTGTTATTTGTGGAATTTATTGTTAAATGTAGGAAACTTAAATTTGAGTTGGAACATTAACAGTATTCACTGTAATTTATTAACAAAAAGGAAATATAGCGGAGCAAGCTGTAACATGCTGACATATCAAAAAAAAATATGTTACAATATTTATTTTAATAATTAATAGTCTGAGGTAGCGCTACGAAAGACTATATATTTTTTTAGAATTACTCAACATGCAACAAAATTATTAAATATTTTATTTTTCAGTTTAATCTTCGCCTCCCTGGTGTTAGGCTTTATTAAGTGAACATCTTGACATGTAATTTGAGGTAAACAAGATAAACAGTATCTTTAAAATTGAATATTGAACTTAATTTTATAATTAACAAGTGACAATCACTTATCTGGATAAAATACTTTTTTTTGTATAAAACCGATAAAGTTTAGGAATAATTTATGAACTTGAGCACATCATTAATTATATAAAATTGTTCTAAAAATTCACTGAATCTCGGTGAAATAGGGCATAAAATTAGAAAACAATAGAAGGGAACGAGCTGAATACATATGCTGTGTGAGAATTTCAGGGAACTATGTAGGCTAGCTCAGAATATAAATAAGTGCAGGTACGTGGCCAACCAGTTTTGAGACGGAAAACGTAATGACGAAAAAATAAGCGCAGATAAGTCTGATGATTAGTATAAACAACTAGTTGTTGGTTGCGAAATATCTACAACTAATGTTGACTGTGCTAAAAGATAAATTGGAAAATATATTAAATCGCTAAATGGTTAAGTGTTGGGGGAACTTGGCAGCCACAGGTTGCTTACCTCCCTTCACAACCACTGAAGGTCGGAGAAATAGGGCATAAACTGTAAAACAATGGAAGGTGATCAAACTGCATCTAACAAGAAAGAACAGCGCCTATGAGGAAAGACAACAAACATAGAATAATAAACAAATTGTTGAAAGCATATGTGTGGAGCACAGCACAGTATGCCTATGAAATACGGGCAGTCTGAAACGCAGACAGAAAAACGGTAGCAGCATTTTGAAATGCTGTGCTTCAGATGTATGAGGACGATAGCATGGACAGACAAAGATAATAACAAATAAGTTATAGAAATAGTAGGGGACAACGATATCTGGGGGAAAAAGAGAAATAGAAGGGCGGAATACGTTCTAAGGCATTTTTGGGGAATAGTATGGGATATATTACAAGCAGAGATAGGAAAAAAGAGGTAGATGTAGACCTGGATCAGATAGTTATAGATGCAGAATGTGCAAATTTCAGGGAAATCTGTAGGTTAGTTCAGAATAGGAAACAATGATGGTACGCGTCTAACCAGTTCTAGGACTGAAGACCTAATGATGATGTTCTATAAATTATAAAGATCACAAATTTAGAAAGAGGATAACCCTTTTAACAAAGTATGTCAGAAAATTATTCATGAACAAACAAAATGGTTGATTCCATACAGCAATATGTGGTAGTTTATAACCTTTCAACAAATCACTACATTTACACAGCATAATCTTAAAAATTAAACGGTCTTACCAGGCGACAGCAAATGACCTGTTAACCTTTAAACCACTTGTCAGTCAACCATCAATTTGTTGAATTCTTAAATGCAGACGGAAAATCCACTTTTGTCCAATGTAAACAGCATACAATTTATATTAAATGGGTTCCATGAAAGTAAAATTAACTTGAACGTAAACTAAGTTGCACTAATAAATTTCATTATAAATTTAGATTAATTTTATATTCACACAAACCGTTGCGAAGATAAGTTATAATTAGCACGTGAGTTTCATCAGGCAACTCTTTATCATCTGACTTTTCTGTTTCGACGTTTTCGCCAGAAAAACTTAATTTCTGGTACTATCTTGACTGTCTGATGACAGCAAGTGATCTTTCACTTCAACAAGAAAACTAAAAGTGACTACCTGTCACGAATAGACAATCGAACTCGAATATCTTAGATACTATAATTAAAGAACTAAGAGCACGCAAAATTGGTTTGTAAATATGTTATCAGCTGGAACCACATAATACGTTGCAGATTGCAATTCCGAGTGAAATTGTAGTATAGCTTGAAATTTGCTGGGTTATTAAATCTACAAGAATACTAGAATCAATAATAAAACGTTGTTGAGTAAATACTAAAATAACGAATTTATAGCGGTAATGTCGACAAATAATATTGCTAGAAATTTTAAATGTTACAATTGTCCACCTTTTATTTGATTTTTTTAAATTAGTAACAGACTGCATTAGAAACATTTCATCATTATCTGAAGTACATTCACCAAATACGTTGTTTAGACCAGTGTCTTTTACATGCACTACTTTTACATTTTTATTAAAATAACAATACTTTGAAAAGTTATCATATCTTTTACATAAATTACACACTTCTCCTATTGCAGGACATTTGTTTCTATGCATTTATCCACACACTCTACACACTTGAGTGGTAGCTGCTAGTGGTTGATGTTTATAATATATATCGTTACCTGTATGAAGACTGATTATTACTTGACTTCGACTGAACACCATAAACTACAGCTTCGTTGCCCTTATTTAGTTGCTGTGCGTGTAACTGTGTGATTTCAATGCTTTTTGCTATTTGTACTGCCTAAAGTAAGATTATCTTCTCGCAAGAGTCTTTCCATTATAGGATGATTTATTGGCTTTAATCCAACAATAAACATATCACGTGTGTGATCGTCTTTGAGTTCACCAAGTTTGCATGATAAACTGAGGTTTTTTAAGGTAGTTACAAAATCGTCTATACTTTCATACATTTGTTGATTGTTAGAAAGTTATGTCTTTCAATTGTTAAGTTGTTTTTCGGCTTACAGTGCTTTTCATAATGTGATACCATATCTTGATATTTACACGTATCTATATTCAAATTAAATGAATTAAAAATTTGTAATGCCTCTGTGCCTATATAATGTAGAAAAATTGCATAATTGCGATCATCTTCTTCATGATGCCCGCTAGCCTTCATGCATATTTTAAATTGCCGATACCACGATTTCCAATTTTGTGATAAATTTCTCTACTTGCATAACGATTGTAGGGCACTTCCAGACAACTTATTACTTTTTCCAGGAATAGTAGTTATTGTAACTGCTGCTGCTGATGTTGCCTTTTTGCTCTGTTTTCTTTATATATGTATTCTTTTATTTAATTTAGATATTAGCAAATTGTTCAGCTATGTGCTGAATAACCTTTAGCATCACATTGTAGTCATTTTCTTTAAAGGGTTTACAGACTTGACATCATGTTAAATTGTAATAACTACAATACGGCTACTGAAAGTCTTTAATTTATATTTTTAAACATTGTGCACATAGTGATTTGTTTATTTATTTTATAGGGTTAACACCATAATTTTAAATTACAATATAATTATCGATACAGGTAACTTAAATAACATTATGCAGCTTTTAAACAACTTGTATTAAATTAAATGCACCAAATAAATTAATTTATACAGGAAGAATGAGTAAGATAAGTGAAGTGTATAAACAAAAATGAAGTACACAACAAAGTAGCAATTGGATATTAAAGATATTGCTGTATAGCATAGTAATGTATGTACAACTTGAACTTACACTATTTGAATGAAATATATCGTAATGATTTCTTTAATGAATATAGAGTACAATCGAACAAATGGAACGAATTATGATGCTTATTAATTAGTCTACACATTCTATCAGTATAAGAAAAAAACCATAGTTAGTTCTATGAAACCCAATAAACAAGATTTCATGATTCCTAGTAACTTTAGTAGGCACGTGTATACATATCTTCTGTAAAAGTTCAGGGCACATAATATGAGAATTCAAAACATTGAAGACAAAACATATATCGTTGATACACCTCCTATCAGATAGAGAGAGCATATTCAAAACTGGAATGACAGTGTGCTCGTTATTTAAAGTTACTTGAAGACTCAGCTTATATAAAATATATTTAAGAAATCTATTCTGAACACGCTCAATCAAGTCAGAATAACAATGGTAGATTGGATTCCAGACAGGTGACGCATACTCTAAATGTGAACAGATCATAGAAGTGTATAATATTTTTATTGAGTTAATATTTGTGAAATGTTTAGTATTTCTTTTAATAAATCCAAGCATACGCATTGCTTTGATTGAAATGTTTTTGATATGTGAAACAAATGTTAGGTCCTTATTAATTAACACTTCTAAATCGTTCGTCTCAGTAAAGATCTCTAAAACTCTATTATTTAAAATATAAAATGTCATGAACAGATTGTGTTTTCTATAGAATCTTAGGCAATAACATTTATTAATGTTTAGCTGTAATTGGTTGTGGTCACACAATTCACAAAATCTAGCCAGATCAGATTGAAGTAACAAATGATCATCAGGAGAATAAATAGACATATATAGGGTGGTTCCTATTTTTATTAGCCAGCGTATATCTTTTGAACTATGTCTGATACAGAAAAATTTAATGGGAAACAGTTTTTTGAATATATTTTCTCTACAAATATAAGGCATTGAGTATTTTTCAAGGTCTTCTACATTTGAGCAATAATATGTCACTTTGGTTTTTTAAATAGAACACTATATTTTTTTGAAAAAATACTCTACTTGAAATTGTCTATAGGGCAATATATCACAACCAATGGTTTCTTGTCAGAATGCTCTAAATATCTCAAATAATGGAATTCCAATAGGAAACTGTGATTATTATTTATTTACTGTATCAATTGATAAATTGAAATTTTTTTTATACATACATCTGAAAATAATAGCTAACAAGAAAACTAATTATCTTAGTAAATGTTCAAATTGTTTACCATTGCATTCTAAATATTTATTAACTCAAATAATTAAATTTTTTCTAGCATCTTGGAGTATGACCGGGGTAATTGCTTGCCAAGCTGCTCTTATTTTTGCGATTAACTGTTCAAGATTTTGAAAAGGGGTAGAGTTAGAATACACTAGATCTTTTAAAAAACCCCAAACAAAGAAGTCGAGAACTGACAGATCAGGTGATTGGGCAGTCTCAATATTTAAATAAGTTGTAACATTGATTCCATTATGTGGTGGAGGGCCATCGTGTTGAAACCATAAGTTTCGCCTGATAGCTAAGGAAATATCATCTAAAAAATCTTGAAACGAAGTTTGCAAAAACATCAAATATCTATTTTGAGTTAAACTACCATTAAAGACATACGGACCGAGTATGCGGTCACCTACTACACCTATCCACACATTCACTGAAAATCGTACTTGTGAATGGGTTTCAAGAAATTGCAAAGGATTTCTATCATTCCAATAATGTGTATTTTTTTTTTTGTTAAAATACCATTTTTATGAAAGTCAGATTGATCAGTCCAAATTATACTGTCTAAAAATTCTCTTCCTACATTCAGTATCCATATACAAAAACCAACTCGACTGTTGGGTTCATTGGAATGTAATGTTTGAACCAAATGCATCTTAAATGCTTTCATTGAATGTCGCCTCAAAACATTAAAAATCTGTCTTCTGGAAACGTTTAATTCAGCTGCAGCTCGTCTCCTAGAAACTTTAGAAAAAGCTCTAAAGTAGGCCAAAATAACCAATTCACGATCTTTGTTATGTTGTACTTGATTTCTGGTGCTAGTTGAAAAGCTACCATTGGACCTTAAAGAATTTTCTAAATTCTTAAATGTATTTATATTTGGCTGTTTACGGTCAGGATATAAGTTTCAATATAAAACTGCAGCTTGACGTTTATTGTTGTTTGACCTATGTAATTCATTTCAATTATTTTGCGCAAAACAACTATTAAGAACACATTAATACTTTTACTTATTAATGTGACAGATACTTGTGACTAAACAACTGAAAAACTGCAATGGCATTTGTTAACAGAAACAATCAGACTGCTATTGAAATTCTATTATTTAGGTTATTGAGCGCACTTTGAATAGAAATCATTGATTGTGGCATATTGCCGTAAAGACAATTTCAAGTAAAATATTTTTTCAAAAATATATACGGGTGTTCTATTTAAAAAAACCAAAGTGACATATTATTGCTCAAATATAGAAGGCCATGAAAAATACTTATTGCCTTATATTTGTAGAGAAAATATATTCAAAAAACTTTTTCCCATGAAATTTTTCTATATCTTGCATAGATCAGAAGATATACGCTGGCTAATGAAAACCGGACCACCCTGTATATTTTAGTGTCATCTGCAAATAAAAGAAACTTTGAAAACTTAAAAGTTGATTTAATATCATTGATAAACAATATAAATAAGATTGGACCAAGTTGAGAACCTTGTGGAACACCTGATTTAACTACAATTTTTTTTGATATAAAATTTCTGATTTTAACAGACTTCTCCCAGTAAGGTAGCTAGAGATCCAATCAAGCAAAAATCCTCCAATGCCAATTGTTACAAGTTTAGTCAAAACTAGTCTACGGCTGACAGTATCAAAAGCTTTCCTAAAATCACCATAAATACAATCGACTTGATGACCTCTTTCAAAAGCAGTAGTAATAAAATCTACAAACAGCAATTGTTAATTTTCTTAACCTGAAAATAATTGCTCATATTCATAATCTGCATGATATGCATTGACAAACGGTAGTATTACCGATACCGCTAAACATAGACATGCAATTATCACAGTGATTTGATTAGATGTGCAAAACAACTAGGTATTTAGTATATGCATCTGGGAAATGAACGTTTTTAGATTTCACATATATTGTATTGTTTGCTACGTGCAGCGATGTAGTGACAAAAAAACCAAAAAGAACCAAGGAGAGAAACTGACCGGGTTCAGTTGGTAGAGTGGGCGTGGTTGTACAAATACAAGAAAAGAAAATTAAAGGAAAGCCGGAAATAAAAATTAAAAAATTAAATATACTTACTTATTAGTACTTATAATTATTCTAAATACCATTCTGGTTAGACATAGCAGCGTAGTATACAACAAAAGCAAGAAACGAAATCAATAACCACAATACACAAAAAAGTTACTTCTTACAATTGGCGAGCTGTAGTTTTTAGGTCACTCCCCATATGAATTACGCAAAGAAAACTTACCCAATTACAGTTCTAATAACCACAGCTCTACAGTATCAGTGTAAATACCAAATTCAGTACATAGAACTATCAGAATAAATATAATATTATTGATAAACATCCTCTCTTCTAAAGATAATCATTTTAAACAATTTACACATTACTAAATAGTATTATTTCTTTTTAGTTATTTAAAACAAATAGTACTGCATTGCTAGCAGAGCAATAAATAGCAAAATAGTTCCGTAATTTTCGGATATGCAAATTAATGCTGGGAGTGCCTGAGTTTAAAATGTAAAGTTCAATTAGATATAGTTTCAACGTAAACAAGGAAGAAACACTTACCAGCATGTCCAAGGTGTAGGCTAGTCACACTGTCTCCAAGGACAGCGTGAAACAGATGTTCTCGGGATCATGCCATGCGCGTGTCCTCTCGTACCAACAGAAGCGGCGGTTCAACCTGTTTTTAAAATAAGATACCACGCAGTGTGTGCACGAAATTTTGATGACAACACAAAAGGTAACGAAAAGTGAAATTAACGATGAGTCATTATTGTCGTATTTATACAGAAAGAATCGAGTACAAATTAATTCGTTTAAATAACAATGATTCAATGCACTCATCCCATTATCATACCATACCAACAGGTGATTTGAAAACTCGAAACATGGATAACGAAAACAGGATATAAACTATTTAATTTATAGCATAAACTTTTGTTCTAAAGCAAATAGATAGATAGATAGATTTACTGCGGAATAATATATACAAGATATTTAACATGTCATACAAAATGCTTTATATTATTATGGTACTCTTTAGGTAGTTATTAATACTGTATGGTGCAAGGCCCGTAAGGTACACTTTCATTCTGTTGACCAGTTTCCCAGTGGTCTTCTGTTGTAAATATTGATTTGGGATTTTATTGTAAATCTTGTAAGTCCAGTAATTTACTCCACTTTTACTTTTGTTCATGCGGTACCATGGCACTACTAGTTTAAAGTTGTTTCGCGTGTTGTAACTATGTATGTCTTGGTGTGTCAATGGATGCTTTTGTAGTGCTACAACATATTTGATGCACTGAAGAGTTGAAAATTATTAGAAAGCGTAGTTATTATAAACAGGTAAAATATACAGGATGTTGTTGCAGGATTTAAGAGTAGAAACGGAATCTATTTGAATGCGTAATGAATTAAAACGGAAAACAGGGTACTTTAATTTATGCCAAAAATGAACGTAACATGTTCTTTCTTTTTATACAATAGCTCTCGCTTCCTTCAGTGTGCATCTTACAGCCCATAAGATATTAAAACACTTATACTTTTCTTTATTATTTTAACATTTAAAAATATTTTTAGGTAGAAACTGTGAAGAAGACTTAAATGAGTGTTTAAGTAATCCATGTAAAAATGGTGGTATGTGTTTGGAAAAATCAAATATGACTTTGTATAATCCCACTATTAGTTCTACACTTAACATTACTCTTCCAGAAGTCTTTAACAAACCTTTTAATTATGCAGATGCTGCTGGGTAAGTTTAAATGTACTTTGAAACGTTCAATTTGACACTACATTTTTTTACAGATATGAATGTTTGTGTGTAAAAGGCGTAACGGGACATAATTGTGAAATTAACATCAATGAATGTGAAAGTTCACCATGTTTAGCAGGACAGTGTGTAGACAAAATTGGTGGTTATGTATGTGAATGCGATGAAGGTTTTGAAGGTGAGCGTTGCGAAGTTGACATAGACGAATGTGTAAAGTACCAACCGTGTAAACAGGGATTATGTATGGATAAACGAGCAAATTATTTCTGTGATTGTTTTAATGGGTATGGCGGAAAAAATTGTTCTGTTTTACTTATTGGATGTATGGAAAATCCGTGTGCTAATAGCGGAACATGCTTACCATATTTAGTGAATGAAACAGAACATAAATTTAATTGTACCTGCTCTAATGGGTTCTATGGACATACATGTGAAAAAATAACCACAATGTCGCTGTCAGGACATTCACTTGTTACTGTTAATACAACAAGAGAAGAAGGATATGATATTCAGTTTCGATTTAAGACAACACTTGGTGATGGTTTGTTGGCACTTGGGAAAGGTTCAACTTATTATATATTAGAGTTATCACGAGGTAGATTGAATTTACATTCGAGTCTTTTAAATAAATGGGAAGGCGTTTTTATTGGATCCAACTTAAATGATAGTAGGTGGCAGAAGGTATGTATATTACAGCACTTTTTCTTAAGTAACCGAGTGAGTAATGAGTAGTTTTTACGTTTGATCGATGAAAATCAAACTATACTCTATTGATATATTAAAAATCAATGCAAATTTTTATGGGAGTTTAATAAGAAATTTAAAGCATGTTTAAAACATACCATTGCTAGTGTCAGTTTGCAAATATAATCTCACAAAAATCCAGTTTTCTTTAAAATTTGTAACTTTAAGGTGCCAAAAAATGACCTTTTACACTTTTAATTTTTTTTATTTTTTAAGCTATTCTCGGCACATTTAGGTTTTAATCTGTATTTTGAAGTAATGTTAACTGTAGTATGGAGATATTCATCGTGCACGGAGTTATACAAATAGATGCTTCTTGGATTGTCTATATTATGATGCAGAAAAAATAGGTTACAATAAAATAGGTTTCAAAATTATAATGTTTAGTGCTACCTAGAAAACCAAATAACGCAAGCTGGGCAAAGTGCAAAAGATATAAAACATAGATTAGCACAAAGTCGTGCTGCATTTAACAAGAAAAAGCAACTACTATGTTCAAAGACAACAAACATAAAAACACACCAAAAATTGCTGAAAGCGTATGTGTGGAGCACAGCACTGTACTGCTGTGAAACTTGGACGGTAGGAGAAGTGAACAGGAAAAAGATAGAAGGCTTTGAAATGTGGTGCTACATATGTATGATGAAGATATCATGGACAGACAAAGTAAGAACAAAGAGGTTCTAGAAATCGTAGGAAAGATAGAAATATGTGGAAAGCAGTCAAAACAAGAAGATAGGACGATAGGCCACATACTAAGGCATGAAGGAATAGTGGGGAATATATTAGAAGAGATAGAAAAAAAAAATGGGTAGAGATAGACCTAGGTTAGACTATTGCACACAGTTAGTGAAGGATGTAGCCTGTGGGAATTTCAGGGAAATGTGTAGGCTAGCTCAGAATAGAAATCAATGGAGGTACGTGTCCAACCAGTACTTGAACCTGATGACTATTATAAACAACTATAGCTGTTGGTTTTGCAATATTTTCAACTAATGTCGACTGCACGAAAGGATTCATTGGCAAACTAATAATTCGGCGAACGGTTAACTGATGGGGGATTTTGGAAGCCATAGGTTGCTTAACCCCCTTCAGATACCACTGAATATTGGTGAAATAGGGTATATATTTACAAATGGAAACAATAGAAGGAGTACTGAGCTGTATCTAACAAGAAAAAGCAGCAGCTATGTTTGAAGACAACATACATAGAAACCATTGAAACCATATGTGTGGAGCACAGTACTGCGTGGCTATGAAATAGTAACAGACAGTAGGTGAAGCAGACAGGAAAAAGGTAGGAGCCTTTTGGAATGTGGTGCTTCAGATGTTGATGATAGCATGAACAGACACAGTTAATAACAAAGAGGTTTTAGAAATAGTAGGGGAAGAAACATGTCTGTGGAAAAGAAAAAATAGGAGAAATAGAAGGACAGGGCTCGTTATAAGGTAATTGCGGAATAGTGTTGGATATATTACTTGCAGAGATAGGAAAAGAAGAGGTTTATGCAGACCTAGATCAGACTATTGCATGCAGATAGTGAAAGATTTGGGTTTATTTATTTATTTACGGGAAATCCCCATTATGTAAACAACATTTTCTTGCAAAACGTATAACATGTACTAAAAACTAAAGTAGCTCTAAATCGGTGGTATAACTAGTGACTAACGTTCAACTATACATGTTCTACAGCATAACAAATACATTTATATTTCTACCGCATGAATACATTTTTTTAAATTTAATTAATGAAAGACGGAAAGGGTCTACTTTTATCTTATTAAATAAATTTAAAGATCTGTCTAAAAGTATGTGCCGTCCATAATTTGTAGAATGAAAAGGAATACTAAATAAATTATGGTTATGCAAGGTCTATTAGGAACATTAAAATGAATTCTCTCGATAAGTTGTAAACAGTCAATTTTCCCATTTAGAAGTTTATATACAAAAACCAAATCGCTACACTTTCGGCGAGTTTCAAGCATTTGTAAATTTAAGATATTAAGAATACTCGAATAATCGTGATTATCAATAAATAGCCTTAGTTTATAAGCACAGTATTGTAAAAATTTATGGTGAACTCTTTCCAATGTATACATGTGTATCTTATACAAGGAGATCAGATCAACGATGCATACTCTAAAGTTGAAACAACCAACGACATATACACTCGTTTTAAAGCTTGTATAGAAAGCTCAGCACCATATCTGAGAACAAAACCTAATATTTTGGAGGCTTTAAGGGATAGTTTATATGATTATTATAATCAAGTTTGTTATCTAGTATTATGCTTAAATCTTTTACAGAGCAGAGCAAATTTCCATTTATAAAGTAACGGCTATCAAATATTTTGGATCTGTAAAAACTCATATGATAGCATTTATTGATGTTGAGTGACATATTGTTGAATATTGTACCAGTTTATTAAGCAATTTATATCTTCCTGTAAAAAGCTTGCATCCTGTTGTGAGTTTACACTTTATAAAATTTAAGGTCATCAGCGAATAATAAATACTTGCTATTTGCAAAGCATTTTCCTATATCGTTGATGAACAGGTTAAATAATAGGGGCAAAATATGTGCTCCTTGAGGAGCTCTAGATGAAAGGGAATACTTGTGGAGCTGAACGAGCCGATTTTGACCTTTTGTGCTCTGCCTGTCAAAAAGCTCTTTAGCCATTCAATTATATTATCACCAAAACCCAGCCGTTTTAACTTCATCGATAAAAATTTATAGTCAACACAATCAAAGGCCATGGAGAAATCTGCATAAATCACTTCAACCTGACACCTCATCTCCAAGGCCTCCAAAATGACTTGATTGAAGACCATTAAGTTAGTTGTAGTAGTGGGAATTTCAGGGAAACGTGCAGGTTCGCTCAGAATAGGAAACAAGGGAGGTACGCATCTAATCAGTGCCAGGACTGAAGACCTAATGATGACTAATAAAGAAAGTAACGCAGGCGAGTACCAGAATACTGCATTAAATGTGAAATATGCATCAACATACGAGTATGATTACATTTAGCTCGTTACTTTCATTAATTTCAAATTGAAAAATGTATTGAATTTTTGTTGTGTAAACCACGGGTTTACTGCATTGAAATATCTACCTTTAATTGACTACAGTGGATTCTGCGAATGTGATTTTGAAATCACTTATAGCTGCCCATGGTTATTCACTATTCTTAATTCAGCTTTGGATTGTGCAAAATGCAGATTGTTGAAATATGACACCTTTAGCTCTGGAGGGTGCTCCAAAGATTACATCGATGGATATACTTGAAATACCTCTTTGCAAGTACTGTTTATTTTACTTAAACCTGATGATTATTATAAGCAACTACAGGTGTTGACTTTACGATATTCTTAAGTAATGTTGATTATGGGAAAGGATTTATTGGAAAACTGTTAATTCGGCAAATGTCTAAGTGTTGGGATCTTGGTAGCTTCAGGTTGTCGAACCCCCTTCACATACTACTGGATATTGGTGCAATAGGATATATACTTAGTAAACAATAGAAGGGGAACCGAGCTGTATTTAGGCTCTAGAAATTTCAGGTTAGCTCAGAATAGGAATTAATGGAAGTACACGTCTAACCAGTTTCAGGATTGAAGACTTAATGATGACGATGATGTTTTTTTTTTGTTTAATGAATAGCAATACATTAGGCATTGACAAATTGATGTGGTAAATTTAATTATTTTGTTTACCAGGAATGTATTGCATTAATCATTGTTTGTTTATTGTCAGATGCGAGAAGCATGCTACACCCAACATGCTCATGTGCTAAGAGTTAACATAACCAGACAACATTATTGTTTTTATTAAAACAAGTTTAGAAACCTTTGACAGAATCACTTTGTCGTATATCCATAGCAAATAATTCATGTGTTACTTGTAAACAATGGAAATGTAAATGTTTCTCAGAAGTATGTGAACATTCTTCGATTACTTATCACTTAAATAATTACACCACTTTTAACACAAAGCCTACCACTGATCTTTTTACAATTAACACTTCGGATTTTTTTAAATACGGCTATAAAGCAGAGAACGTATTTCCTAAAATGATCAAATGGACAGCTTGTCCTGAAATTTTTTTGTAGAAATCTCAGAGTAAATCTATTCATTATATTCTATTTACAGTTTCTGGGCTAATTCTCTATCAGATATTACTTTTGATTATCAATCAATTCAAAAATCATTATGTTTAATTCATTCTCAATAAATGTATTAAAAATTATTTTAAGTTGTCAAAATCTTGATTAAAGTATAATCAGCCAGGAGTATATTCCTTATGTGTCTCTCAGCACTAACTGATGAAAACTATTTATTTATTTATTTATTATAACGACTCACACAGATAACAAGATCCAATTATGGAGTCACAGAGATAAAGTATTACAATAATAAAATAATATAAATACAATAAAAATACAATATAAATAAAAACAAGGGGAATGGATAATAGTTTATTAGATAGCAGAAGAAAGAAAACTGAGAAAACATGATATGTTTTAGAGCATTCTCAAGAATGGTAGTCGAAATATGTAGGTGTAAAATACTTGTTAGAATACTAACAGAGAGTATTCCTTATGTGTCTCTCAGCAATAACTGATTGAAAATTTGTATTTATTTATTGGTATTATAACATCACAGATAATCAAATCCATTATGGTACAGAGTAAAATTTACAATAATAATCAGTCATAAATCTAAAATAATTAATAAAATTCAAGTAAAGGGAATACAAAATAGTTTATTAATGGGAGAAAATTAGAAATCAGTGATTAGTCTAGAATAGGATCTAGATTCTAGTGCGTACAAATTGTTATAAAGTGATATCAAGAATTCTGCAGAATATTAGTTGAATGTCTGGAATTCTACAAATAGAAGTATTGTTATAAGAAAGTTCCAATCTGAAACATAGTAAGATGCTGCAAAATTAAAGAGAAGTATAGGGTTTTGAGACAATCCAGATCAGAAATAGTGATGTACTACGATTAGAAACCTAAGTCCGTGAGAGCTTGACAATGTTATTTATATGACAATTAAAGGAGAGAGTTTCATCAAATGTAATACCCAAGTCATTAATAGTAGCTACACGAGACTGAACTGGTGCCTAGGTAATAATCAAAGAGTATTGGGGTAGCATTATTACTATAGGACAAAACAACGCATTTATCAAAATTAAGACATAATTTATTTGAATCACACCATCGGAGTAATTGGGTAATATCTGTTTGTAGTGATTCACAATCGGCAGCAGAGTTAATTTTGGTAAAAATTTTTAAATCATCAGCAAAAAGAAGTTTATTATTAGAAAATATTTGAGTGATGTCATTTATATATAGTAGAAATAAAAGAGGTCCAAGTACAGATCCCTGGGGTACTTCACTGGTTAGGGGAAGATGTTTGGACTGTATGCCATTAAACTCAACGAATAATGAGCGGTTTGTCAAATAAGACTTAAAAAATGTTAGTAAGTTTATCAGAGAAATTAAACTGATGTAGTTTGTGCAATAAGATGTTATGATTTAGGATATCAAAAGCTTTTGTGAAGTCAAGATAGATAACATCACACTGGGATCGAGCATTCAAACATTCCGATATGAACTGTGTAATAAAACAAAGGTTAGTTACTGTAGATCGCCGCTTTATAAAACCATGTTGGTATTCGGACAAAAGTTGTGAAACTTGAGGAAATAGTGATTCAAAAATAATTATCTCAAAGACTTTGCAGACGTTAGAAATAATAGGAATTGAACGATAGTTTTGAATGATGAATTTATCGCCATTTTTGAAAATTGGTTGCACACGAGCTGATTTCCAGATATCAGGAAAAATGGATTTGGTTAAGCACAAATTAAAAATATGAGTCAAGGCAGGACTAATTACACGAGAGGCATCTTTGAGAACTACTGCAGGTATGCCATCGGGCCCATAACAAAATGATGTTGGTAATTTTTTAATGGCTTGTATTACAGCTGATTCAGTAATTGTAGGAATGTCTACAGAGTAGCTGACATTTTGAAAGACTGTAACGTCTTGAGAAGTGTACGGTGAGGAGGTGCAACATGAAGCGAAGAACGATGCAAAAGCCATAGCAATGCTTTTTGAGTCAGATTTTTCACATCCATTATATTTAAATGCATTAGGGTAGGAAAAGTTTTGTTTGTTTTTAAAAAAATTCCAGAATTGCTTGGGACCCGTTTTTAGAGCAGCTTGGGTACTATTAATATATTCTTTGTAAGCTTTTTTGATCGAGAACTTCAGGCTAGCACGAAGTTCTTTGAATTTGTGGTCGAAAATTTGAGAATAGAGGCTATACTTATGACTACGGGCAAGAGAATGGTATAAACTTTTCTTCTTAAGGCCAATAATAATTTCTTTAGTGTACCATATTGAATAAGATGATCTATAACCTTTTGTCTTAGGCACGGTAGTCGAAAAAATACGAAATAAATTATTTACAAACAAGTCTGTAGCAAATTGGGGATCATTACTAGAGAGAATGTTTTGCCAAGAGGATTTCCGAATAAGATCATACATAAGACGAAAGTTAGCTTTTTTAAAATTAAATTTGGAAGAGCGTCGTTTATTGAGTAAATGACAAGGAGTAGAGTAAGTGGTACATAAAGATAACGATAAGGTAAACACTGGATGGTGAGGGTCTTCAGGGACTAAGGGCGTATTAGACCTGACTGTGTTGGCAGATAGGTTGGTTGAGAGAAGGCGCACGAATGAAAGATCAAGCATGACGCCTCTATGGTTAGGAACAGAATTTATTTGATCAAAATTATGAAAAGATTGAAAATCATGCAGTAGTTTTGCATTTTTTGATACAGTTGAATTACCACTATTGATGTAATTGGGCACGTTGAAATCACCTATAAGAATAATATTGTAGGGTATTTTACTAATAATGGCATCAAGGCACTCCAGCACAGTACTGAGGAAGGAAGAAATAAATGGCGGCAGGTAAAGACAAATAATTACATAGCAGCGATTGAATAGGGTAATTTTAACAGCTAGGATATCTACAGCCGGATGTCCAAAAAAAGCAGTTCCAAGATCAAAGAGTGAGGATGTAAGTTTAGTATTACAGGAGATCAGTACACCGCCACCTCTGATGCGGTTACAACAATGAAAATCACGGTCTTTTCTATAAGAACTAAAGCATTCATTGAAAATCTCAGCAGAGCATATATTCTCGTTAAGCCACGTTTCAGTCAGAATTAAAATATCGGCATCAAGTAGATTGGCGGTAAGGTAAAGAGTGTCCAACTTAGTACCAAGACCACGAACATTTTGATAATATAGGTTACAAAGATGTTTGCTATTTATTTTACTAGGAACGAAAGGAACGTGGGTTCTGAATGACACCTGTCGAAGTATTTTTGTTACCCGTGTCAGTATTTTTTGTTGGTGCGGGCATAATATGCGAATTCTTGATTATCTTAGATGTTAATAATAGGAGTATCGGTTTAGTTTGAATACTGTATTTGTACTTAGTAAAAAGAATTGAGCAGACCAGAGAACTAACCTTATGGAGAAGTAGTGATTTACCTGAATTATTAATGTGGAAATTGTTTGGAATAGTTAAGGTCGGTCAAGATATCCAAGGGATCAATAAAGGATGCACAAGACTTGAAGATGGAGTATAACGATAGATTATTTTTGAAGATAATGTTATTGAAATCAAAGTTATTATGCCAATAGGGAGGAAAAATAAAAATAACATTTGTATGGGCTAAGCAGTTGCACAAGGTACTAAGAAATCTCCTATTTAAGATGTTACCTCTTAGGGCATCATTAGAGCCAGCAAAAATAACAATAAAGTCCTTAACTGAGAAACCTGTAGATAATTGGTCAATGTCAGCGACAACTTGTTCAAATGATGCATTAGGTTTAAAAAAGGCAGAAATATCAAAATGCATTTTATTTAGCAGATTGTGAAGTAACTGACCACAATTACGACCTTGACTGTCACTTAAAAACAAAATTTGTGGTTTAGAAGATAAGGAAGTAGGTAATTGTGGAGTAATGTCCAAAGCCAGTGTAGAATTTATGACAGTAGAGCTTTTAGTATAAATGGGCGAATAACCAAACATTATTGAGAACCAGTCATCAGAAAAAGATTTATTAGAAACACTATTCGAGTTAGGGGAGATAGATTTTGTAACCGAGTTAATTTGTATATCTGATCCAGCGCATGTACTGGTACCAGTGACAGCGATTTGGGTTTCTGTTGACGTGATTGCAGTAAGAGATAATTTAGAATTTAACTTATCAACTAAAGATTGAAGCGTTATAATCTTGCATTCGGCATCCTGTAATTGTTGTTTGAGGCAGGTTTCTTTTGCCACAGTATCCTGAATGAACGAGTTGTGTTCTTGATTTAATTTTGCTAAACGGCGTATCAGTTTATTTTTATCCTCTGTAAGTCGGTGAAATGAGGAAGGAACATCATTAGTAGTATTAGAAACAGCAGCAAAGCTTGTTGACGATGTGTTGCAGTTTTCGCAGAGTAGAAGGTTGTCGTTTAATAACTTTTTATTATTGACTCTATCCAAGCAGCTCTTATGGTAAACATTATGGCAGTGAATGCAGACAAAGTTATTCAAAATCTTCTTAGGACAACATAAAACCCGAAGAAATGGTAGGATCAATGCACAAGTAATTTTCAGTCATGTTAAAACTCATAAATCAGAGTTTATGAAATATGCAGAACTTGTAAATAAATGATTTAAAGTTAATTGCAAATAAGTTAACAAGCACTGCGAATTTGTGAATTACACATAACTTTGTGTTCAGGAGTGTACGAAATTTATTGACATTTTAATATTAGCGACTCCTTTGTATATGTAAAATAGTCCAGCAGAAATTATTCCTGTGTGCTTTAGAGTTAAACTGGTTTTTTAGTTGTGAACCACAAGTCAAGGTGTACACATACCTTGTAATCGTGTCCAATAAAATTTACAATTTTTTTTATGCAAATAAATAAAATTGCAACTTAATTATTCTGGCATTAAGGGGAATCTTTTTTATTGTTATTCACTGTATTTACCAGAAGAAATAATTGCTATAGGTATGATTCGTGTTGCTTTATAATCACTTAATTATCACTTGGGTCTAAAATTTACTGTAACTTAGTTATTTTTATGATGACTTTATAAATGTATTTCAGTTACATTCTACAATATTTCTATTCTATTGAGTAAAACTTTTACAGGTGTTTGTTGCAATTAATTCATCTCACCTTGTACTATCAGCGAACGATGAACAAACGATATACCCAATTACATTTAATGAATATTATAATGTATCTTCAACTAGTTTTCCAACAACTTTTATTGGTGGTATACCAAGCAACCTACGTAAACTGACCCATGGGCAACCGTTTTTAGTTGGATGCATGGAAGACCTACTAATTAACGCAGAATGGGTTCTACCAGATACTTTAAATTTAACAAGCATGAGTTTTCAAGATGTCGAAATTGGTTGTCATCGAGAACCACAGTGTAATCCAAATCCTTGCCATTCAGATGGACTTTGTACAGATTTATGGCGAAATTTTAGCTGCAGTTGTCAGAGACCTCATTTAGGACACACTTGTCAATATAGTATGCTTTATATATGTAAGTAATCTGTACATTCTTTTTTTTTAATAGATTACACTGCTGCAACATTTGGATATGAAAATATAACTAGTTCATTTGTTACTGTTACGGTGACTGATATAGCAAGAAGAGGTGTACGATCAATTGTTGACATTAGTATGTTTATACGAACACGGCAAGCTCGAGGGCAAATTTTTTACCTTGGTTCATCATATCCCAACCTTGCAGATGATACCTACATTGCAGCTCAGTTAGAAGGCGGAGAATTGTTGGTTCGCATACAATTTAATGGGACACCTGAAGCCTATACGGTTGGTGGTGTTAAATTAAATGATGGACACAACCATTTAATTCAGGTAAGCTTAATGTTTGTTTTAAACAATTTGTCTGCCAATCACCCTGTTCAAGAACCAATAGGTTCATTTGTTAGTGCTACCTAATCTGATGGTAGTGACTTACATTTCTACACAATGCTTTCTTATTTCATTGGTATCAACCATGGTCTCAAAATTGTATGCTGATAGATATCTGTTTAACATGCAAATGCTTTTCTGGTCATATTATTTGTGTTAAAACTTTTAATGTAAGTAATTATTATTATTAGTGTCTATTGCTGTTAGAAAATGTTGTTTAATACTACCGGCTGCATATGTAAGGTAATTAATGAGGGATTTAACAGTAGATTGATTTAATCTAACATAGTAAAAACTAGTAAACAAGATTTTATAATCAGCATGTTCAATGTTTTGGTGCATTCTAGCAATACCAACACAGTCGTTACTCCATTATTAGGTTCTTTTTTAATATCACTTATTATTTTTAACAAAGTTTTGTCACAACTATGTCCTGATCTGAATTCTGATTTTATATTTATCCATGTTTCTGTAGCTGGTAGTGTAGTGCTCTTTTGTTACATGCGAAAAAAATCGTTAAAATAGAGGAGGGAAGGAATGAACACACATGGTAAGTTGACTCTGTAGAAGACAGCTTGGCCGAAATAGAGTAAAACCTTGAATTTCCTAGATCCCAACTCTTAATGGAGAAACATGTACAACTATATCCATATGTACTGGAAAATATTGTAGCGCCGATTAGTCTACCTGTGACCATAATGATTACATTAGAATTTAAACAAAGCGTTTGTACACGAAAGATCATTAAAGGCCCTTCTGGCTTTACATTTTTCACATGAACTTGATTGACAAATTTAAGCATTATTTAGATTACAATAGGTACATTTGAGAATGTTATTTGTATAATTTCTGGTATGTTTTAGAATAGTGTAGAAGTTTTTGAATGTGTATATAAATTGCAGTCGTTGATATTGAAGTTCAGTTCCGATTGAAGCTTTGCTTACAATATGTTCTAGTTTATAGCTTTGAAAGATAAATAACTGTCGATATATATTACTATATGTGACATGAATCACTGTAATGGTAATATAAATTAATAATTAGTACTTGGATGGTTAATTATAGTGCTTTGATAGTAATTTAGAAGATAATATTGTAGTGTTAAGAAGATTATACTTTACTGTTAGCGAATAGCTGAAAATAAATTGTTGGGAGTGCTTTTAGCAAATTCCATTGTAACTACGAGTTGTTAAAATGACTTGTATAATGTTTGAAAATATGTAACTTTAAAACGCACATGTCAGACAGAACCCGCACGGATCACGATAACATATAAAAAGATAAAAGAAACTTAAAGGTGCCGTGCTAACTAAAAAAGCAAAGAGTGAGGTGGTTTACATAGACAAAGAAAGTGAACCCAGTTTAGGAAACGATATGATAATCGATTGAAATATTAGAATACCACATGACAAATAACACTTCTAAAGTCTTTGTATTGCAGAAATAGATTTAGAACACCGTCAAATTCGAATGCAATCGCCTTCGCTAATCACACGTGGAGAAAATCTCTTCTATATAAACTGATATCAATACTTTTAAATAAAGCTAGCATATACTTTCAGAAAGCAAAAATAGTTTCTGGTGTAACAAAATTTCTTTACATAAACACAAAGCCATACTAAGGCAAGTTGAAAAAATGTTTTTGTTTTAAATCTGTGTTACAGGAAATTGATGAAAAACCTATTAAATTTCATTGCATGCAATGTAGGTTAAGGGTTACTGACGTATTGAGTTTTATTCATGTCATTCATCATCACAGTTTGAAAGGCAAGCTATGCATTTCTTATTTTCTGATATTAATGTAACATTTAATGTACATTCATATTCTCTAGAATCAATATTAAGCTAAATTAATAGTCAGCTCAGATAGCTCATCTCCTTGGACCAGACACATTTAACCTTTTTTTTTTTTTAATTCTCAAAGAAGATTAAGAAAAATGCTAAACAAACCACAACAAACATACAGGGAGTATTTACATTTAACCTTATTAATCAAGATTTACTCTAGCGCCAATTTGTCTGCTTCCGACCAGAATAATTATATTAGAACATAAACAAAGAGATTGTGCACAAAAGATGATTGATATGACCTGCGGTGTGCGATCTCTTGATTGACAAATACAAGACTTTATATTTAAAAGATTACAATAGGTACATTTGAGATATTATTAGCAAATCCCAGTATGTTGTAGAATAATCCAAAACAATTGGATAAGGTAAAAATTACCGGTAAGGGGTTCTGCATTTTAATTCTGATTGAAACTTTGATTATGATATGTTCTAGTTTAAAGTTTTAGTGCATTTGTCATATAAATCACTGTTAATATAAATTATTCTGGCGTTGATATAAATTATTGCAGTGATTATACAAATTAATAATTAGTGCTTGGATAATTAATTGTAGTGTTTTGATAGCAATTTATAACATAGCATCGTAGTTTAAGAAAATAATACTTGTATTGTTAGCGATTATTGTTGGGAGAGCTTTTAGCAAATTCTATTGTAACTTCGAGTTATTGAAAAAGCTTATATAATATTTGAAAATTAAGAACTGCTGTTTGTGCAAATATAATTTTCTTACATTACTTTAATAATTTCGTTATTATTTTCTTATTTCTACATGTTTTCACTACACTACTATTTGTTTTATTGTTAGAACAGAATATTTCTTCATGCAGCCTCAAAATGATGGCACATTGAACATGTTTAAGTCTTGCTAATATTAGAAACATGTTTATTCTCTAAACATGGCATCAGCATTGGTGGACGAAATATTTCGTATCTCGAAACAAAGTGAACAACAACATTGTGACGGTTTTTAACCAAATAATTGTGAATTCAAATAACCTTATTCAATGGAATGTCCAATCATTAAACAACTTCAAATTTTATTAAATTATTATGCATGTTACATATCACCCAAATCCATGTATGTACAATTAAATAGGAATTATTAAGAAATTATAAAGAAACTTAAGTTAGATACAACATTGTAATTCAAGGATAAATAAAGAAAAGGTTAATGAAAGTTCACAAGCAAGTTGTGAAAACGGATGTGAATACAATGTATTCCAGACATAAGTGATACTGCAGGTGCAGGTCACAGACGGTTAAGAAACCGCAATTATTAGAATTAAGATTGTTACTTTGTATTAAATGAATTGAATAAAGAAATAAGCAGACATGAGCTCTGCAGTTCCCACATACATGTGAGGGGCAGGGGCAACATAAATACCCCGGGAGCCCGAAATCAAATCAGTCAGTCTTGAGTATTTCAACTTTTACATTGTTGGTTGCTTAGGCTACTCACCACAATTTAACTTCAATTATTAGTAAATTTCGACTTAGTATAATTTATATAGTTTGTCAAAATTGCAACTGTAATTTCTGTTGAATAAATAAATTTGTTACAAGAAGTTTTAGAAGAAGACTTATTAAAAAGGCAGCTCCCAAGGCCCGAAACACAACTTGCATAATTGAATAAAACAGGTTTTTGTTATATTTGTAAGCCATAGTGGAAAAAAAAGCAAAGCTCAAATGCACAAATACCGACAAAATGTTAATTAATAAACTTGGAAGTTAATATACAAAAATCTTGGAGCTATCTAAAAATATTACATCTAAATAAACATTTTATACATGAAATATTCTGTTCATTATGTTATATTTTTGCAGGTAATACGAAATATAACACTTGTGCAAGTTAAACTAAATCGAACTGAATATTTTCGGAAAACAATATCAGCAACTGGACCTTTAGATGCACAAGTATTGTTCTTAGGTGGTCAGCCACAATCAAGACCAGTTCGACAAGCTGAAGTTGCAAGTAGTGGCGCCAAAGCAGAAATTTCAACAGGCGCAGGTTCAACAGCTGCTGCCGTAGCTGCTCCACTTAATGTAATCCACTTTAAAGGAATAATACAGGACGTTCAGGTAAGGTTTAGGTCTCTTTAGTAAAATGAAGAGTTGATATTGTAAAGTTTTTACTTATTATGACTTATTACAATAGCCTAGCTATAAAGTTGCTGAAAAGGTTTTTTTAATTATTGATAGAATTTAATTTTTTTGGTAGCAGTTTGTGTCTTAAAATAGTTTACAGAAATTTAAAAACTTAGTCCCAAGTTTTTTACTTTCTTAATGCATCCACAAAGACCACTCTGTGTAAGTCGCTGGTCATATCATGCTTAAATTATGCCGATTTCGTATATGACCCATGTTTAATATGTGTTGATATTGAAAGGATACAGAAATTGTAAAATTCTTATTTCAGGTTAATTTTTAGATCCTTAAATGTCATCGATATTGAGATTTGCCACTGGCATCTTGTAATTCATAAATCAACGGAGAAACTATGCCAGAATATTGCCGGTAAGATAAATTTAGGGGCTAATTTTGCAGAGAACTTTTTAGTCGCATTAGGTAAGACATGGTTTTTGTTCCACACCTGTCCATCCAAGGCAAAGGAAATATGCTGTTATGAAGATTGTAGTGGTTCTTACTTTCTTCGTAAGCTTTAACCAAATTTTTTGTAACATTGGTAAAGATAGAAGGTAACGATTTTTGTCCCAATGTACTTTTCCCTTTTATTACTTTTCAAATATATATATAATTTGTGATAGCAGACTGTTAGGGTTTGTTTCTTTGATAATTGCAGTTAAATAATAGGTATACGAATGTTTAAAAGAAATTGTAACATTTATGGTGGCACCCACCAGCACAGCGGCACTTTACGTTGTATAAGTAACTAAGGTAATACTTTAGGTAGCTTGGGCTTAATGATATGTAGTAGATTTCTGGTTGTCAGCAAATGATTTCGATCTTCCACATAAACACGGACGTCACAGCTAATTAAATGCACTGGTACATGTGCATAAAGTACTTTTCCAAGTTTTATGGGAAGAAAATAATAATTTGATTAATGGTTCTAATTATAATTGTGAACAGTATCACTATAGTTTAATTTAACTTTAATTTTATTGCAGATAAACAACGGATCAAAAGTGATGGTGGTAGAATTTTTCCCATTGAAGGTACCTGAATTGGAAATACCCACATCATTTGGACTTGTTTCCTTTGACAACACTACAGTTTTAGAAGGCGTGCTATCTGACGATTCCTGCAAAAATATGCCATGCCACAATGGAAAGTGTCACAATGCCTGGAACGATTATAAGTAAAACAGTAAAACTTTTTAGTACAAACATTTTAATATCTTTGTTTTAGGTGTGAATGTCTCACCGGATTCAAAGGCAAAAATTGCACTGAAGTAGAATTTTGCGAATTGGAGGGTTGTCCTGAAGATTCTATTTGTAGAAATCTTGAAGACGGGCATGAATGTATTGCAAACGCTACATTTGATGGACATACTGTACCATTAATATACAAATTTGTACAATCGCCCAGTTCCAGTAAAAAGAACAACTTCAATTTTATCGAAATCACTTATAGAACTCAATCATGGGGTACACTTCTATTTACACATTACTTAGAAAATTATTTTGTTATATTTGTGTATCGTGATGAAGTTATAATAGAATGGTCTATTAATGATGAATCACAAAGTAAACAATTCCATATAGAACATTTTGAAGGACAGTGGATAACTTTAAGGTTAGATGTGACCGACAAAGCTTTAATGGGAGGATTTCAAGAAATGATTAATGATGGTACACCTAATTTTGTGGTAGACCATTTTGATTCAGTTGGTTTTAAAGAAATGTTTCTGAAGGGAATTGTATTTATTGGAGGTAGCGATAACAAAACGTTTAATTATGAACGGATTTTGAATAACGACTATTATAATAATTCTACAGTTGTCATGCCAACATCAACGGATTCTAATTTTATAAACAATGCTGTTGAACCTCCTGGAAAGGAATTTACTACAAATGCACCCTGTCTTCATTTAAATTCGATATTAACAAATCCAACGATACATTTAAGGTAAGTTAATTTAACATGTTTAATATTAAGGTGTGAATGCACATTTATTTTGTATAGCATGGCAACAGTTTTGTATGAATACCTACTTTGCACCAAAACCCCAATTTCTTAATCTCAAACTGGCAGGTATTACAAAAAAAAGAAATTCTAAAAAAATTAATACTATTAGCAAACCAATTTTTTTTAGAAAATATTGTTAGTTACATTCCGAATCCCATTTCTGGAAATGTCAACTTTGCAATAAACAAAAACGTTGGTCAATACTGCTTTTCATGTACACATTCCATAGTCCCTTAAAAATTACCAACTTGTTCACATTATAACTGCTACTATTCCACATTCAAAACGCACCTTAAAAATTAGAAAAAAAGCAAACAAAAGAAAACCCAGCAAAACAGGGAAGTAAAACGGAATCGTAATGTCCAAAAATCAAGTCTGAAGGAGAGCAAAGTCGGTATAAGAATCTGGGGCACGAGGACTAGATATTGGGCTTAAACGCTTACGCTGCCAGAAGGAGAACGAAACGAGATCAAGGACGTGAGAATTTCGTCGACATATATCTTCCGGTTCGGAAGGAGCACAGAATAATGTCTGCCTCTGTTGGGCAGTTTTCTGCCACACACGAACAGCAAGGGGTGTAGGAGTTGTAGCACGCAGTGTAGGAGGTAACGAGGGTAGTTTAAAAAACTCAAAACGATTTAAGGAAGAAAGATGTTTGTTGTTAGGGTTTGAGGCAAGAAAGTCAACGGAAGAAAAGGAATCATCATGGGTTGTCAGAATATCCACGGTAGAAAGAGAAAAGGTATAGGCTGTACGAGGATCCACCTTACGAAAAGTAACACAAGCCGAGCACACTTCAGTTACGTGAGATAGAGGGACAGAAGTAGATAAAATTTCAACGACATTGGATAGAGGACTAGAAGTATCACAGTTAGGAAAGAAAACAGTATTGGTTGTAGGAATATCAACCTTAGGAAAAGGAACAGAATCCGCTAACACTTCAGTAATATTACATAAAGGAACAGAATCAGGTAGAACTTTTACGACGACAGCAACAGGCATCACCGCTACGGGTTCACTGACTTCAACAAGACCTTCTCTATCCGTATTAAAAGTTATCGTCAGTTCGGCTACAGCTGTTATTGTAGACACGATAGGAATTTCTTGAGTAGAACAATTTAAGAAAGCAGGAACATGTAAAATTTTGACAGCAACAGCAACAGACATTAACGATACCGGTACATGAACTTCAACAGGGCCTTCGCTGACTAAATTAGAAATTATCCTCACTTCAGCGACATGTGTGCCTGCAGACACGACAGAAAAATCTTGGGTAGAATAGTTTAAGAAAGCGGGAAAAAATCTTGAGAAGCTAGCTGCAATCACTAATTTGAAGCATGGTTTGTAATGGTGGTGGAGGTGCACTTTGGGGTGAGAATGAGTAAGTAGGGCGAGCAGAAGGAGGAGAAATTTATGCTACATGCCGTGACATAGCCATTAAAAATGTGATTTTCCCTAAATCATTTATCTAAACTAAAATAAAAAAAAAAAAACCAAAGGAAAAGAACAAAAAGAAGAAGGGGTGGTATCAGAAAGATTTCGTGAGAACTGGTTTCAAGGGTGGAGTTAAAAAAATTAGAAATTTTGGTTGAAAAGAAAAGAGGTACGAAAAAGGTGCCTAAAAACTTGGAAAATTATGGATGAAAAATGTGAACTGAAAGAACATATAAGAAGATTTAGCGGTTAACTCAAATTGTATTGATGGTTACATTCTGAATCCCATTTCTGGGAATGTCAATTTCACAATAAACAAAAACGTTGGTCGATACTGCTTTTCATGCACTTTCTAATTAATAATGTTCTGATTTCTACTTCGTACGCTAGCATACTTTAATTAAACTAATTCTAGTTCTGGGCATTTTATTTATCCATCGTTATTCAAATAGTCCAGCACAATAATTATGTTAGCATTATCCCAACTTCCTATGAACGAATGGATACCGTATATAATTCGAATTTAAATTTGACATCAACTTATTTCTACGCCATTGAAAAAAGTTGATTTACTCACACTTTATTTTACATTCCCGGAATAAGAAAATCTACACACCAATGGTTCACATTTGTATTAGGTTACCAATTCACACAAAATAATAACATATTTCCATTTCTGGACGGGTAAACTCGCAAGTTTCAACCCTTACATTTATTTACAATTACATAATTACATTATAGATGTTTATTTCACCGCCGCAATAGCAAAAGCTACGAAACACGTTGCTACGTGCTGTGATGTAGCCTTAAAAAAAACAAAAATGAAACAGTATGCGCGGGCTCAATCGGCGAGTGGGTGGGGTATTATACTTACACATATATTAAATTAAAGAAAAGCCAAAGAAATAAAGAAAAATTACTCACACTCATTCACACTGTAACAACACATACCAAAAAAGAGAAATCTATAATTAACCAAAATATGTACACACAATCAATAATTAACAAAAAAATTCATTAGAAAAACGTTACAATTACTGTCAGATATTTATATAAATTACAACCAGCATAAGCACAGTTTGAGTATGTGAGCATAAACAGTATATTTTATCATTTTATATCTGTGTATTGCCACGCCAGATATTAAACTTTAATTTAGTAATTAAAATATTGTGACACTTCACATAGGCTCTGGTAATGTTAAAACAACTAACCTACAACTATGAATATGATGGCAATGACGTTTTAAAATATGCCAGCAAGTCTTTCAACCATTTTCACATTAATAAGTAGTATATTTTTAGTTATTTAAAAACAAATAGTGATGCATTAATAGAATGGCAATAAATACCAAAATAGTTCAATAATTTTCATGGATAAGAATTAAATTTGGAAATGCATGAGCTTGAACAGTAAAATTCCAAATCGAAATAGTCTCAACATAAGTTGTGAACAAAATGCTCACCCTCGAGTTGCTGCCGACTCATAACGGGGTAGAGGAGAGGTGCGTGTGATCTCGTCTTGGGGTGGGTTCTCCCATCACAACCAGGGGCGACCATTCATTGTGGCTTTCAAAGCCACTGAAAAGAGCTATAATAATTACTAAATAAAAATAATTTATCGACGTCAAAAAGTACAATTTTAGAAAACCGTAAATACACACCACGTTGTAAGGCGTGCTCGAAGTGTTTATAACGAACGAAACGAAGAATATCAGAACGGATGTTCTTATCATGCCAGTTGAAAAGCACGTTAATATCAATTTCGTTTAGCTCATGACCAAAGCTCAAACAACATTGTTGTTAGCGAACGATTAAACTGGAAAACCCGAGTATATTTGGATAGTACGAGGCTTTAATTCGACGAATTCTTTCAATGGAAAACACATAAAATCAATTATTGGATACTTGGAACATGTTAGCGCCTGTTTAATTTTAGCATAAACTTTACGTTCAGGAATTTTTAGAAAGGATATTTATTACTAATTGCAATACAATTTTAAAAACACGCGAAAGGGTTATTTTAATTTACGGAATAAATTTTTGTTTTAATGCCAAAGGGATTTGAGTTGAAAATTACTGTAACGCGTATTTATTATTAATTATAAATTAACGATTTTATTTCACAGTAGAAACGGAATTTATTCGAGCGGGTTGTAGGCATCAGAGAAATCTTAACAACTCGATAATGTGAAGCAAAAATATTTTCCTCAGTAGTAGCAAACTTATGTGCAAAATCCGGGGTTCAAAATGTTGAATCAGTAAATTAGATAACGACTTGCAGTCAGAAAACCTATGCTGAAAACCACGATACCAAAGTAACGCTTTAGCCTCGAAAAAATCCACTGCAGACCCAAATAACTGCAATTCTGATTCATGGTGAGTTCATCGGAGCTCTTGGACCTGTCTCAAAAAATCATACGGTAAAAGTGTTCAGGGCACCAGACAATTTTTAATTCCACTCCCACACTGAAAGACCTTGGTGGGGAGCCGATGAAGAAATCATTTTGAATATGAACAAGAAAGAAATTAGTAGAAAGTAACTAAATAAAAGCTAACCGTAACTCGATAGAAACCAAAAAAAAAATTGTTGCGAATACAGGACAATCTAAAACATATCCGACGGATGAACTTCAGGAACACCAATGGAAGCAAAACAACAAACTAGAAATTAGAATAGGGCTGTAGAATAAAAGAAAAATCAGAGAAAGAAACCAACTCTAGACTTGATGGGGAGAACAAAATATACAGAGAGGGAAGGAAGAAAAAGAAAAATTTTGGCGCCAGAGCTTTCAACGGATTAGGATTATTGACGAAAACAAAAGTTCAGTAATCTGAATTTAACCCACCAATAATATTAAGTGTAAGGGACGAAACATAAGTAATATTAGGCTGAGAAAATGCGGGTCATGTAGGAACTTAGACACTAACAATAATAAACAAAAAATCGGAGCAAAAATTAACTAAAACGAACTCGGAGTCAAAACTAACTAAAATAAAATTGGAGCCAAAGTTACATGAAACAAAATCGCAGCACAAGAAAATTAACGAAAATCACATCGCAGAAGAAATTAACTAAACAAAATCGCAGCCCCACGTCAGGGCGTCAGAAATGTATGCTACATGACGTGACATAGCCTAAAAAAACCAAAAACGAAACAGTATGACCGGGCTCAATCGGCGAGTGGGCGGGGTATTATACCTACACTTATACCAAATTAAAGAAAAGTCTGAAATAAATAATGAAAAATTACTCACACTGTAACAACACATACCAAAAAAGGGAAATCTATAATTAACCAAAATATCTACACACAATCAATAATTAACAAATTAATTAGAAAAACGTTACAATTACTGTCCGATATTTATATAAATTATAACCAGCAATAGCACAGTTTGTGTATGTGCACATAAACAGTGTATTTTATCATTTGATATCTAGTGTATTGCCACACCAGATATCAAACTTTAATTTAGTAATCATAATATTATGACACTTCACATAGGCTCTTGTAATGTTAAAACAACTAACCTACAACTATGAATATAATGGCAACAACGTTTTAAAATATGCCTTGGGTTGGGTCCTCCCATCACAATCAGGGGCGACCATTCATTGTGGGTTTCAAGGCCACCGAAAGGAGCTATAGTAATTAGTAAATAAAAATTAATTTATTGACGTCGAAAAGTATAATTTTAGAAAACTATAAATACTCACCACGCTATAAGACATGCTTGAAGTGTTTATAATGAAGGAAACGAAGAAAATCAGAACGGATGTTCTCGTCATGCCAGTTGAAAAGCAAGTGAATATCAATTTTGTTTAGCTCATGACCAAAGCTTCAAGTAATGTTGTTAGCGAACGATTAAACCGGAAAACCCGAGTTTATTTGGATAGTATGCGGCTTTAATTCAACGAACTCTTTCAATGTGAAACACATAAAATCAATTATTGGATACTTGGAACACGTTATCACCTGTTTAATTTTAGCATAAACTTATTGTTAATGAATTCTTAGAAAGAATATTTATTACTAATTGCAATACAATTTTAAAAACACGTGAAAGGGTTATTTTAATTTACGGAATAAATTTTTGTTTTTAACGCCAAAGGGATTTGAGTTGAAAATTACTGTAACGCGTATTTATTATTAATGATAAATTAATGATTTTATTTCACAGTAGAAACGGAATTTATTCGAGCGGGTATTAACCAGGGAGAAAATAGTGTAATTAGTTTATGCTGAAAATAAATGTAACAATGTATATGGGATTTAGTGTCTGTGTGAAATTCAAGTCACACCAAGGTCGCAAACTTACTTGCATGACCTACATCTAGTATGGTTAACATTTTGAC
This sequence comes from Platerodrilus igneus, assembly GCA_036346225.1. NCBI lineage: Eukaryota > Metazoa > Arthropoda > Insecta > Coleoptera > Lycidae > Platerodrilus > Platerodrilus igneus. The sequence continues at coordinate 8,578,662 of JARFIW010000244.1, forward strand.
TTCACTGTTTGAATTTAACTTTTCTACATGTCAAGCTTAATTGTTAAAATCGTATTGGTTGCAGTCAGCATTCTTTAACACAATGCAACAATTTCAATCTACATGTACGTACTTTATATTGTTGTTTAAAGTTGTCCATGAATGCCTAGCCATGTCTCTGGTTTGATTCTGTATTTCTCGGGTATTCATTTACTTCATCACTGTACACTTGGTCATTTTGTTTATTGCATGATGCCCTGAATTTTATACATATTTAACATTCTTGTATTACAATAAAACGACATATTTATTAATGAATAGTGCATTGTGTGATTTATGGAATCTTTTATTCTAATAGTTTTATTGTTGCAACGTTTACCATATTTAATGACTAATGCTTTATCTTGGTATTGTATTAAGTTGTACCGCTTTATTTTTAGGAATTTTTTTTGCTTTAATTATACTAACTGCTCTAATTGAAATTATATTTTTAAAAACAAAAGAAATATGATAATATGCTTAACTAAGATTAATTAATCGCGACTTGTATTATACAGGGTGCATTCCTATTTATCCTATCCTTTCAAAGTAAAATTTTTCCTTTCTCATTTTGTCATATAATTTATAGCTAGCGTGCTGAAACGCGTTAACAATATATTATTGTACTTTTGATACGATTTAATCATTAACAATTTTAAACATTTATATTTTTTACAGGGTTGTTTGGGAGAAATCCGATTTGGGAAGTTTTTGCTTCCATTTTATTCAACTTCGAAATTATATCGTAACAACTATCCCGAAGAGCTTTTTGAACTACAATTATCAAACTCTGTACACCTTGGATGTCAACTGTGCTACCAAACAGACTGTCTTAATGAAGGTTGGTGTAGTGATCCGAACACTACTTACAAATGTGATTGTCCTACTGGTTTTGCTGCTGATGATTGCTCTGTGGATATTAACGAATGCGAAACACACAGATGTTTACATAATGCGACTTGTATTGATAAAATAGGGCTCTATGAATGCGAATGTGCTTCAGGGTATCGAGGGACTTTGTAAGCGAACTACATTTAAATTGTTTTTTGTACAAGAATGGGTTTCAGCTGTGAAAATGAAATAAATGAATGTGAAAGTAATCCATGTCGACATGGTGGAACTTGTATTGATTTAATAGCCAATTTTAAATGCGATTGTCCTGAAGATTATGTAGGAAAACAGTGTGAGGCATTACGCTTAATTACTTGTGATAACCAACCTTGTAAAGACGGAGCTACATGTGTCGATGGAAGAAGTAAGTGGTTAATCTTTCTTTATGATTTTAGTGTAACTTAAATTCACTTTTCTTTTCATTGTTATGTATGAAAAAAAACTGAGCTAAACACTTCAATCATATTTTTATATGTCAAATTAAGTAATATCATGGACATGTCATTAAATTATTTTTGTCTAGTAGAACTGTTGAAAACTTAATATATACACTAAGTTCTACATATTTGGAACAAATTATATTTGTTTAAGAAAGGTGCTAAATGAAAAATTTACAAGGATGCTAATGCGAGAACATTCATATAGCCTTGGGTGAACTATTTAGTATAACACAAGCTTACAAAAATTTAGAAAATACATAACAAATAATCGATGTTTAATAATTCTTGTAGTCCTGGGAATTAAAATACCTATTTTTTGAACCTGACGTTTTTAAAATAAAAATTAATTTAACTTGGTGGGTACTTATTTCAATTCAATTTTAAGTAATAGTATATTATTCAACGAGCGAGTTATGATAGCCATTACTCATTCGGAAGGTTTGTGCTGTGAGCCGACTAGGGCGAGCGGTGTAATCCGAATGAGTAATGGCCATAACTTGGGGGGTGGAATGCTATACTTTTCCCATGACCAACAAATACACACTTAAATTAGCTGAAATATACCTTTTATTTTTTAATGAAACATATTTTAAGTTATTTATATTATAAATTATAATTAATCATAATATTTGAAACGTTTGAGTAATTTATAAATTATACTGCCGGCGGTTGATTATTTTGACTAACCAGTTTTGAATTGTTTTCGAGTTAGTATTAAATACTCTGCTAGTAGAGGGCTGTTCGTCTTTTACCGAGTTTCAAATCTTATTTGCAGTATTTATCTTATTTTTATGGGGTCGACAAATCCTTTCGCTACCAATGTCGATTTCCAACCGCCATGCCACTCTAAAGAGGTAATATATCCCCTGCATCGACTAGTAAAGTAACTGGAGATCTCCTAAAACTGTGTCCAAAGTATTGTTGTGGTTCTTACAAATTCAGATATTTTCCTATGTTTTCCCATATCACTGAATTTTTTCATTCGAGTTCTTTGAAATGTGCATTTTCTATTTTGGTAATTAACATTAATGAAGTAATTTTGACATTTTTTGGACGAAGGTTAATATATTTCTTGCATTCTTGGTGAAATTACCAGTTATTATAAATCTTTGTACTATTTTGGTTTTGGTATTAGAAATTGTCACCAAAAGATACGAATTTATATATTGAATGTTTCAACATTCGTAAGGTAAATTCATTTGCGCAAACTCCCATGAGGCCCATTATTAATGCAACCCAAAAAACATTTTATTAAGAAAATATATAAAATTTAATTAAAAATCATATCTTACCTTTGCTGCAAAGTATATATCATCTGCTTCTTTAATAAATTTATTGATTTCTTCAGAGGTGAACGTTTTCGCATTTTTTGCATAGTAATCTTTAGATTTCCGATTCAAAAATGCACGTAATTTAAAATATTTTCATTTTGATGTATATTTGTACCGTTTCAAATTTCCACGGTTCGTTTTAATAAATTTGTTATGCGTCCACGACTGCGGTAAGAATAAATGTTCAATGATCGCCACAGTTGATAAAATTTTAGATAAAGTTAAATTGGTTGAAGTGAGTTAAGATTGGAACAGTTACGAAATTTGCTGGTGGAATTTAATGAAATTCAGGATAATATTGAAATGATAGTGCCTGATGAAAACATTGATGCACAATTAGCAGAACGCATGGCATTTGAAACCTCATATCATGGTTTGGTTGCACTTTGCACACATGCTCTGGATGAAAATGGTTTTGAGGTTGAAACTGTTGGAAGAAATTCAAATGCCAGAAGTTCGAACGCATCATTATTAGGGAAAGGTGACAATGATTCGGTGGTGTTAGCCCCACGGGTACAACCTAAATTGCCATCTATTCCAATTCCAAAATTTAATGGAATGCCAGAAAATTGGTTAGAATTTCGAGACGCTTTTAATTCACTGGTTAATTGTAATGAATCCATTGGGGAAATTGAAAAATTATCTTTCTTGAAGGGAGCTTTGGAAGGAAAAGCACGGCAAATGACGCATTTAGTAAGTGTTTCTGCATCTAACTATGCAGTTTTTTGGAAAATGTGTGAATGATACGATAACACGTCGATGCTAGTAAATAACCATTTAACGCATTTAGTGAATATATCAAACTTACATAAGGAATCATCTGCCGAGTTACGTCATATTCTGGATGCAATAACCAAACATTTGCATGCTTTGCCAAAACTGGGTATTAATACAGACAGTTGGGATTCAATAGTTATATATTTAATTGAAAATAAGCTAGACTCCGTAAGTCAGAGGGTTTGGCAAGAGAAAAGGTCTGGGGATCAACTTCCTACTTTGGAAGAATTTAAAATATTTTGAAAAATCGAATTGAAATGCTTGGAATGCTAGAAAATACTAAAAATAAAGAGCGAACTACAACAGAAAGTAAGGTCCAAGGTAAAACCAAATCATTTTTACAGCAAATGTGGGTTGTGTATTTTGCAAAAACAAACATTACTCTAATCATTGTCCGGAGTTTCTGAAACTTTCGGTTCATTCCAGGTTTGAAATGGTTAAAAGGTTAGGTTTGTGCCTCAATTGTTTAAAAAAAGGGGCGCATTTTAGTAAAAACTGTGAAACAAGTGGTTGTAGGAAATGTGGTGCAAAACATCATACGCTGTTGCATTATGACAAGGATAAAATCGTCGAAGAAAAGATTAATGTAAATGAGGATAGTCAACGAGGTAATGTTGATGTCAATATACAAGGTTCTGGAGAATCGTCAGTCCAAATCAATTCAGTCAGAGGTACTTTTATCTACAGCACTTGTGCAAGTAGTAGGTTTAAATGGTGATTCTCAAACTCTTCGAGCATTATTAGACAATGGCTCTCAGTCAAACTTGATTAGCTTGGATGCGTGTAACAAAGTGGGGTTACCGCAACAAGATGTGGAAATTTCAATTATTGGGATTAATCAGGTAGTATCTACTATTAGGCGGCTCCGTGGCGTAGTGGTATGTGTGTGACTACTACGCCCAAGGTCCCGGGTTCGAATCCCGACACGGTCCGCTCGAAAATGTTAGGCGAGCATTTTCTCAAAAATACACCCTCGTTCGGATGAGAGGTAAAATGGAGGTCCCGTGTGAGTGTTGTCGCGACGCTAAAGATCCCTACCTTGCTTGGAACTGCAAGGGTTCGGCAAAATTCCAAATTTTCCAGGTAAAAAAAAACTCGCTTCCTGGCCAATGTAGTACCGTCGGGTGGAGCATTGGAAAATCACATGTAAAGTATCTACTATTAATAAAAATGCATTGTCAAAATTCAATCACTTTATAATGGTTACGAAACAGTCCTGTCATGTTTGGTTGTTCCTCATATAAATAGCGCAATCCCAAGTTATAATTTGAATATGCCGTTAGACATTCTACATCATATAAAATTGGCAGATCCATCTTTTGCAACGTCTAGAAAGGTGGATATTCTTCTTGGAGCTGGAATATTTTATGACCTTCTCTGCATTGGGTAATTGAGTTTAGGCGAAAAATAATCCGGTACTCCAAAAGACTAGATTGGGTTGGGTTGCAACTGGTTCTTTAATACCATGCACTCAAAAATCAGCATCCATGTGTAATTTGGGTATCAATGTTAATGTTAAGACACAGTTAGAAAAATTTTGGGCTGTGGAAGAAATATCTTCAGCACAGCAGCTTTTGTCACCAGAAAATAAGCATTGTGAAAAGATATTTACTGAGACTACAAAGCGGGATACAGATGGCAGGTTCATTGTTCATATTCCCTTTTACGACTCTACTTCAAAATTAGGCGATTCAAGGCAGTATTCTTTAAACGGGTTTCTTTCATCGGAAAAACGGTTAGAGAGAAATCCTAAATTAAAGAAAATGTATGTTGAATTTATGGCAGAATACCAAAGTCTGGGACATATGTCACAATCTCAATCATCATCTGATGAGATTTCTTATTTTTTACCTCATCATGGAGTAATTAACGAAGGTAGTGCAACCACAAAATTAAGAGTGTTTTTAATGGGTCAGCAAAAACTGATACAGGTGTCTCAGTAAATGATTTACAATACACAGGGCCTAGCCTTCAAGATGATTTATTATACATTCTTTTAAGGTTTCGCAAACATAACGTGGTTGTCTGTGCTGATATTACAAAAATGTACAGAATGATTTTGGTTGATCCTCTTCAAGGGTCATTGCAAAAGATTTTGTGGCGATCAGACTCGACACACGAAATTGGGGAATTCATGTTTAATACAGTAACATACGGGACAAAATCTGCTCCGTATTTAGCAATACGATGTTTGAAGCAGCTTGTGTTAGAGAGCATGGAATCATTTCTGACGGCGTCTCAAACAATCATAAAGAATTTTTATGTGGACGATTTGTTGTCCGGGGCTGATACCACAGAGGTCGCAATTAAATTATGTGTTGAAGTTGATGCTATTTTAGAAACTGGTTGTATGGTATTGAGAAAGTGGATGTCAAATGATTCAATGGTTATTAAAGGACTTGGAGAGATCGATTCAACTTCGAATGATGTTCACTTTGGTGAAAAAGATCAGCACAAAACTTTGGGCCTGTATTGGGAATTTAAATTAGATAAACTAATGTTTAGCATTGATTGTAAGGTTGTATCGAGAAATACAAAAAGGTCAATTTTATCAGATATCTCTCAATATTTGATCTGCTTGGTTTGTTGGGACCTTATATAATTTTACCAAAAATGCTATTGCAAAAATTATGGTGCGAGAATTTAGCTTGGGATGAAACGTTACCTATGCAAATTGATTCAAGGTGGAGAGCATTAAAAGATGAATTTTTGAATCTAAATAAGTTAAGGGTTGATCGTCAGATAATTGGTATCGATCCTGTGAAGATTGAAATGCAGGGATTTTCAGACGCTTCCGTGGAAGCGTATGGGGCATTATTATATATAAAAAGCATTTCACATGATGATGAGGTAAAAGTTTCGTTGCTGTGTTCAGAGGTGAGGGTAGCTCCACTTAAACCTTCAACTATCCCTCGACTAGAGTTATGCGGTGCATTATTGTTGGCTAAATTGGTAAATAAAGTAAAAGATTGCATGGAATTGAAATTTTCAAATACGATCTTATGGTCAGATTCGAAGGTAATTTTAAGTTGGATTCGAATGTCCCCTCATTTATTGCATACCTTTGTTGGAAACAGGGTCAATCAAATTGGAACTACGTTAAATCGGAAAGTAATCCTGCAAACTTGCTGCCACGCAGGGTAAAATATTAAGCTGCACAAAATGGTGGTCTGGTCCTAAATTTCTATTGTCCAAAGATTATTTAACAGGTGTAACAAAAATTGTAGATACTCCTAATGTCCCAGAAATGAAAACCCAAAGAAAAGTGTTTAACGCGGTAGTACAGGAAGTTGAATTTAATTTTCAAAATTTCAGTACTCTACATAGGCTTAAACGGATAGTTACTTATTGCATGCGATTTGGCAATCTCTTAAAATTGGGAAAGGACAGAATGAAAGAATCAATAAGATAATTATCTAAGAAACATAAACAAAGACTTGTTACGAATAAACAGCTCTCTTCATCGATGTCTGTACTCTAATAATTTGGAAGCAATTGTCATTTGACAAAGCTTGTCACTTTCGTTCTAATTTTGATAGGGTGAAGGTTGAGTAGGTTTATCTTCTGATAACCATGGGCAAATGGGCTTGGTCCAGGAGAAGAAACAAGTTGTTTGTGTAAGAAAATCATCGTTGGCTTGGGGCACTTGCAGTGTTGTTAATAAAAGAGAGATATAAATGGACTTGTAGGCGACTAGCGGTGCATTTGATAGTCATGGTGATTGATCCTGAGGAAACTTTATTAAGCATTCGGTAAGGTAAATTTGTAAAACTTTATTAATTGGATTATTGTAGTACATTTTTCGAATGTCTTGTAACTTTCAAGTAACGTGGAATTTTGAAATAGCATACATCTAGTGTAAGGCATAAATTGGAGGTTAAGCTGGTATTATTTAAGAATTAGAATTCAACTTTAATGCTGTAACAAATTTTCTTTGTTCTTCTGTATTTTGAACTTTGATAAAAGTTTAAAAGTTTTGTATTGGTGATAAATTTTATATTAGTAAAAGTCTGTGTATCTGCCTCATTAAGTAGAATCTTTAATAATCATTACCTAAATTTTCTTATACTGTAAATTAAATACAAGAAATAATTTTTATGTTAAAGTGTAAATAACTTGTTATTTGTGCCATATGGTGTGATAAGAAAAGTTTGTGTTCAATTTGTACTATGTTCTCATGATATAATTTGAAAGTTAAGATTAACTTTCAATGTAGTTTAAAGTGGTTATATTTTCAAATCATTTGTAATAATTTCAATTCTAAAGTCGCTCGCAGTACTGCCAGTTAAGTTAATGTTTAATCTAAAGTTTTATTTTGCTGAACTTTAAAGCAAGGTATTGCAAACTATATGTGTATATATTTCTGCGATTTCTTCTAAAGGTATAGCCCCACGTTCTAGGTACCAAAATTGGTACACACTTACTCTATCTAGTTTGGGGTCCCACATTCTGGGCGACATTAATTTATTACTATGTGCCCTTAAAAATACAAAATCCCCATGTTCTGGGTGTCTATAAATACTGCGATCCTTCTCTTAAAATACAAAAAGCCTCACATTCAGGGTTGCCATTAATTGCTACGAACTCCTGTCTCACCTGTTAAAATTCTACTACTATTGCTTATTGAAGTTTTCCACAGCTGCTCAGTTACTTTCTTAAATACAAAACAACTACTCGACAATAAAACGCTGCGACGGTAAATAGCCTACATTTATTAACATACCAGAACGAATGTACACGCTAAAATCAAAATTAAACTCCTATTTCATGTGTTAATTATAAGTTATATACATCCTATTTAAAAATATCCCATTAACAGTACATTTCTATATATTAATAATTGTTTCGGGTAAAATTTTCCAATTAATTAAATCGGATAAAGTAATAGGATTTTACTGCATTTCTTACTTTAACTCTGGTTCAATATGAGCTCAAAGTAAACTTTATTCTTTTGTGCTAATTTTTGCACATCAATAATCAAAAATACCCTTTTACCTTGTACATAAATTAAATTCTACAAGTGCCATAAATCATTGCTCATCATAAATTCCCACATAAAATACAGTAAAAATAACTCCGTTTTAAAAAGTTTATTCCGTAACTCTTCTCCTGTTTGTTCTTTTAGTTATTAAAATTATACTCCCAATGCACCAAGTCATTAAGCACCTATTTACCACATATACAACGAAAAGCATCAGTTACCTGGATTCTATGTTCACCCACAGGCCAGCTACCATTGTATTGAGGACTACTGCATTGAGGAATGCCCTAATCTGGATTGCAATAACCGCAACTGCAAGCTGCAACCATATTACCAAGAAGTCATCTCGTCTAATTTGATAGGGCATCCAGAACTCCAAACCTCTTCTACTAATACCATAAATTGTTGGTAATCAAACAAAACCAAATACTGACATTTATCCTTTTCAAATTGCATACTTTGCACACTTAGTGCAAATTAGAATCAAACTGTTTTTACTTACATCAATTGGCGTAAATTAATTGTACTTTCATGCAAACGTAGAAGCATGTTAATATTGAAGCCGTCAGCTTTTTTGAAAATAAAGATCGATGTATGCTTGTCAAAACATAAGAACTGTAAGCTGGTTGAAAACCAAGAGAGCTCCTTATCTATGCCTGGCAGGTTATATCTAGTTTCTCCACCCCTAAAAGCCTGCCACAATTCCTCAAATTTCCTTCAATGCAAACATTCTCAACTTTCAAAATCACTTCACTTCCAACAGCCACTGTTTTCCTAAAACTGTCTCTAACCGACACGATTTTCTTCGAAAAACAAGTTTGAAGCTCACAATAACAATTCATACTAAATCGTATTCAAATCTCTCACTCCAATCACGTTGTGTATATCCATTCCAGCTGACAAAAGTTACAGTTTAAACTATGCCTATCTTGACATTCGTTACTTTCTATCCCACTTCTGTATACACGCTAAAAATCACCTATCTTACATTGTTTTCAATTCCCGTTGTACAACGAACAACAACTAACCCCCTCTAATAATCTTGTGTATTCACCCATGTCAACGAACGTTTAACGTTCAAATTACGCATTTCCCTTAACACATGTTATACCTATCTCACTTATACACATGCTCACATCAACTATCTCTCTTATACGATATTTTCAAGTTTCATTGTAACGAACGTATTTTACTATTTTTCTTCTTATTCGTGCACACTTAATTTTCTTTTTATCTTACTTATTTTATTCCCATTCATCTCTCTTACTAGTTCATCTGTTTCTATTTCCAATGTGAAAACCTGTACCTATATCTAAAGTATATTTTATGTTGCAGATAGTGAAACTGGTAATAATTTCACCTGTGTTTGTTCTGAGGGTTTTGTGGGGCCACTTTGCGATACTCCATATTGTCTGAGACAACATTGCGAGTATGGTTATTGTAACACCACTGAAAAATATCCAATTTGTCAGTGTCAGCGTGGTTTTGAAGGCAAATTCTGTGAAATAAATATAAATGATTGCCTTTCGCCTCTTGGCACTGTTCATTGTCTACATAACGGTATTTGTATTGATGGCATTGATCGATATGATTGTAATTGTTCAGACACTGGTAAGTAAAGTTTGCATCAAATGCATATTTTAAAGGTGTATACTTATAGGCTACACCGGATTACTATGCGAAATTGACATAGATGAATGCGTACAAAAAAATGATTTATGTGGCCGAGGCCAATGTGTAAACGAACTAGGTGCCTATAATTGTATTTGTGATTCTGGAAGTTGTGGATTTGGTTGCGAGGTTTATGATCCCTGTTTGAACACTCCATGTCATAAGGGTGATTGTAAACCTAGATGTACAGATGTACCTGATTATTTCTGTGAATGTGAAGACGAGTGGACTGGAAAAAATTGCACAGAAATTAAATCAGCATTAGAACAGGAATCTGATGGATTTAATATTTTGATAGTTATAATTCCTATAGCTGTATTTATAATTCTTGCAGCTGTTATTAGTGCTGTTGTTTTAGTTAATATGGCTCGCAGTAAACGTGCAACACGAGGGACTTATAGTCCCAGTGCGCAAGAATTTTGTAATCCTCGTGTTGAAATGGATCATGTACTCAAGCCTCCACCTGAAGAACGGCTTATTTAAAAGAAGGCAACTGTAATTCATTGTGATAGTTTTTATTTAAACATAATTTTGTGAATAGTATGTGTTTGTCAATGTCTTATTTATTTTATATTATGACTACATGGCAATCTTTTTTAAAAATGCATGGTATGCAATATGGTTTATGTACTTAATTTTTGATTTCTAGGTTAAACTATTATTGATGAAAAAACCAAAGTATGTTATCTTTTTAATTGTATATATGTACCAATTTTTATATCTTTATGATAGGATACTCCATCCTTACTTTTTGTTGGTTTTTATGTAAAATGTTTTTAAAGTATTTTTTATAAATTAATGCTCTGTAGAGTGCCTGTTAATATCCGTCCAATGGCATATCTATTACTTATACAGATAGATGTTTTAGTCGAATTATATAATTTTATATACAACAGAGGTATTAAAATTTTATACAGGTTTAAATTGTTTTGCTTTGATAGAGTAAAAAGTGTCCATGAGCCCAAGGCTACGATATGGTAGCATCTTCACTATCAGTATACTTCCAACTTATGATAGGTTCACTGATTACTCTGTATTATTGTCCCATTCAAAGTTACAATCGGTAAAAGCTTGAATTTGTTTTGAAGTCAAAGTTGAAAAGCCTAAATCAAAGCTCATTTAAAGTCAAAATTGAAAAGTCGAAAGCAAAGCGACACTTGAACAATTTGAGATGAATAGAGCGATAACCTATTACGTCAATTATTAAGTTTACTACCTGCACTTATTTAAATGTTAAGGTTCAGATAATGCAGTTTTCTTTGTACAAATTTTAAAATAATAACTCACCATTCAATCCTTGATGAACTTATTTCGGGGATTTCAGTGAGGTCCAGTCTCTCCAGATTTTTTTTTTTTTTGATGTTGCACTGGTCTATTTTTGTTGTTGTGTCTTAAGGGAAAAGTATGAAAAAGGTAAGGGACATGGAACTTCAACACTACATCGACACACAGACAAAACACAACTATTTCAGTAGATTCCTAGTACCGAAGTGGTAAACTTTCATTTGTGTAAATCACCTCACTTATTTCAAAACTATATTCATCACTCTCGGGATTAGCTGATTTAAATTGTTGGTGCCCTATGTGACACTTCACCCTCCTTTCCTGACCTATCTAGCAGTCAAAGAAACAAGAAACGAGTTACCTAATACATATATAATCGAATGTAAACTTTATATCACTTTTAATGGTTCAAAATTGCAATATAAGGGTCCTCTTACCTATTCCAATAGTCTTTACTCTATTTTCTTCAAACGCCTTGGCTACTCTACAGCGGAGAGTACATGGACATGCCCAGGGTGGATAGGCCTAGAATTATGAAACCGATGCTGGTGAGTTAACTTACCCAAAAGTTTACAAAGTATTTGTACCTAAATATATTTCAACAAACCTTTTTTTAATTGTAACATATCTCAACATTCGTATTAAGTAATGAATTTAATAACCCTTTAATATGGCGATATAACTATTTACATTTACTATATTGACCTAATTGAATGCAATAAGAAAAAATATCTCTTACTTAACTAAAGTTACTTTAAGCCGGATGGTTAAATATTGTACTAAGCACTGCAAATTCTACAGTTGAAACAAATTGGCTTCCAACTGAAACATAGCCAATAATTCTTGATATTCTATACAAAATTCATAATAATAATCGGGAACGTTAATAAAGTCCAAGAATTCCCACCTTAATCTAGCAACTTAACATATTCATGTAAAGCATATGTATTATTATATAAAAGTTCATACTTACAACACCACGTGTATGCATGCATATACACGTCCGTTCTCTCGAAACATTTTTTCAAAGATTCACTCAATACCTGTTCGGGTATACAATACCCACTGTTGCTTCAATCGCTACAATGCCGTTGAGGTAATTTATTCTCACCAGGGTTGAAAATGTTTAGCACGGGTGATGATACATTTTGTGCTCGAAAATCTTGATATCTCCCTACTGCTGTAACAACTTGGTTTGGAGTCGGGCTTCCCAAATCCAAACTTCCCCAATCAATCAATAGTGAACCATATAGGTATGTTTAAGTATCCTGTTCTTTGTAGTTAATAAAACTGCACCTCCTACCATTGACCGCCTTGCAGCTTAATCATTTCGTTGTCTAATTACACTTAAATTTATTACTATTTAATTTTCTTTTAAGAGCCAAACTTATGTGTCCTTTACCCATTATTTAAATAAACTACTCGTCCCGTAATAAACGTACTAATTCATAAATTTGTTCCCGACACATCCATTTAATATACATGGGCCTATACCCAATATCGCTACGTGAACTTGTAGCGTAACACGTGCTAGCTCCGAGCTAGTTATCTTTCACATTTCTATCTTTTGTCTTTGTGTGTCTTGTTTAGTCTTTGTGAGTAGTGTGTCTTAATTTCTTCACTTCCCCTATTTATATACCTTTGATCACATAATTGTTCTTGCCAATCAAAAACCTTACATATTTCACAATTGTGTATCATCCATGCATGTGCTTTTAGCTTAATGGTTTAAATCCATTTTTATTATTGCAATTACTAATTGAAATTACCCTATAATTAAATTTAAATTATTCTGCAATATTCTAAAGTATTTCCTGTTAATATTTTTATAGATATCACGAAAAATCACATTTTATTATGTACTTCCGGTTTTGACTTTTCTAGACCAAATTAGCATTTCCTTTGCCGCCTAAATTTAAAATCTTCTACATTTCACGGAATGTTAAATATCAGTTGATAGGTTATGTTCATTTAAAGTGTCAATTGTCACCCCAAAATCAAACTAGGATCGGATAACTATCTTAATTCTGGTCAGTGATAGGTTACATTTTATATAGAATTATTTCTGATTGGTCGAAAATATTATTTGAAATTTCAAATTAATTTAAAAATGTTCTTGGGCGTTACACCTACAACCAATTGGAATAGAGAACCTTGAACTTCGATAATACGTGTCCACGGTCATCCCCCAAGAACAATGAAACAATCTTCAGGATTAGTTTAACGTATTTACCGATAGTAAATCATTCTAACCTTATAATGTAACTATGAATTTATAAACTCAATGCCGGATGCAGGAAACTTACCTTTGAACTAAATACAATAAATTTAATGATTATAGGAAATTGAAGCTGGTTATCCAATGATTGAAAATGCATGTTGCGAGTTAATTCACTTAACATGTAACAATCATGGCAAACCTACAAAAAAGAAAAGAACGAAAAAAGTCCTCTTGCTCTTTTAAGTTTGAACAACCAATTCTAATCTAAATGCCTGAATGACTAGATAGAATTTTTAAGCACCACCTAATTTTTCCATAAACAAGTTGCACCAAATCATGAAACGGAAAGGGAGAAGTAGCTGCTAATTACTTGACTACCTGTGCGCTCAGTTATTTCTTGCCGCAATTTCTGCAAGCAACCCATTTAGTCGGAAAGTAAGAAACTTTCTGTAACTTTAAAATTCTACAGTTGTAAATTAAATTCCTAGTCTTAAGATGTAATTTATTAATTAGTTATTTTTCATTTTTTTAATAAAAATTTTAATATGTAGATCATACTATATGAGATAATTACAAAAACACCCTGCCTATTTGGTACCTGAATCAAACAAACTTTTAATACTTTTTCCTAACTGCTGTAAGAAATTATGAAGCTAAAGCCAGTTAAGGTTCTTTTTATCAACTTTTATTTTTCACACAAGTTATATAAATCTGGGTCAGTTAATTAAATTTTCTAAAAACATTTTTGTTAACTATGATAACAAAAAGATATTTTGTTACGGGTAAAAATGTAAAATAGGCTTTTAATGGATTAAATTTGATTTGTTGTGAAAGGGTGGGGATGCGTCGGCTAACTTCAGTAGTCGAGAGTGGGTTCTTATGAATAAATGAGAAAAGAAAATAAAGAAATACGAAAATGATATAACAAGGCATAAATTACAAATTCTACATTTTTAACAGTTACTATGAAAGGTCTTTCTACTATCAAAATCGAGAGGTGCCAAACAGTCTGTCACAGCAGTACTTTTGATGTCATTTCTATGTGGAAGACTGTTATTTCGCATAGCTCCCTTGGTTTGGTGTTCCAAAGTTGGTCATTATGAAAGAAGTTTTTTAAAAGAATCTGCTCTTTCCAAGTACGACTCTTCTCTACAAATTACGGGCTTTAACTATTTCCTAAATAAATGAACCTAAACTGAACCCCTATTAACATAATTTCAGTATACATAAATATTCTTTTTTCTGTGGTGGGAAAAAAATTTGACATTTAATGTTTATTGACAGGTAACAAAATGTCACTTTTTATGAATTTACTTTTTTCCCCCCGGAAAAAATGGATACTTTTTTCCTGCGTATGTGCAAATAAGTAAGAACACGATATTTAGTTTATAGCTGGGTCCACACTTGTAACATTCGGGTGTAACATAACATCGTATCATAACTGCGTCGCGTTCAAAACAACCGATATAAACTTAGTAAGCAATTTTTGAAACCACTCGCAGAATTAAATTGATAGATATTTGATTACTTGTTTGAAACTTCAAATTTGACATCGATTGATTTTTTGACTTTAATATTTTTTCAATATTAAATCATCGTTTTGCCTTTCGCAGAAAAATAGTGTATTATACACAGGTAAAAATGTAAGATTTTAAATCTCGGTGTTTTGTCTCCTTCCGCATCGCGTTGGGAGACAAACACACCTCGAGCTAAAATCTAGTACTCTTCCCTTGTATAATAAATAACTATTTTTAAAATAATTTACTAACGTTAAATCTTTTCAGGTGTTTACCAAAATAAAAATATAAAAATTCTTACGAAAACTTTATTCTAAGCTTTCTTATTTAATTACAAGTTATTAGTAAATCTCAAATTATTGGCAATGCCATTCATCAAAACAAAAAAAACGGTTAAATATCAACCTTGAGCTATCATTGTCCTTTCCAAAATTACTAAATTTAATACTTTTAATAATACCCTAAGTTTCACTAATGGCCGGCATCTTAAATCACTAAATAGTTTGCCCAAATAATTATTTTCATTGCTGTTTTATTAGCAAACACACGATCAACAGTTAAAAATTCATAATGTTGTTTTTAAAATGTTACACAAAAGTACTCATTTTTCAATTTCAAGATTTGTAACCACTAGGATTTCTCCTCTTATCATTTAGTAAAAATCCAAACACAGCAACTCCTCACTTAAAACTTGCGCCACAAGTTCCAATTTTGTATCATTAAAAGTGGACTCTATTGAATTTTTATAAATACAAGATTTGGACACAATAAGTTTACTCGATCTGTTATTGATGTTGATCCTCGTATATGAACCACCTCAAACATCGTTGTTCACTAATAGAAGACCAATGGTTGCATTTAAGAAATAAGTTAATATTAACTAAGCACTGTATGCTCGGGCACTGAAGTACCCTTAAATTCATGAAACACATGCAAGTTTTATATTAACAATTACGATAGACAATGTCTATTCATGAGGGGCTAGAACTTGTCTCGCTCTAGATAAGGACTAGTCTGTCCAACTCCTATTTAAAAATACAAATTGGTGGGAGTTACACAGCTGTAAAACATGGGCGCTTCCAAAATACAAATACAAGCGAGTTTACAGAACACCTTTGTTTCAAAATGGTTTTCTAACATTATATCTGCCCTCGTGTGTTCACAAACATACCCTGCTACTTGTAGAGGTATTACATTTTGTTACATGTTGCTTGCTGCATGTTCCCTTCGAGAATGTCATACAATTTTTTCATGGAGCTTCTGTAGCTTCTATCAAATCCCCATATACAAACTCACTTGCATTCTATTCACGTGAATCTCTACATTTTAATGTTTTTTGGGTAACTGAGTTCTATATAACTAACTTTATTTCTACTTCTGTTGTCTTCTACAAAATTTGTTGTCCTCTCACTGTGTCATATCTTATTATGGCCATTGCCAGGTTAATACAATGTTCAAATGATAACTTTATCATTCTCACACTCACACAGGCCATTACAAGAATACGGTTACGTTATCTATGTAACCCTATACCTCTCTATTTATTGCTTAACGTCTGTTTTAATACTTTCTATGCAAGATGTCTGTGATTTCCCTGTATGACAATTGAAATTGTTTTTCAACAACTGCCATATTGCTTGGGATTTATTAAACAACTTCCTAACGCTTATATTTGGGATGCATACCGACGGATTTCCTATCATTTTCTTAACAATTTTGAAAGCTGGAAAAACATGATACTATAAAATTTTATGGCTATAATTGATTTGTTTGCGTTTTGTGGTTGAAAATAATTTACAACTTTGTGGTTTCCAGTTTGTGATTTGGAATAAGGATACGGATCTAATTGTAAGTGTTGTTTTTAAACACTATTTTACTTGAAATTTCAATTATATAAGGTGCTTTATTAACAAGTTAGTTCATTTAAGATTAATTACATTCTTTTACCTCTAATTTCTGGTTAGCATAACGCATCACGTTACAGATATCCCAACATAGTTCCTATAGGTAATCCCAAGATAAAGGCAACATCCCAAAGGAAATCTCGAGATTAGGTAAAATTATATGATAAGACATAGATATACTTCTGTGTATTTCTTTCTAATTTCTGTGCCAGACTTACAGCATCTCAGCCCTGTTATCCAGCATTTTTTTGTAAATTGGTGGCAGTCTGGTTCAGTTTTTCTGTAAAACTTTGCTGCAGTTTTAGGGAATTTTTAGCCAAATTCCTCACAATACCTGATGAATTGCTATTCACTTCTTGTTGTTGACTTCAAGTTATAGGCATGCAGATAGGAATCGTTCAAATGCCTTTTTCAGTACAATCTCATTATTAGACGCCTATGTCATGAAAACTATTTGCACAAACAGTTCTTTTATTACCAAACTGATTTACAAGCCTTTTCAACAACTTGTAGCTACACTGAAGTTCTAAAAACTCTTACAACAGTTTCGTTCCAGCTAATTGCAAATACTACAAATATTAACTTTTAAAAACTACGATGCTATCTTTTTAATTCGAGACACTCGTTACATTTCATTTCGTATTTGAAAATTTTCTGCCTCCTTACCCTAAGAATCACTTCAGTTTCTACTTATTTGAATATACAGGTTGTACACTTTCATTATTTCAAGTCTCCCTCAGTTAGGCAGTCGACTGTGCGCATCCTTTATCTACTGTTATCTTTACCGGTTACTCTATTAGAAAACCAACGTTGCTCGTTCTTTATTTAATTCACGAGTTTACTTGTGTATATTCTTTCTGGTCCATTGTGTTAATTCAGGTGTGCCTCAGGGGTCACATCTAGACTCCTTACAAGTTTTACTTTATGTGAATGATATTGTATCTGCTTTCAAATATTGCAGAATGCTCTATACTGATGATCTAAAAATTTTTAATGCTGTGAAGAGCGATACTGATAAAATTCATATTCAAGAAGATTTAGCTGCTTTTAGCTTGCTGCAGTATAAACAAATTAGATTTAAATATTCCTAAATGTAAAGTAATATGCTATTCAAAAAAAAAAGGACGACTAACTGCTTTAATTACTATTTAACAAATATAATTCTAGAAAAAATCTCTCAAATAAATGGCTTAGGTGCAGTCTTTCAAGCAGACCTAAAATTTGATTATTATATGAACATCTAATTAATAAAGCTAATAACGTGAAAGTTTTATCATTTAAATGACTGCAGATTTCAGTAATCTTAGATTCATCTCTATACTATTCTTCACTTTTATTTGCTCATTACTAGAATAATGTTTGATTATATGGTCTCCTACACTATTACAACAATTGAACATTTAGAAAAAGTTCAAAAGCGATTTATCAAATATTTATCTATAAGTTTAATATAGTTTTTAACTCACGTAACTACGAGATACTTTTTAGCGACTTTGGTATTAATTGCCTTCAAATGAGACGTACTTATTTAGATATGTGCTTTTTATATAAGATTTTTAATCATCACATAGATTGTGCAGACATTCTGGTGAGCTTTGGTTTACATACTCATAAATTTAACATAGGGCTATCCGTTTATTTTATTGTGAATTTTACAGGACCAATTATGCGAGAGAAATGTCTGTAACGAGCAGGTTGTCCAAATCCGGTAACTTATATTTATCTAATATTGATATATTCTATGTTTCACTTTACATTTTTAAATCTATTCTTAGAAATAAGTTGTAAACTGTTTTTTATATTATTTTGTTTTATGTTCCTTACATCTATTGTGTAAAGGTTTTCTACCGTTACAAATCCTTATGATGAAAAACGCGTTTTCTCTTTTTATATAGCTGGTAGGTAATTGAAAGGTAATATTCCTTTAATAATGTTAATATTTTCAACCTGGTTTGTAACCAATATTCGGTTCTTTGAACTAATGTTTTTACTTGGTCATTTTACAAAAACTTGTTTTATTATTACAGTATATTTTGTCTGGCTGCCTATTGTATGTAGATCAAGTTAGGATGAGATGGGTATCCATTGTAATTATCCATATACTTCACAGCCTGCATGAAACAATAGTATATCTTGTTGACCAACAGCTGTTTGTATGTAGATTGTTTACATTCTAGAAATGTTAAGAGTAACACTTTAGGCCATAAGATTTATCCAATAATTTGGAGTTCTGTATTTAAATGTAAATGTTTTTTGTGTACTCATGTTTCAGTAGCTTCTAGTCGGAACGAATTCAGCCTGCATCAATATAGTAAGTATTCAGCATTTGTATGTTTCTGCTGCGTATATGATTATTATTAATTGCATGCCATGCCAATACAGATTATTATTAAGTGTGATAGTTAAATTCACTTAGTTTTGTTGACCTAAATTATGCAGTAAAATATTTAAAAGGTGTATACTACTGTTGTTCTTTTGTTTACAAAACACCTTTCGATTTGATTGTTACTAGATCTAATTAGTATTTAAGGAGTGGAGGGTACTGTTATGTTCCATCCCTGTACCTAACTAATTTGGCTCATATTTAATTTAAAATTTCATACTCTGTACGGTTTTTAAGGTTATTTGCATATATTAGCGAATCTGGCAGTCTTTGTCAATTGAAACGGTTGCTTATTCATCATCTTGTGGAATGGTGTTAAATATTCAGTTATAAAACTTAAGGTACTTGAAAAGTATTTTCAGTTAGCTGTAAAATCTGCGATTATTATTGTTTTTAACAAAGTTAAATATTTTGAGTCTATTCTATTTTGATAACGTGCTAAATATAGAGTTTTATTGTCACAAAGTATGGAAATTTATTTTATTAAGGGTTTTAAAAATTCTTGCAATATGTGTTCGTTTACAAAGTATCGTTATTTGTCGAAATATTTGTTCTTAAAGATTGTAAGATGTTTCTGAAAGGTTAAATATATGTATTTCTTTAATACGTTTAAAAATATGGTTTTCAATCATTAAAGCATTTGTTTAGGAAATATTAAGTTCATGTAGCGACTTGTTATATCAAATGTGTTTTCTGTTATCAATTGTTGGCGTTGAGTTTTGAATGTGGGGTATTGAATCGATTTGTTGCAAAACTAATTTTGTAGATCCATCTTATCACTATAACGATCCGAATTAAAAGATATTCCAATGAAAATTCACCGACAGATTTATAACATGAAATTCTAAAATTAGTTTGTACGAAACGGATACTTTGAGATATGCAATTTTTCCAATAACGAAATTATTGACGGCGATAGGTGCTAAATTACTTTCAACTACTTCAATCCATCTCTATGTAATACGTACAGACGTATATCCTAGGTCAGGTAATGATTTACTACTAGCTACTGGTCAAGGAAAGTGAAGAGATACTTTTACTTCTGAATTTGATTCACTTTGATTACCTGTATCATGAAAAATTGACTGGGTTTTTTTAATTAAGATTTTCCAGTTGCTCATCGCAGAAGTGGAGGTATCATGGTGTTGTAATTAAACTTCACTCAAACTGTCGGAGTATGCTAATGAGACAGCTTTTTCTTGTTCGGATAACAATTTTTAAGATATAATTTGTCAACTCTATAAAGTTTAGAATACACTATGTAAAGTGTGACAATTACTAATATTTTTTTTCAACCACGAAGAAAAATGCATTTTAATTCGTAACATAGCTACTGACTTTAATTTGTTACTATTTTTTTTATAATTACTTGTCAAGCATTATTTGTGGACAATGGTAAGAATAGGGTTTGTATTTTTTTTAAATTTCTGTTTTATATAAATACAAGGAGTAAGATAGCAAATTAGGTAAATCCTCCGGGATATTTTGGATAAATGTTCTGTTCTTCACAATTTGGTATCCCTTTTTTTAACATTATGATTTCTTAAGGTTTGTAAATAGTCTTTCTTTCTGTGCAACCCACTCCACTCTATAATGTTTTTAGTTAATATCGCATTAATTCTTTGGATTCCCTTTGTTGTTTTTGTTGCGGTACTTGGAGCGAACTTACTGTTATTATTATTATTATTATTATTTATTAATAGTCTTTATTATTATTATTATCATCAAATTATTACAGAAACATAAAAGATATACAAACTAATAGAGTACAAAAAAATGTAAATAATTGGATAACCATACAGTTGTTCAAGTAGGCCACAGAAGAGGCGAAGTTTAGCTATGAGCTACTCTTACACTTAACCTCTACTGAAGCTAAAATTAAAAGTAAAGAAAGGCAGCAGAATAGGCTGATGGTATATAAATAAAACTAAACACAAGTACTAAAAGGAAAGTAAGAATTATAAAAGCAAACCAGATGAGTTATATAATTAAAACTATTTCTGAGCTAACGAGGTTAGTAGTACATATTCTCTTGTCCATGAGACAATGATTATTATAGTTAGAAAAAATGAAATAGCAAGATAATAAAAGCATAAAAAGTTATACAACGAGTGAGCGTGCAGAATTTAGCGTATTGCGATGTAACATAAAAACAGGGCTAGTTCAAAAGGCTAATGTGTAATTTGGATTTGAATTTTATGAAACTAATAGAGCGATAATCGAAGGATAAAGAATTAAATAACTTAACTGTATTATAGGTGAAACATTTCTGAAATATGGCAGTGCTGTGTTGAGGCATAGTTAAACGTTCATTATATCTCATATTTACTGAGTGAACGAGAGATCTAGGAACTAACTTATTCTTTAATGTAACCGAGGATGTTTCAAATAGCAACTTAAAAACTAAGCAGCCAAGGTGAAGGGTTCTACGATCATCCAATTTTAACCATTTGAGTTTATTGATCTTAGCGGAAATATGATCGAACTTTCTAAGACTGAACACAAAGCGACAACAAGAATTTTGCAGTATTTGAATCCTTTTTTTATGAATGATATCGAGACAAGGGCCATAAACAATATCGCAATAATTTAGATGAGACAAAACCAAAGATTCAACTGTTCCTTTGCTTACTCTATTTTACTTTTCTCTTGTTCGTGTGGATTACCGTAACAATACAGATGTTTCATTAGCATTTAATTTTGTTTTGCTACTCAAGGTCCTAGACATTATTTATTAAAGTTATATTTTACATGCGTTTTCTGTTTAACTATTCTTGCAGGTACAAATGTTTGAAAACAGGCGAAATTGTCGTTTCGTTCTTTATATCCACTATCTCAGACTGTGTTCAGCACGGTACTCATTTTCTTGCTCTTTCTCGCTCTTTCTTTGTTACCCTGCTATTCAGACGATTATGCCTTTGTAACATGCCATTTCGACGAAATCTAGCCATATTACAACGTGCTTCACGCTTTATAAAATACTTGTGTTTACCGTACTCTAAAAATACATCTTACTTCTTCTTGGAATTAAGTTTGATTCCGAATATATATTTACGTTTACTCTTGTACTAGTAAGCTAGTCACAGAGACTACTATATTTATTCACGATTTTTTTATTTATCTGTTGTATAAATAAATACGTTTGCTGTAAATTTCTGATTGGTTGATTCTTCTTTTAAAACACAACTAGTGTGTATATGGAACCCATGTCAGAAATGTCATTTATTCACTCCAATGCTTGCTCCCTCCTTTATTTTGTTGTTATCAGTAAGATTCATATAATGTTCGTCATTTGATACATGATTATCTGCTAGTGTGGAGTCAACCATTTTGACTTATCATTGCCATGGAATCACCTATGGTATGTTTTTTCTACCTAAAAGCATAACAATAAAAATAATATAGATGTCTTATCTGTGGTGTAAGATGAAATTTTGTCTAATTGGACCTAATTTTACTTAATTTTACTTAAAATATATTTACAGTTATCTCTATATATATATTTCTACCTAAGATTATGTCTCGATTTTGTCTGTTGATTGGATATCGTAGATATCTTCATAAATTTTCTGTCAACGTTTTATATAAATAACAACCACTTTACCTAAACAATATAAAAATGTCTGCATGCTGGAATTTTTCTCTTTGATCGAATCGGATCATCTACAACTACAAATATTTGGCAGACAAGACATTTAGTCAACTCAGAATCTCGAAACTTTGTTAGCAGTTCTAATGACATGGAATGACACTGCAGATGTTTGCAGTCAAAATGCCATGTGATACTCATGGAAATTAAAGTATGTGCCTTTCTATCAATAGTTGCTTATTCCAGGTATGAGTTTTACTGTATTTTCATTTAGTGTAAAGCTAGTACATAAATGTGATAACCTTGTGAGTATTCACAACAGTATTTTGCCTTTTTGCTTATCTTGTATTTAGTTAAATTATGCTTATGAATATTTGTTATTGCTTATTAGCTAACGCTGTGAACATACAAGATTTCATGAAATTTGTTATGGTCAAAAGGTTTTCAAGCAAATAGCTTCAATTTAAAAAGAACAATTTTATTTGATTTGTCTTTACAGAAAGCTTTGTGTAAATGTTTATAAAAACATCATATTAAAACTTTCATTTTATAGAAATAATTGTTCATATGTTTGATAACAGAAATTTTAATATACAAGTTTAGTACTTTTCTTGCTTCCACATACGTTTTGTTTCTAAGTTTTTTACAGCAAGGCGAGAAAAGAAAAGAATAATCATATCAAAAGCCTTACCTGTAATTAACTTCCTCTCCCTGAGATCAGTCTTTTGCAAACTCCGCAGCCCTTAAAGGCCGATGCTAGCTCTGCTCTTATGTTTTGTAGTACATCTACTCTTTATATCTCATCGGAAAAGGGTACAATGCACCATTACTGATTTTGTTCTTTTCTCACTGGATTATTCATATTACAGGTAACACACTGGAATATTGATGCACTATAATTAATTTATATCGATCATTATAATAAATAAATTTCACATAGGGCAATTTATATGTACCATTAACTTATTTCATATCACGGCTTTCAAAGCTTTAAATTAGAACTCATATTTAATCAAAGCTTCAATTAGAATTGAAATAACTAACGCCCATCATGGTAACTTGTATTTTATTAAATTGTTTGAGAACAACAGAATATACAAATAATACCTTGAATGTAACTATTGTAATTTTCGTAAAGTTGTTAAATGCAAAACTATCATACCTGTCAATCAAGTTCATCACCCGCAAGGGCCTATCAATCGTCTTTTGTGAACAAATGTCTCGCTTACATTCCAAGGTAGTTATTCTGGTCAGAAGTAGTCTTAATCGTACTACTGTATCGTTCATTTGTATAGTTAGCTTCATTAAGTCTCCGACACCAACATGCACCCAAATAAATACTCAAATCAGTTTTTTAAAACTTGCTTAACATTAAATTTATAAAATATTGTTAACATCTATGTGACGAATAAAGCTTACCTGGTCATTCTCTCTTGTTCGTACAATTCCATATACTTGTTTTCATGTTTTTAATTCATTTTGGTGATGAACAAAATATTGTTCACAATTGAAGATTTGTCAGCAGGGAGTATTTTAAAGCAAATCAAGAAAGAGTTTATTATAAATATACAGATTAGTGTGTCTCATCGTATTTTAGGGTATACAAATTAAAAACTTTTTGTACATCTGATCGAAATATCTTTTCATAAGTATCAACTACTGAATCCCACGATTCTTCAATTTTATTGATTTCAGAAATACATTTATTAAATTCTTCTTCGAATTTCTGCAAAAGAATATTATTTAGCGTAATTGAATTATGTTAATAAGCTTCTAATATCTCATATCGGTTTACTTAACATAATGTTATTGAGGATTTGCACTAAGACCGTAACAATAATTCATCTTTAAGGACGGAATATACGTTGACTGAATCTGCGTTATGTGACATGCCAAGTGACACGCTCAAACAAATATAAAACCGAACAACAGAATTCTAAATAGTTGAATATTCGACTTAGTGCATAATGTCATGTATGCAACAACTACTACGGAGCGTCCAGAAACTCGAACTCTTACCGGTTCCCAGTCGTATTTGACTCTGAGATTCAAGAATTATCTATTCATTTACCGTAGGTGATATTGATATAAACTGCAATGTAGGAAACAAAATCTACCGACATGCAATCATCATTCCCTGACACACCCGATCGTAGTTAACTGTAGTTAACTCGCAGAGGACACGACATTAGCCTCAAAAGCGCATGCTGCACATTCAAAACGAATGACCAAACTCGTATGATTTGCAAGACATCTACAACTCTTGAAACCTTCAAAAGGTAATTCAAATAAGAACAACGAGTACGACAGCCTACTACTAATCAAAACTGAACGACTTCAATTATGGTATAAATAACTTGGTTACCAAAGCAAGAAACGGGCTAGGAAGTTTTTCAATTTTCAAGGCATCAAAGTTTAAGATGATTGCGAGTTCTGTGAAGGTTGTGTTTATGGAAATCATCATCGCGAAAGTTACCAAACTTGATCAGTATGTTCTACCAAGGTTGTGAAATAATCAGTACTGATGTGTGTGGTCTAATGCCCAAGTTGTCGAGAAAATCCAAATTTTTATTCAGTTCACTAAAACCAGTGATCATGTGATTAAAACCATGCTGTCCGATTACAGTAAAGAATACAACAAAGACAACGGTATCAAATTTTAAGTAACTGCAAATACTTTACGACAAAATGGATCCATCAAATGCTAAAATCGAACCATATGTGAAGCCGCCCGCTGTATGCTACAAGCAAAGTATATGTCTGAATGATTCCAGGCATATAACAGCAACATGGTTCCAGCGTTAGCAGAATCATGTTGTTGTTTGTTTCATGATTCAATATTAAATAAATAAATACTTCATTTAATGAAGATTAAAATATTCAACTAGAACATTCACTCAGTGCACAGAAAATAGCAATAAGTTATGAATCACTTACAACACTGTATGCTTAAGGCGCAATTCTTTAATAAATATAAATATATGCATCTGGTTTCCTTTTCATTAGTTTTACAGTTTAACCTTATAAATCAGCCTACTTTTGTGGAGTCCAGTAAAAATAGAAACGAATGAAAACTAGAGTTGCATGTCAAAAAACATCAATAGATGCAGGATAAGAAATTCAGCATTTTTGATATTCTTTGAACAGTTAGTTGTAATGCTATCTCAAAAGTTTTGGTGTTTATATCTAATTAGTATGAAAATTTCCAGATTTTGAATAATTATGGATAATATTTTTACCATTAGCACAATGCTAGAGTAGACGCTTGTTATTTAGTTTTGGCCCTAGAAAATCTAGCCAGTAATCACAGAAAGGCTCTGTGAACTACCCCACTAAAATTCTGTTTTGATAAAAAAACTCGGTTGTATTAAGAATGTTTGCCGACTAACTCAGTGAGATGGGTGGCATAAGTGTTTGAAAAGGGTCCCGGAATACTATAGTGTGTGCAGCATCAGTCTTAACCAGGACGTACTTTGGACGCCATCTAATTTCGAAGTACAGGGGTTTCAAGGGAAACCCCCAGAGAAAGAGGATGCCAAAACCTGAGATCAGGAAAATGGTTTTGGTCTGAAATTCACATCAGAAACTGCTAGCTGAAAGGAAGGTTTCTAAAATCAAATGTTAAATTACCAGAATTTTAATCACACCTCTAGGTAATTGCAATAAGTTATTACAACACTGGAACTATTGTCTTAATATTAGTTGTGAAAAACCAATATAAAAAGTCTTTATTGTATTACAGAATTGTTTTCTTTACAAATACATAATAGACACTCTTAAGCAAAAATTAGTGACGTCCCTTTGAAAGGTTTATAACCATATTTCATTTTAATAGTTTCTGTATTAGTAAAGCCCACCAATAGGATTAGGCAATTTACTTTAAGAAATATAATTTCTAGGTTACATGCACTTTAATCTAAGGTAGACTTATTTTTGTATCTCAAAGATTGTCAAATTCACTATGACAGTTTTAAAGGTTAGAAATGATGTAATTATCGTAATTTTTTTCCAAAATTATTACAGTTTTTTATTCATTTGTTTTGATTAATTATGTATTACATTAGCGCGTCGAAGATCTTATCGTCTGAGTTCAAAGACAGGTCACATACAAATTGTGCTGACTTAAATAAATAAAAAATCTCTTTGTGGTTTAGTCAACCTATCCATAAGTTAATTATACATATTTATTGGATAGAGAAAACGACCAGATATTTTCAAAATTGTTATAATTTATCTGTCTGAAGTTTGCCGAAGATGTCTTGAATTATTTTATGAAGGAAATATCCATTTTTTAGAGCACTTCGTACTTACCTTCTAAATAACAACATGCAACTTGAGTAGGTTAGCTACCTTTGAGAATAGGTTATGGAATAGACTGAAAGTGGTCAACCATGTTCGAATAATACCCTACTGAGTTGGTTGCTTTTAATTTTAGAGGCACATTGGTTTCCAGATCGACAAGTTTATGTTAAACATAAGTGTGTTGAAAGTTTTGCAGTAAACCTAGATAGATATTTAATGGTGTCAACCATCGCTCGTCAATTCAAATCGCTTATTTGTTGGGTTAGCTTTATTTCCAAGAAGTTGAGGAACTTCAATCACATTGGAGATTTGGGTTGTGGCTGCTGACAGAAAATTTGTACAACAATAATTTAGTTACCGATATTGGTAATATTTCTTATGTTAGACGTGAACAGATGCTGACTAGTGGACTACATACGCCAATTACAGAACTATTTTGCGACAATATAATGTTAGTTAAAATTTGCGACCTTTCTGACACCGAACAAACATCTGTAAACAAAAGAATTTTTATTCTAAAAAAGAAAATTGTGGTGTTTTTAACAGCTATCTATGAGGAACGTTCGACAGATTTGTTTCCTCTAGGTATGGTGTTAAAGCTAAACTTGCGTTTTCTCTAGGGAGCACTAACAAGAAGGGGTACGAAGCAAAGAAAATTATCGGAAAAGCTGGTCTCGAGAATATTAATAAAAAACTCAAAATCCTATGTCTTCTGTACAAAAGTGGAACTAGCTGGTGTTAAGCTGAAAACTTTATTAGAAGAACTACCAGATATATTATACAGACTCAAATTACTATCTCCTTGACGTGGATATAACCCAGGATTTTACTAGAATTTTTAGTAAGACGGAAATGTGTAATTATTTAACTACAAGCCATAACTTTTGCTACAAGGATGGATGCCAAGAAAACTGCAATAGTATAGTTGACAACGATAAAACTGCTGGGATCGATTGTTTAACATGGTTAACAGCTAATGCAAGAATTAAAACATACAACAAACTTGTGTGTCAAATAACAAATCCCGGTGTTAATAAACAACTTGGGGATCATATAATAATAGATTTTCTATGTTGTCCGGATGTACGTTTAAGGGAAACATTCGCATCTACTTTGGTTAAAGACCATGGTATTACGCGATTCGAGGTGACACTATACAACTGGAAATTATGTTAATGCGGACCAGATCTATAATCCATTAAAATATTGTTTAGACTTATTACGAGAATGTAAGTTATACTTCCTAAAGGCGCCTATGTACTCGGTACCGCTTGCCAAAATGTGGAGTAAGCTGCCAGACAAGCTACAAAATAGCTGTTGTTTAGTGTATAATAGCCTACTACAGTACGCTTATTGGGGAACAGCAATACGAAAAAGTTGACTAACTTGCAAATTAAGTTGTCCAAACAAAGCAGAAGAAAAGGAAAAATTGATAAAGTATGCGCTTATGGCTTTTAGTTTTAACTATTTACCTGTAAATTATTTGGAGATAGTAGAGGAAGAAGACAGCCAACATAAAGTAAAAATCTTACACAGCTGCTACATTAAAGCAGGTAGTACATATTTTACACAATCTGCAGTCGCATATTCTACAATCCCTAAAGACATAATCATTCTGAGTCAGGGTTAGTTAATACACCTAACACTTCCCCGAGGTTGTAAGACAACGCATAACTATTGGTAACAAATTCTATCCGTTTACGCTAAAAGAAATTACCCCTTTATGCACGCCATACGCTGTAAGTGGGAGATAAAGACAGCTGGAATTAGAAGAAATGGATGCAAAAAGACTATATGGAAAATAGCCCGGCAATGCGAGAACAGTACAAAGATGTGTTAGACAAAGAACATCTTAGAGAAAATGAGGAAAAATTATTATTATTATTATTATAAGCTTTATTGGGTTAAAATTAAAAAAAAACATATAAAGTAAACAAGTAGTATAAACAAACATACAAAACAAATTAAACCTTAATAAAAAGAAAGAAAAACCCAATAGGTGAAGTTTTGTATAAGACAGTTTTTCAACTCTACCCAAAAAGATAAAATAAAATATATCATACATAATGAATGTAATTATAAATTACTCTGATTTAAAAACAATAGTTCCTTAAGCTTAACTCGGAAATTGTAAATTGTATTACTTTCTATAAACAGGTGGGGCGATTTGTTACGAATACTAACAGCAGTATATTCAAAACAACTGTTATATTTCGTTGTAGTATGTTTGTTGATATTGTAGGCGTCTTGTCTTACTTGCCAGTTATGTATAAGAGAACGTTTACATAACAAACTAGATAAGTAAGGTGGAATATGACTACTTAAAATTTTGTACAATATTCAGGAGTATAACAGACAAAAGCGATATTCCGACTTTAAAATATTTGCATTAATGTAGTGAGGTGTAATGTGCTCACTCCTATTTACATTGTAAGCATAGCGAAAACAGCAGTTCTGAAGAATTTGTAACTTATTTTTAAAACACGAGGTCAGGTGATAGTAGTATACTCCACAACAGTAGTCTATGTTACTTAGTACTAAGGAATTAATGAGATATCACTCAATAGATTTTGACAAGATGTACTTAAATTGCTATAAGGTTTTGGAAGTTTAAGTTGCAATCCAAATAAACACCCAGATTTTTCAGATACTCTGAGAACACCAAATTGACCCCTTCAACACAAATACTGTTGGTTAGCACAAAAAGATTTTTGATGCCAAGCACTTGTACCAACACACATCAACAGAGATTTAGATCCATTAAGTAGGAGACCATGGTTGTTTGACCAAGCAGAAATTGCTGAAAGATTAAAGTTTAGCAGTTTTACAGTGTGATTTATTTTTAGTGGATTACATGACATATAGCACTGAGCATCGTCAACATAGAAATGTAGTCAGTTTAGACACTAGATCAGATGTAAAAAGTGCAAATAGAAGCGGCCCTAAAACACTACCTCGAGGAACACCTTGTCTGAGAACAACTTCACATGATATTTGATTATTTACTTGCACAACTTGGGTTCTATTATACAGATAGCTTGAGAACCATCTTATGACCATATGGCCACATCCATAAAAACATAGCTTTGCAATTAATAGCTCATGATGAATAGTATCAACGACCTTACTAAAGTCAAGTAAAACTAATAATGATATTTGTGAATTGTCTATAGCCACTGTTAGATCATTCACTATCTTCATAAGAGCAGTTGAAGTACTGTAGCCTGTTCTAAATCCTGACTGGGTAACACGTAGTAAATTATGAGTATTAATATGCGACAGCATCTGTTTGTATACAATTTTTTCAATAAGTTTGGAAAGTGTAGGCAAGATACTGATAGGTCGTAATTGTGTCATCGATGTGGCCTTATTCGTTTTAGCTAAAGGATTTACAATGGCCTTTTTCCATATCAAGGGTACTTCGCCGTATCTTAGAGAATAGTTTATTATGTGTAGCAATGCAGTTTTACAGAACGGATAAGCAATCTGAAGCATCTTTAAGTTAATATCATCTGCTTCGACTGCATGAGATTTTAATTGATGCAGAGTGGTCTGTAACTCTTCATTAGTAATTTCAGTAAATTCAAAATTATTATGGACATTTTTATGAACATTGTCTTTAAAAAAGGAAATTAGTTTATTGTTGACATTAGACCTCGGTACCATTGTAGAAAAAAAGTTATTTATAAGTTCAGCATTCATAATGGTTAGATCAATCTCATTGATATTCCTTGTGTGGATATTCCAGGTTTCAAATTTCGACCACATCTTTTTAGGGTTATTTTTAAATTTACGCATCTGCTGCTGAATATAACAACATTTTTCTTGCTGTATTGCAAGTCAAATAATTTTTCAGATTTCGATAGTATTGTTTATCAGATTCTAGTTTAGTTAGCTTAAATTTCTTATAAGCTTTATCTTTAAGAGTGATAATTTGCTTAATAGTTTCAGTAATGTATGGCTTTGGGGGCTTTTTAATAATGATAGTCTTATAAGGAGCATGCATATCAAACAGCATAACTAAAGCTGAATTAAAAAAAAATCACTTTATCATCTAAGCAATGAAGATTGTCCATATTATCCCAGCGTATTCTGCATGCGTCACTAGCAAATATGTCTGTGTTAAGGAGTCGAAAATTACGGAATGTAATTGACTTTGGTCGAGGTTTTATAATTTCACAATTAAAGTAGCAGTACACAAGACAATGATCTGACAAATTTTCAGTATCAAGAGTTCCATATTGAAGTAGCTTCAGG
This sequence comes from Platerodrilus igneus, assembly GCA_036346225.1. Classification (NCBI taxonomy): domain Eukaryota; kingdom Metazoa; phylum Arthropoda; class Insecta; order Coleoptera; family Lycidae; genus Platerodrilus; species Platerodrilus igneus. The sequence goes on from JARFIW010000244.1 coordinate 8,610,228, forward strand.
TTGTTACTAACACATATTACATCGAATAAGGTAGATGAGGAATCCGTTATCTGAGTTGGTTTACTAATAATTTGGCGTAGATTATTAAAGTAAGTACATTTATGGTCAGCTGCCAAAAAGTTCACATTAGCATCTCCAGTTAGTATAACTTCATCCACTGTAACAGCTAGATTTGCTAATACAGTTTCCAGATTTAGGTACATTTGGAGGTCTATAGATAACACCAATAGCGATTTTAAGTTTATCAATAGTCACACTTATCCAAAGTTGTTCCAGTTGTGTGTTTAAAAGACAATCAGTAGCGAGAGTGCGAAATCTCAGGTTTTGTTTAACATAGAAAGCTACTCCTCCACCTCGGTTTATATGATCAGCACGCAAGATTTTCCACCCAGGTATACTAATGCAATTTGAGGGAATGTCGGGGGTTAACCATGTTTCTGACAAAGCAATAATAAAAAAATTGAGATAATCAATCATCATCATTAGGTCTTCAGTTGTTGCAGGCGAATTCCTCGTAACGACATTTCTGTATTATTTTTGCGAATTTCTAGGCTATAATTCAATTTTCGTACATCTAACTCTATTTACTAGTATGATTGGATAATTAGGAAATGTTGCATTGGTCTTGCATGGTAATTTAAATGTTTAAATGTTATTGGTTGATTCGAATATAATGTATAATCAATTTAATTGGATATCTAGAGCGCATTATCAGTTCAAGTTAACATTTGTTTTCTGCTTTTTTGAAATACTTCGATCCTGGTTGTTGCTTTATGCGGTTTAACCGTTCACCATTTTTGGGATTTGTGACTCCAGGACTGTTTGAGGCAATCTATTTGGTGATACTTTGTTATGGGTGCTCAATAAACTCATTTAAGAGGATTTACATATCGAAGTTGAAGGTAATTAATTATTACATTCGAATCCATTGATTTTATTGTACAGGTGTTTTAGGTGCCATATGTTCCTGTTCGTATTGATCATCAGCTAATCGATGTATATGTTATCGTAGTTCATTGCCCGTTGTACGGTATGTGAATTTATGTGTTGAAATTGATTGCTAATATTGCAAATTGTAGGGTTTTAGATTTTAGATTTTAGATTTCGGAATTCAGATTTTAGGTTTTAGGCTTTAAGTCTTTAACTTAAGAGTTTTAATTGTGAAGCGTGAAACCCGATAAGCTTCAAGTTCAATTGTTATCCTGCGACGCTTGGCAGTTGTTGGGAATTCCGTCATTGCAACCTCCTGAGTTGACATTGGATGGGTATCTTTATGCATGATTTTTATTATAAGTTTATTGAATACAAATTTAATAACGTTAATGCATGAACCTTTTAATGATATTTGTGTACATTTTATTATGAAATATTTCAGTAAGTTACAATTTGAACCATCACAATTAATTATTCATTTTACAATAATCAATAACAATCAACGCTTATTTATATTTACAAGTGCACCACTGTATATAATTTATTGTGCTAATTTGAACATTGTGTAACTGAGATCGGTGCACCAATATCCCCTTTACATACAGTGCACAATTAATATTAAGTATTCCGGCATTTCACATACATAAAATAATAGGTAAATAATTTACGTAAACTTGATTCAATAAGGTATATGTATTGATGCTGTAGATTGTTTAGAAATTTAGTAAATATTGCGATAGTGTACTGGTATTTATTTGGGTATGTTCTGTAGTTGTATGTGTGATTTAAGTATCATTTTATGGTAGGATATTTGAGTATCTTTTCGACGGGAGAACGTCCCAATTGCGTTCGCGGAAATTCAGGTTCTTCCAATTGGGTGGCGCTCATTAATTTTCGATCTCAGATCTTTCTTTTTTTGGGATGGTTTCGTGAGACCCACTCCCCCCTCCACTGATCTAGTTACGGCAAACGTTCCTAGTATTTTCCGCTGTTCAGTTATACCCATTCGTCCTCGTTATTGTATGTATATTTATTTTTAAGCGTTAGCGCCTGGCGGTCTTTATCTAGCCAACGTTTCTTTTTTATAAATGTTACGATTGGTAACAGTGGGACAATCGTGTAGCACAGTCCTGAAATTGGTTAGACTCGTACCATCATTGTTTCCTATTCTGAACTAACCTACACGCTTCTTTGAAATTTCCAGAGTTTGCATCTATCACTATCTGATCTAGGTCTACATTCACTTCTTTTTTCCTACCTTTGCTTGTCATATATCCCATACTGTTTCCCAAAAATGCCTTAGAACGGTTTCTGCCCTTCTATTTCTCCTATTTTTTTTCCAAAGATATCCTTGTTTCCCTACTGTTTCTATTACCTATAGTCGAAATCAGGAAAGAAGAATGCACGTCATCAACTGTATTCGTATGCATCAAGATTAATCAATCGGTTTAATATAGATTTTAAGAAATATTCCCATTGGAGGATTAACTAGTTTCCGGTTCTGTTTAATAATATAATCATCATTATTTTGTTTTCGACCTTACTTAAGGTCTGTTTGACGCAGCTCTAACTTCTTTTCTATTCTGTGCTAATCTAAAAAGCTCTACATACCCTTCACAACCTACATTTCTAATAATTTGACTAATATAGCTTGGTCTAGGTATTCCTATATCCTTCTATCTGTTTCCTATCCACCTGGCTCTACATAAATATTAGCAACCTGATGGTTGTTAAAGAACTCCAACATGTTTACATGATTCCCATTTATAAGGAAATGAAATATTACCTGGTTATCCGCTTCAAAAAAGGAAAAGTGTTAAATTATATGTAATGGTAAGGCTTAAGCAACGAATCGCTGCCAACATGCCAGACCACTAACTAATTGTGAGTTATGTCATGGTGACTTTTATTAAATTATATGTTATGGTAAGGTTTAATAAAATATAAAAGCAAACCCAAATATAAAGGCGCAGTTATAAGTTATGGTTATGTTAGGTATGTTGTATTAAAAATGACATGTGTTTAAAAAACCGCACAAATCAACTTAAAGACTTCATTAATATAAGTGTAATATAGTTAGGACATGCGACAGTTTACTGTTCCCATTCTTTACGTATCATAAACTCCACAGCGTAAGTCGTTACTAAGCTACTTTGCACGAAACACGTGCTACTTGTATTGTTTCTTTCTCTTACATGTTAAATACGCCCATTGTATATGCGGAAGTATATCTTGGATTAAATCAGAAATTAATGACGTGCATCCATTCTTTCCTGATTTCGACTATATTTGTTATTACTTTTGTCTGTCCATTCTCATACATCTGAAGCACGGCATTTTAAGGACAGCTACCGTTCTTCTGTCTGCTTTTCAGACTGACCGTATTTCATAGGCATACTGTCTGTGCTGTGTTCCACACATATGCTTTCAACTTCTTATTCTATGTTTGTTGTCTTTCATCATAGGCGCTGTTCTTTCTTGTTAGATGCAGTTCGGTCCCCTTCTATTGCTTTACAATTATATACCCTATTTCTCCGACATTCAGTGGTTGCGAAAAGGGGTAAGCAGCCTGTGGCTGCCAAGTTCCCCCAGCACTTGAACATTTACCGATTTAATATTTTTTCCAATATATTTTTTGCACAGTCAACACTAGTTGCAGATATTTCACAACCAACACCTGTAGTTGTTTATAATAATCATCAGATTTATCTGCGCTTATTTTTTTCGTCATTAGATTTTCCGTCTCAAAACTGGTTGGACACATACCTGCACTTATTTATTTCCTGAGCTAGCATACATAGTTCTCACACAGCATGTATACGGCTCGGTTCCCCTTCTATTGTTTTCTAATTCTATGCCCTATTTCACAGAGATTCAGTGAAGTTGGTTAAGCAGCCTGTCGCTGCCAAGATTCCCCAACACTTAGACATTTACCGAAATAATAGTTTTCCAGTAAATCCTTTCACACAATTACCATTATTTGAGAATATTGCCCACCCAATACTTGTAGTTGCTTATAATAATCATCATGTTTGAGTGCTATTACTTTCTTCGTCATTAATATATCCATCTTGGGACTGGTTGGATGGGTACCTCCACTGATTTCTATTCTGAGCTAGCCTACACATTTCCCTGAAACTCCTACAGTCTACATCTTTCACTATCTGTGTGCAGTAGTCTAACCTAGGTCTACCTCTTCTTCTCTTTTTTCCTATCTCTGTTTCTAATATATTCCGCAACTATTCCCTCATGCCGTAGTATGTGGCCTATCATCCTATCTCTCCTATTTTTTACCGTTTTCCACATATTTCTTTCTTCCCTTACCATGTTTAGCACCTCTTTGTTCTTAACTTTGTCTGTCCATGATATCTTCATCATTCGTCTGTAGCACCACATTTCAAAGGCTTCTACCTTTTTCTTGTTCGCTTCTCATACTGTCTAGGCTTCACAGCCGTACAGTGCTGTGCTCCATACATATGTTTTAAGCAATATTTTTCTTGTTTCTATATTTGTTGTCTTTGAACACAGTAGTTGCTTTTTCTTGTTAAATGTAGCACAACCTTGTGCTAACCTTTGTTTTATATCTTTTGTGCTTTTCCCATCTTGCATTATTTGGCTTACTAGGTAGCAGAAATCCTTAACCTCTTGTATGTTCATGTTACATATTTGTATTCTTGTTTTTTATTTATTTTCACCTCCTTTGCATATTAGTACTTTAGTACTTTTGTTAGATGCTAATACCGCTATATCATCTGCAAATCTAAGCATATCAATTTTTTGTCCCTGCATAGTAATTCCAAATGTCTTCCTGCATTTGACAGTATTCATTGCCTCTTCAATGTACAAGTTAAAAATTAATGAGGATTGGGCACATCCCTGTCTTACCCCTTTCCTAATGTTTACTTCTCTACGTTCCTGCTCTAATTCTATTACTGCTGCTTGCTCTTTGTATAAGCTATGTACTATTCGTATATCCCTATAACTCATTTCAATTTTTTTTGAGTATTTCGAACATTTTTTTCCATTTTACATTGTCGAATGCTTTTTCCAGTTCCACAAACCTTATATACACGCTTTCCCCTTTTCTATTGTTTTCTCCATTATCACTCTCAGAGCTAAGATAGCCCCTCTTGTCCCCTGTTTCGCCTAAACCCAAATTGGTCTTCTCCTAGTATTTCTTCATTCGTCTTTCATTCGTCTTTGTACAATTCTGGTTAATATTTTTGACATGTGCGCTGCCAAACTTATTGTTCGAAAATTTTTCACATCTATCTGCGCTTTTTTTTTTTGGTATAGTTACTATGATGTTACGTTTTAAATCTTTTGGTATCTTGCCTGTCTCATACATATATTTTTTATTTTTTTTTATTTATTTATTAATATACGGGATAAATCCCCTTTTTACAAAAAACTTAAATACTTTTGTGCAATTAATTAAAATAAATAAAAAAGTATATAACAGTAATAATAATTTACATGCAGGTTTGTTATATCAATAAACACTATTCATAACATTAAAACTTTCCATATACTTGCATATGAAATTTCCTCTTCTTTGCCTTTTTTACTGCATATTAACATTCTTCAATTGATTTCGAAAAAATGCTATAGTTACACCAAAAAAATCAATTTGTGAAATAAATTCATTTCCCAAGACACACAGCCGAGTTATTGTGGAATTCATACCATAATTTGTTCTATGCAGAGGAATATGAAAAAGAGTCTGGTTACGTGTAGCCCTAGCAGGCACATGAAGGTTTATTAGCTGAAGGATCTCTCGTGAGTCAATATGTGAGTTTATCAATTTGAAGAGCAATAACAGATCATTAATGAGTCTTCTGGTTTGTAAAGACTTAATGTTCAACAACTTAATGGCATCATCATAAGTAAATGTATCAACTGGCAAGTATAGTTTAAAAAGCATAAAATTAATAAACTTTCTTTGAACCCTTTCAATTTGAGAGATTTGGTTTTGGTAAAATGGATTCCAGACTGGCGAATTGTATTCAACTAATGTGCGAACAAGACTAGTATAAAGTGTCATGATAGCAGCTGGATTGTTAAGAGCGCTACAATGTCTTTTTATAAACCCTAACATCTTGTAAGATTTGTTAATTATAGCATTAGTGTGCTCATGAAAACTTAGGGACGAGTCAAAAACTATGCCCAAATCCCTTATTTTATTAACACGACAGAGACTAATTTTATTAATTTGGTAATCAAACGATAATGAATGATGTGATTTGCTAAAGGTAATACTATAGCATTTTTTTATGTTGGAATTTGTCAATGCACCACTGGAAGACGGCATCAACATCTTCTTGCAGTTTTATGCAGTCGTCAACAGTTCTTATGTGACGAAATAGCTTTAAATCAACTGCATATAATAAATGTTTGGAATTGATTATATATTGGATAAGATCATTTATAAAAATAACAAATAGCAAGGGACCTAGGTGGGAACCTTGCGGAACACCTGATGGAACAAGAGTTTCATTAGAAGTGTAACCTACAATTCGAACACTTTGCCTTCTGTCAAAGAGATAGCTTCGCAACCATTTCAATAAACAACCATCGATTCCAAGTGCTTCGAGTTTTGCTATCAAAATAGTATGACTTACACTATCAAAGGCTTTGGAAAAATCGGTATAGATAGTATCTACTTGAAACCCCTCCTCCAAAGATGTGGAAATAAAATCCTTGTACAGAATTAGATTACTCAATGTAGACCTTCCTGCAACGAAACCATGCTGTTGGTCTGTGATTAGTGGCCTGATAACAGAAGCTAATGTATCAGAGATCAAACTTTCAAGAATCTTGGGAATACAGCTAAGCACGGATATTGGTCTGTAATTACTAACTAAATTTTTGTTTCCAGATTTGTAATGGGAGTTACAAAACTAAGCTTCCGGAAGTCTGGCATACAGCCCTCCATTAGAGATGCATTAAAAAGTATAGAAAGAGGATAATATAAAGTACCAGAACAAAGATTTAATAATTTAGGAGGGATACCATCAGGACCAGCTCCCTTAGTAACATCCAAAGCCATGAGTTTTACTTGTATTAATTCAGGCTTAATATCAACATGAGAAATATGAACAGTATGTGTAAAGTTAAAATTAAAATTACTTGCAGACAATTTATCCTTTTTATAGGTACTAGTAAAATTCATTGAGAAACCGTTAACTATATCAAGACCACCAGACAGCTCCACATCATCCAGATACATTATATCTGGAATACCAGTATCTGATCTTAGAGAATTAACAAAGCTCCAGAATGTCTTAATATTATGTGGAATGCTACATCCAACAAGATTTATATATCTTTCATAACATTTTTCGTGTAATTGTTTACACTCTCTCCTCAGATTAGTAAAATGCTTATATGCATTCAAAGATCCGGTACTCTTGAATAACTTGTGAGCCGTTTTTTTGCGGTAAATTAAATGCCTTAATTTATAACTGTACCATTTGGGATAAGTAGTGGGTTTCAATCTCTTTACTGGGATAAACTTTTTAATAGCATCAAACATTATATTATAAAATTTGTTCACGGCTTCTGAGATACTGTTAAAAGCAAAATGATGTTTCCAATCAATATTCAGAAAATGGTTATTCAAGTCTAAGCAAGTTCCATTATTAAAATCAAATGTTAGACAATCATAATTCAATTTACAAAATGACTCTGTTTTCACATTGATTTCAGCAGATAATGATGAATGATGATAGGAGTTCATAAACGGGGATCCAATGCTGGAGTAACTAATGTGTTGTGTTGATTAGAAAAAATTAAATCTAAAAAAATTCCTTGTGAATTTGGCAAGTCATTAATTTGAAACACATTAAGAATTGAATAGGTATTGCAAATAATGTCACTGTTAAGCGAAGGAACTCTAACAATAGCAGAAGTACCAAAACAATCATTTTGCCATCTAATTACATTAGGCAAATTATAATCACCAAATACATATATAGGTAAGTTTGAATAATTATCGGATATATGTTCAATGTTTGTTGAATGATTTTCATAAATTTCAAGTTCGGAATGCGGAGGAATGTAAACCCCACCAATAACCACAGTAGTAGATTTGTGTAATTTCACCTTAACATATAAATCTTCAGCAGTATCACAAACTGTAGATATAATAGTGGACGATAGTTGCTTATTGACTGCAATCATAACCACCCCTTCTTGTTTTCTTGCTTGTGATAGAAGATCGGTCTTTTCTATAGATGTTATAGTTAGTAAGACCTAATTCACTAGTTTCAATGTCTGACGATAACCATGTTTCACAGAGAATAACAATTTCATAGATAGAAGAATTAAGTTCATTCCGCAGAATATTTAGTTAGCTTACAAGTTGGAAGAGACGTTCTGTTACTACTTGTACAGCAGCTTTTAGAGTTTCTGTTTGCACCTTATCTGTACGCGGCGCTTTACCATTTTTCAGACCCTTTAATGCTAATTCAAATTCATCTCTAAGTATAAGATATCCCAAGTCATCATTTTCAATGTCTAATTCCTGTTTTAATGCAGTTAGTTCTTCTCCTGCATATAAATTCCCTATATGTTCTTGCCATCTACCCACTTTCTCTACATTTTGTATAATGACTTTTCCTTGTGCGTCCCTTATATTTTTGCTGTATGGTTTTATATCCCTAAAATTCATTCTAATTAATTTGTATGCTTTGTCTGTCTTTCCTATTTCCATCTTCGTTTGTACCTCTTTGCACTTTTCATCAATCCATTGTTTTTTAGCTTTCCTGCATTTGCAAATTATTTCCCATTTTATGGTTTTGTATCTTTGTTTTCCTGTTGCGTCTGATCTTTTTTGGTATTTTTGTATTTCTTCTATTAAATTTAGGATATCCTTTGTTATCCATGGTTTCTTATTTTCTTTTTGTGTATACCCCAGAATATCTCTGGGCGCCATGTCTAGCTGGATTTAATGTTATTTGCATTCTGTTTCTACTTCCTTAGTATCAGATATTTTCCCAATATCTTCGAGCAATTCATTTGACTTTTTTTCGAATCTTTCTTGAATATCCTTATCTTTTAGTTTCTTTAAGTCCAAGTGCCTTTTTGCGTTCCTTTTTTTTCAGATTTTTAAATTTAAGTGCGGCCTTCATAATTACGATGTTGTGGTCAGTGTCTATATCTGCTTCTGGGTAGCTTCTACAGTTTTTTACTTGATTCTTAAACCATTGTCTAACAAGAATGTAATCTATTTGATATCTTTCTATATCTCCTGGCATCTTCCACGTATATCGTCTTCTAGCATGATGTTGAAATAATGCGTTTGTGATGATTAAATTGTTCTTGTCGCAAAATTTTACCAGCCGATTTCCCCTGTCGTTTCTCATACCTAAACCAAATAAACCTAATACCGCTCTTTCCCCTACCCTTACCTACCACTGGATTAAAATCTCCGTAATTATTAAATTTTCATGTTCTTTTACATATCTTAATATGTCTTCGATATCTTTGTAGATTGCTTCTACCTCTTCATCACTATAGCTAGAAGTCGGCATGTATACTTGTATTATTACTGTGTTTACCGGTTTAGATTCTAATCTAGCCATGAGTACTCTTTCGTTCTTTTGTAAGTAATTTTCTACACAGTATCCTATGTTTTTCCGCATAACTATCCTTACACCCAAATTTCCTTCCTCTGCTCCTGTATGAATTACCCTGAAGTCTCCACTCCAAAAATCCCCTGCCTCTGGCCACCGAATTTCGCTGATCCCTACTATATGTAGTGATAACCTATTCATTTCGATTTTTTGGGTTCTCTAGCTTACCTACCTGCTTCATACTTCTAACATTCCACGCTTCGACTCGCAAAATGTTCCGGACTCTTATTCTTAACATTCCGATCGCATCCTTCGAAGTAGTCCCCTCCCGGAGATCCGAATGGGGGACTATTTTAACTCCAGAATGTTTTACCCCAGAGAATGCCATCATTTTATTATAATTTAGGTATGCTGTGTACTTGGGAGGTAATGTGGTGGTTTCCCGTTGCCTTCCACATCGCAGTAGTGTGTCTTAGACTGCCATACCGACTCCTATGGTCTCTGCCAATCTAAGTACTGAAAGAGCTGCTGCCCTCTTTCGGGGACCTGTCTTAGTCTGGTTCCTCACTGACGACCCTACTACTTTGGTTGGACCTGTAGTTTGGCTCTTTAGCTCATTAGAACACCCAAGCCATTTCACCTGTTCTAGTAATCTAGAACTTCGTCAAGGTGCAGGTCCATTCGAAATGGAAGATTATCAATATAGTCAATAAATAAGCTAAAGTTAGATAGTAAAAACCGAATATTGATATGGCACACTGACAGTGTGCGATCATGAATTATGGTTCTACATCTGGGAGTTATTTTGATAAAAAATGTTCTGTATTAGAGGGGTAATGAATTGTATTTCTTTTTTGCTCTACCTTTTTTTTTGTAGACGGGACAATCTCTATCCCAAGCTGCATACTCAACTTCAATGTCTAGTTTTTGATTCTTTACCATGCCAATGCTGTTGACACATCTATATTTAGTTACTTGACATTCAGTGTATTTGTGATTGCTAGCACATTTAGGACAGCTCAGACATTGGGTACATTTGTCGGCTTTATGATTGAAGCCATTACACTTGTAACATCGTGTTAGATTGATATCTTCATAAACGTTACATCTATCCCAACCTACATTGAGTTTCTGTTGTTTTATAATTTTAAAAAATGTTTCAAGTTTTATGGATCGTTTAATGCCAGATTGTGTGGTTTTTCAATCTTATTTACTACTTTAAGATAAACATTGTCACGTAGGATGTTGTTTTGTGTTTCTAAAGTTGCCAATAATTTATCTTCATTCCAATTTTCCGATAGTACTGTAACCATTATTGTTGGCACTTCTTTTTTTTAGTACACTGATTTCATAATTTTTACCTAATTTATTAATAGGTTCAGTTCTTAATTTTTCAGATTCACTTAGATTTTTACAATCCACTATGATGCCGCCTTTAGATGCTTTACGTATTCCTGTGACAGCTATATTACTAGAGTCAACTTGCGACTTAATTACAGTTTTAGTTGTCAGAATTTTGAACTATATCTTTTGGTCTTGTAACAACAGATTCTTTTTTTTGTTTCAGTACACTGCTATAGCTGACATGATTCAATTCTGATTGTGGTTGTATTTCTCTAGTTGCCTTAATTTCTTGTTTAATTTCATCAAGTGCTCTTTTGAAGGTACATTCAAGGGTATTTAACCTATCCTTGAGGGAATGTTCAACATTTCTCGCATCATTACAACCTGAACAGTAAAATTTTAGTACACGCTTTTCGAGTTGCATGCATCTAATTTCCGATGAGGATACCCCAGAACAATCATTACATATCCATTTATTACAGCCATCACATTCAAAGCCAGACTTTTGGTCATCAGATTCACTGCATATTAAACAATTGCTCATGTTAGTATTGCATATTCAAATTCAATTACTCCTTAATCAATTAGTAGTATTAGGCAACTAAAATTTCAATTATACCACAGTCCAGTCTTGCATTAACATATAATGGTGTTGTTATTCCAAGAAATGTGAAAGCAGATAACAAATGACAACAAACCACTTATCACTTTAAAAGTACATAAATTGATAGATAACAATTATTATTCTTCAATATTATTCACTTGTAGTACAGCAAAATGCCTATTTATCATCCTTTTTGTAGTTTTATGGTTGCAAGATTTATTATGATCAAAGATCCTGCAATTAGCTATTTGCTGCTATCAAACTTAACTAATCACCATTAAATTTACATCAAATTTTTAGCAAAACTTGGAGCTGAATAAAACACATCTATACACTTGAACTACACTCACCAACATGTGTACAAGTATGATTATGGAAGATTAAGATTATTTTATGTGTCGGTGAACCGACTTAATTACATCTGGATTTTATGAGCTATATGCATTTGTGGTTCGTAAGAAAGACTCTTTTAGTTATGTGGGTATCCTTGCGGAAAGGGATAGTACTAAACTGGTATACTACTTAAAAGGTTTGTAAATACTCCCTGTATGTTTGTTGTGGTTTGTTTAGTATTCTTCTTAATCTTCTTTGGGGATTGAACCACTCATAGTTTTTAAAATTATCTTTATTAACGTTTCGATCCATGACCTAGGATCGTTTTCAAAATAATAAAAACTTCAAGTTTGACATTTATGACATAAATTGAAGGTGACTTTGATTTATTGATGTTCGAAATATTTGGTTTGAGTACACTAAGAAAAATTTTTTAAAGTTTAAATGAATGATTGCCTTCAATTTGTGTTACGGCCTGGGACCGACTTTTTAGGTAGCCAATACGCTTAACGTGAAATCAGCTGATTAATTTTATTGGTGAATTTTATATAAATTCAATAACTTGGGAATTGGAAAACATTTTTTAACATGTTTCTATTTATACAATTGAGAGGATGGTTATTAAAGAAGTGTGCGATTATATTATTAAAAGGCTTAAGTAGTCGTTTTTTTATATTTATTTTGAAGGGGAAAATTATTATGATTTAGGCTACCTCTTTGGTAGATTTTAACATGGTTCTGAGGCGACCTTATGGTGGGTTTACACTTGTCAGATACCAATGTTGTTCTATGAAGGTTGTATATGGATCTGATGCGACCCTATGGCGGGTTTACACTTGTCAGATACCAATACTGTTTAACGGAGATTCTATATGGTTGTGAGGTAACCCTATTGCGGGTTTACACTTGTCAGATACCAATGCTGTTTTACAGGGGTTGTTAATATGCTTCATCATCATCATCATTGGATCTTCATCTCAAAACTGGTTGGACACGTACTTGCATTTAATAAAGATAATTTTAAAAACTATGAGTGGTTTAATCCCCAAAGAAGATTAAGAAGAATATTAAAAGGTTTTTCTTAGAACGTATTTATCAAATTGGCAGATGACATAGACGAACTAAGGAAGGTGGGGTTTGTAACACTGGCGCACAACACACATAAAGGGGTTCCGCTAAACATTGTCTATTTGCCCATTAATGAACTTTTTGGATCATTTAAAACTGATGATCTTACAACCTATAAGGGTCATATATTCCCAAAGGTAGTAGATATGCAACTATACAATTGTGTGTGAGAAAATCAGATTTGTCCCCAATACCAGCAAGAGGATATTGACCAAGCCAACAAGATATGTATGCAGGAGATAGTTGAAGAACCACGATTAAGAGATTGCCACAAGCTGCAAGAATTAATACAATTAAAATTATGTCTTTTTAAAATGTATTTGAATACATCAGGACAAAAATCTATAACAAATATTTTATAGCATTGGTTCCTTTATTAACACTGTAAGTTATTCAGTTGTAATTTTCAGTATATTTTCTTTCAGCTTCTATACATGGAATATTCAGGTTTCTTGCAACATTTCATAGATTATCAACTCTTCAATTTTTTGTATCCATAAGGGAGTGAAGTGTGATTTTGACAAAACTTTCATTTGGTGAAATTGGGTCTGTAGTTTTTTGTCTCAGTTCTTGTAACCACCTCTGCATGTCCTGTTCTCTTGATGTTTCAGGAAATAATATTTATAGGTTCTGACGTGGTTAAAATCATGTTTTTGATACACTTAAAGTTTTTGAGCCAGGCAGCTGAGTAGTTAAGTGAAATATCTTTCACCTTGCAAACAAAATGTTCTTGTAGTTCATCCATAGAGAAGAACTTGTAAGCGTAATTTTTTGGGCCTCCAGACACAAATTCAGTAATATAGCTTCCTGATCCCTGTGCTTCCAACTCGTCATGTGGCCTACAAGTTTTCCGGTGGGGACGTCGTATTTTCCGGGTCTAGAAACATGAACTATGGAGTCTGTATCAAAATACAAAACCCTTGTTTTAAACTTTTCAAGATAACTGTAGAGTTTTAGTCTTGCTTGTGCAGTTACGTATGCTGCTATGATGACGTTTACCGTAGTTTGCACATCGTAAGCCTGCTCTCTATACTGCCAATTAACAATCAGTGTCTTTGTTAACAGGCATTGCATGATTTATAATTATACTAGGGTTCAACAACATTCCAAAAAACTCTCCGGGGTCGTTAATAATGTTTGTTTTTGGCTGGTTCTCTTTTTACCCCCGTTTTCCCCAAAATGAATTAAGCATGAGTTTAGTTAAAGATCGTAGACCGGGATTATTTACAATCTCACTGTACTCAATTTGTACCCCCTCGTGGGCTAAAAGGTCATCAATGTATTTATCTCTTTCGCCTTTTGTTGAACAATTTCCGGGCCACCCTGACGCCTGTTGTTTTATTTTTAAAATCATCTCTCGCAAAACACCGCCAAATCTTTTTAATCTTGTGGAATTGGTTAATTTGATAAGACCAAACGTCATAAATTTTTGCCATCTTGTAGCCATACTCCTTAGCCGTTAGCACTTCATCAATCACCCATGTACCTGTGAGTGCACGTTCTTGTTTGTCGTGAGTGCAGTCATTCGGATTCATTTCACTCCCACATGTACGTCACAAGACGAACATGAGTTTGCCGTTCATGTTTGTAGGCAGTACCAGAAGATAAAGATCTTGCGGAGGAAGGATCGTGCATTTGATTAATCCTTCTGTTACTTCTAAGTAGTCTAGCTGTTCACAATCTTCTCCCACGCAAACTATAGAGTGTCCCATGGAAAATTTTTCGTATTTGCATACCCACGGATATAAAGAGCAGACGTCTACGTACTTAATTTTTTCATCCTGTTTAGCCTTATAGTATTCAAAAGTTACGACCACCATAGAAAGCATCATGTGGTTTAATGGTGTTTGTACAACCAACTGATGGTACAAGACATATGTTCGTAATTCTCTATTTTTGATTACATGTGATCGAAACTTACACTCCCACATCTCAATAACATCATATCCTAATTTTTTTAGTTTCTCAATTTTAGCCACAGTAGCCTCTCGTCTTATACTCAGTGTTTGGCCGGGACCATTGTGTAAAGGGTTGTCTCTGCCGTATTTGAAACAATTGGAGCAACCGTGAAATTCGAAGACCTGTTTTGTTTCAGAACAAAAGCCGTCGACTTTGAGACCATGGATTATGATTTCTTGTTGTTTAGCAGCATGCATGATGTTAATTTGACACTGCTTTTCTTCCCACACAAGCCACTGAACAGCTATTTTAGACTGGTTATCACGCCACGTATAGCCACCTTTAGGGACAATCCCAATGGTATTTGGTTTAAGAAAATTGCATCGATATACCTTATTACAAGTTGAAGCAATAGCGCATGCTGTAAATGGACACACACCACTTGTTTCAAGCATCTGCTGTCTGAATTTTAGACATGCGATAGTCAAAATTTCCACACCTGAAATACAGTAGTCGACTAGGTCGCACTGCATCTCAAACCCGTCATCCTTGTGCTCTTGATACCACTTCATAAACGTTTCCCTGTCATCTTCGTTCATAGTATCTGGTTCATAAAATTCGATGGGAGGTAAAAGTCCCACATAGTTTGCGTTAGTGGCGGTGTTAAACAGGTAAGGAAAATACCCCTTCTTAAAACTTTCTCCCAGTCCAAACGCTTTAGGAAGTTTGGCTACAGCCATTGGAAAATAATTAAGGGAGTCCAAAAACTGCACATTTTTCATCGTCAGTGATATTATCTTTGCTCCTCTCATGATGAATTCCGGCTTTAAATTTGTTTCTGTTAATATATAATTTAGACAGAATTGATGGTCAGAGGCTTGTCTGTTATGAGCAATAACTACCAGGTGTTTGAACATTTTTCTTGATGTTAAAATATATTTAATAAAATTACGAATGACGTTGTCCCTATATACAATCCGTCTATAACCACATTTCTGGCAAAAGTAAAGATGATCTTCATTTAAACACATATTACATCTAGAAGCTAATACACATTAGTTAGGTTCATGTAGGTGATCGCCGTTCTCTATTATTCTTTCTTGTCTCGTCTTTAAATCATAGAAAACAAAAAGAACACCTTTTAAATTTGGCTATCCGGTATCAGGTTTCATATAACAGAGGTGGTATTCTGGAACGTGAGCGCAGCATATTTTACAATATACTTTGTCACAACTGTGCTCGCGATTATTTTTCACCGTTTTGAGCATCCTTACACCGTTTAATTTTTTCACATACACCTTTTGTTTTATGATTCGTCAAACACAATTGGTCCCTAAATTCCCGATTGCACAATTCACACACAATATTAAATTCCTTCTCACAAGGAGGAGTTTGTAGACAACAGTGACATGTGTTTCCACACCTATGTTTGTCTTTGGTATTGTAAGGTGTGTGGCACTTCTCAAAAAAGTACGTACAACAGAATGCGACTGTGAAATATGTTATAACATTGTAATGTCCTTTGTGGTATAATAAACTTAACGATGTGTTCTGCAGATCCTTCAAAAATTATATCGCACCCCTTAGTGCCATAACTGTAAACGATAATTCTGTAGTTTTGAAGATGCTCTTGAAATTGCTGTAGTTCAGATATTCCACATCCTACTTCAGGAACAACTACCCCGGAATCAAGATACAGTTGAACAGCTCTTTTGGTCTGTATTTTAGCCATGTCGCGCCGTATTTTGGCACGATCTGGATCCTTATTTGTACAAGCAATAGCCATCACTAAAGCTCGCGGTAAACACAGATTGTCTTTGTTACTGATGACCTCTACCCTCCTCTACCCACTGGCATTCTGTCCGATGTCATGCTCAGACAAAATGTACTGCACCATTCCGAATTGGATCGGTATATGTTGCTTATAACATCCCAAACGTCATCATATGTGAGCTGTTTTACGGGGTGGAAGCAAACCCATCCATCTCCCCTCTGCAAATCCTTGGAGCAGAAACTAAACCCTACTTGATCACCAGCTGCAAGTCCTTCAGTAGCAGTTTCTATCACTTGCCTGACAGTGTCTTTCATCCATGCCACAGGTTCTTCACCTTTGGGCAATGATTTTATTTTGAATTCAAGTGTACGTCCCATTAAGTTAAAACGGCGGATTCTTTTTACAAAATCTCTGCTGGTAATAAATTTAGCCATTATTTGATCTTGCTTTGTAACAAAGTTCTTAAATAACAACCGACCAGGTTACTTAAAGAAGTGACGTAAGACCAATTAAGCGATCACAAGATGTTCTCTTTTATAGTTTATGTACCCAAAAAAGCAAATCGCGATCATAGTGCGGAACCTGTATGAATTTGTCTGTCACCGACTATGCGGTCGGATGACGCAATCATTATTAATATTAATGTAGCTAGTATTGGTTATTGAGGTATGATCATTCGCAGTTTTTAAATAAAACTGTTAACCATTTCGAATTAACACAAAAACTTTAACTTTATTTCTATTTCATAATTATTGAAAATCGGTCCTGTAGAACTTAAAAACATAAATTTTGGAGGTGCTGTAATAATGACAATAATTAGAATGCTTAGCGTATTCGAATTCAGTCAAATATGTATTCTTCTATGCATTTAAACTACCTTCTAAAGGTCGCTGAAAGCATTGTTGCAGTTTTCAAACTAATAGCAAAACGAAAATCCTATACAAACGTTATAATACGTACGAACGAATATTTGTGCATTTGACTGAAGAGAATATTCATGATTATAAAGCGTTTGAATTTGCAACGTATGATTATACGGAATGTAGGTTAAGGTCGGACAGGTAAGCGGACACTGTACTCACTAACACAATGAACATTGACCATTATTATTAAATTTATATTACCATTTTCCGAATGTTGTTGTATTATATCATAAATTAATTAACAAGAAATTAATTATCAATAGGTACTAGGTATCTATGAGACTGTTATATTACACTTGAAGTAAACTGAAAACCTCGTAAGTTATCCAAGGAAGGATGTTGACTCTTATTTGTTGATGATGCAACTGATTTATACGTAGTAGTATAATGTTTATTTATTACAATATCAGAAACTTAACCTAATGTAGAAAAATTATTAAATAATTACAAGGGGATAGGCCAATATTTATTTAATTATACTGAAAGTTTAAAAATGGAATGTAAATCTTACCAAGCACGTATATTCTAATAGCTTTTTCAATTGTCGTTAAATACGTCAATATAAGGATGTAATTAGAATGGCTGTACCCCAGAATAAGTACAATAGCATTGTTAATCATGCGAATTTTACCCAAAAGGTTTTTATATTTAAATTAGGTAGACGCACTTTTAAGCTAATGTTCAAAAATAAATTAAATTGTGTATGTGCTCGTACTGCATTACTAAGAGAGCGAATGACTTATATCGAACAACTCTGTGGCCTAGTGGTTAGACTACTTGCTTTGCATGCAGGCGACTCGGGTTCGAATCGCGCTTTGGTCAATCTTTTTTTCTGGAAGAGCTTTGTAGCTATGACGTCAGTGGAGGGAAAGGGGTGACTGTGACGTTAATAATAAAATCCATTATATAACAATCAATTATAGATTATTGATTCATATCAATAATTACCCCAAAATATTTTCAGCAGGGGGGTCTGCGTGGGCCACACCCGGAAGTCGGCAAACATCACAGGTCCTCGCCCCTTGAAAGAATTTTCCCACGGTATCGAAATTTCCCCCTTAATATTTTTGGCAGGGGGTCCGTGTGGACCACACCCGGAGGTCGGCAAACATCAAAGGACTACGCCCTTCAAAGGAACTTTCTCACGGTATCGCAATTTCCCCCAAAATATTTTTGGCAGAGGGTCCGTGTGGACTACACCCGGAAGTCGGCAAATATCAAAGGACTACGCCCTTCAAAAGAATTTTCCCAGGGTATCGAAATTTCCCCCAAAATATTTTCGGCAACCACACCCGGAAGTCGGCAAACATCAAAGGACCACGCTCTTCAAAGGCATTTTCCAACGGTTTTCAAAATTTTCCCAGACTCAAATGACCCCATACCTACTCACTTCATGAAAACGGGTGAGTTTACAGGAAACTGTTATCTAACTTTTCCTGATAACTCGTCAAAATCTATATATTTCCCACTTTACGGTACTTTATTTTGAAACACCCTGTCTATATAATTGTTACATTAATAACTAATTACATTTAAATGTTCTTACATTTACGCGTGCTACATACATAACCGTCGACGCGGTATATGCGACACGACGGCAGTTGGTAACGCTAATCTATAATACAGAAGTTAGCGCGCCCATCTGTCGATGACGTCATACAATATGCAAATTATTACACGTAATGACGAAATATATCAAATTCATAAAACAGTTTATAAAAATCGAGTACTCACATGAATATATAAGCGTCTCACAGGATAGCTTCCTTCAGGGTTGCTAGGCGCCCCCTTCCGGATTATTTACAGATGGTGCGCATAGCGTCCTTAGGGATTGCTCCAGCTAGCTACTCAGGGCTCCCTCCGGATTAAAGATGGATCTCCGGCGTGAACTGTGGTTCGGCCAGGTTGCTTCCCAAATTATCTTCTACCTATGTAGGGAACGATAAGGAACAGGTATAGGGACGACAAACAAAGATAACAGAGAAAAGGGATCTACATAAATAAAGATAAAGATACGTTACCGAAAACCCAACCACTCTTCTCGAAGTTCAAAGGCAAAAAGCCACGTTTCCTAAGCGTCTTCCGGAAACTTCGCCCTTTTTCTTTCCCCACACGCGTCGGCGCGAAGTTCGTCCAACGCACTTCTGACGTGACGGAAATACACGCGCCAAGTCTTTCAAATTTAAGGCGCGAAACTCCCGCACATCAAAACTAAACCAGAAAGATGTCTAGTGCCAAATTTTGGCACGTAACAATATTTACAATAGTTTCTTACCTCTAAGAGCTCGTTTTCAAGTTCTGATAGCTTATCGAAATCTTCCTTATTAATTGGGTTTTCAACATTTAATTCATGTAGTTCAGCTGCTTTACTCGTCTTCAAAGTTTCCCAAAATTTTAATGGTATATAAATGGCATGCAGTTTGGAATCATATATCTTCGTCACTTCTAAAATTAATAGTAAACGAATTATTATTGGTTTAATATCAGTCAGACGAGTTTTCCTACATTATTCGTGTTAAGACACTGGTATTAAAGCCTTAGGAACAAATTAATACAAAGTAGGCTGTAATGTTACACAAATATTATTACTAATATAGTTTTGTCAAGATATCTTGAACGATTTTTAATATAGGATTTACACAAAAGAACTCCTGAGTTTTAAGATTAAATATTTTATTAAATCAAAATCTTAGCGTATCATGTAATACATGAATTTAAAGGTAGATAATATTCAGATTTTATCGCAATTTAGTAAATTTCAACGTGGGACCCATTAGTGGCACGACACACATCCAACCAAATTTTACTTCTTGCCAGGTCCTGGCCAGCATGTCTGGGGAGACGGTTGTCACGCAAGCGAGTATCCGTTGACTGAGATGGGTTAGAATCTTGAATTTTCTTTGAATAACCAAGGTTCTTCACAGTCCCCAGGAGAAAAAGTCCGATGGAGTCAAATCTGGGCTTCTTTTCATGATCATCAGCACTGTGGGAATGCAGTCCCGCCGCCAGCATGCGTGGTAGTAGTGTGTCTGAAACAGGTCGCATAAGAGAAAAAAAATCATAAGCGGTAGCGGTTAAACTTAATTGCTACAGTCAACAACAAGAAAAACCTGAAGAAGACTTTCAGCCGCGTCAGGACTTGCTTTTCCTCCTACAGCAGTAGACTAAGACATAGCAGCGTGTAGAACATCAGCTGCAATCGGATTTGCTTCCTTGCCAACAGCAGATACACGAACAGGAGCAGGCAAAAGCTTCAAAACAACTACAACAAGCACCATCGATTCTGGTTCTCTAAATGCAAACCGGAACTTTTCTTTCAGTATTACACGTTGCCATTAGCTACATCTATCGTGTCAGACACGAGGAAAATTCCTTTGGCAGAATCATTTCGGGCCGCAATAACAAGCTTTTTGGTGGTTACGGTGAAAATCCAAAGGGGCCTATGAATCAATGTTCCAGGACCTACCAATGCTTCCAGCAAGATCTTGTTCGTGAAACCGTAAAATGGACGCATTGCTCCTGAAGATAAGAACGGTGTCAACTCTGTAGAGAGTGTGTGTTTTGCCGTCGAGAGCAGGATTGAAAATGAATGAAATTCCGAAAAACGAAAAGGTAAGCGATCCTTATATTTTATTAACATGTGTTACCAAAACACTTTCAAATGGCGTTGTTAGACGGGCGCGCGAGTATTTATAAGGAACCTTAAAATAAACAAAAATCAATCGTTGAAGTCGCTGCACATCCTTCAACAATGCTCGCCATTACCTATATTATAACTAATTGTAAATAAAATTCCAGCTAAATTTAGATTCTTTTAATGGTAAATTTCCAAAACATATTGCACATAAATTAACTTTAAAACAAATTCTATTTACATCTTACTGGACAGATATTATTAACTGAACTCCATGAAAATATGTATCTGATTGATCGATATGATACTTAAAATCCCTTTTATTTGGAAATGCTCTTAACAACAATACAGAAAAAAATCCAACACAATCCCAACTTTTCACGTACTCATTATATTGTCCATTTAAAATACGGAACTTAAACACTTGAACAATAATTCCATACGTCAGCTTGCGTGTATATATTTCTTACCCTCTTAAAATAGCTAAATTTCTTTCGCCAATAATCCAATGCAAAAACTAAACTATTTCCATTGTTATTTCATGGTCCAACAGAATACTCAGGTAACGAAGTATTAGTTTCCCATTACATACGCCTAGCCATTTTCATTTGAAATGTACAAACACATAATTATACATCATAAACAAACAAAAAGTCCATAGAGTACTCACGTTTTTAATGTTCCAATTGATTCTTATAACTAATCATGTAGAATATCCAGGGACGACAATGGCATACTTGGTATGTATTTCCTTGGTGCGATAAGTCGCCTCAAAATTTCAGCTTCCGTTTGTTACGTAAATCATAATCAATTGACAGAAACAACAGATACCGGGCTCAGTGGGAGAGTAGGGGTGGGTCGTAGGAGGCGAGTGATAGCCTCCGGTACGCGACTGTAAGAAAAGTCGAATTGTGGTAAATATCTGAAATAAAATAAGTAGTTAAACAACCTAATAATCATGTAGGATATTACTCCTACTATTCAGTAATGTAATAAAAAAATATCAACTCAAATAATATATATATATATATATATATATATATATATATATATATATATTGCTATGATAATAGGGATATTTAAGGGCATATAAGGTCACAAGGGAGGAATACTTCATGTAAATATCATAAAAACCACGAAGACCAAACGTTTAAATCATAAAATGTAAATAGTTCGTTCTTTATGCAAAAAGCAAATACGAATCACCTTGTATAAAATCAATAATAAGCTACAGTTAATCAAAGGGAGCACATTCAGTAATAACTTAACCACATTTGTCGAAATAAAGAATTGGGGGCGCAATTCAATCAATTTTAAAACATTAAAAACATCCTAAGCTCAAAATAAATACAAATTCGACATATTTAAAGCAAAATAAACGTAAAATGAAATTTCATTCAACCTAGATGCATTTGCGTATGATAATGAGTCAATAAAACGCATATAATGTATACAAATTTGTATAGGCAAAAATTTAAAAACGTGCATATTTCATAAAGTATAAAGAATTGAGGCGAAAGCGTACGTGCCGTTTGAAATGTAGAAATTGGCACATTTAGTAAAACCCAATATAGGTAAACAAAATATGGACATTAAAAATTATGACTACGTGCAGTTTCAAGCATATAGGATATACCAGTTGTTAGCAAATTCCAGTAGAAAACTTTAATGTACGTGAAAATTTAAACGTATAAAGGATGCATACCGAATAAAACCCAACAGGTTGAACGTAAGCACATAACTGCAACGCCTGTGCCACGGTCTAATAACAAGATAGCCAACAGTCAACCAATACGAGCACGTAGGACGATTTTGGTTATAAAACAGACCGGAACCGATAAAAGTGGCATTCCATATTCGACACACGAACTGTATTAGTTGAAACGAAATTATTACGTAAATTTCAATTTGTTCAAAGTGACAAGTAATAGAATTTAAGAATTACAAGTGAAGTAAAAAATAAAAGTGCGCGTTGAAATACGAGTGTAAAACTCTGCCGTTAATATTAAACGTAAGTCTAGATTTAATTAATACAAACAAAATCTTTACAATTTATTTAGGACTCTAAGTAAGGAAACAATTATAAATCGACTGTAAGTGTGGGAAATTAAAATCGTATAAGTAAGGAAACAACTATAAATCGACTCTAAGTAAGGAGACTAAAATCGACCAGAAGTACAGGATTAATACTTCAAAAACAACTCCCAGTTGCTGATAAATATCTTTGAAGTATTGGGGAACACGCCAAGCTGAGGGTTAACAACTCGAAACAACCGATTTGGACCCAGAAGCTCTAGTGAGAAGTTACCGCAGGAATATAAGGTAGAATTAGTTTGTAAATTTATAGTACGTTACATTGATTATTTTAAATATTTGATAAGCTTAGAACTTGCATGTAATTTAAATATTTGTGTAAAAGGTCGACAAAATTTTGGTTGGTACGCAAAGGTACTTTTTAAAAAGGGAATATTTCTTTGAACGTTCAACGAAACATTCATGGTATTACAATTTTTTTTGCTGAGTTTAATTGACATAAAAAGTTGTAAAAAGGGTTATGATCTTCGTAATGAACAAATTTGATAGGAATATTTATTTTGATTTAAAAGTTCTGTAAATAGTAAATGTTTTTGTCTCTTTGTATACATAATATAAATAATTACGATCTTATGTAATTTTCTAATTGGTAAACTTCTGAACTATGTCCCTAAATACACAACTGGTGTATACATGAATCTGTCATGTAAGATGGTTTTCTTGTTTGGTCCTCTCTTAAAATTTGTGATTATCTTCTAACCAGAATAAATTTTCGTTCTTTTAATATCTGACGGCCTGCTTGTGCATTGTCGTTTCCCAATAAAGAAGTTCTTCATAAGGCCAAGATGTCATACCTGGTATGTAAAAGGTGTTCTTTCATTTATTCTCGCCTAAATACAAAAATATCGCTTTAGATTATTAGTAAAATGTATACGGAAAAAGTCTACCTGAATTACCCGTTCAAAATGTTTATGAATGATAAGTTGCTCACAGATAAATTTTTCGATTGTTTTCTCATGGCGTATTACAATACTCTGTTCTTGTAACACGATTATTTTCTAGGGTTCTCTGGTGGAGAGCTAAGCTATCCAAGCTTATGTATGCATTAAAATCTACTACCTACGAAATATTATCTATTATCGTACAAGAATTCTATGTTGCCGTTTAGTTACCTTTTAAAAATAAATCAAATATCCGTTAAGAAAATATGTTTGTGGAACAAAAACAGTTTGGCTCTTACAAATTTGAAGTTTGAGGTTAACAATTAAACTAAATATGGATGGTAGTTGTCTTAAAAAGCTGTCTTCTATTTTTTTGAACAAGCTAGAGCTCGATACTTAAGTATACGTTTCTTTCAATTTATATAAGTACAGGTATGAGATTTATCTTACTTTAGTGACAGAACAATATGCATGAATTTCTGTTTTAATCTTAAATATCTAGAAGAATAATGCATTTAAAATATAAAGTAGTAGGTTATACTTACGTATTATAATAGCTAATATAATATTACATTTACTTTCCTAGTATAACCTTACAAGTGTAAACATAAAAGCTTTCATAAAACCTTTTTGTGGCGATGAGTTTACTTTCAACTTAAATGTTTAATTTAAATTCTCTTAACTAATGTTAAATACAACAAAACGTATTCCTGACTCCTTTTACTTAGGAAGTTAATTTGAAAATGTAACGGGCATTTTTATTAAGTTTAACATTTTACGCTTTTTCTCAACTAGTAAATACCTTTCTGCAATTACTATTTCTATATTTTATATTTATTAACTCCTTAGGCGAATGCGTCGTATTAGAATTATAGATTGCATCGTTCTTGTCTGGCCGTCGTATAAATTTAGTTCCTGATGTGGATATACGAGTCGAGTTGATAGTCGATAAGCGGTTGTAGTAACAATGATGGTATTATTAACAGAGGAGTAGTTTTAAGTTTGCTCTTCGTTCCTACAGATTAATTACGTTAAAAATAGTGTGTGCTGTTTGCTTTGAAAAGAGTCGTATTGTTTTAGTGATACGCGTAGCTTTACTAATTGTTCTTTTTGTTGCTTTTCTGTTGAAAAAAACAAGTGATAGAACTTATTGACTCGACCGCACGTGCTTGTTTTACGGAACATTATTTTAGTGATACGCGTGTCTTCCTAACTGTTTTTAGTTGTTTTTCTTGTGAGATAACTGTTTTAAGGAACATTTGACGGACTTGCCTTAGTGATACACGTGCTTTACCCGTTATGGTTCTTTTTAGTTGTTTTGTCTTTTGATTTTTTAAACTGTGTGTGCAATCTAGTTTCGCGGTGCTGTTCTTCTCAGAGTAGCGCATACTTTGGATTATTTAAATACAGTGATACTGTAGTTTCTGAATTTTCTAACAACAAAGAATCTGAAAGGGATCATTACTTGCGCAAATTTCGTTATTTGCGAAATATGGCAGATTGCCGGCTTACAAAGGTATTGTTTGAAGTTTCTCACTGCTTGTTGGGATGTTTATGAACATAATATACATCTGGTCCCAGTTGGAATTGAACTAGCGCTGCGGAATATTTCGAAATTATTGTCTTGGGAAATAGAATTTATCAAGGCTACATAGTTCCGACGCGTGATAATGTCTGCTGCTAACACCAGTGAAATACGTAGGTGTGATTAGTGTAACGTGTGATAAGTTCCATCAACACCCTCACAGTCAAGGGTGAAGTGCTTCGTTAGTGCAAGACATCGTTGAATCCCACACTTCAGTTGCAAGGAAGCGTTGCTGAAGGACTTTTGTAAGTTAAACTATTTCCTACTGGTTATTACTTGAAATATCTATCCGTTGCTTTACCATATCTTTGTCGTTCTGATACCTTTTACAATAGACTTGCATGCTATTTTAAAACATAGAAAAAAAAAGAAAGAAAGAAAAATCAATACTACTGAATTCCTCATACCAATTGTGTCTTATCTATTTATCTTTTGTCAACATTTTATCTGATTTATGTTTAATTGGTGTGTGAGGAAACGTTTCTGCTACTCCCCAATATTACCTCACTTTGTACTAAAAATTTTTGTATTGCTTTTACCGTTGTTATATTATATAGATTATCTAAACAGTTTTTTTTCATTCTACCAAGTACTGAATAACTTAGACTATGCATTGCTGCTATGCTTTTTCTTTGTTTCAGGTTTGTAGGACTAATCTTTTTTTTTATTGCAGGTTTGCTATTATAATTTCTTTTATTGCAGGTACTGTACTAACTCCTTACCGCCGCATACATCATATGTTGGTCTGCTTTCTACACCCCCCCCCCCTACTCTCCGATTGAGCCCGGTCATTTCTTTGACTTTCTTTGTGTTACGTAGCATAAATTTGGCGCCCAACGTGGCTGCCGTTCATTTACATTTCCAATGCTCCACCCGAAGGTACTACATTGGCCAGGAGGCGAGTTTTTTGTTGCCTGGAAATTTAGAATTTTGCCGAACCCTTGCCGTTGTAGGCAAGGTAGGGATCTTTAACGTGCGTGACAACACTCACACACGGGACCTCCATTTAACCTTTCATCCGAACGAGGGCGTAATATTTGTGAAAAATGCTCACCTGCCATTTTTCAAGCAGTCGACCGTGTCGGGATTTGAACCCGGGACCTTGAGATCCGTAGTCTTACGTTTACTACATTGATCCACGGCGACGCCTCCAACGTGGCTGCCACGAAAAAAACGTAACAGAATTTTGGCGCCCAACGTGGCTGCCACGAAAAAAAACGTAACAGAAATTTGGCTCGAACCAACGTGGGGCCACGAAAAAAAAACGTAAAAAAAATTATATCTAAGGATAACAATAATTTTAGGTTTTCTAATATCTTATCAGGTAGAGTTTAAGACATGTTTTAAAAGTACGGGAGAGTAGATATATGGACTACACTTAGTGATTTTATCTCATGTAAACTCGGTTGTAAGAAAATAAGAGAATATATTCTGTTTTTCTAATGTTATTAACTAAACGTCAATATACAATATTAAAATACTTTAAAACACTGAAGGATTTATACAAATGAGCGAGGATATTTTCATCATAAAGTAGACTAAAATGAAACTCTCAAATATACAATTAACTAATGTTACTTTAAACACCAAAGGATACTCTCTTCATCGTGCAAATTGGTGTTATCTATACCACAAACTCGTTTGTCCATGTTTATGTAAATGTTTATATATTCAGATTACTATTTTCTAAGCAGTACCTAAATAACACCATACTTACCAGATTCATTATCCCACGTTGGCTCAGACTTTGCAAACGAATCCATATGATATAGCTTATGTTCAAATTGTGCAATTAATGCAGTAGTTGTTAGTTTTTGGAAACATTGCTGATAGACGGTCGTTAATGTTCTAAAAGCATCGACAAGTTCAAGTCGATACGAAACTGCAAATTTATGCATGCTCTCCTAAAATATATACATTTTTAGATATCTATTTAATTGTGCTTCTTTAAAGGCGATTGTTTTAAAGATTTAATTGAATTCTTGAATGATCAAGATGTTAGTGCTGTTCTATCATAGGCTCAGGCAGACTGGAGAAAACGCACGGAAGAAAAGTTTCATTTTATGCAGAAATCAATGTGTAGGATCATAAATTTTTATGCATTGCATTTGATTGGGAGTTTGAATAGTTGTGATGTTCCTTGAAAATGCTTATAATCATATTTTAGTTTAGTAGTTTCTGTATTAGTAAATCCCATCGATAGGGTTTGGCAATTTCCCCTAAGAAATATAATTTTTAGGTTACTACACTTTATCTATGGTAAAATTATTTTGTATCCTAAATGGTACATACTCATAGGTTATCAAATTCATTATGTAATAGGTTAGGGATGAGTCATCTTCGTAATTTCGTTCTAAATTATTACAATTTTATGATTCGTTTGTTTAGATCAATAATGCATGAATTTGACGCGTCAGTGATTTCGTCATTGGACATGAAGACTTCAAAGGCAGATTTGGGCTGACTAAAATAAATAAGAACTCCTCGCTTGTGGTTTGGTTAAGATATCCGTAAGTTCATCATACATCCAGATTAGATAGAAAAAACGACACAAGGTATTTTCATTTTGTAGTCTTAATTTATTTGTTCAAAGTTTGCTGAAGATGTCTCAAATTATTTTAGTTATTTTAGGAAGGGAAGATTAATTTTCCTAAAGAATTCCGTGCTTTTTTTTTAATAGTTATCCAAATCCGGTGGAGTGGAAAGCTTTTATAGCCAAATTGTGGGACTCTCCTAGCGGCATACCCACTAAAACCACCCCCCCTGGCGGGTACGTCTGCCAAACGGCTCCGCCGTACTGCAGCCTAAAGGCTTATTGTGCTGACCGTGGTTAAGTTGTTTAGTATACCAGTCCTGGGTCTATCAGTGGATCTACTATATACAAGTGCCCCACTAATTGAACTCAGTCCTAGCACCTTTCCCTTGCAAATCCAAGATTCCTGGATAAGGGCTATATCGCAGTCCCCCATCAGCTTACATAGTAAACGGGTTTGACTCCGTCCTAGTCCTAGATTCGGCTTTCTTGGCTTTCCTCAGATTTCTAAGCTGAGCTCCCAAAAGCTTCTTTGCTTGCAGTCCAGTGCCTGCAAGTTTTATTTATAGTATTCTTCATGTCTGGTGTTTCAGACACCAGTCTTGCAATCGGACTTGCATCCCGGGTCTGCTCCATCTCCATGGATACATTTTGGTTACCTGAGGGGTTCCCCATTGCTGGTTCCATCTCTTCAGGTTCAGTTTTACTAGTGGTATCAATATTATTCATGATTGTTCCCAAGAGTATGGGAATGTAAATGGTCGCCATGCCAGGTGCCCCTGTGGGCATGGAAGGCGTGAATAAAACGGGATGCCGCCCTGTTCTCCGAGTTTTGGACCGATTGGGACTGGTTAACTATCCAGCCACGCATTCCCTGGGCTCGGTCCTACACCTTACATGTGATTTTCCAATGCTCCACCCGAAGGTACTATATTCGCCAGGAAGCGAGTTTTTTTTTACCTGGAAAATTTGTAATTTTGCCAAACCCTTGCTGTTTTAAGCAAGGTAGGGGTCTTAAACGTGCGTGACAACATTCACACACAGGACCTACATTTTACCTCTCTTCCGAACGAGGGTGTATTTTTGTGAAAAGTGCTCGCCTAACATTTTTCAAGCAGACCGTGTCGGGATTCAAACATGGGACCTTGGACGTAGTAGTCGTACACATACATATATATATATATATATATATATATATATATATATATATATTGCTGTGAATCTTCTCATTATCTGCAGGTACTGGCCCTTTAAAAAAACATTCGAGCCCCACAGTTTGGGCGTCAAGAATGCTGTGAATCCTTTTGAATTACCTGTTCCGTCGTCTTTCTTCTGTTAATCGCCTCGGCTGCTCCTCTAGATAACTTACATCCTCAATCATAAAAGAAACAACACATTCCTACCAAAACATCAACGTTAACTCTATTTACATCAATATTCAGAATACATAAAATTTCAAAATTAAAATTCAGCATAAAATTCAGTTTTAAAAAGAATTTCAAGATTAATTTTATTATCATTTTACTGTGCATCCAAAATTAAAGTCCTTGTTGGATGCCTACTAATTAATATAACAATATAAGCAGACCGGAGTCTGAGTATAAAGGAGCATCTACCACCCTTTACGTTAATTAACCAGGTTTGTCTAATTGAGCTCAAAGACATACCCAAAGTTTCATCATATTCCCGAACATCAAAACAAAATACCCCTTTTTACTTAAACAAGCAAATTTCATCCTAAAACTAAACTTTTATTGTTAGAACAATTTCACTAATGTCCATTTAAAGTAAATCAATTATAAAGTCATTCAATACACACAAAAAATGTCAAACAAAATAGTATAATTTACCTGAAGGTTACTGTCCTCGTAGCTTCAAAGTATCGTTTCTTTAGTTAATCACACCATTCACCAGGATTATATTTACGGCTTCTGATTCTCTACGCTTTTAAATTTTCTCCATCACCATCCATTCAAAGTCGTTTCTGGGCCTTTCCGGAACCCATCTGTGTTTATCTGACCCTTGTTTCATGGATCCAGACACGTATTTGAACCATTTAATTATTAACACCCCCGAAAAATCGCAAAGAATTCATGCTTCTGTCACCAATATCCGCCAAAACTGCCTACTTTTGTGTATACATTCGTCGTTGTAAATTTTGCTGATTGGTACAGTGAAACTAAATTTTATTACCTTGTATCTAAGTGCACTGAAGTACATTCATGTTAGCACGTAAATAACAAGCTATTTTGAATCACTAAAATATACTAGCAAACTTTAAATTATTTAATCAAACTAAAATGCACGGTTTACCATCTTTAATCAAGTCGCGTATGTACGAGCTTTTAACGCATCGAATCGTCAAAAGTCTAAGAGTCTAAGAGAGCTTGTTTATATTCATCTCGGTATATATAGCAAAAGCCTGTCTATCGGTCTGTTCCCCAAAACGGGTAATTCTAAAGAATTTCTCATGCCATATTCCCAGTCTGCCGCTCGCGCGTCGATTTTTACGAATTTTCACTCGCTCCATTTGAATCTCAGAAAATTTCCACACGGCACGCAAGCCTGTCCGAGAAAAACTAATTGTTTTTGTACAGAAATTGTTGTTCTACCTCTGATATTTGCATCCTATTTTAACCAATTGTGACCCCGTGACGTTGCTTAAATCCCGCCTTTTACAATATGTGTCTTTGCTTGACGCATTTTGTCTTTCCTTCTCTACCGTGTTCTTATTGGTGCAACTTGATATACTTTATTATCGATTATTTTAGTCCACATGGAGTGTGAAATACCCAGCTTTAGCAATTCTCGTAACTATTATGCGACGTTTTCCCAAGATTCTTTGAAACATTAATTATCTGCAAAATTTACGCCGAATGTGTTATTTAAACTACGCAGGTGTTCAACATAATATTAATTCTCAGAGCTTTAATCCGTGGTATTTTAATCTTGGGTTTTTACAAGTTTCTATAGGTATTATATGTTATTAACGGTTTAATTAACTCCAATTAAAATTGATTTCTATCCTTTTCATTTTTAGCGAATACAACTTAAATATTAATTATTATAGGTACACTTTGTTTTACTACCGGTTACTTAAATAGAGTTAATTAATATAAACTTTGCACGTAATTTCTCTTTGTTTAGGAATAATTACATTACACGCAGAGCTTTTCACTACTGCTTCGTCTTATAAATAATTTAAATTTCTTATTTTACTGAAACAACCGAGTTTATTTATGCTTCATGGTTTTAATAACGCGTATTATTTAATGAAATTCCTTATACACGGTGATTAAAATTATTTGATGTGATTATTTAATTTTCTACCCTGGTCTAAATATGAGTATTTTCCCCCTATTTGAATACAAATAATCCCACTTATTTGACTTCAAATATAAAGCATTTAGACAAAAAAAAATTACAAAAAAAATTGCCTATCTCTCTCTACCCTTATCTATCTAACTTACCTACTTTGTCTCCAATCAAAAAAAATATTTACACCTATCCTATATCCCTATCCTATTCCTAACTCTCACCTACTTCTATAAACTGAAATTATCCCTAACTCCATCCTACTTATCCATCTAATCCTATATACATCCTATATACCTATCCTATTCCTAACTTTTAACTAATCTTCACTATACTTTACTTCCCCCTACCTAATCCTATATACCTATCCTATTCTTATCCTATTCCTAACTCTCCACTAATCTTATATGAAATATCTATACTTAACCTATCTTCTTTTCTTCCTACATTTACTCTTTATTCTCATCCTAAACCTATTTCTAATTATCTCCCATATTTATCCTATACCTAGCTTTATTTTCTATAAACACTTACTTCTACTCTTCTATCTACACTGTAATTAAAATAAAATTTTTGCAAATTTATCCTGGTGACTATCAGCTATATACTAAAGCTCTCTATTTTAATCTGATATCACTAGGTCGAGTATTTCTTCTTTAAACTCCAAGCCCAGGGTAATGTCGGATGGAAAACGGCTATAGACAAAGAAAACTCTTAAGGGTTAAACGGCTAGTAGAGTGTTAGCTCTGGGTAGATCATGAGCATGGGTCATGGGTGGATAACTGACCAAAAATAGTTTTAATAGGCGCCACCGTATTTTTTAATACAAGTGCCAACAAAAATTTAACTGTGTTTGTATAAGGAAATGCGGAAACCTTATGTTAACACCACTATCTTAGCCATAAAACTTGAATTTCACTTTTATCACACACTTACCAAAACATCAACCACCAGTTGTTAAACAGTTGTCTCAGCTGTACCTGTGAACAAACAAAAACACCACATGGACACCATTTGTGTCCTTAAAAGCATATGCCCAAAAATATAATAAGAGAATTTAAACATCTATGAAATACTAAAGGCATTTATTTTCTTCTCTCTATCTGTTTTTCTTAAGGAGGATTTGCTCTAGTTTACTTTTTCATATTTTAAATATTGAATAATGAAAACGACTTTATGAAAAACAAAAGGAATTTTATTCATATGGAAATCTGACTATATACATGCGACTGCAATACATATGTTTACTATTTTGTCATTAATTTTTATAAAAAAAGAATTTTGTATAATTTAACCTTCAGAATAAATACGTATAAATTAATCGTTTCTATAAAATTTAGTTTAAGCAAATATGTCATAATTTATTAGTTCCTAACACAGGATTTTATTTTTACTATAATCATAGAAGCGCTTCCTTGACCATTCACAAAAAAATTCGATCGTCAGGACAATAACGACCTTAAATGTAACTACTCAATTTTAACGGTAATCTACTAAAAGAATATACGTGAATTTCAGTATCAATAAAAGACTTTTACATGACGTGCATGTTTTTCAATTAAACAAAATATAAAATTAAATCAAGACTGCGTCTGGCGTTTAGATTCTGAATATCTCAACACATTGTGTGCTTGTACTAGTGACTGACAACCTAGATATTTATACGTTGTTTTACAAACTTTAAGAAAGTACTTTATATTTTCTGTTACTCTAATAATTAACGTAGAAAATTTCATAATAATTTACTATAGCTTCAAACACTCACGTGTAGACAAAAGAACTGCAGGTGGAAAATCACGACCTCAGCTGTTGTATTTATTTCATCGTATTAGTCATCAGTTAGATTGAAGTGTCAAGGTTCTTTGTAACATCAACCATTTCCATACTGCGTAGTTAGATAAAAGGACGAAACCATAGCTGTTTACCATTAATTACTGTGACGGAAAATTATTATAATTTACATTGAAAACCGTTGCTGTAAACCTGTCCATATGATATTGCACTAAAGTGAGTAAGTGTTAGTCTAATATATTTTATTATTCTATACCAACTGTATTAAAATGATGTATATTATCAATCCATTTTCTCAGCTCAAGTTTTCTTCTTCACTCGATTAGATGCCTCGTGTTTCTGACGGGTCATCATCTTGACTTTATCTCTCGTCTACAAAAAGCGGCTTCACTCTAGGACGTTGGAGACCAAAGTGCCGGTTATCAACTTGACAGCGCTTGGTAACAAGCTTTAGAATATATATCTTCTAGAATCCATGTGTTATTATGAACATTATACTTTAATTTTTATTGGCTGAATATTTACGAATTAAATACTTTAAAATTTATTTGTTTTATTATTAATTTATTAGGCTAGGTGTAACTAAAAAAAAAATACGTTACAACACCTATCTCTATTCTTATCCTATTTAAATCTAACTCTCTTCTTGATCCTCCAAGTCTTTCTTCTCACCATCCTAATACTCTTCATCCCTATCTCTCCCCCTTCTATATCTATACTTAACATCCCTGTTATCTCACATACAATAAACTTATCATCCCTCTTATCCTGACTCTTAAATATTACTTCTTCTTCAGTCCCTACACTTGTCTGTTTCTTATTGATCATTGTTTCCTTTTCTGCCGACAAACCAAACGATACTACTTTAAAATTATCAAATTTTCCCTCTACGGAAAATCCTCTGTATCTGCTAGAATGCTTGTGTAATGGAATCCGCCAGAATGAATCCCTTAAATCTACTTGATTAAAAACAAACTTGCCATCTTTACTTAATTTCGCCTTCACCTGCTCCTGATATGCTGCTTCTACCCCCACTAATTCTGCATTTTCTTGTACTAAAGCTTGAACCTCTACTCTCCTATCCTCTGGACATCTTATTGTGTTGATCTGTTTACCTTCATCATCCTCTACCTCTACTACATTAATACTCAACCCCGTGTCATCCTCTGTGACTTCATAACTGCCCTTCCATGGCACTACCCTATCATTAATCCTTATTACCTTCCGTTCCATATCTATCAAAACCCCTAACTTCATCATACAGTCAACACCTAAAATGCTCTGAAACTTCAGTCCAGGTACAATTACAAACTCCTGTTCACAGCTAAAACCTCCTATATCTATCCTAAGCACCACAACACTATTTACTACAGCAAACTTCTTTTATTTGGAGCTACTAAATGGCTACGTTTTATAGGCATAATTCTATCACAAACCTTATCCCTAATTTTGCTGACGAATTCCTCCGATATTAAACTCGCCTCTGCCCCTGTATCAAGTAATACTTCTACATTATTTTCAAAATTTCTAAATTAACAATTGGCAAACATACTTTTTCCTCAGTTTCTGGCTCTACTTCCTCCTCAATTTTGAAAAATTCACGTGGATGTTCGTATACATTTACACAGAAATCTAGTGGTCTGTCACGTTCTAAAAATCCTGTCTCATCCTGTTTTCCGTGCTTGGTCCTGGTTGTCCTTCTACAACCTGTGCGTACGTCCTCCTCGTGTTAATATCCGTGTCCCTGTCTCTATTCGGCGTGCTGGTCACAGTCCTGTTTACTTCCGGTAAACTGTTCTGTCGCGTGTAACTAGGTCTTGGCGTCGGTCCCCTAGTCGCACTATTACTTCTGTATTCCTGTCCTCGTCGTTCCCAATTCGGTCGAAAATTTCTGTTGTAGTCAAGCCGTCTCGGATAATTCGGTGTCCTGTTGTCAAACCTAACTGTGTTAACGTTTCGTTCTCGTATCTCTCTTGTCCGTCCTACACATACATCGTCATATCTCTGCAAATACTCTAAAAATGTCTCCCGTTCTGTGATGTTTTGTAAGGCCACGTGTTGTCTAATTTCCAGTTCAAAATGTCGTGATAGGTACTTGATAATCTGTCTGTCCGTCAATGGTGGATTAAGTTGTTTGGCCACACTGTATTTGCGGATGGCATATTGCTCCCTAGAACCTGCAAACTCTCCCTTAAATTTTCCTGTAATCAAGTCGTCCCTAATCTGATCCTGTTTGTGATCATTCCAGTAATGTTGTAAAAATTTGTTTTCAAAGTCCTGATACGTGTCTATGTCCTGTCCTACTAAATTGTACCACGCTTCCGCATTGTCTTTTAATAAAGCCTTTATCGTATTCAGTTTAGTCTGTTCGTCAAATAAATTTCCCACTAGATTTCTTACACTATTAATAAAAATTTGTGGATTTACCCTGTTATCGCCATAAAACTTCATGTGTTGGTCCAATGATACTCCACCTGTAGAAAATCTGGGACCATCCCCCGTTAAATTTGACATGTTGTATTTAATACTACTAACTTCGCGTTCTACCCGGCCTAACTGATCCCTACATGAGTCCATTACTTCAGTCATTTTACATTAATCTCTTCTTCACAAAAATGCGTACTTCGGACCTTAAATGTCCCATTTCCTGTCGAAGACCTGTAATATCACGCTCATTTTATCAACCCTATTTTCAACTTCCCCATCTTTACGGTAAGACTATTTTTAAATTCTGAAACTTCTTTATTCGTCTTATCTATTTTCTCACTTAGGGTTTCCCTAACTCCTGTTAATGTCTCATTCATTCGGTCAACTTTCCTATTCGATTCAGCACTCATTTCTCTAATCTCCTCAAACTTCCTATTAGCTTCTTCCTACTCGATCTCATTTCCTCTAGCATTCTCATCATAATCTCGTTTCCTTGATCCCTGATTCCGTCCTCGACTGATCTCTACTGCCTCCAGCTTCTTCCATTTTCGAATTTTTTCACACAATGCACTATCGTCACTTCCAATTTCCACTCCTTGACTCCTTAACCACTCCTTTCTCTGCATACGTTCAAATCACTCTCACACACTCTAAAATACTCTTAAGTTTATCCACAAACAGAAACTCTCTCTCTCAGATCGCCAGTTTCCTGGAATAAAATAACAAAAATTTTATTTGGAACTCGAGCCCTCACGTTGTGGTCGCCAAGAATGCTGTGAATCTTCTCATTATCTGCAGGTACTGGCCCTTTAAAAAAAAACATTTGAGCCCCACAGTTTGGGCGTCAAGAATGCTGTGAATCCTTTTGAATTACCTGTTCCGTCGTCTTTCTTCTGTTAATCGCCTCGGCTGCTCCTCTAGATAACTTACATCCTCAATCATAAAAGAAACAACACATTCCTACCAAAAACATCAACGTTAACTCTATTTACATCAATATTCAGAATACATAAAAATTTCAAAATTAAAATTCAGCATAAAATTCAGTTTTAAAAGAATTTCAGGATTAATTTTATTATCATTTACTGTGCATCCAAAATTAAAGTCCTTGTTGGATGCCTACTAATTAATATAACAATATAAGCAGACCGGAGTCTGAGTATAAAGGAGCATCTACCACCCTTTACGTTAATTAACCAGGTTTGTCTAATTGAGCTCAAAGACATACCCAAAGTTTCATCATATTCCCGAACATCAAAACAAAATACCCCTTTTTACTTAAACAAGCAAATTTCATCCTAAAACTAAACTTTTATGGTTAGAACAATTTCACTAATGTCCATTTAAAGTAAATCAATTATAAAGTCATTCAATACACACAAAAAATGTCAAACAAAATAGTATAATTTACCTGAAGGTTACTGTCCTCGTAGCTTCAAAGTATCGTTTCTTTAGTTAATCACACCATTTACCAGGATTATATTTACGGCTTCTGATTCTCTACGCTTTTAAATTTTCTCCATCACCATCCATTCAAAGTCGTTTCTGGGCCTTTCCGGAACTCATCTGTGTTTATCTGACCCTTGTTTCATGGATCCAGACACGTATTTGAACCATTTAATTATTAACACCCCCGAAAAATTGCAAAGAATTCATGCTTCTGTCACCAATATCCGCCAAAACTGCCTACTTTTGTGTATACATTCGTCGTTGTAAATTTTGCTGATTGGTACAGTGAAACTAAATTTTATTACCTTGTATCTAAGTGCACTGAAGTACATTCATGTTAGCACGTAAATAACAAGCTATTTTGAATCACTAAAATATACTAGCAAACTTTAAATTATTTAATCAAACTAAAATGCACGGTTTACCATCTTTAATCAAGTCGCGTATGTACGAGCTTTTAACGCATCGAATCGTCAAAAGTCTAAGAGTCTAAGAGAGCTTGTTTATATTCATCTCGGTATATATAGCAAAAGCCTGTCTATCGGTCTGTTCCCCAAAACGGGTAATTCTAAAGAATTTCTCATGCCATATTCCCAGTCTGCCGCTCGCGCGTCGATTTTACAATTTTCACTCGCTCCATTTGAATCTCAGAAAATTTCCACACGGCACGCAAGCCTGTCCGAGAAAAACTAATTGTTTTTGTACAGAAATTGTTGTTCTACCTCTGATATTTGCATCCTATTTTTAACCAATTGTGACCCCCGTGACGTTGCTTAAATCCCGCCTTTTACAATATGTGTCTTTGCTTGACGCATTTTGTCTTTCCTTCTCTACCGTGTTCTTATTGGTGCAACTTGATATACTTTATTATCGATTATTTTAGTCCACATGGAGTGTGAAATACCCAGCTTTAGCAATTCTCGTAACTATTATGCGACGTTTTCCCCAAGATTCTTTGAAACATTAATTATCTGCAAGATTTACGCCGAATGTGTTATTTAAACTACGCAGGTGTTCAACATAATATTAATTCTCAGAGCTTTAATCCGTGGTATTTTAATCTTGGGTTTTTACAAGTTTCTATAGGTATTATATGTTATTAACGGTTTAATTAACTCCAATTAAAATTGATTTCTATCCTTTTCATTTTTTAGCGAATCCAACTTAAATATTAATTATTATATGTACACTTTGTTTTACTACCGGTTACTTAAATAGAGTTAATTAAGATAAATTTTGCACGTAATTTCTCTTTGTTTAGGAATAATTACATTACACGCAGAGCTTTTCAATACTGCTTCGTCTTATAAATAATTTAAATTTCTTATTTTTACTGAAACAACCGAGTTTATTTATGCTTCATGGTTTTAATAACGCGTATTATTTAATGAAATTCCTTATACACGGTGATTAAAATTATTTGATGTGATTATTTAATTTTCTACCCTGGTCTAAATATGAGTAATATATATATATATATATATATATATATATATATAGAAAATAAGATGTATCTGTAAACAAACTCTATGAAAATAATAGAGTCTATTGACGAATACAAATCGGGCTGGTAGTTATATAGCCATTAACAAAACATTAGCTTATTACTTCATAGGGGAGGAAACATCCACTGACCGACGGTTTCGGCTTTATTAAGCATCCTCAGAGTGAAATAGTCTCCAAGAACCC
Source organism: Platerodrilus igneus (assembly GCA_036346225.1). Taxonomy (NCBI): domain Eukaryota; kingdom Metazoa; phylum Arthropoda; class Insecta; order Coleoptera; family Lycidae; genus Platerodrilus; species Platerodrilus igneus. The sequence goes on from JARFIW010000244.1 coordinate 8,649,140, forward strand.
TATGAAGTAATCGAAGCTATTTGTATTCGTCAATAGGCTCTATTATTTTCATAGAGTTTGTTTACAGATACATCTTATTTTATATATTGTTCTACACAATTTCTTATTGCGGACTGCAAATAACCTGTCATTTATATATATATATATATATATATATATATATATATATATATTACTCATATTTAGACCAGGGTAGAAAATTTAATAATCACATCAAATAATTTTAATCACCGTGTATAAGGAATTTTATTAAATAATACGCTTTATTAAAACACCGTGGAGAATAAAAGTCATTCGTTTCAGTAAAATAAAAGATTTAAATCAGGTACAAGACGCTTTATATCAAAAGAAACAGTATTAACAAGCTCTGCGTGTAATTTAATTATTCTAAGAAATAAACAAATGGAAATTACGTGCAAAATTTATATTAATGAACTCTATTTTAAGTGACTGGTATTAAACAAAACGTACAGATAATAATTTGTATTCGCTAAAATGAAAGGGTAGAAGTCAATTTTAGTTGAGTTAATTGAACCATTATTAATAATAAGCATAAAACTTGTAAAACCCAATAATAGTCAAATCGTAGGGAGGTTATTTAAAATGTTACGTTTGAACACCCTGCGTGTTTTAAAAGGCAATTTCAGTTTAATTTGTTTAGATAAACATGTCGATTCTAAGGATATTGGAAATGGTCAGATGCTTTAGCACGAAATACAAAACAGGGTTTATTTAAAAGCTCTGAGAATTAATATTATTTTGAACACCTGCGTAGTTTAAATGTCAAATACGGCGAAAAGTTTGCAGATAATTAATGTTTACAAAGAATCTTGGAGAAACCGGGGCTTAGTATTCACGAGAATGTGCGATACGGGGTTATTAAACCCAGATAACAGTCCGCGTGGACTGATATAATCGATAATGAAGAGTGTCAATTTGCATCAATAAGAACAGGTTAGATAGAGACAGATAATATGCACAAGACCGAGACATATATAGTAAAAGGCGTGATTTAAGCAACGTCACGAGGGTCACGATTGGTTGAAAGTAGGATACAAATATCAGAGATAGAAACAACAATCTCTGTATAAAATTAATTAGTTTTTCTCGGAAAGGTTTGCGTGCCGTGTGAATTTCTAAGATTTAAATGGGGCGAGTGAAAATTCGTAAAAATCGATGCGCGAGCGACAGACTGGGAACATGGCATGAGAAATTCTTTAGAATTACCCGTTTTGGGGAACAGACCGACAGACAGGCTTTTTGCTATATATACCGGCGGTAATATGAATTTCGGCCTCTTAGACTTTTGACTATTCGATGCGTTAAAAGCTCTTACATCCGCGAGTTGATTCAATACGTTAAACAGTGCATGTAGTATGATAAAATAATTTAAAGTTTGCTCGTATATTTTGGTGATTCAAAATAGTTGGTTATTTACGTGCTAACATGAATGTACTTCAGTGCACTTAGATACAATAAAATTTAGTTTCACTGTACCAATTAGCAAAATTTACAACGACAAATGTATACACAAAAGTAGGCAGTTTTGGCGTATATTGGTGAAAGAAGTATGAAGTTATTTGCTATTTTCGGGGTGTTAATAATTAAATGGTTCAAATACGTGTCTGGATCCACGAAACAAGGGTCAGATATACATAGATGAGTTCCGGAAAGGCCCAGAAACAACTTTAAATAAATGGTGATGGAGAAAATTTTAAAAGCGTAGAGAATCAGAAGCCGTAAATATAATCCTGTTGAATGGTGTGATTAACTAAAGAAACGATACTTTGAAGCTACGAGGACAGTAACCTTCAGGTAAATTATACTATTTTGTTTGACATTTTGTGTGTATTGAATGACTTTATAATTGATTTACTTTAAATGGACATTAGTGAAATTGTACTAACCATAAAAGTTTAATTTTAAGATGAAATTTGCTTGTTGAAGTAGAAAGGGTATTTAGTTTGATGTTCGGTAATATGATGAAAATTTGGGTATGTCTTTGAGCTCAATTAGACGAACCTGGTTAATTAACGTAAAGGGTGGTAGATGCTCCTTTATACTCAGACTCGGTCTCCTTATATTGTTATATTAATTAGTAGGCATTCAACAAGGACTTTAATTTTGGATGCACATTAAAATGATAATAAAATTAATCTTGAAATTCTTTTAAAACTGAAATTTATGCTGAGTTTTAATTTTGAAATTTTAATGTATTCTGAATATTGATGTAAATAGAGTTAACGTTGATGTTTTTGGTAGGAATGTGTTGTTTTTTTTTTTTTATGAATGAGGAGGTTTATAACATTAGGTGAGCAGCCGAGGCGAAAAGCGTAGTTCACGGATTTTAAAGGTATCACAGCATTCTTGACGCCCAAACTGTGGGGCTCGAATGTTTTTGAAAGGGCCAGTACCTGCAGAAATGAGTAGATTCACAGCAATATATATATATATATATATATATATATATATATATATATATGAATTATTAATAACGACCTCCTTTATTCTAATTTTCCAAAAGTATTGTGGGTTTTAGGTCGGCTGGATTATTTAAGAAAACTCTTTTTTTTTTTTTTATAAACCTGAGCTTTCGGATTTATTTTAATCCTTTTTCAAAGGTACTACAATTACAAAATTGATGAATAAATAGTAAATCATATTTTATACTTACTAAGGTGAGGTTATATAATAAAATTGGCAATTAACATAAAAAGTTATTTTCGTTATAAATTTTTTAAAATGTATATAACAACGCCAAATTACAACAAGAGATAAAAATCGTATGTATATAAAATATTGATAATAAATAAAAGTCAAAAGTTTGATAGAAATTGTTATTAAAAGGCAACCTTAAAAAATGTTTATTATAACTATGTATGTACCTGCGTGTAACACTGTGAGTGTATGTATGAGTCTGTATGTGTGTGTAGTGTGTGTTTCTGTGTGTTTTTTTTTGTTTGTAATATATTTAAGAGAAATTTATCTTATAGATCCATTGATAAATTTGTTGTTGTATGGTTGTTTTTATTTGTGATATTTTATTTTATCAAAAAAATTTAAACAAACTTTTTAATATCCTAATAAAAAACAACTATCCTCCACAATTAATAAAACGTCTTCTATATAACCACAATGCAGAAACTATGGATAATAATACACAAAACAACACAAATAATAATAGTAAACAAATAGACACTACAGTTACATTCAAATCTCTTCCATACATTGAACACCTTACACCAAAACTAACTAATGTATTTAATAAATTTAACATAAAAATAACTTCTAAAAATACTTTAACCTTAAATTACCTTTTCTCTAAAATTAAAGACAAAACTCCAATTTTAAATAAAAGAAATATCATATATAAGATCAATTGTCTGGATTGCAATGAATGTTACGTAGGGCAAAGCAAACAAACACTTAAACAACGAATAACCCAACATAAGAGCGATATACGTATAAAACCCAATGCTTGTGCCCTATGTGTACACGCAAATACTAAAAACATAAAATAGATTTTAACAATCCAATTATATTACAGATGGAAGACAAAAAATCAAAAGAGAGTTTCTAGAAATGTGTCACATATACCAACAAAAAAATACTATGAACAAAAGAACAGATGTTAATGACTTAAATTGTATCTACACGTATCTTCTAAATATCACAAATAAAAACAACCATACAACAACAAATTTATCAATGGATCTATAAGATAAATTTCTCTTAAATATATTACAAACAAAAAACACACAGAAACACACACTACACACACATACAGACTCATACATACACTCACAGTGTTACACGCAGGTACATACATAGTTATAATAAACATTTTTTAAGGTTGCCTTTTAATAACAATTTCTATCAAACTTTTGACTTTTATTTATTATCAATATGTTATATACATACGATTTTTATCTCTTGTTGTAATTTGGCGTTGTTATATACATTTTAAAAATTTATAACGAAAATAACTTTTATGTTAATTGCCAATTTTATTATATAACCTCACCTTAGTAAGTATAAAATATGATTTACTATTTATTCATCAATTTTGTAATTGTAGTACCTTTGAAAAAGGATTAAAATAAATCCGAAAGCTCAGGTTTATAAAAAAGAGTTTTCTTAAATAATCCAGCCGACCTAAAACCCACAATACTTTTTGAAAATTATATATATATATATATATATATATATATATATGTATATTGTAGTGGTTTTAAAGGGCTAAATCTACGTATAAACAAAGTAATTTCAAATACCCTGTATAAAGGAAACAACCAGAATTTACGTGCAAAATTTATTCCAGTTAGTTCATTTTTAAGTAATAGGTATTAACAAAATTTTACAAACAATGATTAAAATTTAGTAGAAGCCAATGCCATTAATTTATTAATTTAATTGAACGGTTATCTATGTATAATATGCATAAAAGCGTGTAAAAATCAATAAATCCAAGGCGAATAGCGTTCGTTATAACAAACAAATAAATCGGTTGGGTTGAAATACCATGAAAAGAAGCTACTAGAAATGTCATTTAAAACGTCGGTTAATTAAACACCTGCAGGTTTCTAAATATCAAGTTCCACTTATTTTTATAGATAACAAACAAGTTTCAAAGAATATCGGGTAAACGGTCGGATGTTTTCGCATTAAAGGCTAATGAGGGGTTATTTAAAGCACGTATTTTGGGGTCCACATGGAGTTGTAGAACGCGGACAGGAATATCGATTTCTACCACTCAAACAAGGTTGGAAAGAGACGTAGTATATACATAAGCAAGGGACAGCGTTAGTATAGGCGGGATTTCTGAGACGTCAATGGATAGACTATTGGTCGATATCGTTAGTTGCACATCAGACAGACACCGGGAAGATTGAATATTAATTTTCAGAAAATATCGTAATGACGCGCTGAATTTCGAGGATTTAAAAATCGGTTGAACCCAAAATTTTGAGAAATATTATTGTAAATGAAGGACCTCGGGTGAAATGCGGCCGAGAGGTGGCATCGTAAATGTATAAATACCTTTTGAAAATATAATAAAAGACCTTAGTATTTTGATCGCTTGAGACTACGTATGAAAGTTACCACGAGCTTGTAAGTATAGAAAATTATTTTAAATTAAATAGCACGGTGTTAGCCTCATAATTTGTACGCGCATTGTGCCGAGTTTAAAATTTATAAAGGTGTCACATATATTTTTTTAACAAGCTCGTGTAGTGACGTTATGTAACGTGGATTAAATTAAACAATTATGACAGAAGTATAATTAATTTGGATTTGGAAATTGGATACACCGTGAAGGAAGCGCAAGCAGCACAACTTAAATGGGGTTCTTCTACTAATAGCTAGAAGCCTGCAGAGCAGAAAGAAGCAAATATACGGCATCGTCAACGGGGCAGAGATCTTCTAGAAATTCCCGGTAACGCTTTAAAATTGTTGATGTTTTAAACTATGAATATTGGGTGACGTGTGAGAGTGAATTTTGAAGGTATTGTGCATTATTTTGCTTATTGAAAATAATACGTATAACTAACTTTATTATGGTATCTAAATAGAAATCTGAAGGTGTATATAAAGCTTATTAACGTTCTATCAGGAATTTAAATTTTGTAAAGAGTACATGGGTTTGGTTTTTTTGGTTGTTGTAAGAGTATGCGAAGTATAAGGGCATACATTATTCATAATTAACTGGGTTATCATGAGCTCACCATACTCCAGAGTTTACGTAGATTTAAAATAAAGTATAAAGAAAGAATGAGAAATAAGATATTATTCAGGGCCCATTTACTCCGGGTACATTCTATGTGTGTAATAATTTAAATTAAAATACAGGACATTACAAAATAGGATTTATTGAGGTGTAACTCGATCACTGAAATGTGGATAATATTGAATTTTGTTTGTAAATAGTGATAAATAAAAGATTGTATGATTGTTGTATTTTGTGGTTTTATTGAGAGTGCGCGTGAACGATGCAAAGCATAATAGTGAATTTAAGTAACCAAGAGGAGGCCCAACTGAGCTAGCCTGGGAACTGAAGAAGAATTAAGGTGAAAAAGGTGAAGAAGAGAGAGGAACGGGTAAGAAATTATTTTTTTAATTTTTTTTATTTTTGGTAAAATTTTCGATTTTGTATAAATAAATTTTCGAAACTACTGAGATACCCGAGAGTTCCACGGCAATCTTATGGCGACCCAAAAGTGAGGCTCGAGTCCCAAGTAGAATTTTAGTAATTGTATTCCAGGAAACTGACGATCTGAGAGAGAGAGAGTTTGTGTTTTGTATAAATTTAAGAATATTTTGAGTGTGTGTGGGTGTGATTTGAACGTATGCAGAGAAAGGAGTGGTTAAGAAGTCAAGGAGTGGAAATTGGAAGTGACGATAGTGCCTTGTGTGATAAAAATTCGAAAATGGAAGAAGCTGGAGGTAGTAGGGATCAGTCGAGGACGGAATCAGGAGAAGCTGGAAATGAATTAATTTTGAGAATGCTAGAGAGGATGAATGAAGAATCTAACAGGAAGTTTGAGGAGATTAGAGAAATGGGAGAAGAATCAAAGAAAAGAGTGGAGCAGATGAATGAAACCTTAAGCGAGAAAATTGACAAATCAACGAGAGAATTTTCTGAATTTAAACATAGTTTGACGGTAAAAATGGGGGAAGTCGAAAATAGGGTTGATAAAAATGAGCGTGCTATTAGAGGTTTAAATCAGGAAATGGGACAATTAAGGACTAATGTAGGGATTTTCTGTGAGGACGAGATTAATGCAAAAATGACTGAGGTAACGGACTCATGTAAGAATCAGTTAGGTCGGGTAGAGAGAGAAGTGACCGGGATTAAGCACAATGTAGCGACTTTAATGGGGGATGGTCCAAGGTTTGTAACAGGTAATATGTCATTAGAGCAACAGATGGAATTTTATGGGGATAGTAGGGTTAACCCTCAGATATTTATTAATAACGTTAGAGGTTTAATAAATAACGTATACGATGAACAGGCGAAGTTAAATGTTGTAAAAGCTTTACTAAAAGATCATGCTGAAGCTTGGTATAATTTAATAGGACAGGAAATTGACACCTACACTGACTTTGAGGACAGATTTTTGAAACATTATTGGAGTGACCACAGACAAGACCAGGTACGAGACGATTTAATCACGGGGAAATTTAAAGGAGAATTTTTAGGAAGTAGGGAGCAATATGCTATACGAAAGTATAGCATTGCGAAACAACTGAACCCACCACTGACGGACCGACAGATTATAAAATACTTGCCGAGACATTTTGAGGTTGAAGTGAGACAGCACGTAGTTTTTTTATTTTTGGTGAAATTTTCGATTTTGTATAAATTAATTTTCAAAACTACTGAGATACCCGAGAGTTCCACGGCAATATATATATATATATATATATATATATATATATATATATATTGTGATATGATAGCGGTGCTTGCCAATGTAATTATACTTTTAGTTTCCTGCTGATCACCGCCGCTTTGTGTCTTTTTATATCCTTAAATTTAAATATGCTTCGGCTAGCTCAGTTTAATTCACACAGAGTGCACAACCTTACGATAATCAAATAATTTACCCACTTTTCTCTGATACTTTTCCTGCTTAGAATGATAAAAACGAGGTCTACTAATATTTGTATAACGAGAAAGAAAAATTATATACACTTCACAGCCTAACTTGTTTTACTGTATGACAAAAATGAACCCCTGAATCAAATAACAATAATTTTTCAAATTGTTTAGCCCCAAAAATTAAAGCTTCCTTTCCTTATTTTAAAGCCAGCAAAAATGACACTGTACTCTACTGGAAATTCTTTGAACGTTCAAGACTTTTCCTTTTTTTTACGAAATTTTTCACGTATAAAAGAAATTTTTGATGACTCTACATAAAATATTCTATTATAATAAATATAGTCAATGTTCAAAAAAAATAAAGAGAAAATAATACCTTATGCTAGATAATTCTGACCTGTAGTTTTCCTGGTGCGTCTTTCTGGATTTGCTACTGCGTTGTGGATCAGCACCCCAATATTACTTTCAATGCTTAAAACAATCTTCTGTTTTGTGCGCCTTTGCCAATATTTTCATTCGGATTTCCTCCCAATATTTTCAATTATTTAGTTTCCAAATTTTACCACATTTAATCAATAATCTAGTATTTTCTTAATCTCCCTTAGGTTTGCCCTGTCTGACTTAGATTTTCGTAGTCCCTCTTAGATTTGCCCCGTCTTACTTAGAGCCGTTTTCCAGCAAACGGCGAAACTTGTCTCATATATTTTTCACAATTATTTATTTAAAAATTTTCTAACACCACTTTTTACTAAATTTGATTATTTAATTTTAATATTCACTCTTTGCGTAGATTCTTGAGTATAAGTGACGTGGATTGTGCTTGACTCGAATCAAAACTGTCTGCTTATCAAATTCGCGTGTTATATAAGACGCCCCATCTAAAAATTTATTGGTTATTGGCCATATTTGTTCAAAGTTTACGACCAGCCATAGGATGTTTTGGATACTTTGGACTTTTACAGGTATTTCTCTGTTAATGACTTGCCGGATGATTTCTTGATCACGTAGGATACCGGTGAATTTCTATTCTGTATTTATTTTAGATCGTCTGTTTTGATGTTATTACAGGAATTTCTAATTCGCCTTGGCACGTAATTTAACTTATGGCTCTTGTTTGTCTAGATAATACTTTAGGATTTGTATTAACTCCATGTAGAAAATAACGTAGATAAAATGACGTAAATTAACATATCTCTGTTTACATCCTGCGTTTCCAAAACGTATTTATTTCGAAACATGCGTTTCTTATGGGGACGCTATGCTATGTCCTATCACTATCGCATGTTTAATTTTAATGCGAATTGCATGATGATTTTCTAACTTTTACTGCATTTAACGCGTATCTATTTACAATTTTATGAATGCTTTTGTTTTAAGACAAGTTTGATTGCGTGTAAAGTTATTTCTTTTGTTAAATGTGTGCTTATTGTTGAATGATATGCTCCCCGGAATTAATTAAAGTATATATATTGTTATGATATTGTAGCAATACCCCTATGCGCCCTTTTTATGAATTGAAAGGTAAAATTTTTAATCTGTCAATTTTTTATTTTTACTGTATAATTTTAATTGCGTCGGCTAGCTCAGTTTTTGAATTACGCACGGAGCTTGTGACAATACGACAAACAAAGCCTTTAAACCTACCATCTACCTCTACTTCCTGCTTTAATCTTTAAACCAAAACATCATTAAGCACAAATTATTATAATGTTCTCAAAAGTATTTACAACGTATGAAAAGGTTAAAATTCTTTAACTGGAATTTTCTTCTAATAATTGAATCAATAAATTTAATAATTATTATTACCAAAGATGATCAAAAAGTCAGCAAAATCACTAGTATAATTAATTATTAACTGAAGCCTGATGAACATTCATTTAACTTCATTTATTTACGTAATTTACAACGTGTACTCAAAAATTAAATCTTGCCGACCCCTTACATAAATTATCATGAAAGCAATTTTTAAAGTATTTAAATTAGAAATATTCAATGAAATGTTAAATCTTAAGTTATTCAGTTTAGCAAAGTGCAATGAAATATCCACAAATAAAATAATAAAATAATAAACATTCAGATTGGCTAACCTGTTGTTTGGCAGCTTAAATCAGTCTCTGGTCCAACCGTTGTGTGCATCCCTCATGGCATCGCCTTAAATACACTAGCGTACTCCATTAAACTTTTTCACCATTAATCATTGAAGTAAATGCATATTGCATTTCCTCATCTGTTCCAGTAATAATCGCTTCGTATTTATAAAGACTGGACTCCAGTAATTATTTAAATTTGTCTCCCGTAATTGCTTAGAGCTGTCTCCCGTGATCATTTCGACTTGACTCCAGTGATTCTTTAGAGTCCTTTTTATTAAGATTAAAATTAGAATTTACATTAAAACAACTTTTAGTTACTTACATTTTTCTATTTAAGGATAAAACGACAAACCCATCAATTTTCCATATTCAGCGGTATTATTTTACACTTCACAATTACTCACTTTACATGGATATTTTTGTTTTCAGAGACGTGAACTATACTTTACTTCATGATGAACTGATTTGTTTACAAATCTGGTCATATTTAAATGCGCCGTTTATCTATTGACAAGCGCAATGTTAGTTGTTTGTATAAACTTTTATACCAGGTTTTCGGATATCCCATGGTATTATTTTTGTATATTAACATCAACGCGTTCCTCTTGTAACGTACGATTTCGAGTTAATAGCATTGATTCGGTTGGATTTTTATACTTTTAGATAAGTAAACTATTGTCTGTTCAAATAAATTTAGTGAACTTTGATTTTTAATTACCATGCCTTGCTTGTTTCCAATAAATCAGATGTCGATTTTAATTCTCTAGTCACGTATACAATGTGTGCATTAAATGATATGCGTTTGCTATCCTACGCATTATTAAACCTGCTTGTATTAATTAGGATTCTTGATGTAATAATGTTGCGTTATTCAGGCATGTTGCGTTTCAGCTTGCATTTATGTTATTTAACGACTTGCGGATTTATTTTATTCAAATAAATCTTCAAAATATTTTTCATTAATTTAATTATGATTATTATTTATATACAGGGCGTTGTCATTTACCTTCCAGTCTAATCATCGTATTTCTTGTTTTCTTCAGAAAGCTGTGTCGTTTTGTGAGCCCTTATGTATCTCATGTGGAGTGCGCTATACTCTTGGTCCTAACTACCCCTAAATGACCCTATTAATACAGCAATATATATATATATATATATATATATATATATATATATAACTCAAATTTAGACCAGGGTAGAAAATTAATTAATTACATCAAATAATTTTAATCACCATGTATAAGGAAGCTTTGGGAAAAAGTACGCGTAGTTAAATGCCTAGTGTAAAGATTTAAATCATTGAATTAGAAAGTAGGGTTTGTATAGACGTTTATTAGATAATACGCGAGTTATAGGAACCCCCATCTATTATATATATATAAAACTAATATCTGTATTAGGAAATATTAGGAAACATTAGTAAATGTTAAGACAGTGCAACAATGTCGTTGCAACATATTATTACATATTATTATGATGATTTCAGTTCCCACGAGTGGAAACGCTACAAAGTAGCCCAAGGATAAGTGACACTGCAAAAGTCAGGTCACAGACGGTCGACGGATGTCACGTACCGTGATTACGCAGAATAAGCCTGCAACATTGTATTTATGAATAGCTCTTAAAATAGCAACTAAGTATTACAGAATGTAAGCGGACATTACGTCCGCAGGTTCCCACAGTATTGTGAGGGGGAGAAAGTTATATAAGGACCAGGAGCTCCACTCCTAGTCAGTTCATCAGACGTTCAGCTTTAACCTTGCAGTTCACTGGTAACTCACTGTACAAATTAATTAATAACTTAGACTTAGAATAAATTAATTTAAATTGTAAATGTTCACATCTGTTTAAATCAAATAAATGTGTTAAAGTTCAAAGAAGTCTTTTTAAAAAGGACCGCTCGAAGCCACGAACCTTAACTGGCGCAGTCGTAACGGATGTCAAAAGGGCACTAGCGAATCCAACTTCGAGGAACTGGTGGTCCGGGAATTTCAATTCCGATTTTGGCAGAACAAAAACAAAAACTGGAGAAGAAACACGCATCGTTCAAATCCAGCCGTTGAAGGAGAAACAAGAATAGTTCAAATTCAACAAAAGAAAAATTGGAGGCGATACAAGAATAGATCAAATCCAAGAAGCCAAAAAGAAAAAACAGAAACAAAGAAAACAAATCAATGAAAGCAACCAAGCAACTAGTGTAAGTTCATTTTCCTAAACCAATAAAAAAAATTATTTTATTATTAACAAAGACAATTGATATTTGCTAGTTTATAATTTATTTATGTATATGTTAACTATTGTTACAAATATTTTATGCCATTTTTTGAAAATAATCGACTTAGCAATTGCTAGAGATTATCTTCAAGCCTTTATTGAAATTTTATTATTATTTTATTTGTATATATGAAAAATTTATGAAAACTTGAGACAACAAAAAATTCTGAGACTAAGAACTGAGAAAAATTATTCTGAAACAAAAACTAGAAACAATTATTAAAAAAGTCGCAAAGCGCAAGAGACTAGATCACGTTATAACTAACGTAAGAAAAAATTCTTAAAAACAAAATCAAACCTCTTAAGATTGCTGAATTAGATCTTAACTGGCGCGAAAAATTTTTTTAAAAAACCTCTAACTCGACAACTTTAACTGACACAAAAATTTTTAGAATTTTAGAATCAAAACTTAACTAACGCAAGAAATTTTTAGAATTTCTAATTCAATCTTAACTGACGCACAAAATAATTAAATACACCAAGAATAAAAACGCGAAAGCAAAACGAGCAATTAAAAAATTAAAACCTTATAACACCACGATTCAAACTCAAATACCAGCCATAAATAGACAAAACGCATTCTATTAATTAAAACCCACATCTTAATACGAGAATTAACAAAGCGCGAATTCAAATTGAACGTAAAATCTCATCATACTTCATCAAAGTGAATAGAAATTAACCTTGAATAAAACACGCATAAAAATCTAATAATAAATCACATCAAAAGCTAATTAAAAATATCGCGAAACCTTTCAGACTTCAAGCATTATAAACAACAATCGGAAACTTTACTTAACTATCAATCTAAAACTACTCAGAACGAATAAATTATTACGGTATTAAAAAGTAAATTACAGCCGTATTCAAACGTGAAAACATTTCAGTAAATCTCACAAATTGTATTATGTAAAAACACTGCGAGTAATAATTTACACCCACGCAAAAATTAAATATAACTTATAATAAAGACGCAAATGCAACTAAGTGACTAACAACATCCTGTAGCAGATAACATTGTAAGCATTGTAGACACCTTACAGTCGCATAAACCAACGAGAGAATTAATACGCACCTAACAAAATCGACATAACAAAATCGACGTAATTAAGAAAGTAAAGAAGTAATAACTGATTCAAATAACGCAAAACATTCACACCCGATAAATTACCACAAAAATAACCCAGCCTATCGAAACTTCGGAAATTAAAATAAAAAATGGGCAATTCAAAAGTAAACTCAACCAAACTAATACCAAGCATAAAACTCATCAAATAACACCCAAAAACTACGAAATAAAACCAAAATCTTTCAAAAAAAAAAAAATAAAAATAATTTTTTCTTAATTTTTTAAAATTACCCAAATACTACCCCAGCCAAGATGACTAATGAAATGAAGCTGTACCTTGAAATGATCCCCAGCTTCAATGGAAATGATACCTGCTTACTCAGTAATTACATTTCGGCTTCCGAAATATTCTTAAAGACCTTTTATAAGCCAGGCGATAATGACAGAAACACTCTGCTTATCCGCCTTATAACCAGTAAACTAACAGGAAGGGCACTAACGTTAATAGCCAGTCGCGAAGACGTGGACGAATGGGAAAGCTTTAAACGGATATTAATTTCATATTTCGGCGATCAACGGAACTTAAAATGTTTAATAAGAGACTTAACCGGACTGAGAATGGAACACAACCAGTCACCCTATCAATTTGGAATGAAATGCCAAGATGTAAGAAGTTTAATCTTGACAAAACTCAAAATCGAAGAGACCGACCCAAACGTGAGACTAATAAAAACTAAAATGTACGACGAGATGGCATTAGATACCTATCTAAATGCACTACCCGAGAGACTTTCAGATAAAATTAGATTTCAACATCCCCAAAACTTAGAACAAGCAATGAATATGATAATTGAAGAAGAAAATGTAATGTACTATAGAAACCGACTATATAACCCCAACGCGAATAAAAGCTATACGCCAATGAAAACTATACAACCCGCAAGACAAATAAATCCACAACCAAAATTTAACTCATTCAATGCACAAACAGACCAAACGCGAACGAATAATCCACATTTTAATAATTCAAACTTTAACAACCAATATAAACAATTCTCAAAACCAACGTTTTAACCGAACTTTACAAAACCCGCATATCGACCAACATTTAACTCGAACTTTTCAAGACCCGCATTTCAACCGAGATTTAACCAAAATACAAATCAACAAAGACCAGCATTTAACGCGAATCCTAACAGAAACTCACCGATGATAAACAATAATAATCCCAATAACTATTACAAACCTACACCAATGGATACCTCATCTGGTAACACCAGACCCAACACAAAAATAACGCATATTAGACCAAATCCTAATCAAAAACGCACTTTCACTTCAAAAGAGCTATTTCATCAGGAAGTAGAAGAGTATGAAGACGAACAGAATAATAACAATCAACCGTGTACGAATAATGAACAGAATCAATCAAACCATTATGAACGCGAAGAATCACAAGAAAATTACGAGGAAGACGACGAAGAGAACACATGTTCAAATTTTCACATGGACCATTTTATAAACGACCTAACGTAATAAATCTAAATAATATGAATCACCTTGTATTACCTTATATCGCAATACCCCTCGCTGAATTTAAATTACTAATCGATACCGGATCCTCAAAAACATTAATAAGCCCGCGAACAGTAAAAAAACATTATCTAGACTATGTAGAGAGAGAATCCTTTAAAATTAAAACAGCCCATCAAACAACCATACACCAATTCGTAGCAAACATACCTTTACCAAAAACCTTTAACGTAAAAATGAAACACAAATTCTGCATATTTGAATTTAATGACAAATATGACGGACTATTAGGAATGGACCTTCTAAGAAAATTAGGAGCCAATATAGATATCAAAAACAGATTATTAAGAACCAAATATGGACGAATCCCCATTAAATTTCAAAATACCCAAATCGACGAAAAATATACATTAGAACCCCGAACGGAAAAAAAAAATAAGAATCCCCGTAAATTCAAATAAAAACTTAGGAATAATAAACCACATAACTTTTCAACAAGGAGTAGAAACCCCAACCGCATTAGTAAAAATCAAAAATAATTACGCCACAACAACAATAATAAACTCAAATGATTACCTCGTAGAAATATCTTTAACAAACCCGATAAACGTAGAAGAATTAAACTTTGACGAAATGGAAATAGATGAATCCCCAAACGAAAATTATAACCCCGTAGAAAATGACGAACTGTTAAAACAAAATTTAAATAATATACGATTTAACCGCGAAATAAATCACGAAGAACAAAAAGCAATACAAAAATTATGTTACGAGTACCGCGATATATTCCATTGCGAAGGAATACCTCTAACGTTTACAAACACAGTTAAACACAACATTGAGCTAACGGATAACAAACCCCTATTCACCAAAGCATACAGATTACCCCAGGCAAGTCAGGAAGAAGCTGACAGACAAGTAACCGATCTATTAGATCAAGATATTATACAACACTCCAATTCACCATGGAGCAGCCCCGTACTAATAGTACCAAAGAAACTAGACGCATCTGGAAAACGGAAATACCGAATGGTAATAGATTACCGCAAATTAAATGAAAAAACGGTAGACGATAAATACCCGTTACCGAATATCACAGAAATATTAGACAAATTAGGCAAATGCCAATATTTTTCGACGCTAGACTTAGCATCAGGATACCATCAAGTAGAAATGGAAGAAGGAGATACACAGAAAACAGCCTTTAGCACACCTAGAGGACACTACGAGTATAAACGGATGCCATTTGGACTCAAGAACGCACCCGCAACTTTTCAACGAGTAATGGATAACATACTACGAGGGATACACAACGAAAAATGCCTTGTGTACCTAGACGATATAATAGTGTATTCAACATCATTAGTGGAACACATAGAAAGATTAAGAGAAGTGTTCGAAAGATTAAGAACCGCAAAATTTAAAGTACAACTAGACAAAAGCGAATTTCTACAGAAAGAAGTAACCTTTTTAGGACACGTAATAACACCCCAAGGAGTGATGCCAAACCCCGACAAAACAAACGCTGTATTAAATTACCCTATACCCAAAACGAATAAAGAGATTAAAGGATTTTTAGGCCTTAGCGGATATTACCGAAAATTTATAAAAGGTTATGCTCAAATAACAAAGCCCCTAACCAATTGTTTAAAGAAGGGAAACAAAATTGTACATACCCCAGAATTTATAAAAGCAGTAGATAAAATTAAAAGCATTTTAACAAATCACCCCGTATTAGAATACCCAGACTTTTCAAAACCATTCATTTTAACAACGGACGCATCAAATCTAGCCTTAGGCGCAGTATTAAGCCAAGGAACAGTAGGTAACGACAAACCTATCAGTTACGCATCAAGAACCCTCAACGAAACAGAGCAACGATACAGTACGATAGAGAAAGAATTGTTAGCCATAATTTGGGCAACAAAATATTTCAGACCGTACCTATACGGACGGAAATTCTATATATATACCGATCATAGACCATTAGTTTGGCTATGCAAACTCAAAGAACCTAACTCGAAATTACAAAGATGGAGAATCAGACTAGAAGAATATGATTATGAGATCATATACAAAAATGGAATTTACAACAATAATGCAGACGCCTTAAGTAGAATCCAACTTAACGCACTTGAGACAGAATCATTAGCAGGAAACGTAGACGAAACCGAAGTCAGAGAAGACCCAGAAGAAATGGAAACTATACATTCAACACAAAATGACGAACCGGAAACCGCAATAAAAATTTTAAACGAAGCTATTGACATGAAACCCAATCAATTTATAATCACAGAAGTTTTAAACAACCCCAACCTTGTAAAATACACGAAAGTGGACAATAAGAAAATTTACCAAGTTCAAATAACTAAAGACGACAATGAATCGCAGATAATTAAAATATTAAAGGAATACACCCCCGAGAAAAAACGATTTTACTTTTATTTTAACACCGAAAACCTATATAAACGATTTTCAGAAATATATGTAAAACTATTTAACAATTCTGGCCCCGAACTTATAAGATGCACGAGAAAATTAATAACCTTAGACGACACAGACGAAATAAATGATGTAATAAGAAACCAACACGAAGGTAAGACCAACCATCGAGGAATAAACGAGACCCTAAAACAAATTATGAGACGCTACTATTTCAAGGACATGAAAGAATTAACTACAGACTTTATTAACCAATGCGAATTATGTGATAAAGCCAAATATGACAGAAAACCCCCAAAGATACCCTTAATGTTAACTAAAACACCAGACAAACCTTTCCAAAAATTACATGCAGATACTCTAGTAGTAGAAGCACAAAGTTACTTAACAATCGTGGACGCATTTACGAAAATAGGACAAGCAATACCAATCACTTCAAAAAATAGTATAGACGTAACCCAAGAATTTCTACACTATTTTACATTTTACGGAACACCCGAAACAATAACCTTAGATAACGGAAGCGAATTTAAAAACGAAACAATTCAGAACAATTTAGAATTACACAAAATAAAAATACACTTTATAACGGAAAACCACCCTGAATCAAACGGACTAATTGAGAGACTACATTCAACCCTATTAGAACAGATCAGACTATTAAGAATAAATTACAAGAAGAAACACAAGCAACTTAATGTCATACGCATTAATCGCGTATAATAACACGATTCATTCAACTACAAATTTTACACCCTCAGAACTAACCTTAGGACATTCAGATTCACGCAACCCCTACGATATACATTATAACAAAGAAATCTATCAGCAATACGCTAAAGACCACAAGGAGAAACTAAAAATAACCTACGACAAAGTAAAGGACAAATTAGATAACGATAAAGAGCGAATTACCGCGACCCGTAATAAGAACTCAGACATAAACAAATTTTCCATAGGACAAACCGTATTCGAGAAAAATTACCAAAGTAAAAGACACAAAACGGCACCGAGAAATTTAGGACCCTTTAAAATAAAACGAATATCAGACAAAAACGTAGCCGCAATAGACGACGGCAAGATAACTAAATATGTTCACCTCAAAAATTTAAGACACCCTGTACTTTCAGATGGACAATCGTCACCCTTACCGTCAACCTCCACCCAGGTAGAACGGACACAGAAATTATAATTGAAGACATAAAAAACAACCCCGGTATACTACCAATAAAATTAGGCAGTATGCAAAACACTATAGATTATTGGACCTTTGCACAAAAATTCGATTTAACCGAGCTAAAACAAGAATTTCAAATAATCAAAAATAATTATTTTCGACTAAAACAATCAATGGACACAACAAAATTCGGAAAAGAATACGCAATAGAAATGATGAACTACGACAGTATAACAGAAAGTATCTTGAAAATATCGAAGACAAATTTAATCGACTAATACCTACAGAACAAATGACGAGAAGAAAACGAGGACTAATCAACGGATTAGGAAACGTAATTAAAGCAATTACCGGAAATTTAGATAACCAAGACGCAGAACGCTATGACAACGCGATACAACAATTGATAGAAAATCAAAACGACATTAAAACTATAATCAATAATCAAATATCGTTAACACAATCAACGATCATCAAATTTAATGAAACCCTTAGAAAACTAGTTAGAAACCAAGATAGTATAGCCAATCGAATAGAAACCTTAGAAAATAACATGCGAACTACCATGTTAGGCATGCGAGATTTAATCCGATTCAATACGATATATAACCAGATAATATCAACCTTAACTTTAATTCAACAAATCCTAGCAACATTAGAAAACGCAGTAACCTTTGCAAAATTAAATACCCTACATTCAAGTATCATAGAACCAATAGATTTATTAAAAGAATTATTGAGAATAAAATCTTTTATAACTAACAGTAAATTACCTTTCGATGTATTAGAATCAAACATTTTAATATTTGAAAAAATAGCTATAGTTAAAGGCTATGTAAAAAATAACGATATAACATTTTTAATAGAAATACCAATAGTAGAGACTAACAGTTACAATTATTATCACTTATTTGCTTTTCCAATGAAAATGACTAGCACATACCAAGTTATTATTCCAAAAACCAAATTCCTGTCCTTAAATGAACAAAGATATGGTTATACCAACGACAAATGTAATGAAGTCACACCCAATCAATACTTATGCCAATCATTAACAACCACAACAATTCAAGAAGACAGCCCTTGCGAAGTACAACTACTAAAATTTACCAATCACTATGAAAATTGTGAAGCCAAACCTGTATTAATCAACAACATGAAAATTCAGAAAGTAACGGAAAATAAATGGATAGCCATTTTCCCACCGAAGTAATCGCAACAATGTATTGCAATCAAGACGAAAGTAATTTAGCATTAACCAGAAGTAAATTAATCACCCTTAAGGAAAATTGTTATTTAAAATTAAAAAATGAAATAATTAAAGTTTACCAAGATCCAGTACAAAGCAAGAAATTAGCAAACCTACCCGATCTGCAAATCAAGATTAACCAAGAAGAAGATGAAGCAACCCTTAAAAAACCAATGCAATTGGAACACCTGGAATTAGACAACTTAAACCACGCCATGAAACTCATGGAAGATTACAAAGAAAAATTAAACGAGATGAAGACGCCCAAAGTGCACTATGATAACATTAGTGTATGGACAATTATATTGATTTTATTGACTATTTTATTGATCATTTATGTAATGTACAAAATATGTATTAGATTTAAGAATAATAAAGAAAACCGTTTTAGATTTAAGAAACCCAAACAAACAAATGTGCCCCTAGAAAATATGAATTTTAAATGAGATTAAACGAAAATGAATTTAATTAAAAATCAAGAAAAGGTAAAAACCCTTAATTTTTAATGTACGTTGGGAGGAGTTATAGGAACCCCCATCTATTATATATATAAAACTAATATCTGTATTAGGAAATATTAGGAAACATTAGTAAATGCTAAGACAGTGCAACAATGTCGTTGCAACATATTATTACATATTATTATGATGATTTCAGTTCCCACGAGTGGAAACGCTACAAAGTAGCCCAAGGATAAGTGACACTGCAAAAGTCAGGTCACAGACGGTCGACGGATGTCACGTACCGTGATTACGCAGAATAAGCCTGCAACATTGTATTTATGAATAGCTTTTAAGATAGCAACTAAGTATTACAGAATGTAAGCGGACATTACGTCCGCAGGTTCCCACAGTATTGTGAGGGGAAGAAAGTTATATAAGGACCAGGAGCTCCACTCCTAGTCAGTTCATCAGACGTTCAGCTTTAACCTTGCAGTTCACTGGTAACTCACTGTACAAATTAATTAATAACTTCGACTTAGAATAAATTAATTTAAATTGTAAATGTTCACATCTGTTTAAATCAAATAAATGTGTTAAAGTTCAAAGAAGTCTTTTTAAAAAGGACCGCTCGAAGCCACGAACCTTAACTCGCGTTATTAAAAAACCGTGAAGCATAAAAATTTATTCGTTTCATTAAAAATAAGGGATTTAAATTATTCACTAGACGCTTTCTATAAAAAGAAGCAGAATTAAAATGCTCAACTTGTATGTAATTTAATAATTCCAATTAAAGAAACAAATAGAAATTACGTGCAAAATTTATATTAATTAATTCAAGTTTCAAGTAACGAGTATTAAACAAAATGTACAAATAATAATTAATATTTAATTAGGATTCACTGAAAATTAAAGGGTAGAAGTCAATGCCATTCATTATTATTTTAATTAGAGTTAATTGAACGATCATTAAGGTATAATAGGCATAGAAGCTTTAAAAAAAACCCAATAATATTCAAATCGTAGAAGTGTTATTTAAAATGTTACGATTGAACACCTGCGTATTTTTAAAAGTCACTTTCAGTTTAATTTGTTTGGATAAACATGAAAATTCTGCGTATATTGGAAACGGTCGGATAAACCGTAGCTTATGTTAACGGGAAGGCTAGATACGGGGTTATTTAACCCAAATAAGAATACACGTGGTCTGAAATAACCGATAGTAAAGAGTATCGATTTGCACCACTAGGAGCAAGTTAGAAAAAGACAGATAAAATGCGCAAGGCAGAGACACAGATAATAAAAGGCGTGATTTGAGCAACGTCACGGGGAAATGATTGGTTGTAATAAGATGCAGATATGAGAGGTGTAAACGTAACGATTTCTATACAAAATTAATTAGTTGTTCTCGGACGTGTTTGCGAGCCGTGTGAAAATTTCTTAGATTTTTAACTGGCGCGTGTGCAAATTTAATAGAACCGCGTGCCGGACTGTCGAAAAGGGAACATAGTATGCGAAATTCTGAAAACTGGCCGTCGCGGGACAAAACCGACATACAGGCGAGCTATTATATAAACCCGGACTTTAAACAGTTCCCTCTCTTAGATTTTCGATTTTGATTCAATACTTTAAACAGTTTGCTGTTATATTTTGGTGATTATTAAATACTTTAAAAACAGTTTGCTCTTTACGTGCTACGATACAAGTTATTATGCATTAGTGCACTTAGAAAAGAAGATACAAGGTAATAAAGTCTAGCTATATTTGCGAGTATTACTGTACCAATTATCCAAATTTGCAACGATAAATGAATAAACAAAAGTAGGCAGTTTTGGGGTATAGCGTAAAAGAAGTATGAATTTCTTTGCTATTTTTCGGGGGTGTTAATAATTAAATGTTATTCGTAATGCGATTGAATCCACAAAACAAGATTTTGATATACTTAGATGAGTCCTGAGAAGCCCTGAAACAATTTTAGATGAATGGTGGTGTAGAAAATTTTAAAAGCGTTCAGAATCAGAAGCCGTAAACATAACCCAGTTGGAATGGTGTGATTAACAAAGGACGATGTACATTGGAGCCACGAGTGCATTAATTTTCAGGTAACTTATGCTTTGTTGTTCGATTTTTGATGTTTTGGTGTGTGTTGAATAACTTTATAATTTGTTTGCTAAAAAATGGACAGTAGTGAATTTGTACAAACAACAAAATTTTAATTTTAAGGTGAAATTTTCTTGTTTAAGTAGAAAGGAGTATTTAGCAGTTTATGTTCTTGATTATGATGAAAATTTGGGTCTGTCTTTGAGCTCAATTAGACTATCCTCTTTGATTAACGTAAAGGGGTGGGAGATGCTCCCCTTGTTTTCAGACTCAGGTCTGCAAATATTGTTAAATTAATTAGTAGGCATCTTACAAGGACTTTAATTCTGGATACAAATTAAAATGATGAAAAATTTAATCTTGAAATTTTATGATGCTGAAATTTATGCTACAATTTAATTTTGAAATTTTAATGTATTATGAATATTGATGTAAATAGAGTTAACGTTGATGTTTGTGGTAGGAATGTGTTTGTTTTATTTTATAAATGAGGATGAAAGTTTTAACTAGGTGAGCAGCCGAGGCGGAAAGAGTAAAGAGGCGATTATCAGAAGAGAGTCAACAAGGCGAGAATCACAGCAAATCTTGGTGCCAAATTCGAGAGGTTCGAATATTTTTTTTTACTCTGGTGAGGTTTTTTGTGAGCATCACAGCAATATATATATATATATATATATATATATATATATTGCTATACTATTCGCGTAATTTCCTCGCCCCTTACTTCGGGCTGTTATTTTTATTACTATGAACTGGAATTCTTGATCCCCTTCGTTGTGCGCCTTATTGATTTTCTACGTACTCTAAATTACTGGACCACCATTTTAATATTCACTATTAATTGTAATTATCTCCTCCTCCAGCTGGACTTTATCTTTAAACAACTTTATCTACCAATGGCAAAATTCGATACGTTACCGCCTTGCGGGTTATCAATTTCCTATTCAACTTGTGGCTCCGCGTTTGTACTATTTAAATCTTATGACCTCGGCTAGCATTTATTTGGAATTATAAAATTCAGTAAATTTCGATTTTATATAATGAAACCAATATGTTATATACAGCTTTTGAAATTATTTGTAATACATTTTTAAATTAGTTAACCTTATAAATTTCATTTATGTACTCAAAAACCCAAAGTCACCAAAGAAAACTTATTATCTTTACCAACAAAGTGTAGAATATTCTAAACCTGTTATCTTATTACTCATTCTATACGTATGCAACCTCTTTTGTTGACTTCTTCACAAGCATATCATATTTAGCAAATTCAATATTAATATTAAAAATAAAATAAAAATTTATGTAGAAAAACAAATGTCTTATAACTAAAAATCTGACCTGGTTTTATCTTTTTCACATCGACGCTTTCAATAAAAATGATCGTCCCCAATTCTGGATTCCATTCAAATTATTGCCATTACACTATGGACCACCACCATTAAATTATACACCCCAATTTATCTCAATTCTTCAAACTTAGACTTTCATCATTCTTGCCCCAGACTTAAAATTGTAGTTTGTTTCATCCCTGTACTTCAAAATTGTATTATTCTTCTTTTCCCCTGAACATCTCAATTGTATTATTGTATTTTTTTCTTAACATCAGAATCATGGTCTATTTCCCTCAGACCTCGAAACCCTATTATTTTTATGTCTTAGTTTACAATAAATTCATTAAAAACGTACTTACGTTTAAACGGTAATTATAATCTTCATATTCGCACTCATTTTTATTTCACTTTTATAATTATTACGTATTACTTTGTTTTAATGGCAACGCACTTCGGCCTTCGTTGAGTTCAAAACTGACTTTCATATCAAGGTGCTTGCTAATATAATCTCGAATTCCCACTCCATCCGTGGGTATGGTCTAGAACTCGTCGCTTGTTTCTGACCAATCAAATAATTGCTTTTAGAGCAGTTTCTGATGCAATGCCCCACGCTTTCCCATAATCACCACCTGCCCGCAGCTGTCTTTCATTATCAACATGCTGTATTTTGATAGATTACTTGCTTTTCCATAAACAAACTGATGCAACTCGACTTTAAATTTTCATGTTTACATGCGATTCACGCAATTTTTAATCATTTCTCTTATCAAAATGGTTAGATCTTTGTACGCCATTATATTAACTACCTGAAACTCTATTTCTATATCCGTATTAATTTAATCGTCTGGAACTCTTTTTCTTAATGCGTGTCTAATTACACTTTATCATTTATTCCTAAATATACGCGTGCTTCCACTGAAAAATATCCATATTTGTTTTACCTAAATTAACTAAACTTTATCTACAGGGTATTTAATATTTACTATCTACTTAATGAATGTATCTCTCATTCCTACGCCAACTATGCGTCCTCCTAGGTTTATCTGCGTCGCTTAAACTATTTCTACTTTATATACAGGTTGTTGACAACTTACTATCTACAAACTATGTCTATTTCTTAATTATTTCCTTAAATAAGTGCAGTTTTCTGCTGCCTATTCTAATTACTCATTCCTGAAAGACCTTTACTATAACGTGCACCCTTAAACAACCCCTTATCACAGCAATATATATATATATATATATAGTATATATATATATATATATATATACATATATATATATATTATATATATATATATATATATATATATATATATAGAAAAGATTTTGTTTTTTGATTCTTGGGATAAATTCGCTCATAAAATTAAACACAAAACATTAAATGTGTATCATTTGTATTAAATCGTACGTTTCGGTGATAATTTACACCTTAATCATCGATCTACATGAAAAAGTATATAAATAGGTAATTCATATAACAGGTAATATATGTTTAACTTACTTATTACTTGATAAAATTATTTTATGTATTCACCCATAATAAAAGTAACAGAAGGAAGCTTGTAATATTACTGATTAAGAATTAAAATTAATTTTAAATTTTGAATGAAATGTCAGTTCACTTATTTGACAAAAATTAATTTTAATTCTTAATCAGTAATATTACAAGTTACGTATCAATGCGTATCGGTGCGTATCGATACGTATCGATTCGTATCGATGCATATCGATACGTATAGATACGTAGCGGTACGTATATATGTATATATATTATACTGTCAAGAAGGGGGTGGGCTTATAAAATGTTTAAATAGGGCTTCGAAACGACTTTGCTAGAATGGGGTATATTTGGTTTTGTTTGAGTATTTTCTTTCAGGTATTTTTGGTTTATAAATTAACAACAACTATTCCACGTTTATAAATTTATAAAGCTTTTGAAACTGCATTGCATTCAACAACATATACCGGCCATAGACCAGGCTAAGCTAGTTATAAGTTTGCATTGTATACGTATTTTAATTGTTATGGTTGCACGTATATAAAATTTAATTTGGAGTTAGCGTTTTCAGAACCATTTGAATGTAAAACAAATATCAAAATTGCTTGGTATACTGCACGCTTTTAAAATTTTAAGGAGTTAAGTGATACTCCCGTAAAATTTGTAAATCAATTTCAGTTTGAATATGTTTTAACAATTAAAGATTGGTTATGTAATGACAGGACGTTTACCGGATAAGACATAAATGTCTGTTGCGTACAATTTAAAAGCTGAACCATCAAAGTTTGTTAGCTATTTTCAATATTGTAAAAAGTTCAATATACATAAATCACTGGATTACAAACCATCTAGAAAATGAATGTATCTAGAGAAAACAACTGTATTATTAATCAATTATTAATAATTAGAAATTGCATAGTGTGCGTAGAGATAGTTGCCATGGCAACGGAAAACAAAAGAAGACGGTTTTTATTTTATAAGGGACTTCAAATTTATATTACTGAAAAATAGACGTGTTTTTGTACTGTTATGAGTTTTATTACATTTAAAAGTTACGAGAAAGTTTTGAAAGTCAAGTTGTACCTGGAGATAGCAAATAGTAGCAGTTTTACGGCGAATAAAAGTTAATTAAAAGAGGGAGTGCTGGTCTGTACCGTTATTGTTTGAAGACGAAAGCATAGTGGAATTGGAGTTATCTGAGTATTTGTATAACATAAAATTTGTAGAAATATTAGTAGTTTTATAGTCTGGAGATTACCAGTTGCTCGAGTTACTTATTTATTTACAGGAGGTGCCTGCAGCTGGTCACTTGGCTTCAGGACGGCTGGAAGGCGGCGCTTGTATCTGGATTCCAGGTATTAGTATTTAATATCTACGCAGTGCTTTAATCAAATTTATAAAAGTGGAACTAGTGTTTGGGTATACTTTTGGCATTTAAAATTATTTTGAAAAATCCTTGGATATTTGTTTGGGTGTCTAGTTGAGAGGTGTTTGCTTAGGACGGACCCACCCTAGGTAGATTCCGCCACGTGTTTGACGGCCCTGTAGAATATTTAAGTGCAGCAGCCGTGTAAAATATTTAAAGATAAATTGTGTGGCATAACTCAACAAGGCTCTAAAATAAGACAAGGAGTGACAGATAGATATATTACGCCTATCACTAATAAGGTAGGATCACAGTATATATAACAATATATATATATATATATATATATATATATATATATCGATTCGTATCGGAACGTTTGGATGTGAAGATTAAGTATACATATCGAGACGTAGCGATACCTATCGGTACGAATCGATACGCATCTATAAATTTTTCTACTCTTTCTTTGGGAATAAAATCACAAGATCGTTTTAAAATAATGTATTTACTGACAATTCGATCTTTCACTTAAGATTGTTTGTTATCAAAATAATTAAAGTTTCAAGTTTAATATTTGTGACACAAGTATATGTATATAAGGGTGGGCGAAACGGGATTTTGCGTATCGAATATCGATACATATTCTATATCGAATATCGATACGTATCGATAGGTATCGATACGTATCGATGCGTATCGATACATATCGATACGAATCGATACAAATCGAGTAGCGATATATCGATATTTATTTTTTGCTGTATCGGGGGGGGGTCGATACGGGGTCGTATCGATACGTATCGATATATCGATACGCCGACCCAGCCCTAATATTAAATTAATAGAGGTCCGGCTACTACAATGCAAAGCACGAAAATCAATAAATGGAAGCATATATATGTGGGGTAAGCATCACAAATGACCAAGATTGTACGCTGATATATGGAATGGTACTATGAGACAAGACGCTTGGTTCGCAAATAGTGTTATCGACTGTGGATCCGCTGAGTATCACAGCGAATGGTAACGAAGCCGAGGTGTTCTAGCGATCAACTTCAAAGGAATGGAAGCCTGAAGAATTCTCCAGGTAATTTATTTGAAATTTCTGTTGTTTGATAAACATTTGTGAAATGTTGGTGCTGTGTGATTGACTTGTTGGGGTTTATTTAGGGTTGTAGAAACTGATTGGAAAAGATACATGTACTGGACAATTTATTAAAGTTAAATATTGAAAAGGGGTGTATTTAAAACTTACAAAATTTTATTCTGAATATAAATTGGATTGTAAAGGGTAAACGTGTCTATAAATTTTGTTTTAATTTATGCAAGGTGTAAAAGGCATATATAAACTAAACTGGGTTATTATGAGCTCACCATACTCCAGTGTACAGTCAATTTAGGGTAATATGTGGGGCCTATCTACTCAATCTCATTGAATCTGTTTAAAAATAATTAGAGAAATCAAGGACTTTAAAAACATACCATATTTTGAGTTTTGTAATTAGTGTATCAAACTCTTTTTTATACATGTGAATAATTTGTCTGTTAATAGCTGTAAATAAATGTTTGTATGATTGTTGTATTATTTGATGATTTTATTGAATGGTGTGCGAGTGTGAAGAAGGAATGGTTGTAAATTTAGGTATCCGAGAAGAGGCACAGCTGAGCTAGCCAGGGAAGCTGTAGAAGGCTTTTGACGCAGAAATAAAAGGGTAAGGATTTTTTTTTTGAAACTTTTGCATTTTTTAAAATAATTTGATGACACTGGTGAAGCATAAAAGCTTAATCCCAGATTCCACGGCAATCTTATGACGCCCAATTCGTGGGGCTCGAATGAGTTAGGTAAAGGATCGATGTTAAAGACTTAATCCCCTCTTCCACGGCAATATATATATATATATATATATATATATATATATATATATATAGAATGCTGTGATTCTTACAAAATCCGTGAACTACGCTTTTCGAATCGAGCCTCACTTTTTGGGCGTCAAGGATGCTGTGATTCCCTGATTTATTGGATTCGAGCCTCACGAATTGGGCGTCAAGAATGCTGTGATACCTCTTGAATTACCTGGTCTGTTGATTTTCTTCTGTTAATCGCCTCGGCTGCTCCTCTAGATAGCTTTCATCCTCATACATAAAAAAACAAACACATTCCTACCACAAACATCAACGTCAACTCTATTTACATCCATATTCACAATACATTAAAATTTCAAAATTAATATTCAGCATAAATTTTAATATCGGAAAATTTCAAAATTAAATTTATTATCATTTTAATGTGCATCCAGAATTAAAGTCCTTGTAGGATGCCTACTAATTACTATAACAATATATGCAGAGTACAAAGGAGCATCTACCACCCTTTACGTTAATTAACCAGGTTCGTCTAATTGAGCTCAAAGACATACCCATATTTTTATCATAATCCAGAACATCAATACTAAATACCCCTTTCTACATAAACAAGCAAATTTCACCTTAAAATTAAAATATTATTGTTAGTACAATTTCACTACTGTCCATTTTAAATAAACAAATTAGAAAGTTATTCAACACACACCAAAATCTCAAAGTTCAAACAAAATAGTATAATTTACCTGAAGGTTACTTGCACTCGTAGCTTCAATGTACATCGTCCCTTTTGTTAATCACACCATTCCAACTGGGTTATATTTACGGCTTCTGATTCTCAACGCTTTAAAAATTTTCTCCATCACCATTTATTTAAAGTTGTTTCAGGGCTTTTCCGGAACTCCTCTGTATATATCTGACCCTTGTTTCGTGGATCCAGACACGTTTATGCACCATTTAAGTATTAATACCCCGAAAATAACAAAGAAATTCATACTTTTTCACCAAGATACGCCAAAACTGCCTACTTTTGTGTATTTATTTGTCATAGTAAATTTTACCAATTGGTACCGTGATACTAAACTTTATTACCTTGTATCTTCTTTTCTAAGTGCACTAACGTACATTCATTGTAGCACGTAAAGAACAAGCTGTTTTAAATCATATAATATTCGAGCAAACTGTTTAAATTATTTAATATTAAAACCGGAAAACTAAAAAGCACTGTTTAACGCGTTCAATCAAGTCGAAGATCTAAGAGAGCTTCTTCATATTCACCTCCGTATATATAGCGGTTAGCCTGTCTGTCGGTCTGTTCCCCAAAACGGCCAGTTGCTAGAATTTCGCCATTCTATGTTCCCATTCCGTAGCTCGCGCGTCGGTTTTTACGAATTTTGTACTCGCCCTAGTTAAATCTCAGAAAATTTCCACACGGCACGCAACGTCTGAGAATACCTAATTAAATTTTATACAGAAATGTTATTTCTACCTCTCAATTTTTGCCTTTTACTTTCAACCAATCGCAACCCCATGACGTTGCTCTACTCACGCCTTTTTACTATATGTGTCTCGGTCTTGCGCATATTATCTGTCTCTATCTACCCTGTTCTTATTAGTGCAAATTGATATTCCTTATTATCGGTTATTTCAGTCCATGTGGACTATCTGGGTTAAATAACCCCGTATCGCACCTTCTCGTGAATATTAAGCCACGGTTTCTCCAAGATTCTTTGTAACCATTTGTTATCTACAAAATTTTCGCCGTACGTGACATTTAAACTACGCAGGTGTTCAAACATAATATTAATTCTCAGAGCTTTATTTTCTGGTATTTTAATCTTGGATTTTCACAGGCTTTTATGCTTATTATTAATAATGGTTTAATTAACTCCAATTAAAATTGACTTCTATCCTTTCATTTTTAGCGAATACAAATTAAATATTAATTATTATGTGTACACTTTGTTTAATACCGGTTACTTAAAATAGGATTAATTAATATAAATTTTGCACGTAATTTCCATTTGTTTCTTTATTAGGAATAATTAAATTACACGTAGAGCTTTTTAATACTGTTTCTTTTGATATAAAGCGTCTTGTACATGATTTAAATCTCTTATTTTCACTGAAACTAATAAATTTTTATGCTTCACGGTTTTAATAACGCGTATTATCTAATAATATTCATTATACACGGTGATGAAAATTATTTGATGTGATTATTTAATTTTCTACCCTGGTCTAAATATGAGTAATATATATATATATATATATATATATATATATATATATATTACTGTGTAGGTTAAAGGTCAACGTGTGTAAATAAGCCCAGAAGGTAATTTTTATAACGACCCTGTAGATAGAAAAATAATAAATTATTTATTACACTTCAAATCAAGAGTTTGCTTACTTTTGTATAAGACAAGGTAAAAATTAATAATTTCTATACGTTAAGTGCATACAACCATGGAGAATATTAAAGCTTCATGGTAGGGAAAAATCAATAATTTGTATACGTTAATTTAATACAAGGTTGACTATTGCAGGCAAATATTAAAGCTTTGCGGTAAGTAAAATCAATAATGGATGCAATGGATATTAATTTAGTTCGTAATCTAAAAGGTACGTTAATTAAATTCGTAGAAGGCTACAAAATAACATAACAAATGGTCGAGGAGTTCAAAGAATGAGAGCTTCAAGTAAATAAATATTTCTTTGAAAGCTATAAAACGTAACGATAATATTTCAAGGTATTGTACAGCGGGAAAGCCAAGTGAACGAACGAGTATGTTATTTGTGAAGTAAAAATCAATAATTTTAAGTGACGGAGAGTCGTTAGCAAGCAATCAAGGGAGACAGAGAATACATCAGTTGATAGAAGGACAAGCGGTTTTCAAGCGCGTGACAGACAAGTATATTTTAAAAGACATATGGATGAAGCAAAGACGTAAGATGTTGTCGACGATATCGATTTTCATGGCGCACATTTAGCGAGGGAACGGTAACCGTAGATAGTGGGAGCTCAATGAAAGTAGGAAAACACGAGGGAGACAGAAAATAGTGATTATGAACGCATGACTGCAAGGAAAATAGAGACGTAGGCACTATGGGCGTGTTTTGCAGGTGGTAAGAGTATATGGAGAGGAATGAATTTCTGGGTACGCGTCGACGGTTTCAACTGATAGCTCGTTTTTCGCGGTAAAGCCATGGTGGAAGGAGTGAATTCTGAGTTTTAAAAGATCGTTGGGTACTTGAGTCGAGGAATTTGGAGAATTGTTTGTAACGAATGTGATAGTTCAGTTAAAACGGTTGAAAAACGTGACTAGAGAAGTGGTTTAAAGATTATAAAAGCTCTTGCCAGGAGTGGTAGGGTTCTCTTAATCTTCTGATCAGCTTCGAGTACATTAAGTAGCATCGAGAAAACATCCTAATTTAAAATTAAAAGCCGCGACATAGTGCAGTCCGTGGTACATTATTACAAGTGTTGTAAATGTATGAGCTGGTGCTAACAGATTAAACGGGCTGAAAATAAATTAGTATAAATAATTGTACGAGTACAAGATGCTACTGAGGTAAGCGAACCAAGTATTTCTTGAATGAGAGTGCTGGTGGCAGGTTAAATTGAGATAATTTGGAATTGGTGGATACATGGTGGTATGAAAAGCATCCACTAATAACTGGGGAACTGGATGAACGAGTTGAGATGGAGTTGCTGAACATGTAGGAGTGAGAACGTGGGGAAAATTCAAAGAGGTGGTGCGTCCGAAGAACACACCAAGTAATGAATTTTGTTTTATTGTTGAACTATGGTGCTGGCATTGTGTTATAAAGCAAGGTATGTTTAGAATTATGTGGTGAAAATTTTATGAACTAAAAATTAATTTGATTACCGTATATAAAAAACAATTTTCTATTATTATTTGAGTAAATAAAAACAGGAGTAATAATTTTTGATGTAAAGAGTAAACGGGTCTTTAGAGTAATTTGACCATGCAATATTTTATGCATATCAAGGAAAAAGGTTTATACTGAGCTCACCATAGACCAAGTAAGGGTAAATTTAGGGTTTTACAATAGGCCCATCAGCTTTGAAAAATAAAAGGTTGAAGTATAATAACTCACAAACAATTCAGATTGAAAAAAAAGGGTGAAATGTCTTATTGTAAATATAACAATGTAAATATTGAAATTGTCTAAATAATCAGTTATGTCATATGAATAAAAGAGTGTACGTTTGTCCAAGGATTTTATTTTATTTTTGTATTTTGTTGTGTATAATGGTGTTGAAAGGATGTGTAGTTGGGGTAAGTATATCCTAGGAGGTAGTGTATATGAGTAGCCGTGGTAGATCAACTTGTAGAAGCAATTTTTGTAAATATCAAACTAAAACATATAATCAAAACACGAAATTTGTAACGAGGTTTTATTTAGGTGTAAATTGCTGGAGTTATATTTCTATCTAGAAGACCTCTGCATTTTTGTCAACCCAACGCTGGGGCTCGATTGTTCAGGCTTAACCTCACAGTAATATATATATATATATATATATATATATATATATAAATATTTTAGGTAGTTTTTTTACACAAGGTAAGTTGATAAATACTAACGTATTGAAATTAATAAGATGAAATAATAACTTAGGCTTTTATGCAAAGCCCAAATGATCATTTCAAATCGAGCTAGTAATTGAAAGTAGAAAAATATAAGGTCTTGGACAGGATTTGAACCTGCATATCAGTTTTGCGGGAACTGTGTGTTTACCAATTACACCACCGAGACCGATGATTATAATTGGGAAATTTACAATCCAAATCGTGTACATAAACTATATATCAACCTAACTTTCAATTACGTTTAGCATTTTTGTCAATCATAACTGACATTGTCTAGTTTTTGACTTATGTCAGATATAGACAGGAAGCAACGCTCAAAATTACGGCTATAAGCCAGTATTAATATATAAATATTTTAGGTAGTTTTTTTACACAAGGTAAGTTGATAAATACTAACGTATTGAAATTAATAAGATGAAATAATAACTTAGACTTTTATGCAAAGCCCAAATGATCATTTCAAATCGAGCTAGTAATTGAAAGATGGAAAATATAAGGTCTTGGACAGGATTTGAACCTGTCTATATCTGACATAAGTCAAAAACTAGACAATGTCAGTTATGATTGACAAAAATGCTAAACGTAATTGAAAGTTAGGTTGATATATAGTTTATGTACACGATTTGGATTGTAAATTTCCCAATTATAATCATCGGTCTCGGTGGTGTAATTGGTAAACACACAGTTCCGGCAAAACTGATATGCAGGTTCAAATCCTGTCCAAGACCTTATATTTATATATATATATATATATATATATATTGCTGTGATAAGGGGTTGTTTAAGGGTGTATTTTATAGCAAAGGTCGTTTAGGAATTAGAAATTATAATAGGAAGCAGAAAACTGCATTTATTTAATAGAAAGTTGAGAAATGGAGATAGTTTGTAAATAGTAAGCAGTCAACACCCTGTATATAAAGTATAAGTAGTTTTAAGCGACGCAAATAGACACAGGAAGACGCATAGTTAGCGTAGAAATAAGGAATACATGCATTAGGTAAATAGTAAATATTTAACACCCTGTAGATAGAGTTTTAGTTAATTTAGGTAAGGCAAATAATGAAATTTTTTAGTGGAAGCACGCGTATTTATAAGTAAACATAAAAAAGGTAATTAAACACGCATTCAAAAGAGTTCCAAACAATTAGGTTAATACGGAGATAAGAAATAAAGCTTCGAGAAGCAAAGTATAAGTGCGTACAAATAGTTAACAATTCTGATAAAGAAAGGTGATTAAAAATTGCGTAAATAACATGCATATATGAAAATTGAAAGTCGAATTGCATCAGTTGTTTGTGTACAACATGGAAAAGCGATTAGATTCGTCAAAACACAGCATGTCTGATAACGAGGCACCTGCGAGCAAGCCACAATTACTTAAAGGAAAGACTTGATTGGTCAAAATTAGCGACGAGCTTGTAGGCCATACCCAGTGACGGAGTAGGAGATCAATCATATATTAACAGGACAGTGATAACGAACTCAGTTTTCAACTCAACAAAGGCCGAGATGCGCCACTTTGAAACATTAGTGTAATACGTAAGAATAATTTAAAGTGAAATTATTGTATAAGTGCGACGAAGATGAAAATTATGATTGCCGATTAAACGTAAGTAGATTTTGGGGAATTTATTTAAACTAAAACATAATAATAATAGGGCTACAAGTCTGGGAAGAATGATGATCCAATTTCGAGTCCGTGGAGAATAATAGTCTAAGTCTGGGGAGAATAATAATACAATTTCGAGACCGGTGAGCGTAAAAGCCAATACTAAGTTTGAGGAGGATGATAATCCAATTCTAAGTTTGGGGAAATTGATGAGAATAAATTCTGAGTCTGGTGAGAATAAGTCTAAATGAGACGACATTAATTTGGGGTGCATAAGTCTAAGTTTAATAATGGTAGTCCAGAGGGTGATGACGTTAATTTAAATGCAATGGGTATATAATAATTCTGAATTAGTGGATGGTATAATGCATGGAAAATATTAGCTGATAATGGATGCGGCGATGCGAAGAAAAATAGACCAGGTTAGATTTTTAGTTATAAGACATTATTTTTCTATTTTTTTATTTGAATATTGAATTTGCTTAATATAAATTAATGTGACGAAGTCAACAAAATAAAGGACTTGCATACGTATAAAGTGCGTTATATGATAAAAGGTTTTGAACGTTCCAAGCTTTTTTTTTTATAAAAACAATAGATTTTTTGGTGACTTTAGATAGATTGAATAGTATATGATTTTTGATAAATGAGATTTACAACATTAATTAATTGAAAAGTTTATTTTAATAATTTTCGACAACCTATACATAATATTTGTTTTCATTATATGGAATTGAATAAACTTCATTTTATAATTCAAAAATAAACGCTAGTCGAAGTCAAAAGATAAAGTTAATGGGAGTGTGATTTGATAATTTAAACAATAAAGGAGGAGCTATAAGTTGAATACGCCATTGATAACGAGCAAGGCGGATATCACATCAAATTTTGTTATTGGTCGATACAAGGTCGGTACAAGATAAAATCCAGTTAAGTTCCTGGAGGGAGTTCATAGCAATATTTATATGACAGCCCAACGTCGGAGCTCGATAAATCCAGTTAGTTCATAGTAATATTTATATGGTCGCCCAAACGATGGAGCGCGAATAATTGAGGGAACATAGCAATATATATATATATATATATATATATATATATATATGTTTCTTTACTTTTTATTTCTAGGATTTTTTATCATTTCTTTATTTTACAGTATTACTTAGAATATCATTGGTGTTTAATTTCATAGCCTAATAATTTCATATTAAAGGTTAATTAACGCTTTATTAATATTTTCTTTAAACTAAAAATTTTTAGGCGTCTTATACGTTGTTGAAAAGCACTTTTTAAGGACTATCTAATAAACTCAAAATCCAATATAGCCGCCATATGAAAAACAAAAGGTAGCGCCAATAACTTAAAAACAAATGACAATCGGAGGTGTTGCTTATATAAAATAATTTGCTTTAAAAAGTTTTGAACAGTGTAAAACTTTAAAAGAGGTCAGATTAAGCGTTATCGAGTTATTGAGGAATAATGCAATCAGAAAATTTTTGATTTTTCAAAATATCTTGAAAATTAAAAAAGTTAGGTTAAATTTGAAATAAGATTAGTCGCCAGTATTAAATTCTGCAAAAGCATCCCCATTAAACTGCCGCTCTATATTCTCTAATAACCGAGATACCAATGATGAGCATCGAAATTTGGACACACGATATAGAGAAAATTACAATGCTTTTTAAATGGGGGTCAAATCATTTCTCGTCATGATTTTGTATGGGGAAGAGGATTTTTCGCGTTATAAATACTTATTTATACTACTTCCAGTAATAGATACCAATAACAGCTCGAACATTTTTGTTATTTAAATTTGTTAGAGATATAACTAACTCTGTGCGGTCCTAATAAGGCTTCGATTGGAGTACTTCTGATTTTATCACAAACAGTTGCCATCTCCTTTTCCAGTTCTTCTAGCAAATTCTTGTTTTTAGTATAACCATGTAGCGGCTTTAGTTTTCTACAAACATCTTTCAACATTTCAATGTTATTTTTCCTTATTCGATTGGTTTCATCTAAAACACTTTGCTGTAGTGTAGCAAGTCGTTCAAGATAAAGTTCGCAGTGCTTTGCAACGAACTTCTCCTGAAAGCTTCTAATAGCTTTATACATATAAGGAAGAGATTTTATGAATACTGAAACAAATGGAAAGTTAAAAATAAAAAAATATTTTTTAATGAGACGTACCATGGGTTTGATCTAACCAGAGCAACTCAATTTGTAGATGATAGTAAGAGTATTTTGCAAAAGTTTCAGTCATTAACTCTGTAAACGTGGCTTGTAGTCTCTTTTTATTAATAATGCTGTCATGCGTGTCATAAAATTCCTAAAACAATTCTAGTAATATTTTGGGATATCAATAATTCAACAGATTAATTAGTTTAAATAAATTTTATATTTAAAAATTCATGGTTTTGTCTCAAATTATTGAAACCAGTAACCAGAAACTTGCACAAAATTCAAATTAGACAGTACAAGTCTTTAATCTTCCATTATCACTCGAATAGCGACAAACAAAGATTATAAATACAGAACCGTTTAGTCTACCTTTGACCAGATTAACAGTGAAGCGTAAATGAAGCATTTGTACACAAAAGATGATAGATAGGCCCAAATGGCGCAACATACTTAAATGGATTTGATTGACAGGTACAAGAGTTTGATTTTTAAGAGCTTTATTAGCTTTACAATAGGAAACCGCTAGAATAGTATTCGCAAATTCTGGCAAGTTTCCGCAATAAGTAGAACGATTAGATAAGCTTTTATTACATAAATAAAGTAGTCGCAACGTAGTCGATAACTTCACAGAAGTTCGGGCATGCATCAACAAGATGTGAGGGTAGTAAAGTAGGACTGGTGTTTATGTGTAAAGTGCATAAAACAATCGATCTTTTGGGAACGGTAGGTGTGCGGCGTTGAAGTAAAGAACATCGCGCTTACTGTTCTAAAGCATGTTCACAAAGGGTGATTAGCGGTCGTTAATTAAAATCGAGGTTGCGCATGGCAGAAATGCACGTGAATGTCCCGGGGTGTAGTCGATACTAATCCTGTTGTCTATTACGTTTAATTTTTTATTAATTTTACTTTTTTTATTTTTATTTATTTATTTATTTATTTATTTATTTATTTATTTATTTATTTATTTATTTATTTATTTATTTATTTATTTATTTATTTATTTATCTATCTATCTATCTATCTATCTATCTATCTATCTATCTATCTATCTATCTATTTATTTATTTATTTATTTATTTATTTATTTATTTATTTATTTATTTATTTATTTATTTATTTATTTATTTATTTATTTATTTATTTATTTATTTATTTATTTATTTATTTATTTATTTTATTTATTTATTTATTTATTTATTTATTTATTTATTTATTTATTTATTTATTTATTTATTTATTTATTTATTTATTTATTTATTTATTTATTTTATTTATTTATTTATTTATTTATTTATTTATTTATTTATTTATTTATTTATTTATTTATTTATTTATTTATTTATTTATTTATTTATTTATTTATTTATTTATTTATTTATTTATTTATCTATTTATTATCTATTCTATCTATCTATCTATTCTATCTATCTATCTATCTTCATCTATTATTATTATCTATTCTATCTATCTTCATTCTATCTATCTATCTTCATCTATCTATTATTCATTCTATCTATTATTCTATCTATCTATCTATCTATCTATTCTATCTTATCTATCTATTCTATCTATCTATTCTATCTATCTATCTATCTATCTATCTATCTATCTATTCTATCTATCTTATCTATCTATCTATCTATCTATCTATCTATCTATCTATCTATCTATCTATCTATTATCTATCTATCTATTATTCTATCTATCTATCTATCTATCTATCTATTTATCTCATCTTATCTATCTATCTATCTATCTATCTATCTATCTATCTATCTATCTATTTCATATCTATCTATCTATCTATTCTATCTATCTATCTATCTATCTATCTATCTATCTATCTATCTATCTATCTATCTATCTATCTATCTATCTATCTATCTATCTATCTATCTATCTATCTATCTATCTATCTTATCTATCTATCTATCTATCTATCTATCTATCTATCTTATCTATTCTATCTATCTATCTATCTATCTATCTATCTATCTATCTATCTATCTATCTATCTATTCTATCTATCTATCTATCTATCTATCTATTCTATTATCTATCTATTCTATCTATTCTATCTCTATTTATCTATTATCTTATCTATTCTATTATCTTATTCTATTTATTATTCTATTTATTTATTTATCTTATTTATTATTTATCTTATTATTCTATTCTATTTATCTATCTATTATCTATTCTATCTTATCTATTATTATTTATCTTATTCTATTCTATTTATTTATTTATTTATCTATCTATTATTATCTATTATTCTATTTATCTATCTATTATCTATCTATTATTATTCTATTCTATTTATTTATTCTATTATTTATCTATCTATCTATTTATTATCTATCTATTCTATTATCTTATTCTATTTATTATTTATTATTTATTTATTTATCTATTTATTTACCATCTTATTATCTATCTTATTTATCTATTTATTTATTTATTTATTATTAATAACTATCTGATTTATCATCTATTCATTCTATCATCTATTATTTATCTATTATATTATTCTATTTATCTAATCTATTATTTATTTATCTACTATTTATCTATTATCTATATCTATCTATCTTATCAAATATTATCTATTCTATTATCTTATTATTATTATTATTCTAATTTATTATCTATTCTATTCGTCATCTTATTATCTATCTATCTTTATTTATTATAAATTTATATCTATTAGTTCTAATCTATTTATTCTATTCTATTATAT
This sequence comes from Platerodrilus igneus, assembly GCA_036346225.1. Classification (NCBI taxonomy): domain Eukaryota; kingdom Metazoa; phylum Arthropoda; class Insecta; order Coleoptera; family Lycidae; genus Platerodrilus; species Platerodrilus igneus. The sequence continues at coordinate 8,688,327 of JARFIW010000244.1, forward strand.
CTATTCATATCTAAATTTATCTATTTATCATATTTATCTATCTATTATCTTATCTATTTATTCTATTATCTATTATCTATTTAATCTATTATTATTTATCTTATTCCCCTATCTTATTATTTATCTATTTTATCTATTATTATTATTTATCTATCTATTCTATCTATCTATTCTATCTATCAAATATCTATCTATCTATTATCTATCTATTATCTATCTATCTATCTATCTATTCTATTATCTATCTTATCTATCTTATTATTATTATCTATCTATTATTATTATCTATCTATCTTATCTATCTATCTATTTATTTATTTATTCTATTTATCTATCTATTATTATCTATCTATCTATCTATATTCTATCTATTCTATTATCTATCTATTCTATTATCTATCTATCTATCTATCTATCTATCTATCTATCTATCTATCTATCTATCTATCTATCTATCTATCTATCTATCTATCTATCTATCTATCTATCTATCTATCTATCTATTATCTATCAAATCTATCTATACTATCTATCTATCTATCTATCTATCTATCTATCTATCATATCTATCATATCTATCTATCTATCTATCTATTATTATCTATCATATCTATCTATCTATCTATCTATCTATCTATCTAAATCTATCTATCTATCTATCTATCTATCTATCTATCTATACTATCTATCTATCTTCTATCTATCTATCTATCTATCATATCTATCATATCTATCTATCTATCTATCTAATCTATCATATCTATCTATCTATCTATCTATCTATCTATCTATTCTATCTATCTAATCTATCTATCTATCTATAACATACTATCTATCTATCTAATCTATCTATCTATCAAAATATCTATCTATCTATCTATCTATCTATCTATCATTATCTAAATCTATCTATCTATTCTATACTATCTATCTATCTATCTATCTATCTATCTATCTATCTATCTATTCTATCTATCTATCTATCTATCTATCTATCTATCTATCTATCTATTCTATTATCTATTCTAATCTATTCTATCTATCTATCTATCAATATCTATCTATTATTATTTACTATCTATTATTATATTATTATTCTATTCTATCTATTATTATTTATCTATCTTATATTATCTATCTATTATTATCTATCTATCTATCTATCTTATCTATCTTATTTATCTATCTATCTTTCTATATATCTATTTATTTATTTATTTATTTATTTATTTATTTATCTTATTCTATTTATTCTATTTATCTATTTATTTATCTATCTATTTATTTATTTATTTATTTATTTATTTATTTATTTATTTATTTATTTATCTATTTATTTACCCATTTTTTTTATTTATTTATTTTATTTATTTTATTTTTTATTAATAAAAAATCAAACGTAATAGACAACAGGATTAGTATCGACTACACCCCGGGACTATCCGAAAAACTAAAAAAATGTTTACAAAGTCATAATATTCAAGTTGTACATAAAACAAATAATTTTACAAAAACCTTTTTTTGCAAAATTAAGACCAGAAATAGAGCATAAGTACAAAACGCACACCATATACAAAATAAATTACAGTGATTGTCCCGGTGTCTATAGCGGAAATTCCAAACAATACCTCCATAAACGAATATACGAGCATAAATATTCCATTAAAACTAACAAAAAAAATGCACTTTCTAGCGGCCCATGCCTTAGATAATTTACACAATTTTGATTTTAATAATGTAGAAATTTTAGCTACTGAAATAAAAGACAGTAAAACAGGATTTTTAGAAAATATCCAAATCCAAAAAAAATCGCAAGCAATATATTCCAAAAACGATCAAGAAAATTTCACACATTTCTACCAAAATTTAATAGCATAATTCCACTTTCCTATAATTATCCTATTGCCCATATTTCGTATATATACCAAAACTATTAAACAAGTTTTACTTATCACCACACACTACAGTTTATATTGTTTAACAGTTTAGACTAAATAATTAGTATTATTACATTCGTACACTTTTTAAAGTGTTCTTCGTTCTTGTAATTTTAAACAAAAAATATCATTTTATTTTTATGAAATAACAATTTTTAGAGTATTTTTATAATTGTGACAAATGTTTAAATGTTTTACTTTAGCTTAAATACGCTATCTACAATTAAGTTTTAGGTATGTAATTATTAAAAATATTTTTCATATTCTATAGGTAATATTCTGTACAACATAATTGATAATGGTCCTGATGACCGAAATGCGTCTTAAAAATAATAAACGCAATTACAAATTGTTATAGTTATAGTTATATATATATATATATATATATATATATATATATATATATATATATATATTATAGTAGTTTTAAAGGATCAAAAATAAATATAAGCGAAGCAATTTCAGAACACCCTGTATAAAGAAACAACCAGAAATTACGTGCGGAAGTTATATTAGTTAATTCATTTTTAAGTATCTGGTATTAACGAAATTTTATAAATAATTAATGAAATTTAAGTAGGTTTGCAAAGAAATTAAATGGTAGAAGCCAATGCCATTAATTTTGTAATTAATTTGAATTTAATTGAACGATTATAAGTTAAAAACCCAGTAATACCAAAGATGAGACGCGTTGCTAACGAACAAATATATCAGGAGGGTTGAAATACATGGAAAATCCAAATCCTAGAAGTGTTATTTAAAATGTTAAGATTGAACACCTGCGTATTTTATAAAGGTCAAGTTCTGCTTAAATTTTGTAGATAACAAATGGTTACAGAGAACGTCGGATAATCTGTCGGGGAAAATGCTAATGAGGGGGTTATTTAACGCACGTAGACAGTCCACGTGTGTAAAGTGAACAAACAAGGATATCCATTTTTCAACCACTCAAGCTAGGTTAGACTGAGACGTAGAAAACTTATAAGCATGAGACCACAATAATAGAGGAGGGATTTAAGAAACGTCATTAAGTCTACGATTGGTCGATATGTTAGTTCAACTTGATATAGACACGAGGATAGTGTAGCGTGATATTCTTAAAATTTTATAACGAGGTATTGAAATTCGCAGATTTAAAATTGGAGTTGAGTGCAAAATTGTGAGAATGTGTTGTTGTGAGAGGGATTTCGGATAACTGGGGCCTGGAGAGGTTACAGTCGAAAGTCATAAATACTCTAGAGAACTAGTACTCGCTCTCCTGTCTTTTAACCTATTACTTCGATCGTCCTAAAATCACGTATGAAAGTTAACACGAGTTGTAAGTATTAAGAAATAATTTAAAGTGTATTGCTTAGTGGTAGGCTCTAAATTAATTAAAACGCGGTTAGTGTGCCGATATTACTTATTTTAATTGAGGTTTCACCTATAATTTTTATCAACTCGTGTCGGGACATTAAATAACATAAATTACTGTGGAAGAAGTCTAACTGAAATGAAATTTGGAATTTGGTTACACCGAGAAGGCGGCGTTGGCGGATCTATTTAGATACAATTCGTCTAGTAATTGCGAGAAACGACCTGCTGACCAGATAGAAATTTACATGGCATCATCTACAGAGCGAAGATCTTCTAGAAATTCCAGGTAACGATTTAAATTTGTGATTCCTATAAACTGTAAATATTGGGGTGGCGTATGAGAGTGTTTTTCAAGGTAGTGTGAATTATTCACGTATTGAACGGAATATGCGTAAATAACTCTATTACGGTATTCAACTAGAAATTGAAGGTGTCTAGAAAGCTTTTAAACGTTCCATCAGAACGTGAAATTTTGTGAAGAGTACATGGCTTTGTTTTTTTTTAGTTTTAGAGTATGCAAAGTAGAAGGGCATACATTAATTGGGTTATTATGAGCTCACCATACCCCACAGTTTACTTAGAGTATTAAAATAAATAAATAAATTATAATGAAGGAATTTTAGAGAAGGTATTATTCAAGGTCCATTTACTCCGCGTACATTTTATGTGTTTGATGAGTTTAAAATTAAATAAAGGACATTACAAAATAAGGGTTACTGAAGTGTAACATGAACAATAAAATAATATGAATTGCATTTGTAAATAGGAATAAATAAAAGATTGTAAGTTTGTTGTATTTTGTGGTTTTATTGGGCGAGTGCGTGAATGATAGGATTTATGAATGAATATAGCTATCCAAAAGGAGGTCCTAATGAGCTAGCCGGAAGCAGTTGAAGAAGGCCATTCAACCGAGGAAGAGAGGAAAACGGGTAAGCAATATCTTTTTTGACTTATTTAAATTTTTGGAAATTTTTTCTATTTTCGAATTTGAAAATTTAATGTAATTTTCGAAATATTTATGGTTGGTAAGGTTTTACCCTAGTTCCACGGCAATATATATATATATATATATATATATATATATATATATATTGCTGTGATGTAAGCCCCAGCGTTGGGCCGTCATAAATTTTTGCTATAATTTTAGCTTTTATTATTTTAGGATTAACGAGCCCCTACGATGGGCGTCTTAAAATTGTTGTGATATCCCCTTCTTGATTCCTTTATTATATTAAACCCTTTTTTTTACCCCGAATAGATCTTATTGAATCAAATAAAGCAATTCTATAATACACAATATAATAATTGATAATATTTACAACTCTCAAAATTTTCCCTTTTTACAGAATATCTACATAAACCAGATTTATGGTTTTCTGAAAGCCAGCAAAAATCACTTTTACTTATTCAGGGACCTTCAAACGTTCCAAGATACGTATTCCATTGTCATAAATTGTAAGGTGACCCTTTTTGATGACTCTTACAAATACACAATGTGATAAATATAAAATCAAAAACAGTTTTTAATAATAAAGTGTATTAAGATTGCTAACCTGGAATGGGTTCTGTAGTTCCATCAGAGTCTATGATCTGTATCAATTTTCTGTGTCCGCTTTCCTTATTAATGTGCCTACCCCATAAATTGTTTCCAAATAAAATCGTACCAAGTCAGAATATGTCCAAATTAGAATACTATCTCCAAAATTTGAGTATGTTCAAAGTTTGAAGTCCCAAATTAAAGACGCCTTAAATATCCCAAATTAGAGCCATCTCAATCAAAATGTCTCCAATTGAAGGTCGAAATTAAAAGTCGATATTAAAAGCCAAAATTAAAGTCCAGATTGAAAGCCCTGTTTTATTAATAGGCAATGGATTTAATGTAGTTCTACTTATGTCTATTTATAGATCGGCTTATTTTCGTTGCATAATTCTCGCACTTTTTAATTCTGATTTACTTTGATTTTTGCTTCACTGGTTACGTAAGTTCTTAACACTTTTGAACATAGTCGTTGCTCAGTTTGAATGTATACTAAACTGTCGCTCCGTCACTATCGTATATATAAGGCCTACTTCCACTTGATTTTATTGGCTTATTTACATTCTGGGACGATACTTCTGCTTATCTCAAATACCTCAGGATTTTTACCAAATATTTAGTTTAAATCTTTCAATGCATGCCTTGCCTGTTACGTATGCATCCCGCATATCATCGTATTATTTGAGAATTTCCAATTTTTGCCTTTTATTAACTCACGTATTCGGATGTTTGTTAAATTTTATCGTCTAAATTGAATCGCCTGGTGCTTGTTTATTTTTACAGAATATTGGATTTTTGAACAAATGTGATTTCTTCCAGTCACGTACGATTTTCTAATAATGCATTATTTAGAATGCGTGTACGATTATATTTTTGACGCAATTGTTACATCTTTGCAATGCCAATTTATCTAGGTTTCCCGGTAATTTAATTTTGATGCAATTTGTTGCGTTTTAAATCTTATTTTTACTTGTAAAATACTCTTAGACATCTTTATGTTTTCATGCATTTAATTCCGTGTATCTTTTATATACAGTGTGCTCTAAATTAACAATATGTAGGGTGACCGATTTACTCTTATAATTTCTGGAATTGTGTGCCTTTCTTAATGTGGAAGTTTTTTTTATTTATTCTACGACCCCCATGCTTTCACCTACGCCTAAACTACCCTATTATCATAGCAATATATATATATATATATATATATATATATATATATATATATATATGTATATATATATATATATATATATATTGTAGTGGTTTTAAAAGGTTAAATTTAACTATAAACAAAGCAATTTGAAACACCCTCTATAGAGAAAACAACCAGAATTTACGTGCGAAATTAATTTTATTTAGTGAATTTAATGTAACAAGTATTACCATAATTTTACAATTAATGAATAAAATTTAGTTAGGTTCGCAAAGAAAATAAATTTTAGAAACCAATGCAATTTATTTATTAATTTAATGGAGTTTAATTGAACGGGTAATTACGTATAATACGCATAAAAGCATGAAAAATCGATAATACCAAGGTGAAGCGCTTTGCTAACACATAAACAGCCGTTGAATATAAAATACCTTGAAAAGCCAACTCCTACAAATGTTGTGTTAAAACGTTGGTTAATTGAACACCTGTATGTTTTCGAAATGTCAGGTTCCCCTTATTTGTGTAGATAAAAAACAGTATTCCAAGTATATCGGGTAAACGATTGGAGGGTTTGCGTAAATGTTAACTAAAAATTTCCTTAAAGCGTAGAAAGGATAGACGGTCAATGAAATACGTCGTAATGAGGCAGGCATAATGACAGTCCATTTCAAAGTCGGGTTTTTCGGAAAATATCGTAACGACGCGCTAAATTTCGGGGATTTCGAAAACGGTTGAACCAAAATTTGAGGAAGTGTTACTTTAAATTAGATTTTTCACGGGAAAAGCGGCCTAGAGGTGGCATTCAAAATCATATAAATACTCGAAGAGAATTACCATCGCTCTCTCTATTAACTTCGATCTCTTAGTATTTACACCGCTTCAGAATACGAGTTTGTAAGTATACATATTTTTAAATTAAATAGTACAGTGTTGGCCTCATAATTTGATACGCGAATAGTGTCGAGTCTAAATTTTAATTTGAGGTGCAACATTTATCTTAAACAAGCTCGTGAAGTGGCGTGAAGTAACGTAAATTTAAATTAAATTAAACTAAAGTACGCAATTATGAAAGAAGTGTAATTAATTATGGATTTAAATTTGGATGCACCGTGAAGGCAGAGCAAACAGCACAACCTAGATGAGGTTCATCTACAAATAGCTAGAAGCGGCCAGCAGAGCAGAGCGAAACAACTTAACGGCATCATCAACGGAGTAGAGATCTTCAAGAAATTCCAGGTAACGCTTTAAAATTGTTGTTGTTATAAACTATGAAACTATGAAAATTGTGTGACGTGTGAGAGTGAATTTTGAAGGTATAGTGCATTATTTTGCGTATTGAAAATAATACGTATTACTAACTTTATTATGGTATTTAAATAGAAATCTAGAGGTGTATATAAAGCTTATTAACGTTCCTTCAGAAATGTAAAATTTTTATTGTTACGAGTACATGGGTTTTTTGTTTGTTGTAAGAGTATGCGAAGTACAAAAGCATAGATTATTCATAATTAACTAGGTTATCATGAGCTCACCATACTCCAGAGTATACTAATTTAAAATAAATTATAAATAAAGAAAGAAAATAAGGTATTATTCAGGGTCCATTTACTCCGGGTATATTTAATGTGTTTGATATTTTAAATTAAAATCCAGGACAGTACAAAAATAGGATTTATTGAGGTGTAACTTGATCTCTGAAATGTGGATAATCTTGAATTTTATTTGTAAATAGTGGAAAATAAATATTGTATGATGGTTGTATTATTATGTGGTTTTATTGAGAGTGTGCGTGAATGATACAGAGTATAATAGTGAATCTAGGTATCCAAGAGGAGGCCCAACTAAGCTAACCTGAGAATTGAAAAAGAATTAAGGTGATGAAGACAGGAATCTGGAAAAGAGATTATATTTTTTATTAAATTTTTCTATTTTGTGCAATTTTCGATTTTGTAAAAATGAAAATAAATTAATTTTAGAATCTACTGAGATCCTGAGAGTTCCACGGCAATATATATATATATATATATATATATATATATATATATATATAAATAAATTATTGGTTGTGGGTTTCAGGTCAGCTGGCAAGTTCAGTAATACTCTTTTTTATTGCCTAAATTTTCGAATTATTTTAATTCTTGATCACAGGCACTACAAATGATAAATTTTAAAAAACTGGTACAATTTGGTGTTAAAGTTACATACTAAATCGAGGTTTGTATAAATAATTAGCAACAATGTAAAAATAACAGGAACTATAACGTAACATAACTAAAATAATATAAAATGTATAATTTAATAAAATGACACCATTTCAAATAAATTTGTCACATTGTTCTTTTATTTTTGTGTGACGGTATGACAAAATTGAATGCATGCATGTATGTATGCATGTAACGCTTTTAATGAATTAAGTGGGTGTTAATCTGAGTATGTGTGTGTGTTAATCTTTTATTTTTGTATGTTTGGTTGTGTTGTGTGTTTCTGTGTAAATATAATGTATATATAATAATTATCCATTAAATCTTATTCAACAACTTTTATATAATAGCGGCAACATTAATACCAACCATAAACTATATAATATAAAAACAAACAACAATCAAATCAATAATACCACCAATAATGAAAACATAAATTTACAAAACCAAATAATTTACAGATCACTTCCTTTCATTAAAAATTTAACAACAAAACTAACCAAAATATTTAAAAATGTAAAATTCAAAATTGCCAAACGAAATATATTTACCTTAAATAAATTACATTCCAAATTAAAAGACCAAACACCTAAACTACAACAAAGAAACTTAATTTACCAAATTAACTGTACTAATTGTAAGCAAATCTATATTGGTCAAACTTCGCAAAACTTAAAACAAAGGATAATTCAACATAAAAGTGATGTTAAACATAAACCTAATGCATGCGCTTTAACTAAACATATTTTAGAAAATAATCACATAATGGACTTTCAAAACCCAAAAATTATTCAAATTCAAAAATCAGAATCCAAAAGACTATTTTTAGAAATGTGTTATATTTATCAAAATTCTTGTACAATGAACAAAAAGACGGACATAAACAACTTGAGCTCTATATATACCTATTTATTAAATTTTAAAAATTAGATACTTTAAACAAGATACTACGTATTGGATCAAAGTAATTTTTTACAGTTATTACAGTGAGATGTTATAAACATACACCATAAAAATATTTATGTAATATAAAAATTCATATATATATATATATATATATATATATATATATTACTCATATTTAGACCAGGGTAGAAAATTAAATAATCACATCAAATAATTTTAATCACCGTGTAGAAGCTTTGGGAAAAGGTACGCGTTATTAAATAAAAGCGTGAAGCATAAAAATTCATTCGTTTCATTAAACATAAGAGATTTAAATTATTTATAAGACGCTTTATATCAAAAGAAGCAGTATTAAAAAGCTCTACGTAAAGAAACAAAGAGAAATTACGTGCAAAATTTATATTAATTAACTCTATTTTAAGTAACCGGTATTAAACAAAACGTACAGATAATAATTAATATTTGATTAGGATTCACTAAAATTTAAAGGGTATTAATTTTAATTGAAGTTAATTGAACCGTTAGTAACATATCATATCTATAAAAACTTGTAAAAACCCAATAAAATGCAAATCGTAGAGGGGTTAGTTAGAAGTAGGATGTTTAAACACCTGCGTATTTTAAAAAAGCTCATTCTGCGTAAATGTTGCAGATAATTAATGGTTACAAAGAATCTTGGAGAAACCGTGGCTTAATATTCACGGGAAGGCGCGATACGGGGTTATTTAACCCAGATAGTCCACATGGACTTAAATAATCGATAATAAGGAATATCAATTTGCACTAATAAGAACAGGGTAGATAGAGACAGATAATATGCGCAAGACCGAGGCACATATAGTAAAAGGCGTGAGTAGAGCAGCGTCATTGGGTTGCGATTGGTTGAAAGTAAAAGGCAAACTTGAAAGGTAGAAATAACATTTCTGTATAAAAATTTAATTAGGTATTCTCAGACGTTGCGTGCCGTGTGGAAATTTTCTGAGATTTAACTGGGGCGAGTGCAAAATTCGTAAAAATCGCATGCCGGGCTGCGGAATGGGAACATAGCAGGCGAAATTCTTTAGAATTGTCCGTTTTGGAGACTCGACCGACAGACAGGCTAACCTCTATATATACCCAGGGGAATATGAACAAGCTCTCTTAGATCTTCGACTTGATTCAATGCGTTAAACAGTGCTTTTTAGTTTTCCGGTTTTGATTAAATAATTTAAACAGTTTGCTCGAATATTTTTGTGATAAGAAACAGCTTGTTCTTTACGTGCTACAATAAATGTACTTTAGTGCACTTAGAAAAGAAGATACAAGGTAATAAAGTTAGTATCACTGTACCAATTAGTAAATTTTACAACCACAAATGAATACACAAAAGTAGGCAGTTTTGGCGTATATTGGTGAAAGAAGTATGAATTTCTTTGCTATTTTTCGGGGGTGTTAATAATTAAATGGTTCATAAACGTGTCTGGATCCACAAAACAAGGGTCAGATATACACAGATGAGTTCCGGAAAAGCCCTGAAACAACTTTAGATGAATGGTGGTGGAGAAATTTTAAAAGCATTGAGAATCAGAAGCCGTAAATATAACCCAGTTGGAATGGTGTGATTAACAAAAGGGACGAGGTACATTGAAGCTACGAGTGCAGTAACCTTCAGGTAAATTATACTAGTTTGTTCGAACTTTGATATTTTGGTGTGTGTTGAATAACTTTATAATTTGTTTATTTAAAATGGACAGTAGTGAAATTGTACTAACAATAATATTTTAATTTTAAGGTGAAATTTGCTTGTTTAAGTAGAAAGGGTATTTAGTATTGATGTTCTGGATTATGATAAAATATGGGTATGTCTTTGAGCTCAATTAGACGAACCTGGTTAATTAACGTAAAGGGGTGGTAGATGCTCCCTTTGTACTCAGACTCAGGTCTGCATATATTGTTATAGTAATTAGTAGTCATCCTACAAGGACTTTAATTCTGGATGCACATTAAAATGATAATAAATTTAATTTTGAAATTTTCTGATATTAAAATTTATGCTGAATATTAATTTTGAAATTTTAATGTATTGTGAATATTGATGTAAATAGAGTTGACGTTGATGTTTGTGGTAGGAATGTGTTTGTTTTTATGTATGAGGATGAAAGCTATCTAGAGGAGCAGCCGAGGCGATTAACGGAAGAAAGTCAATGGACCAACACAGTTAAGGTAATGAATAGCTTTTGTAGGTTTCACAGCATTCTTGACGCCCAAAAGTGAGGCTCGATTCCAAAACCGGAGTTCCCGGATTTTGATGGAATCACAGCAATATATATATATATATATATATATATATACACAGAAACACACAATACAACCAAACATACAAAATAAAAGATTAACACACACATACTCAGATTAACACCCACTTAATTCATTAAAGCGTTACATGCATACATACATGCATGCATTCAATTTTGTCATACCGTCACACAAAATAAAAGAACAATGTGACAAATTTATTTGAAATGGTGTCATTTTATTAAATTATACATTTTATATTATTTTTAGTTATGTTACGTTATAGTTCCTGTTATTTTTACATTGTTGCTAATTATTTATACAAACCTCGATTTAGTATGTAACTTTAACACCAAATTGTACCAGTTTTTAAAATTTATCATTTGTAGTGCCTGTGATCAAGAATTAAAATAATTCGAAAATTTAGGCAATAAAAAAGAGTATTACTGAACTTGCCAGCTGACCTGAAACCCACAACCAATAATTTATTTATATCTATATAAAGCAAGGTCGTTAAACAGTAAGATAATTATTAATTATATATATATATATATATATATATATATATATATATTGTTGTGGTACTGTAGCAATGACCCGTACGATCTGTTTGTAAATTAAAAAAGTTAAAATTTTTTTAAATTTTTAATATATAGTTTTAATTGCGTCGGCTAGCTCAGTTTTTAGTTACGCACGGAGCTTTCGACAATACGACAAACAATGAGTTTAAATTTACCTTCTACCGCTACTTCTTGTTCTAATCTTTAGACCAAAACACCATTAAGCAAAAATTATTATAATGTTATCAAAAATATTGACAACGCATGAAAAGTTTAAAATTCTCTAAATAGAAATTTCTTTTAATAATTGAATAAAAAAATTAATAATTATCATTCCCAAAGTTGATCAAAAATGCAGCAAAAATCACCCTTATTATTATTAACTGAAGCCTCATAAACGTTCATTCAACTTTAAATATTTACGTAATTTACAACGTGTACTCAAAAAAACGATCCTTGCCGACCTCTCTCATAAATTATCATGAAAGAAATTTTTAAAGTATTTAAATTAGAAATATTCAATGAAATGTTAATTTTTAAAGCATTCAGATTAAAAATGTGCAACGAAATATTCACAAATAAAAATAATAAAACATTCAGATTGGCTAACTTATAGTTTCCGGCTTGAATCTCTATAAACTGACACTTTAGGGCTAAAATGCTTCGATAAATAAACACACAATTCTTCATGCGATTTTGTTTTTAGCAAATCCGTAAAACAAAGATCGCGCAAAAGTTTATAAGTATCTGCACCAATCAAACTGAGTAAGGTTGCCGCTCATCTATTGAGATCCTTACCGTCTTTGATTAAATTGGCTGCGATATATTGTTCCAATCTTTCTTGATAAATTAATCGTCTCTGATAGGGTCGAATTCTATCATCGCACCGATTAATGCCATAATTTAATCACGTGCTTTAATAAGTCGCCCGATTTTTTATTAAACAGGTTTATCCTCGTCGCCAATTGAAGTGTCTTTATAACCGTTACTTATTAATTAGAAAGGAATAATACTTGTACATTTACGTTTATCAACAACTTGTCCGGTTACATACAAGCTCAAAGAAGGTCTACACAAGAATGCCTTGTACCTGAGAAATCTGTATAAAAATCCGCTTCAGCGCAACAACTAGTTTTAAGCTTCTAACGGTACTCAATACTCTACAATGTATCAAACAATTGGCTAGAAAAAGAGATGGAGGACTTGGGTGTCGATTTAAATTTTAAGCTGCGAATAAAATTAGATAAAATTAAACCCACTCCAAACAAACATAAAGAAAGGACTGTCTTCTGTGTATAACTTTGTATTAAAATTAAGTTTAAATGGTTCCATACTTGGCATTAAATATTTTTAAATGTATAATGTCAGAATAAAAATTTTAGAATAGTATTGCATTGCTCTTTATTTATAAAAGGCTATGACGTCACCGCGATAATGGGAAAGTAGCCGAAACTAGGTAACTGAGGGCATAGCGAAGTGGTGATTTTACCTATATGAAAACAGATGTTAAGTGTACACTGTATATTTATAAAATTGTTTTAAAGGATTGTGTACTACTTTTTTAGCTTACACTAATTTTTTAAATCGAGTTGACCTAAGGTTAAATTAATGGTAGATTCGGACTTCCGAGAAAAATTAAATCGGTATTACCATACACGATTAGAAATTGTTTATAAATAAAAAAGTTATAAAATTGGGGTTTTAACTCAATAAGAGTTGATGTTAAGATAACAATTTAAGAGGTGGGAATACAAAGGTCGTGGGGTGCCGATAGGCACCGAGAGGTATCTCGAAAATTTTAGAGGATAGGTTACCGATTTTTCTAGGGTAGGGATGGTGGTGGTGTCCGAGCAAGGAGGGGAGCAAGGAGGGAGTAAGGAGGAAATCCCTCCCACTAGGAGGAAATCCCTTTAAAATAAGACTTTATAGTGAGAATTTACATGAAACCTAGTTTAGATATGAATCGGGAGGATCGGTGGCTCGGGTGGATCGGTGGTTCTGTTCCAGGATCGGCCCCATCCCCTACTGCCAACTTTCCTGAAACGGAAATAAGCGTAGTCATCGTCACCTAATCATCCAGAATATCACACCATAAAGTGATCGTAATATAAACTTTACTTCGATTACTGCAAGAACCATCGCAGTATGCGAACTTTGATTATGACACTTTTATGCTGTAAATAGATAGATAGATATTTAATCAGTACCCATGTAAACATGGTAAAAGTACATAGTGAGCAATGCCCAATACATAAATAAATACGTATATACATACCATTAGCCTAGTTTATCAAGTAAGAGTGTAATACAATTTAAGAAGTGAAGAGAATAAATACATAATTTAAAAACTTAACAATAAAAGTTTATGTCACAGCCTAAAACATCACCATGCTTTATCAAAGCTTGTCACATAAATAATGCAAAATCACAAAATGTGATAGAAGTCATCGGTTAGAGATAAAATTTATAGAATACTACAGAAACTACAAGAAAACAAACCCAAGGGTTAATCAAAATGATCAGTAAGGAATTCTTTGATCTTGTAATAACAGCGCTCACACAGCAAGGACAGTAACGAAAATTTAAACTGCTTGAAGTTATTGAAAGATTTTATTTCTTGGGGATGTTTATTGAAAAGTGTCGGTGCTGTGTATAAAAATGATTTTTTTATAAAGTTTGATAAAGGTAAAGGTCTATAAAAGTCAGCTGCAGTTCGTGTATTATGATGATGAAATGAACTATGAGTAGCAAAATTATTATTATATCTGTGAAAAAGGATTAATGATTCAAAGATGTACATTGAAGCATAGGTTAGTATGCCGAGTTTCTTGAAAAGAGGTTTACAATGAGCAGTTTTATCCGCCTTGCAGATTATTCGAATGGCACGTTTTTGTATTTTAAAAATAATTGAAATATTTTCCAAAGTAGAATTGCCCCAAAAAGCTATGCCATACCTCATTCTCGACTCAAATAGTGCAAAGTACACATTAAGAGTACATTGTTCCGATAAAGCTCCTGAGATAGTTCTCAATGCAAAACAAGCCGAAGATAATTTATAGGCCAATGAGATTATATGTTCGGACCAGTTCAGACTCTGATCAACTATTAATCCTAAAAACTTTGTCGATATAACTCGGGACAGACATAAGTCATTCAAAATATTATCAGCAATCTTTATACCTTTAAACGCTACTAGACAGGTTTTTTCAATATTTACTACTAACTTATTGGCAGTAAACCATTTTTTAGCAGTTTCAAAATCTGTCATAATATTATTCTCTAAGCAATTGATAGATTGAGATTCCCAATTAATAGTAATATCATCTGCAAATAAAGTAACATTTCCATGTTTAATTGCATCAACAATGTCATTGATATAAAATAAAAACAAAATGGGTCCTAGCACTGAACCTTGGGGAACGCCTAAGGATATTTTTTGTTTATCAGATACATTATTATAAAGAGTGTGAACTGATTGAAATCTGTCGTTTAGGTATGATCTCAACCAATTGTTCGGAAGTCCTCTGATTCCGTAGAAATAAAGTTTCTTTAAAAGAATGTCATGATGAACACACTCAAATGCCTTGCTAATATCTATGAACAATGCAGCTGACAGAGTATGCTTTTTGTTTAATGCAGAGTACACATCACTCAAAAAATTGTGAATAGCATCCATAGTGGATTTATTTTCACAGAAACCAAACTGTGCAGAAGAAAAGACATCGAATTTTTTTTGCAAAATTAACAATCCTTATTTTAACTAATGTTTCAATTAATTTCGAGAATACTGACAACAAGGAAATAGGTCTGAAGTTGTTTGCAACAAATGGACCTCTCTTGTGAAGCGGAATGACAATTGCATGTTTTAGACATGCAGGAAACACACCTAATTGGAATGACCCATTTATTAGATCAGTAAGATATTTTAATAGATTCATAGGCAGGCAGACCAAAACCTTAGCAGGAATATTATCATCACCTGTACAATGTTTGTTTTTAAATGATTTGATGATGTCCAGAATTTCACATTCGTCTGTTGGAAATAACATAAAATTTTTTTCAAACTGTTTACAATTATTTCTTAGAGAGTCAGTTGCATCAGACAATGATGAGTTATTGTTAGAGACCAGCTTAGGTGCAGTTGTAGCAAAATGTGAGTTCAGGAAACTAGCCACATCCTTTTCTGGTATATTTTCAAGACGAATATGAGAGGTATGAGACTTTGATCTACCTGTCAATTCGTTGATAAGCTTCCATGATTCCTTTTGCCTATTCTTAGATAGTAAAATACGGTTTGTTAATGAAAGTGATTTAGCCAAATTGATTACAGTTTTAAATATTCTTTTGTAATTTAAGTAATAGTTCTTCATAAAAGACGATGATGGAAAACGTTTGTAAAGGATATGTAAAAATTTTTTATTTTTGGCAGATGTTTTGATGCCTCTTGTCAGCCAGTTTTTCCTTTTTATATAATGACTTTTTTCTATAGGAAAAGCCACTGTAAAAGCTGATGAAATGTTGTCAATTAAAATCTGGAATTTTTTATTTAAATCGGAGAAAGAGGGTGATGTGTTGATCTGAGCACACAGCTCAGTAAATTTAATCATATTATTTTGACTAAATTTTCGAATGTGCTGAATTTTATGATGGTTTAAAAATTGAGAGGTACCCAAAGTAAAATAAATAAAATTGTGGTCGGAGAGATCATTCTCAATTATCTCTGTGGTCATTTGTGTAGACGAATTTATGTTGGTAATTATGTAATCAATACAGGAACTCGAAGAATTGGTGACTCTAGTATCATTATTAACATGCATTTGCAAATTATGAAATCTCAGAAGCCTCTTTAACCTGCTAACATTTTTATCAAAGATATTATTAAAATTTATATTGAAATCACCAGTAATAATCACCTCACAGTGTCCTGTAATTGCATTGAGCACTGCATCAAGAGAATCGAAGAAGTAATCAATTTTTCCTGTTGGAGAACGGTAAATACAAACAATATGTAAATTTCTCTTTCTGTTAAAGACATGAGAACATTCAAAATGAATTACATCATTTAAATAATTAAATGTTAACACGTTATCAAAATCAGACATTTCAGCACAGTATATTGCGGTTCCGCCGTGTTTTCTTTGTTTCCTGCCGAAAGAGCTAACTAAAGTGTAGGATTCTAAATGAATATATTCATGACTCATCAACCAATGTTCAGTAATACACAGCACGACAGGGAAGTTTAAACTATCCAAAAGTACAAATAAATTATCTGCCTTACTGCGCAGGCTCTGCACATTACACAATAGAAGAGAGAAACCAGTGGATCGTTTTCTTATAAAAAAGGACTGCTTTGTGGAATGCTATTTCGCAAGTTGTCCTTAGTTAAAGGAGTAGTTAAGTTATCAGTTATGGAATTTTGAAAATTTTGAATATCATGGTTTGGATCATTTACAGTGATATATACTAGGTTGTTATTAATAAAACTATTGTGAGATAACTTTGTGGTGAAGTTGAATGTAGTATGTAGAATATGTTTAATTAAGTGCTGCTTTCCAAAATAATTGAGATAAAGTCCATGTGAAGTAAAATGTTTAGAAGAAAGTATGTTATTGACATCTATAAATCTGCAAGGAGTTTTAGTTTCGGTCAAATGCGAATATATATTTAGGTTGAAGTTGTAAATCAAGTTATTTAGAACATTTCGACCTTTCCAATAAGGCGTAGCTAATAAAATTAAGTTAGTTTTTTTCGCTGCATCTTGTAGTAATTTAAGGGTGCTTTCCAAAAATTTCCTTCCTTTCAAGTTGTTATTTGAACCTCCAAAGATTATGACAAAATCATTAGTGTTTAGATTTGCAAGTTCGAAAGGCAAGTTACTGACTACATAATCCAAAATGGCATTAGGCTTACTGTTAACATATACAGTGCTAACTGCTGGATCCGTCAATGAGCTGAGTATTTTGGAGAATCCTCTGACTTGACTATCCCCAAAGACTACAATATTTTGTTTTCTGAAAGATGCAAATTTGGCGATTTTCAGAGGCGTCTCAGGAGTTGTCGCACTGGCAAATTCCATAGAAGGTGGTAGGTGATTCTGTGATTTTTCTGGATCAGAGATAGCGAGTGACTTTTTAGATTGATTAGTAGTCACAGAAGCAACAATCTCATTCTGAATGTCAAAGTTTGCAGAGGTATACGCACTGACAATATTCAGTGTTTCATTTGAACTAGTAGATGGTTGACTGTGGCCAGAAACAGATCTTTTGGTGTAGATAGGTGAATATCCATACATTATTGAAAACCATTCATCAGAGAAAGATTTATCATAATTCTTATTTGTAATAGGACAGGCAGAATTGGTAATTGCGAGAGTTTGAGTGCCAGTTCCAGCAATTAGATCAGAGGTGATAGAATTTGTCACTGGTAATGTTTGAGTACCAACAGAACTACGAAAATAAGAAGTATCATTTGAATTTGTATTTAACCTACTTACTAAGGTCTGAAGTATATTAATCTTAAGCTTGGCATCATGCAGCTGCTGATTAAGCTGTGTTTCATTTGCAATGGCTTCTTGAATAAAAGAGTTGTGATCAAGTTTTAATTTAGCTAAGTGGTGGACCAATAACTCATTGTCCTCAGCAAGCTGTTGAAGTTTGGAGTGATCTTTATCAGTGTTATTAGAGGTAGAAGAAAAATTTGTCGCTGAGGAAATGCAGTTTTCACATAACAATAGGTTATCATTCAGTAACTTTTTATGCTTAACTCTATGAAGACAGCTCTTGTGGTAAACACTGTGGCAATGGACGCACACATAATTGTTAAAAATTTTTTTAGGACAGCATAAAAAGCGGGAAGATTTAAAGCAGGGCTCCATAAATAGATCATTTTCAGCCATAATAAACTTAGTAAGTAATCCGTAATATAACTAAGCCTTATAGATAATGAAAATTTAAAATTAATTGCAGATAGAGAATAAATGCAAATATTATATTATATAATTCCAGATATGCTTCAAAGTGATTCTTGTTAATTATGATAACAGTAAATATGTTGCCTTCAGTTAAAAGATAAGGAACAAGTCCAAGAACCAGATGGTTAATAGGTTGACAATATAAAGACTGTTGTCTTTCTTATAAACCATGATTAATCAGTTATAAATGCTGCACTCAACCAACTATCAGCATCATGATGAAGAGTAAGAAGTAAACTACACTTTGATATACTTTTCACTAAATAAAACAATTGCTTCACAGTTTAAAAACACAAAATGACAGAGCACATTTATCATACACCTTTACAGTCACAATATATACAACACCACCGGGTAACTTTCAAAAGGTATATTTATAAACACAAATCAAGCCTGAACGGTTGCTACATAAAGATTAAGCTAGTCTAAAACCCTTACGTTCTTCCTTTACTACACTTATATTTTTGACGCACGGAAGAGGCTGGAAATATTTTACACATAGGTAAGCTACGTTAAAGCTGTAGCAACTTTTATGCTTAGTTCGTTAAGTTGGTATTTTAATGCTTAATACTAATATTTATTGTAAATTACTTATATATACGTAACTAGCTGTTTCTACCACTGCCATAAACACCTTCAAATTTAATTACTAATTTCATTCTTCAAAGGAAGTTACTTAAATATTAATTTCTTTCAAGTCGTTAGGATTGAGGTATAACGCTTTACAGAAACTGATGGCTAGATTATTATCTAAGATTGTATCTGTCATTTAGACAAAATACGTAGTTAGATTAATCGCGCGTTTTACGTAGTTGGTTTAAAAAGGGTAAAATTTTTTGTGCATAATGGAGCAAAAGGTGATCGGACGCAGCATCGATGCACGTCAACAACAAGTCTATTCAGACGCATATGGGAAAGAAGATCGTTTGCGTTTAAGATGGTTTAGAAAGAATGAAGATAGGCTGGTTGCATTTACACAGAAACCCAGCGTAAGATCGGTTCCACCTGAGGCTTTGCAAAAGATGATTGATGATAGGAAGGCACATTTTAAAGGAGTCCAGAAATTTCCAGTTCATTCAGTGGATGATGCAGTGCCATCGCCTGTTGATCCTAGACGACTTAAGTGCGAAATGAAGCCAGTAGATCCGAATACTGCAAAGCTTATTTATACAGGTTCTGTTTGTTTTATTTTTAAATACTTATACAAGCTTTTATATTTAGCATCACGCGGGTGATTTCATAAATTTTGCAATATACGTTGTTACCGGCAAGATGTCGACGGCGGAACACATTTTGGTGGTTCTGTACAAATCACTATATACAAAATGCCATAATTCGCGCGTGATTTCCAGAGATGGCAAATCTTGCAGGTAACGCTTGCAAACACAGACATCGTTTTCGCATACGTCTACGTTGGGGGTGGTCGCTTCTAAGAGGAGCTGGGCGGTGATCCGGATATTGTACCTGTGCAAGGGTTCTGAAGGTGAAAGTTCCCAGGGTCTACTTTGTTGTATCGCTTTTGGTTAAGTCGTCATGGGCGTAGTTGTCAGTGGACTAGAGATAGCGGTTGGGGCGATAGTGTCCTCGGTGGTGGTGGGGACTACCGGAGAAACTTCCGGGGTGTGTTTCGTTCCTACTTTCGAGCGGCGTCAGAGGAGGTTTTCTTGTGTTTTGGACAACCTGTCCAGTCGTTGGTCGGAGTGCGTCGGCATCGTAGTGCTGAAGCATTACAGACTACAAGGAGCGCCGCTATTGGCCTTGATGATAGTAGTCTATGGTGAAGATCGCTATTGAAGGCAGCAAACTATGGTAAGCACTTGTGTTGGTCATCTCAGGCTATATAAAGCGCCGAGAGAATGATCCCTGCTGAAAATCCACCTGTTTGTATATGATTTTGCCTGATTTTGGTCTTACGTGAGGTTGTTCTTTGGTCAATGGGACCGCTTGGTCTATGTTGGGATATTTTCCGGCCAATGACAAGGCTGGGTTTGTGTTAGATGGTAGAGTGGTCCTTCTTGCATGCTGCACGACGCATTCGTGCCGGTTCGGATGTCTCCGTGATTTTTGTTCTGTTGTCGGCATGTGTAGTTTGATATAAGGTAACAACATTTATTCTCATATTTAATGCTGTAATTATAGGGTTAATTTAGGGGTAGGTTAAGTCATTGGGGTCGTAGAATAAGCTAGCGAAACTCCCAAATAACAGAAGCACGGAATTATAGATGTTAGGAGAGTAAATAGGTTATTATAAAAATTATTAGTTGCGAGCACACTGTATATAGCAGTACAAAAAATTAAAACACATATCCAAGTGTAGCTACTAGCTGAGATTAGAATTTAAAAAGGTAATGAAACGCATTAAAATTAAGTCAGTGGAAAACCTGCATGAAGTGGCTAGATAAACATTTATAAAGTGTGTAAAAATATTATCGTAAACGCACGCAGAAATTATGCATTATTTAAAAGCGTACGTGATCTAAGAAAATCACAGTTGTTCGAAAATCCAATTTATTGGGAAATAAACAAACACCAAATTTATTCAATTTAGATTAGAATGAAGCTAACAAACAAGACTACGTGATCGATATGTACGAAAATTCCTGGGATTTCTGAAGTAAATATAAGGTATAACAATTGAATTACGTGACTTGAAGCACCGCGTCATGCAATTAAAATACATACAATCGGTAAATTTTCCCAAAATAACAAGTGATAATATGCTTGGCCTCGCCTAGCACGTGAAGCCAGCGAATCACAAACAAAAGTGGGACGATCCTATAAATATCTTGAGAATTGAATATCAAGTTAGTATACTTTGAAACTGGGCAGTCACTATAATTGAAAGTGCCAAATATTTACGTGAATAATAAATATTTGTTAACAGTGAAATTGTAAAGTATATAATTGTGAAAATTGTGCCGTAATTCTTAGACGTAAGTAAATAAGATTTAGGAAATTATAACATTACTAATAATAAATAAAACAGGGCTCTGAATGTCGATCTAAATTCTTCTCTAAAGGTTGATCTAAATTCCTCTCGGAATGTCAATCTGAATTTACCATCTCAATTACGATATAAATTACAATCATAAATTACAAGTAAAATAATGTTACGATTCCTGTGGAACTACAAATCACGAGACATTACGATCAAAAATACAATTTTGGAGAATGCTGCCTGTTCAAGCAAATTGATGGTAAATATTCTATGGAGAAAATGAAAAACCTTTCATTGCAATAAACGTACCAATAACGATTTGGGTATCGATTTCAATTCTTAGGAGTACTCATGAAAATAATTCAGGTTAGAGATTTTAATATGACTTATTTTTGAAACTGTTTTATCTCAAATATTTTGATATGATTTATTTTTAAACTGTTTTATCTCAATCATAATTTAAAGTGTAAAAGCCGACAAATTGGGGATTTCTTACGAAAATTCTATAAAAAGTTACAGACAGCTTGAACCGTTTCAAGTCTTTAAAGGTAATAAAATGCTCGTTTTGCTGGCTTGATTTTGTAATAATTGGACAGATGTATATGATACAAAAAGGGAGAAAATAGTTGAAGGAGTTGTAAATATTCAATCATTATACTGTGTATTATAGAAGTGCTCTATTTAATTGAATCAGCTAGTCGAGGCAAAAGAAAATTATAAATTAATATTTCACAAGTGTTTGAGTGGCTGTGAGAGAGTAACAGCGATTATCACAGCATTTTATGCTGCCCAAGCCGTGGGACGAGATAACACAGCAATATATATATATAAATATATATATATATATATATATTTTGCTGTGTTATCTCGCCCCACGGCTTGGGCGTACAAAAAAATGCTGTGTTAACCCTTATGTTGCTCAACCACTTGTGAAAATGTTAATTTATAATTTTCTTTTGCTTCGACTAGCTGATTCAATTAAATAAAACAATTCCACAATACACAGTCTAATGATTAAATATTTACAATTTGTTCGCCTTTTAAATATCTTCTCCCTTTTTGAATTATTTACATCTATTAGATTTTTAGAAAATGAAGCCAGCAAAACGAGCTTTTATTACATTTAAAGACCTGTTGAAACGTTTCAAAATGTCTAGAACTTTTCATAAAATTTATCCAGAAACCCCAATTTGTCGGCTCTTACACTTTAAATTATTATTGAGATAAAACAGTTTTAAAAATAAATCACATCAAAAATATCTGACCTGAAGTGGTTTAGTAGACTCTGCATTCCTAAGAATTGAATTTGACATCCAGCCAAATTTAGTATCCAAAGCGTTATTCCAATGAGAGGTTTTTCATTTCCGTAATTGAATATTTACCATTTTAAGAAATTATTAAATTGTTTGAACAGACAGCATTTCCAGAGTTTCGTATCCAAAATTGTATTTAAGATCGTAATGGATCGTTATTAAAAGTTTTAACAAGAATCGTAACGTTATTTCGATTGTGGTTCAGAACGTAGTTATTCAGATCGTAATTATTCAGTACGCAGTTCTTCAGATCGTAATTATTTAGAACGTAGTTCTTCAGAACGTATTTAATCAGAAGGTATTTAATCAGAGGGTGTTTAATCAGATGGTAATTATTCAGAACGTATTTAACCAGAGCCCTGTTTTATTTAGTATTAGAATTGATATAATTTCACTAAATCTTATTTACTTACGTATTTTTAGAAGTACGGCTTTCTTTGCACAATTATACACTATTTAAAATAATTTTCACTTAACTTTCACGTAAATATTTATCACATTTGAGTAAAGTGACTGCCCAGGTTCAAAGTATACTAACTCAATATTCAATTGTTAAGATATTTATAGGATCGGCCCTTTTTAGTTTCTGTTTCGTTGACTCCACGTGCTGGACGAGACCAAGTGTATTATCACTTGTTATTTTGAGAATTTTACCAGTTGTATGTATTTTAATTGCATGAAGCGATGCTCTTGGTCACGTAAATTCTTATTATACCTATGCATTTACTTCAGAAATCACAGGAATCTTTATTCAATCGATCACGTAATGTTATTGTTGTTGCCTTATTCTAATCTGAATCGAATAAATTTGGTGTTTGTTTATTTCCTAATAAATTGGATTTTTGAGCAAATGTGATACTTTAACATCACGTACGCTTTTCAAATACTCATCTTTGCTCACAGCTACTCTTGGATATCTGTTTTAATCGTTTATACTGCTATATACAGTGTGCTCTCAACTAATAATATTTACAATGACCTATTTACTTTTCCAATATTTGTAATTCCGTGCTTCTGTTACTTGGGAGTTTCCCTTGTTTATTCTACGACCCCTATGACTTAATCTACCCGTAAATTAACCCTAAAATTACAGCATTAAATATATATATATATATATATATATATATATATTGTTGTGATACAGTAGAATACCCTTGTGCGCCCTTTTTGTGCTTATCCGTTATGCCCTGCGGCAGTGTTTTTATGTCCTTTAACAATAATTTTGGATTAAGTTTGTTATTTCCTAGAAATTTCGAATACTGATCCAATGTTATATTTGGGTGATTCAATCTTAAGGGTTCTTGATTATATGTCATCCAATTCCTGCCAAAATTCATTACATTAATTTTTATATCCTCAATTTCTTTATTTACTCTGCTAATTTCCGTTCCATAACTTTTTTCAATGTTCTGTTCTTTTTCCGCTAAATTCATAAATTTTTACTTGTTTTTTTTTCATTAGCCTCTTGTATAGATCGTACCTTAATAACTTAATCTCTTACGCTTTCAATATCTTCCATAAGATTTATCACTTTATTTTGTGTTTGGAATCGCATCTCTTTCATTCGCTGATTCATCTCCCTAAGCTCGTCATTTAATCTCTCTATTCTGGAACTTAAATCTTCCCCCAATTTATCCAAATTTTTCCCAACTTCTAGCATATTTTCATGATTTGTTCATTCTTCTCTGTTATATTTATCATGGCCTGTTCGTTCTTTTCTGTTATATTTATGATGGCCTGTTCATTCTTTTCCATCTTGTCATTTAGTGTCATTAACATTTCTATTATTCTCGAATCTTGGGTGGACCGGTGTTCTTCACTCTGACTGCTCTCCAACTTTCTTCCTGCAGCTTTCATTTTTATTATTACTCTACAATTATTTTTAAATTTTAAATAAAATCCTCGATTTCGTTGCCTTTAATTTTTACTTAATTTATTTTGATCTAACCTCACGTTGGTGACCACATATTTTTTTGATGAGACATTTTAGTTCAGTCCTACGTTCGTGCGTCAATTTATCTCTTGGGATGTGATATTTTAGTTCAGCCCTACGTTGTCGCGACAATTATTTTTTGTGATGAGATGTTTTAGTTTAGCCCCACGTTAATGATGCCAATTCACTTTGTTGTGATACAGTAGCAATGTCCCTGCGCGGCCTTTTTGTGAATTAAAAAGGTAAAAAATTTTAATCTGTCAATTTTTGATTTTTAATGTATAATTTTAATTGCGTCGGCTACTCAGTTTTGAATTACGCACGGAGCTTGCGACAATACGACAAACAAAGAGTTTAAATTTACCTTCTACCTCTACTTCCTGTTCTAATCTTTAAACCAAAACACCATTAAGCACAAATTATTGTAATGTCCTTAAAAATATTTACAACGTATGAAAAATTTAAGAATTTTCTAATTAGAACTTTCATTGAAAAAAAATTAATATTTATCATTCCCAAAGATGATCAAAAAGCCAGCAAATCACTATGGTTATTATTAACCAAAGCTCCATGAACGTTCATTTAACTTCTTTAAATATTTACGTAATTCACAACGTGTATTTAAAAAAAAAAACGATCCTTATCGACCCCTCACATAAATTATCATTAAAGCAATTTTTATAGTATTTAAATTAGAACTATTCAATGAAATGTTAATTTTTAAATCATTCAGTTAAGAAATGTACAACGAAATATTCACAAATAAAATAATAAAACATTCAGATTGGTTAACCTGTTGTTTTCAACTAGATTCAGTCCCTGGTCCAACTGCATTAGATATTGTCTGCATCCCTCTTAGCATAGCCTCAAATCACTCTGACGTCCTCCGTTAAACTCCTTGACAATTCACAGTTGAAGTAAATGTTTGTTGCATTTCCTGATTTGATCCAGTAATTATTTATAATCGCTTATCCAGTGATCACTCAGAATTGTTCTCCAGTAATTGTTTAAAATCGTCATTCAGTAATTATTTAGAATTCTTGTCCAGTGATTATTTAGAGTCGTCTTTTGAAGGGTAAAACGACAAACCTAATTTTCCATAATTACAATAGCATTATTTCATACTTTACAATAAATCACTTCCCATAAATATCTTCGTTTTAAGGGATGTGAACTAAGCCTTACTTCATGTTGAAACTGATTTGTTTACAAATCCGGTTGTATTTTAATGCATCGTCTATCTATTGACTAGCGTAGAGTTAGTTGTTATGCATGATACTTTCATACTAGGTTTTTGTATATTCCATCGTATTATATTGTATGTTGAAATCAACGCTTTGCTTTTGTCACGTACGATTTCGAGTTAATAGCATTGATTCCCTTGGATTTTCATACTTCTAGATAAGTAAACCATTGTTTGTTCAAATAAATTTGGTGAACTTTGATTTTAATTATCATGACTTTCTTGTTTCCAATAAATCAGGTGTCGATTTTAGCTTTCTAGTCACGTAGACTTAATACAATTTATGCATTAAATTACATGCGTTTGCTATCTTACGCATTATTAAACTTGCTTATTTTAATTGGGATCCTTGACGTAATAATGATGCGTTATCCATGCGTGTCGCGTTTCAGCTTGCGTTTATGTTGTTTAACGACTTGCGAATTTGTTTATTCTAATAACTCTTCAGAATATTTTTCATTAACTAAATTGATTATGATTATTATTTATATACAGGGTATTGTCATTTACTTTCCAGTCTAATCATCGTATTTTTTGTTTTCTTCAAAAAACTCTTGTTTTCTGAGCCCTTATGTATTTTATATGAAGTGCGCTATACTATTGGTCCTAACTACCCCTAAATGACCTTATTAACACAGCAATATATATAACAAAGTTAAAAATTAAAAGTTTAACAAGTTCAAACTGCTCGGTATTATATAAAAACTAGACTAATTTTAGAGGAAAAACTCCATTATATTAATTTTTTTTGACATACTACAGGGGCACTAATTATCGAGGTCATGTAGCTTTTATCTAACATTCGACGCTATATACACTCAGAGCTAGACTTGAACTTTTTAAAGAAAAATTCCTATCTTACTGGGAATCGAACCCGTAGCAGTTCAGAAGATATGCCATAGGCCGCAGTGCCGAGGAGGTGCTTACATTTACATTCCTGTTTATAAGTTTAGAAAATCTGGAGTTTTTAAAATGTTTGTGATCGCAACATAAATGAAACTTACTCACAAGTGTAGAACATAACAACATAATTTAAAATCTACTACAACCATCCCATTTACCTCAATTCGCAACAGATTGACCTCACTTTATGTTTAATTGAAACGAATATAAAATAAAACAATTTTAGAAATATAAAAATATTTAATACTTAATAAGTATCACACAAGACATAAAATATCTGGGCTTAATGTTAGACGACAAACAGAATTATTTAACACATATAAACACCGTGTGTGCAAGTGCAACTTCTGCAATTCAGAACATCGTAACCCTGGCCCAAAGGACTTATAAAATACTACTTAATTGCGTAAGGCTTTATCTCAACAGTGTGCTCGGTGCTATGGTATCATACGCCGCGAGCGCGTGAGCACATCACCTTAACACAATCAAACCTAGACAAAAGTTAACGGCACACAACGAAGTGTTTTACTGCGACTGATGGTGGCTTATAGGACTACCGCACATGATGCACTTCATGTACTGGTGGGAACTATGACCTTGGACCTAGTAGTAAAACAACGAGCCGCATTGCACAATCTTACACACAATGACAACCAACAACTACAACGCATCTTAAACACAAACCAACTGCCCACGACAAAGACGGAAATAAAGAATTACATATTTGCAGAATGGCAGACACATGGGGTTCAAAGCACAACTGGTAGAAGGGTATATGCAATGATACCAAATATCAAAAACCGCTTAAAAGCCAAATACCTGGTGCCCAGTCGAGGATTTATTCATTACCTAACTGGCCACGGACCCTATCCAACATATAGAAAATGCATGAATTTAGTTGACAACAACATATGCACGTGCGGAGAAATATGAACACCGGAACATCTGGTATTCAAGTGTAAGGACTTACAACCGTACCTTCACGCACATAGACAAACATTATTGAAGAAGGCCCAACACACGATGATTTGGAATGAAAACCTTTTTCCACACTTACATGCGCTCACACAAAAACCACGGCACTCATCCACCAACGTTATCTTGACGGAAAAAGGGCACAAACAAAACTACCCGGACAGAGACATAAAAGTACCACCTGTCCTAGGACTGGGACTCTGCCCCTTAGACTGGAGACCGATCTCCTAGAATTCCAAGAGCTCCGCTCTTGATTACCAGAAGCAAAAAGATCAAAGCATCAACCCGACTTCGAAACAACTCAACCCCCTAATTTGTAGAATTTGCATGCTCCTATGTCGATGGTCCTGGTCCTAGAAGGGGAACGTAGCACGGATAGCAACACTACATACACAACACACATACATACGACAATAAGGGTTTGAGCTCAATAAATTTAGTAAATCATACCAATAATTTTAATTATTTTCCCATTAGTACTTTTCCCAAGTAAATTGAAATTTTTCCCCAAATAATTAGTATTTTGTTATCAAAATTGAATTTATGCAAATAATCTAGTACTTATTCCAGTAAAAAATTTGTTTTTTAATCTGAATTATCCAAAATCTGCTAAAATAGCTCAATTTAGGCTGCTTGTCTTAATATAGCCGCTTTATTTACTGTCACACTGTCATACAAATTGTCTGCTGTCCACATTTGTTGTCATTCTGGCTGCACTGCTGTCATTCATATTTTCTTCATTCTCCTCTTTTGTGTTTTTATTGTCATTATCACCTACAGCATGGATTTATCTCATTTGGCAACTATTCCATCCCAACCTGTAACATACAATGATGACGAAAACATCGAAAATAGATCTCCAGAGAAGCTACCGAAGAAAAGGAGGGCAAAAAACTTTTCGTACAAGCTTTCAAGTCTTTTGAAAATTATGATACTGCTATTGAGTTTATTAAGACTTTTGGTGGAATTGGCTACCATAGCAGCAACGGTCATAAACGTGCCAAGATGTCTCGCGGCGAGAAGTATTACTTCTTATGTAATACTGACAAACAATGCGATTTTCGTGCCTACATCTCCTGTCCTGATGATGATGATGTTTGCTTGGTGTTCAAAACTGATCTACCTCATAGCCATAAAGCAAAAGATCCACGTGGCATACCTGAAGAGGTAAAAGAGGTAATTCACACTCTGCACGATATGGGTGTCGACAAACCACAACAAATAATCGACGCTTTAATTGACAAGGTATTTATTATCAGTAAGAATATTCGTGTTAGTGATAATTTTTTAATCATTTTAAAATATTAATCCACCTGACTATTTCCAACTTACTAATCATCTGAAACTTTATCGGGCAGCACTGGACAAACAAATCACTACATTTGGTGAGCTTGAAGCCTACATTCAGCCAATGTTAACTATCCCAGAGGATGATGACGAACCGTATGTGGTGGCTTATAACATTGACTACTCTACTCGGAAGGTGGATATCTTGTGGTCTACCAAACGACTACTTTCGTTTATGCAATTTACCGACCTGGTAGCCATCGACGCTACATACAAGTTGAACTTGGAAGAGTGGCCTGCAATTGTGGTTGGAAGTGTTGATAAGCAAAAGATTTTCCACCCATTTGGGATGGCCTTAGTTGCCAATGAGGCCTCAGCAGACTACGAATTTGCTTTTTCTACTTTAGAGAAAGCAAACCCTCAATTTAATCCAACCATTCTACTTGGCGACTGTGCCCCTGCAATCATAAATGGTTTTGCTGCTGTGTTTGGACATGATTTCAAACGTATTATGTGCTTTTTTCACGTTATGAAAAATGTAAAAGAACACTCAAAATCTCTTACCTATCCCAAGACAAAGGAGGTGATAAAGGATATTCAAGATTTGCAACGGTGCCGATCAGAAAAAGAATTTTCATTTGGTTTAAAATTGTTTGTTGATAAATGGAAAAATGAAACCGAAAATCAAGAAATCCATCCATTTTTGGACTACTTTTACGCAAACTACGTGGAGGAGCGGAATACCTGGTATGAAGGTTATGCTGTCGGCTACCCAAAAACAAATAACCACTTAGAAGCGACAAACCGACACTTGAAGGGGCCTAGAGGCACGAACCGACGCAAGCTTCCTCTCGCCAAGTTTGTTGGCATGGTTGGCAAATTGCTCAAAAGTTGGTCCAACCAAATGAATTTGGTGTATAGTCATTCGGTGGCCTTTGCAGAGGTTCCTCCAATCAATATAAAGCTATCAACAAACGCATGGCAATATTCACAACTTTACATGAAACATGTTCAGCAAAAACAACATCAGCAAACTATTTACTACTTTTTTCCATCTAACCTCTCTACTACCACCAATCGAAAAGCCATTACAGATACCGAACTGAATAAGTTTCTTGCAAACACCAAGCAGCTGCGCTATCGTTCCTTTGACACATTCGTCAAAGGTCTCCTGGACCGCATATGGATTGTCACATATAACAGTGGTGGAGAATGGCTCAAAGAATTGCACTGTAGTTGCCATGAGTTTTACAAGTCCTACGTGTGCAAACATTTAGTTTGCATTGCTATAATCAACTCTGATTACTCACCTCCAATGGAGGCTGAGGTTATCTCACTAAACGCGAAAAGAAGTCCCGGAAGGCCTGCAAAAGTAGGCAATGCCCTGTCTTTATAGTGAATCTTGGGATGTTTGCTTGATTTTTGTTGTTGTGATTATTCTTTTGTGATTTTTTCTTAACCTATGACTTCAATTTTGTAGTAAATTAACACAATTAAACCATTTTTATCAATTACTAATTATATTGGAGCTATTACTATATTTATTGGCAAAAAAACAACTTTTTTTGGGATATGTACTAATGGTGGAAATAATTAAATTAATTGGCAGCATTTATTAAATTTATTGGTCGATTAATTGTATGCCCATACATACACACAACCTCACCCACATATAGACACAGATACACGTGCCCTCAAGCGCGCGCGCGTACACACACGCGCACCTTCTTACGGTTATTTTCTGGAAGGAAGTCGGTTTAAATTTTACGTAGCAAACTATTGAAACGTTGGAACAAATAAATAAAAAATAAAATACTTAAGGATTGGTAAACAATCATTTTTGCCCTAAACTTTTTACTTTTTTAAAGAACTGGTTTTGACGATCTTCTGTTTTGGATTTCACTCGTCAGATACAAGCTCTTGAGTGATAGACTACAATAGTTTTATAGATGTGATACTGTTATTACTTAATATGCAACAATGTGTGCTGGGAATGTGAGTTCATTCGATGGCGTCAGTATCAAAGCGATGAGAGCATGTTGTTTTCTATATAATCAGAAACATCATATTTCAATGCACAGCTATGGCAGAAACAAAATTTATCATCCGGTCAAATAGCGATAGCTATAGTCAGTCGAATAAGCGAAACCAAATCAAACTATCAGTACTAGTTTGTTAGGAGCGAAGCGTAATTGATATCATTGGAACAGCTGAGGTAAAGGACCCAGTAAATTTAGTGAAAGCATTTGCTAGGGTTTTAATGCAATAGGGTGACGTGACATTTTTTCAGCTGGAAGTTTCTGTTCAGATTTATGAGCGACACAAGTTTTATCATGATTTATGTACTGAGTAGTGTCAGCACGCAATTTAGACCAAAAATATTCTGAACTATTTGTTCAAAATTTAAAAATACCTAAGTGACCGGTTGTAACTTCAACGTGAAATTGTTTCAAAATATCTTTACGTTTTAATTTTGGAACTACTTCCTTTCAATTTTTGTACTACATCCGTTAATTTTGGGAATTTAGGTGCCTAGTCCATTTCGAATAGACCTGCACTTTGTCGAAGTTCTAGATTACTAGAACACGTGAAATGGCTTGCGTGTTCTAATGAGCTAAAGAGCCAAACTACAGGTCCAACTAAAGTAGTAGGGTCGTTAGTGAGGAACCAGCTTAAGACAGGTCCACGAAAGAGGACAGCTGCTCCTTCGGTACTTAGATTGGCAGAGACCATAGGGGTCGGTATGGCAGTCTAAGACATACTACCACGATGTGGAAGGCAACAGGAAACCATCACATTACCTACCAAGTAAACAGCGTACCTAAATTATAATAAAATGATGGCATTCTCTGGGGTAAAACATTCCGCAGTTAAAATAGTCCCCCATTCGGATCTCTGGGAGGGGAATACTTCGGAGAATGCGACCGGAAACTCCAGAATAAGATTCGGGAACATTTTGCGAGTTGGAGCGTGGAATGTTATAAGTATGAAGCAAGTAGGCAAGTTAGAGAACTTAAAAATGGAAATGAATAGGTTAGCACTAAACATAGTAGGGATCAGCGAAGTTCGGTGGCCAGCAGGAGATTTTTGGAGTGGAGACTTCAGGGTAATTCATACAGAGCAGAGGAAGGAAATTTGGATGTGGGGATAGTTATGCGAAAAAAGATTGGATACTGTGTAGAAAATTACTTACAAAAGAACGAAAGAGTACTCATGGTTAGATTAGAATTTAAACCGGTAAACACAGCAATAATACAAGTATACATGCCCACCTCTAGCTACAGTGACGAAGAGGTATAAGTGATCTACAAAGATATCGACGACATATTAAGATACCTTAAAAGGACCTGAAAATTTAATAATTACGGGGGATTTTAATGCAGTGGTAGGTGAGGGTAGGGAAGGAGCGGTAGTAGGTTTATTTGGTCTAGGCACGAGAAACGACAGGGGAAATATGCTGGTAGAATTTTGCGACGAGAACAATTTACTCATCACAAACACATTATTTCAACATCATGGTAGAAGACGATATACGTGGAAAATGACAGAAGATGATCTAGGAAGATATCATATAGATTACATTCTTGTTAGACAACGGTTTAGGAATCAAGTTAAAGACTGTAGAAGCTACCCAGAAGCAGATATAGACACTGATGACAACATCGTAATTATGAAGGCTGCACTTAAATTTAAAAATTTGAAGAAAGAAACGGAAAAAGGCATTTTGACTTTGAGTAACTGAAAGATAAAGATGTTCATGAAAGATTCGAAAAAAAAGGCAAATGAATTGCTGAAAGATATCAGGAAAATATCTAATACTAAGGAAGTAGAAACAGAATGGAATAACATTAAATCCAGCCGCGACATGGCGGCCCGAGATAATCTGGGGTATACACAAAAAGAAAATAAAAAACCATGTATAACAAAAGATATCCTGAATTTAATAGAAGAAAGACGAAAATACAAAAATAAATCAGGCGAAACAGGAAAACAGAGATACAAAACCATAAAATTGGAAAATATTTGCAAATGCAGGAAAGCTAAAGAACAATGGATTGATGAAAAGTGCAAAGAGATACAAACTAAGATGGAAGTAGGAAAGACAGATGAAGCATACAAACAATTTAGAACCAATTTTAGGGATATAAAACCGTATAGCAAAAATATAAAGAACGCGGAAGGAAACGTCATTATAGCAAATGTAGAGAAAGTGGGAAGATGGTAAGAATATATAGGGAATTTATATACAGGAGAGGAACTAACTGCATTAGAACAGGAATCAGATATTAAAAAGGGTGACTTGGGATATCTTATACTTAGAGATGAGTTTGAATTAGCATTAAAGGGTCTGAAAAATGATAAGGCGCCGGGTACAGATAAGGTGCAGGCAGAAATTCTAAAAACCGCAGGACAAGCAGTAACAGAACGTCTCTTCCAACTTGTAAGCTATATGTACGAGACAGGCGAGATACTCAAAGATTTCATACGTAACTATACCAAAAAAGAAAGGCGCGGATAGATGTAAAAATTTTCGAACAATAAGTTTGACAGCACACGTGTCAAAAATTTTAACTAGAATTGTACAAAGACGAATGGAAAAACGAGCTGAGGAAATACTAGGAGAAGATCAATTTGGGTTAAGGTGAAACAGGGGAAGACGGGAGGCTATTTAGCCTGAGGATGATAATGGAGAAAACAATATTAAAAGGGAAAAACGTGTATATAGGGTTTGTAGATCTGGAAAAAGCATTCGACAATGTAAAATGGGAAAAAATGTTCGAAATACTCAAAAAGATCGGAGTGAGTTATAGGGATAAACGAATAATACATAGCTTATGCAACGAGCAAACAGCAGTAATAAAATTAGAGCAGGAAAGGGGTGAGATAGGGATGTGCCCTATCCCCCTTTAATTTTTAACTTGTACATTGAAGAGGGAATGAATATTGTCAAATGCAGAAAGACATTTGGAATTGCTATGCACGGACAAAAAAATCGATATGCTTAGATTTGCAGATGATATAGCGGTATTGGCATCTAGCAAGGAAGAGTTAGAAGCTACTCTTCATGAAATGGAAACAGTTCTAACAGAGAAATGCGGTATGAAAATTAACAAAAATAAAACTAAAGTACTAGTATGCAAAGGAGGGAAAAATAAATCGAAAACAAGAATATAAATAGATAACAAGAACTTACAAGAGGTTAAGGATTTTTGGTACCTAGGAAGCCACATAACGCAAGATGGGAAAAGCGCAAAAGATATAAAACAAAGATTAGCACAAGGTCGTGCTACATTTAACAAGAAAAAGCAACTACTGTGCTCAAAGACCACAAACATAGAAACAAGGGAAAGATTGCGTAAAATATATGTGTGGAGCACAGCACTGTACGGCTGTGAAGCCTAGACAGTAATAGAAGCGGACAAAAAAAGGTAGAAACCTTTGAAATGTGGTGCTACAGACGTATTATGAAGATATCATGGGCAGACAAAGTTAAGAACGAAGATGTACTAAAAATGGTAAAGGAAGAAAGAAATATGTGGAAAACGGTAAAAAATAGGAGATATAGGATGACGGGCCACATACTACGGCATGAGATAGGAAAAAGAGAAGTAGAGAGGGACCTAGGTTAGACTACTGCACACATAGTGAAAGATGTAGCCTGTAGGAATGTCAGGGAAATGTGTAGGCTAACTCAGAATAGAAATCAATGGAGGTACGTATCCAACCAGTCCCAAGATGGATAAAGTAATGACGAAAAAGTAACTGTACTTAAACATGATGATTATTATATGCAAGTATTGGTTGGGCAATATTCTCGAATAATGTTAATTGTGTGTAAGGATTTACTGAAAAACTATTAATTTGGCAAATGTCTAAGTGTTGGGCGTCCTGGTAACCACAGGATGCTTAACCCCCTGCATATACTACTGAATCTCGGTGAAATAGGGCATATAATTAGAAAACAATAGAAGAGAACTGTGTGGCTAGCTCAGAATATAAATAAGTGCAGGTACGTCTTGTCCAACCAGTTTTGAGACAGAGAACCTAATGACGAAAAAATAAGCGCAGATAAATGTGTTGACTATTATAAACAACTACAGGTGTTGGTTGTAAAATATCTGCAACTAATGTCGACTGTGCAAAAAAATATATTGGAAAAAATATTAAATCGGCAAATATTCAAGTGCTGGGGGACCTTGGCAGCCACAGGTTGCGTACCCTCCTTCACAACCATCGAATGTCTGAAAAATAGGGTATATAATTGTAAAACAATAGAAGGGGCCCGAACTGCATCTAACAAAAAAAGCAGCACCAATGATGAAAGACAACAAACATAGAAACAAGAAGAAAATTGTTCAAAGCATATGTGTGAAGCACAGCACAGTATGCCTATAAAACACGGGCAGTAGGAAAATCAGACAGAAAAACGGTAGCAGACTTTTGGAATGCTGTGTTCAGATGCATGAGGATGATGGCAAGAACAGACAAATTTAATAACAAATAGGTTATAGATATAGTAGGTGAACAAGGATATCTGTGGAAGAAAATAGAAGAAATAGAAGGGCATGATATTTTCGAAAGCATTTTTGGGGAATAGTATGGGATATATTGCAAGAAGAGATAGGAGAAAGGAGGTAGATGTAAACCTAGATCAGATAGTGATAGATGCAAGCTATGCAAATCTCAGGGAAATGTGTAGGTTAGTTTAGAATATGAAACAATGAGGGTACGCGTCTAACCAGTTCCAGAACTGAAGACCTAATGATGATGAGGTGTCTAGTGTTTATATAATTAACCGTTTATCGAGTCCACATTCCGGGCGGGTTGGCGCCCATCATTTTTATCGGACTGAAAGCTCAGGAACCTTTCTAGGTAGGCGGAAGCGTTAAAGTTTATCTACCCCTACCAGCTTTGCAGTTGTTTTCATAGAACTCACTTCTCGCCACTGTAAGCTAGCTGGTAAATTTTTGCTGTTACGTCTCCGTGGTAAAGTAAATTTCAGAAATCATTGGCGGCACTTTCACACGTAACGTTGGCGCTAAGGTAAAAATAAAACGTAGGGAGAACTCCCCTGCCGCCTCCAGAATTACTTCAAAATATTGTAAAAATTGAGATTTAACCTCCCAACAGTGTTGAATCGCCCATAACCTATAGTATGAAAGTGCGGTGCTGTGGCATATGCTTGTCAGTCAAATTTTGCAATGAGAATTCGAGGTCATCTGTATAAGTCCGTTAATAAACGAAAACAACTTATACAATTTCCATGTTAACACCTTTTCGTTGTTTTAGGTAAAAACAGAGATGGTCGCATAAATTACTTAAGAGAACGCTCAAAACTATACCCGAAAATAAGTATTATTTCCCCATGACATCGAGTTTTGTGTATGGTTGGACCATGTGGAATAGCTCCAGAACTGCAACTCCGGTGCGACACGGCGTTTCTGAAGTGGTTAAGAGATCGTTTTATCGTAGAAATAACGTAGGTAGAGATCCTGACTGGTATCAGGAACCGGCATTTGCAAGTCCAGACGTATGTAGATGTGCATAATAAACTTACCTTGGCTAGATCTTCTATTTCTCCAAGTGAATTATACAAGCTGTGTGTTATTTTTGAAACAAACGAACAGTAACTTGGTGGAAACATTTCAAATAGATATTCCTTGTAGTTTGGACAATTGGCAGGCAGAACACAAAATTTATTCTTCGTACTGAAAAACACGTTATATTGTTAAAAATACATGCAAACTGGATTAAACTACTATTGTTTTAAAATTTACATAAATAGCAAATTAATGTTCAGTTTCCAAATTAAAGATGGTGTCTAAATATAGTTTCACTGTAAACCTGCTACATTTTTCCACATGTTCTTGTATAATAATTATTTAAATTACACCAAATTTTGTCATTTTATTAGTTTTTATTATTGTACTTAAAATATATGTATAAGGGGTCACGAGAGATCACTGAAACCTTAATTCTAATAATAAACCCCACTAAAATACAATAGAATTTGGAAAAAATGGAATTTTCCGTAAATTCATATAGTTAGGCCCTGTATAACACAAGCGTACCTATATTCATTGATGTACAATGCAGAAACGCAAATTGCGCGAGCATAAATAATCACCCTGTTATATATAAGTGTATTGTAAATAAATAGCAAGTAACGTAAGTTGTAAAAATAATTAATTGTAAGATTACCGTAAAACACATTTAAATGCCAACGTATAAATCGATTATTTTAAGATAAATACAAAGCCATTTATTTTTTTAATTATCAATACATTTTTGATAAAAATGCATTTGATTTGCTATAAATAGCATAAAAACCTCAAAATTAATAAATAATTTTGTGTACTGAAACGAAAGCAAATATTTCTATAATACGGAACCCCTTTTGCATTAAAAATCAACTAAAGTTTAAATTAATTACCCAGAGGATATTGCAATCTATTCTAAATAAAGAATTTTCTAGAATATAAAAATAATAAAAATTTAAAAATACCTCAAGTTCGTATAACTCATTAATAAGTAAAAAATTTGATTTATAGAAGCAGCTTGAACAATGAAAATAAACCGCAAAATTCCTGGAATAACCGATAAATAATCCATTGTCTTTTGCTTTAGTATGCGACGCCGCAATAACAGTATCATCATCATTTTGTTTTCGACCTTACTTAAGGTCGGTTTGGCGCAGCTCTAACTTCTTTCCTATTCTGTGCTAATCTAAAAAGCTATTCATACCCTTCACAACCTAAATATCTAATAATTTGACTAATTTAGTTTGGTCTAGGTCTTCCTATATCCTTCTATCTTTTTCCTATCCAGCTGACTCTACATAGATATTAGCAACCTGATGGTTGTTAAAGAACTCTAACATGTTTACATGATTTCCATTTATAAGGAAAGGAAATATTACCTGGTTATCACCTCCAAAAAAGGAAAAGTGTTAAATTATATGTTATGGTAAGGCTTAAGCAACGAATCGCTGCCAACATGCCAGACCGCTAACTAATTGTGAGTTTGTCATGGTGACATTTAGTTAACTGATTTTAATTTTTTTGTTTTGTTTTCGAACTTACTTAAAGTCGATTTGACGCAGCTCTAAATTCTTTTCTATTCTGAGCTAGTCTAAAAAGGTCTGCATACCCTTCACAACCTAAATCTCTAATAATTTGACTAATATAGCTTTGTCTAGGCCTTCCTACTCTATTTTTATTTGGTAGTCTATAATCTAAAACTTTACTAAATAGTCCCTCATGTCTTAACTGGTGCCCTATCATTCTATCTCTCCTAACCTTCAATTGTTTCCACATACAGGGATTCTCACCTATCCTTCTATAAACTTCCTCGTTTGTTACTCTATCTGTCCAACTAATCTTTAACATTCTCCTATAACACCAAGTTTCAAAAGCTTCTATCTTTTCTTATCTACTTCTTTAATTGTCCAAGTCTCACTACCGTATAGTAGAACGCTCCATACGTACGACTTTAAGAAACTTTTCTATTATCTAAACTAATACTCATTAGCTATTAGTAAGTTTTCTTTTTAAAAACATTTTTCTAGCTTGAGCTATTCTAGCTACTATATCCCTTCTGCTACGTCCATCCTTTGTATTTATACTACCTAAATAGCAAAATTCATCTACCTCCTCTAACTCGGTATTACCTATTTTTAATTTTAGTTTAGAACTAGGCTGTAACTCGCTTGTCATTATCTTTGTCTTTACTGAATTAATTCTCATACTATAGTTACTTGTAGTATCTCATCTAAAATATTTAAAACTCTCCTAACTCTTTTCTAGACTCTGCTATAATGGCTATATCATCTGCAAAACGTAACATGTCTATTTTCTGTCCCTGTACACTAATACCTATCTCTTTCTCTCTCTAGCTAAGTTTAAAGCTTCCTCAATATAAACATTAAAAATCAAGGAGACAGTATACAACCCTGTCTAACACCATTTCTAATCTTAGCTTCTTTTCTATTTCCTCAAATCTAATTACTACGCTTTGGTTTTATATAGACTGTAAATAATTTTTCTATCCCTAGAGAGATTCCTATTTTTCGCAAAACCCTGAACATAACAATCCAATTAACCCTATCAAATGCTTTTTCTAAATCTACAAACGCGAAATGAGTCTTTTTATTTTTTTGTAACCTTTTTTCGATAATTACCCTAATCATTAGTATCGGTTCTCTAGTCCCTCTGTCTTTACGAAAACCATATTGGTCTTCGCCTAAATAATTCTCAGTCAAAGCTTCTACTCTATTTTTAATTATTATTGTTAGTATTTTGGAAGCATGAGAAGTTAAACTAACCGTTCTAAAATTCTCACACCTATCAGCTCCTGACTTTTTTGGGATTGGAATAATAATATTTTTTTCGAAATCTATTGGAACCTCACCTGTGTCATATATTACATTTACTAGTTCATATAATCTGTCTAAAGTTTTCTGACTTGCATATTTTATTAATTCTGCGGGAATATCGTCTATCCCTGGCGCTTTATTTAATTTAAGATTCCGAACAGCTCTATCAAATTCCTCTCTTAATATTGAGAACCCTATTTCTACATCCTCTTCTTGGTCCTTCTCTAACTCATCCATATCGTCTCCCTTATATAAATCTTCTAAATATCTTTTCCATCTATCTGCTACCTCAACTTTATTTATTAGAAGCTCATTATTCTCGTCTCTAATACCATTACCTTTTTTCCTATCTTTCCCGAAAAACTTTTTAACTGCCCTGTAAGCCCTGTCTGTCTTACCTACTCTCAAATCATCTTGTATTCCCTTACAACTCTCCTCCATCCATTTATTTCTAGCTTTTCTACACTCATGTACTATCTTATTTCTAACTTTATTATATTTTTGCTTACTTTTACTATCCAATTCTCTGAAAGGTTTAAGCTTTCTTCTATTCTCTATTAAATCTAATATCTCCTTTGTTACCCACGGTTTTCTCGCTTTTATTTTTTTCTTACCTATAGTCTGTGTTGCTGTATCATGTACAATCAGTTTTATTTCTTTCCATCTATTTTCTACATTACCTCCTACAGCTATCTCTTTGCTCTTATTATCTAATACTTGTTTATATTCCTCTTTTACCATACTATCATTAAGCTTACCTAGATCCCATCCCTCTCTTTTAGCCTTTCTCATTTTTTTGAATTTTAGTTTACACTTCATTTTAACTAAGTTATGATCGCTATCTATGTCAGCTCCTGGATAACTACGACAGTTTTTAACTTGGTTTCTAAATCTTTGTTTAACTAAAATATAATCTATTTGGTATCTAGCTCTATCACCTGGGGCTTTCCAGGTATATCTTCTCCTAACATGTTGTTCGAATAGGGTGTTTACAGTTACTAATCTATGTTCTTGGCAAAACTCAACTAATCTTTCTCCTTTATCATTTCGTCTGCCATACCCAAATTTTCCTACCATTTTTCCCTCACTTTTCTCCCACTGACGCATTAAAATCGCCCATAACTATTAAATTCTCATCTCCTTTTACTTTTCTCACTATACTATTTATATCCTCGTATACCTTTTCTACTTCCTCATCCTCGTACTGAGTTGTTGGCATGTAAACCTGTACTAAAACAATGTCTGTGGGTTTCGTACTCAATCTAACCATAATTATTCTATCACTAAATTGTAAGTACTCTTTAACTTTATGCCCTAATCTTTTACCTAACACTATTCCTACCCATGCCTGTCCATTAGTTGAAGAAGTTGTAATTATTCTATAATTATCTTTCCAAAAGTCATTACTATCTGGCCATATCACCTCACTAATACCTAAAATGTCCAGCTTTTCCTTTCTCATTTCGACTAATAAATTCGTTAACTTCTCTACTCTAAGTAATGACCTTACATTCCAAGTCCCTATCACTAAATCGAACTGTTGTTTTATATTCTTACGATGACGAGCCCCAAGTACCCCCTCCCGGAGATCCGAATGAGGGAGTATTTTACCTCCGGACAAGAATTTTACTTGCGAGCTCTCCATCATATGTATTTCGTGTTTTTGGCCACGCACACCTGGGAAATATTGTGGTAGGCTCCCATATCTTTCCACAACGCAGTTTTTAAAGATTTTAGCAAAAAGCCGTATCCGTCACGGCCAACCCCAACAAGCTGTAAATTATTGAGGATCGCCCGAGACCAACCGACCCTCCTCCAATATCTGTTAGCCAGCAAGGCTGCTGCCCCTTGCTGCGCCTTTTAATCGCCTTTTACGATAAGCAGGCTTACCATAGTAGTATTCTTTATTCCCTACTATAGGGATGCAATAATAGTATATGTGGGACAAAAACGGATAGAACGCGTCACGGATAATTGGAACCAGACAACAAGGTGATATATGGCGGAATTACTGACGCTAATTAGATTTTCGACGAAACCTTACATTATTATGTTCCACACTATTCTGGTAAAATTCCAGAAAATAGATAATTTGTATATATTGAAGCATTTATTGATTCGAGTCATTCATTCCTTAGATTTCATTCATGCGAGCACGAAATGTTATTTAACCGCAAGCTGTTGTTACGCGGAAATAGTTTTTGAGTATGCAGTAAGCATATTGTAATTGAATAGTGGCGAGGTTGAAAGAAATTAAGAAGCAATGTTTTAAACGTAACTTACGACAAAAAATAAAATTATTAATTACAAGAAGGAAAGTTCTTTAAAACAAAGCTATTTTTAAAGATTTTATTAAATAATCGAAGAGGAAGATTTAACCAGAAATGTACTTTGGTAATCGCTGTTTTGAAATGAGTTTTTTTTATGGAGAATCTTGTAAGCTGATTTGACGTTAATTTAAAATAAGAAGATAATTTATTAGGAGGAACGTTTTGGTGGATTCTGCAAGTATCATTTTTAGATTTATTTTTAACTGATTTATATTTAATGTAAGGTATAATAATAAGGATTAATCATATAATATTTTTTATGTAAA
Organism: Platerodrilus igneus; assembly: GCA_036346225.1. Lineage (NCBI taxonomy): Eukaryota > Metazoa > Arthropoda > Insecta > Coleoptera > Lycidae > Platerodrilus > Platerodrilus igneus. The sequence goes on from JARFIW010000244.1 coordinate 8,730,784, forward strand.
AGAGTTTTACCAGGAGAATTTGTGATCAGAGTTCGAAATACTCTGACCTTTTAATAGATTATCTGTCAAGGATTTTTTCTGGTCAAAACAAATCTTTCAAGCGTGGAAATAATTATAACCAGGTAAACCATTCTCAAAAGAATAATATTTAATTCTGTAAATTTTACAAGATAAGGTAAGGAACAATATTTTTTTATCAAGTACTTCTTAGAAATTATTTTATGTTTGAAAGAAACAATGTTGTAAGTACAGCATTCCCATTAGGCGTCTGTATTAACTATTACGACTTTGCTACTCCTGTTCTGATGAGCCCCAATTAGGGCGAAACGCGTCGACAAGATGCCCTCATGGCTGAATTTGAGTCACTTCTTTACTTTGTATTAATTTAAGACTCATTAAACCACCTTTTCTTTTAAATTATAACTTTTGACTATGGATAAAAGCAGTTGAGCCGGAACTCCCTTGTGCCAACTGTTGGTAAAACCTGCGGCGTCAGATAAAACGACACGAAGACACAAATTGTGAGCTGGGTGATGCTATACTTCCCATAAGATGTCTGTATTAAATATTACAACTTTGCTATTCCTGTCCTGATGAGCCCCAATTAGGGTGAAACGCGTTGACAGGATGCCCTTGTGGCTGAATTTAAGTCACTTGCCAATAATTCCTCTTTACTTTATATATTACTCTGTAGTTTCAGAAACAATCGAGCCCCAACGTTGGGCCGTCCAATAAAATTGGTATGATAACGCCGTACTCGGTGTCAATGGACGTTTTCTATAACTCCACATCTCTGTGTTTTCTAATCAAATTTAAATTTTTCTAATTTTATTATTATGCCACGGCTAGCTTTTATAATCTACATAGAGTGCAGAACGTTACGATGATCAATTTATTTCTTCTCCACCCCTTTATGATACTTCTTTGTTTGAATTATAAAACGAAGTCAATTAATTCCATATAATGAAAAGAAATATTTACAAGTTTTGAAAAATATTAAAATACACTCCTCAATCAATCAATATCATATGTATCATTTACCCCCAAAATTTATATGCTTTGAAATCAATCTAGTCACCAAAAATTACCCTTTTTTAATAAAGAAACCTAGAACGTTCTAAACCCCTTTATAATATTACGCACTTTTAACGTATGCTGACTTCGTTACACTTTTGTATAAATTAAATAAATTCAGTATTGAAGTTTAAATAGAAAAAATATCTTAAAACTAATTAGATCTGACCTGTTACAGGTTGTTCGGGTTGTCTTCATTCGTCTATCACTGCTCTGCTTAATTGAACCCCTCGTTTTCATAGATTACTTAGTGCTTCTTTATTGATTCTCGCAACTCAAAATTATACCAAAATCGTCGACGCTGATTTGAAATATTACATTAACCCATTTAAAATATCCCCATATTCGAATAATTATTATCAACTATAATATCTATCCACTCATTTGAAATATTATATCATCAATTAGAATTATTTTCACCAAGATTCGAAGTATTCCCACATTAGAATTATCCATACATTTAAATTATTATACCATCCATTAGGATTTATTGTCAACCAACTAGGATTATCACATTCGGAGCCCTATTATTATATTATTAGTTTAAATAAATTACCCCAAATTCTACTCACGTTAAACGGCAAAAGAAATCTTCATATTTGTTGCACTTATCACTTGATATTTTATTATAATTACACGTGACTTTTAATTTACAGTGTCGCAGCTTGGCCCTGCTTGAATTTAAAACTAAACTCTCTTATCATTGCCCGCTGTTAACTATAGGCTCATCCCACTTGCATGTGGGTTGGGTTTCCAACAAGTCTGTAGATATCTTATCCAATAAGGTCTTTGTATTTCATGCATTTGAAGTGGTTTTCTGATGTAATATACTTGGTTTTTCGAATAATGTGTTTATTTGATACCTTATTGTTCGCTATCTGGACCATACGTTGTTTTGTTTAGATATCGCGTTTTCCATATTATACATGATGTAATACAATACATGATGTAATTTCAATTTTACTTTCGTTTATTTTACGCGTATTTGGACTGCGTTTTCTTATCAAAAATGTTGATTGTTTCCACGTACTTACATACAGCTGTATTAAGTTTTATCTCTTATCTCCGTATTATATTATAACTAATTAGAACACTCCTCAATGCGTGTTTAATTACATGTACTATCCTTTTCTATGAAAAAGCGTACTTTTACTAAAAGATATTCTTACTTGCATTGTTTAAAATTAATAAAGCTCTATATACAGAGTGTTGAATACTTGTTATTTACCTAATGTATGAATTACCTATTTCTATGCTATATATGCGTCCTTTTGTTGTAAGATGTGCTTATTTGCGTCGCTTAAAACTAATTATGCTCTATATACAGGGTGTTAAATGCTTACTATTTACATAATATCCAAATTACTTAATTTTCTGCTAAATAAATGCAGTTTTCTGCAATTTATGGTTACTACCCGACCCTTGCTATAAAATACACCCCTAAACAACCCTTTATCACAGCAATATATATATATATATATATATCGATGTGATAATGAGGTCACGAGAGGTTATTGAACACTAAATTCTATGAAAAATTACCACCCATAGAGAAGAAAAGCGGGAAAAATTAGGATTTCCCAATATTAATTGTTCTACCCGGTATAAAACATAAGCAATTGGCTTATATAATAAGATTTCCATGTATGAGAACACTTTAAGGACACAGTATTGTTATACCATTTATGAAGAAGCCCAACTTTAAACCTTGTGTAAATAATGATTTTCAAGAAAAAAACTTTTCTTATTGCATCTGTAAAGTATAAGAACGAAGTTTTCATTAATTACGTAATTAAATTCTCTGTATTGCATTTATTGCAGAATGGAAAGACCGCGAAACGAATTTAGAATGTAAATACAAAAACATTCATTCGAAATCCGCATTTAAATATTTATTAGAACACATTTCAGTTACCGTAAAACAATTCTTATTGCATTTACAAAGCATAAGAATGAAGTCCTCATTAATTATGTAATTAAAATCAGTGTGCAGACATTTATTGCAAACTGAAAACAAATTGTATGTACTTTTAAAATACTAGATAAATTTCCTTGTGTAGATATATCATCTGAAACAAAAATAAAATATTCATTCTCGTTAAAAATACCACTATAAATTTTGAATAAACCGTATCCTTCTTTCAAAAAAGTTAGTTTCGAATTAATTCCAGGATTTCCGCTATATAATAAGAAAAAGACGGCATTTCCTTCGAGAGAATGCAAAAAGTTTTAAACTAAATCTCATTTTACAAGAATGATCTAAAAGCCATTAAATAAACTATTGTTTTTGTATCAATCAATAAACTCCACAATTCAAACAACACGCTACTATCGGAAAAAGCCATAAAACCGAGATAACAAGTTTAATAGCTTTACGTATTACAGACAAAGAAAGAGATGACAACTGCTTTGCTTTGATGCATCAACAAAGAATGGGAGACATTTACATCATCATCATTAGATCTTCAGTCCTGGAACTAGTTAGACGCGTACCTCCATTGTTTCCTATTCTGAGTTAACCTACACATTTCCCCGAAATTCCCACAAACTACGTATATTACTATCCGCGTGCAATAGTCTGATCTAGGTCTATCTTTACTACACTTTCTTTTATCTCTGCTTGTAGTGTATCCCATACTAATCCCCAATTGTCTTAGAACGTCTCCTGTCCTTCACTATTTTTTGGTTTTTCACAGATATCTTTCTCCCCTACTGTTTCCAAAACCTCTTTGTTATCAACTTTGTCTGTCCTTATATCATCATCATACATCTGAAGCACTACATTCCAAAAGGCTTATATCTTTTTCCTGTCTGCTTCCCCTACTGTCTACATAGCCACACAGTACTGTGCTTCACGCATATGTTTTCAACAATTCTTTCCTTGCTTCTACGTTTGTTGTCTTCAAACATAGCAGTTGCTTTTTCTTGTTAGATACAGCTCGGTTTCCTTTTTTGTATTGTTCTAAATATATACCATATTTCATCGATATTCAGTGGTGTGTAAAGGGGATTAAGCAACCTGCGGCTACCAAGATCCCCTATCACTTAACCATTTGCCGAATTAGTAGTATTCCAATAAGTTCTTCCGCACAATCAACATTAGTTGTGAATATTGCGAAACCAACAAAATCAATAGGCTCAACTATAATTATTGTTTTCGTCATTAGGTTTTCCATATTGGACTTGGTTGGACACGTACCTCCATTAGTTTCTATCCTGAGTTAGATTACACATTTCCATTAAATTCCCATAGTCTACATCTTTGACTATCTGTGTGCAATAGTCTAACCTAGGTCTACTTCTTCCTCTCTTTTCCTATCTCTACTTCTAATCTATGTCTCCTGTTTTTGCTGTTTTCCACATATTTCTTTCTTCCCTTATCATTTCTAGAACCTCTTTGTTCTTAACTTTCTCTGTCCATCATATCCTCATCATACATGTCCGTAGTATCACATTTCAAAGGCTTCTATCCTTTTCCTGTCCGCTTCTCCTACTGTGCAAGTTTCACAGCCATATAGTGTTCTGTTCCACACATATGCTTTCAGCAATTTTTTCTTTGTTTGTATGTTAGTTGTCTTTGAACATAGTAATTGTTTTTTCTTGTTAAATCAGCACTAATCTTGTGCTAATCTTTGTTTTATATCTTTTGCAGTTTTTCCATCTTGTGTTATTTGGTTTCCTAGGTAGCAGACATCCTTAACTTCTTGTAAGTTCTCGTTACCTAATTGTATTCTTGTTTTTTGTTTATTTTCTCCTCCTTCGTATACTAGTACTTTAATTTTACTTTCGCATCTTTCTGTTAGAAATGTTTCCATTTCATTAAGTGCAGCTCCTAACTCTCCCTTACTAGATGTTAATACCGCTATATAATCTGCAAATATAAACATATCAATCTTTTGTTCTTGCATAGTAATTATAAATGTCTTTCTGCATTTGACGGTATTCATTGCCTCTTTAATGTACAAGTTAAAAATTAACGAAAAAAGGGCACAACCCTGTGTCATCCCTTTCCTAATATTTACTTTTCTACGTTCCTGCTGTATTTCTATTACTGATGTTTGGTCTTTGCATAAGTCAACTATCGGCCTATCCCTAAAACTCATTCCACTTTTTTTGAGTATTTCGATCATTTCTTTCCATTTTTCCTGTACGCGCCATATCTGTCCCCGTTCGGGGCATTCCCTCTCTCCGCGCGAGCGGGTCCGAATAGTTCGCGCTAGTTAAGGCGAGTCGGTCGTCAAGTCTCGTGATAGCCACAACTAATAAAAATAAATCCGCTCTCTTCTTCTAATCCGGCATTGGACTCTTCCTTTCCTGTCTCGCTCCTTTCCTTCAACCCTTGGCAAAAGCGTTAGTTACAGTGTTTAGTGCCTCTCAAGTGCCAAAGGAACTTTCAGTAAGTGTTTTTTATCCCTTTGTATGATTCTACTCCTATAAACTGTTCTCAACCTCACCCCTTAATAATTACAGTCCACGCTCTATCTCGGAACCCCTTGTTTACGGCTTTTTGCACTCAAGGTGGTTCTATTTGTATCCCGTTACGGAAAACGGGTATTCGATAACAAAACATTAGCTCCATCGACCGGATCTAGAACTACGTTCATATCGTTCTCTCTTTCTCGCCTTATCGATTCAAAAGACATACAAACGTAGGTCTTTATTAATTTACAAATTCGTAAATAATTTAGTACTTGATAATAGAAACGATTTGAAAGTGTTATCTGTACGTTTCAATTTGTTGTTAAATCGCACGTGCATTCTTTCCAGTTCAAGTTCATTGCAATTAGATTATTGTTACCATATTCCAATATCAAGATCGTTGCACTCCATTCAGAATTTGTTTGTTTACAAACAAACCGTCCTTTAATACGTACGTTAGTTTACTTAACTATTGTTAATTTATTCATAAAGTTCCTAATTATGTCGGAAAGTGATATTTTAAAGAAAAAACTTGAAGACTATTTCGCGCGCTTAACCGAAATTGCCGATTATGTTCGTACCGCAACCCGTTTAGCTGCCGTAGAAGCGAGATATCTACGTATGCAAAGTATTGAACGACAACTAGATGTTGTCTACGATAAAATTTTAACCTATAATTCGGTGGTTGACGAGAAGGATGAGATTAAAACTCGAAGTTCTTCGTTTGACAATCTGTTAGACGTTATTCGTACGCGGTATTTAGATATCAAACAAAATGCATCCAAATCGGTTGATGATACTTCAACTAATCACTCTCAAACTTCTGTAAGTTATTTAAAACCTCTAAGTATAACCCCCTTTGATGGATGTGTAGAAAACTGGCAAAATTTCATTTCGCTTTACAAGAGTCTGGTTCATGAAAACGACCAAATCCCGCTAATTCGTAAGTATCACTATTTGCGTAGCTATCTTAAGGGTGAAGCTCTCGCCCTAATTTCGGATCTAGCCCTTGAGGCTGATTTGTACCAACAAGCTTTTGATAAGCTAGAAGAACGCTATAACTCACCCCGTAGAATTACTAGCTATTATTTAAATAAAATATTACAATTTAAATCATCTGGATCGCTCTTAAACTTCATCAATATTCATTTTAACGCTGTTAACACATTGAAGGCGGTGGATAAAGTCGAAGATTTGGCCGACTTTATACTATTTTCGTTGTGTTACCGTAATCTTGAGTTCAAAACGCAAAATGCTTTTGATCTAAAAGTAGGTTCCGAAGTTCCTACTTGTTCTCAGCTCTTCGATTTTTTATCGTTGCAAAGCAAAACCTCTGAGCTTTATGACGATATGAAAAAAGATAGGGTTATTAAACCTAATGCGCATCCTCGTTTCAAATCCAACTTCAATCAGTCCCTCTTAATGAAAAGTTCGCAACATGCCGCTACGGCTAAAGCTGCCCGAGTTTCATGCCCGTGCTGTGGTGAAGCTCATAAAATTTATGGTTGTTCAACATTTCAAGCACTTAATATTGCCGATCGTTATTCCACTATTAAAACTTTAAATTTGTGCTTTAAATGCTTTGGTAATCATACTCGAGGTTGCAATTCTGAACGTAAATGTAAAGTTTGCCATTCCTCATATCACCATACCTTGTTGCATAAACCCCTGCCCAACGAGGTGGTGCATAATTCGGAAAAATCCTCTACTGCAATAGCACCCGAAATAGTTTCGGCTTGTAATGTTTCGAATTCTCATGAAAGTTATACTGTCCTGTTGGCAACAGTGCAGGCTCTTATTTTAGATATAAACTAGGATTTACAACCCGTAAGGTGCGTTTTTGATTCTGGATCTCAAATAAACGCAATTACGAGTACGTGTGTTCAACGTTTGGGTCTTCACCGTACTAGGGATTCCCGCCAAGTTAGTGGAATTTCCGACGCTTTAATAAAGTCCAAGGGGACTGTTTGTTGCACAGTCTATTCTAAATATTCTCAAAATAGAATTCAATTCAAGGCTTCAATATTTCCTAAAATAACAGGAAATATACCGGGTAGTTCATTGCCCATTTCTGTTTATAATAAATTTAAAAATATGCAAATGGCTGATAAAAGTTTCCATCAATCCTTGCCCGTAGAAATTCTTCTAGGTGCCGAGATATGTGCCGAAGTACTGTTTTCCGAACATTCCGCTATTATTCCTGGCCACCCTTTGGCGATTCAAACCATGTTTGGTTACGTGCTGCTCGGTCAAGTTCCGTGTATTAACCCTACGGTTAATGCTACTTCACTTTTCATTCAATCTGATTCTATAGATAAAGAAATAAGAAATTTCTGAGAATTGGAAGAAATTAAAATTTCCACGGAAACCTCTCCAGAAGATGTGTTTTGTGAGACGCATTTTCTTGCAACCCACTCGCGTGACGATTCTGGTCGTTACACGGTTGCTCTTCCTTTCAATCATAGTATTGAACCGCTTGGTAAAAATCGTCGGGCCGCTTATAATTGCTATTTAAATTTAGAAAGGCGTCTTTTACTTTCTCCTGAAAAGCTAAATGCTTATAATGGCTTTTTGCAGGAATATTTGATCTTGGTCACATGTCCGTTGCCGAAACCCTCCGATTATGTACTATCGCATCATGCAGTTTCTAAGATAACAAGTAGCACTACGAAGCTACGCGTTGTTTTCAATGGTTCTGCTACTGATTCATTAGGAATTTCTCTTAATGACAGGTTATATTCTGGCCCTAAACTACAAGGAAATCTACCCGAAATAATATCCGCATTTCGTTGTCACAAAGTTGCTGTTTGTGCAGACATCCAAAGGATGTACCGTCAGATTCTGGTTTGTTCCTCGGATCGTCAATTCCAGCACATTTTTTGGCGATCTACTTCTCAAGAAAATATTTGTGAATATGAACTCAAAACTCTCACGTATGGGTTAGCGCCCTCCGCATTTCTGGCTCAAAGAGTACTTCAGCAATTAGTAATTGACGAGGGTAAATCTTACCCTATGGCCTCCGAAGCTATTATGCATCACACATACATGGACGATGTAATTTTGGTGCCTGTAGTGTCACAGAAGCGAGACAGCTACAGCACGAGCTTATTAAGCTTCTCTCTCGGACAATTTCATTTGCGTAAATGGTCAAGCAATGCCGTGGAATTGTTACAAGATTTTGAAAAAGCGGAATTAGAAACTCTTATTACTTTCTCTGATCAAGTGAGCGGTATAAAAATATTAGGTTTAGTTTGGAATCCTTTATTAGATGTATTCACTTATAACATAATTCCCTTTGCAGGCCCGTTTAATAAACGCGCCGTACTTTCTTATATGGCTCGTATATTCGACCCGTTAGGTTGGTTAACCCCGGTAATTTTTATAGTCAAACACCTGTTACAACGGCTTTGGTTACAACAATTAGGTTGGGATGATGTCCCCGACCATAATTGGTGTTCTGAATGGCAAGATTTTTGTAACCAAGTTACAATATTATCGAAGCTAAAGATTCCTCGTCTTTTGTCTCATTTCACGGGAACCTACAGATTGTTAGGATTCTGTGATGCAAGCGAAAGGGGTTACGGCGCTTGCGTCTATTTGCATATAGTTTGTGGTGATTCAGTGAATTGCAACCTAATTCAAGCTAAGAGCAAGGTTGCTCCCCTAAAATATTTAAGTATCCCCCGCTTAGAACTTTCGGGTGCCCTTTTATTTGCGAAATTAATTCATTCAATTACTTTAAATAAATTTTCTTACCCTATTTTGGAAACGAAACAATTTTCTGATTCTCAAGTAGTACTAACCTGGCTACAGACTCCTTCATATTTGCTCAAGCCATTTGTGGGAAATCGAGTTAGCCAAATTCTGGAATATACTACTATTTCTCAGTGGCGTCATATTTGCGGGGAAAATAATCCCGCAGACGTGGCTTCAAGAGGTCGTTCTCCACTTCAACTATTGCACAACGAATTGTGGTGGCATGGTTCGTGCAATTTCAATTACGATTTTATCAACCTCAACAGCTCTTTCCCTCCTATAGGGGAAGTTCCCGAATTGAAACAAATTCCTGTCTCGCTTATTGCTACAGAACAAAATGAATTTTGTGATTTTATGGAGCGATTCTCTTGTTTATCTCATTTGCAATACAGCATGGCCTATGTGAATCGGTTTATTCACAATTGTCGCCACCCCCGAGAAAAAATGTTAGGCCCCATTTCCTGCGACGAATTCCGAAATGGTCTGATGACTTGTGTAAAGTTGACTCAACGTCAGTTTTTTACTTCAGAATTATTATTATATGAAAAAAATAAGAATCTTCCTCTCTCGTTTAGAAAGTTATCGCCATTTATTGATTCCCAAGGCTTGTTTAGGGTGGGTGGTCGCTTGAAACATTCTCAGTTGCCCTATACCAGCAAGCATCCTCTATTATTGCCTAAACGGGCGAACTTATCTAAATTAACTTGCAAACATTATCACCTTTTATCGTTACATTCAGGCCCCTCTATGACACATTCTCTTATTCTCCGAACTTATTGGATTTTTGGTCTGCGCTCTTTAGTTCGGCAAACTATTTACCATTGTTTGTCGTGTTTTCGATTAAACGCTAAGCCACCTCAGCCAATAATGTCCGATCTGCCTCCTTCTCGTGTACAATTAACTCGCGCATTTGCTCACGTCGGAATTGATTTTGCTGGCCCCTTTTTAACGAAAGCTTCGTTAAATCAAAATTCTTCTAATCGAAAATCTTATCTATGTGCCTTTGTTTGCATGTGCACCAGAGCTGTGCATTTAGAGCTGGTTTCTGAACTTTCCACATACGCCTTTATGGCATCCTTTAATCGTTTTGTTTCTCGTCGCGGCGCTCCTGATTCCATTTATTCAGACTGTGGCAAAAATTTTATTGGCTCCGCTCGCATGCTGAAGGAAGCCAGTGAATTTTTGCGTCAAAATCATGAGGAAATATTTTCTGCAATGGCTGTTCTTCAAGTTAAGAGGCAATTTAACCCCCCATATGCACCTAATTTTGGTGGCATTTGGGAAGCTTGCGAAAAATCCGCAAAAGCCTTATTACTACGAACTATCGGTCATCAGGCCCTCACATTTGAGGAGCTCACAACTATATTTGCTCGTATCGTAGCCGTGTTGAATAGCCGACCTCTAGCTTTCTACTCCTTGGACGCTACTGATAGCCCTGATTACCTAACCTCTGGTCATTTTCTGATTGGGGGTCCAATCATGAGTTTGCCAGAAATCACTCTTCCCGAGAGTATCAAATTACGTTCACGTTGGCAACGCTTATGTCAAATCACTCAATCTTTCTGGCGCCGGTGGTCGAACGAATATTTACTCACACTCACGCAGCGGACAAAGTGGAACCGTTCCTTGGATAACGACTTGAAGGTGGGTCATATGGTTTTTCTCCTAGGAATAAATACCTCGCCTTTGTCCTGGCCGCTAGGCCGTATCGAAAAGCTATTTCCCGGTCTCGACGGAGTTACTCGTGTTGTTTCAGTAAAAACGTCTCGTGGTACCTTCGTTCGTCCCGTGAATAAAATTCTTCCCCTTCCTTTAGAGAAGCAATGCTTAAATTTTCGTTAGGATATTTTTCATTTTTTTACGATTTTAGTCACTCTTTTAGTTGTTTTCTTTCTCTTGGTTTTCTTCTCCCCCACCCGAGTATCGGCGGGTTAACCGTACTCTGCGGCTAGGAGAAAATGCCTAGCTCTAATTATATTTCGTTTTTTTTGTAAAAATTTTTCTTAATTTTAGGTGGGCGGTATGTACGCGCCATATCTGTCCCCGTTTGGGGCATTCCCTCTCTCCGCGCAAGCGGGTCCGAATAGTTCGCGCTAGTTAAGGCGAGTCGGTCGTCAAGTCTCGTGATAGCCACAACTAATAAAAATAAATCCGCTCTCTTCTTCTAATCCGGCATTGGACTCTTCCTTTCCTGTCTCGCTCCTTTCCTTCAACCCTTGGCAAAAGCGTTAGTTACAGTGTTTAGTGCCTCTCAAGTGCCAAAGGAACTTTCAGTAAGTGTTTTTTATCCCTTTGTATGATTCTACTCCTATAAACTGTTCTCAACCTCACCCCTTAATAATTACAGTCCACGCTCTATCTCGGAACCCCTTGTTTACGGCCTTTTGCACTCAAGGTGGTTCTATTTGTATCCCGTTACGGAAAACGGGTATTCGATAATAAAACATTTCCTTTTCCGGATCTACAAACTTAATATACGCGCTTTCTCGTTTTTCTATTGTCACCCCCACAGCTAAAATAGGCTTCCGTGTTACCCTGTTTCACCTAAACCCAAATGTATCTTCTTTTAGTATTTTTTCAGCTCGCTTTTCCATCCGTCTTTGTACAATTCTAGTCAATATTTTTGATACGCGTGCTGTCAAACTTAGTGTTAGAAAATTTTTACATCTATCAGCGCCTACTTTTTTGGTATAGCGACTATGAAGTTGAGTTTGAAATCTTAGGGTATCTCGCCTGTCTCATACATTAGCTTACAAGTTGGAAGAGATGTTCTGTTACTGCATATCCACCGGTTTTTAGAGTTTCTGCTTGCATCTTATCTGTACCCGGTGTTTTACCATTTTTCTCTAAGTATAGGATATCCCAAGTCAACCTTTTTAATGTTCGGTTACTGTTCTAGTGCTGCTAGTTCCTGTGCTGCGTATAAATTTCCTACATATTCTTGCCATCTTCCCACTTTCTCTACATTTTTGTGATGATGTCTCCTCCCACGCCCCTTATATTTTTGCTATACGCTTTTATATCCATAAAATCCATTCTAATTAGTTTGTATACTGCGTTTGTCTTTCCTATTTCCATCTTAGTTTGTACCTCTTTGCACTTTTCATCAATTCATTGTTCTTTAGCTTTCCTGCATTTGTGAATAATTTCCCATTTTATGACTTTGTGTTTCTGTTTTTCTGCTTCATCTGGTCTGTTTCTATATTTTCGTCTATTTTCTATTAATTTCATGATATTCCTTGTTTTCCATGGTTTCTTACTTTCTTTTTGTGTATATCCCATAATGTCTCTGGTCGCCATGTTTAAGCTGGATTTAATGTTATTCCATTCTGTTTCTAATTCCTTCGTATCAGACATTTTTTTGATGTCTTTCAGTAACTGATTTGACTTTTTGTCTAATCTTTCATGAATATATTTATCTCTTAGTTTCTTAAAATCAAATTGCCTTTTTCCGTTCTCGTTTTTCAAATTGGCTTTATAATTACGATGGTGTGGTCAGTGTCTATATCTGCTTCTGGGTAGCTTCGACAGTCTTTTATTTGATTCCAAACCGGTGTCTAACTATAATGTAATCTATTTATATCTTCCTAAATCTCCTGACATCTTCCACGTGTATCGTCTTCAAGCGCGATGTTGAAATAATGTGTTTGTCATGGTTAAATTGTTTTGTTACAGAATTCGACCAGTCTATTTTCCCTGTCGTTTCTCGTACCTAATCCAAATAAGCTTACTACTGCTCCTTGCCTACCCTAATCTACCATTGCGTTAAAATTTTCCTCGTAATTATTAAATTTTTGTCCTTTTACGTATTTTAGTATGTCTTTGGTATCTTTATAGATCGCTGCTACCTCACTGTGGCTAGAGGTGCGCATGTATACGTGTATTATTATTATATTTACCGGTGTCGATTTTAATCTAACGATGAGTACTCTTTCGTTCTATCGTAAGTAGTTTTCTACGGTATTTTATTTTTTTCGCATATCTATATCCACACTCGAATTTCTCTCCCCTGATTTTGCATGAATTACTCTAAAGTTTTTGCCCCAAAAATCCCCCGTCTCTGGCCGCCGAACTTTGCTAATTCCGACTGTGTCTAATGCTAACCTATCCATTGTAATTTCCAAGTTTTCTAGCTTATCTAATTGCATCATACTTCTGACCTTCCCGCTCCGACACGCAAAATGTTCTCGGCTCTTCTTTTATACTTTCCAATCATATTCTCCGAAGTTGTTCCCTTCCGGATATCCGAATGGTGGACTATTTTAACCCCGGAATCTTTTACCCCAGAGGATGTTATCTTCTTAATTAACAATTTAAGTATGCTGTGTACTTGGGAGATATTGTGGAGGTTTCCCATTGCCTTCCACATCGCAGTAGTGTGTCTTAGAATGTCATACTGTTACAGGCGAAAAGGCTTCTAAGTATATATTTTCCAGTAAAACTATAAAATGGGGGCGGCCTGTAAAACAAAAATTAAAGGGAGGTCACCAGCACTAGCTAGCGGAAGGTTGTGGACCATATAGAGGGTTAAAATTTTGCATAAAAAGTTAAATTAATCTATAATATACTACAAAAAGAATTTGGCACTTACCTTTCATAAATATTGTGGCTTAATGACGATTGCCAAGGGCGTCAGACAAGTCGAGAATATCCAAATGTTCGTGCAAAACCTTGAGAGACTTGTCATCCCAAGGAGGACATTGTTCCTTTTAATCGACTCTTATCTTTTTGAATACTTATGCAACTTTCATGATAAAAAAATAATAAAAAAACTATTGACTTAATCAACGGCAAACAAAACTATTTAATTAACAGAGCAATAAACGTCAACCTCTTACATTCATTGATTTGAATTTAGAAATTTAATTAACTAGGTGAATCTGGAATTATGAAAATTTGGCGTACATAAGTAATTCCCAAACATTTGTATATGAACGAAAACTTATATTATAAATTTTATACTAAATTAATCCTACGGTTTATGGCCAAAACGTCCTAACAAATAAATTAACTAAAACTTGGTCATGCTACTTAACTATAAAAACTTACTTACTAAAAATCGTCCATTGTTGGCTTGCCTTCCAACGTAGAACAGCTCTTAAATTGAGGGAGAGAATCTCGCTTGTTCCTTCTGTTTGTAATTTTTAGATAATTGAGTGGCACACGAACCCGGCAGGATTTTATTGACAATATCACTTAACTTGTGCATCACATGCCTACAAGCTTTTTATTATTTACCTTGTATCATTAAAAATCCGCGAACATATGGGCATAACCCTCGCGAATTGGAAGAGTTATTACTCCTTTCCAATTTTTACTATCGTGATACGAAGTGGAATATTCTATCTGTGATGCCGGAGAACGCTACCCGCGAACTACGTTTCTTTCTACTTCTTGACCACGGACAGCCCCATTGGAAAAAGCTCTCTCTTTTGGCTAAATCCTTAAGTTATATAAAATAATTCCTACTTTAACCATTATTTACGTCATTTTCTGTTATCCAATGACTCAACAGAACCTCCCACAAAACAAGATTTCAGAAACCAAATCTAACCCCTTTTTAAATGAGGGTCACGGAAGCAATTATTTTTCTAAGGGTTTAAACATGTTGTATCTTCTAAGAATTTCTTAATTATTGAAATGTGGACCATACCTATGGCGACAGTGGTCTGCCATTAACAAAAGACCGGTTAACCCACTTGAGCCGAAATGGATTTTAAATACAATGGATGTCTCCAGACTACTTAAAATTATTTGCAATCTTTGAACACATCAAATTGGAAATAGTTTTCGCTATTTACAATGTTTTGTTTTCTATAACCCGCTGTCAATCAAAGAAAATATTAACAAAATTAAGCGTTTCAAACAGAAAATTGCTTTCTTTTATTTACGTTAAAAGGTACTATTCTATTTTAATTTTATCAGATTCGTCAATCTGTAACCGACCTAAGCTTTTAGTTTATTGTATTTAATTTACAAGGGTAGAGCTTTAAATTATGATGACCTGCCGCTGGAATTTCTAATAGTTTAGCCTGAAGATATTTGTAAAGCTGGTCTTTTATTATAAGGGAGCCTAACTAAAATATGAAGTACTTTATTGTGGAATTTTTGTCTATAAGTTATGCAAGTTACTGAATTTTAATTAATTAATTGATCTGTTTATTCGTTAACATTACAAAATAATGTTACAATACCTACCCCTATTGTTTCTGCCAATCTAAGTACCGAAAGAGCCGCTGTCCTCTTTCGGGTTCCTCACTAAAGACCCCACTAATTTGGTTAAACTTTTAGTTCGACTCTTTAGCTCACTTGAACACGCAAGCCCTTCCACTCGTCCTAGTCATCTAGAACTTCTTCAAGGAGTAGGTCTATTCAGAACAGAGACGTTTTACGATAGCGATAGCGATAGCTCTACACTTAATTAACTCATTAAAACGCAAAATCCTCATAATTATTACATTAAACTGAGAGTAATGCTTTGAATTAAATCTAGAATGGAATGGAAAACGTGACGTGTTTAGAATTTTAGTATGTAAACCAGAATTGAATTAGAATGGGTCATTTACTTAGATTCATTCTTTTTACGACATTGAACATGTAAGTTTCAAGTAAAGTTTTATTATTTAATTTATTCTATGACATCGAACCTAACTTTGAATTATACAGTATTATTATTTTGTAAAATACTACGAAAACTAAACCATTTTCGACATAAATAATCTTGGTACAAGATCAGAACTGCCGATTTTAATCGATTAAAAATAAATGCACTTTGATATTTCTATGTGAACACTACTCGGAAATGGAGATTTGAAATGAAACCAGGAAGTATTCAATACCGTTAATTACAATGGAAAATATATTTTTATAAAGCGCTATAAAGTAGTATTTGACAATAACAATTGCAGTATAATTTGTTTTGTGTTTTAACGTAATAGTAAATTAAGGTAGAATAAGATTTTAATTTTATAAAAATTATTTGTCAAGAGTGTATTTTACAGTAATGTTTGAAGTCATAGTTCGAAGCATTTTAACCTTTACTATATTATCTGTCCGGCGTCATTGACCAATTACACTGACAATCGGGCTTATAAAGGATAGGTAAATTATCCACAGAAAAATTAAAGGGTTTTTGTAACTCGCATAGGAGATGTTTGGGTTTTGTCTTGTTAACTTTGTAAACATGTACTACTTAGTTAATACTGTAAACAATGTGTTGTACTAGTTTTATTTAGTTCTTTCATAAACAAAGAAAGTGATCTTTTACTACAAATACGTTTTTATAGGAAGAATGAATAAAATAAATGGAACGGACTTACAGGTTTGCGATGAGTATATCGTCAAGGGCGAGCATCAAGTCGTATGTAAAAACCAGTTTGTTACTGCAAACAACCAATATTTTATTCCCTTTACTTGTGACCTGTTTTTTTGAAGTATGCGAAATCGAACCGTAAATTTTCTATTTCAAATACAATGATGCGCTGTGTAAAATTCCAGTTAAATCTAAGTGATTGCTAATTCAATATTTTGAGAAGGACCAATGTTTAATAGTTCAGATGTTGATAATAAATTAACTAACAAATGCACGCAGGACTGTATATAATTATTTATTTTATGAGCGCTTGAGTATATTTACAAATGAGGAGTAAACACGAGAGTGTCTGTGTACTAGTGATACCCGCGAACGAATGAATATATTGTAGCGGTCTACTGTTAACGCATTTACCAATTTAGAACAAGTAACAACAAAAGTTTGTATTGTTCACTATTCACAAATTTAATTAATAGTATATGCTTTATTTATAGATGTTTTCAGTCCAATTAACAATAAAGCACTCTCACATTAATGCTATTTACAAGCACTAATATCTTCTTAAACTAATTCCTTAACCATAAATTTCCTAAACAACACTAACACTATTATATTTTATCTATTTGTTTATTTATGTACAAGCTGGCGGTACAATATGCACGTGCACATATCACAAATTTATATTTACTATAGGACTTTCAAAACGTAGTGACCAACTAACTATACACGATGTGATTTATATATGACATTTTGATATAGACTAACTGATGTACACTCGTCACGGATCTTATATATACCCTATAATTAAATAGATGACTCATATTGTAATGTTTGCTGAATGTTCTAGATTTCTGTAGAATACACTTCGGTTAGGAGCTTGCTGGTTGACGGGTTGCCTAATAGTTCGTAACACTGCCTCCTTTTTAAAACCGTTACGTCCCGTAATTGTAAAAACATTTTGACGCCATTCAATGACTGATGACAATATCGACAGCTCTCTCCTCTGGTGCATCCACCACGTCATTGGAAATAACAGTCAACACTCTTTTCTTGGTCTTGATAGGCAACCGTTGATAGCAAAAACAAGAACCTGGATGCTAGTTCCTTTGAAAATTACTTCTAGCATATTTCGAACTCTTCTCCAATCTAAGCGATCCAGTCCACAGCCTAGCTTGGGCATCGCTAGTCTCGTTACTCCATTTTTCATCATCTGAGCCTTAAGATTCAGCAAGGCCTTCCATAAATGTCCATAACTAGGTCTCTGCCATGAAGAATTTTTGGTGACCAGATACTAGACATAACGATTTCCATCCTGAAGAACCAAAGCGTTTCCTACAGTTGGCTGCTGTTGTACTAATTTATTCACACATCCAAACTTTTTCTTGAAAACAACAGCTATTCCCCTTGACATTTGCAGATGCTGAGCTACGCAATGAGCAAGGGAATACCTTTCTGGTGCTCTAAACAGATCTTGCTGTTTTTCAACAACAACGCCGAATCTCGCCTTAGCGGAACCACCATACGCCGACATGAAACTCTCAAAATCTACATTTGGCACACGATTAATAACTCTTGGATCATTTTCATTACTCATTCCTGGTTGTTGCCAGCATAAGATGTTAAACGGTCAAAGTGTACCACTTTCGGTTTACCACGGGGAGATCTACCGATCCGGTACACTATATCATTAATTCTTTTTAACACTTTGTACGGGCCTTCCCATTGTCTTTGCAATTTTGGCGACAATCCACGCTTTCTTTGTGGATTGTACAACCGCACTAAATCTCTAGGTTGTTAACCATCTTTTTGTGCTTTCGTGTCATACTGTGATTTCATTCGATCGCTTGCCGCCTGGATATTCTTTCGAACGTTTTCGTGAATACTATTTGATTTTTCCCGAAGCTTACTAACGTAATCTTCACCTGCGACCTTTTCTCCAGGTTTAAACTCAAACTGATGATCACATGGTAGCCGCAATTCACGTTCTAACTTCATGCAAGCGGGAAAGTATCCTGTGCTGTCAAGTACCGGAGATCGGTACGCCAGTAGGAACAAATGTAAATATTGGTCCCAGTCTCGTTGATGTTCAGAGACATCTTTGCCTATGTACTTTCTTAACGTCCTGTTCATTCCTCCAATCATTCCATTCAATTGAGGATGAAGTGGCGTGGTTCTAGTCTTCCTGATGTTACGTGCCAATTAAATTGGCACTTAAATATGTTTTAGTTTAAGTTTGATGTACGGAGGTTTCGCGCCATAATTTCAAAAGACGCGGTGCGCGGAATTTAAATAGACTAGGCGTGTAGTTCCGTTACGTCATAGTGAGTTTGCGCAGATCGCGCGACGCGGGAGGGTTGGACGAATAAGTTCGCGCCAATGTGTAAAAGACAAAAGAGTGGGGACCAGTTTCCTCTGCTCTCTATAACGTGGGGGTCGTGTTAAGTATCGTATCGTGTCTGTATCTTTTTTATGTAGATTTCTTTGCCTTTTGTTTAACTGTCGTTCCATAACCCTTCCTTATCGTTACCTCTACATAGGAAAGAAGACAATTTGCACGACCCTAGACGAGTCGGATGTCCATGTTCCGCTGAAGCACCGGAGTCACCATCTTTAGTTACCGCAAAAGGGCTTTGGGTAGCCTGATGGACTTAAATGGAGGCCAACCTTAGCGCAACTCCGTCAAATGCCGGATATCTTATGTGAGTATTTTTTCTGTTAAAATTATTCGCTTTTATCTTTCATTGTTTAAATATGTAAATTTCCGAAGTATTGCGCAATATACAGTTTGCATTGGTGACGTCATTGGTAGTTGGCAACGCGAAATCTGTAATAAGGTTGTCGTTGCCATCTGCCAGAGGCGTAGCTCGCTTTTCTCATTGCGCTTGCGCGATGTATTTATGAACTCTTAAACTGTATTACCGACTTTGTAACTGTATTTATCAACGTACTTCGTAAACTGTTTTATCGACTCTTTAAGTGTAAGAACTATTACCAATTAAATTGTAATACTGATTCCAAGATGCTTGCAGACGTTCTGAAGCAACGCTGATTCGAAGTTCCGACCTTGATCGGAGTCTAAATCCAACGGACCTTCAAAGCGACAAAACAACTCCCTCACTAGTACATTTGCAACCGTCTCGGCTTTCTGGTTAGGTATAACATACGCCTCCGGCCATTTGGTAAAATAATCCATTGCAACCAAGATGTATTTATTTCCTTTCTCTGATTCAGGAAACGGACGAGCTATATCAATGGCCACCCTGTCAAAAGGATTCCCCACGTTATACTGTCTCATTAGGACTTTCTGTTTTATGACCGGGCCATTTCCAGAGGCACACAGCTCACATTTCCGGCACCACTCCTTCACATCTTTTTTGCAGTTTACCCAATAGAATCTTTTTCTCAGTCTTTGGAGATTTATTTTCACGCCAAAGTGTCCTCTGAAATACCATCGTGCAAGAGCTGCAGCACTTCCGGCACTCTACTTCTCGGCACTATCATTTGAAGTCATCTCTCAGCGCCATCTTCACACTCCAGGCATCGTTTCAAGATTCTACTTTCAATCACCAAGGACTGCCACTGTGCCAAGTATGCCTTCAGGCTTCTACTTGAAATACTAATTTCTTCCCAAGCTGGTCGTTGTCCTCTACGTTTCCACTCAATAATACGTCCTAATTCCGCGTCATTCTCCTGATCTTTTCGTATTCTTTCGGGTTGCCAAGTATCGTCAGTTACCGTCATTTTATGGATGACACTTATTTTCTCTTCCATCTTGGAGCAATGATTGCAGTCTACCGGACAAGGTCTTCTTGACAGAGCATCTGCATTCCGATGGCTAGTTTCTTACACGATGTTTTGTGTCAAAGTCATATTTCTGCAGCCGTTCTATTCACCTTGCAACTTACCCTTCAGGATTTCGAAACTGCAGTAACCATTTTAGTGCAGCATGGTCTGTTCTTAACAGGAATTCACGGCCGTATAAGTACTTATAAAAGTGTTCTACGTATTTGACGACGGCCAACAGCTCCCTTTATATCACACAATAGTTCCTTTCTAACAGCGACAAGATCTTGCTGAAATACCCAATAACTTTTTCTTGTCCGTCTTGCACTTGAGAAAGAACGCTTCCTATAGTTGTGTTGCTGGCATCGGTATCCAACACAAATTTACCTTCCATCCGTGGATAACTCAGAATCGGTGCTGTAACTAGTAGCCGTTTCAGTTGTTCGAATGCGCTGTGGCAGTCATCATTTCAATTATATTCTTGTGCATCTTCGGTTAATTTCGTCAACGACTTGGCTATGTCCGCAAACCCTAGTATAAAACGTTGGTAATATGTACACAATCCCATGCGTAGTTGGTGTATATCTGCTGGTGTAGACCACTCTTGTACCGTTTTTATCTTGTCAGGGTCGGCTCTTCTTCCGGTTTCCGAAACAACATGTTCTAGGTATTTCACGTCTTTTCCAAATAAGTGCCATTTCTTATGGCTCGAGGTAAGGTTTCCCATCGTAATCTTTGGAATATCTCCTTTGGGTTCTTTAGATGTTCTTTAAAAGACCCGCCTAACACTATCACTTCGTCTAGGTACACCAGACATGTATTCCAGGACAATCCACGCAATATGGACTCTATCAAACGTTCAAATGTAGCAGGGGCATTGCACAATCCAAAGGGCATGACCCATTATAAACGCAGTTTTCTCTTTATCGTTTGGCTCCAAGTGTACCCGTCAGAGTCTAATTAACAGCACATGCTTTATTTATAGATGTTTTCGGTCCAATTAACAATGAAGCACTATCACGCTTATGCTATTTACAAGCACTAATGCCTTCTTAAACTAATTCCTTAACCATAAGTCTTCTTAACAGCATTAACACTATTATAATTTATTTATTACCCTTTTGTCTATTTATGTACAAGCTGACGGTACAATATACACGTTCACATAACTCAAATTTATATTTACTATAGGACTTTCAAAACGTAATGACCAACTAACTATACACGAGATGATTTATATACGACATTTGGATATAAACTAACTGATGTACACTCATCACCGATCTTATATATATATACCTTAAAATTGACTGGATGATTCATAGTCTGGTGTTTGCTCGAATATTCTAGACTTCGGTTATGGAGCTTGTTGGTTAACGGGTTGCCTAATAGTTCGTAACAATATGGTTGAACACACCTGTTTCACAAATAGAAGGCAGACGTGGTACAGTTTTACAAAAGTAACACGTAACGTAAAATTCAAATTAAAAATAAAGTATTGAACAAATGTTGTTTTTAAATTACGTTTAGATTATTTTAAATTACAAATAGATAACGTCACTCACTGGTTGACCGACAGCCATAATATACATAAACTCCATTGTCGGAAGCGATTTCGATAATAATTCTTGTTTTTTACACACAAACATGCGGTAGGTAGTTCACGAGTTAGTGCCGTAGATTAGTTAGCTTGACATTTACCTGCCAATCTTAAGATATCAGGTTCAATTCCCGACACGAACCGTTTGAAATATTAAAACATAACAGCCTCACGTACTGGGAGTTAGTGAAACTTTCTATAAGGATGTTTATTTTTTCTTACAAAGGTTGTATAGAAGATGTTGTTTTATCCGTATTAACACAATTGACTTTTGAAGACTTCCGCACTAGCTCTGAACTCTATCTTCAGCGGTTTAGAGAGACTATCAGGGGCGTCGTTAATAAATACGGATGGGTAGGGCGCCACTGTACTTAGATAGTGTGTAAAAACAAGAAATATTGTTAAGAAAAATACAGGAACCTCAACGAGTATATTCTGTTATAAAAATACAAGATTTTGAATTTTTAGATGGTACTACGTTTATCCTGGAATAAAATAAAATACATAAAATAATAGTAGAGACATCAATTTGCGCCTCAAAATAAAATCAATAAATGAGACAGGTTTTGTACATCTATGATTTCTTTCTTTTGTGTAATAATGCTTGGACACTCTACTTATTAAATTTATGCACATTTGGTTTATATGTAATTCATAGGATCCAGTGATAAGTGTGAACAAAATAAATGTTTAAATATATAAATATATAAATATATAAATGTTTAAATATATAAATATATAAATATATAAATGTATAAATATATAAATATATAAATATATAAATATATAAATATATAAATATATAAATATATAAATATATAAATATATAAATATATAAATATATAAATATATAAATATATAAATATATAAATATATAAATATATAAATATATAAATATATAAATATATAAATATATAAATATATAAATATATAAATATATAAATATATAAATATATAAATATATAATATATATAAATATATAAATATATAAATATATAAATATATAAATATATAAATATATAAATATATAAATATATAAATATATAAATATATAAATATATAAATATATAAATATATAAATATATAAATATATAAATATATAAATATATAAATATATAAATATATAAATATATAAATATATAAATATATAAATATATAAATATATAAATATATAAATATATAAATATATAAATATATAAATATATAAATATATAAATATATAAATATATAAATATATAAATATATAAATATATAAATATATAAATATATAAATATATAAATATATAAATATATAAATATATAAATATATAAATATATAAATATATAAATATATAAATATATAAATATATAAATATATAAATATATAAATATATAAATATATAAATATATAAATATATAAATATATAAATATATAAATATATAAATATATAAATATATAAATATATAAATATATAAATATATAAATATATAAATATATAAATATATAAATATATAAATATATAAATATATAAAGAAATTAAGACTGTTAAGTATGAACATATATATTAACAGAAAATATTAAAATATAATATCAAGTAAGAAACAATTTTTAAATATTCTGAGTTATATCTTGTTCACTGGTTGTAAACAAAAATAACACTTTATTTACAATATAAATAAAAATTTATTGTGCCACAGCTGCATTGGCAGCTATACTAGGACTGTTAATCACTTCTCCTAAACTTTCTAATAGTTCTTTCCTATAATCATCAAAGTCACCATCTACCTCATTAATAGTTTGATCTTCTATGATAAACAAAGCACATTCAGTCTCTCGAATAAGACGTTCGTCATGCGATACAATAATAACGCCACCTTTATAACCATTAATAGCATCTGCTAAAGCATCGATTGACTCAATATCAAGGTTATTTGTAGGTTCGTCAAGTATTACTACATCAGGAGCAGTAAGACATAACTCTGCTAGCGCAACACGAGCTTTTTGACCTCCAGATAAATCCTTCATTTTAATATTATGTGCATGACTAGATAAACCAAATGTCCCAAGTTGTTTTATAGATTTTTCATAAGGTAAATTAAATAAGCGCAGTAAGTATTCTTCTGGAGATTCTTCGGCCGTTAAATGTTCACCAGAATGTTGATCAAATTTTCCTATGTGTAATTTATGATTTTTCCTGACTTCTCCTTGTAGTGGTGTTAGGTCACTAGTAAGCAATTTTAAAAATGTAGATTTTCCTACACCATTTGGACCCACAATTGCAACACGACTAGAAAGATCAATCCCAAAATCTGTTCTTGTGAATAAAGGTTTCTGACCAGGATATGCAAAACTTACATTATGGAGTCCCAAAATAGGTGGCTGTAATGGCGGCGGACCAAGAAAGGAAAATTTAACAATGTAGTCTCTTGGTTTTTGTAGCAGTTCAGTTACACTAGTTTTTTCTTGTTGTTGCGTCATTTTAGTTTTATTCTTTTCTTGTTTTCTGGTTAAAGTTTCTTTTTGTTTTTTCTCAGCTTGTTTTTTAGAAGATCCTTGGGACTTCATTTCTTTGAGTTTCTTCTCTTGTTTTTCATATTCCTTAACCATTTATTTCTTTTCTGACCAAACATTTTCTTAAACATAGAGTAGTTACCTTTATAGTAATGTTCTGCTGGTCCAAATGGATAATTTCATTACACACATTATCTAAAAAAGACTGGTCATGGGAAACAATTAGGAGGGTTTTCTTCCAGTTCTGTAGATAATTGTCCAACCAAATTACAGCATTTAAATCTAAATGATTGGTAGGTTCATCAAGCAATAATAAAGTAGGTTCCAAATATAGAGCACGCCCTAAAGACACCCTCATTCTCCATCCTCCTGAGAAGTTTTTTGTAGCTGTATCTTGCATTTCTTTTGTAAAACCTAAACCTGTAAGGATTCGTCTAGCACGTGGTTCAGCCGAATCTGCATCAAGTGCTTTCAGTTCAGCATTATTTCATTTAATCTGTCTTGAACATTGAGATCGCCAGCTTGAAAAGATTTTTCTAATTTCTTACACTCATCTTGTAATGCAATCAATATTGTATCTGCTTTTATAACGGATTCAACAGCAGTCAGATCATCAGCGACAACTTCTTGTTCACAGTAAAGAACATCGATATTTGGAGGAATATCAAATGCTCTTTGGGCAATATGTCTTAATAATGTAGTTTTACCATGACCGTTTGGTCCCACCAATCCATAATGCCGACCTTGTGCTATTAATAAGTTAGCATTTACAAATAAGTCGTTACCTTTGGCAGGTACACTAAAGTTCTCTATTTTAATATCAACAGCATTTTCAAGAGCTGCTAGTTGACCTGCAGATCGTTGTGCCTGTGACACAGTAAAATTAGAATCTAAGTCAGAATGGCCAAGACCACCCTTTTTTAACATAGTTTCCATCTGTTTTTCATATTCTTGTTGCTTTTGCATTTTCTTTTTCTCTTTGTGAGTCAACTTCTTTTCGGCGGCGGCATTATCATTAATACTAAGAGATGCAACTTGCTGTGTAACATTTTCTTGATTTGAATCGCCTTCTGAATTTTTTTCCTCATTATTGTCTACTGAAAATTATTTCTGATTTATTTTGACAAATAATTATTATAAGTTTCTGAATATTCAATTGATTTTTATATTTATCTTGTTAATCTTGGACAATTTAAATAAAAAAAAGCCTCTAAAGCAATAGGCACTATAAATGTCATTAACATAATTATGAGATTTTTTTACGTAATCTTTTCAGTACTGACTAAATGACTTACATACATATAAAATAAGTTTGTAATAAGATCTTTCAAATTAGTAAAATTAAACTTCGTTAAATAGTTATCGTGTATAAGCAATTACATAATTATATTATTTGTAATGCAAATTCATAAAGCTTTTGTTACATAATAATCTATAGGAACACTGTGGCACGATTTAAATAAAATTAAATAAAAACCCTTAACCACAAAAAATATTTGAATTACTAGATACGTATTTCGACCACTATGTGGTCATCATCAGTAGAAAACATGTAATTTAAAAAAAAAAAATTTGCTGTTGTTCTGGAACACTTCAGAGGATATTCTCCTCACCACTTAGGCTGAAGTGAACCTTTCCAACCTATAATTTACTATATTGTTGCTTTAAACACTATTGAGGATATTCTCCTCACCCGCAGGCTGGTGTTCTCAACAACAAACAAGTGAATTGTGACATTATAACTTAAATCTACTTAATTTCTACTAATTCTAAATCTACTGAAACGGAACCAATTTAATCTTGCTTTCTCATTGGTTGTTGACCAATAGGGAAAGCAAAGCAGATGGCTCTATTGGCCCTTTATCGGTGTTTAAAAGGGGTCCTTTATGTTTAACAATTTTAATTGATTCATAGGCATTTAAGGAGGAAAACGTTGGTACCGCTTTTAACAATTTAACATTTTCTAGTTTAACGGGGTGGCTGGTTTCAAATATATGTTTGGCGACCTGAGACCTTTCATATTTACCATATTTGAAGTGAGCAATGTGTTCTTTAAATCTTGTTGTTATATTCCTCTTGGTCTGACCAATATATTTTTGAAAACACCCTGGCCCTGCACAACTAATTTCATAAATCCCTAACTTTTGCAATTTTTCCGCCTTGTCTTTTGGATTACCTAGCAAATCTTTAATTTTATTAGTATTAGTGAAAGCAATTTTGAAATTACACTGTTTGAATGTTTTATCAAGACCCTTTGTGGTTTTGTGAAACGGAAGTTTAACATATTTAACATTATCGTTAGAGGTGGTTGATTGCAAAGTCGTTGATTTACGGATGTTGATCCTATTCTTACACTTTCTAAAAATATTATCTATAATATCAGAAGAGAAACCATTGTAATTCGCTATTTGTTTAATAAGAGCAAATTCCTTATTAAATCTGTTAAGGTACGTGGATGATATTTTTGCAGTTTTTGACACTTCTAAATCAAATGTTGATGATTTTCTTAAAGAAATGAATTCAAAATTTCAAAGCATAAAATTTACGTATGAACTAGAGAATAATGGACAATTACCCTTTTTAGATACATTAGTAATTAGAAATGGTAATAAATTAGAATTTGACATTTATAGAAAAGAAACCAATGTAAATCGCTTTATTTTGTCTTCCTCTAATCATAGCATACAACATAAGTTGGCTTCATTTAACTTTTTAATTAATAGATTATTGAATTTCCCTTTAAATAAAAACAGATTTAATAAGGAATTTGCTCTTATTAAACAAATAGCGAATTACAATGGTTTCTCTTCTGATATTATAGATAATATTTTTAGAAAGTGTAAAAATAGGATCAACATCCGTAAATCAACGACTTTGCAATCAACCACCTCTAACGATAATGTTAAATATGTTAAACTTCCGTTTCACAAAACCACAAAGGGTCTTGATAAAATATTCAAACAGTGTAATTTCAAAATTGCTTTCACTAATACTAATAAAATTAAAGATTTGCTAGGTAATCCAAAAGACAAGGTGGAAAATTTGCAAAAGTCGGGGATTTATGAAATTAGTTGTGCAGGGCCAGGGTGTTTTCAAAAATATATTGGTCAGACCAAGAGGAATATAACAACAAGATTTAAAGAACACATTGCTCACTTAAAATATGGTAAATATGAAAGGTCTCAGGTCGCCGAACATATATTTGAAACCAGCCACCCCGTTAAACTAGAAAATGTTAAATTGTTAAAAGCGGTACCAACGTTTTCCTCCTTAAATGCCTATGAATCAATTAAAATTGTTAAACATAAAGGACCCTCTTAAACACCGATAAAGGCCAATAGAGTTATCTGCTTTGCTTTCCTATTGGTCAACAACCAATGAGAAAGCAAGATTAAATTGGTTCCGCTTCGGTAGATTTAGAATTAGTATAAATTAAGTAGATTTAAGTTATAATGTCACAATTCACTTGTTTGTTGTTGAGAACACCAGCCTGCGGGTGAGGAGAATATCCTCGATAGTGTTTAAACAACAATATAGTAAATTATAGGTTGGAAAGGTTCACTTCAGCCTAAGTGGTGAGGAGAATATCCTCTGAAGTGTTCCAGAACAACAGCAAATTATTTTTTTTTTTAAATTACATGTTTTCTACTGATGATGACCACATAGTGGTCGAAATACGTATCTAGTAATTCAAATATTTTTTGTGGTTAAGGGTTTTATTTAATTTTATTTTGTTACATAGACAATTTTATAAAGCATAATTTTGATATGAAGCAACGTTGAAAATTTAAATTCATAATAAAATATTATCACAAAGATGTTAGTTTCCATGGGTTTAAATGACCAAGGTTAGATTTATACATGACGTTAAACGGCAAACAGATGATTTCCTCAACAAATGGAAATCACTTACCACCCTGACCTCAGGGCATGGCTGCTTGCACCAATTAACAAACAAACTCAACCCAACATGTGGACTTCCAACATTGAACAAACACATGAAAAAGCAGTCGTCTACGTCACTATAACAACGCCTTGTAAACTAGAACCACATTGTAAGTTTCCAATGCGTAATCGTTTTATACGTAATTAAATGAACTCTAAGTATTGCTTCTCAATTATAACAAAATTTCCATGTTGAAATATAAGGAACGTATATATCTTATACTCAGTAAAAATTTAACTGTTTCACGACCCCTTTGCTTCAGTTATAAAATGATATTTCTTCCGTACGTTAGTGTTGCTTTATTTTTTTAGTTCATTAGTTCTTTTGTACTTTAGTGTCGATGAGTTGTAGTGGTGATGAGTTTCTAAGCAATCATATCGATGAATTTATTGAAACTAATTTGCGACTCGCAAGTCAGCTTTAGATATGAATTTAACCATATTGACGTTGTAACGATCAAAAGCCGACTGATTCGACTCGTCGACAACGGTCTTTGCAAGCAGGTGCGCGAAAGCACGCTATACGATATCACATTGAAGATAGGTTGTAGAAATTTTACAATATAAACTGGACATTTATAACTATGCGCTTTATTTACTATATGATTAAAAATAAAAAAAGACAATAATTGGGGTGTTTCGAAATTATGACACTTTGTTTTAATTTTGTATTAATTGTAAAAGTACGATTTATATTAAACTATAAAAGTGAATTTAAGAATTTTTATAACACAACACATAATTTGTATGTTTTAATTGAGCAGAAGGAAAGCGAACTGTTACAATATATTGGCGACCATTCTTAAAAAAAAAATAAGTACTTGTTGAAATGAAAAGTAAAATGTAGGATCCATTGTCGCGTACGTTAAAATTTGGGTTGGCAAGGGATCGATTTAATTTAAAAATTTCAATTAAAATTTGTGGTAGGCAACGTACAAAAGCTGCTGAAATGGAACAAATTGTTGCTTTTAATGCGATACTAACCACTAATTACGGGATCCTTTTGATACAAATTTTCTATTATCATAATTAATTCTTCTAACAATTTGTCGATACGAACTTCATATTCAGTAAGATACTCAAAATCACCTAGATGCTGTTTTTGGCTTTCAGTCAGTTCTTTAAGTAGTTTTCGGAAAGCGTTTGTATGCATCTTTTGATTCAAAACTTCTTGACGGATATTAACTTGCAACTTTTTATCACATTACACATTTGTTCGTAAAATCCTATTTCTTCTAAGCAGCTTGCAAATCTAAAAATGTAAAAATACCTGATTGGAAAATATATTGCCACAAGAGCAAAAAATGTCTACAACTTTAATATATTTCCAACTATAATTATTCTGTTTCGATTTAATAACTATAGTTTATTTCACAGATCAGTGGTGTGACGTCACATGCGCTAGATACTGTCATGTTGTCATAATGTTCAAATATATTCATTTTCTAAAAATTCGTTTGTCAGTTAGAAATTACTAACCAATCTAATAAACTGCCAACTTTCGAAAACAGAACCGGGGCGCCCATCAACATATATATTACGGTGGTCAATGACAATGCATATCGACATATCTTGGAGGGTCCACAGCAGGGAAACAATAAGTGATTACAATCTGATCATTTTCGATTTTAACAGACAACCCGAAATCCCACCCTCCAAGGCCCATACACCAACGAGAGGTAAGAAATACAACATCAAAAAGACCAACTGGAAAAAACTCAAAGAAAATTGCCATGCTATACGCATAATACAACAAGGAGTTAATGTCCATGAATACACTAAGCAACTCACTAACGCAATGCACCAAGGTATGAACCAGTCGATACCACAAGCAACCCAGTGTCCGGACCCCAGGCCAACCCCATGGTGAGAGGAGCTTTCGAAATTGAAAGAACAAACAAGAAAAGCCAGGAAAACTTATTAGCAATCCCTTACGAAAATCGAAAGAAGATACCACCTGGCAAGGTATCGAGAAACAAAAGCTGTATACGACACAAAGCTGTAACGTATTTTTTTTCTAGTTACATTTAATTCAATAAAATAAAAATAAAACAGCCATAATTTAAAATATTTAATTTGAGAATTATCATCCAATAAAAATTAATATATAATATTCATTATAACGCATAGATTCTTGTATGTATATACTCTAAAGTTCGTTACCAAGCGCTGTCAAGTTGTCAGTCGGCACTTTATTCTCAAGGTCCGAGAGTGCAAGCCGCTTTTGCAGACGAGGTAAAGTCGAAATGGCCCTGTCAAAACACATGGCTTCTAACAAAGTTAGGAAAAGTAGAGAATAATAAATTCTTGGTGTCTGGAGGTCGAGCCTAACAGCGGTTGCGTGAGCATGATTTTCGGTAAGCCTCGCTCCGAACAGTTTAGTTGATCCCGACAGGCCTGAGAATATGGAACCCCTTTGGACATCATTTTAGACAGTTGGTATATATTAATACAATAGATTATACTAATATTTTTCATCTTAGTGCAATATCTTGAGGACATATCTTGAATTACATTTCCGATAATAAATTAAAACAAATTTTAAAGGCAGTAATTTAAAGCAAGAATTTATGGTTTCGTTCTATTCAATATAACATGCAGTAAAGTAAACGCCGATTCCACATGTGTTCCCGATACTTCAACCTTACCGATGATTAATATCACACAAGGATATTATGATGGAAATCTCCAACAGCCGAGGTCAAGCTCCTGCACTTGTGGTACATTTTTGATGCACGTGAGTGTTTTTAACTTTTGATAACTTTGAAATTATAGTAAATTATTATGAATTATCCAACATTAATTGCTCGAGTAATGTAAAGAGAAGTAGTTTTTTTTGAGAAATCAGTAAATTAACGAATATGTTGTTTGCTTGTCAGATTGTTTGCACATGTACGCAAACAGTGTATTTTATAAAGTTCTGAATGACAACCTATGTCAGACAAAAAATATGTAGATTCCGTTTTCCTATCTAGACGCCATATGCTGTCTTGATTTAATTTACATTATGCTTGAAGACTTTCAGGTCATGTAAAAGCACTTTCATTGACATATGAAATTCGCGTATTTATTGTAGATTACAATTAAATTAGAATAATTACATTTTACCAAGTCTGCACTTTGATAATTAATTTTTGTTGTAATAATCAAGGAAGTACTTCGCTGATTAAAAGAAACTTATGTGTTAAGAACAATTAATAAATTATATGTCTGTCTAATTAAATCTTATAGAAATGATCTACTCATAGATCTTAATTTGAATGTAAAACTTCATTAGCGTTATTACGAAAAAATTATATAAAGAGATAAACTTTAATATTGCAGTCATATGTACATAATCAGAAATTTATCCAAATAGAATCCTTTTTGTTTTAGAAAGATGTTTTATTATTTAACATTTAAAAATTTGCAAGTCCTCCCGGAATAGAAGGGGTGTGTAGTGAAAATAAATTCCCTCAGTATATTTTAAATGCCTAAATTCTATTATTTTATTTTTGACAAATGTTTTTGAGGACACAAATGGTATCCATATTGTGCTTTTGTTTGTTCACAGGTAAAGCTGAGACATCTGTATGACATCTGGTGGTTGAGGTCTTGGTTAGTGTGTCCTAAAGAGTGAAATTCAGGTTTTATGGTAATTGTATAAAAAAATACGATGGCGCTCATTAAATATATTTTTGGTCTTTTATTCACCCATGACCCAAGCTCATAATCTACCCAGAGCTAACACTCGACTAGCCGTTTATGTCTTAAGAGTTTTTCTTTGTCTCAAGCCATTCTCCATCCGACATTACCTTGGGCTTAAAAGAAAAAGAAGAAATTCTCGACCTTGTGATATCAGATTAAGGTTTAGGAAATTGGGAGGTTTAATTTATAGCTGATAGTCACGAGGATAAAGAAATATAAAATTATATTATTAGATTACAAAGCTACAAACATTCAAGCAAGAATCATGGGTCAAATTTGTAGAGAAACATCCAAGGTGACGCATGGGGCGTTCCATATAGTTAGAGATGAGATCAGACTACTAACCATCTACTTCACGCTACAGATGGATGGCGGAAACACCTCTAACTGGAACGATTCATTAAAGGCACTAATAAAAAAGCTGATACTTGATGACAATCCCGAGGAAGACTCGGACAGTCAAGCACTATGGAATAGCATGATTCGCCAAAACGGCAATGACAACAGGCCTTGGAATCGACAGGAGGAAAACCTTCACCTCTTCACGGAGGGTGAGGTGCTTCTGACGATTGCAAGGTGAGGAAACAAAAAGCACCCGGCCCTGACAACATCCAGGCGGAAGTCATAAAGACATTGGCAGACCAAATATACGATGTGTTAACTGCATTCCACAATGAATGTTTCATACAAACAAAATTTTCTACCATTTGGAAAAGGGCAAACCTGGTAATTATCTCGAAGAGGCATGACAGAGATATGTTCTCCCCAGGGTCATATCGGTCGATGTGCCTCCTAAACGTCCTAGGGAAAATATATGAAAGAAAACTAGCCAAAAGGATGGTATACCATAGAAATGTACACGGTATGAACAACGGACAATACGGTTTTTGAGAAGGGAAGTCGACTGAAGACGCAATCAACCGCATTTTTGAATCGTCGAAAAGGTTCGACAGTAAATACTTCTTAGCGGTAATGATAGACATCTAAGGGACATTTAACAACCTTTGGTGGGCGGCCCTATTTCACAGGCTGGAATCAATCAATTGTCCCAAGCAACTGTATCATACGTTTCGAAATTACTGCCAGGACAGATACGTTGCATTACAAGGACCACAGTCAGTATCTAAAATCGTTATCAAAAGTTACCCGCAGGGATCTGTCTGTGGACCTCTATTCTGGGACAGTTTGCTGGATAGGCTGTTGGACGACCTTCAGGTCATGAGAAAGGTTTTAACTGCCGTTGCCTACGCGGGCGACATACTCGTCATGGTGAAAGAAAATACAAGGGTCGCGATCTAGCAAAAAACTACCACCCAGTAGAGCGAATTAACTGCTGGTGTAGAAGCAATAAAATGCTAATCTCTGCGTCCAAGACCACATACATGATGATGAAGGAATTCCCAAATCATCTTACGACACGAGAGGATTAAAAGATCTCCCCAAACTAAGTATCTTGGGGTTTATCCTGGACGAGAAACAAAACTTTGAAGATCAGTTACAAAAGATGTGCGCAGAGGCAAAAAGATTAATGCGATGTGTCGTCAGTCTAGCACAACGCGAGTACAAAATCCCACTCAACTGTGTCAAACTATACATGAACAGCGTGATTACATCAGTAATAACACATGGAGTAAGTGAGTGGCATTCCAGGATGAATCTAGTAAAGCCCCTACAGCGCGTGAACTTGGCGTAAAGAAGACTCATGCTGCGGTTGACAGTTGTCTACCGACAACCTCGCAAGAGGCACTGGCCGTAGCACTGAGAGTAATGCTACTAGATCTAATAGTATAACAAAGGGCTGCTACATATTTCCTAAGGAAGGAGCAGTACGCCATGGTAGGAGAAATTATGGAAGCGCCATCACGCACACTACGTAACATACTGAAAGCCATTATTGTCCAATGGCAACACAGATGGGACACTAGCACGAACGGGCGACGTACTCGCATACTAATTCCAGACATAGGACGCAGACTGAAGACACGGAACTTCCAACCTAGCCGGGGACATACATTTCATGACTGGGCATGAACCATAGCCAACATACAAGCACAGATTTCAATTAACTGACACAGACACATGCACATAAGGAGTGACGGGGATTCCATAGCATCTACTGTTGAATTGCATGGATCTCTAGAACCCACACGACAACGCACACAACATAAGGAAACTATTAAAAGACGCACTTAACAACGGACAAACTATGACAGACATACTGTGGGACGAAGACCTCTTCCCGCATCTAAATTAACTTTCCCCATACATAACAAAAACATTACATGAAAAACAAAGACCTTAATTAATTAACTACCAAACAATCAAACAAATAAATAACAAACACCAAAACAAAACAAATCTAATACGCACAAAACACACACACACACACACAAAACGCTCGAGCGACCAAATGACAACACGTAACCTAACAAACATTACAACGAAAGAGACTACAATAACAACACAAAGACGCTTCTAGAACTACCAGAGATCCGCCCACTAACGACATTCCAGGGGTTGGGCCGCTGAGGCACCTGGAGCTAAATCATATAATAAAAAACAATTCAACTTAATTTAAGTGACATGGTTTCCCCGGTTTCCGGCTGCCAATGGCCAGGACACGTGCAGGAATACGACTTCTCGGTTTCTGATTTCCGGCTGCCGACTGTCGCGAATTGGAGGAGGAAGCAGTTCCACGACATCATTCTATGATACCACTACATACAGACAAACACACACATACTGTTTCGCACTCGCACGCAAACATCACCAGCACAAACACAAATATACTAACACGCAAACACACTGAGACTGTCCGTGACCCCTGCTTTCCGCTGCCGGTAACTGGGACACGTGCAGGAATGCGGACTACTCGGTTTCTGATTTCTGGCTGCCGACGGTTGGAACTGGAGGGGAACACAGTCGCATGACACCATTACATACAGACAAACATATACACAGAGTTTCGTACTAGCGCGCGCCCACAAACACGCACGCACCCACGGCCGCACCCACACACGCACCCACAACCGCACGCACACACGTACGTACACACTCTCGCACATGCACGCACACACGCACGCACACACGCACGCACCCACGCACGCACACACCCACGGATGAGTGAGGGATAGAACGTTAGCCGGTAATGTACCGGTATATGTACTGCCGTTTGTGAATGAAACCTCTCCGAATTCATAATCAATTGTTTGGGAAAAGAGAAGTGACTTTCTGGGAAAGTGCTAGCCAATTGTGTGATCTGTAATTATTTAGCAGTTATAGCGTTTTGAAAATTTTCTTTGTAGTTAAATTCGTCTCAATATTAGAATTTGGCGACGTTTCTAACGTTTTGTGAAGGAATCAATCTGAGGAGCTGAAAAACATTAAAATCTGTCATTGGATGTTTTTTCTTAACAGATTGTCAAGCAACATTGTTAAAGTGCTAAGATATCTTTAGTACAATTAAAATTGTTTTTACGGAGAAATTTTACACCGTTTTACGAGTAAAGGTGCTGTTAACGCGCGAGGGGTCTTATTATTTTATATATCGACTTACCTCAGGCGTATTCTATTGTCCTATAAGTGTCGTTTCTACTCTTCAACGAAGTGGGCAGTGTGGTTATTTATTGGACGTGTTACGTACGCACTATTATGTATTTTTTAGGGGTTTATTGATAAAATCACATTCGGCGACACTATTGACTTAACTCACTTTACCGATCCAACACAACCGTTCTTCGATGTCCATGAGCAAGTGTCTGTCACTACGCCTTTAGTTCAACTTAATTACCATCGGCACAATGGAGGTTTATGACAGGATATAATGGGACAAGGGATGGCAGCTTTACTATTTGATTAACAACTATGAATTTACAACGACTTAAAATTAATCACGAAAGCGTGCGACAAAGAGACCAAACAGGTGCTGTTTGTGTTATTCCATTACTAGTTACATACCAGCAGCACCATTAAAAAGAAAAATATGAATTACTTACTTTCTAGAAAAACCGTACTCTGCTTTTCTAACTCTAGCTTGAATCTTGTCAGATTGCTTGGTTGCATCTTTTCTAATTGCATAGCATTTCTTATCTATAATTGCCTCAATCTTTTTTAGGTCCTTTGTGATTATTGTAGCCTGATCGTGGCCAAAGCAACCATCTTCGTGAAATAATCTGCAAAATGCATTATTAAAAATTTGCCAATACTAAAAACTACCTCCAAAACAATGCAAAACCACTTCAAAAGATTTTACGTTTGTTTTTTTCACAGCGCTCGTGTATATAAAAGTAAGCTCAATAATATTAATATTAAAATTAAGAAAACCATTAATAAGAACTCATTTATTTTCATTAAATCAAACAGCAAAAATTGCATTAACCTTGAAAAGCAACGTAAATGTTAATATTATGCGGATGCAGATAATTGTAATATAATCAAGTGGATAGACATTTTTACGCATTAATTTATCAAAGAAAATTATTAAGAAGTAGGACGTAGTTACTTTCATTAAACTAAACTGAAAAATTGCATTTATATTGAAGTTATTTAAATATAATTCTTAATATAACTGCATGACTTGCAAATTATCACGTAGGCCACACAAGGCCGCCCACAAAGGGGGTCAATGGGGGTTGCCTGACCCTCTCCTGAATATGTTCCTTTGGTATTTTTTTCGTTAGAAATCGCAACACGAAGTGCACCTTCACTAGAGATTGAAGAAGATTACGATTTCACTATCGGTTATACTATTGTTTAAAAATAAAGTAAACCTAAATGTTGAGATTACACTACAGATATGCCTATTGTCTAACTATAAATAGACCGACTTTGTATGTCATTTTAAGCAGGAAATGCGAATTAATGCGATTACCTTACAATAGTAACCCTAACCGCCTATAACAAAACTGTTATTTTCATTCTTTAATATCTAAATATCTTTACCCTGAAAGTTTCTATTCAAACGAAATATAAATAAAGGCTTTCATACTGGTTTCTTTCTTATTGTACAGGTTCAGGTACTCTACAACTAAAACTTTGGAATGTTCTACAAATGTCTCATTGTGTTCTATTCTGAGAAAAAATATATTCTTTATCTATAACAGTAAAGTACGTCTATATCTTCAGTGACTTCAGTTTGTATTCAGTGTTTTTCGAATGCGGTGTACTTTTAATTCGTGACTTAGGAAACTTTATCTGACTGTTGAATTAGTAGAAGACGTGTATGTTGATAGATATTGATTGGTCATTTTCCTTGTAGTTATTGTTATCAGTGTTGATAAGTAGTGTAGTTACTGGTTTTTGTTTTTAAAGAAGGCCGAAGATTGCAGTTACAGTTTAGTTACGGATAGGATAGCAGTAAGTACTAATGTACCTAATGCGTGAGAATACATATTTAAAAAAAAATATTTATTTGCAATTGGGAGATTCTTATTTTTTTTTCTTTAAAGTCTATTTGATTAACAAATCTCTTCTTTTGAAGTATCAGAAAAGTAAAGCGTGTAATTTTTTTTTCAGAAATTCAGATCTAAGATCAGTAACAATACTAACAATGGATATTAGAAAATTTTTCAAACGAAATGAACTAAAAGAATCATCTAGCATAGGCTGTAGTAGTAGCGGTGCTGGTGCTAATGCTATTTTTGAGTGTAATAGTATAGCACATAATAGTGTCAATGATCTAAATAAAGCTAATAGTTCGTAACCTAATACTTTAAAATCTCTCACATGTGAATATGACACCAATCTTTCAACTGATAAGAATGAGTACATGCTCGATTTGGGCAATTTTGTTAACTCGAATGAAACACTTTCCGACGATGTTCGCTTTTCATTATTAACAAATCCTTACAAACCAGATCCTAAATATAATTTCAAGAACGATTCCGAAGAAAGAAGACGTGCTTTTAGATATGACTGTCTTCAACAATACGATTGGCTTGCGTATTCTCCAAAACTCAAAGGCGCACTTTGCAAATATTGCGTAGTTTTTCGGCCAACTGTTAAAAGAGGGGTTCTTGGTTCTTTCATTGTGAAGCCCTTCACAAAATATCATGACTTTGTCGCTTCTGCAAAAGCACATGTTACAACCGAATGGCATCGTGATTCAACTATAAAAGCTTCTAGTTTTACAAAATTATTGAAGGAAAACGTCTATCAATTACCTCTCAAATAAATGAAGCTGAGCGGATTTGATTGAATCGAATCGCAAAAACTTATACCAATAATATCCACCGTCATTTTTTGTGGTATGCATGATTTGCCATTACGAGGTGATAAAAAAGGTAATTTTGAGGATCTTTTACAATTCAGAATAGAAAGTGGGGATCACATTCTAAACGAGCACTTAAAGTTTTGCAAGAAGAACTCAAAATACACCTCTCACAGAACTCAAAATCAAATAATTTCAATTTGTGGAACATTAATTAGGGAAAAATTGTGAAAGATGTGAATTTGAGTGAAGCATTTTCAATTCTGGCTGACGAAAGTGCAGATATTGCTGGGGGTAGAACAGTTATCACTTGGAGTAAGATTTGTTAGTAATGACAATTCGGTCAGAGAAGAATTTTTAGGCTTTGTAGTCCTTACATCGATGAACGCAGAAGGTATAACTGCTGCAATTTTAAACGCTTGTAATGAATATGGTCTTTGTATGGATAAATTAGTTGGATTAGGGTTTTATGGTTGCTCGACGATGGCAGGTCATGAGCAGGGAGTCCAAAAACTTATTAAAAATAAATATCCAAAAGCGATATATTTTCAGTGCGCGTCCCATAGATTAAATTTAGTGATAAATGATTTGAACAAGATTCCGGATATTCAAAATACTCTGGAAAATTTAGCTCATAACCGTGAAATAAATGCTCAGACAAGAAATAGGGCCAGTCAACTTTTAAATTGCGTTTCTTCGTCGAAATTTATTCTTTGTCTGCATATTATGGCCAAATATTCTAGCAAATTGGAACCTGTTTGTAATGCACTGCAGTCTAAAAGTATAAACTTATTTTCCGTTAAACAGCACATAGATGAACTACTCAAACTTTTTAAGACACACCGTAGTGATCCTGAACAATATTTTAAAAAGGTTTATAAAAAAAGTGTTGAACATGCCCATGGTTTTGGATTGGAAATTATATTACCACGTATTGCACCAAGACAAACTCATAGGTCTAATTATCATATGAGTAGTGTTGAAGATTACTGAGTAAGCCTTTTATTCCTTATTTGGATTCTGTTATACAGTCTATTTCCACAAGGTTTTCTGAAGATGCTACGACTTCTTTTTACTCTCTGGATTACATCCAAATAACTTAAAAGACAACAATATAAAAGAGCATTGTTAAATAAAAAGAAGAAATAGTCAGAAGTTACAACATTGATAACTTTTCAGAACAGTTGCAAACGTGGGTTGAACTTTGGCAAAATAGAGATTCAACAAGATACAGACTTTGTACATTTGCTTGATAATGAAGTTTCTTTTTCCGGCCATCAAAACTGCGCTGAATATTTTTGGCATTACCTCCAACTACTGCAACAATAGAAAGGTCATTTAGTACGCTAAAGCGGGTAAAATCGTGGCTTAGATCAAGCATGTCAGGGGATAGATTATC
Source organism: Platerodrilus igneus (assembly GCA_036346225.1). Lineage (NCBI taxonomy): Eukaryota > Metazoa > Arthropoda > Insecta > Coleoptera > Lycidae > Platerodrilus > Platerodrilus igneus. Next base: position 8,770,458 of record JARFIW010000244.1, read on the forward strand.
AGGTTTATGCATGCTTAGTGTACATAAGGACATGGTAGGTAGAGAGAAACAAGCATTTATAAATGAAGTCCTAAATAGATTTGGTCAAGACCGAAGAAGATTGATATTTTATTCAAAATGATGATGATTAATAAAACGCGAGAACAGTCCTATTCAGAAGTGCCAGTTATAATAGTTTGTTGTACCCTTCTTAGTTCTTAGTCATGTTTGTTTGTGCAACAAATATTAAAGACACTATTTAAAGTGCCGGTCGGCTATTTATTTACTATTAATTAATATCTGTGGTTTGTGGCCATTTGATTGACAATGTGGCTTTTCTGTTTCCGTTAAATATGGTTGTGTCGTGTCTGTATTTTTACATTTTCTTACGGGCGGCTTATTGCGTGTATTGGAATAAGTCCATTCAATTTTCAATTAGTGTTTGTTAATGTAAAATCCAATCTTTTCCATTTGCTACCCTGTGCATCATCATGCCAAAAGAATTGATAGCCTGCTGCACCAGCAATTTACCAGATTGGTAAGTAACTTTACACTTTATGAAAATTCGATTAATTACAGAATGCTGCATTTATTAAGAAACTATCAATCCTACGTTTTTCTTTCAATTTCAAATACTATAGCCGAAATCTCGATAGAATGCATTCGCGTCATAGGCTTCTGAATTAAACACCGACATACTTTTACTGTATATCGCTTTTAAATTCAGTAACCTATGGCGTGAATGCATTCTTTCGTGATTTCAACTATAATATTAAAAAACGCTGCATTATCGATGGTCCTAACTGCTTTTGAGCTACTCTAAGAAAATAAGATTTTATGCCTTACATTACTTTCCAATACGTCCGGTAACGGGGTTGCATTAACAGTGTTCATCCTTTGTGTAACATAACTAATATTTTTGAAAGTAGTCTTGACCCCCTCTACAAATTATTCTGTGGGCGGCCTTGAGGCCACAGATTAACCTTTGTGTAAAACCAATATTTGGCAAGGATAACGGCAATATCAAGACAAATTGTTTTTATCTAGAGAAACATTCGGTATAATTACATATTTAAGGAAATTGAATTGTTTAACCACTGGCCGCAGGCTGCTACCCTCAGATTGGTTGGACACAGATTCCAGCTGGTTGATTGCAGTGTAAAATACACTGGCCCCAGATGATCTCAAAGTACGTAACGGAGAAGCTCGAGGGTGATTGTAGAGGTAAAGATGCTGGTATATCAATGGCCCGAGGGTGTTTCTAGGTTGTGAAGTATTTTGTACACCAACGGTGTTAGCGGGAGCAAGTGTGTATGTTTGCTTGAGGGTATTTGCTATCTCGAATATATTTGCTGGTTCGAGAGTATTTTGTTGGCTCGAACATATTTGCGCTGAAATGAATACAAATTAAGGCACTTAATTTCTTCATCACTAATTCTCACCATCAATGACTTCCCATCTTGCTAGACTCGAAGATGATGTGAAAGTGAACGGATTGAGAAAACGACTTACAATCCAACCGGGGTAAATCTTATCAAATGCTTGGTGCCCACGCGAGTATCCCCCAATTATCTCTCTCTCTCTCTCTCATTATTAGAAATTGTTAAATAAAGTATAAGTTCATTGCAACAATGTAATACAAGGCTAACCCAGAGAGGTTATCAACAGTTCATGGGAACGGATATGCAACTTTGCATCCGAGAGGGCAGTAATACTGCAGGTGGTAGGTCACAGGCGGTTAACATACCGCAATTACTTAGAAATAAGATTGTTACAATGTAATAAAGTGTACAATTAAGATTAAAGCAGACATGAGATCTGCAAGTTCCCACAGCCGTGTGAGGGGCAGGTTATTATAAAAAGCCCGGGAGCTCAAAGCCCGGCAGTCAGTCTTCGAACTCCATACTACTCACCTTATTACAATTAATTAAATGTTTTTGAATTAAAGTTATTTTACAAGTTATTCAAAATTCCATTGTAATTTCTGTTTTAAGTTAAAATAAATTTGTTAAGTGTTTGGAATTGTTTTTAAAAACACCGCTCCAAAGGCCCGAACTTTAACTGGCGCAGCCGTAACGGATGTCAAAAGGGCACTAAAAATCGAAAAATCGGAAGATTGGTGACCAAGAATTTCAATTCGCAATTTTGACAGAACTCAAATCAGGTTGGAGGAAGTACAAGAATAGACGGAATCCAGCAACAAACCAACGTGGACAAGATACAGCATCGATCGAGCCCACAAAAGAAACAGATGAAGAAATTAATGTAAGTTCATTCCATTTAAACCAATTGATCTCACAAACTATAATTGATATATGCTAGTTTTATTATTTTATTATTTGATTACCATTTTATTATTATTTTATGAATGTTATTTTATGCCAATATTTTTTTGAAAATAGTTTCAAAACGAGACTTTATAAGATTTGAATGATTAAAGAGATTTTCTTTTAAAAGCAAAAGAGACTTGATTATTTAAAAGAGATTCTTATTACAATTATTAGAACAAACCCAAAAATAAACCAAAAATAACTGACGCACATCCATTAAAACCGAAATACGAAACATTAACTAGCGCGATACAAAACGCACGGTTAATCCAGTAAACTAAAAAGACAGAACGTAAATTAACTCCAACACCAAAGCTGAAGGTAATTTTCTAAACAAGCAATTACGGAAAGATTATTTAACACATTGACCTTTATAAATTACAGCAAAGTACTCTGCAAACGTATCAGCAACTTAAACCACTGTAATTTAAAACCGCGTGCAAATAAACGCAATCCGCCCCTAAGCAAAGTTCGCGAAGGAAGCATCATTTACTACAAACTTAAAACATTAGAGAAATTGCTATTTCAAACAATTAACTTTCAGAACTAAAGCAACGCATTTTTGCATTAAGGTCTACAAGTAATTAAATCCATCACGAAGTAGAAAAGCGTATAGAATCTCAACCAGCGTTTGATGAAAAATTATTCGCCACCGCAATCTATAAATAAATTGCATTACGAAAAGGTAATTATCTTAGTACAAACATGGAATAAAGCTAAACGTTTTTAATTAAGACGCTCATAATAGAAACTTAAAACCTACATTACGGAGAGATTCAATTACAAAACGTGCATTATAATTGAATACGGCGATATCTAAAAATAATTAGACGCAACATTATGCAAAGCAATTAACTAGTAAAGAAGCGAATTATTTAATTCCCATAAACTGAAACTAACACCTATGAGCAAGTGTTAATTAAATTAACAAGTATAAGTGCCTGCTATACAGCACGTACGCAATTACCAAGAAACTAAACTAAATCTTCTAATGATTAAATTACAACGATATAGTACAACAAGTAATTAACCTGCAAGTTATATTTAGAATACAAGGAGACAAGACAGACGAACTATACGTTTATGCAACTTAATTAAAACCCACGGAAAAAGATATAATTACAAATTAACAGAACCGAACTAACACAAAGCGAAGTAAATACAGCGAGAACAAATCTATCCACTCCAGATTCTTTCAGAAAGCAAAAACTTAAGCAGAATTCACGACAAATTAACGCCGCAAGATAGTAACAGGCAAATTTAAGGCTACAGTAATTAAACCAACATTATCGAGTATAAACCTCACAAATTCATTACCGCACTGTGTAACTAAGTACAAATAAGAGCAACTACGATTCCAAAAATAACCCGACGCAGTCTAAACTGAAAATTAACAAATCCAAACCCAAAATATCGATACGAATAGCAAAATTAATCCCAATTTTTGCAAAATTTAAATTTACCCAATCTAAACGGAAAATTAATAAATCAAAAAAAAATTAACGATGCAAATAGCAAAATAAACTCTATATTTACAAAATTTGAAATTACCTAACCCAAACGGAAAATTAATAAATCCAAAGCATAATTAACGATACAAATAGAGAAATAAACCTCAAAAAAATTTTTTTTTTAAATTACCCTAAAGCAAAAGGAACCTTTAACCAAAATGAGTAGCGCTGACATGAAGCTTTATTTAGAAGCAATACAGATTTTTGACGGCACCCAAGCCTATTTTGAGAATTTTATTGGAGCAGCCAAAATATTCCTAAACAATTCTACAAACCCGGAGATAACGAAAGGAATTCATTGCTTATACGCTTGATAATAAGTAAACTAACCGGAAGGGCACTAATTTTAGTTGCCAGTAGAGACGATCTACAGGTATGGCAAGAATTTAAACAAATACTAATCGCATATTTTGGAGACCAACGTAACATAAAATGCCTGGTACGAGACCTAATAAACCTCAGAATGGAACACAACCAATCCCCCTATCAATTCGGAACGAAATGCCAAGACGTGAGAAGTTTAATCCTAACAAAATTAAAAATCGAAGAACCCAATCAAAACGTTCGACATCTAAAAACAAAAATGTATGACGAAATGGCACTGGACACATATATAAACGCTTTACCAGAACGATTATCAGATAAGATCAGATTCTAACCTCCCCAAAATCTAGAAGAAGCCATGAGCCTAGTAATAGAAGAAGAAAATGTAATGTATTACCGCAACAGACTATACAACCCCAACGCAAATAAAAGTTATTCACCAATAAAAACTATGCAAGCCGCGAGACAAACAATCCCTCAACAAAAATTCACACCCTTCAACGCACAAACAAATCAACTGCTAATTAATAACTCAAGTTTCAACAATACAAATTTTAGTAATCAATACAAACATTTTTCAAAACCAACGTTTAACCCAAATTTTACGAAATCCGCATTCCAGCCGAAATTCAATCCAAACCTAAAACAACAAAGACCGCCATTCAACGCAAACCCCAGTAGAAATACACTAATGAATAATAATCATAACAACCTTAATAATTATTATAAACCAACACCAATGGATACCTCATCTGGTAACACCAGGCAAAATACCAAGATAACACATATCCGACCAAACCCTCATCAGATACGCAATTTTACATCGGAAGAACTATTTCACCAAGAAGTAGAAAAATTTGATAATGACCAGAATAATTATATTCGGACAAATACAAACGATGAATCAAACCATGCAGAAACTTATGAACGCGACGAACAATACGAAACTTACGAGGAGGACGACGAAGAAAACTCGTACTCAAATTCTCAAATGGACCAATTCATAACCGACCAAACTTAATAAACTTAAATAACATAAATCACTTAGTACTACCATACATAGAAATACCCCACGCCGAATTTAAACTATTAATCGATACCGGATCCTCAAAAACATTAGTTAGCCCAAGAACCGTGAAAAAACATTATTTAGATTATGTAGAAGGAGAACCATTTAAAATTAAAACAGCCCATCAAACGACAATACACCAATTCGTAGCTAATATACCCTTACCGAGAACATTTAATGTTAAAATGAAACATAAATTTTGTGTATTCGAATTTAACGACAAATATGACGGCTTAATCGGAATGGACTTTCTAAGAAAATTGGGAGCCAACATTGACATAAAGAAACGTTTGTTAAGGACAAAATACGGAAAGATTCCCATTAAAATTCAAAACACACAAATCAAACAAAAATACACAATAGAACCCCGAACGGAAAGAAAAGTAAAAATCCCAGTAAATTCTAACAAAAAAGTAGGAATAATAAATCATATGACATTTCAACAAGGAGTAGAAACCCCAACTGCCTTGGTGCAAATAAAAGATAATTATGCCACTACTTTTTTTTTTGTTGTTTTGACCTTATTTAAGGTCGGTTTGACGCAGCTCTAACTTCTTTTCTATTCTGTGCTAATCTAAAAAGCTCTACATACCCTTCACAACCTAAATTTCTAATAATTTGACTAATATAGCTTGGTCTAGGTCTTCCTATATCCTTCTATCTTTTTCCTATCCACCTGGCACTACATAGATATTAGCAACCTGATGGTTGTTAAAGAACTCTAACATGTTTACATGATTACCATTTATAAGGAAATGAAATATAACCTGGTTTTCTGCTTCAAAAACGATATTAAATTCAAACGACTATCCCGTAGAATTATCATTGACAGACCCAATTAACGTAGAAGAATTAAATTTTAACGAAATGGAAATAGACGAAAATTTAGAAAACGATTACAACCCAATAGAACATGACAAAATGTTAAGAGAAAATTTAAGCAACATCCGCTTCAATACCGACATCAATCAAGAAGAAGAAAGAGCAATTAAAAACTTATGTTTTGAATACCGCGACATATTCCATTGCGAAGGAATACCCCTAACATTCACCAACACAGTAAAACATAATATCGAGCTAACAGACAATAAGCCAATCTTTACAAAAGCATATAGACTACCTCATACAAGCCAAGAAGAAGCTGACAGACAAGTAGCAGACTTATTAGACCAAGACATAATCCAGCACTCCAACTCACCATGGAGCAGCCCCGTGTTAATAGTACCTAAGAAATTAGACGCAACCGGAAAGAGAAAGTACAGAATGGTAATAGACTATAGAAAGTTAAATGAAAAAACAGTAGATGACAAATATCCACTACCAAATATAAGCGAAATTCTAGACAAATTAGGCAAATGCCAATATTTTTCAACATTAGACCTAGCATCAGGATACCATCAGGTAGAGATGGAAGAAAAGGACATATCAAAAACAGCCTTCAGCACACCTAGAGGACATTACGAGTACAAACGAATGCTATTTGGATTAAAGAACGCACCCGCTACGTTCCAGAGAGTCATGGACAATATACTACGAGGAATACACAATGAAAAATGCCTTGTGTACCAAGATGACATCATAGTTTATTCCACATCATTGGTAGAACACAAAGAAAGATTGAGAGAAGTATTTGAAATTAATAATTAATAATAATTAATAAATTAATAGTAATTAAAGGTTACGCTCAGATAACCAAGCCCCTGACAAATTGTTTAAAAAAGGGAAACAAAATTGAACACACCCCGGAATTTATTAAAGCCGTAGACAAAATTAAAAAGATATTAACGAATCACCCTGTATTAGAATACCCAGACTTTTCAAAACCATTTATACTGACGACAGACGCATCGAATGTAGCATTAAGCGCAGTATTGAGCCAAGGAAAGTAGGTAGCGATAAACCCATCAGCTACGCATCCAGAACCCTAAATGAAACCGAACAGAAATATAGCACTATAGAAAAAGAATTATTAGCCATAATTTGGGCAACAAAATATTTTAGACCTTACTTATATAAGAAAGTTTTACATATACACCGATCATAGACCGTTAGTATGGCTATGCAAACTGAAAGAACCGAATTCAAAATTACAACGATGGCGAATCAGACTCGAAGAATACGATTACGAAATTATATATAAAAAGTGAATTTATAACAACACCGCAGACGCTTAAGTATAATCCAACTCAATGCATAGAAACGGAATCCATTGTAGGAAACGTAAACGAAGCAGAAATAAGGGAAGATCCAGACGAGATTGACACGGTACATTCGACACGAAACAAAGAACCTAAAACCGCGATTAAAATTTTAAACGAAGCAATCGATATGAAACCCAATCAATTTGTGATTACCGAAGTTTTAAATAACCCCAATCCCGTAAAATATATAAAGGTAGATAATAAAAAGATATACCAAATCAAATAACTAAAGATGACAACGAAGAACAAATAATTAAAATTCTATAAGAATACACCCCCAAGAAAAAACGATTTTATTTCTATTTTAACACCGAACACTTATACCAAAGATTTTCAGAATTTCACGTTAAACTATTCAATAACTCTGGCCCTGAACTCATCAGATGTACGAAAAAATTAATAACACTAGACCACCCTGACGAAATAAACGATGTAATTAGGAATCAACACGAAGGAAAAACCAACCGTCGTGGAATTAACGAAACAATAAAGCAACTTATAAGACGTTATTATTTTAAAGACACGAAAGAATTGACCACAGATTTCATTAACCAATGTGAATTATGTAATAAAGCGAAATACGACAGGAAACCCCCAAAGATACCCTTAATGTTAACCAAAACACCCGACAAACCATTTCAAAAATTACATGCCGATACTCTAGTAGTAGAAGCGCAAAACTATTTAACAATTGTAGACGCATTCACAAAAATAGGCCAAGCAATACCAATCATATCCAAAAACAGCATTGACGTGACCCAAGGATTTTTACAGTATTTCACATTTTATGGAACACCCGAATCAATAACGCTAGACAATGGTAGCGAATTTAAAAATGAGACAATACAAAACACTTTAGAATTTCACAAAATAAAAATTCATTTCATAACGGAAAACCACCCTGAATCAAACGGACTAATTGAACGACTACATTTAACCCTGTTAGAGCAAATTCGATTATTAAGAATAAATTATAAAAAGGAACAATTTAATGTCGTACGCACTAATCGCCTATAATAATACAATTCACTCATCAACAAATTTTACACCCTTAGAATTAACCTTAGGACATTCAGATTCACGAAATCCCTATGACATACACTACAACAAGGAAGTATATCAACAATATGCGAATGATCACAACGAAAAACTAAAAATAACTTACGACAAGGTAAAAAATAAATTAGATAACGATAAGGAACGTATCACCACAATCCGAAATAAAAATACCGACGCAAATGAATTTTCAATAGGACAAACCGTGTATGAGAAAAATTTTCAAAGCAAGCGATATAAAACAGCACCCAGAAGTTTAGGACCATTTAAAATTAAGAGAATATCAGATAAAAATATAGCAGTAGTAGATAACGGCAAAATAACAAAATACATTTACTTGAAAACCTAAGACACCCTGTAATTTCAGATGGACAATCATCACCCTTACCGTCTACCTCCGTCCAGGTAGAACGGACAACCAAGTAATAATAAAAGATATAAAAAACAACCCGGTATACTACCAACTAAATTAGGCAGTATGCAAAATACAATATTTACTCAAATAATATCAACCCTTACTTTAATGCAACAAATTTTAGCAACGTTTGAAAACGCAGTAACGGAATCAAACATTCTAATATTTGAAAAAATAGCTATAGTCAAAGGCTACATTAAGAATAACGAAATAATATTTTTAATAGAAATCCCGATAGTAGAAAGTAACAATTATAATTATTATCATTTATTTGCTTTTCCAACGAAAGTTACTAGCACATACCAAGTTATCAAACCCAAAACCAAATTCCTATACTTAAATGAACTGAGATATGGTTACACAAACGAAAAATGGCCTAAAGTAACACCAAACCAATACTTATTCCAATCGATGACGACAACAACCATTCAAGAAGACAGCCCTTGTGAAGTACAACTATTAAAATTTTCAAATCACTACGAAAACTGTGAAGCCAAACAAGTACAAATAAACAACATAAAAATTCGAAAAGTTACAGAAAACAAATGGATAGCCATTTTCCCAACAGAAGTAGTAGCAACCATCCACTGCAATGAGGATAAAAATAACCAAGCATTAATCGGAAGCAAACTAATTACCCTCAAAGAAGATTGTTATGTGAAATTGAAAGACGAAGTAATCAGAGTTTATCAAGATCCCATAGCAACAAAGAAACTTACAAACCTACCGGAACTACAGTTCAAGATAGAACAAGAAGACGAAGAAATAGTCAAGAAACCCATGAAGCTAGAGCATCTAGACTTAGACGACCTCAACCACGCCATGAGATTAGTGGAAAGTTACAAAGAACATTTAAGTGAACTCAAAACGCCAAAGTTACATTATGATAATATAAGCGTTTGGACAATTGTGTTAATCATTTTAATAATTTTTGTAATTATATATGTATTTTACAAAATGTATCTTAGATATAAGAATAAAGGAAACAGTTCTAGATTTAAGGAAACAAAGAAAAATAAAGAAACAATAAGTATACCGTTAGAAACAATGAATTTTAAATGAAATTGAATAATGAATTTTATGTATTTAAAAATTAAGTAAAACCTTAATTGTTCATTTACGGCGGGAGGAGTTATGTATCCCCCAATTATCTATAAATATTGAATATATTGAATCTAATAAGAATTATTAGAAATTGTTAAATAAAGTATAAGTTCATTGCAACAATGTAATACAAGGCTAACCCAGAGAGGTTATCAACAGTTCATGAGAACGGATATGCAACTTTGCATCCGAGAGAGCAGTGATACTGCAGGTGGCAGGTCACAGGCGGTTAACATACCGCAATTACTTAGAAATAAGATTGCTACAATGTAATAAAGTGTACAATTAAGAGAAAAGCAGACATGAAATCTGCAAGTTCCCACAGCCGTGTGAGGGGCAGGTTATTATAAAAAGCCCGGGAGCTCAAGACCCGGCAGTCAGTCTTCGAACTCCATACTTCGTTGTTCAAGCTACTCACCTTATTACAAATAATTAAATGTTTTTGAATTAAAGTTATTTTAAAAGTTATTCAAAATTCCAAATTTATTTTAACTTAAAACAGTAATTATACTGTTTTAAGTTAAAATAAATTTGTTAAGAGTTTGGAATTGTTTTTAAAAACACCGCTCTAAAGGCCCGAACCTTAACTCGCGTCGTGTGTATGAAACAAGTTGAAAAACCTTAAGGTATATTGTGAACAATAAGATGTTTACAGGGACTTTGATTACGACTTCCCAAACCTGGTTTCAAAACACCTGAATTATTTTCTGTATGTTTGTGGGTACAAAATGTTGAACTTAACCTTATAATTTAACCAGACTAGGAAATGACAGATCGCATGTTGTTTCCCATATGGGATCAAGGACTTACTAAGAATTTGAAAATCTATCTCAAAACGCAAATAAATATACTTCGTGAATTTTTTCATTATTTTTCAATTGTCTTAATATTTTTATATTGATTCGAAAGGAAATTTTATTGTATAGCAAAAAAAATTGTTACACAGTTGTTACGTATTAAGAGCGGACTGTAATGGTTGGTACACTTGATAATTGCGGGTAGAATAGGTAAAACAGAAATGAAAGGAACTTATAAAATCTGTGGTACTCACCGGCACATTAATGTGGGTAACTATTATGAAGACAGTGTGTTAAGCAGCTCGGGCTTGGCAGTATGCAGTTCAGGATCGGCACGGGATCCTGGTGTTCCACACACTTACACGAACACGTTTCAATACACAATGATAATGTTATACTACACTACACTTGCACACGCGCAAAAGTATTTGACCCACATTTTATAAGAAAGGGAAAATGGTTAAACTAATGGGCAATTTTGATTCTTATTGCAATCGTAAACAACAGTCATTAAAGAAAAACAACGGTATCAAAGTTAATTCAAAAAATTTAAGCAACTAGCACTAAATTTTTAAGGTTTAGTTACAAAATTATTCTCAAAAATTTTTTGTATAATTATTTTTTGGACTATTGGGAGACTCAGGGAACTAAAAAGACTACTAGATCAAATTACAAATTCGAAAAATTATTTCAAAACTAACTACTAGACTAAAGGTCTAAGAGGATTAATAGATGAATAAGTTAATAAATTAAAATTAATAAATGAATAAATTAATAAACGAGTGTGAAGGTAGCTCCGCGTACAACACCTCCAAAAGGAGACAAAATTGGTAGAAGTCACAATCGGTAGAAGTCATAATCGGTATGTCTACACTTTTATAATACACGAGGGCTTATAGAGAATGAACAAACAAAAAAATTTTTACAACCTCAAATGCAGTTTATATATTTATACATATATACAAATTTTTTAAAGTTGAGACAAAACTTTACTTATTTTCATTAAATTAATTAACGTAGATGCTAATATTTCTTATTGGCATACGCCTAACAAAAACTTTTCCAAGTGTAAATTAAAAAATATTTTCTTTCCAAAAAATAATGAGATTCAACCTTAAGACTTCTCACAACTCCAGATACGATAAAGTAACACCTAAATAAAGCATTGCTCTGTAGCAATTCTTCACAACATCTAAAAAAATTTGACCAACCAAAAAGAAAACAAATCTTCTTTCAGGAGAGAACCTTCGAGTATTCCCAACTTTCATCCCTAGTTGATGCGCAAACTTAAACATTGACCAAAAAGTTTACTATTTTATACCACCCAATAAAATTTTTACTAAACCAAATAAAATCAAAAAGTCTACGAATTTATAAGTGTAATTTACTTAACAAGTTTTAATCCAAACGATACCCTACCGAAATATTGGCATTAGAACAAAAATAAGGTATTGCAGTTTTAAAACACTAATTTCCAGATCAGACCTAGAAAATATACTTAATTTTCTGGACTGCAACTTTGTTCCACGTAGAACTAAACTATCGAAACGAATAAGAGGTGCCTTACATCACCATCATCATTCGGTTTTCAGTCCTGGAACTGGTTGGAAGCGTACCTCCATTGTTTTTTATTCTGAGCTGAGCTATACGTTTCCCTGAAATTCCCACAGCCTACGTCTTTCACTATCAGTGTGCAATAGTCTAATCTAGGTCTACATCTACCATTTTTCCCCTTTGTCTGCTTCTAATATATTACGAACTATTCTCTCATTCCTTAGTATGTGTCCTATCATCTTATCTCTTTTAATTTTTACTGTTTTTCACATATTTTTTCTTCTACCATTTCGAGAACCTCATTGTTCTTAACTTTGTCTGTCCATGATGCTTTCATCATACGCCTGTAGCACCACATTTTAAAGGTTCTACCTATTCTTTTCCACAGTCCACGTTTCACAGTCGTACAGTGCTGTGCTCCACACATGTTTTCAGTAATCTTTTCCTTGTTTCTGTGTTTGTTGCTTTGAATGTAGTAGTTGCTTTTTCTTGTTAAATGCCGCACGGTCTTGTGATATTCGTTATTTTATATCGTTTGCACTCTTCCCAACTTATGATATTTGACTTCCTAGGTAGCGGAAATCTTTAACCTCGTGTAAGTTCTTGTTTCCTATTTGCATTTTGGTTTTTGACTTATTTACCTCTCCTTTATAAACTTTAGTTTTATCTTTGTTAATTTTAATACCGTATCCCTGTGTTAAAACTTTTCATTTCATTAAGAGCTGCTTCTAACTCTTCCTTGCTAGATCTAATACCGATATATCATCTGCAAATCTAAGTATATTAATCATTTGTTCTTGCATAATAATTCCAAACGTCTTTATGTATTTGACAATATTAATTGCCTCTTCGATATACGAGTTAAAATTAACAGGGATAAGGCACATCCTTGTCTTACCCTTTTCTTAATAATTACTTCTCTACTTTCCTGCTCTAATTCTGTTACCGCAGCTTGCTCTTTGTATAAGCTATGTACTATTCGTCTATCCTTAAAATTCAGTCCAATCTCTGAGTATTTCAAACATTTTCTCCCATTTTATATTGTCGAATGTTTTTTTCCAGATCTACAAACACTATGTACACACTTTCTCCTTTTTCTGTTGGTTTTCCATTAACACCCTTAAAGCTAAAACAGCCTCCCGTGTTCTCGTGTTTCGCCTCAACCCAAATTGATCTTCTCTTAGTATTTTTTTCAGACTATTTCTCCATCCGCTTTAATATAATTCTAGTTAATATTTTTGACACGTGCGTTGTCAAACTATGGTTCGAAATTTTTTTATCCACATCTTTGTTTTTTGATATTGTGACTATGATGTTAGGTTTGAAATCTTTGGGCATTTCTCCTGTCTCATACATAAAACTTACAAGTTAGAAGAGACGTTCTGTTACTGTTTGTCCAGAGGCTTATAGTGTCTCTGCGTACACCTTATCTATACCCGGTGCCTTATTATTTTTCAAACCCTTTAATGCTAATTTAAACTCATCTCTAAGTACAGGATATCATAAGTCCCCCTTTTCAGCGTCTGCTTCCTGTTCTAGTGCTTCTACTTCCGGTCCTGCGTATAAATTCTATATATATGCTTGCTATCTAACCACTTTTTCTACATTTTCTATAATGTCGTTTCGTCCCAGAGCCCTTTATATTTTTGCTACACGGTTCTATATCTCTAAAATTCATTCTAATTAGTTTGTATGCTTTGTTTATTTTTTGTATTTCCATCTTAGTTTCTATCTCTACACCTTTCATCAATCCATGGTTCTTCAGCTTTTCTGCATTTGCAAATAATTTCCGATTTTATGACTTTGTATCTCAGTTTTACTGCTTCGTCTAGTCTGTTTTTGTATTTTATCTTTTCTTCTATTAAATTCAGAATATACTGTATTACCCAAGGCTTCTTTTTCTTGTTTGTATCCTAGAAAATCTCTGGCAGCAATATCTTAGATTGATTTAACGTTATTCCATTCTGTTACTACTTTCTTAGTATCAGAGATTTTCTCGGTGTCTTTCACAACTTCGTTTGACTTCTTGTGGATATTTTTATGTTTCAGAGTCTCAAAGTCCATGTGTTCTTTCCATTTTTTTTGCAAATTTTTAATTTTAAGCGCGGCTTTCATTGTTACTATGTTGTGGTCAGTGTCTATATCTGTTTCTGGATAGCTTCTAGAGTCTTTTACTTAGTTTCTAAACCGTTGTCGAACAAAAATATAATCTATTTGATATCTTCTTATGTCTCCTGGTATCCTCCACGTGTTTGTGATGGTTAAATTGTTTTTGTCGCAAAATTTCACTAGTATATTTCCTCTATCATTCCTTGTGCCTAAAAGCCAAATAAACCTACTACCTCGCCTTCCCTGCCCTCGTCCATCACTGGATTAAAATCTCTCGTAATTATTAAACTTTTGTCTTTCTACGAATCTTAGTATGTCTTCGGTATCTTTGTAGAGGCGGCTCCCTGACTTAGTGGTGTGTGTGTGACTACTACTCCTAAGGTCGCGGGTTCGAATTCCGACACGGTTCGCTTGAAAAATAATAGGCGAGCATTTTTCACAAAAATACTTCCTCGTTCAGACGAGACGTAAAATGGAGGTCCCGTGTGGGTGTTGTTACGCACGTTAAAGATCCCTACCTTACGTATGAACTTATAATTATTTTTGCTTGTAATTCATCATCATCATTGGGTCTTCAGTCCTGAAACTGGTTAGACTCGTACCATCATTGTTTCCTATTCTGAACTAACCTACAGATTTCCCCGAAATCTGCACAGTCTGCATCTATCACTATCTGATCTAGATCTACATCCACCTCTTTTTTCCTATCTCTGCTTGTCATATATCCCATACTATTCCCCAAAAATGCCTTAGAAGATATTCTGCCATTCTATTTATCATATTTTTTTTCCAAAGATATCATTGTTCCCTTACTGTTTCTATAACCTATTTCTTATTACCTTTTGTCTGTCCATCCTTATACATCTGAAGCACGGCATTTCAAAGGCTGCTACTGTTCTTCTGTCTGCTTTTCAGACTGTTCGTATTTCGTAGGCATACTGTCTGTGCTGTGCTTCACACATACGCTTTCAACAACTTTTTGTTCTATGTTTGTTGTCTTTCATCATAGGCGCCGTTCATTCTTGTTAGATGCAGTTCGGTCCCCTTCTATTGTTTTACAATTATATACCCTATTTCTCAAACATTCAGTGGTTGCAAAGGAGGGTAAGCAGCCTGTGGCTGCCAAGTTCCCCCAGCACTTGAACATTTACTGATTTAAAATTTTTTACAATATATCTTTTCGCACAGTCAACATTAGTTGCAAATATTTCGCAAACCAACAACTAGTTGTTTATACTAATCATCAGATTTATCTGCGCTTATTTTTCATCATTAGGTTTTCCGTCTCAAAACTGGTTGGACACGTACCTGCACTTATTTATATTCTGAGCTAGCCTACATAGTTCCCTGAAATTCTCACACAGCATGTGTATACAGCTCGTTCCCCTTCTATTGTTTTCTAATTTTATGCCCTATTTCACCGAGATTCAGTGAAGGAGGTTAAGCAACCTGTGGCTACCAAGATCCCCCAACACTGAGACGTTTGCCGAACTAATGGCTTTCCAGTAAATACTTTCACACTTAACATTATTCGAGAATATTGCCCAACCAATTCTTGTAGTTACTTATAATAATCATCATGTTTAAGCACAGTTATTTTTTCGTCATTAGTTTATCCATCTTGGGATTGGTTGGATGCGTACCTCCATTGATTTCTATTCTGGGCTAGCCTACACATCTCCCTGAAACCCCTACAGCCTACACCTTTTACTATCTGTGTGCAGTAGTCTAACCTAGGTCTGCCTCTTCTTCTCTTTTTTCCGATCTCTGCTTCTAATATATTCCGCACTATTCCCTCATGCCGTAGTATGTGGTCTATCATCCTATCTCTCCTATTTTTTACCGTTTTCCACATATTTCTTTCTTCCCCTACTATTTTTAGTACCTCTTCGTTCTTAACTTTGTCTGTCCATGATATCTTCATCATACGTCTGTAGAACCACATTTCAAAGGGGTGTACCTTATTTTTGTCCGCTTCTCCCACTTATTACACTCCCGTACACGCGGTACGCGCGTCACAAAAGACAGTTAGTAACGATATTACATAATGTGAAGATTGACGCGCAAATTTCGATGAACACGCACAATATGCAAATTAGGGCGACACAATTTACCGATTACACAAAGTATAAAGGAAATAAATTTTAAAGAAAACCTCCAAAGGCGGACTTATGTGAACAAGTAGAGCTTTCTTCAGGATTACTTCATGATGGCCGCCCGTGACTCGCTAATATCTCTCGGGTCGTGGATCTTGAACCAGGTTGCATCCAAATTCACCGGTCTTCTTCCTATGTAGCGGGAACGACGGGAACTGGTAATAAGGTACGATAAGGGCAAAAGGGACCTACATAACAAAAAAATACGATAAGATACCAGACCAACTACTCCTTTTCGCGTTTCGGAGCCAAGTCGCAACGCGTCTTTCGGAAATTTCCCACCTCTTTCTGCCACCACTCGCGTCTGCGCGAAATCTCGCGCAACGTACTTCTGAAGTGACGGAAATACGCGCAACAAGTCTTTTAAATTTATGGCGCGAAATCCTTACCAATTTAAAACTTAATTAAAAATGTCTAGTGCCGATTTCGGCACGTAACACACTGTCCAGGCTTCACAGCCTTTGTGCTTTTCTCATCTTGCGTTATTTGGCTTTCTAGGCAGCAGAAATCCTTAACCTCTTATAAGTTCGTGTTACATATTTGTATTCTTGTTTTTGATTTATTTTTCCCTCCTTTGCATACTAGTACTTTAGTTTTACTTTTGTTAATTTTCATACCGTATCTCTCTGTTAGAACCGTTTCCATTTCATTGAGAGCAGCTTCTAACTCTTCCTTGCTAGATGCTAATACTGCTATATCATCTGCAAATCTAAGGATATCAATTTTTTGTCCCTGCATAGTAATTCCAAATGTCTTCCTGCATTTGACAGTATTCATTGCCTCTTCTATGTACAAGATAAAAATTAATGGGGATAGGGAACATCCCTGTCTCACCCCTTTCCTGATGTTTACTTCTCTACGTTCCTGCTCTAATTCTATTACTCCTGTTTGCTCTTTGTATAAGCTATGTACCATCCGTCTATCCCTATAACTAATTCCAGTCTTTTTGAGTATTTCGAACATTTTTTTTCATTTTACTTTGTCAAATGCTTTTTCCAGATCTACAAACCCTATATACACGCTTTCCCCTTTTTTTATTGTTTTCTCCATTATCACCCTCAGAGCTAAGATAGCCTCCCGTGTTTCCCTGTTTTGCCTAAACCCAAATTGGTCTTCTCCTAGTATTTCTTCAGCCCGTTTTTCCATTCGTCTTTGTACAATTCTAGTTAATATTTTTGATACGTGTGCTGTCAAGCTCATTGTTCGAAAATTTTCACATCTATATGCGCCTTTCTTTTTTGGTATAGTTACTATGATGTTATGTTTGAAATCTGTGGGTATCTCGCCTGTCTCATACATATAGCTTACAAGTTGGAAGAGACGTTGCACTAAGCTCTTTCTGAAAGATCAGACATTCCCGGAGGCGTGGAAACGAGTGGCTGCCCTTGTAGATGTCGGCCCAGATACTTTTAGTTTTACCTGTTACAACCTGTGGATATTTAATAATAACTCGTAGATGGATTTATGTAGTTTAATGACTTGTAACCATTATCACAACATAGAAAACAAACACAGCTAAATAAAAATTCGCAGCAAGCACCGCAACTATAATGCGGCCAGCGGCGTTGTCATTAAAAAACAACCAAAGAAATAATACTACGCTATAACTTATCTGTAAAGTACAATCCAACTGATCATCAACATTAGCATCCTATCATTGCCACACTCTTACGGATCACTTTATAATTTAATTTCAACGCAAAGTTCACAAATTAAACTATAAGTTCTAAAACACCCGACACACGCTAGGATAAAGTGACGCGCTCCCTCGCGCGCTTAAACTCCACATCCCCGTTATCTACCGGACCACTTAAACATTACGGATACTTCTTCCTTTTATTATAGGGGCGGCCTAGTACATCACCCCCCCCCCTATAAGTTAAACTTAATTGCTAAACATATTTTTGTAATTAAATTGAACTTATACTTAATAATTACAGTGTTAAATTTTGATACGTTCCAACATACGGTTTTAAATTCCTAACATTCTGTATACCCAACAAGAGACCCCTAGTGTCGTCCCGTACTTCATAAGAATTTGGCCCGCGCATAGCCACAATCGTAGCAGGCCCGGAATAAAGCAAAAAGAATTTCTTAATCTCCTTGTCTTCCGCAGAAGACTGGGGATGAGTACGAACCAGTACTTTATCACCAATCTTAAAATCAATACAATTTTTATGGATCTTCTGATGACGTAATTTACGTTTTTCAGCCTTAGATTTTAATTTATTATAAGCTAGAGTTATAATTTTATCCCTACCAACACCCGGTATGTCACTTGTAGGAAAAATAATGTATTTAACATTAAGGTTATCACTATGACCACCAAAATGTAGTTCACAAGGGCTATACCCAGTCGAGTCATGGACTGCCCTATTGATCCATTTCCTTACTCTATCTAGCATCAAATCCCACCCCCCATGAGCCGAATAACACAATGATTTCAAAATACGCACAATTTCTTTATTAACCCGTTCCGTCTGGTTTCCCTGCGGAAAGTACACTGACGTGTGAGGTACCTTTACACCTAATGAATTCAACGACTCTTTCCACTCTTTGCTCGTAAACTGGCTACCATTATCGGAAAGAATGACCCTGGTTTACCAATCTCGATAAAATACTTCTTGACCAAACAACGAAGAATCGCAGCTGTATTAGCACGTTTAAGAGGGTGCAAAGTAACCAACATACTGAAAGCGTCAATAATAACTAATAAGGAAGTCGCCCCCGACCTTGATACTGGGAGCGGACCAATGAGATCAACACATACGATTTCGTTGGGCGCTTTAGGTAAAACACTATGATATTCGCCATAAGTTCTAACTGAACTCTTCGCTTTCTGGCACAAATCGCAGCTTGAAATAATTTTTCGAATGAAATGTTTCATCCTCTGAAAATAATAATCACGACGCAGCATCTGGAAACACTTTTCCGCCCCAAAATGCCCATTATCTACATGTTCTTGCCAAACCAGTATACTTATTTGGGAAGCAGGCACACATACTTTAAACTCTGGCGAACCTTCGTAGCCTCGCCTAAATAAAACTCCCTGATACACAAGAAACCAATCCGCACACCTTTTCGGAACTTCCTCCTTCAATAATCTAGACATTATTTTACAACAGAATTCGTCTCTCCCTTGCTCCTCAACAATATTTTTCATACCTAACTGGACCCCTTTACCTAGTTCCGACTTCTTTACTGCACAAATTTCTGTCGGCACACTCTCAAATTTTTTAAGTTTCTCCTTTCCCTTGATTGGATAACGCGATAGAGCATCCGCCAGAACATTCGCCTTCCCAGCACAATATTTAACATTAAAAGCGTATTCTTGAAAATACAACACCCACCTAGTCAAACGCGAATTTAATAGTCTGCAGGACATTAAGAACGATAGAGATTTATGATGGGTGATCACAGTTAATTCTCGACCTAGCACAAATACCCGCCACCGCTGCAAACAATGTAATACGGCTAATGCCTCTTTTTCTGTAACACAATAACCAATTTCAGGGCCCCGCAGAGTCCGACTGGTGAATGCCACAATATCCTTTTCTGAAGTTTGCTCATTTATTTGAAATAAACAACCACCTAAACCCACATCAGATGCATCTGTTTGGATAAAAAACGCACGGTCAACACACGGATGCTTCAACATAGAAATCGCTAAAACCCTCGACTTAATTTTCTCAAACGCTTCTTGTTGGTTCGAAAATATCGACCTATGTGACAACAGCCACTCGTACAATTTATTTTTTTCTTCTTGAGAAAAGTTTTCTGCGCGATCCAATACCTCTTTAATTTCAGACACCTTACACGGCACTATCTCCTTTTTTAATTGAATTTCCTTATTTTTCTCTTCCGACACTGGACAAACAGTCAACCGACCATCAGGTTTTGGTCCCATACTAAACCCTATGCTTATCGCTCTTCCTTCAAAAATACCCGATAAACAATTTTTTGAAAAATCGATTTTAATTTGATGATCAGCAAAAAAATCGCATCTGAAGATGACATCACGAATTAAATTCGAAACTACCAGACAAGGGTAAGCCAATTCGAAATCATTAAATTTAAAATTCAAATAAAATTGATCCTTAACAATAGAATTCTTGCCCGTCGCACTCACGAAAATAGTTGATGTAAACGGCAAACGTAAAATATCGCTATTAATTTGCATTATCTTTAATAAAAAGTCTTTTGAAATGTAGGTAACTTGACTACCCGAATCTACTAATATTTTTACCAAAACAGTCTCAACTGTCGCTTCAATGGTTGGTGCCAACGCAACTGACTTTATATTCTTTTTGTCTTCTAGTAAAAGGTCATTCCCGTTTTTATTATATAACGCGGCCACAGCCGATGGTCGACTTCCCCCTGGACTACTAACAGTTTGAGATTCACGACGCCCTTCATCCCTATCATTATTATTGTAATTACTATTAGTATTATTTTCCCTATTTTCAGAGCGGGCACTATTACCGCCTCCAGAATTTGACGTATTTGATCTAAAATTGTAACAAGCGCTCCCATTTTGTTCATTACTCGTACCTCTGCCACGCCAATTTGTGTAGGAATTGTTATTATTATTATTATTGGGGTTCCGATTATAAGTTTCATCAATTTCCCTTAAGTAAGCTTCTACTTCATCAAAAGTTCTAGGCATGCAATTTTTCAATACCTCGTTGAATTTCACTCGGAAAATGATTTTTTAATAACGAAATAAGCGCACCTTCCTCCAGAGGAGTAGTTAAGAAATTTGCATCTCTCACCAACTTTAAAAAATAATCAGCCCTTGACCCCCTTTCGTAACACCCAAATTTAATTTTTTGAAAGAGTTTCCTCTCTTCGTCAACCTCCCAATACCGACTTAAAAATAGCTCTTTAAATTCTTGGAAATTTCTTACTTTTTCTTCCTTCAATACACCCCAATCTTGAGCTGAATTGCGTAAATTACTAACGGTCAAAGGAACTTTTCTACTTTCAGGAACTCCAGCTTCTAAAAATATTGTTGCCTGTTTTTTAATGAAAGTTACCGGTGCACAGATCACTCCGGCACAAAGCACAAATTCGTACCCCCCAGATCCTTATATAAACTCATAAAATTATGATACCCAAAAGCCTCGGACGTGACGCCCCTGGTCTCTGGTTGGTGTACATGCACAACACCTTCATCCCTAACGTTTTCAACATCGCTAGCTTCTACCTGTTCTTTAACCGATTCAGAAACACGATTTACATCACAACTTAATTTGCTAATATTTGCAGCAATATTCACGTTCATTTGTTCAATTGATTCCTTTAGGATGGCATTGTTACAATTCATACTATTAACAGCTGCAACTAGTTGTTTCAAAGCATCTGCGATATCAGGCTCGCCCATTTTATCAGCTTTTTCTAAATTACTTCGATCTTTACTACGCGTATTATACTTATGTGACATTGAATTTCAACAACAATCAAAAACATATTTCACCTTGAGGTGCGATCATTACTCTTAAGCTCTAAATTACTCTATTTATTTACACAATAAACCCAATGAATTTCTCTGAATTGTCCGCTCACACTTAATACAACTTGGAATGTTATACCTCAATATCCAAACATCGACTATTGTCCGTAAATACAATTAACATGGACCTGGTTGTTGAATAACCGTTAACCCTTATTAGAAATTAAACTGTACTGTTCATTTCAAAAATGTTCTTCAATGTTATCTGAACCTTTTCAAATTCTATGTAAACAACTCGAATTATTTACAGTTCCAGGTATTTGTGTAACAAGAAGACACCCCACGTTGGGCGCCAAAAATGCACTAAACTCTCTCTGAAAGATCAGACATTCCCGGAGGCGTAGAAACGAGTGGCTGCCCTTGTAGATGTCGGCTCAGACTAGCGGCAACCCCTCTCCTGTGGTATTTTTGTGATCCTTTTAGTTTTACCTGTTACAACCTGTGGATATTTAATAATAACTCGTAGATGGATTTATGTAGTTTAATAACTTGTAACCAATATCACAACATAGAAAACAAACACAGCTAAATAAAAATTCGCAGCAAGCACCGCAACTACAATGCGGCCAGCGGCGTTGTCATTAAAAAACAACCAAAGAAATAATACTGCGCTATAACTTATCTGTAAAGTACAATCCAACTGATCATCAACATTAGCATCCTATCATTGCCACACTCTTACGGATCACTTTATAATTTAATTTCAACGCAAAGTTCACAAATTAAACTATAAGTTCTAAAACACCCGACACACGCTAGGATAAAGTGACGCGCTCCCTCGCGCGCTTAAACTCGACTCCTCGTTACCTACCGGACTACTTAAACATTACGGATACTTCTCCCTCTTATTATAGGGGCGGCCTAGTACAACGTTCTGTTACTGCTTGACCAGCGGCTTTTAAAATCTCCGCTTGCAACTTATCTGTACCCGGCGCCTTACCATTTTTCAGACCCTTTAATGCTAATTCAAATTCATCTCTAAGTATAGGATATTCCAAGTCATCATTTTCAATGTCTGATTACTTTTTTAATGCAGTTAGTTCTTCTCCTGCATATAAATTCTCTATATATTCTTGCTATCTACCCACTTTCTCTACATTTTCTATAATGACATTTCCTCCCGCGTCCCTTATATTTTTGCTATACGGTTCTATATCCTTAAAATTCATTCTAATTAGTTTGTATGCTTCATCTGTCTTTTCTACTTCCATTTTAGTTTGTACATCTTTGCACTTTTCATCAATCCATTGTTCTTGAGCTTTCTTGCATTTTCGAATAATTTCCCATTTTATGGCTTTGTATCTCTGTTTTCCTGTTTCGTTTGATTTATTTTTGTATTTTCGTCTTTCTTCTATTAAATTCAGGATATCTTTTGTTATCCATGGTTTCTTATTTTATTTTTGTGTATACCCCAGAATATCTCTGGCCACCATGTCGAGGCTGGATTTAATGTTATTCCATTCTGTTTTTACTTCCTTAGCATCAGATATTTTCCCGATATCTTTGAGCAATTCATTTGACCTCTTTTCGAATCTTTCTTGAATATCTTTCTCTTTTAGTTTCTGTAGGTCCAAGTGCTTTTTTCCGTTTTTTTTTTCAAATTTTTAAATTTAAGAGCGGCCTTTGTAATTACGAGTGATCAGTGTCTATATTTGTTTCTGGGTAGTTTCTACAGTCTTTTACTTGATTCCTAAATCGCTGTCTAACAAGAATGTAATGTATTTGATATCTTCCTATATCTGCAATCATCTCCACATGTATCATCTTCCAGCATGATGCTGAAGAAATGTGTTTGTGATGGTTAAATTGTTCTTGTCGCAAAATTCTATCAGCCTATTTCCTCTGTCATTTCTAGTGCCTAAACCAAATAAACCTACTATCGCTCCTTTCCTACCCTTACCTACCACTGCATTAAAATCCCCCGTCATTATTAAATTTTCATGTCCTTGTACGTATCTTAATATGTCTTCGATATCTTTGTAGATGGCTTCTACTTCTTCGTCGCTGTAGCTAGAGGTGGGCATGTATACTTGTATTATTACTGTGTTTACCGGTTTAGAT
This sequence comes from Platerodrilus igneus, assembly GCA_036346225.1. Lineage (NCBI taxonomy): Eukaryota > Metazoa > Arthropoda > Insecta > Coleoptera > Lycidae > Platerodrilus > Platerodrilus igneus. The sequence goes on from JARFIW010000244.1 coordinate 8,794,636, forward strand.
TCTAATCTAACCATGAGTACTCTTTCATTCTTTTGTAAGTAATTTTCTACACAGTATCCTATCTTTTTCCGCATAACTATCCCCAAACCCAAATTTCCGTCCTCTGCTCCTGTATGAATTACCCTGAAGTCTCCACTAAAAAACTCCCCCGTCTCTGGCCAACCGAACTTCGCTGATCCCTACTATGTCTAATGATAACCTATTCATTTCGATTTTTAAGTTCTGTAGCTTACCCACTTGCTTCATAGTTCTAACATTCCACGCTCTGACTTGCAAAATGTTCCCGACTCTTATTCTTAACTTTCCGATCGCATCCTTCGAAGTAGTAATTGTATTTATTAAACAATTAATCAAGCCAAGCCTACATGCTTTCAGATGCCGCCCACCCGAACGACAGTTCTGAAGGTGATCCTTTAAAGCTTGTTGGTGACATAGTCCCTTATAAGGAGGTAGTGGTAGAAAGCATTTATTAATTGCCACACGACCAGATATTGCATACGCTGTAGGTATAGCTACTCGTGCCCTAGATAAACCGACAGAAGCGGACTGGCTCAAGGTAAAAAAAAATTTTTAGATTCCTATGTGGTATAGTCGACTATGGAATTGTGTTCGACTCTAAATACAAGAAAAGTGTACTTGAAACATTTATAGATGCAGATTCTGCCGGAGACGTCATCATAAGACGGCTAACCACCGCTTTTTTTTTGCAAGTATGCAGGTGGCGCAATCAGGTGGGCAAGTCAAAAGCAACGTTCGGTTGCAGTGTCTACAACTGAGGTAGAGTTTGTTGCCGCAAGCGAAAGCATAAATGAAGACATATGGCTATCGCGTTTATTAAACGAAGTTGCTCATTTAGAAAGTGTACCTACTCTTTTTGTAGACAACTAAAGTGCGATAAAATTAACAAAAGAATTCCGAATTCCATAAAAAAACTAAGCATGTGGATATGCGGTATTTCTTTGCGAGAAAAAATTTCTGAAGGAAAATTAAAGATCGGGCATATTAGTGGAAAAAAACAGATGGCTGACATTCTGACAAAACCGCTTACCCTGAAGCGATTTGGTAAATTACAGAACGATATTGGTGTCGTTAGTATTAATGACAGAACGTTTAGTTGTGGAGGTAGTGTTAAGGAGACCTGAGCGTTTCTGATATATAAAAGTAATACGTTCTGTATCTCAGCAGCAATGTTTTTTTTATATTTTTTGTAAATAAGTTTGACACTTTTTTAGGTTCTACTAATTTGAGTATATCTTTTTCTGACTCCTATTAATAAAACTGTTCAATGATCTTGAACCTAATCTATTAATGGAAAGATAGAAAACTGCTGCGCCAACGGCTAACTTGCCTATTACCTCAAGAAAAAGTTTGAGATGGGCTGGGATGAAATATTCTTTGCTAAACTGAAAATAAAATAAATTGAAATTTGACGCCACTGTATCCAGCAAGTATTAAAAAATATGTAATTTTAGGAAAGATATAGAAACCCTTTCAGAGTAGATAATTTTAAAGCTTTAGATCTAACTTCTTGGAAAATTGCTCAAACTAGAATCAAAATACTTCTATTCTATAATATATAATCTATATCTAGTAACAATATGTAACAAAAGAAATAAATAATTTCACATATTTTACTTATAAAAAGAAATTAATTAAACAAAATTTCGTTACTTAGCATTTAGATGAGCATCATATCTGATAATCACATACAAATTTAACAGTAATTCAAGTAATTTTAAAATAATTATGAGGTAGAATTTCGAATATAACAAATTTTGAATAAAGATATTACATTCAAGAAAATATACGATCGTTTGTGGGAAGGGGTTGTGAAATAAAATCCGCCTTCAGATTAGGCAAAAGTAACTCACCCTTAACCACTGGCCGTCAGTAATTTTTTTCTTAACCATCCTCCCGAGTCTTTACGCTCGAACCAGTCCTTATGTACATTACTGTTAGAAATAGATATTATTATTACAAAACAAAACACAAATCACTTAACACGCATATCAGAACAGTCTGCAATAGTTATAGCAACAAAAAAAACAAGACTGTTCTGATATGCGGGTTAAGAGATTTGTGTTTTTTAATAATAATATCTATTTCTAACAGTAACCTAACCTCAAAAAGCCTATCGCGGGACTCGTTCGAGCGTAAAGACTCGGGAGGTTGGTTAAGAAATTTTTTTTTGCCACTGGATTGGTTCCAGGTGATTGCTTGCGGTGAAAAATGCAATGGCCCTAGACTGATCTTAAATAATTGTAGGCTCAAGGACGCTTGTACACAACGATGCTTGTGGCTCGAAGCTGTTCGTAGGCGTGTACACCAACGGTGTTAGTAGACCCGAGGTTACATGTTGGCTCGAGGGTATTTGCGCTGAAATGAATACAAATTTACCACTAATTCTCACCAGCAACGATTGCTCATCTTACTTGACTCGAAAATGACGTAGAAGTGAGCGGATTGAGAAAACGACTTGCAAAGACAATTCATCCAGGGGTAATCTTACCAGAACAAACGCTTGTTGCCCACGCGCCGTGTGTATGAAACAAGTTGTAAACCTTGAACAGGAAGAACAATAAGATGTTTACACGGACATTTGAAAGATTATAATTCTATTTACGACTTTCCTGTACGCTTCTCCTAGTGTCAAAGTTTCACAGTCATGTGCTCCACATATAGGCTTTCAGCAATCTTTCCTCGTTTCTAATGTTTGTTGTCTCTGAACACAGTAATTGTTTTTGTTGTTAAATATAGCACGACCTTGTGCTAATCTTTGTTGCATATTTTTCGTGATTTTCCCATCTTGCGTTATTTGGCTGCCTAAGTGGCAGAAATCGTGAATATCTTGTAAGTTCTTGTTTCCTGTATTCTACTTTTTGAATTATTTTCCCCTCCTTTACAAACTAGTACTTTAGTTTTATTTTTGTTAATTTTCATACAGTATCTCTCAGTTAGAATTTAACTCTTCTTGTTAGATCCTAATACCGCCATATTATCCGCAAATCTAAGCATTTCAATCGTTTCTCTCAGCATAATAATTTCAAATGCCTTTCTGCATTTGACAATATTCATTGTCTCTTCGATATACTAATTAAAATTAACTGGGATAGGGCACATCCTTGTCTTACCCTTTTCTTAATATTTACTTCTCTAGGTTCCTACTCTAATTCTATCACGGCTGCTTGCTCTTTGTATAAGCTATGTACTATTCGTCTATCCCTAAAACTCAGTCCAATCTCTTTGAGAATTTCAAAACATTTTCACCCATTTTATATTGCCGTATGTTTTTTCAGATTTACAAACCCTATATACACGCTTTTTCCTTTTTCTGTTGTTTTTCCATTAACACCCTTAAAGCTAAAACGGCCTCCCGTGTTCTCGCCTAATCCCAAATTAATCTTATCTTAGTATTATTTTTAGACTATTTTTCTATCCGTTTTTATACAATTCTAGTTAATATTTTTGCACGTGTGTTGTCAAACTTATTGTTCGAAAATTTTTATTCACTTCTTTTTTAGTATTGTGACTATGGTGTTCGGTTTGAAATCTTTGGGCATTCCTCCTGTGTTACGCGCCGAAATCGGCCGTAAACATTCCTTAGTTTAATTTTGATGTGCGGGAGTTTCGCGCCTTAAATTCAAAAGACTTGGCGTGTATTTCCGTCACGTCAGAGTGCGTTTGCGCCAGATCGCGCTGACGCGAGTGGCGGGAGAACAAGAGTGGGGAAGTTTCGGGGAGACTCGGTAACGTGGCTGTTTGCCTTTGAATATCAAGAGGAGTGGTTTGGTTTAAGTATCTTATCGTGTCTGTATCTTTTTTATGTAGATTTCCTTGCCTTTTGTTTAACTGTCGTTCCATAACCCTTCCTTATCGTTACCTATACATAGGAAAGAAGATAATTTGAAGCAGCCTAGGGCAAATAGGAGTCCATAACCGCCATAGCTAGTCGGAGCCATCCGGAAGGACGCTAGGCGTACCCTCCGTAAAATATCTTAAAGGGGGCTCCAGCAATCCTGTGGGACGCCATCCTTGGCGTACTTCGTGGGAAGCTGGACCTATTTATGTGAGTACCTTATTATCTATACTGCATTTGTAATGTTTATTATATATTCCGTCAATTGCGCATTTAAATTTGTATATTGGTGACGTCATTGACAGATGGGCGCGCTAAAACCTGTTTAGAGCGACCACCTGCCGGTGCGTCATTTATTTCCGCGCTTGCGGGATTGTAACTTTAACTTTTAAATGTAAGACCTGTCTCATACATATAACTTACAAGTTAGAAGAGACGTTTTGTTACTGCTTGTCCAGATGCGTTTAGTGTTTCTGCGTACATCTATGCCCTGTGCCTAATCATTTTTCAAACTCTTTAGTGCTGGTTCAAACTCATCTCCAAGCTTAGGATATCATAAGTCATCCTTTTCAATGTCTGCTTCCTGTTCTAGTGTTTCTACTTCCTTGTCCTGCGTATAAATTCTCTATATATTCTTGCTAACTAACCACTTTCTCTACATTTTCTATAATGACATTTCCTCCCGCGCCCTTTATATTTTTGCTATACGGTTCTGTTTTTGTATTTTATCTTTTCTTCTATTAAATTCAGAATATGCTTTGCTACCCAAAACATGTTATTCTCTTGTGTGTACCCCAGAATATCTCTGATTGCCATACCTAAGCTGGATTTAATGTTATACCATTCTGTTTCTACTTTCTTAGTATCAGAGATTTTCCTGTTGTCTTTCAAAACTTCGTTTGACATTTTGTCAAATCTTTTGTGGATATCTTTATGTTTTAGTTTCTCAAGGTCAATATGTCTTTTTCAATTTTTTTTTCAAATTTTTAATTTTAAGCACGGCTTTCATAATTACTATGTTGCGGCCAGTGCCTATATCTGCTTCTGGGTAGCTTCTAAAAACTTTTACGTGATTTCTAAACCATCGCCGAACAAGAATGTAATCTATTTGGTATTATCCTATGTCTTGTGGCATCTTCCACGTGTTTGTGATGGTTAAATTGTTTTTGTCGCAAAATTTCACTAGTCTATTTCCCTCTCGTTCCTTGTGCCTAAACCAAATAAACCTACTACCGCTCCTTTCCCGCCCTCGTCTAGCACTGGATTATAATCCCTCGTAATTATTAAACTTTCATACGAATCTTAGTATGTCTTCGGTATATTTGTAGAGGGCGGCTCCGTGGCGTAGTGGTATGTGTGTGACTACTATGCCCAAGGTTCCGGGTTCGAATCCCGACACGGTTCGCTTGAAAAATGTTAGGCGAGCATTTTTCAAAAAAAATAAACCCTCGTTCGTATGAGAGGTAAAATGGAGGTCTCGTGTGCGAGTGTTGTTACGCACGTTAAAAATCCCTACCTTGCTTGGAACAGCAAAGGTTCGGCAAAATTACAAATTTTCCAGGTAAAAAAAATCTCGTTTGCTGGCCAATGTAGTACCTTTGGTTGGAGCATTGGATAATCACATGTAGAGTATATTTGTAGATATGCTTCTACCTTCTTCTCACTGTAGCTAAAGCTGATCATGTATACGTGTATTATTACTGTATTTACTCTTTCGTACTCTTTCGTTTTTTGCAAGTGGTTTTCTACACAGTGTTCTATCTTGTCCCGCATGACTATATCCATACTTGAATTTTCTTCCTCTAAACCTGTACAATGAGCTCCCTGAAACACGCAAACCATTTTTCCCATTCTAGTATTTTAGAACTTCTTCAAGGTGCAGGTCCTTTCAAAATGGAGGTATCCTACAACGCATAAAAATTACAGCATTCTCGACCTAGAAAATGATGTACAACTGTTAAAGCGACTACCCGTCCATAAGTTTCGACTAGACTAAAACTAAACAAAGCTGCGTTGCAATGCGGATGGAGTAAGAATGGGCCAATAAAACAAGATTGCAAAAAAACTGGTCCCATAACGTTATAACGACAGCTCAGCCAAACGCATCAGATTATCAAAACGTAGCTAATATTTATTATCTCTTATTACTGCTTTATTACTAACAACCTTTTGAAATTTCATTCACTATGCTAATTATATTTATGCAAAAATAGCGATCTGAAAAGTATTTGCTTTCTAAAAATCAAATAGTCAAACTACGTTACCCCTAGATTAGAATAAACAATTTGTACTAATAGATTATTAAAGATTTCAGATAAGTAGCTATATTATTATATCGAACAAATTCCCAATGCAACACATTTAAAATATTAATGAATTTTAAAGTAAGAACTTGCCAAAACAACAACATGAAATCAAGTTTAAGTTTCTACAAATATTAAACGAAAATTTGCTGCATTGATAATTAAATATAACACACAATCCCTCCAAACGCGCCTAAAAACTTGTTTTAGCCAAGTACAACATATGCAATCTAGTTTGAAGTGTTATATACTACAAGGTTAATATTGCAACAATGAAAACACTTTTATACCTCAATTAGAACCACATTATCTAGAACTAAAATGTGAAACGAACTTGTTTCAATTAAAACGACGTAAAAATATAAATTGATATAGTTTACAATATAAATACGCGGCTTTAGATACAAGACAATGCATAACATTCCAATAAGTATAGTTGCATTGCTTTTGTTATGGACATACTAGTTAAGTCCTTTTCAAATGGTTGGTTCCTTTCTATTGCAACAAAAGAAACCTGAAAGTTATTTCTTAAAAATATTCGTCCACTTATACTTTAGTAAATATTCAATTTATTGAACGTTGACTGAACTTTTAAATCGCAAACCGGTCTGAAATAGACATCCAAAATAACCTAAGAATTAGCTTTGCAACAATTAAAAATATTTCATTAAAAGAAGAATTCAGTGTTTAAATTGTTGAATATAAATGTACTAGATCGCGTTCTTATATTTTACCTTGAGATACAAGATATAGTATAGGAATTATTGTCGTAGAACTAAAAGATAAAGATAACGCTCCCATAATTATATATTACGATTTAGTTTAAAAAACTTGGAAAAATTTGTTCTCTAACCAGATTTCCAATTTAAGGAAAATTTTGAAGCCCCGGAGACGTTGTGGACTCAACAAAAGGGTGTAAACGAAAATGCTTTCGTATAACTCACGTCCTGGACGCCTATTGTAACAGCTTTTTAATTATTTTTTTTTATTTATAGAGAACGCGTTTTTACTTTAAGGGAGAAGGTAGAGCAACAATTCGGTCTTCACAATGCGAGGACCATTGTAACGGTTCTAAATTTTTAATTATAATAATGAACGCGTTTAAAATAATTGAGGCGGGCTTGATTATTATTAATACGCGTAAAACGAGGTAATTCAGAACTTCAAAGTGACTCAAAAAGTTTATGCGTATGAGATGGAAACAGAAAAAACCGCTGTGCCGACGACTAACTTGGCTATTACCCCAAAAGAAAGTTTGAGAATGGCTGGGTTGAAATATTCTTTGCTAAATTAAAAACAAAGTAAATTGAACTTGGACGCCGCTGTATCCAGCAAGTATTAAAAGAGTTATAATTTTAGGGTAGATACAGAAACCTTTTCGGAGTAGATACTTTTAAAATTGTACATTTAACCTCTTGAAAAATTGATCAGACTAGAATTAGAATACATCTATTCTATAATAATAATCTGTGTCCAAAAACAATATTTAATAAAAAAAATATACAATTTCATATATTTTAGTTATTAAAAAAAATTACTTAAACAAAATGAGCATCATATCTACAAATCACGAACAAGTTTAATCAAAAACAGTAATTCAGGTAATCATAAAATAATTATGAGTGAGAGTTTCAAATATAACAAAGTTTGAATAAAGATATTACTTTCAAGAAGATATACTTTCTTAGTAAAAAATTTAATTAATCAATAAAAGTCAATTCAGTGGGGCAGCGGGTCTTACAGACTAGAACGACAGAGGTTTTTGCGACTCTAAAATTAACTATTTGTGGGAAGGGGAGTTGTGGAACAAGATCCGTTCGGAATTCGGCTGAAATAACTCACGCTTAACAACTGGCGGCTGGCTGCTACCCTTAGATTGGATGGGCCCAGGTTCCAGTTGAGTGCTTGCGGCGATAAATCCAATTTTTCCAGAATAATTTTAAAGTACGCGACGAGCGAGCTCGAGGGTGGTTGTAGGCTCAAGGATGCTGGTACATCAATGATGCTTGTTGCTCGATGGTGTAGGCTTGGAGGTATTTTGTACACCAACGGTATTAGTAGGTCCGAGGGTACACGTTGGCTCGAAGGTATCTGCGCTGAAATGAATACTTAATTTTTTTGCCACCAATTCTCACCAGCAGTGACTGCTCATTTTGCTTGACTCTAAGATGTCGTAGAAGTGATCGGATTGAGAAAACGACTTGCAAAGACAATGCATCCGAGGGAAATCTCATCAGAACAAACGCTTGTTGTCCACACGCCGTGTATATGAAACAAATTGTAAACCTTGAGGTATATACTCCCTGTATGTTTGTTGTGGTTTGTTTAGCATTTTCTTAATCTTCTTTGGGAATGAAACCACTCATAGTTTTTAAAATCTATTTTATTTACGTTTCGATCCATGACCTAGGATCGTTGTCAAAATAATTTGACAACGATCCTAGGTCATGGATCGAAACGTAAATAAAATAGATTTTAAAAACTATGAGTGGTTTCATTCCCAAAGAAGATTAAGAAGAATCCTTGAGGTATATGGCGAACACTAAGATGTTTACAAGGACATTTGAAAAATATAATTCTATTTACGACTTTCCAAACCAGGTTTCAGAACACATGAATTGTTTCGTATATGATTGCGGGTACAAAATGTTGAACTTAGCCTTACAGTTTAAACCAGACTAGGAAAAAAACAGATCGCATGTTGATTTCCATATAGGACCAAGGACTCTAAGAAATCAAAAATTTATCTAAATTTGCAAATAAATATGCTGGGTGAACTTAAAAAATTTTTTTTAATGCATTGATACCTCTATGTTGTCCGAAAGGAAATTTTGTTGTATACAAAAAGTGGCTCTAACTTCACTAATTTAGGATTTATAAATTTATATTAGTTATTAATTTGAGACTTGGGAAGGTACAGAATTTTGGAGTTGGTTAAACTATAATATACAGTATCGATTTTACCTTATGTGTTTTACAAATTCACATGTAGATATCATTATGTTGTTTGCTATACGAGCCATTTTATTTTTTTGCTGATCTTGAATTTGGTCAGTTTTTCTACAAAGATCCTTTGTTCCGCTATGAAATTCTGCGATCCATGCTTTTATGGATAATGAATTCTTAGCACGTTCCAGTTTTCCAGCTGTTCTGTTTGTGTATTTTTTGACATATTCTTCAACTAACTGAGAACATTCTTCATCACATACTGAATACGATTGCCGTAAGCTTGCTATTTCATTTTCAACTGCCTAAAAAGATAGAATTGACTATTAATGAATTGTTTAAATGAGTGGTTTAAATGGTTGTGGCGTATTGCAATGGGGCAACACGAATCACCATCCAATACCCTCATAATTTATGATTTTGATTCCTACAGTATTTTCTGTAAATCGCAACAAAGAAATAATTGTACTGAAGGTGCGTGTAATTGGAACGTTGCAATTGGCACTGGTTTAGCTGAACACAATCTGTTTGAACTTTCACGTTTTCAAAATCCCTCAATCTTTTTGTCTGTCGAAAAATGAATGTTACGTTAAATTTGTAAATTTAGAATTGCCCAGAAGGGGCGAGAATCCGTAACAAAAGAAGGGTGCACCGGTTAACTACAATGGCGAAGGAGTGGCTCCCTATGGAACCAATAAAAAAAATGTATAAATTTGATGTGGCAATTTATTAGAGGCAATTTCAATATTACGTTTCCAATAACCCTTACGTTGTAATGCTTTCGATACTGTCAAATTATAAGCGCCGACGCGTCTAGTCTAATTTAGTTTGTTGTCCCCTAAACGAGTACTTCTGCGAGACCTTGAGTTCTTTACCTTCTTGGTGAAATGGATTTCCTTTTATAAAAATGTCACCTGAATGGTTGAACAAACAGAACTAGAAATTTCTACTACCTACGTCACCTGAATCTATTTTATGTTAATATAATTTTATTTTCCTGTAAACAGGTATAAGTACAACAATTTTAAAGGTACTTACATCAATGTAAATATTAGCGACATATGATGTTCTTGTAAACAATTACACACACTATAGGGTTGATCGGTATCATAAACTTGTTACGTTCAAAACCCTGCAAAACATTTTTTCTGCTTTCATTTTTATAATGCCCTAAAATTTCGCAACAAGCTCGATTTCCCACCATTTGAATTAATGTTATTTTATAAAATTTCTCAAGTAATTACTCTATACAAAAGTTTGCTTTATAAAATCAAACAGCTGCTTAGGAAACATTACGTTACAAAGTAGGTGCAATATTTCCTAGCACCTACAGTGATTACATTTTAACTAAAAGCTGCATGTAAATTCACAGCTTTCTTCGAAAAGATAAGACCACTTACCACTTGTCTACATCTGCTTACAATGGACTTGTTATCTGGTATTCTGCAGCTGTTAAGATGTTACAAAGTAACAAGATTATTTTCCTTTGTCTAAAAAATCCTTTGATAATTGCGTTATCTGCTTGGCAAGCTGTTACAGTTTGTACTTCGGCCGCTGTTATCTGGGAATTCTGCAGACTTGATTCTTCGTCGACATTTTTGAAAGTCAAACACCTACCCCCATACATGATTCTGTCCTTATAAAATAGGGACCGTGCTTTGAAAAAGACCATTAAAAATTGAATACATTTTCTTACCGAAGATACATGTTGTAAAGTCGCGCTACTAAAGTGCTTTCTTAGTATAAGTGAAGTTGGTGGTTCCAGCATGCAGCCAATAAAGAAATGCAGTCTTATTTTTCCATCCACAACATGATACGAAGCCAACTAGCTCAATGTACAGTTTTCTATTTTTGCAAATCGTTTATGCTGCTGTGGAGTATAGACATTTTATTTGTTGATACTTATAATTATCCATTAAATTACCAATACCACGTTACCAACACATCACAATGCACGAGCGACAATGTAATAACCATCCTTCAAATTAAAATTTAATTATCCAAAGTTTGTGTTAGAGTCCGTTCTACTGTTTCTTTTGTCTTTTGTATAAACATTAACGAAAAGAACTTACGCATCAATTTAAAAGTAGATTAATATGTGATTCATTTAAGTTAGGGTGTCTAATTTTAAGGTTATACTATTTCTTAAGGAGGTGCACTTCACAAAGCAGCATGTATAGATAACTTATGTATATTTCTTTTCCTGAAGTACTGTATAGTTTATGTCTTATTTTGTTTTGTATGTATTTAAGGTGAACCAATAAGTAACTATTTAGATTATAAGATGTTATATTTATTTTGCTTGCCAATTTTGTATGCTTATGTTATGACGCTTTGTTTACTAGCACGTAACAAACGATTACGCAACGTATTTGTTTTATTGTTTTGTAAATAGTTTTTCGAGGTTGTATGTTAACAATATAGTTTTACAGAGGCTTCCAATGTGTTCTTTCTATTTCACCCACGCCCCTCTACGACGTTTTTGAGCTAGCCCGAATTGTACCATTCTGTCCCCGTTCTGTTGCGGTATTCGGCGTAAACGATTTCTTTACTTTTACTGTTTTCTTTTGTGTTTGCGCGGAATACCGTAACAAACTGTCCGACTGTAATTAAAATAATTTTGATCTAGATGGGTTAAAAAATTACAAGTCGAAACATTGGACCGGGGGTTGCCAAGGAAAATACAACTCACTTCTACATTCACAAAGGCCACGAAAAAGCTGTAATTGTATCCGTTTAAAAATACGACCTGTGGAATCTTTCGGACTAACTTGGAACTCTAACTTCCGCGATTGTTTCAAGAGGCTATCAGGGGGAGTATATATTAACGGATAATATCAAGGCGCCACTACTTTGTTAAATTTTATCTCTAACGGGAAAACACTAATAGGAAAAAGTAGAAACCACTTAGTGTACAAACGCATCTGAGCACAAAGGCTCTGTTGTAGCATATCTAACCTTGTACCTGTAAGAAAAGGATAAATATTTTGTTACATTCCAAATTTGGTGATGTACACTTTTAAATTTGTGAGTAAATTCCCGTCACTATTTTTAAAATAGACTTGTTCATTTCCGCCATCCCGGACAGTTGCGTCGGCGCAAAAGAATGCGCAGGCGCGGAGTGATGGGCAACTGCACGGTTTGCGACACGACATTATTATTATTAGCCACGAGACGTCTAACGGTGACGTTTGCCTGTTTCCTCCTTTTATTTTGTCTTATCGTTCCTTACCTGGTTGATCCTACCGTACCGCTGCAAACAAACGAAGAGGGAAGACAAATAAATTTGGATTCAAATGGCATGACGCAGCCCACCCTAAAACAACAACGAGGAGATGCCCTGAGATTAACTGCCAGGAGCGTTTTAAGTGAGAACTTCGCTTTATTTACCTTTATCAGAGGCAAATTGTATCATTGTAAACGTGTTTGGTATGTGATACAATTTGACACGTAATTATGTCATTATTATGCAATATTGTGAACGTGGATCGTATCAGTGTTGCCAACTGTAGTAGTGGCGCTGAATACGGACACCGGGAGTATAACAATTTAAAACAAAGGAGCCGTTATTTGCGTCCCTGTATAACACATCAAAAATATAAAAAAAATACCTCTGTTTGCAGCTGTATTGGACCTAAATTTTATACACCTTCTAGTTCTGTAAATACTCTTAAAAATAGGAATGACATTTTCTTGCTATACTCAACTCCTTTTAGAAAGAATTCATGACACTCGTGAATATCACGTGTCGTTTAGGGTAACAATAGTAAAGTTTAACACCAAAATTTATACATCTATTATAACTGAACTATTATTGTTATAAATTGTAATTGGTATTTAAATTTCTAAATCGCCCCTAATTAATATTTGGGTCTTTATAAAAATTTATTGACACTGTTCATTAATATCGTAGAGAGCAGATCTGGTATCTTCGGTTTACACTAGTACTTGACTTTTTTATATTAATACACAAAATTTACGTGATCAAGAGTTAATCAGATTAAATATTTAATCAGTTTCTACTAAGAATTTGGTCAACGCTAAAATCTAATGCGTTGCATCCTTAATTTAACTTTGCTTATTTAAAAGGACATTTCTGCACTCAAATAACCTTCGAAAGTAAACTCGTCTGACATATAACAAAAGGATTTTTAATCCAACACCCACCATCTGTGTTTACGTTAAGAAATGTGGCAAACCTTGACGTACGGAGGAACCATCTAACAACCACATCCCATTAGGGCCTTTTCGCATCAATCTCGTATTTTAACACAGAGGGTAGAGCTGTGTTCAGACCAATGCTAGCCAAGGACATTGAAATCCACTTCAAAAAAATGTGAGGTGGGAATTTTTGTTGTACTCAAATCACCATCTAGATACGCCTACACATAATTACCATCGTAGAAACTTTATACGATAAACCATCATTTACAATCGGAGCATATTTTCAAGATGCCTTTTAGTTATAAAAGTTTATTATGTTACTAATTGTAAAGTTTCATTGCTTAGATTGATTTGCTATAATTAGATATAGATCCAAACGACTTCATATAATTTCGTGTAAATTTGCATAACTTTGTTTAACATAATACGACTCTAGATAACTGCGTTGCAAAAAAATCGGAAGATTAGTCAAGATCTTAAAATAAAAAAATATACGAACCATTACATTACTCCAGTTTTCTACGTAAATTAATTAAGGAGTTTGCAAACTTAATGCGATCCTCCAATCGCCTGATATAAAAAATGGGAAAGACAGCCTTCATCTACGATAGATAAAAAGCGACTGACTAGTTTTGAAAGTTGAAGATGGATTGCCGCGTAGTGAAACAAACAACACCAGGCGTGGCCTTGTATAAACTGCACAGTTTTCATAGTGACCTCAATTGAACTTGGACACTAACTTATCGTAAATTGAAGGTTTTACGAAAGTGAAACTTTGTTTATGAGGGACAAAAATATACCGGTTGTTATACAATTTATGTGATTAAATATTTTACCAAACAAAAATTTATGGAACTAAAACTAATTTTAAATTAAACGTATTTAGTTAAAAGGGGTTCTGGAAAATAAACATACTTCAACACATGCACGTACGTATGCGCGCACACACGCACGCACGCACACACGCACGGACACACGCAAGCACGCACGCACACACGCACGCACACACCCACACGCATCCATGCACGCGCGCACACACAGAACATAATCGATTCATCTTCAATTAATCATAGTCTTGATCATTAGCTAGAATAATAATTTACAGCACGCCTCGAATTTGCCACTAACTTGCAATATTCCGATTTTATATCTGCAATGATTTAATACTATACATTTATCAATAATTTATACAACAAACATTATACACAAAAGACACTAGAAACAACATCTCACTTTAATAAACTACGATTTGCAGTTACACCTTCAAGTAACTAAATAAGTCCATTAGAACCAAGAGTAAATTAACTGGTCATCGGGTGCTTATTTTCAAATTGTCTTTGCTGAAATCCATAGCGCCTCAAGTACATTAGTGTTATAGGTTTTGTCAAAAATCTATGGTTCTCCTGGCTAAGGCGGCTCCGTGGCGTAGTTGGTATGCGTGTGACTACTACGCCCAAGGTCCCGGGTTCGAATCCCGACACGGTCCGCTTGAAAAATGTGAGGCGCACATTTTTCACAAAAATACGCTCTCGTTCGGATGAGAGGTAAAATGGAGATCCCGTGTGTGGTGTTGTTACGCACGTTAAAGATCCTCTCCTTGCTTGAAACAGCAAGGGTTCGGCAAAATTCAAAATTTTTTAAGTAAAAAACTCGCTTTCTGGCCAATGTAGTACCTTCGGGTGGAGCATTGGAAAATCACATGTAGGGTTCTCCAGGCTAATGCTCGTTTATTATTCTATAACCAATTGAGTGTACTTGACTACGAACCTTTCACTGTTCATCTGCACATGTGTCTGCATTTATGGCTCCCGATTCAGTACTTTGTTCATTTCTTTCGTTGGATGTAACTGCTGCCATTTACTTCCTACTCATCTGTGCGTTTAAGAGAGGGAAAGATTATGTCAGTGTCTAGTCAACCCATCGAGTGTATAGGATAGAACACGTGATTCCGGCGCGAACCCATAGGATCGCAACATGCAAAAGTCGTGCAAGAACCACATGTCCATGACTTGTATTTTTTAATAAATCTAAATAAATATATGGAAAAATTCTTACTTTGTATGGAATACTACAACGACTTACTTGCAACCTAATATTCGCGAATCCTACTGTGGTAACTTAGGGTAGGTGACTAATAATAGTAATAATTACGCTTACGAGATACGTGTGTTTATTGTGAAACCCAATCGTAAGCTGATGATAACAAAAAGTCAACTCTTAATTGCTACAAATTAATATGTGACAGCAAGTACTATGACATCGAACACATACATATACATATAACATAACAAGATACTACACTTACAACGAAGCGTTTATGTTGCAACCATAGTTTTATTATTTTGTCTGCAGGTTACATTGTGACTATAACGATAATTGTCTTGGTGTATTATTAACTGGAATTATTTTTAATGAACGATGAAAAAGAGCTTTCTTAATTTTATGTCAGAAATGCCTAATATTAAAATCTGTTTTTTCTGTTCGTAGTTTTAAAATAATTTATGAATCCGAGTTCAGTCCTAATATGTATTTTACCATTTATAATTTTCTAATTTCGTCGGTTGAGTTTATTGCATGGCGTCCTGCATTCATCGCATGATTTATGAGAACCTTCATTTCAACTGATTTTCATTATCGCGACGTGTATCCTATTGAGTGACTCATGCTTTATCTTAATATTGTGTTAAATTGTACCAAATAACTTTAAGAAAAAAAATTTTATATTGCTTTAATTATACTAACCGCTCTAATTGAAATTATATTCTGTAAAACCAAAGGAATTAAAACATCATGTTTAATCAATATTAGCGTTTGATGAAATCAATTATGCAGGATTCACCACTATTAATTTTATCCCTTTTAGATTAATTTTCCTCTTTTAACATCTGATTTTTATTTTCCGTTACGCTAAAACCTTGCTGTTTATTACTTTTTAATTTTTTATTTTTCTTTATTCTCTTTTTCTCATTTCTTTATACTTTTTTCTTAATTTATCCGTAGGAGGAACCCACTCGCAAACCACTACAGTTAGCCGACGCACCCTTTTATTATAACGCCGTCCCCGCTTCTTTGGGAGCAAATCAAAATTAAAATCGTTTAACACCTAATTCGCTCGTAATAGTAAATTTTTTACGCAACGTGAGTTAAGGTACGTAGCTTCGAGCGGTCCTTTTTAAAAAGACTCTTTGAACTTTAACAAATTTATTTTTGATTATACAGAAATTAATTGGAATTTTGACAAACTTGAATAATTAGTCTAAGTCGAAATACATTAATTAATTGTACAATATGAGCTATCTACGAACTGCAATGTGAAAGCTGAACGTTTGATGAACTGACTACGAGTGGAGCTCCCGGGCCTTTTATAATCTCCCTACCCCCTCACAGTTCTGTGGGAACCTGAAGACCTAGTGTCTGCTTACACTTGACTCTATTCATGATACATAGTTGCTATCTTAAAGCTATTCATAACTACTTTGTTGCGAGCTTACTTCTGCGTAATCTCGGTACGTGACTTCCTACGACCATCTGTGAACTGACATCTGCAGTGTTACTTATCCTTGAGCTACGTTGTAGCGCTTCCGTTCCCATGAACGTTAATAAACTGAATAAAATGTCTCTTAATTACATTGTTGCACATTTCCTAATATTTATAATAACTTCTTAATTATTAGTTTCTTTTATATATATCAAATGGGTGATTACATAATTCCTCCCGACATACATTAAAAATTAAGGGTTTTTACCTAATTAATTTTTAATTAAATAAATTCGTTTAATCTCATTTAAAATTTATATTTTCTAGGGGTACATTCGTTTCTTTAGTTGCCTTAAATCTAAGACTGTTTCTTTTATTATTTTTATATTTAATACAGATTTTATAAGTTACATAAATGATCAATAAAGTAGTCAATATAATCAATATAATTGTCCATATACTAATGTTATCGTAGTGCACTTTGGGCGTCTTGATTTCGTTTAGGTATTCCTTGTAATCTTCCATGAGTTTCATGGCGTGCTTGAGGTTGTCTAATTCCAGGTGTTCCAATTGTAGGGGTTTTTGAAGTATTTCTTCGTCTTCGTTTTGGGTAATCTTGATTTGTAGTTCGGGTAGATTTGCTAATTTCTTGCTTTGTACGGGATCTTGGTAAACTCTAATTATTTCATTTTCTAATTTTAAATAACAGTTTTCCTTAAGGGTGATTAATTTACTTCTGGTTAATGCTAAATTACTTTCATCTTGATTGTAGTACATTGTTGCGATTACTTCGGTGGGGAAAATGGCTATCCATTTATTTTCCGTTACTTTCTGAATTTTCATGTTGGTGATTTGTATAGGTTTGGCTTTACAATTTTTGTAATGATTGGTGAATTTTAGTAGTTGTACTTTGCAAGGGCTGTCTTCTTGAATTGTTGTTGTTGTCAACGATTGGCATAGGTATTGATTGGGTGTGACTTCATCACATTTTTCGTTCGTATAACCGTATCTTAGTTCATTTAAGGATAGGAATTTGGTTTTTGGAATAATAACTTGGTATGTGCTAGTCATTTTCATTGAAAAAGCAAATAAGTGATAATAATTGTAGCTGTTAATCTCTACTATTGGTATTTCTATTAAAAATGTTATATCGTTATTTTTTACATAGCCTTTAACTATGGCTATTTTTTCAAATATTAAAATGTTTGATTCTACTACATCGAAAGGTAATTTACTGTTAGTTATAAAAGATTTTATTCTCAATAATTCTTTTAATAAATCAATTGGTTCTATGATACTTGAATGTAGGGTATTTAATTTTGCTAAGGTTACTGCGTTTTCTAATGTTGCTAGGATTTGTTGAATTAAAGTTAGGGTTGATATTATCTAGTTGTATATCGTGTTGAATCTGATTAAATGTCGCATGCCTAACATGGTAGTTTGCATGTTACTTTCAAGGGTTTCTATTCGATTGGCTATACTATCTTGATTTCTAACTAATTTTCTTAGGGTTTCATTAAATTTGATGATCGTTGATTGAGTTAATGATATTTGGTTACTAATTATGGTTTTGATGTCATTTTGGTTTTCTATCAATTGTTGTATCGCGTTGTCATAGCGTTCTGCGTCTTAATTATTTAAATTGCCGGTAATTGCTTTGATTATGTTTCCTAAACCGTTGATTAGTCCTCTTTTTCTTCTTGCCGTCTGTTCTGTGGGTATTAGTCGATTAAATTTGGTTTCTATATTTTTCAAAATACTTTCTGTTATACTGTCGTAGTTAATCATTTCTATTGCGTATTCTTTTCCGAATTTTGTTGTGTCCATTGATTGTTTTAGTCGAAAATAATTATTTTTTATTATTTGAAATTCTTGTTTTAATTCTGTTAAATCGAATTTTTGTGCAAAGGTCCAATAATCTATAGTGTTTTGCATACTGCCTAATTTTATTGGTAGTATACCGGGGTTATTCTTTATGTCTTCAATTATGATTTCTGTGTCCGCTCTACCTGGGTGGAGGTTGACGGTAAGGGTGATGATTGTCCACTTGAAAGTACAGGGTGTCTTAAATTTTTGAGGCGAACATATTTTGTTATCTTGCCGTCGTCTATTGCGGCTACGTTTTTATCGGATATTCGTTTGATTTTAAAGGAGCCTAAATTTCTCGGTGCCGTTTTGTGTCTTTTACTTTGGTAATTTTTCTCGAATACGGTTTGTCCTATGGAAAATTTGTTTATATCTGTGTTTTTATTACGGGTCGAGGTAATGCGTTCTTTATCGTTATCTAACTTATCCTTTACTTTGTCATAAGTTATTCTTAGTTTCTCTTTGTGATTCTTGGCGTATTGCTGATAGATTTCCTTGTTAAAATGTATATCGTACGGGTTGCGTGAATCTGAGTGTCCTAGGGTTAGTTCTAAGGGTGTAAAATTTGTCGATGAATGAATGGTGTTATTATACGCGATTAATGTGTATGACATTAAAGTTAGTTATGTGTTCTTTGTTGTAATTGATTCTTAATAATCTGATTTGTTCTAATAGGGTTGAATGTAGTCTTTCGATTAGTCCGTTGGATTCAGGGTGGTTTTCAGTTATAAAGTGAATTTTTATTTTGTGTAATTCCAAAGTGTTTTGTATCGTTTTGTTTTTAAATTCGCTTCCGTTATCTAATGTTATTGTTTCGGGCGTTCCATAAAATGTAAAATTAATGTAAAAATCCTTGGGTTACGTCTATACTATTTTTAGAAGTGATTGGTATTGTTTGGCCTATTTTCGTAAATGCGTCCACAATTGTTAAGTAACTTTGTGCTTCTACTACTAGAGTATCTGCAGGTAATTTTTGAAAGGGTTTGTCTGGTGTTTTAGTCAACATTAAGGGTATCTTTGGGGGTTTTCTGTCATATTTGGCTCTGTCACATAGTTCACATTGATTGATATAGTCCGTCGTTAATTCTTTCATGTCTTTGAAGTAGTAACGTCTCATGATTTGCTTTAGGGTTTCGTTTATTCCTCGATGGTTGGTCTTTCCTTCGTGTTGGTTTCTGATCAAATCGTTTATTTCGTCAGGGTCGTCTAATGTTATTAATTTTCTTGTGCATCTTATAAGTTCGGGGACAGAATTGTTGAATAGTTTAACATATATTTCTGAAAATCGTTTGTACAAGTTTTCCGTGTTGAAGTAAAAGTAAAATCGTTTTTTCTCGGGAGTGTATTCCTTTAGAATTTTAATTATCTATGATTCATTTTCGTCTTTGATTATTTGAACTTGGTAAATCTTTTTATTATCTACTTTCGTATATTTTACAGGGTTGGGGTTGTTTAAAATTTCTGTGATTATGAATTGATTGGGCTTCATGTGTATAGCTTCGTTTAAAATTTTAATTGCGGTTTCCGGTTCGTCATTTTGTGTCGAATGTATGGTTTCCATTTCTTCTGGGTCTTCTCTGATTTCGGTTTCGTCTACGTTTCCTACTAATGATTCTGTCTCAAGTGCGTTAAGTTGGATTCTACTTAAAGCGTCTGCGTTATTGTTATAAATTCCCTTTTTGTATATGATCTCATAGTCATATTCTTATAGTCTGATTCTCCATCTTTGTAATTTTGAGTTAGGTTCTTTGAGTTTGCATAGCCATACTAATGGTCTATGATCGGTGTATATATAAAATTTCCGTCCGTATAGGTACGGTCTAAAATACTTTGTTGCCCAAATTATGGCTAACAATTTTTTCTCTATTGTACTGTATCGTTGCTCTATTTCGTTGAGGGTTCTGGATGCATAACTGATGGGTTTATCGTTGCCTACTGTTCCTTGGCTTAATACTGCGCCTAAGGCTACATTTGATGCGTCTGTTGTTAATACGAATGGTTTCGAAAAGTCTGGGTATTCTACTGCTTTGATAAATTCTGGGGTATGTACAATTTTGTTTCCTTTTTTTAAACAATTGATTAGGGGCTTGGTTATTTGAGCATAACCTTTAATGAATTTTCGGTAATAACCGCTAAGGCCTAAAAATCCTTTTATCTCTTTATTCGTTTTGGGTATGGGGTAATTTAATGCAGCGTTTGTTTTGTCGGGGTTCGGCATCACTCTTTAGGGTGTTATTATGTGTCCTAAAAATGCTACTTCCTTTTGTAGAAATTCGCTCTTATCTAACTGTACTTTAAATTGTGCGGTTCTTAATCTTTGGAACACTTCTCGTAATCTTTCAATGTGCTCCACAAATGATGTTGAATACACTATTATATCATCTAGGTACACAAGGCATTTTTCGTTGTGTATCCCTCGTAGTATGTTATCCATTACTCGTTGGAAAGTTGCGAGTGCGTTCTTTAGTCCAACTGGTATCCGTTTATATTCGTAATGTCCTTTAGGCGTGCTAAATGCTGTTTTTTGTGTATCTCCTTTTTCCATTTCCACTTGATGGTATCCTGATGCTAAGTCTAGCGTCGAAAAATATTGGCACTTGCCTAACTTGTCTAATATTTCTGTTATATTCGGTAACGGGTATTTATCGTCTACCGTTTTTTCATTTAGTTTGCGGTAATCTATTACCATTCGGTATTTCCGTTTTCCTGATGCGTCTAGTTTCTTTGGTACTATTAGTACGGGGCTGCTCCATGGTGAATTGGAGTGTTGTATTATATCTTGATCTAATAGATCAGCTACTTGCCTGTCAGCTTCTTCCTGACTTGCCTGGGGTAATCTGTATGCTTTGGTGAATATCGGTTTGTTGTCTGTTAGCTCAATGTTGTGCTTAACTGTATTTGTAAAGGTTAGGGGTATTCCTTCGCAATAAAACATGTCGCGGTATTCAAAACATAATTTTTGTATTGCTCTTTGTTCCTCTGGATTTATGTCGCGGTTAAATCGAATATTACTTAAATTTTTTCTTAACATTTCGTCGTTTTCTACGGGGTTATAATTTTCATTTGAGTTTTCGTCTATTTCCATTTCGTTAAAGTTTAATTCTTCTACGTTAATCGGGTTTGTTAAAGATAGTTCTACGGGATAGTCATTTGAGTTTAATATTGTTGTTGTGGCATAATTATCTTTGATTTTTACTAATGCGGTTGGGGTTTCTACTCCTTGTTGAAAAGTTATGTGGTTTATTATTCCTAAGTTAATATTTGAGTTTTCGGGGATTCTTATCTTTTTTTCTGTTCGGGGTTTTAATGTATATTTTTCGTCAATTTGAGTGTTTTGAAATTTGATGAGGATTCGTCCATATTTGGTTATTAATAATCGGTTTTTAATATCTATGTTGGCTCTAATTTTCTTAGAAGATCCATTTCTAATAGTCCGTCATATTTGTCATTAAATTCAAATATGCAGAATTTATGTTTCATTTTTACGTTGAATGTTTTTGGTAAAGGTATGTTTGCTACGAATTGGTGCAGGGTTGTTTGATGGGCGGTTTTAATTTTGAAGGGTTCTCTTTCTACATAGTTTAGATAATGTTTTTTTACTGTTCGCGGGCTTATTAATGTTTTTGAAGATCCGGTATCGATTAGTAATTTAAATTCAGCGTGGGGTATTTCGATATAGGGTAGTAAAAGGTGATTCATATTATTTAGGTTTATTACGTTTGGTCGTTTATAAAGTGGTCCATTTGAAAATTTGAGCACGCGTTTTATTCGTCGTCCTCCTCGTAAGTTTCGTATGGTTCTTCGGGTTCATAGTGGTTTGATTGATTTTGTTCATTATTCGTACACGGTCGATTGCTATTATTCTGGTCATCTTCATAATCTTCTACTTCTTGATGAAATAGCTCTTCTGAAGTGAAAGTGCGTTTTTGATTGGGGTTTGGTCTAATGTGTGTTATTTTTGTGTTGGGTTTGGTGTTACCAGATGAGGTATCCATTGGTGTAGGTTTATAATAGTTATTGGGATTATTATTGTTTATCAAGGGTAAGTTTCTAATAGGATTCGCGTTGAATGCTGGTCTTTGTTGATTTACATTTTGGTTGAATCTCGGTTGAAATGCGGGTTTTAAAAAGTTTGAGTTAAATGTTGGTTGAAATGTGGGTTTTGAAAAGTTCGGGTAAAACGTTGGTTTTGAAAATTGTTTGTATTGGTTGTCAAAGTTTGAGTTATTAAAATGTGGATTATTGGTTCGCATTTGGTTTGTTTGTGCATTCAATGGGTTAAATTTTTGTTGTGGATTTATTTGTCTTGCGGGTTGTATAGTTTTCATTGGCGTGTAGCCTTTATTCGCGTTGGGGTTATATAGTCGGTTTCTATAGTACATTACATTTTCTTCTTCGATTATCATGATCATTGCTTCTTCTAAGTCTTGGAGCTGTTGAAATCTAATTTTATCTGAAAGTCGTTCGGGTTTGTTTTTAAAAGTCTTACATTTGGGTCGGTTTCTTAAATTTTGAGTTTTGTTAAGATTAAGCTTCTTACATCTTGGCATTTCATTCCAAACTGGTATGGGGATTGGTTGTGTTTCATCCTAAGGTTTGTCAAATCTCTTACTAGACATTTTAGATTTCTTTGGTCTCCGAAATATGCTACTAATATGCGTTTGTATTCATCCCACTGGTCTACGTCTTCTCGACTCGCGATTAATGTTAGTGCCTTTCCGGTCAGTTTACTGATAATAAGGCGGATAAGCAAAGTGTTGCTTTCGTTATCACCCGGCTTATAAAAGGTTTTTAGGAATATTTCAGAGGCTGAAATATAGGTACTTAACAAACATTGATCTCCGTTAAAGCTGGGGATCATTTCCATGTACAGCTTCATTTCATTAGTCATCTTGGCTGAGGTAAATTTTGGTAATTTAAAAAAATTTTTTTTTGAAAAATTTGGATTTATTTTGTAGTTTTTGGTGTTATTCCTGGCTTGAATTTACTACTTTTTTATTTGGATTGCGTCGGGTTACTTGCTGTTTTTAGTTTAGGTCGTTTCTGATTATTTAAAAATTAATTTGCTTAATTTGCGTTTACTTGCACGGTTGTGTAGTTATTTAATAAGTTTTACACTTGGTATTGGTTTGGTTATGTTTATTTTTAATTTGCCGATGTTATTTTTGATTTCCGAAGTTTCAATAGGATTGAGTGATTTTTATGGTAATTTATCTTGCTTGAATGTTTTGCGTCAGTTGCGTCAGTTAAAACTTCTTTATTTTTAACTATGTCGATTTTAGTTTTGTGCTTAACAATTATCTCTTTGGTTTATGCGATTGTAAGGTGTCTGCAATGCTTACAATGTTGTCAGTTAATTAGTTGCGTCAGTTCATGTTGCAAGGTTATTTGTAATATACTGTGGGTGTTATTTAGTAATCGTTGTGATTTTATACAATGTCGTGTTTGAAAATGATACAATTTGTGCGTGGAAATATTTAATTAAATTTGTCACGTTTAAATAAGGTTGTAATATGCGTTCTCAGTACCGTAATTATTTATATCTTTCCTGAGTAATTTAAATTGATACTTTATAAAAAGTTTCTGGTCGTAATTTTATGCTATTTAAATTTTACAATGCTGAAAGGTTTTCGCGATGTTTAGATAGCTTTTGTACAGTAATTTATAATTAGATTTATTCACCTTTAAAGATGAGACGATTGTTGGCTATGCGTTTGAATAATTCTCGTATTAAGATGTGGCTTTTAATAATAAATCTGTAGGTTGTCTATTTATGGATCGTATTCCGTTTCGCGTTTGAATAGTTGCGTTGTTATAAGGATTTTGTTTTTAATTGTTCGTGATTTAGCTTTCGCCTTTTATTCTCGGGGTATTTAAGTTATTTTTATGCGTCAGTTAATTCTCGTATTGTTAGATTAGAAGTTCGTTTTTTGTTTCTAAAAAATTTTCTTGCGTTAGTTAAAGTTCTTGAATTAGAAGTTTGATTTTGTTTCTAAAGATTTTTTGCGACAGTTATTGTGTGATATAGTCTCTTGTGCGCTTTGCGACTGTTTAATTGTCTCAGAATAATTTTTCTCAGTTCTTTGTCTCAGAAATTAGTTTTGTAAAGTTCTTATAAATCTTTCTCATATACAGAGTAAAATAATAATAAAATTTCAATAAAAGCTTGAAGATAATCTTTAGCAACTGCTAAACAGATTATTTTCAAAAAATTGCATAAAATAATGGTAACATTATTCAATATACATATATAAATCATAAACTAGCAAATATCAAATGTTTTTGTTAATAATAAAAATAAAAGTCAATTGGTTTAAAGGAAAATAAACTTACACTAGTTGCTTTGTTGATTTCATTGATTTCTTTTCTTTGTTTTGCTTTTCTTTTGGATTTGATCTATTCTTGTATCGCCTCCAATTTTTCTTTTGTTGAATTTGAACTATTCTTGTTTCGCCTTCAACTTCTTTTTGCTGGGATTGAACGATGCTTGTTTCGCCTCCAACTTTTAGTTTTGTTCTGCCAAATTCGGAATTGAAATTCCAGACCACCAGTTCCTCGATTTTCGATTCGCTAGTGCCTTTTTGACATCCGTTACAACTGCGCCAGTTGAAGTTTGTGGCTTCGAGCGGTCCTTTTTCAAAAGACTCTTTGAACTTTAACAAATTTATTTTTGATCATACAGAAATTAATTGGAATTTTGACAAACTTAAATAATTAGTCTAAGTCGAAATACATTAATTAATTGTACAATATGAGCTATCTACGAACTGCAATGTGAAAGCTAAACGTTTGATGAACTGACTGCGAGTGGAGCTCCCGGGCCTTTTATAATCTCCCTACTCCCTTACAGTTCTGTGGGAACTTGCAGACCTAATGTCTACTTACACTTGACTCTATTCATGTTAAATAATTGCTATCTAAAAGCTATTCATAACTACTTTGTTGCGAGCTTACTTCTGCGTAATCTCGGTACGTGACTTCCTACGACCGTCTGTGACCTGACATCTGCAGTGTCACTTATCCTTGTGCTACTTTGTAGCGCTTCCGTTCCCATGAACGTTAATAAACTGAATAAAATGGCTTTTAATTACATTGCTGCACATTTCCTAATATTTCTAATAACTTCTTAATTATTAGTTTCTTTTATATATATCAAATGGGGGATTACATAACTCGTGGGCGTCAAAAAATTACTGTTAGAGGGATATAGACGTTAAAGCAAATTAATTTTTTTTTTACTCTGAAGAGGCGGGGACCCCGTAACAATAAGAGGGTGCTTCGGCTAACTGCAGTGGTGCGGGAGTAGGTTCCTCCTACGGATAAATTAAGAAAAAAGTATAAAGAAAAATAAAGAAATACAAAAATGATAATTAATAAGGTTTCAAATTCAAAAGTCTACATTACGTTAACAGTTACCCGGAAAGGCTTTGTCTCTGTAAAAAATAGAGAGGTGCCAAATAGTCTGTCACCGCAATGCCTTCAGTCATTTCTATGCGGAAGACTTGGCAACGTCGTTCATAAAAGACGGTTAAATACTAATTGTACTATACATTGTCTTTTCAAAAACATGTTAATTGAATATTTATACTATTCTAAATTTCAGTAATACATCTATACGCGGTGTATTTCAATAACTCAAAAAGCGAGATAGGTGGACTGTATTTTTTCTATAGCGTGTTTCAAACAAGCAACACAATTAATTACTGTTCATGCACATGACAAAGAAACAAAGTAGCGTTTATTCTTAGTACTCACCTGCTACGGCAACGATGAAAAAAGTGGTAACCAGTTAATAGCTTGCAGCACACGATCTAGCGCGGTGCAAACAAAGTGTTCTTCTTAATCTTTTTTGGGGATTAAACCACTCATAGTTTTTAAAATTCTCTTTATTAACGTTTCGATCCATGACCTAGGATCGTTTTCAAAATAATTTGAAAACGATCCTAGGTAATGGATCGAAACGTTAATAAAGATAATTTTAAAAACTATGAGTGGTTTAATCCCCAAAGAAGATTAAGAAGAATACTAAACAAACCACAACAAACATACAGGGAGTATAAACAAAGTGTATAATATCCAATTAGCGGCATGTAACACGTGCACACTGGACGCGGCACATGGACAAAACAATGCGAACACCAACGCGGTGTGTAACAATTCATAAACAAGACGGCACTATAAAGTACGACTGCGGTTTTACGATAACATTTTCAGCGGCTTTTAATAAGCGAGGATATGCGGTTTCTTCAACGATATTTTTTAAGCGGTTTCAAAAAACTAGAGCGACTTGTTGCTACAGCGGTTTGATAACATTCTTCTAATAATGCGGTCTTTACGAATACTCTACTATCCGCGGGTTTTACGATACTTCAAGCTAATGCGGGCACTGCGATACTCGTAGAACGATTTCGCTTAGCAAGTTCCTTGGATATTCCAAATCGAATCTGGTGCCTCCGCGCGCGACAGACGCTTACCTTTCACAAGGTTAATATACATCAAATAAACGCATTGGGGGAAATTTAACTAACAAAAATTTAAATCTATCGCGTCGAATTGAAAACAGCAAGCAAACTCAAGTAAATAATAAATCCTAAACTATAAACTATTTACTATTTACAAGGACGGAACAACATCTAACATCTCAATCACTCACTAGTTTAACCAAATAACAGTTTTCGCTTCATTATTGTTTTATTACCAAAATATACGCGATTAATATTTGAAAATTTTTCATACTTATTTTAAAATGTTACATAATAGTACTGACTTTACAGTTCTAGGATTTTTAACCATTTCAGTATTGCTCCTTTTATCTTTTAGTAAAAATTCAAACATAGTACCCCACTGACTTTGGCGCGCCATACAAAGTTCCAACTAAATTAAAGAATTCCTACCCCTTTGTCAAAATGGTTTCCGACATTAAATCTCCACTTACGCGTTGAACATACCCTGCCCTTTGCAGAGGTATTTCATTAAATATCGCTTGCCACCTATTCCCTTCGGGAATTGTCATACAAATTTTCTTGAATAATTTGAACCTTCGGTTAGATTCTCATATACCAACTCCATTCTGTCAACCCCATTCCCCTTCCCCTATTCTATTCGCACGTATCGCTACATTTTTGATGTTTTCAGATAACTGTGTTTTATATAACTAACTTTTATTACATCCAATCCCCTTGATTCTATTCGCGCGTATTTCTACATTTTGTATAATATTTTCAGATGACTGGGTTCTATATGACTGACTGTAATCTCAATTGAATTTAAATCTTTTGATTCCCCTTAATTTGCTCGGGGTATTTATAAGACTTTTACTATCGTTTTCAATCGTCTTTTCTTTAACACGGTAATCTTAGAGTAGTGGATACAAGTGACCTGATTAAAGCGGCCTTCGAAATAGGTAGTTAACGCACGCTATTAATAAATTGGCAACACATGCAATTTACCAGGGATTCGCCGTGAGCAATTTACACTTCTAAGTTAACTCAAAGACACTAATAATCAACGTCACTGACTATCTATGTGAATATATTATAGAAATAACAGAATAAAACATTGAATTAATAAACAAACACAAATATAAATATCATACAACATGACAATGGCCAATGTATGAATTATAAACTTACTTTGAACACTTACTGCGTAATGTAAATCCTCGAACCACACAAACACTATACGGAAACGTGAGGTTATTCCCCTGGACGACTCGGTGACGCTGCTGGCCAGATATTCGTGGAAACCCCCTGGTGACTTACGTGCTAAACTACACATTAACACACTTTCCTCATTAGGTACTCCAATAATTATTGGATAATTTCCTCTACTCAAGATAACAAACGCACGTTAAAATCACTACCGATATTACTCGTAGCAAAAATAATTCTATTGTTTTCGCAGCATAATTTAAAACCACAACACGCCTGCAGTTGCCACGGTGGCGTTCACTCGTTTCACTTATCTTGAGTCCTCTTTTATTTTATATACATCAACGTCGCCATTCACGGTTATTGCAAGTTAAGAAATTAACAAGACAAAATGCACGCGTTTAAACTATTTGCAATCTACACTCAAGTTATCAGTCACGAAAATGAATGAAATAGTAATTCTATGAATTATTGGTCGTTACCCAACATCCATCTTACCACATTCGCAGCGCGAGCTTGTCGACCCGACTTAACTAACTCTGTTCCCACGCTCTTCTCCCACATTCTTTAGTCTGCAAGATGTAAACAATCGTCGCTTCTATTCGTTGACCTTCTGTTAAATACAACCAACCGAAATCCAAACGTAGCACTTTTATGTTACCACAAGATTCTTGGTAAAGTTTACATTGTAACAGGCGGATTACTATATTTACGCACCTAATAAAAACAATTCTACATAACATCAACTAGCATTTAAGCTAATTTAAAAACACTGTACATTGTACTTCGTATGCTGTTGGTGGTTTTTCATATTATTGAACAATCTTGCTATTGAGTTTATAACAAAAGGCACATAAAAAGTATGTGATATACCATGTAATTTATGTAGGTGTAAATTTTATTTCTTTATCTGAAACCATGTAATTACACATATTGTAATCTAATGTATAAAAATATCGCATCACTGTAATCCCATACTTTTGTATTCTCATGGCTCAGCGTCTGGATGTTATATTGTATAAAGCGTATATATGATTTACTTTTTGTGGTAATTGCAGTAACGTCTATTAAATGCACTACATTCAACTAAAATTTCTAAATCTCATATTTGGGGTGTATATCAACGAATTCCTTTATAATTTTGAAAGATTTTTATACACGATTTTACCATAAAATTTAATGGCTATATTTGATTTGTTTACATGCTTGTGGTTTAAAATAATTTACAACCCGTTATTTAAGTTCCCTATGCATTTACAGAAATACAACGATTATCTTAATGGTTTTTAGTTGAATTGGAATAAAAATACGGATTTATTTGCACGTCTGGTTTTTAAACACTATTTTAAATGAAATTAAGATTCTACACGGTGCTTTAATTACAAGTTTGTCCATTCAAGATTAAATATTATTTCTCTTATATCGAATTTATTGTTAGCGTAACGCATCGTGTTACAAATTGTTTTGTCAAAATTAATTTTAAACTGATTTTACAAATTGTGATGCAGTTTGCGTTTACACTGTTGTAGGATTTTGACTTTTATGATGGTTTGCTGCTGAAAGCTTTATAAATCTGTCGATTCCATCTCATTGCTTAAAAATACACTTATTTTGGAGCGAGTTTACTGCTGTACAACTTCTACTTCATTCCCTCGGGCCGCATTTAACCTTTCTTTGCTATCTACATCGACAGTTAACGATTTTTAGATTTAACTTGGAAAATAACTGAGTGATCTTTAACATAAATAAATTTCTTAAACATATAATTGCCATGGGACTCCTGGATTGACGTTATATTTAATCCAGCACTTGTCAAAGCTTTGTAACATTGCTAATCATTTAAAGAAAGACACTACTATAAATAAAACATAGAAAAGCTAGCTTAAAATATTCCTCTCTAGTTGATTTACCATGTGTAAGTTAAATTAACAAAATCATACAATTGTAAATCACGTGTAAAATCTAAAAAAAAACACGATCTGATCCATACTTACTGCTTTATGACGTTGTAATCTTCCAAGGTGGTTTTTTAGTTCACAGTTTCTTACATCATAAACATTAATCTTGATTCTTTCATACCGCGAAGTGTGAAAAGCAAGTTTAAGTTTTAAATTCTTTTTCAGCATGTTTACATTCATACTTATCCATTGATCTGCCTCCTTTTTAGATTCCGTTTTGCATGATATTTTATATTTATATATGGCTTCCCATAACCTACAAAAATATTAACTGTTTGAGTAATCCAGAAACATCTCTGTAATACTATTAAATGTCAGTGCTGCGTTTAGTTCAGTAAACTCAAATTGTCATCTAGGTTACTTTAGTGATAAATGAATACGTAATATCATTTTTAACTATATGAATTCTTATTTAAGGTGGACTTTACTTTTTACTTTGGAATTTCTTATGGAAGGCCCTTTAAGGTTGTTCCATTTGATGAAAAAAACAATTTTTTTTGTAAAACATGAGTTCGATCTGATAATGGAATAACGTGTATCATCGAATTTAAACATCAGAAACTTTAGGAATTGAACGTGACATACGCAAGAGGCAACTGATTTCTAAAAGAATATTTAAAATAAGTGTATATTATTATAAAGATACTTTTTTTTTTTAGTTGAGACGAATGTTTTTAATTGTGTTATAGCCATTCTATATTATTAAGGGATTTTATTTTACGAGAATTTCCAGTAAGCGAATAGAGCCCACGGCAAGTTCTGATAGTAAATGGCCCGAAGTTGAGGAAATCTCAAAGGCAAAGCGGCTAGTCGAACTATATGCTCTGGGTGGAACATGAGCTGTGGGTCGGGGTTGGATTGCGACCAAAAATATGAAGAATAAGGCGCCACCAAATTTTTCTATACGATGAAGACTTACTTAAGTCCCTTGTACAAGGCGAATGCGGACACCTTTATTCAATAACCGCTATACAATTTATTAAAGACAACATAATCCCTAAAGTTTCTTACCTTATGGCTCGACTTTGACCTTTATACTTCACTGCTACACCTGTGAACAGATTAAACAAAGAATAGCACTGTTTGTGCATTTATACTCAAAATTTTTAAATTCAATTCGAATCAATTTTCATTCATTTTAATTAAAAAGAATAGTCTTGATCAAAATAAAAATCTATTCCTCTTGTATTCAGTTAACGTGCTTTTTACAAAACATCTTTTCAGTTTTAATATAATTTAAATCAATTTAATTCATGAAAATTACTTACAAAGGCACTGGATATAATCAGTACCATTCAGTTTAAAATGTGGTCATTTCTATCTAGCCAAATTTTATTTAAAAATGATTAAGCCTGAAGTTGCTTTCTGAACAATTACTTACAAATAACAATATCTGTTGGTTTGAGTAGATCTACCATAACGTACATACGAAAACAAATTTCTACATACCAGATGTTCATCTGACAGAAAAATACCTGCTAGGCGTCTTGGGTCAGCATTTAAATAAAGGAATCTCCGATTCAGTACAATTAAATTTGCTGCTTACTGAAGCTCCAAACTACATCACGGCATCATTTTAAGTAATTGAATCTCGTCAGAACCACACTCGACCAAAGCGTAAATTCTTATATTTTCTTCTTGTGCATTTATTAAAATTACGTTAAACCAAACTTCTGTGAACTAAAGGTTGCATGTTTTTTCAAAGCTAAACATCATTTCCAATTTTCATATCATTTACAAACTGCATATTAATTAAGGTTGCGTTACGTATAAATTAAAGTTACGAACATTATTTCCAAGTTAAATATTATATCAAAAGTTGAATACTATATCTCAAGTTGCACTGAAAATCTTTACTTAATATGGTTACAGAGTCAAGTCTACTTACTGTTAACCACGGCCCTTCAACCAAAAATAATTTCTCGTCATCTACGAGCTATGTTCCAGCAAGTGGACAACACAAAAATGCTCTTGGAAGACGACATTCTCTCCTAAAAACAACTTAAATCGCACGTGCTTCCAACACGTAGATACTGCAAACGCCATTCCTCGGGTTCAAGGAACAATTTGACTTGTTTTCACCACAGCTGTATTGGAAGTGCTCATGTCACGCGAGTTACCGCCCGGAAACAAGATTACCTTACAACTGTCTAACAGAGGGAGCTCTAGGAATGACACTAAATGAAAAGTTTATTTTGTCACCGTATAAATTAAATTTTAAATTGAATTGAAAGCTAATATTTTATTGGACAATAGGCAATATTTATTTAGTGGATTGTGTAGCATTATTATGCATTATATTGTTTCTTATTAAATAAATAGAATAATTATATGTACACATCTTGATAGGAAATAAAATCGTTACAGTGTATATTGTAGCGATTTACTAAAACAACAGTTCTTTTTTATCGAACCGATTACACAAGCCTTTGCAACAACTCGTAGCAATAGTCAAATGCTAAAAACGTTTCATCATCAATAGATCTTCAGTTCTAGAACTGGTTAGACGCGTACCTCTATTATTTCCTATTCTGAACTAACCTACACATTTTCATGAAATTCCCACAGCCTATATCTTTCACTATCTGTGTGCAATATTCTAATCTAGGTCTACCTCTACCTCTCCTTTTTCCTATCGCTGCTTCTAATATATTTCGCACTATTCCCCCATCCCAACTCTTATTATTTGCTGTTTTCCACATATTTCTATCTTCTCCTACCATTTCTAGAACCTTTTTGTTCTTAACTTTGTTTGTTCATGATATCTCCATAATGCGTCTGTAGCACCACATTTCAAAGGCTTCTATCATTTTCTTGTCCGCTTCTCCTACTGTCTAAGTTTCACAACCGTACAGTAATGTGCTCTACACATATGTTTTCAACAATCTTTCCCTTGTTATTACATGTTTGTTGTATTTGAACACAGTAATTGCTTTTTCTTGTTAAATGTAGGATGACCTTGTGCTAATCTTTGTTTTATATCTTACGTTATTTGGTTTTCTAGGTAGCAGAAATCCTTAACCTCTTGTAAGTTCTCGTTTCCTATTTGTACTCTAGTTTTAGATTTATTTTCCCCTCCTTTGCATACTAGTACTTTAGTTTTATTTTTGTTAATTTTCATACCGTATTTCTCTGTTGGAACCGTTTCCATTTCATTAGCAGCAGTTTCTAACACTTCTTTGCTAGATGCTAATACCCCTATATCATCTGCTAATCTAAACACATCTATCTTTTGCCCCTACATAATAATTCCAAATATCTTTTTGCATTTGACAGTATTTATTACCTCTTCGATATACAAGTTAAAAATTAACTGAGATAGTGCACATCCCTGTCTCGCCTCTTTCCTAATATCTACTTCTCTATGTTCCTGCTCTGATTCTATTACCGCTGCTTGCTCTTTGTGTAAGTTGTATACTATTCGTCTATCCCTATAAGTCGTTCCAATCTTTTTGAGTATTTCGAACACTTTCTCCTATTTTATATTGTCAAATGCTTTTTTCAGATCTACAAACCCTATATACACGCTTTTTCCTTTTCTTATTGTCTATTCCTTTATCATGCTCGCAGCCAAAATAGCCTCTCGTGTTCTCCGGTTTCGCCTAAACGCAAATTAATATACTGCAAGTATTTCCACAGCCCGTTATTCCATCCATTTTTGTACAATTCGAGTTAATATTTTTGAAACGTTGTAACCTTCGGTTTTATTTTATAAATACGCATCAACTACCCTACATAATTTATGCTAAAATTCATATTCTTATAATAGTATTTTAACGTAATATTTTAAAACCTGTTAAGACTTGGAAAATAGTTGATTGTAAGGCAGGTGGTCGCTTGGGTTTCCAAGAAAACACGCAGCACCTGCATGTTAGTTTTCAAATAGTTTAACATTTGCTATCTTCCTTCAATACAATAGTGGGATACTTTCGTCTCACTTACCGATAATTTGCGAAGACAGGGGAGAAGATTATTCGTCGTTGTTTTAAGTTAGTTCACGTTGGGTACTCGAAGGGTTTCGAGATGTAATTGTAGAAAGCTCTTTTAGGCGCGAAGAGCAATAAACATTCACGTGCATAATTAATTGGTTTGGTCGTGTAAAAGTCAAATGGTTTCTTTTACCACATAGTTGCTCCGATTTCTTTTTAAGGAGGATTTTAAGCACGTTGAATCAAGGGGTTATAAAGCCCGTACGTTACTAGTTGTTATTAAGTAACGAAATATTTAAATTGCACCGGAGGCGTTTTGCATTGAGATTGTTTTTGTGAATAAATAAAACCCTGGCCCGACGGACTCGCGTAGTTAGTTTTTACGTTAATTTAGGAAACTGTTATCGTCGTAAGATTAATAATAAGTGTTCAAAATTGGGTTAGAACTCCACTCTTAATTTTAATGTTGTTTATTTTAAACAGTCAAGGTTTTGTTTTGCGATAAACCAGGCGGTCTTATCTAGCACTGGTTTTGTACACTCGTTTCGAAGCATTCGGCCCGTGCGGTCATGTATTAAATCAATGTACATTTTTTGGTGAATGTGTGTGCTACTGCGCTTCTACATAATCCGTCAGCGGAGATTTGTTCTGGTTTGAATGCTGTTAACCACTTCCGTAGAAGCCAACAGTATGAACATTAAGGTAAGTGCATGATCATTGTTTGATTTACCGCTAAGAGTATTTTATCGCAACACTACCCTCAAGTCACAGTCCACTTGCTCTAAGGAAATAATCTGGGGTTTCACGCTTAGTGTAAATTGTCCCATTGTTTCTCCAACATAAACATTTGTGGTCCTTCGAGCCGGATCCATATGTAAATTTTGTGTAGAGATAAAATACTATTATATTCAATTTCACTAATTGCATTGATACATGTGCATAATTCTAATCAAAGCTCAAAGTTTGTTCTTGAACTTGAAAAATATAATAGTTCACCTTATCGCCAATTGTGATTGTTGCCAGGTTCATTCTTCGAAATTATAAATTACGGCTTGCGTTATTGTTATTGTAAATAATAAATAATTTAGCGATAATTTCATTCAACTCTGGTTATCAGCTTTAATATGGAACCCGATCAGCAAAGTATTGCTGAATTTAAGAGATTACACAATCGGAAAGAAAGGTTATTTAGGCGATTACAGGACTGTTTTGATTTGATCAAAGATTTACCTGCTAAATTAGATCAATTTAAAAATCGTGTTGGCTATTTAATGCCAGTTAGAGATGAATTTCTACAAACTTTAGATGATTTGTCGGATTTATCGAATGTACATGCAAACTTTACAACAGATACAGTATCATTAGAATCTAGTTTTGACGGTTTATACTTCGAGATTTTAAGCGTTGCTGGTCGATACACCACAACCACGAACGTTAGTTCTAATGGTAATACAACATCGAACAGCGATTCGAATGTTCGCCTACCTGAATTAAAATTGTATAAGTTCGAAGATAATCCCGAAAAATTTGACGCATTTAGATCTTTGTACGACACCTTGATTCACAAAAACAATACGTTGAGTGACATCGAAAAGTTTTCATACTTGCTATCCTATCTGGAAAATTCCGCTTTAAAGTTAGCACAAAGTGTGCGGTTTTCACCAGAAAATTATTCGGTAGTGTACGACCTGCTGGTCCAACGCTACACAAATAAACGCTTAATTGCTCATCATTATCTATCTAA
Organism: Platerodrilus igneus; assembly: GCA_036346225.1. NCBI lineage: Eukaryota > Metazoa > Arthropoda > Insecta > Coleoptera > Lycidae > Platerodrilus > Platerodrilus igneus. The sequence goes on from JARFIW010000244.1 coordinate 8,830,530, forward strand.
AATCTTTACACTGTCTCAACTGAAGACAGATTCTTTTCAAGCTCTTAATGGTTTGTGCGAAACACTGCAAGCTAATGTTACAGCATTAACCGATATGAAACTTCCCGATTTAGCCGATTATATATTTTTACATTTTTCTCTTGGATTTTTAGATTCCAAAACAAAACAAGAATTTGAAAAAGAGCATTACCTAGAACACGAATATCCTACGTTTAAAAATTTTATAAAGTTTTTACGTAATAAATGCTCCATTTCAGCGTTAGTTGGTAGTACCTCTGCTTCAAAGAGCATACCAACGTCATGTGCCGCTGCAAAATCTGGCGATCGCTACAATAATGCTAGTAACAAACGCATTTTTATGACTTCGCAAGAAGTCGCGTCTAAGGGTCCTACTGTACACACAGTGGCTTCCGTTTCTTGTCCTGCATGCAATCAAGCGCATAAATTAAATAGATGCCCGAAACTATTAGCATTGTCACCAAAAGATAGACATGAATTAGTCAAGAATAACCGTAGATGTTTTGCTTGTTTAAATCCGCATCCGCTTTCTTCTTGTCAATCCAAATTTCGATGTCTACATTGCGGTAGTAAAAGGCACAATGCTTTACTACATTTCGATAATCCTAGCCCTGTACAGAGGCCCTCTAATACTACGCCTTTATGTACAGACGCCAATGTACAGATTGTTGCCAATACCAATGTAATAGAAAGGGTTCCTACGCCAGTGAATTTTGTTCATTCTTGCGCTGTCGAAAACGGACCAGTTGCGCTCTTAGCCACAGCACAAGTCCTCTCGACTGATGGTAGTTGGCAGCGCTGTCGCCTAATCTTAGATACAGGATCGCATTCGAATTTTATCACTATCAATTTAGCTGATAGGCTAGGCCTCAAACGAAGAAAGTGCCCATTTGAAATACGTGGTGTAGGACAGTTGCATTTAACAAAAGTTCAGGGTCTAGTCGACTGTAAAATTGGCTCCTTATACGACAGCAATTTTTATTTAAATTGTGAAGCTGTAGTTGTACCAAAGATTACCACGAATCTCCCTACAGTTACGTTACCCATACAGTTAAAACAACAATTTTCCTCTCTTAAGTTAGCTGATCCCGATTTCCACGTATCCGCACCAGTTGATATTTTATTAGGGGTGTCAGCTGTTTTAGATATCACGCCAAGTGAGCCTTCATACTTGAAAGGCAAACCCGCGGCATTTCTTACTTCTTTTGGATGGGTAATCATGGGTGAGGTACCTAAAATGTTACATTCACCTACGAACGTCGCTTTATTGACTAATACGGTAGAAACGCAATCTCTAAATGAAACTTTACGTTTATTTTGGGAATCCGAAGAAATATTTTCTCCACCTTTACCCTCCCCGGAGGAGAATTTTGAACATACCCCCCACCCAAAATAATTAAATTTTGATAGCTAAAAGGGGTGAAGAAAAGAAAAAAAAGAAAAAAGGGAGAAATTAAAAAAAATGCAAATAAGCTCTATTGGTGTAGTTGTGTAAAGATAAAACGAGAAAATAAAAGAAACTCTAAAGAATGATCAATTAATGTGATTGTTGATCACGTCATATTAATTTTAAGGAGGTGGAAGCGGTACCACCTTATTTATTGGTCGTACCGTTTCACCTGAGGGTGTCTTCAACCGAACAACACGTACTACGTCGTCACTTCCAGGTATCAGCTTTGTTACCCTTGCTAAAGGCCAACACGCAGGGAGTGTACCTGGTGTCAAGTACAACACCAGATCGCCTTCCTCCAACTGTTTAGCCGGGGTAGTCCATTTGGGCCTATGCTGAAGGGTGTGGAGGTGTGGAGGTGGTTGTGATAACAAGACCTATATCCGTTTGTAGTTTTCAACCCGACTGATAAAGACTGTAATAATAAATGCCTTAATGATATTCTAATGCCGGGTCCGAAACTACAAACGGATATAGGTCTTGTTATCACAAAATTCAGAATTCCACAAGTGGCCCTTACGTGTGACATTCGTCAAATGTTCAGATCAATTTTAGTACACCTTGATGATCGGAAATTCTTGCACATATTTTGGAGGTTTAATCCAAATGAACCTTTAACAGAGCTAGAACACACACGCGTTATTTTCGGTGCATGTTGCAGCCCTTACCTTGCCCTTCGTGTTCTAAAACAATTATTGGTTGACGAAGGTTCTAAATTTCCACGAGCTTCGTGCGCTCTCAGTTCTTCTACATATGTAGACGACATTTTGACAGGAGCAGATTCCATCGAAGATGCTCTACTTCTTAAAGCTGAACTCATTGATTTGTTAAAACTGGGTGGGTTTGAACTGAGCAAATGGGCCAGTTCACATGCCAATGTAATTGGTAATTCTTCAGATACGATACAATTACCTAATTCCAGTCCTGATTCTATTAATAAAGTTTTAGGGCTTTGTTGGGATCTAAGATTAGATGTACTTAAATGCAAAGTTCGAAATGCCTCTGATACACCATCGAAAAGAGGCATTCTTTCCCGTATTGCGCGAACCTTTGACATTAATGGATACATCAGTCCATTTACTTTTATACTTAAAACTCTTATTCAACAATTGTGGTTACTAAAAGTAGGATGGGATGACGAACTCCCTGCCGTAGTGTTACAGAAGTGGAATCAAATTCAAGCCGAATTACCACTTCTCGAAAACGTGTCTATTCCGCGCTGTGTATGGAAAGTAGGTGAAGTAAAAGGTCTCATGGTAGGTTTTTCTGACGCTAGCGAGCTTGGCATGGCTGCAGTTATTTATTTACGATTAGAGGTTGATGGCCAAATTTTCATAAATTTAATAATTTCAAAAACTCGCGTGGCTCCACTAAAAACGTGGACGATACCACGTCTCGAATTAGGGGCGGCATGTCTTCTATCAAAACTTATGAAGTCTACTTCCCCAGCATTTGATTCTTTACACCTTCAGGAACCTATTTGTTTTAGTGATTCAGTAAACACCCTGTCGTGGATTCGCACCCCTCCGCATCGATTAAAAATATTCTTTGCCAACAGGGTTGTTCAAATCCACAAAAATCTACCCACAGCTCGTTGGAGGCATGTACCTAGTGCAGATAATCCCGCTGACCCGGCAAGTCGCGGGTTAATGCCATCGGAACTGCTTTGTTGTGATTTGTGGTGGAAAGGGCCCGACTTCATATATCGAAACATTTCTGAATGGCCAGGTAGTACATTTGAATACTCGCCAACACAAGGGTTAGACGTTTCTACCCCTATGACACCTCAAGCCTTGTTGTCCGCCATTGATGTTCAACCATTTACGGACATTTTGCTGCGACATTCAAGTTTTATTAAAGTACAAAGAATTTTCGCCTATATACTTAGATTCAAATTCAATTGTCTTGCGCGCATTCATGATGCTCCAAACGATCAGCTGCGTACTGGCAACTTAACGTCATTCGAATGTAATGACGCTTTGTTATTTATTATAAGAATTTCTCAGTACGAGCACAATCGAAACGAAATTTTGTTATTAGAAAAGGGTCAACCTTGCACAAAAAATTATCGTCATTTGTCCCCTTTTCTCTCCCCTGTGGGTTTAATCATGGTGGGGGGACGTTTGCGCCAGTCGAAGCTCCCAATTGCTACTAAATATCCCTACCTAATTCCGCGGGATAGCAGATTAGCTATCTTGATATGCGATCATTATCACATATACTCGGGCCATGGTGGAAATCGTCTGGTACATTCTCTTGTAAATAAGAGATTTTGGATTCCTTCAATTCGACACTTAATTCGACATCGTATTTTTCGTTGCCTTACATGTTACCGATATAAGGCGGAACCTATCCAACCACCTATGGCGGATCTTCCAGCTTACCGACTCGAACCGGGAAAATGTTTCACACACACGGGGATTGACTTTGGCGGACCCTTTATGGTAAAAGTACCTAATCTGCGCACAGCTAGATATGAGAAGGCATATATTGCTTTGTTTATATGCATGGTCTCGCGTGCCATTCATATCGAACTCGTCACCTCGTTAACTTCCCAAGCATGTCTGGCCGCACTAGACAGATTTATTTCTAGACGCGGACTTCCGGCGAAATTTTATTCCGATCAAGGACGGAACTTCCGCGGTGCTGCTAGAGAAATTCCTGAAGTTTCAAAATTTTTTGACTCGTCTAAGCCCGAGATTGCACATTATTTAGCTATTCGGGGCATTGAATGGTCCTTTAATCCTCCCTACGCACCCCATTTTGGTGGATTGTGGGAGGCAGGAATCAAAAGTGTTAAATTCCATTTAAAAAGAATAATTGGTAACAACCAATTTACTGCAGAAGAATTTAACACAATCGTTATTGCAATTGAGGGCATTTTAAACTCTCGCCCGTTTTGCTCCTTACCGGCACATTTCATGACAGGTGGTCCTATTCTGGCACGACCCGAAGTAGATTTGATAAACATTCCTACTAACAGACTCACTCGTTGGCGGCTTTGTCAACAGTTAATCCAGGGGTTCTGGAAGCGTTGGTCAAATGAATACCTCCACACCCTTCAGCATAGGCCCAAATGGACTACCCCGGCTAAACAGTTGGAGGAAGGCGATCTGGTGTTGTACTTGACACCAGGTACACTCCCTGCGTGTTGGCCTTTAGCAAGGGTAACAAAGCTGATACCTGGAAGTGACGGCGTAGTACGTGTTGTTCGGTTGAAGACACCCTCAGGTGAAACGGTACGACCAATAAATAAGGTGGTACCGCTTCCACCTCCTTAAAATTAATATGACGTGATCAACAATCACATTAATTGATCATTCTTTAGAGTTTCTTTTATTTTCTCGTTTTATCTCTACACAACTACACCAATAGAGCTTATTTGCATTTTTTTTAATTTCTCCCTTTTTTTCTTTTTTTTCTTTTCTTCGCCCCTTTTAGCTATCAAAATTTAATTATTTTGGGTGGGGGGTATGTTCAAAATTGGGTTAGAACTCCACTCTTAATTTTAATGTTGTTTATTTTAAACAGTCAAGGTTTTGTTTTGCGATAAACCAGGCGGTGTTATCTAGCACTGGTTGTGTACACTCGTTTCGAAGCATTCGGCCAGTGCGGTCATGTATTAAAACAATATACATTTTTTGGTGAATGTGTGTGCTACTGCGCTTCTACATAATCCGTCAGCGGAGATTTGTTCTGGTTTGAATGCTGTTAACCACTTCCGTAGAAGCCAACAGTATGAACATTAAGGTAAGTGCATGATCATTGTTTGATTTACCGCTAAGAGTATTTTATCGCAACACTACCCTCAAGTCACAGTCCACTTGCTCTAAGGAAATAATCTGGGGTTTCACGCTTAGTGTAAATTGTCCCATTGTTTCTCCAACAATAAGTTTAGTGCTTATCAGAGAAGTTAATGTGTGTCGAGTGATAATTATTAACCCGACAATTCACGGAACTGGATCAGCGAACCATCGCGTATTTTATCCTTTGTTGGCTGTCCCAAAGGTATTCGAACCAGTTTAATCTGGTAAATTTCGATATTTGCAGCTCATTATATCAACGAACACCTCACGGGATTTTTGGTGTTTGTTCCGAAATTCATCTTCTTTCTAAGCCGTTGGTCGATGTAACGTACTGGAGTATACCAGTGCCCGCAATTGATTAAGGTAAACTGAAGACTGAAAACTGAATTTTTGCGGTAGTTTCACCATCTGTACTGTAAGTTATTATTGTCATATTATTTTATAAACTGAACTTGTTTACAATTCCGTATTATGTTCAATTTCGTACGGATAAAACTATTTTAAAATATTCATTTTACGTTGACTTATTTAGTAAATTTAATCATTGTTGATACAGCGATAGGAGGATCCATTAGGGTTGGTAGAAGGATTTAATAAAAACTAAATGTACATGAATTGTTTGTTGCTCAACACATTAATATTGGTTATAATTAATAGAAACATGTTATAGAGGTTGTGTATAATTTAGAGATGTGAGTAAGGTTGATTTGGTGTTCAGTTAGGGTACCTTTAGTGCTATGGAGATTTGGCGATTTGGATATTTGGGGAATTAGATATTTTCGCTTTTAATCATCTAGGGTATTTTCTGCTTCGGGTATTTGGAGAAGTTTGACAGATGATATTTGTTATTGTTTTGGGTTACTGGATGTTAAGTTTTCAATGTTTGTTCCTAAGCTATGAGTATCTAAAGAAATAACAGAATCCCTATTCATTTCCAATATGTTTAATAGGCAAAACGCAAACTATATAACGTCGAACGAAAAGGTAAGGTTAAGGTTGTAACAAAACAAACGCGCATGCTACGATCTCAAAATAGCCAGAAAAGTTGAACTTGAACCAACTTTTGGGAGATTGGAGATTCGGTGATTTTGACGTTTCTCGGCGGTGTCACGTGATCAGTTTAACCAATAGGATCATTCTCCAAATATCCAAATCGCCAAATCTCCATAGCACTGCTACGAATTTCTTATTGAACATTATTACACCATCCCTGCACTGGGTGCCAGTGAAACGAATAATGTTTTTTGAAGCACCTGCCCTACGTTTATAGAAAGCCAGTCAAGCGAATCTTTCCTACATACAACTGGTCTCACGTTATGAGCAAGTGTAACAAAGTCTTCCGACATAACTAGGGGTCTATTCCTCGGGTAGAGCTATGAGAAATGGGGGGGTAAGTCGAATTCTGATTGTATACTGAATCTAATCTAAAACAATAGGGCGCCACCATGTCCTGACTTAATTAGGGTAATTGCGTAGTATATTTCTAGGGGCGGACGTGGAAACCCAAAGAAAAAATATCGCCTTCGATGACAGGGACCCGTCTTAACTGAATAAGACGCTGCTCCTGAAAGAAATGGTAATAATTAATTTAATAGAAGGGTGGAACACTATCTGTGTGCCACAAATATACCTAAAGAAACATCAAAATAAATAACTCCTATATAAGTTGTCATTAAAATTCTACTCATATGGATGTTAGTTTCTTGTAGTTAGTTTTGACCATCTTTGATCAAAATAAAAAAGCTTTAATTTTGAACTACTAATTTACTCAAAAGATTCTCTTTTAAAACAAATTCAATACTACAAAGTTTTATAAATAATTAAATGATGTCAAATATTTTAAATAAAGTTTCATTAAAATAATTTCTCAGCAAACATTTTAAAAGTTAGTGTTTACATGTTACAAAGAAAAGCCGACTCTGGCAGATCTGTCGAGAGGGTTACAAAAATAAAGCATATTAAATCACTTTTTCTTAATCTTAATTAATTGTTTCAGTTTTAGTTCTCATAAAGAAAGATTGTAAAAATATTCTTATAAGTTCAACTTATGCAAGCATTATTCAAAGCATATGTTATTTGAACACAGGTGTCAGCATTAAACTGCAAGCAAACAAGTGACGTAACAAGACATCTGTCGTTGTTACTAACAGAACAAAATGAACCACGTGTATGGTTTCTCAAATCATTATAAATGCTGAATTATAATTTTAACACTGAAAAATTCAGTCCAACAAACAATCTAAAATTTATATTATTCGTGCTTTTATGCACTAAACAAAACTAGCGTGTTTCTCATTTAGAACACGAACAAAATTCTTAAAGCTATCTACGAACCAGAACTGTATTAATTGGATGTTAACAAGTGTTGCAAAATCAAACATAATCGCCAAACTTCCATCAGGTTTGTGGTAATATGCTCTTCTACCAATTATTCAATTACTAAATTACCAAAGCCGCTTCTTACGAAACGCAATACAAAGTCGTTCTCCATCAGTAGTTGGAATTGTGGTTACTATAGTTGGTTTTATGGTGGTGGAATACGCGCTAAACAAAATACCTTAATTAAACAAAGTAAATATTCATTATAGGATACCAACCGCTATTTAAAGATGGATCTCTAATCGTCGAAATGTAACCGCAAGTTCGCGGCCTGCCTCCAATTGTACATCATTGTTTAACAAGCTTGCAGGACCGACTCCTCTATCACCTCGCACGAGCGACGGCGTAACCCCCAGCAGAGGCCTTCAAGCAACTCGCGCCTGCGAAACGTTTTATACATAGAAAACAATATGTAGATACGACCTTAGCGTATTACTAAACTCGTTGCTTGTACTTTACTAATAATTTGAATAAAAGCGCTTTATGACTTTGCTTTTTATGATTGGATTTAGTAACTGCGAAATAAACTTGTTACAGCACTAAAGGTACCCTTAAAGACTACTATATGCTCGCACGTAGCCAGACTTTTGTTTCGGAGGGGGCTTGTTGGAATTCGATGAAATAAAACAGTTTTTGTGAAACTATATTTTGGCAAATTCTTTTACAAAAGCAGTCTTTTTGATTTTTTGCCGCCATAATGTTTATGGCTTTATCAGGGTCAACATCTATATCCCAGTGAACGGATACCATGGTAAGTGCACTAAGACGGTCATCATTCATCAAACTGCGAGAAAACGATTTTACTCTTTTCATCGTAGACATAGATCTCCCTACACTTACAGTACTCACTGGCAATGTAGCCAAAATGCTGATGAGGTAGTTTATTGTACGAAAATATGTTGCATTACAAAGTTTGTGTCGATAGTGGCAGCTCGTTCACACCTTAGAAATATTCTGCTTTTACTACAGAAAGTGATACTTTGTCGTCAAAATAAGAAACTAAACTCTCCAATTTAATTCAGTTGTCAAGTGAAACATAAGATGGAGGAAGCACTTGAAAAGTCAGTAGTATGTCTTCGTTTGAAATGAATCGCTCTGATAAATTTTGAATAAGGTGGTCAATGCAAGGAATGAATACAGTCATTTTGTAATATTCTTCAACAGAAGTAACCTGAGGGTTTGCACGTGCACTCTGCCTTGATGCCAGTCTGGAAACCTTAAGTTCGGTTTGAAAAATCTCTTGTGCAAGATGTGATGCAGAAATAAATATCTGCTTGAAAACATTATCTGCATCTTCGTGCTGCTTTCAAGACTAGCTATTACAATTTTTGCGTGGTCAAGAGCTGCTGCTAAATCTAAAGATTGCTTTTGAAGAAACACAGACAATAAGAGGGTCAAGTTAAATATCTTGTCACATACAAGTAGGCTAATTAAGAAGTCACTTTTCTCAACAGCCGCCAATAAAGTTGAGGCTGTAGAAGATATTCTCCACGATTTTTTAGAAATTTCTTCCAAGCTGACGCAAATGGGTTCGAACAGCTCAACAAATGTAATGACACTGTCATGTCTTTCAATGAATCTGGTTTCATATAGACGGAGAAGTCTTTTTTTTCTGCTGTCTGAAGCATATACTGAAACAGCATCTTGAAAAGTTTTGTTTGCATTAGAATGATTTCTAAAAAAGTTAGTTAATTAATTGACAGCACTAAGACAGTTTCTAACCGAGGGAACTGTCATGGTATTTGATAGCGCAAGATTTAATCGGTGGCTGGCCCAATAAAATATCTTATATTTGGATATATATGTCTAATTCTAGATTGAACACCAGAGATGTGTCCTGCCATATTGGCTGCACCATTATAACCTTGTAAAACGCATTTAGTCATGTGAAGTCCAAGCTCTTCACATCTCTGTAAAATGACTCGACTCAAGTTTTCTGCAGATTGATCGTAAATGGGAATAAATCCCAAAAAATCTTCACGAATTACTTGTATTTGCAAATTACCTTCACATGTTACTTGGTCTACGTAACGAACACAGATGGATAGTTGTTCTCTGCTTGAAATATCTATTGTTTCGTCGGCAAGCAGACTGAAGCAACTAGCTTTATTTATTTTAAAAACAATTTCATCAATAATTACATTCAAATATATTTGAATAATCTCATTCTGTACTTCAGGGAAGAAATACGTAACGTTTTTATGGCTGTTAATAATATGTTTTCTTAAATTTTCATCACCAGAATTTGTCCTAAATCGCAGAAATGCTCAAAATTTTCCATCCCTTCTCTCGGGTTTATCCAGTAAAAGAGATCCACTGTCGTAATCACCCCTGTAAGGTAATTCTTGTTGTGCACAAAATAAAATTGTTTCAATAATGGGTTTGATGACTGCTCTGTTTTCTGCTTTTTCTCTGGCCCTTTGAGAGTTTATTTCTGACATAATGTCCTGACATTTTCCAGAATAAACTTTTAAAAAAATTGTCTGCCAGAATGACACATTTTTTGTGATAGGTTTTTATTTAGATTGTTTCTTTAGCCTTTTTCCAATCCCTGAATCCACTTGTTACTAGTTTCCCTGGAATTTCATAATCCCTTTTCCTACACCTTGTTGATAAAACAAATAGCAAGGCTTGCAATATACGCAATCTTTTTTTACAGTACGCAAGAAAATGAAATTCGGTTTCGTGATTTGTTATCCATTTCTCTTAAAATCTTCCTTTTTGATTTGTTACTTCAGTCATAGGAAAGGTATAAAATTTTATAGGGAGCAAAATAGAAGTAAGGATTTTTTGTTTAAAGCTATCATCCAAAACATCTCTCTTGGCGTCCCCAAAATCAAACAGATCTGTTTGCCATACCTGAAGTGTTATAGAGCTACTCGTAGAAATATTCAATGTATCATTATCACTGTTGCTTGGACTTGGTAACTCTGTAAAATATTTGAATGAAATTAGTTACTAAGTAGGGATTTTAATTTATGGGTACTAAGGTACTTACCCTCATGATTACTCTTAACATTATCTTGTCTCGGTTTTTTAAAAAACGAAACGATACTTGATTGGCATTTCATTGATGTACTAATTTAAACAAAGACTAAATTTTACGTGTACTTCAATCAATTTAATGATGATTGACCAACAGTAACTGTGTAACGATTTTTCCTCTCTCTAATTGGCTCCGCTAGCCTCACGCATGGGCGCTAGTGAAACGCTTTTCTATACTTCTGGCCGACAATACTTTATAATCACCATGCTCCAAGTTAGGTGTCTGCAAAACAAAGTCTTCCGACGTAACTAGGGGTCTATTCCTTGGGCAGAGCTATGAGCAATGGGGGTAAGTCGAAATCTGTGGGGGTCACACTCAAACTAAAACAAACAGGCGCCACCAAGTCCAGATTGATTCATGTAAATGGCATGGCTAATTTCTAAGGGCGGACGTGGAGACCCAAAGAAAAAAGATCGCCTTCGCTGACAAAAACCTGTCTTAACAGAATAAGACGCTGTTCCTGTAAGGAAAAATAATAATTAAGTCACATAAAAATGGGAACACTATTTGTGTCCCTCAAATATGTCTAAAATGCAAAAGAATGTTTCCTACATAAAGGTACCATAAAATTGAACTCTTATTGCTTTTTGTTTATCAGGTCTGATCAAACTAGATCAGAATAAAAAGACTTTAAGCGTGGATTATAAATTTACTAGAAAGAATTTTTCTGTTTCTGTAAATAAAATTTAATGCAATAAAATAAAATGAATACTTGAATTACTTGAAGAATTATTGTAAAGTTTATCAACTTGATTCTTACTCAAATATATTACAACCCAGTGTGACTGGTTATACTAAGGTTTTCTAACCCAATCAGATCTGTGTAGGTCATTTACAAATTAATATACAAAACTTTCTTTTTAAGTTAACAGTATTAAAATCGATTTGAAGTCAAAATATTCACAAAGATATTCTCTAATTTTATCAAAGGTGGTAGTAATGTAATAATAAACATTTGCTTGCAATTGTGCAATTGTTGACGGCATATTTTAAACAAACAAGTGACGTAGCCGCAGCTGTTAATTTATGCTGGAGCCACGTGTAGTCACATATCTACGAAACTAAGTGAAATTTAAATTTGATACTGGAGAAAACCAGCTTAGCTACAGATAAACTGAATAACAAGTTTGTGCTTCTATAAAACAAAACGAAATAACGTGCTTTTAGAAGGAAGCACTGAGGAAATCTTAAAGCTATTACGAACCAAACCCCGGGCTGCTGTCCTTGGCTAGATTGGAAACTGCATCGCCGTGCGGAGTCTGCAGCTAATTATTCCTGCTTTCCATGCTTTAAATACCGGTGTTGAAGCGAAGTGGGTTTCTTACATTGATTCAAAGTTGCATAAATTTTGTAGCGTAATCTTCCATGGTCTAATCTTAGTTATAAATATAATTTTCGTTGCGTAGTTTGTAAGTCGTAGTTTGTAAGTCGTAGTTGCGCTAAACAAATTTTTAAATTAGATACTAGGATAACGAATATACAATACCAACCGTTACTCAGGAAGTGTGTTACACAATTAATGCGACCCGGAGGTCACTCGCCATTCTCTTCGAATGCATGCTGTCGCTGCTTTTACCTATCGACGAGTGCCCCTGCCGCGTTCTTGCATGGTGGGAGGGTCCCGAGGGGGATTGTCAATCCTCTCACGCGCGTGCCTGTGGCTGTGGAATACACCGACCTCCGAAACAAATAGACTAACGGCTCTAGATACTGTATTAATGCAAAAATTTGATTGTTACACGTATTATTACTTTAGTTAATAAAGGTGTTTTAACATTCGTTATACCTTTAATGCAGAGATTTTTAATGCGAAAATAAAATTGTTACAACTGGATACGATGTCGACGACGACGGAGTGAGACAACGCAACCTACATACAAAAACGTGATTTGGTTATTCAGAAATGTTTATAAAATAATAAATATGCGAATACTGAATACGAAAACAATGTGTAACAATTGTAAGGGTTCGATCAGGAATAGTATAGACAAAGAAGTTTCAGTGAATCTTCAGCCAAGCGCTGTGGATTTACTGAAAAGCTTTCGAGTTTGTTAAGACATTCTTATTAATTCTTTTGCATTAGTTAGATTAAAAACGTAAAATTTTTTCAAACTCAAATTTTAAAATACCAATTAGGTTAAAAGAAAAGATTTGTAATTGTAGCTCAATAAAGAATATGTCAATGTAATGCAATGTAAGAAGATGCAGTTCGTGCTGCATTTGACTGCCGAGCGGTGAACAACCGTGCACAATATTTCTCAGAGTTAAGTTTTTAAACCAAAAATACTATCGTATACTAAATATTACAACAACCCTCCTATTGTACATCTTCCTATGTAGCTAGGCGAAACCCATCGTACAGGAAGTAGTTGCGAAATTTTAATTAGAGGTAGGTAATTTGTTATCACAATTCACAATCGTAAATTTTACGATACATTACTAATTATTGTATTAAAGTATATAATGTTTTGTTACTGCTTTTTATATGATCTGCTGCAGGCTGCAGTTGCAATTGATTTGTAATTTGTACAATCTTCAAATGAACGTTAGCTATTTCAGATAAAAATGGACGATAAGTCACCGGGAAAACAAACTGAATTAAATTCATAAAGCAATATGGATGGAGCATGCAAAGCATATTTATCAAGTTATGAACAAGTGATAAAATTTTTTATTTTCACAAAAGCAAAACTTTTGATAATAAGAATCGTTTTTATAAAGTCGTAAAACCACGTCAGTGTTCTAGGTTTAAGGGTGTATGTTACGGGGCCAGCGACATAGATCCTAGGTTTTCGGGGGGAGCTTCAGTCCCTCAAGCCCCTCCTCTGGCTACGTGCCTGACTATATGGTTATATTAGAGCAAATTCAGTCGTCCTAAAATTATAATTTTATAAAGAGTTTAAGTAATACTGTGAACAGGGATTCAGATCAAATATATTTAATTTAAAGACTCAATTCCTCCCCTAGTTCAGAATATCTTAAGTGATAACTTTATTACAGATACAAGTTAGTGTTAAACTTGCATTATTGTTATTGATCATTTTTAAACAGCCAGGAGGTGTACAACAACTTGGCTAATAACTTGAAATAGTGTCATTCCCATATTTTGTCCTACGGGTTTCTTGTCCGAGAAGAATAAGTTTTCCCTCATTTTGCCGTTCTCCTATAAAAGACAGGGAATCCATGCCACTTTAGGCAGAACTCTACTAAAATAAGGGTGGTGCCCAGAATTCACCGGCTTAGTCAAGATAACAATTATTACTCTCCACTCCCCTCCCCATTTTACCCCGCCCGTCACCACTGCAGCCAGCCGAGCCGCGGTTTAGTTCGTTCCTTTGAGCTTACCGTGTTTGTTCACGCCTCTTCCCCACTACCATCATTGTAACGTCAATTTTGGCATGTAACATGTTGTCAAACTTATTGTTCAAACATTTTTACATCTATCCGCACCCCTTTTTTTAGTATAGTGACTACGGCGTTACGTGTAGAATCTTTGGGCATCCTGCCTATCTCATACATATAACTTATAAGTTGGAAGAGAGATCTGTTATTGCATGTCCAGCTGTTTTAAGAGTTACTGCTTGCACTTTATCTGTATCCGGTGACATTTTAATGCTTGTTACGTGCCGAAACCGACCGTAAACATTCTTATAAGTTTTAATTTGTAAGGATTTCGCGCCAATGAATTTAAAAAAACTTGTGCGCGTATTTCCGTCACTTCAGATAGTGCGTTGCGCGAGATTTTTGCGCCGACGCGGGGGGCCAAGGAGGAAGTGGTGGATTTCCGGGATACGTGACTGAACTAACCTCCAAGATGTGAACAGGTGTGGCTGTCTTGTATCTTATCGTGCCTTTTTTGTGTTATCTAGATCTCTTTTGCTCATATCTTTGACTATCGTTCCTTATAAACCAGTTCCTGTCGTTCCCTACATATAGAAAGAAGACAAATTTGAATTTGCATTCAACCCGGCTCAAGAATTTCCACGCCCGAGAAAGAGCAGCGAAGCAGCCGATGCTTGAGAAACTAGCAAAGCGACCGGCGACAGTATGGGGTAATTCTGCAAGAAGCCCTGCAATTGATGTGAGTAGTATCTTTGTTTCTTTTTTATGTAATGGCGTATTTTTTTATAATTGTGTGACGTCATCTATAATTTGCGCGTCAATTTTTACATTATCTAATATCGTTACCAACTGACATAGTGGCTCGCGTACCGCACCGGCGGGGCTGTAATATGCTCTTCAATGCTAATTCAAACTCATACCCAACTGTTGTAGATCCCAAGTCATCGTTCTCAATCTTCGATTCCCGATCTAGTGCTTTTAGTCTCTGTCCTACATATAAATTCCTTATATATTTTTACCATCTAACTTTCTCTACATTTTCTATAATTATGTCTCCTGCCACATCTCTTATATTTTTGCTATATGATTTTATATCCCTAAAACACATTATAATTAATTTGTATGCACTGTTTGGCTTTCCTCTTTCTATCTTAGTTTGTACCTCTTCCACTTTTCATTAATCGATTGTTCTTTAGCTTTTTCACATTTCCGAATATTTTCCATTTTATGGCTTTATATCTTTGTTTTCTTGCTTCGTCTGCTCGGTTTTGTATTTTATCCTTTTTTCTATTGAATTCAGGATATCCTTTGTTACCCACGGTTTCTGATTTTCTTTTTGTTTATACCCCAAAATATCTCGGCGGCATGTATACTATGGATTTAATGTTTTTACATTCTGATTCTACTTCCTTTGTATCAGAAATTTTCACGATGTGTTTCAGCAATTCGTTTCACTTGTTCTCAAATCTTTTGTAGATATTTTTATCTTTTAGTTTCTCGAAGTCAACATGCTCTTCGGCTCTTTCTTTAATTTTAAATTTAAACGCGACCTTCATAGTTGCGATGTTGTGGTCAGTGTCTATATCTGCTTCTGGGTAGCTGCTACAGTCTTGTACTTGGTTCCTAAACAGTTGTCGTAAAAGAATGTAATCTATTCGATATCTCTCTATGTCACTTGGCACTTTCCACGCGTATCATCTTCTAGCAAGATGTTTAAATAATGTGTTTGTGATGATTAAATTGTTTTTGACCCACAAGTCTACCAACCTATTTCCCCTGCCGTTCGTCGTATCTAAGCCAAAGTAAACTACAACCGGTCCTTTCCGACCCCACCTGTTGCTGCATTAAAATCTTTCGTAATTATTAAATTTTTGTGTCCTTTTACGCATGTTTTTGATGTATTTGTAGATCGCTTCTATCTCTTCTTTACTGTAGCTAGAGGCAGGCATGTGTATTTGTATCATTACTGTATGTACTTCGCCAATCCCTATTACGTCTAATGCTAGCTTATCCATTTCAATTTTCAAATTATTTAGCATGTCTACTTGCTTCATGCTTCTAACACTCGTAAGATGTTCCTAGTTCTTCTTTTCTTTCTTATTGAACTTGTCGATCACATCCTTCGAGGTACTCTCCTTTCGGGAATCCGATGTGGAGTTATTTTAATTCCGATAACTTTTATCCCGGGGAATGGTATCATATTTAAAAATAATTTTAGTACGATGTGTACTTGGAAGGTAATGTGGTGGTTTTCCGTTGCCTTCCAAATCGCAGTACGATGTCTTAGAATGATATACGGACCTCTATGGTCTATGCCACTCAAGTGCCTAAAGAGAGCTGCTGTTTTCTTTCAGGAATCTTCCTTAGTGTGTTTTCTCACTAAAGACCCCACTAATTTGGTTAAACCTATAGGTTCGGTTCTTTAGATCACTGAAACACGCAAGCCATTCCATCCGTTCTCGCAATTTAGAACTTCTTCAAGGTGCAAATCCATTCAAAACAGTTTTTTTATATTAAAAAATGAATTATTTGTAACGTTTTGCTTTTATTTTTGCAAAGCCTCATATGACAGTTGTAAATTTGACAATAGACAGAAGTGCTAAAATAATATAAATTAAATTAGGATATATAAAGTGGTTAAAATTTCTAGTTAACGTGGAGAGAATGTTTTAATTTAATATTCTTCATTATTCATAATGAATTATGTTAAAATTGTTTTGACAGCACCTTGCTAGAAGACTTCAAAATAAGTGACAGATATGATAGATGTGAAAGTGTTTTAATTTTTGTTGGTTGTATGCAATCAGTTGCTTGATTGCCTGGTGTTCCAAAATGCAACTTTAGAGTGGTTTTAAGTAATTTCAAGTTTTTATTTAATTTTTTTTATATAGCTTTATTTTGTTTTATATATATTTTTACTTTATAATCAGCAAATTATAGTGTTATAATGTTATTGTTGTTTTAATTCTTATTTTTGAAATAAGTTGAAATATATGGCATTCAGATTTTCTACTCGTTCTATAATTTATTACTGTAGGTGATTTTTAAAATTCAATACCTTCCAATAATAGTATTTTTTTAGTATGACTTTTATATTGAAATTTTTGATGACTTAAAATCAAAATTATGAATATTATCAATAGCATGGTCTGGCAATGCAGTCTTAGTATAATCAGCGTATTGAGCTCTATTTTTATTGACTGTTTATGTTGGTAAATTTTTGTTTTAAATATTGTTTAGTTTGAAAAATATATATGGTTTTACAATTATTGCAATGTAATTGAGATATTGTAGCGTTCTATTTTTCTTCTCTAGCAGTAACGCATATAAATTCTGTATTGTGTTACAAAAATTTTAAATTCCCTTCCTAATTCAATATAATTAGTATATCTAGAACTTATACATAATTAAAAGGAAGTAATCATAATTTTGAAACACTCTATTTATTGTCCTTTTATTCTATTTATCTGGTAAATAAATTCATCGTTATAAGTACTCCAGTTTTGTGTTTAACATCATGTTAAAAGTCGTACATGCTAGTTAGAATTTCTATAGATTATCTTCAAGGTAACGTAATTTAGCGCGATTATGCGCAGCTGTTGTCTTGGATATTCAAGTGTTAAGGCCACGATTGCTTTCGGACTACGACAGTCGACCCTTTATCGTCCTAGTGATAAGATGAAGAAGTTAATATTAAAAAGTGACTTGAGACTGGCATTTCAATTATGCAGGGAATCGATCCGAATGTGTTAGAAACTTCATCATGCGCTACACTGAAGCTTTGGTTTAATAATGGCTATGCGTAACAGCTAAGTTATAGCGTATGAATTGTATACGAATGGAAACCTACAGTAATGGGAATTGCAGTTTAAGCTACTGATTGATGTGGTATCCTTTTCTTGGTTAGAGATTTCAGCGATGGCTTTCCCCAACGGTGGATTCCACCCTTTATTTTTATAGTTCTGATCTTCAGGACATTGCCGTAACAAAATGGACAAGTATTTGCTGTCGTTATCCAGTATTAGAGGCACACATATGCTTCGAGTCTATCTACTAAATGGTTTGTAACAATTTGCACTCTACGTTCGAGGTCGGTAGGTCGATTTTCCTTTGTTATGAAAACCATCTGTTTGACGTACAACGTTTAGTGGTTATTTTGCTACAATTAGAAGATATCCAAAGTTAAGCTGTAATCTATGTAGTTTAAACTATTGAAAATTAATATCTTAATAATTATATTTAAAAACTTAGTTTTTTGAACTTTACACTAAATTAAAGTTTTGATTTATAGGCTTGTTTACCAAAACGATCTGTTCAAGAACTTAGATTATGAATCATACCGAATAGTTTTTATTACTAGAATTTGCTTATTCATGTTGATTATTTATCATACAGTTGAGTACTTTCTTATACATGATACTTTTTTAACAAGGCTTAAATTTACTAATTAAAAGATCCTATTACATAAATAATTTAATAAAAGTGTACGTCGTTTGATCAGCACTGGCAAAATGACAAAAGCTAATAAATTTGTTAATGAAATATAAGGGCTTTGATATAATCAAGTTTATTATAGAAATAGAAATGGGTAACTAAACACTTTCAAAATTTATGTAAATGCCTATCAGTTTGAAACAGAATTATTTTTAGTTAGTATATGTCTTGGTATTTAACAAGTCTAATCTTTTTATAAATTTAGAATAGGTCGATCACACTTTAAGAAATACTAAAGAAGTTGTATTTATTCTACCTCATACATATTTTTGGATTCTATAAATCTTATATGAACCAAGGGTGTATAAATTTAATAAATAAAGTGTCCATGCACCAATGGCCACAAACAAAATTTTATAAGTACGTAGAACTTGTCTAATTTATTGATTACATTATTCTGAGACGCGAGCTGCGGTCTCCAATGCATTTTATGTAGTTTATTTTATTTCAGGACAAAAGTTTGTACCACCTATGAATACAAAATCTTGTATTCCAATAACAGAATGTATTCGTTGAGGTTCCTGTATTTTTCTTGACGACATTCCTTGTTCTTATATATTGCATAAGTACAGTGGCGCCTGACCCATCCGTATTTATTTAACGACCCTCTGATAGTCTCTAAAAACCGCTGAAGTTAGAGTTCAGAATTAGTACGGAAGTCTACAAAAGTCAGTTTGTGTTAATACGGATAAATCAACATCTTCTGCACGACTTTTGTTAGAAATATGTTTGTCTAGGTATATCCTAAGTATAACGTAATAACAACTAAAGTGAAAATGTTGCAATATTAAATTTGATTGTAATTTTTCTCTTATTTTATTTTTAACGGTTTGCAAAATAATTTTTTAAATTGTTATTATCGATGTAACCTTTATTTGTATATTTTGTTTTTAATTCTTGTTTAATGGTTCTGGAAGAAATGGAATATATGGCTTTGTAGTGTAACTGATTTTTAATTTATGGCCGTTATTAAATTCATCCGTCAAAAAAATTTGGTTGTAAATGTATTGTATTATGTATGTTTTTGTATAAATTTTTTGATATCTTTGTTTTGTTTCGATTTATAAATTTTAAGCGTGAGTTACCTTTTTCTAATATTTGGATTATTAATTTTAAATTTGTTTTATGAAATTTTTTGTTTAAAAAATAATTCTTGTTTATTATGCTTTTTTTTTATTTTAATGGGGGTATTTGGAAAATAATTTGTGTATCTGTCTGTTTTAATTGGTTTTCTATACCAATTTGTAGTTATTCATCCATTCTTTTCTCTTAAAAGGGTTAAATTTAGGAAATTTCTTGTGGAACTATTTCAATTTCTATTGTGAATTTTAAATGTGGGTGTATGGCGTTATATCCTTGGAATATTGAGGTGCATTGTTTTTGTTAGCAGATATTAAAATATCATCATCATATCATCAACCCCAGATAAACAATACTGATGTTAGACATATTTGAATTTTCTAACCTTTAATACATTGTATAATGCATCCAAAAATAATAAAAGTATTTCAAATAAAGTATTTCTATTTCCCAAATAAAATAAAAATTTGATTTTTAATTACAGATTTGTATATGATATGTACAAGAATAATCTTAGAAGGCCCAACCTAGATTTGAAATAACGGTCGAGTTCATTCATATAATTTAATTATTAACATCAAAGAAGCACATATTGTTCGTATGAGTCCTAGTAGTCTTCAGATCTCAATACTTTACAGGTGGTTATTGTAATTTTAAAATTAAAAACACCAATAAATTTCTTACATTGACTTTTCACATGGTACTGTTGCAAAGTCATTAAAAATCCTAAGAAACATTATTTATATATCATTGTTCATACACGTGCCCTGTACTAAATTCTAAGTAGCGTATAATGTAGCAAATTACAAAGCAGGCTGCGGCTTCACCACTCACATTTCTAGTTAATCAGGAGGACGTAGGCTAACCAGTCCTAATTTATAATCAAGCCAACATCCTCATAAAATGTGATCAACTCAGTAAGGCGGGATGTCAGTCTCTATTTATGTATGTATGAATATTCGTTATTTTAAATTATACCTAGGCCATTGGTCCATTCTAGCTTGAACAGTCTAAGTTAAATAAAAAGGAAATAAACAATTAAGAAAAACAAAATAAATTAAAGTTCATTCGGTTTTAGGTGGTCTTCTGCTCAGACTTTTATCTTCCGGTGACGCCAAAAACTTGATCGGAAGGGGGGGAGTGGTGGTGGTGGTGGTGATGAAGCTTCTTGTGATCCGATGCAGTATCAACTTGTTGTTTTCGTGTTTGATCTCAGGTTAGAGGGGTTAAGGTGTGGGTATAGAAGGTTTAGCGTCAAAAATTTCTTGTAGAAAGGCATGTAAAGGAAGGGGAAGTTAGTGATTACAAATTTAAAATCGGGTAGTGGGGAGTGGGGATGTCAGTAATGGTAGGAAATATTTGGTGGGTATATCTGCCGGTATCGAAGTAAGACCATGACTCTTGCCAGGAGTGAAGAAGGGAGTTGTAGATACGGGTCTTAACATCAGAAGCAGGGATTGTGCGGTACGTATCTGGGGATAGTGTTTCATTACGAAGGTGGATCGGATGAAGAAATTTTAGATTACGGGTTTGCATGAAATGATATAGTTGGATTTCTAAGAGGAGAATTTTTAATATTGTGTATAGAGAAGCAGTGGAGGTGGTTCGAAAGGCTCGAGAGACGTATATCAGGTAAGAACGTATGATTGGGTTTAGGATTCTGCAAGAATGTTGGGTTGTGAGGGGATACTAAGAGTCAACAGCGTAGCGGACGATGGGAATGATGATATTGTTCAGGATTAATCTTCTTGTAGGTGGGGTTAGTTGGATTGATTTTGATAAGGATTGATGAATGTTGTGCAGTATTAACTTGATTTTTGAACGGATTTTTTGTAGGTGTTTTCTAAACGGATACCGAGGTAGCAAACAAATTCAGAGAAGGTTAAGGGTGTTCCTACGATATGGATAGGACTGCGGCGGAGGTTAAGAAAGCCTTTTAGAAGTAACATTCTGGATTTAGTAAAGGAGATGGGTTGCTTATTTAGAATTGAGATTGTTCGATATGTTGGATTAGGATATTTGCAGTGGATTGTAGTTGAAGGCGGGAGTTTCCGTGAATGAGAAACATAAGGTCCTTTGCATAAGCGTAGGTATCTGTTTTTGGAATATTAAGGTCGAGGAGAGGGTTAATGGATAGGTTCCAAAGGGTAGGTGAAAGAATAGATCTTTGAGAACAGCCTTGTGTTAGGGACATGATAGTGGAAAAGTAGTTTGTACGGAGACTTGCTCTTCGGGAAGAAAGGTATGATTGGATGATGTTATATATATTGAAGGGGAAATTCAGTATTTTGGGTTGGTTCAGGACATTGGGCCACCAAAGGAGATCAAAGACGGAGTGGAAATCAAGGAAAATTGCTATGACGTATTATGATTGTGATGATTAGACTTTGGAGATTAAGGAAAAGATTGTTTGTTCTACGCCGTGACCTTGGCGGAAGCCGTGTTGGTTGTGGGAAACCAGGGAGTAATTTTCTATGTGTGATTGGAGTTTTTGTAGGATCAGTTTTTCAAGGAGTTTACCGATGGATGAAAGAAGGGCAATTGGAGTGGGTCTTCAGGGGTTTTTGCAAGTTTCAGTAGTAAGGTGATGTTACCATGTTTAAAGGTGTCAGAAAAGATACCGGTGGTTAGGCATTTTTGGAATAGTTGGATGATAGATTGGCGGATTGCTGGCCATGATTTTTGGATGATGGTGTTTGTGATGTTATCAGGACATGGAGATTTATGTGAGTTTAATTTGGAAATAATGGAGTCAAGAAAGTTGGTGTCAAGGATATTATCTGGAGGTGTGTTAGGAGGGGTTTTGTAATTGGGGATGATTTGGTCTTGTTGGAAAGAAGGAGTATCCATAGAAGTAGAAGGGATTACAGTGTTTAATAGGAGGGATAAAGTAGTTTGGTTGGTGGGGTTTTGGAGTGATGTAGGCGTAGTTAGGATTTGATTTGGATGGGATTTTACTCTGCGATACGTTTTCCAAGGATCGGCATTGAGGTGGTCAATAATGTTTCGTAGATGGTTCTTCTTAGCCTCATAGATGGAAGTTTTGAAACTTGATCGTAATTGTCGATATTGTGTGCTCAATAGTGCTGTGTGATCAATTGGAACTGTGAGTCAGCGTAGTCGTTGTATTTTGTATCGTAGGGCGTTTAGACGTTGTCTTGTGTTTTGTAATGTAGGACTTCATCAGGATGTCGCGCGAGTAGTATGGTACCTTGTCGGGATGGTAGTGGATGCGGCACGATGGATATTTTGGACAATGGAGTTTGCGAGTAGGGTTGGATGGAAACTTTGTGGTAAGGCAGGTTGGGGGTTAGAGATGCGATTTCTCAAGGATTTCAGGAAGCGAGACCAGTCTGCTTTATTTGTGTTATAGGACGACGATTTGTGGAATTGGCGTAGTGGGAGGTTGAAAAGGATGTTGAATATTATTGGATTGTGGTCGCTGGAGGTTATTAGGTGGGATATACTCCAGGAGTTAATTAAATTACGGGTTGATGGGGTGGCGAGGGTAACGTCAATATTTGAGCTGTGATTTAAAAATTTTCCGGTTGGAGTGTTTGATGGAGTATTTAGGATGGATAAGTTGTGTTGTAGGATAAAATCTTCAAGGAGGGTGTCTTTGTCGTCAGTGGTGTTATTGTACCATAAGGTAGAACGTGCGTTAGCGTCTGCACATATAAGTGTCGGTTTGTGTGTAAGGGTGTAACGTATTTTTTTTCTAGTTACACTTCGTTCTTTAAAATAAAAATAAAACGGCTATAATTTAAAATATTTAATTTGTGAATTACCGTCCAATAGAAATTAATACATAAAATTAATAATAACACATAGATTCTTTTACGTTTATGCTCTAAAGTTTGTTACTAAGCTCTGTCGAGTTGTCAATTTGTTCACGTCATTATCAGCGTTCGAACGAGCAAGCTGCTCCGCAGAATAAGTGGAGTCGAGATGGCCGTGTGTAAACACGTGGCTTCTAACAATGTTAGAAAAAAAGAAGATTAATTGATTGAGCTGGAAGCCCCTTTTGACATCATTAAAACATGCAATACCGTAATACAATATCTTAAGGACATATCTTGTATAATATCTTATATAATATCGTAACGCAATATTCTGACGCAGTATCTTAAGGCAATATTTTAAGAAGGCAATTACATGTGTTCCGTATATTTCAACTTCGCCAATAAATAACATCAGACAAGTAAACCTTGGAGCTAAAATTTTGTTGGAGAATTAAATTCAATCAAGCTGAGGTTGGTTTCTTTTTGTAATCGCTGTATTACGAAGAATTTTGATATTCGATGGTTAAGGAAATTTCCGACAGTCGAGGTCAAGGTCCCATATCTTTCGTTCAAAGCAGTTTCGTAGCACGTGAGTGTACCTTAGGATTTAATCACTTTGACCATTAATTAAATTGCTATAAAGAATATAACATTAAGAATTTGAGTAACGTAAAAAGCTTTTAATGAAACAGCAAATTAAATAACAAATCTATTGTGTGTCAGAATGTTTACACGTACACAAAGTGTACATTTGGTAAAGCTGTAAATGACATTTTATGTCAGATATATAAAAAACAGATTCAGTTGTCCTATCTAGACGTCACATGTCGTCTTAATTTAATTTAAAATATGTTTAAACATTTTGAGGGCATGAACTTGCATTTTTCATCGACATGTGAAATTCGCGTACTTACTGTTAAATAAAAATAACTTAGAGTAATTACATTCTACAATATCAGCACTTTGATAATTAAATTTTATTGTGAAGGTCAAGGAAGTACTTCATTGATTTAAAGAAATTTATGTATTATGAGTAACTTAGAAATTCCAAGTCAATATATTTAAATTTTATAGAAAAGATCCATTCAGTGATCTTCCTACTTTTGAATGCAGGACTTTGCTAGTATGTTTCTGTTCTAGAAAAATAATTTAGAGAAAATTTTATAGAGATACGAATTTAAATATTATAATTACTTGAATCCAGAAATTTATCCAAATAGAATCTATTTTGTTTTTGAATGCATTTTTTATTATTTAGAATTCAAAAAAAAAATTTACAAGTCATCCCCGATTAGAAATTGTGTGTAATGAAAACAAATTCCCTGGGTATATATTTTAGAAGCCTAAATTCTATTATTTTATTTTTGGCAAATATTTTTGAGGACACAAATGGTGTCCATGTTGTACCTTTGTTTGTTCACAGGTCAAGCCGAGACATCTGTATGACATCTGGTGTTTGAGGTCTTGATAAGTGTGTTTTAAAGAGTGAAATTCAGGTTTTATGGCTATGTTAGTGGTGTTGACATTAGGTTTCCGCATTCCCCTAATACAAGCACAGTTAAATTTTGTTGGTTATAGTATTGAAAAATACGGTGGCGCTTATTAAATATATTTTTGGTCTTTTAACAACCCATGACCCAAGCTCATGATCTACCCAGAGCTAACACTCGACTAGCCGTTTATGTCTTAAGAGTTTTTCTTTATTTCAAGCCATTCTCCATCCAACTTTACCTTGGGCTTACATTAATAAGAAGAAATTCTCGACCTTGTGATATCAGGTTAGGGTTTAGGAAATTTAAAGGTGTAATTTTTTAGCTGATAGTCACGAGGATAAAGTTAATAATAAAAAATCAAGCAAGAAAGAATTTTTTATTACAAGGGTTTGTAAAGCGTTATCCAGTTGTTGTAAGTATGTCTGAATGTTTTTGTTGTATTGAAAGTAAGCTGAGATAATATAGATAGTGCCAGTCTTTCAGTGTAATTCAGCAGTTAGTACTTGTGGAGTAGAGTGGGAGAGGAGAAGGGATGCATCTAATTGGAGTTTGTTGATGATAACGGCTGCTGCTAGATTAGAGTCTAGTGGATGTGGGTGGATAAGGGATCTAGTATACGGTGGTAGGTTGGGAATGTTGTTGTTTATAAGGTAAGGTTCTTGAAAGACAGCAAAGGATATTTTTTGTTCGGTAAGGAGATGGGCAAGTTTAAGTGTTGCGGAAATGAGTGGAATTAGTAGCTATATTCAGTACGTAATTTAGATATTTCTAGAGATTGTTTGTACACCGGACAATCAGGGCTGGTTATAGAGTGGTTATGGGGGCGATTAATGCGTTGGCAGTTGTGACAGATGGGTTGTGAGGATTGGTTAGGACACGACCTTAAGGTGTGTTCTTGAGCACAGTGTCCACAGGTGGTTGTTGCCCGACAGACCTTGGCTGAGTGTCCAAAGCGCAGGTGCAACATTTTGTGATTGAAATAAGGTCTCGAATTCTTTCAACTATAAACAATATGATTCGGTAAATAACTAATAATCGATTCTGTATAATATTTCTAAACATTGAAAATTTAATTATGTACTAAACATTTTATTCAACTATTTATCGTGATGAGGTATTAAATCCGTACCAACATATTTAAAACCACTCTGATCATAAACCAAATATTAGTAGACAAAATAAAATAACGCTTATTTTATTAATCGAAATAGTCAAAAGACGTAGCAATAACATTACCAAACTGTATTGACGAGATATCAAAATTAAATCCTTAGTAAGGAATGATGTCCACTACCGCATTTCCAGGCTTACATTCAAACATCACAGGTATACTCGAAATTCCACGTGTATTGTTTAACGCCATTATTAGTAACATTGTTCCAATGTTAACTAAAGAATCTGTTATCTTACATACTTAATTGGATATTTTTTTGTATATAATGTGCATACATACTAGATATACTTGGTGCTATTATAATTAACATAACATGCAACTATTCCTTAAAAATATTATAAAAATAATAATAAAAATAAATAACAAGTTAAATATTGAAACTATAAAATAAATATTTCTTTCATGGTAATTTTTGACTCAGGTAAAGCACCTAGAACGCTAGCTGCATTTCCACGTATTGCTAGTGAAATCCTTTGGAATAAATAGTACTTTGCCTTGGGGTCTCCTGATTCCTTAGCCAATATCGAACCAAATTCATCTAAAAATAATTTTGATTCTTCGCACCACGGTCCTAAGGTCTCAAAAACTAATCCTTTGAAAATTAAATTGGATATTTTGCTAGGCTTTCCCGCATTTCTACAATTGCGCAATTGTTTAATATAACGTATAATTACGTGGCAAATTACGCGCCATTTTGTATCAAATATCAAACACGTTTAAAAGTGATGCAATGGTCAAATTTTATGCACAATATAAACAAAAGCAATGTACTCACTTAAGTCGCACCTTACAACCAAATCCAAAGGCCATCACGTTTTGTGGGTCACATCACGCCATTGTTGATTCAGATTCCAATCCCTTCGCAACCCTCGTAGAAGAATGAAGGAACAACCAGGTAGAGGTACTCAAAGGTAAGGTAAGGGAACCTACATCCTAAAAAGGAAAAAGACACCCAAACGACACCGGCAGATGTTCTTGGCTTCAAGTCTCGGAGCTTAATGACGTTCTTTGACACACTCCGCACCTGTGCATTCTTTTGCGCAAACGCAATTGTCCGGAATGACGGAAGTTGACAAGTTCATTAAAAAATATTCCCCGGAACTACCTTATAATTTATACTTAATCTAAATGTGATACTTAGCCAATTTTTGGCATGTAACAGTTTTCAGGTTTCTGTATTTGTCGTGCTTATGCTGGCATGCTGTGTCGGCTGCAGATCCAGGTGTCACTGATGTCTGTGGTAAGTGTGTTATTGCAAGGGCGTCTACATAGGTCATATCCCATACTAAACTTTTGCTTTTTGACCACGAAACTAGAGTCACTCCATCCGGTCTTTTAGAAAAATGGAAATGTACGTAAAAAGTACGTTATCTTTGGAATAAATAGACAATTTTTAAGTAGGAAGTATGCGGTGTAAGCCTTTAAATTTTCTAATTGTTGCGTCAGCAAAGCAAGCATCTTAATCTTCTTTTCAAATAAGGTTTTAAATGCATTTACAAAAACAGGAGATTCAAGAATTTCCAGTGAATTTTTGTTTGAATTCGAATGCCTGACGACAAAATGTTAAAGCGGCTTTCTATTTCCGGGTTCACATCATCAGAACAGAAAAACAGTTCATATTTGTTTGAGTTAATCTTCAAACGGATTTCAATCTTCAGATCGATTATCTTTTTAAAATTTTTATAAACTTCTTCTGGATCTCCACCTACAGTGGCGTCGTACCAAAGGTTGAGCTCTGTTGAACAGACAGGCAGAAGGCCAAGAGTCCACAAAGATCTCCTTTTTGGCATCCGGTTGCAGAGGAAATTAAGCTGTCCCCGTAATATAAATGTGATGGCTTTGCATTGCACTGTTGCATGAAGTAGAAAATTGATGGGGTCTTAGCCTTTATCTGGCGTAATATTTGCTCTCTGTCGATCGTGTTGAAGGCATTTGCGAAATCGACCTTGAGGAGGATTTTGTTATAATTTGTGGGATGAGTGACGTAGCTTCGTATTTCATGAATGCAGTTTTCACAGCCCACCTTCGTTGCCACTCCAAATTGATTCGGTCACAGATAACTCGGTAGGTATTGTTGAATATTTCTACAAACTAATTATGCAGTTTTTCTGCGTATTGTATTTCCTACTGCAATAGGACGAAGTCCGACACCTTTTTTGGTAAGCGCACAGAAGGAGGCTCTGTAAATAATTGAATATATCTTTTCATTCAGTTTGCTTTCCAGGAGAAAAGTGCACAATGACGTAATACTAGCAAGTGCCCGTTGACCAGCTTTTACAGCAGAAATAGAAATTACTTCCTTAAAGAACTGAGATCGAAGCCCGTCGACACCTGAGGCCGACGGAAGAGAAGGAATTGATGGCTTTCTTTACGGAAGATTCTATAGGTGTGAAAGGAAGACATTCCTCGTTGTCATCTTCAAAGGTTATTACTTTTATTGACGTCGGATGTTTAGCTTTCAATTGTAAAGG
The DNA here is from genome assembly GCA_036346225.1 of Platerodrilus igneus. Lineage (NCBI taxonomy): Eukaryota > Metazoa > Arthropoda > Insecta > Coleoptera > Lycidae > Platerodrilus > Platerodrilus igneus. The sequence continues at coordinate 8,859,065 of JARFIW010000244.1, forward strand.
CGTAGTTTTGTCATATGGAGCTAGAGAATCTTCTGCGGTAAGGATTTTTATGGAACCTTTGACATCACAGTCGTCCATTTTAGCTTGGATTTTATTTTCAAGGGATGCTCGGTAGTCTTTTCTGTGGCGATTGGTGGTGTCAGGAATGATGTAACATTTTCTTTTACTTTTGCAGTACGATTTCGTTTCGACGTATTGTCTACATATAACGTTTTGTAAGAGAAAAGTAGGAAATTCGCCCAGGATTAGAAAGAATTTTCTTTAATTGCGTCGTTAACTACGTGTGTGAATTTATCTGCAACGGAATATCGTGCTCATTTAGGTATATGTCGAAGTATTGTGGTTCTGGAGTTTGATTGGGTCAGTTCCGTAATTAATTCTTCAATGGGGTTTATGTTGGTTTGAGGCAATTCATCTGGGTGAACCTTTTTTAGATGATTTTCAAGTGTTTTTGAGTTAGCATAGGTTTTTTGACAGCGTGGACAAGGAATCCGAGTTGTTCCATCTTGGGATTTTCGTTGTTAGAGACATTGGGAACAATGCCAATTTTTATTTGGCATATCTCCAGTTTAGAGATTAAAGTGAAAGTTGATATGGTACGACTGGTTTAAGTATATCGAATTTATAAGAGCAGTTTTTAAATCCAATTAAATTAAACTTTCCAAATTTAACAGCCAGATTTTACATACTTAGAGCTAGAAATAAATCATCTTACTAATAATTAAAGGCAAACTTATTACCCACTATTAATGAAGAGCTCGATTCGGCAGAAACTAAGACTCATTCATTCACTTTTCTTAGTAAAATTCGTAAATTTCATCTCTTCGTAACCAGGATAATTTGTACATGATTTTAAGCGGGCGCACAATGCTTATTAAATTTTTGTAAAGGAAGAACGTAAATTTTGGACGTAAGTGTAAAAAGTTACCCTTGCACGGCAACGACACACACATATACATACACACACTTAGTGCTTGTAATTTACACAACCCGCGATACTCGCGACTATAGCTTGAAAGTTTATAGCCTTTCTTTGCTATAAATAGGACCTCAAAGGATATCAAGTAACTAAAGAAGGTTATATCAAAATTGTTACAGTATACAAAATGCTGCAAATAAACTTACTACAGCCTTTAAAACAAAATTTGATAATATACATATTCTAAATAAAAATGTATTACCCAACGCGTCAAAAATTTATACCATGTTAATTTATACGAATCAACTAATCTCGTGGTTCCGACTACATACCAATTTATGTACTTACCCCAACATCCAGTTATGCACCGCCTTCATAACATATTTACAATTTAAAATTGTCTGTGGTAAAAGATACTCTTCGCTGGGAACCTTAGTTTCCCTGGGAAAACAAGCCTCACCAAGTACACTACTCGGAACTTTGTATTCGGTTTTAGGAGCAACATTTCCAGGGTCTCTACTGTGGGTTTCGAGAAATAAAGTTAACTCACTAATCAGTATTGCAGTTTCTGTGGTGATTAGTGCTCCGTATTTTTCTACTATTAATATTTCGGCAGCGTTGTGCTTAATCATTCTACAAAGAAACTTTTTTATCAATGCTGAACTGTACACTGAAGCAAATACAGTTGTTTCAGCGATTCCAACAAGTAACTTATTTCTTCCAGGTTTGATTCTAATTCTTCACTTGTTGAAGCTTGTCTTAATTTTTCCATTGCTATGTTTATTTCAATGTCTATAACCTGTGAATGGAATAAAAATATTTTACAAGTTGTATAAAAAATGCAGTGTTGATCGAGGTTAGATTTGCCTGATGAGAAATGAGGGAGACGTGCTCGGTAACAAACAAAATTGGGGATAAAGTTTTCAAATCGTTATCTAACCATCACTTCAAATTAATTATTTTTGAAACTTGAAGTTTTTATGTTTAGTAATATAATTGCAAATCAAATATGTATATTAGTTATACAATATTTAAAAGAATTTTTTTATGCGCATTCAAAATCTACAGCAAATTTACATTATCTAAAAATTTTTGTCATTCTTCTATTTGTACATTCATTGTGCACAACCTGTATATTAAATTTTTTCGCTTATTGTACTATCGTTGATATACACTTTCTTTTTATTTTTGTTTTGGGCACTAAACGAACGGTTCTGGGTAACTCAGGTAACATATACTGTTCCCAAAAGAAGGAACATTTTCAGAGGGAGTTTAGAAGTAGAAAGGTTTTTAATCAGCTCTAAGTATTGTCAATGATTTTTGGAGATTTTATTTAATTTTATGCCATTAGCAACTAGCGAGCAAGATCTTTGTTGTGAAAATCAGTTTTTTAATTACCTAATTCATTTTCGATGTCCGTATCATAGATGAATGTAAAAGAAGCTGCAGTTGTTTTTGTTAAACATGCTTGAAGTTCTATTCTAAAGTCTAAAGACAACAAAATAACCTTTATTTTAAATAACGTATCATTTGAAATATTTGGAGGTTTAACCTTTCCGAGAAAATATTCATAGAAAATGTCCGTACAAAACGTACGCTCAAACAAATCTGTTCCTTTAAAAAAATATTCGTTGTAGCATCAACTACTAAAGAAAAAATTGGATTGTACTTGTTCCGTTTAATAAATTCTCGTTGAACATCAGGCGCCATAATTTTTATTATTCCAAATGCCCCCTAAATTAAAAGTGATAGCTGCCTTTCCATCCGAAGTTGAGAGGTGCAAATGCGCCGCTAATAGGGGATCTCCTCCGAAGTGGTCGGTGGTACGAGGGTGGAAGAATCGAACTTTCATTGCTTAGGCGTGTTTTTGTTCTCCGGGAGAAATAAAGGTTATTCGGAAATTGTGGATTTTGAAGCAATGTGTTGGCTTATGTATTAAAAAAGTAAGGATCGCTTAAATTTTTCCAAACTAAAAAACCAAACACGATGTGCAACAAAGCCAACAACGTGTCGAATAGCATTGGTGCGAGAGAGAGAGAGAAAGAGAGAGAGAGAGAGAGAGAAAGAGAGAGAAAGAGGTTTCTAAAATTCGTATCGGGTCCGTACAAAAAGGCCTAATATATACCAAAAGACACGGTAGATATCGTAAAACCAGATTTTTGCATCGATTGCGCTCTGGTACTATACTTTTTACAAATTTTAATTGAAATTTGTATAATTAATTCGAAAAATATCAAAAGCACGTTACGAGGACAGGCGTAGTCGCATGAGGAGTTTTTTAAATTTATTTAGTTACACTAATATTAAATGTATAATTTTGAGTATTAATAAATTGTAGTGAAGGTGAAGTCAAACTGTCAACATTTAATGAGTTTGTAGAAATAATATCTTCTATAATTGAATTGTTAGCAGAGAGTTGAACGTTTTTGTGATTCGAACATCTTGTTACTGCCTTATATTACATGATAGAGTAGTAAAGTATAATCCACTTTCTAATGCTATACGCATTTTGTAATGCTAGTCAGTATTTATTTGTTATTTATTTATATAATATGTAACAAATTTACGTTCAAACAAGCCTTAAAAGATAAACATTTTTATAAATTTTGTATATATATTGCTGTGATAAGGGGTTGTTTAAGGGTGCACGTTATAGTAAAGGTCGTTCAGGAATGAGTAATTAGAATAGGCAGCAGAAAACTGCACTTATTTAAGGAAATAATTAAGAAATAGACATAGTTTGTAGATAGTAAGTAGTCAACACCCTGTATATAAAGTAGAAATAGTTTTTGGGCGACGCAGGTAAACATAGGAAGACGCATAGTTGGCGTAGGAATGAGAAATACATGTATTAAGTAGATAGTAAGTATTAAATACCCTGTAGATAAAGTTTAGTTAATTTAGGTAAAACAAATAAGGATATTTTTCAGTGGAAGCACGCGTATATTTAGGAATAAATGATAAAGTGTAATTAGACACGCACTAAAAAAAGAGTTCCAGACGACTAAATTAATACGGATATAGAAATAGAGTTTCAGGTAGTTAATATAAATGCGTACAAATATCTAACCATTTTTGATAAGAGAAATGATTAAAATTGCGTGAATCGCTTGTAAACATGAAAATTTAAAGTCGAGTTGCATCAGTTGTTTATGGAAAAGCAAGTAATCTATCAAAATACAGCATGTTGATAACGAAAGACAGCTGCGGGCAGGTTGTGATTATGGGGAATCGTGGAGCATTACATCAGAAACTGCTCTAAATGAAATTATTTGATTGGTCAGAAACAAGCGACGAGTTCTAGACCATACCCACGGATGGAGTGAGAATTCGAGAATATAATAGCAAGCACCTTGATAAGAAAGTCAGTTTTGAACTCAACGAAGGCCGAAGTGTGTTGCCGTTAAAACAAAGTAATACGTAATAATTATAAAAGTGAAATAAAATGAGTGCGAATATGAAGATTATAATTGCCGTTTAAACGTAAGTACGTTTTTAGTGAATTTATTGTAAACTAAGACATAAAAATAATAGGGCTTCGAGGTCTGAGGGAAATAGACTATGATTCTGATGTTAAGGGAAAAATACAGTAATACAATTTAGATGTCCAGGAAAAAAGAAGAATAATACAATTTTGAAGTACAGGGGTGAAACAAACTACAATTTTAAGTCTGGGGCAACAATGATAAAAATCTAAGTTTGAAGAATTGAGATAAATTGGGGTGTATAATTTAATAATGGTGGTCCATAGCGTAATGGCAATAATTTGAATGGAATCCAGAATTGGGGAAGATCATTTTATTGGAAGCGTCGATGTGAAAAAAGATAAAACCAGGTCAGATTTTTAGTTATAAGACATTTGTTTTTCTATATAAATTTTTATTTTATTTTTAATATTGGATTTGCTAAATATGATATGCTTGTGAAAAAGTCAACAAAAGAGGTTGCATACGTATAGAATGAGTAATATGATAACAGGTTTAGAATATTCTACACTTTGTTGGTAAAGATAATAAGTTTTCTTTGGTGACTTTGGGTTTTTGAGTACATAGTAGATGGTTGTTAATAAATGAAATTTATAAGGTTAACTAATTGAAAATGTATTACAAATAATTTCAAAAGCTCTACATAACATATTGGTTTCATTATATAAAATCGAAATTTACTGAATTTTATAATTCCAAATAAATGCTAGCCGAGGTCATAAGATTTAAATAGTACAAAGGCGGAGCCACAAGTTGAATAGGAAATTGATAACCCGCAAGGCGGTAACGTATCGAATTTTGCCATTGGTAGATAAAGTTGTTTAAAGATAAAGTCCAGTTGATAGCAATATTAAGAAGACAGCTGGAGGAGGAGATAATTACAATTAATAGTGAATATTAAAATGGTGGTCCAATAATTTAGAGTACGTAGAAAATTAATAAGGCGCACAACGAAGGGATCAAGAATTCCAGTTCATAGTAATAAAAATAACAGTCCAAAGTAGGGGCATGAAAATTCCGCGAATAGCATAGCAATATATATATATATATATATATATATATATATATATATATATATATATATATATAATGCTGTGAAACCTCTAAAAAGCCTCACCAGAGTAAAAAATATTCGAGCCTCTCGAATTGGGCACCAAGATTTGCTGTGATTCTTGCCCTATTGAATCTCTTCTGATGGTCGCCTTTTGCTCTTTCCGCCTCGGCTGCTCACCTAGTTAAAACTTTCATCCTCATTCATAAAAAAAAACAAACACATTCCTACCACAAACATTAACGTTAACTCTATTTACATCAATATTCATAATACATTAAAATTTCAAAATTAAATTTCAGCATAAATTTCAGTATCATAAAATTTCAAGTTTAAATTTGTCATCATTTTTAATTTGCATCCAGAATTAGAGTCCTGGTAGGATGCATACTAATTAAGTTACAATATGTGCAGACCTAAGTCTGAATAAAAGGGAGCATCTTCCACCCCTTTACGTTAATTAAACAGGTTAGTCTAATTGAGCTCAAAGACAGACCCAAATTTTCATCATAATCAAAACATAAACAGCTAAATACTCCTTTCTACTTAAACAAGAAAATTTTACCTTAAAATTCAAAATTTGTTGTTTATACAAATTTACCACTGTCCATTTTTTTTATCCAACAAATTATAAAGATATCCAACACACACCAAAACATCAAAGTTCGAACAAAATTGTATAATTTACCTGAAGGTTACTGCACTCGTGACTTCAATGTACATCGGACTTGCTCATTCCACCATTCCAGCTGGTTTATGTTTACGGCTTCAGCTTCTGACCGCTTTTAAAATTTTTCTACAACACCATTCGTTTAAAATGTTTCAGGGCTTCTCAGGAACGCATCTATGTATATCTAAATCTTGTTTTGTGGATCCTATCACGTTTACGAATAACATTTGATTATTAACACCCCTAAAAAATAGCACTGACATTCATAATTCTTTCCCGCTATACCCAAAACTGCCTACTTTTGTTTATTCATTTATCGTTACAAATTTGGATAATTGGTACAGTAATACTCGCAAATATAACTAGACTTTATTACCTTGTATCTTCTTTTCTAAGTGCACTAATGCATAATAACTTGTATCGTAGCACGTAAAGAGCAAACTGTTTTAAAGTATTCAATAATCACAAAATATAAGTGCAAACTGTTTAAAGTATTGAATCAAGATCGAAAAACTAAGAGAGCGAAACTGTTTAAAGTCCGGGTTTATATAATAGCTCGCCTGCACGTCGGTTTAGTCCCGCGACGGCCAGTTTTTAGAATTTTGCATTCTCTGTTCCCTTTTCGACAGTCCGGCACAGCAATTCTATTAAATTTGCACACGCGCCAGTTGAAAATCTAAGAAATTTTTCACACGGCACGCAACGCGTCTGCAAACAACTAATTAATTTTGTATAGAAATCGTTACGTTTACACCTCTCATATCTGCATTTCCACCAATCGCAAACCCAATGACGTTGCTCAAATCACGCCTTCTATTACCCGTGTCTCGGCTTTGCGCGTTTCATCCATCTCTTTCTACCCTTATCTGAGTGGTACAAATTGATATTCTTTATTATGGGCTATTTCAATCCACGTGGATTTATATGTTAATATAAGCTACGGTTTATCCGACCGTTTGCAATATACGCAGAATCTGCATGTTTATCAGCTCGAATTTATTAGAATTTGACATTTAAAAATACGCAGGTGTTCAATTGTAATACTTTAAATAACACTCTACGATTTGAATATTATTGGGTTTTTAAAAGCTTTTATGCATATTATATATTCTTATGGTTCAATTAACTCCAATTAAAATAATAATGAATGGCATTGACTTCTACCCTTTAATTTTTAGCAAATCCTAATTAAATATTAATTATTATTTGTACATTTTGTTTAATACTCGTTACTTAAAAATTGAATTACTTAATATAAATTTTGCACGTAATTTCTATTTGTTTCTTTATACTTAGAATAATTAAATTACATACAAGTTGAGCATTTTAATACTGCTTCTTTTTATAGAAAGCGTCTAGTGAATAATTTAAATCCCTTATTTTTAATGAAACGAATACATTTTTATGCTCCACGGTTTTAATAACGCGTATTATTTAATAAACTTCTATACAAACCCTATGTTCTAATTGAATGATTTAAATCTTTAATTACGCGTACTTTTTCCCAAAGCTTCCTTATACACGGTGATTAAAATTATTTGATGTCGTTAATTAATTTTCTACCCTGGTCTAAATTTGAGTAATATATATATATATATATATATATATATATATATATTAATGTGTTTGAATAATGACCTTGCTAGTATAATTAATATTCTTCAATGATGGGTTTAAGGTCAGCTGGTAGGATAAAATATAGATCCGATAATTTAGGCATTTAAAAGAGTTTCCTTAATTCCTACCAGCTGACCTTAAACCCATCATTGAAGAATATTAATATATATATATATATATATATATATATATATATATATATGTTGATGAATAAACTACTACTACTACTACAATTTATAATTCTACATTATATGTTTTACAATTTCATGTAAATTATGTTAATTCTATTGATTAAAACATGATAATCAGTGAAGTATTAATTGATTACTTTCAAGTGTATTAACGGAATATCTGACAAACTAGCATTTTAGTACAACAGACATTCTCCGTATTTTTTGGCTCTTCTAAAACATAAGTACTTATATAATGATTACAAAATAATCTTTGGGCCTAGTTTTAGCATTTTATATTATTGTTAAAAATATATCCCCATGGTTTAGTATCAGTTGTTTCTGAACTTAGTATTTGTTTATCATTATACGGATTCAAAACTACCTTATTTTGTGTTATGCTATACACGTTATGTTTATATGATCTAATAAGATGTTGAGGTCTCTTCACAATTTGCTTATGAAAACGAGTGTTTTTGTAATCGTTAATATTGATTGTTTTTATACTTGGCATAGTGGAATCTTTACATTTTTCACAACCTTTTTGTCTACGATATAAGCATACATTTTAGATCTTAATCCAACAAACTCCAACATAATATTACTATTATTTTCGTCTTTCATAAGACTCGGTATTTTCTTATTTACTAGGTCTATATTGTAGGCATTGTATGGTTGAAAGTCAGATGTATCAAATCTGTGTATATCGTTCTTAATATCAACGTATATATCGGGTATTCGAAACTCGTAAATCAAGCTATCGATGTCAGTGTACAAAAGTTTAACTTTGTTGCAAATTTCTGTTTAACATAATTGTAATGAAACTCATACAGGATCGTTTTGGATATATCTAAAAATGAAAACCCCACGTAAATTGGTTTATTTAAATATACTTCTAATTTGTTAATTTCTATTACTACTAAATCATGAACAAGAATAGTGCTACTGTGAAAGTTTAGCTAGGCAATATATGCACGAGCTCCATAGCGCCCTTCCCATATTGTTACTAGTCGTCTCTCTTTGTGCATTCGTACATTTTCCATTAATTTTCCAAAAATAGAATTAACCATTAATTTATAGAAATTTTTGTCAAACTCATTTTTAGGCTGTTGTCTTAAACGAATGTTTAAATCAATATATTCTTTTAACCACGTTTTGGATATAATGTAATAAGCAATTTCTCGATCTTAGATGTAGAAAATGGTAGGGGGGGGGGGCGAGAATCAAATCATGTGCTGTGAACAATATTCAGGTGTAGAGGATATTCTAAGTCGCACTCAAATATATAGTCTACTTCGGAATTATCAGGAATATTTAATATAGCTATATCTTTACACTCTTCTTTTTCTAAAAATCTAAAATCGCGGTATAGAATGAAATCTGACAGCCGCACCGTACAAATTATTCACGTCGAAATACATTAAGTACACTGAATCTTGATTTGGATCGTACTCATCTCCCATGTACTTGTTAAAACGGAAAAAATTGACTTTTATACATTTAATTCTCAACAAAATAATAAAAATTCAAATTAATATATACAGGTAGGTAATTGCGTTTACATCGAAAGCAGTTGGTATTTTATTTTTGATAACAACCGAGTTCATTACATTTAACACACATGAGTCACGCATCGTCAGGAATTTTTTCATTGTCAAAATGCTGCAATATGGCTTACGAACGAGTTATTTATATATATATAATTTTTATATTTTATGCCCCAATTAAATATAAAAAAGAATGTGGTTTTGCAATTGACAATATTAATTTAGCATTTTTTAATGAATAGCATTTTTTAAAAATTTTAAACATGGTATAATAATTTATAAATGAGGTTAATGTGTTTAAAATCTATGGGAAATCAGTAACCAGCTAATCTTAGATTGCGTTCATCAATTATAATTGCTTTCAGAGTTGAGAGTCCCATTCGTGCTTACTAGGTTCAATTGCTTTTCTGTAAACAGCATTAAATTTCTTGCTGACTACGTTTATTTATTTTTCTGCGGACGTCAGCATTCAATTTCTTGATAATTGAGTTTATTCATTTTTTGTAGACATAAGCATTAAATTTCTTACCGAGTAGGTTTATTTATTATTCTGCAGATGTCAGCATCAAATTTCTTGCTGATTATGTTTATTTATTTTTCTACAGACGTCAGCATTCAATTTCTTGATGGCTGGGTTTATTACTGTTTTTGCGGATGTGACAATTATTTCTTGCCGATTAGGTTTATTTATGTTCCTGTAGACATCAGCATTAAGGTTCTCGCTGACTGGGGTTTATTACTTTTTCTGTGGACGTCAGCATTAAAATTCTTGCTGATTTGGTTTATTCATTTTTTGGATATATCAGCATTAAATTTCTTGCTGCCTGGGTTTATTTATTTTTCTGCGGACGTCAGCATTAAATTTCTTCATGACTGGGTTTATTAAATTTTCTGCAGATTTCATATTTCTACAATTGTTATCTAGACAATACATTAGCATTAAAATTCTTGTTGACATGGTTCAATTTTCAGCCGTTCTTGTTGTTTAACTTTATATACCCAAGATGTATGATAATCGTTTGAACTTTTTTGTCAAGTTATAGTTGTGTGTTCTGTAAACAAAACAAAAGAATGAAAACTTTTTCAAAATTGTCTTTGTCAAGAAAGAATAATAACAGTGGTCGGGTTAAAATTATTGAGCAGTTTATAGTCAATGCAAACGAAGTGCTGGAAAATCGTTGGCTCCGTGGGCAAATCCGCCAATTGCAACGTACGACCTGATGACACCCGAAGTAATACAGTATGTATTCGTTGGATAATATAGATTTAATTTTCTTGATGCATTTACTTGATATAATCTTCATTTTTTTAGTGAACAAGAAGGAGAACAACCAGAAACGACCGCAACTAGTTCCACGGTCTATGAGGCGTCAAAGATGAAGATGACAGCCCTCACTAAACCGATAAGGTAATATTTTACCGTTCAGAGTTGTAGTTGTGAGTGTTCTGTAAACAAATCAGAAATGAAAACTTTTAAAAAAAGTTTGGAGCGAGTTAGAAAGGCAGCTGAAAGAAAAAAGTGAGTTAGAACTGTTCTTTACATTTGGGTTGCTTGCTCATTTGGAAAACGAAGATATAAACAACTTAGGTAAATTATAGTATGTTTATTCTAGAGTACATAATATTATATTTTCTAATTATATTTTATAACTTGCAATTAAAAAAAATACATTGTGTTCTTCTTTCGTTTGTTTTCATTTCACATTACTCGCGATTTAATAACTACGACTTGTTATTCTTTAAAAGCGTCGACTATTGGCCTACATTGGGTTTATAGTGTCATAGACTTTGGGACCAAAGTATCACACATTTTTAGTTGAATGACCTACTTTAGGTCCATAATCACGTTGTTTTTAGTCGATTGACCTACATTGAATCCATAGTCACATTTACTTTGGGGCCAGTTTAACCTACTAACCTACTTTGAGTCCATAGTCGCAGCGACTTTGGGACCAGTTTGACCTACTGACCTACTTTGAGTTCATAGCCATATTGACGTCGGGACCAGTTGACCTACTAACTACGTTGGGTCTATTGTCGCATAGTATTGCTACTGCTGTGACTCGTTTGAACTTTAATAAAATATTTGGACACGTGCTTTCTTAAACACAAGTTTCCTGTGTTATTTCCAACACCTGCAATTGTTGTCCTATCCATTGACATTGTCTCGTTGTTTCATGAGAATAAAACTCGATAAGGTCAACATTTACCTATGCAATATATAAGCCATGTGGATTTCTACGCAGTTCTATTCAAGTTTAATTGAATCGCTCTTTTTTGAACATGATTTCTTCGTATTTTTTAATACAAATGGACCGCCCCCGTGCGTATAGACCACTTCAGTTGCTTACTACTAAGTAACGTTATTGTACATCGAATACTTCCGATAGGCGGCGAATCACGCACGTTCCATATTGTCTGGGCTATTATTTCTTAACCGTAAAAGTGTTAGCACGTTGTTATTGTGGGGCGAGAAAACCTCCAGCTTATTGACTCTGTAACCGGCAACCACCCTACGGCAAATTCATTATCGTGGCCACGTTTCACCATAGAATTTACCGCACCGTTGAACATTCAAGAAAAGGTAAGATATTCACGTAGGTTTTTAACAACTGTTCGTTATCTGTGAACAGTATTGTATTTAATATCAATTATAAGCAGCACCTTGCTTCTAAAACGTCTTAAATCCGTTAAAACCCCGTAGTATTTTTTCCAACAGTGGTAGTTTAAAAAATAGATAGCCAAAGTTCTCATTGTCTGCGACACAGCTAGAGATAAATAGGTTCAACTGTTACTGCACGTTCACGCACAATTATTAAGGCTATTGGCGTTTTAAGGACAGTACTTCCCTATTTTTCTAATAGTGCACTTTTGTGCACTAACTAATCTAAAAGTTCTAGCAAAGCGTTTGTGTTCTATTAAAAAGTGTGATTTAAGTGCTGTGCTCCGAAAACTTACTCTAATTGCTTTTCGTCTTGTCACCCCCAATACGAACGGTTTAGTAAGAAAAGAATGAAGTCAGAACCGAATGCTCGCCCGCATTATGGAGTAATAAAAAAAGTGGGGGGAAAGAGCAAGAAAACGAATGCCGCGCTAAACACAGTCGAATCGGACATAGAGGGTTAAAGAACGAAACAAAATAACACATCAACCAATTCGTTTTTTTTTAAACATCTGTACCTGCAAGAATAATTAAACACAAAAAGCGCATAACTCTAATAAATAATTTATAGGAACTCGTTACATATTATAGAAGAAACTCGTTTGTTGGTATTGGCTGTCAGAGTTTCAACGTTAGAAAAAGGAGCAAAATCCGGTAGAACTTCATGAATATTAGATAAAGGAACAGAATCAGGTAAAACTTCAGCCGCAATAGGATATCCTCCTTCCACAACAGCAGATAAGGGAAAAGAATTAAGTAAAACTTCCTCAGCAACAGGTGTTATACATATGTTTGATTAGCTTCAACAGGACTTTCTTTGTCATTATTATTAGTTATCAATATTTATGGTACCGGGTTGGGATCGTGTCATTTTATAAACTAAGGTCGACGTTTCGCCCACTTTTGAAAGGAACTTCATCAGGTCAAAAAAGAAAATGAGTAATAAAATAAAAAATAATAATAAAGATAAGAATGTTAATACTAAGTAGACAAGTTAAAGTGTAAAGAGTAGAGTTACTCCTGAACTAACAGACTCACTAGCCCATTCAAAGCAAAAAGGTGTCTTGTGGCGAAGTAACTGGTGAAAGTAGCGAAAGTGGTAGTTTATATAGAGCGAGAACTTGATGCATGAGTAAATCACGAATAGAGAGGGATGTCCTAGCGGATTAATAAACTTCACGGTTCCGCTGTTGTGAACATAGGTTTGTTTTCCAAATGGGAGAAAGGTAGTAGCCATCGCCTTTGTTTAGATTATTAGAATTTTTGATTTCTATTGATTCTTTAATTTTTCTGTTGTAGAAAAATGGAATTTTGGCAATTAGTTTCGTCTTGTCAAAGTTAATGTTATGGCCTGTTTCATGTTGATGTTTGGCCACCGCTGTGCGATTATACTGGCTTGTTCTTAAGCATCGCTAAGGCTCGTTTAGTCTAGTCTGTACTGACCGTCCTGTTTTTCCTATGTATACTAAACCGCAGCTGCATGGTATACTATATACGTCTGGGGCTTTAAGACTATTTTCGGAATCTTTTGGGGTTGGTAATATTTGTGAAATTTTATTAGTGGGTTTAAGATTGTTTTGATGTTGTATTTACGTAGAATTTTGCGAATTTGGTCTGTTACTCTGTGTATATATATGGAAGAATTGCTAAAGATCGTGTATCGGGATTACAGCGTGGTTTGGGGGTTCGTGCAGGATGCAGATGTTTTTATTACTTTGCCGATATCTAAGTTACGATAGCCGTTTTTTATAATACTAGTTTTAAGATGGGTCAGTTCATTAGATAAGTGTTCTGGTTGTGAAATCTTAATTGCACGGCGGACTAGAAAGTTGATTACCGATAATTTTTGCGAGGGATGATGATGTGACGACGCAAGTAGGCATCTGTCCGTGTGTGTGGGTTTTCGATATACGGAATGACCTAGTCGTCCGATCAGTTGGCGATCCACCAGAACGTCAAGGAATGGCAGAGTTCCGTTCTTTTCAATTTCTATACTGAACTTAATATCTTTATGTTGAATGTTTATGTGATCTATGGTTGAAAGTTTGGTGTCCATGGAGCCAGATTACAAAAGTGTCATCTACATCACGGAGCCAAGTTTTTGGTTTAAGGTCTGTGGATTCTAGAGCCATGGATTCCAAAGACTCCATGAATATATTTGCCACAATAGGAGATAGAGGTGAGCCCATTGGTGTGCCCGAGGTTTGTTTGTAAAATTGTTCGTCGAAGACAAAATAAGTAGAAGTTAAGCATTTTGCAATAAGCGTGGCCAGGTATTCAAATTCGTTTTCTTGAGGTAGGAGTTCTTTAATAATGAATACAGTGTCTATGACAGGTACGTTTGTAAATAGGGATGTTACGTCAAAAGGGCCTAGCTCAATATTTGCAATTAGTTCTATGAAATGAGTGGAGTTTAAAACATTAGTAAGGGTGTTACCGGAATAAGGATTTAAGGAATTTGCTAGGTATTTTGCCAGATGGTAGGTTGGCGAGTCAATTGTGCTAACTACTGGGCGCAGAGGGACATCAGGTTTATGGACTTTAGGAAAGCCGTACAAGCGAGGTGGTTTAGACTCGCGAGGATTATGCGTTTTTGGATAGTTTTGGAAATATTAGAGGATTTGATAAGTGCTGAAATTTCCCGTTTAAGCTTTGAAGTGGGGTCTTTTGTTATATAGGCGGCTCCGTGGCGTAGTGGTATGTGTGTGACTACTACGCCCAAGGTCCCGGGTTCGAATCCGACACGGTCCGCTTGAAAAATGTTAGCGAGCATTTTCACAAAAATACACCCTCGTTCGGATGAGAGGTAAATGGAGGTCCCGTGTGTGAGTGTTGTCACGCACGTTAAAGATCCCTACCTTGCTTGGAATAGCAAGGGTTCGGCAAAATTCAAAATTTTCCAGGTAAAAACTCGCTTCCTGGCCAATGTAGTACCTTCGGGTGGAGCATTGGAAAATCACATGTAAGGTCTTTTGTTATAGAAGTGTAGGAACCGTCTTGTAATAATTGTTTAACCTTTTCTTTGTATTCTGTACGGTTTAGAATTACAGTCTCATTACCTTTGTCTGCAGGGAGTATAACAATTTTCTTGTTTGTTCGTAGGTGTTTTAAGGCCGTCATTTCTTGCTTTGCCACATTTTTGTTAGGAGTTTTGGCATGTCGGAGACATTTACTTGTTTCAAAGTGAATTAATTTGGCATCGTCCTGGGGTACAGATCGGATCGTTGATTCTACAGAGCTAATGATTTCCTCTGCGGGAATTTTTCTGTGTGCAATTGAGAAATTTAGTTTTTTGGACAGGATATGTAGCTCATTTTCGGATAGGATTTGTTCTGATCGGTTTATGACGGTATTTGAGGACAGAGTTTTCGGGTAAGATGTTTTTTCAGGGTGTGGAAGGTTCTTGGAAAGTTGCAAGAATTTGCATAGGTGGGTTTTTGTGGTGAGTTCGGTGGTTTTTTGGGCTTGCAAGTATGAAATTCGCTCAAACAGAGTTCAGTCATTGTAGTTAAGCGTGGCGAATAATATTAGATGGAGCTGTAGAAGTTGTTTAGAAATATTGTCTATTTCTTTTCGAGTGTTGGAAATTCGTTCGCGAAGAAGTGAGAGTCCTGCTCTGTGAGGAATTTTTCGGCTGGAATGTGTTTTAATGTGGTATTTTATTTTAAGGAAATTTGGAACTATGTCAGTATCACGACACTGTAACAAAAAGTCGAGTGTACAAAGTAATTTCTTCTTCAATTTCATTATTCGAAGGTTACAGTTCTTTGCCTTATTGTGTCATCGCCATTACCAACGCTTCATATCTACTTTGTCTTTCCAAATACGAAAACGAAAACACTATCGCCCTTAAATAGTGCAAAATATCACAGAAACGACTCCAAATTTTAAAATATAGGCTGTTTCTAAAATGCATAACTATCAATAAAACTAGTGTCGTTTTACAGATAAAGTGTTTAAGAGCGTTGAGAGCTAGTTACAAGATGCTTTTGAAGCAGTGCACAATATTGCATCTACAGTTTAATTTTCAAATTATTTTTTCAGCTCTTGAAAAAAAGAAGTCTAGAAGCTTGCTTACCTGGGTATTGTTAAAGTTTTTCTGCGTCGTCTTTTTCATATCTTTTAAAACAAGTGTTTTGGCGTATTCGATTCTATCAAAATGAGCATCCCATATATGCGCTGCAATATGGAAGTAATTAGATGCTGATTGAATTTGTTCTTGAAGTTCTTTCGCTGTATTCTCCCACACCATCTAAAACAAATGTTGCCATATTTTAATAAAACTAACGATTAATGTATTTTTTGAAATCTATGTACGTATGGATTACATACAAAGCAATACTATATAAAATTTAGAGTAACCTCGAAAAAACGCATGTGAAATAATAAAACATCAAAGTAAAATGTCAGCGACGGTGTATTGCTTGCCTGTTTCCTACTACTAAAAATTCGTTACGTACGTGATTGCCACTTTTACAGTTTGTGCTGTTGGTCAGATCAAAGCAACTATCGACGGAAAGAAAATCTTTTAAGAGCTAGCAATTCTAGGCTAACTTTATCGTATATAAAAAGTAACGCTCAATTCAAGGGCAGTTTTATTGCAATATACAGGGTGAATTTTTAGTGTGGCAACGGTCGATAACTCCGTTATTATAAAAGCTAAGTAAACCAAATTTGGAGGCATATTAGGCATGCCTAAAGTGCACATTTTAAAAATATTTGGAAGCATACAGGGTGTTTCATAATTCCAGGGCATATTAAACTTATATTTTTTTAAATAGAACACCCTATATATTATTACATTTTTGAAAAGCCCATAAAAAGAGCTTTAATTTGATATCAAATTGTATCTGTCTATTCCTTATAGTTTTTGAAATATTCAACTGTTTTTAGAAAAAATGACCCCGATTAGATACATTGCCACTGCACTAATACACAACGTATGTTAATTTTCAAGATACAGAAAATTTTACCATATACAAGAGTATATTTGTAAATATCACCTTTTTGAAATTTCTTCCCAGTATACAGGGTGTGTCAGGTTTCGTGAAATGCAATTTTTAAAATTTTTTTTAAATGGCACCCTACCAATTTTATTGCTACAATGGATTGTTCATTAAGTGTCCTTTAATTTTTGTTAAGCATTCCCTATACCTAAATCCATTACTTTCTGAGATATTTTTGATTTTCTTCAAATTTTAAGAATGTTTTTAATTTACATAACTAAAAATAACTTACTATTGGAGAATATTATAAAACAATAAATACATTTTGATTAACAATCAACTACAGTTATCCAATAACAATTTTCACTAAAAATATAACAACCTACAATAATACGCTATCAACAGAATTCTGCCAGATCAACAACATGCATTTTATAGAAAATGTTCAAGCAGGAACTCAGGCAGGCTTTGAAAAAATAACTATTACTTGTAAAGTGTCATTTAGGTTTATTAATTGTAGTGTGTTGTCATTTAACACATTATCAGTTCTGTTTTAAATGTAATCTTTGAAGGAGTTTTCAAAATGAATTTTACAGTGGAAGAACAAATAAATATGATTTGGGTATTGGGAGCAAGTTTAAAAAATTTCCTACTTGCATCAAGAATATACCAAGAGAGATATCCTGTTACATGAAAACATATTACAATTAATAAATCTAAATGACACTTTACATGTAATAGTTATTTTTTTCAAAGCCTGCCTGATTTCCTGCTTGAACATTTTCTATAAAATGCATATCGTTGATCTGGCAGAATTCTGTTGATAGCGTATTATTGTAGGTTGTTATATCTTTAGTGAAAATTGTTATTGGATAACTGTAGTTCATTGTTAATCAAAATGTATTAATTGTTTTATAATATTCTCCAATAGTAAGTTATGTTTAGTTATGTAAATTAAAAACATTCTTAAAATTTGAAGAAAATCAAAAATATCTCAGAAAGTAATGGATTTAGGTATAGGAAATGCTTAACAAAAATGAAAAGAAACTTAATGAACAATCCATTGTAGCAATAAAATTGGTAGGGTGCCATTTTAAAAAAATTTTAAATTTTTAAATTTTAAATTTTAAATTTTGCGAAACCTGACGCACCCTGTATACTGGGAAGAAATTTCAAAAAAGTGATATTTACAAATATACTCTTGTATATGGTAAAATTTTTTGTATCTTGAAAATTAACATACGTTGTGTATTAGTGCAGTGGCAATGTATCTAATCGGGGTCATTTTTTCTAAAAACAGTTGAATATTTCAAAAACTAAAAGGAATAGATAAATACAATTTGATATAAAATTAAAGCTTTTTTTATGAGCTTTTCAAAATGTAATAATATATAGGGTGTTCCATTTAAAAATATAAGTTTAATATGCCCTGGAATTATGAAACACCCTGTATGCTTCCAAATATTTTTAAATGTGCACTTTAGGCATGCCTAATATGCCTCAAATTTGGTTTACGTAGCTTTATAATAACGGAGTTATCGACCGTTGCCACACTAAAAACTCACCCTATATATATATATATATATATATATATATATATATATATTGCTGTGATGCCCTGTATCATTGTCGAGCCTCACGAATTGGGCGTCAAGAATGCTGTGACACCTACAAAATCCGTGAACTACGCTTTTCGAATCGAGCCTCACGAATTGGGCGTCAAGAATGCTGTGAAACCTCTTGAATTACCTGGTCTGTTGATTTTCTTCTGTTAATCGCCTCGGCTGCTCCTCTAGATACCTTTCATCCTCATACATAAAAAAACAAACACATTCCTACCACAAACATCAACGTCAACTCTATTTACATCAAAATTCACAATACATTAAAATTTCAAAATTAATATTCAGCATAAATTTTAATATCGGAAAATTTCAAAATTATATTTATTTTCATTTTAATGTGCATCCAGAATTAAAGTCCTTGTAGGATGCCTACTAATTACTATAACAATATATGCAGAGTACAAAGGGAGCATCTACCACCCCTTTACGTTAATTAACCAGGTTCATCTAATTGAGCTCAAAGACATACCCAAATTTTCATCATAATTCAGAACATCAATACTAAATACCCCTTTCTACTTAAACAAGCAAATTTCACCTTAAAATTAAAATTTTATTGTTAGTACAATTTCACTAATGTCCATTTAAAGTAAATCAATTATAAAGTTATTCAACACACACCAAAATGTCAAACAAAATAGTATAATTTACCTGAAGGTTACTGTCCTCGTAGCTTCAATGTACATCGTCCCTTTAGTTAATCACACCATTCCAACAGGATTATATTTACGGCTTCTAATTCTCAACGCTTTTAAAATTTTCTCCATCACCATTTATTTAAAGTTGTTTCTGGGCTTTTCCGGAACTCCTCTGTGTATATCTGACCCTTGTTTCGTGGATCCAGACACGTATTTGAACCATTTAATTATTAACACTCCCGAAAAATAGCAAAGAAATTCATGCGTCTTTCACCAATATACGCCAAAACTGCCTACTTTTGTGTATACATTTGTCGTTGTAAATTTTGCTAATTGGTACAGTGATACTAAATTTTATTACCTTGTATCTAAGTGCACTGAAGTACATTCATGTTAGCACCTAAATAACAAACTATTTTGAATCACTAAAATATACGAGCAAACTTTAAATTATTTTATCAAACTAAAATGCACTGTTTAACATCTTCAATCAAGTCGCGGATGTAAGAGCTTTTAACGCATCGAATAGTCAAAAGTCTCAGAGGCCGAAATTCATATTACCACCGGTATATATAGCGAATAGCCGGCACGTCGCTTTTGTCCTCAAAACAGACAATTCTTAAGAATTTCTTATGCTATGTTCCCAGTCCGTAGCCTGTGCGTCGGTTTTTACGAATTTTGTACTCACCCCATTTAAATCTCAGAAATTCTCACACGGCACGCAAACATGTCCGAGAAAAACTAATTAATTTTGTACAGAAATTGTTGTTTCTACCTCTGATATTTGCATCCTATTTTCAACCAATTGTGACCCTTGTGACGTTGCTTAAATCACGTCTTTTACTATATGTGTCTTTGCTTGACGCATTTCTCTTTCCTTTTCTAACCTGTTCGTATTGGTACAAATTGATATTCTTTATTATCGATTATTTTCCAGTCCATGTGGACTATCTGGGTTAAATAACCCCGTATCGCACCTTCTCGTGAATATTAAGCCCCGGTTTCTCCAAGATTCTTTGTAAACATTAATTATCTGCAAAATTTTCGCCGAATGAGCTTTTTAAATAAACCCTGTTTTGTATTTCGTGCTAAAGCATCTGACCGTTTCCAATATCCTTAGAATCGACATGTTTATCTACACAAATTAAACTGAAATTGTCTTTTAAAATACGCAGGTGTGTTCAAACATCCTACTTCTAACTAACACTTCTAGGATTTGCATTTTATTGGGT
Organism: Platerodrilus igneus; assembly: GCA_036346225.1. Taxonomy (NCBI): domain Eukaryota; kingdom Metazoa; phylum Arthropoda; class Insecta; order Coleoptera; family Lycidae; genus Platerodrilus; species Platerodrilus igneus. The sequence continues at coordinate 8,879,627 of JARFIW010000244.1, forward strand.
TTTTACAAGTTTTTATAGATATTATATGTTACTAACGGTTCAATTAACTCCAATTAAAATAATACCCTTTTAATTTTTAGTGAATACCGGTTACTTAAAATTGAGTTAATTAATATAAATTTTTGCACGTAATTTCTATTTGTTTCTTACGTAGAGCTTGTTACTACTGTTTCTTTTGATATAAAGCGTCTTGTACATGATTTAAATCTCTTATTTTTACTGAAACGAATGAATTTTTATTCTCCACGGTGTTATTATCTAATAAAATTCCTTATACACGGTGATTAAAATTATTTTATGTAATTCATTAATTTTCTACCCTGGTCTAAATATGAGTAATATATATATATATATATATATATATATATATATATATAAATATATATTTTAAATACATTAATTAACATTAATTAAATTCTGCGAAATTACCTGTAAAAAACTTCACTAATCATCACCTAAATAAATTTTGTTTCTACTCATCTGCTCTACAATCCATAACTACTTTTCTATTTAATAATAATAAAAAAACTAAAAAAAATAATTTTACTAACCAAAAGTACAACCTTTTTCATTCTGACAAATTAACATTAAAATCAGACAATCTCAATATTTACAATATGATCCACATTAAATATTTCATGCTCCCCCTCAATCCTAAATCACATCAAATTAATACAACAAAGATTTCTCGCTGGTGTATATTTATATGCTCATACTAAAGTAGAAGGGCCTATTCCAGAACCTTACTTTATTTTCCCCTGGTTATGGTGAGCTCAGTATAAGCCTTTTCGTAATTGCGTGCAAAATTTTAGCCCTGAAAATTTTTAAATAAAAGACCCGTTTATCTTTTACATACGCGAAATATTCATAATTATATCATAGACATCTATTTACATCCTCAGATTTTAAATATTTTCTTTACAAAAGTAAATCAATTAATTTTCTGTTCATAAATTCGTCACAATAGCTTAAAACAACAAATAATCACCACCACAACAGTTTTAAAAAAATTTCATTACCTGGAGCGTATTTTTCATCCAGATCACCATCTCTAAAGATGCTTTCCTCTATCGTTGCTCGTACCTGGATTACTCCACATTGTTGCCTTCCAATAGTAACAGCAATTACACCCTGAACTCGCTTGGCATCCAAATTACCATACTTCAAAAACCCTCAGGATTGCCGCTACAGATCCATAAACAATCGCTTCTTTCAAGCAAGTGCAACAAGCACCCTCATCCAATTTACAAATAAGTTGCTACTTACAATTTATCCTGCTTCAATTAAATCAAAATAATTTTATACGGTTCACTCCGCTTTAAAATCGCACCAACTTGTGCATTTAAACACTTGTAAATATCTCGGACTTCACTAGTCGCGTAGTTTGAAGCTAGAATTAAATATTCAACAGAATCGAAAACTAAGAGAGCGAGTACCGTCTCCAGCGCTTTTATATAACCAAAACCCCTCTCAAGTTACACGTATCCTTCACAATCATTCCACGAAACTTTTATACAACGGCTGCTCAATTTCTAAAATTAACGTGCACAATAATACAACTGTCGTCGAAAACCGAGAATTTTGAAGCGCAAACACTGCTTTACTCCGAAAAAGTTGTTAAATTTTCCAATCGTCTTAATTTTCTCCGAATCCCCAATTCTCCTATCACCCCAAACAACTAAAATCACGCCTCCCATATGCGCGTACATACTATTATCTCGCTCCTGCTCTGATCATAATATCCTCTAGCCTTCTTTTCATACCCTACCTAAGTTGTCTATGCCATTTCTACGTTTCTGGTTTTCTTGCCTACTCCTTGTTTTCTATCTTTTGCATAGCTCCTTTATCATCACATTGTTTAGAGTTGTTTCTCCCTACTTATCTGTGCGCCTTGAAAATCAATATCTTCCCTATGTTTCTATTACATGTTAAATATCGTCTCTCGCCTGATTTTATCGATCTGTTTTCTACATGTAACCGTCCGTTGTTCTTATAGACCTGCGTTTTCAGTTAACGATCTTTACATAGGAATATGTTCTTAACGTTTAAAAGCTATATTCCTTAAAATTTATACCCGTTGTAGCTTTTTTTCGAATATTCAACCTTGTAAAGTTATACACACGTTTTAACTTATGCTACGCTTAACAAATTATTGATTTTTACACTAGCCCAATATAAAAAGCTTTTATAATAATATTTGTACACGATTTCTGTCCTTGCCATCGATCTTATTAGTAATTAATTATTATCCCTATTCTAAATTGAATCACAAAAATTAAACCTACATTATCTTACGTAATTTTATCTGAAACGTTTTAAATTTTAAATTAATTTCCACATACAGAGTACCTACAAATAAATAAATGTTTGACTTATGTACACCTATCAAAGTTTATAAATCCACAGTAATATATATATATATATATATATATATATATATATATATATATATTAATTAGAAAGTCAAGGGTGTTAAGTATTTTTGTGATAAATTTCGTTCGGAAGGTTTTTTCTCAAATAAAAATCATTTTTCATAATCAAGTTTTGGGCTGTATTTAGACCTTAATCATGATTCTAAAAGTAAAATACATCTAATAGTTTGACAAATGGTTGCATACTTACAAAAACTTGATTTTTTAAAAAAATACTTTGATAAACATGTTGACATAAAAACAATTATTCTAAAGTACAAACATCAGTTTACTGTAGAATTAAAATAGTTTGCTTTCTAAAATGTGGTTGGAAGTGTACCTGCAACAGTGAAGATTATCAGGATCTGTGTCGCGGTAAAATTGTAAGATTTTATTTTTAAAAAATTGTAAGTTATTCTTTAAAATTATATAATAGAGCGTAGATGTTGGTAAGATTATGCGTGTCTGTTTTGAAGTTTAAGCTATTGTTGTCTTTTTGTATATGATATGATTCTAAAAACAATTTGTTAATATAGTTGCTTTCTATGTCTAAAATTTTGATATCATTCCAGTTGATAACGTGTTTGGTATTTTGTATATGTGACGCAAGAGCACTTGCTTTTTTACCGATTTTAGCATCGCCTTTGTGTTGTGTAAGACGGAATATGTCAACATGTTTGTCAAATCGATGCGTATTAAAATATTTTCAACTGCTGTAAATAGCATAGAACTAGCTTACATATTTAGTTTGAGAAACTACAATCAATCTGTATTTAAAAAACTCAATTTTCATATTAATTTTGTGTAGGGAAACACGAAAGCGAGTGTTTTCTATGAAAACGCAACCACTCTTGCATTAAAAGCAATTAAAGTTTGAATTAATTAACCCGTGGATTATAGCAATTTATTCTAAATATAGTATTTTCTAGAATATAAAAAATGAACCATCGGTATTTTGAAACTACGTAAATAACTCATTAATGAATAAAAATTTTATTCCTACAAGCGGCCAAAACACAAAAACCTACAAAATCCTGGAAATAACTGATAAAAATAATTTATAATTTTCGCATTCACTGTTGGAGAGAAGAAATACGCCACAATAATAGTATATGTGAGACAAGGACAAAAGCGCGCGTCACGAGACACTTGAATCATAATTAGGTAATAAAAGCGCCGCAATTGTAGACGCTAATTGGTTTTGGTTTTCCAAGAAATTTTGCATCATAATTTCCACAGTTTTCTAGTAGCTTCTGGATATACATAATTTAAAGGAACATATAAGGTAGCGTTTATCAAAGGGGGTCATTTGATTTCATTCATAATTTGATTCGATTCATTCGAGCGCGAAATGTTATTTTAAGTCGTGAGCAGTTGCTATGCGTAAATAGTATTCGAGTATGCAGTAAGCACATTGTAATTTAATAGTGGCGAGGTTGCAATGAATAAAGAAACAATGTTTTAAACGTAACTTACAACGAAGAATGAAAATTGCTAATTACAAGAGAGAAAGTTCTTCAAGATAACGCTATTTTTAAAGATTTTATTAAATAATCAGAAGGAAAATTTAACCAGAACTGTACTTGGTAATTGCTGTTTGAAATGAGAGTTTTTTATGAAGAATTTTGTAAACTGATTTGACGTCAATTTGAAATAAGAATATTTTAATTACGACGACCGTTTTTGTGGATTGTGCAAGTATTAATTTTAGATTTATTTTAACTAATATTAAAGTATTTGGATATAATTTAAGGTAGTCCTAAGAATTTTTTTTGTGTAAAGCATTTTTTTACCAGGAGTTTGTGTTCAGAGTTCGAAATCCTATGATTTTTTAATAGATTGTTTGTCAAGGATTTTTTCGGGCAAAACAAATATTACAAGCGTGGAAATAATTATAACCAGGTAAACCATCCACAAAAAAAAGTTTAATTCTGTAAATTTGAAATAAGTTAAGGAACAATTGTTTTTTTTAGATAACAATTACTTCTTAGAAATTATTCTGTTTGAAAGAAACAATATTGTAAATGTTTTTGTTTAAGAGAAAATATTTCATACTACTGTATAAATGCTTTGGGATATTGCTGTTTTATTTCATTTTGAAAACTCCGTCAATTCCGTTGAGCTAGCTAGGCAAAATTAATAAGGCAGGTGAACAATTTCAAGTTTACAAATTGCTGTATCTGTATCACAGCACTCTTCTAGTGGCGCTCCAACGCGGCGCTTGCCATATCACTCTTTCAGCGACGCTCTCAACGCGGGGCCTTATCATATCGCCCTTTTAGCGACGCTCCCAAAGTGAGGCGTTGTAACAACACGCTTTTAGTGGCTCCCAACGCGAGGCCATTTTCATATCAATATATAGGTGGAATGGTATAGTTTGTACAAAAAGGCACTGGGTGATAGTACACCTAATTTGCAACAAAAGTTATTAACGGATACCGTTCATCTCGCTTTGATTAAGAGATATGATTTTGTAAAGTTTTATTCTTAATAAGTCGACTTCTTGCAGTAAAAATTAAATTTCTCGGCTTCTACTGAAAATAACTAGATAAACAATTCCAATTTCATAAATCATACTAAATTTCTTATAAAAAGTAACCATCTCGAACTTTTTAATTTTACACGAAATATTTATTATAAAGGATTTAAATAACAAAGAAAAATTTTTTTAGCATTTAGAGCAAATATTACAACAAAATTATTCTATCTACAAATAAGCAAATGCCAGAAAAACAAACCTATTTCATAAGGTTTCAGCAATGCAAAATACGTATTTAATTTTTAATTTATCAAATTATTGCCCCCATAATACCGGAAAAACGTTGTTCGGTCATAACATAATCAAAGCAGTGGGTGAATTTTAATGCGAATTAAAAACAAAAATGTACTGAAAGTTTATTTGTACTGTTCAAATTGCCGACCATCGCACCTGATATAGGTTCTTGCTCTTTTCCGCATATCTTCTACGAGTTTATATTCATTTTCGAGCTTTTGTCTCAAATCTTCCAAACTGACTACCTACGTGTTGTATACGAATTCCATTGGATTCAAGGCAGGCGATCTTGCTGGCCACGGGATTAGTTCTCCTCTACCGATCCACTTTGGGTAGTGTTCGTTTAACAACTGGCGAACACCACGTGTGTAATGAGGAGAAACCTCCTCATGTTGAAAGATTATATCGCTAATTATGGCATTTACCTACTTAAGAATACATATTGCCGAAAACTGCATAACTGAATCAAATGTAATATAGTAGGTATAATCATAAGCGTATTTTGTATTGTAATGTATTAAAGAGTACACGTGAGACGCTAAGCTATGTTATTGAAGAAAACGTCTTTGCATTAATTGTTATTCATTAGTAAGTGATATGGTCAAATGCGTTCAGCTTTATTTAACTAGTATAGGTTGTTATCGTTGGGGTGGGTGGCATCGGAAAGTATGTAGACTTAGCACTGTTATGTTTAATGTTCACAAGCAAAAAAAATAAGAGATAGTTTATAAATAAACAAATATACAAGTAAAAAGTCAAAATGAACAATTATGCACATTTAAGCACTTCAGTAATCTTCAGCAATCTCCGGTAATCTTTGGAAAGCATCGTGGTTGCCCGTGGAACCAAGTAGGAACTTAAATACTAAGTAAACATATAATACAGAGTTCGGAGAGGTCTAAAGGTCTTCGGTAGTCTTCGAACTTCTTCGGAAGGCCTCGGGATTTCTTGGTGAAACCGAGTGAGAGCTTGAATAACAAAAATCAGGAAGTATTTATTATTTAAAGAGGTTCAGACGTCTTCGGAGGTTTTCGAGACTCTTCGGAAAGCTTCGTGGTTCACTTGTGGAACAACGCAAAGTTATAAAAACTATTGATATACATACAAAAACTATACATTGACTATATACATAACATTGACAGGTTCGGAAATCTTCGATAGGCTTAGGAAGTCTTCAGAAATCCTCGGGTTTTATTCATGAGGCTGAGTAAGAGCTGCAATAACGAAAATAAAGAAGTATTTATTCTTTGAAGAGATCCAGACGTCTTCGGAGGTCTTCGGGACTCCTTGGAGGTGGCGGTTTACTTGTGGAACAACGTGGAGTAATAAAGAATTAATGCGGCGTGCCTCAGATACGGAGCCGTGCAGCGGAACTGATCAGATATTAAGCAGGCTATGAGGAGCACTGCTATTACGTGGTTTTCTTGTGTTAAACTATGGCGACGTGCCCCAGGTGCGGCGACGGGCAGGGTAGCAGATCGAAATTAAGCAAGCCGTGAAAAGCACTGCGTGCTGAACTATGGTGACGTGCCCCAGGTACGGCGCCGGGCAGCGTAAATGGTCAGGTATTAAGCAGGCTATGAGGAGCACTGCTATTACGTGGTTTACTTGTGTTAAACTATGGCGACGTGCCCCAGGTGCGGCGACGGGCAGGGTAGCAGATCGAAATTAAGCAAGCCGTGAAAAGCACTGCGTGCTGAACTATGGCGACGTGCCCCAGGTACGGCGCCGGGCAGCGTAAATGGTCAGGTATTAAGCAGGTTATGGAGAGCACTGCTATACGTGCCCCAGGTACTGCGTCGGGCAGCGTATCGGCTTCAAGAATTAAGCAGGCTATGAAGAGCACTGCTTGTTAAGGCGGTTTACAGGCTATGGCGAGCACCGTAGTTGAGTCTTCAGGCTGTGGTGAGCACTAAGGGTACTGAATTTTGCAGGATTCGCAATCGTATTTATATGCTTTCTTCTCCTATGCACGGTATGTTGAAAAAAGGTTAGGTGAATGAGCATCCAATAGACTCGCTACTTTTAGAGTACCACAAAAAATGAGTTGGAGATCCCGATTTTCTAGGCCCGTGTTCTATGTTCAGCACATGTACTTTGATATAGGATAACATCCCCCCCGCTGAAGAGTGTAGCGTAGCTAGATTAATGCGAGGATGCGGTGGGGTCCTTGTTGTCAAAGTACCTGAGCTTGTGGCGGCGTTTGCGTTTTCGTTTAGTGCGACGGCGTCGGACTTCTCCATGGTCGCCTTCTACTGGATGAGACGGTTGTGGTTGAAAGGGTACCTCTTCTTTGGATATCCGTCCACAGGTATGCCTTTCTGGTTGTGCGCCCTGCACATCCTTGTGCAGATCGACAAAGATTGCGTGATTAGCTCGTGGTCTGGGTGATTCGGTGTCCAGTGCTAATAGGCTGGCGTTGGCCGTGATAGTTGGTTCTGTTGGCCTATTGCCTACTGGTTCAAATTCTTCCCGGAGGCTGTTGGGTAAGAATTCGGCTGCGATCTGGTTAGTTGCACTTGACATGGGTGGTCTGTTGGCGGTAACGGACGTTACCGTTGTGTGGCTTCGTCGGACCTTTCCATGGTCGTCTGCTGCAGGGTGGAGTGGTTGTGATTGAAAGGGTGCCTCTTCTTGGAACATCCGTCCACAGGTTTGCCTTTCTGCTTGAGCGTTACAGATCGTTCTGGTGACAGAGATCCTTGGTAGTAGATCGCCGTGGGTAATGCTTATTTGCGCCAGTTCGTCTCGTCCGACCGGGCAGTACTCTGGCGCTGCTCGGCCGGTGGGTCGTTTCCCGATGCCTTGGTTGGGCAGTCTCGGTGCCAATATCGTTGTGGACAAAATGCGCACCTTGGTAGCTGCTCTGTTGTGCGTAGAAATCTGGTCGCTGGCGTGGGAACGGTTGTACCTTTTGCTGTCTCTTTTTCGTTTGCTTCAATTTTCGTTAGGCGGGAGACCATTTCTCATAGCGTTGTGGGCATGTGACACTGCACTGGGTGCCTCAGTGCCGGCAGGAGGAGGTCTGTGAACAGCTCTACGTCCTGGTTGATGTCCACTTTTAGGCGACGGGCTTGTTGCGTCTGCTTCTGTCCATAATATTCGAAGGTTATTTTGGCTCTAATGGTTGGACTGTCGTATTTGTCCAAAACTAACCTTTTAAACTCGGCGTGGCTGGGTTGGAACATTGTGTATGATTCCCACCATGTGGCTGATTGACCTCGAAGTTAAGCGGTGGTTATGGGTACATCCGCGTCCATTGCTTCCATCTGTTGAAGGAATTCGGTGGGGTCCTTTAAAGGGGTGCCATAGAATGTAGGTCCAAAGGTCTTCGGTAGTCTTCGGACTTCTTCGGAAGGCCTCGGGGTTTTGGTGAAGCCAAGTAAGAGCTTGAATAACGAAAATGAGGAAGTATTTATTGTTTGAAGAGATCCAGACGTCTTTGAATGCCTTCGGAAGTCGCGGTTCACTTGTGGAACAACGTGGAGTAATAAAGAATTAATGCGGCGTGCCCCAGGTACGGCGTCGGACAGCGTAACTGATCAGGTATTAAGCAGGCTATGAGGAGCACTGCTATTACGTGGTTTACTTGTGCTAAACTATGGCGACGTGCCCCAGGTGCGGCGACGGGCAGAGTAACAGGTCGAAATTAAGCAGACTGTGAAGAGCACTGCGTGCTGAACTATGGCGACGTGCCCAGGTACGGCGCCGGGCAGTGTAACGGCTTCAAGAATTAAGCAGGCTATGGAGAGTACCGCTTGTTGAAGCGGTTTACAGGCTATGGTGAGCACTGTAGTTGAGTCCTTAAGCTGTGATGAGCACTAAGAGTATTGAATTTTGCAGGATTCGCATTCGCATTTATATGCTTTCTTCCCCTATGCAAGGTATGTTGAAAAAAAGGTTATTGGAATGGACATCCAATAGATTTGCTAGTTTAAGTGTAGCTCAAAAATGAGTTGGAGATCCCGATTTTCTAGACCCTTGTTCTATGTTCAGCACGTGTACTTTGATATAGGGTAACAGGGTATCGAGAAACATGGTCATCTAAATTACAAAGACGAGCCACATTACATGGCGATACTGTCATGAAAGAAAATTGTGGCAAAGGGAGTTATTTACTTTTACATTAAACATCACGCCACATGGTTACTTTGATATTTACTCTTCTAGATAAAGCAGAATTTTTCGTTTCCACATAACACTCATAGCCTAAAGCTAAGTGTTATTCCATTATGACAATACACTTTTACACCCCATTCGAATTGTTCTAAACACCATAGATGAATTGTGATTTCAAGTTCTGCCTCAACTACCCTATTTAATTGAACTAGATTCTCCTTTGACTTTACCTATTTCTTAAACCTACCTACTTTTTCCCGGTAAAGCGTTCAAGACTGGCTAGAAAGTTCTTACTCTAACAAAGAAGTATTTCGACGATCATTAAGATCGTCAAAATACAAGTTGATGATTATAAAACGAGTATAAAGACACTTGGTGAAATTGTAGTAATTTTAGTGTTTCATTTTAAATTACCTTCAGTAAGAACATCCCATCGATATAATTCAAATGCTAGCAGAAGTTAATACCAAATTGTCGACGCATGCAAGTAGAAGTATTTTTTCTACATGGCAACTTTGCGTTTACGATTTAGTATCAACTGTGTGCCATAAAAATATAATCAATTTTACCTCTAAATTATCCAAGCTATTGGTATAATCACGACAAGAATCATTGAAGGCTGTGAGGTAATCATCTAGTCGAGTATCGGACGATTCTGATAATCCCATCTCAACCATATCATCAGTAAGATTTTGCATGTCGTCGAGATATCCACTAAAAACTCTTGCAACAGCCACTCTATATAGATCAATCAGTTTCTTTGCCGAAGAATCTGTTGATTAGAAAACTAAGTGTTAATGAAATAAATACTGTATATTCAATTCTACCAATTGAATCAATTGATTGGCTTTAACTAATAATGTTATAGTGGGCTACTATTAACGCGTTTCGCCAATTTAAAACAAGTAATAACAAGTCTTTATTACTCACTGTTCACAAGTCTAATTAACAGTATATGCCTTGTTTGTAGATGTTTTCAGTCCAATTAACAATGAAGCACTATCACGCTAATGCTATTTACAAGCACTAATATCTTCTTAAACTAAATTCTTAACCATAGGCCTATTAATAACACTAAACACTACTAGTATTTATTTATTACACTTTTGTCTATTTATGTATTCTACAAGCTGTCGGTACAATATACACGTTCACATAATACAAATTTATATTTACTCTTGGCTTTCAAAAGCGTATAACTAATTAACTATACACGATATAATTTATAGTCGACATTTAGATATACACTAACTCTGTACTTCATCAATGGTCTTATATATACCCTGAATTAAATAGATGATTCATACTCCGATATATGCTAGAAATTTCGAGGCTTCTGTCGAATATACATTGCCTACGGCTCTTGTGTGTTTGACGGGTTGCTTAATAGTAGCTCGTATCACTGCCCCTTCTTTAAAACCGTTACGTGTTGTAACTGTAAATACATTTTTATGCCAATTCGATGACTGATGACGGTATCGGCAGCTATCTCCTCTGGTGCATCCACCACGTCATTGGAAATAACAGTCAACACTCTTTTCTTAGTTTTGGTAGGCAACCGGTTGATAGCAAGAACCTGGACGTTCGTTCCCTAGAAAATTACTTCTAGCATATTTCGAACTATCCTCCAATCTAAGCGATTCAGTTCACAGCCTAGCTTGGGCACCGCAGTCTCGTTAGTCCATTTTCCATCATCTGAGCTTTAAGATTCAGCTAAGCCTCCCATAGATGTCCATAACTAGGTCTTTGCCATGAAGAATTTTTGGTGACCAGATAGTAAACATAACGATTTCTATCTTGAAGAACCAAAGCTTTTCCTACAGTTGGCTGCTGTTGTACTAATTCATCCACACATACAAACTTTTTCTTGAAAACAATAGCTATCCTTCTTGACATTTGCAGATCTTGAGCTACGCATTGTGCAAGAGAATACTCTTCTGGTGCTCTAAACAGATCTTGCTGTTTTTCAACAACAACACCAAATCTCGCCTTAGCTGAACTACCATATGCCGCCATGAACCTCTCAAAATCTACCTTTGGCTCACGATTAATAACTCTTCGAACACCATCTTCATTACTCGAATCTTCCTGGCTGTTGCCAGCGTAAGATGTTAAACGGTCAAAATGTACCACTTTCAGTTTACCACGGGGGGATCTTCTGATCCGGTACACTACATCATTAATTCTTTTTAACACTTCGTACGGGTTTTTCCATTGTCGTTGTAATTTTGGTGACAATCCACGCTTTGTTTGTGGATTGTACAACCACACTAAATCTCCAGGTTGGTAACCACCTTCTTGTGCTCTCGTGTCATATTGTGATTTCATTCGATCGCTTGCTGCCTCGATATTCTTTCGGACGTTTTCGTGAATGCTATTTGATCTTTCACAAAGTTTACTAACGTATCTTCACCTTCGATCTTATCTCCAGGTTTAAATTCAAACTGACGATCACATGGTAGCCGCAATTCACGCAAGCGAGAAAGTATCCTGTGCTGTCATGTACCGAAGATCGGTACGCCAGTAGAACAAATGGAAATATTGGTACAAGTCTCGTTGAAGTTTAGCGACAATTTTGGCTAGGTACTTTTATAACGTCCTGTTCATTTTTTCAACCATTCCATCCGATAGAGGATGAAGTGGCGTGGTTCTAGTCTTCCTGATTCCAAGATGTTTGCAGACGTTCTGAAACAACGCTGATTCGACGTTCCAACTTTGATCGGAGTGTAATTCCAACGGAACTCTAAAGCGACATAACAACTCCCTCACTAGTACATTTGCAACCAGTTCAACTTTTTGGTTAGGTATTGCATACGCCTCCGGCCATTTGATAAAATAATTCATTGCTACCAAGATGTATTTATTTCCTTTCTTTGATTTAGGAAACGGACGAACTATATCAATGGCCACCCTCTCAAAAGGATTCCCCACGTTATACTGTCTCATTTGGGCTTTCAGTTTTGTAAGCGGGCCATTTCTAGAGGCACACAACTCACATTTCCGGCACCACTTCTGCACATCTTCTTTGCAGTTTACCCAATACAATCTTTCTCTCACTCTTTCGAGAGTTTCATCGGGTACCATCATTCTATGAATGACACTTATTTTCTCTTCCATCTTGGAGCAATGATTGCAGTCTACCGGACAAAGTTTCTTGACAGGGCGTCTGCATTCCGATGGCTAGTTCCTACACGATGTTCGGTGTCAAATTCATATTCCTCTAGCCGTTCTATCCACCTTGCAACTTGCCCTTCAGGATGTCGAAACAGCAGTACCCATTTTAGTGCAGCATGTTCTGTTCTTAACAGGAATTTACGGCCGTATAAGTACTTATAAATGGGCTCTACTGCTTTAACGACGACCAACAGCTCCCTTCTCGTGCCACAATAGTTCCCTTCTGGCCGCGACAAGACCTTGATGAAATATCCAATAACTTTTTCTTGTTCGTCCTGCACTTGAGAAAGAACGCTTTCTATAGCTGTGTTACTGGCATTGGTATCCAACACAAAGTTCCCGTCCATCCGTGGATAATTCAAAATTGGTGCTGTAACTAGTAGCCGTTTCAGTTTTTCAAATGCGCTGTGGCAGTCGTCATTCCAATTATATTCTTGTCCATCTTCGGTTAATTTTGTCAACGGTTTGCAATATTTGCAAACCCTAATATAAAACGTCGGCAATATGTACACAATCCCAGAAAACTGTGTACTTGGTGTATATCTGCTGGTGTAGGCCACTTTTGACCCGTTTTTATCTTTTGAGGGTCGACTCTTATTCCGGTCACCGAAACGACATATCATAGGTATTTTACCTTTTTTCCAAATAGGTGACACTTCTTGGGGCTGAAGGTAAGGTTTGCCCCGCGAAATTTTTGGAATATCTCTTCTAGGTTCTTAAGGCGTTCTTCAAAAGACCCGACTAAAACTATTATGTCGTCTAGGTACACCAAACATGTTTTCCAGGACAGTCCACGCAGTATCGACTCCATGAAATGTTCAAAAGTAGCAGGAGCATTGCATAATCCAAATGGCATGACCTTGAACTGCCATAATCCAGTTCCAATTGTAAACGCAGTTTTCTCTTTATCGTTTGGCTCCAAGCCTACCTGCCAGTATCGGCTTTTTAAGTCCAAGGTCGAAAACCGTTTAGATCCGGATAGAGTATCTAAGGTGTTATCAATTCTGGGCACAGGATAGTTGTCCTTCTTTGTGACATTGTTCAGCCGCCTGTAGTCCACACAAAACCTTGTCGACCAATCCTTTTTCTTGACATGCACTACTGGGGATGCCCGTAGACTATCTGAGAGCTCGCTCACTTCCTTTTCTTCCATGTCTGTGATAATTTGCTCGGCTTCCTTACGTTTTGCCAAAGGAAGCCGGCTGGGATGTTGTCGTATCGGTTGAGCATCTCCAGTATTGATCTTGTGTTGCACGACATTCGTCCTTCCTTTCTTACCATCATCCAGTGCAAACACACCTCGATATCGTCCGACCAATTCTTTTACTTGCCCAGTTGGTCGCCGTTTAATCCTTGACTCGAGGGTATCAACATATCCAGCATTTTCTGCGAGCAACCATTGGCTGGTTTATCTTTTGTGGCGTCCACATAACGTTTAATATGGCATACTGGAATGCAACTTCCCACAATTATGTCCTTCTTCAGGGTCACCGTATGCGGATTAATGTTTAGCACTCTTACTGGTATCATAATTCGAAACTTTACCAGTGTTCTTCCAATCAGTAATCCCTCCTGACCCATTCCCGATTCAGTTGCTTCCATCATGCATATTTGTCCTTCCCGGAGCGTACTATTAGGACGTCCCATCCCGATCACTTCCACCTTCTCGGGTATTTTCATATCACAAATCATTCGAATTTGCATCGTTTGGTTACTCGTTCCTTGAAATAGAATCTCATCATCATCTATCCGAAACACATTTTCTTTCATGAGATCAATTCACAAGATCACTTCTTCTGTGATTTCAGCTACCAACACCCGATGATTAATTAGTTTGTTTCCAATTGCAAACGTAACGGCAGTCTCTCCGTGAGTAGAAATTTTCTCACCACTTGCCGTTTGAAGATATACCGACGCGGGTAGCACTTTTCCAAGACCGACCAAATCTGGTCTCACGATAGTCCTTGTCGCTCCGGTATCTACAAGTAATCGGACATCCCTACCATTAATTCTACCATCGATATAAATGTTGTCCAGATTTCCCATCGACGATGCAGCACGGATGACAATCTCCGGGGCACTACGTTGTGCTGTCGATGTTGGTACCCTTACATTGATCTGTTTAGCTCATCCGATTGTTTTTTTGATTGAATACAGCGTCTCTGTATATGACCAACTTCACCGCAGCTCCAGTATCGCAGACCCCATCTCCGCGGTCGTCTATCCAGCCTTTTCAACTTTTGCTTTTTCAAACACACGGTTGATTATTTCTTCTATGCTGTTCTGCGATCGACCAGGTTTTCTAAGGCAGATCGAACTTTGTAACTCATCCTGTGTGATGGCTGCTTAGCAGCTTCAAATTCAAGCGCATGAGCCAGTGCGTCATTTAACATTTGTGGCCGCGCTAATCTTAGCGCTTACTGTATTTCGCTGTCTTTTACGTGATCCACAAATGTTTAAACAGCCAGTTGTTCGAGGAAGCTATTTGATGCCGTTGGGTATGCTAATCTAATCTGGCAATGTCAGTTTCGAATTCTTGCAGGCTGTCATTTGTCTTTTGCGAGAGGTTCTTAACTTGTGCATGGTAAACCTGTTGAAGGTGAGCGTCTTCATATCTCATGTCAAGCTTCGATGTTAAGAGGCCGTAATCATTCTGCTGGTGATCGGGAATCGTTTGTAAGATGTTAAGAGCTTCCCGTCGTAGGACCATTATTAAGGAAATAGCCTTCCCTTTGTTACACCAACCGTTGGCTATTACAGTGGCTTCAAATTGTTTCAAATATGTCGGTCAAGGTGTTTTACCATCGAATATGGGTGGTTTTACTCTAAGGTTTGACGGTATTGACTCGCTTTCTTCCATGCTTCTTATTCCTGTGATTTTCTGATTTACAACTTGGTTTGCTAATTCAAGTGGCCGCGTTGTTAGTGAAATCATTTGTTCTTATAACCTCATCACATCTTCTTCCATTTTTACCAATTTACTGTGCAACTTTTGCTCAACTGTTTTTACCTGTTCAGTGAAATCTTCTTTCAATGCAATAGATCCTTCTATAAATCTTTGTTCTAGCGTGGCTGTATTTTCATTCAACGTTTCTACCATTTCCGCTAAGTGTCACTTCCATACCGTATTTAAACTCTTCAAGGGTTATTCCAGTTTAACTGACAACACTATGTTTTCACTAAGTGTCACTTTTAGTTTAGCTCACCTCTCTTTCATTTTCTCAGCATTTTCACTTAACCTTTCCATTTTCTCAGCATTTTCACTAAACTTTTCTTGCATTTTCTCAGTATTTTCACTTAACTTTTCTTCCATACCGGATTTAAATTCCTTAAGGAAATTTATTAAAGTTTCTGCGTCCATTTTACTTTGGCTTCTTGTAAGTAGCATATACAAACCACTTAAATGTCTTTAGACTTGTGTTTTTTTTCTTTAAAATAATCACTACATACCCCACACAGCATGACATCAGCGCAGCGGACTACTATAACGTGTTTCACTAATTTAAAACAAGTAGTAACAAAAGTCTTTATTACTAACTATTCACAAGTCTAATTAACAGTATATGCCTTTTTTACAAATTTTTCAGTTCAATTAACAATGAACCACTATCACACTAATGGTATTTACAATCACTAATATCTTCTTAAACTAAATGCTTAACCATGTCTTCTTAACAACACTAACACTACTATAATTTATTTATTACACTTTTGTCTACTTATGTACAAGCTGGCGGTACAATATAGACGTTTACATAACACAAATGTATATTTAATAAGACATTAAAAACGTACTGACCAACTAACTATACATGTGATGATTTATATACGACATTCTGATATTTACTAACTTTTGCATTTATCAGCGGTCTTATATATACCCTGAATTAAATGGAAGATTCATACTCCGGTATATGCTACAAGGTTCAGGCTTTCTGTAGAATGTACATTGCTTACGGCGCTTGTGTGTTTGACGGGTTGCCTAATAGTAGTTCGTAACAATATAAAAAGCGAGCACAAGGGATGATTTGAGAATGATATCGTAATTTCTAGATAGGTATTAATACCGCCGCTAATAGTAGTCAATTCAACTCAGTTTGCTTATTAATCCACAATGGATATAAATTAAATTATTGTAGCGAGTTGTTAAAATAAATACGTTTAGTGTCTAAATAAGTTGAGATTTAACAGTTAGTCGATTGGTTCCTATAATAGTACATCAACCTATGAAGTTGGATTAGTGTCAAATAAAGTGTACTCGGCATCTTAAAGAATACTTTTATATACTAAACGTTGCTACTAATTATTGATAGCAACAAATTTTGTAGCGGTTTTATGTATATTTAGGATTCTCTGTAGATATTTATGAATAATTATACATACTGGACTGAATAAATAAGTGTGAATTGAAGTACATTCAGTAGTGTCAAGAGTGTGATAATATATGTCTATTGCTTAAAATAATTTAAAGTCTTTTACTTCAAAGAGATAGCTATAGGAGGTAACGTAGAAAATAGATGGAAAGAAATAAAAAAGGACTGTACATGATACAGCAACACAGACTAAAGGTAAGAAAAAAGTAGAAGTGAGAAAATTTTGGGTAACAAAAAAGATATTAAATTTAATAGAGAATGGAAGAATGCTCAAACCTTTCAGAGAATTGGATAGTGAAAGTAAGCAAAAATATAATACAGTTAGAAATAAGATAGTACATGAGTGTAGAAAAGCTAGAAATAAATGGATGGAGGAAAATTGTAATGAAATACAAGATGATTTGAGAGTAGGTAAGACAGAGAGGCAGTACAGGGCAGTTAAAAAGTTTTTCGGGGAAGATAGGAAAAAATATAATGGTATTAAAGATGAGAATAATGAGCTTCTAATAAATAAAGTTGAGGTAGTAGATAAATAGAAAAAATATTTAGAATATTTATATAAGGGAGACGATATGGATGAGTTAGAGAACGACCAAGAAGAGAATGTAGAAATAGGGTTCTCAATATTAAGGAAGAAATTTGATAGAGCTGTTAGTGATCTTAAACTAAATAAAGCGCCGGGGATAGACGATATACCCGCAGAATTAATAAAATATGCAAGTCAGAAAACTTTAGACAGATTATATGAACTAGTAAGAGGAATATATGACACAGGTGAGGTCCCAATAGATTTAGAAAAAAAAATTATTATCCCAATCGCAAAAAAGAAAGAAGATGATAGGTGTGATAATTTTAGAACGGTTAGTTTAACTTCCTACGCGTCCGAAATACTAACAATAATAATTAAAAATACAGTAGAAACTTTGACTGAGAATTATTTAGACGAAGACCAATATGGTTTTCGTAAAGACAGAGGGACTAGAGAACCGATACTAATGATTAGGGTAATTATCGAAACAAGGTTACAAAAAAATGAAAAGACTCATTTTGCGTATGTAGATTTAGAAAAAGCATTTGATAGGGTTAATTGGATTATTATGTTCATGGTTTTGCGAAAAATTAGGAATCTCTCATAGGGATAGAAAAATTATTCACAGTCCATATAAAAATCAAAGCGTAGTAATTAGATTTGATGAAATAGAAAAGGAAGCTAAGATTGGAAATGGTGCTAGACAGGGCTGTATACTATCTCCTTTGATTTTTAATGTTTATATTGAGGAAGCTTTAACCTTAGCTAGAGAGAGAGAAAAGATATAGGTATTAGTTTCGTTATGCAGATGATATAGCCAATATAGCAGAGTCTAGAAAAGGGTTAGGAGAGTTTTTAAATATTTTAGACGAGATACTACAGAGTAACTATAGTATGAGAATTAACTCAGTAAAGACAAAGATAATGACAAGTGAGTTACAGCCTAGTTCTAAACCAAAATTAAAAATAGGTAATACCGAGTTAGAGGAGGTAGATGAATTTTGCTATTTAGGTAGTATAATTACATAGGACGGACGTAGCAGAAGGGATATAGTAGCTTGATTAGCTCAAGCTAGAAAAAGGTTTCTAAAAAAGAAAAACTTACTAATAGCTAATAGTATGAATTTAGATAATAGAAATAGTTTCTTAAAGTCGTACGTATGGAGTGTTCTATTATACGGTAGTGAAACTTGGACAATAAAAGAGGTAGAAAAGAAAAAGATAAAAACCTTTGAAATTTTAGGAGAATGTTAAAGATTAGTTGGACAGATAAAGTAACAAAGGAGGAAGTTTATAGAAGGATAGGTGAGGAACCCTGTATGTGGAAACAATTAAAGGTCACGAGAGATAGAATGATAGGGCATCAGTTAAGACATGATGGACTATTTAGTAAGCTCTTAGATTATAGACTACCAAATAAAAATAGAGTAGGAAGACCTAGACAAAGCTATATTAGTCAAACTATTAGAGATTTAGGTTGCGAAGGGTATGTAGACTTCTTTAGACTAGCTCAGAATTGAAAAGAATTTAGAGTTGCGTCAAACCGATTTTAAGCAACTTCGAAAACAAAACAAAAAAAATAAATAAAAATCAGTTAACTAAACGTCACCATGACATAACTCACAATTAGTTAGTGGTCTCGCATGTTGGGAGCGATTCGTAGAGCCTTACCATAACATATAATTTAGCACTTTTTCTTTTTTTGGAGGATAAAACCAGGTAATATTTAATTTCCTTATGAATGGGAATCATGTAAACATGTTTGAGTTTTTAACAACCATCAGGTTGATAATATCTATGTAGAGCCAGGTAGATAAGAAAAAGAAGAGTGTAGGAAGATGTTAGGTAGACAACACCAATTGTATCTTCTGTAAGTTGGGTTGCCTAACATCCTCACCAGCCTTATTGAATGTATGGCCTTATGTTTTAATTTTAATAAAGGCAGCCTACGTCTGGCTTCATTAGAGTACACTACAAACAATAATTAACATGGCGCTGCGTAGTAGTAGAAGAACCTCAATATATTCGTGTACTGCAAATTAAAATACTAACAAACGGAATACAATTAATTAATTATTAATATGGAAATAAAAAATAACTTCGTACCGACCGTCAGTTTTAAAGGAAACTCAGCAGAGAATTGGAAAAACTGGTTACAGCGTTTTGAAATTTATTCAACTGCAACAGAACTAGATGCGAAACCAGAAAAAATACAATGTGCTCAATTATTACACTGCATGGGAAAAGAATCAATTCAAATATTCAATACATTCTTATTTACCGATCAAGAAAAGGATAAAATTAAAGCAATAAAACAAAAATTTAATAATTATTTTGCGCCAAAGAAAAACTTAACTTATGAACGATATAAATTTTTTACATCAAGACAAAATCCAAATCAGAAGATCGAATAATTTGTAACGGAATTAAAAAATCAAGGAACTCAATGTGAATTCGGAAACGAGGAATTAAAGGATGATCTCATAAAAACAATAGTCATTATAGGCATCAAAGATGACATCTTGAGGGAAAAACTGCTACAATATGAAAATAAGAAGCTAACTCAGGTATTAGAATTTTGTATCATAACGGAAAGTTTTAGAAAAAATCTTCAACTAATGCAAGACAAGGAAAGCATATCAACTTCATATAGAGAACAAGGAT
Organism: Platerodrilus igneus; assembly: GCA_036346225.1. Classification (NCBI taxonomy): domain Eukaryota; kingdom Metazoa; phylum Arthropoda; class Insecta; order Coleoptera; family Lycidae; genus Platerodrilus; species Platerodrilus igneus. Next base: position 8,899,670 of record JARFIW010000244.1, read on the forward strand.
ACGAAATAGACGTTATTAGACAAAACAACATACAGGCAGGGCATTCTAACAGGACGAGCAATACAACTAATCGCATGAGGTCAAGGTCAAACAATCTCTATCCTTCAGCTGTAAGAAATGTACGGTACGTAATTAATACAGGTAAAATTATCAACAATTGTACAAAATGTGGTCGTACTCATACAATTAATAAATGTTATGCATATGGAAAGCAATGCAACATTTGTAAAAAAGCAAATCACTTTGCAAATGTTTGTAGAAATAAAACTAATAGATATAGTGTCAATGAAATTAATTTCGAAAGCGATTTGGTAATTGATAGTATCAGTTCATCAAATGTTCATCAACATTGTACAATTAATATTCCTATAACCTCAAATATCAATGTGCATACTAGGTTCAAAGTAGACTCAGGTTCTAGTACCAATTTAATTTCTTTATTAAATTTAAGAGAGCTGGAGTTAGATACAAAAAGAAAATTGTTAGAATACATCAAACTTTATCAACCTATACAGGTAAAAATATTTCAATTATTGGTAAATGTTATTTAGATATAAAATTCAATGACATATTTATTAAAAATGTAGAATTTTATGTCACAGAAAGTAAATCTGAACCGATTTTAGGTTTAAGTACATGTTCAGATTTAGGGATTATTAAATTACATAAAGAAGTAAAGGTTAGAACAATCAATTCTATTACTGAAAATGATTATAACCAATTAATTAATAAGTATGGTGAAATTTTTAAATGAATTGGAGAGATTTGCAAACCATATCACATCCAATTAAAAGAAAATGTCACTCCAGTAGTAAATCCAGTCAGAAATGTACCATTTGCATTACACAAAAAATTCAAACGTTGCCTTGATGAATTAGTTAAATTAAAAATTATTGAAAGAGTACAAGGAAGTACAGAGTGGGTCAATTCATATGTTTTAAGTCAAAAAAGTGATGGTTCTCTAAGAATTTGCTTAGATCCTAAATATTTAAATGATGTTATGCAAGATAGTAAATATAAATTACCAAACATTGATGAAATTACATCCAGACTAAACGGATCAACTATTTTTACTAGATTAGATGCCACTAGTGGGTTTTGGAAAATTCCATTAGATGAAGAATCTAGCAAATTATGCACATTTGGTACTTCATTTGGTCGATTTAAATTCTTACATATACCATTTGGTATAAAAATAGCTAGCGAAGTATTTCAGGAATATTTTACTGAAATATTTCAATCTGAAGGGGTTGAAATCTATATAGACGATATTTTAATTCATGGTAAAACAAAAAAGAAACACGACGAACGGCTATATAAAGTATTTGAAATTGCATTACAAAACAAAATAAAATTTAGATTATCTAAATGTCAATTTGGTTTACAAGAAGTATCATATTTAGTGTACAAATTTTCAAAATAAGGTATAAGTATAGATGAAAATAAAATAGAAGCTGTAAAATATATGCCAGAGCCCCAAAATATTAAGGATCTCCAACGATTTTTAGGTATGATTACATATCTAGGAAGATTTATAAATAACTTATCTCAAATAACCAAACCCCTCAGAGATTTATTAAAACAAAAAGTTATGTTTCAATGGAATGAGCATCAAGCTAATGCAATCAAAACATTAAAAGAAATGGTTACTTCTGAACCAATTTTAAAATATTTCAATCCAAAAGAAACCGTAACAGTTTCAGTAGATGCTTCACATCACGCATTGGGAGCTGTTTTGTTACAAAATAATAAACCATGTGCATATGCTTCATGTTCTTTAACAGACACCTAAAAGAACTATGCACAAATAGAAAAAGAACTCCTAGCAATTTGCTTTGGTGTTAACAAATTTTATCATTAAGTTTATGGTCGAGATTTCTATGTAGAAACAGATCACAAACTTCTAATTTCTATTTTTAAAAAGTCATTAAATCTTTGTGTGCCCAGGCTACAACGAATGAGGTTATCTCTTCAAAAATATAATATCAAACTAATATACAAAAGTGGAAAGGATCTGTTAGTCGCAGATACCCTTTCAAGACTAAATATGAGCAAAGAACTAAAAGATAATTTAGATTTAGAATTGCATGTTTGCCTAATACAAAATAATATAAAAGTGACTGATGAAAGATTAAAGCAATTAATAAAAACAACACAAAATGATGAAGAGTTATGCCAAATTAAAATGTACATACAAAATAATTGGCCACAAAAAATTAAACAAGTACCGAGTAGTATAAAACCATTTTATAAATTAAAAGAAACTATTACTCAATCGGCACAAGGGTTGATATATGTTGGTAACAGACTAATTATTCCAAATACTTTGAGAAACAAAATTTTATCAGATATACAGAGAGGTCATTTAGGAGCTCGAAAGTGTATAGCAAGAGCAAAAAATACAGTTTATTGGCCAAAAATTAATAATGATATAGAGGTACTTATAGAAAAATGTAAAATGTGCAATAAATACGCAAATTCAACAAGAAAATTGCCCATGACACCACACAACATAATAAAAAAACCTTGGCAAAAATTAGGAATGGATATATTTGAAACTCATGGTAAAAGTTTTTTAATAATAGTCGATTATTATTCAAAATATCCTGAAGTTATGGATTTGAATAACAATTTAACATCAGAAAATATAATTAATAAATTAAAATCGGTTTTATCAAGACTTGGGTTTCACAAAATAATCGTGAGTGATAGTGCAACTCAATGTCGAAGTGAAAAACTAAATGAATTTTTAACCATTTGGAATTTCAATATTATCAATAGTTCCCCGCATCATCAACAATCCAATGGATTTGCAGAACGAACTATACAAACCGTTACAAAATTACTTAAAAAATGCTTAGACAATGATGAAGACATATATCTTGCACTTCTTGCCTATCGTAATACTCCTATTTTAAACAGTAGCTTCTCGCCTGCGCAAATTCTAATGTCTAGATATCTAAGAGAACACCTAATATTTGAAAATAAAAACCTCGCGCCAAAACCAATAAACAAAAAAATCTATAACAAACAATTGTACGTACAACAAATCATTGCTAAAAATAACTATGATAAAAGATGTGTAGGTTTCAGACAAAAATTTTTCAAAAATGATTTGGTATGGTTTCAAATGTTTCCAAAAGTACATGGCGAAAAGGTAAAATTGTAGAGAAAATCAGGAATAATACATTCAAAATTGTCAAGGAAGATGGAAAATGCATAATCAGAAATGAAATTTACATAAAAATCAGAAACACTAGTAATCACTACATGCACTTTTCACCTACCTATACAGCAGATTATGTCATTAGCCCGAATGAAGTGAATAACGATAGTGTCACAGTGTATCCTGAAGAAAGTTGTAAAAGTGAAGTGCGCCAGAAACGTGAAATAAAATTACCTCGAAAATTTCAGGACTATGTTACTTATTAGCAAGAGATTATTTAGTTAAAAACCATAATTAATTTTTATTTATTTAATTGGGGAGATGTTAGGTAGACAACACCAATTGTATCTTCTGTAAGTTGGGTTGCCTAACATCCTCACCAGCCTTATTGAATGTATGGCCTTATGTTTTAATTTTAATAAAGGCAGTCTACGTCTGGCTTCATTAGAGTACACTACAAACAATAATTAACAGAAGACCTAGACTAAGCTATATTAGTCAAAGTATTAGAAATTTAGGTTGTGAAGGGAATGTAGAGCTTTTAGATTTGCACAGAATAGAAAAGAAGTTAGAGCTGCATCAAACCGACCTCAAGTAAGGTCGGAAACAAAATGATGATGACTTTCAAAAATGGGCGACCATTATATGTTACAACACTCTTAGTTTTAAATTGCAAATGGCTTTTCTTCAGGCAGACAAATCAAATCCAACCCTTAAAGAAAAACTAAAATGTACGAAATATAACAACGGCGCGTGTAAAACTCTTGTATTTATTAATTTCAGCTAGCGCAGGAGCATTAGGAAAATATGCGTAAAATTTTATAGAAGTTAGTTTCTTGCTTTAATCATAAATTTGAGTAACCCTTACCTTTGTTACTCATACATCGCATATCTATATTTTGACGTGTTCTTGTATTATTCATAATGTGAAGCATAAAGGCAATTACCTAGTTTCGTTTTTTTTGTTTAGTTTTTTTATGTGCATTAACAATACTGTAACGGGCTACTACTACCGCGTTTTGCTAATTTAAAACAAGTAATAACAAACGTCTTTATTACTCACTGTTCACAAGTCTAATTAACAGTATATGCCTTATTTGTAGATGTTTGCAGGACACTTAACAATGAAGTACTATTACACTAATGAATTTACAAGCACTAATATCTTCTTAAACTAACTGATTTACCATAGGTCCATTAACAACACTAACACAACTATTTATTTATACACTTCTATTTATTTATGTATACTACAAGCTGCATGTACATTAGACACAGCATATATCATTTATGTATAAATTCTTGAACTCCTAAAAGCTCAACTACGTTTACCGTACACGATATAATTTATATTAGACATTCAAGTATAGACTGACTCTTACATTCATAAGCGGCCTTATATATACCCTGATTTAAAGATATGACTCATTATCTAGTATGTTCCAGAAGAATTCTGGAACCGTAGAGAATAAACAGTGCTTGCGGCGTTTTGTGTGTAATTGATGGGTTCTCTAGTAGTAGCTCGCAACAATACTTTGAAAAATCATAAACGGGAGGTCGAGCGGTTTTATTTGGTTAACTAGTTCCCTAAAATTAGTCCCGTTTCTCTCTGACTGTGATCGTGCTTGTTTAAAAGAACTGGAACAACAATAGTGTTTGAGGTACACGTGAGCGAGTGTAGAGATGTTTATTTATGTGTAGTTTAGAAATAAATCGGTCAGTTGTATCTTTAAGAATTGGATCTATAGTTTTTAAAATTGCCACTGGAAAAATTATGAGCAAATAAGGGATGAACAAAAAATATATACTTTTAGAACTATGAAATCACTAAACCATTGCCTCACCTAAAGCTCCTACAGTTGCTTTTATATCCTTTAACCACGTTACAACTTTGACTTTCTGGATTGGTAAAGGATATTCACCGCTTAGCAGATCTTCAATATTTTGGAAACTCGTCCTGAAAGGCGTATCGTCCGCTATACCTTCCTCAAATTGTAACATAACTTCTTCGCATGTTTGTTGAGCTACCTTCGTGTCACTGAAAATTTTTTTAATTAGGTGTTTTATATAAAAACTATAACTTCCAGCATACTTAATTCTTTCAATAGCATACGCCTTTCTAATTTCACAAAACTTTTCTTTCAAACCGTGGATAGTTTGTAAATTCAAACGGTGATCGTTCTCTGCGCGAAGCTTCATTTTTAACTGTAGCTCATGATAGTTGCGAAGATTGTTAAGCAACATTTCATTAACCTCCTAAAATATAATAGATTTTATCAGTAAGGTCGTATTTTTATGGGGTTTTTTAATTTTAAAATAGGAAGCTAAGGCTGTTTATTACAAATATTTTTACAATGGTATTCTTGCTAGAGGGAATACCATTTCCTTGGCTAGATCAGTTACTTGTTAATAAAACTTGCATATTGGAATGATGCACTTTGATATAACCAAAATATGCAATCTGATCCCCATATTGTGCCAATTAAATAAAATATATTTACAAATTTCCAGTTTGCCAAAAAGCAATGGCAACGACAACATCCGCACTAATTAAACCAATGTTCGACTTTACTCTTTTCAGTGAATTTGGGAGTGTTCAAATAAACGTTTTGTTAATTTTTAAAATTGAAACGTCTTTCAAAATGCACCAACCCCAAACGTTTATTGGAAGCCAGTGAAACTAATTTTTCTTATATATAGCTGGCCTCACGTTATGAGCAAGTGTAGCGAAGTCTTCCGACATAACTAGGGGTCTATTCCTTGGGTAGAGCTATGAGAAATGGGGGGGTAAGTCGAATTCTGATTGTAAGTTGAATTTAATCCAAAACAAATAGGCGCCATCAAGTCCTGAGTTATTTATGATAATTGCGTGGTATATTTCTAGGGGCGGACGTGGAAACCCAAAGAAAAAAAATCGCCTTCGATGACAAAAACCCGTCTTAACTGAATAAGACGCTGCTCCTGTAAGAAATTGCAATAATTAGCTTAATAAAAGGGTGGAACACTATTTGTGTCCCACAAACATACCTAAAGAAATATTAAAAAAATATCTCCTATATAAATTGACATCAAAATTCCACTCTTAAGGATATTAGTTTCCTGTAGTTAGGTTTGACCATATTTGATCAAAATAAAAAAACTTTAATCTTGAACCAATAATTTACTCAAAAGATTCTCTTTTAAAACAAAATTCAATGCAACAAAATTTCATAAATAATTAAATGAGTTCATGGGTTTTAAATTAAGGTTTATCAAAATAGTTGATAATCAAACATTTTAAAACTTAGTGTGAACTTGTTACAAAAAAAGGTCCGACCCGTGCAGATCTGTTCGAGGGGTTACAAATTAAAACATAGTTACTCAAGTTTCCTTATCTAAATTATTTGTGTTAGTTTCAATTTCTAATATAAAAGGCAGATCACAAAAATATTCTTGTTTACTCAACATGGGCAAACGCTGTTCAAAACATAAGTTTACTAGAACACATGTGTCAGCAATATATCGCAGACAAACAAGTGACGTCAATAACACCTGTCGCTGTTACCAACAGTACAAAATGAACCACGTGTATGGTTTCTTAAACCATTAAAAATGGTGAATTATAATTTTAACACTGGAAAGTTCCAGTTCAACAAATAATTTAAATTTTATATTATTCGTGCTTTTATGCACTAAACAAAATAGCGTGTTTCTAACTTGAAACACAAAAAATTACTTAAAGTTATCTACGAACCAAAGCTGCGTTTTGTAGCTGTGAAGAGGTGTTGTAATATCACCAAACATCCGTCAGCTGCTGCAATATGTTTAACCCCGCTGCCTTATCAAATAACATCCTAACGTTGTGTACTAAAATGGTCTTCTATAAATTATTCAAATTTTCCATCATCAAAGTTGCTTTCTACAGACTGTAATACAAAGTGGTTTTAACATCAGTGGTTGGAATAGTTGTTTTCAAAGTTGCTTTTATTGTGGTTATTTGCGCGCGCTATTTAAAGATGGGTCTCGACTGCTTAAAATGTAACCGCAAATTGGCGGCCTGCTTCAATCGTACATTTTGACTCAACAATCTCGCATGGCCGACTGGTTATCACGCTCGCTCGGACGACGGCGTGTCCCAGGTGGGTGCTTTCAACCAAAACGCGCCTGCGAACAGTTATCGAAGGCACAGATATTTGACTAGACATAGAATGCTACATATAGATACAGCTTTAGCGTATTACCAAACTTGTTAAATGTATTTTACTTATAATTTTAATAAAAGCGTTTTATAACTTTGCACTTTTATGGATGGATTTAATAACCAAGAAATAAAATTGTTACAAAATATTATTAATTTTTTCATCCATATACTTTTAGATACTCAATTCTAATACGTTGTAACAGATTGTTTTCCCTCTTCTAAAATAACGCATAAAAATTATGTGTTGTGTTATAAAAATTTTTAAATTTGCTTTTATAATTCAATATAAATCGTACATCTACAATTAACACAAAGTTAAAACAAGGTATCATAATTTCGAAACACCACAATTATTGTCCTTCTTTATTCTAATTATCTACTAAATAAAGCGCAAGTTATGTATCCCCCAATTATCTATATATATTGAATATATTGAATCTAATAGGAATTATTAGAAATTGTTAAATAAAGTATAAGTTTATTGCAGCAATGTAATAAAAGGCTAGCCCAGAGAGGTTATCAACAGTTCATGAGAACGGATATGCAACTTTGCATGCGAGAGGGCTGTGATACTGCAGGTGGCAGGTCACAGGTGGTTAACATACCGCAATTACTTAGAAATAAGATTGTTACAATGTAGTAAAGTGTAGAATTAAGAGAAAAGCAGACATGAGATCTGGAAGTTCCCACAGCCGCGTGAGGGTCAGGTTATTATAAAAAGCCGGGGAGCTCAAGACCCGGCAATCAGTCTTCGAACTCCATACTTCGTTGTTCAAGCTACTCAATTGAGTCAGTCTGAGTATTACAGCTTTTGCATTGTTGTATACCTAGACTACTCGCCTTGGTACAATTAATAATATTTTTGATTAAAGTTATTGTTTTTTGACAGTTTTTCTAAATTCCATTGTAATTTCTGTTTAAGAACCAATAAATGTGTTAAGAGTTTGGAATCGTTTTTAAAAGCACCACTCCAAAGGCCCTAACCTTAGCTGGCGCAGTTGTAACGGATGTCAAAGGGGCACTAAAAATCTAAAAATCAGAAGATTAGTGACCAAAAATTTCAATTCGCAATTTTGACAGAACCCAAACCAAGTTGGAGGAAGTACACAAATTGACCGAATCCAGCAACAAACCAATGTGGACAACATACAGAATCGATCGACCACACAAAAGAAACAGATAAAAAAATTAATATAAATTCATTTCTTTAAAACCAATTGATCTCACAAACTATAATTGATATGAGCTTGTTTTATTATTTTATTATTTGATTACCATTTTATTATTATTTTATTAATGTTATTTTATGCCAATATTTTTTTGAAAATAGTTTACAAAAAAATTATTTTCAAATGAGACTATAAAATTTTATGAGACTTAAATGTTTAAAAAAATTTTCTTTAAAAACAAAAGAGACTTGATTATTTAAAAGAGATTCTTATTACAATTATTAGAACAAACCTAAAAATAAACCAAAGATAACTGACGCACGTCCATTAAAACCGAAATACGAAAAATTAACTAGCGCGATACAAAACGCACGGTTAATCCAGTAAACTAAAAAGACAGAACGTAAATTAACTCCAACACCAAAGCTAAAGATAATCTTCTAAGCGAACAATTACAGAAAGATTATTTAAAACATTGACCTCTATCATACTTTAATTACAGCAAAACACTCTGCAAGTGATCTGAACTATTAAACCACTGTAACTTAAAACCAACGTGCAATAAACGCAATCCGCACCTAAGCAAAGTTCGCAAAGGAAGCATCATTTACTACAAACTTAAAACATCAGAGAAATTGCTATTTCAAACAATTAACTTTTAGAACTAAAGCAACGCATTTTTGCATTAAGATCTAAGTAATTAAATCCATCACAAAGTAGAAAAGCGCATAAAATTACAACCAACATTAAAACCACTCATCATTTATAAATTAAATTGCATTACGAAAAAGTAACTATTCCAGTACAAATACTGAGTATAGCTAAACGGTCATTGTAAAAAGCTATAACTAAGAAACTTAAAACCTACATTACAAGAGATTCAATTACAAACGTGCATTATAATTGAATACGGAGATATCTAAAAATAATCAGCCGCAATATTTATGCAAGCAATTAGCGAGTAAAGAAGCGAATTATTTAATTCCCACAAACTAACACCTGTGAGTAAGTATTAATTACTTTAACAAGTATTATCGCATGTTATACGGCACGTACGCGATTAAATAACCAAGACTACATCTTCTAGTGATTAAAATTACCAAGATAAACTGTAACAAGTAATTAACCTGCAAGTTATATTTAGAATACAAGGAGACAAGTCAGACGAACTATACGTTTATGCAACCTAATTAAAAACGCACCAAAAAAATATAATTACAAATTAACAGAACTGAACTAACACAAAGCAAAATAAATACTGCGAGAACAAATCTTTCCACTCCAGATTCTTTCAGCAAGCAGAACTTAGGACAAATTAACGCCGCGAGATAAAAATAAGCAAATTCAAGTCTACAGTAATTAAACCAACATTATCGAGTATAAATATCACAGATTTATTACCGCACTGTATAACTAAGTACAAATAACAGCAATTACAATTCTAAAAATAACCCGACGCAGTCTAAACTGAAAATTAACAAATCCAAACCCAAAATAACGATACGAATAGCAAAATTAATCTCAATTTTTACAAAATTTGAATTTACCCAACCTAAACAAAAAATTAATAAATCCAAACCAAAATTAACGATACAAATAACAAAATCAATATAAATTTTTACAAAATTTGAAATTACCCAATCTAAACTAGAAATTAATAAACCCAAAGCAAACTTAACGATACAAATAGCAAAATAAACCTCAATTAAAAAAAAAATTTTTTTTGGAAATTACCAAACGTGAAAGCAACCCTTAACCAAAATGAGTAACGCTGACCTGAAGCTTTATTTAGAGACAATACAGATCTTTGACGGCACCCAAGCCCATCGTGCGAATTTTATTGGTGCAACCGAAATGTTCCTAAAAACCATCTACAAACCCGGAGATAACGAAAGGAATTCATTGTTTATACGCTTGTTAATAAGTAAACTAACCGGAAGGGCACTAACTTTAATTGCCAGTAGAGACGATCTACAGGGATGGCAAGAATTTAAACAAATACTAATCGCATATTTTGAAGACCAACGTAACATAAAATGCCTGGTACGAGACCTAATAAACCTCAGAATGGAACACAACCAATCCCCCTATCAATTTGGAATGAAATGCCAAGACGTGAGAAGTTTAATCCTAACAAAATTAAAAATCCAAGAACCCGATCAAAACGTTCGACATTTAAAAACAAAAATGTATGAAGAAATGGCACTGGACACATACATAAACGCTTTACCAGAACGACTATCGGATAAGATCAAATTCTAACGTCCCCAAAATCTAGAAGAAGCCATGAACCTAGTAAAAGAAGAAGAAAATGTAATGTATTACCGCAACAGACTATACAACTCCAACGCGAATAAAATTTACTCACTAATAAAAACTATACAAGCCACAAGACAAACAATTCCTCAACAAAAATTCACACCCTTTAACACACAAACAAATCAACCGCGAATTAATAACCCAAGCTTCAACAATACGAATTTCAATAATCAATATAAACATTTTCCAAAACCAACGTTTAACCCAAATTTTACGAAACCCGCATTACAACCAAGATTCAATCCAAACCTAAACCAACAAAGACCAGCATTTAACGCGAACCCCAATAGAAATACACCAATGAATAATAATCATAACAACCCTAATAATTATTATAAACCAACACCAATGGATACCTCATCTGGTAACACCAGACAAAATACCAAGATAACACATATCCGACCAAACCCTCATCAGAAACGCAATTTTACATCGGAAGAACTATTTCAACAAGAAGTAGAAAAATTTGACACTGACCAGAATAATCACATTCAAAGAAGTACAAACGATGAATCAAACTATGCAGAAACTTATGAACGCGACGAACAATACGAAACTTACAAGGAGGACGACGAAGAAAACTTGAACTCAAATTTTCAAATGGACCAATTCATAACCGACCAAACTTAATAAACTTAAATAACATAAATCACTTAGAACTACCATATATAGAAATACCACACGCCGAATTTAAACTATTAATCGATACCGGATCTTCAAAAACATTAATTAGCCCCAGAACCGTGAAAAAACATTATTTAGATTATGTAGAAAGAGAACCATTTAAAATTAAAACAGCTCATCAAACGACACTACACCAATTCGTAGCAAATATACCCTTACCGAGAACATTTAATGTTAAAATGAAACATAAATTTTGTGTATTCGAATTTAACGACAAATATGACTGCTTAATCGGAATGGACCTTCTAAGAAAATTAGGAGCCAACATTGACATTAAAAACCGTTTATTAAGGACGAAATACGGAAAAATCCCCATTAAATTTCAAAACACACAAATCGAACAAAAATACACTATAGAACCCCGAACGGAAAGAAAAATAAAAATCCCAGTAAAATCTAACAAAAAAGTAGGAATAATAAATCATATGACATTTCAACAAGGAGTAGAATCCCCAACTGTTTTAGTACAAATAAATGATAATTATGCAACTACAACAATATTAAATTCAAACGACTATCCCGTAGAATTATCATTGACAGACCCAATTAACGTAGAGAACTAAATTTTAACGAAATGGGAATAGACGAAAATTTAGAAAACGATTACAACCCAATAGAACATGACGAAATGTTAAGAGAAAATTTAAGTAACATACGCTTTAACACCGACATCAATCGAGAAGAAGAAAGATCAATTAAAAACTTATGTTTTGAATACCGCGACATATTCCACTGGGAAGGAATACTATCAACATTCACCAACACAGTGAAACATAATATCGAACTAACCGACAATAAGCCAATCTTTACAAAAGCATATAGACTACCTCATGCAAGCCAAGAAGCTGACAGACAAGTAGCAGACTTATTAGAACAAGACATAATCCAGCACTCCAACTCACCATGGAGCAGCTCCGTGTTAATAGTACCTAAGAAATTAGACGCAACCGGAGAGAGAAAGTACAGAATGGTAATAGACTATAGAAAGTTGAATGAAAAAACGTTAGATGACAAATATCCACTACCAAATATAACCGAAATTTTAGGCAAATTAGGCAAATGCCAATATTTTTCAACATTAGACCTATCATCAGGATACCATGAGGTAGAGATGGACGAAAAAGATGTATCAAAAACAGCCTTCAGCACACCTAGAGGACATTACGAATACAAACGAATGTCATTTGGATTAAAGAACGCACCCGCTACTTTTCAGAGAGTCATGGACAATATACTACGAGGAATACACAATGAAAAATGTCTTGTGTACCTAGACGACATCATAGTTTATTCCACATCGTTGGTAGAATACATAGAAAGATTGAGAGAAGTATTTGAAAGACTAAGACAATCACATTTCAAAGTACAATTAGACAAAAGTGAATTTTTCAAAAGGAAGCATCATTTTTAGGACATGTAATAACACCCAAAGAGTAATGCCAAATCCCGACAAAACAAATGCAGTTCTAAATTACCCTCTACCAAAGACAACCAAAGAAATTAAAGGATTTCTAGGACTTAGTGGTTACTACCGCAAATTCATTAAAGGTTACGCTCAGATAACCAAGCCCCTGGCAAATTGTTTAAAAAAGGGAAACAAAATTGAACACACCCCAAAATTCATTAAAGCCGTAGACAAAATTAAAAACATATTAACGAATCATCCTGTATTAGAATACCCAGACTTTTCAAAACCATTTATACTGACGACAGACGCATCGAATGTAGCATTAGGCGCAGTATTGAGCCAAGGAAAAGTAGGTAGCGATAAACCCATCAGCTATGCATCCAGAACCCTAAATGAAACCGAACAAAAATATAGCACCATAGAAAAAGAATTATTAGCCATAATTTGGGCAACAAAATATTTTAGACCTTACTTATACGGAAGATAATTTTACATATACACCGATCATAGACCATTAGTATGGCTATGCAAACTGAAAGAACCGAATTCAAATTTACAGCGATGGCGAATCAGACTAGAAGAATACGATTACGAAATTATATGTAAAAAAGGAATTTATAACAACAACGCAGACGCTTTAAATAGAATCCAACTCAATGCATTAGAAACGGAATCCATTGTAGGAAACATAGACGAAACAGAAATAAGAGAAGATCCAGACGAGATCGACACGATACATTCGACACAAAAGGAAGAACCTAAAAACGCGATTAAAATTTTAAACGAAGCAATCGATATGAAACCCAATCAATTTATAATTACCGAAGTTTTAAATAACGCCAATCCCGTAAAATATACAAAAGTAGATAACAAAAAGATATACCAAATTCAAATATCCATAGATGACAACGAGGAACAAATTATTAAAATTCTAAAAGAATACACCACAAAAAAAGCGATTTTACTTCTATTTCAACACCGAGCACTTATACAAAAGATTTTCAGAATTATACGTTAAATTATTCAATAACTCTGGCGCTGAACTCATCAGATGTACGAGAAAATTAATAACACTAGACGACCCTGACGAAATAAACGATGTAATTAGGAATCAACACGAAGGAAAAACCAACCATCGTGGAATTAATGAAACAATAAAGCAACTTGTAAGACGTTATTATTTTAAAGACATGAAAGAATTGACCACAGATTTCATTAACCAATGTGAATTATGTGACAAAGCGAAATACGATAGGAAACCCCCAAAGATACCCTTAATGTTAACCAAAACACCCGACAAACCATTTCAAAAACTACATGCCGATACTCTAGTAGTAGAAGCGCAAAACTATTTAACAATTGTAGACGCATTCACAAAAATAGGCCAAGCAATACCAATCACATCCAAAAACAGCATCGACGTGACCCAAGAATTTTTACAGTATTTCACATTTTATGGAACACCCGAATCAATAACTCTAGACAATGGTAGCGAATTTAAAAATGAGACAATACAAAACACTTTAGAACTTCACAAAATAAAAATTTATTTCATAACAGAAAACCACTCTGAATCAAACGGACTAATTGAACGACTACATTTAACCCTGTTAGAACAAATTTGATTATTAAGAATAAATTATAAAAAGGAACATATAACCAATTTAATGTCATACTCACTAATCGCTTATAATAATACAATTCAATCATCAACAAATTTTACACCCTTAGAATTAACATTAGGACATTCAGATTCCCGAATTCCCTATAACATACACTACAACAAAGAAGTATATCAACAATATGCGAAAGAACACAAAGACAAACTAAATATAACTTACGACAAGGTAAAAGATAAATTAGATAACGATAAGGAACGTATCACCACAATCCGAAATAAAAATACCGACGCAAATAAATTTTCCATAGGAAAAACTATGTATGAGAAAAATTTTCAAAGCAAGCGACATAAAACAGCACCCAGAAATTTAGGACCATTTAAAATTAAGAAAATATCAGATAAAAATATAGCAGTAGTAGACAACGGTAAAATAACAAAGTACATTCATTTGAAAAACCTAAGACACCCTGTCATTTCAGATGGACAATCATCACCCTTATCGTCAACCTCCGCACAGGTAGAACGGACAACCCAATAATAATAAAAGATATAATAAAAAACAACCCCGGTATACTACCAATAAACTAGGCAGTATACAAAATACAATATTTACCCAAATAATATCAACCCTTTGTAACGAATATATATTCTGTAGCATTATTTTTGCAAGAATCACATTTGTACCATTTTAATCTGTGGTATTTAATTCTCGTATTTGATACTGCTATATCTGAAAGAAACAATTCCATAATGAAACAGGAAATCATGACCGTTTAATTAACTTAAATGCTTTACCCAGAGATATTTAATAATAATATACACTCAAGAAACATTTTTAAAAGGGATCTAGTCGTTTGTGTTGCCTAACTTGTAGGCGGATTATACCCTTTCATTCGTTAAAATTAGGATAGCGCTTGCGTGAATACGGTCACAAGGACGCGCTACGCAGATGCGCCGTCCCGTACTTGTACGGTACGAATAACGAAGTCAGCCATTGAATTTGAGAATATAGTTCAGACTGCATCGTACAGAAATGGGTTCCCAGGCTTTGCATAAGTGGGGCCTCAGAATAGGCGTGTTGTGGTAGTAAAAATGGTTCGAGTCGGTATTCGGTATTTGTTAACGGTAAGACCGCATTATTCAAATAATTTATAAAATATCTTTATTTCCTTAGCGCATGATGAAGTAACATACATTTGAAGTACACATGAATTAACTAGATATACGTATAAAGAGATTGGGACAATGTTCGTTTGTTAAGAAACTACAGCTGTTTTTTGGTGTTTGGGTACAACCATTTAGTAAGCAGATTTGAGAAAACGTGCGTCGCAGTTTGATAACTAGGGATGACGGCTTCATTAAAAACAGGTATCAAACCTTTTTTTTTGTGTTATGTTTGTGAGACCTTGAGTGTGCTCACATAAATTGTAATCAGGGATTGCTTAGTTATACTAAATTTTGTGCATAAAGAACAGCGTGGAAGATTATTGTTACAAAATGCTATTACAACAATTTTGTAAGATATGCAGAACATTCACATATTAAAATGAGGAGACTCTAAAGTCCATTTCCTGTTTTCTAGAAAATTCCTTACAGATGTCAAATTTTAATAAGCTTATTATGCTTGAATAAGTTGAAATGTTATTTATCCAAGTTAGCTGCACGTGATTCATTTTTTTTTAAGAAATAATTTAAACTCAATGTGAAACATATGTAAGCCAATAAACAGATCTGAGTATTTGGTATCAGAAACTTGTTATAAAATATTATTAAACTTAAGGTCTTGTTATGTCAAGGCAGATGTATAAAGAATCCAATTTTATTATTTCATTTTTGTAAACATATTTAGAAAAAATAACGAAAAGAGAAAAACTATATTAAATTTCATTTTTGGACTCAAGTTTTTTATTCCATGCACAATTAACTTCACTAAATTTTTTTAAAGAAAATAAATTTTTGAATAATGAAAGTAGACGAATGCTGAAGTAATTTAAAAAACACAGATATGCTACAACTGATTTGTTCTAGGTATTCGTTTTCATTCAAATATCTTTGGTGTGGTAATCTTAACATTATCCACCTGTAATTATTAGTATGCTTTTTCATTAGAAAGCACAAACAGTGTCTTTTTAATAGAAAGTTTGTTGTGTATTTTTTCTTTCAGGGTCATCGAGATTGAAGAGGTTGTAAGTATGTTCCAAAGGTTTCCAGATGTATTAGTTCAGTAAGTAGTAAGTTTTTTATGGTGCTTATATCCCATGAGTTTCTGTATTTTCTCATAGGAGTAATGAATTTCTAGTGTTATCGTCTATATAGATACAGGCGGCGCTCAATTCCCTTTTTCTTTTTATGTTAGCTTGTTGTAAAGTTTAGACCATCCCCACACCCTTTCTCATTGCTCACCCTTGGGGTAATTCCCAGACTTAGCCGCAAACCAATAAGGCTTCACTTGTATCCAGCGAGTGGAGGTCAAACAAAATAAAAAAGGTTACACCTTACTTTAATGCAACAAATTTTAGCAACATTAGAAAACGCAGTAACATTTGCAAAATTAAATACCCCACACTCTAGTATTATTGAACCAACCGATTTATTAAAAGAATTAATAAGAATTAGATCACTTATAATTAACAGTAAATTACCTTTTGATGTAACAGAATCAAACATTCTAATATTTGAAAAAATAGCTATAGTCAAAGGCTACATTAAGAATAACGAAATAATATTTTTAAAAGAGATCCCGATAGTAAAAAGTAACAATTATAATTATTATCATTTATTTGCTTTTCCAACGAAAGTTACTAGCATATACCAAGTAATCATACCCAAAACCAAATTCCTATCCCTAAATGAACTGAGATATGGTTATACAAACGAAAAATGTACCGAAGTAACACCAAACTAATACTTATGCCAATCGATGACGACAACAACCATAACAACAAAGAAACTTGCAAACCTACCGGAACTACAGTTCAAGATAAAACAACAAGAAAACGAAGAAATAGTCAAGAAACTCATGAAACTAGAGCATCTAGACTTAGACGACCTCAACCACGCCATGAAATTAGTGGAAAGTTACAAAGAACATTTAAGTGAACTCAAAACGCCAAAGTTACATTATGATAATATAAGCGTTTGGACAATTGTGTTAATCATTTTAATAATTTTTGTAATTATATATGTATTTTACAAAATATACCTTAGATATAAGAATGAAGGAAACAGTTCTAGATTTAAGGAAACAAAGAGAAATAAAGAAATGATAAGTATACCCTTAGAAACAATGAATTTTAAATGAAATTGAATAATGAATTTTATGTATTTAAAAATTAATTAAAATCTTAATTTTTCATTTACGGTGGGAGGCGTTATCTATATATATTGAATATATTGAATCTAATAGGAATTATTAGAAATTGTTAAATAAAGTATAAGTTCATTGCAACAATGTAATACAAGGCTAACCCAGAGAGGTTATCAACAGTTCATAAGAACGGATATGCAACTTTGCATCCAAGAGGGCAGTGATACTGCAGGTGACAAGTCACAGGTGGTTAACATACCGCAATTACTTAGAAATAAGATTGTTACAATGTAATAAAGTGTAGAATTAAGAGAAAAGCAGACATGAGATCTGCAAGTTCCCACAGCCGCGTGAGGGGCAGGTTATTATAAAAAGCCCGGGAGCTCAAGACCCGGCAGTCAGTCTTCGAACTCCATACTTGTTGTTCAAGCTACTCAATTGAGTCAGTCTGAGTATTAAAGCATTATTGTCTACCTAAACTACTCGCCTTAGTACAATTAATAGTATTTTTGATTAAAGTTTTATTTTTTGACAGTTTTTCTAAATTCCATTGCAATTTCTGTTTAAGAACCAATAAATGTGTTAAGAGTTTAGAATTGTTTTTAAAAACACCGGTCCAAAGGCCCGAACCTTAACTCGCATAGTTATAAATGTACCAGTTTGAATTTTAAAACCATGCTAAAATTCGAACAAGCTATCCAGAAATTTCCATAAAGTATCTTTAAGGTAATATCAAATAGTGTGACTTTGAGCATGATGATTGATGAGGTCGTTGTTGTCGTCAAGCCGAACCAGTCGACCCTTTATCATTCTAACGTCAACATGGAAAAATTGTTATCCAAGGCTGACTTGCGAGTTGCAATTTAGTTTCAAGCACTACATCGATCTGTAGGTTTAGAAACTCATCATACGCAACACTTAAAAACTGAAGCATTAATGGTTGTACAAAACTATTAAATTTTACTGCGTATAAGATATATGCGTTCCTCATGTTTTAACATGCAAGCTTTGTTTTAATTCAAAAACAACATTTAAGAACTGATTAATGGTTATAAGAAGAAGTTAATTTATTTGCGTATAAAACGTTTACGCATTGGAAATTTACAATATGGTTCTAGTTTACGAGGCGTTGTTATAACAATGTAGACAACTGCTTTTTTCTTGTGTTTTTTCAATGTTGGAAGTCCACATGTGGGTCAAGCTTGTTTGCTAATTGGTATGTAAGCAGCCATGCCCTGAGTTCAAGGTCGGCAAGTGATTTCCATTTGTTGAAGCAATCATTTGTTCGACGTTTAACGTCATGTATAAACCGTAACCTTGGTAGTTTGAACGCATGGAAACTAACATCTTAAGGATAATATTTAATTATGAATTTTAATTTCCAAACTTTGCTTTAGATTAAAATTATGCTTTATAAAATTGTTTATCTAACAAAATCTCTATGAATTTGCATTGTAAATAATATAGTCGTGTACTTGCTTACACATCACAACTATTTAATAAAGTTTAAATTTACTAATTTAAAAGATCTTATTACAAAACTGATTTTGTAAACCTGTGAGTCGTTTAGTCAGTACTAAAAAGATGACAAAAAAAACTCATAATTGTGTTAATGATATTTATAATGCCTATTTGCTTTAGCAACCTTCTTTTAAATGACCAAGATTAGTAATATATATACATAAAATTAATGGAACATTCAGAAAATTTATAATAAATATCTGTCAAAATAAATCGGAAATATTTTTCAGTTAATATATGTGTTGATATTTAAGAGCTTTAATTTCTTCATAAACTTAGAAAAGGTTAATTACACACATAGAAACACTTAAGAAATAGTGTTTATTCTATCCATACTTATCTTTGAATTTTATGAATTATATATATATATATATATATATATATTATTGTGTAAGGGAGGGGGTTAGAAGGTTTCTAAAGGTATATTTGTATTAATAGGGGTGTATGCCAAGCGATAGGGTCAATATTTCAGATTTAATAATTTAAAAACTATAAATTTTGCTATACTTTACATACGTTAAAGTATGTACCATTTCAGATTGAAACTTATATGCCAAAAGGTAGTAACATGACTTTATGACGTTGATATAATGCACGGTACTTGAGGTTTTATACTGAGTTGATATTTCATGAGCCAGTTGAGAGTACATTTGCCGTCGGAAAGCCTGACGCATTTATGGATATCTGCAATATAACAAAGCGTCCAGGTCGTGTATGAATTATTTGGCTTTTCCTTTTTATAAAATCAAACTTTTAGACGAATTGTAAATCAAAATTTAAAGTGAATCAAAATGTAAAAGGTTATTGGAGTTTAGTGAAGTGTTTTGGACCAATGGTAGAAATTTAAAATTATTATAAAGACTATAGCGAAGGTATGTTGGACACTGAAAGATAGGAGATTTGTTATTGGATGTTATATATGTAAAAAATGTTATTGTAGTAAGCTAAGTTTGTTTAGTTAATAACTAAGCAATATAAATAAGGGACTTCTTTTTTAAATTTGTTCAGATACAGACCTATTTATGAAACCTGCGTTAAAATTGTAAAATAGTTTTGAAATAAAAGTTTATTTGTGTATTCATCGAGTATTATTTAATCCAAGTATAAAAGAAAGTATATAAAGTGTTTAAAAGTGAAAAAGGAAAGTCAGCGTGTATTTAAGGAAGATTTTGGAAGTGGTTATTGGTGTAAAGGAGAAAGCGACGGGATATTATTTGAGAAGATTAGTGTTGGTTTTGGGATAGATTTGGGTATTACGGCAGCAGGATATTGGAGTGGATAAAAGAAGGCATCGACGACGTAAAGAATTTGGATTGATTTGAGAAGATATAACGGCAGAAGGACATCGTATGGATAATTGGTATAGCAGGATTAGGAGTGATTTGTATTAAGACAGCGGGATTGATTTGGTTGTGCGAAGAGAGAAGTAAGCGGGATATGGAGCAGAGGAACAGGAGATAGGAATACGGCGAGGAAGAATTGACGCAGGAAAGTAGATAAAGGTTTTACTAAATTCTAAATTGGGGTAACATTATTTCAGGTTTGGGGCATCAAAATTGTTTTACAAACACCTGGAGGCAGTGCGCAAGAGGACAATTTTGAAGAATCTTTTGTAAAAGTGCGTACGGCAATTTCGAACTTGAGCCAGCAGTCAAAGGAAGGCCTTCAGCGCAGTATATTTCTGGTAAGTACCGTGAATATATTAGAACGTCAGAAATTAAAGTCATAAAAGTTACAAAATTAATTTGACATCAGGCATCGTTGATCTATTAAGATTTGGCATATCAAAATAAATTTAGTACATTTCAAAAGTGGTAAAACAAACGAGGGTGCAGTTTGGTTGGTATTGCACATCTACTCACGATTGAACCCACGGTGAGTAGGTGAGAAAACCCTGAGATTAAAGTTTCAAATAGTCGAGGCATATAAAATATAATAATTAGTAAAAGAAAAACCAACCAAACGTTTGCTAAAGCACCTCGATTTGAAATCATTGTGACGACGACAAAAGTCGTGTAATAAAATCTTGTTTAAAGGAGGAGTAATTATATTATATAAAATAGTAGAGACAAAAAAAAACATAGTAATTATATACAAGAAGGTGGCAAACCCAACGTGAGGCTCGAGAAAAAGGTTAAAAAGGTGTTAGAGCGAAAGAGAGTAGAATCCGGGAGCCCGAATTAGGTGGGGCCCGCAAGTTTTTTTTTAATTTTTTCAGGAAACGAGTTCAAAACAAGGAAACGGAGATGACGGACGAGGACACAAAAAGAATCACAAGATCGGGACTGATATACGGGGTTGAAATGGATGTAGGGAGACAAGACATAGAGCTAGACGCAGGGGGCGACCTACAGGAGACGGACACGAGGCAGACAGAGTTGGAGGTAACAGACACGGACATGGACCAGGCGACGGTACCGGAGGTGAGAGCAGCAAAAAACGACGGAACCCAGGACCTTATGAGATTTCTGATGAGTATGAAGACGGAATTAAAATTAGACTTTAAGACATCACAGACAGAAATAAAGAACGAGCTGACAGACAAAATTACAGAATCACAGACGGAACTAAAAATGGAGTTTAAGACATCACAGACAGAATTAAAGAACGAACTGACAGACAAAATAAATGAATCACGCACGGAACAAAAAGAAGCGAATGCGGCGTTAGCCATAAAAATTGTGGAATCACATACAGAACTGACATACAAAATTACGCAATCACATAACGAGCTAAGGGACGAGTTTAGGACAGCGCATGCGGACCTGACGGCGACAATGAACCACACACAGGAATACTTACTAACGCAAATACAGATTGCAAAAGACGACGTGCGGACAGAGGTCCAACAACAGGGTTGACGACAAGTTAGAACACACACGGGCACATTTGCAGGGAGATTTGAACGCGACACGGACTGACTTAAGAACTGAAATTAAGACACGGGTCGACACAGTGGAAGAAACAATGATTAGCGGGTTTTCAAATTTAAGCACGGAAATAGAAACATGTGACAAACGACATGGGACTAACTACAAAAATTTAGGACAAACATTAGAAACCATAAAAAACGAAAACGTACACGGTAGGACAAAACTGGACGAAAAACTTGACGACAAAGTCACGGGATTAGAAACCAGGGTAGGACATGACGTTAGACAAATTTACGAGAAACTCGACGACATAGAAAGGAGGCGAACTGGACTGGACTACGGACCGCACTTTCGATTAAACCGGGACGTTTTACCGAAGTTTGAGGGACGTAAGACAGAACAGCCCATGGGATTCCTGGACCGACTAGACGAGATCGTAGGGACAGAAAACGAACGAACAAAATTACAGATTGTGGGGGCTAGTTTGACAGGAAACGCCGAAAAGTGGCATAACATTATTCGTAAACAGTATGACACGTACGCGGACTTCAAACGACTATTTATAGAACAGTTTTGGAACACTACACATCAGACCGACATAAGGACGAACCTAATTACAGGACATTATAGCAGGACTCACGGCACGCGCGAAGAATACGCGATTGACAAGTTCAATCAGGCGCAACACTTAACACCGAAACTGAGCGAGGACGACATCGTACTTCTACTGGCAGGTCATATGGAACCGGAGGTTACCAGAGTTGTAGTGGTACAAAATGTCAAGACATTGAGGGAATTTTTGGGAGTAATGAGAAATTTTGACCTAGCGACAGTACTGGAAGCGAAAACGCGGACACACCATTGGGAACAAAACAGGGGTTACAGGGAAGACAGTCGACGACCACCGTACCACGAAAACAGACAAAATTATAGACAGGAAAATTTTAACTACGGACATAGGAATCATTGGGGACACGAGGCACATAGACGACCGTATTTCAATAGGGATCACCGGATAACGCCTACAATGGACAGAACAGAAACCGGCACGACAACGGCGAGGATGACGGCCGGACGACAGGGGGAGGAATACAAAATGGAAATAGCCGGACGGACAGGGACGTAAACGTCCAACATATGACGACGAGCGCAAGTACAACGGACCCGAATAGGATTGAGGTGGTGGAAATTCACGAGTCGCCTCAAGAAAAAAAAACGCGAATTTTTGGACGACCGACTGCTTAGGAGTAAAGATTGATGTTTGCTATAGTATAAGGGATTTGTTGTTAAACAGTTACATTTTTAATAAAAAGAATTTGTTATTTATAAATATTAGTTTAAGGGACCGTGTTTATGTTGCTTTAGTGGATAGTGGGTCACAGTTGTCGCTGGTAAATGATAGGGTAGTAGTCGAACATGGAGAATTTTTAAAGGAAAGAATAGGAACAATTGAGGGGGTTAATTTATGGTCAGCGATGAACAAAAAGCTTACGACGATTTATAATGTTATCCGTGTACCGATATATATAGGAAATAAAGAAGCAGGAATGCAGAGTTTTTAATTACGAAAGGGTTACAGTTAGACTTCATATTGGGTATGGATTTTATAGAGGATTTTGGATTGAATATAGATGGAAAGGATAGGTCAATTAGGATATGTGATAAAGATAGGTCATGGGTGGTGCCTACGGTTAGTGAGGAAAATAGGAATGGAAATGATATAGATAGTACAGGATTAGGAATGATTAAAGAGTATAATGATGGACAGGTTAAAGTACGATTATGTAATATGTTTGGAAGATTAATTAATGATGAACAGATAGGGAAAGTGAGTATTGATACTAAGATGAAGCTAGGAGAATTATTTAATAAATATGTAGGGTTATTTAATGAAGAGCCAAGATTTGCGAGGCGGTACACACATAAGTTGGAGGTTTACGGAAGACATCGGATTTAATACAAGGGTGTATCCAATTCCGTTTGCCATAAGAAATAGGGTTAAAATAGAGATAGGCAGAATGTTAAAAGAGGGTATTATAGAACCAGCGAGAACTCAATATGCGAACCCAGTAGTTATAGTACCAAAACCAAATAAAAGGGATATAAGGATTTGTTTAGATGCGAGGAAATTGAATGCGATTACAAAACCGCAGTATGAGCAACCACAAGGGTTGGATAATTTATTGTATAAAGTATATGAAATGAAAGTTTTCAGCAAATTAGATTTAAAGAATTCGTTTTGGTTAATTCCGTTGCATGAAGACAGTAAAAAGTTTACAGGTTTTAGTATCGAAGGCGAGATTTATATGTTTTCTGTAGTTCCATTTGGTTTAAGTAGTTCTTCAGCAGCACTTGTAAGAGCGATGCAGAAGTTGTTTAATGAATATGAATGTTTCTGTTCGCATTATGTCGATGATTTGTTAATTTTTTCAAGGGACGAGCAAAAACACCTGGAGCATTTAGAAAAGGTGATCCAACGACTGGACGAAGGAGGTTTAAAGCTGAACGTAGAAAAATGCGAGTTGTTTAAAAGCAAGGTTACATACTTAGGGTTTGAAATTAGCGAACAAGGGATGAAAATTTGCAATAAAAGATTGGACGAGTTGAAAAACATTCAGCGACCAAAGAATGTGAGAGGACTGCGAGGATTTTTAGGGGTGCTAAATTATTACAAACGGTTTATACCGAGGTATTCTGAAGTGTGCGTACCGTTGGTGAGTTTGTTAAAGAAAAAGGAAAGATGGAAGTGGACTGCTGAACGAGAGAAGGCGTTCCAGGATTTAAAAGGTGCATTTTACAAGGAGTTAGCATTAAAATATCCCAATTTTAAAGATGATTTTATTTTGAGGACGGATGCGTCGAAATATGCAATCGGGGCTGAGTTGGTGCAGATACAGGATGGAGTTGAAGTACCAATTGTTTTCATTTCTAGGGTGTTGAAAGACTGCGAAACCAGGTATGCGACGGCAGAGAAGGAGATGTTGGCCATAGTATACGCGGTGAAGAAGTTGCGTTTTTATTTGTTAGGTAAGAAATTTCTAATAGAATCCGACAACACGGTGGTAACGTTCATGAAGAAAAAGGAGTTTTTAAACAGCAGGTTGTATAGATGGGCATTGGTGTTACAAGAATACGACTTCGAAATTAAGCATAAGCCAGGAAAGGAGAATGTGACGGCGGATTTTCTGAGCAGACCGCAGGTGGAATCGAATCAAAACATAAACGGGTGTTTAATTGCTTTGCAGGAATTCAGGGATGTTGGTCGATGGACAAACACCAGACTTATAGAGGCGCAGAGGCACAGTGATGTGAGCTCGATACGAGAGAAACTTACAAGAGAAAATATGGAAGAGTACAGGGGATTTACCATCGTAGGGCAGTTTGTGGTGAAAAGAATAGGGGATGCAGAGCTGGTAGTGCTATCAAAAGACGTTGCCGCTGAAATCATAAACGAAATTCATTTAAAATTCGGACACATAGGTATCAGAAAAACATTTTTAGTATTCAGAGAGGCGTTTTATGCAAAAAATGATATCACGGTGATAAAGGAAAGGATAAATCGGTGTGAAATTTGCATTCTAGGTAAAGACAAGAACGTGGTGCTGCAGAATATGCCGATGAGCGTGAGAGTAAATGGACCATTGGAATTGGTGGCGATTGATTATTTAAGCAACCTGATCACGAGTGAACAGGGGTATCGACATATTTTAGTGGTGGTCGACGTTTTTTCTAAATTTGTAAAATTATTTCCAGCAAGACGGAGTAACACGGTGCATGCATTGCAGTCAATTGGAGAATTTGAAAGCCAGGTCGGGAAGATAAAAAGGATTTTGGTAGACAACGCAACGTATTTCAACAATCAAAGATTCAGGAACGGGTTAAAAAGGGCAAATATTAAAGTATCATTTAGTAGCATACGACATCCAAAAGCTAATCCATGCGAACGTTACATACGAGAGGTGATAAAATATTTACGATTAGCGACACAGGAGCATCACGACAGATGGGTTAGGTATCTACCACAAATAGAAAATTTTATGAACAGCGTACCGAGTTCGGTTACGAAAACATGTCCGGTAACATTAATGCGAAGGATTATACCAGCTAGACCATGGAGGGAGGAAATCGAGGTACAAGACATAACAGAGTTGCTAAGTAATGCCAGGCGTAGAATCGAAAGGATGCAGCGTAGGGACATCGAACGAAGGTGTAGAAAAATTAAGAAAAGAACGATTTTTGGAATAGGGGATTTGGTAGTCGTCAAACGATTAAGGGTTTCAAACCGCGACAAAAACATTTGCGCGAAGCTGTTGTTTCCTTATGAAGGGCCGTACAGGATCACGCGTAGTTTTGCTGAAGGCAATACGTTTGAGCTGGAGAATATGACAAGGGGGTATCGCGGGCGTTTTCATTTGGAGAATTTGTACCCATATAGAGTAGTACAGGAAGAGGGTTTAATAGGATAGGTTAAAATGTGGTTCATGCAACGGAAAGTTTTAGTTTGCGTTTTTGTTTTTGTTTTTGTTATAGTAGTATAGTATAGGTTAGATAATAGCGTAGTGTAATAGATGTGAGAGAAAGGCGAATGCGGGTTGCCAAAGTAAAATAGAAACATCGAAAGGATGGTTTTAAATGAAAATCAGAAATTTTTGCGCACCAGGGGAAGAGAAAAACATATGAAATTTCCAATTTCATTAAAAACCAGTGGGGCCAAATATTGTGTAAGGGAGGGGTTAGAAGGTTTCTAAAGGTATATTTGTATTAATAGGGTGTATGCCAAGCGATAGGGTCAATATTTCAGATTTAATAATTTAAAACTATAAATTTTGCTATACTTTACATACGTTAAAGTATGTACCATTTCAGATTGAAACTTATATGCCAAAAGGTAGTAACATGACTTTATGACGTTGATATAATGCACGGTACTTGAGGTTTTATACTGAGTTGATATTTCATGACCCAGTTGAGAGTACATTTGCCGTCGGAAAGCCGGACGCATTTATGGATATCTGCAATATAACAAAGCGTCCAGGTCGTGTATGAATTATTTGGCTTTTCCTTTTTATAAAATCAAACTTTTAGACGAATTGTAAATCAAAAGTTAAAGTGAATCAAAATGTAAAAGGTTATTGGAGTTTAGTGAAGTGTTTTGGACCAATGGTAGAAATTTAAAATTATTATAAAGACTATAGCGAAGGTATGTTGGACACTGAAAGATAGGAGATTTGTTATTGGATGTTATATATGTAAAAATGTTATTGTAGTAAGCTAAGTTTGTTTAGTTAATAACTAAGCAATATAAATAAGGGACTTCTTTTAAATTTGTTCAGATACAGACCTATTTATGAAACCTGCGTTAAAATTGTAAAATAGTTTTGAAATAAAAGTTTATTTGTGTATTCATCGAGTATTATTTAATCCAAGTATAAAAGAAAGTATATAAAGTGTTTAAAAGTGAAAAGGGAAAGTCAGCGTGTATTTAGGGAAGATTTTGGAAGTGGTTATTGGTGTAAAGGAGAAAGCGACGGGATATTATTTGAGAAGATTAGTGTTGGTTTTGGGATAGATTTGGGTATTACGGCAGCAGGATATTGGAGTGGATAAAAGAAGGCATCGACGACGTAAAGAATTTGGATTGATTTGAGAAGATATAACGGCAGAAGGACATCGTATGGATAATTGGTATAGCAGGATTAGGAGTGATTTGTATTAAGACAGCGGGATTGATTTGGTTGTGCGAAGAGAGAAGTAAGCGGGATACGGAGCAGAGGAACAGGAAATAGGAATACGGCGAGGAAGAATTGACGCAGGAAAGTAGATAAAGGTTTTACTAAATTCTAAATTGGGGTAACATTATTTCAGGTTTGGGGCATCAAAATTGTTTTACAAACACCTGGAGGCAGTGCGCAAGAGGACAATTTTGGAGAATCTTTTGTAAAAGTGCGTACGGCAATTTCGAACTTGAGCCAGCAGTCAAAGGAAGGCCTTCAGCGCAGTATATTTCTGGTAAGTACCGTGAATATATTAGAACGTCAGAAATTAAAGTCATAAAAGTTACAAAAATTAATTTGACATCAGGCATCGTTGATCTATTAAGATTTGGCATATCAAAATAAATTTAGTACATTTCAAAAGTGGTAAAACAAACGAGGGTGCAGTTTGGTTGGGTATTGCACATCTACTCACGATTGAACCCACGGTGAGTAGGTGAGAAAACCCTGAGATTAAAGTTTCAAATAGTCGAGGCATATAAAATATAATAATTAGTAAAAGAAAAACCAACCAAACGTTTGCTAAAGCACCTCGATTTGAAATCATTGTGACGACGACAAAAGTCGTGTAATAAAATCTTGTTTAAAGGAGGAGTAATTATATTATATAAAATAGTAGAGACAAAAAAAAACATAGTAATTATATACAAGAATATATATATATATATTGTCGTGGAATTATAGGTTAAATAGGTCCAGAAAATAAAATTTTATCAACTGTGTATATAGAAAATAGGAACAATTTATTCACGCGCCAAATCAATCAGTTTAGATAGTGAAGACGGACGGTTATTCGCCGATTTTGTAATTCTAAATTAGAATGTTAAAATTGCACAAAGGGAAAAACTTTAGAGTACATAAAAATTTAAGGATACGCATAATTAAATTGTAATAATTTTAAATCAAGCGCATGTAAGCAGAAACGGAGTGTTCAAGTATAGAAAATCAATAATTTAAACGCATCTTTCCATTTACATAAAAGCAAACGTTCGTTTACAAATACTAAGAAGAGGAGAAACTCGGAATTGTTAATTTAAATAACAAGTGGCTTTAAAGAAACACCTGTTTGTTAAATGCCAGGTTCATAGAACTGGATTATACGTTGAAGAATTTCTATGAAACTGTTGAAACGATCGATTTGACAAACTGCTAACAATATCAAGTGCCTTAAAGATTGAGCGTAATAAAAGATCGATAATGTAGGACAGACAGGAGAAATACGAAGGCCAACAACAATATTGATCTTCGGTAGCTTGAGAGGGGTTTCTAAAAGAGACAATAAATATGGGTAGAACGGAGAAAGACAGCTGATAGGTGGAGCGTTAGGACGGGGGAAAACTATATCATTGGTTTAAGGCTAGGCAGTTTGGAGAAGCGCGTGTCCGTTGAGGAATTAAACAAATTTCAGTGTAACATGATAATGATCTCGGACTTTTTCAGACGTTACGTTCAAAATTTGTAGAAGTGATTTTAAAAATAAGCTTTTCAATGAAGAGGGGTTCCTGGAGAGGTGTGAAAAGCGTATAAATGCTCTTGACAAAAATATTGAAGCTCTCCTGTCTTTTAGATCTGAGATCGCGTTTAGATCTTCAAAATAATTAATAGTATTTGCTTTTATGTGTATTAATTATTGTGTATTCGGTAAAGTAGCATACAACATCCTGTTTGAAAATATGTAAAGCTGTAGTAACGTACCGCAAAAGTAGTAAAAGTGATATTGCACGAGTGGGTGCTATGGTTTAGATAAAAGGGCGCCGTTACTACAACGACTCTATTGAATGAAGGGATGGTACTTGGGTAAACGAATCCTAAAGCATAACTAGTATGCATGAAGTGTACCTGGTATGGAATGTTAAGTTTGGACAAAACAAATATCTGGGTAGAAGATTAAAGGTGGTGGCAGAGATTTAGATAGTGGGGATCAGTTGGATTCATGCATAATCGAAGTATATGGACACTACGACGAGTGTTTCTGGTACCCATCTTCAGAGGTGATGAGGGACGAAGCTTACTGCAGGTAAAGTAAATTAATTTCCTGTTTTTTGTATAAACACTTGTGTTGATATTTTTGTGTGTTTGAGTGTTTTGACTTATTGGGGGTGTATTTATTGCCATAAAAATTCGTTTAAAGGGGTGTATGTGCAGGACAATTAATCTTGACTATTTAAAAAGGTTTATTGATGATATATACATGTTTATTCATGATATAAAATGTTGTTGTAAGGAGTAAACGGGTCTTTAAATTTGTTTTTAATAAAAATGCGGGGTTTAAAAGCATTTAGAGGAACTGGGTTATAATGAGCTCAAAATAGACCAAAATAAAATTAATCTAGGGTTGCATGAGGGGACCATCTACTCGTATTAAATAGAATTTGTTGAAATATATTAAAATCAAGGAGTTTAAAGTATTTAATGATTGAGGTGGTAACAGCAAACTGTCTGTACCAAGGTGTAAATATTTTCTTAATAATGGAAACTTGTTAATATGTGTAAATAAAAAGGTTGTATGTTTGTTGCATTATTTGAGTGTTAATTTCATTTGACCGTGTTTGTGAGAAAGGAAGGTGCTTAGGATGGTAGGTATTTAAGAAGAAGCCGATTGCTGAGCTAGCCAGGGTGAGCAGAATATGGAGGCGTTCAAAAAAGTAGTGTAAAAATTTTTTAGTTTTTAAAAAAATTTTTTCAGAAATTTTATGACGCCCAATTCGTGGGGCTTGATTGATTTTTAGGAAAAATACGAGAGATCCTAACAGCCCACGACACTTTTATGGCACCCAAACGATGGGGCACGAATTGTTTTTGACAGTCCATGCAATATATATATATATATATATATATATATATATATAAATCAAAAGTGCATAAGTTTAATAAGTAGAGTGTCCATGCACTAACACACAAAAGAAAAATACCATAGATGCACAAAACCTGTCTGATTTATTGATTTATTTCAGAGTCAACGTAGTACCATCTAAAAATACAAAATCTTGTATTTCAATAACAGATTATATTCGTTGAGGTTCCTGTATTTTTCTTAGCGATATTTCTTGTTTTTACACCCTACCTAAGTACAGTGGCGCCCTACCCATCCGTATTTACTTAACGACCCCCCTGATAGTCTTTTTAAACCGCTGAAGATAGAGTTCAATGCTAGTGCGAAAGTCTTCAAAAGTCAGTTGTGTTAATACGGATAAAACTACATCTTCTGCACGACTTTTGTGAGAAAAATAGAGATCTATTTAGAAAGTTGCACTAACGCCCAAGGCGTGGGTCAAGGAAAAACTTCAACGTATATGTGTGTTCTGCTAGATATTTCAATTTTTGGAGAAATGAATAGAAAAAAATGTTATCTTAGTTAATAAAAGCAAAATTCTAATTCGCAATGATTAATTGTAAAAGCGTACACTTTCTTTAAGAATAATCGTGTACGTAAGAGTACGTTTTGTATTGGTTAAATGTATGCATAATTCACTCATACCATTCATTGTGTATCAAGGAAGAATTTTATTAAGAAAGAGTAATTTAATTTGCCTGAAAACTTGTATTTTAATTTAATATAAAGTGTTATAAGGATATGGTCACATACTCTCTTCATTAAATACAAGCCAACATTTGAACGATAATGGAGATATTAAACGAATATGTTATTTACAAAGAAAACTACTTGAAGCGATTAAAAACTAAAAGGATAGAATCTACGTATCGCAATTGAAGTTGACTTTGCATTAATCATAACGTTTTACAAATGAAATCTTTTGTTATGAATTCAACGATTCTTATTGGTTTGAAACTACGTGCCATTTTTCGGAGTTTAATACTTTTAGAGAATGAAATTTCCTGAACAATATGGTTGTTTATAATGGAATTAGACGTTATTCGTAGGGCTAGATTTACTTTAAAATGATTATTGTTGTATTTCTGCGAGCGAGTGAAGCAATTTAAATTGCGATATTTAATAAAACTTAGTGCAAGTACATTGCAATTCGGTTTTTGACTTAGATTTGGTAAGAGTCTTGTGTAATTTTATTCGACGGTCAATCCTTGTGACAGATGTTAGTGTTCAAATTTTTAAAGCATTAAGAAACTGTTTGGTCTGGATCTAATTCAAGGCTAGTGAAATTAGGGTCAGATTAGCTTTAAAGATTTGTGTTTTTTGTAAAGTACTCTATGAAAATACTTAAATCAGCATTTTGTAATTATATTTTAAGATTTATTTAGGAAATTATTTATAACAAATGGCATTTTACACATATCTTAGATAAAAGGTATGTTTTAAAGAACTTAGCTCGGCAGGGAGAGTAGTCTGATACTAGAGGCAGAATGTAAATTTATTCATAGCGTAAGTTGAAACTTTGGATTTTTTTTTGTATTTTTATGTAATTTATGCTGAAATAATTTTTATTTTTCTTTATTATTTTATATAAATATTTGTGCTTAAAAAATTCCAGTACAGATTAATATACTAATTTATTCGAGCAGGAGACCGATTATGTGCTACCAACTGAAAGATATATGTTATTCATTTTCTGTATATATTTACCCAGGAGGTTTCGTCAATTTTGTCCCAATCTGTTTGATGCTTGCTGTTGTTAATTTGGTACATTTCTAGTAGGTTTATGGTAACATACTTACCCTTTGTCTCTATACGTTATCATAGCAAGTCTTTTTCTGTTTGTTTGTATATTGTGTGCGCGTTGGCAGTTCGTATAACTGGTGTCTATTAAGCTTCGTTTAAGGAGTTTAAATCAAGAACGCTGGTAAAATCCGGTCGTAAGGTAACTCAGATGTGAATTATGCTAAAAACTTACCAAAATTTCTTTCTCAAAATACTGCTGAAGTTCAAATGGTAGTTTGTAGGATATTTTATGCAGGTCTGTGTAAGCGGCTTGTAAAATTTTTTTAATTTCTTTGGTGCGAGACTGTTCAACCTCCTGCAGAAATGTGTGAAAATCTTCAACTTTATTTGTATAATCATCATACATTTTTTTAATATACTGCGTCACCTCTAAGAAGTCTTCCTTATGCAGTAGCCGCATCTGAAAGTAAACAAACACCTAGTTAAAAACAAAAAAAAACCGCTTTGGATTTGACATTTATATGCATTAAAACATTTTCTATAATTATTTCAAGAAAACGTTCATGTATTCACTCTATTTGAACTATATACGTAGCTATATTTATACACAGTTTCATTTTAACATAGTATCCCAAGCAATCTGCTAGGTAACGCGTGTAAGATGAACCATTTTACATTTGTTCCGCTATATATTACGTGCGATTTCAAAATAACAAAAACTAAGGCAGATAGTCGTTTGACGCAACACGTCTGTAAGTAACTAAATATTAGTTTCTGTCAAAAGTAAATTATGGACGTGATTTCGATAGGTTTAAATAAAGTCGATCAAAAATATGGAAAGTAACGGGGATGTTGAATTGGAATTAACTTTTCCAAATATAACTATAACGGCAAAGATAACAACGTTATAGTTATTACCAGAAACATTAAAAATATTGTATCGCCGATTGGTCTAGCTGCGACCAGAATAATTACATTAGAATGTAAATAAAGCGTTTGTACACAAAGGATGATTGATGGCTCCTTTTAGATGAACTTGATTGACAAGTACAAAAGTTTTACATTTAAGAGTTATTTAGATTGCAATAGGCACATTCGAGAATGTTATTTGAATAATTTCTGGTATATTTTAGAATAGTATAGAGGTTTTCAATATGTACATACATTACCGTCGCAGATATTACAATTCAGTTCTGATTAAAGTTTCGATTACAATATGTTCTAGTTTAAAGCTTTAAAAGGTGTGATATAAAAGACTACCAAAATAAATTACTCTATATTTTATGAATTACTGTACCTATATAACGTAATAATTAGGGCTTGGGTAGTTAATTATAGTGCTTTGATAGTAGTTTCAAAGAAAGCATCGTAGTGTTAAGAAGATAATACTTACACTGTTAGCGATTAGCTGAAAATAAATTGTTGTGAGAGCTTTTAGAAAATTCTATTATAACTACGAATTATTGAAAAGGCTTGTCTTATCAGTTTGAAAATAAAGAACTGTTGTTATTGCAAATAGATTTTTTAATACACTGGTGTAAGTGTGGAGCTAGTGACTTTTAAACAATCTCCATTTGCATGCCTTCCACTCTTAGGCTATAAAAGGAAGTGAACAGCAAAACTCTTTTATTGTTGAAAGAGTTTAAGTCGAGCGTTCCGCATAATCTGACTAAAAATTTCGTGAAATTACAGGAGAATTTTACAGAAAAATGGCAGGAAACTGATGAGGAACAAGGCCGAAAGGCTGCTAGTCTGGCAGCAAAATTAGAAGCAAGCAATACGAGTTTTTCAGTAAAATTCAGGAAATTACCAAAAATTTCACAAGAAAACTAGATCAGAACGCAGTGAGAAAACATTAACAGGAAGTTAAACAATTGAGAAAGGAATTTATGCATAAAACTACAAAAAGCACGGAAAAGCTGGAAGTCAAATTTTCTAACGGTTTACAGACATTGCTAGCAAAGTTCTCTGGAAACTCGCGAAAAAGGGAAAGAATGGTGCTGAAGATGGAAGCACGGATTAATTCCCTAACAGTGCAAGCACTACTCTCGGTGTCGGTAATACAGCAAACCGTGCTGAAATTCAAGAATGTCGAGGAAAGCGAACTGACGTAAAGCTTCAGAGTAAAATCAACCTTGTTTCATGGTAGGCCACGTCGGCAAAAATATTTTAAACAATGAAATGCTGCCACGAGAGCTAACGGCTGGAACGATTGTGATGGTGCAACCGCATTGATTATTGCGTTACGGGGCGAGGCCCTGAATATTTTGCAGACCATACCAGACCATGAACAAGGAAGCTACAGGACCTTAACATCGAGACTGGAAAGAATTACAATGACTCGCATCGGCAACATGTAGACCACGCTCAAGTTAAGAACCGTTACAAAAAGACCAACGAAACTTTCTAAGAGTTTGAAGCCGATGTTGCTTGTTTGGTGAGTCTAGTCAACCCAGTAGCACTTGACAGCTTCCTAGAACCGCTTGCAGTACAGACCAGTGTTGACCTGGCCCGACCAATGACCCTAGATGATCCGCTAGCTCGTGCTTTGAAATTTGAAGTGACAAAAGAAGCTTTGCACCGTAGTAGTGGCAAAGTAAAATGCTCCGTAGGGAAGCAGGTCCGGGTGGAGGTGATTTGAAGGATACTTATTAAACACCAACTAAAGAGGAAGCGACTCAAATGCTGGAATGGTGGCGAGTTTGGATATATACAGTGCAGATGTAAACAGCCTTAGATGGAAGCAGACGTTACTCGGACTGTTCGCTGCCGATGGCGGACGATTAGGAATGGCCTCAGCAGTCGAGTATAGAATAGATACCGGAAATGCCCGGCCTTTAAAACAACAGTCGCGGAGATACCTATTGGCCAAATACGAGAAAGCCAAGAAATTGATTGGAGATACAGAGGGACAAAGAGTGATTGAGCACTCTAATAGCGCTAGAGCATCCCCTGTTGTGATTGTTAAGAAGAAGGACGAGTCAACAAAACTTTGTGTGAACTACAGACGCTTGAATGATGTGACCATAAAAGATACCAACCAATATCAAAGGATTGACGACATCCTAGATATAAGGGCCGCACTGCTTCTCAAAGTTGGATTCGAAGAGTTGCTACTGGTAAGTAGATCTATGGTCTATGTCTCCTTACACTCTTGCCTTTTTGGCTCAGCAATGCTCCTATCGCCTTCGAGCGTTTAATGTGTAACGTCTTGTGTGAGCTATCGTGGAAAATTCTTGTATATTTGAATGATGCAGCCGTGAGTGGGAAGTCGCTTTGGGAATTCTTGGGAAACTTAAAAGAAGTGCCTCGAAAACTCAAAGTAGCCAATCTGAAGCTGAGTCCAAACAAGTATCACCTGGTAAGCAAAGTAGTGAAATACCTATGGCACGTAGTTTCACTCAACGGAGTTAGGTCGAACACAAAAAAAGTTAAGGCAGTACAAGAGTGACCGATCCCAATAGACGAACATTTGCTACGCAGCCATCTGAGTTTGTGCACTATCTATAAAAGATTCGTTTCCGGGTTTGCGAATAATGCCAAGCGCTTGGCCAAACTGACCGGAGGTGGGTGTGATTACGTTTAGAATGAAGATTGAGATGCTTTATATCAACTAAAGCATTTATTGACAGCAGCTTCGATTTTAAGTTATCCTCGGGGACGAAAGGTAAATTGCCTTGGATACAGATGCAAGCAATGTCGCCATCGGAAGTGTTCTATTCCAGATGCAAGACGGACAAGAGAGAGTCATTGGTCACTAGAGCAAGATGCACTCGAAACCAGAATCGAATTATTGCGTTACAATACAGGAACTGTTGGCTGTGGTGAAATTTATAAGTACCTTTACGGGAGAACATTTCACTCGAGAATCGAACAGACCGCCCCGAAGTGGCTATTACAGTTCAAAAACCCTGAAGGGTTAATTGCCACATGAATAGAAACGCTGCAGGAGTATGACTTCGTTACGGAACACCGTGCTGGTACAAGTCATCGTAATACGGATGCGCTTTCGAGACCGAAGATTGTAGCCATTGCTCACGGTTAGAAACAAAGTGTTATCCACTTGGTGGGACTACTGTGATTAGTAACAATTGGTAGCCTATACAGGTGCGAACGAAACAGGAGAATGATAAGGACTTAGATGTCATCCTGTGTTGAAAAGCCCAAGGAAAATGTCCTTTCTGATAGGACACAAGCCCGTTGAGTAGCACCCTCAATCTGTACTGAGCACGATGGGTTTTCCTAAAAGTGGAGAATGGGATCTTGGTGCGATCCTTAGAGAATGAAGATGAATCCGTAAGTACGCTTCAGGTAGATGTCATCCTGTGTTGGAAAGTCCAAAAACAGCGTCTCTTCTAGCAGGACACAAGCCCGTTGAGCAGCACCCTCAAGGTGTACTAGGCACGATGGGATTCTCTGAAAATAGAGAATGGGCTCTTGGTGAGAGCCTTAGAGAATGAAGATGGATCCGTGAGTACGCTTCAGGTGGTGAATAATGCCAGGTGCCGGATATTTTAGAACACCTGCATAATAGAACCTCGAGAGTATATTTTGACGTAAATAAGATGGAGAAAGTTTAAGTAAGATTTTTGTAGCTAGGCTACAAGGACGATGTAAAAGGATGGTGCCGCAAAAGTCAGCTGTGTGCACCATTGCGAAACTGTAAGACTCCATTTAGAGAGTGGCAATCGATATTGTCGATAACTTCCCCGAAACCGACAACGGGTTGAAGCATCTTGGCGGCCATGGATTATTTTACGAAATGGACTGAAGCGTATGCTAAACCAAACCAAGAATCTGCAACCGTCACTGACGTGCTGGTAAAGGAACTGTTCTACCGTTTTAGGGTTTTTATGAAATTGTACTCCGACCACGGCAGAAATTTTGAGTAAGCGTTATTTCAAGAAGTTTGCCAGTTGCTTGGATTGAGAAAGACCCGAGCTGTGTTGTTGCATTCGCAATCGGATGGTTATGATAGAACGCATAAACCACGCATTGGGCAAGTACTTTTCCTAGGTGGTGTCCCAATATCAGAGACTGGGACCAATATTTACATCTATTTTTATTGGCCTATCGGTCTTTGGTTCATGCGAGCACTATACATATACCTGTATGTGCTATGCAGGGACGCGGGATACGTCTACCGTGTGACCTTGAGTTTGGATGTAAGCACAGAAATGACATCGTAGGCGAGAGCTACGTCGAGAAGATTAAGCGCAAGATGTACGACATCCACTGGGAAAAATATCTAGATCGCAACCGATGGGATAAAGACGAGATATGACATCCAGGCGCAGGAGTCTGGTTTTCAAAAGGGCAACCGCTTCTGACTATACAACCCCAGAGGTGTGTATTGTCACCAAAGTTACAAAGACATTGGAAGTGTTCGTACGAAGTTGTAAAAAGGATTAACGGCGTGATATATCGGATTCGTATGCTTCCAAAAAAAAGAACAATAGTAGTGCACGTTTACCGGTTAGCACCCTACGATACTGGTGACGCCTGTAATGCCGAAGAACGGCAAGCCATGAGATGAAGAAACAGTTACAAGCTCGTGAGGATGAACGAAGGTCTGGACCAAGCTATGCTTGGTTTATGTCTCTGTACAGCGACACCGGCAAAACGAGATTAGAGTTACGGAAGATATTCGTCTATTCGATGTGCCATCGTAATACTCCTTGACACATTGCGTAGCGGCGGACTTTGATATGTACTGAGGACCTGCTTGGGTGCTTAAAATTAAATTTGATGGTCTGGATTGGAAGGACCATACGGCTAAAAAACTGACATCGGGGCAACTAGTACTTGATGATTATGCAATAGCTTTCTGGTAAATCGGATTACCAGTTCTGGTGTTATAGGACCTCAAGTGGCAGATGAGCGAATTTAAAAACAGAATCGGTTGTGGGTTCGATGGGTTGGACAGAAGGGTGGTACGGAATATGCTTGAGATACTGTTCTAGAAAACCGGTGTCCAGATTTTGGTATGAGTTTACAATCCAAATCGTACGGCGTTTGTTGTGAAAAGTGTTCAAAGTAAAGGTCGTGTCCTTACCGCCATAGGGACTTTCAATGTCCGGGACACTGGGTTTTTGGGACAGAACAGCTTCAAAAGGGGGGCAATGCAACGGCGATTGATCTGCCTCTGGCAAGAATAATTACATTAAAACGTAAACGAAGCGTTTGTACACAAAAGGTGATTGATGACCCCTGCGAAATTACACCTTTCAGATGAATTTGATTAAAAGATACAAGGATTTTGTATTTAAGGGTACAGTGGAAAATGTTATTTGCATAATTTCTGGTATGTTTTAGAATAGCCTAGGGGTTTTCGAATATTTATCTAAATTGCCGTCGTGGATTTTGAAGTTCAGTTCTGATTGAAGCTTCAATTACAATATGTTCTAGTTTAAAGCTTTGAAAGATCTGACATAAAGGACTGTCTAAATAATTTACTCTATGCCATATGAATTACCCTAGTAATTATATAAACTAATAATTAGTGGTTAGTTAGTTAATTACAGCGCTTCGTTAGTAAGTAATTTAGAAGGTAGCCACGTATTGTCAAGGAGATAATACTTATACTTTTAGCGATTGGCTGAAGATTAATTGTTAAGAAAGCTTTTAGCAAATTCCATTGTAACTACGAGCTCTTGAAAATACTTGTTTAATCAGTTTGAAAATAAAGAACTGTTGTTATTGTAAATAAAGTTTACATTGCAATATGTACCAACGAGCTAAACTCTTTTTGGACTGGTGAAAAGACCAGATAGTAAGATGGTTTTCTGAAAATGTGTTACTGGCTGATTTTGATGATTTGGCTAATTAATTTAAGAATTCTACTTTATGGAGTCAGTATGCAGTGCTGAGAACGACTCTCGCTATTAATAATAGTTACAGATATTACAATAATTCCAAACTTAAGGTAATAAATGGCCGTGTTATAAAAGAGTTGTAGAAAAAAGTATACTATGCAACTCGTACGAAAACGCATGTAGCCACCATACATTAAATATTTTAATACAGATCTCCCGTTATGGATAAAGCATAAATTGTAGAAAATATAGTAGTTTTGAAGGCCTACGTGGCTTCTTCTAAAGATTCTTTAGCTATTGATTTAAGTGGCTATGAAATTTTTGCGTAAAATCTGTGCTATTTTGTTGCTATTCTGCTCTAGTAACAAATCGCATTTTAGCAATTTTCTTACTAGATGCATGAGTTTTCTTGGTTTGTTCTTACTTTGTAGTTTGTAGTTCCGACGCCTTTTACGAAGAATCTGTCATCAGTATGCCGTTCCACGCCTCGTATCACCGATAAGGGAACCCGCGCAGTACATGGCACCGGTGTTGTTCGACCTGCCACGTAGAGCACCGTATACCGACGCCGATCCAACAGAACTATTACCTGCAGATCCCAGGCGACAACATATCTGTGAGTACTTACCCTTGATAATACATTTTAACTTAGGTTTTGTTTTGAGCTGTGTTTCTCAAAAGCAACACGCATCAAAGTTCAAAGTGAAGCCAGTGCACCAATTTCTTTTATTTTTGTGTACAACCATTACATGCATTTAAATCCGCATTATAAATTTTCTAACGCTAAAGGACATTTGCATGTCTAGCGTTAACAAAATTTGTTCACATAAAAGCTCTATTCTCAAGCATAAGTTCAAGGACATTTGTACATTGCATATGCATGTAGAATCTCATGTAATTGTTATTTACAATTTCATGTTATTGTATATATTTCTTGCAACCGATGCAAATTAATTATACACATTTATTGTCTCTATGCACTAACCAAACAAAAGGTGACCCCACAAAAAAACCAAATCATGAACTGAACACACACAGTTTCTATAATAATTATGACAATCCTGACGTTTCCGACTACTGAAGTTATAGTGATTTCAACTACGATTACAATTATGACAGTTACGACTATTAAAAGTACAACAAACAGGATAATTATGACGATTACTTTTGTAACGAGTACAATGATAATTATGATGATATAACTAGTGTTTAAAGCTATCTTAGTAATTTTTTCTTGAAGATTCTTCAACTTACCCAAACGTAACCGGAACAAAAGTAAATAACAGGCTAACTACCAAACGCGGAGAGTGGGGAGATTCGCCTACATACAAAAAAAAATTAAAAAAAACACATTGCCCACGATTATCTATTAACACATAAAAATGAATAAAGGATTCTGTACAAACAAGCAAAAAGAAAATAAATTAAGTGTTATTATTTCACAGCAAACAATTATATTGTATGGACAATTTAGGAATTTAGATACGAAGTGCGCATCTCGTATTTCACACAAAATAACATTAATCAATAGTAAATAAGCCTGTGAGAGCTTTTGTCAAGCGTTTTTAAAATTTCACCTAATACTTTTTGTAAAATAACTAATTAGTAGGAAAGAACTAAGGTGTGAGAACTTTTGGCAGACATCTTTCAAATTGTACATAGTACCGTTTGTAAAATAAACCAATCAGTATAAAAGAATAAGCGCGTGTCTGCCCAACATTTTTAACAATGGTACCTCA
Organism: Platerodrilus igneus; assembly: GCA_036346225.1. Lineage (NCBI taxonomy): Eukaryota > Metazoa > Arthropoda > Insecta > Coleoptera > Lycidae > Platerodrilus > Platerodrilus igneus. The sequence goes on from JARFIW010000244.1 coordinate 8,940,822, forward strand.
CACCAGTAGAGCAATAATATCGATTAGCAGCTACAAACAATAGTTCTACGATGTCACGTTTCTTATCACGTAACTACACAAAAAGCTGATATGAAATATTCCATTGATACGCACAAAAGAAAACAAGCAGCATACCTTGTAGGTGTCCGGATACTTAGCTTGCAAGTCGTCGGGAATGAGTCAACACAAAAACGCCTTGTTATTTAGGATCCATTTACCCTGCCATCGTATCTATAGCAGCGATCCACAGACAAAAGCAGTTGGTCCACGGCAACGAACAGTCGGGTCTACACAAAGAAAGAACACATTTGTCCTTCCGCTAAAAGAAAATTAAAAAGAAAATCTGATTAGAATAGATACGCGCGGGAAACCCATCACACAAGACACCTCCTAGTTGTCGAACAAAAAAAACAAACGTGCACTGCTATTGGAATACGGTGACGAATAATGAAGAAAATAATTCGACGCACAAGCTCTAGAATCAAATTCAACATTGGTTCAAATAACACGAATTCGAACTGCAAATCCTTCGCTTTATCGAAGCGCGATTAAAACTAGAAAACACGCTATCACATAATAGTAGGATCTATCATCTCGACAAGTCTTAAATGGGAAACACAAGAGAAAGCAATTATACGCGGTCAAAATGTATACCAAGACAACCGGTACTTAAAACAGGACAAACTATTTAGTTGTAGCATAAACTTGTCGTTTCAAAGCAACTGGATTTAACTTGAGGAATGATTAGAGAGTGTATTTATTATTAATTATGTTGAAGGATTTAACAATAGAAACGGAATTTATTCGAGCGGGTATTGAATTAATCAGGGAAATTTTAAAAGCAAAATTGGAATATAACAAACTTACAAAGTTAGAACATCCTCGCAAGTTTTTCTTATTTTATTTGATTTTAACTGGTTTTTCTACTGACGATGATTAGTAGAGGTCAAAATACCCTTTTACTTTATACCTAATTTTGTGACTGATGTTTCTATTACATTTAATGTGATCCTAAAGCCCTGGCTAATCTCTAAAATTATATGCATAGACGTCTAAATAACCAAGCTACTACCATCCTGTTGAAATACCTTAGACGATTCAATATTTAGAGTTTGCAAACTTTTTATTATCTTTTCTTCAATCACTTCAAATTCATATTTGAGTTGCTCAGATTCTAATCTCACTCTCGCTTCAACATCTAAATTAATCGATTCCTTTGCACTGGCAACCTTATCTAAAACACTTTTATGCTCCAACTCACGCTTCTTCATTAGACGTTCGACTACCTCTGAAGGTTTTTGTTCTGAAACTATCCAAAGTATAAAGCTAGACGACAAGTCTGTCACTAAAACATACCCCAATCTGTTGGTAATGCTTTTACCATCCAAATTTCTTCATCTTTTTGTGTAGGTTGTGTAGTGGGTGGAAATGCTTTTTCAATATTTTTACTGCATTTTGAAATTAAACATAATCCCCGGTCATTTTCTACGATGTCTTCTTGTAAGCGGTCTAGACTGTGAAAAAGTTTTGAGCGTAAATCCATTGCGTTAGAATTAAACTCTAACACTAAACATTTTGACAACTGTCAATGGAATTGAAATGTTAGAGTTTTCAAGTTAAGTGTCATGCAGTGTTTAAAAGCCCTACTAGAAAATTGCTCTAAAGAATTACAGATTCCTACTTGATACTAATCATGATTTTAAATGATGACGCACGTATGTATGTTAATAGTCAGAGTTGGCTTGTCTTCGACAATGAAAGAGAACATTTAAAGACAGCGTACCCTGGTGGACCCGGGAACTAACCACCAAGCGGGCAGAAACGCGTAACCTAAAGCGCCGCTATCAACGCGCCTCGGGAGATATAAGAGAACAATGAAAAATAGAATATAATCGAAGTTACCGCGAATATAAAATATTAATAGAAGAAACGCGAACGAATAAATTTAAACAATTCTGCACGCGAAACTCAGAAAAAGAACCATGGGGAACCGCATACCGCGTAATTAGAGGAAAACAACAAAAAATCGCGCTCAGTAATATAAACAAAACAAATGGCGAATACACGGAAGGTTTTAAAACCACGGCAGAATACTTACTAGAGAAATTTTTCTTATCGGATAATCCCGAGGGGGGTGAAGGGTCGCACGATTAAGTATGTCGGGAAGCTGCAGAGGCGCAAGGAACAGGTGCCGATAAGGCAATCCTAGTTCACGAGGTCGTCAGGGCTCTTAGGAGGATGAACCCTAAGAAGGCACCGGGGCATGATGGAATCACTTCAGACGCAGCTCTGGAGGCGTGCCTGTTAGCCCCGTGTGTCTTTGTCGGGTTGTTTAATCTTTGTTTAGAAAGGGGCGTTTCTCCGCGTTGCTGGAAAATTCAGAACGTGAAATTTATACCCAAACCTAAAAAGGCGTATGCGTCAGATCCGGGCAGCTATCGTCCAATTAGCTTGCTACCGGTGCTGGGGAAAGTTTTAGATCGCGTTATGACTACGCGTGTTGAGCACTTAGTGCGAGACAGCGGCGGTTTTAATAACCGACAGTTTGGTTTCGTGGAGGGCAAGTCGACTATCGACGCGTTAGAGTTCGTTGTCGAGGAAATAAAGCAGGCGAGAGATGCTAAAGAGTACTGTGTCATTGTTGCTTTGGACATTTTAGGAGCATTTGATGCTGCCTGGTGGCCATTAATCGTTTGAGAGTTAGATCGTAGGGGTTGTCCGTGAAACTTGATGTCTTTGGTCAAGAGTTATTTCTCGGGGCGATTGGCACAGGTTGAAATTCCGCGTGAAGTTCTGTCGCGTGAGGTGGAAAGGGGATGCCCGCAGGGGTCATGTTTTGGTCCCACATGTTGGAAGTTGTTGTATGAGAGCATCTCTAGGGTTAAGTTGCCCGCAGGATGCTCAATCGTTGGGTTTGCGGATGACACGCTTTTAATTGTAAGATCGAGATTGTTAATGGATATGCGCACAAAACCGAACGAGGCACTTAATAAATTACACGAATGGTCGCACGCGGTAAAATTAAAATTTAACACGGCGAAATCAGAGGCGCTTTATTTCGGCACGAAACCAGGACAGAGACCTTTTAGGCTAGAGCTAGGAAAGGAGAAAATCCCGTTTAAAGATTGTATTACCTACCTCGGCGTCAAGATCGACGATAAATTAAATTGAAAAGCGCACGTACAATACGTAAAAAGTAAGGGCGGCAATAAATCAAATAAAATGATGGCGGCGGCTAAAATAAAGTGGGGTTCAGAGATGAATCGCTGAGGACGGTTTATGCCGGAGCAACTGAGCCGGCAATGCTGTACGCAGCTTCTGTATTGGCAGAAGGTTGTAAAGTCAGGGAGGTGCGTCAATTGACGAGCGTACAACGCATAACCGCAGTAGAAGCGGTAAGGGCTTACAGAACCACCTCCACGGAGGCTGTCTTGGTGATCAGTAGGACTCTCCTTATCGAATATGTCGTTAGGGAGATTAGAGATAGGCGATTAATAAATATAGGGAAAGGGCGCGAAATTATTGAAGATCTTAATCTTGGTAATAGAGAAATTGCAAGAAAAATCGTTGTATTTGAGTTGGGGCACCTGGCTGATATTAGAGGAATCGAGTTTGTCGAAGGAGATAAGGACGCGATGGGTATCAGAATTTATACGGACGGTTCACGTATGGACGATGGGTAAGCAGGCGCGGCGTTTATCGTGTATAAACAGGAAAGGGAGGTGTTTTGGTTTTAAACCAAACTCGCGAACTGGGGCACAATTTTCCAGTGCGAATTGGTAGCCATACGAGAGGCTATCGATTACGTAATAAACCATACGGGCAGAGACGAGTATTATATAATCAGCGATAGTAAATCGGCGCTGACGGCTTTAACAAACATGAACACCTCGACAGACCTCCAAGCGGACGTCTGGAGGATAGCGCGTACGGCGCTCGAGTTACGACGTTTAAAGTTCTGTTGGGTCAGGTCGCACAATGGTAACGTAGGAAACGATAGGGCTGATGTATTAGCTAAAGAGGCCGCGACGGGAGACTTTCAAATATCACATTTGTCGATACCGAAGTCTTTGATTAAAAGAAAGCTGCGTGAAAAGTCAATCCGACAATGGGAAGAGAGGTGGAACAACGCTGCCACGGGTAGGTTGACCCACAAATTCATACCGAGCTTAGAAGCTAGAGGCAAGATCTACGTAAAACTCGATCATAAAATGGTTCAGTTGATAACAGGGCACGGCGCCCTTAAAGCGTATTTACATAGGTTCGCGTTAACCAACAACGACCGCTGTGAATGCGACGAGGGCGCGGAAAGCGCAGAGCACGTGCTCTTCGACTGCCCGCTTGAAGCAGCAAAACGAGGGTTGGCCGATATAAAATTAGCTATCGTAGGTCTAGCGTGGCCAAAGAGCCTAGAGGAAGTCGGGGAAGTGGCTAACCAGAAGGCGTTCTGGACAGCCTATAGAGAGTTCGCAGGAAGGGTTGCGAGATTAAACGATGATAATCGTGTGTAAGTCGGGAGGGGATGGTGGGAGGATTGAAAAATTATAGATTTCGACCTGGCGTGATTTTGACATGATAAGAGCATTATAACAAAAAAAAAAAACAAAAAAAAAGAGAAAAAGGAAAAAAAAAGAAAGAAAACCAATAAGAATAATAATAAAATAAGTATACCCAAAACTCTAATTGCACGACGAACACACCACTAAAACAATCACTGTACCACCTTCTACGCGCGGAAAATCGGGAATAAACGAAGCAAATAAATAATAACAAACTAAATCAGGAAACCTCATTAATTTAAATAAGTGTAATAAATAAAGAAATAATAAAATAGAGTAAAACCGCGCATCCCTCCAGGACTTAAAAGTAAAGTGATAGTGATTGTGATCCCCCCAGAACATTTAGTGCATATCTACCAGGACTTTAACAGTGCATATTCAACTCCCCCATAAAACTAGAAAACCAATAGATGTAGGTAGACGACCAGATCTTCGGATGCTGGAGAAAATTATATTGAAGGTAAGAATAAAATTGTGGCGGCTGTACTCGCATGAGCATTGATTTGTGATTTTAAACAGATTTTGAAATAATCTAACAAGCACATTTTTGTGTAATGGCGCTAGTCGGTATAATGCTCATGCGAGTGCACCTGATAATGTATTTGCTTTTGCTAATATATGCACTGTAACATGCTTTTGCTTATTCAGAAATTTATTTATATATTTATATTATATTTATATTTATTTTTACACTTATATTTTTTCCTGCATTATATTGTTTTCTGGCTTGATTTAATTTGTTTGACGCCAATTTTTGGTCGCAGTATATACAGAAAAGAAGATTGTATGTATATTATGTCTGATAGGGAATGATAGGGAACGTTAGGGACAAATTTAGGATAAAATACTTAGATCAGGGAGGACGAATTTGTAAATTTATAAAGCAGGCAAAATAGCTGGATTCACTATTAATACATTTGGCAAATGCTTAGAAATTTGAATCCATTTTAAATTAGCTACCTAGATTTGGATAGTTTTAAGTCGACCCTCCAGGTCGCACTGGTAGGCAGAACCGGCGTCTGCTATCCGGTATTACGGATCCCTCACCCTCTCATTTTTGCTCGTCTTGTTGATCGGGCACACTTCAAAGTCAACGCTAGGAATATCATTATTTAAACCCTGTTTTTAGTTTTTGTTTCAGTTTGTTAGATTTTTATTTAGATTTTATTTGGGGTGGATTAATTATGAAGTTAGAATTAATAAGAAGCACGTTTATTTTTCGCGTTTAAACCCAATGTAGTACCTCCGGTGGAGCATTGGGGACGTGGCCGCAAGTATAGCAGCCCTTATTCAAATTATAATGTCTTCGACAATGACTGGCTATAAAAACAAAACCGAAGGTATACAGACTCACGCAAAATTTTAATTCAAAAGGGGAAAATTGCAAGATTTATACAAGTTCTTGCGTTATTAATCGTCAAATACTTAACCACTTTCATATCTTCTCTGGCCGATAGATGTTGTTCCTAGGTGTTATGTTATAACCTTTATAGTGCTGATGTGCCATCATACCTGCTCGTGCGCCATTAAGGTTTATTCTAGTAACCAAGAAGACGCTAGTACAACTTCTTTTATAGTCAAGCGTTTTTACAACGCTTGGATTTGTTTGAGTTTTGTGGACCTGTAAAATATTTAAGGTTGTCTAAAGCTTTGTACGCCATTTCTAAAAAATGCTTTTTCGTTTTGTTAGATTTGACCATTTGATCAGATGAGTAACAAGTATAAAGAAGTCTTGATATACGTACATTCATCAGTATCAGATCGAACATATAAGACCAAATTTGCAGCAGGTAAACAGCAGTGAGAGTGCCAAGGTTGTAGAAAACAAGATATTTTAATATTTCGACAATTAAAGCTACGCAGGGCACAGAGTCGCTGGAATTGCCTCATGGTGATGAAATTGAAAACGCGCTACCGTTATTAATAATAAACTTGATGACTATAAAACGGTTATGTATGATAAACAAAAGATGTGAAGATACAGTTCAATTTATATTGTAACAGTAATTCATATGTATATTGGACGTTCTGGAAAATACGCTTATTTGGTTTTTATTAAAGGGCCCATCTGTCTACCGATAGGAGACGATGATTCATAGGTGTCGTAATACAATCATTATACAGTCATAAGTTTATCGATAAATACGAATGATTAACAGGTATCGTAATATTATAGGGATGTTGCCGAAAGGTTTGAAGACGTACATTCCAGATGTATTCTCGATTTAACTAGAACAAAGGAAAAATTATAGTATATAAATACGAACCCGCTGCGATAGATGAGTATTAGCTTGAATTCCGTACTAATAAACGTTCGATGTACCTAAATTACTGTAAATATACTGAAAACAAAAAAAGTTTTTTACCTTTGTGATTATCAGATAACAAATTTCACCCTTATATTTCCTAAACCCTTACCTGATATCACAAGGTCGAGAATTTCTTAAAAACAAAGAAAGCCCAAGGTAAAGTTGGATGGAAAACGGCTTGAGGAAAAGAAAAACTGTTTAGACGTAAACGGCTAGTAGAGTGTTAGCTCTGGGTAGATCATGAGCTTGGGTCATGGGTTGTCAAATGACCAAAAATATAAATAATGAGCGCCACCGTATTTTTCAATACAACAACCTACAAAAATTATCTGTGCTTGTATTAGGGAAATGCGGAAACCTTATATCAACACCACTAATATAGCCATAAAACCTGAATTTCACTTTTCTAAAACACTTACCAAAATCTCAATTACCAGATATCATACAGATGTCTCGACTTAACCTGTGAACAAACAAATGCACAACATGGACACCGTTTGTGTCCTCAAAAATATTTACCAAAAATAATATAATAGAATTTAAGTTTCAAAAATATACACCCAGGGTATTTGTTGTCATTACACACAATTTCTGATCATGAATGACCTGTAAGTTTTACTAGTATTTTGAATAATAAAAGAGTCATGCAAAAATGGATTTTATTTGATTAAATTCCTTGATTTGTTTTAATAAAATTTTTTTCAACTAAAAATTTTTTTATAGAACAGAAATATAATAAGGTTTTGTATTCAAAAAACATAAAGATCTCTAAATTGAATATTTCATAGAAATTTTGTAAAAAGTTTGAGCTCTCTTAATAATTCATATTACAAATTTTAATCTTCAGCCATAGTAGTACTACGTTGACCTCACATTCAAATTTAATTACTTAAGTTCTGATAAAATAGCATGTTTCAACATAGAGTTAGTTTTACTCAATATATAAAAAAGAATTCGTCACGTTGATTAAGCGTCAAAGTACGTGACCTCAAAATTATTAAATATATTTTTAAATTAGCGTAACATAACATGTGATATCTAAATTGTACAGCTGAATATTTTTGTTGACATTATATGCCACTAACAACTTTTTAGTTTAGTTAACGTTATCTGTTTGTGAAATAATTCTGACAAGCAAACAGCATAGCCATCTTTAAAATTTATGCAAGGTTATAAATTTGTTACGGAATTCTTTCTTTCATTAAACAATTTTTAAGTTACTTTAGTCTATGTAAAGTTCCAACCTTATATTCTCATATTACGATTAAATAATTATGAAAGTCATTAAATGCTAAATAACACTCACGTGTGGAAATACAGTACGACCAAGAGAAATCGAGCTACGACCTCCGCTGTGGGAAATTCCATTAACATCTGCGTTCTGCGATGCACAAATAGGAAATACATGAATACGTACGAATTTGTCGCCTGGAATTTTGAGAACTCTTCTGAATAAAACAGTATTCAACGAAACCAATTCCTACTTAATTACATCCTATAAAATTTAGTATTCCAAATCCCAAACTAAATTTTTTAAATATTGCTTCCGAGATATTTTCTAGATCCAAGATAGTATCTACTTCCGTGATATTGCACTAAGAGGAAAATATTAATAAAATTTATTTACTTGATTATACCAACGGTTTTAATGATGAGGGGGAGCTTCTATCTCCTTTGGCCTGCAGGAAATAACTGAGCTGCTTTAGATGGAACATACAAATGAATACCATCACGCTAAAGCCGCTAGGAACTACCTTCAGACACGAAGATTCAATCAATTAAATATTTTCTTTCGGACCGTGTTACAGGCCATGTGCTTGGACACGACCATCTTGACTTTACTACGCCGCTGATAGCAGCTTACCTCTTCAGACGCTAATAGCAAAGTGACCGAATTGACAACTCGACGAAGCTTAGTAACGAAACTTAGACCTCAAAAGTAAAGGAGTCTATATGCTATTATAAATTTTAAGAATTATTTTTATTGTACGGAAATTTACAAATTATATTTTTATATTATTGCTGTATTATTTTAGATTAATAAACGAAGTGTAACTACGTAAAAAAATACGTTACAATACATTCGTTATTTGATGTAAATGTGTTAGATAAAAAAATTATTAGTAGGATTAGTGTTTAATTCGTCATATGTAGAGGACTAAATTAGTGCATACAAATAGTGATTGAGCTAGTACTAATGTAAACAAGACTGTAAATACTTGTGATTATAAAGAATAATTAGACTTGTATTTATTGAAAATAAGGACCAAAGGAAATTAGAAAATTCGTTACACTGATGTCAGCGGTGAAGTTGTAGTGAAAAGAACATTTGAACGATTATTTTTGAATGCTTATTACTCGTAGTCAACAACAGGAACGGACAGCAATGTTCTTTCCTTTTTTGAAAAAATTCATATCAGACATGGAGAAAAATTCTGCGAACCTTGCAGTGAAATTAGAAGAAACTTTCACAAAATTAAGTAAAGATGCGGAAAAACCAACTATCTTTGATGGAAAGTCGCCTTGAGCGACGTATTTTAAACAATTTGAGACTGCCACGAGAGTGAGCGACCTGAATGACTGCGAGAGGGCAACTGCGTTGCGAGTTACACAGGGTGAAGTTATGGGTATCTTATAAACTATATCGGACCATAATCACAGAAACTACGAGGCTTAACATCAAAGCTGGGAATGAGCTACGGCAATTCTCAACTGCAACAGGTGCATCATGCTCAAGCAAAGAAACGTTGCCAGAAGGCCAACAAAAATGTATACCAGAGTTCAAAGCAGTTATTGCTCGCTTGGTAAAATGAGCTTATCTAACAGCACGTGACAATTTTCTGAAACAGTTGACAGTACAGACTTTTGTTGTTAGATTTCAGGATGGAGAGGTCTAGAAATTGACCTAGCCCAAGACCCTTGATGCGCTGGCTCATGCTTTGGAGTTTGAAGCCGCGAGGTTGGATGCTCTGTAGAAGAACAGAGACCAGAGAACATGGAGGAAACGATTCGTGATCAGCGACAAAAGTGAAAAGGACCGAAATACTGAACTTGTAGAAATTTTGGGCATATCGAATGTCATTGCAAGTAACCCAAAAACAGAACAAGAGAAGCTGGAAAAGTAGAGGGGGATTGACGATGAGGGACAAAAGTCGATCTGTATGGATTTTGCTTAGAAAAACATCATTTGCATCGTGCAAACTAGGTGTAAAGACGGTATTTACGTACATGGACGGTAAGATTATTAAGTTTTTAGTTGATAATGGTGTCACTAGAACAATTGTTAACTCCGCTAGTACGTAACCAAAACGAAAATACGCCTGTGACAACGCATTTTTGGACAGTGGCCGGCGAAGGTATTCGGACACACAAAATTTCGAACATAAAGATCGGGATTGGTAGCACAATATTCAATCATTAAGTGATAATGGTTGACATAACCGAGATAGCTGTTTTGGGAATTAAGATCTTGAAAAGTACGGTTTTGGTTTAGATACGAAAGAGGATGTTTTGAGGGCGTGGAACAAAGAGATACCGTTTTCTGAGGGAAACGACGAATCTGTACGAGTTTTTTTGACGGATGACGTTCTGCTACAGGTAAGGGCAGAAAGCATGACGATGGGGCGAGTGGATGATGCACTCCGGCATTTTTGCGCACGTTGTCGAACCTGTCGGTCATAAATTTCTTGGGAAGGAAGCACATTGACAAAAGTGTTAAACATTGTATCTGCTAGGAATCGAAACTCGCATTGAGAAAGAATGCCACAATTGAATGGTGCTTTTCGGTAGCTTACGTGACGGGAAGTACCGGCATCGCTAGGTGCCGCCCACCAATGAATGTTCGTCGAAGTTATTCGATCAGTTAATAAAACCATGCTAGAATTTCAAACAACAGCTGGTATCTGTAGAAACATTTCCTTCGCAGCTTTTCTACCTCCCACCTCCTACATAATCCTGTTTCCTTCCACCTCCTGTCACCCTCCCACATTTTCCCATCATTTACCTCCTCCATTTCCTCCTCTCACCTCGAATCTTCCACTTCCTAACACCTTGCACCTCCTCCCACCGTCTACTTCACATCTTGCACCTCCACTTCCACATTACGCCAAAATAACCGTTTTGATTACGTTACAACTGCCACACCAACTTGATACAATTTGACAATCTTACCCTTAGCAAGGACTACCACCTTAAAACTAAGAATCAAAAGAATGTAAAATAAAAAAATTATTACTTGCTATATGTACAGCTATAAAATCTATTACGAGCACGTCTTCTTAAACTAGAATTCGCTGTGATAACTGAAATCGAGTGGAGCTGGAATATTCAATCCTCTAAATAATTGCGTGGACGTTTGTCTCGCATCCACATCTTTTAGGAATTGGTTTGAATGGCAAATAATGATTTCCAATGACGTCAAATAATTCGCCCTACTGCTATCTTTAAATAAATAATTACTCATATGATTCTCGCTTTCCAAAACTATGTTAACCCGTTTTTATCTGTTGTATCTTCAGTTACATTTGTTTATATCATCCACAAATTTTATATAAAAATCTAGGAAACCTCTACAATTTAATTCTTCCATGCAAAAATTGCACTTGCTTACTAATTCGATCATCTCAATTTACTAGTGCAGACACTACAATAGCAGAAATCACCCATGTTCTCGCTGCTTCTCCGAATAGATAGACGCATTTCCGAAGAATAATTTTCCATCTTCCAACAAAAGTATACAAGGCATATGCCTAGGGTTTGAAGCGTAGGTCTGGGTTTGGGGTCATTTTGAGTAATTTAGCATGCATTTTGTTCCTATTCTGTATTGTGATACCATTAAAATGAGTTTTTTAGGAAAACCTAACAAATAATATGCACCATTTCCATTCTCCACTCCATGCCGACCTAACCTAGAAGTTTTTCTTCGAACAATATCGGGCTCACGTAACCTAACCGAAAGCAGTAGGGGCTAATCTAACCTAACTTAGAGAAATGTCGTCCAACCTAATCTAAGTTAGAGAGATGTAGTCTAGCTTCTGACGTCATTGTCGAAGATATAGTGGAAGGTGAGAGGTAGATTTACGTACAGATTTTTTAAAAGAATAAGGTAAATTGACTTTAGTAACGGTACAGCTTAAGCCGTTGAAATATTATAACTTGATTGATTTTATTATATAATTTGAATTCCTTTGTAACAAGATTGTTATGCGGAAAATTAACAAACCCATAAAGACAATACACCATCTTCGGATGGAGGAAACAAATGGAGTAACAGAACTTTTTATTGGCTTAATTAAAAAAATCTACATCGAAGCAAGGTTGGTCGTATTTGCACATCGAAAATTTGAATATACTGTACATATACAACTACTTGCCAGAAAAGGATGTAGAAGGCGAACTCGTAGACGTAAATTTAAAAATAAGAATTAAAGTGGTTAAGTTACAGCAACCGGCAGTAAACATGAAGGATTTGCTTACGCGTGCTGCTCTGTTTTGACTCATTGGAGTGGAGAATGGAAATAAAGGTGTTGTATGGAGGTGGAGGTGGGAATTGGATATATACAAATAGGAAAAAATCCATTATAACACAATTATAAGCGTCACTTAGTTACATGCCAAAATTAGAAATGTACATTTTTAGAGTTAACTTTAATTTGTAAATAAATTCTATTGGACACTTTTAAATTAAGAAATATCAATTTACGTCGTCCCCGAGTCGCGCCTGCGCAGAGTGAATGGCGGAGTGCGCGCGGTGTGATAAGGCGGCCATTAAGCCACGAGACCTCAAGCCAAGAACATCTATCTACGTTGTGTGTGTGTGTGTCTTTTCTCTTTGTAGGTATGTAGGTTCCTTTATCTTTCCTTCTGTGTACCTCTACCTGGGTTCATACATTCCTCTAAGAGCGTAGAAGGGATAGGAAGAACGGATTGGCAATTTGAAACTCTGCAATGTTGAAACCTACCCACAAAACATGATGGTCCCTGAGATCTAGCTACGAAATACCATCCGTGAGTACTCCGTTTTACTTATATTGTGCATGAAAATTTGACTATTGCATCATATTTAAAACGTCGTGATACGTTTATAGCATTGCGGCGTCTTTAACAATGGCGTCCAACGTGGGCTTCGAAGTTTTAGGGTTCGCTTTCAAAGGAAATACAGCAATTAATATGGCGACCCGAACGTGAAGGGCTCGATTTTCCAAATAAAATTAAAATTTTATTCCAGGAACTTGCGAGCTGAGAAAGAGTTGAGTGCAGTGAATTTGTGTAAATATTTTGAGTGTGTGGGTAAGTGTGAGTAAACGGATGCAGAGGAAAAAATGGCTAAGGAGTCAAGGGGTTGAGATAGGAAGCAGCGATAGTGCGTTATTTGAGAGAATACGCAAAATGGAGGAAGTAGGAGGAAGCAAGGATCAGTCGAGAACGCAATCAGGTGAACCTTGTTCACTAATGAACTAATTATGAGGGTGTTAGAAAAATGATTGAAACATTGAGTGGAGTAAGGGATGACGCGAACCAAAGATTTGAACTATTAAGAATCCGGACAGTGAGGATAGTTTTATTTTCTGCGAAGCAACAAGGATAATGAGTATAGAAATAGAAGGAGAAAAGACAAGGATGCAGTCTGTTAAAATTGAAAGAAGAAAGACATAGAGGATCAAGAAAAGAGTTAGTTTTAAATAGAGATAAGTGTAGATAGATAGAGATAGGCGCAGATAGATATTAGGTAATAGAGATAGGATAAATAATTAAAGATAGGTTTAAATAGGTAGAATTAGGAGTGAATAGGTAGTTATAAATAGAAATAGGTAGAGATAGGTTAAACAAATAGCGATAGCTGAATAGATAGAGATTGAAAATAAAAAAATTTTTACCTTTGTGAATATCAGATAACAAATTGCACCCTTATATATCCTAAACCCTTACCTGATATCACAAGGTCGAGAATTTCTTATTAACAATAAAAGCCCAAGGTAAAGTTGGATGGAAAACGGCTTGAAGAAAGAAAAACTCTTTAGACATAAACGACTACTTGAGTGTTAGCTCTGGGTAGATCATGAGCTTGGGTCATGGGTTGTCAAATGACCAAAAATATAAATAATGAGCGCCACCGTATTTTTCAATACAACAACCTACAAAAATTATCTGTGCTTGTATTAGGGGAATGCGGAAACCTTATATCAACACCACTAATATAGCCATAAAACCTGAATTTCACTTTTTTAAAACACTTACCAAAATCTCACTTACCAGATGTCTCGACTTAACCTGTGAACAAACAAATGCACAACATGGACACCGTTTGTGTTCTCAAAAATATTTACCCAAAATAATATAATAGAATTTAAGTTCCAAAAATATACACCCAGGGTATTTGTTATTAGTAGACACAATATCTGCTCATGAATGACCTATAAGTTTTACTTGTATTTTGAATAATAAAAGAGTTATGCAAAAATGGATTCTGTTTAATTAAATTCCTTGATTTGTTTTAAGAAAATCTTTTTCTACTATTAATTTTATAGAACAGAAAATCAATAAGGTTTTGTATTAAAAAAAAAACATAATAATCTCTAAATGGAATATTTCATAATAAAATTTTCTAAAAAGACTTAGTTCACTTAATAATTCATATTACACATTTTAATTCCCAGCCAAGTGTAGTACTACATTGACCTAACAATCAAATTTAATTACTTAATTTCTGATAAAATAGCATGTTTCAACATAGAGTTAGTTTTACTTAATATGTATAAAAAGAATTCATCACGTTGTTTAACAATGAAAGTACATGACCTCAAAATTATTAAATATATTTTTAGATTAGCGTCAAATAACATGTAATATTTAAATTTGGACAGCTGAATATTTCTTTGACATCATATGCCACTAACAACTTTTCATTTTAGTTAACGTTATCTGTTTTTGAAATAATTATGCTAAGCAAACAGCATAGCCATCTTTAAAATTTATGCAAGGTTATAAATTTATTACGGAATTCTTTTTTTCCCTAAACAATTTTTAAGTTACTTTAGTCTAGGTAAAGCTTCAACCTTATATTTTCGTATTACGATTAAATAATTATAAATGTGATTAAATGCTAAATATCACTCACGTGTGGAAGTACAGTACGACCAAACGAAATCGAACTATGACCTTAGCTGTGGAATATTCCATTAACATCTGCGTTCTGCGATGCACAAATAGGAAACATATGAATACGGACGAATTTATCGCTGGAACTATGAGAATTCTTCTGAATAAAACATTATTTAACAAAACCAATTCCTCCTTAATTACATCCTATAAAATTTAGTATTCCAAATCCCAAACTAAATTTTCTTGAAATTAATTGCATGATATTAACTGTATCCAACATATTTTCTAGATATTACTTCCGAGATATTTTCTAGATATTGCTTCTGAGATATTGCACTAAGAAGAAAATATTAATAAAATTTATTTAATTAATTATACCAACTGTTTTAATGATAGTGGAACCCCTAATTAAAACAATTCTATTTCTTGCGGACTGTGTTACAGGCCACGTGCCTGTCTAATATCTTGACTTTACTATGCCGCTGATAGCAGCTTACCTCTTCAGGCGCTGATAGCAAAGTGACACGAAATGACAACTCGACGAAGCTTATTAACGAAACTTAGACCTCAAAAGCAAAGGAGTCTATATGCTATTATAAATTTTATGAATTATTTTTATTGTACGGAAATTTACAAAATTATATTTTTATATTATTGCGGTATTATTTTAGATTAATAAGCGAAGTGTAACTACGTAAAAAAAAATACGTTACAAAATAAATAGAGATAGGTATGGATAGATAGTGTGAGTGAAGATAAGTTAACCAAATAAAGATAGATGTACATAAATAGAAATAACTTAAATAAATAGAAATAAGAGAAGATAGGTGTAAACAAATAGAAATTAGTTAAATAAATAGAAATAAGGGAAGATAGGTGTAGATAAATAGAAATAGGTAGAGATAGAAATAAATAGAGATAGGTATGAATAGATAGTTATAGATAGCGATAGTTAAATAGATAGTTGTGTATAAATATTATATAGGATGCGTTAGTAGGTAGTGTGCTCCGTATTTGAATGTAAATAAAACAAAGTATTCGTTTGTCTTTGCATTCAAATAGGGGAAATATGCGGTGATGAGTAGGCTTATAAAGTTCAATATGACAAGCAGTCATTTATTTATAGACATCCTGTAAATAAAAATCAATCATTTAAAAATCTTCTATAATTGGATTGGGATTAAATTACCAATGTTGCAGACGCCGCAATGCTATAAACGTATTACGACGTTTTAATATGATGCAATAGTCAAATTTTTATGCACAATATAAGTAAAACAGAGTACTCACATGGATCGTATTTTGAAACTAGATCTCAGGGTCCATCATGCTTTGTGGGTAAATTACACCACTGCTAAGTTTCAAATTGCCAATCCGTTCTTTCTGTTTCTTCTACGCTCGTAGAGGAATAAAGCAACCCAGGTAGAGATACACAGAAGGTAAAGATAAAGGAACCTACATACCGACAAAGAGATTTTTTTTAAAATTTATTTGTTCCAACGTTTCAGTAGTCTGCTACCTGAAATTTAAGCAGACCTGGCTTCCCCACAGAAAGTAACCATCATGTGTTATGTGTGTATGTGTGTGTGTGGGGATGGTTGTGTGATGTGTGTTGATGTTGGTCCGTGTTACGTTCCCCTTTAGGACCAGGACCATTGGAAGCCGGATATCCCAAGTCGTTCGAGGAAGAACGCTCGACGGCATGTTGCCTTATCAGTCTGGACCATCGGCAGCCGGAAATCCAGATGTTGAAAAGGCAATGGAAGTGTGTGTTTAGGTGTGTGTGTGTGTGTTTGTGTGCGTGTGTGTGAGAGAGAGATATATAGTTGTGAGTATGTGTGTTGTGTGTGATGTTGGTATCCGTGTTACGTTCCCCCTTTAGGACCAGGACCATTGGAAGCCGGATATCCCAATCTTCAAAGAGGAACGCTCGACGGATGTTGCCTTATCAGTCTGGACCATCGGCAGCCGGAAATCCAGATGTTGAAAAGGCAATGTAAGTGTGTGAAAAGTGTTTTGTGTTTGCACAGTGCATAAGAGGTGTTTTGTGTGTTTGTGTGTGTGTGTGTGTAAAGTGTGTTTGAAATGTTAATTTGTGTTTATGTTTGCCCAGGTTACTAAAAGGTTGGAATGAATTAGTATAATTTTGTACATGTTTGAACTTATACTATTACATAAATAAAAAATTAGGTTCTTTCAGAGGAAAGGACTTGTTTGCTGTATTGTTTGCCTTGGGTATGTGTAACTTCTTAAAATTTAGCGTTTGTTAAAAAGAAAAGAAATTACCTATTTTACTACTTAAAATTAACTTATACTACTACTTAAAGTTAACTTATACTACTACTGTTGGTTATTATTTGTTAGAGACAGGGTTGTTAATATGTAGAAGCATGCGAATTCTACATATTAGGGGGTTAGATCGTTTCAAAGTCGGGTTAATGGTTTGATCTTGTTGCTTCTGGTCGTCAAGAGCAGAGCTCTTGGAATTTCAGGAGATCGGTCTCCGGTCTCCGGGGCAGAGCCTCGGTCCAAGGAGAGGTGGTACTTTTATGTCTTTCTCCGGGTAGTTTTGTTTGTGTCTTTTATCCGTCAAGCTAACGTTGGTGGATAAGTGCCGTGTTTTTTGTGTGAGTGCATTTAAGTGTGGAAAAAGGTTTTCGTTCCAAATCATCTGGTGTAGGGTCTTGTTTAATAATGTTTGTCTATGTGCGTAGAGGTACGGTTGTAAGTCATTACACTCGAACACTATATGTTCCGGTGTTCCTATTTCTCCGCACGTGCATATGTTGTTGTCAACTAAGTTCATGCGTTCTCTGTATATTGGATAGTGTCCGTAACCAGTTAGGTAATGAATAAATACCCGACTGGGCACCAGGTATTTGGCTTTTAGGCGGTCTTTAATATTTGGGATCATTGCGTATACCCTTCTACCGGTTGTGTTTTGATCCCATCTTGTCTGCCATTCTGCAAGTATGTAGTTCTTTATTTCTGTCTTTTTCGTGGGCAGTTGGTTTGTGTTTAAGATGCGTTGTAGTTGTTGGTGGTCATTATGTGTAAGATTGTATATTGCAGCTCGCTGTTTCACTACTAGGTCCAAGGGCATAGTTCCCACCAGTATATGAAGTGCATCATGTGCGGTAGTCCCATAAGCCCCCGTCAGTCGCAGTAAAACACTTCGTTGTGTACTGTTAATTTTTTTGTCTAGGTTTGATTGTGTTAAGGCGATGTTCCCACGCGCTCGCGGCGTATGTTACCATAGCATCGAGCCACACTGTTGAGATATAGCCTTACGCAATTAAGTGGTATCTTATAAGTCCTTTGGGCTAGCGTTGCAATGTTCTGCATTGCAGAAGTTGCACTTGCACAGACGGTGTTTATATGTGCAGAGTAATTCTGTTTTTTGTCTAATGTTAAGCCCAGATATTTTGTGTTTTGTGTTCTACTTATATTTACACCATCTAGTTTGATGGTGGGGTCTCTTGCCAGGGTTCCCTTCATCACAAGGTATGTAGTTTTTTGTGGTGTTATGGTCATTTTGTTGGTTTTGCACCAACTTTGTGTATGGGTAAGGGCGATGTTAGTTTTGCGTTCGATTTCCCTTCTGGAATTGCCTTCAACCACCAGCAAGATGTCGTCGGCGTATGCAATCGTCGACAACACTTCGTCAACGGTGTCCAGCTTCTCCAGGAGTTCATTCATTACAATATTCCAAAATAGGGGCCCGCATATAGACCCCTGCGGGCAACCTTTATTGATATGTTTGGTAATGCTCTCCGTGCCTTGTAGGGATATATACCTGTCCCTGCAGTAGCTCTTGAAAGAGTGGTATAGTTGTGATGGACAGTTTATGGTCGCAAGTCTTGTAAAAAGTGAAGTCCACCAAAGGTTATTAAATGCGCGTTCTATGTCCACTAATTTTAATAGGACGTATTTTTTGTGCGATTGCTTGATGGTTTGTATTGCTTGGTTTATGGCGTCTTCGGTTGATTTGTTTTCTATAAAGCCGTATTGTCTTGGATGTACTTCTGTTATTTGTCTGTGGTCCTGCATTCGTTTACATAATAGTTTTTCATGCGTTTTTCCTAGCGTGGATCGGTAAGAGCCCGGTTGTTTGGGGTCTTTATCTTTCCCTTTAGGGATAATCACGCTATTCGCCTGTTTCCAGATGTTCGGAAAAACAGTTTGTCGTATGCATTCATTGTACAGTGCTGATAGCGTCGGTGTTAACTTATCTTGTAGCGCTATGCCAATCTCCGCAAGAATTCCGTTCAGTCCGAGTGCTTTCCTGCTCTTTGATTGGCATAGTGCGTATCTCACTTCGTCTTCTGTGAAAGGATCTAAGTTGTCGTCTTGTCTGTTTCATGGTCGGTTACCTATTTGGTTTCTGTCGATTACTCCTTGTCGTCTGAGTCGTTGTTCGTTAGTGTCGTCTTGAACGTTGTCATCAGGCAAAAGTGTTTGTAATAGCAGTGTCGCAGTTTCACACCAGTCTTTTGTGTATGTACCGTCTTGTTTTACTAAAGTTGAATAGGTCATCGGTGGTTTGATTTTACCCTGAGTGATTTTATAGGGTATTCCCCAGCCGTCAGTTTGTAAGTGTCTTTCCACGAACAATTCCCATGACCTCCTTTTCATGTCAGTCAGTTTTTTTTGGTATATGTCTTTTATTTGTCGATAATTTGTTAGGTGGTATGCTTTCTCGGCCGGTGTTAGGGAGTTTTGGTAGGTTTTTCTCGCTCGCTGTGTTTCCTTTTTTAGGTTTTGTAAGCGTCTTGTCCATTGACTTGTCTTTGTGTGTCGTGTTTTCCGTTGTTTTGGGAGCACTTGCTCCATTGTGCGTCTAATTGTGTTGGTGAGTAGTTTTGTATACTCGTGAACGTTTTCATCTGATCTTATATCTTGTGGGGTACAAATGTGTCCCTCAGTTTGTTCCAATTTGCATTTCGTATTTTGTATCGTTGTACATTGGTGAAGTTTTGTGGTGTGTCAAATGGCCTACAAAGAGAAAAGATACACACACAACACAGGTAGATGTTTTTGACTTGAGCTCTCGTGGCTTAATGGCCACTTTGTCACACCGCTCGCACTCCACCATTCACTCTGCACAGGCGCGACCCGGAGACAATGGAAATTGACATTTCTTAATTAAAAAATATCCGCGAGAATTTATTTACAAATTAAAGCTAACTCTAAAAATGTACATTGTCAATTTTGCAATGTAACAACTTTTTCTGTCAAAGCTTGCATATTACACCAGTTAGCATAATTAAAAAATGAACACGCATAACTACCAGCATGTAAGGTAAGGGATCCATTTCTTGAACCTTAGTTTCCAAAGTATCGTCGAGTTGATCAATATTACAAGTGAAAACGGATTTTTCTAGCGTTGATATTATAAATGATTTAAAAGTACCGCAACTATACCGTAACAAGCTAGTAGGAAAGACACTCTATACATTTGGTGACTTTAAACCAAATTCTCATCACCAAGTCGCGGAAGTTGGATTTGCTTTATATGGTGATCTTAAACTCGTCATCTAAGTTGTTTGCTGTATGGGAAGGTGTGCAAAATATGCAGTAAAAATGTGATACTTTGAATGGAAAGATTTCTGCAATTTTCACGTAGAATTTAAAATTAGAGAATCTGCTGAAAACTTGAAACACATCCGATTAAATGGATTTGCTAATATAGAAGGTGTTGTTGACATACAATTGGATTGAGATTTTAAAATACAGCTTATTACCTAATCATCTTATAGAAGTGCGTGGATGGAAAACAATTTGCTAGAAGAGAATTGGTTCTACTTAAAAATTTGAGAAGGACAGAAGTATTACTGTTCTGAATAAGTATGAATGCTTTAAGCTAATAAGTTTCCGAGAACTAATATGGTATAAAATAGAAAAATTAAATTGTAAGGGCTTCCCAGATTTTTATGAAAGATTTGTAGATGATATAACAAATGTAACTAGAAATACAACAGATGACGAGCGGGTTAACATTATATTGAAAAGCGAGAGTCGTGTAACTAATTATTTATTTAATCATAGCAGCAATGCAAATTATTTGACGTTATTGGAAATAATTATTTGCCTCCCAAACCAGTTCTTGGAAGATGTAGCTGTGAGAACAATCACGCAATTATTTAGAAGATTGGATATTCCAATTACACTCGATGCCGGTTAGCACAGCAAATTTTAGTTTAAGAAGTCATGCATGTAATAGATTTACTAGCTATGCATATAACATTTAATACATTTTGTAATTTTACATTTGTTCTATTTTTAGGTTTAAGGTGGTAGTCCTGGTTGAAGGTAAAGATTAACAGAGTAAATTGTTTAAATTGTACTAAGATGGCGTAACAGTTGTAACGTAATTAGAATAGTTGTTTTGGCGTAATATGAGAATGGAGGTGCAAGGTGGGAGGTAGACCATAAATTATTTCGAAATTATTTTGAGGTGTTAGTTTGTTAGTTTTTTTGTTTATTATCCCGAAATTTAAGTTAGTTTATTTTTAAATGCGGATTTTACTTTAAAATTCAAAGAAAAACGCGATTTATTTATTATTTAATCGATTTAAATTGTTTTTGCTTTTATTTCACTGTCTTTTGTATTAAAATTAATGCCACACAATAATAAAATTAAACGCAATAAATAACAAAGCTTCAAATAATAAAATATAATAAAAACCCTATAAAAAACTTACTTGTTTGCTGCTGAAGCGGGAGCTTCGTAAACCACGTTCGCTCACTTCAAGCGCTAACTCGAAAGTTACTCAAATGTAAACAATTAATTATCGGATAAAATTTTAATAATTAGTCAAAGACAAGATGAAAAATGAACAAATGACCGATTACTTACTTCACACTAGCGTACCCTATAAGAAAGTACTACACCTAATGCTAAATGAGGAACTTGGTCAAAGAAAACTCATACGTTTCCAGCTAAACAGTAGTGAATAGTTTTATCTGGTATTGCAAAAGTAATTCAGGTATAGTGAACGAAAAGTAGTATTTAGCTGGAAAAGTATTAGTTTCTATTGACTAAGTTCCTGGTTTAGCAATAAGTGTAGTACTTTTGTAGGAGGTCCGCTAGTGTTAAGTAGGTAATCGGTCACTCATTCATATTTTACAGTTTCCAAGTATTAAGATCACACATAAACTTGAAAATAATGAACAGTTACCGTTTTTAGATACTTTAGTGATAAGAAAAAGTCAGTAAACGAGAATTTGATATCTTGTAACATTATTTTGTAATGTTAATGAATAAACAGATCCATTAATTAAAAATTCAGTAACTTGCATAAAGTATAGACAAAATTCCCACAATAAATTACCTCATTTTAGTTAGGCTCCTTTATAATAAAAGACCAGCTTTACAAATAACTTTAGGCTACTAAATTCCAGCGGCAGGTCATAATAATTTCAAGGTCTACCCTCGTAAATCAAATACAATAAACCTCTTAAAGTTAGGTCGTAGACTGACAAATCTGATAAAATCTGATAAAAATAAAATGTACCTTTCAGCGTAAATAAAGGATACCAATTTCAGTTTGAAAAGCTTAACCTTCTTAATACTTGCGTTGATTGACAGCGGGTTATACAAAACGAAATATTATAAATAGCGCAAAACTATTTGCCATTTTAATTTGTTCAAATATTACAAGTAATTTTAAGTAGTCTGGAGACATCCATTGTATTTAAAATCCATTTCGGCTCAAGTAGGTTAGCCGGTCTTTGCTAATGGCAGACACTGTCGCCATAAGTAGGGTCCACATACCCAATAATTAAGAAATTCGTAGAAAATACAATATAATTTAAACCCTTGGGAAAGTGATTGCATCCGAGACCATCATCTAAAAAGGGGTTGGATTTGGTTTCTGAAATCTTGTTTTGTGGGAGGTTCTGTTCAGTCATTGGATAACAGAAAATGACGTACATAATTATTGGGGTAGGAATTGGTCTATATAATTGAAGGCTTTAGCCAAAGACGGGGAGTTTTTCCAATGGGGCCGTCCGTGGTCAAGAAGTAGAGAGAAACGTAGTTCGCCGGTAGCGTTCTCCGGTAGCACAGATAGAATATTTCACTTCGTATCGCGATATTTAAAAATTGGAAAGGAGCGATAACTCTTCCAGTTTCGCGAGGGTTATGCCCATATGTTCGCGGATTTATAGTGATGCAAAATAAATATTAAAAAGCTTGTAGGCGTATGACGCACAAGTAAGTGATATTGTCAAGATTCTGCCAGGTTCGTGTGCCAGTCAATTCTTTAAACATTACAAACAGAAGCAACAAGCTAGATTCTCTTCCCAAATTTAAGAACTGTTCTACGATGGAAAACAAACCCTCAACAATGGACAATTTTTAGTAAGTTTTTTTATAGTTAAGTAGCATGACCAATTTTTAGTTAGTTTGTTTGTTAGGACGTTTTGGCCATAAACCGTAGGATTAATTTAGTGTACGATTTATAATATAAGTTTCTTTCATATACAGGTGTTTGATAACTACTTATGTACTCAAAATTTTCATAAATTCCATAGTCACCTATTCACTTAAATTTCTAAATCAATGAATGTAAGAGGTTCACGTTTATTGCTCTGTGAATTAAATAGTTTTGTTTGCCGTTGATTAAGTCAATAGTCTTTTTTTTTATTGTTTTATCATGGAAGTTTTATAAGTAGTAAAAAGTGAGGAATTGATTAAAAGAAACAATTGTCCTCCTTGGGATGACAAGTCTCCCAAGGTTTTGTACGAACATTTGGACATTCTCGACTTGTCTGGCGCCCTTGGCAATTGTCATTAAGCCACAATATTTTATGAAAGGTAAGTGCCACATCTTTGTAGTATATTATAAATTAATTTAACCTTTTTTTCAAAATTTTAACCCTCTATATGATCCACGACCTTCCGCTAGCTAGTGCCGGTGACCCCCCTTTAATTTTTGTTTTACAGGCCGCCCCCATTTTATAATTTTGCATACGTATTAGCTTTTCCGCCTGTAACAATCTACAGGAAAGAAACCAATATTAACCGGTTTATAATGACTACATTAAATCATAGTATTCAACACAAACTTATTCCTTTTAACTTTTTAGTAAACAGAATGCGTATTTTTCCGTGAAATAAACGATACAATAAGGAACTTTCCCTTATTAAATCGATAGCGGTGTTAAATGGTTTTGAACCTTCAGTGACTTAGAAAATGCAAGAATAGGATCAACACTCGTAAATCTAAGACTTGACTACGTATTAATTGTTTAGAAAATTTAAATTTTGTTAAATTACCTTTTCACAGTTCCACAAAGGGTGTAGAATAATCTTAGGTAAGAGTGAAATAGCAAAAGTAAAACTCAGAGATTTACTCAGTTCGAACTATTAGCCTTAGGCAAAATGGCATGTTACAACATTTTGGTCTAAATTGTCGATCTTTCAAAATTATATCATATACAGCCTCGTTATTCTTCAAGATAAATACAAAAACAGGACTTTCGCAACAATATCCAACACTGTCTATTTTTCTTGCTTTAAATATTCGTTTTTCAGTTTTCTATAGCAACGATAGAAAGACATTGTTTCTTATCAAACATACCGTCTTCAAATAGTTCACTATAAACAGGGCAATGAAGTTTGTATCATGTAACTTTGCATATGAATTTACTAAGTGCCAAACTGACATTAATATCAACCACATTTTCTATTGAGAATGGACACCAGTTAATATTAACTTTATCCTTGTAAGTAAGCATTCTTAATTATGTTAAACGTCCAATGGAACTAATTTCGATTTTATCCTGTTTGCCATATTCTCTGAGTTAATAATGTTCAAAATGCCCAAAACTCATCACGTCCATAAAAAGCTACAGCAAGTATCTAACTGAAATTAATGCCCTGGGGAGATCAACTCACTTAGTTTTTTAATTTGCACAATTCAGCTCTCAGAGGCTTTCGTTGGTAACGCACAATAAAGTTATTTCCAACCCTTCGAAGTAATATCAATGACATCGGCTTTCCATTTTCTCTATAATGCCGCTGTCATCACCGGGGTTGATAATTGGTTTTTGCACTTTACTAAAGCGAATGGAAAACCAGTCATGTAGGGCGCAAACTACATGTACGGTAACAACTGAAGAGCTTTAATTGTTTGTTCTGAACATTGATTTTAAATAAAAATTGAATTTATTCATCGAAATTGAAGTTTTTATAATATATTCATTCTAAAATGCACTTTCTGGTTTTTGGCTGCAACCAGGGCTACAAGCAAATATAAAACTTTGCAGTATGATCAAATGGGTTCTTGTCTTTCTGAATCATGTACTCATTTGTGTTTGTTTAATGATTATCGTAATCATATTACGATTTAGAAAGTCTTAACAAGATCTTGTTTTCTATTAAGAACAAGTTGAATTATCAATTAGTGTATTACAAATTCAATGACAGTCAATTATCACAAAAAAGGACATATATAGAAATTTTTTCGGAAGGGTGTCCATACAAAATAAAATTAATTAATTTACTTCTCAAAGAGTAGGTAATAGATGATTTACAGCGCGTCTGGATAAACTCACTCCTCATAGCACCTTCAACTCCAACTTCCCATCCTCTCCCATTTCCTGATACTTCCTCCAACCGCACTTCCTCTAGCCTACTTTCATCACCAATCTCTACGCACCATCCACCTTCTCTCACTCCCTTCCACCTCCTACAGTCTCCTCCCACTTATTATCTTCTCCCACCCCCTTTCGCCTCCCACCTCCCACCTCCTTCACTTCCAATCTTTTCTGATCCAAAACTTACACTTTTCACACTTTTCGACGGTCTACCTCCAACCTTCAGACGCAGCTCTGGAGGCGTGCCTGTTAGCCCCGTGTGTCTTTGTCGGGTTGTTTAATCTTTGTTTAGAAAGGGCAGTTTTTCCGCGTTGCTGGAAAATCTAGAACGTGAAATTTATACCTAAACCTAAAAAGGCGGATGCGTCAGATTCGGGCAGCTATCGTCCAATTAGCTTGTTACCGGTGCTGGGAAAAGTTTTAGATCGCGTTATGACTACGCGTGTTGAGCACCTAGTGCGAGACAGCGGCGGTTTTAATAACCGACAGTTTGGTTTCGTGGAGGGCAAGTCGACTATCGACGCGTTAGAGTTCGTTGTCGGGGAAATTAAGCAGGCGAGAGATGCTAAAGAATACTGTGTCGTTATTGCTTTGGACATTTCAGGAGCATTTGATGCTGCCTGGTGGCCATTAATCGTTTGCGAGTTAGATCGTAGGGGTTGTTCGCGAAACTTGATGTCTTTGGTCAAGAGTTATTTCTCGGGGCGATTGGCACAAGTTGAAATTTCGGGTGAAGTTCTGTCGCGTGAGGTGGAAACGGGATGCCCGTAGGGGTCATGTTCTGGTCCCATATTTTGGAAGTTGTTATATGAGAGCATCTTTAGGGTCAAGTTGCCCGCAGGATGCTCAATCGTTGGGTTTGCGGATGACACGTTTTAAATTGTAAGATCGAGATTGTTAATGGATATGCGCACAAAACCGAACGAGGCGCTTAAGAAATTACACGAATGGTCGCAGGCGGTAAAATTAAAATATAACACGGCAAAGTCAGAGGTGCTTTATTTCGGCACGAAACCAGGACAGAGACCTCCTAGGCTAGAGCTAGGAGGGAAGAAAATCCCGTTTAAAGATTGTATTACCTACCTCGGCGTCAAGATCGACGATAAATTAAATTGGAAAGCGCACGTACAATACGTTAAAAGTAAGGGCGGCGAAATATCAAATAGAATAATGTCGGCGGCTAAAATAAAGTGGGGTTTCAGGGGCGAATCGCTGAGGACGGTCTATGCCGGAGCAATTGAACCGGCAATGCTGTACGCAGCATCCGTATGGGCGGAAGGTTGTAAGGTCCGGGAGATGCGTCAATTAACGAGTGTGCAACGTATAACCGCGGTAAAGGCGCCGAGGGCATACAGGACCACCTCCACAAAGGCTGTCCTGGTGATCAGTAGGACTCTCCCTATCGAATATGTCGTTAGGGAGATTAGAGATAGGAGACTTATAGATATAGGGAAAGGGCGCGAAATTATCGAAGATATTAATCTTGGTAATAGAAACGTTGCAAGAAAGATCGTGGTATCAGAGTTGGGGCACCCGGCCGATATTAGAGGAATCGAGTTTGTCGAAGGAGATCGGGACGCGACGGGTATCAGAATTTACACTGACGGTTCACGTATGGATGACGGGCAAGCAGGCGCGGCGTTTGTCGTGTTTAAGCAGGAAAGGCAGGTGTTTCGGTTTCAAACCAAACTCGCGAACTGGAGCACTATCTTCCAGTGCGAATTGGTAGCCATACGAGAGGCTATTGATTACGTAATAAATCACACGGGCAGAAACGATTATTATATAATCAGCAACAGTAAATCAGCGCTGATGGCATTAACTAACATGAACACCTCGACAGACGTCTGGAGAATAGCGCATACAGCGCTCGAGTTTCGACGTTTAAAGTTCTGTTGGGTTAGGTCGCACGATGGTAACGTAGGAAATGATAGGGCTGATGAATTAGCTAAAGAGGCCGCGACGGGCGACTTTCGGATATCACATTCGTCGATACCGAGGTTTTTAATTAAAAGAAAGCTGCGCGAAAAATCAATTCGACAATGGGAAGAGAGGTGGAACAACGCTGTCACGGGCAGGTTGACCCACAAATTCATACCGAGCATAGAAGCTAGAGGTAGGATCGAGGTTAAGCTCGATCACAAAATGGTGCAGTTGATAACAGGGCACGGCGCCCTGAAGGCGTATTTACAAAGGTTCGGTCTAACCAACAGCGACCGCTGCGAATGCGGTGAGGGTTCGGAAAGCGCAGAGCACGTGCTCTTCGACTGCCCGCTTGAGGCGGGAAATCGAGGGTTGGCTGATAGCAAACCTAGAGGAAGTCGGGGAAGTGGTTAACCAGAAGGCGTTCTGGACAGCCTTAAAAGAATTCGCGGGAAGGGTCGCGAGATTAGACAATGACAACCGCGTGTAAAATTCGGTGGGGTTGGTGGGAGGATTGGAAAATTTTAGATTGACTTGGCGTGAGTAAGGATACGAGCATAGATATAACCAAAACCTGATATAAAATAATCAAAAAAAAAAAAATTAAAAAAAAAACATGATAATTATACCCAAATGTCCAATATGCACGAAAAACCCCACACACCATTAATACAGTCACTGCATATTTTAATAATTATGTGCAGATATTCTGGAAATCGGGAATAAATAATAACAGATAAACAATAACAAGTAAATCAGACCCTCATTAAATTAAATCAATAAAATAAACAAAGATAATAAAATAGAGTGAAACCGCGCATCCCCCCACCAGGACTTGAAAGTGAAGTGATAGTGAGAGTGATTGTGATCCCCCCCAAGAACATTTAGTGCATACCCACCAGGACTTTAACAGTGCACCCCCATCTTCCCCTTAGAAGTATGTTACAGTTAGATGTAGGCAGACGACCAGATCTTCGGATGCTGGAGAATTTTATTATCGAGATAAGACTTAAATTGTGGCGGCTGTACTCGCACGAGCACTAATTTACATTAATTAGTAGTTTTTGAAATAATTTAACAAGCACGTTTTGTGCGTAATGGCGTTAGCCGACATAATGCTCGTGCGAGTGCACCTGATAAATAGGGTGATGCTTTTGCTATTTTGTGCACTGCTATATGCTTAACGCTTATTACACATTTATTTATATATTTATATAATTATATTTATTTATGTTTTATATTTACACTTTATATTTATTAGCATGTATTGTAGTATTTTGTGGCATATTTGTTTGGTTTGACGCTCTGTCGCCATTTTGGTTGCAGTATATATTTGGGAAGGAAGAGGAGAATTGTGAAGATTGTAGTCATAATATAAATCAGTTAAGGAATGATAGGGAAAGCTAGGGATGGATTTAAATTAGTTAGCTAGATTTGGATAGTTTTAAGACGACCCTTAAGGTCGCACTGGTAAGCAGAGCCGGCGTCTGCTATCCGGTATTACGGATCCCTACCCCTCTCATTTTTGCTTGTGTCTTGTTAATCGGGTACACTCCAAAGTCAGCGCTAGGGATACCATTATTTCCAACCCTGTTTTTAGTTTTTGTTTTTAGTTTTTGTTTCAGTTTGTCAGATTTTTAGGTTTGTTAGATTGTTAGAGTTTGTTAGGTATGTTAGATTTTTAGGTTTGTTAGATTTTTATTTAGTTTTTTGTTTAGGGTGGATTAACTATGAAGTTAGAATGAATTAGAAGCACGATTATTTTTCGCGTTTAAACCCAGTGTAGTACCTCCGGGTGGAGCATTGGGAACGTGGCCGCAAGTATAGCGGCCGTTATTCAAATTATAATGTCGGTCTACCTCCAACCGGGCGTCGCCGTAAATCAATGTAGTAAGCGTAAGACTACGGATCCCAAGGTCCTGGGTTCGAATCCAGACACGACCGACTGCTTGAAAAATGGCAGGTAAGCATTTGTCACAAAATTACGCCCTTGTTCGAATGAGAGGTTAAATAGAGGTCCTGTGTTGTCCGTGTTGTCACGCACGTTAAAGATCTCTACCTTGCCTGGAACGGCAAGGGTTTGGCAAAATTCTAAATTTCCAGGCAACAAAAAACTCGCCTCCTGGCCAATATAGTACCGTCGGGCGGAGCATTGGAAATGTAAATGAACGATCTGCCTCCTACCTTAAGCGGCTCCGTGGCGTAGTGGTATGTGTGCGACTACTACACCCAAAATTTCGGGTTCGAATCCCGACACGGTTCGCTTGAAATATGTTAGGCAAGCATTTTTTACAAAAATACGCTCTCGTTCGGATGAGAGGTAAAATGGAGATCCCGTGTGTGAGTGTTGTGACGCACGTTAAAGATCTCTACCTTGCTTGAAACAGCAAGGGTTCGGCAAAATTCTAAATTTTGCAGGTGAAAAAAAAATCGCTTACTGGCCAATGTAGTACCTTCAAGTGGAGCATTCAAAAATCACATGTAAGGTCTACCTCCCACCATCCCGACGCGATCCGCTTGTAAAATGTTAAGCGAGCATTTTTCACAAAAATACGCCCTCTTTCGGATGAGAGGTGAAATGCAGGTCCTGTGTGTGAGTGTTGTCACGCACGTTAAAGAACTCTAAATTGCTTGCAACAGCAGGGGTTCTGCAAAATTTAAAATTTTTCAGGTAAAAAACTCGCTTCCTAGCCCATGTAGTACCTTCGAGTGGTGCATTGGAAAATCAAATGTAAGGTCTACCTCCCACTTTGCACCGCCATTTTCATATTACGTCAAAACAACTATTTTAATTACGTTACAACTGTGTTACGTGCAAACCGAATTTGCACTTTAACATTGTTAGTAGTTTAGTTTTTTGATATACGGAAGTTTCCCGCCATAATTTTCAAATACGCGGTACGCGGGAACTTTTAAATGAACTGGGCGGTACTTCCGTATGTCCTAGTAGTGAGTCTGCGTAGTGCGCTTATCCCTAGAGGGTTAGGACTATACTAGACAATGGGGTCGAGAGAGTTCTCCGCTTCTCGCGCAACAACGTGGCTTTTTGGCCTTGGATCGTGAAGTGATGTGCACGTGATTGTCTGGTAACGTATCTTAGGATTTACCTATGTAGAAATCCCTTCCTAATTATCTCTTGTTTGTCTGCCTCTACCTTCTTCCTGTCCAAACCTTACATAGGTAAAAATTGCTGCCACCTGGGACTACCGAACTTCACGCCTGAGGAGGACTCATGTCTACCGTTAGCTAGCCGAAGCTGTTCCTTGACGCATTTGATAGAGTCGACGTTCATCTCTAATTCTTCCGGGAGGAGCCCGAAAGGAGTGGTTAGAAGCCTACCGGAGCGCGATTTCAGGCGACAACAGGATACCTGATGTAAGTAAATCGTTACTTAATTTGCATGCGCTTATTTCCTTGTTTTTGAATTATTTAAATTTGCGTAGTATTATAAAATATTGATGACATCATCAGTAGTTGAACCGCGCCTAAAGCCGTATAAGATTTGGTGCTGCCAACTGTGATAGTGTCTATCATACCACGCCACCGGTGTAGTAATTATCGAACTTTAAATTTTAACTACCGTTTTTCCCGTAAGAATTTGGCTGCCCAATGCATGCTTTTAGGTGGTATGCCTATGGAAGGTATTAATTAAGGATTAATCAGGCTTTTTCATCTAAATAAAATCAAGGATTTTTATTTATCTATGTTACCTAAGATATCTGTGAAGTTTTTAATTTCATGTTGGTACCTTGGAAAATTCACTAGAATATTTTCAACAATTGATAGATTGCGTTTGCAATTAAGAACCGTCGTTGTAATAAATAGTTTTATCTAAAAAACGTCATTCTATTTACCTTAATGTAACTTTAAAGAATACTGTTCATAACTACAGTTGCCAAAAATATGTGTTTATCTGAAAAAATAGTGTGTAGTGTTTATATGATACTTCAAATTTTTATAGGGTTGTTTATTAACCTCACTTTTTCAAGTAAGTATCAATAAATATTTTAATTGCATTTTTTAAATATCGTTTAATGTAACAATTAAAAACCCTATATCAGCTAAAATATAACCCTTGCCGTAAATAAAAAAAAAAAAAAACTGTACTAAGATTCTCTAGTTTATAAAAAAATTTTGTTTCAATCAATTACCTGTAACTATATTTAAACTCGTTTTTAAAGAAACCTTATGTTACAAACGTTATTGAAATAAATTGCCTTTTAATATCCTTTTTATGTAACGTTAAAGTATGGATTTTTGTGGTTATTGGCTAAACAATTCATTACATGCGTGTATTTTCTAATTTGGAGGGCTTTCTGTGACTTATCGAGAAGATATATCCCCTTGTTAAGCATTTACCTTACCTTATGCCTTTAAATACAGTTATTACAAGATTACCTATTAAAATATCTTTTGTTTGTTTTCCTTAACCTTAAAAGCCCGTTTTTGAAACTTCAATGCAAAATCGGTTATTATATCTTTTTAAGAAGTGTTTGACTATAGGTTGTTTCCTTTATAGGTTAAATAACATATCACCTGCGTGCATTTTCTATTTAGGAGAGCCTTTCTGTATTTATCAACAAAATATTTATTTAATTAAACATTGATTTTGCTTGCATACACCCTAAATGTGTTTCCTTAGTGTGTTAATTAATTAACGCTTTAACATTTGCATATTATTCTTTATCGGTGACGTTTCTAACAAGTTCTTACCCCTAAATACCGTACCATACTAATTTAAGGTAGCTGTAACGTTTATTACCTCCCGTATTGCCTAACTATTTTATATTTTATATATCGTGTCTTGAATATTCTATTCACAATGAACGTTTCACATTTAAAATCCCTCGAATTGATCTACGAGCTGGAGTGTAGGAATATTATCGCAGCTAGTAATCAGAATGATAGGAGATCTCAACTTAGGGCGATTTTGGCTCAGGAATCGAAAGGCGTTGCTATCTTAAAGAAACCCGTTGGCGACTGGCCCCTTAACGTATCGGAAATTAAATTATCTTTAGATGACGTATCGGGTATAATAAATAGAACGGATTCTGCTGCTAGCAATATCGAGTTAGGTAGATTGACTTCGAGAATAACGCACGTCAAACAGCGTGTCGAATTATTATCTTTATATAACGACGACCAAGCGACTCAATCTAAACAAAGTTTGTTGTCCGAGGTGTTATTGCTTGAAGGGATTGTTCTCGAAAGACTTAATCCTAATGCAGACGTAGATATATCGTCACCCTTTTCAAATCTCGCTCTCGTTTCACCCAAACCGTTAGGAAAATCTATACCTGTATACAAATGGGGTCTCACTTTTGAAGGGTTTGATTCGCAGGTTTCTTTATCATCCTTTCTTGATCGTATTAATGACTTTAAAATCTCTCGCGGGTGTACCGACCAGGACCTATTTGTCTCAGCAGGTGACTTGTTCGCAAACTCAGCATTAATATGGTACAGAAACATACGAGACCAAATTTCTACCTGGGAAGAGTTAGTTGCGTGTTTAAAACGAGACTTCCTACCTTATGGCTATATTAACGACCTTTGGAACGAAATACGTAACCGAATCCAAGGTCCTGACGAAAATGTTGTTTCTTTTATTACCTCATTAGAAGCTTTATATAGCAGACTCGACAAAAAACCTTTCGAATCCGAAATTATCGATCAATTACTTAGAAATTTAAACTCCTATTTCTCAGAACGTTTGGCATTACAGCCCATATCTTCGCTAGCCCACTTTAAAGACCTATGTCGTTCTCTTCAAGAAGTGAGGTCAAGAATTAACAAATATCGGCCACCGCCCGAGAAATTATCTGGTCTTCTAGAACCTGATTTAGCTTGCCAAGTTCGAGCTTCCCGTAAAGTATCTACACTTAACGTTCCTCCTACCGTTACTAACAACGCACTTACCTGTTGGAACTGCAAGCGAAGTGGACATAACTATACTGTCTGCACATACCCTAGAAATATTTTTTGTTATGGTTGTGGTCGCGCAAATATTTACAAATCTCACTGCACCAGCTGTAATCCTAACGTATCGGGAAACTCCCGTCGAGATATTTCAAATCAGGGTGTGAATATCTCAAGAAACCAAAATCGCCCTCAACACCAATCATCCAACGGACACAGACGTCAATAAATTCAAATTATAAAACTACTTCTAACGTTGTACCGTCATTAAATTTATCTAATAATAATACCGCTACTATTAATGTACAAAATGCCTTACCTTTATTAGAGGAATTATGCTATACTACTCCAGCCGAGTGGTCTAAGTGGTTACAAACCGTCAATTCCTTTTATCATAAAAAGACTGCTGCCGTTTCACAACTTGTTAAAAAACCCTTCGATAACCGTCCACACTTATCTATTTCAATAGGTTCCTTAAATGTAATTGCTTTATTGGATACAGGTTCTTCATGTTCTCTTATAAATAACGAAATTTTACATCAATTATCTCAACAAAATATCAAAATTCAAATTATTCCCGAAAAAACTTCCATAAATTTAGCTGACGATAATCAAATACATGTAACCGGTTCCCTTAAGTTAAAAATTCGAGTAGAATCTCTTGAACAAGATGTTTTATTTTTGATTGTACCTACATTAGCTTATCCCTTTCTGCTAGGCGTTGATTTCTGTAAACTTTTTAATCTGTCACTTTACTTTCAGGATTTTTCATGACAAACCTCTATTAAAACGAACTCCTGTGCATCTACAGGAATATCTAACAAAATCTCTCTTACTGATTCCCAAAATGTAACCCTTAACGCTACAATCGACAAATTTCGCAAACTTAATACCTCCGAACTGGGTTGTGTTACGACGGCAACACACGTTATCTCTACAGGTGATGCTCTCCCTTTTAAGCAACGTCAATATCCCTTATCGCCTGCCTTACAAAAGCATTTACATGCTGAAATAGACAAAATGTTAGAATCTGGTGTTATCTCTCCTTCAAATTCACCGTGGACCTCTCCTGTATTATTAGTTCGGAAAAAGAATGACGAATGGCGTGTCTGTTTTGATGGCAGGAAGTTAAATTCTGTTACTGTTCCAGACGCTTACCCTCTACCTAGAACTGACTCGATTTTAAGTCGGCTTCGAAACGCAAAATTTATCTCATCTATCGACCTTAGACAAGCTTTTTATCAGATACCTCTCGACTTATCTTCTCGTCAAAAAACTGCTTTTTGTGTCCCAGGCCGAGGTCTTTTCGAATATAATTTTTTGCCATTTGGTCTCTGTAACGCTCCACAAACCTTACAACGTACTATGGATCAAACGTTAGGTCCTATCTTACATCAAGAACGTGCCTTTGTGTTTTTAGATGATATCTTAGTTATCTCAAGTTCTTTCGATGAACATATCGCCACATTAGATGAAGTTGCAGAATGTTTAAACGCAGCAGGTTTTAAAATAAACTGGGAAAAGTCTCAATTTTGTCGTTCATCCCTCACATTTCTTGGTTTTATTGTCGATAGAACAGGCTTACGAGCAGATCCTGCTAAAGTTGATGCTATTACTAAATTTAAAACACCTAAGACTGTTACCGAAATCAAACGTTTAATTGGAATGATTAGCTATTATCGCATTTTTCTACCCAATCTTTCAACTATATCTGCACCCATTACCGCTTTAAATAAAAATAAAAAGAAATCCCAAACTATCGAGTGGAATTTAGAATCCCAACAGGCTTTCGAACAAATTAAAACATTAATCACTTCAGTACCTATCTTAATCTATCCAAATTTCGATGAAAAGTTTTTTATACAAACCGATGCCTCACTTACTGGGTTAGGTGCAATGTTATTCCAGGTAAGCAATGGTTTAGAACATCCAATCGCCTATGCGAGCCGTGCCTTAACTTCTGCCGAACAAAAATATTCTGCTTGAAACAGCCCGCAGGTCGTTTGGCAAGATGGAACTTGCGTATATCCCAATTTACTTTTGACGTTAGGCATAGGCCTGGCAAATTAAATATCGTACCTGATGCCTTATCTCGTGACGTCGTTTCTCTTAACCTTCCAAATTTAATTCTGGATACCTGGTACCTCAATATGATTAAAAAAGTTTCCGATACCCCCGACAAATTTCCTACCTTTCGTGTATCTAATAATAGACTGTATAAATTTGTATCTTCGTCCCCACATAAAATATCGAATATACCTGAATGGAAACTAGTCGTGCCCACTGCAAATCGCAGTGAGGTGCTCAAATTATGTCACGATGACCCCATAGCTGCACACCTTGGTGTTACAAAAACTCTCGCCAAAATATCTGAATTATATTACTGGCCCACACTTAAGCAATCTGTTTATCGCTACATTAAGAGCTGCAAAATTTGTGGTTCCCATAAGAGTTCACAAGATGCTCGCCCTGGTTTAATGGGTAACTTTAAACGTGTATCTTATCCCTTTCAATTAATATCGCTTGACTTATTAGGACCTCTCCCCCGATCGAAAAGAGGTAATCAATATCTTTTAGTGGTTACCGATTGGTTTTCTAAATTTGTTATGGTGCAACCCTTACGTAAAGCTACTTCCGCTGCTATAATTAAATTCCTAGAACAAAATGTCTTTCTTATCTTTGGTGTCCCCCAGATTATCCTTTGTGACAATGGTGCACAATTTATCTCTAAAGATTTTCAGAATTTCGTTAAAAGTTATAAAGTACAAAAAATTTGGTTTAACGCAAAATATCACCCCCAAGTAAACCCTACCGAAAGAGTAAATCGAGTGTTAATTACCGCTATCTCTTCCTATATTAATTCAGACCATACTACATGGGATGAACATATCTTTGAAATTGCTCAAGCTCTGCGTACATCTAAACACGAAGCAACCCAATTCACTCCGTCTTTTCTTGTTTTTGGAAGATATACCCCAATCGATGGGAGTTACTATGGTTTAGTGCCTGACGATACTAACGTAATCGAATTTGACGATAAAGTACGTTGGGACAAGGACCAACAGTCATTACCTTCTATCTTTAACGACGTTAGAAAAAATTTGTTAAAAGCTTACGAAAAGAGTAAGGACCATTATAACTTACGTAAACGAAATATTTCCTTCGCCTTGGGCGAACAAGTTTGGAAAAAGAACTATGTCTTATCGGATGCATCTAAGAAATTCACTTCAAAATTAGCCCCTAAATTCATTCTTTGTAAGGTCACTCGTGTCATTAGTCCCCTTATCTACGAACTTCAGGATGCTGAAGGAAAACGCCAAGGCAGGTGGCATATTAAAGACCTTAAGCCATTCTCTGCCGACCCAAATGCTAATTAAATTTTTCTCGCTCCATGCTCCTCACTATTTACCTAATTTTTTTTGGTTCTCACCATCAATTAGTAACTTCAATTACTTATTCCTTCTCTCATATAGTGTATAATCTCTTGCACGTTTAACTTTACTTACCTTAATTCAGCTATCTTTTTCTCTTGGTTGACTTTCTCTTGACCATACCGTTAGTTATATATCACTTCATTCTCTACACCCCCAAATATAACTCTGTCGTTTCATTTAATCAACCCTCGAACTTTTCCTACTGCATATTATTTGGTTTTTAGTGTTTATCTTAAGTCAGTTAATTTTGTGTGGTAAATGTCGTAACTTTGGTTCTAATAACTCATTGAATTTTTATGATTGGTTTTAGCTGATGTTGAGTGAATGCTTTCTTCTTTGGGCTCACATAGAACATGCGCAGTCTATGCCATTGAAAGAAATAGTTCATATTCGCAGTTGCAAAGACTAGGACTACCTATTCCATGTGTTTTTCTTCTAAATTATTGCTGTCGCCCACATTATACTATATCATTATTTCTTTTTTTCTATTAAATCAACATAACTTATAAACATTTTTTTTTCATTGTTTTTTATTGAACTTCGTGGTGAGGTGCTATTGCTTTTTATTGTTATCTTATTATATTCTCGGTTGTTTTAGCATATTGGGACAGTGAATCTGTATTTAACTGCTTATAATTGGGCATTTTTGTGTGTTTAGGGTGCTACCGTTTTGAAAAACTACCTCAAAACAGTTTGTTTTTGTGTGTCTGTATCTGTAATGATACTTTTAGGTTGTCGTGTCTACCTTTGTCTGATTTTCTTATCGTAGTCAATGTACTCGTTAGGAAAATGATCGCACTAGTTCTCTTAGGAGCCTAGTGAATGTCAACATATGATATATCTTATCTTGTCGGATCAATATCGCAGGTGGTCCTTCAGACTACGCTGTGTTTTATAGGGACAACTCTCTACCTTCTCTCGGACGCTTGTCCAAAAACTATACTTTTTCTTAACCCGCTATCTCCGCTATGCCTTATTCTTCCTTCGGTGGACCTGTTCTTGTCCCGGAACACCCGTCTGCCATATAAGAATGATGTTCCCTCATTCCGAGCTACTGACCACACTGGCTGGTTGAGTAGCGCTTTGCTGTCCACCTTTCCCTCTGTCGCTTTTGCTCAATGCGAGCCCTTCCTTTACTTTCTTCTACCTGGAGGTGCCTCTTATGCACTCCAAAAAACCAACCTCCTTCTTTTTACCGTTCCTGTTTCTCTACTGCCTTTTCATTTCTGTTAGTCACCGTGTGGTTGTGCGGGAGGTTTCCACAGACACCTGGACCATGTCTCTGCGAATCTTTTGTGAGGTCATGCGGTGCCGCTGTTAGTGCATGGGCTCTGGCAGTGAAGGTATGTATGAGTGTGTGAATGAATGAGTATATCGTATATACCGAGTGGATATCGGGTGATAGTTCACCGATATCGATCAACGCTGGGTGCAGGAATGCACCCAAATGTCTTTGCCGGTCCCCCGTGCTGTTCGTGTGAACGGATCTGCTTCACGGGTCTCTTTTTATAGGGCACGGGTCAATCCCATTTCAACGGCTCTACTGGAGCCACTCTTTTGTTGTTATCATTGTCTTGGGTAAT
Organism: Platerodrilus igneus; assembly: GCA_036346225.1. NCBI lineage: Eukaryota > Metazoa > Arthropoda > Insecta > Coleoptera > Lycidae > Platerodrilus > Platerodrilus igneus. The sequence goes on from JARFIW010000244.1 coordinate 8,979,251, forward strand.
AACTAGGCCAATATCTTTGTCTTCTTTATTATCTTCGATAATACCCTTAGGTTTAATATCGTTATCTTATTGATTACCTTTAGTAATAACTTTAGTTTAGTATCGTTATCTTACCGATTACCGTTAGTAATAATTTTGGTATAATTTCTTGTTATCTTACCGACTACCGTTAGGAATAACTACGAGTTATGTCGCGTTATCTTACCGGTTATCTTTAGTAATAACTTTTTAAATTCATGTCACCTTACCTACTATCTCTTATAATCACTTTAACTTAATATCGTGTTATCTTATCGAGTATCTCAAAAAAAATAACTAAAGCTTAATACCGTTATCTTATTCATTACCTTTGAGGATAACAACTTAAGCTTAATATCTTTACCTTATCTACTATCTTTAACATCAATTTGAGATCTTGTCTTATCTTTTTATCGTCCTAACGTGTGGTATATATGACCAGACGTGGGAATTATCTTTCTGAAATTTAAGTGAAAAAGCTAACCCGATTTAGAAATGTAATTTGTCAGGTTAGCATATAAGGATTTAGTAGGCGGTACTTTTGGTAAATTTGTTGATTCACAACTATGTCACGGACAAGTTTTAAATGTGCATCATTAGAAAACCAAGGTACCAGTAACAAAATTTGCTATAGTGCAGAGTGACGCACTCCAGGAACATTTTTTTAAATTTGGGCACTTCTTGCCAAAAAGAAGAATAGTTTGATGCAACACTCATGTGTGTTTGCGCATAACAACTTTTGTGTTAGCTTTAGTTAGATAAGTTTAGATGGGTTTAGATAGTTTAGGCGACTTGTCGCACCCGTGTTAGTTAAGTAGTGTTTCATGCTCCCCGACAAATTTGTGCTGTCGGTAATTAGTGTAGTCAAAGACTATCGGGCTACCTATTCCGTTTCCTGGTACTTCGGTAGACGTGTTATCGGTCGAAAAAACCAGGTGGCGCCTTATATAAACATTTTGTAGGTTTTATGTTAGGGTTTATGTAGGGTAGTTAGGATTTAGATTTTAAGCTGTTACTGTGCTAACAGACTTTTTCTTTTTTTTAAGTTTTTTCTTTTGTGGCTTTGTCGCGATTGTTACGTGCAAACCGAATTTGCACTTTAACATTGTTAGTAGTTTAGTTTTTTGATATACGGAAGTTTCCCGCCATAATTTTCAAATACGCGGTACGCGGGAACTTTTAAATGAACTGGGCGGTACTTCCGTATGTCCTAGTAGTGAGTCTGCGTAGTGCGCTTATCCCTAGAGGGTTAGGACTATACTAGACAATGGGGTGGGGAGAGTTCTCCGCTTCTCGCGCAACAACGTGGCTTTTTGGCCTTGGATCGTGAAGTGATGTGCACGTGATTGTCTGGTAACGTATCTTAGGGTTTACCTATGTAGAAATCCCTTCCTAATTATCTCTTGTTTGTCTGCCTCTACCTTCTTCCTGTCCAAACCTTACATAGGTAAAAATTGCTGCCACCTGGGACTACCGAACTTCACGCCTGAGGAGGACTCATGTCTACCGTTAGCTAGCCGAAGCTGTTCCTTGACGCATTTGATAGAGTCGACGTTCATCTCTAATTCTTCCGGGAGGAGCCCGAAAGGAGTGGTTAGAAGCCTACCGGAGCGCGATTTCAGGCGACAACAGGATACCTGATGTAAGTAAATCGTTACTTAATTTGCATGCGCTTATTTCCTTGTTTTTGAATTATTTAAATTTGCGTAGTATTACAAAATATTGATGACATCATCAGTAGTTGAACCGCGCCTAAAGCCGTATAAGATTTGGTGCTGCCAACTGTGATAGTGTCTATCATACCACGCCACCGGTGTAGTAATTATCGAACTTTAAATTTTAACTACCGTTTTTCCCGTAAGAACTGTTACGCCATCTTGGTACAATTTAAACAATTTATTCTGTTAATCTTTACCTTCAACCAGGACTACCACCTTAAACCTAAAAATAGAATAAATGTAAAATTACAAAATGTATTAAATGTTATATGCATAGCTAATAAATCTATTACATGCATATCTTCTTAAAATAAAATTTGCTGTGCTAACCGGTATCGAGTGTAATTGGAATATCCAATCTTCTAAATAATTGCGTGATTGTTCTCACAGCTTTATCTTTCAAGAACTGGTTTAGGTGGCAAATAATTATTTCCAATAACGCCAAATAATTCGCATTGCTGCTATGATTAAATAAATAATTACTTACACGACTCTCGCTTTCCAAGATAATGTTAACACGTTCGTCATCTGTTGTATTTCTAGTTAGATTTGTTATATCATTTACAAATCTTTCATAAAAATCTGGGAAGCCCTTACAATTTAATTTTTCTATTTTATAACATATTAGTTCTCGGAAACTTATTAGCTTAAAGCATTCATACTTATTCAAAACAATAATACTTTTGTCCTTCTCAAATTTTTAAGTAGAACCAAGTCTCTTCTTGCAAATTGGTTTCCATCCACGCACTTCTATTCGATGTTTAAAGAATCAGCTGTATTTTGAAATCTCAATCCAATCGTATATCAACAACGCTTTCTACATTACCAAGTTTAATTAATCAGATGTGTTTCAAGTCTTCGGCAAATTCTCTAATTTTAACTTCTACTAGAAAATTGCATAAATCTTTCCATTCAAAGTATCACATTTTTACTGCATAGTTTGCACATATTCCCATACAGCAAACAACTAAGATGACGACTTTAAGATCACCATATAAAACAAACCCAACTTTCGTGAGTTGGTGATGAGAATTTGGTTTAAAGTCACCGAATGTAAAAGTGTCTTTCCTACTAGCTTGTTGCGGTATAATTGCGGTACTTTTGCATCATTTGTGACATCAACGCTAGAAAAAATCCACTTTAACTTGTAATATTGATCAACTCGAAAATACTTTGCAAACGATGGCTCCCGATAAAAAGGTATTATGGAATAGAACGACAACAAAGTTAGATGGGGGTAAATATTTATACATATTGCTCAAAATTGTAAAATTGGAATATTCTGCATCTGCATTTTGATAAGTAAACATCGTAATAAAAACGACCGGAGAAAGAATTATATCTTTAGATGCTATGAAAATTTTAGAACAAGTTGTTAAGGAGATGAAAAAAAGTTTATCAAACAATTCAACTAGCCAACATTTGAATGGCATGTCTAATAAATCTCTGGCAAATACTAAAATGGTGCAAGATAAACCTGCACATGAAAATGTTGATGCGAAAGATCAGAACATAGACTTCAAGTCAGACGTTTCTGACAGAAACAGAAAAAGACAACTTAAATTGTATACTAAAAAGGATTTAAATAAACAAAGGATGGATTACTGGTTCAGAAGCATCCGAAATCTACAATGTTCCAAAAGCTACACTCTATACGAAACTCAGATCAAACGAAAATCGTGTACAAAATTTGGATATGTATACTACACATTTGCCAATTAAAAGGAGAAAAAGTAACTTTTGTGTGTGTATTAGTTTTAATGAACAAAAATATTTTTTTATGTGCAATGTACTTGTTAAGTATTTGAATTGAAGTATAAATATGGTTTTAAATGTTTTGGTTTTATTTATATATAGGGTGAATGGTATCGTTCGTGCAAAAATGAACTGGGAGATAGTACACTTAATTTGCAACAAAAATTGTTAAGATGACCCCTGTCCTATCTCGATTGGTTTAGGAGATACGGTTTTTTTTAGTCTGTCTCTTAATAACGCGACTTCTTGCAGTAAAAATTAAATTTCTCGGCTTCTGCTGCAAATAACTACATAAACAATCCGATTTTCATAAACTACATAAAATTTCCTATAAAAAACAACTATTTCGATTTTTTTAATTTTAAAAGAAACATTTATTATAAAGCATTAAAAGGTAAAAAATTACAAAGGAAATTTTTTTAACAAAGTTTAAAGTAATATTACAGGGAAATTATTTTCTCTACAAATGAGCAAATGTCACAAAAACAACCTCACTTCATAAGGTTTCCAGCAGTGCAAAACACTTTCTATTTGATTTTTAATTTATTAAATTATTGCCTTCGTAATGCCGGAAAAACCTTGTTCGATTATAAGATAATCAGGGCAGTGCAAATTGAAAACAAAAATGTACAGTAATTTTAAGAACACAGATACGTTCATACATGTAGTTGTCACATTGACAGTGTGAAGCATTGTCACTAATTAGACAGTTGTATTCGTATAAATTTTTAATATCTAAGATGTCTGCTCGTTATAGAAATAGAGAATATGCAGATATGCATTTCATTTATGGTTTTTGTAATGGTAATGCTACAAGAGCACGGGAGGAATATCAACGTCGGTTCCCAAATCGTCCGATTCCCAGTCGCAACGTGTTTGCAAGAACGCACCATTGGCTCCTTGATGGAGGAGCATTTCAAGTACCAATGAAAGGGGGCAAGATCTGGACGTAGAAATTGACGAGTTTGTCTTGGATCGAGTGGAACAAGACCCTACAACTTCTACATGTCAAATTGCAAGAGAGGTTGTAGTTTAGCAATGGAAAGTAGTAGATGTTGTGCACAAGAATAATATTTGTCCTTTTCACTTTACACCTGTTCAAGCTCTGGAAGGCGGAGGCGAAAATTTCCAACGAAGGTTGATGTTCTACCGTTGGTTATTAGCACGGGATATTGAGGAGCGCCATTTCTTTCGAAAAATACTGTGGTCTGATGAGTTCCGTCTTTACGCACACTGGCGTTCTAAATCTCCACAATTACCACTATTATGCCGATGAAAACCCTCATGCAATAAGACAGAAATCGTTCCAACGCAGATTTAGCCTAAATATGTGGGCGGCTGTGATAGGAAACACCCTTATTGGCCCCTATATTTTCGAAAGAAACCTCAATGGAGAAGTGTATTTGAACTTTCTTCAAAATCAACTACCCCTATTATTAGAAAATGTCCCTTTAGATGTTCGTAGAGATATCATTTTCCAACATGACGGGGCTCCTCCTCATTACACACGTGGTGTCCGCCCGTTTTTAAACAAACAGTACGCAAGGTGGATTGGCAGAGGAGGACCGATTCCGTGGCCAGCAAGATCGCCTGACTTGAATACCATGGATTACTTTGTATGGGGCTTTTTAAAAGAATACGTATACAGCACGGAGGTAGTCAGTTTGAAAATTTGAGGCAAAGACTCGAAAATGGATGTCAACTCTTAAGAGAGAAGCTATCTATGAGCTTGACCGTGGTAGATATGCGGAAAAGAGCAAGAACCTGTATCAGGTGCGGTAGTCTGCATTTTGAACAATACAAATAAAATTTAATTTATCAAATTATTGCCTCCGTAACACCGGAAAAATGTTGTGGGATCATTAGATAATCAAGGCAGTGGGCGAATTTTAATGCGAATTGGAAACAAATATTTGTTTCCATATTTCCATACTTGATAAATTAAAAATCAAATAGAAAGTGCTTCGCACTGCTGGAAACCTTATGCAGAGAGGTTGTTTTTGTGGCATTTGCTCATTTGTAGAGGAAATAATTTCGCTGTAATATTACTTTAAACTTTGTTAAAAAAATTTCCTTTGGAATTTTTTACTTTTTAATGCTTTATAATAAATGTTTCTTTTAAAATTAAAAAAATCGAAATAGTTGTTTTTTATAGGAAATTTAATGTAGTTTATAAAAATCGGATTGTTTATGTAGTTATTTGCAGCAGAAGCCGAGAAATTTAATTTTTACTGCAAGAAGTCGCGTTATTAAGAAACAGACTAAAAAAAACCGTATCTCCTAAACCAATCGAGATAGGACAGGGGTCATATTAACAATTTTTGTTACAAATTAAGTGTACTATCTCCCAGTTTATTTTTGCACGAACGATACCATTCACCCTGTTTAATGGTATTGTTAGGATACAATAAAAATACAATACTTCCGTTACTCAGAAGCAGTAGCGGAATCTTGGTTTATGTAATATCATCGAAGTTAAACAAAAAAAAAATTTTTTAAACTAAAAGGTATGTTTCAAACACGCAGTTGTACTCATTTCTATTAAAATTAAATATGACGCGTATATACAAGGTATAAATTTTTGTAACTTAAAACCATAATTTTTGAGTATTCTTAAACTATTTAGGGTTTGAAAAATTATTATGAAATCGAATTTTGCCCTAACTGGCCAAAGTGGTACTTTTTTCTCTTATCATTTCCTTCCACATTAAAATATAAATTTATAAATAAAGCAAAAATTTTATTATTTTACTTTTCGCCTTCCTCAGGAACACAGGTTAACACAACGCGTCGAAAAACTATCTATGATATCTTACCCTAACATATTCTCCATTTTAGAATCAACTTGCTTTTAATTTTTCCGGACAATTTTCTCCTTAACTTCATCAGAAGAATTAATTGATTCTTCAATTTCACCAAGACAATTGGATCCAACTCTATTTATCTCTCTTTCATTTTTAATACAACAAACGTCAATGCAATCAATATCTTTAATGATTCTCAATTCATTATCTAACTCTTTATAACATTCCCCAATAATAATGATAATTTTGCTTTTGGCATAAAACTTGATCTTAAATCTATTTATTAGATCCTCTAACTTGAGTCCTGGTACAATCAAAATCCATATTGCTTTACAACGCTCCCTGCGTTTAGGTTCAAAATTACCATACTATTAATCGTTGCCAGCTTTTTATTGTTCGGCCCTAAACGTTTCATATTCTCTTAACTACATTTTTATGGTGTTTTATAAAATTTTCAGAAATCAAACTGACTTCTGCCTTAGTACCAACTTAAAATTTTAATCCCTATATTTTCAATATGTAAATCTATAATCGACAATACATTTCCCTAGCTATTTTTCGTTTCATTTTTCGTTGTGCGTATCTAGTGATCATCCAATTTCAAGTGTTTTCTTTGTCTCGTATCACATACATCGTTAAATTTTCCCATTAATAAACTCTCCATAACCTTATATCGTGTATTATCCCCCCAGTAATCGTTTAAAATTTGGACGTACTTATCTTCATCTCCACCAACCTAAACTAAATTTCCGCTTTGCCTTTGAGCATTGATCATTATACGTTTAATTTATGTTGCTCATTCCTAATAGCTGCTACACTCACTTTTAAATCATTCAAAATATTTTGAGATTAATTTTCCATCTCCAGATAATTTAGACAACTGTACTACCGTCTTTCTTCAATTTGTCTACTTCTACCTCCACTTTATCAAGATTTGTCTTAACTTCATTATTTAATACTGTTATACTCAGATTTACTACGTTAACTTCCACTCTAGTATTCTGTACATATTTCTCTACAGTTTCTTGTCAATTACGTACAGTAATACTAAATATCATCTAATCTCGAATTTATATCCGTTTTACCTCTGTTATATTTGAGTCAACCAATTCCCGAACATGTTGTGTCATAAAGGATTTAAAATTATAGAGTTTATCATATCTCTGTTTTACTTCCTGTCTATATTTTCGACTGAATTCTTTCTGATTTTGTTTTAATTTCTAACTGAATTCTTCCTGATTTTGTTTTAATTCTTAACTGAAATTTTCCTGATTTTTTAATCTTTGTATTAATTTTTCTCGACGTTGTCTTACATCCTGTATTAATTTATCTTGTCTATTGTTCATACTTATTAGGAAGTTCATCACATCCCTGATACTTGGTTCTACTTTTACTTGTACATCACTTTTTCTCCTCCCATTGTATTAAAAATTTCCAAAAAATTTAAACAAAACAACAAATAATTTTAACCAAATCTAACTTATTTACGCCCCTAATTTCTGACCTTTAACAAAATCGAGCTTGAATGTTCAATCGAGCTAATTACGATGTGATTTTGAGCTCCTGAATTGGGTTGCCAAATTTATCATTATGTGCTGAAATAAAGTCACTTTAGTTAAAATCGAAGACCTTAGTTGGGCCCCACAATATTTATTTGCCGTGATAATGAAGTAAACCTCACACCATACACAACAGACGCAGAATCTCAAACTTAAATTTAAGATTCTACTTTCTCGACCATCTTAGTTAGTAGAACATTATAAAGTTCTCAAGCTATAATAGGTTAGTGTATTAAGCATACTCTTTTAAAAATATACTTTTTTCTATGACGGGAAAAAATTTGACATTTAATGATTCTTGACAGGTAACAAAATGTCACTTTTTATGAATTTACTTTTTTCCCCGAGATAAAATGAGTACTTTTTCTCCCGGGTATGTGCAAATAAGTAACAACACAAAGATATTTAATTTAAAGCCGGGTTCACACTTGTAACATTCAGGGGTAACATAACTTTGTCGCGTAACCACAACACCTGTGTGGACGTGAATATATTATATATATGATATATGACATATTATATATATATATATATATATATATATATATATATACATATGTGCAGATATATCATTTAAAACAAAAATAAAATATTCATTGACATTAAAAATACCACTTTATTGTTTTTTAAATAAACATCTTTCTTCAAAGAAGTTAGTTTCGAATTAATTTCAGGATTATCAAATGACTACAATAAATGTTCTAAAAGTCAATAAATCAGTAATTATTTTGTCTGAATAAACAAACGCCCCAATTCGAAGAAACGCTACTATCAGGAAAGTCATAAAATAAAATAGATAACGCGTCTAATAGTTCTAAGAAAGAGATAGCAGCGGTTTGGTTCGTTTGTTAGCAAGTAATGGAAGATTTTATGACCACCACAACTTAACTTAAAGCGCGAAATCAGCGCAATTGTTGCATCATCTGTGACTAACCTCAGAAATATGATCTGGAATAGAATAAAAATGATGTATTTAAAATTTTAGTATATAAACAGGAATTAAATTAGAACGGTTTATTCGGTAATTCATTTATGATAACGTCAAGCAGCATGTGCATTTCGAGTAAAGATTACTTTTTTAATTTATTTTACGATATGCAACGTATATGTTTCGAGTAATTTGTAGTCTAATTTGATGGAATTCTATAAGTACCATATAACTTTGCATAATTATGAAGTATTATTATTTTGAAAAATACTATGAAAATTAAATGATATGCAACATAAATAATCTTGATACAAGAACAACTGCTAATTTTAATCTATTAAAAATAAATGTACCTAGCAAGTTGATATTTCTGCGTTAAGACTGAATGTAAAGGGAGATTTAAAATGGATACGGGAAGTATTCAATAACCTTTAATTACAATGGAAATTATATTTTTATGAGTGCTATAAAGAAGTATTTGACAATAGCAATTGCAAGTATAATTTTGTTTTGTTTTTTGATACCTAATAGAATGTTTAAGTAATTAATCTATAATAAGATTTTAATTTTAAAAAAATTATTTGTCAAGGGGATAATTTCCAGCAATTTTGAGGTCTGAGTTCGAAGCATCTTGACTTTATTCAATTATCTGTACAGAATCGTTGGCCAATTACACTGACAAACGGGGTAATAAAAAGATAAATAAATAAATAAATAAAGGTAAATTATCCCGAAATTTTAAAGAGAATTTTGTACCTCACATAGAAGATGTTTGGATTCTGTAATTGTTAACAACGATTAAGTGAGAATTATTTTAATAAGTAAGTAATCATGATGTAAGATTTTTTGTTTAAGCTTAAGCTGTAAATTGTTTTTATAAGCGTTATTTTAAATGTAAAAGATTCTTTAGGTAATGTGTATAAACAAAATATGTTTTGAATGTTTAGAAGACTGTTTATAAGTGTTTCTTAAAATCTGTTTCATTTCCTATTGATAAAATTCACAATACATTTTACGCTAAGTTAGCTATGCAAAGAAAAGAAACACGGTAAGTAATTTCATATTTTTTATTACATCCTCATTAATATAATTCGGGTGTGGCCATCTCACAGCATTAGTTTGTGACCCACAACGTATAGAAGTAATTTAGATATGTTACCCATAGTTGTGTAATATAGTTTTAGGAATTAGGAGAAATCGCTTATAAAATGTGATCTTGGTGTTAAAACGTATTTTTTCTAATTGGCTCAGCTAGCCTCACGCATGGGTGCCAGTGAAACATTTTTCCTTGAACTACTAAAACACCAGCCCCACATTGGGTGTCAGTGTCACAAAGTCTTCCGACATAACTAGGGGTCTATTCCTTGGGTAGAGCTATGAGCAATGGGGGTAAGTCGAAATCTGTTGGGGGGGTCACACTCAAACTAAAACAAACAGGCGCCACCAAGTCCAGACTAATTCATGTTAATAGCATGGCATATTTCTAAGGGCGGACGTGGAGACCCAAAGAAAAAAGATCGCCTTCGCTGACAAAAACCTGTCTTAACAGAATAGGACGCTGTTCCTGTAAGAAAGAATAATAATTAAGTCACATATAAAATGGGAACACTGTTTGTGTCCCTCAAATATGCCTAAAACTGCAAAAAGAATATTTTCTACATAAGGGTGGCATCAAAAATCAACTCTTATGGCCTTTCGGTTGTTATTTTGATCATACTTGATCAAAATAAAAAACTTTAAGCTTGGATTAATAATTTACTAGAAGGAATCTCTTTTTCTGTAAATAAAATTCAATGCAATAAAATTAAATAGTTATTTGAATTACTTTAAAAAAATTAACGTAAGGTTTATCACCCTGATTCTTGATCAAATATATTACTACAAAGTGTAACTGGTTACACTATTAATTCCTAACCCATTCAGATCTGATTCGGTCGGTTACATTATAACAAATTTACATTATAACAAATTAAGGAGGCATAATTTTCTCGTTAAGTTAAATGTGCTCATATCATTTTAAATAAGAATGTTCACAAGGATATTCTCGTTTTCAAAGGTGGTAGTAATATAATACTAAACATCTGCTTCCGATGATACAAGTGTCAGCAGCATATTTCAAACAAACAAGTGACGTAACAACAGCTGTTAGGTTATGCTGAAGCAACGTGTTGTTAATTACACATCAAACTGAGTGAAATTTAAATTTGATACTGGAAAATCCAGCCTAGTAACAAATGAAGTGAATAACAAAATCGTATTTCTACGTATCGAAGCAAAATAACGTGCATTCTGAAGGAAGCACAACAGAATTTCTTAAAGCTACTACGAACCAAACAAAACTGCTTTTCTCTACTGGGTTGGGAAGTGCATCGTCGTGCAGAATTTACTGCAAATATCAAATCAAGGTAGTATCTTGGCTCGGAACAACAAACGGCCTCCTACTAATTAGATCTGCTTTCCATCCTCTAAAAACACGTGTTAAGTGTTGTGGTTTTCTTAACGTTGGTTCAAAGTTCTAAATCCTTGTCGCCTAAACTGTGTAGCGTAATCTTTCATCGTCCATTCTTAGTTGTAATCTTGTTTGCGTTGCTAAATCTGCGTTCCTAAATTTTTGTTCCTAAATTTTGCGTTCCTAAGTTTTCCTTGCGCTAAACAAATTTTCAAATTAGATACTATAATACCAAGCATACTTTACCAACCGTTATTCAGAAAGTGTATCACACAATTAAACCGACCCGCAGGTCACTCGCCAATCTTTTATTATACATGTTGCTGCTGCTTTTATCTATGGCCGAGTGCTTGTCCCGCGCTCTAGCATGATGGGAGGTTCCCAAGGGGGGAGTTGTCAATCCTCTCAATGCGCGTGCGAGTGGCTGTGGAGCCCACCGGCATCCGAAACAAATAGACTAACGACTCAAGATGCTATGTAGATGTAATTTAATTATTAAACGTATTACGACTTTACTTAATAAAGGTATTTTAACATTTGTTGTACCTTTAATGAAAAGATTTATTAATTCAAAGAAAAAAATTGTTACACTACCCCTTTCCTAAAAGAAAAAAATTTTTCAAGGAATATACTCTAAGCATAACAAATACAAAATTTTTTTTTTTTTAAATATACTAGCCTTATCTACCTTCCTAACTATCAATACCATTTTTACGAATTTATTCAAACGAGGGAGCCAAATATTTACAATTTCGAGTGTGTTGGTAACTACGTGTACCTGACGTCCATCGGGAGACAAAATCGGGGAGTCACAATCGGTATTAATCAAAATTGGGAGGGGTCAAATCAAAAAGTCAAACACTCCACGGGACAAAAAAAATCAATCAAAATCCAAGCTCAAAATAATCCTTCAACTAGAGGTTCTTATTTTTACCAAGGCTAGTATCTACTAACTGTAACTAACATATCACAATTTATCTCAACGTCCACAAAAAACTTCACTTCCTGGAGCTCTATTAGCTTTATCTACAAAAAAAAGGGAATGCTACAACATCAAAACAGCATCACCATTCAAAATATTACCACTATAAAGTGACAATCAAAAGAAAGACCCTACTAATAGGTCTAAATTTCAAACACTATTATCACAAAGTGATAATCAAAACGAAGGTAACTTAACCATAGGGTTACTTAACAAATTCAAATACAAAATATCATCACTTTATTACAAAGAGATAATCAAAACGAAGGTAACCTAACCATAAGGTTACTTAACAAATTCAAATACAAAATTGAACCAGATAGGGCTGTAATCTACCACACCCTACTGATCATCCTATCACTAATTTCCAACAAACAACAGATCCCATTAGTGATGGACCAATTGGTGAAGCTCACCAAACAAACTTTTGACCTAATCAAACAAAAAATTTCGAACGGTCAAAACGAGAGAAAGAATAACTTAATCTTCTATCTACCTCGATATGTAGAAATCAGGACTAACAACCTTACATAGCCCACCTACTTCTACATCTAAAAGATATCTGTCATCGACATCTTCTAAACACATCTCCTAATAACGCGCGAACAAAACGACCAGCGTGCACACCAATGCACACCTCAAACCTACAAAACCTACAAAATCCTTAACCACTGGTTCCACTTATCAAACAAAATACTCAAAATTAGTGAAACGACACTAAATCAAAAATCGGAACAAAACAAAGCAAACCACTACTGTATTACTTAACATCAAAGAGATGACCAGACCGGAACTAATCGTCAGGATCATCATTTTCATTTGGACACGCTGATTCCACGGGTTTCAAGTCTTTTACGTGCCATTTCCGGCTCTTGTTCCATCTTCATTCTCTAACTCATACACTAAATTGGAATGTTTTTCGAACTTTACTCAAAACGAACCTTGGAGCTAGCTTAGCAGAGAATTTATTACCAGCACTCGAGAGTACCTTATTAGCTCTCCAAACACTTTCTCCGACTTAGAACGAAATGTCTCTTCTTCTAAGATTGTAGCGTTTACTCGAACGTTGATAGGCTACATGCAAATTTTCACGGACATTTCCAAAAATATCAAACAAAAGTTGACGATCCAAAACATAAGAAGGTCTACTACTGGAGACGACATCAACATCCTCACCAGGTTTCAAATTATCATCATAAGCTTTTTCACTTAAGGGTACCTGACGACCAAAGACTAAAAAATTTGGCGAATAGTTGGTGGACTCATGTTTTGCTGAATTAATTGCGTACTGAATTTTTGATATTTCATTATCCCACGTATCAAGTTCTTCTACGTATGAACGAATTGCAGTACCAACTGTCCCATCGATTCTCTCCACAAAATTGCATTGGGGAGCATATACAGCACTATACCAAATCCCCTGAATTTCGCACCCTGCACACAAGGCTTCAAAAACACGTCCAATTAATTGTGGACCATTATCACAAATAACAAACTGTGGCACTCCGTAGACAAGAAATACTTTTTCCTCCAAAAACTTCTCAATCAAGTGTGCCGTAGCACTACGCAAAGGTTGTAAACTCAAATACTTCGAAAACCAGTTACCAACAACTAAAAGTCATTTTCCTGCTTATGAGTCATCAATAAAAAAACTAATCACGACGATAGCTAACAAAAAAAATCAGTGTTCGGGTACACTCACCCTACTACCAATCGAACTGTCGAAACAACTACAATGCTTCACAACGCCTAAATATGCTAGAGTGACAAACCCTTACAATTTAATTTTTCTATTTTATAACATATTAGTTCTCGGAAACTTATTAGCTTAAAGCATTCATACTTATTCAAAACAATAATACTTTTGTCCTTCTCAAATTTTTAAGTAGAACCAAGTCTCTTCTTGCAAATTGGTTTCCATCCACGCACTTCTATTCGATGTTTAAAGAATCAGCTGTATTTTGAAATCTCAATCCAATCGTATATCAACAACGCTTTCTACATTACCAAGTTTAATTAATCAGATGTGTTTCAAGTCTTCGGCAAATTCTCTAATTTTAACTTCTACTAGAAAATTGCATAAATCTTTCCATTCAAAGTATCACATTTTTACTGCATAGTTTGCACATATTCCCATACAGCAAACAACTAAGATGACGACTTTAAGATCACCATATAAAACAAACCCAACTTTCGTGAGTTGGTGATGAGAATTTGGTTTAAAGTCACCGAATGTAAAAGTGTCTTTCCTACTAGCTTGTTGCGGTATAATTGCGGTACTTTTGCATCATTTGTGACATCAACGCTAGAAAAAATCCACTTTAACTTGTAATATTGATCAACTCGAAAATACTTTGCAAACGATGGCTCCCGATAAAAAGGTATTATGGAATAGAACGACAACAAAGTTAGATGGGGGTAAATATTTATACATATTGCTCAAAATTGTAAAATTGGAATATTCTGCATCTGCATTTTGATAAGTAAACATCGTAATAAAAACGACCGGAGAAAGAATTATATCTTTAGATGCTATGAAAATTTTAGAACAAGTTGTTAAGGAGATGAAAAAAAGTTTATCAAACAATTCAACTAGCCAACATTTGAATGGCATGTCTAATAAATCTCTGGCAAATACTAAAATGGTGCAAGATAAACCTGCACATGAAAATGTTGATGCGAAAGATCAGAACATAGACTTCAAGTCAGACGTTTCTGACAGAAACAGAAAAAGACAACTTAAATTGTATACTAAAAAGGATTTAAATAAACAAAGGATGGATTACTGGTTCAGAAGCATCCGAAATCTACAATGTTCCAAAAGCTACACTCTATACGAAACTCAGATCAAACGAAAATCGTGTACAAAATTTGGATATGTATACTACACATTTGCCAATTAAAAGGAGAAAAGTAACTTTGTGTGTGTATTAGTTTTAATGAACAAAATATTTTTATGTGCAATGTACTTGTTAAGTATTTGAATTGAAGTATAAATATGGTTTTAAATGTTTTGGTTTTATTTATATATAGTGTGAATGGTATCGTTCGTGCAAAAATGAACTGGGAGATAGTACACTTAATTTGCAACAAAAATTGTTAAGATGACCCCTGTCCTATCTCGATTGGTTTAGAGATACGGTTTTTTAGTCTGTCTCTTAATAACGCGACTTCTTGCAGTAAAAATTAAATTTCTCGGCTTCTGCTGCAAATAACTACATAAACAATCCGATTTTCATAAACTACATAAAATTTCCTATAAAAAACAACTATTTCGATTTTTTTAATTTTAAAAGAAACATTTATTATAAAGCATTAAAAGGTAAAAAATTACAAAGGAAATTTTTTAACAAAGTTTAAAGTAATATTACAGGAAATTATTTTCTACAAATGAGCAAATGTCACAAAACAACCTCACTTCATAAGGTTTCCAGCAGTGCAAAACACTTTCTATTTGATTTTTAATTTATTAAATTATTGCCTTTGTAATGCCGGAAAAACCTTGTTCGATTATAAGATAATCAGGGCAGTGCAAATTGAAAACAAAAATGTACAGTAATTTTAAGAACACAGATACGTTCATACATGTAGTTGTCACATTGACAGTGTGAAGCATTGTCACTAATTAGACAGTTGTATTCGTATAAATTTTTAATATCTAAGATGTCTGCTCGTTATAGAAATAGAGAATATGCAGATATGCATTTCATTTATGGTTTTTGTAATGGTAATGCTACAAGAGCACGGGAGGAATATCAACGTCGGTTCCCAAATCGTCCGATTCCCAGTCGCAACGTGTTTGCAAGAACGCACCATTGGCTCCTTGATGGAGGAGCATTTCAAGTACCAATGAAAGGGGGCAAGATCTGGACGTAGAAATTGACGAGTTTGTCTTGGATCGAGTGGAACAAGACCCTACAACTTCTACATGTCAAATTGCAAGAGAGGTTGTAGTTTAGCAATGGAAAGTAGTAGATGTTGTGCACAAGAATAATATTTGTCCTTTTCACTTTACACCTGTTCAAGCTCTGGAAGGCGGAGGCGAAGATTTCCAACGAAGGTTGATGTTCTACCGTTGGTTATTAGCACGGGATATTGAGGAGCGCCATTTCTTTCGAAAATACTGTGGTCTGATGAGTTCCGTCTTTACGCACACTGGCGTTCTAAATCTCCACAATTACCACTATTATGCCGATGAAAACCCTCATGCAATAAGACAGAAATCGTTCCAACGCAGATTTAGCCTAAATATGTGGGCGGCTGTGATAGGAAACACCCTTATTGGCCCCTATATTTTCGAAAGAAACCTCAATGGAGAAGTGTATTTGAACTTTCTTCAAAATCAACTACCCTATTATTAGAAAATGTCCCTTTAGATGTTCGTAGAGATATCATTTTCCAACATGACGGGCTCCTCCTCATTACACACGTGGTGTCCGCCCGTTTTAAACAAACAGTACGCAAGGTGGATTGGCAGAGGAGGACCGATTCCGTGGCCAGCAAGATCGCCTGACTTGAATACCATGGATTACTTTGTATGGGGCTTTTAAAAGAATACGTATACAGCACGGAGGTAGTCAGTTTGAAAATTTGAGGCAAAGACTCGAAAATGGATGTCAACTCTTAAGAGAGAAGCTATCTATGAGCTTGACCGTGGTAGATATGCGGAAAAGAGCAAGAACCTGTATCAGGTGCGGTAGTCTGCATTTTGAACAATACAAATAAAATTTAATTTATCAAATTATTGCCTCCGTAACACCGGAAAAATGTTGTGGGATCATTAGATAATCAAGGCAGTGGGCGAATTTTAATGCGAATTGGAAACAAATATTTGTTTCCATATTTCCATACTTGATAAATTAAAAATCAAATAGAAAGTGCTTCGCACTGCTGGAAACCTTATGCAGAGAGGTTGTTTTTGTGGCATTTGCTCATTTGTAGAGGAAATAATTTCGCTGTAATATTACTTTAAACTTTGTTAAAAAAATTTCCTTTGGAATTTTTTACTTTTTAATGCTTTATAATAAATGTTTCTTTTAAAATTAAAAAATCGAAATAGTTGTTTTTATAGGAAATTTAATGTAGTTTATAAAATCGGATTGTTTATGTAGTTATTTGCAGCAGAAGCCGAGAAATTTAATTTTACTGCAAGAAGTCGCGTTATTAAGAAACAGACTAAAAAACCGTATCTCCTAAACCAATCGAGATAGGACAGGGGTCATATTAACAATTTTGTTACAAATTAAGTGTACTATCTCCCAGTTTATTTTTGCACGAACGATACCATTCACCCTGTTTAATGGTATTGTTAGGATACAATAAAAATACAATACTTCCGTTACTCAGAAGCAGTAGCGGAATCTTGGTTTATGTAATATCATCGAAGTTAAACAAAAAAAAAATTTTTTAAACTAAAAGGTATGTTTCAAACACGCAGTTGTACTCATTTCTATTAAAATTAAATATAACGCGTATATACAAGGTATAAATTTTTGTAACTTAAAACCATAATTTTTGAGTATTCTTAAACTATTTAGGGTTTGAAAAATTATTATGAAATCGAATTTTGCCCTAACTGGCCAAAGTGGTACTTTTTTCTCTTATCATTTCCTTCCACATTAAAATATAAATTTATAAATAAAGCAAAAATTTTATTATTTTACTTTTCGCCTTCCTCAGGAACACAGGTTAACACAACGCGTCGAAAAACTATCTATGATATCTTACCCTAACATATTCTCCATTTTAGAATCAACTTGCTTCTTAATTTTTTCCGGACAATTTTCTCCTTAACTTCATCAGAAGAATTAATTGATTCTTCAATTTCACCAAGACAATTGGATCCAACTCTATTTATCTCTCTTTCATTTTTAATACAACAAACGTCAATGCAATCAATATCTTTAATGATTCTCAATTCATTATCTAACTCTTTATAACATTCCCCAATAATAATGATAATTTTGCTTTTGGCATAAAACTTGATCTTAAATCTATTTATTAGATCCTCTAACTTGAGTCCTGGTACAATCAAAATCCATATTGCTTTACAACGCTCCCTGCGTTTAGGTTCAAAATTACCATACTATTAATCGTTGCCAGCTTTTTATTGTTCGGCCCTAAACGTTTCATATTCTCTTAACTACATTTTATGGTGTTTTATAAAATTTTCAGAAATCAAACTGACTTCTGCCTTAGTACCAACTTAAAATTTTAATCCCTATATTTTCAATATGTAAATCTATAATCGACAATACATTTCCCTAGCTATTTTTCGTTTCATTTTTCGTTGTGCGTATCTAGTGATCATCCAATTTCAAGTGTTTTCTTTGTCTCGTATCACATACATCGTTAAATTTTCCCATTAATAAACTCTCCATAACCTTATATCGTGTATTATCCCCCCAGTAATCGTTTAAAATTTGGACGTACTTATCTTCATCTCCACCAACCTAAACTAAATTTCCGCTTTGCCTTTGAGCATTGATCATTATACGTTTAATTTATGTTGCTCATTCCTAATAGCTGCTACACTCACTTTTAAATCATTCAAAATATTTTGAGATTAATTTTCCATCTCCAGATAATTTAGACAACTGTACTACCGTCTTTCTTCAATTTGTCTACTTCTACCTCCACTTTATCAAGATTTGTCTTAACTTCATTATTTAATACTGTTATACTCAGATTTACTACGTTAACTTCCACTCTAGTATTCTGTACATATTTCTCTACAGTTTCTTGTCAATTACGTACAGTAATACTAAATATCATCTAATCTCGAATTTATATCCGTTTTACCTCTGTTATATTTGAGTCAACCAATTCCCGAACATGTTGTGTCATAAAGGATTTAAAATTATAGAGTTTATCATATCTCTGTTTTACTTCCTGTCTATATTTTCGACTGAATTCTTTCTGATTTTGTTTTAATTTCTAACTGAATTCTTCCTGATTTTGTTTTAATTCTTAACTGAAATTTTCCTGATTTTTTTAATCTTTTGTATTAATTTTTCTCGACGTTGTCTTACATCCTGTATTAATTTATCTTGTCTATTGTTCATACTTATTAGGAAGTTCATCACATCCCTGATACTTGGTTCTACTTTTACTTGTACATCACTTTTTCTCCTCCCATTGTATTAAAAATTTCCAAAAAATTTAAACAAAACAACAAATAATTTTTAACCAAATCTAACTTATTTACGCCCCTAATTTCTGACCTTTAACAAAATCGAGCTTGAATGTTCAATCGAGCTAATTACGATGTGATTTTTGAGCTCCTGAATTGGGTTGCCAAATTTATCATTATGTGCTGAAATAAAGTCACTTTAGTTAAAATCGAAGACCTTAGTTGGGCCCCACAATATTTATTTGCCGTGATAATGAAGTAAACCTCACACCATACACAACAGACGCAGAATCTCAAACTTAAATTTAAGATTCTACTTTCTCGACCATCTTAGTTAGTAGAACATTATAAAGTTCTCAAGCTATAATAGGTTAGTGTATTAAGCATACTCTTTTAAAAATATACTTTTTTCTATGACGGGAAAAAATTTGACATTTAATGATTCTTGACAGGTAACAAAATGTCACTTTTTATGAATTTACTTTTTTCCCCGAGATAAAATGAGTACTTTTTCTCCCGGGTATGTGCAAATAAGTAACAACACAAAGATATTTAATTTAAAGCCGGGTTCACACTTGTAACATTCAGGGGTAACATAACTTTGTCGCGTAACCACAACACCTGTGTGGACGTGAATATATTATATATATGATATATGACATATTATATATATATATATATATATATATATATATATATATATATATACATATGTGCAGATATATCATTTAAAACAAAAATAAAATATTCATTGACATTAAAAATACCACTTTATTGTTTTTAAATAAACATCTTTCTTCAAAGAAGTTAGTTTCGAATTAATTTCAGGATTATCAAATGACTACAATAAATGTTCTAAAAGTCAATAAATCAGTAATTATTTTGTCTGAATAAACAAACGCCCCAATTCGAAGAAACGCTACTATCAGGAAAGTCATAAAATAAAATAGATAACGCGTCTAATAGTTCTAAGAAAGAGATAGCAGCGGTTTGGTTCGTTTGTTAGCAAGTAATGGAAGATTTTATGACCACCACAACTTAACTTAAAGCGCGAAATCAGCGCAATTGTTGCATCATCTGTGACTAACCTCAGAAATATGATCTGGAATAGAATAAAAAAATGATGTATTTAAAATTTTAGTATATAAACAGGAATTAAATTAGAACGGTTTATTCGGTAATTCATTTATGATAACGTCAAGCAGCATGTGCATTTCGAGTAAAGATTACTTTTTTAATTTATTTTACGATATGCAACGTATATGTTTCGAGTAATTTGTAGTCTAATTTGATGGAATTCTATAAGTACCATATAACTTTGCATAATTATGAAGTATTATTATTTTGAAAAATATTATGAAAATTAAATGATATGCAACATAAATAATCTTGATACAAGAACAACTGCTAATTTTAATCTATTAAAAATAAATGTACCTAGCAAGTTGATATTTCTGCGTTAAGACTGAATGTAAAGGGAGATTTAAAATGGATACGGGAAGTATTCAATAACCTTTAATTACAATGGAAATTATATTTTATGAGTGCTGTAAAGAAGTATTTGACAATAGCAATTGCAAGTATAATTTTGTTTTGTTTTTTGATACCTAATAGAATGTTTAAGTAATTAATCTATAATAAGATTTTAATTTTAAAAAAATTATTTGTCAAGGGGATAATTTCCAGCAATTTTGAGGTCTGAGTTCGAAGCATCTTGACTTTATTCAATTATCTGTACAGAATCGTTGGCCAATTACACTGACAAACGGGGTAATAAAAAGATAAATAAATAAATAAATAAAGGTAAATTATCCCGAAATTTTAAAGAGAATTTTGTACCTCACATAGAAGATGTTTGGATTCTGTAATTGTTAACAACGATTAAGTGAGAATTATTTTAATAAGTAAGTAATCATGATGTAAGATTTTTTGTTTAAGCTTAAGCTGTAAATTGTTTTTATAAGCGTTATTTTAAATGTAAAAGATTCTTTAGGTAATGTGTATAAACAAAATATGTTTTTGAATGTTTAGAAGACTGTTTATAAGTGTTTCTTAAAATCTGTTTCATTTCCTATTGATAAAATTCACAATACATTTTACGCTAAGTTAGCTATGCAAAGAAAAGAAACACGGTAAGTAATTTCATATTTTTTATTACATCCTCATTAATATAATTCGGGTGTGCCCATCTCACAGCATTAGTTTGTGACCCACAACGTATAGAAGTAATTTAGATATGTTACCCATAGTTGTGTAATATAGTTTTAGGAATTAGGAGAAATCGCTTATAAAATGTGATCTTGGTGTTGAAACGTATTTTTTCTAATTGGCTCAGCTAGCCTCACGCATGGGTGCCAGTGAAACATTTTTCCTTGAACTACTAAAACACCAGCCCCACATTGGGTGTCAGTGTCACAAAGTCTTCCGACATAACTAGGGTCTATTCCTTGGGTAGAGCTATGAGCAATGGGGGTAAGTCGAAATCTGTTGGGGGTCACACTCAAACTAAAACAAACAGGCGCCACCAAGTCCAGACTAATTCATGTTAATAGCATGGCATATTTCTAAGGGCGGACGTGGAGACCCAAAGAAAAAGATCGCCTTCGCTGACAAAAACCTGTCTTAACAGAATAGGACGCTGTTCCTGTAAGAAAGAATAATAATTAAGTCACATATAAAATGGGAACACTGTTTGTGTCCCTCAAATATGCCTAAAACTGCAAAAGAATATTTTCTACATAAGGGTGGCATCAAAATCAACTCTTATGGCCTTTCGGTTGTTAAGTTTGATCATACTTGATCAAAATAAAAACTTTAAGCTTGGATTAATAATTTACTAGAAGGAATCTCTTTTCTGTAAATAAAATTCAATGCAATAAAATTAAATAGTTATTTGAATTACTTTAAAAAAATTAACGTAAGGTTTATCACCCTGATTCTTGATCAAATATATTACTACAAAGTGTAACTGGTTACACTATTAATTCCTAACCCATTCAGATCTGATTCGGTCGGTTACATTATAACAAATTTACATTATAACAAATTAAGGAGGCATAATTTTCTCGTTAAGTTAAATGTGCTCATATCATTTTAAATAAGAATGTTCACAAGGATATTCTCGTTTTCAAAGGTGGTAGTAATATAATACTAAACATCTGCTTCCGATGATACAAGTGTCAGCAGCATATTTCAAACAAACAAGTGACGTAACAACAGCTGTTAGGTTATGCTGAAGCAACGTGTTGTTAATTACACATCAAACTGAGTGAAATTTAAATTTGATACTGGAAAATCCAGCCTAGTAACAAATGAAGTGAATAACAAAATCGTATTTCTACGTATCGAAGCAAAATAACGTGCATTCTGAAGGAAGCACAACAGAATTTCTTAAAGCTACTACGAACCAAACAAAACTGCTTTTCTTTACTGGGTTGGGAAGTGCATCGTCGTGCAGAATTTACTGCAAATATCAAATCAAGGTAGTATCTTGGCTCGGAACAACAAACGGCCTCCTACTAATTAGATCTGCTTTCCATCCTCTAAAAACACGTGTTAAGTGTTGTGGTTTTCTTAACGTTGGTTCAAAGTTCTAAATCCTTGTCGCCTAAACTGTGTAGCGTAATCTTTCATCGTCCATTCTTAGTTGTAATCTTGTTTGCGTTGCTAAATCTGCGTTCCTAAATTTTTGTTCCTAAATTTTGCGTTCCTAAGTTTTCCTTGCGCTAAACAAATTTTCAAATTAGATACTATAATACCAAGCATACTTTACCAACCGTTATTCAGAAAGTGTATCACACAATTAAACCGACCCGCAGGTCACTCGCCAATCTTTTATTATACATGTTGCTGCTGCTTTTATCTATGGCCGAGTGCTTGTCCCGCGCTCTAGCATGATGGGAGGTTCCCAAGGGGGGAGTTGTCAATCCTCTCAATGCGCGTGCGAGTGGCTGTGGAGCCCACCGGCATCCGAAACAAATAGACTAACGACTCAAGATGCTATGTAGATGTAATTTAATTATTAAACGTATTACGACTTTACTTAATAAAGGTATTTTAACATTTGTTGTACCTTTAATGAAAAGATTTATTAATTCAAAGAAAAAATTGTTACACTACCCTTTCCTAAAAGAAAAAATTTTTCAAGGAATATACTCTAAGCATAACAAATACAAAATTTTTTTTTTAAATATACTAGCCTTATCTACCTTCCTAACTATCAATACCATTTTTACGAATTTATTCAAACGAGGGAGCCAAATATTTACAATTTCGAGTGTGTTGGTAACTACGTGTACCTGACGTCCATCGGGAGACAAAATCGGGGAGTCACAATCGGTATTAATCAAAATTGGGAGGGTCAAATCAAAAGTCAAACACCCCACGGGACAAAAAAAATCAATCAAAATCCAAGCTCAAAATAATCCTTCAACTAGAGGTTCTTATTTTTACCAAGGCTAGTATCTACTAACTGTAACTAACATATCACAATTTATCTCAACGTCCACAAAAAACTTCACTTCCTGGAGCTCTATTAGCTTTATCTACAAAAAAAAGGGAATGCTACAACATCAAAACAGCATCACCATTCAAAATATTACCACTATAAAGTGACAATCAAAAGAAAGACCCTACTAATAGGTCTAAATTTCAAACACTATTATCACAAAGTGATAATCAAAACGAAGGTAACTTAACCATAGGGTTACTTAACAAATTCAAATACAAAATATCATCACTTTATTACAAAGAGATAATCAAAACGAAGGTAACCTAACCATAAGGTTACTTAACAAATTCAAATACAAAATTGAACCAGATAGGGCTGTAATCTACCACACCCTACTGATCATCCTATCACTAATTTCCAACAAACAACAGATCCCATTAGTGATGGACCAATTGGTGAAGCTCACCAAACAAACTTTTGACCTAATCAAACAAAAAATTTCGAACGGTCAAAACGAGAGAAAGAATAACTTAATCTTCTATCTACCTCGATATGTAGAAATCAGGACTAACAACCTTACATAGCCCACCTACTTCTACATCTAAAAGATATCTGTCATCGACATCTTCTAAACACATCTCCTAATAACGCGCGAACAAAACGACCAGCGTGCACACCAATGCACACCTCAAACCTACAAAACCTACAAAATCCTTAACCACTGGTTCCACTTATCAAACAAAATACTCAAAATTAGTGAAACGACACTAAATCAAAAATCGGAACAAAACAAAGCAAACCACTACTGTATTACTTAACATCAAAGAGATGACCAGACCGGAACTAATCGTCAGGATCATCATTTTCATTTGGACACGCTGATTCCACGGGTTTCAAGTCTTTTACGTGCCATTTCCCGGCTCTTGTTCCATCTTCATTCTCTAACTCATACACTAAATTGGAATGTTTTTTTCGAACTTTACTCAAAACGAACCTTGGAGCTAGCTTAGCAGAGAATTTATTACCAGCACTCGAGAGTACCTTATTAGCTCTCCAAACACTTTCTCCGACTTAGAACGAAATGTCTCTTCTTCTAAGATTGTAGCGTTTACTCGAACGTTGATAGGCTACATGCAAATTTTCACGGACATTTCCAAAAATATCAAACAAAAGTTGACGATCCAAAACATAAGAAGGTCTACTACTGCAGACGACATCAACATCCTCACCAGGTTTCAAATTATCATCATAAGCTTTTTCACTTAAGGGTACCTGACGACCAAAGACTAAAAAATTTGGCGAATAGTTGGTGGACTCATGTTTTGCTGAATTAATTGCGTACTGAATTTTTAATATTTCATTATCCCACGTATCATGTTCTTCTACGTATGAACGAATTGCAGTACCAACTGTCCCATCGATTCTCTCCACAAAATTGCATTGGGGAGCATAAACAGCACTATACCAAATCCCCTGAATTTCGCACCCTGCACACAAGGCTTCAAAAACACGTCCAATTAATTGTGGACCATTATCACAAATAACAAACTGTGGCACTCCGTAGACAAGAAATACTTTTTCCTCCAAAAACTTCTCAATCAAGTGTGCCGTAGCACTACGCAAAGGTTGTAAACTCAAATACTTCGAAAACCAGTTACCAACAACTAAAAGTCATTTTCCTGCTTATGAGTCATCAATAAAAAAACTAATCACGACGATAGCTAACAAAAAAAATCAGTGTTCGGGTACACTCACCCTACTACCAATCGAACTGTCGAAACAACTACAATGCTTCACAACGCCTAAATATGCTAGAGTGACAAACCCTCTACGAGTCTCACCTAGACTAACAATACAAAAAATTTACATCAAATCAAAAAAAGATGCAAAAAAAATCTAGAGCGCCTAACTCACCTCGAGTCTCGTCTAGACTTATGTAATGCCGAGCGACCAACTCTTCCTGAGTCTCGTCTGGACTGACATACTGCTGAGCGACCAACCACGACGACAAGTTCCGCCTAGATTAAATTGCGTTGCAATGCCGATCTAAACAAAATCTGCTAACAAAATCAAAAACGTGCTTATGCACAAGAGCAATTTTCAAATGACACGACGACAGCTCACTCCAATGTACCTTCAAAATAGGATCTCTAGCCTTATCATCAAATTTGGACAAAAATGTTCTTTATTGACTCAAGCAAATCAAACTACAGGCTTACTAGCTTCCTCAGCTAACAGTCTTCCGAAAATTTTCCTTTCTCCAAAACTGGTTTCTCACTCACTACTCCCGTTCTTCTTTAAGTAGACAAATAATTCGGAATATCCGACATGATTACAAAAGCCTAATGTTTCAATGAAATCAAACTGGTAAATCCAAATGATCTAAACCTTACAAAAATTATCACAACAAATTCGGGCAACCAAAGGTAAAAGTCAAAAAGCGTATTGGAAAAATAAATTTTACCAAAACAATATCAAAAAAAATATATTGGGTCAAAACAGAATGAAAGTTAAAAATAAATTTGACCAAGTTAATTAACTGACTGTATGGGGGTTAACGTTACAACCAATCTTTTAAACAACCAAACCCAATTATTACATAAACGTTGAGCAAACAAATCTCGATGCAAAACTATTTTTGAACAACCAAATTTCAATGCAAAATAGATTTTGAACTAACAGTTTTCGAAGCAAATCAAATTATGAACAAACAAATTTCGAAGCCCCAAACGTTGCCGGCGCCAGTGAAACGTATTTTTTCTAATTGGCTTAGCTAGCCTCACGCATGGGTGCCAGTGAAACATTTTTCCTTGAACTACTAAAACACCAGCCCCACATTGGGTGTCAGTGTCACAAAGTCTTCCGACATAACTAGGGGTCTATTCCTTGGGTAGAGCTATGAGCAATGGGGGGGTAAGTCGAAATCTGTTGGGGGTCACACTCAAACTAAAACAAACAGGCGCCACCAAGTCCAGACAAATTCATGTTAATAGCATGGCATATTTCTAAGGGCGGACGTGGAGACCCAAAGAAAAAGATCGCCTTCGCTGACAAAACCTGTCTTAACAGAATAAGACGCTGTTCCTGTAAGAAAGAATAATAATTAAGTCACATAGAAAATGGGAACACTGTTTGTGTCCCTCAAATATGCCTAAAACTGCAAAAAGAATATTTTCTACATAAGGGTGGCATCAAAAATCAACTCTTATGGCCTTTCGGTTGTTAAGTTTGATCATACTTGATCAAAATAAAAAACTTTAAGCTTGGATTAATAATTTACTAGAAGGAATCTCTTTTTCTGTAAATAAAATTCAATGCAATAAAATTAAATAATTATTTGAATTACTTTAAAAAAATTAACGTAAGGTTTATCACCCTGATTCTTGATCAAATATATTACTACAAAGTGTAACTGGTTACATTATTAATTCCTAACCCATTCAGATCTGATTCGGTCGGTTACATTATAACAAATTTACATTATAACAAATTAAGGAGACATAATTATCTCGTTAAGTTAAATGTGCTCATATCATTTTAAATGAGAATGTTCACAAGGATATTCTCGTTTTCAAAGGTGGTAGTAATATAATACTAAACATCTGCTTCCGATGATACAAGTGTCAGCAGCATATTTCAAACAAACAAGTGACGTAACAACAGCTGTTAGGTTATGCAACGAGTTGTTACTTACACATTAAACTGAGTGAAATTTAAATTTGATACTGGAAAATCCAGCCTAGTAACAAATGAAGTGAATAACAAAATCGTATTTCTACGTATCGAAGCAAAATAACGTGCATTCTGAAGGAAGCACAACAGAATTTCTTAAAGCTACTACGAACCAAACAAAACTGCTTTTCTCTACTGAATTGGGAAGTGCATCGTCGTGCCGAATTTACTGCAAATATCAAATCAACGTAGTATCTTGGCTCGGAACAACAAACGGCCTCCTACTAATTAGATCTGCTTTCCATCCTCTAAAAACACGTGTTAAGTGTTGTGGTTTTCTTAACGTTGGTTCAAAGTTCTAAATCCTTGTCGCCTAAACTGTGTAGCGTAATCTTTCATCGTCCATTCTTAGTTGTAATCTTAGTTTGCGTTGCTAAATCTGCGTTCCTAAATTTTTGTTCCTAAATTTTGCGTTCCTAAGTTTTCCTTGCGCTAAACAAATTTTCAAATTAGATACTATAATACCAAGTATACTTTACCAACCGTTATTCAGAAAGTGTATCACACAATTAAACCGACCCGCAGGTCACTCGCCATTCTTTTATTATACATGTTACTGCTGCTTTTATCTATGGCCGAGTGCTTGTCCCGCGCTCTAGCATGATGGGAGGTTCCCAAGGGGGGAGTTGTCAATCCTCTCAATGCGCGTGCGAGTGGCTGTGGAGCCCACCGGCATCCGAAACAAATAGACTAACGACTCAAGATGCTATGTAGATGTAATTTAATTATTAAACGTATTACGACTTTACTTAATAAAGGTATTTTAACATTTGTTGTACCTTTAATGAAAAGATTTATTAATTCAAAGAAAAAAAATTGTTACAGTGTTACCGGGCAATGTTTGGAGGGAGTAGCCTTTTTTTATTATCATGAAACTTTGTGGTAAAACCGTTCTCATGGTTCGGAATGGTGGCGTGGCTAGTTGGAAGTGCGCCATAATAGATTCCTGTGTTAACTGCCTTATCGTTAACTGCTTGTGCTGAAATAGTACATTTAAACTATGTAGTGGTGTGGTTACCTGATGATTCCTATCCCAAATCGTTAATATCGTGCCTTACTATTTTTCCGCTTAATGTTGTAGATAATATTAACGAACTTTACTACGTAGAATACGGTCCAGGAAGAGGAATCTGCATTCACGACGTACTACCCTCAGATTATCAACAATTATCTGTTATACAGTTTGAGAATGTGCACTAATTTAGAAAAATAAGCAAGTATTAGTTAATTTATAATGTAAATTTGAACGCAAATTATTTTATTTTGTTTGCGAATACGGTGGAACTTAGTACGATTTCTATGCGGGTAGGTGTTTAACTACAGTTGCTATACCTTTGCCAGCCGTGTATAACAGTTCTACGTCACACGCTACGTCCATAGATTAAACTTTGGATAAATTTCTGAACATAAATCTCTAGATTCCCATTGTGTCGTGATGGATGACTTTCAATGTTTTTTTCAGCAACAAGGATTTCGTGGTAGATTCTCCTCTAGCCAGTTGTGAAGAACTGTGAACCTAGGAGGTCGATTTGCTTTTAAAAATTTCGGGCTCGTCTGGTACCAATATGCGCAGACGACTATAAACGATGGGTTCTTGTGTCGATACAGTCAAATGTTTTATTAAATTGGCAGACCACTAAAACTTAGGTACGAGTCGTAGAATTTTCGATACTTTGTATTTGATAGTCTCATGTTATTATTGTGATGTTTACCACTAAAGATGAGTTTTCTCTTTAAGTCCACAATTCTTTTGTTCTTTGCATCTATCATCAATGCATGGCGTGCGAGAAAGTTCATACCACGGTTTCTTGACATTCACGACAACGACTGGCCAGGTGAGGTTATCTCAGTTCCAAATCTATGCGAGTGCGACGGTACCATATGCTTTGGGTTTGGTGTCGTTTATTGGGTACAGCTGCTTGCAGGTTTGTTTCTATTACGTCTGTTTCTATTAGTTTTAAGATTTGCACCAGCTTCAACTAGAAATTTTACGTTGGCCATATCGACTTTCTACGGTTAAACAGCACGAAGTGAAACGTTTGTGTTGAATGACAACATTCAAACTTGCTAGACAACCTGCAATTTTATGCTTCAGTATTGAATATAAGATATTTCTGGCATGTTTTCCGCATTGGGTGCTCAAGAGCAGTTTGATTTCAAGTGCGAGGTTTGAAGGTTGTGCTTTCTATACGTCGAAGTTGTGTCTTAAAGCTATTAGTACAATCTTTTGTTAGTTTTACCTGGAATGTTTTCCGGGAGTTTTGAAAATTGGTAATTTTATAGATTTCGATGTACCCTTTCCGAGATTCAATTTGCCACCTCGTATTTTTGCCGCTGGCGCCGGCATATTGGAAAAGTGGCGCCTAATAGCAGTTTTTTTAATATCTCTTTTTCGACCCATTTTTGGATAAAAACATTTAACTACAAAATTTAATTAGAGATAATTTTACAATTTATGCATTAACAATTTTTTTGTAAAATAAATAGTTTTGGCGTACGAGCGCCGCAAAGTATACTTCAATATGCGCTTTGGCTAAAAAAACTCATTTCCACATCACCTTGAGGCAGAGTAAGCTGCGCGTTTTTTTATCGTGGTATCCCCATAGGCTTAATCCGCATGTAATGCACTATTTCGAGATTTAGCGCAATCTTCTTCGCTTTGCTGTTCCTGATGGACCAGACGTTGCAAGTTTGTCTTCGTTATTGATCGAGACCTCACAGACCGAAATTTCATCCACATCATCTGCGATGAGATTACCAGACTCACCACAATTCTTTTCGCTTTCGATTCCATCATACGCTTGCTCAAAAATGGTCTCCGTTTCTTCCTTTTCATCGCTATCTTATGATATAACTTGCAAATTACCTCAAGCACCACTACAATCAGGCGCGTGCTGGGATACCTTGGAGGGCCTGAAAAAATCTTCTTTGTGAGGGCCTATCCCCGATTCGTTAATTGATTAAACGATATTTAACTTTTTCTAATTTATTGGCAACATGAAAATATTGCATCGTGTGGTTGGCCATACTATCGTCATACATTAACCACTGTACCGTACAAGTGTTTCTTAAATAAAAATGAATATTAGAATAAAAAGATTAATAATACCCTTGAAAAGATAAGTCCTTGAAATGCTTTTCCATAAAACATTTGAAAAACATAAAATGAAAACTATAGTATAAAATGTAAGCGGTAACGTTAGTTCGGTTTTAGGAGTAATGTCGAGGAGTCGCTTGTTTACATTACTTGAAAACGCAAACCGCTTTGCTTAGTCTCCTTTCGGTTTAATTTAATTACAGAAAAATAACTACATTAGCTTTCACAATAACAACAGTCAAAGAACTTCAGCAAATCTGAAGGGTACTAACTAAATGATTTACAAAATATTATTTTTTTGCAAATTGTAAATAGTGCTTCTATTGACATGCGG
Source organism: Platerodrilus igneus (assembly GCA_036346225.1). Lineage (NCBI taxonomy): Eukaryota > Metazoa > Arthropoda > Insecta > Coleoptera > Lycidae > Platerodrilus > Platerodrilus igneus. Next base: position 9,010,209 of record JARFIW010000244.1, read on the forward strand.
TTAGTATAATGCAAACTACGCTTTTATGACGATTTCAAAAAGGTTACTAAAAAATTCACAAATAATTATCTCTATATATTTAAAGCATTTTTCTAAAAAACGTAGATATAGTAACACTAAATGAATCTAAAATGAACTACATTCTAATTGTATTATTCTGGTAAAATTAATCAATATGCTCTAGGCAAATATTAATTTGGTTTATCACGGTTGAACAATCACTCCTTACTGATGTGTTGTTGAAATCTATTTGCATAGCAACAATAATAATGACTATAAAATACAAGCCATTTACAGAAATTGTTAATAGATTTACACACAATTAAATTATATAGTTTGTATCTTCTGTTTTAATAAAGCTATATACAAATACGCTCGGCGCTGTATTATCGAGTTCAATCTAAATAAAAATGCAGAGGTGTTTTTCTGTTAGGTTTTTAAATATTAAAACACTACGCGGGTTCTTGTTGGAGCTAATTTTAAAAGACCTGATAATTGATTTCGATTCATCAGGAAATTCTATGCTAATTTGATATGTTACACTATGGGTTTATCTCAAAAGACAGAGCAATGCTGTTTAGAAATGGATTATAGATGAATCCCATATGGTTTGTAAAAAGTTGATCTGTAAATCAGTAAGGGGTCGTACAATTTGAACAAAATTCCGAAGGATTTGTCAACCTGAGCAAAACACTATAATAATAGATATCTTACACGACAGAGTTATATTAAAAATACCGGTAAGAGTAATTCTTATAAAATTCTAAAATGGTGCTGGCGTTTAAATACAAACAGGTAAAACCCACTATAAAACAATTATAAGCAACACTTTTCCGGTCAAAACTTGCATATAACACCAATTAACATAATAAGGAGCTGCGCACGCTCGACCATCAGCATAAAAGGCAAGGGAGCCATGTTCCAGAGCATTAGTTGTCAAAGTATCATCGAGTTGATCAAAATTAAAAGTTGAAGATGGATATTTCTGGTGTTAACGTCCATCGACAGAACGCTGCACCGTGGCTTACATCCTAGATGTGCAAGGCTTTCAGTATAAAACAAGCGAATTTTTTATGAAAAAAGTGGCGGTTTTTGACGTGGAAAACGACGAAGTGTGGCACGAAATATTAGAGATGCCTTTAGACTATAACTATTTGAGTGAAGATTTCAAGAAACATTGCGCATGGCTTCGGAAGCACCTGCACGGGCTTAGCTGGGAAAATCCATCAACAAATCTGTTAGCACCAGACGTTATCACGTTATACCTGCAAAACCATTATACCGCCTCATGTTACAATTTATGTGAAAGGACTGGAAAGCAGCGTATCGTATCCAAGAATATGCCGTGCAATAATGTTATAAATATTGAAGAATTTAACGTTCCGAATTTGAAAACATTAAGGATGGATCATGGAAGATTGGGTCATTGTCTTATGCATATGGATAACCATTTAGTATGTGCCAATCAAAATGTTCTATTTATTTATAAAGCAATAAAATGTATATTTCAAGATTAATAAATGTTATACTGTGCGTTGCTTTAATTCTGTTTAGTCCTATTGTATAGAATTTTACTTTTACTAAAACAAAAATTTTAGTACATAGACCGTTTGTATATGAGTAAGTGCATTATTATTATTACAGTTTCATATACAAATTAAATTAGGCAATCGCTTGCGCAAATGTTTAGAGATTTGGCTATCCCAGATTCGCCAGACTGTGGTTGCCACAGCGGTTTATAGATGTTATCAATACATGTATATATTTTATTAAAAACATTATATTTCTTGATATTTGTATCACCAACATTAGCAAAAATTATTAATAGACGTATTAAACTATCTTGCTTTTATTTTTAAGTTTAAAATGGTGTACCCCGCAGATAATAAATACAATATACCGCATGTCAACAAAAAAAGTTGTAGGGAAATTCAAAGACAAATTTAATGTGGGTCTAGTATTAGAATTTGTCGGTACAAAAATCAAGTCCTACTGTATTGTAAGCGAGAAAGACACGATTAAAAAGATTAAAGGGGTTTCACGAAGTGTAGTTAAGAATATTAATCTAGATAGTTTTAAGGACATTGTACATTGGGGAAGATTTGGTTCTATGAAATGAGTAACCTGCAAAAGTACAGAATATTTGATATTAATGCTAATTGGTTTAGTGACGTAGCTTGTGCACTCTTCGAGTGTCTTCGACAATCTTTGATAAAATAAATTATTAAACTTTTCTGTGCTTAATTTCTTTGTGTTCTTAGCTAATTGGCTTGCATTCAGCGTACTTTCCTTCTGTAATTAATGTATTTGTTTGGAGAAGAAATATGCTTAAAAAGGACTTGTACACTGCTTTCACATGTAATTTGAGTAATCCATAATCGTCAAAAATTAGTTCGGAAACGAATTGTATTTTCCAAGTACCTAATTAGTACTGCGTTAACTACATAATTAATTATGTTACAACGTGTTTAAAATTTTAAAAGTCGTGGGTTTGAATATTCTAAAAACAGTACATTACTGTTTGAAAATGGTTTTAAATATTAAACACTTATCGCTTATAAAGGGTTTATTTCTAAAATTTCCACGGTTTTAGATTGCCTGGGAACTTATAGATAACATTAACATGGATAGTCAAAGAAAACTTTTATCTAGGTTACATATGAATGCAAAAATTTAAAGGTTTGGGATTTTTAAAGTGTAACTTTGTAAGGAGCGGTCCTATTTCAAATCTGTTTGTATATTTGAATTCTACGTAAAGTTCTAGACTAATTTGATGTGTCGCAGGGCTAAAATTTTTTATAAGGACTGTCAGAAATCGCTGCCGGTAAAAAATCTTAAAATGTAAGTAGCTCCCTGGGGGATGATCCTATCTGAAAAATGTCTAGAAATTCAGGTAACTGAGAAAAATCTAATATTAATTGGTACCAAACAAGGCACATTTATCTCGTGGGTGGAAATGTGGAGAAAGATTTATCGTAGAGGGCATATGTGTAACTTTGTAAAGAGCGGTCCTATTTAAAATCTGTTTGCATACTTGGATTCTGCTTATAATTCTAGACTAATATGACGCGTCGCATGGTTAAAAAATTTATGCGGACGGCCAAAAAAATCGCTTCCAGCAAAAATCTTAAAATTGGGGTAGTTTCCTGACGGATGATGCTATCTAAAAAATTCCTAAAAATTCAGGTAGCTGAGAAAATTCTAATATTAATTGATTCCAAGCAAGATAGGTTTATCTCCAAAAATGCAATGGCTAGTCGAAGAAAACTATTTGGTTCAGAATGTTAGCGGTAAAAAAATCTTAAAATTGGGGTAGCTCCCTGGGAGATGATGCTATCTAAAAAATTCCTAGAGATTCGGGTAGCTGAGAAAAATCTAATATTAATTGATACCAAACAAGGTACATTTATCTCGAAAGATGAAAATGGTTAGTCGAAGAAAACTATTTGGTCCAGATGAGGGAGCAAATGTGGATGCTGGAGCAAATGTGGTCACAGAAGACCTGGTTTCCTACTACTGTCGTGAAATTTCTAAGATGGCAATTGCTTTAAAATAAATAATGGAATATATAAAATGCGAGTTAGAGGAAGTAGATGAATTTTGCTATTTAGGTAGTATAATTACAAAAGATGGACGTAGCAGAAGGGATATAGTAGCTAGAATAGCTCAAGCTAGAAAAATGTTTCTAAAAAAGAAAAACTTACCAATAGCTAATAGTATTAGTTTAGATAATAGAAAAAGTTTCTTAAAGTCGTACGTATGGAGCGTTCTACTATACGGTAGTGAGGCTTGGACAATTAAAGAAGTAGATAAGAAAAAAATAGAAGTTTTTGAAACTTGGTGTTATAGAAGAATGTTAAAGATTAGTTGGACAGATAGAGTAACAAACGAGGAAGTTTATAGAAGGATAGGTGAGGATCCCTGTATGTGGAAACAATTGAAGGTCAGGAGAGATAGAATGATAGGGCACCAGTTAAGACATGAGGGACTATTTAGTAAAGTCTTAGATTATAGACTACCAAATAAAAATAGAGTAGGAAGGCCTAGACAAAGCTATATTAGTCAAATTATTAGAGATTTAGGTTGTGAAGGGTATGCAGTCCTTTTTAGACTAGCTCAGAATAGAAAAGAATTTAGAGCTGCGTCAAACCGACTTTAAGTAAGTTCGAAAACAAAACAAAAAAAAAATAAAAATCAGTTAACTAAATGTCACCATGACATAACTCACAATTAGTTAGCGGTCTGGCATGTTGGCAGCGATTCGTTGCTTAAGCCTTACCATAACATATAATTTAACACTTTTCTTTTTTGAAGCGGATAACTAGGTTATATTTCATTTCCTTATAAATGGTAATCATGTAAACATGTTAGAGTTCTTTAACAACCATCAGGTTGCTAATATCTATGTAGAGCCAGGTGGATAGGAAAAAGATATTTGGATATAGGAAGATCTAGACCAAACTATATTAGTCAAATTATTAGAAATTTAGGTTGTGAAGGGTATGTAGAGCTTTTTAGATTAGCACAGAATAGAAAAGAAGTTAGAGCTGCGTCAAACCGACCTTAAGTAAGGTCGAAAACAAAATGATGATGAAAATGCTATATAAAAGCATCAAATCTACGGTAAGGAATTATAAACTGAGCGTCTTATATTAATGAAGATTGATACTTTCTTACGTAAAATAAAGACGTTATTTCAAATATACAATCTAGTATGTCAAATCCAAGCACTAAATACAGGGCAATGTAACATAAGAAATGTTACACGCGAATGAGAGACTAAAAGAATTGCAACGTAAAATAAAAATGTTATACACCTGTCAATAGTATTAATTATAAATGTACCAAAACGGATAGAAAAACGAGCTGTAGAGATACTAGGAGAAGATCAATTTGAATTTAGGCGAAACAGGTCATTTTAACTTTAAGGGTGATAATGGAGAAAACAACAAAAAAACGAAAAAGTGTGTATATAGGGTTTGTAGATCTGGAAAAAAGTTCTACAATGTAAAGTAGAACAAATGTTCGTAATACTCACAAAGATTAGAATGAGTTATAGGGATAGACTGATAGTTTATGCAAAGAGCAAACAACTGTAATAAAATTAAAACAGGAACGTAAAGGAGTAAATAATAGAAAAGAGACGAGACAGGGATGAGCCCTATCCTCGTTAATTTTTAACTCGTAACGTCGGAGAGGCAATGACTACTGTCAAATTGCAAGAAGACATTTAGAATTATTATGCTGGGACAAAAGATTGATATGTTTAGATTCGCAGATTGTACAGCGGTACTAGCATCCAGCAAGAAAAAGTTGGAAGCAGCTTTTAATGAAATGGAAACAGTACTAATAGTGAGATATATAATAAGTTAAAAGCCAGAAAACAAATAGGAAACGAGAACTTACAAGAGGTAAGGATTTTTGTTTCCTAGGAAGCCAAGTAACGCAAGATGGGGAAAAGTGCACAAGGTACAAAACAAGGATTAAGCACAAGGCCGTGTTGCATTTAACAAGCAACTACTATGTTCAAAAACAACAAATATAGAAACAAGCAAAAGATTACTGAAAGCACTGTACGGTTGTGAAACTTGAACAGTAAGGGCAGCGGACAAGAAAAATATAGAGAGACGCGTTTGAGGTGTGGGGCTACAAACGTATGATGAAGACAAAGTTAAGCACAAAGAGGTTGTGGAAATGGGAAAGGAAGAAAGAAATATGTGGAAAACAGTGAAAAATAAAAGAGATAGGATGATGGTTTACATACTAGGGCATGAGGGAATAGTGAAGAATATATTAGAAGTAGAGATAGAAAAAAGAGAAGTAGAGGTAAACCTAGGTTAGACTATTGCACACAGATAGTCTAAGGTGTAGGATGTGGGAGTTTCAAGTTAAGTGTGTAGACCAGCTCAGAATATAAATCAGTGGAAGTACGCTTCCAACCGGTTCCAAAACGAAGAACCTAATGACGAAAAAAATAATTGTACTTAAACCTGATAATTATTATAAACACCTACAGGTGTTGGTTTTACAATATTCTTTACTAATGTTGATTATGTAAAGGTATTTATTGGAAAACTATTAATTCGGCAAATGTCGTAAGTGTTGGGATACTAGTAGCCGCTAGTTACTTACCTCCCTTCACATGCCACTCAATATCGATGATATATGGTATATATTTAGAAAACAATAGAAAAGGAACCGAGCTATATTCAACAAAAAAAAGGTGCTGCTACCTTTGAAAACAATAAATATAGAAACAAGGAAGAAATTGTTGAAAACAGTGCACTGCGCAGGAAAAAGTTAGACGCCTTTTGAAATGTGGTGGTTCAGATGTATGATGATAATAGCATGGACAGACAAAGTTAATAACAAAAACATTCTAGAAATTATAGAGGAAGTAATATATCTGTGGAAAACAAAAGAAAATGGGAGAAATAGAAAGACAAGGCACATTCTAAGGCATTTGGGGAATAGTGCAGGAAATGCGGAAATAGGAAACTATTCCAGGCTGTAAGAATTTCAGGTAGAAGTGTAAGTTTTCTCAGAATAGGAAACAATAGAGGTGCGCATCTAACCGGTTCCAGGACTGAAGATGATGAAGCGATTTATATTACTTAGATGGAAATTTAATTGTGTTCACCGAGAGGTGACTGATCCAGAAAATGCGGAAGATTCTACGTTCTAAGAACTAAACAGAAACAATAGCATTTGTATTACTGTAACTGAAAAAGTGATTTTATTTCTCGCTAAAGTTCAATTCTTCCGATTCAATAATAAATAAACAATAACGGCTAAAATAACAATACTAATCAGATGGTAACAGTTAATAATAAACAGCACAGCAAACTACACAACCACGAAGCAAACAGTGTTTTCTACAAATTGCTCATAGGTTTAACAACATCCGAGCGATGTTTTCAAGACGGTTTTTGGTGTCGCGTTTACTTTCATTCGTGAACGTAATTTGTGAATCCCTTACTTCAATCCCCGTCGGCAATCTCGCGGTGCGCTAACTTAAATTTACATGTCGTGGACCTAGAATCAGAAAGAAGGACTTTGCAATTATTTGAATCTGCACAAAGCTGTATATAATCTGTCCTTGCGCTCAGACGATGAGATCATCTGGCGCAAGCATAATTTCTTCTTACTCAAAACAACTGAATCACGACTATACTAATTACAATTATGATATCATCTCTAACCTTTAAAAAACTGATGTAAGTTTGACAACCTTTGAAGATGGATTATTATATATGATATAAAATAATTTTACCTTAGATCAAAATTATAGTAACCTAAAAAACTATTTTTCTTAAAGGGAATAACGTAATCCTATTGGTGAAATTTACTAATACAGAAACTATTAATAAGAAATGTGATTAAACATATTTCTATGGAACGACACAAATTTAATATCAGAAATTGGTTTAAAACTAAGATTAGGTGTTCAAAGTGGGATCCAATACTAACTAAACAATAATATAGTATTTTGGAAGTAATTACGGACTTTCTGAAATAAGTTTGGACTGATCTGTCGACACGTTAGGGTTATTTCATTGTGCAATTCTTGAATATTTGTAGGCGAAGTTGTGTAATTCACCTATTTTACATAACCCTAGAGTAAGAGATCTAGCGTTGTCAGATCCACGATTCCATGAAATCTCATTTATCAATCTATATTAGGATATCTTTGATTTAACCATTTTCGGACAGCTATTGCACAGTGAGGAGTACTTCATCCTGCTGAAATTGTAAATCTTGTTTGGCCAGCAACATGCGATCTTCCTTGTTAACTTGCTTTTTCAACGATCGAATAACAACCGGATCGATAATGATTTGTAGTAAATCCAGATACAATTTTCTGGTCAGATTACCATCAATAAAGTTCGGCCCAATTATTTCATTATCAAGAATATCGCACATTGATTTTTTCAGGATACTGGGTATTATCTTCCCTGAAAATGATTGTTATACACCTAAGGGTGTCGAAAAGTTCGAACTGCCCTGAATTTAACAACGCAACAATAAGAATTTGTTACAAACTAAAACTATAAAATGGTGAAACATCGTCATCGTTGCTAAAAGTTGTTTCAGACAATTCTTGGGAGTTTACACGTAAGTTTCGTTTAATACTCCTTTTTGTATGTTCTACTTCAACGATGAAAACTCTGAACCAGCGAAATTTATTTCTATTCGATATATGTCAAATTGTAGAGATAGAGGAATTTGTTTTCGTACGAACACTCAGTGAATTTATCCGTCTGTGATAAAGCGAAGAAAGAGAGTGAGTGTGATAATGAAATCACACTCGAGTACTAAATTTCAGATAACAGAACCGGGAATGTGGTAAAGCGTTCTTAAAATTCCTGCTTGGAAAAATGTAGCATTGTAAGAAACGGTACGGAATTCTAATGGAAAAGTGTGGTTATAATTCACCTGCAGTCTCGCAGATTCTGGAAATTATTTTAATGCGGGTAATAAAGCCAACATATATTTATTGCGCAATTCTTTTTCTTTGGACACTTTCTTGATTTTTATGGCTGTATATAGTTCATACAAAATTAAACGAAATGTTTGTTCAGTGAAAGTTGAATATATTATTAAAGAGCTTGGGTGTGGACATTTGTAGACTTCTTGCTGGTTTAATTAATTTATCACTTTCTTTAACTCAATATACTTTTGAAGACTCGTACATTTAATGGAACGTAAAAGAAAATTTACATATATGAATTTATTCTGTTTTAAACACCGACTGTAAACTTTGCATGAGAGATATTAAAAAGGTTACTACAAGCAGCTTAGGTTATGTTGAATTAGCTAGTACCCGACTAGATTAGATGTATTCCAAAGGGTGGCTATGGAGACCTTGATAGGTTGTAAAATTTACGCACAGATTATACAATTGCGGCAACCACTCTTCAAATTATCAAGGTTAAAACAGACGAGGTAAAATAGGCGCAATGAGCGCCACTACTTCCATTTACTTTTCGAGACACTAGCTTCCGACCATGTGTATCACAAAAGCTACGCTCCAGATGATTTCTATTCAATTCAATAACAAATTAAATAATCCAATCATTTCTCCATGAAACCAAGCAAAACAGGATGAAGAAAGTGCTTAGAAATGACACGAATAACCAATTTGTTTTGGTATGGATAGCCAGAAATTATGGATAATGAATACATATTGCAATGCATATAATAAATAATAAAGCAAAAATTAAAAGAACTTAGTCCAATTACTTGATATACACTAGTTCAGTTTGATACGGAATTTCTCTGGGGAGGCGAACCACACGCTTCAAATGTATGTAGTGAACTTTCGTCCTTATCACACTTATGTCTTTTATACATCAACAATGCGCGGCCATGACCAAACTCGATATGGCGTGAATATAACCGTCCATTTGAAATGCAATATTTTAAGAGAAAGTGAAAAGGGAAGTTTGCCATTTTTACAAACCGGGACTTCAGATTACCCGCTGGTGTAAGGGAGTGAGAGGACCATGTGGGAGAGAAAAAGCGTAATTTTATTTAAACGAATTAAAATTGGAGAAATTAAAAGAAACGACGGGAATGAAAAATATATTCAGAAATGAATCAACATTAAAACTAAGTGGAGAGGGGAAATGGTTTATTGACCGAACCCAAATATAGTGCCGGAATTTGGACGGAGGTAATGTGCACGACACCGTCAGATCTCGGAAAGAACTTTTCTAGCCGAGTAATAAAACAAAACAGAGTTTAGATGACGAACCGGATAAATCTTACGGACCCAAAGTCAAATTAACAATATATATATATATATATATATATATATATATAATCAGTGTAAAACAATAAAATTTTAGCAACCATGTATATAAAAAAGAGCAAATTATTGACGAGCCAAATTAATTTGTCATTTAGTGAAAACAAACGAATATTAGGGTATTTTTATAAGTAATAATTGGAATGTTAAAATTACATGAAGAAAGAAAGCTTCAAAGCAAATAGAAGTTCAAGGATACGCATAATTAACCATAATTTATTGAATCAAACACATATAAGCAAAAGGGAGCGTGTTTGCGTAAAACAATCAATAATTCCAAGGCAAATATATTCGTTTTAAAAGCCAACGTCAGTTTTATACAGATACTAAGAAGTAGAAAGTCGAGGAATTGTTATGTTCAAACGGTCGATAATTAACAGAAACTCCTGCTTGTTAAAGGTTACGTTCAAAGAATTCGAGCGTATGTTACGATAAGATTTCATAGAAATTGTTTTCAACCGTCAGTTTGGACAAACAGGCTAGGTTAACAAACATCTTAAGGAACGAGGAAAATGGACAATCGGTAATATACAACAGGTAGAGACAGATATAAAGCAAGCAAGGAATTGAAATGCACGTACGATGTACACGTGGAGTTGAGATAGGATGTCAACAATATCGATTTTCTGTAACTGAAGTGGGGTTTTGAACGAGACAGCAAACATGTATAAAACAAAGATGAATAGAGAATTTTGTCATTGGTGGAAAGCCATCAATTTTCAAAACGAACGCACACGCGAAGGTTGAAAGCGAATTCGGGGTATACAGCACGTAGGACGGAACAAATTTTACAAATTTAGAGACAGTTACGTTCAAAAATTTTAGAATTCGTTTCGAAAATAAGCTTTTCGAAGGAAGCGCGTCCATAAGGGGGTTTGGAAGAATATAAATACCCAAGGTAGGTTATTAACGCGCTCTTCTTCTTGTACATTGATCAAGTGCTGAATACTGTTTCAGACTACGATAATAATAAAGCTTTTTGTGAGTGTTTGTGTATGTGTAGTAATGTTACCGTTAATACAGTAATTGAAAGTAGAAAACAGTAGTAGCAGACCTATAATCATTAACGTGAAGTACGAGTAGTGCGTATTAATTAAAAAGATCCGGCACCTACAACAAAAATTATTAAATGGATGCATGATATATGGGGGTAAGCACCACAAGTAATCAAGTTTGTATGCATGATATATGGAGTGGTACTGTGAGACGAGGCGCATAGCTTGCATAGGTATCAGATGGTAGAGGCCTGTGGATTCGCTGAGCAGCACAGTAAATGGAAACAACGCCGAGGGATTTTCTGGCAATCATCTCCGACGGGAAAAAAGCCTGAAGAATTCTTCAGGTAATTTATTTAAAATTTCTGTTGTTTATAAACATTTGTGGAATTTTGTGTTGTGTGGTTGACTTTTTTTTGGTGGCATATTTATGGTTGTAGAAACTTATTGTATAAGATACACGTACTGGACAACTTACTGATGTTGAATATTAAAAAATGGTGTATTTAGAACATACAAAATTTTATTCAGGATAAAAATTGAATTGTAAAGGATAAAGGGTCTGTAAATATTGTTTTAATTTATGCAAGGTTTAAAAGGCATATACAAACTAAACTGGGTTATAATGAGCTCACAATACTCCAGTGTGAATTCAATTTAGGGTAACATGTGGGGCCCATCTACTCATATTTAATTGAATTGTTTAAAAATCACTATTAAAACCAAGGACTTTAAAAACATACCATAAATTGAACTAATAATTATTGTTTCAAACTGTTTTAACACATGTGTAAATAAAATTTATCTGTTAATAGGTGTAAATAAAAGGTTGTATGGTTGTTGTATTATTTGGTGATTTTATTGAATGGTGTGCGAGTGTGAAAAAGGTATGGTTGTAAATTTAAATATTTGAGAAGAGGCCCAGCTGAGCTAGCCAGGAAAGCAGAAGGAATTCGAAGGCGATCTCATTAAGAGAGGTAAGAAATTTTAAAAATTTTTATTTTTTTTTCGAAATCCTTTATGTTGACCCAGGTGGGGCACAAATTTTAATAGAGAATCCAGAGACTGTCCCAGCTTCCATACCAATTTTATGGCGCCTAATTCGTGGGGCTCGTATGATTTAGGTGAAGGATCGATGTTAAAGCTTCGTTCGCGAGTCCATAGCAGTTTTATGACGGCTCAACGCTGGGACTCGATTCGAGAACCTTAGTTCCCGAGTTCCACAGCAATATATATATATATATATATATATATATATATATATATATATTGTGAATGTTAGATCTGATAAAAATAAAGAGTTTAAAGGATAATTGATTGCACAGATAACGGTGGTGTCGGCCTTTCAAATATTTAGAAACAGCGGTAATTTTTCCTGATAGTACCGCAACCTTAATTACATGTATATTATATTTAACCACTATGCAAAATACTCTACTAACGTTTTGCATTTCAGTAAAATTAAATAAATGAAAAATTTTGTTTATTTATGCCATGGCTTTTTGAAACACTCTTAGGGATTATTATATCAAGATATTTCTACTCTGTAAGAAAACGTGGACCCAAGTCGTCTTACAGGCACATTAACAACTTCCATATAAAGCGTCGTCTAGTTAAGATGATATTCTTCACCAACACTAAAGATGACCCTTTGTTCGCTTTAACTGGAATCACTCTTCTTAACTGCACATTATATGGAGCACTAATGGTATTCCACAAATATTAAATTCTCTATAGCTCCGATATTACAATGATCAAATAAAAAGGATAAATTTCAAATAGATATATTCTTTTTTTAAATTCAATAACAAGCTCCAAAGAAAAACATCTTTTTACAAAATTTTTCAAAATCAACTAACTTATCTTCTAAAAACTTATCACCTAGGAGATTTTACCAAAAATTATAACTTGCCAACTATTTAGAAAATGTTTAAGAACTACACTCATTGATCAATTATCATTATGTATACTTCCTATTTTGGAACAGCTAGATACTAATTGTGTCACTTATAGTAATTATTATTGGTAGACATTCCACAAATCTTATAATTATTTAATGCTAACTAAACATGCTAAAATAAATTCTCTTACAGGTATTATGGTACATTAATTAATTAATGAAATAGAATATCCATTGAACAGTTAATATGACATTTACAAATAATCAACCGAAGCGCATTCAGTTGGAATTACATTAGATAAACGTTTTATTGAAGAACAGTTAACCAAAACGCTTCTTTTAAATCTCAAACGCTTCACCACCAGTAAATAGCATTTTAGCCTAGTTTAACAAGTTATCATTTATCAATCCTCAGTTTAATGTGTTTTAAATTTAGAAAACATTGATAGGAGTGGTAAATTAATGTGTTTACCCTCAGATATTTTTTAAATCATTTTATAATATTTTAATATGTATATTGCTGTGATACCACCAAAATTCGGGTACTCCGCTTTTCCAATCGAGCCCCTACAAATTGGATGTCCAGAATGCTGTGAATCCTACGAAAAGCTATTCATTACTTTAACTGTGTTGGTCCATTGACTTTCTTCTGTTAATCGCCTCGGCTGCTCCCCTAGATAACTTTCATCCTCATTCATAAAAAAAACAAACACATTCCTACCACAAACACGAACGTTAACTCTATTTACATCAATATTCAGAATACATTAAAATTTCAAATTTTATTTCAGCATAAAATTCAGTTTTAAAAAGAATTTCAAGATTAATTTTATTATCATTTTAATGTGCATCCAGAATTAAAGTCCTTGTAGGATGCCTACTAATTAATATAACAATATATGCAGATCGGAGTCTGAGTACAAAGGGAGCATCTACCACCCCTTTACGTTAATTAACCAGGTTCGTCTAATTGAGCTCAAAGACATACCCAAATTTTCATCATAATCCAGAACATCAATACTAAATACCCTTTCTACTTAAACAAGCAAATTTCACCTTAACATTAAAATTTTATGGTTAGTACAATTTCACTAATGTCCATTTAAAGTAAATCAATTATAAAGTAATTCAACACACACAAAAATATCAAAGTTCAAACAAAATAGTATAAATTACCTGAAGGTTACTGCACTCGTAGCTTCAATGTACATCGTCCCTTTTGTTAATCACTCCATTCCAACTGGGTTATATTTACAGCTTCTGATTCTCAACGCTTTTCAAATTTTCTCCATCACCATTTATTTAAAGTTGTTTCTGGGCTTTTCCAGAACTCATCTGTGTATATCTGACCCTTGTTTTGTGGATCCAGACACATTTATGAACCATTTAATCATTAACACCCCCGAAAAATAGCAAAGAAATTCATACTTCTTTCACCAATATACGCCAAAACTGCCTACTTTTGGTGTATTCATTAGTCGTTGTAAATTTTACTAATTGGTACAGTGATACTAAATTTTATTACCTTGTATCTAAGTGCACTCAAGTACATTCATGTTAGCACGTAAATAACAAACTGTTTTAAATCACCAAAATATACGAGCAAACTTTAAATTATTCTATCAAACTAAAATGCACTGTTTAACGTATTGAATCAAGTCGCGGATGTAAGAGAGCTTGTTTATATTCACCTCGGTATATATAGCGGTTAGCCTGTCTGTCGGTCGAGTCCTCAAAATGGACAATTCTAAAGAATTTCGCATGCTATGTTCCCATTCCGTAGCTCGCGCGTCGGTTTTTACGAATTTTGCACTCGCACCAGTTAAATCTCAGAAATTCTCACACGGCACGCAAACATGTCCGAGAATAACTAATTAAATTTTATACAGAAATCGTTGTTTCTACCTCTGATATTTGCATCCTATTTTCAACCAATTGTGACCCTCGTGACGTTGCTTAAATCACGCCTTTTACTATATGTGTCTCGGTCTTGTGCATATTATCTCTATCTAACCTGTTCTTAGTGGTGCAAATTGATATTCCTTATTATCGATTATTTCAGTCCATGTGGACTATCTGGGTTAAATAACCCCGTATCGCGCCTTCCCGTGAATATTAAGCCCCGGTTTCTCCAGGATTCTTTGTAACCATTAATTATCTGCAAAATTTACGCAGAATGAGCTTTTTAAACTACGCAGGTGTTCAAACATAATATCAATTCTCAGAGCTTTATTTTCTGGTATTATAATCCTGGATTTTCACAGACTTTTATGCTTATTATTAATAATGGTTTAATTAACTCCAATTAAAATTGACTTCTATCCTTTCATTTTTAGCGAATACAAATTAAATATTAATTATTATGTGTACACTTTGTTTAATACCGGTTACTTAAAATAGGGTTAATTAATATAAATTTTGCACGTAATTTCCATTTGTTTCCTTATTAGGAATAATTAAATTACACGTAGAGCTTTTTAATACTGTTTCTTTTGATATAAAGCGTCTTGTACATGATTTAAATCTCTTATTTTTACTGAAACTAATAAATTTTTATGCTTCACGGTTTTAATAACGCGTATTATCTAATAATATTCATTATACACGGTGATTAAAATTATTTGATGTGATTATTTAATTTTCTACCCTGGTCTAAATATGAGTATATATATATATATATATATATATATATATATATATATACAGGGTTGGGATAAAGTATGGAACCAAGTGAATATCTTTAAAACGAAATGGTTGATATTTATGAAACTTTGTAGATAAATGCAATGAAGCAAAATGCATCTGATGTGATTTTTTGGTTAATAATGTACTTCCGGTTTAGCCGAAAATGCCCTCAATTTTTTTTAATTAAATGGGACACCCTGTATATTTTTGCAGATCTTGATAGATCTTGTTATTTCGAATTCATACATATCGGGGTTAATAGAAATAATCTGTAAAAACGAGACACTAAAGCACTTTAGTACAATCACTTTTAAGTTTTTACGCATTAGAATAAAAACCATTTAGATTAGCAAATTGATGGTTACTTTGTATTAAACGTGTACTGTTTAGTAAAGTAGCTGTTGGAAAAATGTCAAGACCAACTGTCAAGTTAATTGTAATTTATGGTAATAAATTGTAGGTTAAAAATGGTACAATTAAGTGAGAAAGATCGAATTGAAATATTAATGATGATTGGTTTTGGCGATCGTGTTAGAACTAGGGAAGAAGTTTGTCATATTTTTAATGATTTTCATCCTGAAAGTAATCCTATATCACGTTCAACAGTTACTAAAACATTACAACGTTTTAATGCAACAGGGATGGTCAAAAATTTGCCAAAAACTGGAAGACCACAGATCGCAACGAACGAAGCTATTAGACAAAATATTGCTATTGAATTAAAGGAATCACCTCTAACTTCTACCACAGATTTGGCAGTCGACGTTCTGTAGGGAAGATGTTAAAAAGTGAAAAATATCATCCGTATAAAATACAATTCAAGAATTGTCTGATGATAATTCTGACCGACGGCTGGAGTTTTGCGAACGAATGATGGACATCTGTAATGTCAACGAGCATTTTGCAAATAATGTAGTGTTTTTGAATAAAGCATCTTTTTGTTTAAATGGAACAGTTAATCGCCATAACTCAAGGTATTGGTCAAATGAGAATCCTCATTGGATTTATGAAGCCCATACCCAACATCCACAAAAGTTGAATGTTTGGATGGGAATTGTGAAAAATAGGCTTATAGGCTCATTTTTTTATAAACGGAAACTTGAATGGTGACAAGTATTTAGATTTACTAAATAACCAAATTATTCCTGCACTCCATCAAAATGGGCAGTTACCACAAAATGTTTGGTTTCAACAAGATGGAGCGCCTCCTCACTATGATAGACGGGTTCTGAATTTTTTAGATGCAAATTTTCCAAATCGATGGATTGAACATAGAGGATTTGTAGAGTGGCCTGCTCGTTCTCCAGACCTCAGTCTGTTAGATTTCTTTCTTTGGGGTTACCTAAAATCACATGTTTACGTTAGACCACCAACATCCCTGCAGGAATTGAAACAAAGAATTATCGATGAATGTGAACTCATCTATGGAGAAGTCTTGGAAAGAGTAACTCAGGAATTTATTAATAGACTTGCATATTGTCAGGAAGTAAACGGCGAGCATTTTGAACATTTAAAATGATTTTGTTTAAATTAAATTCAATATTATTCTCATTCTCGTTAATCCTATAAACAACATTTATTATTGAGTAAATGTAAAGTGCTTTAGTATCTCGTTTTTACAGATTATTTCCATTAATCCTGGTATGTATACATTCGAAAAAACAAGATCTATCAAAATCTGCAAAAATATACAGGGTGGCCCATTTAAATAAAAAAAATTGAGGGCATTTCCGGGTAAACCGGAAGAACATTATTAACAAAAAAATCATATCAGATGCATTTTGTCTCATTGCATTTATCTACAAAGTTTCATAAATATCGTCCTTTTCGTTTTAAAGATATTCACTTAGTTCCATACTTTATCCCAACCCTGTATATAGCGTAGTGTAATTAAGGGGTCATTGGGCTATATATGGGCACAAGTTAACTCATAGGTGGAGGAGAGTTGGTAAATAAGATAAAATAAATTTATTCAATTAAGGAGTTAGAATATTTTTTTAACAATTATTTTTTTAGCTTAAGTAGTGTATAATAATGTAGGGTCAATTTAATTTAGCTAAGGATAATGTAACATAGTACTTGTGTAAATATAGGGCATAAAAATAATAATTGGGGTAAAATTATTCTAACGTATTTAAATTTGCAAGGAAGTATTATATGACATGACATGTGAGTTTTTTAATGCTCCACCCGAAGGTACTACATTGACTAGTATTATATGATAATCTAAAGGCGTAGAGCAGGCGTCAAAATAACATTTCTATTTTCAAACGTAAAACCCAACACGTTTAAAACAAAACAACAAAGGGAGAGAATATTTCTCGGTAGCGTAGCAACAAACAAACTTTAATGGGTTATTGGAAAAGAACAGCCGTTGGAATTAATGTAAACGCAGTCTGTTGGCTAAAATATTGATTTCAATCTTAAAGGTAATATAGGAGAGAACCAAGAAAAGACCAAGATAGAATAAAAATGTATTGAGTACAAGAGAGATGCATATACTTAATTCAGGAGACAGTATAGTAGGGAGACTTAAATAAAATCAATAATTTTAAGGATATTTAGAAGCAAACGCGCGTCTGTTAAAAGGTGGGAGAATGGAGCCAAGCAAGGTGATTTGTGTAAATTGTACAAGAAGGGCAGAGATCCAGCTGGTGGAGGCATATGTGTGGCATAAAGCTATAGATACAAGGAAGATGAAAGATGTTTGTTCGAGTTGGAGGCGTAGATAAATGGAAAAGTAGAGGCTAAATTAGAACGGCGGTTGACAGTTTTGAAGCGGTTTACCGAGTATTGTTTTATTTGTTATAAAAATTCACGAGAAACTGAGGTTCGTTAGGGCGTTTTTCAGTGGAACACCGGACGGTTGGAAAATAATTTCAAGAATTATAGGAACGGGTGTACAAGCGTACGCGCCAATTTGAAATAGGGGGGAGGGCGAATTTTACTTATTTAATCACTGGCAGAGAGGGTCCGAGCTCTCTTTGGTTTCATCTATCATTCGAGATAATAGTTACTTTCAAGTGAACTACCGCAAGTTAATAAAAATTTATGTAGAAGTTAATAGAGCATCTTTTTATTAAAACGTTGAAGTGGTATGTAAGTACAAAGCTTATTATTTTGGTATGGAATGCACGAAAATATTAAAATTTGAAATTGTTTGGATGATGGAAAAAGCGATGCTTGAATAAGAAAAGTTAATTTTGGAGATTGGAATTTTTAGATTGGAAATTGTAAACAGCGGCATGCATGGCAGATATGGTAATTTGACCGGAGAGTTAGCTGATGAACCTGGGAACCTAGTAGACGGTAGCATCTCCAGGGAGCTAGGTGTTGGAGCACATTTAGAAGATAGAAACTAGGAAGGCGATAGAATAGAACGTGGTGAATAGTTTTATGGTGTTTGTGATTATTTGGATTTGAGTTTTGATGTGTTTTTATTATTATTTGATATTTTATGAACAGACATTTATGGGAGTTTAAAAGGAAATTGATTTTTGAAAATTAACGAATTTACAGATAACCAGATGTTGATATTTGGTAGTGCAGGAAATTTATATACACAGTTGTAGAGTTTTACTATGAGCTCATGCTAAGACAATGGGTAACGTAAGGTATGAGGAACGTCCTCTTACTTTAAATAAAAATATATGTGTTTAAAAGGTTATCAATCTGCATGATTATTGTTATAAAACTATTGACCTTTTGGAATGTACCTAAAGGAATGGTATTTTAAAATGTACTATGGATCTAATTTAAATAGAGCGCTATATATTTGGTTAATTGAGTTAATTTCGAGGGTGTGATTGGTGTAAACTTCTATTTAGAATTTAGCACGAGGATATTGAGAGGAAGTTTTGGATGTAACAGGTAGGTGTCAATATTAATTTAGGAAATTTGAGTTAATAGGAATTCTTGGGAGCAGCCGAGGGCGAGGATCGAGCATAACCACACAATATTATGACGACCCAATTTGAGGGGCACGATTCCAGACGTAACTACACAGTATTATAATAGCCCAACAGTGGGGCATGAATTAGAGACGATTCCAGACGTAACTACACAATATATTGCTGTGAATGCTAGCTTAAGCTAGTCAACGTTGGGAGCCAATAAACAGTGGGTATCTGGGTACTGCTGCCCTGACCACTAAAGATGCAATGACTATTAAATATAACGATAAAAAATGATATAATGTGGATTCTTACCTGAATATGCCCGTTATAATCTTGATTGCTCAGATATAAATATGTTGTTAACTTTACGAAAATAAAATGAAACACAGAAATCTCAACATTACAATTGTAATTGCATTAAATTTTTATGAACAATCCTTCAGATTATGATACTCGATAAATTTAAAACATCTTTCTTCTACAGACATTATCTTAAAAATACTTACACGCACAGGAGTAGTAGGATTGGGGGATACGAGCACAGCGCCACTGCCACCGTGCCACTACCTAACCTAGGTTTCACATGTAAATTCCCATAAGGAGGATCTGCGGGAGAGGGATTTCCTCCTCAATCCTTCCTTGTAGACCTGCTTGTAAAGGAGGATTTCCTTCTTGCTTCATTTTTACCCCCACCATTCCTATATTAAAAAAATCGGTAACCTAACCCCTAAAATTTAAGACCAACCCCTATCGAGTTACAATCCCCAATTTTATAATTTTTCTATTTATAAACAGTTTCCGGTCGTGTATAGTAATACCGATTTAATTTTTCTTGGAAGTCTGAACCTACCATTAATTTAACCATAGGCCAACTCGATTTAAAATATTGGTGTAAGCAAAAAAAAGTAGTACACATTCCTTTAAGACAATTTTATTTAATTTTAAATATACAGTGTACACTTAACATCTGTTTTCATACATATCTATTTTTACAAACAGAAATTTTCTAACGTAATTTAAGTATAAAATTTATATTTTCATTTTGGTATTGCAGGGTTCTTTTCTTCATTCCACTGGACCCTCACATCGGCTTATATTTATCAATATTTATTTCTAAATAGGGCATGTTTTCCAAAGACCAACCGGACCCATGTGTTTCAAATTCCTCTGATTTTGTTCTCATGGTTTTGCTTAAGAATTCGTACATATTTTCCAAATTACTAGAAGATGTTATAACCATGTTTCTTGTGTTAAAGAATTTCACATCGGTAGTCTCTTCTACCATTTTTGTGTAGACGCCGTAGAGTTCGCAATAGACTTTTATTTTTATTGCTGTATATTGTGTTCTTTTTTCATTAATTAATCGAATAAGCCGTTCTTTCTGCTTCTAATGAAATTCGGACACTCCATCGTCCGCACTGTCGTTCTTTATGCGATAGCTAGCCATACGGTTGTTAAACGCTGTGCTAACCATTTCTACAACATCTTCGCCAGTAGCGGTAACTGTTGCATTTTTATGTCTGTTGCTCCTCAAGTGTGCGGCATACGTCGTGTTTTCCACTTTCAATTCGCACACTTTACACAGAATTCGTGGTTGTTTCGGACAAGACCCCTCAACAGCTGGCGGAGCTGAACGTTTACGGCTTAATGACATACCGTGGTGTTTTTCTTGTGCCGCAGTAAGTTGTCCATTCTCGTAAAAGCGATACCGTGCATTTATATTTTCAATGCTCCACCAGAAGGTACTACATTGGCCAGGAGGCCAGTTTTTTGTTGCCTGGAATTTTTAGAATTTTGCCGAACCCTTGCAGTTCCAGGCAAGGTAGGGATCTTTAACGTGCGTGACAACACTCACACACGGGACCTCCATTTAACCTCTCATCCGAACGAGGGCGTAGTTTTTGTGAAAAATGCTCATCTGTCATTTTTCAAGCAGTCGTCCGTGGCGACGCCTCGTAAAAGCGATACCGCAACACCCACAGTTTAAGTAGTTTGCTGCTGACGGATGTATAAGATTAACCCTGGCCCATGTTACACCACGACATTTGTTCTGGTGGCATTTGAAGGCATCCCTCCTGGAAAAGTAGACGTGCCAGGCCTCACATTTAAAAACGTATGCAGATACCATTTTAGTACAAAACAAAATCTGCACTATAAGACTTTGGTGAAACCTGTATGCGAACTAAATTATAACTAAAAAGTTTACTCTTGCGTGTCTGCTTTATGTACCCCCATAGAATGCAAACCGAAGATTTCCGAAGACGGCCGAACGAATTTAAGGATTCAGCGGGGAACTAAATGGCGTTATCTTTTGCCAATCCTTGCTGTTCGTCCAGTGCATTTAGCACCAATGCATGCGCCCGATTCGCATCCTCCATGTTGCGAGTGCAGTCAGTAGAAACGCCGGAAACGTCTTCCATATTATACGGGTTAGCAATCGCACTACGTGCATATTAAAAATCGAAAAAGATGGTAACTCTGACCGATGGTATTGTAGGCCCATGGTATCGCAGGATCTTAAAAATTCAAATTACCAAAATGGCAACAGTTGTGGAGAATGGTACAAATACATTGAACGTTCAACGTACTTCAAATAATTTACAGTGTTATTTTTGCTGGCTTTAAACTGATTAAAAAGAGTTATAATTTGGGGACAAATCGATTTATATTGTTACTTTGATTCAGGGGTTTTCTTAAATAGCGAATGATAGTATAAAGGATGTGGAAATACAAATTGTACATATTTTAGTTATTATATAAATTTGGGTTAATTTCGTTTATCTCATTCAAATAGGAAGTGTTAGAGAAAAGGGGGGTAAAATTTCTTTGTTATCGTATCGTCGTACTCTCTGTGTAGGGTTGAACTGAGCTAGTCGGGGCATAACAAAACCATTTGTGTGAAATTGAAAATTTATCCTAGGTTATTTAGAGACAGAGCGGTGGCGAACAGCAAGCAACTGGACGTTTAAATTCATCGGAGTACGGCGATATCATAGCAATATCATTTTTCAAATAATACGCTAATTTCCGTCGTCGCGGATAGTCGCGTCTACGCAGAAGGAATGCGGATGTGCGCAAGTGGAAAAGCGGGCATTAAGTCACGAGACATGAATTAAGCAACAAGTAGCGGAGTGTAGTTACGTTTTTTAAAGAAACAGGTATGTAGGTTTTTGTATCTTGCCTCTATCGTTCTGCCACATATTTCCTTCAACCCCCTACGAGTGCAATAGAAGTTACGGGACGGATAGCATTTTGATGTACAAAATGCGTAACTAAACCCAAAAACAACGTGCTGGACCCTGATGAAGTTTTGAGATACACATCACGTAAGTATTTTGATTTTTACCTAGAATGTGCATGTAAATTTGACTTAGACAGTGATTGCATCACCGGGTAAAACGTGAGCTGTAGATGTTATAACAATAGTGTTAGGGCCGCACCTAACGTGTGAAAAGCGCGCGTAATAATGCCGTGTAAATATAACACATCCTATTCGAACAACATGTTAGAAGAAGATATACTTGGAAAGCTCCAGGTGATAGGGCTAGATACCAAATAGATTATATTTTAGTTAAACGAAGCTTTAGAAACCATGTTAAAACTGTCGTAATAATCCAGGGGCTGACATAGATAGTAATCATAACTTAGTTAAAATGAAATGTAATCTAAATTAACAAAATTGAGAAAAGCTAAAAGAGAGAGATAGAATCTAGGTAAGCTTAATGATAGTAAGGTAGAAAAGGAATATAAACAAGTATTAGATAATAAGATCAAAAGGATAGCTATAGAAAGGAACGTAGAAAATAGATGGAAAGAAATAAAATGGGCTGTACATGATACATCAACACAGACTATAGGTAAGAAAAAAGTAGAAGCAAGAAAACACTGGATAACAAAGGAGATATTAGATTTAATAGAGAATAGAAGAAAGCTTAAATCTTTCAGAGAATTGGATAGTGAAAGTAAGCAAAAATATAATAGAGTTAGAAATAAAATAGTACATGAGTGTAGAAAAGCTAGAAATAAATGTATGGAGGAGAATTGTAGGGAATACAAGATGATTTGAAAGTAGGTAAGACAGACAGGGCTTACAGAGCAGTTAAAAATTTTTCGGAAAAGATAGGAAAAAATATAATAGTATTAAAGATAAGAATAATGAGCTTCTAATAAATAAAGTTGAGGTAGCAGATAGATGAAAAAGATATTTAGAAGATTTATATAAGGGAGACGATATGGATGAGTTGAGAACGACCAAGAAGAGGATGTAGAAATAGGGTTCTCAATATTAAGAGAAGAATTTGATAGAGCTGTTAGGGATCTTAAACTAAATAAAGCGCCGGGGATAGACAACATACCCACAGAATTAATAAAATATGCAAGTCAGAAAACGTTAGACAGATTATATGAAGTAATAAAAGTAATATACACAGATGAGGTCCCAATAGATTTCGAAAAAAATATTATTATCTCAATCCTAAAAAAGTCAGGAGCTGATAGGTGTGAGAATTTTAGAACGGTTAGTTTAACTTCCCACGCTTCCAAAATACTAACAATAATAATTAAAAAGAGAGTAGAAGCTTTGACTGAGAAGTATTTAGGCGAAGACCAATATGGTTTTCGTAAAGACAGAGGGACTAGAGAACCGATACTAATGAGTAGGGTAATTATAGAAAGAAGGTTACAAAAATGAAAAGACTCATTTCGTGTTTGTAGATTTAGAAAAAGCATTTGATAGGGTTAATTGGATTGTTATGTTCAGGGTTTTGCGAAAAATAGGAATCTCTCATAGGGATAGGACAATTATTTACAGTCTATATAAGTAACTATTTATTATATATACATTTGTCAGAAAAACAATTAGTCATATCCTCCCTTTATAACATCATAACAATTAAAATAAGAATATTTCAATCGATTTATATCATTGTGCTATACACACGTCACCTTTAGAACTCTGCTGTCAATAAAATGTGCAGTACTAGCTGACACAAAGATTTTAGTAACCCAGTTCACATTCGCCTCTACGGATGTTGCATAGTTAATTTCCTGTTTCATTTCCTTTCTACGAAATGCTTATTTTATTTCATTTTCAGTATTGTACCTATCGCGAATCCATTTTTATTGACACTGCACATATGAAAAATATCAGGCCATTTTAAATGCGCTTCTGAATAAAGTCCATGTTTGTGGAGTTCTGAGTTAGTCATGAGGTTTGACATTGAAGGTTTGCATACGGTATATACAGTAAGCGAATAAGGTTCTTGATCTTATTACTTATTTTTATGAAAAATGCGAAAACAGATTATCTTGTGTTTTTGATATAAAACTTTTTGACATAACAATTTCGACTTAAAAGTTTAGCTGCCTCTTTAGTATTAATAAATAGAAGAGGGTAGCTTACAATACTTTATTTGAAAGGAAACTTAATTTTCAGTTCAAGAGCATAGTATTTTTCATGTTTTGTGTATTATTATTCATTGAAATACCGAAAATTAAGCAAATCCATAAAAATGAAAACAGTATCAAATTTACCTGATTCATAAGAATTATAAAATTAAAAATTCAGGAATTTGTTGTTTAGTATTTTTAAAAACTGGTTATTATAAAGGTAAATGTACCTTGCCTTGGATAAACACGAAATATTAACATTATTAATATTATTTATCATAATTCAATCATTTTTTTTCCTTTTAATTTGACAGCTAACTCTTTTATTTGTGCTTCTAAAAATTTTACATACCTTACAACCTAAATTTATAAAATTTAATAATATAGTTTCTCTTATCTTCCATTTTTTCCTTCTACCTGGTTACATAGATATTAGGAACTTTTTTAAGAACTCCAAATTTTCATGATTCCCATTTATAAGGAAATACATTTCCGGTTATCCTCCAAAAGGAAAATGTTAAATTATATTTATAGTAAGCTGAGCGAACTGCCAAGCCAGACCGTAATTGTGAGTTATTTACATTTGTTAACTGTTTTATTTTTTATTTTGTTTTGTTTTTGACCTTAGGTCGGTTTGACGCACTCTAATTTTTCTATTCTGTGGCTAAAAATCTACTACCCTTCCAAACCAAATCTCTAATAATTTAATAATAAATTGTTTTTCTATTTTATTTTTGTATTATAATCAAATTATAAAACCTTGTTTAAGGCCCATATATGTATTTATGGTAATACCCCATTTCCCAATCCTCCTTCCATGGAAAAATTTTTTAAGCTTCATCGGAAAAATTCAAAATTTTTTTTAATAAAGAACCAATTTTCAATAAATTTTTAAATTTTTACGCTAAATTTGACAAAGTTCTTCGATCCATTTTTACTTTAGAAAACCTTGTTGGTTAATTAATATTAGATTTTCTCAGGTACCCGAATCTTTAAGAATTTTTTAGATTGCATCACCCCCAAGGGAGCTACCCCCATTTTAAGATTTTTTACCTATAGCGACTTTTGAGCGTTCTTATAAATTTTCTTAGTCATGCAATACATCTTGTTAGCTTAGAATTTTATTGCAGAATCTGTAAACAGATTTAAAATCGGACTACTCCTTACAAAGTTACACTTTAAGCTCTCAAACCTCTAAATTTCGCCTTTGCTTTATAAGCAAACCTAACAAATAGTTTTCCTCGTCTAGCCATTGCATCTTTCGAGATAAACCTATCTTGTTGGTATCAATTAATATTAGATTTTTCTCAGCTACCCGAATCTTTTTATTTCTAATTTTCAGATCTCCGCGGCTCGCTCTTTTTTAATGTCTTAAAACCGTAGAAATTGTTTTGTGAGCCTTAGAATTTTGGTGTTGAAAATAAAAAACTAAACATATTAAATAAAATTTATTGATAAAATAGCCGCTACTGAACACCTTATCCATCTAACGTATTGATTTTTTTAAATAATATTAACAAAAACGCTAGTTCGCAGGATCTGAAATTTGTGTAAACAAGGATGAACTCCATTCAACGGTACATCAACTACTTATTTTCTCTTTAGGAATATACACCAGAAACTTGTATGCTTTAATTAATTAAAAGCAGAAAGTTTTGTCCGGAAACGCTACTGTAAAATATATAGAGCAAATAAATTATTCCCTGAATGTGTTTTCAATTGCAATAACTGACTATACAATCACAATTTAAATTACACTTTATTTAACTAAGTTACTTTAAACAAGAAATTACCGCATCCAAAAATTCCAATGCATGCTTAACAATAATGTAGAAATGGCAAGGTCGACTTTTGATGTCCAATGTAATGTGTTTTAAATATCTAAAAGAAAGCGCATTTTGCTGGTATGAAATCTATGGAATTTCTCCTGTAATGAAAGAAGAATGCATTCGTAATTGAAAATGCGTGCTACAACTTTCGCTAGATACCAACCATGTATGTTAATTAGAAATTTTGTGTATGACATCATTAACTACCTAAATTCCAGAATTAACAAAAATGTAATAAACCAGATTAAGTACTGTTCAATAATAATCAGAGTGAAAGTAAATGGGTCTTATTACCTAAATTACCTTACGTGATGCGGTAGAAGCATTATAACGCAAATTCCGGAAACTTCAATGTAGTATTAATAAAATTGTAACTCGTAATCCAACAAATATTCTAGATTTCTTAACGAACATTTGAATGCTGTTTTATAATTTCTTTTCTTGGACTTTCTATTAATTATGTTGAGAATATGTTTCAATGACGCGCATTTCAAATCGAGATATAATTGTTTGTAGATTACCAATAACACGAGGCGCTGAAAAGTGCGTATTTACGGAAAATACAAACCTCATTTAGTAGTATAATTAACGGAGCTTAACAGTGGACGATGTTACACCACGACATTAAATGGCGTGCTTGAATATTTTCTTTGGAAACAATCGAAGATTGCCGAAGACACTCGAAGAGTGCACAAACGCGGTCACTAAACCACAATTAATAATCGCCTTTATAGGTTTAACATTTTTACCATTACCAATGACTTTAATTTCTTATTGGAGAGAATCCTTATTCTCCCACGCACTGTTGCGTAGCTGGATGCCCACCCCTTTTGGGAATATATGCTCGTTATAGGTTGTAAGACCCTCGGTTTTACTTAACTACACTTTGTGAGATCCCTTTAATCTTTTTAATCGTGTCCTTCTCGCGCACAATACAGTAGGACTTAGCCTTACTACCTACAGATTCTAACACCAAGTCACCGTAAAACTCGTCTTTAAATTTCCCCCACAACTTTTGTTAACATGCGGTATATTGTGTTTATTATTTCCGCGTACACCACTTTAAACCTAAAAAATAAAAACAGGATAGTTTAATACGTCTATTAATAATTTATGGTAATGTTGGCGATACAAATATGTAAAAACAAACTTTATCAAGAAATATGTTTTAATAGAATACATACATGTATTGATAACATCTATAAACCGCTGTGGTAACCAGAGTCTGGCGAATCTGGGATAGCCAAATCTCTAAACATTTGCGCAAGCGATTGCCTTGCAGTTGCATCTTTTAAGTACTGAATGGGAAACATTTAATAAGTTCCAACACTGTCAAGTAATTTAAATTGCTGCAATCATTAGACAGAGAAATACTGGCACTCTCCCCCTCTAATAACGTTTGAACCCTTTCTTCCTCAGTCGTATTTCCACATACTTTTTTTATATCACCAACAAATTTTTCGTAAAATTCTGGAAAGTTTCTACACCTTAACTCAACCATTTTAAAACAGATCAATTCTCGCAAATTTAATAGCTTGATGCACTCGTACGCAGGTAGGACAATAACATTCCCATCTTTCGTAATCTTCCATATTATATAAATTCTCTTTTTCAAAATTGTTCAAAACCATATACTTCTATTAAAGGCTGTGCTCAGCTGCAATTTGAAATCTTGATCCAATTGTATGTCAACAACATCGTTTCCAG
The DNA here is from genome assembly GCA_036346225.1 of Platerodrilus igneus. Lineage (NCBI taxonomy): Eukaryota > Metazoa > Arthropoda > Insecta > Coleoptera > Lycidae > Platerodrilus > Platerodrilus igneus. Next base: position 9,038,420 of record JARFIW010000244.1, read on the forward strand.
TAGTCAGATCATTTAATCGTACTTGTTTTGAGTCTTGAGCAAATTTGGGAATTTGAAATTCTACTTGAAAAGTACACAATTTCTTCCAATCGAAGTAAGAGAATGTTATCGTAGAATCAGCACAATACCACTACAGCAAATCACTTGGATGACAGGTTGAAGACCACCATATAAATCAAAACCAACTTCTAATATATGGTGGTGATAATTTGAAGGAAATTCGCCTAACCTATAGGTTGACTTACCAACCAGTTGGTTGATATTTAATTGTGGTACTCGCACATCACTTGTAACGTCAACACAAGAAAAATCCATCTTTAATTTATAATTTTAATCAAACTCGATGATACTTTGACGACTAATGCACTGGAACATAGCTCTCGCCTTTTATGCCGATGGTCGAGCGTGCGCAGCTCCTTATTATATTAGTTGGCGTTATATGCAAGTCTTGACTGGAAAAGTGACGTCTATAATTGTTTTATAGTGGGTTTTACCTGTATGTATTTAACCACCAACGCCATTTTTAGAATTATTAAACAAAATTACTCTTAGCAGTATTTTTAATATACCATCGTGTAAGATTTCAAAATTTTTTTCCCAAATTTCAAATCCCCTTCGGAATTTTTCCAAACCGAATAACACCTTTAACTATTTGAGAAAACCCTTTTTAAAAAGTATAAATTTTCAATTTTAATTTATTTTTAAAAAGTTTCCGCCTGTTTTTAAATTAAAACCTTTGCCCAAAACGATTTCCTTTTCCAAAAAATTTTAACTGAATTGTTTTTTAATTCCTGAAAACCGGGGTATATCCTTTATTAATTCGGGAACCTGAAAGTTTGTAAATTTAAATGGTTCCTGGTAAATGGGGTACTTAGCCCTTTGCATTGTTTGGCATGAGTCGACTATTAAAAAAAAGCACTTTCCCAATTTTGTTATAAATAACACTTTTTGTTTAAAATTTGGGGTTAATGTAAGGACCAAAAATTTTACTTTTTTACATTAAATTAAAGTACCAAAAGCCTTTTAAGTTTATTTAAAATTTAAAAATTTTAAAAATTAAATTAATTGTAAACTGAATTTTCGTTTTGGAAAATTTCTGTTAGGACTTCCCAAAAAAGGTAAGTCTTAGGTTATGGAGGAAATTTAAATTTCATTTTTAAAATTTAACAATTTTTCTAAATGCCATCTTAAGTAGCCCAATTGGGAAAGTTTTTACTTTAAAAAAAAGAAACCCACGGTGGTTTTTGGAGGAACAAAATTTAAAGCCAATTAGTGGGAAAAATTAAATTTAAACCTTCCCGGCAGCGCTAAAACTATAAACGGATGAATTCAAAGAGAACAAGTTAACAGGGAAAAAATTTATAACAAAATTTTTCCAAAATTTAAATTGGTAGGTCTGAATTTGCATTTTAAAAATAAAATTTGTTAAAATTTGGCGGGAAGAATTATTCCTTTTAGGAAGTTTATAAAAAAATTTTTAGAAGAAGTTGGTCAAAAAGATTGAAAACAAGGTTTTATTTAAAAAAATTTTAATAAGGAAACATTTGAATGGGAATTTAATGAATTTCCGGAAATTTAAAATTTAGGGCAAGATCCTAACCATGTAATTTTAAAAGAACAAGGAAAAGGGAACCAAATTAGACGTTTCTGAAGAAAAAGGAAAGAAATTAAATGTATTCTAAAGAATTTAAATAAATTAAAGAAATAAACAAGGAATGGATTATTGGAGGCATAAATTTACAATTTAAAAGAACCTAACCCAAAGAAATTGTTTGAAAAAGGATTTGTAAACAATTTGAATTAAAAAGGAAAAAAGGTTTTTTTGGGTTTTTGGGGTGTTTAAATTTTAAGGAAAAAAATTTTTCCTATTAATTACATTTTGTTTTTTTATAAAAGTTTCAAACTTTTGGTTTATTTTAAAAAGGTATTTTAATAAATTTCAAATGAAATTTTGGTTTAGTTTTAAATTAAAAACAAAACTAAAATAATTTTGAAAACGTTTTAACACCCTTTAAAAATTAAATTACCTCTTTTTATAATTTTTTCATAATTACTTAGATATCCATTTCAGTTACGTGGACATTTGAAAAATTAAACAATACCAATGTATGCTTTATATTTTAAAACATAAACAAGCTAATATATACAAAAATAATTTCTAAAATCACATCATTCATTTCTTATGATAACAGTTGTGGTGGTTAAATTTTTATTTTAAAACTTACAATTTAGTATATATTCCATTTGAATATCTGCCAACAGTTTTATAAACCCCATCTCCTCGATTATTTCCATAAAATCATCCAGATCCTCGGCAATGATAACACTGCAGTACAGTGCTGTATTGCTTCCTCATGACTGACACATAAGACATTTTTCTCCTTCTATCGAAAAGCGTTGCCCACATTCTGCCTTTTTTACTCGTAAGCATTGCGAAATCTTCGAATAACCTTTCAAAGTTTTTATACATATTTATTATATTGTCTCTTTAAACCGTACAATCAACAAATAATAACTTCTACGCGAACAGTCCTTTTATATGAGCTACCTCCTATTCGGATATGTACCGATTGCACCCGGATTTGTGCACGCACGAAGCAACCGGTATGGAATGTATTCTATGAAAAAATCATTACATTTCTTAAAAAAAATGCTAAGGACTTTAAAATAATTATAACTCTTGTTAGACCTCTAGTCTCTAGATAAACGTTATTATTTTAGGTTGTGTCACTGTTTTCTAAATCAATTTCCTACATACTTTTTCCTAAACTATGCGTATCAATTGACGGTTATACTTTTACTCCATAACCGACTTGTATATATTTTCGTTTCGTCTCTACTAACACTCCATAATAAAGATGGAACGGTTCTTCGGAACGGTTCTTAATTTTTTTAAAACCGCCTTTGTTTTCAACTTTAACCTTTGTTGTAGGTTGGGAAATTTTTCCGATTCCTTGCAACTGGGAACGGTTTTTTGCAGGGAATCAATCAATTGTTTGTGCACCTCTTTGAATTTTTGTAGAGATGTAGCTCCCCCTTTTTGTATCCCAAACTTTCGTACAGAATCCTGCATAAGATGAAGCTTCGTTTATTTCAATAAAATTGTTAACGTTCCGTCATCATGAAACTTTGGATGGGAACCAACTTTTTGAATAATATAAATATTTATATTCTCGTCGAAATTCTTCCATATCGACCATTATCCAAATCAAAATCTTTAACAACAGTTAAAAAATTATGTTTTGAGTCCCCCAACACTGTAAACACATTTCTTTAAATTTCGGATATTCATGTCACCACTTATATGATCCGAAAAGATATGTCGAGATTGGTTTCATCCTGTTTCCATAATGGCGATTACATTGGCGTTATCTCTGAGTCTATGTTTTAAGGCACTAGCGTAAGTTTGACATAGATAGAACGAATCTATTGCTTTTATGTCGACCGAACGAGAAAAACTGATGATTTTACTTTGCTCGTTTGCAGGTATATCATCGAAAACCATAATTGAATCTTCTTTGGTATCTCCGGGTTCGATCAAATCATCGAATTTTCAAACTCATGGTAACCCAATTTCTTCTTTTTAATGGTGTAAAACGTTTCTTAACAATTGTATTTCGGTTGATAAAACTCTTCGAAAATACATAGACATTTTGAAATCTAAGACCGTTCTCGTGCAAGATCAGAAATATTAAAGCGTTGGTCTTCCCACAACTCGATGGTCCCACGAATATAGCTCGTATGTTGACGGGAAACAAGGACCATGTTTACCATCCTCTTTTGCATTAGCAATAGCAAAGTTATCATAATTCTGTATAGGTATTTTAACTTCTGTATAACATCTCTGGATGCATCGTTGGAATTATGTAATTTCTTTCACGTTCTGCAACCTTTTAACATATCTGCATAACGTTGTTCTAGGTATATTATATTTTTACTAGAGCGTAGAAACCGAGCCATCCAGGATATCCTCTGCTGCTTTTGTAATAGATTGTTTGGAGCACCACTGATTGCTTGAATGCGACATCTTTCGAAAAATGTCTTACCATAACTAAGCTCAACCCAAAACTACTTCCTTATATACCAAATTTAATCTCCCTGCTCACATAACCACATGACCATATGACCATATGACCACATGACCAATGACCAATGACCACCAACGACCATATGACCAATGACCATATGACCACCCAATGACCAATGACCAATGACCACATGACCATATGACCACATGACCACATGACCATATACCATGACCATATGACCACATGACCATATGACCACGACCAATGGAAATGACCACATGACCAATGACCACATGACCAATGACCTAACCAATTGCCTTTAATTATTTCCATTAAACCCAACCAATTGCCAATGGGCCATTAAAAGACCAACAATGACCAAAAACCATTGGACCCATGGAAATGATTAAAATTGGGTTTTAATGGGAAACGTTTTCAATTAAAGTTTGAAAATTGCGATGATTTGATCGAACCCGGAGATACCAAAGAAGATTCAATTATGGTTTTCGATGATATACCTGCAAACGAGCAAAGTAAAATCACTCAGTTTTTCTCGTTCGGTCGACATAAAGCAATAGATTCGTTCTATCTATGTCAAACTTACGCTAGTGCCTTAAAACATAGACTCAGAGATAACGCCAATGTAATCGCATTATGGAAACAGGATGAAACCAATCTCGAATATCTTTTCGGATCATAAAGTGGTGACATGATATATCCGAAATTTAAAGAAATGTGTTTACAGTGTTGGGGGGACTCAAAACATAATTTTATAACTGTTGTTAAAGATTTTGATTTGGATAATGGTCGATATAGGAAGAATTTCGACGAGAATATAAATATTTAAATTATTCAAAAAAGTTAGTTCCATCCAAAGTTTCCATGATGACGGACGTTAACAATTTTATTGCAAAAAACGAAGCTTCATCTTATGCAGGATGCTGTACGAAAAAGTTTGTAGGGTACAAAAAGGGAGATGCTACATCTCAGCAAAAATTCAAAGAGGTGCACAAACAATTGATCGATCCACTGCAAAAAACCGCTTCCCAGTTGCAATCGATCACCGAAAAAATCCCCATACCTACAACAAAGGTTAAAGTCGAAAACATGGACGTACCTATAAAGAAAATTAAGCAACTCGTTCCAGAAGAACCGTTCCATCTTTACTATGCGGATGTGTTAGCTAGAGACGAAGACGAAAATATATACAAGTCGGTTATGGAGTAAAGTATAACCGTCAATTGATACTCATAGTTTAGGAAAAAGTATGTAGGAAATTGATTTAGAAAACAGTGACACAACCTAAAATAATAACGTTTATCTAGAGACTAGAGGTCTAACAAGAGTTATAATTATTTTTAAAGTCCTTAGCATTTTTCTTAAGAAATGTAATGATTTTGTTCATAGAATACATTCCATACCGGTTGCTTCGTGCGGCACACAAATCGGGTGCAATCGGTACATATCCGAATAGGAGTAGCTCATATAAAAGGACTGTTCGCGTAGAAGTTATTATTTGTTGATTGTACGGTTTAAAGAGACAATATAATAAATATGTATAAAACTTTGGAGAGGTTATTCGAAGATTTCGCAATGCTCTACGAGTAAAAAAAGCAGAATGTGGGCAACGCTTTTCGATAGATGGAGAAAAATGTCTTATGTGTCAGTCATACGAGGAAGCAATACAGCACTGTACTGCAGTGTTATCATTGCCCGAGGATCTGGATGATTTTATGGAAATAATCGAGGAGATGGGGTTTTAAAACTGTTGGCAGATATTCAAATGGAATATATACTAAATTGTAAGTTTTAAAATAAAAATTTAACCACCACAACTGTTATCATAAGAAATGAATGATGTGATTTTAGAAATTATTTTGTATATATTAGCTTGTTTATGTTTTAAAATTGCATACATTGGTATTGTTTTTTTCAAATGAGTAATAAATGGTTTAATAATTATGAAAAGAATTTAAAAAGAGCGAATTTAATTTTTAAAGAAATACTCAACACGTGTTTAAACAATTTTGTTTTTTTTTTTTTTAACTTCTAGATATTCTAAACCAAAATTTCTATTTCCATAATTGTATCCTCAATAATTTATTAAATAAAACCAAAATTTGCAATATTTATTTCAATTCAAATTTAACTGTAATTAATAAAATAATTTTTATTCTTAAAAAATAAACCCAACAACAAAAACCCCCAACAAAAATTTTTCCTCCTTTTAATTAAAGTGATTACAATCCAAATTTTACAGTTTTCGTTTATTGGTTTCGTAAAGTTACGGAAATTGTGTTTCGGATGTTTGAACCGAATCCATCCTTTTTTATTTCGAAGGGCTTTATTTAAATCCTTTTTTGTTTAAGTTTCTTTTTTTTCTGTCCGCTGACTTAGTCTATTTCTGATCTTTCGCATCAACATTATCATGTGTAGGTTTATCTTGCACTATTTTAGTATTTACCAGAGATTCATTAGACATACCATTCAAATGTTGGCTAGTTGAATTGTTTGATAAACTTGTTTTCATCTCCTTGACAACTTCTTCTAAAATTTTTATAGCATCTAAGGATATAATTCTTTCCCGCTCATTTTTATTACGATGTTTACTTATCAAAATGCAAATGCAGACTATTCCAATTTCACAATTTCGAAAAATATGTATAAATATTTACCCCCGTCTAACTTTGTTCTCGTTTGATACATCCGATAATTATAGATGTAGCGCGTAAGCAAGAAGTTAATTGATTTTCACCGACGTGAATAGACTGGTATGAAATGTTACTCAAGGTTAAACGACGCTGGGTTTCTCCTAATTTAAAAGTAAACTACCTAATTAGTGGCTACATTAAGATGGACAGTGTAGAGGATGTTAAATCTTTCAACACTCGAAATGTTGTGCTCACCTCCTCCAGTAACCTAGGGGAGATCTACAATTCCTTTGTGGAGAGGATGTCATAAGTCAGAGGAGTTCCAAGAACGAGATTCTGGTTAGTTTCTACAATACTTTATTTTTTCTAATTTTTTAAATTTTAGGATGGACTCTGAAACAGGCGTTGTACTTGGAGATTAATGTAAACAAGTACAACCCTTTGCGTGGATCCTCATACATCGAGCTCCCCAAATGGGTTCGAAACACCAGAGCTGTTATTAATATACAAAATGACGACAACGCATGCTTTGCCTGGTGCGTGATAGCTGCGCTCTACTCAGTGCTCACAATCCGCAAAGGGTCGGTAGCTACCCCCATTACAGCACCATTCTCAATTTGACAGGACTGCAGTTCCCGATATCCATAAAGGATATACCCCGGTTCGAGGAATTAAACAACATCAGTGTCAACGTGTTTGGGGTGGAAAGGAAGTCGATTGTGGGACACACCAGGATTTATCTCAAAAGACAGAGCGATACGGTTTAGAAATAGATTAAAGATGAATTATATACGGTGCTTAAAAAGGTTATTCTGCAAATCAGTAAGGTGTCATTCGATTTGGAAAAATTCCGAGGATTTGAAAACCTGAGGAAAACATAATAATAATTGAAATCTTACACGATGGTATATTAAAAATACTGCTAAGAGTAATTTTGTTTAATAATTCTAAAATGGCGTTGGTGGTTAAATACATACAGGTAAAACCCACTATAAAACAATTATAGACGTCACTTTTCCAGTCAAGACTTGCATATAACGCCAACTAATATAAATGAGCTGCGCACGCTCGACCATCGGCATAAAAGGCGAGAGCTATGTTCCAGTGCATTAGTCGTCAAAGTATCTCGAGTTTGATTAAAATTATAAATTAAAGATGGATTTTTCTTGTGTTGACGTTACAAGTGATGTGCGAGTACCACAATTAAATATCAACCAACTGGTTGGTAAGTCAACCTATAGGTTAGGCGAATTTCTTCAAATTATCACCACCATATATTAGAAGTTGGTTTTGATTTATATGGTGGTCTTCAACCTGCATCCAAGTGATTTGCTGTGTGGTATGTGTGCTGATTCTACGATAACATTCTCTTACTTCGATTGGAAGAAATTGTGTACTTTTCAAGTGAATTTCAAATTCCCAATTTGCTCAAGACTCAAAACAAGTACGATTAAATGTCTGACTACTGGAAACGATGTTGTTGACATACAATTGGATCAAGATTTCAAATTGCAGCTGAGCACAGCCTTTAATAGAAGGGGCAATTTTGAAAAAGAGAATTTATATAATATGAAGATTACGAAAGATGGAATGTTATTGTCCTACCTGCGTACGAGTGCATCAAGCTATTAAATTTGCGAAATTGATCTGTTTTAAAATGGTTGAGTTAAGGTGTAGAAACTTTCCAGAATTTTAAAAATTTGTTGGTGATATAAAAAATGTGGAAATACGACGGAGGAAGAAAGGGTTCAAACGTTATTAGAGGAGAGAGCAGTCCATATTTCTCTGTCTAATGATTGCAGCAATTTAAATTACTTGACAGTGTTGGAACTTATTAAATGTTTCCCATTCAGTACTTAAAAGATGCAACTGCAAGGCAATCGCTTGCGCAAATGTTTAGAGATTTGGCTATCCCAGATTGCCAGACTCTGGTTACCACAGCGGTTTATAGATGTTATCAATACATGTATGTATTCTATTAAAACATATTTCTTGATAAAGTTTGTTTTACATATTTGTATCGCCAACATTACCATAAATTATTAATAGACGTATTAAACTATCCTGTTTTTTTTTTAGGTTTAAAGTGGTGTACCGGAAATAATAAACACAATTACCGCATGTTAACAAAAGTTGTGGGGAAATTTAAAGACGAGTTTTACGGTGACTTGGTGTTAGAATTGTAGGTAGTAAGGCTAAGTCCTACTGTATTGTGCGGAGAAGGACACGATTAAAAGATTAAAGGGATCTCACAAAGTGTAGTTAAGAAAACCGAGGGTCTTACAACCTATAACGAGCATATATTCCCAAAAGGGTGGGCATCCAGCTACGCAACAGTGCGGGAGAATAAGGATTCTCCAATAAGAAATTAAAGTCATTGGTAATGGTAAAATGTTAAACCTATAAAGGCGATTATTAATTGTGGTTTAGTGACCGCGTTTGTGCACTCTTCGAGTGTCTTCGGCAATCTTCGATTGTTTCCAAAGAAAATATTCAAGCACGCCATTTAATGTCGTGGTGTAACATCGTCCACTGTTAAGCTCCGTTAATTATACTACTAAATGAGGTTTGTATTTTCCGTAAATACGCACTTTTCAGCGCCTCGTGTTATTGGTAATCTACAAACAATTATATCTCGATTTGAAATGCGCGTCATTGAAACATATTCTCAACATAATTAATAGAAAGTCCAAGAAAAGAAATTATAAAACAGCATTCAAATGTTCGTTAAGAAATCTAGAATATTTGTTGGATTACGAGTTACAATTTTATTAATACTACGAAGTTTCCGGAATTTGCGTTATAATGCTTCTACCGCATCACGTAAGGTAATTTAGGTAATAAGACCCATTTACTTTCACTCTGATTATTATTGAACAGTACTTAATCTGGTTTATTACATTTTGTTAATTCTGGAATTTAGGTAGTTAATGATGTCATACACAAAATTTCTAATTAACATACATGGTTGGTATCTAGCGAAAGTTGTAGCACGCATTTTCAATTACGAATGCATTCTTCTTTCATTACAGGAGAAATTCCATAGATTTCATACCAGCAAAATGCGCTTTTTTAGATATTTAAAACACATTACATTGGACATCAAAAGTCGACCTTGCCATTTCTACATTATTGTTAAGCATGCATTGGAATTTTTGGATCGGTAATTTCTTGTTTAAAGTAACTTAGTTAAATAAAGTGTAATTTAAATTGTGATTGTATAGTCAGTTATTCAATTGAAAACACATTCAGGGAATAATTTATTTGCTCTATATATTTTACAGTAGCGCCGGACAAAACTTTCTGCTTTTAATTAATTAAAGCATACAAGTTTCTGGTGTATATTCCTAAAGAGAAAATAAGTAGTTGATGTACCGTTGAATGGAGTTCATCCTTGTTTACACAAATTTCAGATCCTGCGAACTAGCGTCTTTGTTAATATTATTTAAAAAAATCAATACGTTAGATGGATAAGGTGTTCAGTAGCGGCTATTTTATCAATAAATTTTATTTAATATGTTTAGTTTTTTATTTTCAACACCAAAATTCTAAGGCTCACAAAACAATTTCTACGGTTTTAAGACATTAAAAAAGAGCTAGCCGCGGAGATCTGAAAATTAGAAATAAAAAGATTCGGGTAGCTGAGAAAATCTAATATTAATTGATACCAACAAGATAGGTTTATCTCGAAAGATGCAATGGCTAGACGAGGAAAACTATTTGTTAGGTTTGCTTATAAAGCAAAGGCGAAATTTAGAGGTTTGAGAGCTTAAAGTGTAACTTTGTAAGGAGTAGTCCGATTTTAAATCTGTTTACAGATTCTGCAATAAAATTCTAAGCTAACAAGATGTATTGCATGACTAAGAAAATTTATAAGAACGCTCAAAAGTCGCTATAGGTAAAAATCTTAAAATGGGGTAGCTCCTTGGGGTGATGCAATCTAAAAATTCTTAAAGATTCGGGTACCTGAGAAAAATCTAATATTAATTGATACCAAACAAGGTAGGTTTATCTCGAAAGATAAAAAAAATGGCTAGTCGAAGAAAACTTTTTGGTCCAGAATGTTAGCGGTAAAAAATCTTAAAAATAGGTTTATCTCGTGGGAGGAAATGTGGATGCTCATTTATCTCGAAAGATAAAAAATTTAAGATATATTTATCTCGAAAGATGAAAAATGGTTAGTCGAAGAAAACTTTTTGGTCCAGATGAGGGAGCAAATGAGGGATTCTGGAGCAAATGAGGCGGTGATTACGCCATAAATACACTACTCCCTATCATTGTATCTCTCCTGACCTTTAATTGTTTCCACATACAGAGTTCCTCACCTATCCTTCTATAAACTTCCTCATTCGTTACACTATCTGTCCAACTAATCTTTAACATTCCCTAAAACACCAAATTTTAAAAGTTTCTATCTTTTTCTTATCTACCTCTTTAATTGTCCAAGTCTCATTACCGTATAATAGAACACTCCATACGTACGTCATTAAGAAACCATTTTTATTATGTAAACTAATACTATTAGCTATTGGTAAGTCTTTCTTGTTTAAAAATACTTTTCTAGCTTGAACTATTCTAGCTACTATATTCGTTCCGCTATGTCCATCCTTTGTAATTATACCACCTAAATAGCAAACTTCATCTACCTCTAACTTGGTATTACCTATTTTTAATTTTGGTTTAGAACAAGGCTGTAATTCACTTGTCATTATCTTTGTCTTTCCTGAGTTAATTCTCATACTATAGTTACTCTGTAGTATCTCATCTAAAGTATTTAAAAACTCTCCTTACTCTTTTCTAGACTTTGCTATAATGGCTATATCATCTGCAAAACGTAACATGTTTATTTTCTGTCCCTGTACTCTAATACCTATTTCTTTTCTCTCTCTAGCTAAGTTTAAAGCTTCCTCAATATAAACATTAAAAATCAAGGGAGATAGTATACAGCCTTGTCTAACACCATTTCTAATCTTAGCTTCCTTTTCTATTTCATCAAATGTAATTACTACGTTTTGGTTTTTATATAGATTGTAAATAATTTTTCTATCCTTACGAGAGATTCCTATTTTTCGCAAAGCCCTGAACATAACAATCCAATTAACCCTATCAAATGCTTTTTCTAAACCTACATATACGAAATGAGTCTTTTATTTTTTTTAACGTTTTTTCGATAATTACCCTAATCATTAGTATCGGTTCTCTAGTCCCTTTGTTTTTACGAAAACCATATTAGACTTCGTCTAAATAATTTTCAGTCAAAGCTTCTACTCTACTTTTAATTATTATTGTTAGTATTTTGGAAGCGTGGGAAGTTAAACTAATCGTTCTAAAATTCTCACACCTATCAGCTCTTGACTTTTTTGGGATTGAGATAATAATATTTTTTTCAAAATCTAATAGGACCTCATCTGTGTCATATATTACTTTTATTACTTCATATAATCTGTCTTAAGTTTTCTGACTTGCATATTTTATTAATTCTGTGAGTATGTCGTCTGTCCCCGGCGCTTTATTTAGTTTAAGATCCCTAACAACTCTATCAAATTCCTCTCTTAATATTGTGAATCCTATTTCTACATCCTCTTCTCTAACTCATCCATATCGTTTCTCTTATATACATCTTCTAAATATCTTTTCCATCTATCTGCTACCTCAACTTTATTTATTAAAAGCTCATTATTCTCATCTTTAATACCATTATATTTTTCCCCGAAAAACTTTTTAACAGCCCTGTAAGTACTGTTTGTCTTACCTACTCTCAAATCATCTTGTTTTCCCTTACAATTCTCCTCCATCCATTTATTTCTGGATCTAGATCTTATTTCTAACTCTATTATATTTTTGCTTACTTTCACTATCCAATTCTCTGAAAGGTTTAAGCTTTCTTCTATTGTCTATTAAATCTAATATCTCCTTTGTTACCCATTTTTTTTTGTTTTTACTTTTTTCTTACCTGTAGTCTGTGTTGCTGAATCATGTACAGCCCTTTTTATTTCTTTCCATCTTATTTCTACGTTCTTTCCTATAGCCATCTTTTTAATCTTATTATTTCTTACCAGGCTCTAGAATACACAGACCTTAAACAAAAAAATTGGTTCCGTTATATAAATGACACTTTTGTAATCTGGCCCCATGAACACCAAGCGCTCAATAATTTTATAGATCACACAAACAATCAACATAAAGATATTAAGTTTACTATAGAAATTGAAAAGAACGGAACTCTGCCATTCCTTGACGTTCTGATGGAGCACCAAACCAACGGACGACTAGGTCATTCCGTATATTGAAAACCCACACACACACACAGACAGATACCTACATGCGTCGGCACATCATCATCCGTCACAAAAATCACAGAACTGACCCATCTTAAAACTAGTCTTATAAAAAACGGGTATCGCAACTCAGATATCGGCAGCATCTGCATCCAACACGCCCCCCCCCCTGCTGTAAACTCGATACGCGATCTTTAGCAATCCTTCCATATACATAGAGTAACAGACCGAATTGGCAAAATTCTACGTAAACACAACATCAAAACAATCTATAAACCCACTAATAAAATTTCACAAATATTACCAACCCCAAAAGACTCCCAAAATAGTCTTAAAGCCCCTGGCGTATATAGTATACCATGCAGTTGCGGTTCAGTATACATAGGAGAAATAGGACGGTCAGTACAGACTAGACTAAACGAGCATAAGCGTGCCACCCCTTTTCCAATCTCCCAGAGAAAAGGCAGTCGCCAGACACGGTGGAATAGAATAAGGTTTCCCCGCTAGCTCGATTTGGATGGGTCGTGGGTCATGGAGACCAAACTTGAAGCCAATAACTGGTGTTTAGATAATTTTTGGCGCCAGAAGACTGCTTGGAAACCCTAAAGCTCAAAATACTGAAAGTGACGTCTTCAATCACTGTCATACAAAAAAATGCCTAGCAACGACGACTCATAGGTATTCAGGAAGCAATAATTATTAAAGCTCAAAATAACACTATGTATATTATACTCTTAATTTTTAACAGTTTCGGAACTCACTAACCGTCCTATCAATCCCTGTGTATATATTGGATCAATAACCCTTTATACCAATCAATAATATTACTTCACGCAAGGTAAAATCTTGGAGAACATGTGTAAAAATTTACCTTTACCTTTGCTTTTGTAGGAAATAGTCTTTACAAAAAAACTGCCATTCGTGACCTGCTTTTTGTGTACACAGAAACCAGTATTAGAAGCAAACCCGATCTTGGAACAACTCTCCAATATAAACCTTTTACAAAAGGGAAAGCTTTGACGTTTTAAACAAATGTTATAGTGCAAAATCTTAGTTATAAATTTGATGTTATTTTCAATTTCATAAATAAAATTAACGGACTTTACAGAACTGCAAAATTAAGTATTTGCATAACTTACTACCTCCAGATTACTATTTATAAAGGATATAAAAATACGAAATCCTTTCAAATTAAAATGCTTGCACGGATAACGCCAAATAACCATCAAATTCCGTAATGTTCGTAACTGAATATTATTCATCCATTTAAATTAAAAGTTGAATCCTCCAGGTTTATTCGCTCATACAATAACCAATGTGTGATACTGTACTCTTCAAACACAACAGCCGGAAATCCTAAACATCTGTCCAGCATGAACTAAATTTACCCATAACAGATACGGCAAAACTAATAACGAGAATAAGAGCGAAGATAAGAACGAAAATAAGAAGCCCTAAAGGAATAAAAATTAGTTAAATGTATTTAATATGTTAACTTACGATTCGTGTTTACTTAACAACACGACTATCAGCTTCCTTTAAAAATTACAGCAAAACCAATTTGCTAAACGACCATATGCCTATTTTTATCAATCCAGACCAGATATCTGTTTAACAGTGAAAACTCATGCACCAGCCAAAATTCTATATAAATATTTTCACCGTAAATAAAGTGTACGGAGATCCACCAAAAGTGTAGGATTATAAATTGTACGGCCACGATGCCAAATCCATTATTCCGTAGCACCTTGCAAAAATGGCGTATGCATTTTCAACTTACATTGTTCACGATTCAAGACAAAGTTCTGTCGTGTCGCCGATAATGTAAAGAGTAGGGACTACAACCGGCACCACTCTTTAATTAGTAACCAATCAATTTAAATCATTTAATAAATAATAGACAAATGCTTGACAACTTAAATTAATATTGATTTGTGCAAGAGGAAAATTTATATACAAAGCGTTTATTAAAGTGACGTTTACTGATCCGCTACGACACTTCTCTCTATTTATGATCCCTCATGTATCAAGTTCTCGCCCTATATAAACTACCACTTTCGCTACTTTTACCAGTTACTTCGCCACAAGACACCTTTTGGCTTCGAATGGGTTAGTGAGTCTGCTACTTCAGGAGTAATTCTACTCTTTACACTTTAACCTGTCCACCTAATATTATCATTTTAATTTTTATTATTATTATCTTTTATTACTTATTTTCTTCTTTTGTCCTGATGAAGCCCCTTACAAAAATGAACGAAACGTCGAACTTAGTTTATAAGATAACAGAGTCCCAACCCGAAACCATAAATATTTATATCTAATACTTGTTTATATTCCTCTTTTACCTCACTATCATTAAGTTTACCTAGATTCCATCTTTCTTAGCCTTTCTCAATTTTTTTAAATTTTAGATTACACTTCATTTTAACTAAGTTATGATCGCTATCTATGCCAGCCCCTAGATAACTACGACAGTATTTTACTTGGTTTTTATTTCTTTATTTAACTAAAATATAATCTATTTGGTATCTAGCCCTGTCACCTGGCGCTTTCCAGGTATATCTTCGTCTAACATGTTGTTCGAATACGGTGTTTACAGTTCCTGGCAAAACTCAACTAATCTTTTTCCTCTATCATTTCGTCTACTATACCTAAATTTTCCTACTATTTTTCCCTCACTACCTTCTCCCACTGACGCATTAAAATCGCCCATAACTATTAAATTCTCATCTCTTTTTACTTTTTTCATTATACTATTTATATCCTTGTATACCTTTTCTACTTCCTCATCCTCGTACTGAGTTGTTGGCATGTAAACCTGTATCAAAACAGTGTGTGTGGGTTTCGCACTCAATCTAACCATAGTTATTCTATCACTAAATTGTGAGTACTCTTTAACTTTACGTCTTAATTTTTTACCTAACACTATTCCTACCCCTGCCTGTTCATTAGTTGAAGAAGTTGTAATTATTCTATAATTATCTCTTCCAAAAGTCATTACTATCTGACCATCTCACCTGACTAATACCTAAAATGTCCAGCTTTACTTTCTCATTTCGACTAATAAATTCGTTAACTTATCTACTCTAAGTAATGACCTTACATTCCAAGTCCCTATCACTATATCAAACCGTTGTTTTAAATTCTTACGATGACGAGCCCCAAGTACCCCTTCCCGAAGCGAATGAAGGGGTATTTTACTTCCAGGCAAGAATTTTACTTGTGAGCTCTCTTTCATACATAGTTCGTGTTTTAGGCCACGCATACTTGGGAAATATTGTGGTAGGTTACCATATTTTTCCACAACGCAGTTTTCAAGGATTTTAGCAAAAAGCTGTATCTGTCATGACCAACTTCCAACAACCTTGTAAATTATTGAGGATCGCCCGTGACCAACCGACTCTCCTCCAATATCTTTTAGCCAGCAAGGTTGCTGCCCCTTTTACGATAAGCAGGCTTACTATAGTAGTATTCTTTGTTCCCTACTATAGGGAGATGATTTTGATTGAATACTAGAGTTCTGTGAATTAATAATAGACAGAATGGAAGCAGATTTATAATATATAAAGAATTGTTTTTTCTCAAGAAACGACTTCTCATTTAAACGGAACAGTTAACAAACAGAACAATAGATACTGGAGCAGATAAAATCCTCAATGACTGTGTGAGGCTCACACTCAATATGTTAAAAAAGTGAACGTTTGGGCTGGCATCATTAACAATAACATTATTGGTTCTTATTTTTTAAAGGCACAGTTAATGGTGAGGTTTATCTAAGTTTTTTGGTTAACTTCTTAGTGCCTACATTAAAATAAGTTCTTCTGATATTATTCATCCAAATGAAATAGACAGATCAGTTTGATACCTACAAGACGGAGCTCCCCCGCATTTCACACGTACAGTTTAAAAATTATTTAAACGAGGTTTTTCCCAATAGGTGTATTTGAAGACGATGAATGGCCGGCTAGATCTCCCGATTTGACTCCTCTCGATTATTTCTTTAAGGGGTTATTTAAAATCAAAAGTATATTGTAATAGAACAAACAATATTTCTGATTTAAAGGTTAGGATAACAGAAGAAATTAACAATATAACCCCTAAGGTCATACAAAATGTTATACGAGAATTCCAAAATCGCCTTGCTTAGTGTCAAGAAGAGAATGGTAGTCATTTTGAATATTTAATTTAATTGTAAAATAAATTAAAAAATACATTCAAAATACGACTTTTGACTGGATATTTGATGCTCTCAAAAAAGACGTAAATATCTGTTAGCGATGAAATTGTATCTCCCATTCCTAGAATGGCCGGTTTAATATTTTCAGATATAAAAAGTTTAAATTTAAGATCATCCTCCAGCTGCTCGTGAGCATAGATGAAATGGGTCACCTAAAATGTGACCCATGACCCAGTGACCCAAATGAGGATGTGACCCACCACCCAGTGACCCATGACCCAAATTGACCCACTGCTCCAAATTGACCCAGTGGCCCACATTGACCCAGTGACCCGCATTGACCCAGTGAACCAAATTGGCCCACATTGACCCAGTGACCCAAATTGACCCAGTTACCTAAATTGACCCAAATTGATGCAGTCGCTAAAATTTTCTTACTGTCTCAAATTGGCCCTCTGCGATGTCTTCAATTAGTGGGCGAGTTTTATGGAATAACCGATTATGAAGTTTGGAAATTTTATTATTATTTTTTAATAAATATGTGCCGTTCTACGAATTACAGTTACAAAATAAATCTCAGAACTATCTGGCAGAAGGAGTAGCTACTGTCCGAGACAATTCAATTCAATTTAATTAGTGTGAGAATGTTTAACAATTAAATACATTAAATGATCAAAATATTTTTCAATGACAGACGCAATAAAATATAAATTGAATAATCCCGTTTTCTGACAACGAGTTGATACAGGAACATTGTTTTATATGATCTTCATCATTCTTTTAGTTAATTAGTCTTATCAAGAAAACTCGGTCTCACGGAGATTTATAAAAGTCAGCACTTATGTATAAGGTTTAAATTACCATTAAGGTGATGTTTATCCATGCTTAATGATAATGATATACAAATTACAAAAATAATGGACACTGAAAATAACCGGGTATATAATATTAAGATTTTTGCTACAAATTATTTTAGTTCTTATGTGAAAGAATACTATTATTTGAACATACAAAATTGTATACGTACATAACACTGCATTCTCGCGGCACAGCGCCACAGCACGTTTCTTGAACAATATGTAAAAGTGCGTTTCATATTATATAAAAAGCAATGTATTGATTACAAAACATTTTAGCGTTTGCTTGAAATATGAAACGAATGCTAGCAACTAACGGCACCAATAAGCTTTTGCATTTGTGAAAATAGTTAATAAATTGAGCTGAAAGTATGGGAAAAAGATTTTTATGACTTTAATAATTCAATTTGTTACTCAATCAATTGGGTCAGTTTGGGTCACTGTGTCAGTTTGGGTCAATTTGGGTTATTGGGTCAATGTGGGTCACTGGGTCAATGTGGGTCACTGGGTCAATGTGAGTCACTGGGTCAATCCGGGTCAGTACACGGGACCCACTGACCCAGTGACCCAAACAAAAAAGTGACCCACTTGGACCCAGTGACCCAGTTGACTCATGACCCATTTCATCTCTGCTCGTGAGATCTGGCAATGCAGAGAAATGCTTCTTAAGAATCAGTAATGGTGTATTTTTTAGTACTTTTGGATCTGTCTGCATTTTTGGATACATCACGGTGGTAAGGAACTAAACATTCATGGAAACTCCAAAACAAGACCACTTCCTGGTGATCTATTAGTACGAACCAAAATGATAGTTTCATCATTCCATTACTAATTGATCCAATCTCTTGTGTAAATCAGTCTTTTAAATCCTATAATTTGTTGGATATATTTAGATAGACTTTGTTAAGGGTGAATAAAATGTTAAATTGTTAAACTTGGAATTGCCCAGACCGGCTAACTACAGTGGTGCGGAAGTGGGTTGCTATAGAAATAAAGAAATAAATGACAAGTTTACACCTGATGTTGACGAAACAATTGCTAGGTATCTACTGTTTCTCTTAATTATCCAATTGCATATAGCATCCTATATTTTGTTTTCATTGATTAGGCTATTTTGAAGGAATTTGGTTAACGCTAGATTTTTTATTTCAGTTATAGTAGTCTGGTGCTTAATTTTAAACATTCAAGAACTAAGTACCAGTCTTACATTGCATACTAATTTTCCGGGTGTATTTGTAGGGTTTCAGTGATAAAAAATCGACCTTACAACGAGCTCTTTATTATTGTGACACCACAAACATTTTCTTTTCGGCAACTTTACAGTATCATTCATTTTTATTATTCCACACGTGTGCTTTGAACATGGGCAAATTGAAAACATCCATCTTCTTTAGAGTGGACAAACGGTCTTTCGTGGGTGTTCTTGACAAAGCTACTATTAAGTGATGTCAACTGAATAAATAAAAGCTATTTAATCTTGTAGTATTTGGGTATTTCTATATTTATATTAGATCAACGTACTGCAGTCACGCTTATTTAGTATTTGCAGGTATATTTCAGTTTTCACAAACACGTATTCGTTATAAATTTGGGTCAAAATGAAAGTATTGGCCTGGGCTAATGCAGTTTCTCGCCGTGTGTGGTGCGACATCTTAGGAAGGCGCTGAACAACGGAGGACAAACGCAAAAATGCGAGAAAAATGTAGGAAAAGTTACAGAAAAAATCGTTTTATAAAAATGGCGACTTGTCAATCTGCTACAACAGCGATTATGCAAATGAGTTAGTAGCTGCTGAAAGAGTAAACACTAGAGACCTAATGAATGTGACATCAGGGTTGTGGATTCTTAGTGGAAACCTTATTGCTGTTACCAATGAACTACAATTACAATATGACGTAATACGGATCTCTACTTTTAAACGTATTTAATTAAATAAATAAAATAAGTAACAAACTATTTCAGTAGTCCTTTCACCACCTCACGCCTCTCACCGCCCATCTCGTATCTTACATCGCCAACCTTTCATAAGTTGGAGTTGTTAGTGCGAAATTTATTACACTCGTTTGCTAGATGACATTTAAATTAATTAATATTCAATTTGAAAGTATTTTTCAAACACCTAACAGTTCAATATTCCCTGATTGTAATTAAGCAATTTTGTTTAATTAGTGTAAAATATTGCGGTGAAACTACGATAGCTAATTAGGAGAGAAAAGTGGACTGTATAAAAAATTAAGTGATAATTGAACAAACAACAAATAATTAATGTTTTTAATCAGATCAAGCGTTTACTAAAAGCACTCACCTGGAATTTATGAAACCGTGCCAACGAAAGAAAAAAATTTAACACTACTCTGTTTTGCGGGTGTAGCAAAGCACATTTCTTGTCAATAGCGGTTCTGAAGAAAAGCGTTTCTTCCAATTAGGTGCTCTACGTAAACATGTAAACCAGCGATGCGGACTGTTCGAACGACAAATCGATTCTCCCTGAGCTTCGTGGATTTACCAGTTACTACACTGTTTGCACATGCTTAATAACAACGTTTATCACTCGCGGCACTTGTTGGCGTGTACTTCCAGTGAACCATGGAAATTTTACTTACAAATTTAAATATACCGAGGCGAACGTAAAATAATCAACAAACTCAACGTAAAACAAAGTTTGGCTTTAATTATTTACATTATAAACGGAACATACCGCTCACTAAAATGCAAGGCATTTTAAAGAAAAAGTAATTATAAGGCGGAGGGGGGGGGGCGAAATGACCTAGCGAAAAAGCGAAAAAAGAAAAAAGAAGAAGTCTTTTTTCTACACTAAGGGCACAGGACAGATTTTTGACACAGTAATAGAAAAGGGACCAGCGAAGTCGACGCCCAAACATAAAAAGGGTTTGACTTGAGTTCGACATGAAGGCAGGTTGCCCATGGGAGGTTGCGATGCGACCGGATTGGTCTTCTAGCACGTTGGACAGTGACTCAAAATACGACGGATAGATTGCCTTCCAGAAATAATCCAGAAGTGCTGACTGACGAGAAAATGGACCATTTGAGATCCCGCGTGGAAGTATTTTAAATGAAAGTAAGTAACATACAGATCAGTGAATCGACTTTTGCTAGGTAACAATACGGGAAATTTACGGTCAGAGGACAAAGGCGCGTAAGACAGGGGACCTCCAACGCGAAAGATTCCATAACAATTAAAAGGGAACAGCTTGCGAAAACTCTTTTTTAAAGGGGATCCAGAATGAATAGCTTCAAGCTCGATAGCAAAATAAGATTGTTGAGTATACGCAAGCAAAGAGAGCAAAGCATTGTGCAACTCAGACGATGACAAAGGTCCTGAGTACCTTTCGAGTGGGTGACGAAGATTATGACGAAAACGGAGAATCCAAGCAACAATGCGCGTAATAAATGGAAAGGAGGAGTGATTTTCTAGAATTAATTGAATCCAAGAGGATGTTACGACAGCGGATAAAACAATAGAGCATTGTTCAGTGAGAACTTCAGGAATATCTGAAGCCGGAATATATGGACTGTAGTTTTCGAAAGACCCATACAAGGTAAGTGAAGCCGCCCACCATAGAGAACATTGGCACAAGTCGGTAGGGAGTACACGTGACCCGAGATCGGCAGAATTCTCGGTGGAGGGAGTATGATGCCAAGAGGCGCGAGACGTGTTTTCCTGAATGTAAGCAACACAATTGGCGACGAAAAGTTTTTCAACGCTGCGGCGGGAAACAAAACCACGAAAGTATTACCATGGAGTCAGACCAACAGTAAATTTTATGAAATGTAAGGTTTTAATAATTTGGATGACAATGTGGTGGCCTACAATTCGAGACGGGGTAAAGAGATTGTACGAAAGGGTGCGACTTTAGACTTCGCGCACACTAAGCGAAACTCAACGGCGGAAGAACTGACAAAGCGAAAATGAACAACAGCACAGTAACCACGATCGGAAGCGTCAGCAAAACAGTGAACTTCGCACGTAGTATACCGTGGCGGGATAAGCAAGCTGGGTAAAGCAAATCCGAAAGAAGCGGTAACTCATGCAAGTATTTCTCCCACAAACGGAGGAGATCAGAAGGAGGGAAAGCATCCCAATCTAATTCTAATGACCATAAACGTTGAATTAAGTGTTTTACCAGAAAAGTAAGAGGCGATAAAAGTCCCATGGGGTCGAAAATACGGGATAAGTTAAAAAGTAGGTTGCGTTTGGTACAGCAGGTACTTAGTGACCGAACTAGAAAACAAAAATTACCTGAAGTGGGATTCCATTGAAGACGTAAAACTTTTAAGGGTTAAGTATCAGGATCCTCAAAGGAACGGGGTAGCGTGAATTGTTGCGTAGCAGAAAGATCTTTTAACAACTTGGGATGGTTACTTGACCATTTATGAAGTTCGAAACCACCAAGTTTTAAAAGAGTAATTAGTTGATTACGTAGAGCGAGGGTTGATTCAATAGAATGTCCACCAGTAGCGATGTCATCAATATAAGTATGGTGGCTAAGTGCGAAAGCGGCTAACGGATAAGAATTCCCTTCGTCCACGGCCAACTGCTCAAGCGTTCGTATGGCAAGAAAGACAGCACAATTGATTCCATACGTAACGGTATTTAATTTAAAATCCTAAATGGGCTCCTCAGGGGAGAAGCGCCAAACAATTCGTTGATAGTCACAGTGAGCGGGATTTACAAGAATTTGTCTGTACATCTGACGAATATCGACAGTGACAACATAAGGATGTAAACGAAATTGTAACAAAATTGCGGTAATATGGGGTTGCAACTTCGGCCCAACAAACAAGTGATCGTTTAAGGACGATTGAGACAGAGTTTTAGCGGAAGCGTAGACAGCAACTCGTAATTTCGTACTTACGCTTTCGGGTTTCACAACGCAATGATGTTGAATGTAATAAGAAAAGTCCGAATGAGACCCAATAACAACAGATTGCATATGTTGAGAATCCAGATATTCACGCATAAACGAAATGTATTGTTCGTAAACACGAGGTTGCTTAAGTAGGCGATTTTCTAAAGCGACAAATCGTTGTAAGACAAGATCACGACTACCTGGAAAAATGGTTTTTGATCTTTGAACGGCAATGAGACGACACAGCGACCTTGTACATTACGGCGAAACGTATCGACAAAATGTTTTTCATCAAGAGTTTTTCAGGCGTGAAAGATTGAGCGGCGGGGACAGCTTCGACTTCCCAGAATTTAACGACAATATCTTACAATAGGAAAGTGGAATCTGTCATACAAAACAAGCTAGTTATTTCAGAAGCGGGCGAGGAAAGTATGTTTCCCATTAAAACATATCCAAAAATGGTATTAATAGCAACAGGTTGATTGCTATCACCCTGGATGCGACCGTCTACTAACACTTGGGGGAAAATATCCGCGCCAAGTAAGAAATCAATAGGTCCAGATTGAACAAAGAGCGGATCAGCTAGCTTGAGGTTAGCCAGATGTTTAAAATGTTTTAAAAAAATATTAGAAGTAGGTAAAATTTCACAAATTTTGGGAAGTACTACAGCTTGAAAATTAATAATCGGTGAAGAAACACATATTGGTTTGAGCGAAACGGCGAAAGTGCCATGCCGAGCAGCAGGGCGCATGGAACCTAAACCACTAGGGGTAAGAGAATGTGGAGTAGTACAAAACCTAAACGTTTTACACTACTTTGCGAATAAACGAAGTCATGCTGCCCGAATCAAGTAAATCGCGAAATTTTTGGAAAGAACCAGATATATTAGCAATTTCTACTTGAACGGTGGAAAGTAAAACAACTGAAGGTTTAGCTAAAGAATTAAATAAAACGACATTCGAAATTGACGGACCACTACAGCTAAACGAAGTCGATGATTCTTCAGAGGCACGAGGAACGGAAGACTTGTAGCGGTCTTAAATAGCGGGAATAGTGCAAGGTGGTACCTTAGAGGTGGTGGTGTCCGGGCTCAAGCGAGCCTGGTTACTAGCAGCGGGTTTAGACGAAACGCAATCCAAGTGCAATAACAAATGATGACGTTGATTGCATTGGCGGCATGAAAAAATAGACTGGTATTTATTTAAAATGTGAGAATTACTAAGGCAATTAATACAAAGATGTTGGTTTTTTGCAAAGTTGTAGCGATCTTGCGACATAAGTTTAACGAACTCATTACAGCGATAAAGATTGTGATCTTGTTTGCAAAGCGGACATTTATTAACAATAGACTTCGTTTGTACTAACATGGAAACAACGGAGCGAGGTTTAGTCGGGTTGCTGGAATGAATAACTTTGTTGAAATCAGTTTTATCGTTTACCAACAAATTCGATAAGCATTTACACGTATTTTCCAGATAAGCAATTAACTTTGTATAAGATGGAATAGCGGTCAGATCTTGAAGCATTTCAAAACTACAAGCAGTGTGTACATCCAAGCGATTTAAAATCATTTGTACAAGAATAAAATCCCATTGCTCTATGGGTAAATCAAATTTTTTAAGCGCTTTAAATTATCGACAAAAGTATCAACTAATTTTTGCAAACCGACGGGGTTATCGGAGTTTAATTTAAGAAATTTATCAATGTTGTTCCATAGAGTAGAGGTAATGTGACGAATATTACGCTATTTTCACGAAGTTTTGTGTATGCAAAAGCGTAATTGGCTTCTGTAAGGGCAAAGTTTTTAATGGTTAGGAGTGCGGAACTTTTTAGTGCTGATTGAAAATACGAAAATTTATCTACTCCGACAAATCGTTATTAAGATGAACTAAACTATCAAACCGATCAATAAAACTTTCAAAGAGACAACTTTCCCCATCAAACGTAGGCAGCGACAGCGGGGGAAGTAATACTTTTGACCTTAAAGTATCTTGCGGCGAGGACACATCAGCCCGAGGCGAAGATTGGCCGGTAAACAGCTTGAAATAGAGCGCTTTTATTTGAAAGTAGTTATTATCAAAACGTATTCGTATAGCGTCTTCCATCACAAATTTTTCATCAGCGTCACCGGCGGAAGAAATTGCACCTACTATACAATTATAGTGTGTAAGAAAATTTTCTCTAACCGTTTCCAGAGATTCATACTGTCAGCGAAATAAATCTAAAAAGGTTGCTTCGACAGTACATTTGTGAGCAATTTCAAACATTTTCTCGAATTGATTGCGATATTACGTAGAAAACTATTGCGCTTAAACTTTTCTGCCATGGTTAAATTAAAGTGAATACAAAGCGGATGGGATAAGAACGAGAATTTTGACGATTTATAATAGCCTAGCGGCGATAACACAACTACGAAAACCTATTGCAAAGTAGATAACAAATGCTCGTAAACAACTCAACAATACAAATTATGCTAATTAACAGTCAATGGGTTGATGAGCAGTATAATTAATTATCTGAATTTGTTTTTTACTCAAATCCGGCGAGAAGTTAACCAATGTAAAATATTGCGGTAAACTACGATAGCTAATTAGGAGAGAAAAGTGGACTGTATAAAAAATTAAATGATAATTGAACAAACAACAAATAATTAATGTTTTTAATCAGATCAAGCGTTTACTAAAAGCACTTACCAGGAATTTAGGAAGCCGTGTCAACAAAAAAAAAACAATGTAACATCTACTCTGTTTTTGCGGGTGTAGCGAAGCACATTTCTGTCAATAGCGGTTCTGAAGAAAAGCGGTTCTTCCAATTAGGAGCTCTACGTAAACATGTAAACCAGCGATGCGGACTGTTCGAAAGACAAATCGATTCTCTCTGAGCTTCGTGGATATTCCAGTTACTACACTGTTTGCACATGCGGAATAACAACGTTTATCACTCGCGGCACTTGTTGGCGGGTACTTCCAGTAAACCACGTAAATTTTACTAACAAATTTAAATATACCGAGGCAAACGTAAAATAATCAACAAACTCAACGTAAAACAAAGTTTGGCTTTAATTATTTACATTATAAACGGACCAATTAGATAAACACAAAAACAATTATTTATACTTTATTAATGTGTATTTATAAATATAAAAGAAAGGCTTTTAAAAATTTACAAACAACTAGGCTAAATTATACATAAATTAATTGTAAGTTACAAGATAGTTGTTTCAAAAAATTGACATTTAAATTAAGTTTCAAACATAAACGTTTTGCTTTTTACTTTTGAATATAGAAAAAATGTATAATTTGTATAAGAAAAAATGTAAATATAAAAATTGTCCGATTTTAAAATCTTTCAAATTCGCTCTGCTAACAGCATACCTGATACTTTTATTTAATGTATATGTCATGCTATACCGGGTGGTGAATTGCTTTGGTGCACATAAGGATATAACATGTAGAATCATACTTATGCATTTTCCTCCTGCCCTATTTATTTCACGGCAAAAGTGCTCTATCCGAATCGAGCAATTTCTACCATTGCTACAATTAAAAAAGTAATTTCTAATCAAGCTAAATATGGTTGAGTTTTTAAACCATGTAAGTCCTGCATTGGGAAAACAACAGATTTTTACGAACAGTAGGAAGCTGTATTGGAAGTTCAAGCAGAAAACTATAACAGCAACGAATTAAATATTATCGCAGCAGTGTGTAATAATCCTAATATTAGCGTTAGGCAAATTGGTCTCGAGTTGGATATACACTGTACACCTGCATTAAAAATATTGAATAAGAATAAGTATAAATTTTATAAATACAGCAATCATCAAGAGATTTTTGAAAGAGATAAACTGGCAAGAATGATATTCTGCGAAACAATAATGGATATAGCTAATCTCGATAGGAACTTTCTTAAAAGCATTTGCTTTTCCGATGAGTGAACGTTTAGTATAAACGGCGAACCAAACCGTCAGAATTGTAGATACTGGGATACACAAAATCCACACTTGGTAATTGACAACCACTCTCAATATCCACAAACCGTGAATACTTGGATTGGGTAGCTAGGATGTCATCTAATCTGACAATCTTTTATTGAGGAAAGGCTTAATGGTCAGAAGTATTTGAAGTTACCTTAAAATGATATTGAACCCGCCATTGATAATATTGCAGGACTTACTAAGGAAAATATATGGTTTCAGCAAGATGGTTGTCCTGCTCCTGTTTTAGTGTATGACAAAAATGAGCCCTTGAATCAAATTCTTATTTTAAAGTCAGCAAAATGATGTTGTACTCTACTGGAAATTTCTCTGAACGTTCAAGATTTTCCCCCTTTTTACGAAATTTTTTACGCATAAAATAAATTTTGGATTACTCTTTACATAAAATATTCAAGTATAAAATATGATCAATGTTCAAAAATAATAAATAGAAAATAATGCCTTATGCTAAATAGTTCTGACCTGTAGTTTTCCTTGTGCGTCTTTCTGCTGCGTGCTGTGGATCAGTGCCTCAATGTTACATCGGTTGAGTTGCTCCATTCAATTTATTTAGTCTCCAAGTTTTACCCCGCTTAATCAATAATGTAGTATTTTCTTAATCCTCCTTAATGCCATTTAAATCTAGGATCTCTCTTAGATTTTGTGATCTCACTTAGAGTTATAATCTCGCCTAGAGCTCCAAATTATAAATATTTAACCTAAATTAATTAATAAACTTTTACTCACGTTTTCCAGCGAACGGCTAAACCTGTCTCATATATTTTCACTACAATTTATTTTAAAATTTTTATAACACCACTTTTCACAAAAGTTTGATCATTTAATTTGAATATTTATTCGACGCTTAAATTCTTGAGTATCAATGATTCAGCTTGTGCTTGGTTCAAACTAAGACTGTCTGCTTATCAAACTCGCGTGTTATATAGTCTACACTCCATCTAACAATTCATTGGTTATCTAAACTGTTGTTCAAAGTTTAAGACCAACCATCGGTTGTTTTGGATATGTTTTGGCTTTTACAGGTATATCTCTGATAATTACTTGTCGAAACCATTCCTTGATCACGTAGATACCAGTGGATTTCTCGTTTATATTTATTTTATACCGTCTGTTTTGATGTTGTTACAGGAATTTCTAATTCGCCTCGGCACGTTATTTCACTTATGGCTTTTGTTTGTCTAGATAGTACTTTGAGATTTGTATTAACTTCATGTAGAAAATCACATAGACAAAGTGACGTACGTTAACATATTTCTGCTTACATTCTTGCGTTTTCAAGCGTATTTATTTTTAAAGATGCGTTCCTTATCAGGACACTATGCTATCTGCTTTCACTATCGCAGGTTTAATGTGAACTGTATTATGATTTTTTAGCTTTTTACTGCATCTAACGCGTATCGATTTACAATTTATGAATGCCCTTGGTTTAAGACAAGTTTGATTGCGTGTAGAGTTATTTTTTTTTGCTGAATGTGTGTTTATTATTAAATGATATGCTTCCCGACATTAATTAAAGTCAATTGCGATTCTTATACAGGGTGTTATATGTTTGCTCTTTGCATAATATACAAATTACATATTTTTCATGCTAAATAAATGTGGTTTTCTAACTCCTAATACTATTTACATGTATTGTGTAACCATTATGACTCAATATACCCTTAAATAACCCGCTTATCGAAGCAATATATATATATATATATATATATATATATTCGATTGCTGTTTCTTGACCTTCTTTTATATAATAATACTTGAAATTTTGTTTCTTAGGCAAAAGGTCTAAATAAATTTTAAAAAAAAATTACTTTATATGTGTGTTTATGTTGTATTCATATCAGACGTTTCGACCGTCGCTAGATGGTCTTTATCAATGATGTTTTTTCCAATAAACGGAGCTTTATATATTTATAACATAGTATAAATTGAATGATTCACAGAATGATGTGGTACAATCACTGCAATTCATTTTATTTAATTTAAAATTGTGCAAAACATTTATGTCAGAAATTAAAATATTGTTATTATGTATAAATTATGTACACCTTGATGCGAGTTGCTAAACTCTTAGTCAAAATTTCTTAATAAACATGCATATTAAAATATTTAGTACAAAGTTTCATTATGAATACAACATAAACACACATATAATGTAAAAATTTTTTTTGTTTATTTAGAGCTTTTTCCCAAGAAACAAAATTTCAAGTATTATATATATATATATATATATATATAATGCTGTGATAAGGGATTGTTTAGGGGTGTATTGAGTAGTAAGGGTCGTGTAGTAACTGTAAATAGCAATGGGAATCAGGAAACTGCATTTATTTAGCAGAAAAATAAGTAATTCGTACATTATGTAAATAGCAAGCATTTAGCACCCTGTATATAGACCGTAATTAACTTTAAAAATACCAGTAAGCATATCTTTCAACAATAGAAGGCGTATTCAGCAGAGAAATAATTGTACATGTATTTAAACTACGTTAAGAAATGTTCAACAAGCTTATAAAACAAATACGCAGAAGATAAGAGAAAACCTAATGAATCCTTATGCAATTACGTTTGTAATAAAGCAGGAACAATAAACGCTTTGATAAGAAAACGCACTTTCAAAGATCAGTTTAAATAAATATGAAAACAGCATTTATGTTACATCATTTATTTTGTACAATTATCCAAAAGCTTTATCTACACAAAACAACAGACATAAGTTAAAAGTCCGGCCACGATAACAAATAATAAGGCAATCAAAGATCACAAATAAAAGCATGATATGAAAATCTGAAGTAGTTTCATCAGAAATCGTCTTGAAATATTAAAAACAAACGTGGTTGGTTGCAACAATCTGTAAGACTGCTTGGAAAATCAATCCAAATGTAGTGGGAAAAAGCTATATAACACCCACCGGTGATAAGGCGCGGTTAGTCTCCATCTGAAGCACGTCGAATCCACAACACTTTTAATCAGAAATCTACACGTCATATAAATAAAATTTATATTATAGTGAAATAGTGCTGTGCAACAATTGCGTTAAGAATATATGAAGAGTTTTTTCCGTTTTTTTTTTTAGAAAACGTGAGTAGAAATTGGGTAATTAATTTAAATTAAATATTCATAATGATATAGGGCTTCTAAGCTGCGTCGAAGACAATTCTAATTCTGGTCTGGAATTCTGGGACAATTCTAGTTCTAATACGCTGCTAATTTATGATCCGAAGTCTGGAATTCTAAGTGGTATTTAAAGAATATACAGAGAAATATAGAATAAAGCTTGAGGTAATTTTGGAAACAAGGGGTAACCGCACTGAATTATTGGTTCAAACATAAGGAGTACAAAGCAGAGCATTGGTTTCGATTGAAGATAATGAGAGGGTGTTGATCCACAACACGAGTTAAGGTTCGGGCCTTTGGAACGATGTTGGTAAAAAACGTTTCCAAACTTCTTAACAATTTATTTATTTTAAACAGAAATTATCATGGATTTTTGACAAACTGTATAGAACAACTCTAATTCGCAATTAGTTAATTAATTGCACTAGGGCGAGTAACCTAGATAAACAACAATGCAAAAGCTGAAATACTCAGACTGATTCTATTGAGTAGCTCGAACAACGAAGTATGGAGTTCGAAGACTGACTACCGGGCCTTGAGCTCCTGGGCTTTTTATAATAATCCTACCCCTCACATGGCTGTAGGAACTTGCAGATATCATGTCTGCTTTACTCTTAATTCAACACTTTATTACATTGATTTAATCTTATTTCTAGGTAATTACATATCTTAACTGTCTGTGATCTGCCACCTGCAGTATCACTGTCGTCTCGGATACAAAGTTGCATATCCGCTCTCATGAACTGTTAATAACCTGTCTGGTTTATCCTTGTATTACATTGTTGCAATTGACTTATGGTTTATTTAACGATTTCTAATAATTCCTATTAGATTCTATTATTTAATATATAGGTAAATTGGGGGATACATAACTCACGAAACAACTTATCAGGAGATCAAAGGTCAGACCCACCTAGTTTTAAAGAATCTTTTCAATTTAAATTAACATTTAATATATTAATTTTCTCACTAATTTGTAAGGAGTCAACAAGAACATTGTGTACGTTGAAACTTACGTAAAAATCATAAAAGGATCTCAAACGTTCCAGACTTTTTTGTAAAAGGTGTTGTTTTTTGTGACTATTTTAAATTAAAATTTTGGGATAAATAATCCATATAATATTAATTGATTAAAGGGTGTATTTAAAGAATTAAGAAAATTGTAAAGCGTAAATATTATTTCCTTTCATTATATGCATGTTGATTGACTTTGTTTTATCAATTCACAAGGTAATCATAAAGGGGTGAAAAAAAATTGATCATCGTAACGTTGTACACTCTGTGTAAATTAAAGGGCTAGCCGTAGCATAATACACCGAGTACGGCGTTATCATATCAATTTTTTAATGACGCAACAACGTGGGGCGAAAACTACATAAAATATATATATATATATATATATATATATATATTGTAATGGTTTTAAAGGGTTAAATTTGGGGTCAACAATGCAATTTCCAACACCCTGTATAGAGAAAGGAACCATGTATATACGCGCAAAATTAATTTTATTTATTTAATTTAAATTAACAAGTATTGACATAATTGTATAATTAGGGATTAAAAGTTAATAGGTTCATAAAAAAATTAGCTTTATAAGCCAATAGAAATTAGTAATTAATTTAATGTAGTTTAATTTAAGGGGTTATAACGTCAGAAAACGCAGCAGAGCATGTAAAATCAATAAATCCAAGGCGAATAGCTTTCGTTGTAACAAACAAATATATCGGTTGGGTTGAAATACCATAAAACGTAAACTCCGAGAATTGTTATTTGAAACGTTCGTTAATTGAACACCTGCATGTTTTGAAAAGTCGACTTCTATGTATTTTGGAGCATAACAAGACAAGTTTTAAGGAATATTGTTCAACTGACTGTCGCAAAGCACGTACTCATCCACGTGGACGCGGGCAGCTATATCGATTTTCTACCACACAAGCAAGGTTAGAATGCGACATAAAATATGCATAAGACGGGAATAGAGATGTTACAGGCGGGGTTTTAAGACGTCACTGAAATGTATGATTGGTCGAAATAGTTAGTTTGAGAATACACGAGCACGCAAGAGGTGGATGTGAGAGTTTGTTGAGATAGCGTGGGACGCGAGAATATTTCTAGAAGCGTAAAACGGTTAGACAAAATTTGGAGAAATATTATTTTACAATTAAGTATTTCGCGCAAAGTGTGGCCAAAGGGGCCTAGCTTGAGGATATAAATACGGGAACGAAATTAATAAGGAGCTCTTTATTCTTTAATCTTGCATCGCGTAACGACATACAAAAAGCAACTGACGAAGCTTGTAAGTATTAAAATTATTAAAGATCAGTATTAAATTGGTTGTGACCTTATAGTTTGAGACGCGGTTAGTGTCGAGTTTATTTAAATTTAATTGAGGTCCAACGAATACTTTAAAAAGCGCGTAAATTAAAAATGCGATAATAAACAAGTGTAATATACATGTATTTGGATATTTAAATTAATATTGGATGGGTAGCAGGAAGCGCAACTTAGATTATGGTCATCTTTAAAACATCTTGTGGAGCCGCACGCTTAACCAATTGGACGTGGGGTTCAGGAACATAATGCATCGTCAACGGAGATGGAATCTTCAAGTTTTTCCAGGTAACGCATTTGAATTTGCTGTTTTTGTTTAACTATTAAAATTGTGATGTGTGAGAGAGAACTTTAATGGGTATTTTAGGGTATTTTACGTATTGAAAGGATACATAGCTGACGATTAATATAGTATTTAATTGTTAAGAGTACATAGGGTTTTTTTAAGTTTGTAGTAATAGTATGCAAAGTGGAAAGCATACATTTATAAACTGGGTTATTATGAGCTCACCATATTTCAGTGTAGTAATAAACAAAGAAAAGGTATTATTTTGAGGCTCATTTGCTCCTGTTGCTTTAAATGTGTTAAAAATTTCAATTTTAAAAACAAGAACTTGACAAAAATAGCATTTATTGAGGTGTATCTGGAGCACCGAACTGTAAATAACTATGAATATTATTATTTGTAAATAGTGGTTAATAAATATTGTATGATTGTTAGATTATTTTGTGATTTTATTTGAATGGTGTGTAAACGGAAAAGAGAATGAGCGTAAATTTAGATATACAAGAGGAAGCACAGCTGTGCTAGCCGGGGAAGCTGCGGAAGAAGAAATTAATTTGATAGAACAGAGCGGGTAAGAAAATTTTTGTGAAAGTTTTATATTTTTGGAAATTAATTTTTTTTTGTAACTGGCAAGTTCCAGAAGCTTATAAAAGGTTCCACGACAATTTATGACGGCCCAACGTTGGGACTCGAATGTTTTTTTTTTTACTCTGGCAAGGTTTTATCAGGGTTACACGGCAATATATATATACATATATATATATATATATATATATATATATATATATATTAATTGCAGTGGTTTTTCTGGAAAGAAGCCCTAAAAATCGTGCCCCAATGTTAGGTGACCATATTATTTGCAGTGTATCCTCTATGTATTCGTGCCCCTTTCCTTTGGAAGTGCCCCTCTTATGAATTTCTACTTACCCTAACTGAACTCAAAACCAAACTCCTCCAATCTTTACCTAAATAAAACAACTTATGCTTCCCCTAGCTAATCTCCCACGGCTACTTATTCTCTTAACACCTTTATATTAAAAAAAAAATAAAAAAACTCAAAAATAAAATCTTTCGAAAAAACATACACCTTTTTATTCATATTACATAAATTATGATTCACACAATCTCAATATTTACAAATTATTTACAATAAAATATTTCACACTTCGGTTCAATCTCAATTTTCGTGAATTTTATGTTCCTCTATACTTCAACATTTAATTTAAAAGTAGATGTGCCTATCCTAAAACTCTAAATTTACTTTTTACAGGTCTATGCTGAGCTCAGTATAAACCCCTTTTATTCTGTATGCATAAATAATTGCATTATCAAATTACTCTAGAGCCTCGTTTACTCCTTACATCAAATAAAAATTTTGTTCGTGTATTTACACGCTTAGATTAAAAATAGAAAAGTGTCTTTCCATATGTTAATCAAATTAATTTTCAGTTCATAAATTTTTCACCAAGTAACTCAAATCACTCATAGTTTTTATAATTCAATACCAACACCACAGTTCAATAAAAAGAATTCGTTACCTGGAGTGTTCTCGGGAATCACCACTTCAGTAGAACAACCATTCCATCTTGACTCGTTCATCCAATTCCTCCAACAATATGTGGATGCCTTACATACAGCTCTCCATCCAGAGTCCAAACTCCCCTTAAGGTCCAACCAGCACTCTCGTTCAAGATGTAATTCAATCGCTTACCTCAGTACCATCCAGCATTACTCGTCATAATTATTTATACAATTATGTTCAGCCCGTTTACTTCAATTGCACCTACTTGTGCTTTTATAACACTGAAAAAATATTCGGCGGACTGCACTATCGCCCGGTTTTTAAGCTAGGATGTCTTCTCAACGATACTCAATGTAAGCGAAGTGAATTAGAAAAAAGCGAAAAATAAGAGCCTTGCCACCTCCGGCAACGCTTATATAAGCTCAAAACCCCCCTTTTGTCACGTATTTTTATTCTGCATTCTTCTAACGCTCGCAACCGCCACACAATTCCACCAAATTCTTCCGTACAAACAACATAACGAATTTTCAAAACTAAGAATTTCACCACCCCAACGACACTTGACTCCGAAAAACTAATTAAACTGGCCAACCGTCCGTATTTTCCGTGAAAACCGTCTCTACTATTCCTTCTAATAAATCCTATACACACCTCTTATGTCCGCGTCTATATTCTTATTGCACTCACGCTCTAATCCACACCTTTTCTTGTCTCTGTGTAGTTTTCTTACTTACGAAATCGACGTTATTTCCACTTTACTGCTATCCTTATCTAATGTATATTTTCCGTCCTTCTTATAGTCCCACTATTGCCATGTCGCCTGCGGTTAGTGCCCTTCCTAGACGTGCGCCTTGATAAATTAATAACGTTCACAAACATGTTGCATCCCCGTCGCGCTTATTTGATTTTAAAACACACTCTTCTGTCACGCGCTTGAAAACTGTTTGTCATTTAACTACCTGATATATTTTTCATCTTACTCTCTTACTTTATAACGATTCTCTGTCCGTTAATTTTATTGATTTGTTCGCAGACTAGTCGTCTGTTTTTTAACCTTGCATCTATCCGTTGGACAATACTTTGAAATGTTTTCGTAACGTATTCTAGTCTTCACCAGAATAGCTCATCTCTCCTAAGTTTTTATTCTGTAAACTCCTTGGCTGGTTTCAACTTATTTTGCTGCCTCAAACATTGTAGCATTCTATGAATTTAATAAATGTACGTTACTAAATTATTGATTTTTACTCTGCAGAGCTTTAATACTGCAAATCTTTTGTACGCAATTTTCAGTCTTGGATTAAATTAACGTATACAAATTATTGATTTGAACCTTCATTAAAATATGCCTTTTTATCCCAATTTAATTAATTTTAAGCGTAATAAATAAATTATTAATTTGAACCTACACATTATACTGTCCGTTTTTATTCCAACTTAATTAATTTGAAGCGTAATAAATAAATTCTTGTTTTCTATATACAGGGTGCTTACATAAATACATACTTGACCTATTTACACATGGTTAGACTTACTCATCACAGTAATATGTATATATATATATATGTATATATATATATATATATATATATATATTTAGTGAATGAGATGAAATAATAACTTAGACTTTTATGCAAAGCCCAAATGATCATTTCAAATCGAACTAGTAATTGAAAGATGGAAAATATAAGGTCTTTGACAGGATTTGAACCTGTATCCTGGTTTTGCCGGAACCATGCGTTTACCAATTACGCCACCAAGACCGATGACGATAATTAGGAAATTTACAAATTTAAATCGTGTACACGACGATACATCAACCTAACTTTCAATTACGTTTGGTATTTTTGTCAATCATATCTGACATTGTCAAGTTTTTGACTTATGTCAGTTATAGACAGGAAGCTACGCTCAAAATTATGGCTATAAGCCAAATATTAAATATATAAATATTTTAGGTAGTTAATTACACAAGGTAAGTTGATAAATACTATCGTATTATAGTGAATAAGATGAAATAATAACTTAGACTTTTATGCAAAGCCCAAATGATCATTTCAAATCGAGCTAGTAATTGAAAAATGGAAAATATAAGGTTTTGGACAGAATTTGAACCTGTATCCTAGTTTTGTCAGAACCATGCGTTTACCAATTACGCCACCGAGACCGATGACGAGAATTGGGAAATTTACAAATTTAAATCGTGTACACGACGATACATATCACTTTCAAATTACTCTAAAATTACTTAGCACCGTTTGTACAACCACTTCAGTTTAAATGCTCGGTTTGGTTAAGCGTCGCCTTTAGTTGCCAAATTTACACTGCTTAAATGCAACTAACCCTTTCTATAATATAATGTAAATTTGACAACTTATGTGACGCTTAACTAAGCCGAACATTTAAGCCTAAGCGATGTAAGCAAACGGCTATTAGTGTTTTTGTTTTGATTTAAACTTTATTATAATAAAATACTTATAATCGTTGTATGCATGTGGAATGATATACAAGTATTAAAGATAATAAAACTATAACGCACATTTGCAAGATTGTAAATGCTACTGTCATCTTTTTACATCAGTATTTGATTCTCCATTTAAAATGGACCTGCACCTTGCCAAAGCTCTAGATTACTAGAATAAGTGAAATGGCTTGCGTGTTCTAATGAACTAAAGAACCAAACTACAGGTCCAACCAAAGTAGTAGGGTCGTTAGGAAGGAACCAGACTAAGACAGGTCGCCGAAAGAGGGCAGCGGATCTTTTGGGTACATAGATTGGTAGAGACCATAGGGGTTAGTATGGCAGTCTAAGACACACTACCGCAATGTGGAAGGCATAAGAAAACCTCCACATTACCTCCCAAGTAAACAGCGTACCTAAATTATAATGAAATGATGGCATTCTCTGGGGTACAAAATTCAGGAGTTAAAATAGTCCCCCATTTGGATCTCCGGGAGAGGACTACTTCGGCGGATGCGCTAGGAAAGTTAAGAATAAAGGTCGGGAACATTTTGCGAGTCAGAGCGTGGAATGTTAGAAGTATGAAGCAAGTAGGTAAGCTAGAGAATCTAAAAATCGAAATGAATAGGTTAGCACTAGACATAGTAGGGATCAGCAAAATTCGGTGGCCAGAGGCGGGGGACTTTTGTAGTGGAGACATCGGGGTAATTCATACAAGAGCAGAGGAAGGAAATTTGGGCGTGGGGATAGTTATGCAAAAAAAGATAGGACTATATGTAGAAAATTACTTACAAAAGAACGAAAGAGTACTCATGGTTAGATTAGAAGATAGACCGGTAAACACAGTAATAATACAAGTATACACACCCACCTCTAGCTACAGTGACGAAGAGGTAGAAGCGATTTTCAAAGACATCGAAGACATATCAAGATACGTAA
Source organism: Platerodrilus igneus (assembly GCA_036346225.1). NCBI lineage: Eukaryota > Metazoa > Arthropoda > Insecta > Coleoptera > Lycidae > Platerodrilus > Platerodrilus igneus. The sequence continues at coordinate 9,075,929 of JARFIW010000244.1, forward strand.
AGGGACATGAAAATTTAATAATTACGAGGGATTTTAATGCAGTGGTAGGTGAGAGTAGGGAGGGAGCGGTAATAGGTTAATTTGGTTTAGGCACGAGAAACTAAAGGGAAAATAGGCTGGTAGAATTTTGCGACAAGAACAATTTAATCATCACAAACACATATTTCAACATCATGCTAGAAGACGATGTTCGTGGAAGATGCCAGGAGATATAGGAAGATATCAAATAGATTACATTCTTGTTAGACAACGTTTTAGGAACCAAGTAAAAGACTGTAGAAGCTACCCAGAAGCAGACAGATACTGACCGTTCATTTACATTTCCAATGCTCCACCCGAAGGTACTACATTAGCCAGGAGGCGGGTTTTTTGTTGCCTGGAAATTTAGAATTTTGCCGAACCCTTGCCGTTCCAGGCAAGGTAGGGATCTTTAACGTGCGTGACAATACTCACACACGGCACCTCCATTTAACCTCTGATCCGAACGAGAGCGTAATATTTGTGAAAAATGCTCACCTGCCATTTTTCAAGCAGTCGGCCGTGTCAGGATTTGAACCCGGGACCTTGGGATCCGTAGTCTTACGCTTACTACATTGATCCACGGCGACGCCTATAGATACTGACCACAACATCGTAATTGTGAAAGTCGCACTTGCATTTAATAATTTGAGAAAAAGAAACGGTAAAAGGCAATTTGACGTAGAGAAAGTGAACGATAAAGATATTCAAGAAAGATTCGAAAAAAGTCAAACGAATTGCTCAAACATATCGGGAAAATATCTGATACTATGGAAGAAGAAACAGAATGGAATAACATTAAATCCAGCTTAGCCATGGCGGCCAGGGATATTCTGGGGTATACACAAAAAGAAAATAAGAAACCATGGATAAAAAAGGATATTCTGAATTTAATAATAAAATGACGAAAATACAAAAATAAATCAGACGAAACAGGAAATCAGGGTTACAAATCATAAAATGGGAAATTATTCGCAAATGCAGGAAAGCTAGAGAACAATGGATTGATGAAAAGTGCAAAGAGGTACAAACTAAGATGGAAGTAGGAAAGACAAATGAAGCATACAAACTAATTAGAATCAATTTTAGGGATATAAAACCGTATAGCAAAAATATAAGGGGCGTTGTAGGAAACGTCATTATAAAAAATGTAGAGAAAGTGGGTAGATCGCAAGAATATATAGGGAATTTATATGCAGGAGAGAAACTAACTGCATCAGAACAGGAGTCAGACATTGAAAATGATGACTTGGGATATCCTATACTTAGAGAGTTTGAATTAGCATTAAAGGGTCTGAAAAATGGTACGGCGCCGGGTACAGATAAGGTGCAAGCAACAAGTTCGACAGCACACGTGTCAAAAATATTAACTAGAATTGTACAAAGTCGAATGGAAAAACGGGTTGAAGAAATACTAGGAGAAGACCGATTTGGGTTTAGGCGAAACAGGGGAACACGGGAGGCTATTTTAGCTTTGAGAGTAATAATGGAGAAAACAATAGAAAAAGAGGAAAGCGCGTATATAAGGTTTATAGATCTGGAAAAGGCATTCGACAATGTAAAATGGAAAATTTTTTCCAAATACTCAAAAAGATTAGAATGAGTTATAGGGATAGACGAATAATACATAGCTTATACAAAGAGCAAACAGCAGTAATAGAATTAGAGCAGGAACGTAAAGAAGTAACATTAAGAAAGATGTGAGTCAGGGTCTTATCCCCATTAATTTTTAACTTGTACATTGAAGAGGCAATGAATACTGTCAAATGTAGGAAGACATTTGGAATTACTATGCAAGGACAAAAAATTGATATGCTTAGATTTGCAGATGCTATAGCGGTATTAGCGTCTATCAAGGAAGAGTTAGAAGGGGCCCTTAATGAGATGGAAACGGATCTAACAGAAAGATACGATATGAAAATGAACAAAACTAAAACTAAATTATTCGTATGCAAAGAATGGAAAAATAAACCAAAAACAAGAATACAAATATGTAACACGAACTTACAAGAGGTTAAGGATTTCTGCTACCTAGGAAGCCAAATAACGCAAGATGGGAAAAGCACAACAGATATAAAACAAAGATTAGCACAAGATCGTGCTACATTTAACAAGAAAAAGCAACTACTCTGTTCAAAGACAACAAACATAGAAACAAGGAAAAGACTCCTTACAACATGTGTGGAGCACAGCACTGTACGGCTGTGAAGCCTGGACAGTAGAAGAAGCGGACAAGAAAAAGGTAGAAGCCTTTGAAATGTGGTGCTACAGACGTATGATGAAGATATCATGGACAGACAAAGTTAAGAACGGAGAGGTACTAAAAATGGTAGAGGAAGAAAGAAATATGTGGAAAACGGTAAAAAATAGGAGAGATAGGATGATAGGCCACATACTACGGCACGAGGGAATAGTGCGGAATATTTTAGAAGAAGAGATAGGAAAAAAGAGAAGAAGAGGTAGATCTAGGTTGGACTACTTCACACAGATAGTGAAAGATGTAGGCTGTAGGAGTTTCAGGGAAATGTGTAGGCTAGCTCAGAATAGAAATCAGTAGAGGTACGCATCCAACCAGTCCCAAGATGAATAAATTAATGACGAAGAAAGTAACTGTACTTAAACGTGATGATTATTATAAGCAACTACAAGTATTGGTTGGGCAATATTCTGGAATAATGTTAATTGTGTGAAAGGATTTACTGGAAAACTATTATTTTAGCAAATGACTAAGTGTTGGGGGATCTTGGCAGGCACAGGCTGTGTAACTCCCTTCACTGAATTTCGGTGAAATAGTGCATAAAATTAGAATACGATATAAGAGAAACCGAGCTGTATACATGGTGTGTGAGAATTTCTGGGAACTGTGTAGGCTAGCTCAAAATATAAATAAGTGCAGGTACGTGTACAACCAGTTTTGAGACGGAAAACATAATGACGAAAAAATAAGTGCACATAAATCTGATGATTATTATAAACAACTACAGGTATTGATTGTGAAATATATGCAACTAATATTGACTATGCGAAAAGATATATTAGATAAACTATTAAATCGGTAAATGGGTAAGTGCTTGGGGAACTTGGCAGCCACAGGCTGCTTACCCCTCTTCACCAGTGAATGTCGGAGAAATAGGGTATATAATTGTAAAACAATAGAAGGGGACCGAACTGCATCTAACAAGACAGAACAGCGCCTATAATGAAAGACAGCGAACATAGAACAAGAAGAAAATTGTTGAAAGCATATGTGTGAAGCACAGCATAGTATGCCTATGAAATACGGATAGTCTGAAAAGCAGACAGAAAAACGGTAGCCGCTTTTTGAGATGCTGTGCTTCAGATGTATGAGGATGATAGCATGAACAAACAAAGTTAATAACAAATAGGTTATAGAAATAGTAGGGGAACAAGGATATCTGTGAAAAAAAATAGGAGAAATAGAAGAGCAGAATACGTTCCAAGGCATTTTTGGAGAATAGTATGGGATATATTACAAGCAGAGATAGGAAAAAAGAGGTAGATGCAGACTTAGTTCAGATAGTGATAGAATGCAGAATGTGCAAATTTCAGGGAAATATGTAGGTTAGTTCAGAATAAGAGATAATGATGGTACGCGTCTAACCAGTTACTGGACTGAGAACCTATTGATGATGATGATGATGATTTGAATCTAAAACCGTTTAGGTTCTAATATAATTAACGCATTGAGATTCGAATCTGCAATTTATGGAATCAGATCCAAAATCCGGATCCGAAATCCGGATCTGAGATCCTGATTCGAAATCCTGATTTGTAATCCGGATCCCAAATCCAGATCTGGTATGCGGATTTGGGATCTGGTTCTGAAATCTGGTCCAAATCTTGATTCTTAAGAATTCGGATCCACATAGATTCGGATTTTGGTTGTGGGTCCGGATCCGATTGACAGGCTTGGTTCAAATTAGTGTCTGATATATAATTTTAAAAAGACGTACATGACTAGGTTTAAGTTCCTTTATGTATATTAGCTGCTATATCATTATTGGTAAAGTTATTGTTCGTATTGCCTACGAGATGTCAATTTCACTTTAGTTCGATTAATATTTTAAAATGATTAACATGTCTCAAAGCACGTAATCCACGCATCTACAAATCCCGGCAAAAAGACATGATTTGAAGATATGTAAGATGTAACCTTGAAGAAATTCCAATATAATGCCCTTGGATATAATTCCTTTATAAAAATAGGGGACAATTTAGCACAAGAATTTTCTCAATTTCGGTAACATTTTTTAGCAATGAAAATGTTTCCCCAAATAAGTAACAGTAAATCAGTTTTCGGGCATCCCCAATATTCAAATGATTAATTGAAGTTAAACAGTCTAGCATTTCGAAAGGAATGTTACAATCTTTTGATTTAAGAGGCATAAAAATAAGCAATCAATGAAACGTAAATTTTCACGCTTTAGCATTTAAATGTAAATAAGTTTACTTGCAATACATCCTTATTATGAATGTGTCTTTACATGTGTAAAGCGCAGTGTGCGTCTCCAATATCTAGTCTCTCAGGAAACATAATTTTAAGGGAAAGTTTCTCACGTCCTAGCAACCTCTTTGGCGCCAAAAGCTCAGTATATTTGAATTACAAGTCAATTTAGAGAAAGCAGAACAAGCGGGCGTAAAATGAAGGAAACTGAAACTACATTTCTGCCTCTTGAGCATAAGATAAACTACCTACTTAAAGCTTTTCACCTCGGGAGAGTTTTACGACTGATTTAAGCTTTAAACACTTTACCACCAAACCCGAAGCTTTTCAGTATAAAAGTCTATGATGTACAACCTACTTTAGATGTAAAACTGCCGCATAACATGTAAACAAGCCCGCGTTAGAGTAAAATATGCCGAGTATATTAAATGCATGTTTAAAAAGTTATATGGCGCGTGTGGCTTTGCAAGACAAACCTGTAAATATATTCTGAGTGAGTTGGACTTAAAAATTGAACTGTCGCTGTCGTAAATTTATGTAATAGAAAATACTGGAATGAAATTATGACAGTCCTAATAACATGTAAAATACAGAGATTATAACTGCGCCAAATTTTGTATTAGAAAAACATGTTGTGGCAATTGAATATACTTTTCACTCGCTACATTAATTTAGAATGATATATTTCAACTTGGTGTTGCTATATTTTTAAATTAAACCCGCCTTAATTTCTTATCCCCATTACTTTCCATCTCGAAAGATATAAAAACATATTAGCCCTTAGTGCGTCCTGCTGTGGACGTAAAACTGCAAACAAATCACAATTTGTGGGTAAATGTTGTAGTAAATTTTGCTCGAAGTGTAACTGAAAAGGACAATATTGAAAGAAATACGCATTTAACCCTAAGTGTACAAATCAGCAGGAGAATATTTGAGATTCTGTGATATAGACTACCATGGAATTAGGTCTTTGGCACAAAACATAACGATGTTTTAACGAATGAAATTAACGCTTTGATGACAAACGGATATATATCAGTGGTGGTTTGTGGTCAATACCACAGGGGGGGCAAACTATTTTCTAAACCAAACATTTTAGTACTAAACGTAGAAATAAATTTGCAAAACTCGACCAAAAATAAAACAGAGCTTCATATATGTATAGCTATAGTTTATTACCTGCAATATAGATTTCTAGTAACTCTAATTTGTAAATGTCAATCCACGATGATTGAATAAGACACGGAATATTTTGTTGCGACTTTTTTCAAAAAGGCCTGATCTTTCATTGTACTGGATAGGTTCAAGGGATTTTTAAACTACACACGGGGAATTCCTCAGTTTAATTTTCTTCAATATAAGCGGTACGTGAAAACCACACAAAGATTTGGTTCCCACGTAGTCCAGTCATTGATCGTGAAACAATAGAAACATGAGCAGAATACGTAACCATGGAATAATTTCATCAGAATTAAACTGGTAAACTCCTAGGAATATTCAAAACAACCATGGTTGACTACAAGACTTTGTACGACAGTTCAGATAAATCAATCAAATTTAGATAGCGTAAACTATATAACGCCCAGAGTTTGATGAGAGACTCACTCTCAATTTGAACCATGTCGAATGTGAATCACTGATACTCGAAAATTTACGCGTCGAAATAAATTTCAAATTAAATTATTAAAATTTGTGAAAAGTGGTGTTATATATTATTGGATGACAAATTACATTGAAGATATATAAAAAAGCTTTCGCCGTTTGCTGAAAACGTGGGTAGAAATTTGTTAATTAATTTAGGTTAAAACATTTATAATAATGTAGGGCTCTAAGTGGTATCCAGAAAACTCTAAGTTGTATCTAAATTGTGATATCTAAGTTGGGAAATCTAAGTTGTATCTAGAAAAACATAAAGTAAAGTACGAGGTAAATTTTGGAAACAAAGATTCGCATTACTGAATAAAATTATTGGTTCAACCTCACGTGATGGAGCACAAAGCAGAGCGTTGTGTTAACGAAGCAACTCGCTTAAAGATAATAAAGGGGTGTTGATCTACAGTACGCAACAGCAGACCAAGGGGAAACAGGACACACCAGGAAAATCACAGGTCAGGGCTGACTAGTATAAGAAATCATTTCAAATTTTAATTTAAACACTGACTATATTTTTCTATTTTGTAAGGAGTCAACAAAAATATTTTAATACGTAGAAATTTACGTAAAAAGGGAAAAGGTCTTGAACGTTCCAGATTTTTCAGTAAAAGGTGTCGTGTTTGGTGACTTTAAAATAAAGAAAGGGAGATCCAATTTTTAGGATAAATAATCTAAATAATATTAATTGATTTAAGGGTTTATTTGTCAAATTACAAAAATGTGAAGTGTAAATATTATTTTTTTTCATTATACAAATATTGATCGACTTCGTTTTATCATTCTAAGCAGGTAAGATTTAAGGGAAAAGGGGTAAATTATTTGATCATCGTAACGTTGTGCACTCTGTGTGAATTAAACTGTGCTAGCCGTGGCATAATTAAAATTAGAATATTAGAAAAACACAGAGCGGTGGCGGACAGCAGGAAACGACGTTTATCACACACACACACACACACACATATATATATATATATATATATATATATTGTTGTGATATCCTCCTGTGAATGCGGGAACTGGGTCCTTTCAACAAAAAAATTCTAGTCCCACCAATTGGGCGTCATAAACTGCTGTGATCCTGTTTTCGCCTCGGCTGCTCACCTAATTTTATAAACCTCCTCATTCATAAAATTAAACAACACATTCCTACCACAAACATCAACGTTAACTCTATTTACATCAATATTCAGAATACATTCAATTTTCAAATTAAATTTCAGCATAAAATTCAGTTTTAAAAAGAATTTCAAGATTAATTTTATTATCATTTTAATGTGCATCCAGAATTAAAGTCCTTGTTGGATGCCTACTAATTAATATAACAATATAAGCAAACCGGAGTCTGAGTATAAAGGAGCATCTACCACCCTTTACGTTAATTAACCAGGTTCGTCTAATTGAGCTCAAAGACATACCCATATTTTCATCATAATTCAGAACATCAATACTAAATACCCTTTCTACTTAAACAAGCAAATTTCATCTTAAAATTAAAATTTTATGGTTAGTACAATTTCACTAATGTCCATTTAAAGTAAATCAATTATAAAGTTATTCAACACACACAAAATGTCAAACAAAATAGTATAATTTACTTGAAGGTTACTGTCCTCGTAGCTTCAAAGTACATCGTCCCTTTAGTTAATCACACCATTCCAACAGGATTATATTTACGGCTTCTAATTCTCAACGCTTTTAAAATTTTCTCCATCACCATTTATTTAAAGTTGTTTCTGGGCTTTTCCGGAACTCATCTGTGTATATCTGACCCTTGTTTCGTGGATCCAGACACGTATTTGAACCATTTAATTATTAACACCCCCGAAAAATAGCAGAGAAATTCATGCGTCTTTCACCAATATACGCCAAAACTGCCTACTTTTGTGTATACATTTGTCGTTGTAAATTTTGCTAATTGGTACAGTGATACTAAATTTTATTACCTTGTATCTAAGTGCACTGAAGTACCTTCATGTTAGCACGTAAATAACAAACTATTTTGAATCACTAAAATATACGAGCAAAATTTTTAAATTATTTTATCAAACTAAAATGCACTGTTTAACATCTTGAATCAAGTCGCGGATGTAAGAGCTTTTAACGCATCGAATAGTCAAAAGTCTAAGAGAGAGCTTGTTTATATTCACCTCGGTATATATAGCAAAAAGCCTGTCTGTCGGTCTCTTCCCCAAAACGGGTAATTCTAAAGAATTTCTCATGCCATGTTCCCAGTCCGTCGCTCGCGCGTCGGTTTTACGAATTTTCACTCGCCCCATTTAAAACTCAGAAATTCACACGGCACGCAAACATGTCCGAGAAAAACTAATTAATTTTGTACAGAAATTGTTGTTTCTACCTCTGATATTTGCATCCTATTTTCAACCAATTGTGACCCTCGTGACGTTGCTTAAATCACGCCTTTTACTATATGTGTCTTTGCTTGACGCATTTCTCTTTCCTTTTCTAACCTGTTCGTATTGGTGCAAATTGATATTCTTTATTATCGATTATATTTTAGTCCATGTGGATTATCTGGGTTAAATAACCCCGTATCGCACATTCTCGTGAATATTAAGCCCGGTTTCTCCAAGATTCTTTGAAACCATTTGTTATCTACACAATTTTCGCCGTACGTGATATTTAAACTACGCAGGTGTTCAAAATAATATTAATTCTCAGAGCTTTTAAATAAACCCTGTTTTGTATTTCGTGCTAAAGCATCTGACCGTTTCCAATATCCTTAGAATCGACATGTTTATCTAAACAAATTAAACTGAAATTGCCTTTTAAAATACGCAGGTGTGTTCAAACATCCTATTTCTAACTAACACTTCTAGGATTTGCTTTTTGTTGGGTTTTACAAGTTTCTATAGATATTATCTGTTACTAACGATTCAATTAACTTCAATTAAAATTGACTTCTATCCTTTCATTTTTAGCGAATACAAGTTAAATATTAATTATTATGTGTACACTTTGTTTTACTACCGGTTACTTAAAATAGGGTTAATTAATATAAATTTTGCACGTAATTTCCATTTGTTTAGAATAATTACATTACACGCAGAGCTTTTAATACTGCTTCTTTTGATATAAAGCGTCTTGTACATGATTTAAATCTCTTATGTTTAATGAAACTAATAAATTTTTATGCTTCACGGTTTTAATAACGCGTATTATCTAATAATATTCATTATACACGGTGATTAAAATTATTTGATGTGATTATTTAATTTTCTACCCTGGTCTAAATATGAGTATTTTCCCCCTATTTGAATACAAATAATCCCACTTATTTGAATGCAAATATTAAGCATTTAGCCCAAAAAAATTACAAAAATTGCCTATCACTCTCTACCCTTATCTATCTAACTTACCTACCTTATCTCCAATTCAAAAAAATATTTACACCTATCCTATATCCCTATCCTATTCCTAACTCTCACCTAATTCTATAAACTGAAATTATCCCTAACTTCATCCTACTTATCCATCTAATCCTATATACATCCTATATACCTATCCTATTCCTAACTTTTAACTAATCTTCACTATACTTTACTTCCCCCTACCTAATCCTATATGCCTATCCTACTCTTACTCTATTCCTAACTCTCCACTAATCTTATATGAAATATCTATACTTAACCTATCTTATTTTCTTCCTACATTTACTCTTTATTCTCATCCTAAACCAATTCCTAATTATCTCCCATATTTATCCTATACTTAGTTTTATTTTCTATAAACACTTACTTCTACTCTTCTATCTACACCTATTCTATCCCTATCCTATTTAAATCTAACTCTCTTCTTGACCCTCCATGTCTTTCTTCTTACCATCCTAATACTCTTCATCCCTATCTCTCCCCCTTCTATATCTATACTTAACATCCCTGTTATCTCACCTACAATAAACTTATCATCCCTATTATCCTTACTCTTAAATATTACTTCTTCTTCAGTCCTTACACTTGTCTGTTTCTCATTTATTATTGTTTCCCTTTCTGCCGACAAACCAAACAATACTACTTTAAAATTATCGATATTTCCCTCCATGGAAAATCCTATGTACCTTCTAGAATTTTTGTGTAATGGAATCAGCCAGAATGAATCCCTTAAATCTACTTGATTAAAAACAAACTTGCCATCTTTACTTAATTTCGCCTTCACCTGCTCCTGATATGCTGCTTCTACCCCACTACTTCTGCATGTTTTGTAATAAAGCTTGAACCTCTACTCTCCTATCCTCTGGACCTCTTATTGTGTTGATCTGTTTACCTTCATCATCCTCTACCTCTACTACATTAATACTAAACCCCGTGTCATCCTCTGTGACTTCATAACTGCCCTTCCATGGCACTACCCTATCATTAATCCTTATTACCTTCCGTTCCATATCTATAAAAACCCCTAACTTCATCATACAGTCAACACCTAAAATGCTCTGAAACTTCAGTCCAGGTACAATTACAAACTCCTGTTCACAGCTTAAACCTCCTATATCTATCCTAAGCACCACAACACTATTTACTACAGCAAATTTCTTTTTATTTGGAGCTACTAAATGGCTACGCTTTATAGGCATAATTCTATCACAAACCTTATCCCTAATTTTGCTGACGAATTCCTCCGATATTAAACTCACCTCTGCCCCTGTATCAAGTAATACTTCTACATTATTCTCAAAAATTTCTAAATTAATAATTGGCAAACATAATTTTTTCTCAGTTTCTGGCTCTACTTCCTCCTCAATTTTGAAAAATTCACGTGGATGTTCATATACATTTACACTGAAATCTAGTGGTCTGTCGCGTTCTAAAAATCCTGTCCAGGTCTGTTTTCCCTACTTGGTCCTGGTCTAGCCGTCACCTCAGCGTATGTCCTAGGCGTTTCCACTCGTTCCGTGTCTGTATTAGCAGTCCCGCTCATGTCTGGTGAACTATTCATTCTGGTAGGTCCCGGTCTCGGTGCAGGTCCCCTTCCTAAACTATTACTCCTAACGTATGGTCGTCTCTGTTCCCAATTCTGTCGCTGGTATCCGTAATTATTCCCTCTTCTAGCATAGTTGTCCCGTCTATTGTCAAACCTAACTGTGTTGATCTGTCTTTCCCTATTATCCCGAGGTCGTCCACTACTTACGTCGTCGTACCTCTGCAGGTATTCTAGAAACATTTCTCTGTCCACTATGTTCTGTAGTGCTACGTGCTGTCTTATGTCTACCTCGAAGTGTCGTGATAAATACTTAATAATTTGTCGGTCCGTCAGTGGTGGGTTCAGTTGCTTTGCTATGCTATACTTGCGTATAGCATATTGCTCCTACTTCCTGAAAATTCTCCTTAAATTTCCTGTGATTAAGTCGTCTCGTACCTGATCTTGTTTGTGGTCACTCCAGTAGTGCTTTAAAAATTTGTTTTCAAAGTCCTGATACGTGTCTATGTCCTGTCCTACTAAATTGTACCACGCTTCCGCATTGTCTTTTAATAAAGCTTTATCGTATTTAGTTTAGTCTGTTCGTCAAATAAATTTCCCACTAGATTTCTTACACTATTAATAAAAATTTGTGGATTTACCCTGTTATCGCCATAAAATTTCATGTGTTGGTCCAATGATACTCCACCTGTAGAAAATCTGGGACCATCCCCCGTTAAATTTGACATGTTGTATTTAATACTACTAACTTCGCGTTCTACCCTGCCTAACTGATCCCTACATGAGTCCGTCACTTCAGTCATTTTTACATTAATCTCTTCTTCACAAAAAATGCGTACTTCGGACCTTAAATGTCCCATTTCCTGTCGAATACCTGTAATATCACGCTCATTTTTTTCAACCCTATTTTCAACTTCCCCCATCTTTACGGTAAGACTGTTTTTAAATTCTGTAAATTCTTTAGTCGATTGCTCAATTTTCCCGCTTATCTGCTCTAATTTTCGGTTGGACTCTTCCCTTGCTCTATTCGATTCTTCATTCATTCTCTCTAGCATTCTCATTATCATCTCGTTTCCTTGATCCCCTGATTCCGTCCTCGACTGATCTCTACTGCCTCCAGCTTCTTCCATTTTTGAATTTTTCTCACACAATGCACTATCGTCACTTCCAATTTCCACTCCTTGACTCCTTAACCACTCTTTTCTCTGCATAAGTTCAAATCACTCACACACACTCTAACTACTCTTAAATTTATACACACACAGAAACTCTCTCTCTCAGATCGCCAGTTTCCTGGAATAAAATCACAAAAATTTTATTTGGAACTCGAGCCCCACGTTGGGCGCCATAGAATGTTGTGATATCCTCCTGTGAATGCGGGAACTGGGTCCTTTCAACAAAAAAATTCTAGTCCCACCAATTGGGCGTCATAAACTGCTGTGATCCTGTTTTCGCCTCGGCTGCTCACCTAATTTTATAAACCTCCTCATTCATAAAATTAAACAACACATTCCTACCACAAACATCAACGTTAACTCTATTTACATCAATATTCAGAATACATTAAATTTTCAAATTAAATTTCAGCATAAAATTCAGTTTTAAAAAGAATTTCAAGATTAATTTTATTATCATTTTAACGTGCATCCAGAATTAAAGTCCTTGTTGGATGCCTACTAATTAATATAACAATATAAGCAGACCGGAGTCTGAGTATAAAGGGAGCATCTACCACCCCTTTACGTTAATTAACCAGGTTCGTCTAATTGAGCTCAAAGACATACCCATATTTTCATCATAATTCAGAACATCAATACTAAATACCCTTTCTACTTAAACAAGCAAATTTCATCTTAAAATTAAAATTTTATGGTTAGTACAATTTCACTAATGTCCATTTAAAGTAAATCAATTATAAAGTTATTCAACACACACAAAATGTCAAACAAAATAGTATAATTTACCTGAAGGTTACTGTCCTCGTAGCTTCAAAGTACATCGTCCCTTTAGTTAATCACACCATTCCAACAGGATTATATTTACGGCTTCTAATTCTCAACGCTTTTAAAATGTTCTCCATCACCATTTATTTAAAGTTGTTTCTGGGCTTTTCCGGAACTCATCTGTGTATATCTGACCCTTGTTTCGTGGATCCAGACACGTATTTGAACCATTTAATTATTAACACCCCCGAAAAATAGCAGAGAAATTCATGCGTCTTTCACCAATATACGCCAAAACTGCCTACTTTTGTGTATACATTTGTCGTTGTAAATTTTGCTAATTGGTACAGTGATACTAAATTTTATTACCTTGTATCTAAGTGCACTGAAGTACCTTCATGTTAGCACGTAAATAACAAACTATTTTGAATCACTAAAATATACGAGCAAAATTTTAAATTATTTTATCAAACTAAAATGCACTGTTTAACATCTTGAATCAAGTCGCGGATGTAAGAGCTTTTAACGCATCGAATAGTCAAAAGTCTAAGAGAGAGCTTGTTTATATTCACCTCGGTATATATAGCAAAAAGCCTGTCTGTCGGTTTCTTCCCCAAAACGGGTAATTCTAAAGAATTTCTCATGCCATGTTCCCAGTCCGTCGCTCGCGCGTCGGTTTTTACGAATTTTTCACTCGCCCCATTTAAAACTCAGAAATTCACACACGGCACGCAAACATGTCCGAGAAAAACTAATTAATTTTGTACAGAAATTGTTGTTTCTACCTCTGATATTTGCATCCTATTTTCAACCAATTGTGACCCTCGTGACGTTGCTTAAATCACGCCTTTTACTATATGTGTCTTTGCTTGACGCATTTTCTTTCCTTTTCTAACCTGTTCGTATTGGTGCAAATTGATATTCTTTATTATCGATTATATTTTAGTCCATGTGGACTATCTGGGTTAAATAACCCCGTATTGCACATTCTCGTGAATATTAAGCCCCGGTTTCTCCAAGATTCTTTGAAACCATTTGTTATCTACACAATTTTCGCCGTACGTGATATTTAAACTACGCAGGTGTTCAAAATAATATTAATTCTCAGAGCTTTTAAATAAACCCTGTTTTGTATTTCGTGCTAAAGCATCTGACCGTTTCCAATATCCTTAGAATCGACATGTTTATCTAAACAAATTAAACTGAAATTGCCTTTTAAAATACGAAGGTGTGTTCAAACATCCTATTTCTAACTAACACTTCTAGGATTTGCTTTTATTGGGTTTTACAAGTTTCTATAGATATTATCTGTTACTAACGATTCAATTAACTTCAATTAAAATTGACTTCTATCCTTTCATTTTAGCAAATACAAGTTAAATATTAATTATTATGTGTACACTTTGTTTTACTACCGGTTACTTAAAATAGGGTTAATTAATATAAATTTTGCACGTAATTTCCATTTGTTTAGGAATAATTACATTACACGCAGAGCTTTTTAATACTGCTTCTTTTGATATAAAGCGTCTTGTACATGATTTAAATCTCTTATGTTTAATGAAACTAATAAATTTTTATGCTTCACGGTTTTAATAACGCGTATTATCTAATAATATTCATTATACACGGTAATTAAAATTATTTGATGTGATTATTTAATTTTCTACCCTGGTCTAAATATGAGTAATATATATATATATATATATATATATATATATATATATATATATATATATATCTAGACTTTACGACCTACAAGTTTAATAATTATGCAGATATTTATGGGTTATGGGTCTCTAATAAAAGTATACTCATGGAGATACTCGTGGAAATAATCGAATTTATGTTAGAATCCAGTTACTTTTCCTTTAACGGCAAATATTTTAAACAAATTTTTGGTTGCCCACTGGGCTCAAACCTAAGTCAAGTTATCGCTGACATAGTAATGAACACCTTACTCGATAAAGTAATACCCAACCTGCCTTTTGAACTACCATTCATAAAAAAATTTGTAGATGACATAATTACAGCTATCCCCGAGCATAAATTGAATAAAACGTTAGACGTTTTTAACAGCGACAATCAACATCTACAATTTACAGCTGAAATGGAAGTAAACAACACCGTGCCATTTCTAGATACTTTATTGATTAGAACGTGCGACAATAAAATTATACTGGATTGGTACCAAAAACCCATAAACTTAAACCGATACATTAATTTTCATTCATATCAACAGTTCAGCACAAAGATAAATTTTATTGTCGAAATGAAAAACCGGATAAAGAAAATCTCACATCCTTTTTTATACGAAATAAACATTAAATTATTTTCTGAAATTTTAAAAGAAAATGGCTACCCGTCAATTGTAATAAAAAGAATATTGTACAATAAAGCAGTCTCCAATAAACATAACAATAATATTAGAAACGTTTCGTATAAAACATTGCCATATATTGAAAACCTAACACTTAAATTGATACAAGCATTTAAAAAAGAACACATATAAATCGCGAAACAAAACTTAATATCTATAAAAGATCTGTTCTCCAAAGTAAAAGATAAAACGTCCAGTTTAAATCAGCGCAATAGTATGTATAAAATAAACTGTTTGAATTGTGATGTATGCTATATAGGTCAAACCTCTCAGAATTTAAAACAACGGATAACGCAACATAAAAGCGATATCAAAAGAAAACCACAAGCATGTGCCCTATATATACATGCTTTCACAAACGATCATGTTATGGAATTCAAAGATGCCACAATATAGGAAACTGAAAAGGTAACAACTAAACGAATTTTTAAAGAAATGTGCCATATATACAACTGTTCCAATAATATGAACAAAAAAACAGATATTTGCAACCTAAGTTCCATATACACGTATTTGTTAAACTTCAATATATATATATATATATATATATATATATATATATATATATTACTTAAATTTAGACCAGGGTAGAAAATTAATTAACGACAGCAAATAATTTTAATCACCGGGTATAAGGAAGCTTTGGGTACTAATACACGTCATCTAAAGGCATATTGGATAAACTCGTCATTTACTTTTTACTTCTAAACATAGGGTTTATATTGTTTAGATAATGATAAACACCGTGTATAAGGAAGCTTTGGAAAATAGTACGCTTAATTAAAGGCCTACTGTGTAGATTTAAATCATTCAATTAGAATGCAGGGTTTGTATATAATCATAATCAACGTGTAGAAGGAAGTAATGTAGAATTTCATTAGATAATTAAAACCGTGGAGCATAAAAATTTATTCGTTTCGTTAAAAATAAGCGGTTAAATTATTCACTGGACGCTTTCTATAAAAAGAAGCAGAGTTAAAATGTTCAATTTGTATTTAATTTAATCTTTACAAGTACTAAAACTATCGAGAAATTATAAAAGACGTAGGGAAGTCACTTAGGAACCTTCGGCGTATTGGAACTCAGAACACCTGCAAAGATAACGATGTATATGATAATCGATAAGCTTCAAGCTATATGAGTGCAAGTAAGAAAGCGAATTTGTGGTACAAAGACAAGCGAGAAGGAACGCATTGGTAGTTAAATGAGGGGAAATATGTAAAACAAGAGCACAGGTTTTAGATAGAGCGAACAGAATAGTTTGGCGATTAAGGTTGAAATAAGATGTAAACATGAGAGGTGGAAGCTTAACAATTTCTACGTTAAATTAATTAGTTGTTCTCGGACGTGTTGCGAGGCGTGCGGAAATTTCCTAGATTTCAACTTGGACGAGTGCAAATTTCAGTAGAATCATTGTGCCGAGCCATCGGAAGGGAAAATAGAATGCCAATTTCTGAAAATCGTCCGTCGCGGCACAAATTCGACTTGCAAGCGAGCCATTATATAAACCCGTGCTGATAGGAGTTTAGGTCTCTTTTTATTTTTGGTTTTATTCGATACTTCAAGCAGTTTTGCGCTTTATTACGTGCTACGATAAAAGTTATTATGAATTAGTGCACTTAGAGAAGATAAATAAAGGTAATAAAGTCTAGTAATATTTGCGGGTATTACTGTACCAATTATACAAATTAGTAACGATAAATAAATAAATAGAAGTATGTAGTTTTAGTATAGCGTGAAAGAATTATGAATTTCATTGCTATTTTTCGGGAGTGTTAGTGATCAAATGTTATTCGTAAACGTGATTGGATCCACAAAACAAGATTTCGATATACCTAGAAGAGTTCCTGAGAAGCCCTGAAACCTTTTAGACGAATGGTGGTGTAGAAAAATTTTAAAGGCGGCCAGAAATCCAAAGACGTAAATATAAACCGGCTGGAATGGTAGGATCAGCAAGGACGATGTACATTGGAGCCACGAGTGCATTAACCTTCAGGTAACTTATGCATTGTTGTTCGATCTTAGATGTTTTGGTGTGTGTTGAATATCTTTATAATTTGTTTGATAAAAATGGAGTGTAGTAAATTTGTATATACAACAAATTTTGAATTTTAAGGTAGAATTTTCTTGTATAAGTAGAAAGGAGTATTTATCACGTTTATGTTTTTGATTATGATGAAAATTTGGGTCTGTCTTTGAGCTCAATTAGACTAACCTATTAAATTAACGTAAAGGGGTGGGAGATGTCCCCTTTTATTCAGACTCAGGTCTGCAAATATTGTTTACTTAATTAGTATGCATCCTACAAGGACTCTAATTCTGGATGCAAATTAAAATGATGACAAATTTGAACTTGAAATTTTATGATGCTGAAATTTATGCTGAAATTTAATTTGGAAATTTTAATGTATTGTGAATATTAATGTAAATAGAGTTAACGTTGATGTTTGTGGCAGGAATGAATGAATGAACTAACCATTTTCTTTGAACAATTTCTCCATTAGGGAACAATCTAATAAAATATTTTTTACCTATATCTGCTGCAGAAGTTTTCATTTTGTCACTATTTAATTTACGATTAACAATTTCTACACGCAATTTATCATTTATTAAATAGGGCCAATTGGAAATTTCGAAAATATTTAATTTCGCAGAATTCTGTTCAGTAGATGTTGAAGTTGAAGGTTGATCTTCCGTTATTGAATCAACTTCATTTAACTCTTCTTCATCCCCGTTTGAACCTGCTTCATCTGCATCTTGATGATTCTCCGTTTGTTCATGATTTTCATTTTCGTTTTGCACAATGGGTGTGTCTACAGGTGTAAATTCTTCTTTCTTTCGTTTAAGCTCTCTCTCTTTATATTACCGGGGAATATACTTTCTTCCTCTATCTCGATCTCTACCACCACCAGTATTCGACATGATTTTACGGACTAAAATTGGAAAAAAATTAACAAATATTTAAATAATTTTAGATTTTAAAAAAAAATATCATACCTATTTTTTACACCAAGCTCCTTTAAATTACTCTAAACAATATTAACAAAACGTATAATGCTAATTACGAGGTGAACACACGGTTTTTGTCAACGCCCTTACGTGTACAGAATTCGGCTAAGGAGAACGGAGTGCTTGTGGTGTATATGCGCAACGCAAATATTGTTCTTTCACTTTAAGCAGCAGTTGCAGCAGACGACCTGACATGCAGATGCACGATGCACAGACATGTACAGTGTGTCCCAAATTCGTTGTAAAACGGGGTCATCTCAGTTATTATTGTAGTTAGAGACGCGGTTTTCGCGAACTGTTGCTATTTTTTGTGAAACTTACAATGCCGTTAACAGAATAGAATTTTCATGGTCCTCATCGTTTTGAGTTACAGGATGAAATTGAGGTTTTGCGCTTTTTAAAGGACTTCTATATCTCATTAATCGTTTAAGATTGTGGAAACGTAGATATTTTTACGTAGAATTCAGTAGCGTACCTGAATATTTTCTTTGGAGGGCAATTTTTGAAATATGACACAAACATATGATTTTTTTAATAGAAAACTCTGTATTTTCTTGCACCAATAAATAGGTGCCACCTTTCTCACAATGATATATAATAGTAAATACATTTGTTTTTTAAAATATGAAAAATTAAATAAGTTTCATTATTGAATGGAATTTTTAAATATTTTAGTAGGCAACTATTTACCAAAACAAAAAACTCACATCAACAATAACAGCCATATAATTATTACAAGATCCAGATATCCCCGTCTTCCATTGTTAAATACCCTATCAGTTTTGTATTGCACACTATTGTTGTTACTACCACGTCGTTAAATATATTAACCTTACCGAGCGAGATGTTAATGCAAGGAAAGACCTACGTTAACATCCGTCTTGTAAAAAACGTTGCATTTTGTGTCAAAAACTTGCCCTAGCTACTAATAATTGTTAGAAAAATGAAAGCGCGGGGCTCTTTAAGCGCGAGGATTCTGGAAAAATCCTCAAGTCCCGACCTCTAAGCCGGCCTTGAAAACACCCCAAACTGTACTTTATTTACCTGTTGCTCTGTTTATAATGAACAATTGACTCGTATATAGGGCTGGGTCGGCGTATCGATATATCGATACGTATCGATACGACCCCCGTATCGATCCCCCCGATACAGCGAAAAATAAATATCGATATATCGATACTCGATATGTATCGATACGTATCGATACGTATCGATATTCGATATAGAATATGTATCGATATTCGATACGGGATATATATATATATATATATATATATATATTCTTATGCTCCACCCCCCCCCCTTTTTTTATTATTAATTTTATATATATGATATGAAAATATTTACTTTTTATTTCGTGCTTTATCTACGTTTGGTCGGTTTAGAAAACAAAACTGTATTAATATGCCTCGACTATTTGAAACTCGCCTTCCCAGGGTATCGACCTACTTACCGTGGGTTCAGTGGTAAGTAGATGTGCAATGCACCAACCAAACAGCACTACCTTTATTTTTGTACCTGTAATCTTCCACTTGTGTATGCCAAAATTTTATAACAGATCCACGTAGCCTTGTGCCAAATAAATTAATATTACCAATTTCGACTTTGACGTTCAAAACACACAGTACTCACCTGATTTAAAACGTCGCTGTCGGCCTCTATAAAAACTGGCTCATAAATCTCACTCGCCGTATGCGTCTTTACAATGCGTGGCACTATCACTACGAATAATCTGCGGTCCAGACTCCAGGTTTCTTTATATTAATTTTGATGTCCCCCAAATCTAAAATAAATATGACCAAATTTAGAATTTTGACTACCTTTTAATTTTACTTCCCCTGCGCTAATTTTCCTATGGTTGTTTCTTCTTTACTCGTACTAATCCTGCTACTCCAATGCTTTCCTTTTTCTTAATCCGCTCTTTCCAAATCAATGCTTTCTTTTTCCTTAATCTGCTCGTTCTAAATCACTGCTGTCTTCTAATTTCCACTCAATACCATTCTATCCATAATACCATATCCAAATCAATTCCAGTAATATCTCCTTCAGTTTCATAAATCCTATTTAATACCTTTCTGCCTTTAATCAACTCGTTCCAATATCCAACTATTTATTCCGCCTGTTTCAATCTCTCCCTGTTACACTCTTATCACTTTCTATTCGTCGTTACTATTATTTATTTATTCCTATCGCTTGTCTGTACTCTTCTTTATATCAATTAAACTCGTAAACATTTTAAAATCATTTATTAACTTTTATAATCATCAAAATTTAGCGCAGTATACAAAACACGTCTTACTACCAAAATGTTTATAAATCGGCCCCTATTTATTTTTTCCTAGGTGATTATAATAATTAAAATATGCCTACTCTTTTATACATTTTTACCAATTCTACATCCAATAAAATCGTCCCAACAAGTTCGTGTCACTAATACCTTATAATCCTTCTTTTACACTTTTCTATTTTATATCTAAATGTTCAATCATTGGTCCCTAATACTGCATCACCCTTCAATCATATTTGTCAATACTTTTCACTTATAATTTTGATACTACAGGTTTATCCAAAGGTTGATTCTACTAAAATAAGTGCCGAAATGTTTCACATATAAACCTGGATCTGTTTGGTAAATAGTGGAATTTTACAGACGCATCCGGTTTTTCGATCAGCAAATGTACATTCTATGGCTTATTAATATACAACTCAGTGTAAATCCTTGAATACTGTGCTTTCTCACGTCATCAAGTCATTGTTTTACGTCTTGGCACTTATACTTGACTAATATATTTCAAATACTTTAACATTTGTAAAGTATGGCAAACATAAAGTTTTCAATTACGGGATCTGATATTTGGCTTTCTTTGGCATACACTACCTTCATACAAATAACCTTTATACCCTTTTTCTTACTGACACTTTATATATATATATATATATATATATATATATATATATATATATATATATATATATATATATATATATATATATATATATTGTTGTGATCCTCGTCCTGTTTGAATCTCCTTTGATATTAGATTTCTTACCTGAATATCGCCTCTTGACTCCTTCCGCCTCGGCTGCTCACCTAGATAAAACTATCATCCTCATTAAAAAAAAAACACATTCCTACCACGAACATCAACGTTAACTCTATTTACACCAATATTCACAATACATTAAAATTTCAAAATTAAATTTCAGCATAAATTTCAGCATCATAAAATTTCAAGATCAAATTTGTCATCATTTTAATTTGCATCCAGAATTAGAGTCTTTGTAGGATGCATACTAATTAAATAAACAATATTTGCAGACCTGAGTCTGAATAAAAGGTAGCATCTCCCACCCCTTTACGTTAATTTAACAGGTTAGTCTAATTGAGCTCAAAGACAGACCCACATTTTCATCATAATCATAAACATAAACCTGATAAATACTCCTTTCTACTTATACAAGAAAATTTTACCTTAAAATTTAAAATTTGTTGTTTATACAAATTTACTACTGTCCGTCTTTATCAAACAAATTATAAAGATATTCAACACACAACAAAACATCTAAGATCGAACAACAATGCATAAATTACCTGAAGGTTAATGCACTCGTGGCTCCAATGTACATGGTCCTTGCTAATCCTACCATTCCAGCTGGTTTATGTTTACGTCCTCGGATTTCTGGCCGCCTTTGAAATTTTTCTACCAATTTTTCGTCCAAAAAGGTTTCAGGGCTTCGCAGGAACTCATCTAGGTATATCAAAATCTTGTTTTGTGGATCCAATCACGTTTACGAATAACATTTGATTACTAACACTCCCGAAAAATAGCAATGAAATTCATAATTCTTTCGCGCTATACCAAAACTGCATACTTCTATTTATTTATTTATCGTTACTAATTTGGATAGCTGGTACAGTAATTCCCGCAAATATAACTAGACTTTATTGCCTTTATCTATCTTCTCTAAGTGCAGTAATGCATAATAACTTTTATCGTAGCACGTAATATCCATGTAGTCTGCTTGAAGTATCGAATAAAATCAAAAAAATAAAGAGAGACCGCTTGAAGTATCGAATATAATCAAAAATAAAAGAGAGCGCTTGAAGTATCGAATATAATCAAAAATAAAAGAGACCGCTTGAAGTATCGAATATAATCAAAAATAAAAGAGAGCGAAACTCCTATCAGCACGGGTTTATATAATGGCTCGCTTGCGAGTCGAATTTGTCCCGCGACGGACGATTTTCAGAAATTCGCATTCAATTTTCCCTTCCGATGGCTCGGCACAATGATTTTTCTGAATTTTGCACTCGTCCGAGTTGAAATCTAAGAAATTTTCACACGCCTCGCATCACGTCCGAGAACAACCAATTAATTTTACATAAAAACTCATATGATTCTACCTCTCCTGTTTGCATCTTATTTCAACCTTAATCGCCAATCTAGTCTGGTCGTTCTATCTAAAATCTGTGCTCTTGTTTTACATATTTCCCCTCATTTAACTACCAATGCATTCCATCTCGCTTGTCTTTATATCACACACTTGCTTTCTTACTTGCACTCATATAGCTTGAAGCTTATCGACTATCATATACATCGTTATTTTTGCAGGTGTTCTTAGTTCTAATACGCTGAAGGTTCCTACGTGACTTCCCCACGTCGTTAATAATTTCTCGATAGCTTTAGTACTAGGAAAGATTAAATTAAATACAAGTTGAACATTTTAACTAGGCTTCTTTTTATAGAAAGCTTCCAGTGAATAATCTAAACCCCTTATTTCTAATGAAACGAATAAATTTTAAGCTCCACGGTTTTAATAATGCGTATTATCTAATGAAATTCTACATTACTTCCTTCTACACGTTGATTATGATTATATACAAACCCTACATTCTAATTGAATGATTTAAATCTACACAGTAGGCCTTTAATTAAGCGTACTATTTTCCACTGCTTTGATATACACGGTGTTTAATATTATCTAAACAATATAAACCCTATGTTTTAGAAGTAAATGACGAATTTATCCAATATGCCTTTAAATGAAGCGTATTATTACCAAAAGCTTCCTTATACACGGTGATTAAAATTATTTGATGTGGTTTATTAATTTTCTACCCTGGTCTAAATTAGAGTAAATATATATATATATATATATATATATATATATATATATATATATACTTATGTCACAAATGTTAAACTTGAAACTTTAATTATTTTGATAACAAACAATCTTAAGTGAAAGATCGAATTGTCAGTAAATACATTATTTTAAAACGATCTTGTGATTTTATTCCCAAAGAAAGAGTAGATAAATAATTATCGATGCGTATCGATTCGTACCGATACGTATCGCTACGTCATGATATTGTATACATAATCTACACATCTAAAAGTTCCGATACGAATTGCTATATATATATATATATATATATATATATATATATATCTATACGTACCGCTACTTATCGATACGTATCTATACGTATCGATACGCATCGATACGAATCGATACGTATTGATACGAATCGATACGTATCGATACGCATCGATACGTATCGATACGTATCGATATATATCGATATTCGATATATCGATACATATCGATATAGAATATGTATCGATATTCGATACGCAAAATCCCAATATGTATAGAGAAAGTTTCATCGTATTATCACGGGTTAGATCATCGACAGCACGTATCAACAACCTTTATCAATTATATATGATGTAACCCGTTTTGTTATAGAAAGACAATTATTTAAAATATTAGAGTTTTTAAGGTACATTGGCTGTAGTAGTTCTTTACAATTTCCTTTACGAGAAAATATAATATAATATTTCCTATTTGCAAGATACCGCATACTTATTGAAAACGTTGTTAAATGGTTAAAGCAGTTTCCAGCAGATAATACCTTGTAAAATACATCTGTCTCTTAAACAACATTATTTTAAGGGAAAGCTTTCACGTTCTAGTAACCTTCTTGGCGCCAAAAGTTCAGTATATTTGAATTACAAGTCAATTTGGAGAAAGCAGAACAAACGAGCGGAGAACGAAGGAAACTGAAACTACATTTCAGCCTCTTCAGCATTAGATAAACTACCTACTTAAAGCTTTTCACCTCGGGAGTATTATACGCCTGATTTAAGCTTTAAACACTTTACGCAGAAGGTTTTCAGTATGAAAGACTATGATATACAACCAGCTTTAAATGTAAAACTATCGCGTAGCATGTAAACAAGCTGGCGTTGGAATAAATTATACTGTGTATATTATATATATGGTTTAAAAAATAAAAAGTTATATAGCGAGCGTGGCTTGCAAGACAAAGCTGTTATATTACGGGGTGAGTTGGACTCAAAAATAGAACTGTCGCTGCCGTAAATTTACTTAATAAGAAAATAGTGGCAATGAAATTATGACAGTCGTGATAACTTATAAAATACGGTTTACAGCTGTGCCAGACTTCTAGCTAAAAAAACATGTTGGGGCAATTAAATATGCTTTCCACTCGGTTTATTAATTTCGAGTGATATATTTCCGACTGATGTTGTATTTTTAGATTAAATCTGTCATAATTTCTTATTCCCGATAGTTTTCATCCTGAACGATATAAAACATATTAATTCTTGGTACTTCCTGCTATGGACGTGAAAATACAAACAAATCACGATTTGTCGGTTGGTGTAGTAGTAAATTTTTCCCAAGTACAATTGAAATAGACAAAAATGAATGAAAAGCGCATTTAGAGGTCTTTATTCCTAAATGTACAAGTAAATAGCGAAACCGCAGTGTTGGTTTGTACAAACTATCACTGTTTAATGCGCAAGGCGTTTTATAATTCTGTATATCGACTTACCTCCGCGTTATTCTATTGTTCTAAGGTGTAGTTCCTACTCTTCAACTAAGTGGACTGTATAACGAATTTACTGTTTGTGTTACGTTTGCACTTTCACTATGTTTTTTAGGGATTTATCGATAAAATCACATTCGGCTACACTAATGACTAACAAACTTTACCGAACGAACAACCGTTTCGCTTCGATGTCGATGAGGGGGTGTCCATCACTACCCTTTTTTCAACTTAATTTACACAAGCACAAAAAGAGGTTTTATGACAGGATATAACAGGACAACGGAAGACAGTTTTACTATTTGATTTACAACAATGAATTTAAATTAACTTAAAATTAACCACGAAAACGTGCGACAAAGAGACCAAACATCCCGCCCACCAAAATAAGTATGAACTAATTTGTTTTATATTTAAAAATAATTAGAGCTATTAACTAAGAATCCTAACGCGACAACTTATATAAGTGAATATATGTATATATGTCATTAAATATTAAGTAACTGGCAGTAAACATAGTTTTACCAGAGGACATTTAACTAACCCTTGGACTGTCTTGACTGTAGCTATACGAACGATACCATCCCTACTAGGATGAACATCCACTACTCTTCCTAAACGCCACTGTCGAGGGGAGTTATTTTCTTCTTTTAAGAGAACAATCGAATCAATAGGCAGGGTAGCGGAATTCCTCAACCACTTACCTTTCTGTTGCAACGTGTGCAGATATTTGGTATTCTAATTTTTTCAAAACCATTGTTGCATTTGCTGCAACAGTTGCCAGCGATTTAAACGAGAGGGGTTTATGGACAACAAATCCGAATCTGGTAACACCGAGACTGGTTCAACATTAAGAAAATGACCCGGGGTCAAATACGAAAAGTCATGCGGTTCGCAACTCAGTGCGCATAGTGGACGTAAGTTGAGAATCGCTTCGACTTAAATCAACACCGTTGAGAATTCTTCAAACGACAAAATTTGTTTACCGATAATTCTTTTCACAAGGGATTGTACCTATTTAATCCAGGCCTCCCACAACTCACCGAAATGAAGAGCAGCAGGAGGGTTAAAAACGAATTCGATTCCTTCAACGCCTGCCGAATGGCGCATCAATTGAAAGATTTCACAAGAGGCCCCAACAAAATTAGTGCCATTATCACAATGGATTTGAATACATTTGCCTCTTCGAGCAATAAATTGACGTAAAGTACCCAAGAAAGCGTCTGTCGACAAGTTAGACACTAATTCCAAATGGATACATTTAGTGCTGAAACAAATAAATATGCAAGTGTACGCTTTCACTGATTTTGCGCCACGACACCGATTCATCGTGACATTATAATTTGAATTAGGGCCGCTATACTTGCGGCCACGTCCCCAATGCTCCACCCGGAGGTACTACATTGAGATTCATCGTGACAGAGAAAGGACCACTAAAATCGACTTTCGTATGTAAAAGCGCCTTACCTGAAGTTAACCTAGAAGCTGGTAAATTCCTCATAGGGGGTGCATAAAACCACGGGGTTTACACGAAAACAACGAATGCACGATTCAAACATTGCCAAATAGCCATGTTTGCGGACAAGATCCAATAATTTTGAGTTAATAAAAATTGAGTTGTTCGATTTCCAGGATGTAAATGTCTTTCATGTCAATCTAGTATAATAATTTCAGTCAACCAATGCGACCGAGGAAGCAAAAGTGGAAATTTTACATCATGCGATTACTCTGAATTATGCAGGCGACCGCCCACCTTCAACAAATCACGACTAAATGGTAACGGACTAGGGCTACGAAGTTGTTTACTAACAAGTTTTCCAGTTTTAATATTTGCAATGTCTTGGGCAAAAACATTTGTTTGAACTCTTTTAATCAATACATGTATAGCCTCTTGCTGCTGAGCTAGGGACAAACTATCGGAATATTTTGAACGCAAATCCGCCGGACATTGAACATTACGAATGACATGACGAATACAAAATAGAAAAATATAGTCAATGTTTAAATTAGAATTTGAAATGATTCCTTATACTAGTTAGCCCTGACCTGTGGTTTTCATGGTGTGTCCTTTTCCCCTTTGGTCTGCTGCTACGTATTGTGGATTAACACCCCTTTATTATCTTCAATCAAGTTGCATCGTTAAAACAATGCTCTGCTTTGTACTCCTTCACGCGAGTTTAAACCAATACTTTTATTCAGTATTGTTAATCTTTGTTTCCAAAATTTACCTGGTGCTTTGCTAGGATTTCTCAACTCAGATTTCTCGGGTGCAACTCAGATATCCCGGGTGCAACTTGGATTTCCCAACTTAGAACCCTACATTATAAACATTTAACCTAAAGTAATTGACAAATTTCTACTCACGTTTTTAGCAAACAGCGAAAGCTTTTACATATATCGTCACTATAATTTGTTCTCAAATATTATATAACACCACTTTTCACAAATTTTAATAATTTAATTTGAAATTTATTTCGAAGCGTAAATTTTCGAGTAACAGTGATGCAGCTTCGACGTGGTTCAATTTGAGACTCCGCCTCTTATCAAACTCTGGGCGTTATATAGCTTATGCTATCTAAATTTCATTGGTTTATCTAAACAGTCGTTGTAGCCAACCATAAGTTGTTTTGGATATTCCTAGGAGTTTTACAATTTTAATTCTGATGAAACTATTCCGTGGTTACGTATTCTGCTCGTATTTCTATTATATCTCGATTTTTGACCGCTTGTTTTGTTATTATTACTGGAAATTTTAATTTACCTTGGTTTTTAATTTCGTTTATGGCTCTTGTTTGAATAGATAAAGCTTTTGGGGAATTGAACAAATAAACTGATGTAACATGAATGATGTAAATCAACATGTTTCTGTTTATGTCTTGTATTTATAACTTATTTTGAAATGTGCGCTTCTTATCAAAGCGCTTTACTATATTCTTTCTTTATCGCATGCTTAATTGCGTAATGAATTACTGGATTTTATCTTATTCCATGCGTATCTATTTGTTTATAAAATTATAAACGCTTCTTGAAGTAGTTTAAATGCATTTATAATTATCTCTCTGTGGAATATGTGTTCTATTATTAAAAGACATGTTTACTGGCATTGATTAAAGTTAATTGCGGTCCTTATACAGGGTATTAAATGCTTGCTCTTTGCCTAATATGCGAATTATTTATTTTTCATGCTAAATAAATGCAGTTTTCTAACTTTTATTGCTATTTACATTTACTACGCGACCCTTACCACTCAATACACCCCTAAATAACCCTCTTAGAATAGCATTATATATAATTGTGATATTTCTCTTATATTAGGCCCCACGGTTGGGCATAATATTTATGTCGTGTTATCTCGCCTCACGGTTAGGCAGATATATTTATGCTATGATTTATTCTTTTATTACTCAAGCACTTGTAGAAATGTTAATTTATAATTTTCTTTGCCTCGACTAGCTGATTCAATTAAATAAAGCAATTCTACAATACACAGTATAATGATTAAATATTTACAACCTTTTTAAATATCTTCTCCCTTTTGAAATTATTTACATCTGTCAGATTTTTAGAAAATCAAGCCAGCAAAACGAGCTTTTTTTATATTTAGAGACCTTTTGAAACGTTTCAAGATGTCGATGATTTTTCATAAATCTATACAAGAAACCCCAATTTGTCGGCTCTTAGACTTTGAATTATTATTGAGATAAAAACAGTTTTTAATAATAAATCAAATCAAAATATCTAACCTGAAGTGTTTCAGTAGGTGCTCTGCATTCCCAAGAATTGATGTCTACATCCAAATTAGTATTCAAATCGTTATTGGAGAGTTTATTCCAATGAATGGTTTTTCATTTTCGTAATAGAATATTTACCATTTTCAGAGATTAACAAATTGTTTGAACAGGTAGGATTTTCCAGAGTCTCGTATCCAAAATTGTATTTAAAATCGTAATTAACACGAATCGTAACAAGATCTTTATTAGGATCGTTATTTCGTTTGTAATTTAAGATTGTAACTGAGATTGTAATTGAGATGGTGATTAAGATGGTAATTAAAATGGTGATTAAAAGCCCTGTTTTATTTATTATTAGAAATGGTATAATTTCACTAAATCTTATCTACTTACGTCCTTAGAAGTACGCCTCGCTTGTACAATTACACACTCTTTAATTTTCACTTTTAATTTAATTTACTGTTCATGTAAATATTTAGCACTTTCAAGTATAGTGACTGCCCAGTTTCTAAAGTATACTAACTCGATATTCAATTGTCATGATATTTATAGGATCGGGCCCTTTTGTTTGCGATTTGTTGACTCCACGTGCTGGGCGAGACCAAGTGTCTTATCTCTTGTTATTTTGGGAAACTTTACCAATTGTGTAGTTCAATTGCATCAAGCGATGCTAAGAATGTCACGTAATTCATTATTATATCTCACATTTTATTCAGAAATCCCCGGAATTTTCGTTCAACAAATCAGGTACTATTGTTGTTGGCCTTATTTTAATCTGAATGGAATAAATTTGGTGTTTGTTTATTTCCTAATAAATTGGATTTTTGAACAAATGTGATACTTTTATATCACGTACGTTTTTCAAATAATGCATAATTTCTGCGTGCGTTTAAGATGATATATTAACGCATTTTTCGAATATTTATCTAGCCAATTCATGCAGGTTTTTCACTGATTTAATTTCAATGCGTTTCGTTACATTTTTAAATTCTTATCTTTGCTCGTAGCTACTCTTGGATATGCGTTTTAATCGCTTGTACTGCTATATACAGTGTGCTCTCAACTAATAATATTTATAAGAGCTATTTACTCTTCTAAAATTCTGTGCTTTTGTTACTTGGGAGTTTCTTTTGTTTATTCTACGACCCCTATGACTTAACCTACCCCTAAATTAACCCTATAATTACAGCAATATATATATATATATATATATATATTGCCGTGGTACCTTATAAGAATCGAGTCTCACGAATTGGGCGCCAAAAATTGCCGTGGAACTCGGGTAAAATATTCACCAACAAAAATATTTTTGAAAATTTTTAAAAAATTTTTAAGACTCGAAAATTCAAAATTAAATAATACAAAAAAAATATTTCTTACTCGTTTTCCTCTCTTCCTCGGTTGAATGGCCTTCTTCAACTGCTTCCGCCTAGCTCATGTGAACCTCCTTTTGGATATCTGTATTCACTCTCATATTCTATCATTCACGCACACCCCCAATAAAACCACAAAATACAACAAACATACAATCTTTTATTTATTACTATTTATAAAAGAAATTCAATTTTGTCCATATTTACACTTCAGTAAATTTTATTTTGTAATGTCCTGTATTTTATTTTTAAAAACATCAAACACATAAAATGTACCTGGAGTAAATGGGCCTTGAATAATACCTTCTCTAAAATTCTTTCTTTATAATTTATTTATTAATTTTTTAATCTAAGTAAACTCTGGGGTAGGGTGAGCTCATGATACCCAGCTAATTGTGCATAATGTATGCCTAACTACTTTGCATACTCTAAAAAAATAAAAAAACCAAGCCATGTACTCTTCATAAAATTTCACGTTCTGATGGAACGTTAAAAGTTGTATAGACACCTTCAAATTTCTAGTTGAATACCATAATAAAGTTATTTACACGTATTATGTTCAATACGAAAATAATCCACACTACCTTGAAAACACTCTTATACGTCACCCAATATTTACAGTTTGTAAGAATTACATTTTTAAATCGTTACCTGGAAATTTCTAGACGATCTCCGCTCTGTAGATGATGGTAGTTATTTCTGCTATCTGGTCTGCAGGCCGTTTCTAGCTGTTACTAGACGAACTCCATCTAAATTGAACTGCAAACGCCGCTTACACTGTGCAACCAAATTCCATTTCAATTATACGTCTTCCACAAATATTTACGTTATTTAATGTCCCGACACGAGTTGGTTAAAAATTATAAGTGATACCTCAATTAAAATAATAATCTCGGCACACTAACTGCGTACTAATCAAGAGGCTACCGCCATTAAATATAATTTAAATAAGTTTATAATACTTACAACTCGTGTTAACTTTCATACGTTGTTTTGGGACGATCGAAATAATAAGGGCACGAAGTTAAAAGAGAAGAGAGCGAGTGCTAGCTCTCTAGAGTATTTATATCCTTCCAATGTAACCTCTCCTGGCCGCATTTATCTGAAATCCCTTGCTCACAACAACATATTCCCACAATTTTACACTCACCCCGATTTTAAAATCCGCGAATTTCAGTACATCGTTATAATATTTTAAGAAAATTACGCTACACTATCCTCGTGTTTATATCAAGTCAAACTAACTTATCGACCAATCGTAGACCCCCTGATGTTTCTCAAATCCCTCCTATCCTACCGTTGTCTTATGCTTATGCGTTTTCTACGTCTTTTTCTAACCTGGTTTGAGTGGTAGAAAATCAATATTCTTGTTTGTGCGCTGTCTACCACACGTGGACTCCCTCATTAGCATTTCATGCTAAAACATCCAACCGTTTGAACAATCCTTAGAATAATTTATTTGTTATCTACAAATTAAATAGAACTTTACATTTAGAAAATACGCAGGTGTTCAATCGTAACGTTTTAAATAACACTTCTACTTCTACTTAAACGCTTTTATGCATATTATACATCAATAATTGTTCAATTAAATTCAATCTAATTAATAAATTAATGGAATTGGCTTCTACCATTTAATTTCTTTGCAAACCTACTAAATATTTATCATAATTTGTAAAATAACTACGCTATTCACGACAGCAAATCGTTTTTTATTCGGCGCAACCAGGTGACTTCTTTTTATTGGCATTATCCTATCACACACTTTATTTTTAATTTCATTGACGAATTCCTCCGATACCAAACTCGCCTCAGCTCCTGAATCTAATAATGCTCCTAAATTTTTCTCAAAAATTTTAATTTCAATTATGGGCAAACAAAATTTTTCTTCTATTTCTGGCTCAATTTCTTCTTCAATTTAAAAAAATTCCCTAGGATGTTCATACTTGTACACAGTGATGTCTAGTGGTTTGTCCGTCTTTAAAAATCCTGTCCAGGTCTGTCTTCCCTACTCGGTCCTGGTCTAGCCGTCACCTCAGCGTATGTCCTAGGCGTTTCCACTCGTTCCGTGTTTGTATTAGCAGTCCCCCTTATGTCCGGTGAACTGTTTTGTCTGATAGGTCCCGGTCTCTGTGCAGATCCCCTTCCTAAACTGTTACTTCTAAAGTATGGCCGTCGCTGTTCCCAATTCTGTCGCTGGTATCCATAACTATTCCCCTGTCTAGCGTAGTTGTCCCGTCTATTGTCGAGTCTAACCGTGTTGATCTGTCTTTCCCTATGTTCTCGAGATCGTCCACTACTTACGTCATCGTACCTCTGCAGGTATTCCAAAAACATTTCTCTGTCCACTGTGTTCAGTAGTGCCACGTGTTATCTTACCTCAACCTCGAAGTGTTACGATAAATATTTGATAATTTGTCGGTCCGTCAGTGGTGGGTTCAGTTGCTTTGCTATGCTATACTTTCGTATAGCATATTGCTCCCTACTTCCTAAAAATTCTCACTTAAATTTCCCCGTGATTATGTCGTCTCGTACCTGGTCTTGTCTGTGGTCACTCCAATAGTGCTTTAAAAACCTGTCTTCAAAGTCCGTGTAGGTGTCAATTTCCTGTCCTATTAAATTCTACCAAGCTTCAGCATGGTCTTTTAGTAAAGCTTTTACAATATTTAATTTTGCCTGTTCATCGTATACGTTATTTATTAACCCTATAACGTTATTAATAAATATTTGTGGGTTAACTCTACTATCCCCATAAAATTTCATTTGCTGCTCTAAAGACACATTACCTGTTACAAACCTTGGACCATCCCCCATTAAAGTCGCTACATTATGCTTAATCCCGGTCATTTCTCTCTCAACCCGACCTAACTGATCCTTACACGAGTCCGTCACCTCAGTCATTTTCGGATTAATCTCATCCTCACAGAAAATCCTTACATCAGTCCTTAATTGTCCCATTTCCTGATTTAAACCTCTAATATCGCGTTCATTTTTATCCACCCTATTTTCAACTTCCCCCATTTTTACCGTCAAGCTATTTTTGAACTCTGAAAATTCCTTCGTCGAATTATCAATTTTCATACTAATTTGCTCAAACTTTTTGTTCGATTCGTCTCTAACCCCGCTTAACGTCTCACTCATCTGATCAAATTTCTTATTTGATTCTTCCCTATTTAATCTCATTTCCTCTAGCATTCTCATCATTAATTCATTCCCAGCTTTTCCTGATTCCGTCCTCGACTGATCCCTACTACCTCCAGCTTCCTCCATTTTCGAATTTTTATCACACAAGGCGCTATCGTAACTTCCAATTTCCACTCCTTGACTCCTTAACCACTCCTTTTTCTGCATACGTTCAAATCACTCTCACACACACTAAAATACTCTTAAATTTATAAAAAACACATACTCTCTCTCTCAGATCGCCAGTTTCCTGGAATAAAATCACTAAAATTTTACTTGGAACTTCGAGCCTCACTTTTGGGTCGCCAAAAATTGCCGTGGTACCTTATAAGAATAGAGCCTCACGAATTGGGCGCCAAAAATTGCCGTGGAACTCAGGTAAAATATTCACAAACAAAAATTTTTTCGAAAATTTTTTTAAAATTTTTAAGACTCGAAAATTCAAAATTAAATAATACAAAAAAAAATTTCTTACCCGTTTTCCTCTCTTCCTCGGTTGAATGACCTTCTTCAACTGCTTCCGCCTAGCTCATATGAACCTCCTTTTGGATATCTATATTCACTCTCATATTCTATCATTCACGCACACCCCCAATAAAACCACAAAATACAACAAACATACAATCTTTTATTTATTACTATTTACAAAAGAAATTCAATATTGTCCATATTTCTTTGTTCACGTTACACTTCAGTAAATTTTATTTTGTAATGTCCTGTATTTTATTTTTAAAAACATCAAACACATAAAATGTACCTGGAGTAAATGGGCCTTGAATAATACCTTCTCTAAAATTCTTTCTTTATAATTTATTTATTAATTTTTTAATCTAAGTAAACTCTGGGGTAGGGTGAGCTCATGATACCCAGCTAATTATGCATAATGTATGCCTAACTACTTTGCATACTCTAAAAAATAAAAAAACCAAGCCATGTACTCTTCACAATATTTCACGTTATGATGGAACGTTAAAAGCTTTATAGACACCTTCAAATTTCTGGTTGAATACCATAATAAAGTTATTTACACGTTACTTTACACGTTATTTACACGTATTATGTTCAATACGAAAATAATCCACACTACCTTGAAAAACACTCTTATGCGTCACTCAATATTTACAGTTTGTAAGAATCACATTTTTAAATCGTTACCTGGAAATTTCTAGACGATCTCCGCTCTGTAGATGATGGTAGTTATTTCTACTATCTGGTCTGCAAGCCGTTTCTAGCTGTTACTAGACTAACTCCATCTAACTTGAACTGCAAATGCCGCCTCCAGTGTGCAACCAAATTCCAAATTCCATTTCAATTATACGTCTTTCACAAATATTTACAGTAATCTACGTTATTTAATGTCCCAACACGAGTTGGTTAAAAATTATAGGTGATACCTCAATTAAAATTCTAATTTCGGCACACTAACCGCGTACTAATCAAGAGGCTACCACCATTAAATATAATTTAAATAATTTTATAATACTTATAACTCGTGTTAACTTTCATACGTTGTTTTGGGACGATCGAAATAATAAGGGCACGAAGTTAAAAGAGAAGAGAGCAAGTGCTAGCTCTCTAGAGTATTTATATCCTTCCAATGTAACCTTTCCTGGCCACATTTATCTGAAATCCCCTGCTCACAACAACATATTCCCACAATTTTACACTCACCCCGATTTTAAAATCCGCAAATTTCAGTACATCGTTATAATATTTTAAGAAAATTACGCTACACTATCCTCGTGTTTATATCAAGTCAAACTAATATATCGACCATTCGTAGACCACCTGACGTTTCTCAAATCCCTCCTATCCTACCGTTGTCTCATGCTTATGCGTTTTTTCCGTCTCTTTCTAACCTGGTTTGAGTGGTAGAAAATCAATATTCTTGTTTGTGCGCTGTCTACCACACGTGGACTCCCTCATTAGCATTTCATGCTAAAACATCCGACCGTTTGGACAATCCTTAGAATAATTTGTTTGTTATCTACAAACTAAATAGAACTTGACATTTAGAAAATACGCAGGTGTTCAATCGTAACGTTTTAAATAACACTTCTACTTCTACTTAAACGCTTTTATGCATATTATACATCAATAATCGTTCAATTAAATTCAATCTAATTAATAAATTATTGGAATTGGCTTCTACCATTTAATTTCTTTGCAAACCTACTAAATATTTATCATAATTTGTAAAATTTCGTTAATACCTGATACTTAAAATAAACTAACTAATATAACTTTCGCACGTAATTTCTGGTTGTTCCTTTATACAGGGTGTTCTGAAATTGCTTCGTTTATATTGATTTTTGATCTTTTAAAACCACTATAATATATATATATATATATATATATATATATATATATAATAGATATAAGTTGTTGAAATCTTGGGATGCAATAGTTCATACAGCAATAAAAACTACAGTGTCAAATTGTAATTCTATTCTAACGTTTCGGCACACGAATTATGCCTTCTTCAAAGACTAAAATTTGCTGAAATAGTTACAAGGTCTGAAACAATACAATCCATCTTCTTACATGATTACTTTGACTTTATATAAATGATGGTAACAAAATAAAAAACGCAATTCCATACATAACGCACAGCATTAATAAATAATTACATAACATTACAATTAAAAGTAGCAAGTCAAAAAATTAAAAATACATTAAACACTACAATCAAAATAAAATATATAACTGTGCTAGAGTAACACACAACAATTACTATATGATAATGGTTCTTACAAAAATTATTATCGGCACACAAGGTATTACACGAGTACGGAAGATAACAATATAAATCTAATAAATGACGATAACAAGGACAAATAGGAACTATAAAACTAAACGTGATTATTTTGTATAGCAAACAACGCTACCTACATTCGTGGTTTTTCATTAACACTATATAACCCCGAATATACCACATTTAAATTATTAATATCTAACTTATTATTTAAAGGATTACGTTGTCGGTAAATATGAAACGATTCTAGGAATAGTCTTTTGTAGTAATTACTCTCAATATCCAAAATCTTGGTGTTATCAAAATTCACTTGGTGTTTAGAATCATAAAGATGTGAGGACAATGCACAGCACGATTTACCAATCTTGGCATTGCTCTTATGTTGTATAATCCGATTTTTTAGCCATTGTTTGGATTGTCCTACGTACGTTCTTTTGCAACTGCATTCGATCTGATAAACAATATTACTACATAGAGACTTCTCTGTCTTGTCTTTCAATTTCGTAAACAACGTACCTATCGAATTATAATAGGTACTCGCTATAAAGATACCAGGTTGTAAGGATCTTGACGATTTGGGGAGTTAAATTCGGAATGTATGGGTTTCCTAAATTTAATATCAATACTATTGTTTTATTTGAGTATGTAGATGATTAGAATACAGCAACCTTTTAACCAGTTTTTGGGGTATGAATTATTCAGTAAGATAGATTCTAATTCTTTTAGATTTTTGTTGAGAAATTCAGGTTCACAAATATTGAGAATACGGTGTTTTAGACAGTGTTAAGTTTATGATTTCATCATAAACTTAACACTATTAACTGTCTAAAACACCGTATCCTCAATATTGTGAAACTGAATTCAACAAAATCTTAATAGAGTACTATTATAATCTAGTACTTACATGAATAACATGACCCAAAAACTGTGTTAAAAGCGTTAGACTGTGCAATTCCAAATCATGGCTAACAATCGGATTTCAAATAAAACAATTGGAATGTATTGATATCTCAAATTTAGTGAAACTCCATACATTCCGAATTTAACTCCCAAATTTCGTCAAGATCCTTAAAGCAACCTGGTATCGTTTATATTCGCGAGTAATCCTATTATAATTGATAGGTACGTTGTTTACGAAATTGAAAGACAAGACAGAGAAGTCTCTATGTAGTAATATTGTTTATCAGATCGAATGCAGTTGCAAAAGAACGTACGTAGGACAATCCAAACAATGGCTAAAAATCGGATTATACAACATAAGAGCGATGCCAAGATTGGTAAATCGTGCTGTGCATTGTCCTCACATCTTTATGATTCTAAACACCAAGTGAATTTTGATAACACCAAGATTTTGGATATTGAGAGTAATTACTACAAAGACTATTCCTAGAATCGTTTCATATTTACCGACAACGTAATCCTTTAAATAATAAGTTAGATATTAATAATTTAAATGTGGTATATTCGGGGTTATATAGTGTTAATGAAAAACCACGAATGTAGGTAGCGTTGTTTGCTATACAAAATAATCACGTTTAGTTTTATAGTTCCTATTTGTCCTTGTTATCGTCATTTATTAGATTTATATTTATCTTCCGTACTGTGTAATACCTTGTTCCGATAATAATTTATTGTAAGAACCATTATCATATAGTAACTTGTTTGTGTTATGCTACACAGTTATAATTTTATTTTCGATTGTAGTTTTAATGTTTTTTAATTTTTGACCTTGTATAACTGTAATGTTATGTAATTTATTTATTAATGCTTCGTATTATGGTTGGTATTTATTTTGTTACCATATTTATATAAAGAAAGTAATCATGTAAGTAGATGGATTGTTTGTTTCAGACCTTGTAACTATTGCAAGTTTTAGTTTTAAGAAGGTCATAATTGTGTGCACGTTAGAATAGAATTACAATTTGACACTGTAGTTTTATTGTTATGAACGATTGCATCCCAAGATTTCAAACTTTCTATTAACTATTTACTCGTTCGAGAATTTAGTATTATATATATATATATATATATATATATATATATATGCAAAACACAATAGACTTAGAGTATAATTTTATTCAACATTTAAACTTTTATTTCCGGTTAAAATAACATTCTAAACATATTATAAAAATGTTTTTTGACCTATGCACATAAGTATAATGAGAAATTAATGATTATTGTGCAGAGAGTTTTACATCATTCCTCTATCCTAAATTCACCAAAAATTTATTGTATTGTAGTTGATTATTTATTACTGGATATCGCAATTTACCGGTCTAGAACACCAAACAGCAGGTAAACCAGCTTAGTCGTCCAAAATTTGTCACGTTTTTCTTTGTATGTTACACAACTTATTTTACAGATTTGATTTAGTTTTCATTCTGTTGTTAGTAAAACAGTTGGTATTATTTAACGTTCTAGTGCAATTGATGAAAAAGTTTCCACTGTAGTAAGTATATTTAAATTATTTGTATCAAATTTTAACTTTTTCGTTTGTAGTGTCTATGACCAAGAAATAAAAGTAATGAAAAATATAGGTTAAAAAAATGTTATTTTGTTCTGCCAATTCGTGATATGCTGAAAATGCCACACATCTGCAATCAAACGCTCACTTTTTTTAGCGTTTTTACTGGTATAAAACGTTTCACAGTGCCTAATATTATGCAAAATATATCTGATAGGAAAAATTATTCTAAGGGAAAGATTTTCGCGTCCTCGTAACCATTTTGGCGCCAAAATTCAGTCAATTTAGGGAAAGCAGTACAAACAGGCGGAGAACGAAACAAACTGAAACTACATTTCTCTGCCTCTTGAGCACTGGATAAACTACCTACTTAAAGCTTTTCACCTCGGGAGTATTATACGGGTGATTCAAGCTTTAAACACTTTACCACCAAACGAGAAAACTTTTCAGTATGAAAGTCTATGATATACAACCCTACTTTGGATGTTGAACTACCGCGTAATATGCAACAAGTTTTTGTTAGAATAAAGTATGTCGTATACCTATATTAAATGCATTTTTAAAAAGGTTATACTGCACATGAATCTTTGCAAGACAAAGCTGTAAGCATACTTGAGGTACGATGTACTCAAAAATAGAATTGTCGCTGTCGTAAATTTACTTAATAAGAAAATACCGGTAATGAAATTATGACAGTTGTGATAACATTTAAAATACTATTTACAGCTGTGCTAGACTTTTAACTAAAAAAAAAACATGTTGTGGCAATTAAATATGTTTTCCACTCGGTTTATTAATTTAGAGTGATATATTTCAGGATATGTCGCTATATTTTTAGGTTAAATTCGCATTAATTTCTTATCCCCATTATTTTCCATCCTGTAAGATATAAAACCATATTAGCCCTTTAGTGCTTCCTGCCGGGGACGTGAAAATACAAACAAATCACAATTTGTGGGTTGGTGTAGTAGTAAATTTTGCTCGAAGTAGAACTGAAATAGACAAAAGTGAAAGAAAAACGCATTTAGAAGTCTTTATTCCTAAATGTACAAATAAGTAGGGAAACTTCAGTAAACTTTAGTATAAAGTATCCCAAAGTTAAGTTTCTTGACAAAAGTTGTCGAAACTGAATCTTTACTAAAGAGAAGATGCCTTTTGTTAATAAACGCATCATTAGAAATTTTCTGGAGTCAGGGCCGCGCCGTGAGCTTAGGCTGTCTGTGTTTAAAATGTATTGCTCGCACCAAGCATATAGAAGGTTAATACAAAAATGTTTTAATATTAGGAAATATAATGGCAAAACTATTTCTACAAATTAAAAGTTAACTAACAATTAATTAAACATTAACCTAAAATAGATGGAAAGAAATAAAACTGACTTTTCATGATACAGCAACACAGACTATAGGTAAGAAAAAAATAGAAGCGAGAAAACCGTGGGTAACAAAGGAGATATTAGATTTAATAGAGAATAGAAGAAAGCTTAAACCTTTCAGAGAAGTGGATAGTGAAAGTAAGCAAAAATATAATACAGTTAGAAATGAGATAGTACATGAGTGTAGAAAAGCTAGAAATATATAGATGGAGAAGAATTGTAAGGGAATACAAGATGATTTGAGAGTAGGTAAAACAGACAGGGCTTACAGGGCAGTTAAAAAGTTTTTTGGGGAAGATAGGAAAAAATATAATGGTATTAGAGACGAGAATAATGAGCTTCTAATAAATAAAGTTGAGATAGCAGATAGATGGAAAAGATATTTAGAAGATTTATATAAGGTAGACGATATGGATGAGTTAGAGTACGACCAAGAAGAGGATGTAGAAATAGGGTTTTCAATATTAAGAGAGGAATTTCATAGAGCTGTTCGGAATCTTAAACTAAATAAAGCGCCAGGGATAGACGATATTCCCGCAGAATTAATAAAATATGCAAGTCAGAAAACTTTAGACAGATTATATGAACTAGTAAATGTAATATATGACACAGGTGAGGTTGCAATAGATTTCGAAAAAAATATTATTATCCCAATCCCAAAAAAGTCAGGAGCTGATAGGTGTGAGAATTTTAGAACGGTTAGTTTAACTTCTCATGCTTCCAAAATACTAACAATAATAATTAAAAATAGAGTAGAAGCTTTGACTGAGAATTATTTAGGCGAAGACCAATATGGTTTTCGTAAAGATAGAGGGACTAGAGAACCGATACTAATGATTAGGGTAATTATCGAAAAAAGGTTACAAAAAAATAAAATTACTCATTTCGCGTTTGTAGATTTAGAAAAAGCATTTGATAGGGTTAATTGGATTGTTATGTTCAGGGTTTTGCAAAAAATAGGAATCTCTCATAGGGATAGAAAAATTATTTACAGTCTATATAAAAACCAAAGCGTAGTAATTAGATTTGATGAAATACAAAAGGAAGCTAAGATTAGATATGGTGTTAGACAGGGTTGTATACTGTCTCCCTTGATTTTTAATGTTTATATTGAGGAAGCTTTAAACTTAGCTAGAGAGAGAAAAGAGATAGGTATTAGTGTACAGGGACAGAAAATAGACATGTTACGTTTTGCAGATGATATAGCCATTATAGCAGAGTCTAGAAAAGAGTTAGGAGAGTTTTTAAATATTTTAGATGAGATACTACGGAGTACCTATAGTATGAGAATTAACTCAGTAAATTCAAAGATAATGACAAGTGAGTTACAGCCTAGTTCTAAACCAAAATTAAAAATAGGTAATACCGAGTTAGAGGAGGTAGATGAATTTTGCTATTTAGGTAGTATAATTACAAAGGATGGACGTAGCAGAAGGAATATAGTAGCAAGAATATCTCAAGCTAGAAAAATGTTTTTAAAAACAAAACTTACTAATAGCTATTAGTATTAGTTTAGATAATAAAAAAAGTTTCTTAAAGTCGTACGTATGGAACGTTCTACTATACGGTAGTGAGACATGGACAATTAAAGAAGTAGATAAGAAAAAGATAGAAGCTTTTGAAACTTGGTGTTATAGGAGAATGTTAAAGATTAGTTGGACAGATAGAGTAACAAACGAGGAAGTTTATAGAAGGATAGGTGAGGATCCCTGTATGTGGAAACAATTGAAGGTTAGGAGAGATAGAATGATAGGGCACCAGTTAAGACATGAGGGACTATTTAGTAAAGTCTTAGATTATAGACTACCAAATAAAAATAGAGTAGGAAGTCCTAGACAAAACTATATTAGTCAAATTATTAGAGATTTAGGTTGTGAAGGGTATGTAGACCTTTTCAGTCTAGCTCAGAATAGAAAAGAATTTAGAGCTGCGTCAAACCGACTTTAAGTAAGTTCGAAAACAAAACAAAAAAAAAATAAATATCTGTTAACTAAATGTCACCAGGACATAACTCACAATTAGTTAGCGGTCTGGCATGTTGGTAGCGTTTCGTTGCTTAAGCCTTACCATAACATATAATTTAACACTTTTCCTTTTTGAAGCGGATAACCAGGTTATATTGCATTTCCTTATAAATGGTAATCATGTAAACATGTTAGAGTTCTTTAACAACCATCAAGTTGCTAATATCTATGTAGAGCCAGGTGGATAGGAAAAAGATAGAAGGATATAGGAAGACCTAGACCAAACTATATTAGTCAAATTATTAGAAATTTAGGTTGTGAAGAGTATGTAGAGCTTTTTAGATTAGCACAGAATAGAAAAAAAGTTAGAGCTGCGTCAAACCGACCTTAAGTAAGGTCGAAAACAAAATGATGAAAGAAAACCAATAACTATTTATCGTAATAAGCAACAGGATTTATAATGGTATTAAACGCTGAGCTTTAATTTCAGAAAACTTTTGAACAATACTATGAATATTTAATGCGTCCAGTTTTTCTGACTCAATAGATATCATTTTCGGGGCAATTAAACGTTCTTGAAGCACTGTCGTCTTTAGGTGGTTCTTGAGCAACTTAAGTTTAGACAACGATGCCTCAGCTGAAGCAAAAACAAGTAACGTCAACGTTATTCTCAGTGCAACTGGTGTATTAGGAAAATAACTTTGTAAATCTTTTTGTACCAAATAATGTAACACTTCAAAGGGCGTTAATTACTTATGTCCCTATACTATTATTGTCGTAGACACCTCGAAGAATGCATTGTAATAATAATAAACTAGATCAACAATTCTGGCGTATATTAAATTACACACACATAAATCAGGTGGTACTGAGAACGATAACGAAACATCCGGTACCATTCGATAAAATAAAAAAACAATTTAATATCTACGTTTGTTACTGCTTTTTTATTGTTTATCTTATCATACATATAAGTGAGTCTATAATTCATACACTCAGAGATACAACCCTAACTTGTGCATATTTCTCTAACCCTACTCGATCCAAAACGAACTAATCCGAACCTAGTTATTTTTGGTTCCTGTTAACTAATCGTAGAGAGTCGTTCGTCAGCGGCCCTGCAAGACGCACAACTACAGACGTATTTGTCGCGGTTATCAATAGAACCTTACAAACAGGTACACATTGTCGCCCAAGTACGGGAGTGTCAGTTTCATATTATAATTAGTGTT
Source organism: Platerodrilus igneus (assembly GCA_036346225.1). NCBI lineage: Eukaryota > Metazoa > Arthropoda > Insecta > Coleoptera > Lycidae > Platerodrilus > Platerodrilus igneus. The sequence continues at coordinate 9,119,268 of JARFIW010000244.1, forward strand.
TGCAACAAGTGACATTAATTTCCGTAATAAACATCTGTGTCGTCATTAACCACTAGTGACTAGCATGAAAGCAACCTACAATACAGTCCTAACGAAGATCCAACATTGTTATCTATTGGCATCACCAGCGTGGTCGAATTACTAGTAAGTAAAAAGTTATTGATTTAATATTTTTCTGCGTAATAACATTTTTGGACTTTCGAGCCGGATAATTAATTTGTGGAATTGGACATCAACAAAACAAACAACAACAGTTTTTATCATTGTACAACAAGTGCAGTGTAAAATTCGCGTAAATATAATCCCTCATATTCATTTCCTTAATTCATAACAAAAATTTTAAATTGTAGTTTTGAAAACCATAAATTTTGTGGTAAAATAATCCTTATGCATTAACATTCCTAAGGTTCATTTAGGTGTGAAACACATTTACTCATTTGGCTAGCAAAGTTAGATAATACAACACACAAAAACTAACCCTCTTTTAAAATATTATATTTTATCTCTCTCACACTCACAGGTAGTGAAAGTAGTTCGCGCATCGGTTATGCGGTCATAAAACGTGTTTTGCTATTTCTATTAAAACAGGTGGTTGGTTTTATTTGTACCAAAGTACGGATTTTGTATAAATATATTCTTCATTGAGAAATTTGTACAGGATCGGATTCAGTATTCCTGAACCCAAATAAAATCGTGTACTAATTGAAAATTTTGTAGATTTAATTAATTATATCATTACACAATCATGTCAAAATTAAGTTTTGAAAGATTAATGAAAGAAGGAAGCTATGTAGTTGAGAGGTTAGAAACATATTCTACCAAATTGACAAGTCTTGCAAAATCTTAAGTAAGTCTGGTAACAGTAAACGTTATTTTGGAAAATGCATTGGAAATTTCCCAAGAATTTACTGCTAGTTAAAAAATCGCTTCGTTAGACAAAAGGTGTGATGAAAAGTTAGACCAGTTAAATTTAATTCGTTCGGGTATTGTCTTACAATTTAATTGGTGATAGTTCTTACCAAAAAGTCGATAAAACAGTTTACGAAGTCGGTAATACAGTTTAAGAGTTCATAAATACATCACGCAAACGCAATGAATACGAAAGCAATGCAACGCCCCTGGCGGCCGGAAACGCAAACCTTATTACAGATTCCGCGTTGCCAACTACCATGACGTCACCGATACACAAGTTAAATTGCGCAATTACGCCATATATAAATTTAATTAGGAAGCAATTATGACTATAATGTACTACTTACATAAGGAATCCGAACGTCCTGCGGGGCTCTATCCCGGAGAAATTAAAGATGGTAACTGCTCCGGTGCTGTTGGTAGAACATGGACCTCCGGGGTCGTCTCGCGGTCGTGGAGTCCAGTTCGCCTTGGTGGCTTCATATTGTCACCTACCTATGCAGGGATCGGATTAGGAAAAAACAGGTAAAGGGCGACAACAAAGATAATTAGGCAGGATATCTACATAGGTAAAGATAAGCACGATACGATACCTGACCGACCACACTCCTTGAAAGTTCGGGCAAAACAGCCACGTTGAAGCGTCTAACGGAAAACTCTCACCACTTTTCCCCACTCTTTGTCCAGTATTCGTCCAACCCTCTAGTGTCGCGCACTCTGCGCAAACTCACTATGACGTAACGGAAGTACACGCCTAGTCTATTTAAAATTCCCGCGTACCGCGTCTTTTGAAATTATGTTGCGAAACTTCCGTACATCAAAACTAACCTAAACAATGTTTAAGTGCCAATTTGGCACGTAACAATTGATAAACATTTGTTGACAATTAAAGTCACAAGTGCAGAATTTAAAACTCGTTTTAATAGCAAATATTTGATTCAGCGATCTAGTGCAGCAATTGGCTTTCATAGTAACATTAAATTACCTAAAATTAAGTTACCTCGTTTTACAGGTTGTATTAAAGACTGGAGTAGGTTTCAAAGTGTATTTGATAATCTTGTTGGGTCGAATACAAATTTAAATAATTGTGAAAAATCCATATTTTTGTTGAATTCATTAGATGAAGAGTCTAAAAGTTGCATTAGGCATTTGCCGGTAACAAATCATAATTATGAAGTTGCATACAACATTTTGATTGAAAGAAATGAATCACATCGCCTTATTGTTAATAATTATTGGTCAGCTTTGGAAAATGCACCAAAAGTTAAATCAACTTCGTCAACAGAACTTAGAAATTTAATTAATTGTTTTGTGGAAAACTTTGCAGGTTTAGATCAGATAACTATTGATTTGTTAGATTTCCTTAAATTTAATTTATTATCTAAAAAATTAGATGTTTAGTTTTTAAAAGCATTTGAACTGGAAGATACAGATAAAATTTCAAAGTATGAACAAATAAAATTATTCGTGGAAAAATATTTTAGGGCACTAGAAGTGAGTAACATGGTTGTGTCGTCGTCAGACAAGCAAGACAAATACGACCATAAGGCGCCTAATAAGGCAGGTGGGAGTAATTTAGAAAAACATACTTTTTTTTATTCTAAAGGTCATACTACTCGAACAGCATTAATCTCAACATCAAATGGAAATTGTGCAATGTGTGAAAAGTCGCACGCATTATTTCAATGTCAAAAGTTTATGGGAAAATCACCGCAGGAGCGATTTGAAATTATAAAGCAAAAGAACATTTGCATAAATTGCATTAGTGGTGCACATTTGGCTGCTCGTTGTACGTCGAAGTCAGTTTGTCGTAAGTGTAGCAAACCACACAACACTTACTACATTTTAAAAAACCGGCAGTCGAACAAAAACCACTTGAGTCATCAGGGGTCATTCCATGCGCTAGTACTTCAAGTACCAGCACTTTGTTTTCGTCTCGTAGTTCTAATACAATTACATTGTTGGCCATCGTACAAATATCTGTGTGTGATGGTTTTGGCAAAACTCAAACAGTTAGAGCACTGCTAGATGGTAGCAGTATGGAAGTTTCATAACAGAATTATGCCGTAAAAGACGCGTTAACTAAGTCGAAAGTGGCAATGCACGTTGAAGGCTTAGGTCTTGCTTCATCGCATGTTTCAGGTGCTTTATCATGCAAAATCATACCCCAAGGGAAAATACATCTTTAATATCATGTCGATATTTTTGTATTACCTGACATTTGTGGAAAATTACCTTCATGGCCTTAATTTCAAAGACATGGCCACATATAGAGAATTTGGACTTGACCGATTTCGCTTTTTGATAAACCAGGTACAATTGACATGCTTCTAGGAGCAGATGTTGTTGCTCATGTGTTAGTAAATCAAACTCGCAAAGGTCTTGTCACAGAACCTGTTGCAGTCAATACCACATTTGAGTGGGTGTTCACAGGTAAAGTTGTTTCTCCTGTTACGTCGTGCACATCATCATGTGCCGTCGTTGCACCACTAGAATCAAACCTTCGTCATTTTTGAGAATTGGAAAATATTTCAGAATCAAGCAATGTATCTCCTGATGAAGAAAATTGTAAAAAACATTTCATGGATACTTATTCAAGAGATTATAGTGGCCGTGTCATTGTTTCCTTGCCATTTAAATGTCCCGAACCACATTTTGGCAATTCGCGGGAAGTTGCTCTTTGTAGGTTTCTTTTGTTAGAACGTCGCTTGAAAAAACATCCAAGCTTGTATGAGTCATACAGTTCATGCAAGACTATTTGGACAGTGGCCACATAACAGTCCTGTCGTCCTAGGTTGTCGATTCTTAAGCTTCACAAGTATACTACATACCTTATCATTGTATTGTTAAACACGAGAGTGTTACTACACAACTTCGTGTGGTTTTAGATACCTCAGCAGTAACACTAAGTGGAGACTCCTTAAATGAACATTTATTGGTCGGTGCTCCTCTTCAGAAAGATATCATGGCATTATTGCTACAATTTCCATCACACGTTGTTGTCTTGACAGCAGACATCAAACAGATGTATCGGCAGATATGACTTTCGGCAAATCATCGTAACTATCAGCGAATAGTCTGGAGATTTCAATCGTCAGAAACTCTCTTGGATTATCACTTGAATACAGTAACATATGGAATTACTTCACTCCCTTTTTAGCATTACGGGTTATTCAAGAACTTGCTAAGCTATAAAAATCTCGTTTTCCGCTCCCATCGGAAGTTTTATTATCAGATACATATGTTGATGATTTATTAACTGGATGTCGATCCGTCGATGACGCAAAACATCTGATTGTTGAACTCAATCATCTTTGCGCATCTGGAGGTTTTATTTTACGCAAGTGGAATAGCAACGTTGCGAACGCATTAGAAGATCTACCTAAAGATGTATGCTATTAGCAAGCATTTGCATTTGGAGATGTTATGAACATGTCACAAAAAATATTAGGTTTACAATGGCAACCTGCTGTAAATAAATTTCAATATTATATTAATGTCGTTGACCGGCCTTGTACAAAAAGAAACATGGCTTCCGAAATTGCACGTATTTTTGATCCGCTTGGGTTATTATCACTAAGAGTATTCTTTGCGAAGCATCTTATTCAGCATTTATGGATTTTAGGCATTGGGTGAGATGAGAATCCTCCTATCAACATTATTTCAAAATGAAAACTTTTCGTGCAACAATTGCCCGAGTTGTCCGAAATAAAAATCCCTCATTGGGTCATTATGAGGAATTATTAAAAGTCACAAATACATGCCTTTTATGACGCATCTGAAGCAGGTTCTGCTGCTGCGGTTTATTTTCATTGCTCCGATGATCAAAGAAATATTAAGATTTAGTTGGTATGTGCAAAATCCAAAGTTGCACCGACATACTGCATATTTCCTACCAAGATTGGAATTGTGCGCTGCAGTTCTTCTATCGAACGTGGTCGAGTTTGTCAAAAACAGTTATAAAAATCGCTTGTCATTTGAAGGAATTTTTGCGTGGTCAGTCCAGTTACATTAGTGTGGATTCGTTCTTCATCATACAATTGGAAAACGTTTGTAAGCAATCGCATTTCGCACATTCAAGAACGAGTTTCACCTTCGTCGTGGTTTCACATTAAATCACAAGATAATCCAGCAAATTGTGCCTCTCGTGAACTTCTTGCAACAGAATTGGTTAATCATAGATTATGGTGGGCAGGTCCTTCCTGAAGAACAGTGGCCAGTAAACAGTGACCCTAGTCTAATTGAATCGTCACAAATGGACGTTAAAAACGTACAATCTCATTAAATCTGGTGGTTGTAGATAATTTCTTAGATTCATTACTCACAAAATGGTCCAATCTATCAAAGATTCTAAAAATCATTACATATGCTTGTCGTTCCATTCACCAGTTAAAGACTCTTAAAAGGACTTGTTTAAATTGGTTGAAGATATACCAATCCAGCAACAGCAGGATGCACTTCATTTGTTGGTCAAAATAGTGCAACAAGCAACCTTTAATCAAGATATCCAAAATCTTCGTAAATTATGCGTTAAACAACTTCGTCGTTTCAGTCCCTTCTTTGACAGTCCTGGGTTGCTCAGGGTGGGCGGTCGGCTTAGAAATTCAGCATTGTTGAATGATGCAAAATTCCTTATCTTGCTCTTGCTTCCACGTTCTCATCGGTTAACAGAACTCATAATTCTTGATTGTCACAAAAAATACCTACATCCAGGTATTCAAACTACACACTCTTTATTGCTTCAGAATTTTTTGATTCTATCCGCTAATCTGGTCATTCGAAAATGTTTGAAAACTTGCATTCGTTGTTTTCGTGCAAAACCTGTTAGCTATGTTTTTCCAATAGGTGATCTTCCAAGCGAGAGAATTACTCCTGGGAAAGCATTCTTTCATACAGGTGTCGACTATAGCGGTCCGTTTTCCATCACCATGAACCGAACTAGAGGTTCAAGATCCTTAAAGGCCTACGTCTGTTTGTTTGTTTGCTTTAGTACTAATGCCATACATTTAGAACTGGCCTCAAGTTTATCATCAGAGGCATTCATTGAAGCGTTACGTCGTTTTATTGCGCGCAGAAGTAAATGTGTTCAACTCCACAGTGACTGTGGAATCAATTTTGTTGGAGCGGCAAAAGAACTGTCGCAACTTATGCAGCAATCATCTGAATTAGAAGGTATCAAGTTTGTGTTTAACTTCCCCTCATCGCCTTACTTTGGCGGTTTGTGGGAGGCGGGTATCAAATCCGGAAAGGCACATTTGAAAAGATCCATTAGCGATCAAATATTGCCCTACAAAGAATTTCTCACAATTCTCGTACAGATTGAATGAATCTTAAACTCTAGACCACTTTGTCAGGCTAGCAGTGATCCATCCGATTGTTCACATTGGACTCCTAGTCATTTTCTAAATGTCGAACCTGTATGCGTTATACTAGATCCAGATCTCACAGATACAAAGTTGTCTTATCTTACTCGTTGTCAGCTTATTCAGCGTATACAGCAGACATTTTGGAAAAAATAGCATCTTGCGTACTTACATGTCTTACTGCAAAAAACAAAATGGCATTCACCTGATTTGTTAGCGACCATTGGAACGCTAGTCCTCATAAGGGATGACCAAGTACTTCCATTGGCTTGGCGATAAGGTCGAATTAAACAACTGTATCCAGGTACAGATGGGGTTTGTCGTGTCCCATTAGTCAAAACCCCTAGGGGTCTTATCAAGCAACCGTTAGTCAAACTTTGTCCTCTGCCATTAGATAAACCTCATAATTATAAGCAGTTTTTTTGTATTTGTTCGTTTATTATCTAGACATTAATTAGTTAGGTACATATTTACACTTTTGTTTATTAATCAAAAATAAGTGTTTCACTCTTATTTTGGTGGGCGGTATGTTACTGCTTTTTTATTGTTTATCTTATCATACATCATACACTCACAGATACAGCCCTAACCTGCTCATATTTCCCCAACCCTACTTGTTCTAAAACTAACTAATCCTACACTAGTTTTCTTTGGTTCCTGTTAGAACTGATCGTAGAGAGTCGTTTGTCAGCTGTCATGCAAGACAGACACAACTACAGACGTATTTGTCGCGGTTATCAATTGAACCTTACAAACAGGTACACATTGTCGCCTAAGTGCGGGAGTGTCAGTTTCATATTACAATTAGTGTTTGCAACAAGTGACATTAATTTCTATAATAAATATCTGTGTCGTCATTAACCACTAGTGCCTGGCATAGAGGCAATCTACAATACAGTTCCAATGAAGATCCAACATTGTTATCTATTGACATCACCAGCGTGGTCGAATTACTAGTAAGTAAAAAGTTACTAATTTAATCTTTTTCTGCGTAATAACAACGCTTGTAAATTTACTATAGCTACCACTTCAGTTCTAACGAGTTGAACCTGGAATACTCTGCGTAACTTAACGCACTTCCGCAGTAGCATGACACGTCCAACTCATTCTGATGCACGTCCTACTGCCGTTTCAAGATTTTCTGCACCTTTCCCATACCGCGCACCCTTTACACATTATATTTAAACTTATAGACAAGGGATTCTGCAGTACGTTATATTACCCCCCTTTTAAATTGAACAATTACAAGTTAGAGAGATTTAAAACTAGTTACATAACGCCTTGGATATAAGGTTTTGGGTTATATACATTTTGATTACCTAAGGATTTTCTAGCGGTATCATTAACTACCTCGTATGTATTATGACTTGCAATGGAAACGACAGTCGCAGGTTCTTTATATAATAAAATGAATTTTTGAATTTTTTCGACTCGCTTGATGACTGCGGATGCGTCCTGACTAAGACCTAATCGCCTGTGACAAACTGTACCAACTTACTACCGGTATTGTGCCTATGTTGGCATTTCTTTGCTTTTGACAACAATCGCTGGCAAGCAAGCATAATAATATCCGACCGTTCTTATTCTGAACTCCCTAACTCGGAATTCAGTTTTAGAAATAAACGGTTAACTACACTTTCTCCAAAGTGCAAATAATTTGGCTAAAAGTTCGTACAACTATGAATGGTTCAGTTCAACCAAAACTGAAGATTATTTAAACACAGCACTCACCTAGAATGCTGGTTAAAACATATACTACATATTAATCGACCTACTTTACAGTTGGTCCTTTCCGTAGGATTACCTTGCGGGTAGTAGGAAGAAATATGTTTTATTTGTATACTCTTTAGCTGTTAAGTTGTCGATCCAACGCTAGTAGGGTATAATTGGCAATACTGGGCCCACATTTGCTCTCAAAACCCACATTTGCTCCCACATTTACATGTAAATCCCCATAAGGAGCAAATGTGGAGATGAGTGATAGTTTGGTGGAAATGAGGAAAATCCCTCATTTCCACACATATTTACATGTTAATTTCCATAAGGCGGAAATGAGCATCCTCATTTCCTCTCACATCTGGATCAATTAGTTTTCTTCGTCTAACCATTTTTCATCTTTTGAGATAAACCTATCTTGTTTGGTATCAATTAATATTAGAATTTTCTCAGCTACCCGAATCTCTAGGAATTTTTTAGATATCATCATCCCCGAAGGAGCTACCTCCATTTTAAGATTTCTTACTTGTAGCGACTTTTGAGCGTTCTTATAAATTTTTTAGTCATGCGATACATCTTGTTAGTCTAAAATTTTACGCAGAATCCGAATCTGTAAACAGATTTAATATCCGACCACGCCCTGCAAAATTACACACATACCCTCTGCGAGATAAATCTTTCTCCACATTTCCACCCACGAGATAAATGTACATTGTTTTGTATCAATTAATATTAGATTTTTCTCAACTACCCAAATCTCTTTAAATTTTTTAGATATCATCACCCCCGAGGGAGCTACTCCAATTTTAAGATTTCTTACCTGTAGCGACCTTTGAGCGTTCTTATAAATTTTTTATACAAGCAATACATCTTGTTAGTCTAGAATTTTATGTAGAATCCGAATCTGTAAACAGATTTAAAATAGGGCCACCCCTTACCATTTTACACACACTCTCTAAATTATAAATTTCCTGCGGCTCATATCTAAAAGAAAATCTAAAAACTATTCTTAAAACTTTTTATTACAGACAATTTTTACTAATACAGTTTAAATTTTGTAAGCCACATTTCTAAATACATATTCACAATTTTTTATTCTTAACCTAGAACTTTTCATATCGGCTTATACTTATTAATATTTATTTCTAAATAGAGCACCTTTTCCAAAGACCAACCGGACCCGCATGTTTCAAATTACTCTGATTTTGTTCTTATGGGTTCGCTAAAGACCTCGTACATATTTTCCAGATTACTAGAAGACGTTATAACCACATTTTTTGTGTTAAAGGATTTCACATCGGTAGTCTCTTCCCCCATTTTGGTGTAAACGCCGTAGAGTTCGCAGTAAACTTTTATTGCTGTATTTTGTATTCTTTTTTCATTTATTAATCGAATAAATCGCTCTTTTTGCTTCCAAAGAAACTCGAGCACTCCATCGTCGACACTGGCGTTTTTTATGCGATAGCTAGCCATACGGTTGTTAAACGCTGTACTAACCATTTTTACACCATCGTCGTTAGTAGCGGTAACTTATGCATTTTTATGTCTGTTGCTCCTTAAGTGTGCGGCATACGTAGTCTTTTCCATTTCGAAATTGCATACTTTACACATAATTCGTGGTTGTTTCGTACAAGGCCCTTTAACAGCTGGCGGAGCTGAACGTTTACGGCTTAATGACATGCCGTGCTGTTTTTTCTTGTGTCGCTGTAAGTTGCCCATTCTCGTAAAAGCGATACCGCAAGACCCACAGTTTAAGTACTTTGCTGCGGACGGATGTATAAGCTTAACCGTAGACGATGTTACACCACGACATTTGTTCTGGTGCCGTTTGAGAGCATTTTTCCAGGTATAGGAAGCACCGCAAGAGTTGCACTTAAAAACGTTTGCAGATACCATTTTAGTACAAAACAAAATCCGCACTATAAGACTTGACTTGTAAGCGAACTAACTTATAACTAAAGAGTTTACTCTTGCGTACCCGCTTTATGTACCCTATAGAATGCAAACCGAAGGTTTCCGAAGACACCCGAACGAAGTTGAGGATTCAGCGGGGGACTAAATGAGGTCATAATCCTTGCTGCTCGTCCAATACATTTAGCGCCAATGCATGCACCTGGTTCGCATCGTCGATGGTGCGAATGCCGTTAGTAGAAACATCGGAAACGTCTTCCATGTTATACGGATCGCGTGCATATTAAAAATCCAAAAGGGTGATAGCATACGCACACAAATTGTGTGCAAGTTGTGCTGTAAAAGATGCAGGGCTACTATAACCATAAACTTAATAAAAACACTTTAAACCATTACTAAGAAAATACCAACTTGCTGTCTACAGGATACTTACTAATAAAGCAATTTAATTTTAAATAACTTCTACGTCATATTTTCGGGAATGGCAAGTTGAATATTTTCTTTGAAAACAATCGAAGATTGCCGAAGACACTCGAAGAGTGCACGAGCGCGGCCACTAAAACTATTAGCATTAATACCAAGTATTCCGTACTTTCGTAGGTTGCTCATTTCCTAGAACCAAATCTTCCACATAGCGGTCGGTAGCACGTAATGATTTCTAGAACCGGAAAGTACTCGAAATCGCCCAAATAGAGAATTAGATGCTCGATGTCTGTCAATTTCCAATTCCCTCGTAAAAGGCAGAAAAAACTCAGTCAATCATCCATCTAACTTATACTTCGGCTCGCTACCGTTCTGATAATTTACAAACATTTTTCAAACGACAATGGGCTGAGAATTTTTAAACCTCCGGGGGATCTTTAAGTCGTGATCAATTACACATCCGAGCTACGCGTAAACTAACATATTTTGCAGCAACTGTATAATACATGCATACCCCTTCTCTGCGCTACTGCTATTCTTGTAATTGCTAGAAAAGTCACTCTCCTTTTACGGGTAGGGCCGCTAAAAGCACCATTCCATACTTTCTTTATAAGTGTAGCACATCGCGCACTTTTTGTCGGATAATTAAATTTTGTTTATGTAGGCCTTTACACTTTCGCTTATTTAAACATCTAAAACAATTGATTAACCACTTTCGATTATTCTAACGGAGACCACCATACATCCCGCCGCACCGTTCTTTTTGAATCCAACGATCCTATGGGCTTCCACGCACTAACACCTGACGTATCTTTCCTACTATTTGTTAAACAAAAACTACCGGTATCGCCATCGTGGACGTAAACAGATGTTTGTGGATGTGTACGAGAGTATGTTATACATTAACCAGTCTAAGCTATTTTATTTAGTCCACGAAAACTACTATTTTTCTAAGCCGCAATTAATAATCGCCTTTATAGGTTCCACATTTCGACCATTACCCAATGACTGGTGCTACGTACATGGAAACTTTAATTTCTTATTGGAGAGAATTCTTATTCTCCCATGCACTGCTGCGTAGTTGCATGTCCATTCCTTTTGGAGGTATATGCTCGTTATAGGTTGTAAGACCCTCGGTTTTACTTAACTACACTTCGTGAGACCCCTTTAATCTTTTTAATCGTATCTTTCTCGCCTACAATACAGTAGGACTTAACATTACTACCAACAAATTCTAATACTGGAGCCCATTAAATACGTCTTTAATTTTCCCTACAACTTTTTTTGTTGACAAGTGTTATATTGTATTTATTATACGCAGGGTAGTCACTCTTTTAGGATAAATATATTTTGCTAGATATCAACTAATATTAAATTTTTCTAGGGACCCCAAATCTGTAAATAGATTTTAAATAGGAGCACTCCATACAAAGTTATGCGTTTTAAAGACCCAAATCACTAATTTTGCTCATCTTTATTTAACACCATTTTAAAACCTTTTCGCTACCCAAGACATATGCCTTAGCCAACCATCTCCCGAGAAATCTAAAACCGCCGTGTCCCGCGAATACCACGTGGAGATAACACGTATACTCTGTCAACCAGGATAGAAGCCGGAAGGATTTGGAAGGTGGGAGAAGAACTTAAAAATTATGGCATCTTAAAACTAATATACACAATAGATTTACAAAATCTATACAATTATAAACAACTATCTTATATCTTTACACCCCCATGCGTAGATTTTGTACTATTAGAAATGATGTACCTTTTGTCATCTTCCCTCGATAAACTAATTTTATTAATAAACTGCGTATGCAAATCGTATTCTTTTACTCCGGGTACATACGCAGGCAAGTACTCGATACCATCCAAATAAAGGTTTGGATGCTTGGTGACTGTTAACATCCGCTTCCCTCGTGTACGCCCAGACACACCCCTGCCCATGCGCACCCCTGCGCGTACGCACCCCTGCCCATGCTCGCTGCCCATGCGCACCCCTCTCTGTGCGAGTACTATTTCGGGGTAACGTCACAGCCTTTTATAAATAAAGAACAATGTTATATACTATTATAAAATGTTTATTCTGACATTATACATAACAAATTTAAAAATATTTAATGCCAAGCATGGAGTCATTTAAACTTAATTTTAATACAAAGTTATACACAGAAGACAGTCCTTTCTTTATGTTTGTTTGCAGTGGTTTTAATTTTATCTAATTTTATTCGCAGCTTAAAATTTAAATCGACACCCAAGTCTTCTATCTCCTTTTCTAACCAATAGTTTGATACATAAAGACCGTCTAGGTTTTCGAATTGTAAAATGTACCGAAGTTTGCCTCTATATTTAAAGTCTTTGATTCCGCCGAGAACCAGATCCATTCCTTCGTGTAATTCTTGCAGCTTGTGACAATCTTTTAATCGCAGCTTTCCCACTATATCCTGCATACGTATCTTGTTAGCTTGATCGACTTCTTCTTGTCGGTATTGGAGGAAATCCTTTTTCTCCCACACACCGTTGTGTAGTTGCATATTCACCACTTTTGGGAATATATATGGTTGTTATAGGTTGTAAGACCCTCGGTTTTAAATGATCCGAAAGGTTCTTTACTAGGCAAATATACAATGTTTAGCGGAACCCCTTTGCGTGTGGTGTACGCCAAGGTTACGAAACCGCATTCCTTAGTTCGTCTTTGTTATCTGCCATTTTGATAAATACGTTTTTAGAATAACCTTTTAAAAAGTATACGGATTTAGTACCATCCTTTTCTGCAAGAACACCTACATAACTAAAAGAGTCTTTCTTACTAACCGCAAATGCATACAGCTTGTACAACCCGGATGTATCTAAGTCAGTCCATCGACACATAAAATAATCTTTTAATTCTTCCTCATTTTCTCTAATAAGATGTTCTTTGTCTAACACATCTTTGTATTGTTCGCGTATTGTCGCAGTGTTTTCCATGTAGTCCAATTTTCGCCTTTTTGCATCCATTTCCTCTAATTCCAGTTGTCTTTTCCTTCCACTTACAGCGTATGGCATGCATAATGGGACAATTTCCTTTAGCGTAAACGGATAGAGTTTACTACCAATATTTGCGCGTTGTCGTACAACCTCTGGGCGAATGTTAGGTGTATTTATCAATCCCAATTCCGAAATGACTATTTCTTTTGGAATTGTAGAATATGGTGTTGCAGATTGTGTAAAATATGTACTACCTACCTTAATGTAGCACTTGTGTAAGATTTTTATTTTATCTTGGCTGTCTTCCTCCTCTACTATCTCCAAATAATTTACGGGTAAATAGTTAAAACTAAAAGCCGAAAGCACATACTTTATCAATGTTTCCCTTTCTTTTGGTTTTTCGGACAACTTAATTTGCAAGCCCGTCAATTTCTTTGTATTACCATTACCCCAATACACGTACTGTAGTAGGTTATTATACACTAAACAGCAGCTATTTTGTAGCTTGTCCGATAGCTTACTCCACATTTTGGCAAGTGGTACCGAGTACATTGGCGCCTTTAGGAAGTATAACTTACTATCTTCCAATAACGTTAAACAGTCTTTTAAGGGATTATACACCCGTTCCGCACTGACATAGCTTCCAATTGCACAATTGTATATTGTCGCTTCCAATCGCGTAATACCATGTTCATTAGCCAAAGTAGACGCAAATGTTTCCCTTAAACGTACATCTGGACAACGTAAAAATTTAGTATATGATTGCCAAGTTGTTTATTAACACCAGGACTTGTTATCTGACACACACAAATTTGTTGTATATCTTAATTCTTGCATTGGTTGTTAGCCATGTTAAACAATCAATTCCTACAGTTTTATCGTTGTCAACTATAATATTACACTTTTCTTCGTATTCGCCCTTATAGCAAAAGTTATGGTTTGTAGTTAAATAATTACACATCTCCATCTTGCTAAATATACCCGCAAAATCTTGGGTTACATCCATGTCAAAAAGATAGAAATAATCTTTTTCGAGTTCGTCTAATATATCTGGTAGTTCTTCCAATAAAGTTTCCAACTTAGCATCTGCTAGTTCCACTTTGTATGGAACACATATAGGATTTTGGAATTTTTTATTAATGCATTCGAGGTCTTCTTTTACTCTCTGGCCCATCTTGTTAGTGCTTTCCAGAGAAAACGGAAGCTTAGCTTTAACACCATGCCTAGCGGAAACAAATCGGTCAAACATTCTTCGTAGATAGCTGTTAAATGCACCACAAATTTTTTTTTTTAGGATAAACATCCTTTTGCTTACAGATGTTTGCTCGGCGTCAGAAAAGTCGCAAATTTTAACCAACATTATATTGTCACAAAATGGTTCTGTAATTGGTGTGTGTAGTCCACCAGTCAGCATCTGTTCGCCTTCGACATAACAAATATTACCAATATCTGTTACCAGATTATTGTTGCACATATTTTCTGTCAACAGCCATAATCCAAACCGCTCATTAGTCGGTTTCACTTTATTCCCAAGAGGTTGAGAAACGTTAATCACCTTGGAGACGCTCATGTTTACCGTTCTAGCTACTATCGAATACTAAATTGAATACGAAAAAATTGTTCTCTTATGTATTCTACTGACTGGGGACGTATATTACCGAAGATAGTCGAATATGTTGTTATCCGACCTAAGCCGACAGGGGTGCGCATCGACATATATCCGGATATATGTAGGATGTTAAGTTAGGGTGAAATTGCCCCATAGGGGCAATTTCACCCTCACATGACCATATGACCACATGACCAGCTGACCATATGACCACATGACCATATGACCACATGACCACATAACCATATGACCTAATTGCTTTTTAATGAGTTTACTCATTAAACACCCATTAGCACTAATTGCTTTTTAATGAGTTTTTCCTTTAAAAACCAAGTGTGGACCTAGGTTAGATAAAAGGAAAAATTAATAGGTTAGATCAGCGCCGCGGCGCTGACCTACATCCGTTACGACTGCGCCAGTTAAGGTTCGGGCCTTTGGAGCTGTGTTTTTAAAAAACAATTCGAAACACTTAACAAATTTATTTTTACTTGAAACAGAAATTACAGTGAAATTTAGAATAACTTGTACATAATAACTTTAATAAAAAAATAATTAATTGTACTGGGCGAGTAGTCTAGGTAGACAACAATGCAAAAGCTGTAATACTCAGACTAACTCGATTGAGTAGCTTGAACAACGAAGTATGGAGTTCGAAGACTGACTGTCGGGCCTTGAGCTCCCGGGCTTTTTATAATAACCTGCCCCTCACTCAGCTGTGGGAACTTGCAGATCTCACGTCTGCGTTTCTCTTAATTGTACACTTTATTACAATGTAACAATCTTAATTCTATGTAATTGCGGTATGTTAACCGCCTGTGACCTGCCACCTGCAGTATCACTGCCCTCACGGATGCAAAGTTGCATGTCCGTTCTCATGAACTATCGATAACCTCTCTGGGTTATCCTTGTGTTACAATGTTGCAATGGACTTATACTTTATTTAACAATTTCTAATAATTCCTACTAGATTCGATATTTCAATATATATAGGTAATTGGGGGATACATAACTCCTCCCACCGTAAATGAAAAATTTAGGTTTTTCTTAATTTTTAAATACATAAAATTCATTATTCAAATTTATTTAAAATTCATTGTTTCTTTTTTTCTCTTTGTTTCCTTAAATCTAGAACTGTTTCCTTCATTCTTATATCTAAGGTACATTTTGTAAAATACACATATAATTACAAAAATTATTAAAATGATTAATACAATTGTCCATACGCTTATATTATCATAATGTACTTTGGCGTTTTGAGTTCACTTAAATGTTCTTTGTAATTTTCCACTAATTTCATGGCGTGGTTGAGGTCGTCTAACTCTAGATGCTCTAGCTTCATGGGTTTTTTGATTATTTCTTCGTTTTCTTGTTGTTCTATCTTGAACTGTAGTTCTGGTAGGTTTGCAAGTTTCTTTGTTGCTATTGGATCTTGATAAACTCTGATTACTTCTTCTTTCAATTTCACATAACAATCTTCTTTGAGGGTAATTAATTTGCTTCCGATTAATGCTTGGTTATTTTCAAATTGATTGCAGTGGATGGTTGCTACTACTTCTGTTGGGAAAATGGCTATCCATTTGTTTTCTGAAACTTTTTGAATTTTCATATTGTTTATTTGCACTTGTTTGGCTTCACAGTTTTCGTAATGATTTGAGAATTTTAATAGTTGTACTTGGGCTGTCTTCTTGAATGGTTGTTGTCGTCATAGATTGGCATAAGTATTGGTTTGGTGTTACTTCAGTACATTTTTCGTTTGTATAACCATATCTCAGTTCATTTAGGGATAGGAATTTGGTTTTGGGTATGATTACTTGGTATGTGCTAGTAACTTTTGTTGGAAAAGCAAATAAATGATAATAATTGTTACTTTCTACTATCGGGATTTTTATTAAAAATATTATTTCGTTATTCTTAATGTAGTCTTTGACTATAGCTATCTTTTCAAATATTAGAATGTCTGATTCTGTTACATCAAAAGGTAGTTTACTGTTATTTATAAGTGATCTAATTCTTATTAATTCGTTTAATAAATCGGTTGGTTCAATAATACTAGAGTGTAGGGTATTTAATTTTGAAAATGTTAATTGGGTTTTGTATACTGCCTAATTTATTTGGTAGTATACCGGTTTTTTTATATCTTTTATTATTACTTGGTTGTTCGTTCTACCTGGGCGGAGGTTGACGGTAAGGGTGATGATTGTCCATCTGAAATTACAGGGTGTCTTAGGTTTTTCAAATGAATGTACTTTGTTATTTTACCGTTATCTACTACTGCTATATTTTTATCTGATATTCTCTTAATTTTAAATGGTCCTAAATTTCTGGGTGCTGTTTTATGTCGCTTGCTTTGAAAATTTTTCTCATACACGGTTTGTCCTATTGAAAATTTATTTGCGTCGGTATTTTTGTTTCGGGTTGCGGTGATACGTTCTTTATCGTTATCTAATTTATCTTTTACCTTGTCGTAAGTTATTTTTAGTTTTTCTTTGTGGTCTTTCGCATATTGTTGATATACTTCCTTGTGGTAGTGTATGTCATAGGGATTTCGTGAATCTGAAGGTCCTAAGGTTAATTCTAAGGGTGTAAAATTTGTTGATGAGTGAATTGTGTTATTATAGGCGATTAGTGCGTATGACATTAAATTGGTTACATGTTCCTTCTTATAATTTATTCTTAATAATCGAATTTGTTCTAACAGGGTTAAATGTAGTCGTTCAATTAGTCCGTTTAATTCAGGGTGGTTTTCCGTTTTGATATGAATTTTTATTTTGTGAAGTTCTAAAGTGTTCTGTATTGTCTCATTTTTAAATTCGCTACCATTGTCTAGAGTTATTGATTCGGGTGTTCCGTAAAATGTGAAATATTGTAAAAATCCTCGGGTCACGTCGATGCTATTTTTGGATGTGATTGGTATTGCTTGGCCTATTTTTGTGAATGCGTCTACAATTGTTAGATAGTTTTGCGCTTCTACTACTAGAGTATCGGCATGTAGTTTTTGAAATGGTTTATCGGGTGTTTTGGTTAACATTAAGGGTATCTTTGGGGGTTTCCTATCGTATTTCGCTTTGTCACATAGCTCACATTGGTTAATGAAATCTGTGGTCAATTCCTTCATGTCTTTAAAATAATAACGTCTTACAAGTTGCTTTATTGTTTTGTTAGTTCCACGATGGTTGGTTTTTCCTTCGTGTTGATTCCTAATTTCATCGTTTATTCCGTCAGGGTCGTCTAATGTTATTAATTTTCTAGTACATCTGATGAGTTCAGGGCCAGAGTTATTGAATAGTTTAACGTATAATTCTGAAAATCTTTGGTATAAATGTTCGGTGTTGAAATAAAAATAAACTAGTTTTTTCTCGGAGGTGTATTCTTTTAGAATTTTAATTATTTGTTCCTCGTTGACATCTTTAGTTATTTGAATTTGGTATATCTTTTTGTTATCTACTTTTGTATATTTTGCTGGATTGGGGTTATTTAAAGCTTCGGTAATTATAAATTGGTTGGGTTTCATATCGATTGCTTCGTTTAAAATTTTAATCGCGTTTTTAGGTTCTTCGTTTTGTGTCGAATGTATCGTGTCGATCTCGTCTGTATCTTCCGTTATTTCTTCTTCGTCTACGTTTCCTACAATAGATTCCGTTTCTAATGCATTGAGTTGGATTCTACTTAAAGCGTCTGCGTTGTTGTTATAAATTCCTTTTTTGTATATAATTTCGTAATCGTACTCTTCGAATCTGATTCGCCTTCGTTGTAATTTTGAATTCGGTTCTTTAAGTTTGCATAGCCATACTAATGGTCTATGATCAGTGTATATGTAAAATTTTCTTCCGTATAAGTAAGGTCTAAAATATGTTGTTGCCCAAATTATGGCTAATAATTCTTTTTCTATGGTACTATATTTCTGTTCGGTTTCATTTAGGGTTCTGGATGCGTAACTGATGGGTTTATCGCTACCTACTTTTCCTTGGCTCAATACTGCGCCTAATGCTACATTCGAATGCGTCTGTCGTCAGTATAAATGGTTTTGAAAAGTCTGAGTATTCTAATACAGGGTGATTCGTTAATATGTTTTTAATTTTATCTACGGCTTTAATGAATTCCGGGGTGTGTTCAATTTTGTTTTCCTTTTTTAAACAATTTGTCAGGGTCTTGGTTATCTGAGCGTAACCTTTAATGAATTTGCGGTAGTAACCACTAAGTCCTAGAAATCCTTTAATTTCTTTGGTTGTTTTTGGTAATGGGTAATTTAGAACTGCATTTGTTTTGTCGGGATTTGGCATTACTCCTTGGGGTGTTATTATATGTCCTAAAAATGATACTTCTTTTTGTAAAAATTCACTTTTGTCTAACTGTACTTTGAAATGTGCTTTTCTTAGTCTTTCAAATACTTCTCTCAATCTTTCTATGTGTTCTACCAATGATGTGGAATAAACTATGATGTCATCTAGGTATACAAGGCATTTTTCATTGTGTATTCCTCGTAATATATTGTCCATGACTCTCTGGAAAGTAGCGGGTGCGTTCTTTAATCCAAATGGCATTCGTTTGTACACGTAATGTCCTCTAGGTGTGCTGAAAGCTGTTTTTGATATATCTTTTTCTTCCATCTCTACCTGATGGTATCCTGATGCTAGGTCTAATGTTGAAAAATATTGACATTTGCCTAATTTGTCTAAAATTTCGGTAATATTTGGTAGTGGATATTTGTCATCTACCGTTTTTTCATTTAACTTTCTATAGTTTATTACCATTCTGTACTTTCTCTTTCCGGTTGCGTCTAATTTCCTAGGTACTATTAACACGGGGCTGCTCCATGGTGAGTTGGAGTGCTGGATTATGTCTTGGTCTATAAAGTCAGCTACTTGTTTGTCAGCTTCTTCTTGGCTTGCATGAGGAAGTCTATATGCTTTTGTAAGATTGGTTTATTGTCTGTTAACTCGATATTATGTTTTACTGTGTTGGTGAATGTTAATGGTATTCCTTTGCAGTGGAATATGTCGCGGTATTCAAAACATAAGTTTTTAATTGCTCTTTCTTCTTCTTGATTGATGTCGGTATTGAAGCAGATGTTAGTTAAATTTTCTCTTAACATTTTGTCATGTTCTATTGGGTTGTAATCGTTTTCTAAATTTTCGTCTATTTTCATTTCGTTAAAATTTAATTGTTCTACGTTAATTGGGTCTGCTAGTGATAATTCTACGGGATAGTCGTTTGAATTTAATATCTTTGTGGTTGCATAATTATCTTTTATTTGTACTAAACCGGTTGGGGTTTCTACTCCTTGTTGAAATGTCACATGATTTATTATTTCTACTTTTTTGTTAGAATTTACTGGGATTTTTATTTTCCTTTCCGTTCGGGGTTCTATTGTGTATTTTTGTTCGATTTGTGTGTTTTGAAATTTAATGGGGATTTTTCCGTATTTCGTCCTTAATAAACGATTTTTGATGTCAATGTTGGCTCCTAAATTTCTTAGAAGGTCTATTCCAATTTGGAAGGGGGATTGATTGTGTTCCATTCTAAGGTTTATTAGGTCTCGTACCAGGCATTTTATGTTATGTTAGTCTCCAAAATATGCAATTAGTAGCTGTCTAAATTCTTGCCATTTTTGTAAATCGTCCCTACTGGCGATTAAGGTTAGTGCCCTTCCGGTTAGTTTACTTATTATCAAGTGTATAAGCAATGAATTTCTTTCGTTATCTCCGGGTTTGTAGAAGGTTTTTAGGAACATTTTGGTTGCTCCAATAAAATTAACAAGATGTAGTTGCGTACCATCAAATATTTGGATTGTTTCCAAATAAAGCTTTATGTCTGCGCTATTCATGTTGGTTAAGGTTGTTTTTGATTTTGGGTAATTTCAAAAAAATTTTTTTTTGAATTGAGGTTTATTACGCTATGTATATCGTTATTTTTGCTTAGGATTTATTAATTTTCCGTTTGGGGTAGGTAATT
Organism: Platerodrilus igneus; assembly: GCA_036346225.1. Lineage (NCBI taxonomy): Eukaryota > Metazoa > Arthropoda > Insecta > Coleoptera > Lycidae > Platerodrilus > Platerodrilus igneus. The sequence goes on from JARFIW010000244.1 coordinate 9,140,121, forward strand.
AAAAATTTTGTAAAAATTGGGGTTGACTTTGCTATTTGTGACGTTAAATATGCTTTGGATGTATTAATTTTCCGTTTGTATTGGATAATTTCGAATTTTGTAAAAATTGAGGTTGGTTTTGCTATTTGAAACGTTAATTTTGGTTTGATTTTATTAATTTTCCTTTTAGATTAGGTAAATTCAAATTTTGTAAAAATTGAGATTAATTTTTCTAATTGTAGCATTAATTTTGGTTTGGATTTGTTAATTTTCAGTTTAGGTTGGGTAAATTCAAATTTTGTAAAAATTGAGATTGATTTTGCTATTTTTATCGTTATTTTGGGTTTGGATTTGTTCTCGCGATATTTACTTAGCTTTGTGTTAGTTATGTTCTGTTAATTTGTAATTATATCCCTATCTCCGTGGGTTTTAATTAAGTTGCATAAACGTATTGTTCTTCTGTCTTGTCTCCTTGTATTCTAAATATAACTTGCAGGTGAATTACTTACTTGTACTTTATCGTTGTAATTTAATCACTAAAAGATGTAGTCTTGGTTATTTAATTGCGTACGTGCTGAAAGCATACACTTATACCTGTTAAGTAATTAATACTTTTACTCAACGGTGTTTGTTTTCAGTTTATAGGAATTAATAATTCGCTTCTTTTACTCGCTAATTGCTTTGCATAAATGTTACGTCTGTTTATTCTTAGATATCTCCGTGATGCACGACTTGTAATTGAATTTCTCCGTATGTACGTTTTCAGGCTGCAATTATGAGCGTTTTAAATTATAGCTTTTTACGATGACCGTTTAACTTTACTCAGTATTTGTACTGGGATTTATTTATAGATTGCTGTGGTGAATGCTGGGTGTAATTTCATGCGTTTTTATTATTCCGTGATGGATTTAATAATGCTAATTGCGTTGCTTTATACTATGCAAGGTTCTGAAAGCGATTTCTCTGAGGTAATAATGATGTTGCGTTCGCAGACTTTGCTTATCTGCGGATGGCGTTTTAGGTTACGGTGGTTTTAAGTTACTGCAGAGTGTTTTGCTGTAGTTTATACAGGTAAATGTTTTAAATAATCGTTCCGTAAGTGCTTGTTTGAAGAATTATCTTTAGCTTTGGAACTAATTTGCGTTTTGTGTTATTTAGTTTACCGAATTAACCGTGCGTTTTGTATCGCGTTAGTGTATTTCGGTATTAATGGATGTGCGTCAGTTATTTTTGGTTTATTTTTGAGTTTGTTCTAATAATTGTGATAAGAATCTCTTAAAGATCAAGTCTCATTTGCTTTTAAAAGAAAATCTGTTTTACTTTTAAAGAAAAGCTCTTTAAACATTCGTCTCATAAAATGTTTGAAAATAATTCTATTTGTAACTATTTTCAAAAAAATATTGGCATAAAATAAAATTCACAACATAGTAATAAATGGTAATCAAATAATAAAATAATAAACTAGCATATATCAATTATAGTTTGTGAGATCAATTGGTATAAATGGAATGAACTTACATTAATTTCTTCATCTGTTTCTTTTGTGGGCTCGATCGATGCTGTATCTTGTCCACGTTGGTTTGTTGCTGGATTTAGACTATTTTTGTTCTTCCTCCAACCTGGTTTGGGTTCTGTCAAAATTGCGAATTGAAATTCTTGGTTACCAATCTTCCGATTTTTGGATTTTTAGTGCCCTTTTGACATCCGTTACGACTGCGCCAGTTAAGGTTCGGGCCTTTGGAGCGGTGTTTTTAAAAACAATTCCGAAGACTTAACAAATTTATTTTAACTTGAAACATAAATTACAATGGAATTTTGAATAACTTATAACATAATAACTTTAATCAAAAAAATAATAATTGTACTAAGGTGAGTAGCTTGAACAACGAAGTATGGAGTTCGAAGACTGACTGCCGGGCCTTGAGCTTCCGGGCTTTTTATAATAACCTGCCCCTCACACAGCTGTGGGAACTTGCAGATCTCATGTCTGCGTTTCTCTTAATTGTACACTTTATTACAATGTAACAATCTTAATTCTAAGTAATTGCGGTCTGTTGACCGCCTGTGACCTGCCACCTGCAGTATCACTGCCCTCTCGGATGCAAAGTTGCATGTCCGTTCACATGAACTGTTGATAACCTCTCTGGGTTAGCCTTGTATTACATTGTTGCAATGAACTTATACTTTATTTAACAATTTCTAATAATTCCTATTAGATTCAATATATTCAATACATATAGATAATTGGGGGATACATAACTCGCGTACAAGCAGATGCAGGACTGAAAACCTAATAATGATGATGTAATTCTTGTCATTTAATTCCCCTTCTTATTTATATTCAATCGGGGATTTTGATCACGGTGCAGTCTTTCAATTAGGTTTATGAAAATGATCCCGTGGAAGTACTTTTCGAATCATATGTGATTTGCTTAAATTACGTTTGTGTTGCTTTCTGTTCAGCAATATAAAATGCTTACATTGTAAATATATTTTGTTTATTCTGTTTAATGTAATTTATGAACTAAGTTTCGTCGTAATTTGTATTTAGTAGAGATAAAGCGATGCTTTTGTCTGTTTTGTTTATGTTAGGACAGAACTACCAATTTATTAACAATGCCATGTTTACTGAATGGTATCATCTGTGAAATCAGAATAATTCATCGTGCTTTAATACTAAGTTTTCCGTTCAGGATTGATTGTTTTCCATCTAGTTTTTATTTACTGTAACGCCTTTCGACTTACATAACATTGGAATAAGTTCATTGAAGTTTTCGGGATTATAGTGAAATATAAAATGCGTTTTACGCTGGGCTGAGAACTTATGAACTATCTTCATACATTACATATAAATAGAGAGTAATTCTCCAATTCTAGAAATAAAAAAAGGTATATCCTAAAATACTAGGGTATTGCATATTCTGCTAGCTTAAGTTTTTGGCAATATACTCTTCAAATAGTTAAGTCAAATCCTAAACCCCTAAGCTCCTCCATAGGCGAATATTAACAATCCACTAGCATATTCATTAATTCTCTAAAGTTTTGCACGTTCGTAAATAAGTTTTGGTATGTTGGCATAACGGAAGCCAAAAATTATAGGAAATAAAGCATGAGCAGGCAGTAGAGTCAGGAAAGTGCCGTAATTAGTTCTTGCAAACAATATAATTTCCAGATACTTCCTAAATCTATATTATCTTCAATTTGCTTTCTGAATGCACGCGCGCTAGGGAATTCTATTCGTTTTAAAGCTTTAATTAGTTTTGCTAACAATGACTGTTTAGCATTTAAATCGAGTTTCGGGGATTGAAATTAAAATGCCTAAATACCAACCGTTTTAACGAAAGTATTTGATAACAATTAAAAACTCGCTTTATTTTGTGTTAATGTGAAATATAAGCATTTACAAAGTTGTAACAGTATATGCAAGGCGGAACAGCTTGCCTGCATTTAGTTGATGATGTCTAAGGTATTAAGCATGGATGGTAAACAATATTTTAGACAAGAACTGAGAATACAGAAAGTTACTTTTAGTCTAGACGCAATTCAACTTGTTAATGTCTTATAGAGCATCATATATATATTAATGCATTTTTAGATTTGTTACTACAAATTAGATCAATTTTATCATCTGTGGTAGTAAGTCCAGCAAGAATTCTTATTGATATCACCGATTCTAAGTATACTGTTTCTAATATATTATCTTATTATTCCTAAAACCTAAAAATAAAGAGTGAATGTAACTAAAACAAAAGACTAAAACTTACTTTCAACAGGTATTGTAACTTTAAGAGTTTGTACAGCAATTCTGTCTTATCCTGTGAAGAGGTACATTTAAGCAACTCAAGCGACTTCAGTTGAATTACAGGTATTTGAAATTAATCCTTATATTAGTAACACTTAAAGAATTTTGTCATTGATTTATATCTCAAACGTTTATCCAAAGTAAGCATTCTAGGTTATGTTACGTATTCCTGAAATTAACTAGAGGTCGTATTATTTGGAAGTGGTTGTAGTATCTGCAAATGGTCTGTACCCAAATTGTTTGCAAAGTAGAAATATTTCATTATATCATTATTTCTGAGTGAGAGTTTCAAGAGCCGGGGCATACATATATACAATAATACACATTTTTTAAGTTATGTATTATTACCAAAAATACACAACTTTATAAAAGAACGTTTGCGCAGTGGTTATGTATTCAGGTAGTGAAAGTTGCGGTACCACCAGGAAAAATTATCCCTATATCAAGGTATTTGAACGGCCGACACAATTTCTTTATCTGTGTGATTCATTATTCTTTAACTCTTTGTTTTTATTAGATACCCATATATTACAAGAATATATATATATATATATATATATATATATATTTATATATTGCTGTGATAAGGGGTTGTTTAAGAGTGCACTTTATAGTAAAGGTCATTTAAAAATGAGTAATTACAATAGGCAGCAGAAAACTGCACTTATTTAGCAAAGAATTGAGAAATAGACATAGTTTGTAGATAGTAAGCAATCAACACCCTGTATATAAAGTATAAATAGTTTTAAGCGACGCAGATAAATATAGGAAGACGCATAGTTAGCGTAGAAACCAGGAAGATATTTATTAGGCAAATAGAAAATATTAAATACCCTGTAGATAAAATTCTATGTAATTTAGGTAAAGCAAGTAATAATATTTTTCAGTGGAAGCACGCGTATATTTATAAATAAACGATAAAGTGTAATTAGACACGCATTCAAAAGGAGTTCCAGACGATTAGATTAATACGGAGATAGAAATAGAGCTTCAGGTAGCATAGGTAAATGCGTACAAACATCTAACCATTTTTGATAAGAAAGTAGATTAAAAATTGCGTGAATCGTATGTAAATATGAAAATTAAAAGTCGAATTGCATCAGTTGTTTATGGAAAAGCAATTAGATCTATCAAAACACAACATGTTGATAACGAAAGACAGCTGCAAGCAGGCTATGATTATTGGGAATCGTGGTGAATTACATCAGAAACTGCTTTAAATGTAATTATTTAATTGGTCACAAATAAGCGACGAGTTCTAGACCATATCCACTGATGGAGTGGGAATTCAAGAATATATTAGCAAGCACCGTGATAACGAAGTTAGTTTTGAACTCAACAAAGGCCGAAGTGCGTCGTTATGAAATAAAATAATACGTAAATTTTAAAAGTGAAAGAGAAAACAAGTGCTAATATGAAGATTATAATTGCCGATTAAACGTAAGTACGTTTTTAATGAATTTATTTTAAACTAAAACATAAAAATAATAGGGCTCTGAAGTCCGGGGAAAAATCCAGTGATACAATTCTGAAGTACTGGGGTAAATAAACTACAATTCGAAGTCTGAGGGAAATAGACTACGATTTCAATGTCCAAGGGGAAAATATAGTAATACAATTTTGAAGTCCAGGGGAAAATACAGTAATACAATTTTGATGTCTGGGGGAAGAATAATACAATTCGAAGTTTGAGAAAATTGAATGATAATAAAAAGGAGTTTGATATGAAACGACAATAAATTGGGGGTGCATAAATTAATAATGTTAGTCCATAGTGTAATGGCAATAATTTAAATGAATTGGGGAAGATAATTTTTATTGGAAGCGTCGATGTGAAGAAATAAACCAGGTCAGATTTTTTAGTTATAAGACATTTTGTTTTTCTATATATTTTTTATTTTTTTATTGAATTTGCTTAATATAATATGCATTTGAAAAAGTCAACAAAAGAAGTTGCATAGGTATAAAGTGAGTAATATGATAACAGGTTTAGAATATTCTACACTTCGTTGATAAAGATAATAGGTTTTTCTTTTTGGTGACTTTGGGTTTTGAGTAAATAGTAGATGATTGTTAATAAATGAGATTTATAACATTAACTAATTGAAAAGTGTATTCAAATAATTTACAAAAGCTGTACATAAGATGTTCGTTTCATTAGATAAAATCGAAATTAAATGAATTTTATAATTCCAAATAAATGCTAGCCGAGGTCATATGTAAATAGTTCAAGGAGGAGCTACAAGTTGAATAGGAAATTGATAACACGCAAGGCGGTAAAGTATCGAATTTTGCTATTGGCAGACAAGGTTGGTTCAAGACAAAATCCAGTTAAGTTGATAGCAATATTAATAAGACAACCGGAGGAGGAGACAATTACAATCTTGTTTATTCATAGTAGATATTAAAATGGTCGTCCGATAGTTTAGAGAGTGCATAGCAAATTAATAAGGCGCACAACGAAGGGGATCGAGGATTCCAGTTCATAGCAAATAAATATAACAGCCCAACGCAGGGACATGAGAATTCCAATATCATAGCAATATATATATATATATATATATATATATATATATATATATATATATTACTGTGTTATTTTTGCCCCACAGTTTGGGTCTATCATAAAAGTTGTGTTAATTCTCCTGTAGGAAAAATAATATACCTTTGTTATTCTCGCTCCACGTACATAAAATGCTGTGATATACCCCTATATTAGGCCCCACGACTTGGGCAGACCATAAAATGCTGTGATACTTCACCAGTCCCTACGATGATTGTCCTAAAATGCTGTGTTATTTTCTTTATATTAATCAAGCACTTGTAAAAATGTTAATTTATAAATCTCTTTGCCTTAACGAGCTGATTCAATTAAATATAGCAATTCTACAATACACAGTATAACGATTAAATATTTACAACCTTTTTAAATATCTTCCCCTTTTTCAGAATTATTTACATCTGTCAGATTTTGAGAAAATGAAGCCAGCAAAACGAGCTTTTTGTTACATTTAGAGACCTTTTGAAACGTTTTAAGATGCCTATTGCCTTTCATAAATTTATAAAAGAAACCCCGGTTTTGTCGACTCTTACATTTTTAAATTATTATTGAATTAAAACAGTTTACAGAAATAAATCATATCAAAATATCTAACCTGGAGTGGTTTAGTAGTTTCTCTGCATCCTCAAGAGTTTTTGTGTCCAGTCTGAATGTTTTGAGTCGAATTGGAAAGTCGACATCCAACCAAAATACTATCCAAATCGTTATTAATAAGTTTATTCCAATAAAAGGTTTTTCATCTCCGTAATTAACGAAACAGTAATAGAATATTTACCATTGTCAGAGATTACCAAATTAATTTAACAGGCAGTAATCTCCATAGTCTTCCTGACTCGTATCCTAGACTCGTACCCAGGATCGTATCTAAGATCGTATCTAAAAGTCGTATCAAAGATCGTATCCAAGAGTCGTAACCAAGAGTCGTAACCAAGAGTCGTAACCAAGATCGTATCCAAGAGCCCTGTTATATTTATTTTTAGAAATTGTATAATTTCACTAAATCTGGTTTACTTACGTCTGTAGTAGAACGGCTCGCTTACACAATTTTTACACTCTTATAAAAATAATTTTCACTTTACTTTTAATTAACTGTTTGCATGTATAATTTAGCACTTTTGAGTATAGTGACTGCCCAGTTTCAAATGTATTCTAACTCGTTGTTCAATTGTTATCATATTTATAGGCCTGGCCCCTTTGTTTGCGATTCGTTGATTCCACGTGCTGGGCGACACCAATTGTCTTATCTTTTGTGTTATTTCGGAAACTTTACCAATTGTGTAGTTTAATTGCATAGTAGAACGCTCAAGTTGTCACGTAATTCATTCACATAACATCACATTCAATTCAGAAATCCCAGGAACCCTCGTTCATCAAATCACGTATTATTGTTGTTTGCTTTATTCTAATCTAAATAGAAATAAATTTGGTGTTTGTTTATTTTCTAGTTAAATTGGATTTTTGAACAAATGTAATACTTTTCTATCACGTACGCTTTTCAAATAATACATAATTTCTGCTTGTGTATGTGATGATATATTAACGCCCTTGTTGAATATTTATCTAACCAATTCATACAGGTTTTCCTTTGATTTAATTTCGATGCATTTCGTTATATTTTTAAATTCTTATCTTTGCTCGTAGCTACTCTTGGATATGCGTTTAATCGCTTGTACTGTTACGTACAGTGTACTCTCAACTAACAATATTCATAATGACCTATTTACTCCTCAAATATCTGTAATTATGTGCTTTTGTTACTTGGGATTTTCTTTTGTTTATTCTACGACCCCTATGACTTAACCTACCCCTAAATTAACCCTATAATTACAGCAATATATATATATATATATATATATATATATATATTCTCATTAACACGCACTCATGTTAATGTCATAAATACTCTCATTATGCTCTTTTTAATCGATTTAATGTACTTTTATATACATGTATTTGTTCTTCTTTGTTCTTATTAACACGCACACGTGTTAATCTAGTAAACAATTAGTTATAGTGTCCGTAAATTAATTGGCAGTATTGTAAATACATGCTTCTATTTGCTTGTGTATATATTGATCTATATGTTGCAGTAGTGTGTCCTGCTAGATACCATCACCCAGTCCTGATATCAATATTCAAACCGATCACTAATCTTGGTCTAGTGTTATCCTCCAGCTACATCCATCTACCTATAATAAAATTTGAAATACACTTAAAACAGATAGCTGTTAGGCAATGTTACCTTAACATTGCCCAATTGCATTTTACAGTCAATGAAATACACTAAATTAAACGAATCAAAGAGCATAAATAAATTTACAAGGAAACCCATATTAAACTGCCTTAAAATATTCATCAATATCCAAGCAAGCGTAAAAATGGAACTTGTTTACTTTAAACCCCCAAAACACATGTATCGTGACCTAAGAGTTTATTTTGCAGTCGAGTGATTTCACTTCCTTTCAACTAAACCAGAGAAAGTTTAGTTCTCGCTCCATGTAACTTTCTACACTGTGGAGACTTTCTGATTTAAAAAGAAAACTTCCAATAATGTATATCTTTGAAATTTATGTATTGGGATATAAACTTGAATGCTTTATTTGAAAGTCTGTCGAATTCATATCGAACACTGATTTGATTTTATTATAAGTATTCATATTGTAAGAATAAATATTTCGGCTGCCACACCACACATTCTCATTCAAATCCATTCGCTCGAAAGTAATTTCTAAAACGCTTAAAGCGACTCACTGAAGTAAAAGAATTTATCTTCTTTGGGGAATGCGAACTCAAAACGTGGATGTATAATTAAGTAAATTTACTTTACAAAAAGTTAGTAACACTATCGGAGTTTATTTAAAATACTTTTGGCATTAGTGAGAAACTGTAATGGAGTACTTTGACCACGCGCTTGTATATTAAACGGTGCTATTTTTTTAAATGTACTTTTTAACTACTTTGAGCCGTGCGTGAAACGCATCTATAATTAGACTCAACGGGTTAGTGCCAATTAACGGCACAATTTGTTGTTATTTTTTGTGTCTAGGTTAGATAGAGAAACAAAATGGAGGTTCATCCAGTTAAAAAATCAGACTAAGTTAAATATCAAACTCAAAAATCTAGTGCTAATTAAAGTCATTGTATAATGTGCGGTTAACGTTGATTGCAACAGACTGTAACGCTAGCGCGTTACGTAAATCAACATTAAGAAGCAGAGAATTAATTAGTTAAATGAGCTTTTAGTATAAAACCTTCCCGTGCAATTTATAGAACCTTTGGTAATATACGGTTAGTAACGTAGCAATTCCAATACAATACTAAATTATTATCTAAAAATAAACAGAAAATCGCTCAAAATATTTTGTACAAACGGCAATAAAGATCGGGACCTTACACTTTTCGAATTAAATTTAGAAGTCACAGATAGACGATATTTGTACACAGTGTAACAATTTTTTTTGATGCCTCTAAAAACATATATTGTTTAGTTATTTTATACATTGCAACGTCTATTTGGACAAATAATTAATTTAGCAATACTAATGAATACTTAGAGATGTATAGTATTGCCCAAACACGAGTCGTATAATATTTGAAAAAGATATTATAGACACACTCTCTAAACGACGTTTTGAATAGTACTACCGATGACAGACGACTTTTGTTCGTTAAGTTAATTTTGTGGAACGAGTGCCATTCGCTGTCGGCCTTTAGTTGTGATAAGGCGCAAAATGGGTTTTACAAGAGTCTGAGCAGCGATTTGAGAATATCCAAAACGTGGCAGTGCTTTAAAGTGCTAAAAGTACTTGAGTTTTGTTTCTGCTAACGGTAAGCTAGCAAAATTAATTATTAAAGTAAATTAAATAATTTTTGTAGCGCTCTTATTACTAGTTGAAATTATTCGTTTATTTTATTATTTCATATTTGATAACTCACTTTTAATTTGCAAGAAGTTTAAAGATGTTCACTTTATATCTTGGTTGAATAACACATTATCTATGAATAAATATACTTTAATTGGTTTATATCGTTGGATCCCATTGTCAATTGATGAAAATGTGGTTTAGTTTAATGACTCCCTCCAATAGCTCTCTTAAATTTTAATTCGTCAAGAAATTATGAATAGAAGCTTAAATTTAAATTTAGAAGGCTTTACGTAGCTTCATTTGGAAGAAATTTCATGTAAGGATATTTGCACTTTTGTGGTAGGAGGTAGGCTGAAATGGAATGACCAGTGACGTAAGTTGTTTGTTCACGAATCGAAAGCTGGAACATGCGGTAACGTGTTACATGCCGAAAATCGGCTATGTATCATATTTAGTTTAAGTTTAAATTTGTGAGTAAATTCCCGCCATTATTTCAAATAAACTTGTTCAATTTTCGTCATTTCGTACAGTAGCGTCGGCGCAAAGGAATGCGCAGTCGCGGAGTGGGTAAGTGCGCGTTTTGGACATGACACGACAGGATTATTAGCCAACGAGACGTCGAACAGTGACGTTTACCTGTGTCGTTCCTTTGACTTTTCTTTTTGAGAATGTAGGTTTCTTTTAATTCTACCGTCTATCATTGCCTTCGTCCTGCCTACAAACAGAAGAAGAGGGAACACATTAAATCTGGATTCAACGATGGCATAACGTAACCCACGCCCAAACGACACCCAAACGAGATCCATGGAAATCAGCATGGCCCCTGCGCAAGGATGATCGCAACATCGAAAAGAGTTCCACATATTTAAGTGAGTACATTTTATCTTTTTAGGGTGCAACTTATATCATTGTAAACATATTTGGTACGTGATACAATTTGACACGAAATTATGTCGTAATATCTTTGTTGTGCAATAATGTGAACGTGGGTAGTATCCGTGTTGCCAACTGTGGAAGTGGCTTCGAACACGCGCGCGCGGGGTTATAACAGTTACGCCGGTAACATAATAGTTGCGCCGGGAGTATAAGTGCCGCCTAAACGTTGTGTTGAAAATTTGTCTTCACCTCTTATTTATTTTATAAGGGCTAGTTTTGAATATATTTGTAGAAATTGGGGTTTTTCCACTCAAATATAATGAAAAATAATTTTTAAAATTTTTTAATGGCTTTTAAATAGATGAAATGTAATCTGGCAACATTGAATTTGGAAACTTCTACTTTATGTTGGCGTGACATTGAATGCAGCTGAATTGTCAATCTGAAGCATTTAGTCAGCCATGCTTGAATAGTGATTGTTTACCTCTCATATAAGTTATGTTAAATTTAATTAATTGGCATTTTTTCTTATATAAACAGTGTATTTATATTTTAAAATTCTCTTAAATAATTACCTAACTTAATTTAGGATGAAACTAAAGCATATACCTTTCAAATGTGTTTAGCAAATTACCTTAACCTAACTTCAAACATGTATTTTGGATTACATAATTTCTTCTGTCAGTATTCTAGTTTTAGATAAAAAGCGTTTATTTACTATTCATTATGATTAAAAAAGGAAAAATCCCTTAAAATACCACTAAGTTTAGTTAAATAATTATTTTAAACCTTAAATTTTTTGTAGTTAATGAAACCTGTTCTGTGGGTTAACTTATTAAAACTGTTGTTTAGATAACTCATATATTATCTTAGTTGGCCATAATTCTGAAGTGTTCCCTTACAATCTAGATAATCAGATATAAGTTACGCAATCCTTCTTAAATAAAATTTTGCTTTTAACACAGCTAACGCAATTAATGGAATTTTTATCTTGATATATCTATACCTTCTAAAACACTATAGTAAACTTGATTTCGTTATATCTGTTTTCTTAAACACTACAATAGTGAGGTTTGTATTTAAGTTCATTTACTATCCCCTTTAGTTGCGAGGGTTGCTTGATAAATTCCTCGATATAAAAGTAATACGTTAATAATTTGGTATACTGTTTTTTCTATACATGTATCGCTAGAATATTGCTTCTGTGTTGTGAACATGATTTTTTTTCATTTATATCAGTATTGCAACGCATTTTAAGATATATTTGATCTAGGCAAGACTTGTCGTCGTAGTTGGTCGTTCAACAGTATGTTAGTCTAGACGAGACTCATGAAGAGTTGCTCGCTCAGCATTACATAAGTCTAGACGAGACTCATGGTAAGTTTGTCGCTCTAGTAATTTTCGAATCATTTTTTTGAGGATAATGTTGAAGTTTTTCTCTATTAGTCTAGGTGAAGCTCAAAGGAGGGCTTGTCACCCTAGCAAATATATGCGTTGTAAGATATTTTTTCTTGTTCTTCAACAATTTTATCAGTAAATCGAGTCTTAATTACCAAAATATCTTCATATATCGATTCAGACCGCACTAGGTGGGATGAAAATATCTTTAAAATCTCTCAAGCTTTGCGTACATCCAATCACGAAGCAACCCAATTAACTCCGTCATTCCTTATTTTTGAAAATATACTCCAATCGACGGTAGTTATTATGGTTCAGTTCCGGACGATACTAACGTAATTGAATTTGACGAAAAAGTACGCTGGGACAAAGACCAACAATCATTACCTTCTATCTTTAACGACGTTAGAAAAAATTTGCTAAAAGCTTACGAAAAGATTAAGAACCACTATAATCTGCGTAAACGAGATATTTCCTTTGCTTTAGGTGAACAAGTTTGGAAAAAGAATTATGTCCTATAGGATGCAACTAAAAAAATCTCTTCAAAATTAGCCCCTAAATTTATTCTACGTAAGGTCACTCGTATTGTTAGTCCACTTATCTACGAACTCCAAGATGCTGAAGGAAAACGTCAAGGAAGGTGGCATATGGAAGACCTTAAACCATTCTCGGATGACCCAAATGCTAATTAAATTTTTCACTTTCCATTTCTTTAACGGTTTACCTAATGTTTTTGTCCCTGCTATGAATTAGTTAACTTTATTCAGCCATTTCATTTCTTATATAGCACTTACCTTCTACACGTTTGACTTATTTACCTTAAATTATCTATCTTTTTGTTACCTGTTAACTTTTCCTTGAATTTATTATTAGCCACATATCTGTTTATTATCTAGGTTCCCCAGTATAACTTTATCGCTTTATTTAATTAATCCTCGCACCTTTTCTACAACAGATTATTTTGTTTTCAGCATTTATCTTACATCGTTTAATTTTGTATTGATTGTCGTAACTTTGGTTGCAATAACTCATTGAATTTTTATAATTGGTTTTAGCTGATGTTTTGAGTAGATGCTTTTTTCTTTGGGCTCACGTAGGAGACGCGGCATATGCCATTGTAAGAAATAGTCCATATTCGCAGTTGCAAAAAACTAGGGGTTTCTATTTCATGCGTTTTTTTTCTGAATTATTACAGTCGCTCAGCTTATCTTTTATCATTACTTGTTTTCTTTTTCTATTAAGTTACCAGAACATAAACATTTTTTTTGTTGTTTTTTATTGAACTTCGTGGTGAGGTGCTATCGCTTTTTATTGATATCTTATCGAATTCTTAGTTGTTTTAGCATATTGGGTTAGTGTGTTTGTATTTAACTGCTTATAGTTAGGCATTCTTGTGTGTTTATGGCATTACCGTTTCTAAAAATTACCTTGGAACAGTTGGTTTTTGTGTGAAGGTACCTGTAGTGATACTTTTAAGTAGTTGTTTCAACTTTTGTCTGATTTTCTTATCGCAGTGGATGCACTCATTAGGAAAATGATTGTACTAGTTCTCATTAAGAGTCTAGTAATTTTTTTAACTTATTATGTGTCTTATCTTACCTATATAACGGCTAAAGGAGCCACTCTATCTTATATCTTAGCAATGGATGACAAAACGGCTTGGTGAGCTGGGGAATTCTACACTATATCTTTAATGTATGTAGTCGTAGCGTGCCTTAGCGTGCTGGGACGTTTCGGATCCACCTACTGTTATCTAGTTTTATCTTAATATTTTTACCTTACTTATTATCTTTGATAATGACTTGAGCTTAATATCGTTATCTTACATCTTTGATAACAACTTGAGATTTTGCCTTATCTTTTTTGTCTTCCTAACGTTTGGTATTTACGATCAGAAGTAGAAATTATTTTTTGAATATTGAGTGAAGAAGCTAACCTGATGGTAGCAATGTAATTTGTTAGGTTAGTAATGTAAGAAATTAGTAAGTTGGTACTGTTGGTAAATTTGTTAATTCACAACCATGTCATGAACAAGTTTTGATGTGTATTGTTTATTAAGCCAGAGTACCTGTACATAAAAATTTGCTAAAGCGCATAGTAATTTGCTCTTTTGGACATTTTGAAATTTGGGCATTTTCTTGCCAAAGAAAAAACAGTTTAGATGCAATGCTTATGTGCGTGTGAACTTTAAGTTAGGGTATATGTAGGTTAGTTAGAATATAGATTGTAAGCTTTTTACCGTGTTAACAGTCATTTTCTTTTTTTAAGACTTTTTTCTTTTATGGTTTCGTCGCGATTGTTACATGCCGAAAATCGGCCATGTATCATATTTAGTTTGTTTAAATTTATGAGTAAATTCCCGCCATTATTTCAAATAAACTCGTTAAATTTCCGTCATATCCGATAGTTGCGTCGGCGTAAAGAAATGCGCAGGCGCGGAGTGGGTAAGTGCGCGGTTTGGACATGACACGACAGGATTATTAGCCAACGAAACGTCGAACAGTGACGTTTACCTGTGTCGTTCTTTTGTCTTTTCTTTTTGAGAATGTAGGTTTCCTTTTACCTCTACCGTCTATCGTTGCCTTCACCTTATTCCTTCGTCATGCCTACAAACAGAAGAAGAGGGAACACATTAAATCTGGATTCAACGATGGCATAACATAACCCACGTCCAAACAACACCCAAAAGAGATTCTTAGACATCAGCATGGCCCCTGCGTAAGGATTACCACAAAATCGTGAAGAGTTCCACATTTTTAAGTGAGTACATTTTATCTTTTCAGGGTGGATCTTGTATCACTGTAAACATATTTGGTACGTGATACAATTTGACACGAAATTATGTCGTAATATCTTTGTTGTACAATAATGTGAACGTGGATAGTATCCGTGTTGCCAACTGTGGAAGTGGCTCCGAACACGCGCACGCGGTGTTATAATAGTTACGCCGGTAATATAACAGTTGCGCCGGTAGTATAACAAACGTCAACCTATTGTTTGTAACGACGAGCAAGGTAAGCGATTATCGTAAGGATTTGACTTGTTAACAGCTCTTTTCAAGTAACTTGTGTAGGAAACAAATGCTGGAATTAAAAATGCTAACCTTGGTCTTAAAGTTGTATTACGAAATTTGAGTGAATTTTTTAGTGTTTGAATGTCATAATAGTATTTAAATTATTGCTTGTATTAAAATTTGCTTCGCTATTTCTGTGCAACTGAATTAACGTTTATAACTAGATTACCAAAAGACAGTTCTCGTAGTCAAATCCTCACTAAATTTAAGCGAGTCAAGTATTATCTTTTACTTGTGCATCTGTTTCATAATAAACTAATTGTAAACCAAAGTAAACAAATCGTAATTTTTGGTGAACAACTTTGAGTTGATGTTTAGTCATTATGTCACATAATAGTATTTTATATTTATTTACTAGTTTAAAGATTAGTTCCATATTCTATGATCTTAATGTATATTGAATTTTAGAACAAAAGAATGTTCAATTTAGCATAATCTATGAAATTAGTAATCAACATTATCTTTATTTTGTACAAGTGCGATCCATAATCTAAGATAATTGCTAAACAAGTATACGAATCTTATATTTTGGATAAAAGCTAAGGTTATGTGACCGTCTTATTCAGATTAGAAGTATTAATTATTACTGATTTAAAAGCGCATATCAGTTCACTCTTATAATATCTTATGTTTATGAATTTCAAAAGTAAATAATTAGTAAATTCTTTATTAGTAAATCAACTGTTTAATTTTGGTACAAGACCGTCATCATCTTATGTCAATATAGATTTTTTTCATAAAAGTACAGGTTATTGACCTGTTCAGATCCTGCAAGTTCTGAACAGCACTTTAAAAGCGCGATATCTAATTTCCTTTATCAACTGATTTATGTTTACAATTTCACAAGTTAATAGTAATTCTTTTCTCTTTACTGTTTAAGGTAGGCAAGACCGCATCTCTTACGTCATTGATTTGTTCTAATTATACCTTTAGTAATAAAACATATAAGACAATAACTTTGGCAACCATGCAAAATCTGGTAACTGTCTGTATTTTAGCAATTTATTGGCTAACCTTGCCGGCAGTTTCTGTTTTGCACCATAAACTTTTTGTTACACGTTAGTTTATCCCGTTGATTTAGACGAAAACGTTTGCAAAATTTAAATTCAAGTCCCAAAATTTTGTTGTGATAAGACCCATGGCTCTACCCGAGGAATAGACCACTAGCTCGGCCGAAAGACTGTCGATCTTCCTTTACAGAAGTTATATTGTTTTACTTGCGCCCAAGACGCGGGGCTTCGATTGTTGTACTTGCACCCAACGTTTGAGGCCTCAATGGTTCCACTTGTGCCCAATGTGTAAAATTTCAAAGGTTTCACTGTTGCCAAATATGGGAGGCCTTGATTGATTATAGTTGTGGTGACACCGCATTGTGAGCTTTAATTTTTGGGAACTGCTAAGAAGTAGAAATTGAAGTCTTGTTGTCGGTAGTTGTATTCTCGTACTATAGTATTCTGAAATGTTGAGTTATGAGCTTTAAAACTAATTTGAAGTAGGACAATAATTGTTTTAGTAATTTGGTTATCAGTAGGGCGAGGTTGTAAATTCTGGATTAAATTTTTGTTCTCCTAGTGAGTATATTTTATTAAGCATAAACAGTTAGGATAAATTTGGATTTGGTTTAATGGCAATCTTAAAAAAAATGTATTCTTAAATCTCAAGATTTTTATTATTCCTAATTACGTTCATTTTCGTAACTAATTGATTAGTTTATATGTAATAATTTAAATTAAATTCCTTGGCGTTAAACACGAAAATTTATTCAGTAAATTAAACATAACTCTTTCGTGTATTAAAATTTGTATTGTAATTAATAATAAACACCCTATATACTTTACTTGATAAATCTTTCTGTTCATTAAAAATAAATATCCTTTCTAAGAATTTCGTACCGTGGAATTTACGCCATAATTAAATAGGAGACTTTCCAAGTATTTCAATAATTAAATGCTGGTGTGTTTTCCCTTTTTAAAGATTTCCGCAAAATTATGTCAATAAAATTCAGGTTTTCCTGTTTTATTTTCCTTGACGACAAGTTTAAGTGCTTTAACTAAACAAATGTAACATTCATTTTATGCTCGACTAGAAACCAGAAAACATTCGTCCTGTTTTGCTTTGTTCCGTTTTTCGTTATGCGAATTTCTGGAACGCATTATATAGCGTGGTGAGTATATAGGGTTTATAAAACGGTACTTTTTGGTTTTAAAAAATTAATCTATTGTTTGTAATTATTCTAGCTTCCTGCGGGGAACACGTTAATCCCTTGAGCTGTCGTTTCTTCTGGGAATGCGAGATCAAATGCGCTCTGCCTGGGCGTAAACCTGCCTACTCGCTGACGTAGACCAGCGACCGGTTCCATCCCAGTGCCAGTAACTCGAAGGTGAGTTCTTTTTTTTCTTTGTATGCGCTTCTGACTTCGGAACCCGAACGCCTGGGGTTTTACCATTCAAATATGGCACTTCCAAATTTAATTTTTATATATGAAAAATTTTGAACTATTTTGGTATTTACTGCTCTTTTGTTACTGCCTTACTATTTGTTCCTAAATTACTAAAAATATACTACATGTTTGTAAATATAGGCTAAGGTTATACTTACGATATTCTAGAGCTGTGGTTTTTAGGGTTGCGTTTGGTTCTTTTCTTTTCTTAATAAATACTGTCAGGGGGTTATTACCTAAAAATTACAGCTCGCCATTTTTTTTGGATAATTTTTTTTGAATGTTTGAGGGTTTCTCATAATGTATATATAAATTGGGGACATTGGCTTTTTTTTGGGGTTGGGTTTAGGAATACTGTGTTCTGTATATATATATATATATATATATATATATATATATATATATATATATATATATATATACTTTGTTTAATTATAATTTGTTTTTTCCTTTGTATGTTTTGTTCTGAGTGTGAAGGAGTGTGAATGAGTGTCTATAATTTTTTTTCTCTATTTATTTCAGGTTCCTTTTTAATTTATCTATTGGTATATAACCCTGCCCACTCACCGATTGAGCCCGGTCATTTCTTTCTTTCTCTTTCTCTTGGTTTTTTTATGTTACGTCAATGGACGTAGCATCCTTTTGAAAATAAATCTTAGAAAAGTATAAATATGGCTGATACCTTTCAGGTTGTGTATTTGCTTAAAGAGGAACTCGATTATGAACTTCGTATACTTGGAATTGAGAGTAGTAGACCAGTTGTCGACAAACGAAAGATATTAGGTCGTTTACTAGCAAAAGAGTTAGCTAAACTAGGTTGTCCTATAGATCTTTCGGAGTATAATGTAGAATTTTCTGTTGAGAGTGAAGAAATCAACGACATCGTATTGTCGATTAAAAATGTTTTGTCAGAATTTGAAGGTGATTCTTCTGACTCTGTTTTTAAGAGTCCAATCAAGACTAGTACACCTTTCTGGTCGAGTTAAAAGGATGAAGTTACCGGTAGTGAATCAAAAGGAAGCAGTTGGTTTTATGAAGAAGACATTAGCTACGGTCCTCGTTATTGACGCAGAATTGTTTAAAAGGGTGAAAAATAAGCCAAGTGGTCTGGACGAATCTGTCAATATGTCATCTCTTATTAATACTGTGCCTCTTAATATAGTCACTTATGTATCACCACCCTTACCCATTGGAACTTGGTTTGTTAAGTTTTCTGGAGATCCTAAACAACTTTATTCATTCCTGGAACAAATTGAAGAGTTAGCACAGTCACGTAAAGTAACTAAGGACGATTTGTATACTACCTCTGCAGAGTTATTTGTGAATTATGCCCTCGTTTGGTTTCGGCAAGTGAGGAATTCTGTTAAGGATTTGAAATCTTTAGTAGGTCGGTTGAAGGAGGATTTTGTTCTTGCTCATATGGAAGATGAACTTTAGAAAAAAATTAAATCGCATCATCAGCGAAAAGAAGAATCTGTAGTTTTGTTTGCAGCCCACATGGAAAGTTTATTTAGCAAGTTACCAAAGGTGCCTGCAGAAATCACTAAAGTCCGTATAATGAGAAGGAATTAATTACCAGCTTATGTTACTCAACTTGCTTTATCTGAAATTGAGGATATTCCCACATTGGTGAAATTAGGCAAAAAGTTGGAAAAAGCTGTTCAATTAAGACAGACGAAGTAGCTACTTCGTCGAAAAATAATTTTTGGTTTCGTAAAGTTTTTAAATCATAGTTTGAAAATAAACGTCGGGAAAATTAGGGCCCGCTTCAGCATTTCGTAGTAAGGTTTATAGAAATAAGTCTTCACTTCCCCAAATCCAACTTATTGATCAAGAAAGACCTTTAGTTGTGAAGTCACCAGGTGTTGAAAAGGTCAACAAGTTTGTGTGTTGGAATTGTTTAAGACATGGCCATACGTTTAGCTATTGTAGAACCTGTATGAAAATCTTTTGTTTTAAATGCGGAAATAAAGGCGTTACCTCAACTTCGGTCACTCGTGCCCAAAAGAAGAACGAAACGGGTGCATGATAATAGGCGTGCTGATTCGAATAGTAAAGCTACTATTATGATGTGTACTAAGAAGAATTTTTTCTGTAAAGACGAATGGTCGGAATGGCTCAAAATCGTTAAAGATTTTTGCAAGATTTTTGAGAAGCCTAAATAATAAATAATTGTAAACCATTATTCACATTAATAAATATTTTTATATTTATTTCCTGAAGTTTAAAAGATTAGTTCACATTATTACAATGCATCTTTGTGTATGAATTTTAGAACAAAAAGATAAATTCAATTAATGAATAATCATTTAAGTTAGTAAATCAACTGTTTTATTTTGGACAAATGCGTCCAAATCTAGAGAAAATAAGCTAAAAGAGCATAGATCTTCTTTTATAAAAAGTAAGGTCATTGACGATGGCTCAGTTATGAAATACTGAAACAGCGCTCTTAAGAACCGTGATATTTAAATTTGCTTTTTAATATTTATGTTTAAATTTCAGAAGTTAATAGTAACCCTTTTTCACCTTACTGTTTAGGGTAGCAAGAGTGCATCTCTTGCGTCCTTTATTTGTTCTAATAACATTATTTACTTCCAGATCCTGCGTTCTCGCAATAAAAGCTATATTACACCATGTGTTACGTGCCATTGCACTTAAACAGTGTTTTTAGGTTAAGTTTTTATGTATGGAAGTTTCGCGGCATAAATTCAAATACGCGGTGCGCGGGAATTTTAAATGGACTGGGCGGTACTTCCGTACGTCAGAGTAGTGCATTTGCGCAGTGTGCTTATCCCTAGAGGGGTAGAGCAATACTAGACAAGGGGTGGGAGAGTTTTCCGGCTCTCTCGCGAGAACGTGGCTTTTTACCGGGTATCGTCGAGTTAAGTGCTCGTTTTTGTCTCTGGTAACGTATCGTTAGGGTTACCTATGTAGTTTCCTGCTTAATTATCTTTTGTTTGTCTACCTCATACCTTCTCCTGTCCAATCCCTACATAGGTAAGACATCTGCCGCCACCTAGGGATACCGATCTTCACGTCTGTGGATGAAGGCCTCATGTCTACCTTAGCTGGCCGGAGCTAATTCGAACGCTTTTGAGAGCGTCGACGCATCATCTCTATTCCCTCAGGGAGGAGCCCTGATTGGACTTGGCTAGAGGCCTACCCGAGCGCAACTTCGGGCGAAGGCAGAATTTCTGATGTAAGTAATCCTTTACTTAATTTGTGTGCTTATTCTTTGTGTTTGAATTATGGGACTTTTCGTAGTATTACGCAATATCTGGCACATCATTAGTAGTTGACCGCGCCCAAATCTGTATAAGAGTTAGCGCTGCCAACTGCTGATAGTGTATATTAAACCTCGCTTTCGGGGTTGCATTTATAGAACTTTTTTATATGTAACCACGGCGCGAATGTAAGACATGAGGGTTTCCAAGTTCTCCTTTAGGGAACCCCTTGCTTTATTAAACTTAAGACTTGGTGGCGTCCATCGGCACCCCTTAGTTAATTGAGTAATAAGTCAGTCCCAAAATTCTGTTGTGATGAGATCCACGACCATTCCTCATAAGCTCTGCCCGAGGAATAGACCCCTAGCTCAGCTGGAAAACGGTCGATCCCCCTTCACAAGAAGCAAGATTGTTTTAACATTTACACGAGTTCAAAATAAACCATTGAATCATGGAATAGGACCGACCTACTCTACAACCTCAATAATCATAAAATCAACCATTAAAATTAATGCATTACGTATAAACCACGGGGGAATTAAAACTCACACGAATGCAAAAAAACCGCAACCATGGTGCATTACCCCCAATATTCATAAACTCCTAAATTACAGCAAACGTTAACAAATGATGTCACTTTCGGTATCCAACGTAAAAGTGTGAAAGCAAGATGACCATTCACATAAACACTTATTCGTGTGCAGTGCATTTACAATTCCAATGCTCCACCTAAAGGTACTACATTGGCCAGGAGGCGAGTTTTTTGTTGCCTGGAGGTTTAGAACTTTGCCGAACCCTTGCCGTCCCAGGCAAGGTAGGGATCTTTAACGAGCGTGACAACACTCACACACGGGACCTCCATTAACCTCTCATCCGAACGAGGGCGTAATTCTTGTGAAAAATGCTCACCTGCCATTTTTCAAGCAGTCGGCCGTGTCGGGATTTATTCGTGTGCAACACGCAATCCTAATTAAAGTCAACCGGTTAGTGCTAATTAACGGCAGGAATTTTTCTGTTAATTTTTGTGCCTTAGTTAGACAGAGAAATAAAATGAAACTTCATGTAGCTCCAAATATCAGGCCAAGTTGGTGTGATCCTCCTTTTCTCATTCTGATCTAGAGTGTATTATAGTTTAGGTTGATGATTCTACGTAATATTGCTGAAGCCTACGATTGTCTGTCCTGTAGTGTAAAACATTTGATGTGCTATTCCTCATATTAGTTAGTTAATTGTCATATCAGTGTTTAATATTGTTATGGTAATTGTGTTATTCCATCTAAAATAAATAAAAGGAAACAAATTTATTGTAGATGTGGTTATCATTAGAGCCGGTAATAATGTGATATTATCGACTTTTACATCGGTTAGTCTGGTATCAGTCGCCAAACTCGGATGTAGTTGTAGGGAATATTGTACTTCTGTTACTCTCTTTGCTGGATATCTTACAATTGCTCCCGTTTAGTTTGATTTACTACCCTTGATTGATGGTGGGTTAGTAATTAATTACGCTTTATGCGGATTGAATCAACTATGTCTGGTTTGCTCACAAGTGTATACCACATGTTCCTTGTAGTGTTACAACATCATACTTTAATGAATTATAATCTCCTTTCTGTTGGGATTGAATGAGGAGTTGATTTCCCACATAACCTATTTAGTATTTAATCGCTTGCTGTTGTTCACCTATATATTTAAGATGAAATTGGAGTCATAATTGGTATCAGCTCTCTGGTGCTAGAAATCTGTCTAGTGGAAGCTTATAAACGTCAACTAAAATCTGTCTACGGCAGTTTTCATACTTAGGACTTCTTGGTTTAAACCTAGCCTTGTGGTGTAATTAGTAAACAACGCATTGTATCTGTTAATACACGAATAACCTTTCTCCAGTTTGTGGTATTGTTCAGAGATATTCAACTGTTTATATTTGGATTCGAGTACCACTAAGATTCGATTGGCAATGGTTTGGTTTCTCAAGACCTTCAGAAGTGACACGCTACAAGGTCGCATAATTTTGTCCATCACTGCTTGTGAACGTTAACAAGCGGTACCTTTGTTACCGCAAATATGTTTGGTTGTAAGTGAATTTTCAGGTTTAAAAATTAAAGGTACCACAATCCACTTTACATCGGATTGACTAATTGTCCTATAATAGTGTTTATTGGTTTGATTTTAATGCGAGGATGGAGCCATTTGAAAATTAAAACACTCAATGATGCTTCAATTTTGGTATATGTTAATAATGTCAATCCCTGTTAGAATAAAATTAATCCAGGCGCTTAATGTTAATTCGGCACGGAACAAGACTGTAGAAGACTTTGCAGGAAGTAAAATTAGGTTACAAAACTCTTCAAAGCTTCCTGAAATTTTTTGGTATCACTATAGTTATTGCTGGACGGAATTAATGTGGTAACGATGCCAAATACTATCTATTAAAAATACCATTTTTAAGAGAATATTTTTAAAGCGGGTAAGTGGTTTTATGTGTCACCACCCAACATTGTTAGTCTCAGGATGGACAAAACTGCAATTTAATCGACTATTAAATGGGTGAAACATTCTTAACGAGTACTGGTGTACCTAATTCGATGACGGCGAAATTTTTACGCGACTTAAAGCGTTACGTTGCCCAATAGTTTTTAAACTGCGTCCGATAGCACTACGAGTTTCACGCTACATCACCTCAAATCTTTTAATTAAAATAGTTAAGGCGTTATTTCCTGGTACAGGTTCTCACATAGTTCAAAGCAGGGTCTTTTAAATTAATACCTATGAGGATGCCTTAAAGACCAGGTGCACGAGAATAAACCAAGGACACGGTTTGCTACCTTTTTTTAGTATTATGCTTTAATTTCTTTATTGTTATCACGAAAGTTACTTTTTCTCGAAATAAAAACGCGATTGTGGTTCGAAATTTTCAGCCAGTTATGATCAGGCTTTCTAGAAATCGTTAGATGTGAGATTTCGGGCAAGTTGTATAATGCGAAGTAGATTACCGGAATTTAAATCACTTGTGAAAATCGTGTTAAAACTGCGATTTCTTATCGTATCTTTCACCTTCAATTTTTGAGTGAGATCTCAGTGTATTAACCTAAAGATTCACAGAAAACCGATTTTGTGGTGGGATTATATCACTTTTTATTAGATAGCAGTAGTGAAACAGTCCAGTTTGACACGAGTATCATCTTACCTGACCACATGTTTTGTTAGTGTCTACAGCACTACAGGACAAGTTTTAGTGCTTAGGAACATGTTCTATAATTTTAGCATAGACTTTTTCCGAATCTCTTCTGTAAAACTTGGTTTCCTAGGAAAATTATTATGTCTATTTCTATGTCTATTTCTAGTAATTCCTGTAAGTTTCGTCCTTCCTTTAACATATTTATTTTAGCTGCCTTATAGTATTTATTTGTTTACAGACCATATAACATCTAAGGCTTATTTTCTTGTAATTCTGATTAAAAATCTTTTGTGTCAGTTTCCATCTATTTCAAATATTAATTCTGTGTTGATTGAAACATCGTGCTACATGTATATACACGCAAATTTTTACGTTCACCTTCCGACGGTGTATTAAACCTTACGCCATTTTGGTTAATTATTCATTCGCATGGAATCTGTTTTTGATACTTATACACCATCCTGTATATAAGACATCCCTACAAGAAATACGCTTTACTACAATTTCATTTAAATCTATTTACTGCAAAATGAAAAGTTCTTCTATAATCTAAATAGTCGGTACCTTGTTTTAGGTATCCCTTGGCTTGATACATATTACTATAGAGCGTGATTACTTCTTGTAATACTCAAACCTAAAGACTCGTTGAAATAATGGATCAGACTCCTCTAACAAAAGGTTGTTCGAGGTTCTATTGTCACCTGTGTCTTTGATAACGCGGGGATTAAATTTTAATGCTATATATAAACTAGTCCATTACTTGATTCTTTCTGCAGCTATACGACAACGAATACTTATTACATTTTTCGTTATCTACAAAATTTCGTGCACACCATTGTGTGGTAAGTGTTTTTAGTTTTTAAAAATGTAACTTTTCGTCGTAAATGAGCTAATTTTTAATCGTACTTGTTATAGTTTTCTCGTGTGGACATGACCGTCCATTACATTGACCCTTGATTGACGAAGCAGTTATCGGTTTTTTTGTAGGAAGGATGAGCGCATGGCGTTGTCCCGGATCCATCTGTTCCTCTCTGTCCTTGGGAAGGGTGTGGCCAATCCTGCACCGTGAATGCGCGGGTGTGTTTCTTCACTACTTACGTTGAGACCATATCTATTTGGATTTTACTGTTTAAACTCATGTATTCACAAAATTAATTCCTATATACGAAAATTATGGAACTATTTTGGTATTTATTGCTATTATAATAATGCATTACTATTTGTTTTATATAACTAAATATATACTACTTATTAATGTGAAAATGGTATAAAAGCTTGCTGGCACATTTGAAAACGTTGTTGCCATTATATTTATAACTGTATGTTAGTGGTTTTAACATTATCAGAGCTTATGTGAAGTGCCATAATATTATGATTACTAAACTAAAGTTTGAAATTTGGTATAACAGTACACTAGAGATAAAATGATAAAATATACTGTTTTTGCTCACATACTCAAAATGTGTTTATGCCTGTTGTAATTTATATAAATATTGGGCATTAGAAATGTAGTAAATGTTTTACTGTAAGTATACTTTATATTTATAAAGTGCTAGTTACCGGATAGAAATTGTAACGTTTTTCTAATTAGAGTTTTTTAATGTGTTTTTTTTTGTATTTTGGTACAACTTAATGTATTGATTTCTGATATAGGTCGTACCGAACGTTTAATTTTTTTTTATTTCAGGCAATTTCTCTATTTGTAAAATCCCGCTTACTCGCCGATTGAGCCCGGTCATTCTTTCATTGTCCTTCCGGTTACGTCGATGTACGTAGCATAAATTTTGACGCCCTGACGTGAGCCCCGGTTTTGTTTTGCTTAACTTCTGGTTCGATTTTTTTACCACCTAATTTCCTACATTATCCGCTTTTCTCGGCTTGATGCTGCTTTTTTTTTACGTTCGAACTTGTATTTAGAGGGATTCACTTAGACCTTCCGTTATAATTTTTTTCTTTCCGTCTTTTGGTATTTAGTTTTTTTCCTCTTTTGGCCCTTTGGTGTTCCTCGTATGGGGATCGACTTTCTTTACTTCTTGTGTGGGTTAGATCTTCTAAAATTTTGTTTTTTTTTGCATTACATAACAATTCCCTTCAATTTTTATTTCTCGCCGAATTATTGGACTTGTTTTCGCCAATAATTTTTGTCCGTTGTAGAATTTGGCGCCCTGTTCCTATTCCTAGTTTCTATTTGGTTACTCCAATCCTATTTGTGTTTCTGAAGTTAAAACGAATGAACTATACCGATTCGGTGGGTTAAGATCTCAATTTCTTGTGTCGGATATATTTTAAATTGTCCTGTATTCGCAATAATTTTTTTGGAGCTTTTATCGAGTTATGGTTAGCATTCATTTAGTTACTTTCTACCATTTTTTGTTATTCGTATTAAAAATGATTGATTGTGAGATAAGAGTGTTTAATAATATCTGTAATAGACAGCAGCTTTCATCAGAAAGCATTACTAACTATTTCACGTGTACAACGGCCTTTTTCAGTGGTATGGTTCTTTAAATGAGGATGATCAATTGAACATTGTGCTTCGTAACTTTGCTGCATTTTATCGAACCCATTTGCCTAACGTCCACTCCTTACAAGAATTAAAGAACGAATGTCTGAAGTTAGAACCGGAAATGATTCTGGCCGATAATTTCGTATCACATAGTTAAGACCAAGCTTCTTTTACTGCTGAACCGGATCTTGCTTATAAGTCCACTACAATTGAGAAAAATACTGTTACTTCACATGACCAGATTGTTAAGATTTCTTCGATGCCTACGGGTAGATCCGATACTTCTTCTGTACTTTCTGCTGTTCTTATTCCTAGTTCTACTTCTACTCCTCAGGTCATATGCTTTAATTGAGACAAACTTGGCCATGTTTCGACTCGTTGTACTCCTCTTCAAGAACTCCATTGCAATGGTTGCGGACATAACGGAGTTTCTCGCCGCAACTGTCCGAACTGTAATTCTACTACTAATAACAACCAAATTTCTTGCTTCTGGTTCTACTTTATCGTCTGTACTTCCACCCGGTCATTCCACTGCTATTACTAAAACAGGCCCTTCTTCAACAAATATCACTTCAAACAATACTCCGAATTTTGTCCTTAGCGATAGGAACCAGATTTCTCTCGTCTCTAGTTCTAAGTCTTTTTCTGTACCTTCTCCTGCACGCCCTACTACCATCACATCACATCCTTTTCAGCTATATCAGATTTTGAACTACAAGATTGATTTCTACGGCTATCACGCTCCTACTTACGGAACCTCTACCAATAAGAACCAAATTTCTTCTGTTCTTTGCGATTTAAACCACGATCAAATGGATCCTACGTATTCACTCTCACCTCAAACTGTGCCTCCTTCACGAGTTGACCCCGTACTTCAAATTAGTGACTTACAGATAGCAACCCAAGAGTTTTGTTCCTGCTTTCTTAAACGATTCTATCCAAGATATTTCGGTCGTGTCTGCAATAACAGATGTAGTTGAAGTAACGATAATTTCTAATACGGATAGAGAAAGTCCTGTTGAAATTAGTGAATCCGTATCTATGATGTCTGTTGCTGTTGTTGTCAGTTTTACTTGATCCTGTTTCTTTATCTGATGTTGCCGAAAAGGCAGTTTCTATTGTGGCTGTTCCTACTCCTTTGTCTAACATTGATGAAATCTTAGTTGATGCTACTCCTTTATCGGACCTTGATGAAACATTACCTGCTCTTTTCATTTTTCTAATGTTGACAAAGTTTTTCCTGATTGTGCTTTTTTATGTACTGCTGACAAAATTCTACTTGCTTCTGTTCCTTTGTCTAAGGTTGATGAAATTCTACCTGATTCTGACCTGTTTTCTAACGTTGACAAAGTTCTACCTGATTGTGTTTCTTTATGTAATGTTGCTGGAGTGTTATCCAATTGTGCTACTTTTTCTAAGGTTGATTACAAAGTCCGTCATTACATGTGATTTTCCAATGCTCCACCCGAAGGTACTACATTGGCCAGGAAGCGAGTTTTTTTTTTTTTACCTGGAAAATTTGGAATTTTGCCGAACCCTTGCTGTTCCAAGCAAGGTAGGGATCTTTAACGTGCGTGACAACATTCACACACGGGACCTCCATTTTACCTCTCATCCGAACGAGGGTGTATTTTTGTGAAAAATGCTCGCCTAACATTTTTCAAGCGGACCGTGTCGGGATTACAAAGTCCGTCAAGTCCCCCCTCCCCAGTTGAGCGATTTGCTCCAAAACTCATCACCCATTTGCTTATAACTAGCATTAGCTAGTACCAAAGTTATAGAGCTTGCACCAATGCTGTTTCAAAAGTATGGCCAACCCCTCGTGCACCGATTTGCCCCAAAACCCAACACCATGTGGCTTAGAGCTAGCACCAGCTAGCACCCAAGTAAGAATGCTAGCACCTTAAAAACAAGATGGCGATGAATTTTAAAAAATTTTTGCCAACCTCTCCAGTTGTCCGATTTGCTTCAAAATCTACCACCTGGTTGGGTATAACTAGCACCAGCTAGCACCAAAGTTGTCGAGCTAGCACCAAAACCGTATTAGAAATATGGCCCATTGTGTGGGGGTAACTTGACGCAAGTCTTCCCGTACTCCGGTTTACTCAAAATCCTAGCACGATGTAGCTTAGAGCTAGCACCCAAGTAAGAAAGCTAGCATCTTAAAAACAAGATGGCGGCGACATAGAAAAAATTGCCAGCCCCCGTCGTTCGATTTGCTCTAAAATCTAGCACGTCTTTGCTTATAACTAGCACCAGCTAGCAGCAAAATTGTAGAGCTAGCACGAAAGCCGTTTAAGAAACCTGGCCAATTAAATTCTGAGGAGGGAGATAGCGTCAAGTTAGCTCCTTACCCCGAATATAATTGGCTCTATTTGTGAAATGGCTTTGATGCTAGCCCTACAACCTTGGTACTAGCTGGTGCCAGCGACAAGCAAAGAGGTGCTAGATTTTGGAGCAAATTCGATAACTGGGGCGGGGGCTGGCAAATTTTTTTTTAAAAATCGTCGCCATCTTGTTTTTAAGGTGCTAGCTTTCTTACTTGGGTGCTAGCTGGGGCTAGCTCTAAGCTACATGGTGCTAGGTTTTGGAGCAAATCGGAGCTTGGGGGGGCTGGCGTAGGGTTGACTCCCCCCGAATATAATTGGCCATATTCCTGCAACAGCTTTGATGCTAGCTCTACAACTTTGGTGCTAGCTGGTTGTATGTTTGTTTGTTTGTTCGTTTATTGTTTGACACTTTACCTAGGCCAAAGGCCTATCCTAGTGAATCATCCATAAATTCTTATTTACAAAATCACAAAATCATACACAAGTTTACAATATATACAATTTTCCGATGTAAGTCGGTCTTGGTGATGGAAATTTTGCCCTTATCGCCGGTTTGATCTGAGGTGTAACTGGTGGTGAAGAATCTGTAGTGTAGTGTAATGTTGTGGGGGTGGGGATGATGGTCTAGAGGGTAATAGTTTTAGAGATGGATTTTGTTGGAAATTTGAGCTATTTTATTGTACGGGAGGTTTATCTAATGCTAACTATAAGCAAAAAGGTGCTAAATTTTGGAGCAAACCGGACAACTGTGGGGGGGGGGGGCTGGCAAAATTTTTTTAAAAAATCGCCACTATCTTGTTTTTAAGATGCTAGTTTTTTTACTTGAGCGCTAGCCGTGCTAGCTCTAAGTTACAGGGTGCTAGGTTTTGGAGCATATCGGAGCACGAGGGGTTAGTGACAAATTGATGTCCCTCCTTGGAATATAATTGGCCATATTTCTGAAACAGCTTTGGTGTTAGCTCTACAACTTTGGTGCTAAAAGCAAGTGGGTGCTAGGTTTCGGAACAAATCGGCTAACTGGGAGGGGGAGGGGGCAACTTGATGGATTTACGCCTACAGCCAATGCTGTTTTCTTTCCTAACGTTGATACTTTTATAGCTAATGCTGTTCCTTTATCTAACGTCGGTAGTCAATGTTGTTTCTTTTTCTATCCTCGACTCTCCTATAACCGATATTAAAAACAAAATGGTTCCTTCCGTAACGCGTTTTAAATTTCCTAAACCATACCAACCACTACTAGCTCCACACTTGCCACTACCTCCAGTACCGCGTGCTACAACTACTACATCCCCCGTTAATTCTGTTTGGCGGAAAAAGTTCGGCCAATACCATTTCCTGCTCCAGTCACTCAACCCACGAAACCGGTTAACAAGAGAAATAAGAGGCAAAGGTTATTCTATGCTGATTCAGAGCCTGTAGATGTATGACGGCGAAATCCTCATGTTCTTGACCTCACTTCGTTTTCCTGCTGGCGACGCAAACGTTTTAAGCCCCCTTACTTAATCCTCTACGTTTTCAATTTCTATGCTGACTCCGCCCTTCCATAGAACTTGATTTTCGCACTTTACGATTTCTTGTTTTACAATGATTTTATTGTTCTGATTGGTTTTATTTCTCTTCTTTTGTTTTTGCTCTTTGTACTTACACCAACCCCGTGTGGGTCCGGGAATAGAATAGTCCTAGAGTACGTCCTGCCTGTCGTAAAATGCGATTAAAGCGGTACAACACACACACACGTTCGAGCACACACACACGTGCGCGCACACACACGCACATACATACACATACATCAACGCACACATATACACACTCTCTCACATACTCATACATAACCACACTGAGATTCTGGTTTATTTTCTTTTGTGCTATTCTTAGAGTTTATATGTGGTTCGTGCACTTGTTGCTTAGTGTTGTTTTTTGAGTTTTTCTTTTTTTTCTCGTTCCTTTCGCTCCACATTCCTCTTCTTTTTCCCGTGTCTGGTCTTACTTTCGGTCGGTCTTCGTGCTGTCTTGGGTGGATTTTCGATCCGCTTCGTGTGGTATGTGCTTCTAGACCTTATTTCTTTTCTTCGGAAACCACGACTTAGTCCACTTTAGGCTTAGTTAGCAATTCTTTTTAAGTTTTTTTATTTCAGGCAATTTCTTTACTTGTAAAACCTCGCATACTCGCTGATTGAGCCCGGTCATTCTTTCATTGTCCTTCCGGTTACGTCGATGTACGTAGCAAACTAGATAACGCTTATATTTGATAGATAAAGCGGCTGTATAATGAAGAGGAATAGTCCGCAGTAGTTTGTATATCAAGTACTGTGGTACGCGTAAGCATGCTTGTGAAAATCACGGTCTTGGGCATCAAATACATTCTTAATTAGTTCTGGTAATTGTATTTATTTGTTCAACAGAGATGTGAATGGACACGTCTATCTTTCGTTAGCGTCAGTATAAAAAATGTTTTTATTAACAACAACAACGCCAATTACGGAGTTCCATCTCGGAGTAATCAAACTTAGCACCTCTTTCTGGAAGGATATGCAGTGTATAGCTCTAAACTACTACACTACTTCTACTTCGAGCACCATTCACACCCTTTCTCCACATCCATCGGTCCCTACACACTTCCTTTGCCTTTGAAACATTCATACATTGTTTGGGTATGCTCTTTTGTTTATCAGACTTCTCACCTGTCGTTCTTTCAGAACCTCTTCTACTACATCCAACCATCTTTTACGCGGTCTGCCCAATGCAACACTACCAGTCATGTTACTTGCATATATGCGTTTGATAAGTCTATCCTCGTTCATTTTTTCCACATGTCCAAACCATCTAAGTGTACTTCGCTCGCTCAACTCCTTAAGGGTTCGCTTTGGAATAGTCTAGAGGTTTTGAATATGTATATAAATTGCCGTAATGAGCGTTACTTGGTTCAGTTATAATTGAAGCTTTGATTAATATATGGTATCTACTATACTAATATTTATTTGCTGTATAATCTATCTTTTGTATCATGCTACTTTTTAACTCGCCTTTATCGGTTTCCTACAGCTAAACTCCTTTTCATCACATTCTATAATTATGTAAGTATCAGTTCCTACATAAAAGAACAAACAATGAATAGGCATACGTCAGTAAGTTGTTTGAAACGCTTTACAAATTACATACAAACGAATAAGTTCGAATAGAATGTTTGACGTGGCAACTGAAATATTTATTCTTACAATCTGAATGCTTCCAGTAAAATCAAATAACCTTTCAACAGAATTCTCTATAAAACATTCAAGTTCATATCTCGAATCATAAATTTTAGAAGTTTCTCTCTTAAATCAAAGAGTATTTTAAGTTCATACACATAAATAAAAATAAAAATTTCGTTGTTTGAAACTTACTTGGAAATGCAGGCCATGCAGAATAAAACAAGTCTATTAATCACATACCTGCAGTTTAGTATTAACGATTAAGCGTAGGTTTGGTGTAAGCAAATATTTTTAAATTGCTTAATAAATTGTCATAAGCATAGTTGGCAAAAGCGCTATCACGCTGAAAAAGAAAACGCTGTTATGGTAATAAAAAGTAGTGCAATTTTTAGTGAAGAGTTGCAAATGGTTTTAATGTTGAGTTTTCGCAAAGTTTTACTCATCCGATCGGGATAGTCTATGTACATATAGAAAAATTGTTAGACTGAATTGGAATGGTGCTTGGGTTTAATATTTTGTGTTAGGTGTAGACGTCGGAGTTTAGCCAGAATAACCATTGTCCACAATTCTGAATTTTAGATGGGAGAGTTTTTGTCCTAAGGTGTTCTGGTTGTGAAATCTTAATTACACGACGAGCTAAAGTTAATTTCTGGAAAGTATCTATCCGTGTATATAAGTTTCGATGTAGAAATTGTAATTACAAGTTAGGCTAACATGCAAGTTCGCCATGGGATGATAAAGTTTATATCTTTGTCGTGATCGTTTAGGTCGTTTAAGCAGTTTCGTAGTGTTTACATAGCTTGAAGAGCCAGATCAAAAAAGTATCATCTATACATCGAAACTACTCTTTAAATTTACGGTCTGAGAACAGAGAGCCATGAATTCAAGTGGCTCCAAAGTTAAGGATGAACCCACAGGTGTACCCTACATATGACTTTTCAATGCTCCACCGAAAGGTACTACATTGATCAGCAAGCGAGTTTTTCTTATCTGGAAATTTTGAATTTTACCTAACCCTTGTTATTTCAAGCAAGGTAGGTGTGGGATGATAAGGTGAATCTAGAAATGGTAATAATAGTGGAGGACCAATTGCTATTATGTAGCAATACCGATAACAGTGTAGCGGTTATGTAATAAACAAAGCAACTCCGACAAACTACTTAATAAAGGATATAAATACCTTAAAGCCTGTGCCGCACTGGGCAATAAAAGTCACACACAAAAGGGTAGCGGACACCCAAGAACACGCATGTTCGGTGTGGTGTCGCCTTCAGGGCTCTCGTACAACTGTCTTCTGTAACCGTCCGAGTACGACTGATTGTTACTTCACGCACTCGAACTACCGGCATAAGGTTTCACTAAACTGTAGAGTACCCGCACTAATGGTATTTATTGTAAACACTACCAAATTGTTCAATGATGACGTAACAGTAGGAATCTTCAATTTGCGCGGCAACACTCGCACACGCGATTTACATCCTTTCATCCGAACGAGGGCTTATTTTTTATGAAAAATGCTTGCGGAATCTTCAATGTGTGCGGCAACACTCACACACGCGATCTACATCCTCTCGTCCTATCATCCGAACGAGGGCGTATTTTTGTGAAAAATGCTCGCGTAACATTTTTCAAACGACCAGTGACGGTAGTCGAATCTGGGACCTTCACATCAACAGTCATACGCAAACCTGTTTGATGCACAGTGCCGTCCCCACAGCAACGTGTTGCGTTACGCTAGCATATGTTTAGTGGGCAAGAAAAAGTTAGTAAATTTGAGTGAACAGATTAAAGATATAGACGCATCCTGTATAGTAAATTTCATGAATCATAAACATTAATTAAGCATGGTATTTTAATTCTTTGGTTTTAGAAAGTAATTTTATAATTAGGGCAGTTAGTATAATTAAAACAATAAAAATTAAGTTTCTTAAACTAAGTTGGCACAATTTAATGTAGTATTAAGGTAGCGCATAAGTCATTAAATAGTATAAATGTCTAGACCATAAAAACTGCAGAAAAAATTTTTCATAGATCATGTAATGGAACAAATATGTAATATAAGAATGTTAAATAGGTAATAAAATGCATGGCGTCATACAATCAACAAAGTCACAATGCGTACTCTAATGAAATGAACTAATACGTGAAAAATTCTGAAACCGTTAACAGGGAAGGTTACATTGAAGACATGGCTCAAATTTCTAAGTATACGCCAAATTTATTAATATAGAATCTAGCTATATATTCCAGCTTTATAAATTTACAATATCATCCTTCATAGCCTAAGTATTTTATTCTATCTTCAGCCTAACGTACCCTAACTGACATATTCAAATTTCTATTTTCCTGCCTTTAGATACTACGACCAAAAATATGCGGCAAACCGTAAAACAAAATAAATCAAGCTACAAAGCAAGCTATAGAATAATTCATATGTACTGCTCTACCCGGTATATATGTATATATATATATATATATATATATATTGTAGTGTCAGAGGGAGCTACAATGGTTCTAAGGGTTGTTTAGTAGAAGGTAGTGTATGCCAAATAAAATGTTTCATATATCAGATCCCATAATTTAAAAATGTATGTTTGCCGTACTTTACATATGCTAAAGTATTTAACATGTTAGTTGAAATGTAAGTGCCAAAAGGTAAATTATAATGACTTGATGACGTGATAAAGTACACAGTGCTCAAGGTTTTATATTGAGTTATAATTTAATAGGCCATTGAACGTACATTTGCCATCCGAAAACCAGATGCGTCTATGGATGTCCACTATCAACCACGCAGATCCAGGGTCGTGTGATTTATTTTGGTTTTTATTTAAATAGAGTCAACTTTTTGGACAAATATGTAATCTCAAAATTATAAGTAATAGCAGTGTCAAATGTGATTGAAGGATTGTAAAATATTTAGGACCAATGATAGAATATTATGTGTAAACTAGGAAAGTGTAAAAGGACATAATTTATGGTATGTGTGACACAAACTCAGTGTTAAAATGGTATTGGATGGTTTTAGTTTATGTAATTTGTAATGTAGTTGGCAAGAAATGTTGTAATTATCACCTTGGAAAGTAAACAAGGGGAGTCTATTTTGAATATTTTTGGTGTAAAGACGTATTTTATATAACTGCGCTAAATTGTGTAAAGATTTTGGAAGATTAATAAACGTGTTTGAATTATAATAGTTTGATTATTAAAGAAGAGTAAAGAGCAGCATCAGTGCATTAATAAGTAATAGCGACGACAAGAAAGGGTAAAGATTTGTATTAGTGCGACGGCGAAGCGACGGATAGTAAGGTAGATTTGGAACGATATTGATAAAGGCAGAAGGCATTGGATTGGAATTGTAAGAAGGACGAATATTAGGATCGATTTGGATATAGATTTACATGTAGCGGGGCATTGAGTGGTTTTAAACAGGAACGAAGATTGATTTGGATATGGATGTATATGTAGCGGGGCATTGAGTGGTTTTGAACAGAACGAAGATAGATTTGGTTTGAGTGCGGATTATAGGCGGACGTATTAATTTGGAACAAGAGAAGCAAAATTAGGAGACCACGTAAGAGTAGCAATTGGAAGTGTAAGAGTCAACGAAGAAACTACGACGAAAGAATTAGCGCAGGGGAAGTAAAATAAACGGGTATTCTAAATTCTAAAATTCGGGTCATTTATTTTAGGTTTGGGAGCAAAATTAAAGAAAGACACCTGGAGGCGAGACGGAAATTCAAAGGGATAGTGCAACCTTGTAAAGGCGCATACGGCGATAAGGATTTTGAGCCAGCAGTAAAAGAGGCCAGTAACGAAGTATAATCCAGGTGAGTGCTGTGAAATATCTTATAACGTCAAAAGTCATAAACTTAGTGGCATTAATTAATTTGGCACAAGGCAACGTTGATCATAAAAAAAATTTGGCATATACGAAACTACATTCTAAAATAAGTACTGAAACAAAAGAGTGCAGTTTGGTTGGGCATTGCACATCTACTTACCACTGAACCCACGGTAAGTAGGTGAATACCCTGAGAAGAAAGAGTTCATATAGTCGAGGCATCTTAAAAACAATTTTGATTAAATCACCAACCAAACGTTGCAAAAGTACTTGGCGTGCAATAGATATATGCACACCATATAAAAAGCATTGAAATTTATAAGAAAAGGCGCGAAAAAGAGTGGGGGGTGGCATAAGAAGGTGACAAACCCAACGTGGAGCTAGATAAAAAGCTAGATAGATAGATAGCTAGAAAGAAATAGTTGTAGGATACGGGATCCCGAGATTAGGTGGGGCCCGTAGTTTTTATATTTTTTCAGGAAAAAGGAGATCAAAAAAAGCAGCAGAGATGACGGACGCGGACACGAAAAGGATTACGAGATCAGGAAGAATATACGGAGTTGATGCGGAATTTATGACACGAGACGAAGAGATAGACGCAGGCGGAGATATCCAGGAGACGGAGGTGAGGCAGATAGATCCGGAGGTGATCAACATGGAAACGGACCAGGCGACGGTACAGGAGGTCAAGGTAGCAGAATCCGCCGGAAACCAAGATCTTATACGAATCCTGATGAGTTTAAAAGACGATCTCAATACTTCACGTACGGAACAAAAAGAGACACATGCGGAACTAAAAACAATTAAAACGGAGTTAACTAACAAAATTTCAGAATCACAGACAGAATTAAAAACCGAATTAACTAACAAAATTGAAGAGTCGCGGACGGATTTTAAGACGGCACTTGCCGAGGTGCATACGGAATTAAAGACGTCACATACGAATTTGAAAAATGAGTTTAGGACAGCGCACGCCGAATTGACGGCAAAATTAAACTACACACAGAACTATCTACTCACGCAAATGCAAAATGTAAAGGACGAACTAAGGACAGAAGTACAAGAAAAGGTAGACAGAGTTGACGACAAGCTAGAAAACACACGGTTACAGTTTCAGGGAGATTTGAACGCGACAAGCACGGACCTACGCCCGGAAATAAAGACACGCGTGGAGACAGTCGAGGAGACGATGATCAGCGGATTCACGACGTTAAACACGGAGATTCAGACATGTGACAAAAGGCATACGACAAATTACAGAAATTTAGGACAAACGTTAGAGACAATACAGAACGAAAATGTGAACGCTAGGACACAACTGGACGCAAAACTAGTAGACAACGCGACGATACTTAAAAACAGGGTTGGCAACGAAGTACGACAAATACAGGACAAGTTAGACGACCTAGAAAGGAGGCGCGTTGGACTGGACTACGGACAACTTATGAAATTGAACCGGGACGCGTTACCAAAATTTGAAGGACGAAGGACAGAACAACCGATGGGATTTTTGGACAGACTGGACGAAATCGTGGAGACCGAAAATGAAAGGACAAAATTACAGATAGTAGGGGCGACTTTGACAGGTAACGCAGAAAAATGGCACAACATTATACGCAGACAGTACGACACATACGCTGAATTTCGACGACTATTCATCGAACAGTTCTGGAGTAACACACACCAGACAGACATACGGACAAATTTAATCACGGGACATTACAGTAGGACACACGGATCGCGCGAAGAATACGCGATCGACAAATATAACCAGGCACAACATTTGACACCAAAATTGGGCGAGGACGACATAGTGTTACTACTTGCGGGACACATGGAACCAGAAGTGACAAAGATGGTCGTGGTACAGAATGTAAAGACACTGCGGGAATTTTTAGGAGTGATGCGGAATTTCGACTTAGCGACGGCACTGGAGTCAAAAACGCGGACAAATTATTGGGAGCAAAACCGGGGTTATAGGGAAGACAACCGACGACATGCGTACCACGAACACAGACCTAACTACCGACAGGACGTTTTCAACCACGGACAGCGTAATCATTGGGGACACGACGGAAACCGACGACAGTATTACAATAGGGAACACCGGGTGAACGACTACCAAGGACAAAACAGGTACCAGCACGGCAACAACGAGGATGACGGCCGTATTACGGGAGGCGGAACGCGTAACGGATACAGCCGGACGGACAGGGACGCAAACGTCCAACACATGACGACAAGCGCGATGACACAGGACACAGATAAGATTGAGGTGGTACAAATACACGAGGCGCCGTCGGGACAAAAAAAAACGTCAATTTTTGGAAGACCGAATGTTTAGGGTTGAATATAGACGTATGTTATAGTTTAAGAGATTTATTGTTAAATAGTTATACCTTTAATAAAAAGAACCTGTTGTTTATTAATATTAGAGTAAGAGATTGTTTATATGTTGCTTTAGTTGATAGTGGTTCGCAGTTGTCGCTGGTAGATGAAAATGTGGTGATAAAACATGAAGAATTTTTAAAAGGACGAATCGAAACAATTGATGGGGTTAATTTATGGTCGGCAATGAACAAAAAGCTAACGACGATTTATAGGGTTATCCGTGTACCGATATTTGTAGGGAATAAAAAGGCAGGAGATGCAGAGTTCTTGATTACAAAGGGTTGCAGCTAGATTTTATATTAGGAATGGATTTTATAGAGGATTTTGGATTGAATATAGATGGAAAGGATAGGTCGATTCGGATATTTGATAAAGATAAGTTATGGGTGGTGCCTACGGTTAGTTCGGAATATAGGAATGGAAATGATATAGATAATTCAGGATTAGGAATGATTAGGGAAAATGATTATAGACGGGTTGAAGTGAGATTATGTAATATGTTTGCGAGAATAATTGATGATGAACAGATAGGGAAAGTGAGTATCGATATTAAAGCGAAGCTAGAAGAGTTATTTAATAGATTTATAGGATTGTTTAATGAAGAGCCGAGATTTGCGAAGCGATATACGCATAAGTTAGAGGTCACGGAAGATAGTGGGTTTAATACCAAGGTGTATCCAATCCCATTCGCAATTAGAAATAGGGTTAAAGCCGAGATTAGCAAAATGTTAAAAGAAGGAATCATCGAACCAGCGAAAACTCCATATGTGAACCCGGTAGTTATTGTACCGAAACCGAATAAAAGAGATATAAGAATTTGTTTGGATGCGAGGAAGTTGAATTCGATTACAAAAGCGCAGTACGAACAACCACAAGGGTTGGATAATTTGTTATATAAGGTGTATGAGATGAAGATTTTAGCAAGTTAGATTTAAGAAATTCATTTTGGTTGATTCCGTTGCATGAAGATAGTAAGAAGTTTACGGGGTTTAGTATTGAAGGCGAGATTTATATGTTTTCTGTAGTTCTATTTGGTTTAAGTAGTTCTTCAGCAGCACTTGTAAGGGCCATGCAGAAGCTGTTTAACGAGTATGAATGTTTCTGTTCGCACTATGTGGATGATTTATTGATTTTTTCAAGGAACGAGCAAGAACACATGGAGCATTTAGAAAAGGTGATTCAAAGACTGGACGAAGGGGGATTGAAGTTGAACGTGGAGAAATGCGAATTGTTTAAGAGCAGGGTCACGTATTTAGGATTTGAAATTAGTGAACATGGTATAAAAATTTGTAATAAAAGGTTGGACGAGTTGAAAAATATTGCTCAACCAAAGAATGTAAGAGGATTGCGAGGATTCTTAGGGGTGTTAAATTATAATAAACGGTTTATACCGAGATATTCTGAGTTGTGTGTGCCGTTGGTGAGTTTGTTAAAGAAAAACGAAAGATGGAAATGGACTGCTGAACGGGAGAAGGCGTTTCAAAATTTAAAACGTGCGTTTTATGAAGAGTTGTTAAAATATCCAAATTTCAAAGACGAATTTATTTTGAGGACGGATGCGTCGAAATATGCGATTGGGGCTGAGTTAGTGCAGATCCAGGACGGAGCTGAGGTACCAATTGTATTTATTTCAAGGGTGTTAAAAGACTGCGAAACCAGATATGTGACGGCAGAGAAGGAGATGTTGGCGATAGTATATGCAGTGAAAAAGTTACGTTTTTATTTGCTAGGAAAGAAATTTTTGATAGAATCCGACAACACGG
Source organism: Platerodrilus igneus (assembly GCA_036346225.1). Lineage (NCBI taxonomy): Eukaryota > Metazoa > Arthropoda > Insecta > Coleoptera > Lycidae > Platerodrilus > Platerodrilus igneus. Next base: position 9,180,542 of record JARFIW010000244.1, read on the forward strand.
TGGTAACATTCATGAAGAAAAAGGAGTTTTTAAACAGTAGGTTGTATAGGTGGGCACTAGTATTGCAAGAGTACGATTTTGAAATTAAACACAAACCAGGAAAGGAGAATGTGACGGCGGATTTTCTAAGCAGACCGCAGGTAGAGGCAAATAAAGATGACGTGAAGGATTGTTTAGTTGCTTTGCAGGAGTTCAGGGATGTTGGTCGGTGGACAAACGCCAAACGTATGGAGACGCAGAGGCACAGTGAGGTGAGCTCAATACGCGAGAAATTAACAAGGGAAAATGTAGAGGAGTACCGTGGATTTACCATTGTAGGGCAGTTTGTGGTAAAAAGGATAGGTGATGCAGAGCTGTTAGTGTTATCCAGAGACGCGGCTGTGGAAATTATAGATGAAATTCATTTAAAATTTGGACATATAGGCATTAGAAAAACATTTTTGGTATTTAGAGAGGCGTTTTATGCAAGAAACGATATCACGGTGGTTAAAGAAAGAATTAATCGTTTTTGGATTTGTATTTTAGGGAAAGACAAGAACGTAGTGTTGCAGAACATACCGATGAATGTGAGCGTGAGGGGACCGTTAGAATTGGTAGCTATTGATTACTTGAGCAATTTAATTACTAGTGAACAGGGGTATCGACACATATTGGTAATGGTGGACGTTTTTTCGAAATTTGTTAAATTATTTCCGGCAAGACGAAGTAACACGGTGCATGCTTTACAGTCGATTAGAGAATTTGGAAGCCAGGTCGGGAAAATGGAAAGGATTTTGGTAGACAACGCGACATATTTCAACAACCAAAGATTCAGAAACGGGTTAAATAGAGCGCACATTAAGGTATCATTTAGTAGTATACGGCATCCGAAAGCAAATCCATGCGAACGTTATATACGAGAGGTAATAAAATATCTACGGTTGGCGACGCAAGAGCACCACGATAGATGGATTAGATATCTGCCACAGATTGAAAATTTTATGAATTGCGTACCGAGTTCAGTTACAAAAATATGTCCGATAACATTGATTAGGAAGATTATACCAGCTAGGCCTTGGAGGGAAGAAGTCGAGGTGCAAGACATCGCAGAGTTGTTGGGTAGTGTTAGGCGTCGAATCGAAAGGATGCAGCGTAGGGATATCGAGCGAAGGTGTAGTAGGATTAAGAAAAGGACAACTTTCGAAATAGGAGATATGGTGGTAGTGAAAAGATTAAGGGTTTCAAACCGCGACAGAAACATTTGCGCGAAGTTGTTGTTTTCTTACGAAGGGCCGTACAAAATCACACGTATTTTTGCTGAAGGAAATACATTTGAATTAGATACTATGACAGGGGAATATCGTGGGCGTTTTCACTTAGAAAATTTATACCCATACAAAATAGTGCAAGAAGAGGGTTTAGTAGGATGGTTTGTTATATAGTTCATGCGACGGAAAGTTTAGTTTTGTTTTAGTTTATAGTGTAGGTTAGTATATAGCATAGTTAGACAGACGTGAGAGAAAAGAAAATAGGGGTTGAATTATTAATATGTAGAAATGCGGGGGGTGATTTTAAATAAAAATTAGAAATTATGTATACCAAGAAAAGAGTAAAAACAGACGAAATTTCCACTTTTATTCAAAATCAGTGGGGCCAGTGTAGTGTCAGAGGGAGCTACAATGGTTCTAAGGGTTGTTTAGTAGAAGGTAGTGTATGCCAAATAAAATGTTTCATATATCAGATCCCATAATTTAAAAATGTATGTTTGCCGTACTTTACATATGCTAAAGTATTTAACATGTTAGTTGAAATGTAAGTGCCAAGAGGTAAATTATAATGACTTGATGACGTGATAAAATACACAGTGCTCAAGGTTTTATATTGAGTTATAATTTAATAGGCCATTGAACGTACATTTGCCATCCGAAAACCGGATGCGTCTATGGATGTCCACTATCAACCACGCAGATCCAGGGTCATGTGTGATTTATTTTGGTTTTTATTTAAATAGAATCAACTTTTTGGACAAATATGTAATCTCAAAATTATAAGTAATAGCAGTGTCAAATGTGATTGAAGGATTGTAAAATATTTAGGACCAATGATAGAATATTATGTGTAAACTAGGAAAGTGTAAAAGGACATAATTTATGGTATGTGTGACACAAACTCAGTGTTAAAATGGTATTGGATGGTTTTAGTTTATGTAATTTCTAATGTAGTTGGCAAGAAATGTTGTAATTATCACCTTGGAAAGTAAACAAGGGGAGTCTATTTTGAATATTTTTGGTGTAAAGACGTATTTTATATAACTGCGCTAAATTGTGTAAAGATTTTGGAAGATTAATAAACGTGTTTGAATTATAATAGTTTGATTATTAAAGAAGAGTAAAGAGCAGCATCAGTGCATTAATAAGTAATAGCGACGACAAGAAAGGGTAAAGATTTGTATTAGTGCGACGGCGAAGCGACGGATAGTAAGGTAGATTTGGAACGATATTGATAAAGGCAGAAGGTATTGGATTGGAATTGTAAGAAGGACGAATATTAGGATCGATTTGGATATAGATTTACATGTAGCGGGGCATTGAGTGGTTTTAAACAGGAACGAAGATTGATTTGGATATGGATGTATATGTAGCGGGGCATTGAGTGGTTTTGAACAGGACGAAGATAGATTTGGTTTGAGTGCGGATTAAAGGTGGACGTATTAATTTGGAACAAGGGGAGCAAAATTAGGAGACCACGTAAGAGCAGCAATTGGAAGTGTAAGAGTCAACGAAGAAACTACGACGGAAGAATTAGCGCAGGGGAAGTAAAATTAAACGGGTATTCTAAATTCTAAAATTCGGGTCATTTATTTCAGATTTGGGAGCAAAATTAAAGAAAGACACCTGGAGGCGAGACGGAAATTCAAAGGGATAGTGCAACCTTGTAAAGGCGCATACGGCGACAAGGATTTTGAGCCAGCAGTAAAAGAGGCCAGTAACGAAGTATAATCCAGGTGAGTGCTGTGAAATATCTTATAACGTCAAAAGTCATAAACTTAGTGGCATTAATTAATTTGGCACAAGGCAACGTTGATCATAAAAAAAATTTGGCATATACAAAACTACATTCTAAAATAAGTACTAAAACAAAAGAGTGCAGTTTGGTTGGGCATTGCACATCTACTTACCACTGAACCCACGGTAAGTAGGTGAATACCCTGAGAAGAAAGAATTCATATAGTCGAGGCATCTTAAAAACAATTTTGATTAAATCACCAACCAAACGTTGCAAAAGTACTTGGCGTGCAATAGGTATATGCACACCATATGAAAAACATTGAAATTTATAAGAAAAGGCGCGAAAAAGAGTGGGGGGTGGCATAAGAATATATATATATATATATATATATATATATATCTGTGATATCGTTGCAATAACCCGGTGCCCCCTTTTGTGAAATATAAAGGTTAAAATTTTTCTTTTTGTCAATTTTTAACTTTAATGTTAATTTTAATTTTTGATACCTCCGCTAGCTCAGTCCTAACCACGCACGGTGCTTGCGACAATACGACAACAAAGAATTTTAATTTTTTCTTTTTATAGCAAAACACAATTAAGCACAATTACTAGAATATTCTCAATATGTACAATACGTTCATAATGTCTTTGAATAGAGCCTCTTTTAAATAACTGAATTAATTTCTCTCAATAATTATAATTCCTTTTAAATGAACAAAAATTATTATTATTACCTGAAGTCCTATGAACATTCATTAAACTATTTTCAATCTTTACGTAATTTATAGCGTGTACTAAAACGATATTTGTTGACCCTCATAAATTTTTCATGAAAGCAATGTTTAAAATATTTATTAATAAAAAAACAACAAAATATTTAGATTGGCTAACCTATTGTCCCTTTGTGGCTTGGCTCTTTCTCCAGTTCGAACCAGTTCCTGTTCCAACTGCTCGCTGTTTCAGTTTAGTGATTTAAATAAATAACGTTAAATTCAGATCTACTTTAGATGTGGTTTGCATTTTTGTTTGTATGGCTTTTCCTGATCAATTCATAGATTATTTTAGAGTCCTTGCTAAATTTCCTGGTCGGATCTAATAAGTGTTTAGATGCCTATTATGTTTCCTCGTAGGATCCAGTAATTGTTTAAATACTTGTTGAATTTCCGCGTCGGATCTAGTAATTATTCAGAGTCCTTTTGTTAATGTAAAACTTAGAATCTATTTAAAAACAACCTTTTGTTACTTACGTTTTTAAGGTTAAACGACGAACCCTATTTATTTATGCACTATCGCCATTGTATAATTTATTAACTCTAAAATCACTTCTAATTCTTTTACATAAATATCTTTTTTCAGGTGATGTGCACCATGCCTTCAATCAAGTTAAACTGATTTGTTTACAAATACTGTCGTATTTGAAAGAAACGCCTATCTGTTGACAAGCGCATAGTTCAATGATTAAAGCTTTATACGTCATTCTTACATGCAAGATTTTGAATATTTCTACGAATTTTTGATGTATAAACAAAATTGATGCGCTATAGCCTGCAATAAGGACTTCAAGTTATTGGCATAGGTTCTCTTGGATTTTCACTTTCCTTAGTCACGTACGTCTTGTTTGTACAGTAAATTTGATGAACCTTGCTTTTATCACTATGACGTAATTATGTCTAATCTACCAAGGTGTTAGATTTTACCTTTCTGGTCACGTAGCTTTAGTTTAGTGTATGTATTAAATTATATGCGTTTTCTATCTTACGCATTTTTAAACCTGCTTGTTTAACTGGAATTTCTTAGGGTAATGATCATGCATAACTCACGCGTATTGTGCTGCAGCTTTCGTCCACGTCGTTTTACAACTTGCCAAGTTGTTTATTTAATTAAGTCTTCTAGAGTATTTTTCATTTCTTAAAATAATTATAACTATAGTTTATATACAGGGCGTTGGCACTTCTTTTCCTGCCTAATCATTGAATTTCTCATTTTCTTTGTAAAGATCTCTAGTTTTCTTAACCCTCATGATGTTTACATGAAGCGCACCATACTAGTGATCCAATCTACCCCTAAATAACCCTATTATCATAGCAATATATATGTATATATATATATATATATATATATTGCTATGATTATGAAATCATTTAAGGTCATATAAAGTCACAAAGAAAGAATACCTCATATAAATGTCATAAAAACCACGAAAACTAATTATTTAAATACAAAAATGTACATGATTCAGTCATTATTGAAAAGCAAATACAAGTCACCCTGTATAAAATCAATAACAAGCTACAATTATTTAAAGGAAGCTCACAGTTTATTAAAATAAATAATTGGTAAAGCAATTCAATCATCTTAGAAAATTTAAGATCATTCTTAATCCCAAAATACATACAAATTCTTTCAATATAAATCTATTTGCGTAAAATGATTAATAAATGTGTGTAATTTATACCAGTTTGTAATAGTCAAACACTTAAAACACGCATATTTGAATAAAGTATGGATATTTGAGGCAACGGTAAATCATGATAAAATGTACAACCTAGAACGCCCATAAAATGCCATATTTAATACCATTTACTAATCGGTTCCCTCTAGAAAGTTCAGATATTAGATAATTCGAAAATCCAACATACTCTACATGTGATTTTCCAATGCTCCACCCGATTGTACTACATTGGCAGGAAGAGAGTTTTTTACCTGGAAAATATGGAATTTTGCCGAACCCTTGCTGTCAAGCAAGGTAGAGATTTTTAATGTGCGTGACAACACTCAATTTTACCTCTCATCCGAACGATTGTGTATTTTTGTGAAAAATGCTCGCCTAACATTTTTCAAACGGACCCTGTCGGGATACGAACCCGGGACCTTGGGCGTAGTAGTCACACACATACCAACTACGCCACGGAGCCGCCCAAATCCAACATACTGCAAATATAACTATAATTGAAACGCTTTTTCACATTTGGACAACTGATCGTGTTCTGTCGATCAATGAGAACGTTTGGGACATTCGAGAAGAAACTCGATTCATTAAAACACAACAAATGAATTAGTATCATTCAGAATTCACGCGTCGACTGTGATATTTGAAAAAAGATTATTACGAGAATTAAGATTTTTATTGAATATTTATAATTTCAAAAGTTGAACTTTACAAAGTTTTAACATAAAGTGATACGAATAATAAAGCACATGGTGTAATAAATTTTATATATAACTTTTGGCGTCGATATAAACGTAAGTCCAGAAATAATTAATATAAATAAAAATTTTGCAGTTTTATTAATTTAGCCCTTTAAGTTACTGGATTACACACTAAGAAAAGAACTAACTAATTCATTAAGAAATTGGGAAATAATTGAACTTATGATTGAAATCGCTAAAAAGCATCAAAATACCGACGACCGTTATTAAAAGTTAAGAGGGATTTCCAAGCAAAATTGTCAGAAGTTCCAGAAAAAGTAAGAATTTGGGCCAGGAAACTCCAACAGAGAAAATTCAGGTGAACTATAAGGTTAGAACCATCAATTTAAGTTCAATTTATTGCACGTTGCATTTGTAATTTTATATAATTTGTGTATTTGGAATTGAGCTTAAAATTTGCATTTGATTAAGATATAGTGTGTAAAAGGTCAACAAAAATTTGGTTGCTACGTAAAATTTTGTTGAAAAGGAGATATTTCCTTGAACGTTTCTGATGACTTTAATTGCATTAAAAAAGTGTAAAAATTATAATCTTCGTAAAAAGCTCATTCAATAGGAAAATTTTTAATTTTTGATTTAAAATTTCTATAAAAGGTGAATAATATTAAAAAGTGTGTAAATTTGCAACTTGTAATTTGACATAAATTTTATTTAGTTCATTAACCAAATTTTTTTGTGAATTTCGCTTGTCTTTAGGTGAATTGAGTGTTGGCGAGGAGTGGGTAAAATTTCTTTGTTATAATATCGTAGTTTCACTTTGCGCCTGGAATCCCTGAGCTAATCGTGGCATAAATTTAATTGTGTTAATTTTAAATTATTTTAAAGGCACAGAGGGGTGGCGATCAGCAGATAATTGGTCGTTGCGCACCTGGCCAGTCGGTGAAATCGTAGAGCTAATTTTATGAATAACAAATCAAAGTTTCAAATTTATTAAACTATAAAGTGTACATATTTTTGATCATTATTCAAATTTTGGTTTGTTTCCTTTATATCATTCAAATAGAAAGGAGATAAAGTAAAAGGGGGATTAAACAGTCTTTGTTGTCGTATCGGCGTGCGCTCTGTGTGAATTGGACTGAGCTAGTCAAGGCGTATAAGAAGAGGTATCTTTAAAATTTAAATATAAAGGTTATATTCAAAACAAAAAGAAGTGTAGAGACGACCACCCGTAGATCACAACAATATATATATATATATATATATATATATATATATATATATATGCCCTTCAGGCAATTATTTAATGTTTAAATTTTTGACCCACATTTATTATGTGAATCGTTTAGTAATTGGTTTTCAATATCCTTTAATATAGTTGATCAAGGTAAGTAGTTAGCAACAGGTTTTGTATTTCTTGCTAATTTCGAATTTTCTGTTTCCATTTTACCCTTTGAAAAAGGTGCGAAAAATGTACCGAAACGTTAAGTGTTGATTAAAGAGTAAATTTGAAATCTGTTGTTTGATTTGGACTACATCCCATGAAAACATTTACATGTGTATTATACTATAAGTCTGACCAGTCCATTAATGTATATATATATATATATATATATATATATATAAGTAGTTTTAAGCGACGCAAATAGACACAATAAGACGCATAGTTAGCATAGAAATAAGTAATACATGCATTAAGTAGATAACGAATATTTAACACCCAGTATATAGAATTTTAGTAGTTTTAAGTAATGCGAATAACGATATTTTTCAGTGAAAGCACCCGTATTTATAAGTAAGCATAATAAAGGTAATTAAACACGCATTCAAAAGAATTCTAATCAGTTATGATAATACGGAGATAAGAAATAAAGCTTAAGAAAGCGTAGTGTAAGTGCGTACAAACAATTAACAACTTTGATAAGTAAAGGTGATTAAAAATGCGTAAATAAATAAGCATATATGAAAATTGAAAGTCGAATTGCATCAGATATTTGTGTACAATATGGAAAAGCGATAATATTTCTCAAAACACCGCATGTCTGATAACAAAGCAGCTGCAAATAAACAACAATTATTTGAGAGGACGAGAATGTTACATCAGAAAACTACTTTAAGTGTAGAAAAGGGAAACACTTAATTGGTTAAAATTAGTAGGCCATGCCCACAGACTAAGTGGGATATCAATCATATATTAACAGCGACAATGATAACGGAACTCAGTTCTCAACTCAACAAAGGCCGAGGTGCGTCACTTTGAACATAAAAGTAACGCGTAAGAATAATATTTAAAAGTGAAAATTGTTTAAGTGACAGACAGTGCGACGAAGATACAATTACTAATGCCAATTAAACGTAAGTAGATTTTGGGGAATTTATTTAAACTAAAATATAATAATAATAGGGCTCTAAGTTTGGGTGCGAACAATCTAAGTCTGAGGCCGGTGAGAATAAACTTTAAGTCTAACGATGATATTCTAAGTTGGAGGCGAATGAAAATGTTCTAAATGCGACGACAATAATTTGAAGGAGATAATAAGTCTAAGTTTGAAGATAATAATTCAAGTAATATAATAATTCAAATGATATTCTGAGGCTGCATGTGGAAAGATGATATTTTAAATGGGTATATAATAATTTTTAATACGAGGTTAATGATCCAAATGGATGGTATAATGCATGGAAAATTCTAGTTGATAATGGATGCGTCGATAATTTTGTTTGCAAGAAGGAAATAACGAAGAAAACAGACCAGGTTAGATTTTTTAGTTTTTTTTCTATTTAAATTTAAATATTGAATATTGAATTTGCTTAATTAATATAAATTAATGTGACGGGGTCAACAACGAACTTCCATACGTAGAAAGTACGTAATATGATAAAGGGGTTTTGAACGTTCCAGGCTTCTTTTGATAAAAACAATAGGTTTCTTGATGACTTTAGATTGATTAAAAAGCATATGATTTTTGAGATAAAATAAGATTTACAATGTTAATTGATTGAAACGTGTATTTCAATAATTTTTAAAACCTGTACATAATATTTGTTTCATTATATGGAATTAACTAACTTCATTTTATAATTCAAAATAAAAGCTAGTCAAGGCCGAATGATAAAATTTATGGGAGTGTAATTTGATAATTTAAAAAGAGAGGAGGAGTCAAGTAGAATACCCCATTGATTTCGAGTAAGGCGTTATCACATCAAGTTTTGTTATTGGTCGACACAAGGTCGGTCCACGATAATTTCCTGTTTATTCCTAGCAATAATTAATATTACGCCCAAACGATGGGGCACGAATAATTGTGAGAGTACATAACATATTTAAATGACGGTATAACGTCGGGGCATGACAGTTCCAGGAATAATCCTGTAGGATCATAGAAATATATATGTACAGCAGTTTCTAGCACACAGTTTGTGCCTTTGTGCTATTTCACCTGACACTGCAGGTTTTTTCTTTCTTGGTAACAGTTGGCACGGAAGAGGTCCGCTTCAACTGCCTTTAGCCAAAAACTATAATTATAAAAAAAATCTTGCAGCAGTTTCAGGTGAAATAGCATGAAGACACAAACTGTGTGCTAGAAACTGCTGTAGAAATATTACAACTTTGCTACCCCTTTCCTGATGAACCCCAAGTAGGGCGAAACGCGTCGGCAGGATGCCTTTGTGGCCTATAATGAGTCATTTGCCATTATATTCACTTATTTATATATATTATTATTATTATTATTATTTATTTTAGCTCAAGATTATACAATATACAATATTGATGTATATATAGATCTTGGTATATATAATTAATGAACTTTCACTTCAGATTCACTCATTAATTTAGGAATTTTCGCACTATGTGGCATGTTTGTAACACTACTGCTTTAACACATAAATTTTGAAGTCTATACGGTAAACCAATTCTTTCCAAATTTTTCTTCATGTATTTACTTAGAATTCCGTCGACTCCTATTACTAAAGGGATAATTTCTATCGATTTTATATGCCAAATTCTTTTTATTTCAATTGCAAGGTCTTTATACTTTTCAATTTTGTGTTTCTCTGCTTTGAATATGTTTGAGCTTAAAGGAACGGTTATATCGATTATGTATGCTTCACTCTTAATTTTATCAAATAAGAAGATATCCGGTTTGTTATACGCTATGGTATGATCTGTAAGTAATTGTCTATCCCAATATAACAGTATATTATTGTTTTCCAATACAGCAGCAGGTGTGTATTTGTAGTATGGCATTGGGTTCTTCAACAAATCATATTTTATTGCTAATTGCTGGTGTATTATTTTGGCGAATTGATTATGTCTTCCCAAATAAGCATTTGGAGCGAGTGCTGAACAACCTGCGGTGATATGCTCTACGGTTTCTCCAATTTCATTGCATTTACGGCATCTGTCAATGGTTTTACATCCTAAAATGTGTTTTTCGTAGTTTTTAGTACGAATAATTTTATCCTGAATGGCTACGTAGAAACCTTCTGTTTCGGGATACAGATATCCTTTACTTATCCAATTTAGAGAGGCCGTTTTGTCTACATCGTGGGTGTCTAGAATTTGAGGGTATTTTCCATGAAGAATTTTATTTTTCCATATGTCAATTTTGTCTTGTACTGTTGCTATTGTTGGTTTTTTAAAAGTTCCTAATCTCAAAGGCGTATAGTTTTTGTCATATTTTAATATTTTTGAGATTTCATTATTTTCTAAATTATGGAAGTATTCGCAGAGTTTATTTTCCTGGCTTTTACATAGATCATGGATATTAATTAATCCCCTACCTCCGTATTTTCTAGAGATAGAGTCGTTCAACTGACGAATTTGGGTTGAGGAATCGAAATTTTGTAAGTGTTCGTCTTGTTAATCTATCAAGATCATTTAAGTCTGTTTCCGTCTATTTTAAAATTCCGAAAGAAAAGGCGAGGTAACTTATTGCCCAAGTATTTATGGCCGTAAACAAATTTTTTGCAGATAGTTGAGTATTAAGTAGTTTTGTCAATCTTTTTTTGTATGTATCTCGGTACATATTTTTCATATTTTGTGGTTTATAGATTTATTTTGTTCAAAACCTAGGTATTTATACGTTTCCTCACTGGATAAAGATTTAATTCCTTCAAAATTGTTTTCTGTACCGGTAATTTTGCCCTTTATTATACTCAATGTTGCACATTTTTTGATTCCAAAACAAATATTTATTGAATCACTAAATATTTTCATAGTGGCAATCATTGATTGTAGCATGGTTTTTAATTCAGCATATATTTTTATGTCGTCTATAAAAAGTAAGTGTGTTAATTTAAATTGATCTTTTTTGTATTCCATTCTAAATCCCCCTCCTGTATTTTTCAAAATTTCGTACAAGGGATTTATTGCTAGACAGAACCACAATGGACTTAGAGAATCTTCCTGAAATATTCCCCGTTTAATATTTATATTATCAATATCTTCATTTTGTACATATAGTTTAGTGTTCCATTGGTTCATTAAGTTTATCAGTAATTCAATTATATTTGGTGAGATTTTATAGATTTTGAGAATTGATATTAGCCAATCGTGAGGTACAGAATCATAGGCTTTATTGAAATCTATGTATCCCACATTTAAATTTCGCTTTTCGTTTTCGCGTGATTTATGATTATTGAATCAATTGTAGGTTGTTCTTTACAGCCCATTGCATGCTTAGTGCATCCTTTTTGTTCGGTTGCAATGACAGTGTCATTACAATGTTCATATATTTTAGCTCTTATGATTGAGGTTAGCAATTTATATGTTGTGCATAGGCATGTTATTGGTCTATAGCTACTGGGAGACTCAGGGTCGCCATTCTTATAAATCAATGAGGTTCTACCGGTTACGAAAAACTTGGGTACACTTTCGGGGTTTTTTAACAAATTGTTAAAACATATTGCTAAATATTTATGTGTAGAGACAAATTTCTTTAACCAAAAATTTTGTATTCCGTCTAAACCAGGGGCTTTCCAGTTTGCCGTATTATGTATTGCATTAGTAATATTAATTATAGTTATATTTGTATTTTCCATTGATTTAATACTCTTTGCCGATTCATTAATTGTTTCTAATAGATCTGGCATAAGTTTTGATTTTGATTTATTTTCCCATAGACTTTTCCAGAAATCTAAAATCCGATTGTATTAATTTTTGGTTTGTATTGGTGTTATCATTTTCTAAGGACCTATAAAATTTTGATTGCGAATGCACAAAGCTAGAATTTTGCTGCTTTCTTTTTGTAGTTTTATTGTATCTGCGTAAACGTGCTCCTTTTACTTTAACTTTCTGTTTTAAGGTATCACAATATTCTATTAAATATTCCGTTAAGTTCTTTTTTTTAAATAATTTAGCTTCATGGATTATATGATTAATTTTATAACTTACTTTAGGACTGTTATTTCCTTTAATAAACTCGTTTATAATATCAATTTTACCACGCAGCAAATCTATTTCTCTAGTTAAACGTATTTTCCATGAAGGCTCCTTATTATAATTAGGCGATTTTTTCATTTTATTGCATACTTCTTGTCCATTTAACTGTATACATGTCATTATTGCACTGTAAATTATCACGTTAATTGAAGTTAGGTCTTTTCCAAATTTTTGTAGTACTTTTTCCAATGTAGTGTTTACTTGTGCCATTATTTCTTCTGTCTGAATCTTAAATTTCAGTTTTGGAATCCTTGGGCGATTAATTAGATCTAAACATTCATAAAATTTGAAAGTGCTTACAATTGTATCATAAATTGAGTTTTCTTTCAATATCGCACTGTCATTCATGATTTGATTAGCTTCCAGGTCGTTACTATAGCACTCCTCTCTAATTTGATCATTATATAGCATGTTGCCTATTTCACGTTTGATTTCTTGAAGTTCTGTTTCACTTAAATATTTTTTCTTTACAATTACGTTCTTTCTATCTACAATATTTTGTTCTGATAAAGCTAGATTAGGATATTTGTTTAAAAATTCATTATGCAGTAGTGTTCTCCATTCAGGAAGCGGCAAGTCATTACATTTGTTAATATAGTAAAATGAACGCATTACATCTATATTCATATTTTTTGACCATTTAATGCGCTTTTGTCTATTTCCGTTAGCAGCACAAATTGAAATGTTTGGCGAGCTAACAGTATTAATAGGCATTGGATTATTATTATGTATGCCTAGATAATTTACCGTTTCCTGTGTTGTAGTTGTAGTGCATATGTTTTTTTCCAATATAAGGTTATTGCAAGGTCCTGCCTGTCTTCTATCTTCTGATGAAATCGTCCAGTGGTTGGTTCTGATAAAATGCATTAGGTGATTATCTACAGGATATCTTTTAATATTTCTCCAATTTTGTACGTTGTCATTTTCATTTAGACTACTGTCAAAACTAGAATTTTCACCCATATTTCTCACACAATCCGTTTCGGTGTTTGGATTTTATATACACTAACGAACTGCTTCAATTTTAATGCGTTTTCATTGATAGCAATGCAAATTTAAAACTTTTAAATATATTAAAATTTGTTTTTTGTAAATTGTTGCTGTTGCAGTCACTTTAACAGGCAGAGGGATTGACAGATTGACAGGTCTGTGATGCCCTTAGATGTTCTGGGCCGCACGCGCGCTACACTGAAGGAATCAGCGTGTCTTCCCTGTCCGAGTGGACCGGGTAACCCGCTGAACCTCCTTCGTGCTAGGGATTGGGGCTTGCAATTGTTCCCCATGAACGAGGAATTCCCAGTAAGCGCGAGTCATAAGCTCGCGTTGATTACGTCCCTGCCCTTTGTACACACCGCCCGTCGCTACTACCGATTCAATGATTTAGTGAGGTCTTCGGACCGGCACGCGGAGACGTTTCGACGTCGTCGATGATGCTGGAAAGATGACCAAACTTGATTATTTAGAGGAAGTAAAAGTCGTAACAATTATTGTACTGTGTTGATGTGCATGCGCACATTTTAATTATGCATTTTTTAAAGTCTTTTATGATGAATTTCCATTATCACCGTTATCATTGACGTAACTGCTGGCATTTCCATTCACAGCAAAAGATGTACCTAATCCATACAAATGCCCTGAGAACTTGGAGTCATCAATGGTATCTTCGAAAAACATCTCCTTCATTTTGAAGAAAGCCATGCCGATGAGTAATGAATCAGAACCAGCTTGATGTTGGGGTCCAATTCTTTCTAAATCTAATTGTTCTGCTATCTCTTGAAGGCCACCTTTAAGACTTTTACAAGACTTCATAAGGTACTTAACATCATATATTATAGAAAAGTACAACTTAAGCAAATCAAAAAATTCACTTTCATCTTGGGGTAGGTGGTTGTCTGTTAAAAGTTTTATAAGGTAGCCAAAATCATAACCAGAATGAAATGATAACCACTTTATGTTATCCATTAACACTATACCAGACGTCATTAGAAGTTCTGCAAATTCCAATGGCTCTATTCCTTCTTCTTCGTGCTTTTTAAATTGTATTCCTGAATTTTGTAGTAAATCAATGCTGTCTTGCGCATACATATCTTCAGCTAAATTAAATTTAAAATTAAACTGCCAAGTTGTATAAGAACCGCGCCAGGGGTTTTTCCATTTTCGTCTAAAAAAGTAAGTCCAAGCTAAATTATCCTTAACAAATCTACATTGCATCTTAACATTTGATATTGGTAATCTGCAGAACTTCTAAATTCCCCAATAGGCCTAGCTACAACACCAGGAAACTCTGTATCCATTGCTACGTAGGTATACTTTTGGACAATTTGTCGTATAGTCCTAAATTCATCTTCTAAATTGTGCGCCCACACATCCCTAATTCCACAATCCTCATTATTTGGATGTTGGGTGCTACCGATGGTAGCAGTTGGCATATCCACACAGGCTTCCGTGTTTATATATTTATCAAATGGGTTACGTACCCAAATAACATTAGTGTTTTTTCTGTTATCACCCACCTTGAATTTATAAACAGATTCACACGTTTTGTTACAAACTGGATCTTCCGTAGCACTTATATGCAGATCAGTGTCATCCCAATTGAAAATTCTCATTGATGAAATGTTATTTCTGCAAAGAGGAAATTCTGTCATTGTGTTTTCATTTCTAAATTAAACTGTGAGGTTAACACTATATTATAATCATCAAAATTAACCTAACAACAGCTTATTATTATTATTATTATTATTATTACTGCGCCCTCTCAGCTACTATTAGTGCCTCACGTTCACGTTCTGGGCGGCAATTAAATTGCTACGATCTGCCCCTCAAAAGGATATCTACTTAAAAGTCCCACAACTTGGTCGCCATTAATTGCTACATTCTTTTGACTACAAGCTCCACTGTTGTGGTGATACGATGTACCTATTTTAAATACTACTTCTGCTTACTGAAGTCTTCCACGGCAGCTCAGCTGCTTCCTGAAATACAAAACTATCTACTCGATAATAAAACGCCGCAACGGTAAACAGCCTATATTTATTAACATACCAGTAAGAGTGTACACGCCAAAATCAAAATTAAACTCCTCTTTTACACATTAATTATAAGTTATATACATCCCATTTCCATTTCGAATAGACCTGCACCTTGCCGAAGTTCTAGATTACTAGAACAGGTGAAATGGCTTCCGTGTTCTAATGAGCTAAAGAGCCAAACTACAAGTACTACCAAAGTAGTAGGGTCGTTAGTGGGCAACCAGACTAAGACAGGTCCCCGAAAGAGGGCAGCGGCTTTGTCGGTACTTAGAATGGCAGAGACTCTAGGGGTCGGTATGGCAGTCTAAAACACACTACCGCGATGTGGAAGGCTGTAACAAGTTTATTTTCCAGCAATATCTTGACAAATATTTAAGTTAATATTTTTATAAAAAGTCAATTCAAGTATAATATCTCTAAACAGTCTACGCAATAATTATTACAGGTTGTTGAATCCGACATAAGCTTTAAAACTGCGAGCATAAATTATAAGTTAAGCGGTGACAAAAAATACCAGTTGCGAGCGTCATTATAAGAGCTCCTTCCTTCGATAATTATTAAAATCGTTGTAACTGTTGTCAGGCGGTAGTATGCGTAGTAAAAAAACACTTTCACTTAAGCTGTTGCTTGAGAAGGTCATTCGTTCTTTGTATAGAAGAACATGGCATCGGGTTCTTACACCTGGTGTTGGAAACACAGGAAGAAAAAAGTTGATTTCGATATTAAATTGTCTTTGTTAAAGGACTATATCTCGACGCTTGGCAGAATATAGTTTGCACAAAACGATTCGTAATTTAAAATGGTTGGCTTTAGAATAACAGTAAGTATTACCGAGCTTTAGGGCCTTTGTTAATTTAAAATTTGCAGTGCAACTTATTTGAAAGGCAACTTATAGGATATTTAAAACTTATATGAAATGCGATTATTAAAATATAAGTTTTATTTGAAATGCAACTTGTTGAAACGTAATTTACTTGGTATGAAACTTATTTAATATGCAGTTTATTTGATGTAGAAATTAATTCAACGTGGACAATTTATTTTATGTGGATGCACGTGATGTTCGTTTGATATTCTGTAACAAGGTTAATTAGATTATGTGGTTTTGGAGAATTCTAACCTGATTATTGTTGAAATAAGAAGATTCCAAATTATCATTTAATATTCCGGAGATGGTCCAAATGCATTGCAAGTATTCTTCTGATGGATAAACATCTGGTATGTAATTAGAGTTTTTAAGTACGTCAAGCTGTAACCTTTTGAATGACAAACAAGTAAGTTTTTGTTTGTCAGGTGGTAATTTCCTAGTTCATTATGTGATTGACTTTAGATTATTTTTATCATTGGTAAAAGAAATCTATGAAACTTCACTTTTATGTTTTTATTAGTACAAACAAACAATGGTAGATGGCGGTATATAGGTAGAATAAGGATTAAATTTCAAGATTAACAAAAATTAAAGCTATTATTTGAATAACAAACTATCAAAGTTTAGATAACTAAATTGTTTCATTTTGCTCTTCAATAGTTATTAATTGGAATATTTTATCATGCAATTTAATGTGAAGTCTAAGTAGTACTACCGAAAACCAAATAAAAAAATATGTAGTATAAATTTAATCATTCATAATGCTCAAGTTTAAACAATTACAGGAATAAAATCTTGCTAGATTTTTATAATGTAAAAATTACAACAATTTATTTTTGTGAGATACACATGTTGAGATCATTATCGAGTATATAAGTACGTATTTTTCCTGTTCATAATTTAGTCAATTTTTGAAGTAAATTTGTTAAGATAAAGCTTTGTAAATAATTTTCAACTTAAACTTAAGAGAATAGAAATTCATTTTGGCCAAGTCTATGATTACTAGTTGGAATGAATGAGGTTTGATTCTTATTAATTATAAATTTTTTTGAAGTAAATGCACAAACTGTGCTAGTTTTGGTTTAATCTGATTACAGGTGTAGCAGTGCATCTTTAAAGATCAATATTGAGCCATAAGGTAAGCATCTATAAGGATTATGAACTCGTAATATTTTTTGTATAGCGGTATTTGAGTATAGGTTTCCGCATTCCCCTTATACAAACAGACTAAAATTAGATCTTCATTTTATACAAAAATTTGGTAACCCCATAGTCACTATATTTTTGGTCGCAATCCAACCCCGACCCTAAATCATGTTCTACCCAGAGCAAATCGCTTGACTAGCCGCTTAGCTTTTGAAGGTTTCCTTATCTACGAGCCATTTTCCATCTAAACTAACCTTGGGCTTTTTACATCATCAGGAAATTCTCGTCATATATTTTTGTGCCTTTCAGCTGGCAATTTAGGAGTAAAGAAAAATAACCCATTAGTAAGGCAAAACGTTATAAGGCAACGGGAAACCACCACATTACCTGCCAAGTACACAGCGTACCTAAATTATAATAAAATGATAGCATTTTTTGGGGTAAAAGATTCCGGAGTTAAAATAGTCCCCCATTCGGATCTCCGGGAGGGGACTACTTCTGAGGATGCGATCGGAAAGTCCAAAATAAGAATCGGGAACATTTTGCGAGTTGGAACGTGGAATGTTCGAAGTATGAAGCAAGTAGGTAAGCTAGAGAACCTAAAAATGGAAATGGAAAGGTTAGGACTAAGTAGGGATCAGTGAAATTCGGTGGCCAGACGCGGGAGATTTTTGAAGTGGAGACTTGCGAGTAATTCATACAGGAGCAGAGGAAAGAAATTTGGGGGTGGGGATAGTTATGCGGAAAAAGATAGGATACTGTGTAGAGAATTACTTACAAATTAACGAAAGAGTACTCATGGTTAGATTAGAATCTAAACCGGTAAACACAGTAATAATACAAGTATACATGCCCATCTCTATCTACAGTGACGAAGAGGTAGAACCGATCTACAAAGATTTTGAAGACATATTAAGATACGTAAAAGGACATGAAAGCTTAATAATTACGGGGATTTTAATGCAGTGGTAGATGAGAGTAGGGAAGGAGCGGTAGTAGGTTTATTTGGTTTAGGAAAGAGAAACGACAGGGGAAATAGGCTGGTAGAATTTTACGACAAGAACAATTTAATCATCACAAACACATTATTTCAACATCATGCTAGAAGACGATATACGTGGAAGATGCCAAGAGATATAGGAAGATATCAAGTAGACTACATTCTTGTTAGACAACGGTATAGAAATCAACTAAAAGAGTGTAGAAGCTACCCAGAAGCAGATATAGACACTGACCACAACATCGTAATTATGAAGGCCGCACTTAAATTAAAAAATTTGACAAAAAAGAAACGGAAAAAGACACTTTAACTTAGAGACACTGAATGATAAAGATATTCAAGAAAGATTCGAAAAAAAGTCAAATAAATTGCTCAAAAATATCGGCAAAATATTTGATACTAAGGAAGTAGAAACAGAATGGAATAACATTAAATCCAGCCTAGAAATGGCGGCCAGAGATATTCTGGGGTATACACAAAAAGAAAATAAGAAATCATGGAAAACAAAAGATATCTTGAATTTAATAGAAGAAAGACGAAAGTAAAAAAATAGATCAGACGAAACAGGAAAACAGAGATACAAAGCCATAAAATGGGAAATTATTCGCAAATGCAGGAAAGCTAAAGAACAATGGATTGATGAAAAGTGCAAAAAGGTACAAACTAAGATGGAAGTAGGAAAGACAGATGGGGCATACAAAGCAATGAAAATCAATTTTAGGGATATAAAACCATATAGCAAAAATATAAGGGACGCGGGAGGAAACTTTATTATAGAAAATGCAGGGAAAGTGGGTAGATGGCAAGAATATATAGGGAATTTATATGCAAGAGAGGAACTAACTGCATTAGAACAGGAGTGGGACTTTGAAAATGATGACTTGGGATATCTTATACTTAGAGATGAATTAAAATTAGCATTAAAGGGTCCGAAAAATGGTATAGCGCCGGGTACAGATAAGGTGCAAGCAGAAACTCTAAAAGCCGCTGGACAGGCAGTAACAAAACGTCTCTTCCAACTTGTAAGCTATATGTATGAGACAGGTGAGATACCCATAGATTTCAAACGTAACATTATAGTAACTATACGTAACTATATGCGGATATATGTGAAAATTTTCGAAAAATATGTTTGACAGCACACGTGTCAAAAATATTAACTAGAATTGTACAAAGACGAATGGAAGAACGGACTGAAGAAATACTAGGAGAAGACCAATTTGGGTTTAGGCGAAACAGGGGAACACGGGAGGCTATTTTAGCTCTGAGAGTGATAATCGAGATAACAATAGAAAAAGGGGAAAACGTGTATATAGGGTTTGTAGACCTGGAAAAAGTATTTGACAATGTAAAATGGAAAAAATGTTCGAATACTCAAAAAGATTGAAATGAGTTATAGGGATAGACGAATAGTACATAGCTTATACAAAGAGCAAACAGCAGTAATAGAATTGGAGCAGGAACGTAGAGAAGTAAACATTAGGAAAGGGCTGAGACAGGAATGTGCCCTATCCCCATTAATTTTTAACTTGTACATTGAAGATGCAATGAATAAAGTCAAATGCAGGAAGACATTTGGAATTACTATGCAAGGACAAAAAATTGGTATGCTTAGATTTGCAGATGATATAGCGGTATTAGCGTCTAGCAAGGAATATCTAGAAGCTGCTCTTAATAAAATAGAAACGGTTCTAACAGAGAGATACGGTATGAAAATTAACAAAACTAAAACTAAAGTACTAGTGTGCAAAAGAGGGGAAAATAAATCAAAAACAAGAATACACATATATAACACGAACTTATAAGAGATTAAGAATTTCTGCTACCTAGGAAGCCAAATTACGCAAAATGAGAAAAGCACAAAAAATATAAAACAAAGATTAGCACTAGGTCGTGCTACTTTTAACAAGAAAAAGCAACTACTGTGTTCAAAGACAACAAACATAGAAACAAGGAAAAGATTGCTTAAAACATATGTATGGAACACAGCACTGTACGATTGTGAAGCTTGGACAGTAGGAGAAGCGGACAAGAAAAAGGTAGAAGCCTTTGAAATGTGGTGCTACAGACGTATAATGAGAACATCATGGACAGACCAAGTTAAGAACCAAGAGGTACTAAAAATGGTATGGAAAGAAACATATGTATGGGGCACAGCACTGTACGGCTGTGAAGCCTGGACAGTAGGAGAAGCGGACAAGATAAAGGTAGAAGCTTTTGAAATGTGGTGCTACAGACGTATGATGAAGATATCATGGACAGACAAAGTTAAGAACGAAGACGTACTAAAAATGGTAGGGGAAGAAAGAAATATGTGGAAAACGGTAAAAAATAGGAGAGATGGGGTGATAGGCCACTACTACGGCATGAGGGAATAGTGTGGAATATAGTAGAAGCAGAGATAGGAAAAAAGAAAACAAGAGGTAGACCTAGGTTAGACTACTGTACACAGATAGTGAACGATGTAGGCTGTAGGAGTTTCAGGGAGATGTGTAGGCAAGCTCAGAATAGAAATCAATTGAGGTACGCATCCAACCAGGCTCAAGATGGATAAATTAATGACGAACAAAATAACTATACTTGAACATGGTGATTATTAAAAGCAACTACAAGTATTGGTTGGGCTATATTCTCGACTAATGTTAATTGTGTGGAAGGATTTACTGGAAAACTATTATTTTGGCAAATGTGTAAGTGTTGGAGGATCTTGGCAGTCACATGCTGCTTAATCTTCCTCACTGAATCTCAGTGAAATAGTGCAAAAAATTAGAAAACAGTATAAGGGAACCGAGCTGTTACATGCTGTGTGATAATTTCAGGGAACTGTGTAGGCTAGCTCAGAATATAAATAAGTGCAGGTACGTGTCCAACCAGTTTTGAGACGGAAAACCTAATGACGAAATAATAAGCGCACATAAAGTTTAGGGATGGACACGAACCGAACAGGTTCGAGGTTCGGTTCGATTTTTCGAACCGAACCGGACATTTTATTTTCGAACCGAACCTCGAACCGGACCGGCAAATTTTTCGAACCGAACCGAACCTAGCTCAAGGTTCGGTTCGGTTCGGTTCGAAAGGTTCGATTTTTTTAAATAAAAATTTAGTTTAAAAATTTAATTTTCACTAAAAACATGTCAATCTTAATTTCTACCGAATGCACATTTTAAAAATCTTTAGTCGCAAGCATATAAGAAATAGTAGGATTTTCTAATGTAACATGGTCATCGAGTTTTAAGCCAATAGGTAAAAAATGTAATGGGTATTAGTGTTACACCATTTAATAAATTTTGTCATCGAGGCACGCTTGTAGATAAAAAATTCTAGATTAGTTCGATTTGTTTAATGCTCCTTATTTCAAATTGTTGTTTGTTTATAACTAGTATTAGATATTAAAGAAACTCGAAATGATTTTGAAAATTTGGTTTTAAAAACAAGCTTATTTTATTTCATGAACAGAAGTCGTGTCGCAAAACGATCTTAAACCTATACAAGCCGTCGTCACGGTCTATAGACTACTGAAGTTTTCAGAATAAACCAAACAATTTAATTCTTAATTAAGGTTGTACTACTTATCCATCATTTTGAATTTTTTACTTTTGTATGAAAACGTGCTCTCTATTAATATTAAAAAAGGTGACCCTGTAGCAAAAACTAATCTCCTTTTTTTTGTACATAATCGTTCAACAAATAGTGCTACAAAACGCATGGTACCATAATATTTACTGTTTATTTAGTGTGGCCATTACCACTAACATCTTTAGAAGTAGCCGATACTCCAGAAGAATGACCCCGAACTTTCTCTCAAAATCAAGGATTGAAGTTTATGACTCGTGGCGGCATTAACTTTTCAATCAATGTCGACATAAAATAACACAGTATAATGCAAATAATAAGCAGATATAATGCCCATGCCATAAATACTGTTATATTTTATTATGAAAAACGTAAACGCTGTTTGAGGTAGATTTAAGGTTCTTTCCAAGAAGCATCTGATATTGTCTTTTAAAAGAAATAATACTTAAATAGATATACAACATTTTCCCCAGAATATGGATTTGTATTGATATTTCTAATGGCTATGCAAGGTCTCAATTTTATTTTTATTGCTGTTGTATTTGTCCGTTTTGACCGACCAAATCGCAAGCCCAATCAGTCGATGTTAGTTTCTTTATTGAAAAAGATTGACAGGCTTTGTTAGTTATCGCCCGGACTTAAATTTTGAAGGAAACGACTATTTAGACTTAAAGTAAAAATTTAAACAATGGCAGACTATGACAGTGACGAATGGTTTTAAAACGATATGACAAACTAAAAAACATTGCTATGAACATACTGCAAAACAACAGTTCAAAAATATCTTTTATTTAGACGGATAAACTTCGTTCCGTCTTACGGTGGACACACAGGAAAAGACATAGCTAAGGTTTTTTTTGAAACAGTAAAAATACTACGGCATTAAATAAAGGATACAAGGCATAATTGTTGACAATGCTTCAGCCAACACTTCGTGAAATAATTGAATATACTGCAACCGACATTTGACCGCGTAAACCAGCATTTTAATAGATGCATGGCACGTTTAAAATCTGGCCGTGCAATATTTATTCCGTACATTGAACTTAAGCCCTGAACAAACTGATGAAGAAGAAATTGAACATGAAGATGAATGTAGCAGTGATAGTGACAAAGATGAATTTAACAGTAAAGCCAAACTCAATTGTATCGAGAGAAATCGAAGTCTTTAAGAAAATTAAAAGATCCAAACTATTGAGACAGCGAATTAAAAGCGCTTGTTAGACTGTTGGTGTGTCTACAGAGTTTTCACCGATTGTAGATACTTCTACTCGGTGGAATTCCACTCATAATATGATAGATATAGCTTTAAGTTAAAGTGAGGACTAATATGCTTGTGCGAAGGTGATCCTAAAAAACTGAAAACTTAATGAAAGTGAGTGATTAATCTTAGAGAACAGGTGTCATTTTTTAAAAATGCTTAAAAAGTAACTGATAAGTTAGGAGGAGACAGGTACGTTACCCTACCCTCCGTGGTAGTTCGTATTAATATTTTATTGGATAAAATCGAAGAAGAGATAAGACAATTAGATGAAAAAGCAAATAGATCTACAGTCGAGGAGCAGTTGTTGATAGCATACCAGGGTTCAAGAAATAAAATAATAAAACATTATCGTCTTACCAATTGACTATATTGTGCTGTACTAGTACTCGATCCTAGACACAAAATACAGCTCTTTGACCACACTAGTTGGGGAAAGCACTTAAAAGTGGAATTGCTGAACTTCTTCAAAAACATCAATGAAGAATATTCAAAACAATGGCCAAACCTGCACTCTCCTTTGCTCAAATTTTCTGAAGATTCAGAAGACGATTTTAGTGTCTCTAAACTGTACAAATCCAAAAAAAGAAGGGAAGACAAGGCCGACAAATTAGCAATATATTTAGCAGTACCGCGTTGCAATGGTGATGAAAATATTTTAAAGTGGTGGCAAATTAACAAGGAAAGGTTTCCGATACTGAGTAGCATGGCAAAGGATTTATATAGTGCGACAGCAACCTCAATCCCTTCTGAAAGACTGTTCTCAAAAGCAGGTTTGGTTATAAGGAAGCAGAGGAATAAACTTAATCATGAATCAGCTAAATGTCTACCCTGCCTTAATTCTTGGGTAGGAAAATCATTTCTCAACTTAAACACTATAACTATAAATAAGTAACTGCCATTATATTAGAATTAGTTGTATTATTATGTACTATAGATTATACATTACCAAAATATATATATATATATATATATATATATATATATTGCTATGATATTAGAAGAATTATCATGCCCCTACGTTGTGCTGTTATTTTTATTGCTATGCTCTCTCTAAATTATTGGACCACCATTTTAATATTCACTACAAATAAACAAGATTGTAGTTATCTCCTCCTCCGGCTGTCTTATTAGTATTGCTATCAACTTAACTGGCCTTTATCTTGAAACAACCTTGTCTACCAATCACAAAATTCGATACGTTACCGCCTTGCGTGTTATCAATTTCCTATTCAACTTGTGGCTCCGCTTTGAACTATGTAAATCTTATGACCTCGGCTAGCATTTATTTGGAATTATAAAATTCAGTTAATTTTGATTTTATATAATAAAACCAATATGTTATGTACAGCTTTTGAAATTATTTGTAATACACTTTTCAATTAGTTAACCTTATAAATTATTATCTTTATCAACAAAGTGTAGAATATTCTAAACCTGTTATCATATTACTCATTCTATACGTATGCAACCTCTTTTGTTGACTTCTTCACAAGCATATCATATTTAGCAAATTCAATATTAAAAATAAAAATTTATATAGAAAAACAAAATGTCTTATAACTAAAAAATCTGATCTGGTTTATTTTTTTTCACATCGACGCTTCCAATAAAATGATCTTCCCCAATTCTGGATTCCATTTAAATTATTGCCATTACACTATGAACCACCATTATTAAATTATACCCCAATTTATTGTCGTTCCATTTCAAATTTCTTCAAACTTAGACTTTTATCATTCTTGCCCCGGACTTCAAATTGTAGTTTGTTTCACCCCTGTACTTCAAAATTGTATTACTCTTCTTTTCTCCTGGACATCTAAATTGTATTACTGTATTTTTCACTGAACATCAGAATCGTACTCTATTTCCCTCAGACTTCGAAGCCGTTTAAACGGCAATTATAATCTTCATATTAGCACTCATTTTATTTCACTTTTATAATTATTACGTATTATTTTGTTTAATGGCAACGCACTTCGGCCTTTGTTGAGTTCAAAACTGTCTTTCTTATCAAGGTGCTTGCTAATATATTCTCGAATTCCCACTCCATCCGTGGGTATGGTCTAGAACTCGTCGCTTATTTCTGACCAATCAAATAATTACTTTTAAAACAGTTTCTGATGCAATGCTCTACGATTCCCCATAATCACAACCTGCCCGCAGCTGTCTTTCGTTATCAACATGCTGTATTTTGATAGATTACTTACCTTTCGATAAACAACTGATGCAACTCGACTTTAAATTTTCATATTTACATGTTGTTCACGCAATTTTTAATCATTTCTCTTATCAAAAATGGTTAGAAATTTGTACGCATTTATATTAGCTACCTGAAGCTCTATTTCTATGTCCGTATTAATCTAATCGTCTAGAACTCCTCTTAATGCGTGTCTAATTACACCTTATCATTTATTTATGAATATACGCGTGCTTCCACTGAAAAATATTATTACTTGCTATACCTAAATTAACTAAACTTTATCTACAGGGTATTTAATATTTACTATCTACTTAATGCATGTATTTCTCATTCCTACGCCAACTATGCGTCTTCCTATGTTTATCTGCGTCGCTTAAAACTATTTCTACCTTATATACAGGGTGCTGACTACTTACTATCTACAACTATCTCTATTTCTTAATTTTTGACTAGATAAATGACGTTTTCTGCTGCCTATGCTAATTACTCATTCCTAAATGACCTTTACCATAAAGTGCACCCTTAAACCACCCCTTATAACAGCAATATATATATATATATATATATATATATATATATATATTGCTGTGATATACTCCTTTGAATGCGGGAACTGGGTCATTTCAACAAAAAAATTCTAGTCCCACCGATTGGGCGTCATAAACTGCTGTGATCCTGGTTTCGCTTCAGCTGCTCACCTAATTTTATAAACCTCCTCATTCATAAAATTAAACAACACATTCCTACCACAAACATTAACGTTAACTCTATTTACATCAATATTCAGAATACATTAAATTTTCAAATTAAATTTCAGCATAAAATTCAGTTTTAAAAAGAATTTCAAGATTAATTTTATTATCACTTTAACGTGCATCCAGAATTAAAGTCCTTGTTGGATGCCTACTAATTAATATAACAATATAAGCAGACCGGAGTCTGAGTATAAAGGAGCATCTACCACCCTTTACGTTAATTAACCAGGTTCGTCTAATTGAGCTCAAAGACATACCCAAAGTTTCATCATAATTCAGAACATCAATACTAAATATCCCTTTCTACTTAAACAAGCAAATTTCATCTTAAAATTAAAATTTTATGGTTAGTACAATTTCACTAATGTCCATTTAAAGTAAATCAATTATAAAGTTATTCAACACACACAAAAATGTCAAACAAAATAGTATAATTTACCTGAAGGTTACTGTCCTTGTAGCTTCAATGTACATCGTCCCTTTAGTTAATCACACCATTCCAACAGGATTATATTTACGGCTTCTAATTCTCAACGCTTTTAAAATTTTCTCCATCACCATTTATTTAAAGTTGTTTCTGGGCTTTTCCGGAACTCATCTGTGTATATCTGACCCTTGTTTCGTGGATCCAGACACGTATTTGAACCATTTAATTATTAACACCCCGAAAATAGCAAAGAAATTCATACGTCTTTCACCAATATACGCCAAAACTGCCTACTTTTGTGTATACATTTGTCGTTGTAAATTTTGCTAATTGGTACAGTGATACTAAATTTTATTACCTTGTATCTAAGTGCACTGAAGTACATTCATGTTAGCACGTAAATAACAAACTATTTTGAATCACTAAAATATACGAGCAAACTTTAAATTATTTTATCAAACTAAAATGCACTGTTTAACATCTTGAATCAAGTCGCGGATGTAAGAGAGCTTTTAACGCATCGAATAGTCAAAAGTTTAAGAGGCCGAAATTCATATTACCACCGGTATATATAGCGAATAGCCGACACGTCGCTTTGTTCCCTAAAACGGGTAATTCTAAGTATTTCTCATGCTATGTTCCCATTCCGTCGCTCGCGCGTCGGTTTTTACGAATTTTTCACTCGCCCCAGTTAAAATCTCAGAAATTCTCACACGGCACGCAAACATGTCCGAGAAAAGCTAATTAATTTTTGTACAGAAATCGTTGTTTCTACCTCTGATATTTGCATCCTATTTTCAACCAATTGTGACCGTCGTGACGTTGCTTAAATCACGCCTTTTACTATATGTGTCTTTGCTTGACGCATTTTCTCTTTCCTTTTCTAACCTGTTCGTATTGGTGCAAATTGATATTCTTTATTATCGATTATATTTTAGTCCATGTGGACTATCTGGGTTTAATAACCCGTATCGCACCTTCTCTTGAATATTAAGCCACGGTTTCTTCAAGATTCTTTGAAACCATTTGTTATCTACACAATTTTCGCCGTACGTGATATTTAAACTACGCAGGTGTTCAAAATAATATTAATTCTCAGAGCTTTATTTTCTGGTATTATAATCTTGGATTTTCACACTTTTATGCTTATTATTAATAATGGTTTAATTAACTCCAATTAAAATTGACTTCTATCCTTTCATTTTTAGCGAATACAAGTTAACTATTAATTATTATGTGTACACTTTGTTTTACTACCGGTTACTTAAAATAGGGTTAATTAATATAAATTTTGCACGTAATTTCTATTTGTTTAGGAATAATTACATTACCCGTAGAGCTTGTTAATACTGTTTCTTTTGATATAAAGCGTCTTGTACATGATTTAAATCTCTTATGTTTAATGAAACTAATAACCTTTTATGCTTCACGGTTTTAATAAAGCGTACCTCTTCCCAAAGCTTCTACACGGTGATTAAAATTATTTGATGTGATTATTTAATTTTCTACCCTGGTCTAAATATGAGTAATATATATTGCTATGAACTGCCGGAATTATCGAACCCCTATGTTGGGCTGTTATATTATTTGCAAGCTACTCTAAATTATTCGCGCTCCATCATTTGGACGACCATTTTAATATTTACTATGAATAAACAAGATTGTAATTATCTCCTCCGACGTTGGGCCGTTTTATTAATGTTGCTATAAATTCCCTCCAGAAACTTAACTGCATTTTATCTTGAAGCAACCTTGTCTGCCAATAGCAAAATTCGATACGTTACCGCCTTACTTGTTATCAATTTCCTATTCAACTCGTAGCTCCTCCTTGAACTATTTAAATCTTATGACCTCGGCTAGTATTTATTTGGAATTATAAAATTCAGTTAATTTCGATTTTATATAATGAAACCAATATATTATGTACAGCTTTTGTAAATTATTTGAAATACACTTTTCAATTAGTTAATGTTGTAAATTTCATTTATTAAACATCATATCTTATTTACTCAAAACCCAAAGTCACCAAAAAAAACCTATTATCCTTATCAACAAAGCGTAGAACGTTCTAAACCTGTTATCACATTACTCACTTTATACTTATGCAACTTCTTTTGTTGACTTTTTCACATTCATATTATATTAAGCAAATTCAATATTAAAAATAAAAATTTATATAGAAAAATAAAAATGTCTTATAACTAAAAAAATCTGACCTGGTCTATTTTCTTCACATCCAACTTTCCATTTGAATAAAAATTATCTTCCCCCAATTCAGGATTACATTTAAATTATTGTCATTACACTATGGACTACCATTATTAATTTATGCACCCCAATTTATTGTCGTTTCATTTCAGATTTATTACTTCTTATCAATCAATTTCTTCAAACTTAGAATAGAATTCTTATTATCATTGTCCACTGACTTGAAATCGTAGTTTATTTTCCCAAGATTTTAAATTATAGTTTGTTTCATCCCCGTACTTCAAAATTGTATTACTCTTCTTTTCCCCTGTACTTCGAAATTGTATTACTGTTCCCCCAGACTTCAAAGCCCATTACTTTTATGTTTTAGTTTAAAATAAATTCATTAAAATGTACTTACGATTAATCGGCAATTATAGTTTTCATCTTGGCACTTATTTTATCTTTCACTTTTAAAATTATTACGCATTACTTTATTTCATAGCGGCGCACTTCGGCCTTTGTTGAGTTGCAAACTGACTTCGTTATCACTGTACCTGCTAATATATTATTCAATTCCCACTCCGTCAGTGGGTATGGTCTAGAACTCGTCGCTTATTTATGACCAATCAAATAATTACATTCAAAGTAGTTTCTGATGTAATTCTCCACGATTCCCAATAATTGTAACCTGCTTCCAGCTGTCTTCGTTATCAACATGCTGTGTTTTGATAGATCTAATTGCTTTTCCATAAACAACTGATGCAATTCGACTTTTAATTTTCATATTTACATGTTATTCACGCAATTTTTAATCTCCTTTCTTATCAAAAATGGTTAGCTATTTGCACGCATTTACCTATGCTACCTGAAGCTCTATTTCTATCTCCGTATTAATCTAATTATTTGGAACTCTTTTGAATGCGTGTCTAATTACACTTTATCGTTTACTTATAAATATACGCGTGCTTCCACTGTAAAATATCATTACTTGCTTTACCTAAATTAACTAAAACTTTATCTACAGGGTATTAAGTATTTACTATCCACTTAATGAATGTCTTTCTCATTCCTACGCCCACTATGCGTCCTCCGATGTTTATCTGCGTCGCTTAAAACTATTTATACTTTATATACAGGGTGTTGACTGCTTACTATCTACAAACTATCTCCATTTCTCAATTCTTCACTAAATAAATGCAGTTTTCTGCTGCCTATGGTAATTTCTCATTTCTAAATGACCTTTCCTATAAAGTACACCCTTAAACAACCCCTTATCACAGCAATATATATATATATATATATATATTATAGTGGTTTTAAAAGATCAAAAATAAATATAAGCAAAACAATTTCAACACACCTTGTATAAAGAAACAACCAGAAATTACGTGCGAAGGTTATATTAGTTAATTCATTTTTAAGTAGCAGGTATTAACGAAATTTTATAAATAATTAATGAAATTTAAGTAGGTTTGCAAAGAAATCAAATGGTAGAAGCCAATGCCATTAATTTATTAATTCATTTGAATTTAATTAAACGATTATAAGTTAAAAACTCGGTAATACCAAAAAATGAGACGCGTTGCTAGCGTACAAATATATCAAGAGGGTTAAAATACGGGTAATATCCAACTCGGAGAAGTGTTATTTAAAATGTTACGATTGAACACCTGCGTATTTTTATAAAGGTCAAGTTCTGCTTAAATTGTGTAGATAACAAATGGTTACAGAGAATGTCGGATAAACCGTTGCTTATATTCACGGGAAATGCTAATGAAGAGGTTAGTTAACGCACGTAGAGAGTCCACGTGTGTAAACAGTGAACAAACAAGGATATCCATTTTTCAACCACTCAGGCAAGGCTAGACTGAGACCTTGAAAACGTATAAGCATGAGACCACAATAAAAGAGGAGGGATTTAAGAAACGTCATTAAGTCTACGATTGGTCGATAGGTTAGTTTGACTTGACATAGACACGAGGATAGTGTAGCGTGATATTCTTAAAATTTTATAACGAGGTATTAAAATTCGCGGATTTGAAATTGGGGTTGAGTGCAAAATTGTGAGAATATGTTGTTTCGAGGAGATTTCGGATAACTGGGGGCCTGGAGAGGTTACAGTCGAAAGACATAAATACTCTAGAGAACTAGGGCTTGCTCTCTTGTCTTCTCTTGTCTTTTAACTTCGTGCATTATTATTTCGATTGTCCCAAAAGCACGTATAAAAGTTCACATGAGTTGTAAGTATTGACTATTAAATTTTAATAGTATTGCTTAGTGGTAGCCTCTAAATTAAATTAAAACGCGGTTAGTGTGCCGAGATCATCATTATTTTAATTGGGGTACCACCTATAATTTTTAATCAACTCGTGTCGGGTACATTAAGTAACGTAGATTACTCTGAAATGAAATTTGGAATTTGGTTACACCGAGAAGAAGGCGTTGGCGGATGAACTGAAATGGAAATCGTCTAGTAATTGCGAGAAACGACCTGCTGCGGTATAGAAAAAGTTTTCGAACCGAACCGAACCTAGAGCAAGGTTCGGTTCGGTTCGGTTCGAATCCATCACTAATAAAGTTGATGATTATTATAAACAACACGCTAAATTGTTACAATTTGTTGTGGTTAATCTAGAAAACGACAATTCTAATTTGGATTGAAGAGGATTGTTATCAGCCATAATATTATTAGTGCACGTAACTAAATATAATGATTTAAGATAACACTGTTGTGCAGAATTGGAATCTGGACAATGCAACTTAATCGCTAATTTATCGTTTGTTGAATGACTTAATTCAATTCGTTTGTTATCGGAGCTCGTTAAGGACCATATGTTTTGGTGTAGAAGGCCAGGAATTTAAGAAATTTAATAAATATTGCAAATTTACAATAAATATAAAAAATAATGTAGGCAGGGATAATTGTGAACTTCCAAATTAGGTGGTGTGCACTAAATTACTTCAACTTCGAAAGAGACGAACCGCACGCTTCGGAAGTCACTTGAACAAACACACTTGGCTTATCGCTTTTGTGCTTAACATTACCGGTGCGCGAGTATATCGGACATGAGAAGGCGCTAACAATAATCATAACTTAAAATTGTTTATACTGTAAATTAAATACCAGAAATAATTTTTATGTTAAAATATAAAACACTTGTTATTTGTGCCATACGGTGTGATAAAAAATGTTTGTGTTCAATTTGTACTATGTACTCATAATATAATTTGAAAGTTAAGATTAACTTTAAATGTAGTTTAAACTGACTACATTTTCAAATTATTTGTAATAATTTCGATTGTAAAATCGCTCGCAGCACCGCCAACGATTAGAAAAATAATTATTTTCTGTAGAGTAATTCACAAAACATTTTAATATTAAATTTTCTGAATCAATAATTCTTGCTTGGTTCGAGATACATCACTATTAATAATTTTATGGAATCTATAGCTCCAAAATTTCCAATAAATACTTTGTTATAATTTTATAAGAATCTAAAGAAAAGATAAATTTATGTTTAACGCACAGTTTTTCTTTTACTGAACTTTAAAAAAAGTACTGCAAACTTATACTAAAAATAAGAGAGTTAACATCAGATTCATAGGTGTGTTATTTTGTGATTATTGTTAATATGTTTCTACAAACTGAGCTAGTTGAGGCATATTTGTCAGGGCATTTGTTAATCAAGAAGAGGATAATTGGTAAAGTTTTTTGATAAGGTTTTGGGGAATCAAATTCTGTTTGTGTATACAAGTCAAAAAGCCACTATCGCAGCTATATGCATCATCTAAGATTATTGGTAATTTTTCGTATTGGTCCGTTTTTCTCTTCACAAATTAGGCACGAAGGGAAAAAACTGAAAACACTATTACTTAGATCGTTATTTGGTTCATGTTGATGATTTGAATACTTGGTGCCCTTTGTAAAGAGAAAAATACGGCAATCTGATGAACCGCAACTACAACAAACCTCATAATTGGTAATTTTCTCCTTACTAATTGAAAACAAGCACAATTGATGTATAATTAATTTTCGGCTTAGAAACCGATACAGATCCCTAACACAGTTGATAGGTAGTAACTTCGTAATAAAGTCTCTAGTAGCATTCGTAGTTTTAAGTATACAGCGTTTTTAATTTTTCTACTTCGAATAGAATAAATACCTTTAACGACACTCCCGCATGCCAAAGCCAGCGATTTTTCTATTTTGCTTCTAATGTTGGCTTTTAAATGGTATCAGCGAGAAATTAAACACGAATCCTATCTAATTGCAATGATTTTTCTTCATATACAGCTGGTGTCCTTAGAAACTTTGTTTGTTATAGGTACATCGGATTTTGCAGTTACATCCTACGTGCTTTTATACATTAATGGAGGTATCAGTGGAGCCGCCTGTTTTCTTTATGAGACACGTACGCTACTAGAACCCTGAAGCTCGAAAGAGTACTTGAACGGTATAACAGCGTCTCTTAAAACCAAAAACTTTCTTGTATACAATTTCAGACTTTAAAGTTACGTAAATGCACCGAAATGTTGACGCAAACATTAACAAGTCTTTCACTTCAATTGGGCCTAATAAAATTATAAGACTACGAGTTGTTTTAATCGAGTTTAGACACTTGTTAAAAACAAGAGAATTGAACTTTACTATATGAAGCTCGCAGAGACTTAAGCTGAACTCTGCGTAAAGTTATGAACGCGGAATTTAAATAGTAACTCACTTTTTCTTTTGTTATCAAGGAAGTAGTTTTAGTTCACTATTTAAGCTAATAGTTTTTGAATAAATCATGTGACACTCAGATTACTACGTAATCTAAAATACCATTAGCAAAATTTAATACTAAACCGCTCATGCTTTTGTATATTGTTCTACGATAACAATTGCCTTAGACGATTCGGTTGTATGAAAAACTCGTAGATGATGCTCTGTGTTTCATGCATGCGCTAAACTGCACGTTCGGGGATTGCTCACGATATCGTTCTAAATAATGTAAACCTTATACTTACAAAAAATTTGAAAACAAAAATGTTGAGATAAATTATCTACACAAACCACTTAATGAAATTTCAAACTAAACTACGTTAGGCTTTTCAGGAAAATTAGAAAAATCTGTGTGTATGTATGTATGTATATATATTATCGTGTAATTAGTAGCTAATTGTGAATACATAAGGGCATAAATTAAGCTTGGGGTTAGAGTAATAACGTATTAGAAAATCAAGTTAGGCAGTTAGATAATTAAGGTATTTTAAATAATTAATTTAGAGCTTAGTCAACGTATAATAACGTAGGGTTAATTTAATTTTAGTTATATTTACTTAGGAATGACGTATCATAATATTTATTGTAAGATAGGGCGATAAAGAATTAAAAACAATGAGGTAAAAATACCACTTTCGATTTTATTTAGGTATTATACAAAAACATAAAAGCTTTGCATGTTCGTTAAAATAAGATTATTATTTTCAAGGGTAAAACCAGAATACGTTTTTAAATAAAAGGGGGAGATATTTCAAGATATTCCAGTATATCAAAACCCAACAGTGACGAAGAAATTTGCAAATTTACCCGAACTATAGTTCAAGATTCCTGAAACTGAAGAAAAGGAAATCATCAAGAAACGGATGCAACTAGAACACCTAGACATAGACGATCTCAACCACGCCGTGAAATTAATGGACATTCATAAAGAACATTTAAGTGAGTTAGAAGTGCCAAAATTACATTACGACAATATCGGTGTTTGGATAATTTTATTAATCATTGTAATAATTTTATTAACTGTATATTTATTGTGTAAAATGTATCTTAGATATAAGAAGAAAGAAACAAAGGTAAACAAAGAAATCCTATATGAACCCTTAGAAACAATAAGTTTTAAAAATTAAGTACAACCCTTAATTTTCATCTAAGTCGGGAGGAGTTACATATTTCCCAAATTAATATATATGTATATTTAAATGCAATTATTAGATTGTTACATTGTATAATTGAAGGACACATTATAAAAGGTTAATGAAAGTTCATAATCAAACATGAGAAAGGAAGCAACTACTTTGTATTCCAGACGTAACATAATATTGCAGGTGTAGGTCACAATAGATTATAGGAAAGTATTGTTAGAATTAAGATTACTAAGAAGCAATACGATGTATTTTATCAAGAAGTAGCAGACATGAGATCTGCACTTTCCATAAGACTATGCGAAGGCAGAGAAAACATATATACCCTGAGGAATCTATGATGGCCAGTCAGTTTCAAACTTCGTAACTTTAACATTGTTGGTAGTTCAAGCTACTCACCATAATTTTTGATTACTAATTATTGATTTATTAACTTCAAGTATTTTTGTCAATTTCAATTACTTAATGTTTAGTAAATATAAACGTCTAAGTTGTTATAACAGAAATAAGTTATTTTTTGTAATTAAACAGTTAAAAATAAAATTGATAGAAGAGTTTTTGGCGATAAAACTTTTTAAAAAGAAGCTTCCAAAGGCCCAAAACCTATCTCGCATCAACAGCTAGTAAGATTTTGAAAATCGTTGTTTACAAACTCTTGTATTTTTTATAATAACTTGCATTTAATTACTTTATTTAAAGCCACTTATGCACAGTCCTGCTTAGTTAAATGAAATATAATTGTAAATGTATTAGGTAATCGTCACTTCTGA
The DNA here is from genome assembly GCA_036346225.1 of Platerodrilus igneus. Classification (NCBI taxonomy): domain Eukaryota; kingdom Metazoa; phylum Arthropoda; class Insecta; order Coleoptera; family Lycidae; genus Platerodrilus; species Platerodrilus igneus. The sequence continues at coordinate 9,216,251 of JARFIW010000244.1, forward strand.
TTGACGACTATAACCAACTTTCGTGAATATAGAACTTTACAAAAATTAAGAAATTATTTATAATTGACTAATAGAAGTTAATACTCTGCAACTACATGTATTGGTTTTACAATATTCGCAACTAATGTTAATTGTGCAAAAGAATTTACTGGAAAACTATTAATTTGGCAAATGTCTAAGTGTTGGAGGATCTTGGTAGCAACAGGCTGCTTAACCATCTTTACATACCACTGAATATTAGTGAAATAGGGCATATAATTAGAAAATAACAGAAAAAGAACCAAACTGTGGGAATTCAGGGAACTGTGTAGACTAACTCTGAACAGAAATAAGTGGATGTACGCGTCCAACCACTTTCAAGACGAAAAACCTAATGACGAAAAAATAATTCACTTAAATCTGATGATTATTATAAACAACTGCAGGTGTTGGTTTTGAAATATTTTCAATGAATGTTGATCGTGTGAAAGGATATATTGAAAAACTATTAATTAGGCAAATGTCCAAGTGTTAGGGGATCTTGGTAACTGCAGGCTGCTTAACCCCTTTCACATACTTACATGTGATTCTTTTACCGAGAAAATTTGAATTTTGCTGAACCCTTGCTATTCCAAACAAGGTAGGGATCTTTAACGTGCATGACAACACTCACACACGGGACTTCTATTTTACTTCTCATCCGAACGAGGGTGTATTTTTGTGAATAATGCTCGTCTAACATTTTTCAAGCGGACTGTGTCGGGATTCGAACCCGGGACCTTGGGCGTAGTAGTCACACACATACCAACTACGTCACGGAGACACTCCCCTTCACATACTACTGAATATCGGGGATAGGGTATATATTGTAGTGGATTTTAATGGCTAAATTTGGGTATAAACAATGCAATTTCAAACACCCTGTATAGAGGAAACAACCATAATTTACGTGCGAAAGTTATTTCATTTATTTAATTTAAAGTATCAAGTATTAACAGAATTTTATAATTAGGGATTAAAAATTCGTAGGTTCGTAAAACAAATAACTTGTATAAGCCAATAGAAATTATTAATTAATTTAATTCAGTTTAATCCAAAGGCTTATAACGTCAGAAAACGACTTAAAGCATAAAAAATCGATAATTCCAAGGCGAAACGCGTTACTAACAAACAAACAGACGTCGAATATAGGAAATACCTTGAAACGCAAACTCCTAGAAATGTTATTTTAAAACGTTCGTTAATTGAACACCTGCATGTTTTGAAAGGTCGCCTTCTATGTATTTTGGAGCATAACAAGCAAGTTTTAAAGAATATTGGTCAACCGACAGTTGCAAAGCACGTATACAACTCCACGTGGACAGTAATATCGATTTTCTACCACTCAAACAAAGTTAGAAGGAAACATCCATTATGCATAAGAGAGGAATAGAGTTAATACAGGCGGGATTTTAAGACGTCACTGTAATATATCATTGGTCGAAATAGTTAGTTGTACAACAGACGAGCACGGGAGAGATGAATGCGAATTTTTCGGAAAATAGCGTAGCGACGAGCTAAATTTTGGGGAGTTGGAAAACGGTTATACAAAATTTGAAGAAAGAGTTAGTTCAATTAAATATTTCGCGTTAAGAGGGATGGAGAGGTTACATTTGGAATTGTATAAATACGAGAGTTGAGTTATTTAATTTCTCTTTGACGTCGTTAATTTGCATCGCTTACGACGTACCAAAATCTACTAACGAGCTTGTAAGTATTACAATTTATAAATTAAATAGTACAGTGTTAGATAGTTGTGGCCTGATACTTTGAACGCGGATAGTGTCGAGTTTATATTTAACTAAGGTACAACGTATACTGTAACAAGCTCGTAACGTAAATTAAATTATGCAATAATAACAAGTGTACTATACTTGGATTTGGATATGAGATGGATCTTGAATGAGTAGCATGCAGCACAACTTAGATGGTGTTCATCTATAAATAGCTGGAGGCGGTAAGCAGCGCATTACCACTAGGCCGAGGGTTCAGAAACAATACATCGTCAACAGAGATGGAATCTTCAAGTTTTTCCAGGTAACGCATTAGAATTTGCTGGTTTTTTATAAACTGTGGAGATTATCTGTGATATGTGAGAGTGAACTTTGATGGTATTTTTCTTTGTTATTTTACGTATTGAAAAAATACGCATAACTAACTTTTATTATGATATTTGAATATAAATCTAAAGGTGTACGGAAAGCTTATTAACGTTCCTCATGAATTTAAATTTTATTGTTAAGAGTGCATGGGTTTTTTGTGTTTGTAGTAAGAGTATGCTAAGTAGACAGCATACATTCATAAACTGGGTTATCATGAGATCGCCATACTCCAGAGTGTAATAATTAGAAAAAAATATAAAAATAAGATATTATTTAGGACCCATTTACTCCTGTTACATTAAATGTGTTTGATATTTCAATTTAAAAACAAGGACTTTACAAGGATAGCATTTATTGAGGTGTAACTTGAGCACCGAAATGCACAAAATCTTGAATTATTATTTGTAAATAGTGATGAATAAATATTGTATGATTGTTGTATTATTTTGTGGTTTTATTGAAAGTGTGCGTGAACGGTAAAGAGTATGATAGTAAATCTAGGTATCCAAAAGGAGGCCCAACTGAGCTAGCCAGGGAGCTGTTGAAGAAAGTAATGTGATGAAGCAGGAATCCGGGTAAGAGATTTTTTTTTGAAAATTTTCTATTTTGTGAAATTTTCGATTATTGTAAATTAAATAATTTTCGAATCTACTGAGGTCCAGAGCGAAGTTACACGAAAATTTATGGCGACCCGAACGTGAGGCTCAAGCTCCATGTAGAATTTTACCAATTTTATTCCAGGAAACTGGCGATCTGAGAGAGAGAGTTTGTGTTCTTTATAAATTTAAGAATATTTTGAGTGTGTGGGAATGATTTAAACGTATGCAGAGAAAGGAATGGTTAAGAAGTCAAGGAGTGGAAATTGGAAGTGACGACAGTGCCTTGTGTGATAAAAATTCGAAAATGGAGAAAGCTGGAGGTAGTAGGGATCAGTCGAGGACGGAATTAGGAGAAGCTGGAAATGTATTAATTTTGAAAATGCTAGAGATGATAAATGAGGAATCTAACGAGAAATTTGATAAGATGAGTGAGACGTTAAGCGGGGTTAGAGAGGACTCAAATAGAAAATTGGACCAATTAAGCCAGGAATTAGGGGATAAAATCGAAAGATCTACCAGGGAATTTTCAGAATTTAAAAATAGTTTGACGGTAAAAATGGGGGAAGTTTAAAATAGGGTAGATAAAAATTAGCGCGATATTAGAGGTTTAAATCAGGAAATGGGACAATTAAGGACTGATGTAAGGATTTTCTGTGAGGACGAGATTAATGCTAAAATGACTAAGGTAACGGACTCGTGTAAGGATCAATTAGGACGGGCAGAGAGAGAAGTGACAGGGATTAAACAGAATGTAGCAACTTTAATAGGGGATGGTCCAAGATTTGTAACAAGTAATATGTCGTTAGAGCAACAGATGAAATTTTATGGGGATAGTAGGGTAAATCCTCAGATATTCATAAATAACATTAGAGGTTTAATAAATAATTTATATGATGAACAGGCGAAACTAAGTGTTGTGAAAGCTTTACTAAAAGACCATGCTGAAGCTTGGTACAATTTAATTGGACAAGAAATTGACACTTACACTGACTTTGAGGACAGGTTTTTGAAACAAGACTGGAGTGACCACAGATAGGACCAGGTACGAGACGATTTGATCACGGGTAAATTTAAAGGAAAATTTTCAGGAAGTAGGAACCAATATGCTATATGAAAGTATAGCATAGCAAAACAACTTAATCCACCACTGACGCACCGACAGATTATCAAATACTTATCACGACATTTTGAGGTAGAGGTGAGGCAACACGTAGCGTTGCAGAATATTGTGGACAGGGAGATGTTTCTGGAGTACCTGCAAAGGTACGATGACGTTAACAGTGGACGACCTAGTAGGGAGAGACAAGTTATTGCTGTAAGATTCGAACGACGGAACAACTACGCAAGACGGGGGAATAAGTTTATGTATCAGAGACAGAATTGGGAACCGCGACGGACATTTTATAGAAGCAACAGTGGAGGTAGGGGAACTGCACCTAGACAGGGACCAACGAGACAGAAAAGTTCACCGGACATGAGGGGGACTTCAACTACAAACCGGGAAGGTAACAACACGGACAGAGTTGAGACGCCAAGGACATACGCAGAAGTGACAGCAAGACCAGGACCGAGTAGGGAGACCAGACCTGGATAGGATTTTTAGAGCAGAACAAACCACTAGACATCACTGTGTACAAATACGAACATCTTAGGGAATTTTTAAAAATACAGGAAGAAATTGAGCCAGAAATTATAGAAAATTTTGTTTGCCCATAATTGAGATTAAAATTTTTGAGAAAAATTTAGGAGCATTATTAGATTCAGGAGCTGAGGCGAGTTTAGTATCGGAGGAATTCGTTAATGAAATTAAAGATAAAGTGTGTGACAGGATAATGCCAATAAAAAGAAGTCACCTGATTGCGCCGAATAAAAAACGATTTGCTGTTGTGAATAGCATGGTTATTTTAAAAGTAGAGTTAGGTTCAGTAAGCTGTGAACAAGAATTTATAATTGTACCTGGGTTAAAGTTTAAAGGGATATTAGGGGTCGATTGCATGATGAAGCTAGGGGTTATAATAGATATGGAGAGGAAAATAGTTAGGATTGGGGATAGGATATTGCCCTGGAAGGTAAGTTATGATGTCACAGAAGATGACATGGGGTTATGTATAAATAGTATAAAGGGAGATGATGAAGAGGTGAAAGAGATCGACACCATTAAGTGACCGGAAGGAAAGTTAGAGGAGGTACAAGAATTATTACAAAAGCATTCGGAGTTAGTAGGGGTAGAGGCAAGCACAGCGTTAAATTATGAGCATGTTTTAGAGGTAGACAATTCTGAACCATTTAATGCAAAAGTATATCCAATACCGGCAGCATATAGGGAGCAAGTGAATCAGGAGTTGACTAGAATGTTAAATGATGGCATAATCAAGTTTTCAAATACGCATTTTATAAATCCGTTAGTTGTGGTTATGAAAAAGGATAATAGTATTCGTTTATGTCTGGATGCTAGGAAGATAAATCAGAGGACGAAACCACAATTCCATTGTACACCGTCCATGGACACACTTTTGACGAGATTAAGTGGAAAATTTATATTCAGCAAGTTAGATTTAAAGAATTCTTTCTGGCTAATTCCATTACACCAAGAGTCTAGAAGGTATACGGGGTTTTCCGTAGAAGGAAGAGTGTACAACTTTAAAGTAGTACCGTATGGTTTGTCCACATTGAGTGCAGCATTAATTAAAGCCATGCAGGCAATTTTGGGAGCGTATGAGCAGTTTTGCATACACTATGTAGACGATATATTAATTTTTAGCGAAACTGAAAAGGAACATTACACTCATTTAGAGAGAGTTTTATTAGAACTGAAGTTAGCAGGTTTGAGATTGAATATTGACAAGTGTGATTTTTTTTCAAAAACTGTAAAATTTTTGGGATATGTAGTGAATCATGAGGGTATGTGTATAGACAAAGAGAGATTATCCAAGATATTGAACTATCCAAGACCGAATAATATCCGGAAATTAAGAGCATTTTTGGGAGTTTTCAATTTTTATAAAAAGTTTGTACCAGCATTTTCAGAGAAGGCTGGGCCGCTGTTCAAACTTTTGAAAAGGGAGTCAAATGGAAGTGGTCGGAGAGCCAAGAAGCAGCATACATAACCCTGTTGGAGCAGCTCCATGAACAACTCATTTTAAGGCATCCCAAATTTGACGTAGGGTTTATTTTAAGAACGGATGCATCGGATAGTGTCTTAGCGGCAGAGCTTTACCAGGTTCAGGATGGTGAGGAGGTTCCTATATCATGTGTTTCACGGACACTGAAGCCGCATGAGCTGAACTACACTATTAGCGAGAAAGAGATGGCAGCGGTGGTTTTTGGCATGAGTAAACTTAAATTTTATCTCATAGGTCGGCATTTTGTCATTGAGACGGACCATTCAGCGTTGTGTGCCCTGATGAATACTAGATTCTCCAACAATAGAGTATATCGGTGGGGTTTATTGCAACAAGAATTCGATTTTGAGATAAAATATATAAAAGGGGAAAATAATTTTATAGCAGATGCGTTCAGCAGAAGTAGAAATAATGTGAATAAGATGCCTTGTGACATTAAGATTGCCATCAACATTTTGAGATAGGATGGGTCCATATACGGACATAAAGAGGTACTGAGGAATCAGGAGCAGAGTGAAGAGCTACTACGAATCAAAAGCGGTTAGAAACTGAACCGGGATTTAAAAATTATAGCATGATAGAGGGGTTTCAGTGTAAGGGAGTGCAAGATCTGGAGCTATATGTAGTAGATAGGGTGCAAGCGGAGTTAATTGTGAAGGACCTTCATGTTAAATATGGACACATAGGTGTTAGGAAACTTTGGCTCATATTTAGGGAAAACTTTTTCTCCGTCAAAAATATTAGCATTGTGAAATCAGTGATCAAATTGTGTCATCTATGTACATTGGGGAAATATAAAAACCACATGAGTCAGGATGTGATACAGAGTATACGTGTAGAAAACCCCTTGGATTTAATTGCAATTGATTACTTAAGTAACTTAGTGAGAAGTAGGAAGGGGCATCAACACATACTAATAATCATACACGTTTTCTCTAAATTTACTGAATTATACCCAACAAAAGAGTGTAGTACGGTGGAAACGAATAGAAACTTAGAGTTATATTGTAGAGAGGTTAGAAAATTTAAACGTGTGCTAGCAGATAATGCCACGTACTTTAATAACCAAAGATTTGTGACTTACTGGGATCAACAAAATGTTAAGGTTGTTTTTCTGTAGTATCAGGCATCCTCAGGCGAACCCAGCTGAGAGATACATACAGGAAACTGTAAAATTTTTACGTCTGGCATCATACAACGATCATCGATCATGGGAGGACAATCTGTCTAGGGTTGAATCCTTTTTGAATGAAACCCCGAGCACCGTTACTGAAACCAGTCCCATAATGCTGATGAAACAGCAATACCCTGAGAGACCTTGGCAGATTGTGCCTCGAGAGGCTGAATTCTAGCAATTATTGTGTAATGTCAGAGAAAAACTAAGAATAAGGGCCGACAAATACAGTCGTCATATGAATGAAAAGATTAAGAAGAGGGTCAAATTCAAAATTGGAGATTTGGTTATAGCAAGAAGTTTGAGAGTAGGCAGGCGAGAGCTAATGACGTGTGGTAAGCTACACTTGCCATACGAAGGACCATTTAGAATTGGGGAGGTTGTAGGAGAGTGCACCTATGTTCTTAAAGATATGGAAACACAGGCAGAAAGGGGGAAATTTCATGTGAGCTTATTGTTTCCCTATTTACCAGAGGTAGGACAGAATGAGCTAGATGAAGCGTAATGAACAAAATATAGAGATAGGTGTATAATAAAGTAAAATTTGAATAGTTAGAGATGGAGATAGGTGTATATAGAAAAGTAGAGATAGGTGTATAATAGGGTAAAATTTAAATAGATAGGGATAGAAATAGGTGTATATAGAAAAGTAGAAGTAAGTGTTTATAGGATTAATATGGGAGATAGTTAGAGGTAGATATAGAATTAGGTATGTATAGGTAGGATAAGAATAGATAGTGATAGTAGGTAGGGTTAAAAGTATGAAAAGTGAAGATAAAAAGAAAAGTACAAAAGAGGTACTTAAAGAGTCAATATAAGACAAAAGGGTGAAATAAAAGGAGAAAATAAAATGAAATAAGAGAGTGAAGAATTAGTAATAGATACAAATAATTAGGTAAAAAGTAGCTATAGGTGTGAATAAGTAATTAGAAATAAAGATAGGTGTAGATAGATAGAAATAAGTAGAGGTAGGGGTAGAAATAGATCGATATAGGGAGATAAATAGTGATAGGTTGGATAAATAGGTATAGGAAGTGTTAGGTGAGTAGATAGGTGTATAGAAATAGCATGTAATATTAGATTAGAGTGTAGATATTTAAATTCAAGAAACATGGAGTAGTTTTTCTAGAATTGAAATGGGGGGATTATGTAGTGGATTTAAGTGGTTAAATTTGGGTATAAACAATGCAATTTCAAACACCCTGTATAGAGGAAACAACCATAATTTACGTGCGAAAGTTATTTCATTTATTTAATTTAAAGTATCAAGTATTAACAGAATTTTATAATTAGGGATTAAAAATTCGTAGGTTCGTAAAGAAAATAAATTGTATTAGCCAATTGAAATTATTAATTAATTTAATTCAGTTTAATTCAAAGGGTTATAACGTCAGAAAACGCCTCAAAGCATAAAAAATCGATAATTCCAAGGCGAAACGCGTTACTAACAAACAGACAGACGTCGAATATAGGAAATACCTTAAAATGCAAACTCCTAGAAATGTTATTTTAAAACGTTCGTTAATTAAACATCTGCATGTTTGAAAGTTCGACTCCTATGTATTTTGGAGCATAACAAGCAAGTTTCAAAGAATATTGGTCAACCGACAGTCGCAAAGCACGTATACAACTCCACGTGGTGTAGATAGGACGCGGACAGTAATATCGATTTTCTACCACTCAAACAAGGTTAGAAGGAAACATCCAATATGCATAAGAGAGGAATAGAGCTAATACAGACGGGATTTTAAGACGTCACTGAAATATATCATTGGTCGAAATAGTTAGTTGTACAACAGACAAGCACGGGACAAATGAATGCGAATTTTTCGGAAAATAGCGTAGCGACGAGCTAAATTTCGGGAAGTTCGAAAACGGTTATACAAAATTTGAAGAAAGAGTTAGTTCAATTAAATATTTCGCGTTACGAGAGTTGGAGAGGTTACATTTGGAATTGTATAAATACTAGAGTTGAGTTATTAAATTTCTCTTTGACTTCGTTAATTTGCATCGCATACGACGTACCAAAAATCTACTAACGAGCTTGTAAGTATTAAAATTTATAAATTAAATAGTACAGTGTTAGATTGTTGTGGCCTGATACTTTGAACGCGGATAGTGTCGAGTTTATATTTAACTAAGGTACAACGTATACTGTAACAAGCTCGTAACGTAAATTAAATTATGCAATAATAACAAGTGTACTATACTTGGATTTGGATATGAGATGGATCTTGAATGAGTAGCATGCAGCACAACTTAGATGGTGTTTATCTATAAATAGCTGGAGGCGGCAAGCAGCGCAATACCACTAGACCGAGGGTTCAGGAACAATACATCGTCAACAGAGATGGAATCTTCAAGTTTTTCCAGGTAACGCAATAGAATTTGCTGGTTTTTTATAAACTGTGGAGATTATCTGTGATGTGTGAGAGTGAACTTTGATGGTATTTTTCTTTGTTATTTTGCGTATTGAAAAAAAATACGCATAACTAATTTTTATTATGATATTTGAATATAAATCTAAAGGTGTATGGAAAGCTTATTAACGTTCATCATGAATTTAAATTTTATTGTTAAGAGTACATGGGTTTTTTGTGTTTGTAGTAAGAGTATGCTAAGTAGACAGCATACATTCATAAACTGGGTTATCATGAGCTCACCATACTCCAGAGTGTAATAATTAGAAAAAAATATAAAAATAAGGTGTTATTTAGGGCCCATTTACTCCTGTTGCATTAAATGTGTTTGGTATTTCAATTTAAAAACAAGGACTTTACAAAGATATCATTTATTGAAGTGTAACTTGAGCACCGAAATGCACATAATCTGGAATTATTATTTGTAAATAGTGGTAAATAAATATTGTATGATTGTTGTACTGTTTTGTGGTTTTATTGAGAGTGTGCGTGAACGGTAAAGAGTATGATAGTAAATCTAGGTATCCAAGAGGAGGCCCAACTGAGCTAGCCAGGGAGCTGTTAAAGAAAGTAATGTGATGAAGCAGGAATCCGGGTAAGAAATTTTTTTTGAAAATTTTTTATTTTGCGAATTTTTAGATTTTAGTAAATTAAATAATTTTCAAATCTACTGAGGTCCAGAGCGAACTTACACGGCAATATATATATATCCGTAAAACAATAAAAGGGGAACCGAACTGCATCTAACAAGAAACAGCAGTGGCTATGTTCGAAGACAACAAACATAGAAACAAGGAGAAAATTGTTGAAAGCATATGTGTGGAGCACAGAACAGTTTGCCTATGAAATACGGGCAGTAGGAAAAGCAGACAGAAAAACGGTAGAAGTCTTTTGGAATGTTATGCTTCAGATTTGTGAGGATGATACCATGGACAGACAAAATTAATAACAAAGAGGTTATAGAAATAGTAAGGGAATAAAGATATCTGTGGAAAGCAAAAAGAAATAGGAGAAATAGAAGGGCAGAATACTAAGGTACTTTTGAGGAATAGTGCTGGATATATTACAAACAGAGATAGGAAAAAAAGATAGTGAAAGATGTAGACTATGGAAATTTCAGGGAAATGTTTGGGTTAGCTCAGACGGTACACGCCTAACCAGTTCCAGAACCAAAAACCTAATGATGATGAGAGATAGAAAAATTTTAAACTCTTAGTGTTAAAAACACCCGATAAAAACGCGTCCAAAGTTTTCGTGCGAATATTTGTATGTATTATGTTGCAGTGCACGATTTGCTATTAAATTCTGCTGCCTTCAAAACTGTTATATCACAACTTTATACCTTTTATTTATTAAAAATAAGCACTTGAACGAGCGCTATGATAAATTAAGTAGGTTTGCTTTCTAACTGATTTAGTTTTTGCATAAAAAGAAAGCTAGCTTATACCAAATTAATCATAAAGGCATTGTACAATCTTTATATGTTAGAAACTCTTTATTTTCCCATACATAAGAGAAATAGAGTATCGAAGTTGCTATTGTTCGAATACAATAGTTACTCTATTTCAACAGTCTTTCACTACAAATAGGTTCTTGACAGCCCATATTTAAGAGTAGCTCTGCGCTCCTAAGGGTAGCAAGTTTCCCGTGAAAACCAAAGTCTGTTGTGACCAACCTCAAAGCTCATTGATTTATTGAAAATACATTAAGTCCACTGGGACTTACACCTAACGCACATTGCGTGCATTTCTTTGGGTCTTTAAAAGCTGAAGTGTCCAAATTTAATTTCAAATGTGAATGATTCACCCAAGTGTCTGTTTGGGTCAACGTAGGTCAAACCGTTATAGTCTATGCGTAACTAAATCGATTATTTAAGGGCAGGTTTGAAAAGGGCTTGAATTTTATCGGTAATCTTAAAAAGAACAACATTTAAGATTAAAATATCAGGTATTTTTAAAAGAATTCCAGTGATTTACAAAATTATAAGTAATTAGGAAACTATTCTGTAACTTTTTCTTAAAATTCAGAGACCTTTAAAATTTTAGCGAAAACTAAAATTATGTTTGTATCCAGTAACACAATTTTCTGTTAACAGAATAAAGCAATTACTTGAAAAAACATATAATTTCAGAGAGATGTAAAATAGTCTACTATTATGTAAAGAGTTGTTATCAATGTTATAGGGATGACTTTCAATGAAGTTGTTGGTGAAACTTTGGCAGAGCCGGCTTTAGACAAATGGTGGCCCTAATCAAAACGCATTTGGCGGCCCTCCCGCTTGTATCAATAAATAATAATTATTAAAATATAAGAAATATAAAAGAATTGTCACAGTATTCGGTATATATTTGAAAGTAAAATTGAAGCAACTGTGATTTAGTAACAATTTATTCTAATACAAATAATATTGATCTTAATGATATTGATATAAAATAAAATATAAAATATTACAATTTAACTTTTCTAGCCTTTTTGGTAACAAAATCGTTTATAATTTCGGAAAAGTTAAGGGTACGGGTAATGCTATTTTCGATGGAAATCACAGATAGATTAAATAATCTATCTTGCGACATCGTGAACCGCAAATATGTTTTAATCAATTTTAATTTTGAGAAGCCTTCGCTCTCCACTGGCCACTGTCACAGGAGTGGTAAGAAAAATCCGTAATGCTATGTATACATTAGGCATAATATCCACGAACCTGTTTGCGCACACATAACGCAAAACTCTCAGAGCCGTTCCGCCATTTCCTGCTCGCTCAGATACAGGTGTAACAATTACGATTTTCTGTTATTCAAATATACAATTTTATTCCATACACCTAGTCAATAAATATTAAATTTCTATTGAAACCTTTTATTCTGATTTCATACGTACGCATACATACGCATACATACGCATACATACGCATACATACAACCTTCAAACCGCATGTACATCAGATGAACACGTCGACTGCATAGCGGCCATGTGCTGAACAATGTTGCTTACTCATTTACTTTCTAAACGAGTTCCATAGAATTTAATTGAACCAAACCAAATATAATATTTTCTGATGATCTAAGCCTGCAGCGAAATTATGTGAAATTACATCAAAATCATTACGAAATTATCTACATTTCCAGATTTATCGAAGTTGCACGTTCGCCAAGAGGATTTGCACACTACACTTCTACTTTAGTTGCCATGGAACAACCTTCAGAATACTGTCCGTCTATTACGACGCCTCTGCCAGGAAAACTTGACTTTCACCAACTTCAAATGACAAATGTCTGCATCTTAATTATAAAGACGACTTGCCTTTTCATAAGCTAGATGTAGTTTAGCACGTACTTCTTTAAAAATTTCACTGAGACTTTGACGATCTGCGACATACAATGGCCTACTGCCTGGACAGACTTCTACGTCATTTAACAAATCACAATCTTTACCATAAAATTTGCCACTAATCGGAACACTGCGGCCAAAGACTAGAAAATTTGGAGAATATCCTTTAGACTGGTGTTTTGCTGAATTTATGGCATACTGAATTCGTGGTACTTCTATATCCCACATATCATGTTCAAGAACATATGAACGAATTGCACTACCAACTGTCTTGTTGATTCTTTCTACAAAGTTACACTGAGGGGAATAAACAGTGGTAAACCAAATCTTGATTATTTCATATTTATCGCAAAGAGTTTTAAAAATCCGGCCTTTGAATTGGGGACCGTTGTCGCAAATAATATATTGTGGAGATCCAAGTACAATAAAAACTTTTTCTTCTATGATACGTTCTATAACATGAGCTTTAGCACTACGTAGTGGCAATAAAAGTGTATATTTGTAGAACCAATCTCCTACAACCATTAACCATTTATACCCAAGTTTAGAACGGGGAAATGGACCCATGAGATCGATTGCTATAATTTGGAATGGAAATTTCACTAACTTCTCATTTCCCATAATACCAAGTGGAGCAGTATTCGATGATTTTTGAGCACCACAAGTCAAACATCTACGACAGAACTTCAATACATCTAGATTCATCTTAGGCCAATAATATTGTTCTTGAATTCTAGCCATAGTCTTTGCAAAACTAAAATGTCCTGCTATGGAAGGATCATGACAGGAACGAATTATAGAATTTCGTTGTGCTTTAGGCACTAAATATTTCCATTCAATAAGATTTGATGACAAAGGTAATTTAGATGAAAAAAATTTAAAGACAAAATTATTTTCTACTTTGAATCAAGGGTAATTTTCTGGGGAGGCTAAAATATTTTTTCTCAAAGAGATGTATGAAGAATCAAGGTCCTCTAATTTCACTTCAATTAGATTAACAACAGGATCTGTTACTGGCACACCACGACTAAGACAGTCACGAACGACATTGAATTTTCCTTTTCGGTGTACCAAATCAAAAGTATGTTGTATCAATCGTACAGCCCATCTGGCTAACTTTCCACTAGGATTTTGAATATTGTTTAACCACAATAAAGAAGAATGGTCGGTTTTAACAGTGAAACGAGTTCCTTTAACCCAGAGTCTAAATTTTTCAATTGCAAAAATCATAGCAAGGCATTCCCTTTCTGTAACTGAATAATTCCGTTCTGCTCTATTAAGAGTCTTGCTGGCATATGAAATAACATGTTCTTCTCCATCTAAATTTTGGGTTAGAACAGCACCGATACCTGTATCGCTAGCATCACATTCTATAATAAACTTAATCAAATACTCTGGCTGCGACAACAAGGGGGCTGAAACTAAAGCTTGTTTTATCTGTAAGAATGCAGGTTCAGCACGAGAGTCCTAATCAATATTTTGTCCGTTTTTCTTTTTCTTGACCAAATCATTAATAGGTGATACTAACGAAGAAAAATTTTGAATAAGCCGCCGATACCATCCGCACATTTCAAGAAATCGCTTAACATCAGTGGTAGTCTTTGGACTAGGAAAATTTGCCATGGCTGATACTTTATCAGGATCAGTACGGAGGGAATTAGAGCCTACAATATATCCGAGAAATTTTAAAGATCTTTTAAAAAATTCACATTTGTTTAGATTTATAGTTAGGTTTGCTTCTTTGAGAAGTTCTCTAACGTTTTCAAAAAGTTATAAATGTTCGTCAAACGTAGATGAAGTCAATATCATATCGTCTAAATAACAGAACACGAAAGGTTCATAACGAGCTCAAAAATACTATCAACAAGCCTTTGTTGGGTCTGAGCACTATTACGTAAGCCAAATGGTACACGAGTGAATCGATACTGTCCTCTAGACACAATGCTAAATGCGGTCTTATCTCTGGAATCGTTTGACAGTGGAATTTCTCAAAAACTCTTTCTCAAATCTAGACTAGAAATATAATTCGCGCCTCTAAGCATGTTTAAAATGTGATTGACATTAGGTAATGGGTAGCTATCATGTTCGGTGACATCGTTTAACATTCTACCATCGAAGCAAAACCTATACTCGTCACTAGCTTTCTTTTTCCTGAGGAGCACAGAGGAGGACCAAGGAGATTGGCATGGTTCAACCACTCCTAGACGAAGCATTTCATCCAGTTCTTGATTTAACTTATCATTCATAAATGGTGACATGACGTACGGTCTTTTGCGAACTGGTTTAGCGTCTCCTGTATTAATAACCATCTCTATCTTATTAGTACAGCCTAATCTATTCTCGCTACTAATCTCGTTAAAAGAATTAATCATCGCTTGAGCTTGATTTCTCTGGACTGGCGACAAGTCATCTATACCAAATAAATAATCGTTACAACTCAAGGATACTTCGGATTGACCTACATAAGGGATGTAGTTTCCTATTTTATTCTGAATAAACCAAGAATCATTCTTAAAGTCTGCTATTACACCAAATAATTTTGCAAAGTCATTTCCAAAAATGAATGCATCGGGCAACGAAGGTACAACTAATGCATTTAAAACGCGGCATTCGGTTCCAATACGAATAGGTAGATCAACTGATCCTTCTATTAATTTTAATGATCCGTCTGCAGTGGACACTCCTTTCCGGCTGGATTTAAAATAGTTAAATTCAACGTTTTTATTAACGGGATAGCAAGGGATCCGACAATAGAGGTAGTACAACCAGAATCCAATAAGCCTAATATATCGTTATCAAACAATTTTACTAATATATAAGGACGATTGTCATAAGATCTTTTCTCAAATAAAGCACTAGTATTAGGTGAAACATTATTCTTACAAAAAATTTTGACAACGAGAAGCCACTCTGACCACTCATCTTTATTGAATAATTGTTTTTTGTTATTCGACATAATGGTAGCCTTTTGACTAAAAGCATGAAGTTGGCTACATCTCTTCTGCTTCTTTATTCGTTTTTTGTACAGGATGGACAAGCCAAGCGCGTTACTCCTTTGTGACCACAACTAAAACAAAAGATTCTTCTAGGAGCTCTACAATTTCTAAATGAATGTCCTATCCGAGTACAATTCCAACAGACAAGTTTATACTTTAACAGAGTGTTTGTAGAACCATTAGCGACAGATGCTGGGTTAGATGAATTAGGGACTTGAGATTGAGAAGACTTATTTCTAAAAATACGACTAGCAAATTTTGAGACACCTTCGGACGAGGTTGATTTATTATCTTTAAATTGGGGTTTATAATTATTATATGACTGGTAGTTGCTACAACATATGACAGAAACAACCTTTTGTTTAGGAGAAGCGTCTTCCACTTTCCTACACAATTTAGCTAAAGTAGTCATATTCTCTATATCGAGCAAAGCAAGATGCTGAACAAATTCAGGTAACAAATTTTTTCTGACTATTCTAACCTTTGTGCTTTCGGCGGAACATACGGGTAGCCTATTAAACAAACTTTCCATATTTGCTATGTATAAAACCACAGATTCTCCTTTCTTTTAAAAACGGGATTTAATGGTTTCCCACACCTCATCTTCAGGATGGGTTGGTAAAAATCTTCTTTTAATTTAACGACTAAGGAATTCCAATCCGTTAACTATCTGCGGACGCTTCGGTACCAAATGAGAGCATTGCCAGTGAATAATTCGACTGCTGAATTAAATAACTCTTCGTCCGATACTTTACGAGATTGTGCAAGTTCTATAATTCTTTCTAAAAATTGATACAATAGTTTAGGGTCTCCAGAGTATTTTATTGCCCAGGAACCAATGGGAACTGACTGAGTAAAATATGTAACAGGAGGGACAGGTAAGTTAGTGGGGACATTAGATATATCACTTATATCATTCTGATTTGTCACTAAATCATTGTTTGTTTTTTCATGGAGATCTGTCTCCATTACAAGAACTGTTGCTATGGCTTCATTTTTGAATAATATTATCTCTTCAGAATTTTCTTTGGGAAGCTTTATACGTTTAATACGACCTAAAATGTGTATTAACCTAGAGTGTATCCTCTTAAAAGTGGAGTCTGAAGGTTCATCTTGGTATTCCGTTAAGACATTTTTTATCGATTTTACACTTGACTCAACTTCCTGCCTTTCTGTATAAAAATCTACTGTATACCCTGAGAGATCAATCGAACATCCTGTTTAACAGATTCCTTGGCTAATAATCGAGCTAATACTTTTCTTTTATCAGCGACTGATCTAGTGTTCTGGATACCTCTAATATTCAACTCATAATCTAACTCATCTTTAAGTAAATGTAATATCTGATATTTTTCTGTCATTGTAAACATTTATAAAGTCTAAAATTATCCAGTAAATATAAGCTCTCTCTCAACAGCAATCAATAACTAATTGAACCAAATAATATAGTATACAAAATTCTAATCAAATTTGAATCAAATCTTTCTCTACCGAATTATATGAAATGTTACGAGGAATTAATATTGATGAGATCTAACTTCATTGAGTTTAAATGTTACATGAATCAGTGAGACAAAATCTTTAAATCAAACGAGGGAATCACTAATGAACAAACAAAATTGGGACCACCAAAATTCGAGCCAACCAAAATTGATTTAAGCCTCTTTAAGTGTATCGAAGAGCAAGCAATCGGGCGCGACGTTGGGCGCCAGTGTTATATATAATTTCTAATCAACCATAGATCACGCCCCAGACCATGGGCGGTAGTGTAAGTTATCAAAAAAACCGTGGTTGATTTTCTATACCTTTCGAGAATTCTTGTAAATGGTAACAAGCCCATGGTAAGGTTGGATGACAAGCACCTTATAGAAAAAGAAAACTCTTATGACTTGTAGCTAGCTGAGCTTTTAACCCGCGGTCGCATGAAATTGGGTCAGTGAATTTAATTAAAGTTAAAAAAACAAGGTAATGGACGCCACCTAAATTTTTTATAAAGCAATTGACTAAATGAATTTGCTTAAAGGAAAAATGTAGAAACCTATACTATCACAAACCACTTTAAATACAAGATTGATTGTCACAACTAGGTTACTTACTCTCTTTTGTGCTCTAAAGAAGTTCTAGGATGGCTCTGAAACAAAATTACTACTAGCAAACATGTAATTTATTTAATAATTCTGTGACTATACGAAGTCCTTAATTTTGTTTCAAATACTTATCACTGAATTGTTGTATTAATTCATTTAATGGTCATAAAACCTTTTGGGAAAAATTAAATATTCATAAAAAAATGAACTGAAGAAAAATAGGTTTATATATTTTCATTTTAAACAATTATGTACCAAATAATTTAACTCAACAAAACAATTTCTTAGGAATCTATATAATTACGTTACTCAGGAGATGTAAAATTTAAGTTTTTGTTATGTCTACTGAATTTTAATTAAAAGATATATTTTGTTTAACAATATCCATTTATATTTAATAGCTCGAAGTAGCGCTACTAGAACCTTACAAGTGATTTAAATACTTTAAAAATGCAGAAATGTATTGGTTAATTGTTCTCAAAGCAAATTACATTTGTTAGAATGCAGGCAACCAAACAACATGTTGAACTAAGGTTTCGGTAAACAAGCTAAGAAATAACACTTGTTTAAACAAATACTGCAAACCATATGTTACTATGATTGATGTAATTTAATATTTTTTATACATAGTTTGACAAGAATGACTTCTAAATTTGAACATCTGATTAATAAAATAAAATCATTCTATATATTTTAAATGTTGAACCTTTAAAAGTTAAGCTTCTTTCTATTAATAAATAGGTTGCTAAATTATCTGTACTGGAGGTATTTGTACATCAAAGCATGAAGTAATTTAAAATGAACAATAAAATATTACGTTGATATATGTGTGTGTATACGAAATAAAATATGGCACATGCAGCAAACATTTCAGGAAATCAAATGAGCTTACTCACGGACGTCAATGACCTAACAACTTGTTAGCACTTGTTACGGAGCTAAAATAGCCTCCCGTGTTCCCTTGTTTCGCCTAAACCCAAATTGATCTTCTCCCAGTATTTCTTCAGTTCGTTTTTCTATTCATCATAATTATGCTTATAACAGATAACTAACAATTTGTAAGGTAATGCTGACTGTCAGTTAAAAATTTAACGCCGTGACTACCGGCACAGTAATGTGTGGATTAAAATCAAAATGATCCAACCCAGGAAAGTTTTGCAACGTCTTTAGTGAGATACCGTTCTATTTAAAACACAATAATATAAATTGTCTGTGTTATAAGACAATGTTAAATTGTTATATTGAAATAATTATTACTTTTAAAAATCATTACAATGTTATAGGAATATTGCTAGTTGTAGTACAGGTTGTTACGTGAATCGGGCATCCGCGTTGGGCGCCAAATTTATGCTACGTTGGCTCGTAGCCGTGCGTAACACACAGAAAATCAAAGAAATGACCGGGCTCAATCGGAGATTAGGGGGGGTTGTAGAAAGCAGACCAGCATATAATGTACGCGGCTGTAAGGAATTAGTAACAATACCTGCAAAAAAAAATTAGTCCTGCAAACCTGAAATAAAGAAAAAGCATAGCATGCTGAGCATAGATTGTTCAGTACTTTGTAGAATGTAAAAAAAACTGTTTAAATAATTTATATAATATAACAACGGGAAAAGCAATACAAAAAATTTTTAGTACAAAGTGAGGTAATATTGGGGAGTAGCAGAAACGTTTTCTCACACACCAATTGAACATAAATCAGACAAAATGTTAACAAACGATAAATAGGTAAGACACAATTGATATCAGTAATCCAGTAGTATTGATTTTTTTTGTTTCTTAATAGCAGGCAATTTGATTGTAAAATGTATCAGAACGACAAAGATATGGCAAAACAAACGGATAGATATTTAAAGTAATAACAAATAGGAAATAGTTCAACTTACAAAAAGGTCCTTCAGTAACGCTTCCTTGCAATTGAAGTGTGGGATTTACGATGTCCAGCACTAACGAAGCACTTCACCCTTGTCTGTGAGGGCGTTGATGGAACTTATCACACGTAACCCTAATCACACCTACGTATTTCACTGGTGTTAGCAGCAGACCTTATCACACGACGGAACTATGTAGCATTGATAAATTTCTTGTTAATTCTATTTCCTGAGACAATAATTTCGAAATATTTTGTAGCACTAGTTTAATTTCAACTGGGACCAAATGTATATTATTTTCATAAACATCCAAAAAGCAGGGAGAAACTTCAACCAATACCTTTGTAAACCGGTAATCTGTTATATTTCGCAAATAACGAAATTTGCGCAAGCAATGATCTATTTTAGATTCTTTGGGGTTAGAAAATTCAGAAACTACAGTATCAACTGTATTTGGATAATCCAAAGTATGCACTACTCTGATAAAAAAAGGCCCGCGAAACTAGATCGCACACACAGTTTAAATATCAACAGACGAAGCACCAACAAAAAAACCACAATGAGTAACGCACGTGTATCACTAAAGTAAATCCGTCAGATGTTCCGTAAAACACGCGCGCAGGTCGAGTTTAACAAGTTCTACTACTTTTATTTCCAACAGAAACTCAACAAAAAACAATTAGTAAGGCACGCGTAAGCAATAATACCGTCCGTCAAATGTCCTTAAAAACACACGTGCGTCGACCAAACAGGTTCGCCTATAAACCATACCACTTCAATCGGAATTAGCACTCCACTTTCTACAGTTAATATACAACTTTTATTTCACAAGTAAAACAACTAAAATCGTGCTGTGCTTGTTAATGAACAATTCGAAAATTGATACCGCATTAATTCTCACTGTTGTCAAAGCAAAAAGAAACAGTATTTTCAACGTAATTAATATATAGGAACCAAATACAAACTACAACTGCTCATCTGTTTATATCAACTCGTTGCTATTACAACCTCTTATCGTCTCTTATCTAGACTTGTATATCCACATAAGCAACAAAATTTATACGAACGGCAAGACAAGAACGATGCAATCCACTTATTATAATACGACGCATTCGCCAACGAGTTAATAAATATAAAATATAGAAATAGCAATTGCAGAAATGTATTTACGAATTGGGAAAAAACGTAAAATGTTAAGCTATAAAAATGCACGTTACAAGGTGTTTTACAATATAGTACCGCAAGACTCGGTGCTTCACTGGTGAGATATCTGGCATTTTCCTAGAGCAAGATGATCATAGATTTAATGCAAACTGAAAAATAATACAAAATTTAATACGGAAAATGGGTTATGTCTAGTAAACCCACAAGTCCAATACAGAAAGCTGCATAGTTTAATTAGAATATTGAGCTATGTATACTAAAATCGCTTTTCCAAATTACAAATTGTTTTACTTGCAATGGTTCAGAATTTTATAAGCTATTGCAACAAACGCACATGATGTATGTGACATAAACAATTTTTCCTTAGTTAGATACTGTGTTTACCCACAAGTTTACATACTTAACTCGGTTGCCAAAAACACGATTTAACCCGTTAATCCTTACCACCACAGAGTTTTGAGGTTAACTTTTATATCCCCAAATACTTGCAGTCTATTGTCTTACATATTACTAAAGCTGGAACAGAGTTTCAAATCCTTCTGGGGGATCATTATATACCACTCTCAGCAAAAGTTAATTATAGTAGCGCACAGACCTTTACAAAGATTCTTTTGTTTACCCAAGCGTCTTAATGAAGTTTAATTCTACTTTTAAAGAAAGCAAACCTCGGCTTAATCTATAACGATGTGTATCCATCGAACAAGCAATTTTCTCGTAACCGGTCACGTAAGCATATTCTCGAGAAACTGATTATTGAATTCTCGTGTACAAGAAAGGCGAATTAAACAGAATAAAAAATTAATGATGGTGTTGTGCAATTACACGGATAATCCCATTTCAGACATTGTTCGAAACAAGTGGGTTCATATGGGCCAACGCCCATGATCAGCTCAACACGTCTGATGTAACGCACCCCCAAAGCAACAAATACAAAAGTTGGTAATATTCAGTCTCAAAGCTTACGGATTGTCGGCGATAGATTTGTTGAACTGTATGTACGTGGAGCTTCATTAGACCTCAATACGCTGAGTTTGTGCTTGAATGTCATACTGTGATTTACAAATTGGATTGTTTAGGAAGGTGCTTACTTGGACACTGTTGCCAACGGCATTTTGGCCCATCTGGGGATAACTTCAAATATAGCTCTTGCAATTTCTAAACCGACTTTCGTCATCAATATTTGTGATGTCATATAATTGGTGCCGTTGCCACTGTCAAAATAGCAATTCCTGGTATCTACAATGAAGCTATCGGTACAATATAGATTTTGCAAGTATTTAGTAACTGGTGACGGAATGTGGTTTGTTACTTTTAAAAAGTAACTTGTAAAATGATTTTATACTGACAAAATTGCTGTGTAAGCCGTTCAGCTTAATAATAAATGTTATATGTGGAAATTTGTACTAGTGAGCATATTTTAAATATAATTGAATGTTTTTAATGTGTTATATATTTTTAATTCATGGCGCGATCGGGTGTATGGTTGGCTGCCTAAAATCCATCAAAAACAGGTTATTCTGTTTGGTAAATAACTTTTGTTGGATTGAAAATAGGCAAAATGTAACTTCACCATTAGACTTACAAAACTTTGTACTTTCTAACGAAGGTTTGCTTTTTTTCTAAAGTGGAGTAATAAGCAAGAAATAGCTGTTAAAAGTAATGTTAAAATTCACTTACTTTATTTTAGTTACTACATCTAACATAATCAATTTGTATATAAAAAAAGTATTCGTTGGATAGCAGAATACATATATAATCGTTCAGTTAAAATAAAATTTCAAAAATATTTATCATGATAGCCGTAGTGTACTGAATGGATTTTATTGAATTTTTACATTAATTGTACGCCATTTTAATAGAAGTTGTTCACAACTTTCGCCGAAGATGGCACTGTTAATGATGTGTAGAATAAGGTTTAAAACTAGAATATTTCAAATTGAATTATTTTGGACTTTGTTTTTGTCGCATTGAAATGAAGTAAACTAATACTATATGGTGAATTACCTTTTGATAAGTGTAATATAATAATAATTGGATTAATTGCGAATATTTATGAAGCCAAAAATGACATAATCTCAACATCCATGGTTGTTTGTAAACTTCCATGTTTATGTTTACAAGCGATACGTAAATTATTACAGCAGTGTTACTTTGTGAAGCTTATACTATGTTATAATAGTTTTTAAAAAAAGGGTAGTGTGCCGTATCCCAAAACGTAACTAGATATTCTACAATATTCAATATAAGCAAAATATTGCATCATGTTAGCAAAAGTAATGTTTATTAAAATATCTTAGTGGAACCATCGCAGGGAAATAGGATACATTTTGTTACAAATTAGGTTGCGAGTTTGGTACTCAGCAAAATGATTTACAAATTTGAACGATCTGGGGGAGGACGTTCTCAAAAAACAATAATTTTTCCTACATCATTTTACACTTCACTTTGGGGACGTTCATTGTCTTGTGTATCTTCACCAGGGGGCTGCAATGGTAATTATATTTTCAATTTGAAAAGTGTCAAAATCAGCTTTAAATATATAGACAACTTATTAGTATTCCCATTCTTTACCCCCACGTAGCAGACTTCCGTCATTTTTTGGTCATACAAAGTTCACATGTAACGTCAAATAGATGTGATAACATTTTCTCAAATTGTGCTGCCGGCAAAAAATGATTATAATAAACAATAAACTTCAAAACTCCCACTAATTATGAAATATATTTTAGGCTAAATTAAAAATAAAAGTGTAAAAGTTTAGTTAGGATTAAACAATTTACGAAACTAGACCTAACTTTAGGCATTAGAAATAAACCATAAAAAAATTCCTTTTTGGTTTATTCTGTCAAAAAATAGCTATTTTGTTACATTAAATTGACTCTGTCAAAAACGACTAAACGTTTATTTCAATAAATATTTTAAACTAATAGAATATTTGGGGTCTTCGGTTTAATATTTTTCATCAAATGCTAATATCGAAAAAAGTATTTCCAATACAAAAAAACTTTGAGTTGTTACCTGTAAAGTGTACTTTATTAAAACAAAATTATTACAAATGTTTTATTTTTAGTGAATAACTAAGAAAATAAAAATAGGTTCAATTGTTGTAACATTTACAATAATGTGTATATAGGTATTTTTGAAAATAGCCTGTTTCACATTCTCTGTAAACAATTTTATAATATAGGAGTTGAATATTTTTATTTTCTTATCAATACTCGATTCCCATAGAACATCAGTCCATGATAGTCTAATCAAATCCGCAAAGAATCTTTCATGATTAAATCGAGAAAAACTTCTAATAGTTACATTTATTGGTTTTGTGGTTTCAAAATAAACATTTATTTCGCAATAAACTAATCTGTGATCCGAAACAATATCAGCATCAATAGTACACATGCACGAACAAATAAAAAGTACTGCTGTTATTTGCTATGCGCGTAGGTTCGTTTATTACTAGGATGAATCCATAAGAATCAATGCAGCGTGTGATAATATTACTTAAATTGAAAAGATTCACATTGACATCACCTAAACATATTATATTACCCATCATTGATGCTAAATAAGATAATATATTATCTAGTTCATCAACACAACTAAGCAGATTAGAGTTTGGGGATCTGTATACTGTGCCTACAGTAAAAGTTTTGCGATTTAATTTAAACATTATCCAAAATATATTCAAGTATACGAGTCAATTGCAAACCAAACAAAATAACCTGACATTTAAGTTCCTTCCTTACGTACACACCAACCCCACCCCCTGGACCCACTCTATCATTATGAAAAAAATTATACCCATTTATATTGACAGAGGTATTGGGGACGTATAAAGTAAGCCATGTTTCAGAGACACCAACCAAATCAAAATGCACATTTAAATGAGCAATTTTCATTTATAAACAACTGTACTAGCCTAATAGAACTATTTTATTTACTTTAATTTAATTTAAACAAAACAAATACAAAAAATTAAAGCACTTGTAGCTAAATAAAAATGGAGCAAAAAAGAAAAAATGCAAAAGAGGCTATCTCCAACGTAAGAAATTATCGTATTCTAACAATCAGCCACTTAAGTATAATGTGCTGCATGCTTAGTAAACTATAATACTATATACCTGTTACTTATTACCAACTATGCTACAGGAATTTAAATTACTAGAGGTTACAATGCTGTACGAATGTAAATAAAAAAAATTTCAGTAAAAAAAGACAGTGTGGCATTTACAATTGCACTAACTGTAGGGTATCGTTGTTGATGATGTTCTACAAGTTGTATTAATATTCAGCATCTGTCTCGTACATACATCGTTTTATATGATGTAGTATCCAAGTGGATTCATTATATTCCTTATCGTCTGTCAACGTTTGATCATATTTGGTTTGCTTCTTGTAAAGGGGCCAATATACCTTCTTTTTCATAGGCGTGATCCAATTTCGAAGTACAATAGACACCCCACCTGATCGCTACTCCACAAGTACCAATTTTCCCAATCTAGAAATATATCATGAAAAAATTATGTTCAGATAGAAAATTGTACCAAACCTACTTTGTGAATGCAGTTTCTCTGTATTTAGCACTAATAAGTAACCCAGCGACTTTCTCATCAACAAAAGTCGCCAACCGCAATGAATAATTAAAGTCATATGTCCGTTTAACATCCATCTATCTATCGCTAACAGGATTTGACAGGATTTCCATTTGCATCGACATCAAGGTTTTGTCTCAACTCTAACTCTACTGTTCCATTTTCTTCCAAATCTTTCATAAGATTGTCCTTCCATACCTAAACAAACTGTCAAGTAAAATATTAAACAATTAGATTTTCTTACAGCGCCTAATTCAGCTTCAATTTTTTTTAAATTGGTAGAGTGTCGTGGGAATGGCCATGTGTACTGCCAGTTGCCAGAGTACCCCAAACAAATCCATAATTAATTTTTGAGTTTTGCGAAATATCTTCAGTGTAATGCTTGTATATCTTATCACACATTGTACATGCAAACATAAGGCAGCTTACTAGACCTAATCCTCTGTTACATTCCTCTTTCAGATATAGTTTTCCACTAGTCCAAATTTGGGAATGTCGGTATTGCAGATCTATGGACCAACTTAATACAAATTGCAAATTCACAATGCGGTTTCCGCTAACAGTTGGTTCTTTATAAGAGTGATTTATCTCGAAATATAATTCACGAGCCTCTATTCTGAAAAACAAAACAAAATATTAGATTTTTAGGAACCCACAATTTAGCATATATACAAGACAACACATTATAGCTAATTTTGACATACTAAATGTATCATCCTGTAGATAAATTTCTTACCTATACATAGTTTCCGACATGGATATGAAATACAAATAACAATGTATTACCTATTATAGTCTGCTTCTGGTATAAATGACCAATTATCTGGAAGTGTATGTGACCTTACCTCGGTTGATTTTTCACAGTTCTCTAAATATAAAATACAATGATATAATAATTTAGATTATTTATACAAATTAGCATACTTTGTCTCAGTCTGCGACTTCATTGTTTCTGGCTCGGAAGTTTCTTCAGATAAAGTACTTGGATTACTAACTACCTCAGGTAATCTTTGCAAACCTGATGGGTCAGGCTTGTCTAAATTATCTGACGTGGATTTCAAACTGAAAAAGTTTTAGTTTATTATGACATCTAATTAATATGTGTATTTGTGAAATTATAATGTAACAGGGGCATAACCAGTGTAGTTAGAAGGCTTGAACCATTGTTTGCAGGTGAGGCAAAATTACTCATTTTTAGTGTCAGTACTTAATAATTATATAAAAATCATATGACGCATCCGAGAGCTTACTTCGTTCAAAATAGCACAAAAATTCTTCGCATTGTTGTCAAAAAAAATCTAAAGCTTATGAAATCCTATAGAATTTTACAAAAAAATTAATAATATTTTGTAAAACACAGTTATCAAAATTCAACGAGGTAAAAACGTAAATGTTATTGTTATGTATGTACCCTACAAATTTGACGAGTATTTCTAATACAGTACAGATGTGCTATTCTGACGTACATTTAAAACTCTTCATAGAGAAAATACTAAGTAATTTTTTTCTACGTCATAATTTTAGAGTAATCACACTAACTTAGTTCCACAAAGAATGCGATAACACTTATATTTTTAGTTTGCATTATCATATTTATAAATTCCAAATAGTCATAAGTGGAGAGTCGGGTAATTTGTGGTTTTCTATTCTCAAGGCATCTGAAGAATGTATAATTCTTGTGGGTGGATATGCGACATTTAAATAGGTATACTTCCATTGTTTTTGGATTTTATATTCCAAAATAAACAGCCACATAAAGATATCCTAGCTACACTACTGAATGTATTATAACTTACAGCGGTAATTGTTGCATTTTCAGCCATTTTAAGCGGGCTGCTTTAGACTTGGACGATCGTTTTCTGGTACCACCTGGATTTTGGTTATACACCTTCTTATATTTACTCATCTGAAAAATGTAAATACGTAAATAAAAAAAACTTTACACCAGGCGACAACAGGAAGTAAGTATACTGTAACTTTTTCCGTATTTCAGATAAATATTTGAAAGTTGAAAGGCTTGTACAAGGCAAAGCGGGAGTACAAATTTTTTGAAATAATTGTGAATTTCAAATTATTTAAGGTCTGACTAGAAGTGAAAAGTACTGTATAAACTACACACCCTATACTTTTGTACATTTTTAGAATCAGTTAATCATTTTTAGTCCTAGGACATTATTTCAAATTTTTTAGAAATAGGTTTTTTCTTATTTAAGTTTTGAAAAGAAAAGTACGCGACTGTAATTCTTCTAAATTGGTGTATAATTGTGAGAAAAATTTGAAATCTAACGACTTTTCATGTTATTAGTAATAGTTATATTTTCGCCAGAAATTTCAAAACATTGTTTTTTCTTAAAAGTAAGATTTTGCAAAATCTATTAGGCTGGATCTCAATAAATTCTAAAAGGATTTTTTAAAGTTTTGGTACTCTAAATAATCACAACATGATAGGACATTTTTAGGGGACTGCTTAAATTATAAATAGGGTTTATGTCGTTTTCAAACTGATTTATATATGACAAAAAAAGTTAGTGTACCAGTTTCTGTCGTTTTCACCATTCGGTGTCATAAATTAAATAATGAATATATTTGATAAAATAATGTATGCAAAACAAATAATTTATTTATTCAAGAAGACAGTAATTGCTCGACTAAATCAAATCTACAAAAATTAATGTCAATATTTGAACACGCATTTTCAATCGAATAAAATATATAATTAATTTTGTCCATTACTTATCTTTCTATCCATAAAGTATAAGAATTTTAGAATATACTTATCCTCAAGCGCAAATACATCCACACTAAATAAAGCATTAAATGTTTGTTTATAATAATAACGTAATGTCACTCTATGAACAATAAACTACACATTCAAAAATAAAAATTAGCGAACGCCATATGCACAAAAATGAAATAATACAATACAATACAAATTTGTTTCGTCAAACGACCTTGGCTATTGTTAGAATGCACTATGTACCTAACGCTTTGCTTGCTGTTCAACAAATTCGAATTCGCTGAAGGACATTTACTTACAGGAATGGAGGAAAATAAACCAGCATCGTTCCGTATCCTAGAACCGTTATTTGCCTAACTTGGAAACGAACCACTAAACTACTAAAGCTAACATAAAGTAGTTCCCTCTATCATGCGAAAGCTATACCACAAAAGCAGCTATTTTAAAATTAGTTCGTGTTATGAAAATAGAGGGATGCTATCGCGCCCTTAAATAGCCACATGCATGTTATACCGGGCACGGAATAATAGCCACCAATAATCAAGACTTCCAGAGTTATGTTTATTAAACTAAAGTAAGAGGACGAACAGTTATGAAAATTTGTTTGTAAGGTTTGCGGGATGTTAAACAACCCAATATTGTGAAAACTAGCTAGTATTTGGGTACTGTTAAAATTGCTAGATTTAGAAACTAATGATAATGTGTTTTCTGGAGCGATGCAGATACCTTAAATAATATTGCAGATGGAATTGTGGCAATATTTTTAACAGAAATTAAGGTATTTTTCATGTTAAATCTATAATTTTGTTTTGCTAAATGACACATTATGATTATGTTGTACTATTGTAAAAGAAGAAAAATACCGGTAGGAAAATTCATACTATAGTGTCAGGAAAACTAGTATATAAATACTACAACACAAAAAAAAATTGAAAAAGTCCATTGGTTATGATAAATCAAATTGAAGATACGCCAGGTAACAATCTCACAATCATAACAAATATTGTATTATATTTTCTTAAAGATAATTGTGACGAACTGTTGTTATGGTTAAGAAATAGTGTAGAACCCTGGGTACAAGTCGAGGAATATTGGACTAAAACATCTAAAATGCGTCTAAAGCAACTGCGAG
This sequence comes from Platerodrilus igneus, assembly GCA_036346225.1. Taxonomy (NCBI): domain Eukaryota; kingdom Metazoa; phylum Arthropoda; class Insecta; order Coleoptera; family Lycidae; genus Platerodrilus; species Platerodrilus igneus. The sequence continues at coordinate 9,245,592 of JARFIW010000244.1, forward strand.
ATTCTTCTGAAGAAAATTTTTATCTTATTTAAAAGAATATCCATCTTTAAAAAGAACGATGGGCTATTTATTATTGGAAATCGACTTCCAAACATTAACAAAGTACTTATTAAAAATTTGATATTTAGCAATAGAAATTCTATTTCGTTTTGTATTTATTTATTATACAGAAAGTTAAAGATCTGTATTAATACACAATAAACTAAATGCCAATAATTAATTAATTTACACACATCAATGTGTCTATCCTGTAAAAAATTTCTTTCATTAAATTCCCTTAGGTTCTATAAATTTGTGTTGATTAGTTGTCACTGCAGTCTGAATCCCAATTGCTGTCGTCGCTATCTTCATTTACATCAATGACCAACGGTGCTATATCCTTTATATCAAACTGAATTTCGTGATTCCGTCATTCTTTAATGATTGTTTTTGTGTGTTGTACAGAATCTGCCCAAACTTGAGGTGTTACGGTCGCTAATGCTTCGTGCTACATTGTTATACAGTTTTCTATAGATTTGTCATCCCTACCAACGTGACGCTTAAAATAATTTTTAGTAATACCTCAAATCAGTTCAATTGGATTAAAACTACAATGGTAGAGAGGCAGTCTTAGTACCTTATAGCCACACTGTTTAGCTAAACGATCAATTTTAAAAATTTTGGGTGGTTTGTTTCTACAATTTGAAGAAATATGTTAGTCGGCTACAAAGAATACCACATTTTCTACTTACATTGCAACCACATGTAGCAGTTCACTTTTTAAAGATGCTAATTCAAAACGGATTCCATTTCTACTATGCCATTCTGCTATTTCCGTTTTCTTCCACGAAGTGTTTGGTATTTTTTGTTCGGTAGCACTGTGATACGAAGCATTGTTCCGGACAATTACAGGATGGTGTTTTTAAATTTTGTAGTAGTTGATTTTCAGACCAACGTAAAAATTATTCTCATTCATTTCGCCATGATAATTTTAATTTTTTGCCGATGAACTGAAAACCAATTCACTACCATCAATAAAACCATCTGCATTGCCTGCATGCAACACTATGTACCTAAAATGAAGAATTACTTCATGCATTCACATTATCAAATGTAAATCTCACTAACCTTTTTCCGTCAACTCTTGTACTTTTTACACTTTTCAGATTGTTATCTTGCTAAGAACGGCTTATAGAACCATTTTGAAAAATCCATGTTTCATCCAAAAAAACAAATTTATACAAGTTTTGCTGTTCGACTTGTATATAAGTTTTTAGAAATTGAACTCTTCTATTGACAACATTGGGTAACTCCATAAGTCCCCGTCTTGGATTATCTTGTTTCCACTTAAAACCCATACTATGTAGAACTGTATTCAACGATCTTTCGCTACCCTTAAAGAGTCCAGCGTGTGTTACCTTTTGCCACAAAATTTTTACAGAAATATGCTCGCCTAAAATTATTTACTGTTATATAAACAAAATCAAAATTAATAAAATTTACTCACGATTTTCATACAACCTGTAAATTATATTACGAATATCACATTTAGTAAATTGGTCAACTTCAGAAATAGGATTTTTGCGAACTCGTGTCTTGAAAGTCAAGCGTTCATTGTTTTTAACTGCCTGTGACACAGCAGTTACCATGGACAGATTGATATTTAAGGCGGCTGCTACACGCTAAAATAGAATTAATGAACTACAAATTGAAGTAAATAATTAATTTATCTTGCGAACTGCCGTCAAAGGAATAAATGGACCACCGTTATCTCGTTCTTGTTCAAAAAACGCTATCAAATTAGCTACAAGTAGCTTTCCTCTGCTTCTTCTTAAACGTGAACCGGGCATGGTTTATTCACCCAAACAAAAATAACACTAGTCTGTTCTGAAAAGAACAATTTTAAATACAAGCAAGAATAACACAAAATGCAGGATAAAAACTACGCAAGAGGTTAATGACATAGAATAAGAATACCAATGAAAATGTAACATAACGAATACAAGTAATATTAGTTGTCAACAAATGTCTCAAATGAAGGCGGCAACATTGCAATATTTGCAAACCGAAAACTTTTTTCTGGAGTTAGAAAAAGACAAGAATATCATTTGTAGTTGATATTGTAACATGTTTAATTTCAGTAATAATTATTCGCATTGAATTACGAAAATAATGCGCTAAGCGTGCACTATTCCTTATTAATCTTCTTATATTAAAATATCTGTGTCACATAAAGTTATTTCCACGCGCATCTCTAGTTGTTTCTTTCGTATTCCACGCCTCTAACGTCGCGACGATTCGGTTCTTGGTTCGTTAAGTGAGTCGCCCGCTAGCAACAGCTTTATCAGTATTCACGACTAGAGGCAGGCGACCTTTGCATCAATTACTAAAGTAAGCAGGTCAGGTCGTGCTCGACTTGAAACTATTAAGATACCTCCTACTAACGGTTGGTAAAGTATATATTTTACGAACTAATTTAATTTGGTTTAATTTATTTAGCGCGTCATGTAGGATTCATCATTTAAAATTCGTCACTTAGGATTTGTCGATATGAAATTTGTCTACTAAAAAATTTGTTAACTAGGAATTATGGATGTTAGTTTGGATTGCAGTCGTTTCTAGTTAGAAATGGCTAGTAACTTTGTTTGAAGAATATAAATTTACATCTCGATTTATCGTGGAACAACAAAAGCAGTTTGGTTTGTTATTAGATATAAGATATTTCATGCATGTGTTTTGAATGTCATAAAAATTTGATAAACCGTCTATCATATAAAGCACGTAAAGTTGCTATTATGTTTTCAACATCTAATCTGTGTAATTCTCAACTATTATTGAACTGGTTTTATAAGCCGTAGAACAAAATTTTGTCAGATTAGGTTTTTATAATTACAAGCTTTGTTCCATCTGAACCTTAGATAATTTCAACGTATGTTTTCGACGACATATTTTTTGGTGTTGCACAATTGACAGATGTTGTCATGAAAACAAATGCTTCGTGCAGCTGTCATTGAGTTTAAACCAAACATTCCTATTTTTGTGATTAGCATTTATCTACATGTAAATCATAAAATTTAAATCTGAAAATTTAAAGGCACTCTGAATAAGATTCTAGAAATTGTAATCTACCTGAAAAGATCTGCCCAGGTAAGAATGTAATTCGGTGTATTATGCTCACAAATTATTTTCACTCAAATGTTTAAAGTAGGTTCATATTTAAAGTGTAGTAGGTTGTTTTAAAAAGTCAAAACCTTGACTTTGATATAGATGTTAATGATACATTTTTGTTCTTGTTAAAAAGTTCCGAAAGTTTAAAAGAGAGTTTCTTTAGTAAACAATTAGTTCAACTTTGAGGCTTTTATTTTGGTCAAATGCGATCAAATCTAATTACACAAAGGTAAAATTTTTGAGTAATAATTTGGTGCTAATATCATATTGGATATACATTTTTTTTATTTTTTTATATTTTTTATAGGACACAAATGGTGTTCTACTTTTTTATTTATTTAATCTTTGCAATTTCTTACAGGAGCTGCGTCTTATTTTGATAAGACAAATTTTTGTTAACAAAGACAATCATTTTATCTTTGGGTTTCCACGTCTGCCCTTAGAACTGTGCTCTGCTATTATCGTAATTATCTCAGGACATGGTGGCGCCTATTTAATTTAGCTTAGCTTTGGTTTGCAAACAGAATTCGACTTACTCCCCCACTTCTTATTGCTCTACCCAGGAATAGACCCCCTAGCTATGTCAAAAGATTTTTGTTCACTGGCGCCCATTAAGAAAAATAAGTTACACTAGCGCCTCAACGTAGAAGAAATAACGTTTCAGTGGCGCTCACTACGTGGTGCCTTCTGTAAAACAAAAGTCGTTTCAATATGGCGTGACGTCATTTATGACTAAGTCGGTTTAGAAATTGCGAGGACTATATCGATTACTAAATAATAAGTTATAAAATCCATGTAAGCTCTACACGCGATCTGAATTATAATTGTGCAAGTCTGCATAAGTTTTATGCACCAACACAAGTTTATTATTGTATATCCATTTGTTTCTGTTAGGCGAGAATCTCGCTCAGGTACAATTACATTTTAGGGGGAAGTACAGGATTAAACGTGTTTGAGTTTTAGTGCATTTGATTCAAATGTAGCATCCTGCAGTCATCCTTGTGGTGTTTTTAATTGATTGATGTCGTGCTCAATCAAAATATACATAAGCTTGTCGTCATCATTATGTCATGGAACTGGTTAGACGCGTACCTCGATTGTTTCCTATTCTGAACTAGCCTACACATTCTCCTGAAATTCCTAGAGCCTAAATACAGCTGGGTTCCTCTTCTATTGTTTTCTTAATATTTACCCTATTGCATGGATATTCAGTGATATGTGAAATGGGTTCGGCAACCTGCGGCTACCAAGATTGTAACGGTCGTTTGGTAGAGGACGTTCCCAAAAGCACCGTACTAAAGAAAAAAGGGGGTTGAAGTAAATGAGTAAAATAATTGAAGGAAAAAAGGTATAGGTAAAGATATAAATTGCAGGGGTTCGAGTGATAGGCCGGTAGGTAGAAAATTACGTGCCTAGCTATACGGATGACTGCTTGCGGAGAGTGGGGTGGGTAGATAACCACTTGTAGCGGAGGCCAGGTGAAATTGGCCAACCGCAAGGAAAGAATAGAAACTCGGAAGGCGCAAGAGACGCCATAGAAACAAGATCCAACGTCGCGATCCCACTCCGACTCGTAGGTACCTAGTCACACCACTGTGGGGAAAGGAAGCACAGAAGATAGAAAAATAGTGGTAATCGAAGGACAACGCTAGCTGAAAGAAAACATTAGTAATTAAAATAAATCAACACCAGGATCTAAATTCTTTGGTATATAATGAGGTACTGACAAATAAACAGTTGAAATAAAATGAGTTAATGTAACTCAAGGATTAAGGTGCTTACGATAAACTAAAAATGGCGTCATGCACCAATTCTTAAACATCAAAATCACACTATATATTAGAATTAATCGTGGAGGTCTCTTACGCACATTTCTTATATTACTAATGTTAAATTCACGCGTTACAAATGTGTGAATTATTGCTACAAAAAAATTGACTGTGTTTACACAATATATTTATTTCTTACAGCATAGGTCAGGTACCAGTTAAATTTCGTGTACACCTTAAAACTAAAAGGTTTAGTAGGTTAGTTACATGAAATAAACAAGCAGCCAACACATAGAAATTTTAATGAAGACCACGTTGGTTAATATTTACGTGAGAAACTCCAAGCGTTACCAAATTAATTCTTTACTAATAAAATAAGAGGTAACATCGTTATATCCGTATTACGCGCATTATTTGTTATCGCCGTTGGTATGTATAGTAATTCTATAATTACTTAATCCTAAACGATATTGGTTTCAGCCTATAAGATTTTATTTTATGCCCTCTACCTTACATTCTACTTTTTATTTTGTTCCTCACATATCTCGAAATTTATGGTAGTTATTCATAGTGGATGTCAGATGATTCTTGAAATGTTCCACATCTGGTAACGCTTGGAGTTTCTCACGTAAATATTGAATATTCGTAATACGAATATAACGAAGTTGCCTGTTACTTTATTAGTAAAGAATTAATTTGTAGTAAGTAAACTCGACAGATCCCATTAAGACCCTCATTCCGTAAAAGAAAAACGTTTCCAACACAAATTTAAGATCTATGTTCGGTGTGGTATTATTTCAATTTTTTTATTGGGTCTTTTCAACTGCCACCCTATCTAAATGGCACACTTTATTTAAATTTTCTTCAAGAAAATTTAAACGGTTTGCTTGAAGAAGTACGCTTAATTTGAGGGAACATATGTGGTTTGTGCAAGACGGAAGGAACTCTGCACATTTCTCTTGGTCGATACGCGAATATTTAGATAACGTCTTTTCTCATCGGTGGATTGGTCAGGGCAGTGAATCTTCTTGGCCGGTTAGGAACTCCGGCTTATATCCTCCACACTATTCGATTTCGTCTCGAATGAAAGACATGGTAAACAAAGAAACTGTTAGTTAGCCTGAGTTGTGGGGGTGCGAATGAAATCAGAGGCAATCAAGCAGCAATTTTTAGAACTCGCCAATCTCTTAGACAACGTATTACAAAATGTATCCAAGTAAATGATGCGCATTTCGATAATTACTTTAAAATACTTTCTTGTAAGTAGGGATAGACTCGGGCCGGGCCGGGCCGGTCTTTTAATAAGCCCGACCCGGTCCGACGCAGAAAAGTGACCGGCCCGGCCCGAGGTCCGAATCGTAATAAAAGTTGACGGCCCGGCCCGGCCCGAAATTTCGGGCCGGTCCGACTTTCATTCAGTGATTAGAAGATATTTTTTTCAGTTGTGTTCAACAAGTAACTATTTCGCAATGAATTTTAGTGGCAGCCAACATAAAAACTGTAACTGTAATGATGTTTATTTAATCTAATATAAACCAACGTCTATATAATAAATATATTTAAAGCATTGCTGCTATCGGTGATGAATCTTTAGAAATTCATATTTTTAATCAGTTTTAAGTGGGAGTTTTTAGGTTTTAGATTTAATGGTATTAAAATACATCTTAATCATTTTGTATAATTCTGCAAAAAGTTTCGAAGAATTTAAAGATATAATTTTGAGAGGTTTGAAATTTTATTTGAGGATTGACAGGGAAAACCCTAACAAAACTTAATAAAAATTAATATAAAAGTTTTTAGTTTTTTTAATAAGAGTTCTCTAAAACAAACTGGAAACTGCTCAAGCAAGTAAATTAGAATAAGTGGTAAATCACTTTCTGACGGTTGAATAGCATGAGCGATAGGAACAAATGTGCGGGTACAAATTGGTGTAGGTAAAGTCCCTATATGTCATTTTAGTGAGGTAAACCTCACTTTCGTTTAAATACAATTGAGAAAGTTTAACGAACAAACAGTACCACCACCTGCATCATACCATTATCTTCCTGAGACCCGAAGGGTTGTGGACACCTCGGAGTAGCTATAACAGCTGTTGCTTTTATTCTAAATTTGTGTCATTGAATAGATGTGAGCGCATATTATATTTTTGGCATATATGCCCACGAAAATTACTTTCCTAAATTATTCAAGGAATAAAAAGTATATGCCTACGGCTAATTTGCAATGAATGAAATATGTAATTAACCCCGATAAACTGATTATGATAATGCAATTTTTTCTTCTTCATTGATGCCGATCTAAAGTTTAGTTTAGATGCCATTTGAAGACATCTTAACTTCTGTAGGTAATTTATATCTATAGTTCGTTTATACACAAACACCTTATTTTGAAATTTTAAATTCTTAATTATAAAAATCAGTAAATATTATGTCTACCTTTGACTGGTATATCTCCTTTAGAGTCTTCTGCTTATAAAATGGGTTCTTACTAGGCCCGGTCTAGTCAGCATTTGCAAATAAAACTTTATATTCATTTTTATGAACTGATTTTAAATGGCGTTTTAAATTGGTGGTGCGTGAATATTTAATTTTGAATTCCACCCTGCCTTTTTTCTTTTTACACAACAAACAAAATGCAGTTTTTGTATCATTTGAAATAACACCAAACTCAAAAAATTGTTTAAATTTGCTGCGGGATGTCGACCTGGTTGTCATATCAAAACGTAGGTTTGTTTGACTATCAGCAGCACTCTTACCACTTTCATTGGAATTATAATTAGAGTCTTTCACGCTATCGTCGCTATCAAGGTCTGACATGACAGTTATTATATCAAACAACACTATCATATATGAAGTAGTTAAATATTATTTTATTTGTTATATATTTGTTATACTCGGTAGTCTATATACTATATTAGAAATAAGTGTTATTATTAAATTCAAATAAAGGCGGTCTTGAGTATAAAGTTGTCAGCGACGAACTGTGACTGGGAGACCTGAGCAAAATTTTTAAAAATCTAAGGAACTACAATAAACAATTCTTAGGAAGTACAATTATCATAAAAACCAACTGTTTTCAACACGGACTTGCATCTGCACTGAAAATATTATGTACAAAATGTACGAGGGATTATAAGGAATCAGCACATCCAGCTTTTCGGCAAACTACCAATTTAGTGAAGACACGCGATGTTTTTAAACAACCTTACAACATTTTTAACTTGTAGCTATAAAACTATAAATTTAAACTACGAAAGCTATTAAAGACAACATGCGGCTGCAAAATTTGCGCATATAAAAATATAAAACAGACCTATGTTTTTATTGTCAATTTTTGAAAAAAGAATCGACAGTAAATCCTAAAATAAATTAAAAATAGAAATTTGTTGCAAGGACGCATTGGCATCGATTGGACTTTTATGTAAATTGAGTGTACGCTTAATGTACCCTATAACCTTATCATAAATTTGCGTCCGTTTTATCTTCTCGTTCCTACTTCAAAGAATTTTACTAAAATTACCTACTTGATATTAGAGAGTTACTGCAAACTCGTTCCAAGTAGACTTTATTAAAAGAATCTTCAAATAAAGTATCCCTTATTAAAAGTTTGCATCTAATTTAAAGAAGTGTTATTGCAAGTGTTTTTTCCTTTACTTTTTATTTTGACATATATGTTTAATATTCTAATCTGTAGGTTATGTTTTAAAAATGAATAAAGAATTAATCACTTTTGTGATAAGGTGACCTATAATACATGTTTAACTACATTGAAAAAGATCAAAAAAATTGTATTCACACTATTAACGCTCGGTTAAGACACAGTGGACTGTATTTTTTAAACATGAACAAACAAAAGGTAAAACAATAACCTTACCTAAGATCTGCAGCTCACTTTAAATAGGTGTTTAAAGGGTGAGATTTAGGATGGTCATTGAAGGAAGGCAAGGATCGCCAATTTAGAAATTTCACCGTTTTCTAACCCACTTTCTAAGACGGGTGCAAGGGGTTATTTTGACGTACACACCGTAATGCCACAATTTACTAGAGAACCGAATCACACCGATGTTTGTTACTATCTGTCTTAATTTTGTTATTGTCAGAATTGGCATATGTTTCAATTTATCTATAAATTAAAAATAATATTCTTCTTAATCTTCTTTGGGTATTAAACCACTCATAGTTTTTAAAATTATCTTTATTAACGTTTCGATCCATAACCTAGGATCGTTTTCAAAATAATAAAAACTTCAAGTTTGACATTTATGACACAAATTGAAGGTGACTTTGATTTATTGATGTTTGAAATATTTGGTTTGAGTACACTAAGCAAAAATTTTTAAAATTTAAATGAATAATTGCCTTCAATTTGTGTTACGGCCTGGGACCGACTTTTTTAGGTAGCCAATACGCTTAACATGAAATCAGCTGATTAATTTTTATTGTAAAAATTCAATAACTTGGGAATTGGAAAACATTTTTTAACATGTTTCTATTTATACAATTTATACCTTCATAGAACAACATTGGTATCTGACAAATGTAAACCCACCATAAGGTTACCTCAGAACAATGTTAAAATCTACCAAAGAGGTAGCCTAAATCATAATGATATCCCCTTCAAAATAAATATAAAAAAACGACTACTTAAGCCTTTTAATAATGCAATTGCACACTTCTTTAATAACCATCCTCTAAATTGTATAAATAGAAACATGTTAAAAAATGTTTTCCAATTCCCAAGTTATTGAATTTTTACAATAAAAATTAATCAGCTGATTTCATGTTAAGCGTATTGGCTACCTAAAAAAGTCGGTCCCAGGCCGTAACACAAATTGAAGGCAATTATTCATTTAAATTTTAAAAATTTTTGCTTAGTGTACTCAAACCAAATATTTCAAACATCAATAAATCAAAGTCACCTTCAATTTGTGTCATAAATGTCAAACTTGAAGTTTTTATTATTTTGAAAACGATCCTAGGTTATGGATCGAAACGTTAATAAAGATAATTTTAAAAACTATGAGTGGTTTAATACCCAAAGAAGATTAAGAAGAATACTAAACAAACCACAACAAACATACAGGGAGTAATTAAAAATAACTTGAATTGAATGCTATTCTGGCAATAATTTATCGGATTAATAAAATATAATCTAAAAATAAAAGGAATTTGTTACCGGCGTTAGCATATCCTCCGGCCTTAAAATAAGATTTTAACAAAATGAAAATTCATATTAAATGAGAAAAAAAAACTATAAACAGCGCATGTAAAAAAAATGTTTACTGCGTGGGGAGTGAACACAGCTTTGCTACTAGACAGGTATAAACCCCATCTTTTGTACGTACTGTGACAACCCTAATAATGCCGTCTTTTCCTGGATGAGTTTGTTCAATTACCCCTGTTGGCCACTGCAAAGGCGAGCAGTTATCGCGCATCACTATCACGACTAGACCTGGCTTAACAGGACAGGAAGGTGTATTGCACTTCTGTCGGGATTGTAATTCACACAAGTATTCCCTAGACCATCGCTTCCACTAAGATTGAACAATTTGATCTAAAAGGTGCTTGCGCTTTACAAGCGTAAGCGCTTTTCCGGTTTCATCGGCAGCTGGCAAGAACTGCAACAGGGTGAGAGTTAAAAAATGAGCAGGCGATAATGCGAGAGGTTCCGATGGGTCTGAACTAAGCCAGCATAACGGACGTGAATTTAACAACGCTTCGATTTGTGTTAAAACCGTTGAAAATTCTTCATAAGAAAGTATTTGCTCTCCCACAACTTTCATTAAATGACCTTTCACGCTTTTGATATTCGCCTCCCATATTTCTCCAAAATGAGGAGCCGAAGGCGGATTGAATTTCCAAGCAATGCGCCTTTGACTAAGTTCATGGCTAATGGCATTTAGGCAATTTGAATTTCGAAAAAATTCTTGAAGGACATCTAAATAATTTTTAGCGCCCACGAAATTTGTCCCTCGATCGGAATACATAACCGCACATGGTCCCCTTCTAGCAAGGAAACGCTTAAATGCGGCAAGGAATATGTCGGTTGACAAACTTGACGCTAATTGTAGATGCACGGCACGAGTTGTTAAACAAACAAATATGCATATATAGGCCTTTTGAGATTTAACTCCCCGGTGTTTACTAAGAGTTATATTAAAAGGTCCGGCAAAATCAGTGCCAGTATGCATAAATGCTTTGGCCTGATGAACCCTAGGAGACGGTAAGTCAGCCATAAGAGGAAAAGAAGGTCGAGGTTTTCTTCTGAAACAATGATTACAATTTTGAACACGAGTCCGAACCAAATTTCTTGCCGCTATAATCCAAAAAAGCTGACGTAATAGAGAAAGCAGAAGATGTGGCCCTGTGTGTAAATTTTTTACATGAAAATGATCAATTAATAATCGGTAAAACGATCTTTCTTAGGTAAAAGAACTGGATGCTGCTGATCATATGAAATATTTGCATTTGACAGACGACCTCCAACTCTAATTAAGTTATTTGAAAGAAAAGGATTCAAATGTCGAAAGGGTTTCGAACAAAGTTGTCCCTTTTCCAGAAAAGTCTTTTCGGAGAAAAAATGTTTATCTTGCACTGCTAAAATTAGAATATTTTCCGCCACAACAAGATCTTCCGCAGAAATGCGGTTCCTTTTAGGCAAACGTTTAACAAATCTCAAAACATAAACAGTTATGCTTAACAATTTAGAGTAAGAACTGCATCTATCAATCAGGGCGTATAAGGGATGAACTTCTGATTGTGTCACGGGAAGTGAAACCAATTTCTGTTCAAGTTTATTGTCAGCCAAAATAATTTCTTCCGTGTCAATGATTTTAATAGGCCAATCGCTTTCTTGAGAAAGAAGCCACGATGGCCCCTGCAACCACAACTCGGCGTTAAGAAATTGATTTGGAGATATACCGCGAGACGCACAATCGGCAGGATTTGAAATGCCATCAACATGAAACCAGCGAGTTACTGGTAATAAATTTTGAATTTTTGCCACTCGATTGGCTACAAAAGTTTTCCAACAATGGGGCGACTTAGGAATCCAGTTAAGAACCACCATAGAATCAGAAAACGCAAAAACCTGTTTGATAGTGCACCGTAAGGAATATGTGCGAATAATGCAATCTAATAGTCTTGCAAGCAATAAAGCAGCACATAACTCCAAACGAGGAATAGTGACAGTTTTTATTGGAGCCAATTTAGCTTTACCGCATAGTAAAATAATTTTTACTTCGCCATCCAGAGACACTGTTCGGGCGTATGCGACGTCTGCAGCTCACTTTAAGTAGGTGTTTAAAGGGTGAGATTTAGGATGGTCATTGAAGGAAGGCAAGGATCACCAATTTAGAAATTTCATTATTTTCGAACCCACTCTCTAAGACGGGTGCAAGGGGTTATTTTGACGTACACGCCGTAATGCCACAATTTACTAGAGAACCAAATCACACCGATGTTTGTTACTATATGTCTTAATTTTGTTATTGTCAGAATTGGCATATGTTTCAATTTATCTATAAATTAAAAATAACTTGAATTGAATGCTATTCTGGCGATAATTTATCGGATTAATAAACTGTAATTTAAAAATAAAAGGAATTTGTTGCCGGCGTTAGCACACACAAAGATGAACTTTTTTTATTATTTAAGTCTTTCATTTCCCACTCATTCAATAACATTTGTATGTGTTGTCAAAATGGTTTCACGGACTACTCTTCGAGTTTACTTCAAGACACCGTTTTTTACTTCTTCCCAAGCATATAGCATGTTTTAAAAAAATTTTTAATCTTTACTTCGAGGAAAAGCATTACAAAACAGCGTCCTCGTATTTAGAGCGTTGACGTTTTATATCCTTGTCGTGTTATAAACTTGGACATTATATCTCTAAATTTAATTACAGAAACAACACTACAAAAAGTCATTAAATTTCACAATATTTATAAAGAAAGCAGACAATTAAGTGCAAGTTTGTACGTTAGGCATTTGGTATATGTCAAAATTAAGGCGCCTTAAATAAAAGCATTCCTTGTCTGTATTTAAATTAAATAAACGTGTCCTGCATTTTAATAAAGTACAAACATTAAAGATGTGTTAACTGCGCATGTGTGAATGTCAAATAAGGGAAACTTTATTAAAAAATTGGTAAAATGAACATTGCAATAACTCTCTAGTATTTTAGGCGGTAGACATAAACTATACACGCGATTGATAATATCGACGTTTTACGCATAATTGAAATTTAAAGTGTATACGTATACATAATCTAAATCGTGCAAACTTTTGAATTATGAATAAATCACCTAGTTTGATGTTCGTGAGTATTTTTAACTTGCCTAAAGTACAACATGCGAAACATTAAATAGGACTAAAAAAAAATATTCGGGATAAAAAGTGAGTTATAATATCACGTCTCCTTTACACTAAACAAGACGAAAAACTGATTATTAATGAGTTCATGAAGACACTTCGTGAAAATATAATTAAGAACGTTTACTTACTCAATGTGAGATAGAAGTGAAACGATGGTGGAACATCCATTCGTGCGTTTTTCAGTCCGAATCGTTTGACCCGGCCCGGCCCGAATAAAGATAGGCCCGGCCCGGCCCCGGCCCGAATAAAGTAGTCAACGGCCCGGCCCGAAATCGGGCCGGGCCCGGGCCGGGCCGTCCCGAGTCCGAGCCCATCCCTACTTATAAGCGTTCTAACGAATAAAAGATGCTAATTTTCAAGTCGATAACCGAAAAATTTTCAGAATGATGCCAAAAAATTGAAATAAATTTATAACCTTCAAATTCCTGTACTTTTTAAATCTTCAACATTTGGATAAAAAAAGTTTGACCCAATGGTTATTATTTGATGCATAGCATCTCTAGTTGACCGTTGTCCCATTCTTAATGAAGTTAATCTAATAAAAATAAAAGATTATTTACTTTATAATCAGTTTTAGTCATTTAGCATTGTTGAAACAATCTGTTTATAGCAGCTTCGAATTAAATGACTTGGAAAACAGTAAATGATCCTTTACACTCGGGACCATACATTTTTTAGTGCTTCACGAGAAAGCAACACACTAATTATCAGTTAACTTCATTTCAAGGAGCTATCAAAAGAAATAGGTTTATAAGAGTCAATATTCTCATTCAAGTCTAACGTGACTGAGTCGCCAAGCTCCCACAACAAACAAACGTCGGTTGTATCCAATCTCAAGAATTACTGATTCAGCGGCGATAGATTTGTAAGTCCTGAAGGACCTGAACTGATTATGTGTAGTTTCGCCAGATCGTATACAATAAGTTCGTGTCGAAATGTCTAAATATAATTTCCGATTTGAATGATTTAGTGGAGGACTATTTGGTTACTGCTGCAGACAGCGCTTAGGCGCGTATCGAGTTGTCTTACTCGTCAAGTATATAAATTGTCTAGAACAGACTAAGGGATGTGTATAAATTATTACCCTAACCTAAAAGTTTTATAAAGGTGTAAATATTATAAAATATTTGAAGGTGTGACGTATTCTAGATACCTCAGTATCTCACGTTATTTATTTTTATATTTGAATCAATTCCTTAAAGTTTTCTTTTATCTGATGCAATTGTTAAAAATCCAATTGTTTGGAAGTTCTTTTAATCTTAATTTCAGATTGGTGGAAGCAAAACACATTTTTGTTAATATATTTCTCATATTGTAAGTTTGTCCCTATAGTAGAGGACAAAGAATACTACTATAGTAAGCCTGCTTATCGTAAAAGGCGATTAAAAGGCGCAGCGAAGGGCAGCAGCCTTGCTGGCTAAAAGATATTGGAGGAGAGTCGATTGGTTTCGGACGATCCTTAATAATATACAAAGTTTCTGGAGGTTGGTCGTGACGGCTTTTTGCTAAAATTTTTAAAAACTGCGTTGTGGAAAGATATGGGAACCTACCACAATTTTTTCCCAGGTATGCGTGGCCTAAAACACGAACTATGTATGATAGAGAGCTCATAAGTAAAATTCTTGTCCGGAGGTAAAATACCCCTTCATTTGGATCTCCAAAAGGGGTTACTTGAGGCTCATCATCGTAAGAATTTAAAACAACAGTTCGATTTAGTGATAGGGACTTGGAATGTAAGGTCATTACTTAGAGTAGATAAATCAACGAATTTATTAGTCGAAAAGAGAAAAGGAAAGCTAGACATTTTAGGTATTAGTGAGGTGAGATGGCCAGATAGTAATGACTTTTGGAAAGATAATTATAAAATAATTACAACTTCTTCAACTAATGGACAGGCATGGGTAGGAATAGCGTTAGGTAAAAGATTAGGGCGTAAAGTTAAAGAGTACTTACAATTTAGTGATAGAATAATTATGGTTAGATTGAGTACGAAACCCACAGACACTGTTTTAGTACAGGTATACATGCCAACAACTCAGTACGAGGATGAGGTAGTAGAAAAGGTATTCGAGGATATAAATAGAATAGTGAGAAAAGTAAATGGAGATGAAAATTTAATAGTTATGGGCGATTTTAATGCGTCAGTGGGAGAAGGTAGCGAGGGAAAAATGATAGGAGAATTTGGGTATAGTAGACGAAATGATAGAGGAGAAAGGTTAGTGGAGTTTTGCCAGGAACATAGATTAGTAACTGTAAACACCCTATTCGAACAACATGTTAGAGGAAGATATACCTGGAAAGCGCGAGTTGATAGTACTAGATACTAAATAGATTATATTTTAGTCAAACAAAGATTTAGAAACCAAGCTAAAAGCTGTCGTAGTTATCCAGGGGCTGACATAGATAGCAATCATAACTTAGTTAAAATGAAGTGTAATCTAAAATTTAAAAAATTGAGAAAGAGTAAAAGAGAGGGATGGGATTTAGGTAAGTGAGTGGTAGTGAGGTAAAAGAGGAATATAAACAAGTATTAGATAATAGGACCAAAGAGATAGCTATAGGAGAGAATATAGAAAATAAATGGAAAGAAATAAAAAGGGCTGTACATGATACAGCGACACAGACTATAGGTAAGAAAAAAGTAGAAGCGAGAAAATCCTGGGTAACAGAAGAGATATTAGATTTAATAGAAAATAGAAGCAAGCTTAAACCTTTTAGAAAATTGGATAGTGAAACTAAGCAAAAATATAATAGAGTTAGAAATAAGATAGTACATGAGTGTAGAAAAGATTGAAATAAATGGATGGAGGAGAATTGTAAGGGTATACAAGATGATTTGACAGTAGGTAAGACAGACAGGGCTAGCTGGGCAGTTAAAATGTTTTTCGGGGAATATACGAAATAATATAATGGTATTAAAGATGAGAATAATGAGCTTCTAATAAATAAAGTTGAGGTAGCAGATAGATGGAAAAGATATTTAGAAGAGTTATATAAGGGAGACGATATGAATGAGTTAGACAACGACCAAGAAGAGGATGTAGAAATAGGGTTCTCAATATTAAGAGAGGAATTTGATAGAGCTGTTAGGGATCTCAAACTAAATCAAGCGTCGGGGATAGACGATATATCCGCAGAGTTTATTAAAATATGCAAGTCAAAAAACTTTAGACAGATTATATGAACTAGTAAAAGTAATATATCACACAGGTGAAGTTCCAATAAATTTCCAAAAAAATATTATTATCCCAATCCCAAAAAAGTCAGGAGCTGATAAGTGTGAGAATTTTTGAACGGTTAGTTTAACTTTGCACGCTTCCAAAATACTAACAATAATAATTAAAAATAGAGTAGAAGCTTTGACTGAGAATTATTTAGGCGAAGACTAATATGGTTTTCGTAAAGACAGAGGGACTAGAGAACCGATAAAAATGATTAGGGTAATTATCGAAAAACGGTTACAAAAAAATAGAAAGACTCATTTTGCGTTTTTACATTTAGAAAAAGCATTTTATAGGGTTAATGGATTGTTATGTTCAGGGTTTTGCGAAAAACAGGAATCTCTCATAGGATTAGAAAAATTATTTACAGTCTATATAAAAACCAAAGCGTAGTAATTAGATTTGATGAAATAGAAAAGGAAGCTAAGAGTAGAAATGGTGTTAGACAGGACTGTATACTATCTCTCTTGATTTTTAATGTTTATATGGAGGAAGCTTTAAACTTAGCTAGAGAGAGAAAAGAGATAGGTATTAGTGTACAGGGACAGAAAATAGACATGTTACGTTTTGCAGATGATATAGCCATTATAACAGAGTCTAGAAAAGGGTTAGGAGAGTTTTTAAATATTTTAGATGAGATACTACAGAGTAACTATAGTATGAGAATTAACTCAAGAAAGACAAAGATAATGACAAGTGAGTTACAGCCTAGTTCTATACCAAAATTAAAAATAGATAATACCGAGATAGAGGTCGATAAATTTTGGTATTTAGGTAGTATAATTACAAAGGACGGACGTAGCAGAAGAGATATAGTAGCTAGAACAGCTAAAGCTAGAAAATGTTTTTAAAAAAGAAAGACTTACTAATAGCTAATAGTATTAGTTTAGATAATAGAAAAAATGTCTTAAAGTCGTACATATTGAGCGTTCTATTATACGGTAGTAAGACCTGGACAATTAAAGAGGTAGATAAGGAAAAGATAGAAGCTTTTGGAACTTGGTGTTAAAGGAGAATGTTAAAAATGAGTTGGACAGATAGAGTAACAAATGAGGAAGTTTATAGAAGGATAGATCAAGAACCCTGTATGTGGAAACAATTAAAGTTCAGAAAAGATAGAATGATAGGGCACCAGTTAAGACATGAGGGACTATTTAGTAAGGTCTTAGATTATAGACTACCAAATAAAAATAGAGTAGGAAAACCTAGACAAAGCTGTATTAGTAAAATTATTAGAGATTTATGTTGTGAAGGGTATGTAGACCTTTTTAGACTAGCTCAGAATGAAAAAGAATTTAAAACTGCGTCAAACCGATCGTAAGTTCGAAAACATAACAAAAAATAAATAAATAAATAAAAATCAGTTAAGTAAATGTCGCTATCACATAACTTACAATTAGTTAGCAGTCTGGCATGTTGGCAGCGACTCGCTGCTTAAGCTTTACCATAACATATAATTTAACACTTTTCCTTTTTGAAGGGGATAACCAGATAATATTTCATTTCCTTATAAATGAGAATCTTGTAAGCATGTTGGAGTTCTTTATCACCATCAGGTAGCTAATATCTATGTAGAGGCCGGTAGATAGGGAAAAGATAGAAGGGTATAGGAAGACCTAGACCAAACTATATTAGTCAAATTATTAGAAATTTAGGTTGTGAAGGGTATGTAGAGCTTTTTAGATTAGCACAGAATATAAAAGACGTTATAGCTGCGTCAAACCGACCTTAGTAAGGTCGAAAATAAAATGATGATCTGTTATCTTAAACATGGTCATGCAATTTAAATTTGTAGTTTTTCATAGGAAGGTTAAATTAAATGCGCATTTTAAGTTGCAAGTTAGTAAAAATCTGCTCGAAAGCGTCTTTGGTTGCTACGACAGTAATTTCTTTAAAGATAAGAAATATAATCTTATACAATCTTTCATTTATCATAAAACTGAGATGTTATATCATTGAGACGAGCAAAGCGGGTATCCAATAAGAGTAAAAACTACTGATGTCCCAATTATTGCCGACTAAAAACATTCTTAACGTTGCGGTAATTTAGTTTGGCAGTGTTGAGGTAATACCAGAAAACGCTTATCTAATTATCTGCGAATGGAGCTCGCATTGAGGTGAAAAGTAATTGAAGGGGCTGCAAAAGATAATAATATCCAGTTAACCACAACAATTCAAGAGAGATAGGGATTTATAAATGATCTAGGGAAAATATCATTCTAAGATAAGTAGAAGTAGAATATCACTTTAAATAAGTTTAAGAAAAGTTTTAAATAGCAGTACGTAAAAACTTTGTTGTAATTTATGACTACAGCAGAAATTATGTAAGGAACCTTATCCGTATCCCCAATGCTCCACGTACAGGTATCGCATTGGCTATTTATGTGAGATGTCTATGTACATCGATTGTATAATATTGCGCAATCAAGACCGGCAGTGCAATTGGGAAGGTGAATGAATTCAGATTGCGTGCGCCATCATATTACAACAACTCTATATTGCCCAGCTACTCCGCTAAACAACCTTCTCCGACGGAACGAAACCGCTATTTGATATATGGTTGAATGCTGGTACCAGATTATTCCTTACTACCACGGCTCTACTCTTACCTCAAGGTCTCCAAATGCGCCAAGCAACAATGGTTCAGACACGCACACCGAGGGTCCAGTGGCCCATGTATCCTGCAAATACTGCAGCCCTAACTTATGCTTGTAGCTTTTTTTGCAGATATTTAAAATGATTATTAGAACCCCACTGAGAGAAGTCAGTCACAGCCTCCTTTTAGAATTTAGATAACTATCAAATTGAATGAAATTTACAAAAACTAAACTTTGCTTTCTTTTTAACTGACTCAAATGGCTTTATATCAATGAATACCATACGGTTCCTAATACGTATAAGAGTTCTTTACAATTATACCTATTTTACATATTTAAACGTCAAAATGAAACGCCTCTTATAAATCCAACGAAAGTACCAATGACAACTCCATACCAAGTGCCTCCTTCAGATAAAGTTATACACTTCTTTGCCTTGCTATGTAAATTAATTGTCGATTCTTTGTACTATTTATTTCCTGCTTCCTATATTATATCTGAACTAAATACTTCTTCCAATCAATAAATTCTACGTCAAATATCCAGTTACTATAGTCTTTCTACTTTTAACAACAATTAAACCTTTTCGTTCATGTAAAGACTTTATTTTATTTCAATATTTTTAAATAATCTTTTACGGGACAAATTTAGAAACTATTTAATTCAAAAACCAAAATTAGAATCAATTTCAATCAAAAAACTTGTTTTATCACTACAGCTACCCACTCTGGTTTCAAATACTCTCATTTTTTTAGTCCAGAACACACTCTTTAAACTCCAATTTTAACTTTTATCAAAATACCCAACCCATACTAAAATATCTCTGTAACAATTAATATATCTACATATTGCAAAAGCTTTTACAACTCAGACATAACTATAACTATAAAAGCATAACTTAGAGACTACCCAATCCTTATTTAAATGAAACCAACCCACCCAGCACCTTCAAAAACCTCTTATAATACAAAATATGGCGATTTCACAAATAAATAGATCCTTCGAACCCTTAGGAAGCTAGGCCAGGTGTAAACAAAATATCTAGCACGTTTCCAAAAATAGGAATTTGTATTCAGCCAAAAGAGAACCAATTTAATTGTATCTAAATACATAATTTTGGCTCAATTTTGTCCATATCCTAGTCCACCCCACAATTTCCAAAAAAATTATCTTTTTTAATTTTTGTTTCCCACATGATGTAACCCCTGTATTAACCGAATATAGACACCTGCCCCTTACACAGTGAAATATATCAACCTAATTTTCAAATACGGTTTGCATTTTTGTCGTTCTTTTTCTCGTTCAAAGGTACATGAACCTTTTTAGCAGAAGAAACAGTGAAGCCGAGAATAAAATTGGTGTAATTTTTGTACTTCTTGTGCCTTTGGTGCATGCAGATATCGCCTGCGGATGTTGGCGCAATGTAATATCTGACCAGTGCTTTGAATATCAACGTGAAGATATTCAAACAAGCTCTCTTTAAGATAGCAGATATCTGGAATATGGCGAACCTAAGCACTACTGAGTCTTAACATGCATTTAGAGAGTGAAAAATCAAACCGATCTACTAAAACCCAGTTTCAAGTATCTGCAACGCTGAGAACACATCCGATTATTTTATCTAGTAGAATCAAGTTCTGCTATCAATTAGTCACTCTACGCTTTCTTTTCGATAGTTGCCAACGTCTCAGCCGTACGTCAGACGAAAGGACTGCCTTATCAATATTTTACTTCTGAACTGATTACATTCAGAGAAGAATGCCCACTCCCTTCCCTTTCAAAGCGTTGTTTCTGTCGTTTGCTGTTATTAACACTTTTATAGTTATTCATTAAAGTACGCTCGTGACATGCGTATGTGGGAAGGTTTACGCCACCGATGCATCTCTTAAACAACACACTAGACGTCATTACTGTAATGGACCATCAACAGTCCTAGGAAATAATACTCTCAAAACTCTTTCTGAAATGCGACAGCATCTGAGTTTGGCAGATTCTGTTGAGTATAGTAACCTACTAGTGGATGAGTACGAAAATCCAATCAGAACGAACTCTTGTCGGGAAGACTAGTGGCTGATTACCTAATCCAAGAACGAAATTACATAAAAGGGCAAATTTGCAACCCAAAACTTCGCTCCATTGTTTCCAGGAAGAACCTCAAGAGCGATCAAGTCTGTAAGACACTCCGCTCGTTATACAAACCTGATTAAACGTCTGGTCAGAGATGGGTAGGCCGTAGACGGACCGGAACGAGTCATAGAGGAAGAGCTGGAGAAGGAGGACCAGCTTCAATTGCCAGAACCGACGGTTTTCCTTATGAAAACGTCGATTGTGAATTCCAGAGCAGAGAACATTGGGGATGGCAAGACGGGCACTCTGAGCTCGAAAAGGCGAAATGAAGTCCACACACTCTTTATTACAAATTTAACTATATCTAACAACTTTAGAGCAGTAGCCAGGTCTTCGGGTCCGAACCGCACGGAAATATGGTCTGCATCTGCAGTACCCGGTATAGTAGATAGGACTCGCAGTGTAAACAAAATTCCCACGGAGATCGGCGCTCAGCGACCAACCTGTGGACGACTAGATTTTTCATCTTTCAACACCGTCGATGCGACAGTCCTACCGGAAGGCAGGAACAGCGCCAACATTGAACTTTCAAGAACTCTCCCGTGGTTTCGGAAGCTCCAGAACTTTTTGCCACACATCTTATTAAATCCTGAAATCCTGACGCCTTTTACTCAGGCTAAGGCCACGCTTAACTGAACCCTTTCAGTGCTGCTGTGCAAACTCTGTGTAACAACTATGGCGACTAGTCCACCACGGACAGTGAGCGGCTCCAAGGTTTAGTTGGTGTGTGTGACTACTAATCCCAACGTACCGAGTTCGATTCTGGACATGGACCGCTTGAAAAACGTTAGACGAGTATTTTTTCACAAAAATACGTCCTCTTTCGAATGAGAGATAAAATGTAGGTTCCGTATGTATGTGTTGTCGCGCACGTTAAAGATCTATATGCCTTATATATCAAGAGTTCGGAAAAATAAAAAATTTCCAGGCAAAAAGAACTCGCTTTTTCTCCAGTGTAGAACTTTCGGGTGGAGCACTGAAAAATCAAATGCAGTGTCCATTGAAGACAGCGATTTATATATGTTAGTAATGGCCAATTCTGTTAGGTATGACAGTGGATGGGGCACGTGTACGAAACAATGAGCGAGAGGCCAAAGAACAGGTCAAATAAAACCTTAACTAATATTTTTGATAGCGATGTGAGCCGGAAATGTGGGCGGAGTAGGAAAAAAGCGCTGCTGCACAAAAGGATAGAGCAGCTTTATAAATGAAACAAAGCCAAATTAACTGACCATATTGTCAACGATTTACCTCTAACATCAGAGGATCAACTAACGCTCATAAATTCGCTCCACAAAAAGTATGAAGTGCCTTTTCGTGGTAGGCACAAGCAAGGCAGTTAGCCCATGAGACTCCCTATCTATAGACAAGAAGAAGTTGGGATCCTCTTATCTACCACTTTGGATGATTTGGCCTGGACAATAGGCACCTCTAAATTAAACGCTAGAGGTTCCGGTCTATAACACTATCCGAGCTAAGCTCAGACATTAGTAAGCGCAGACCTCTTCTTTTATTTAGCACCATGTTGTACTTTGATGTAGTGCCTCGAATATTGAAGGAAAACAAAATATTCCTCCTTAGCAGGGGTGGGTATCCCGCCAATTTAGTCATCTGGCGGCCAATCACTATTTCCTTTACAGTTCCCAGGTTGGTGAATAAAATCATAAAGCGGCGACTGAGTGTATTACCCATGCAAGGGATTTAACAAAGTAGATCGAGTGCTACTGAACACTATCACCCTCGATACTGTAATCCGGAACAACCGATGCAAGGAAAACTGTTCCATCTGCTTTCATTAGGTTTGGCTAAAGCATTTGATTCGGTGTCACAGGCTTTCGTGTTCAGGATGCTTTGTTGATTAGGATGGATGAGGACGCTTAGTGATTTATTATTGACAATTACGACAAAGTCACCACTATTATTGAAATCGGAAGGCGGCGGACCCGAACCTTTGCAATTAACGCTGGGATAAAACAGGGAGACGCACTAATTCCTTTTTTGTTTAACTTCGTGATGGATGAGCTAGTCTACAAACTATGCTTTCCATCGGAGGTAGTTCGACGGTGTTAGCGATTGCATATGCGAAAGACTTCTTATGGCAGATCCGACAGCTGGCTGCCGTAAACTGTTCAAGATAACTGATAGCTTCCTCAATCAAAGGGGACTCCGCCTGAATCTAAAGAAAAGGCATGGCATTGTCCATTGGGGTGCTGCCAGATAAAAAAGTGCTATTCAACGACATGAATGCTTTTTTTTACTCAGGGGAAGAGACAATACAACAGGTCGGCTTGCACGACCTGTTAAAGTATCTAGGAACTCACTATTATGTCACGAGTTAGACTCCCATCTACTATGGAATATCTCAGTATATAGTTATGCCGAATTAAGGAAACAGGCCCGAAGCCTATGAAAAAGTTGAGTCTTAAAGCACCACCTCCTTCTCCAATATTTTCTTTTAATATTCGAGAATCAACGACAAGGTATTAAAAACTGCATACACGATAGCTCGAATCATTGTTCGTAAAATATTACATCCAAACCGGACCTGCTCTGATGCGTACATCCACGTGCATGCCAGTGATGGAGAACGAGAAATATTTTAATTTCCGACTAATATTCCAGTAATTCTAAGATCTATATTATTAAACTTATTAACTTCCAATGAACTCAGTACAAGTGTATTATTCCTCAAAGGTGTCGAAGGTCTGTTTGATCGTCTCTCCATAATGACCAATCACAATGGAAAGATCAAACGCCTTATCCGTAGCCGTTGGTGAGATAGGCTCCAGGATTCCTACTCAAAGAGTGAACTATACTATGGCGATCAACTCAATATAGTGGTATCTGGGTGTCGATCCAGTCTCAGCTTGTACGGGTCGGTACTACGTACAAGCTGCTCAACTGCAAGGCAATATGCTACCGACTATGGGCCTGCTCAGCAATCCAGTCGCTAAATGTTGATATCGGGTCGGCTGCAGCAGGGCGGAGACCTTGCTACATGTGTTTCAAGCCTGTCCTGTTGACCATTGGCACATGATCAGGCGCCATCACAGCGTTTTCAACTATAAAACCGAGACAGAAAACCACAGGGGCAGGATTATAGAGGAGGAACGTAGGTGGCGCCTCGTGTATGGCAGCTTAAGGAAGCTTGGATTTGCTCTTTTTGAGAGGAAATACGGTTAATCTTTGTGATGTTACTCTACTATTGACTGTTGCAGATGCCCGAGTATTATAACAACCCCTACATTTGATTTTCTAATGCTCAACCTGCAGCATTGGCCAGGAAGCGAATGCGTTTTTACCTGAAAATATTGAATTTTACCAAACCTCTGCTGTTCCAATCAAGGTAAGGATATTTAATGTGCGTGGACGACACACACACGGGATCTGCATTTTACTTCTCATCCGACCGAGGGTGGGTTTTAGTGAAAAATGGTCGCCTTACATTTTTCAAGCAAACCGTGTGGGGAATGGAACGCGGGCCCTTAGGTTTAGTAGTCACGTGTAAACTAACTAAACCACGCAGCCTCCGTACTATAGCGATCACAGGGTAACAACCCTCCTTGGGAAACTCCATTTGGGGAAAGAGCGGTTAATTACTGCATTGGTTATTGGTACTCGGGAACTTGGTCAAGTAACAACAGTTGAATCGTTGAAGCACTTGGCCTGAACAACTCCGATTGTAGGAACCTTTGGTAAATACCGTTAGAGACAGCGTCGTGGTACATAGGGACTTCATGCGTCTCCTTTACAGTCGTCTCAAGGAGCGTGCACGCAAACCGGGTTGAATAGAACGTGAATGAGTTTGCCTATATTTATAGTTTATATACATATATATATATATATATATTTTTATATTTACATTTTATCTTTTTATGTGTTTATACTGTGGTGTCATTTACTGATACAAATAGCCCCGAACTCGACCAGTAGTCTGTCGGGAAAGCAATCCCTCACATTTACACCCTCAGCGAAGTGATGAATGGCAGAAGCTGCGTAACTACACTCTACCGAATAGTGCGAACGGCCCCGCATCATCTGTACCGAAATTATATCATTTTAATTCTGTTTTATAGACGTTCCTATATTCCGATATACCCTGATCTAGCCAAATGCTTCATCATCTAATTAGTGACACGCATGTATGTATTAGCAATATTCCCATTGTCCCTACCCACTATCTAGCGAAACCACTGCCAAGGATGAAAATATTAACGGGGATAGAAGATCCTGTTGAGCTCGACTCCAGTCTGGCACATCGACATAGTGCAATTAGCTAAATTACTGTATTGATTGGAACCATTTAAATAAATACTACTAATTGTTATTTACACAATCGGCTTATAGTTTTATTTGTAGATTGCTAAGTTTATCCGGTCCTTTGAAGAAATCCAATATCGTCTACTAGTTCTGTTTTTCTACAGTTGCAGTTCACTCATCCAGAGGAGGTATACGCCGAAGCAATGGCGTATTTATTCTTCTTCATTGATACTTTTTGCTTCTGGACCTCTCTATAAATTAGGTCAGCTTTAGCCTGCATCTTCTGGAACATCAGCAAGACAGTCTTTTTTCCAAAAAAACACAACTTCCGTAGAACAGTTTTGTCAGGGAATTTTTAGTTACTATTCAAAAAATATTCAGGTTTTATTTCTCTTATGAAGAATTATGAATCATTATTCTATGATTTCTGCTTCAGAAAAATTGGACATTCATAAAGAACGTGCGTAGGAGATGGATAAAGTTTGTAAATTCCTTCTCCTTTATAAAATTCTTAGAAAAAAGGTGTTCGATTCTAAAAAACATTGATGTACTAAATCGCTAGTTACAAAATCGATTTCTGTAAATCATTCTGCTTCGGGTTGCAACCCTGAAGAATTCCTATTAAATTTTAAATGTTCTATTTAAAAAAAAAATAGTCTAAAATTTATACCTGCCGCACTAAGAAAACACTAACTCAAATCCAAGTTTTGCTATTACTGTTAAGGAAAGCAGTATCTTGAAAATTGTCTTTATTTAAACACTACCTTTCTGTTCCTAACCTCATAATGTTTGTTATTCATAAACAAATATTCAGCAAATCAATTTTCACAAATTACTAAATTAATTTCCAATTCTTGAAATTGTAACGTATTTTTTTTCTAGTTACACTTCGTTCTTTAAAATAAAAATAAAACAGCTATAATTTAAAATATTTAATTTATGAATTTCCGTCCAATAGAAATTAATGCATAATATTGATAATAACATATAGATTCCGTTACCTTTATGCTCTAAGGTTCGTTACTAAGCTCTGTCGAGTTGTCAATTTGTTCACTTCTTTATCAGCGTTCGAACGGGTAAGCTGCTCTGCAGGATAAGTGAAGTCAAGATGATCGTGTGTAAGCACGTGGCCTCTAACAGTGTTAGAAAAAAAAATTAATTGATTGAGATGGAAGCCCCCTTTGACATCATTAATGCAGTTGGTATAAATTAATTAAATAGATTATACTAATATTTTTCATCTTAGTGCAATATCTTAAGGCAATATTTTAAGGCAAGAACATATATGGTTACATCTTATATAATATAAAATGCAGTATCATAGAAGGCAATTTCATATGCGTTCCGCATGTTTCAACTTCACCAAGAAATAATATCAAATAAGTAAATCTTGAAGCTAAAATTTTGTTGGAGTATTAAATTCAATCAAGCTGAGGTTGGTTTCGTTATATAATAGTTGTATTCTGGAGAACCTTGATATTCGATGGTTATGGAAATTTCCGACAGCTGAGGTCAAGGTCCTATATCTTTCGTTCAGAGCTGTATTGTAGCACGTGAGTGTTCCTTAGGATTTAATCACTTTGAACATTAATTAAATTGCAATAAAGAATATAACATTAAAAATTTAAGTAACGTAAAAAGAAAATAGCTTTCGAGGAATCAGCGAATTAAATAAC
The DNA here is from genome assembly GCA_036346225.1 of Platerodrilus igneus. Classification (NCBI taxonomy): domain Eukaryota; kingdom Metazoa; phylum Arthropoda; class Insecta; order Coleoptera; family Lycidae; genus Platerodrilus; species Platerodrilus igneus. Next base: position 9,272,764 of record JARFIW010000244.1, read on the forward strand.
AAATCTATTTTGTCAGAATGTTTGCACACGTACACAAAGTGTACATTTAATAAAGTTGTGAATGAAATTTTATTTCAGATATATAAAAAACATAGATTTAGTTGTCCTATCTAGACGCCACATGTCGTCTTACTTTAATTTAAAATATGTTTAAATATTTTGAGGTCATGAACTTTCATTTTTCATCTACATGTGAAATTCGCGTACTTACTGTTAAATAAAAATAACTTAGAGTAATAACATTCTACAATATCAGCACTTTGATAATTAAATTTTACTGTGAAGGTCGAGGAAGTACTTCATTGGCTTAAAGAATATTATGTAATATGATTAATTTAGAAAATTTCAAGTCAGTATATTTAAATTTTGTAGAAAGATCCATTCAGAGATCTTCCTAATTTTGAATGCAAAACTTTACTAGTATATTTCTGTTCTAGAAAAATAATTAAGTGAAAATTTTTTTAAGAGGTACGAATTTAAATATTATAGTTACATGAATCCGGAAATTTATTCAAATAGAATCTATTTTGTTTTTGAATGACTTTTTATTATTTAGAATTCAAGAAAAAAAATTACAAGTTATCCCTGATTAGAAATCGTGTATAATGAAAACAAATTCCCTGGGTGTATATTTTAGAAACCTAAATTCTATTATTTTATTTTTGGCAAATATTTTTGAGGACACAAATGGTGTCCATGCTGTACCTTTGTTTGTTCACAGATCAAGCCGTGACATCTGTATGACATCTGGTGTTTGAGGTTTTGGTAAGTGAGTATAGAAGAGTGAAATTCATGTTTTATGGCTACGTTAGTGGTGTTGACATAAGGTTTCCGCATTCTCCTAATACAAGCACAGTTAAATTTTGTTGGTTATAGTATTGAAAAATACGGTGGCTCTCATTAAATATATTTTTGGTCTTTTAACAACCCATGACCCAAGCTCATGATCTACCCAGAGCTAACACTCGACTAGCCGTTTATGTCTTAAGAGTTTTTCTTTTTCTCAAGCCATTCTCCATCCAACTTTACCTTGGGCTTACCTTAACAAGAAGAAATTCTCGACCTTGTGGTATCAGGTTAGGGTTTAGGAAATTTAAAGGAATAATTTTTTAGCTGATAGTCACGAGGAAAAAAATAAAAAAAAAAGTTAGAAATAATTTTTTATTACACTGGCGCTCACAACGTGGGGCTGGAATGATTTCACTTGGAGGCTGGAATAATTTCACTTGGAGGTTCGAATAATTTCACTTAGAGGCTAGAGTAATTTCATTTGTACACTGGGGCTAAATAGTTTGCAATTATATTCATTACACTTGTACTCAGCGACTGAGGTTTGAATCGACTTTACTAATGTGATTTTGTAGTTTTATTTTTGTTACAGTTTGTTACAGTAGATAGTGGGTTCTTAATATTGTTAGGACACCCTTTTGTTTGTGAATTCATCTTCAAAGATTATTTTGTTGGGATACTTTAGAGAAATATAGATATTTAATTATGGCAGAAATTTATAGCATCGTTCATTTACTTAAAAATGAGTTAGAATATGAATTGAACATTAGAGGCATTGAAAATTCAAGACCAGTTTCAGATAAAAGGAAAATTTTAGCGAGGTTGTTGGCCAAAGAAACAGATAAACCAGGTTGTTTGATTGATCTTTCAAGTTATAAGATGGATTTCGTAATAGAGAAAGAAGAAATTGAGTTTAGTATAGAGTCAGTTAAAAATGTTTTGTTAGAATTTATTGATGATCCCGCAGATTCTATTTTTAAAAGAATACGGTCAAGATTAATACATCTTACAGGTAGAATTCAACGGTTAAAGCTCCCTAAAGAAAATTTTGAGGAAGTTGTGTTATTTAAAAATGAAAGTTTGGCTACTATTCTTGTTGTGGAGGCAGATCTTCATGAGAGATTAAATAAAGATTTAAGTTCAAATCGTAATGATATACGTATAAATTCTAGTGTTGCATCTAATGTGCCCACTCCAACGGTCACATACGTCACACAGTCAGTTCCTATTGGATCATGGTCTATCAAATATTCAGGAAACCCATCCCTCTTATATCAATTTTTAGAAAACATTAGTGACATGGCACAGTCACGAAAAGTATCTGAAGTGGAATTGTTTAATTCTGCAGTCGAATTGTTTACTGGTGATGCATTGGTATGGTATCGTTGCGTTCGTAGTTCATTAACAGATTGGAACTCGTTGGTTAGTAGATTAAAGGAAGATTTCTTACCAGCACATCCTGAGGACGATATTTGGGAAAAAATTAAAAATTGATTTCAGAAAAATGGTTAATCAGTTGTTTTATTTGTTTCTAATATGGAAAGTTTCTTTAACCGATTACCAATTATTCATGCAGAACATACTAAAGTTAGAATAGTCAAGAAAAATTTATTGCCATATTTTATTCAGCACCTTGCTCTTTCAGAGATAGAGAATATTGGTACTTTAGTTAAATTATGTAAGAAGTTACAAGAAGCTTCCGTAAGTAAACATAAATCTGTTTCAGCTGTGTCATATAGTAACAAGCAACCTATTAATAATTTTAATCCACATTTTAGAAGTAAACCCCCTAGTTCATTTCAGAATGCTTCAAGTTGTGTTTATACCCCTACGTCTTCGCATTCTCCGGTTCAAGTCATTAATTCTGCTACCCCAATATCAGAAACGAGTGGAGTAGGTAACCCTTCTATTAAACATAAATTAGTATGTTGGAATTGTTCACGTTATGGACATACTTTCAGTGTTTGTAGATTTTTAAGAAATTATTTTGTTATGGATGTGGTCGTAAAGGAGTGACCAGTATCACTTGTCCGTCGTGTCCAACGAAACGAGTAAAGGAACAGAAGTTGAATAGTGAATCTCCTGTTTCTAGATAAAAAGCTAAAGTTGTTTGATATGGATATTACAGGTTTATTTGATTCGGGATGTACTACATCGATAGTAGGTCCATCTTCCATTCCTATTAGTTATATTAGTTGTTAGATTAATGGCTCACTAGTTTTTACTGTTGAAATATAGTTTGAAGATTGCTCTTGTGCATAGGCACGTTTTGAATTGATTTGATTTGTTTTGTGTAGCAATTTTTATGTATATCCGCGTTGCAACGTAGTATGTTAAGTTATGTTTGATCTAAGCGAGACTTGTCGTTGTGGTTTATCGTGTAGCATTATGTTACTCTAGACGAAACTCAGGAAGGATTGGTCGCTCAGCGTTATGTCAGTCTATACGAGAATCGTGGTAAGTTTGTCGCTTTAGCAGTGTTGGCATCGTCACTTGAGATTATTTGAAGTCAGTTATGATGTAATTCTTTTTGCTTATTTAGTTTATCAGTCTAGGTGAGATTCATAGAAGAGTTTGTCATTCTAGCAATTTTGTTTGTAAGTCTAGGTGAGGCTCATGGAGAGCTTGTCATTCTAGCAAATTTATGCGTTGTGAAGCACTTTAGTTTGTATCGACAGTTTAATTATGAGTAGTGTAAGAGTATACCAGAACATTTATTTATAGTTATCATAAAGTAAAGTAGAAAATAATCTTGTATTTAAATTTCTTCCCTCCAATTTACCCGTATCTTCAAATTTAAGTCAAAGAAAATGTTTAGTACCGATAACTCTGCGGTAGGTGATGATGGATATGAAGATGTTCAGAATGTTTCTGCTCCTTAAGTATTTTCCAATAATAGTTGATGTCAGTCGTAATCTTTTTGGTCCATATTTTGTATTCCTAAGTAGGACAAGATTAAAATTAGTTAAAATTTTTGATTTGCTTAAAGTGATTTTTGGTTTTAGTAGTAATAGAGCTTGATGTGTTTATTGATTTTGATATTGCATGTGTTTAATGATGTTTCTGATGATGATAATGATGTGTTTATTGATCTGGATAATGATGTTTGATGTGTTTGATGATTTTTTTTGATGATGATGCGTTTATTGAGGTGTATAATAGTGCAGCATGTGTTTAGATATGTTGCATGTATATAGTGATGAGTATGCAGTTAGTGATGAAATACGTATTTAGTGATGAAGTATATGTTTGAGAATATAGAGAATGTTTAGCAATGTGGTAAGCATATAGTAATACAGTTAAAGTGAGATGGTATAGTAAGCATTAGAGAAATGCTTAAGTTTTGGTTTAGTGGTTTGAGACTAAACTTGATATGCTTATTCTAGTTGCGCGTTAAGATGAGCTAAGATAGTTCATGAAAAGTTTTTGGTGAGTGGCTGGTGGATGTGTCCCAGTTGGCTCAAGTTATAGTTTATTGGTGATTTTGGAGTTCTTTAGTGTTGAATCACTGAAGTTATAGAATTTTTGAGTGAGATAGTTGAGTCTGTACGATAGTGGTAGTGCAGAAAATATAATGAGGTGCTCACTCAAGGATTAAAAGTATTTTGTTGATGGATAGGTGTTGTTATTACTTTGTCTGCTTCTCGAGTATTAGTGATTTGATTCGTAAATGGACTTAGTAATAAACATTCTTTAATACCTATTAAATTCATCAATTTGTGTAAATATAGTAAGCACTTGGAAATATATGTACATAAATATTTATAACAAGTAAAGTAAAGTCAAGAAGAGTATTTGTTGTACAGATTCTTGTTTAGTAGTGATTTTGTCATGCTATCTATTTTGTTTATCTTAGTTTTTTTGCTTTTGGTTAAATTTTAGACTTTGATATGGTTATTGCGTTTGAAACTTTTTGATGACATGCATCTACTGAGTGTTAGATTTCCCTAAATGTTCTTAACTGATTAAGTGTAAATACCGATTATGACTTCTCGAATTTGTCCCTTTATAGGCGTGTAGTACGCGTAGTTACTGATCACTCATTCCTATGCATTAATATCCCCCCATATCATTTAGTGAATGATTCTAATTTTTTTGGTTAAACTTGTCGTTAGTTATAGTTAAAGATTGTGCTGTCTTGTATTGAGTAGTTAGATGTTTATACGGTTAATATGAGTAGTTTTGATTCTTCAGTCATTAAAGTTTTGTTAGAAAAAATTCTTCTATACCTCGAATTTTTTCTCTTGGAAAGAGGCTGTGTAACGCATTTTTTTTTCTAGTTACACTTCGTTCTTTAAAATAAAAATAAAACAGCTATAATTTAAAATATTTAATTTGTGAATTTCCGTCCAATAGAAATTAATGCATAATATTGATAATAACATATAGATTCCGTTACCTTTATGCTCTAAGGTTCGTTACTAAGCTCTGTCGAGTTGTCAATTTGTTCACTTCTTTATCAGCGTTCGAACGGGTAAGCTGCTCTGCAGGATAAGTGAAGTCAAGATGGTCGTGTGTAAACACGTGGCCTCTAACAGTGTTAAAAAAAAGAAGATTAATTGATTGAGATGGAAGCCCCCTTTGACATCATTAATACAGTTGGTATAAATTAATTAAATAGATTATACTAATATTTTTCATCTTAGTGCAATATCTTAAGGCAATATTTTAAGGCAAGAACATATATGGTTACATCTTATATAATATAAAATGCAGTATCATAGAAGGCAATTTTATATGTGTTCTGTATGTTTCAACTTCACTAAGAAATAATATCAAATAAGTAAATCTTGGAGCTAAAACTTTGTTGGAGTATTAAATTCAATCAAGCTGAGGTGGGTTTCGTTATATAATAGTTGTATTCTGGAGAACTTTGATATTCGATGGTTATGGAAATTTCCGACAGCTGAGATCAAGGTCCTATATCTTTCGTTCAGAGCTGTATTGTAGCAAGTGAGTGTTCCTTAGGATTTAATCACTTTGAACATTAATTAAATTGCAATAAAGAATATAACATTAAAAATTTGAGTAACGTAAAAAGAAAATAGCTTTCGAGGAATCAGCGAATTAAATAACAAATCTATTCTTTGTCAGAATGTTTGCACACGTACACAAAGTGTACATTTAATAAAGTTGTGAATGACATTTTATGTCAGATATATAAAAAACATAGATTCAGTTTGTAACGTATTTTTTTTCTAGTTACGTTTAGTTCAATAAAATAAAAATAAAACAGTTATAATTTAAAATATTTAATTTGTGAATTACCATCCAATAGAAATTAATGTATAATATTCATAATAACGCATAGATTCTTTTACGTTTATATTCTAAAGTTCGTTACCAAGCTCTGTCAAGTTGTCAGTCGGCACTTCATTATCAGCGTTCGAAAGGGCAGGCTGCTTTGCAGAGTAAGTGAAGTCGAGATGGCCGTGTGTAAGCACGTGGCTTCCAACAAAGTTAGAAAAAAAGTAGAGGTTTGGTAAATTCTTGGTGTCTGGAGGTCGGGCCTAACAGCGGTTGCGTGAGCATGATTTTCGATAAGCCTCGCTCCGAACAGTTCAGTTGATCCCTACAGGCCTACCTAAGAAGATGGAAGCCCCTTTGGACATCATTTAGACAGTTGGTATATATTAATTCAATAGATTATACTAATATTTTTCATCTTAGTGCAATATCTTAAGGACATATCTTGAATAATATCTCCCATAATAAATTAAAACAATTTCTGAAGGCAATATTTTAAAGCAAGAATTTATGGTTCCGTCCTATTTAATATAACATGCAGTAACGTAGAAGCCGATTTCACATGTGTTCCTTATATTTCAACCTTACCGATGAATAATATCAAACAAGGATATTATGGTTGGTTTTGTGATGTAGTCGTTGTATTCCAAGCAAATTTGACGCAGATGGAATTTCCGACAGCTGAGGTCAAGGTCCAGTACTTTTAGTTCAGTTTCGATGCACGTGAGTGTTCTTTAGAATTTAATAACTTTGAAAATACAGTAAATTACTATAAATTATCTAACATTAAATATTGGAGTAACGTAAAAAGAAAATAGTTTTTGAGAAATCAGTGAATTAAATAATATGTCGCTTGCTTGTCAGAATGTTTGCACACGTACGCAAATAGTATATTTTATAAAGTTCTGAATGACAACCTATGTCAGATATAAAAAAATATAGATTCAGTTTTCCTATCTAGACGCCATATGCTGCCTTGATTTAATTTAAAATATGTTTAAAGATTTTGATGTCATGAACTAGCACTTTCATTGACATATGAAATTCGCGTATTTATTTTAGAATACAAATAAATTAGAATAATCACATTTTACAAAGTCTGCACAATTAAATTCTGTTGTGAAGATCAAAGAAGTACTTCGCTGATTAAAAGAAATTTATGTATTATGAATAACTTAGAAATTCTACGTCAATCTAATTAAATTTTATAGAAAAGATCCATTCAGAGATCTTCTTAATTTAGAATGCAAAACTTTATTAGTCTATTTCTGTTCTAGAAAATTACTATGAGAAAATTTTATAAAGATACAAACTTAAATATTGCAGTTATACAGATATATATTCAGAAATTTATCCAAATAGAATCTATTTTGTGTTTTGAAAGACGTTTTATTATTTAACATTCAAAAATTACAAGTCCTCCCGGAATAGAGAGTGTGCGTAATGAAAACAGATTCCCTCAGTACATTTTGGAAGCCTAAATTCTATTATTTTATTTTTGGCAAATATTTTTGAGGACACAAATGGTGTCCATGTTGTGCTTTTGTTTGTTCACAGGTAAAGCTGAGACATCTGTATGACATCTGGTGGTTGAGGTCTTGGTAAGTGTGTCCTAAAGAGTGAAATTCAGGTTTTATGGCTATGTTAGTGGTCTTCTTAATCTTCTTTGGGAATGAAACCACTCATAGTTTTTAAAAACTATGAGTGGTTTCATTCCCAAAGAAGATTAAGAAAAATGCTAAACAAACCACAACAAACATACAGGGAGTATTTATGTTAGTGGTGTTAAGATAAGGTTTCCGCATTCACCTTATACAGTTAAATTTTGTTGGTTATTGTATTGAAACGTACGGTGGCGCTCATTAAATATATTTTTGGTCTCTTATCCACCCATGACCCAAGCTCATGATCTACCCAGAGCTAACACTCGACTAGCCGTTTATATCTTAAGTGTTTTTCTTTGTCTCAAGCCATTCTCCATCCAACATTACCTTGGGCTTACATTAAAAAGAAGAAATTCTCGACCTTGTGATATCAGGTTAACGGTTAGGAAATTTGGAGGTTTAATTTTTAGCTGATAGTCACGAGGGTAAAGCTTCTAAAGAATAAAAAGAAAAATTACAACATAATAATTTTATATTCTTTTACAAGTTGTTCTATCTAGACGTCACATGTCGTCTTACTTTAATTTAAAATATGTTTAAATATTTTGAGGTCATGAACTTTCATTTTTCATCGACATGTGAAATTCGCGTACTTACTGTTAAATAAAAATAACTTAGAGTAATTACATTCTACAATATCAGCACTTTGATAATTAAATTTTACTGTGAAGGTCGAGGAAGTACTTCATTGGCTTAAAGAATATTATGTAATATGATTAATTTAGAAAATTCCAAGTCAGTATATTTAAATTTTGTAGAAAGATCCATTCAGAGATCTTCCTAATTTTGAATGCAAAACTTTACTAGTATATTTCTGTTCTAGAAAAATAATTAAGTGAAAATTTTTTTAAGAGGTACGAATTTAAATATTATAGTTACATGAATCCGGAAATTTATTCAAATAGAATCTATTTTGTTTTGAATGACTTTTATTATTTAGAATTCAAGAAAAAATTACAAGTTATCCCTGATTAGAAATCGTGTATAATGAAAACAAATTCCCTGGGTGTATATTTTAGAAACCTAAATTCTATTATTTTATTTTTGGCAAATATTTTTGAGGACACAAATGGTGTCCATGCTGTACCTTTGTTTGTTCACAGATCAAGCCGTGACATCTGTATGACATCTGGTGTTTGAGGTTTTGGTAAGTGAGTATAGAAGAGTGAAATTCATGTTTTATGGCTACGTTAGTGGTGTTGACATAAGGTTTCCGCATTCTCCTAATACAAGCACAGTTAAATTTTGTTGGTTATAGTATTGAAAAATACGGTGGCGCTTATTAAATATATTTTTGGTCTTTTAACAACCCATGACCCAAGCTCATGATCTACCCAGAGCTAAAACTCGACTAGCCGTTTATGTCTTAAGAGTTTTTCTTTTTCTCAAGCCATTCTCCATCCAACTTTACCTTGGGCTTACCTTAACAAGAAGAAATTCTCGACCTTGTGGTATCAGGTTAGGGTTTAGGAAACTTAAAGGAATAATTTTTTAGCTGATAGTCACGAGGATAAAAATAAAAAAAAAGTTAGAAATAATTTTTTATTACAAAATGACAATCATTTTGCATTCTCTCTTGCATCAACCTCTAGAGACGCCGTGGACTCTTTTCCCAAAGTAATTACTCATTCAGCTTTTTCAGTAAAAAAATTACCATATGATTTTAGCTATAACTATGTTTCTCCTTGGTTTAGAAATGGATGATAAATTCTGGAAAAACTGTTGTTTGACACAGTTGCCGAAGCTCCTTTACTTTTGACAATTTAGTAGATCAATTCAAATACAAAACTTTTCACTACTGTGAATATTTTTGGCATTAGTGTCTTTGTGTTTACGAGCGTTTCATCTCCATCTTCACTGACCCTTCTACCACGAAACAAACAAATATTTTTTGTGTAAACTTTATAAACAAATCAATAGCGCATAGACCTTGAACTGGGAAAATTAGGTTAAGAGAAGTCAAAAAGTAACGTGAATATTATTAGAAGTGAAAATGAGCTTGATTTTTTACTTATAGTTAATTAACGAGAACACACTTTCGACTTTGTTCAACCGTATTCAATAACCGACCGACCCCTTTAATCAACGTCTTAATTACACAGAAATACTGCAACTTTCCAAACAGCCATTGAGAAAATGGTTCAAGTTATGAACTTTAGTCAATACGGTTTATGGCTTTCCTCCAACTACAGAAAGCAAGGAAAAAGTAACGCTGTTAAGCGCAGAAGATTGATGATGTGTAATTCAGCAGCACCCCTATTATTGCTTTGTACATTTCTCAATATAGAAGTTACCCTTATATTTCCCATTGAGTTCTACGATCAGATACACGTAATGATTTAATTAAGTCATAAATTTTCTAGGCAGGCAGTGGATGCATGTGAACCCAAATAGCGAAATTCGGCTTTAGTTGTGTACTCGAGGAAATGTGCGTGTAATATAGGATTTGTAGATAACTCCACAACATATAATGAAACCACCACTGTTTGTGTTGATCATTATCTATTTATGTTAAAATTGATTGAACTTCCATTATGGTAGAGTTGCAATATGTAAATTTGATATTCAGAACAAATAAAATATCAAAATATAAGAGATTTCTCTAAACTATTCGTTGCTAACTCGTGAAAACTACTTATATATTGATGTGATCAGCATATTACAAGAGCACCGCATTGTGTTAGAAAACAGGCCCAATAATAAAAATTTTCTATATTTAATTTTACCCTGTATAATATTCTCGTAAGATTCCCGTGTAAAATAACACGCTTTAAATACATATAGTGTTGACATGAGTTAGGTTTTGGGCCTTGGGAGCTGCCTTTTTAAAAAGTCGTCTTCTAAAACTCTTCTAACAATATTTTATTTATACAGAATTACAAATTGAAGTTGAATTTACAAAAACTGTTCTAAATATTCTAAGTTGAAATTAATTGTTAATTGAATTAATTTATGGCGAGTAGCCTAAACAACCAACAATGCTAAAGTTGTGAGGCTTAAGACTGGCTATTTTAGGCTCTCCAGGGTGTTTATGTTGTCTCTGCCCCTCACATTTCTCGTGTGAACTGTAGAGCTCTTGTCTGCTTATTTCATTATTCATTAATACAAAGTAACAATCTTAATTTTAACAATAAGTTTCTTACAGTCTATTGTGACCTGCACCTGAAGAGTCTGGTTACGTCTGGAATACATTGTATTCGCATCCGTTCTCATGTCTTCTGTCTGACATCTATTAACCTTTTGTTATCTATCCTTAAACTATACAATGTTGCAAGTTAACTTAAGATTCAATAATTCTTTAATTGTACACAAATATATATATATATATATATATATATATATATATAGTTGTTCATCTATCTTTAGAACGGCTCACTAATTCTTGCCCCACAACTTGGGTGCCAAATGTTGTGTATCTTTTTTTTTCTATCGAGTCCCAGCATTGGGCCGTCAAAATGTTGCGTCAACTTCTTTGGATTACCTCGTAATTAAATTTTGTGTTATTACAAAATTTTCTACCTACCTGAAATTGAAGCCCTACCACCTAGACTTGCAATTCATACCACCCTAAAACAACATCCTCTGGATTCGTTTGCGTCACCAGCTCTCTACTTGGACACCAAATCCTACGTGACCGTCCCTCTCGACTGCTCGTTCCAATACAACCTCCAGGTGGTCTCTCACCATCCGAAACAAACCGCTTCTAACCAGATTCCTCTACGCAAATGTACGGTACACCATGCTCTCGTACACCTGCTACTGGTCCAGCCATCAACTTAATAGGTATTCAGAGTACACACACCGCCGCCAACCACAAGTACTTAAACTGTACTTACTTGATGTTTAATTGCAATTATTTACTGCATTTTTGTTTGCATCAGACTTGCCCAAATATTTGTGCACCCACTTGTGTTAATTAAATTTTTCTAAGATCTAAACTTCACTTAATTACTTTTGTAAGTAGCTTGGTTGGCGATCGAAGGTAAAAAAAAGAGCCTCTACCACTTTCTTCGGGTTTATATAAGCTTCAAAAAACTACCTCCTTGCATCTATTTTCAATACCCTTATACCACTTTTTTTGGTAACACAGCATAAACAACACAACGGTCGCTCAATTCCACAAAACACACAATTATCCTTGAGATATGACCTATACACTACAGTATATATATATATATATATATATATATATATATATATATCTGTATATATATATATATTGTAGTGCTTTAGAGGGCTAAATTTAAGTATAAACAAGGCAATGTCAAACACCCTGCATAGAGGAAACAACCAGAGTTTACGTGCGTAATTTTATTTCATTTAGTTCATTTTAAAGTAACAAGTATTACCATAATTTTACAAGTAGTGATTAAAATTTAGGTAGGTCCGTAAAGAAAATAAATTGGAGAAGCCAATGCAAATTATTAATTGAATTAATTGAGTTTAATTAAATGGGTAATTACGTCTAATACGCATAAGAGCTTAAAAAATCGATAATATCAAGGTGAAACGCTTTGCTAACACATAAACAGCCGTTGAATATAAAATACCTTGAAAAGCCAACTCTTAGAAATGTTGTGTTAAAACGTTTGTTAATTGAACACCTGCAGGTTTTCAAAATGTCAGGTTCCCCTTATTTGTGTAGATAATACACAGAATTCAAAGTATATTGGGTAAACGGTCGGACGATTCGCGTAAATGTTAACTAAAATTTCCTTAAAGCGCAGAAAGGATAGACGATCAATGAAATACGTCGGAATGAAACAGGCATTATGACAGTCCACTTCTAAACGCACGTATTCAGTCCACATGGGTTAATTTGAAACGCGGACAGTAATATCGATTTCTACCACTCAAACAAGGTTAGAAGGAAACATAGAATATGCATAAGAGAGGAATAGCGTTAATACAGGCGGGGTTTCCAGACGTCATTGAATATCTTATTGGTCTATACAGTGTGTACAGTATAAAATGCAGTACATGGGGATCTTGGAAACTGTAGGAGATACGATCTTGGTTAAATGGGACAAAAGTTGCATAATCATGAGGGTATCTCAGAACGGTTTTCAAATTTCAAAAATTTTTCATAGGTTACTAGATAGAAGCAAAAAACACAAAATTGACGATTTCTTTATTTGCTCGTAGTTAGTCTACTAATTGAAATAGAATGTTCAAATTTGGTACATCATGGTAATTCCCCATTGCGCTTCACATTTTCAACTTACATTTTGTCTAGGGCATCTAAATTTTGCGTGACGATGTTAAACTTTTTATTTTTAAATAGCCGCCATATTGGATTTTTACAATTTTGAAACGCTGACAAAAAACCCTTTCCAAAGAGGTATAACATGGCTATGTTTGATTGAATCAAAACATTAAAAATCACATAATTATGTTTTGGTCATAGTAGGCTTTAATTTCCATTATGACAAAGAGAAACAATTGCTCAACATCTGAGAAACCTCAAAGTTTGTCCTTTATTTTATGTTTCAAGTAGTGCAGTTTAAAAAAAATAGTTAATTAATTTACATAGAAATTTAAGCAAAGCATTTGCGCTTGAAATGGATCGCTTTACTAACCGTGATAAATATCAAATGTTAGAATGTTCTATTCTTTCTGGAAGGAATGATGTTAAAGCCGCTGAATTATATTTAAATAAATACCCAGAAAAACATCAACCAAACAGATGTATGTTTCGGAGATTATAAAATAATTTAATAAATTATGGTAGTTTTGACTTGTCTAAGAGAAATAGGCAAATTAAAAAAGATAATGAAAACAGCGTTTTACAAACAGTTGTCGAAAATCCTCGTACTTCTCTTAGACAAATTCAAAATATAACAGGTGTTGCTCATTCTACGGCAAGAGCTATTTTAAAACGTTTCAAGTACCATCCATATCATGAACGACCATGTCAGGGATTGCGTACTGAAGATCAAATTCGAAGAATGGAATTTTGTGCTTGGTACATCAGAAAGAGCAACGAAAATTCAGATTTTGCATATACAATTTTGTGGTCTGACGAAAGTCGATTTACGAATTGTGGTATGTTCAACCGCAAAAATACAATTTTTTGGTCAGATGAAAATCCACATTTGAACCGCCAAGTTAGACATCAAGTTAAATGGTGATTCAACGTCTGGATTGGTATTATTGGAAGGTACATTATAGATCCGTTTTTTTATGATGCAAATTTAAACTCTGCAAGATACTTAGATTTATTGCGGGGAAATGTGGCAGATAGACTATTGGAGCTTCCACTCGCTACTTTGCAAAATATGATTTTTCAAAATGATGGCGCTCCACCCCACAATGCTCTGATTATTAGAATTTTTTTAAATTCTGAGTATAATGAAAACTGGATTGAAAATCGGGGACCAATTAAGTGGCCGGATTTAACTCCTCTAGATTTCTTTATATGGGGCCATTTAAAAAGTTGTGTGTACTCAAAAACGTATGATAATGTAGGCCAATTACAACAAGCAGTCCAAGAGGCCGTAAATAAAAAAACTCCAACTATGATAAGACGATCTTGTAAAGATGTTATAAAAGGTGTCGGTTGTGTGTTCAACAAAATGGGGGGTTATTTAAACATTTAAAATAAATAATGAATTCATGTGGCTGACTATTGTTATATTTTTTTTCCTTGATTGTTAATTGGCAATTATCTGAACATGAATGACAACTAAAAACAGCTTAAATAATATTTTGTATTGAATAGATGCTAGTTTGTATTTATTTTTTGTTAATGCATAGTTATGTAAGTTCTGATTAATACAGATTTATTTTCAATTTTCTACGTTTTTTACTGTTTTTATTACCACTGAAAATTGAGTTTAAAATTTTTAGAGCAATTGTTTCTCTTTGTCATAATGGAAATTAAAGCCTACTACAACCAAAACATAATTATGTGATTTTTAATGTTTTAATTCAATCAAACATAGCCATGTTATACCTCTTTGGAAAGAGTTTTTTGTCAGCATTTCAAAAATGTAAAAATCCAATATGGCGGCTATTTAAAAATAAAAAGTTGAACATCGTCACGCAAAATCTAGATGCCTTAGACAAAATCTAAGTTGAAAATGTGAAGCGCGATGGGGAATTACCGGGATGTATCAAATTTGAACATTCTATTTCAATCAGCAGACTAACTACGAGCAAATAAAGAAATCGTCAATTTTGTGTTTTTTTGCCTCTATCTAGTAACCTATGAAAAGTTTTTGAAATTTGAAAACCGTTCTGAGATACCCTAATGATTATGCAACTTTTGTCGTATTTAACCAAGATCGTATCTCCTACAGTTTCCAAGATCCCCATGTACTGCATTTTATACTGTACACACTGTATACTTAGTTGTACAAGACAAACACGGGAATATTGAATGTTAATTTTTCGGAAAATATAATAACGACGAGTTAAATTTCGAAGATTTCGAAAACGGTTAAACCAAAATTTAAAGAAGTATTATTTTAAATGAAGGATTTTGCGTTAGGAGGGTCTGGAGAGGTTACATTTAAAGTGTATAAATACTCAAAAAGAATTAGCCTCGCGCTCTCTTTTAACTTCGTTCTCTTAGACTACGAACAGAAATTTACCACGAGCTTGTAAATATATAAAATTATTTTAAATTAAATAGTACAGTGTTGGCCTCATAATTTTGAACCGCGAATTGTGTCGAGTGTAGATTTTATGGAGGTGCAATACTTATTTTAAACAAGCTCGTGAAGTGAAGGAATGAAACGTAAATTAAATTAAATTCAACTAAAGTACGCAATTATGAAAGAAGTGTAATAAATATGGATTTTGGATTTGGATGCATTGTGAAGGCAGAGCATGCAGCACAACTTAGATGGTGTTCATCTACAAATAGCTAGAAGCGGCTAGCAGAGCAGAACCACGAAATTTCTTATTTTCTTCATAAAGCTATGACGTTTTCTGAGCCCTTATGTGTTTTATGTGGAGTGCGCTATACTTATGGTCCTAACTATCCCTAAATGACCCTTTTAACACAGCAATATATATATATATATATATATATATCTATACCTATTGTCCACGTGTAGTTTTCCAAAGTGATTCCTGGTAAGTAAACACCAAAAAAAAGTAACGTAATACAGCAATATAAAGAAAAAGAATCATCTACTGGCTGAAATGCATTTCGCAGCAGCTGTAACAAAAAATTGTTAGGTAATAACATCACACTTGAACAATAGTATAACTCCAATTCTTTTATATAGAACATTTTATGAGTGGTCAGTGTTAATCTTATTTTATAATTCATACTGAACCAACAACAGCTGTCGTCATTAACATATTCCGACGATTTGAGCGAAGTAAGTTCAATTTCCATTTCGTAAAATCTCAAGTTATGCTATGAATAACCTTAAAAATAAAGAAAGAACTTTTATGCCCAATTTTCCGTGAGAGTAATCATTAAAGCGATGCACAGAAGAAACAGTAAGCCTTACAGCTTAGCATGACGTTCCTGTTTTAAGTTAATCAAAGCGTGGTCTTGAATATTCCGGCAATTCACGATTGGGGCATAACAACCTTTCGTAGTCGACATGTCCTGGATTACATTTTACACTATAATTTAGAAATCGGCATAATTCACTAAAACTTTCCATTGTAAAACGTATTACTGTAGTGGTAACTCTAAATGGTGCAAAAATCGTTTTTTAGTATAAACCGCACGGAATCAGGGTAGTTAGTGACTATCAGGAAGGAACGGTAATACTTAGAATCCGTAGGAATCGATCGTACAGGACGTGTATCCTATGTATCACTTGGGTACAGCCTAACCCAAAACGAGCTAAAACAGATAAAAAAGTTAATAACTCATCAATCAAGGGGTACCTACGAAAACACAAACGAAGCCATTAATAATGTAGCGAGCTACTACTACCGCGTTTCACTAATTTAAAACAAGTAATAGCAAGAGTCTTTATTACTCAATGTTCACAAGTCTAATTAACAGTATATGCCTTATTTATAGATGTTTTCAGTCCAATTAACAATGAAGCACTAATCACACTAATGAATTTACAAGCACTAATATCTTCTTAAACTAACTTATTTAGGATTGGTCCATTAACAACACTAACACAACTATTTATTTATTATACACTTTGTCTATTTATGTATACTACAAGCTGTATGTACATTAGACACAGCATATAACATTTATGTATACACTTGAACTTCCAAAAGCTCAACTATTTAACTTTACACGATATAATTTATATTCGACATTCTGATATAGACTAAACTTTGTACTTCCTCATCGGTCTTATTTATACCGTAAATTAATAAGGATGACTCATCCTCCAGTAATTGCCAGAAGATTCTCGGTCCATGAAGATATACAGTGCTTGCAGCGCTTGTGTGTTTGACGGGTTGCCTAATAGTAGCTTGCAACAATAAAAAAAAGAATATTCATGTATTTGTTGGCTATAATTATAGAACATCTCACGAGACATTGTGTTTTGCGGGGACAATGCAAAAACAAGACAGCGACTTATCAATATTTTTCATAAGCACCTTTTCAACTTAAATATATAGCATATGTTTAGATAAGCGGAAACCAGAATTTGTAGTATGCATCAGTACTGTAAATTAGGTTGGCTAACTAATATAATTTACAATAGACGACAATAGTGGTACCGTGCTATGTAATTATTTATAGAAAGGACAGAAATGTTTTAGGGTAGGAAAAAGAACGTTCTTGTGATCTTCAACTAGTGCAATGCGCTGCATTCAGAAAAGCTTTATCATCCAAACGCATGACGTCGCACAACATACAGTTCCGTTCAGTTAACTTTGCTTGCAGGAAATCTTCCAGAATGTCTAGACGCCCATCCATTCAAGTACCATGCAGTAAGAAGTGTACACAGTACTTCTCTTAGTGCAATAATATCGTAACATATGCTTTGGTGCATTAAAGCACCGTTAAAGCTTACTAATTGTACGAGCTTTCATCGTTAATTCGTTATGTTAATTATTGTTTTAATGCTAATTCTTAATATTAGTTGTAATTACCTTTATACATGTAACTAGCTATTTCTACACTATAGTACCGAAACATTAAATTTTTTAAAAACCATTTTCTTTAGAAATAATTTCAACTGCTAGCAACTTACGGATTATTAGAAAAATTCCATTTAATTTCTTAACACTTCATCTACAAGGCCTGAGAGTTTTGTCGACACGCCCCAACAAATTACGTAAATGCTACCCTAACTACACTCTAGACTTTAGATTATATAACCGTTTCCTTTTACCAACCTAACGACTCCGTTAAACGCAGCTGAATAACTATTTTTGCTTTAGGATGTGAAAGTTCCCACATTCTTATTTGTCCTTATTCGAGTTAAATGGAGAGGCGAATTGTCAGTAAAATAGTAGCCATTCGCTCTTTATTAGGCGGCAGGAAATCGTCAAAGTTTATTTCAGAGGTAAATTGTAGACCAACTCGTCTACGCTTGTTTGATTAGATGTTTTACGTAGGGTCGAGAAGGCTTCTTGTATTCGTAGCAGGTGTTGAACATCAGTAATTTCAGTAACTGTTTACTTGCTTGAAAAGGGTAAGACAGGGCGTAGGGTAAGGAATGCGCTTTTCTGTTATTGGATTAAGGTTCAATACGTCAGCAGTGACCTTGTTTTATACTTTATAACTTTCGACATTCAGAACTCCTACGGAAAATTTGAGAATTTGATATAAGCATAAGTTAAACTGACTGAAACTGTTTAAAGTGTTGAATGTAATGTTGAATGTAATATATACATATAGAGCTGTGAATGCTTGCTAAAACTGCCTCGACACGCTGAGTGTAACAAAAGATGTGAATATTCGAGTACAACCGTCCTGACCAATATAAGGATGCAATGGATGTTTGCTTAATAGTAAATGTGAATTCTTACCTTGTTGTGCTCGTTTTCTCTTGCTGGCTCAGCGACAAGTATGCTGTGGATTTTACGAAGTTGAAATGAAACAAAGAAATCTAAAGGAACATTTATGAACAATCCTCAATACATTCAAAAGCATCTTTTTTTTATACATATTTTCCAAGTGCTCCACTTACAAACACAGATATAAATAACGCTTACAAATGCAATTTACAGCATAAGCGTAGAAAGAAATAATACCTTATCATCACTTAAGTAGTAAAACCTTTTTCACCTAATTCTTGTCAATAATTAGAGAACCACAAAATATTTCATATGTAAGTCGCAACATTTTCTTTAAATACTCCCTGTGTGTTGCTTGTGGTTTGTTTAGCATTCTTCTTAATCTTCTTTGCGAATTAAACCACTCATAGTTTTTAAAATTATCTTTATTTACGTTTCGATCCATAACCTAGGATCGTTGTCAAAATAATAAAACTTCAAGTTTGACATGGATCGAAACGTAAATAAAGATAATTTTAAAAACTATGAGTGGTTTAATTCCCAAATAAGATTAAAAATTTTCTTTATAATTTTCATAGATAATTTTAATAATCTTGTATAACCCCGTCTCAGTGTAGATCAACGACGTCGTGCAGAAAATTTTGTAATGGCCGAAACACCTCGAACTCTGACCTCAAACTTGCTAAACTGAAACTATTCGTTTGAAAATAATTTTTATACGAAAAATAAAACTTATCCTAACTTAATCTACTTAATAATAAACAATTGGTCGTTTGAGTTTGAAACAAAGTTATACTTGCGCTTTAGGTAGATAAATTCTTAGCATTATTATCATCTGTCTTTGGCTATTTAACAAATTATTTTCTTTGAAATTAACTGCATCAAAACTTTTCTGGTTCTAAATTTTTAGATTTCTATTCATTTTCAATTAATCTCCATACGTCGAAATTTCTTGTTTTAGTTTGGAAAAGTACTTTTTACAGATTAAAGTAGCGGGCGACCTTGCATCAAGATACCCTATTATTTATATTGGAGCAAGAAGTTACATGCCATAAAATAATTATCTTTCAATGATCAAATGTCTCATAACTTATGTTCAAAACATCAATGTTAAATCTTAAATATCGAAAGACAATAAATGAAAATTTAATACTTTTGCTTTTGTATAGTAAAACAATCTTAATATACGTCATCGTTCTTCAAATTTCATTTACATTTTCGAAAATGAGTCATCCCCATGTTGCAACAGTGTTGATTTAATTTTGAATGATCAAGCAAAAGCGTGCATGAAACAATATAAATTGGTGTCTTACCGCATCTTGTGGGTTAGAATAAAAGTTGGCCTAAGAAAGGTCATTTTAGTAGCATGTTATGCTCCGGTGAATGACGATTGGGAGTGTGAGCAGTTTTAGCAGGAGTTGAAAAATGTATGAGACAAACGCGAAAGGAATAACCGTATGGTTCTAGTAGGTGATATGAATTATGGGGTTGGAGTGCACAGAGAAAATGCTGAGCATGTGGTAGATCCGTTTGGTGATCCAAAAGCGAACGAAAATGGAGATACTTTGTTACGTTCAATTTAAAGCATGTTACTAAATCCGCGCAAATATAATTAAATATAACGTTGTTCCTATTTCGCCGATTCCAAATTCATAATGCCTTTAAACTAAGCAACCTATACTACTCTTGTCTTCTGTATATCTAGATAGTGGTTCTGAAAATTTTTGAAAGTTGACAAAATAAATAAATTTTGACGTTTTGCTGTTCATTGGAACGGAATTAATTTACGGTGATGGTTTTTCAATTCTAGCGTGTCCCGTTGGTTAAAGGGATGCGATACGACAAATTCTAAGTAATTCTCTACTTCTTCGAGGATACAGCACGAAGTATAAGTCTAAATTCGGACAATTGCAGTTATACTCGTGGTAAGTTACGAATAATTTTTGCACTCGATTCGTTAGTGTTATACTTTGGCTAATGCCGATATAATTTTGTAGCTGTTTCCTTTCCGTCCTCTTCCTACGTCCTGGTCTCATCCTGGTTGAACGCTAGCTCGCTTCCTTGGGCTGGGTTCAAATAGTTCCTGAATGCTGTTAGCGAATGGTGCTCATGGTACTCGACTCACAAGGTCATACTCCGAAATGTAGGTACACCTAAGAATGCACATGGAACGTTGAGGAAACTTTCTGGAGTAGCCGACAAAAAGTAATTTGTCTCCCATCAAGTTCGGAACATTTCGTGTTGGATTTACTACAGAGCTAAGTTCCCCAAATTAAATATGATACGTAAGTAAGTTCCACGAAGTATCCTTTTACCCTTTTATATTGTTTACCTCCTATATCCTCTGGAGATACTTTTCATGCCATTGACTGCGTGATCTAGCAGGATATATATACTGAGTGTTGCGAAATGAATAGTGTTTACTGTTTTGGTTGTTGATTTAAAACCTTAACTTTTATATGCAATAGTCTACATAAACCTTGGTACTTACTAGTATTAAGCATAAAACGCCTGGCACGGATGGTGCCGTAGTGATAAAATATTTGGTTGTTTGCTTGAATGCCATTAGCTTTGCGGAACACGAGCTCGCTAGGTTGTTATAGTATAGTGAGTTATGTAATATAAACACCGCCACCATAGGTAGATTAAGTTATATCCGTTTATGTGAACTTACCATATATCATTGCTAGCTCCGATTTATACTTATCTGATATTGATTAGCCGCCAACGAAGTGGCTTAAATAAAAACTCTAGTCCGGTTAAAGTGGAAATTATTTTAGTTTTCTCCCTCCTTACTTAGCTTGGCCTGTGGTGCATTCAAGACGAGAGTTACTGAGTGTTCAGTATCCGCCCCCTAGGATACTACCAATTCCTGTAAGTATTTATATGCCTGTATCTACGGGAGTGCATTTTCGGAACAACGACCTCCCTCAGGAGTCCTTAGAACTGTCACTGTCCTGGCATTTCACTGATGCTAATATTAGACAGACTAATGGTCTGTCATCATTTGTTTATCTATTTTTTTTCCTGTCGATGTAATAATCCAACTTTTATTCCAGCGGTATTCTTTTACCTGGCTACGTTGACCCTACTCCCCACCCCTAATCTACGATGGCTAGCCGTAGCATCCTGTTTTGTTTCGGTAAGGGACCCGGGTAGAAAGTTCCTTTTCTGCCTTTGCTTCATTTCCTTCCTGACCCGTAGGTTTTACCGTGACAACTTTAGTGAGTATATGTATGAAAATACAGTATTGCCCGAAATAAACAGTACTGAAACTAAGTTGGCGGTGTTTTTATGCGTGCGCTGTCACACTCAAGTTAGCTAGTATAGACCTGTCAAGTAAACCTCAAACAAGTAATTAGTAGGGCCTAATTGTTAAAAATGGTGTTAAGTACAGAGGAGAAAGTGTTTCTGGTAGAGCATTATTTTCGTTCATACGGAATCGGCCGACGTAATGGTGCAAGTTTGCTATACGTGTCTGATCAATTCACACAAAGGTTTAATAAACGTTCTCCAAGTAATGCTGTAATTTTGAAGGTTATTGAAAAGTTTAGAAATACAGGTAGTGTATTGTGCCAACGAAAAGGAAACTCAGGGGCGTCCCAGGACAGTTAACAACAACAATAACCATGAACGTGTTTTTGAGCAAATCTTAGAAAATCCGAAAGTCAGCCAGGCAAGGACAGCGTTACAACTTGATTTAAAAGAACTTCCTTTCAAAGAATCCTGAAGGAGCTGGGTACATTTTCGTATGTGATTCAGGTACATCAACAACTACATCCTCGGGATTATCGCAGTAGAGTGGAATATTGCGCCAGAATTCTCGCGTTACAGTATGAAAATCCTGAATTTTTGAAAAATGTTTGGTTGTCAGACGAAGCACATTTTCACTTGTCAGGCTATGTGCATCGTCGCACAACTCGATTTCTGGGCTTTGCCAGACCCGATGAGGTTCAAGAGGTTCCTTTACATAGTGAAAAAGTGAGTGTCTGGTTGCTGTTTCCGGACACGGAATCATTGGTCCGTACTTTATCGAAGAGAATGGTGAAGAAACTTAATCAACAGAGGTACAGACAAATTTTAACACGATTTATCCTGATCTACGTCAATTCTGTCGTGCACGTAACTTGGCATTTCGAAACCAATTTTCAGCAGGACGGGGCAACTTGCCAATGCTGCCGCAATTCGTCAATTTCTTCAAGAACATTTTCCAAGCAAATTCATATCACGATTTACTGACTTCCTTATCCTTCACATTCTCCAGACCTCACACCTCCAGACGCGTACATTTGGGGCATGGCTTAAAATGCCGTTTTTCAAACGGGCACCGCAAACCATCGATGAATTAAAGGATGCCGTTAGAGACTTCTTCGCAGCCCTGAGACAACCCTTATTCAATAACATGACCAGAAACTTAGAACATCGTTATGAAGTCTGTCTCGAACGAGGAGGTGCACATTTAGAACATATAATAAAGTGTCAATAATATGTATTTTTTAAATATACAAAACTATTACAATTTCAGTACTGTTTATTTCGGGCAATACTGTACAACTGTTTGTATTTAACACATGTAATAAACATAAGAACATACACAAGCAAAGGGGAAATGCGAGAAGTATAATTGATTTGGTTGTATTTAATGTAGGATTAAGAGAACTGATAGAAAACACAAGAGTAATGAGAACATCAGAGTGTGGGACCGATGATTTTCTGGTTTTGTCAAATTGAACTTAGCCGAAAATGGGTGTAGAGAAGAAAGCAGAATATAAAACCATAAAGAGTAAAAGTAGAACGCTTGTTAGAAGAGTTGAAACAATGGGAGTACGCTATGTTAGAGAGAGAGAGAGAGAGAAAGAGAGAGATAGAGGGGAGAGAGAGAGAATAACAAGTGAAATCCTTAAGTATGGGTTTGAGGTACTGATTGAAGGTTTGTGCAAACTGATAAAATTGTGAATAGAATAAACGAAGGTGCCTAAAGATTAGAAGAGTGCGATCATTATCCTTTTGCACAAACGTAAAGACGGTAGGTCTGAATGCAAAAATGTGCGATAAGTGTGTCGATTGTACCCAGTAAAATGTATGGAAAAATTGTGAAGAGAGAGTTTGCAAGAGAACGCAGAGAAAGATATGGAGCGTTCAGCCTGGAAGACAATGTGTGGATCAGAGTTTCGCAATGCAACGCATTGTCGCAAAGTGTATGCATGTCATAAACAGCGTTTATAAATCTGAAAAACGCGTATGACTCTATGAACAGAAAAATAAATTATGGAAGGTAATGCGCGAATATGGCGTAAGCAAGTGCTTGATAAAAATCTATCAGAGCGTGGAAGATGTAAGACAGGACTGTGTGTTGTCTCCTGCTCAATGTATGTATTGGTAAATGTATGAGATAGGCTTGCGAAGGAATGGAAAGATTGAAAATTGGCTAATCAAATGTCAGGGATCTGTTGTAAGTGGATGACACAGTATTGTTGGCTGAATCGTCACAAGATAGCATTGAATGCTTGACAGGCTGTCGGATGCGTGTAAAATATGTAATTGACAGTGAATGGAAATAAGACAAAAGTTATGATTTTTGATAGAGATGGCGGAATTGATGACATTGTATTTAGAACGAACAACGACACTATAGAAGAAGTGAATGACTCTGTATACCTTGGTAAAAAGTTTTTGAGTAGTGGAAAGCTGGACAGTGAAATAGAAAGAAGGGTAAATGCTGGAAGAAAAGTTCTGGAAGTATGCGGGCAGTGAACAGGAATGAAGAGTGGGTTTAAATGCAAAACTGGCCATTTACATTAGTGTGTTTGTACTAACTGTTCTGTTTGGAAATGAAACTTGGGACTGGCCGAAAATGCATGCTAGTCGTATAAATGTTGCAAGAATGAAGTTCTTAATAAGTGTGTGCGGAGAAACATTTAGAGACAAAGTGGCAAACGAATGGGCCAGAGCAGAATGTGGGGTGCAAGTGACCCTTTAGGACTGAATCGAGCGAAGCAGGCTTAGATGGTTTGGACGTATAAAAAGATTGAATAAAGATAAACTTACCAAACGTATATATGTCATTAAAATGACTGGCAAAGTTGTAAAGGTAGATCGCGTAAAAGATGGTAAAGAACGTTCTGAAAGAACGATAGGCGAGAAGTCTGAAAAATAAAAGAGCCACCAAAAACAATGTATGAATGTTGAAAAGCAAGGGAGGTGTGTAGGGACCGAGCCATGTAAAAAATGATTGCTAATGGTGCTGGGAGTAAAAGTAGTGTAGTAGTCTTCTAGAGCTATATCTTGCATTGCCCTTCCCCCTAAAGAGGTGTTAGATTTGGTTATCCCAAAAGGGAGTATCGTGGCTGAGTTGTTATCATACATTGGATTTATAAAAATAACACGAAATATTTTTTTGCAAACAATCTTTCAAATTTTAATTACTACATTCACAATAGGTTTATCTTATAAACAATATCTTAAATATAACATCTACAAAAAACAACTTTTCTCATCACGAATCACATACACTAAAAATAGAGTCCAAAATTTCCACAACAGCTTTGCCTTATGAAGAATATCTTGAATACAACTTCACAAAATATATAACTTATTCTCGTAATGTTCATTCATAAGCAACTCCTTATTTAAATTCTATTATGTACAAAGTTTATCAAAATAAGTCGTGTAATTTAATAACCTCCCTCTCAGGGATCATATTTAAACAGATCTGATCGGATAGGTTGTATTATTTCTTTATATATGGCGAAAACCGGTACCGAAGGCTTGCATACCCTCATTAAATTATAGACTTGTATATTTAACTCTCACTTAAATACTTGCACACAAAAAATCTTAACTCGCTATTCTATAATTACGAGTCTATTTAAGCATTTAAACATAATAATTTTATTTTACCGTGACACGTCTACTTGGAGGTTAATCATGTGAACGTGTCCCAAAATCATTCAAATCGTTTTAAAAATACTATCAAATACCCTTAAATATAATTAAATACCACTGAATACTATTAAAAGCTAATCGAATCATATATGCTTTCGTTCCGATTAAGAAATTTTATCTTGCAGTAGTTAAATTATTACTTAATTATTTATTCTCCATTTTGAAACCATTGCAAGTACTTTCAATAATCTACTCACTTCTGTGTATTCAAAAACGCTTTTCCATTGCCATTTCAATAAAATCATCTATCCTCCATAATAATTTTCACTACTAAATACTGTACATGTTAGATCGACCTTTACTACGTAACCTATCATATGATTAGCATTATGACGTTCGCAGAGATGAAATGGGTCATGGGTCAAATGGATCAGTAGGTCCAAGTGGTCATTTTTTTGTTTGGGTCACCGGGTCAATGGGTCATGTGTATGAACCCAAATTGACCCGGTAACCCAAATTGGCCCGGCGACCGAAATTGATCCGGCGACCCAAATTGATCCGGTAACCTATATTGACCCGGTAACCGAAATTGATACAGTGACCCAAATTAATAGAGTAACAGATTAGCTTTCTCTAGGTACAGCCGTAGTTTAGTGAACTTTTAGGTCAGTTTATTAAGTACATTCACAAGATTATATATAAAGTTACTGGTTTTGTTAGTGACTTTCTACACGCACTTTAAATTTTAAACAGCAGAGCGAAGTAGAGCTGCGGAATTTTATAAGCAACGAAGAACGCACTTACTAAATTTTAATTGGTCCTTGTAATGGCGTTAACGATAATGACGAAGCACGATTTGATCCATTAAAATCGTGGGATGTTAATAAAAAGAAATACCCACTTCTAAGCAAGATTGCCAAAAAATCCTAGTAATTCCAGCTTCATCTGCTGAGTCAGAGATACATTTCTCTGGTGCTGGAAAAATATCACGCAAAGACAGGGCACAACTCTAGGCTGATGCCGCAGAAAGTCAACTTATTGTTTCAGGATCTTTAAAAAACGAAATTTTAACAATATATCCTGGTCATCATAAATTCATAAGTGATGTAACCTTCTTTTATTACGAAGGTATATAAGATAATTTGTATTTATATATTATAATTCTTTTTTATTTTTAGTGCTTTTGTTTACATTTTATGTGATTATTTAAAATAAATAAAGTATTTTGTTGATGACAATATTTGATAAGCGTAGACGAAAATTATCTTGTGTCCATGGGTCAATTTGGATCACCGGGCCAATTTGGATCACCCGTCCAATTTGGGTTACCGAATCAATTTGGGTCAGTTGGTCACTGGGTCGTGGGTCACATACCTATTTGGGTCACTGGGTCATGGGTCACTCTTTTGGTGACCCATTTTATCTCTGGACGTTTTATCGCGGTCCAACTGTTTTCAATATCCAATGGGTTATATAACAACGAGCCTCTGTGACTTTGGCATCTAGATCTTTCTCGGTTTTTCTCAAACCTCCTAATTGGCTTGTTCTAGAGAGTGTGTGATGCAACAGTTTGTTCTAGAAGGTGTATTGTATGTCCGTTACAACGTTCGAAGATTTATTACTTGTACTATTGTTCTTAGGTTACAATACAATTGGACGTGGGTTAAATCCTTAAAAGAAGAAGGGGTGATAGTTGGACATACACCGGTTTATTTTCCGCAGGAGAATCTTACGGAAGGAATAAACAAGAAGGTGGTACGCCTATTGCGTGTTTTTGTTTTCCATAAACATACCAGTTGAACTAATGTTCTGAGAAAAATTGAAGTTTTATTGAACGAAGTGATTCATGAGAATACGGGTTACACAGCAAATGAAGTACATTTTGTGCGTTCGTAGACGAATAAAATCATTTTGCATATTAATTATATCAGTCAGGTTTTGATACGTGATTTAGCTTTCGTAGCTAAGAGAAATTGGTATCTAAAGTCGAGAAACGTAGTTTGCGGCATAAGCGTAAGAAGATCGTTTTACGCAATTTAAGGTTGGGGACAAGGTGCTTGTTAGAACTCATTCCGCTTCCAGTGCCGAAGACCCAGAAATTTAAAAAGTTTTTTGGTTATATAGGGGTCCCGCAACAGTTACGCAAGTGGTAAACTCAAACTCGTATAAGGTGATAGTAGATGCTACTGGGTTATCGGTAGAAACTCAAATTTAAAGCCGTATGTCGCCCAAGTGAGCGACGTGGGGCAATCTGGTATTTAAATTTGCATCCTTACCGTTTACAAATTACCTGGGGAGGGGGTACCAGTTCAGGCCCAATTATGCAATTGCATATATTCTATTTTCGTTTATTTTTCCTATCTTTTTCTTCATGACGTATAGATTAGTTGTGAAGTTTTAAGAATGTTGTTGTCAGAAACAATATACGTGTTTAGGCTAGGAAGCCCTGGTACGCCGGGGTAGTCACCCAAAAATACTTTGTATGAAGTGAAAGGTCAGTCGGGATGGATCACTGCTGTCAGTGGTATCTTGCGGAAAGTTTTGTAGTTTTCGAGTTTTAGAGAACGTGCGGTTTAGTTGAATAGCGAAAGTGATATAAGTGGCTTACTCGATTTGTTACGTGCCAAAAATTGGCCTGTAAACATTTCTGTAAGTTTCTAATTCGCAAGTGAATTCGCGCCAATAATCTAAAAGACTTGTGCATGCATTTCCGTTACTTTAGATAGTTGCGTTTGCGCAAGAGAATGCGCAGACGCGGAGTTGGCAAGTAAGTGGCGATTTCCGATACGTCGGGGACTAGTCAACTGAACGTCGACGAGTGTGGTTCTCTGTGTGCCTTTGTCTTTTTTTTCAGATATGTAGGTTCCTTTTATCTCTGCCTTGTTATCGTACCTCTACCTGTATTCTTGTCGTCCCTCTACGCATGAGGAGA
This sequence comes from Platerodrilus igneus, assembly GCA_036346225.1. NCBI lineage: Eukaryota > Metazoa > Arthropoda > Insecta > Coleoptera > Lycidae > Platerodrilus > Platerodrilus igneus. The sequence goes on from JARFIW010000244.1 coordinate 9,301,189, forward strand.
GAAGACAAATCAAATCTAACATCAACCGGGGGCAAAGGACTACCCACGCCCACAATGCTCAACTGACGCGAGAGTAGCTACAATGGTGTAAAAAGTTCCACAGTTTACGTGAGTACCTTTTGTCTTCCATTATAATCAAAATAAACAATTTTTGCATGTGATATAGTAATTTAAAACATTTATAGGACGTAATACTTTATTGCGCAACATTATGCATGCATTTGTTATTGTTACCAATTGTCGTAGTGGCTCTTTTACATTGTGCATCGGGCCTTAAAAGTATACCTTTGAGTAGAGACGCTAAGTATAACAGTGGCGCTCCACGTTGGGCGGCACTGTTATACTTTACTTCCTAGTCTAAGGTATACTTCTAAAGTCCCGATGCACAATGTAAAAGAGCCACTACGACAGTTATTAGCAATAATAAATGCATGCATAATGTTGCGCAATAAGGTATTACGTAATATAAATGTTTTAAATTACTATATCACATGCAAAAATTGTTTATTTTGATTATAATGAAAGACAAAGGTACTCACGTAAACTGTGGAACTCTTACACCATTGCAGCTACTCGCGTCAGTTGAGCATTGTGGGCGTGGTAGTCCGCGGCCGATGTTAATTTGATTTCTCTTCTTGCGTAGAGGGACGACAGGAGTACAGGTAGAAGTACGGTAACAAGGCAGAAAAAAAAACTATATATCTGAAAAAAGAAGACAAAGGCACACAGAAAACCACACTCGTCGACGTTCAGTTGACTAGTCCCTGACGTGTCGGAAATCGCCACTTACTTGCCCACTCTGCGTCTGCGCATTCTCTTGCGCAAACGCAACCATCTAAAGTGACGGAAATGCACGCACAAGTTTTTTAAAATATTGGCGCAAATTCGCTTGCGAATTAGAAACTTACAAAAATGTTTACAGGCCGATTTTCGGCATGTAACAAATTAATAACGAAATACACCTCAAAATCACAAGTAGGCATGTCTGTCTTGCGTCTTACATATCAATCCGCTATTATATAAATACAAATCGGGGGATTTCCACCACCAGGATTTAAAATGGAATATTTGTAGCATCACTAAGGCAGTAAATCAATTTGTGCTTCCTAAAACTAACAATATTGTTTGAACACGCCGAATGTTTACTGGAACTCGATATAACAGTGAATTCCGTACAAAGTATACATTGCTGTACCTGAGAGTTCGTAGAAAGACAGAATTTCGACAACAAATTGGCCTAGGGAACGTGTCTTGAACGATATTAAGCGCTGTTGACGCACCAGCCTGCACCACATAATTTTAAGTTAAAGAATATTATAGATAAGATTTACTAATTACTTTAGTCAGCTATAATAGTTGAAGGGGTTTTTTAGATCAGATTGGTTAAGGGTTTTCTTTAATTTAGGCGCGGCGGGGGGTTGGTGTGTGGTGGTTTAACTTTAATTAAGCTACTTTACATCAGTTTTTTATTATTACATCCACGTATGTATTTGATCATTGGGATGCCCTGCTTAATTAACTGTTCGAAAGCATATTTTACTATTAAATTTTGTTTGCTTTTGACGTCATATTATTGCAGTTTGAATAATAGGTACTTCTCTAACCCCGAACCATTCTTATTTGTAAGCTTCTTACGACTTTGTTCATGGAGATGCACGGTTTTATTCTAATTTAATTTCTTAGTTCAATTGAATTATTTGGTTACGTTAATTAAGAAATCTGATTTAGTTTTGTTGTTTATTAGACCGGTTTAAAGTTTTGATTTAATACCAGATGCCCCCCTCGTTTACACACTATTTTCAGCGTCTAGTCTCGCGACCATTCTCCCAAACCCCTTCAAGGCAACCCAGAACGCCCTTTGGTTAGCCACTCCGTGAACTTCTTCCAGGTTTTTGAACCTTTCTAGCCCCTCGACAGCTAGTTTCCTGCCCACCAACTCTTGTTAGCAGTGTCGAGCCGGCAGTCAAGTAGCCGACGGCTCCGTGGTGTAGTTGGTATGCGTGCGACTACTATTCCCAAGCTTCCGGTTCAAATCCCGACACGGTCCGCTTGTAAAATGTTAGGCGAGCATTTTTCACAATAATACGCCCTCGTTCGGATGAGAGGTAAAATGGAGGTCTCGTGTGTGAGTATTATTACGCACGTTAAAGATCTCTATCTTGCTTGAAACAGCAAGGGTTGGACATAATTGAAAATTTCCCATGTAAAAAGACTCGCTTCCTGGTCAATGTAGTACCTTCAAGTGGAGCATCGGAAAATCCAAATATAGGGGACAGTCAAATAGCACGTGCTCGGAGCTTTCTGCTCTCTCGCCGCATTCGCAGCGGTCGTTCTCAGTCATTCTGAATCTTTGCAGGTAGGTTTTCAGTACCCGTTGCTCTGTTGCTAGCTGCTCCATCTTATGATCGGTCTTCACTCTATCTTATCTCTAGCTTCTAGGCTCGGTATAAATTTGTGTACGAGAATCGTTCAATAAGTCCTTAGAAAATCCAAGAGATGGCGCTCGTAGTACCGAAAATACATTTTTCACAGTAAGCAGCACTCCTAACTATTCAGCTGTTAGAGTTTTAGCCGTCTCCATCACTTAGTTTAATTTTTGTTGTTGATTGAAGTAAAACCTTTCATTTGATTATAACAATGGATAAAAGTGAGTTTCGAGAAGTGATTAAACACTTGTATTTCAAAAGATTAACGGCGAAAAAAATCAAAGCTGAGTTGGATGAAGCTCATGGCACATATACTCCTGTGTTTGCAACTGTTTACAATTGGGTGAATGAGTTTAAACGTGACCATACATTCACAAAAGATGAACATCGTTCCGGACGCTCTGTGGAAGCGTCTACCTCCGAAATGATTGACAAAATTCACGATATGATTTTAAATCGTCGACGAACAAAAGTGCACGAAATAGTTGAGACCACAGGCACATCGCAAGATACAGTCGCTTCAATTTTGCACGAAAAATTGGCTGCGAAAAAAATCTCGGCAGGATGGGTGCGGCTTTTCCGCTTTTCCGTTGCAATTCTGAGGATTTTCTGCGTCGATATATAACTGTCGACGAAACATGGATACATCACTACACTCCATAGACAAAATAACAGTCAACAAGGAGGTCATCGCCCACACAAATGTCTATTTTGAGGAGCTTCCGAAATTCTAGTTTTTGGACAGGTTAAAAAATTTGGGAAAACGCTTAGAAAAATGCATAGAGCTAAAGGGAGGTTATTTTGAAAAGTAAAAAAAATCTACCCAAAAAAATGTTTTTCTACTTTTTTCTAGGAACTTATTGAACGACTCTCGTATTAACCTCCTCTTGGCAGCGCTCTTCCACATCCCTCTCCACTGTTGGATTTTTCTTAATTAGCGACCTCGGTACTGATGATTACGATGTAAGAAACTCCCATGTTGCGGCCTCTTTAGCCAGTTTATCTGTTCTGTCGTTTCCTCGATTGCCGTCATGCAAGCTAACCAAATTAACCTTTAAATCCCGAAATCCAAGTGCCGTGTGCGCTATTCTCTAGATGACGTACTCTATAGCTTCACTTATACCTACTAACTCGCATTGAAAGATTGTACTTCAATCTGCAAGTTTTGGTATCGGAACACGTTCTTCTCTTTGTATACATAACGAACGCCGCTCCTGCCTGCCTATCGTCCATTTGTGAGTCATCCGAATAAATCCTGATCCTCGTCGCGTTATTATCGCTTCAATGGTTTGTCTCTAAATCTCCAGCTTATTTCTGCAGCGCTATCATTCTGTTAGATATTTTGATGCCTTTATCTCTGACATATTGCAACTGCGTCATACTGTTCAATTTGTGTTTAATTTAACTGTTACGTTTATTTTGAGCATCCCCTACATTTTTACCGGTTAATAATCAATACGTGGTTCAATAATTTTCAACTCAAATCCCTTTTTGCTTTAAAAACGACAAGTTTAGGCTACAATGATCGCTTCCTATTTGCGCGACGACTAACGTCATTGAGATGTGAACCTCCCAAAAAATTTCTTATGCAATCCGCACCTCCAAACACGAAATCATAGGCTGCACTCCGTTCTTCGCTCTATTTGGTCGTGAGGATATCATTTCCGGCGATTACTTTGGACAGTTGTCCGAAATAAACGACATGTACTTTCCTGATCCCGAACATCCTTCACCAGATCACGACTACTTTAAGAATATCCGTTCCCACATTCTCAGAAAACTTTCTGCCGGTTATCGAAAAATTCACAGCCGCTGTAATCTCCGCCGTCGTCCTGTCTCTTATCAACTAGGCGATTCTGTTTGGCGCCGTAATTTCGTTCTGTTTGACGTTTCCCGTCATTTTAACGCCAAACTTGCCCCTAGATTCATTAGTCCTTTTTCCATTTCTAAAGTCGTTTCTCCCCGAACCTACGAACTTACTGATCTTTCCGGTCACAAAGCCATTTGACACGTTAAAGATCTGAAACCTGCCCATCCCGACAATACTAATGCCCCCGTTGTCGCTCCGTTTTCCTTCTGGCGGCGTAAACGCCGTAAGTCCAATACCTAATCCTCGCACCCCAGATTATGACAACATTGCTTTCCTTTGACATGATTTTTGGACATTACGATTTCGTTTTACTTTCCTGTTTTACGGGGTTTCCTTTCATTTTCTTGCTTTTTCTTTTACCCGTTTCGGTCTGGGAATAGAAGAGCTCCATGGTGCGAGCTGTCGAAAGAGGTGACTACATGTACAACACATACACACACCCTTCTTACACCCACACACACATACACACACATGCACGCACACGCTCACACCTACTCATACATAACTACACGAGATTCTGTTTTATTTTCTTTTGTACGATTTTAGTTCTTTTGGATTTTGTACTTGGTATTGGTATTATTCTTTTTGTTTTTTTCTTTTTTTTTCGTTTTTTTTGTTCCACTTTCCTTTTCCTATCCTTTTGCTGTTCTTTTTTGCTGTTGGCCTCGGGTACAATTGTGTTTCGTCCATCCGTTCCTGTGGTAGGTGTTTTCTAGTCCGACTTTCGTTCTACGGAAACCACGACTTAATCGATTTTAGGACTAGTTAGCCTTTCTTTTTTTCGGTTCTTTGGTTTTGGCTGCCACAGTTTGCAGTACACCGTTTCCTTTTACCAACGTTCCCCCTCTTTTTCTCTCATTCTCCCTTGTTGTCCCTTTGTTTACTTGAGGCTTGTACTTTGGGTCCTGTGTTGGTTGGCACTGTTGGTTTTCTTCCTCGTTCCGTTTCTGCTTTGGAGGTTGATAACCTTTTCCGTTTCTCTCTTGCGAAACATCTGTCCGTTGACGACTCCGCAGTGCTGAGGCCGTTTCACCTTAGTCCTCGTTGATTGTTTGTTACCCATCTTTTTTTTTACTCTTTTCTTTATTTTTCTTTTCTTGCTCCTGGTTTACTTCCGTTGATGTTCCAGGTTAATTTTTTTTTGTTTTTGGTTTTTTTTGTTTGGCGTTTTATTATTTCTATTACCGGCCCTCCGAGCCGGATTTTTGTTTGGTGTCTGTTGTTGTTTTATTTTCTATCCGGAATTCTTTGTGGTCGGTCTTGTTGCTATTTTGGGATTTCTTTTTTCTCTCTTTTTCTTTTCTTTGTTGTTGTTTTCGTAACAAATTTTCTTTTAGTTTTAAGTGAATTATCTTCTGGTTTGTTTAGGTTTCTTTTTTCTCGTTGCTTGGTATTGCCCGATTCATTAATTTGACTTTCCTACCCCGACCTTTTAATTTTGCTGCGGTGGCGGGGGGGATTTGTTATATTTATTTTGAATATCCCGTACATTTTTACGGGTTAATAATCAATACGCGGTCCAATAATTTTCAACTCAAATCCCTTTTTTGCTTTAAAAACGACAAGTTTGGGCTACAATTAAATAGTTTACATCCTGTATATTTTATTTTTCTGCAATAAATACGCCTTCGAATAATTCCTCAATTTAAATTTATTTACTTTGAAACGTAAAGATTATTATGCTATAATTAAATAAGTCAATATGCTGTTAGATATCCGCAAGCGCGTTATACCTTCCGATAACGTATAATTTCGTTCTAGTGGGTTTCCCACCTAAAGATTTGTCGAAGGAATTTGATCTCGTGCGACTATTTGTGCAACCTACTCACCGCCTTATTCGGTTTCGTTCGCATCTCCATGAACAATCTCAACTTGATAATTAATAGGGTATCATCCGAAAACGCAACACTAGTGCATTCTTTGGAAAATTTAACCCTAAAGATGTTCTCATACAACTTCCAGAACGTGAAACCAGAGCATGACTCTCTGCGGGCATCCCCCTTAGTAGAGGATGGGGGCATTTGGGTGCACCTCTTTCTCACTTCTCCCTCCTCTAATTTTTTAATGGGTTTTTATTAAAAACCCATTAGCACTAATCGTTTTTTAATGGATTTTCTCATTAACTGCTCATTAACACTGATCGTTTTTTAACGGGTTTTCTCATTAAAAACTCATTAACACTAATCGTTTTTTAATGAGAAAATCTCATTAATTATGTTATCATTTTTCCTTACGTCACATCTGTCATTACCGCCATCTAACCTAGGTTAGAGTTGTTTTCGACTAGCCGTATGCACCTTATCCAGAATTTCTCGGCAATCTAACCCTTTTTGAATTTTTTAAATCGGACTACCTATTACAAAGTTACACCCTGTTAAAGCCTCACACCTTAACATTTTTTGTTTATTTAATATTAACTCGTTTTTGTTTATTGAATTTTAACTCGATCTTTAAATCCTTTTCGGTCACCAGGTTCTTGTAAATTAATTTAAACCTTTTGAAAGGAAACTTAATAAAACACTTTAAACGTATACTAAGGGTATATATTAATTATTGTCTACAGGATAGTTACGAATAAAACAATTTAATTTTAAATAACCTTTACGTCACATTTTTGGAATGGCAGACTTGAATATTTTCTAAATAAATCACCAAGCATAAGTACATGCTTAGTGTTATTAAATGTAACAATTAGTTTCTCATTTTACAAGCGCGGTTAATTATTATTTAAAATCTAATTTGTTTTAAATAAAAAAATAGAATACTTGACTAGATTCAATGATTCACTCATTGCCGTCTCAATAGTTTAAACAATTTGTATATCATTTGTTAAACGCAAACCACTTATATACCTATTAACGTTGTTCACTAACCTAGGAATAATTATTCATAGGAGGCCAGTCGATTTCTTTGAAAGTAAAATTTCGCTTTCCCTAATATAAGTAATGCTTAATTGTTAATGAGTTTTTAATGAGAAAACCCGTTAAAAAACAATTAGTACTAATTGGTTTTTAATGATAAAATCCATTAAAAAACGATTAGAGGAAGGAGGAGAAAGGAGTAAAGAGGAATGAGGGAGGAGTGAGGAGGAGGTGCGCCCGAATGCCCCCATCATCTACTCCCCTTTCCACCTTTCGCAACACATCTTCGCCTGGAAATTTGACCTGTGCCAATCGCCTCTTGAAAACACGTAAACCACCCGTCCCACTAAATGAGTCGGCACCATTCCTTTTGTCAAACTTCTGAATAGATTAACATTTACATAGCTAAGATAAATTCGTATTTTTTTAAATAAAGTTGATACTAATTAACTAATTCATATACGGAACTACTGTCGCGGGCGGTATGGGATTCTTGGAAAATGTACTATATAAATTACTGTTTCTAGCTTCATCTATCCCTTTAGCTTATTCTTTATACAAATGTAGTTGTAAACAGAACTATACCGTATTTGCAGTAATTATTGTTGTTGTTTACACTAAAATAATTTTAAATTTGAATGAAGACTGCCCTTTGCTAGAGCTTACTTATAAATCTGATTTAATTTTATATCAAGCGTCACTTTGATATTTCTGCAGAAGGATTTCCACAACAGCTAACTCAAAGGAAAAGGTAAATCCCGTTGAGTTTCTGCGTTTTATGCTTGAATGTTGCGGATGTTAAGCTTATGTAGAGCTTAAACCTTTTGTGAATTATATAACAGCCTAAAAAGGCCACGTCAGGAGATTTTCATTGTTACAGAGAGCTAACAGTGCTTGAAACGTTCACTTAACCAAACTATACGTTAGGTAAATTTTCCACGTGCATTGTTGATTCGACAATATTTCTTAGAAAATGTTTATAAAACCAAAAACTTGTTTGCTTGAGAATGTTATTTGTAAAATTTAGAATTCTTTGTTTTCATGCAATGTTTTGTCTTTTTCGGGATAAATCGAAGAAAGTTGAACATCATTTGAAGCATTGAAACGTTAAATAAATCTTCTTTAGTATTCAACCAATGCTTCTTGTTGTTTACTTAAAAAATTTTACTGTCTTGGGTAACAAACATTGAATTACAAGACGATAATGCTTGATCAAAATCTTATACATCATTAATGCTTATTCCAAACTTTTTGATAGTGTTCAAGTATTGCAATATACTCAGAAATACGTATTGAGCACTACCTCAGTATTCCTGCTTCGTTTATTTCTCCAAGATTTCCTTTTCAAATTTTATATTTTTTAAGAGCTTATTTTCGTTTAGAAAAGCTTGCAAAATTCAGCTTTCGGACAACTTACGAACTTGCGCAAGGAATGCCTCAGAACAAACAAGGAAAGATCATCTGATTATTAAAGATTTACGACAAAAGGATTGTTATTATTTAAAAGCTGACAAGGGGAATAGGTTGGTAATTCTGGATGAACAAGACTATGTTGATAGAGTATAAACTTTGCTGTCTGAGGGTACGTACAGACCAATGGATAAAAATCATAAAAATGAGGTTCCTTTAAATAAAATGATTAAATCAACAGAGTCAGTTTTGAAAGAATGTCCAAACCTAATTTCGCCCACACTAAAATTAAAATTGATGACAATTTCAAATTTTGATATGTCAAAACTTTACTGTTTACCAAAAATTCACAAAAATAATAAATCGATGAGAATTGGTCTCATCGATTTATTATTTTTGTGAATTTTTGGTAAACAGTAAAGTTTTGACATATCAAAATTTGAAATTGTCATCAATTTTAATTTTAGTGTGGACGAAATTAGGTTTGGACATTCTTTCAAAACTGACTCTGTTGATTTAATCATTTTATTTAAAGGAACCTCATTTTTCAGGTATCAATTCACCGATTTACGATTTATCACGATGGCTGTCAAATGAATTTAAGAATTTAAAGTTTAACAGTTTGTTTGTACAAAACTCTTTGGAGTTTATTAATAAAGTAAAAAATATCACATTAGAAGAGAACGGCATCTTAATTTCATTTGATGTCAGTTCATTATTCCCTAGTGTTCCAATACCGGGTACTTTACCATATTTAAAGGACGTTCTTATAGATAGTGATATTGATGATGATAAAGTTGAGAAATTATCAAGCATGTTTCGTATTGCATGTCACAGAACTGTTTTCAATTCAACAACAAGTTGTACGAACATGAAGGAACTGCAATGGGAAATAGCTTATCACCTTTCATAGCAAATTTATTTATGTCTCGCTTTGAGACCGAATTAAAAGAAAACTCCAAATACTTCCCAAGAATATGGTTAAGGTACGTGGTTGATATTTTTGCAGTTTTTGACACTACTAAGTCAAATGTTGATGCCTTTCTTAAAGAATTGAATTCAAAATTTCTAAACAAAATTTACGTATAAACTAGAGAATAATGGACAAATACCCTTTTTAGATACATTAGTAATTAGAAATGGTAATAAATTGGAATTTGACATTTATGGAAAGGAAACAAATGTTAATCGCTTTATTTTGTCTTCGTCCAATCATAGCATTCAACATAAATTGGCTTCATTTAACTTTTTAATTAATAGATTATTGAATTTCCCTTTAAATAAAACAGATTTAATAAGGAATTTGCTCTTATTAAACAAATAGCGAATTACAATGGTTTTTCTTCTGATATTCAAGATAATATTGTTAGAAAGTGTAACAATAGAATTAACATCCGTAGATCAACGACTTTGCAATCACCACCTCTCACGATAATGTTAAATATGTTAAACTTCGGTTTCACAAAACCACAAAAGTCTTGATAAAATATTTAAACAAATTAGTTTCAAAATTGCTTTTAGTAATACTAATAAAATTAAAGATTTGCTAGGTAATCCAAAAGACAAGGTGGAAAAATTGCTAAAGTCGGGGATTTATGAAATTAGTTGTTCAGGGCCAGGGTGTTTTCAAAAATATATTGGTCAGACCAAAAGGAATACAACAACAAGATTTAAAGAGCACATTGCTCACTTCAAATATGGTTAATACGAAAGCACGCAGGTCGCTAAACACATTTTTGAAACCAGCCACCCCGTTAAACTAGAAAACATTAATTTGTTAAAAGCTGTACCAACGTTTTCCTTCTTAAATGCCTATGAATAAATTAAAATTGTTAAACATAAAGGACCCCTCTTAAACACTGATAAATGACCCATAAAGAGTTCTGCCTTGCTTTCCCTATTGGTCAACACCCAATGAAAAAGCAAGATTTTTTTGTTTCCGCTTCAGCAGATTTAGAATTAGTATAAATTAAGTAGATTTTAGTTCATCATTATCATTAGGTTTTCAGTCCTGTAACTGGTTAGACGCGTGCCATCATTGTTTCCTATTCTGAACTAACCTACACATTTCCCTGAAATTTGCACAGTCTGCACCTACCACTATCTGTTCTTGGTGTACATCTACCTCTTTTTTCTTATCTCTGCTTGTAATATATCCCACACTATTCCCCAAAAATGCATTAGAACGTATTCTGCCCTTCTATTTTTCTTATCTTTTTCCTCAGATATCCTTGTTTCCCTACTATTTCTATATCTTATTTGTTATTATCTTTGTCTGTCCATGCTATCGTCCTCATACATCTCAAGCACAGTACTTCAAGAGGCTGCTACCGTTTTTCTGTCTGCGTTTCAGACTGCCCGTATTTCATAGGTATACTGTGCTATGCTCCACAGATATGCTTTCAACAATTTGCTTCTTGTTCTATGTTTGTTGTCTTTCATCATAGGCGCTGTTCTTTCTTGGTAGATATAGTTCGGTCACCTTCTATTGTTTTACAATTATATACCCTATTTCTCCGACATTCAGTGGTTGTGAAGGGAGGTAAGCAGCCTGTGGCTGCCAAGTTCCCCCAACACTTAACCATTTACCGATTTAATATATTTTCCAATATATCTCACACAACATGCGTGTACAGTTCGCTCCCCTTCTATTGTTTTCTAATTTTATGCCCTATTTCACCGAAATTCAGTGACTGGGGTTAAGCAACCTGTGGCTACAAAGATCCCCCAACACTTAGACAATTCTTTCACACCCATAACATTATTAGAAAATATTGCCCAACAAATTCTTGTAGTTGCTTATAAGAATCGTCATGTTTAGACACAGTAATTTTTTCGTCATTAGTTTATCCATCTTGGGACTGGTTGGATGCGCACCTCCATTGATATCTATTCTGGGCTAGCCTACATATCCCCCTGAAACTCCTGCAGCTCACATCTTTTACTATCTGTGTGCAGTAATCTAACCTAAGTCTGCCTCTTCTTCTCTTGTTCTTATCTGTGCTTCTAATATATTCCGCACTATGCCTTCATGCCGTAGTATGTGGCCTATCATCCTATCTCTCCTATTTTTTACCGTTTTCCACATATTTCTTTCTTCGCCTACCATTTTTAGTACATATTCGTTCTTAACTTTGTATGTCCATGATATCTTCATCATACGTCTGTAGGACCACATTTCAAAGGCTTCTAGCTTTTTCTTGTCCGCTTCTCCTACTGTCCAGGTTTCACAGCCGTACAGTGCTGTGCTCCACACATATGTTTTAAGCAATCTTTTCCTTGTTTCTATGTTTGTGGTCTTTGAGCACAGTAGTTGCTTTTTCTTGTTAAATGTAGCACGACCTTGTGCTAATTTTTGTTTTATATCTTTTGTGCTTTTCCCATCTTGCGTTATTTGGCTTCCTAGGTAGCAAAAATCCTTAACCTCTTGTAAGTTCGTGTTACATACTTGTATTCTTGTTTTTGATTTATTTTCCCCACCTTTACATACTAGTACTTTAGTTTTAGTTTTGTTAATTTTCATACCGTAGCTCTCTGTTAAAGCCGTTTCCATTTCAATAAGAGCAGCTTCTAACTCTTTCTTGCTAGACCCTAATACCGCTATATCATCTGAAAATCTAAACATATCAATCTTTTGTCCCTGCATAGTAATTCCAAATGTCTTCCTGCATTTGACAGTAGTTATTGCCTCTTCTATGTACATGTTAAAAATCAATGGCGATAGGACACATCCTTGTCTCACCCCTTTCCTAATGTTTACTTCTCTACGTTCCTGCTCTAATTTTATTAACGCTGTTTGCTCTTTGTATAAGCTATGTACTATTTGTTCATCCCTATAAGTCATTTCAATCTTTTTGTGTATTTTGAACATTTTTTTCCATTTTACATTGTCGAATGCTTGCTCCAGATCGACAAACCATATATACACGCTTCCCCCCTTTTTTTTATTGTTTTCTCCATTATCATTCTCATAGCTAAAATGGACTCCCGTGTTCCCCTGTTTCTCCTAAACCTAAATTGGTCTTTTCCTAGTATTTCTTCAGGCCGTTTTTCCATTCGTCTTTGCACAATTCTAATTAATATTTTTGACACGTTTGTTGCCAGACTTATTGTTCGAAAATTTTCACATCTAACCGCGCCTTGCTTTTTTGGTATAGTTACTATGATGTTACGTTTGAAATTTTTGGGTATCTCGCCTGTCTCATACATATAGCTTACAAGTTGGAAGAGACGTTCTGTTACTGCTTGTCCAGCAGCTTTTAGAGTTTCTGCTTGTACCTTATCTGTACCCGGCGCCTTACCATTTTTCAGACCCTTTATTGCTAATTCAAACTCATCTCTAAGTATAGGATATCTTAAGTCATTATGTTCAATTGTTACAGGCGGAAAAGCTACTAAGTGTATCTTTTCCAGTCAAATTATAAAATGGGGGCGGCCTGTAAAACAAAAATTAAAGGGGGGTCACCGGCACTAGCTAGCGGAAGGTCGTGGATCATATAGGGGGTTAAAATTTTGAAAATGGGTTAAATTAATTTAGAATATACTACAAAAATGTGGCACTTACCTTTCATAAAATATTGTGGCTTAATGACAATTGCCAAGGGCGCCAGACAAGTCGAGAATGTCCAAATGTTCGTACAAAACCTTGAGAGACTTGTCATCCCAAGGAGGACAATGGTTTCTTTTAATCAATTTATCACTTTTTTCCTACTTATATAAAAAAATAAGAAAAACTATTGACTTAATCAACGGCAAACAAAACTATTTAATTCACAGAGCAATAAACGTGAACCTCTTACATGCATTGATTTTAGTTTATAAATTTAAATGAATAGGTGACTATGGAATTTATGAAAATTTGGTGTACATAAGTAGTTATCAAACACTTGTATATGAAAGAAACTTATATTATAAATCGTACACTAATTTAATCTTACGGTTTATGGCCAAAACGTCCTAACAAATAAACTAACTAAAAATTGGTCATGCTACTTAACTATAAAGACTTACTTACTAATAATTGTCCATTGTTTGAGGGTTTGTTTTCCAACGTAGAGCAGTTATTAAATTTGGAAAAAGAATCTCGCTTGTTGCTTCTGTTTGTAATGTTTAAGAAAATTGACTGGTACCCGAACTCGGCAGAATTTTGACAATACAACTTACTTGTGCGTCACACGCCTACAAGTTTTTTAAATATTTATCTTGTATCACTTTAAATCCGCGAACTATGGGCATAACCCTCGCGAAACTGGAAGAGTAACACTTCTTTACAATTTTTTTCTAACGTGATACGAAGTGGATAATATTCTGTCATGCCAGAGAACGCCACCCGCAAAACTACGTTTCTCTCTACTTCTTAACCACGGTCGGCCCCATTGGAAGAACTCCCCGTCCTTTGGCTAAGCCCTCAAATATATAGACTATTCCCATCCTAATAATTATGCGGGACATTTTCTGTTATCCAATGACTGAACAGAACCTCCCACAAAACAAGATTTCAGAAACCAAAACCAACCCCTTTCTAGATGAGAATCACGGAAGCAACTATTTTTCCCAAGAATTTAAATTATCTATTCCTTCTACGAATTACCTAATTATTGCAATGTGGGATCTACCTATGGCGGCCGTAGTCTGGCATTAACAAAAACCGGCAAACCTACTTGAGCCGAAATGGATTTTAAATACAATGAATGTCTCCAGACTACTTAAAATTACTTGTAATATTTGAACAAATCAACTTGGAAATAGTTTTGTGCTATTATAATATTTTGTTTTGTCTAACCCGCTGTCAAGCACGAAGGTTAAGCTTTTCAAACTGAAATTGGTTTTCTTTATTTACGCTAAAAAGGTACTATACATTTTAAAGGGTTTATTGTATTTGACTTACGATGGGGTCTAAAGCTTTAAATGATGACCTGCCGCTGGAATTTACTAGCCCGAAGCTATCGGTATAAATGTGGTCTTTTATTACAAGGGTCCTAAATAAAATGAGGTAATTTATTGTGGGAATTTTTGTCTATACTTTATGCAAGTTACTGAATTTTAAATAATTAATGTGTTTATTTGTTAACATTACAAAATAATGTTACACAATGTCTGATTCCTGTTCTAGTGCAGTTAGTTCCTCTCCTGCATATAAATTCCCCATATATTCTGGCTATCTACCCACTTGCTGTACATTTTCTATAATGACGTTTCCTCCCGCGTTCCTTATATTTTTGCTATACGGTTTTATATCCCTAAAATTGATTCTAATTAATTTTTATGCTCTGTCTGTTTTTTCTATTTCCATCTTTGTTTGTACCTCGTTGCAGTTTTCATCAATCCATTGTTCTTTAGCTTTCCTGCATTTTCGAATAACTTCCCATTTTATGACTTTGTATCTCTGTTTTCCTGTTTCGTCTGATTTATTTTTGTATTTTCGTCTTTCTTCTAATAAATTCAGGATATCTTTTGTTATCCATGGTTCCTTATTTTCTTTTTGTGTATACCTCAGAATATCTCTGGCCGCCATGTCTAGGCTGGATTTAATGTTATTCCATTCTGTTTCTACTTCCTTAGTATCAGATTTTTTCCCGATATTTTTGAGCAATTCATTTGACTTTTTTCGAATCTTTCTTGAATATCTTTATCTTTTAGTTTCTCTAAGTCCAAGTGCCTTTTTCCGTTTCTTTTTTTCACATTCTTAAATTTAAGTGCGGCCTTCATAATTACGATGTTGTGGTCAGTATCTATATCTGCTTCTGGGTAGCTTCTACAATCTTTTACATGATCCCTAAACCGTTGTCCAACAAGAATGTAATCTATTTGATATTTTCCTATATCTCCTGGCATCTTCCACGTATATCGTCTTCTAGCATGATGTTGAAATAATGTGTTTGTGATGATTAAATTGTTCTTGTCGCAAAAATTCTACCAGCATATTTCCCCTTTCGTTTCTCGTGCCTAAACCAAATAAACTTACTACCGCTCCTTCCCTACCCTCACCCACCACTGCATTAAAATGTCCCGTAATTATAAAATTTTCATGTCCTTATACGTATCTTAATATGTATTCGATATCTTTGTAGATGGCTTCTACCTCTTCGTCACTGTAGCTAGAGGTGGGCATGTATACTTGTATTATTACTGTGTTTACCGGTTTAGATTCTAATCTAACCATGAGTACTCTTTCGTTCTTTTTTAAGTAATTTGTTACACAGTATCCTATCTTTTGTTACATAACTATCCCTACACCCAAATTTCCTTCCTCTGCTCCTGTATGAATTACCCTGAAGTCTCCACGCCAAAAATCCCCCGCTGATCCCTACTATGTCTAGTGATAACCTATTCATTTCGATTTTTAGGTTCTCTAGCTTACCTACTTGCTTCATACTTCTAACATTCCACGCTCCTATTCGCAGAATGTTCCCGACTCTTATTTTTAACTTTCCGATCGCATCCTCCGAAGTAGTCCCCTCACGGAGATCTGAATGGGGGACTATTTTAACTCCGGAATCTTTTACCCCAGAGAATGCCATCATGTTTGTTACAATTTAAGTACGCTGTGTACTTGAGAGATAATGTGATGGTTTCCGGTTGGCTTCTACATCGCGGTAGTGTGTCTGCCATACCGACCCCTATGGTTTCTGCCAATCTAAGTACCGAAAGTGCCGCTGCCCTTTTTCGGGGACCTGTCTTAGTCTGGTTCCTCACTAACGACCCTACTACTTTGGTTGGACGTGTAGTTTGGCTTTTTAGCTCATTAGAACACGTAAGCCATTTCACCTGTTCTAGTAATTTAGAACCTCCGCAAGGTGCAGATCCATTCGAAATGAAGATTTTAGTTATAACGTCACAACTCACTTGCTTGTTGTGGAAAACACCAGTTTGTCAGCCTGCGGGTGAGGACAATATCCCCGATAGTGTTTAAAGCAACATTAAATTGTATGTTGGGAAGATTACTTTAGCTTAAGTGGTGAGGATAATATCCTCTGAAGTGTTCCGGAACAACAGCTCCTCAAGAAATAATGTAACATTAAACTTATACACCCTAACTTAAATTAATCAAGTGATAACAACTTTTAAATTGATGTGCAACCTGTTGACATTAATATCCATCCAAAAGACAAAAAAAAACCGTAAAACGAACTCTAACACAAACTGTAATTGACTAATTTTTAATTTGAAGAATGATGACATAGTCGCTCATGCATTGTGAACGTGAGTTTTGTAACGTGGCTATATGAGGTGAGGTTAATTGAGCAAGTAGGACTGTACACTTATTAAATTTATTGAGTATTTTACAAGAGTTGAGTATTATTATATACATAACGAGCTTATACAAATAGCATCTTTTCAGAGCAAAGACACGACAGTAAGTGGGTAAGATCGTTCAACACACACCCCGATGTGCGCGTTCAAAGCAGTAAAATCTAGGAGTGCATGGCTTGACGTCACACTACCCGACGTTAGTAATGAAATATTTAATACTAAAATTAAAGTCATGAACAGTGGCATTGGAAATTTACTGGCTAAACATGAGTAATAACATTATGAACAGCAAATGAAATGTCTATTCTTCATAGCAGCATAAAAAATAACGAAAACAAAACTGTACGTTGAGCTATCGGTTTCCTGCTGGTATCATCTTATTGATGGGAAAATGCGGCTGCATTTCTCTATGGTATTACACTTTTTTTTATATAGTGTATTTACTCTACCTTATAGGCGACAGAGCCTCAATAAATTATGAGGGGTTGCTGTCTAAGGTTTAAGCCCAGCGTAAAGAGTATGGAAAATGGCTTTGAGTATAAAAAAACCCTCTAAAGAGATCTTCCAGCCAGCTAAGCTTCTTCAACTTAGGGCAGAGCTATGAGCTAGGGTAGTAGGATGGTATACGATAATAAAAGAATTTTTAATAGACGCCACCGTATCTTAATAATAGCTATAGTGAAAAACAATCAGAAGATAAGGTACGGAAATCTTCGAAAAAAAATCCTTAACGAGCAGAACATAGAAATATAATACTTACTTGTGACTCTGCAAACTGGAATTGGAACGACGATCTCGTACAATCTGAAAATTTAATCACTTCATAGCATTTTAGAGCTAGGGCTACATTAGAGCCTAGTCACTTTATCACAAAAAAAATCCAAAAAGATTACCTAGTTAAGATTATACCTCAAAAAAATTTTTTCATTACAATACCAATAATCTATCCTTCTTCACTACAAAAATTTTATAAATTTAGTTGCTTGCTTTTATAGAAAAATTATTGTTGACTTCAATGAAAGAAAGCTTTAAAACAACTTAGTGCACTTTCTATTGATTTACAGAAATATATATACATACAATATATACATCATTTGTACAATTTTACACGTATTTAAGCTTTTCTTATATCTACCTTTATTAATGTCTAAGAGTAGTCTCTTATTATTTGTATAAATTTTGCAAGTGCTAATTTATTACGGTTCTTTAGGAAAGTTAATGCGTTTTTGATAATTTTCTACAATTTGTGTTTGATACCGGAATAGGATCCTGTTTGGTTTACATATAATTAATTAAATCTATTGACTTTTCATAAACTGCAGGACTTACATTTTTAATTAGTTAATTTCTTGAATCAAAGGTCAAAAATACTTATGGTCTGAACTAATCTGTATTTTAATTGTGCTGTCAAAAAAACTAGATTTTATAATGTGACAAACAAATGCAAACGGGTCACCTGCTTAGTTAAAACCACATTTTAGTGTAACCTTTTAAATTCAAATAAAGTTATCTTATACAAATTTCTTTGCGTTTTGACAAACATTTATGCAATATCTAACTATTAAATTCTGAACAAAAAATTACGTGTACCAATTTAAATCACTATATAAAATTTACAAAAAATTATTACATTTCCAGTAATGGTTCCATGAAACGAAAATTGAATTAGAATTGGAGAGCACTCACCCCAAATAATCCTCTAGACATCAACTTTTGTTAACCATCGTGTGCAGTTACAAAAACAGGTGAGCGAGGTTCACACATGTTTGGCATTACAGCTTGACTTCTATACAAAACAAAATTTACGGAAAATCCCTCAATACTTCAAAAGATTGCAACACCCGATAATTTGAACTTTCAATACTGCATAATAAAAATACTTGTACTTTAGTGTTCCATAACAATTAGACTGTGTTACATTTCATAATTAAAAATACTTTATATAATACGTATCTACTTAAAATTTGCGCTGAAAAGAATCGAGAAAATGATTTAAATGCAAAATTGAAAATTATTCACCCACCTTAGATGATGTTTACTCTACAGCAACAATAGGTCGAATAAACTATAAATTGGTATAATGGTATTCGTTGTGACCATGCCGCCTGCTTTTGGGATTGCATGTTTCAAAATCTGCTGGTCTACCTTGCTACAAACGTGTATATGCGATCACATCCGTACTTTTAATGACGAACTTTAACCATAAAGCAATTTATTACTCAAGCACGCGCAGAACTGGGTTGTTGCATCAACACTTACACAAATAAAAGGGAGCCTAAATTCTACTTCGAGTCCATAAACTTAAATGGAGTTCTAAGTAACAAATAAATATTGTATTGTCAAAATAGGAATTTGGTATTTTCTGTATAATAAAGGATTTTTTTAAATAAATATTTATAACAAAAGCGTACATTAATGAAGCATGTAATCGTATTCGTTACAATGGGCTGCATGCTGGAACCACCAACTTAACTCGTACTAGCACGGAAAGCATTTTTGATAGCGCGACTTTACAACATGTTCCTTTGCTAAGAAGATGTTGTATTCGATGTTCCTTTCAAAGCGCGGTCTTTATTTTATAAGGACAGAACTATGTATGGGGGTAGATATTTGGCTTTCAAAGATATCGCCGAAAAATCAAGTGTGCAGAATTCTCAGACGACAGCTGCAAAAATTTACAGCTTGCCAACAAGGAGATAACACATTTAACAAAGAATTTTTAAACAAGGAAAAGCAATCTTTTTACTTTGAAACCTCTTAACAGCTGCAAGATAACAGATAACAAACCCATTGCAAGTGTTAATCTACTATGCAGGTGGTTAAGTTGCCTTATCTTTTTAAAAAAAGCCGTGCATTTACGTGCAGCTTTAATTAAAATGTAGTCACTGCAGGTGTCGGAAATATTGCAAATGCTTTGTAAGGTAACGTTTCCTAAGTAGCTGTTTGATTTTATAAGGCAATATTTTATAGAGTAATTACTTGAGAAATTTTATAAAATAACACTAATTCAAGTGGCAGGAAATCGAGCTTTTTGAACGATAGTTGTTATGAATTTGTTTATATCTTTTTAGGACGTTTTAAATAGAAGTAGATTGAATAAACGTTCATGCAGAAAAAATTGCTTGCAGGGTTTTAAACGGTAATTCTGTAGAAATATTAAAAAAAAATTAAATGAAAACTATGTACAATTACAGGATATGCTTTACACAGAAATTTGACGAACTTGGAGAGCAACATGACCAAAACTCTGCAAGCTTAGCAGCAAAGTTAGAAGAAAGTACCAAGAATTGTACACAGAAATTACAGGAAACCGCCATAAACTTTACAGAGAAACAAAAACGAATCGCCACAAACCTTACGGAAAAACTACATCAAATTGCAAAAGCGGTCGAACAAATAATGGAAATCACATCCAATTAACAGAAGAGTTTCTATAAGAAACTACAAAAAAGGCAAAAAGCTCAGATTTTCCGACTACTTACAGAAATTAGAAGCAAACGTTCCTGAAAATATATTAGAAAACTCGCAAGAACCAGAAGCAAAATTGTTAAGGATTTCGCGTAAAGTGCAAGAAAAGAAACTGAAATTGGAAGAGCGGATTAATTACCTAACAGTATAGGCATCAAATCCCTCAGTACCGGCGATAGAACAACGCCCTCTTAAATTTAAGAATGCCATGGATGCGAACTGACGTCATGGTTCAGAGAAAACCACCCACAGTCAATAAAACATCTCTTTGGCAAACATATTTCGAACAATTCGAGGCTAGCGCGAGAGCTAACGGCTGGAACGATAGTGAAAGGACAACCGCGTTGGTGATCGCGCTACGAGGTGCGACCTTGAATATTTTCCAGACCATACTAGACCATGACAAAAGCAGCTACGAAGCCTAAACATCAATCCTGGAAATTAGGTAAGACCACTCTCATCTGCAACAAGTGTACCAAGCTCAAGCGAAGAACTGTTATTAAAATGCCGACGAAAATTTGCAAGAGTTTGAAGCGGGTATAGCTGGTTTGATGAGACTAGCTTACGTAACAGCACCGGATAGCTTCCCAGAACCGCTAGCAGTGCAAACCTTTGTTAACGGGATACACGATGGAAAGATCCAGCTGGCGCAGGGGATGGTTTGTCCAAAACCTAGATAATACGCTAGCTCGTGTTTTGGAATTTGAAGCGGCAAAGCAAGTTTTGCATGGCGGAGTGGCAACGTAGTTATCAAAGAGGAATTCACAGAGCCTGTAATAAACCAATATAGTTAGAACAAAAAAAGGATATAAAAGCAGTGCTCTTCTACCCTGCTATTGCAAAAGGAACAACTTGTAAAATCTTTTCCTGTACTAAAATACACGTTGTTCCTTTTGTAATAGCAGGGTAGAAGAGCACTCCTCTTTTGTCCTTTTCTTTGCTCTAACTACATTGTTTTATTGCAGGCTCTGTGAACTCCTCTTTGATAAATGCATTCAGACGGCAAATGCCACAATTTCATCTAAGAGTTTCCAAGTTCCCCATAGAGTACATCTTGTTTTTTTATGAGTTTACAACTTGGTGACGCCCAATTTAGTGTTCTAGTTTTTGTTTCTATAGAGTGTGGTATATCTTTTGGAAACAATGGCAACCTCTCATTACCCTATCTACGAATAAACCCCTAGCTACGCCGGAAGATGGTCTTTTGCTTAACAACTTGTTTCAGGAAAGGAATTTTGTGGTTAGCAACTCACTCACCGCAAGGTGAAATAACAAAAATCGTTGCAATGTGAAGTTTATATGCAACAATAATGTGTTTTACTGCAGTTGGATGTATGCTTTTTTTCAGAGCAGATGGTTTTGTTTCAGATATCAACTAAGAAGTTCTCATTCAAGAGCGTTTATTGTAGCTCTGGATATTTGTGAGTCGTTGTATGCTAAACGTGATCCAACAGTTCGTATCAGTTGGTGCTTACACAGTCTTGCCATTTAAAAATCTAAAAGGATTAAACATACTTAAAGTTACTTATTTATGATGACTTCATTAACCTACCTATAGATAGTAAAAACTGAAGAAAAATATTTTCACAAATACGGTTCAGAAGTAATCACTGAATTTATTTTTATATTTCAATAGCCTTAGAACACAGTGGCATCATTTCCAGTGTTATCCGAAGCAATTATACGCAATCCTCGTCAACTGTCTTTTATTCTTACATTAACTACACTTATCCAGGACCTTATTTAACAAACGAGCAGTTAACGTCACGCTTGGGTTGTTCTACTAAGCGTAGACATTCGCACAAAGAGGAGGAAGGAAGTACAGAATTCTTGCGTGTCCTAACCACTGTAGTAAGGAACTAAAGCTTTCCACTTACTTGAACCATAAATGCTATTTGCTGGAAAAACTCCTGTTCCTGTAACAAAATTTACATAGTTTTCTTGCAGATTTCCCAGCAACAGTTAAATGTTTGAAGTAGAAATAGACTTGATTAATATTCTCTCCATCACTTCCAATTGTATTTATAATTAAAGATTGATACAAATTAAACGTTTTGACTACTTTACTAAAATGCATCGATTTCTACTAAAGAAAGATTGACGAATTTCGACCACTTAAAAAAAAAGAATTTAATCTCTATGCACCTGCTGTATTATTTATAATATTTGACACCGAAAATTTATTGAAATAGTTCATGAAGAATTTTAGGTCATAAGTGGCTAAATTAGAACAAGGTTAGCAGACTTTAGTGGTGAATTTTTATTAAATTTTTTCATGAATTTTACAGAATTACCGGTTAAGGTCCTCGCACCGTGTTACGTTCAAAATCCTGCAAGTAATTTTTTCTGCATGAATGTTTATTTATTCTATTTCTATTTAAAACGTCCTAAAAATATATAAACAAATTCATAACGACTATCGTTCAACAAGCTCGATTTCTTGCCATTTGAATTGGTGTTTTTTTTTATAAAAAACTCTCAAGTAATTATTCTATAAAGTTTTGCCTTATAACATCAAGCAACTGCTTAGGAAACGTTATGTTACAAAACAGTTGCTATATTTTCCACCATCTGCAGTGATTACATTTTAATTAAAGTTGCGCGTAAATGCAAGTCTTTTTTTTAAAGATAAGGCCACTTAACCATCTGCCCAGTAGGTGAACACTTGCAATGGGTTTGTAATCTTTTATCCTATAGCTATTAAGATGTTTCAAAGTAATAAGATTGCATTTCTTTGTTTAAAAATCCTTTGTTAAATGTGTTATCTCCTTGTTGGCATGCTGTAGATTTTTGCAGCTGTCGCCTGAGAATTCTGCACATTTGATTCTTCGCCGATATCTTTGAAAGCCAAATATCTACCCCCATGCATAGTTTCGTCCTTATAAAATAGAGACCGTGCTTTGAAAGGGACATCGAATACAACATCCAATTAGCGAAGAGACATGTTGTAAGGTCGCTCTGGCGGCTCCGTGGCGTAGTGGTATGTGTGTGACTACTACGCCCAACTTAGGCGAGCATTTTTCACAAAAATACACCCTCGTTCGGATGAGAGGTAAAGTGGAGGTCCCGTGTGAGTGTTGTCATCCACGTTAAAGATCCCTACCTTGCTTGAAACAGTAAGGGTTCGGCAAAATTCCAAATTTTCCAGGTAAAAAATTGCTTCTTGGCCAATGTAGTACCTTCGGGTGGAGCATTGGAAAAAAATCACATGTAAGGTCGCGCTTCGATACCGAAGTTTTTGATTAAAAGAAAGCTGCATGAAAAGTCAATCCGACAATGGGAAGAGAGGTAGGTGGAACAGCGCTGCCACGGGCAAGTTGACCCACAAATTTATACCGAACTTAGAAGCTAGAGGCAAGATCGAGGTAAAACTCGATCATAAAATGGTTCACTTGGTAACAAGGCACGTCGTCCTTAAAGCGTATTTATATAGGTTCGGGTTAACCAACAACGACCGCTGTGAATGCGGCGAGGGCGCGGAAAGCGCAGAGCACGTGCTCTTCGACTGCCTGCTTGAAGCGGCAAATCGAGGGTTGGCTGATACGAAATTAACTATCGTAGGTCTAGCATGGCCAAAGAGCCTAGAGGAAGTCGTGGAAGTGGCTAACCAGAACGCGTTCTGGACAGCCTTTAGAGAGTTTGCAGGAAGGGTTGCGAGATTAGACGGTGATAATCGTGTGTAAGTCGGGAGGAGATGGTGGGAGAATTAAAAAATTATAGATTTTGACCTGGCGTAATTTTGACATGATAAGAGCATTATAACCAAAACCTGCAAAAAAAACAGAAAAAAAAGAAAGAAAACCAATAATAATAATAATAATTAAATAAGTATACCCCAAACTCTAATATGCACGACGAACACGCCACTAAAACAATCACTGTCCCGCCTTCTACGCGCGGAAAATCGGGAATAAACGAAACAAATAAATAACAACAAACTAAATCAGGAAACTTCATTAATTTAAATAAGCATAATAAATAAAGAAATAATAAAATAGAGTAAAACCGAGCATTCCCCCAGGACTTAAAAGTTGAAACATATTTTTGTACGTTGAGGCGCTAGTGTAACTACATATGCCCCACGTTGATTTTTGTTTTATGGGCGTGGTGAACAAAAATCTTCCGACATAGCTAGGTATCTATTTCTGGGTAGAGCAATAAGAAGTGGGGGGGGGGGTCGAATTTTGTTTGCAAACCAAAGCTAAACTAAGCTAAATAGGCGCCACCAAGTCCTGAGATAATCACGATAATAGCAAAGCACAATTCTAAGGGCGGACGTGGAAACCCAAAGATAAAACGATCGCCTTCGTTAACAAAAACCTGTCTTATAAAAATAAGATGCAGCTCCTGTAAGAAATTGCAAAGATTAAATAAATAAAAATGTAGAACACCATTTGTGTCCTATAAAAATATCAAAAAATAAAAAAAAATGTATATCCAATATGGTATTGACACAAAATTATTACTCAAGAATTTTACCTGTATGTTATTAGATTTGATCGCATTTGACCAAAATAAAAGCCTCAGAGTTTAACTAATTGTTTACTAAAAAAACTCTCTTTTAAAATTTCAACACCTTTTAACAAGTAAAAAAAGTTTCATCATTAACTTCTATATCAAAGTCAAGGTATTGACTTTTTAAAACAACCAACTACACTTCAAATATGAACTTGATTTAAAAATTCGATCAAAAATAATTTGTAAGCATAATACACTGAATTAACGTTCTAACCTGGGCAGATCTTTTCAGGTAGATTACAATTTCTAGATTCTTACACCGCGTGTCTTTAAATTTTCAGATTTAGATTTTTTTTTAATTTACATGTAGATAAATGTTAATCACAAAAATAGGAATGTTTAGTTTAAATACTATGACAGCTGCACAAAGCATCTGCTTTCATGACAACATCTGTCAACTGTGCAACAAAAAAAAAAAACATGACGTCGAAAACATATCTTGAAATTATCTAAAGTTCAGATGGAACAAAGCTTGTAATTATATAAACCTAACTTGACAAAATTTCGTTCTACGGCTTATAAAACCAGTTCAACAATAATTGAGAATTACACAGATTACATGTTGAAAACATAATAGCAACTTTAAGTGCTTTATATGATAGTCTGTTTATCAAATTTGTATGACGTTCAAAACACATGCATGAAATATGTTATATCTAATAACGAACCTAACTGGCGCTGTTGCTCTAAGATAAATCTGGATGGAAATTCACAATTCCGGCCAACGTTACTATCCATTTCTAATTTGGGACGACTGCAATCAAAACCAACATCTATCATTCTTCGTTGATAAATTCTAAGTTGACAAATTACAAATCCTAGACGACAAATCCTAAGTGACGACTCCTAATTGACGCGCGTTAGTAGAAGGTATCAAAAATAGTTTCAGGTCTACCACGACCTGACCTGCTTACAAGAGTAATTTATACGAAGGTCGCACGCCTCTAGCCGGGAATACATATTGATAAGGCAGTTGCTAGCGCGCGACTCTTCGACGAAGCAAGGACCGAATGATAGCGACGTGAGAGGTGTGGAAATAACGACAAAGCAGCTAAAGATGCGTGACGAAGTAACTTTATGTCACACAGATATTTTCATATAAGAAGATTAACAAGGAATAAGGCACGCTTAGCGCATTATCCTCGTAATTCAATGCTAATAATTATTGCTGAAATTAAATATGTTACAAAGTAAAGTGATAGTGATTGTGATCCCCCCAAAACGTTTAGTGCATATCCACCAGGACTTTAACAGTGCATATTCAACTCCCCCATAAAAGTAGAAAACCAATAGATGTAGGTAGACGACCAAATCTTCGAATGCCGGAGAAATTTATATTAGATGTAAGAATAAAATTGTAGCGGCTGTACTCGCATGAGCATTGATTTGTGATTTTAAACAGATTTTGAAATAATCTAACAAGCACGTTTTTGTGTAATGGCGCTAGTCGATATAATGCTCATGCGAGTGCACCTGATAATGTATTTGCTTTTGCTAATATATGCACTGTTACATGCTTTTGCTTATTTAGATATTTATTTATATATTTATTATATGTTTATTTATATATTTATATTGTATTTATATTTATTTTTACACTTATATTTTTGCCTGCATTGTATTGTTTTGTGGTTTGATTTAATTCGTTTGACGTTCTGTCGCCAATTTTTGGTCGCAGTATATATAGAAAAGAAGATTGTGTATATACTATGTGAGTTAGGGAATGATAGAGAACGTTAGGGACAAATTTAGGATAAAATACTTAGATCAGGGAGGACGAATTTGTAAATTTATAAAGCAGGCAAAATAGCTGGATTCACTATTAATACATTTGGCAAATGCTTAGAAATTTGAATCCATTTTAAATTAGCTAGCTAGATTTGCATAGTTTTAAGTCGACCCTTCAGGTCGCACTGGTAAGCAGAGCCGGCGTCTGCAATCCGGTATTATGGATCCCTCTTCCTCCCATTTTTGCTCGTCTTGTTGATCGGGCACACTCCAAAGTCAACGCTAGGAATACCATTGTTTAAACCCTGTTTTTAGTTTTGTTTTAGTCTGTTACATTTTTATTTAGGGTGGATTAATTATCAAGTTAGAATAAATTAGAAGCACGTTTATTTTTCGCGTTTAAACCCAATGTAGTACCTTCGGGTGGAGCATTGGGGACGTGGCTGCAAGTATAGCGGCCCTTATTTAAATTATAATGTAAGGTCGCGCTATTAAAAATGCTTTCTGTGCTAGTATGAGTTAAGTTTGTGGTTCCAGCATCCAGCCCATAGAGAAATAAGCCGAATTTTTCCATTTATAAGATGACACCAGCACGAAGCCGATAGCTCAAAATACAGTTTTCTGTTTTCGTTATTTTTTTATGCTGTTGTAAAGAATAGACATTTTATTTGATGTTCATAATGTTATTACTCATGATCATCCAATATATTTCCAACGCCACGTTACAAAATTCACGTTCACAATGCTCAACGTTTGTGTTAGAGTCCGTTTTACTGTTTCTTTTGTCTTTTTGCGTAGATATTAACGTCAACAATTTGCGCATCAATTTAAAAGTGGTTAACACTTGATTAATTTAAGTTAAGGTGTACAAGTTAAATGTTACACTATTTCTTGAGGAGGTGCACTTTACAATGTAGAATGTAGAAATTATGTATATTTCTTTTCTTACAATTACTGTAAAGTTTATGTTTAATTTTCTTTTGTATATATTTAAGGTGAATCATTAAATGAGTATCTAGATTCTAAGATGTTATAGTTGCTAACCAATTGTATATTTTTATGCTATGACGCTTTGTTTACCATCACGTTGTAATAAACGATTACGCAAATTATTGGTTTCTTTGTTGTTTTGTAAATAGCCTTTCAGGATTGTATGTTGACAATATGTTTTACTGAGGTTCCCAATGTGTTCTTTTTGTTTTACCCACGCCACTCTACGACGTTTTTGAGCTAGCCCCCATTCTAATTCAATTCTACCATTCTGTCCCTATTTTGTTGCGGCATTCGGCGTAAACGATTTTTTTACTGAATTTAATAATAATAATAATACGCACGATTATATGCTCTTAATAATAATCATTAATTATATATTAATATAATACAAGGCATTTGATTTCTGATATTTATTGAACAAATATAAGTCTGACTCGCATACACATCAAAGATCCTGAGAGACCTTCCACACAAATGGCTCAAAATTCAAATAAAAATTTGGATGACATTTCATGTGACAGAGATTCAGGAACATCAAATGAATCAATTAAAAATAGCAATTCAAAAATTACATTGAATCCTAATGTTAGAAGATATGCACTAAGAGGGTACCCAAAGGACAACCACTGTGCAAATTTTATTAACCAAACTAAATGGAGGATATGCACACAGGATTTACAAGAGGCAGGTTCTTCGTCATATTCAAATAATAATCAAAATAGGAAAATACAAACACCAAAGCAAATACCTCAATCAAGTATTAATGGCAAAATAATAAACAGTAGAAATGCAGATTGCAATGCTATTAATGCTAATAGAGGTATAGAAAATTTGCCAAAAGATGCCAAAAGTGCTTTGACTATTACTTACATAGCAACCACCAAGGCAGGCAAACCCAGACAACGCATGAAATGGACCGACCCTCTAAACAGAGACCTTATGCGTTGTTACTTCATTGCAACAGAAAATGAAACCAACTTTGCAGGCTATAGGAATACTTTACATACAAAATTTACTGAATTACATCCCGAACTTTTAAATATTAGCCAACAACGATTATCAGACCAAAGACGAGTAATTACAAAATCTAATAGAATTCCTTTACAAATAATAAACGACATCAGACAAGACGCTTTGATAGAGATTAACTTAAAAGGGACAGATATCAATAACGATACAACTACGATTTCAGACATTAGTAAGAATACTAATAAAACTTTAAAGGACACAATATGTATATATAAAACTCCTTACACAAAAAGTGTGACCGAAGAAAACACTACACAACCAAAATGCGAGAACTCATCGGCGAATAAGTTAACAAAACGCAAAGTAAATGTAGAAAATGCAACCTACAATGAATTGATTCCTAAAGAACAAAACCCCGGAAATCTTAATACTGAAGAAAATAAAGTAACTGAAACGTTCTCAGAAATTTCTACAAAATTTTTTGGACTAAATCCAAACTGCAAACCAAAACTCCCAAAATTAAATTTTGAATCTAAAAACACAAAGCATTTAATATGCATACTAAATATAATAATCAATAATCACGTAAAACACACAACAAACGTAGAAGAAATAAGTCATGTCATATACAGTGCAGCAGCAACAGTTATTACCCTTCAGGGACAACAAATGCAAATGTCGGATAAAGAAACTACAAACAAGTGTAAAACAAAACCTATATGGCAACGTAGAATGGAAAAACAAATAAATAAAATTAGAAAAAAGATCGCACATGTAACTGAATACAAAAATGGAAATACCTCAAAAAAGATCATGAACACCATACACGAATTATTAAACAATTTTGCAGATAATAATATTTCAACCACCTCCATAATATTGGATATATTGGACAGATTAAAACAACAACTAACAGCAATTGCTACCAGATTAAGAAGATACAAGAAAAATCATTCCAGAAAAAAAGACAACCACTTATTTAATAGGAACCCAAAACTATTTTTCCAACTTATAAATAAAGATCCTTTAATTGTGGAAAATGCACCTCCGGTAAACGACATAGAAACTTACTGGTCACAGTTATTAAATAACACCAAAGAACATAATCAGAACGCACAATGGATCATGGCAGAAAAACAAGAAAACTTGAAAATAACAAATATGAAACAAATAGTAATCACCGAGAAAGATATTACAGAAGCTTTGTCAAAAACCAACAACTGGAAATCGCCAGGTAAAGACAAAATTCAAAATTACTGGCTAAAGGTCTTTACAAGTACCCATAAACCTATAGCTGAAGCATTCAACCATATTTTAACACATCCCAAAGATACCCCTTCATACTTATTGGATGGTATCACATATTTATTACCAAAAAATAACGATACGCTAAATCCAAGTAATTACAGACCAATTACATGTTTATCCACTACCTATAAATTATTAACATCCATTATCACTAAATACGTTACTAAACATGTGGTAGAAAACAAAATCTTAGCTAAGGAACAAAAGGGATGCCAAATAAATGAATTTGGTTGTAAAGAACAAATAATAATAGATTCTGTTATTACAGCAGATGCTCAAAAGAAAAACAGAAATCTATACTCAGCGGTTATTGATTATCAAAAGGCGTATGATAGTATACCTCACTCCTGGTTGATAGAAATACTAAAAATATATAAAATTAACGAAAATGTTATAAACTTTTTGTCTTGCTCAACACAACTAAAAAGCACAATACTTCAGCTACGAACCAAAGACAAAATTATTACTTCCAATACTATTAAAGTAAATAATGGTATATTTCAAGGAGATTCTCTAAGCCCTTTGTGGTTCTGTTTGGCACTTAACCCCTTATCTAGGTTTTTACATGATACAAAATATGGCTACACAATCAACAACTCCACTAAAAAATGTCGAATAAACCACATACTATATTTAGACGATTTAAAATTATATGCCTCAACAGCTCACCAATTACAAAACCTCCTAGAAATTACAGAAAGATTCAGCCTAGATATTGGAATAAAATTTGCAGTAAATAAGTGCAAAACTCAAAAAATTGAAAAAGGAAAGCATAGCCTACATGAAGGATACAATCTAGTTACTTCAAATGAACACATAAATGCACTAAAATTAAACGAGGAGTACAAATATCTGGGAATTATACAGAGAACCAAAACTGACCATACAAGAACGAAAGAAATATTAAAGTTGAAATATAAGGAACGCTTAGAAGAAATCATGAAAACTCATCTAAATGCCAGAAACGTATCCAAAGCAGTTAACACCTATACAATACCTATCTTAACCTATTCATTTGGCATAGTAAACTGGAGTAACACCGAGCTGGAACAACTAAACCGACTAACAAGGACTACAGCCACTAAATTCCGAATGCATCATCCAAAATCTCCTGTTGAACGTTTTAATATTCCGCGTAGAGGATTCACGGATATCTATTCTCTCCACTACAACCAAATACATAAACTCAGAGAATACTTTTTACTAAAGAAAGAAACGAGTTTACTATATTACTCTATCGTAATAACAGATAAGAACATAACACCACTTCATTTAAGTACAAAAAATTTTCATCCATTCGACAAAGTTGAAGATAGTGTTGCTAAACAAACAAAATGGTCAAGCAAAGAACTACACGGACGATTCTTTAACCAGTTACAAGAAACCAACGTAGATAAATTAAAATCAAATGAATGGCTTAAAAAGGGAAATATTTATGTGGAAACTGAAGGCTTTATGATTGCAATCCAAGATCAAGTAATTAAAACAAAAAATTATTTGAAATACATCATATAGGATCCTACAATAGAAAATGATAATTGCAGATTATGTTAATCAGAAAGAGAAACAACGGATCATATAATTGCAGGATGCAGTACATTAGCACCTCTTGACTATATCTATAGACACGATGCAATATGCAAGATAATACATCAATAACTAGCCTTGAAATATAAATTGATAGCCCAATACACACCCTACTTCAAATACAATCCAAAACAGGTTTTAACGAACAGCCGACAGACTCTTTATTGGAACAGACAAATTACAACTGATAAACGTTTACTACATAACAAACCAGACATCGTACTTAAAATCCATGATTCACGAAAAACATATATTATTGATGTAGCAATCCCACTGACACAAAATTTAAAGAAGAAATACAAAGAAAAGTGCGAAAAATATCAAGCTTTGGCACATGAAATAGAGAACATGTGGAAAGAAAACATCGTTAAAATTGTACCAGTGATCATCTCAGCAACAGGAATTACACCTAAAAGTTTTTTTGATAGTTTAAAGTTACTACGCATTGACAAAGATATTCACCTGCAAATACAAAAAAGTGTAATAATTAGTACAACCGCCGTCACCAGAAGATTTTTACAACATTCATAGCATCAGCAGAAATTGTTACTTTAGTTTGACTTTGTCCGCTAATGTATTAATCCCAGATATTTAAATCTGCGAATAAAGAGATAATAATAATAATAATAATAATAATGGCTTTATTGCATAACATAGACAAATTAGTAACATTTACATTTATATATACAAATAATTTTTGTGCAAAAGGCGAAGTTCAGTTAAGTTAGAATGAACCCTCTGTTTTTACACTTAACCCTAAATCATAAATAAATATTTGTTATTGTACACAGTTGGTTGGCAGAGTTTGACTTAATTAGCAATGAGATGTAAACAGAAAAGAAAAAAAGAAATAAAAATGTACATAAAACCTTGTTGTAAAGCGTAAGGGTAACATGATTTTAAAGTCCAGATGTATTGAATTATAAATATGTACTGCAGTATATGAGAAAGAACGTTTGAATATTTGCGTTTTATGTGCAGGGAGCATACCCTTTTGCCTATAATTATGTACATCAATCCTGTATCTAATCTTATTATATAGGTATGGCGATGTTTTACTAAATAAAATGTTGCGATAAAAACAAGCTAAATGTAGTAAGCGACGCTTTTCCATATTTAACCAATTTACAACTTTTAACTTATGAGAAATATGTTCAAAACGCAGACAAGAGTTTTGAACCCTCCTGGAGTATTTCTCATCAAGACAAGGCCCATAAATAACATCCCCAAAACTAAACAGTGAAAGCACCAATGATTTGCATATCAGTGTTTTAATTCCGACATTTAATAAATGTTTATTGGCATACAGATGTTTTATATTAATATAAGCTCTTTGTATTAGTTTATTGACGTGGCATTTAAATCTTAGTTTGACATCAGTGATTACCCTTGGTTTTTTGCTTCAACGCAGTGTGGAATAATTATGTCATTGACTTTAATATGAATTTTTTGTGCTGCCACTATACAATGAATCTTACGTCCAAAAATTAAAACTTTAGATTTCGATGGGTTAATGTTTATCATATGTTGTTTAGAGATATTAACTAACCTACTTATGTCACTATTGATTTTCAATTCGGCACATTTAGTTCTTCCATCGGAAAGGAATAATACAGTTGTGTATTGTCTGCATAAAAGTGCACTAAACAACTACTAATTACAGATGAAAACTGAGACGTATAAATAGAATACAGTAATGGACCGAGGATTGAACCCTGCGGTACATCAGACTTTAATTTTCGAATATTGGAATACATACCAAATAATGATACACGCTGTGATCTATTTCTCAAATAACTGTTCATGAGTTGACATGCCCCAATGCCAAAGCCTATATACATTAATATATCAAGCATAACGTTGATATCTATTGTGTCGAATGCTTTTGTGCAGTCTTATCTAATCTGTTTTCTTTCGTGTTTGCGCGGAATATCGTAACAACCGCTTGACTAGATCTCCTTTAAGAATGACAGAATTTTGTTCTTCACTGCCAGTTGTTGACCGAGAGTTACAGGAATGTAAATAGTAATCGTTCAAATGTCTTTTTCACCGCAATCCCACTACTTTACACTGTAACAAAAACTCTATTTGCATAAACAACAATTCTTTTTTATCAAAATAGTTATACAAGCTGATTCAACAACTCGTAGCTACAGTGAAATTTCTCAAAAGCTCACAACAATATCTTTTCAGCTAATCACTGACAGTGCAAATACTAACTTTTGAAACTACAATGCTATCTTCCGAATTTCTTTATATTGATGCACTATAATTAATTTATATTAATTTATATGATCACTGTAACAATTTATATCGATTACTTCGCTAATTTAGACCACAATTTTATAGTCTAAGTAAGATCGCGATATTGTAGTCAAAGCTTCAATTAAAATTGAACTTTACTACCTCTTTACAGCTATATGTTCGTTATTCCATTGTTTTTATTATTTCGAGAACTGGTAAAAAATTATGTATTTAACATTTTAGAGATTTCTTATTGTATGGTTAATAAAGCTCTTACAACGTGTCGATCAAATCCATATGAAAGAAGTCGCCGCAGGTCATATCAATCATCTATTGTGTACAAACGCTTCATTTACGTTCCGAGGTAAATGTTCTAATCAGAGGTGGACTAAGCGGCGCTACAATCTAGAAAAAACGGTTAACAGGATTACATGTTTGTTGTTATATATGGTTCTTGATTGAAGAGTTCTTATCTATTGTTTGTTTGTTCGTTTATTGTTTGACACTATACCTGGGCCAAAGGCCTATCCTAGTGAATCGATGCATAAATTCTTATTTACGAAATCATAAACAAGTTTATAATATATACCATTTTCCGATGTAGGTCGGTCTTATCGCCCTTATCGCCGGTTTGATCTGAGGTGTAGCTGGCAGTGGAGAATCTGGAGTGTAGTGTGGGGGTGGGGATGATGATGTAGAGGGTAATAGGTTTAGAGATGGATTTTGGGGGGGATTTGAGCCATTTTATTGTTAGGGA
The DNA here is from genome assembly GCA_036346225.1 of Platerodrilus igneus. Lineage (NCBI taxonomy): Eukaryota > Metazoa > Arthropoda > Insecta > Coleoptera > Lycidae > Platerodrilus > Platerodrilus igneus. The sequence continues at coordinate 9,335,581 of JARFIW010000244.1, forward strand.
GGTTTAGTGATTAGGAATTCGTTAAGAAAATGGTCAAATTGGAGGGGATAGTTTGGTACTAGGAAATTTGTTCTGGGTAGTGGGGCAAAGGGATCTAGTAAGATCGCGTATTTTAAATGGGTTTGGTGGGGGACGAAGTTGGGACATAAGTATATTAGGTGGTGGTGGGTTTCAGGAATATTTTGAATAGAGCAGGGACAGTAAAGAGAGGGGATTAATTGGAAGGAATGTAATTTCTGTCGGAATTTGCCGTGGCCTATCAGGAATTGAATCGTGGATCGGTTGGAGTAGGAGATATGGTCGGGAATGTCCGTGATTTTCGGAAAATTGTCGTATGTGTGTTTGCCGGTGGTGTCGTTATCCCATTGGTTTTGCCATGTGTATGTTTGTGAGTCATTTATTAGGTTTATTAGGTTTATCCTTGTCATTGTTTCGTATTCTGCGGGTAGAAGGGCGCGGTCAGGTAACTGTATTGGTCTTTTGTTCTTAAGGTTGCGGATTTGGACTTTGAATTGGAGCAGGATGTTTAGAGGCGGTTGTTTCATGATAGTATATAATGCGGAGGTGGGGGAGATTCTGAATGCTCTTGTAGAAAATAATAGGAAAGGTCTTATAATTGGATTTAGGTTTCTGCGGGAATGGGGTGTTGTTAACGGGTACCAGGAATCAATTGCATAGCTTAGGATAGGTATAATTATTTGCTGAAGAATTAATTTACGAGTGGAACGAGTCAGTTCTGTGGATTTTAGTATGGATTGATGTATTGCTTAGGATTGATTTTGTTTTGGATCGGAAATATAATAAGTGACCGTGCATTTTGAGTCGAGATTCTATTTGTATGCCAAGGTACTTGGTTGATTCGGAGAGAATTACGGGTGTATTAAATAGGTGGATTGTAGGGGCTCGTTGGAGGTGGCCTTTTAATAAGAGGATTTTTGGTTTGGCTGGTGAGATAAGGGTTGTCTATTCAGCAGGGACCAGGATTCAATATGTGGGATTAGAATGCGGGCGGTGTTTTCTAAGGATCTTCGAGAGTTTCCGTGTATAAGGTGGGTAAGGTCGTCGGCATCGGCGAATGTTGAGATATTAGGAATGTCTTCGTCTAGGAGAGGACTTATGGAGAGGTTCTATAATGTAGGTGAGAAGACTGATCCTTACGGACAGCCCTGGGATAGGGACTTTGTGACGGAGAAGTAATTGGAGCTAAGGGTTGCAGTTTGTGACCGTAGGGATTTTAGAATTTGGTATATATTACGTCGAAAGAGGGATTTTTAATTTGCGATAGGATATTCGGCTACCAGACGAAATCAAAGGCAGCTTGGAAGTCCAGAAAATGGCTATTACATATGTGTAGGGAGATGTTTGAACAGTAGTGATAAGGATCGGATGGGATCAAATCCTTCTGAAAGAAGTCGCTGCAGAACATATCAATCATCTATTGTGTACAAACGCTTCATTTACGTTCTGAGGTAAATATTCTGATCAGAGGTAGACTAAGCGGCGCTACAATCCAGAAAAACGGTTAACAGAATTAAATGTTTGTTGTTATGTATGGTTCTTAAGTGAAGAGTTCTTGTCTATTGTGCGTTATTCTCAAAAAGACTACTTTGCTACTGTTGTAAGAACAATCAGATTGCTCAATGCCTACATATTCTAACAATAGCAGGCAACTCGGCTTAGTAGGCCCTGACTCATTCTGCGTCTGTATATTTACGCAGAATTCTTATAATAATGGCACGATAGAGTTCGATATACATCTATAAAACATCTACCTTTCCCCACAACTAAGTTCGTCGGCTCATTCATTTGTTATACTTGAGGTGGATTAAATCATAGAAAGCAATTACGACATAATTTGATAACCAGCAACATTCTCCGAATGTTCTCATGCCCTTTCGTAAACGCAGAGTTTGCTTTGATATTATTGTATCAGTAGTTGAGATTTCTATCTTCCCTAAAACAACTTTGTATTGTTGACTTTAAACTTCCTTCTTGTTCTTACATTAGCTACAGTTATCCAGAAACTCGTCTAATGAATAAGGAACTACATTAGGTTTGTATTGCTCTACCAAACTACACCAAAAGTAAGAGAATTCAAGAGCCCTCTGTGTGCTAGACACTAATATTAAGCCACTTAAAGCTTCCTACTTGTTAAACGTGCACGAACTACATTGTGGAAAGTCTGTTAATTTGCAAGATATTTGTACAAACCTTTGTGGAATTCTACCTCACAAAAAATATTTAAAGCAGGATTTAGTCTCGACTAAAACTAGCTAGAATTATGACCTAATTCAGATTGTGCCCGTCATATGCATTAAATTGATCGTAATTAATTCGCGTATAAAGTTTTCTAGCAGCTTCTGAAAATTTCCTAAGCAGAAACCGCAACTAACTGCCAACTTGTATTTAATTGCAATTAAATGTCTCTCCCATGTGATTTACTGACAAAGTTTTGAGAACGTTCCGTCTGCTACAGATGATTTGTTACGTTCAATTAAAGAAGCGTTAGTGAAATTAAAAAGACGCTGGTTTTAATACAAGTCTACGAATAGATAAATTGTGAGAATTCACAAAGTTTTCGTTTTAATTCTATTATTAAATGTAGAAAAAATGTTTATGAAAGTTATTGGATGAGAATCAACACTAGTTTAAAAGTTCTGTTTAATACAAAGTAGAAAATACACTCATATTCTATGTCACAATTGGAAGCAGTAACAATGTACTTTAATAATTTCTGACCGTTTCCAATAATAATTTTTATATAACAATTAGTATAGTAGGTGGGATAAGTTTTGGGCCTTTGGGAGCTTCTTTTTAAAAAGTTTTGTCGCCAAAAACTCTTCTATCAATTTTTATTTTCAATTGTACAATTACAAAAATAACTTTTTCTTGTTACAATTACTCAAACACTTATATTCACTAAACTATTTGAATTTGACAAAATATTTGAAGTTACTTAATCAATAATTAATAATCAAAAAATTATGGTGAGTAGCTTGAATTACCAGCAATACTAAAGTTATGAAGTTGGAGACTGACTGGCCATCGTGGGCTCCTCAGGATATTTATGCTATCCCTGTCTTTGCATCGTCTTGTGGGAAGTGCAGATCTCATGTCTGCTACTTCTTGATAAAATACATTGTATTGCTTCTTAGTAATCTTAATTCTAAAAATTGCTTTCTTATAATCTATTGTGACTTGCACCTGCAGTATCATGTTACATCTGGAATACAAAGTAGTTGCTTTCTTTCTCACATCTCATTATGAACTTCATTAACTTTTTATAATGTGCCCTTCAATTATACAATGTAACATTATATTTCTTAAGATTTAATAATTGCGTTTGAATATCCATATATATTAATTTAGGGGATATGTAACTGGTGTAATTAAAAACAAACTAATTATATTTATTTTAAATAACCTAAAGTATATAAAACGACATAAAAATGGATCTACGTCAACCTGAGTAGGCGCTATGCAAGGACTTCCCATCATCCCCCCACCTTCCCACCTCGTACCTTTCACTTTCCACATCTTTCCTCCCCTACATCCCACCGTCAATACAAGCATTTACTGACATCCGAAATCTGATGAATCAGCAACAGCCAACCCTCTAAACCATTGTGTGAGCAATCGTCCCACATCCACATCTACCATACAGGGTGTTTGTTAATAACATGCTAATATTTAAAGAGATTATCCTTGGGTCCATTTTGAGAATACAACTTTATATGAACGTATGCCATAAACGTCTTAAATATTGAGATACAGGGCGGTAAAGTTATAAATTTTTTTATGATAACTTTGATATGACCCCAGATATTTTTCTGGAACGTAGTACGCATCTTCTAAGTATCAAAAGGCATTTATTGCTGTACAACATACTCTTTTATTCTTGCCAGTGGCGGTTTTGCGGGATTTGCACTGAACCATTTTAAAAAAGAGGAAAGTGATATTTCACATTTTTGAAATCCTCATTCCTTTCTGAGCAATTGTATTTTCTTGACTCTTTTTAGTTTGATGTATGGTTTTTCCATTTCGAATGGACCTGCACCTTGCCGAAGTTCTAGATTATTAGAACAGATGAAATGGCTTGCGTGTTCTAATAAGCTAAAGAGTCAAACTACTGGTCCAACCAAAGTAGTAAGATCGTTAGTGAGGAACCAAACTAAGACGAAAGAGGGCAGCGGCTTTTTCGGTACTTAGATTGGCAGAGACCATAGGAGTCGGTATGGCAGTCTAAGACTCACTACCGCGATATGGAAGACAACTAGAAACCACCACAGTACCTCCCAAGCACACAGCGTACTTAAATTGTAATAAATACGACGGCATTCTTCGGGATAAAAGATTCCGGAGTTAAAATAGTCCCTCATTCGGATCTCCGAGAGGGGACTACTTCGGAGGATGCGATCGGAAGGTGCAGAATAAGAGTCGAGAACATCTTGCGAGTCAGAGTGTGGAATGTTAGAAGTATGAAGCAAGTAGGTAAGCTAGAGAACCTGAAAATTGAAATGAGTAGGTTAGCACTAAACATAGTAGGGATCAGTTAAGTTCGGTGGTCACAGGCGGGGGATTTTTAGAGTGGGACTTCAGGGTAATTTATACAGGAGTAGAGAAACGAAATTCGGTTGTTAGGATAGTTATGCGAAAAAAGATACGACACTGTGTGGAAAATTACTTACAAAAGAACGAAAGAGCACTCATGGTTAGATTAGAATCTAAACCGGTAAACACAGTAATAATACAAGTTTACATGTCCACCTCTACCTACAGTGACGAAAACGTAGAAGCGATCTACAAAGATATCGAAAACATACGTAAAAGGACATGAAAATTTAATAATTACGGGGGATTTTAATGCAGTGTAGGTAAGGGTTGGGAAGTAGCGGTAGTAAGTTTATTTGGTTTAGGTACGAGAAACGACAGAGGGATAGGTTGGTAGAATTCTGCGACAAGAACAATTTAATCATCACAAACACATTATTTCAACATCATGCTAGAAGACGATATACGTGGAAGATGCCAGGAGATTGTTACATGCCGAAAATCGGCATTTAAACATTTCTATAAGTTCCTAATTTGTAATTGATTTCGCGCCAATAATTTAAAAGACTTGTGTGCGTATTTCCGTCACTTCAGATAGTGCGTTTGCGCAAAGGATTGCGCAGACGCGGAGTGTGGAAGAAGGGTGATAATTTCCGTTACTTCAGGACTAGTCAGCGAGACGTCGAGCCTAGTGGTTATCTTTGTGCCGTTTTCTTGTCTTCGTTTCCAGGTAATGTAGGTTCCCTCCAATTTCTACCTGATTATGGTAACTTTACCTGTATTCCTGTCGTCCTTCTACACAAGAAAGAAGAAAACGAATTAATTTGGATTCAACAGGGGGCAAAGGGATGACCCACGCCCACAATGCTCTACGACGCCCAGCTGCCGCCAAAATAGCCGTAATGCTGTGAGGATTCCTACAGTTTACGTGAGAACCTTTATCTTATTTTTGCATTTGATGTAGTAATTTAAAACATTTATATGACGTAATACCTTATTTGCGCAACACTTTGCAAATAATATCTTATGCGTTACCAACTGTCGTAGTGGCTCTCATACATGTGCATCGGGACTTTAAAAAGTATACCTTTGACTTTAGAACCGTGTATAACAAGATATAGAAAGATATCAAATAAATTACATTCTTGTTAGACAACGGTTTAGAAATCAAGTAAAAGACTGTAGAAGCTACCCAGAACCAGATGTAGACACTGACAACATCGTAATTATTAAGGCCGCACTTAAATTAAAAAATTTGAAAAATGAAACGGAAAAAAGCACTTCGGCTTTGATAAACTAAAAGATATAGATATTCAAGAAAGATTCGAAAAAAAGGTCAAATAAATTGTTAAAAGATACCGGAAAAATATCTGATACTAAGGAAGTAGAAACAGAATGGAATAACATTAAATCCAGCTTAGGCACGCCTTATCATTGTGCTTTCTGTTTATTCTGTTTATTCTGTTTATTCTGTTTATGCTCCTACCTCATTTATCGTTTTTGCACTACCAACTGTATTATTTCTCATTTATTGGCGTTGCCGATCAGCTGTCGTTACTCTGCAATGTAGTACCTCCGGGTGGAGCATTGGGGACGTGGCCGCAAGTATAGCGGCCCTTATTCAAATTATAATGTCGTTACTCTGGCAATGTACTACCTCCGGATGGAGCATTGGGAACGTGGCCGCAAGTATAGCGGCCCTAATTCAAATTATATTGTCGTTACTCTGGGTTACCGTTCCATCAGCCTAGGACTTCGACGATCTTTGATGTGAGATAACTACGTACAGAAGCTAATCATTGAGTAATATTATTCCATGTATTTATTATTCGTTAGTGTTTGTGCTTATTTTGTGTCATTGTGGTATTATAACTTTCTCTTACTATTACTTAATATTAATAATTTGAGCTATTGCTGTTCATAAGAAGTACATCTACTTCATTAAAATTGAGTAATACTGTTGTACAAAATTTAATATTTAAAACAAATTTTTAGTATATTTCTAGGCACCTTCCTTACTGCCTAGTGTGATTTATTAAAATTAATAGTAAAATATTTCAACAGTATGTTAAGGTATCTAATATTTACACTATTGTTAGAGATTGCTCCCACGAGGTGCTTATTTGAAATTGAGGTTAGAACAACAAGCACTTAATTTATGGTGCATTTTACATGCTACTACATGTTTTCTTGGCCAAGGGAAAATAAGTACGAGAGTAATTAGTAACATTAAAGTGAGTGGGAAATTAAAAGCTATTTTTCTCTGATATGCACTCGTACGAAGTTACTTTCGGTAATATTTACAAATTTTGTTTTTTCTATGTTTGTGTTAATCATAATTGAGGTCATATTGAAATTCAACTGGTATTTAGAATTTTTGTCATTAATTGTTTTAGTGTTCCGATACAATATTAAAGATAGTTATTTTGTGAAGTTGCGTGTTTTATATTCATGATCTGGAAGAGGGTTCCTTTGAAGTCTGTTGTAACTAGGACTTTAGGTTTCATACGCTCCTTAATTTTTATCAGTTCCTGGCGCCTTGGCATTCCCTGTCTAGGCTCTGATTCAATACTGACCTCTTAATATATTCTATGCAATACATTTTCTGATCTACCCTAAATTAGAGTCTCACCCTGACTAAGCCGGAGCAAAAGTTGTTACCACCCCAAACCCAAAAGCCGCTATCTTAGCACTTTTCTAGTGGCCGTTAGCTTGACTGAAATTTTCGGTGACAATTGCCTAATAAATACTAAGAGCTTCTTTTTGGATCATAGCATAATTTTGTTCTGCGTCCGTCAACACCCTAGACACGAAACAGATTACCCTTTCGGATCTATCTGGCATTTCATGACACAATGTAACCCAATACCATAACTACTTGCAGCACAATATAATCTTAGTGGCTTCCTAGCATCAATGTGCATATGAATTCTGTCTGACGCTATTTCCGTTTTTGACGAAATAAATGCCTCGTTATGCTGCTTGTCGGTTCTCCTAAAACTTCCACTGGACATTCGTTAAACAGTATTCAGATGCTTGGACCTACTATCCAAAAGGGTCTCTTTTCAATTTTGTTACGTTTTCGTAAACATAGGTACGCCTTGTCTGCTGACATTGAGAAAATGTACAAACAGGTTCTGATCAATCCAAGCCAAAGACCTCTTCAAAGAATACTATGGCTATCTTCGCCTTATGATTCAATTTTTACCTTTGATTTAAATACCGTAACTTACGGTACCGCTGCGGCTTCATTTCTGGCCATTCGATGTCTGACTGAGATAGCTATTCTAGTTAAGGACACACATCCTCAGTTTTCCAGAATAATTCAGGAAGATTTCTACGTAGATGATCTTCTTACAGGTTTTGATGAGCTGTTTGATGCCAAGGCTATCTGCCAAGAGCTTCCAACGCTTCTATCCGCAGCTGGTTTTAAACTTAGAAAGTGGATTTCCAATGATCCACAGGTACTTTCCAGTATAAATCCGCAGGACGTTAATCCAGGCATTTTTGAGTTCGGATCTCGTGAAAATACCAAAACACTTGGTCTTACCTGGTTATTTCGAACTGATTACTTACGATATTCAATTTCCAGTCCATCCAATGGCATTCCGACTAAACAGGCTATGCTTTCCGACATTTCACAGATTTTCGACCTTTTGGGCCTTCTGGGTTCTTGCGTTATATCCGCTAAAAATCTCACGCAGTCTCTTTGGATGGAAAGCATTTCATTGGATGATCTGATTCCTGTTTCAATTCAAAATAATTGGATACTTTTACGACAAAATTGGGTTGCATTAAGCAATCTCGTAATTCCACGTCATGTTGTCTGTTGCAATCCCGTGCAGGTAGAGATGTATGGATTCTCAGATGCTTCAGTTCATGTCTACGGAGCATCTATCTACCTACGTTCAGTTGACCAGCAAGGTATGGTTTTCGTTCGGCTTCAGTGTGCAAAGGCTAAGGTTACGCTCTTGAAGCCTGTCACTATTCCACGTTTAGAGCTTTGTGCAGCCGTGTTGCTGGCCAAGCTTGCAGTTCAAACTATAAGGGTCTTAGGCATAGACTTTGAGCCGTCTATCTTTTGGTCCGATTCTACTGTCGTTTTAGGGTGGCTAAAAACCCCGCCTAATCAACTTAAAACTTTCGTTTGCAATAGAATTGCAGACCTACAAGCTTTGGCTGTTCATACCACATGGTGGCATGTATTTATTAAAACAATTCCTTCCGATATGTTTTCAAAAGGAGTTTCACCTGCTCAGTTATTAGAATATAGTCTATGGTGGAATGGTCCTTCCTGGTTGCATGAATCTGAGAATTCATGGCCTATTTTCGTAGATCGTATTTCCAATCTACCGGATCTAAAGAGTACTTTACAGCGTCATTATGAGAGTCAGGTCGAACCTTTCCCATGGCACAAATTTTCTACTTTGACAAGACTCGAAAAGGTTATTGCATACTGTTTGCGGTTTTTGCGTAATTGTCGTAAACTGCTCTCGGAGAGGAACCTAGGTCCTCTCAAGTGTGAAGAGATTTCCTTTCACATACTCGCTTGGTATAAACATCTCAACTAATGTCCTTTCTGGAAGAAATAAAATGTCTACAGAAAGGCATTCCCATTCTAAAGCCAAGCCCAGTTTCTAGCTTAACTCATTTTCTCGAGTTTGATGGTGTGATACCCGTTGGAGGTCGTCTTCAAAATTCTTAGTTCTCCTTTGAGAAAAACATCCAATTTTGATTTCTGCAAAACATAGATTTGCTCAGCTTCTTCTTCTACGTGAACACACTCGTCTGTTGCACGACGGTGTTAAACTGTTTCATTCGCACGTGCGAAAACGATATTGGATAATTGCTGGTCGTAGTCATTCAAAGGTTGTTGTCCATAAGTGTCTCCGCTGCTTTCGAATTTCTTCTAAATTAACTAAACCCATTATGGGAAATCTTCCAGCTAATCGAGTCAATACATCACCACCATTTTATGTAGTCGGCATTAACTACGCTGGTCTATTTTATATTAAGGATGGTAAAGACCGGGGTGCTAAAACTTCCAAGTCATATATCTCTCTTTTTATTTGCTTCGCCACCTAGGTTATCCACCTAGAATTAGTCACTGATCCTTCCAGTGATTCATTTCTAATGACTTTCCGCAGATTCATCCCTCGTCGGGGTAAACCTAGTACCGTTTAGTCTAATAATGGTTCAAATTTCATAGGTGCCGATTCAGAACTTCTTGAATTGGGCAATTTCCTTCTTTCTCAACGAACCATTATTCCAGATAAAGCAACTGACATGGGCATAACTTGGTATTTTATTCCTCCTCATTCTCCTCATTTCGGGAGACTATGGGAGGCGGGTGTAAAATCGTGCAAACACCACTTACGTAGAGTCTTAGGCTATGTCCTTCTTACTTATGAGGAGTTTTCCACCATGTTGGCACAGGTGGAGGCTATACTATATTCGAGACCCTTGTCTCCTATTTTTTCTCATCCCAACGATCTTCCCCCTTTAACTCCAGGACACTTCCTCATTGGTCGATTCATGACTTCTGCTCCTGATCCTTCCTTAAGTCACCTTAAAGAGTCCAGACTTAATACCTTCCAACGAGTTCAACTTCTGCAGCAACAAATATGGTCACGTTGGAGAAAAGAGTATGTATCCGAACTCCAACAACGACAAAATGGCGTTCCAATGACTCCGAACTTCAAGGAGGCACATTGGTGCTAATAAAGGAGGACAATCTCCCAGTGTTACAGTGGCGTCTTGGGCGCATTGTGAATGTTCATACTGATTCCGACGGTGTTAATCGCGTTGCATCGATTAAAACTGATACTGGTCTAATTTGTCAATCATTTTCCAGGATCTGTCCGCTACCTATTGACGGCATGTAAATATATTTTAATGTTCTATACTTTATTATTGTATTATACTTGTTCATACTATTTCTATTGTACTTTTAAGCTGATGTATTTAAACAATTGTTAGTTTATTGAAAGTTAGAGCTATCAACGCCGGGGGCATGTTGGGGATTATAGAATTACTAGCATGTGAAGTTACTTCGCGTTTGTGGCGAGAACTACTTTTGTGGCGGAACGCGCTGATGTTTTGTTGCGTGCTTCGTTTTCAGAATTCATTCGCGTTTAAGGTGTCTGAGGGTTAGTTTGTGACAGCTCATACCCATTCATTCTAATGTATTTTACTTAAATTTTCAATTATATTTAGTTATAATAAATGTATTCCACGTTAAAGCATTCTTTACATTTCTATCTTAGCAAGAAACAAGTCTTTAGTTTTATTGTTAAGTTGATCCTAAAAGTTTTAATACTACAACAAATACACGTACAGCAGATTCGCATAGAAGACAATTATACAAACATATCCCAAACAATATTTCCTATATAATAATTAAACCAAAATCAGTAATACAACATAAAAGAAATTAAATCTCAAAACGTATAAGAAATAAAGACAGAGCAGTATGTCACGTACTAAAAAGTAAGCATAAGACAATTCCTGTAACATGTTACCAATCTACTAAACAAGATTTAGAATCAATTTCCATGATGTGTTAAAATATAACACCTTCCAATTATGAATAAATACTAGCTCACTAAATAAGGACCGGTGATTGATCTCTAAATTAATCAATATATCAAAACTGCCAATAAAATTATACTATGAAAATAATCAATAACAGATATATGTCAAAACTAATGTCAAAAGGATGCTCCAAAACAAATTCCTAAATAAATTCAATAGGTAGTAAAAATAAAAATTAATCTAATTAAAGTTTTTTTTTATGTTTTTAAATAAGAGCTAGACAATCAAAAGCTTATATCACCAAAGCAATAACAAATTAAAGTCTTAAAAATAAAGTTTAATAGATGTAAGATTGGTGACTACGATAGTAGAGGAATATGTTCGTTCTGGTGCAGCAGTTTTTACATGTAAAAGCCCACCATAAAGTCTCATTTTAAAGGGAAGTCCTCCTTGCTGCCTCCTTGTGGACCTCCTTGTGGGATTTTTACCCCAACCATCCCTTCCCTAAAAAATTTGTAACCTAACCCTTAAAATTTTCGGATACCTCTCGGTGGCTATCGGCACCGCACCCACAACATAAATCCATCTTGTTTGGTGTCAATTAATATTAGATTTTTCTAAACTACCTAAATTGCTAGGAATTTTTTAGATAGCATCATCCCCTAGTGAACTACCATCATTTTAAGATTCTTTAACAGCAGCGACTTCTGACCATCCTTATAAATTTTTTAGCCACGCGACACATCAAATTAGTCTAGAATGTTACGCAAAATCCGAATCTGCAAACAGATTTAAAATCAGGGGAATTCCTTACCGTTTTACACACATACTCTCTAGCGAACATACCGCTACCGCACCTCTAATCGTTCTTAATATCATATCACACTTTCTATCTTGCTTAACTCATCTTTCGAGATAAATTTACCTTGTTTGGTGTCAATTAATATTAGAATTTTCTCAGCTATCCGAATTCTTAGGAATTTTTCAGATTGCATCATCTCTCAGGGAGCTATTCTAATTTTAAAATTTTTTACCGGTAGCGATTTCTGTCCGTCCTTATAACTTTTTTTAGCCATGAGACACATTAAGTTAGTCTAGAATTTTACGCAGAATCCGAATCTGTAAATAAGTTTAAAATCTGGTCACCTCTTACCGTTTTACACACATTCCCTCTAAATTGTAACTTTCCTACAGCTCATACCTAAAAGAAAATTTAAAAACCATTCTTAAAACTTTTTATTAGAGACAATTTATACTAATACAGTTTAAATCTTGTAAACCACATTTCTAAATACATATTCACAATTTTTATTCCACTGAAACCTCACATCAGTTTATACTTATTAATATTTATTTCCAAATAGAGCACCTTTTCCAAAGACCAACCGGACCCACGTGTTTCAAATTCCTCTGATTTTGTTCTCATGGTTTCGCTTGAGACCTCGCACATATTTTCCAGATTACTAGAAGATGTTGTAACAACCATATTTTTTTGTGTTAAAGGATTTCATATAGGTAGTCTCTTCTTTCTTGTGTAGACGACGTAGAGTTCGCAATTAACTTTTATTGCTGTATGTTGTGTTTTTTTTTCATTAATTAATCGAATAAGCCGCTCTTTCTGCTTCCAAAGAAACTCGGACACTCCATCGTCGACACTGACGTTCCTTATGCGATAGCTAACCATGCGGTCGTTAAACGCTGTGCTAACCATTTTTACACCATTGTCGTCAGTAGCGGTAATTGTTGCATATTTATGCCTATTTGCTTCCTAAGTATGCGCCATACGTCGTCTTTTCCACTTTCAAATCGCACACTTGACACAGAATTTGTGGTTGTTTCGTATAAGACCCTTTAACAGCTGGCGGAGCTGAACGTTTACGGTTTAATGACATACCGTGCTGTTTTTCCCTGTGTCGCAGTAAGTTGTACATTCTCGTAAAAGCGATACCGCAAAACTCACAGTTTAAGTACTTTGTTGCTGACGGAGGTATAAGCTTAACCCTGGACGATGTTTCACCACGACATTTGTTCTAGTTCTGTTTGAGAGCATTTTTCCAGGTATAGGAAGCACCACAAGAGTTGCAATTAAAAATATTTTCGGATGACATTTTTCTTCGACCAGCTTCCATGTATAGCACCATGATTTATATACACTTTAGAAACAATCGAAGATTGCCGAAGACACTCGAAGAGTGCACAAGTGCGGTCACTAAACCAATTAGCATTAATACCAAGTATTCCGCACTTTCGTAGGTTGCTTATTTCCTAGAACCAAAGCTTCCGGTCGGTAGCACGTAATTATTTTTAGAGCCGGCAAGTACTCCATACCACCCAAATAGAGAATTAGATGCTCGATGTTTGTCAACTTCCGATTCTCTCGTAAAAGGTAGAAAAACTTGGTCAATCATCATTTAGCAAGATGGAGATATGTAATTATTTAACTCCAAAACATAACTTTTGCTGCAAGGGCGGATGCGAAGAAAACTGCAATATAAAACTGTGGGAATCGGTTATTTAACATGGCTAACAACCAATGCAAGAATTAAGATATACAACAAATATGTGTGTCAGATAACAAGTCCTGGTGTTAATAAACAACTTGGAAATCTTATACTAGATTTTTACGTTGTCCAGATGCACGTTTAATGAAAACAGTCGCGTCTACTTTGGCTAAAGAACGTGTATTATGCGATTGGAGGCGAAAATATACGACTGTACAATTGGAAACTATGTCAGTGCGGAGCGGGTGTATAATCATTTAAAAGACTGTGTAACATTATTGGAAGATAGTAAGTTATACATCCTAAAGGCGCCAATGTCCTCGGTACCACTTGCCAAAATATGGAGTAAGCTATCGGATAAGCTACAAAATAGCTACAGTTTAGTGTATAATAACCTACTACAGTACGTGTATTGGGGGAATGGTAATACAAAGTGCTTTCGGCTTTTAGTTTTAGCTATTTACCTGAAAATGATTTGGAGATTGTAGAGGAGAAAGACAGTCAAGATAAAATAAAAATCTTACCCAAGTGCTACATTAAAGCAGGTAGTACATATTTTACACAATCTGCAACACTATATTCTACAATTCCAGAAAAAATAGTCGTTTCGGAATTGGGGTTAATAAATACGCCTAACATTCGTCCAGAGGTTGTGCAACGCGTAAATATTGGCAGTAAACTCTATCCGTTTACGCTAAGGAAAATTGCCCCATTATGCACGTCATACGCTGTGAGTGGAAGAAAGAGACAGCGGAAATTAGAGAAAATGGATGTAAAAAGGCGATAGTTGGACTACATGGAAAACACTGCGACAATACGCGAACAATACAAAGAAGTGTTAGACAAAGAACTTTTATTAGAGAAAATGAGGTAGAATTAAAAGCCTATTTTATATGCTGATGGACTGACTTAGATACATCCGAGTTCTACAAGCTGTATGCATTTGTGGTTAGTTAGAAAGACTTTTTAGTTATGTTGGCGTCCTTGCGAAAAAGAAAGGAACTAAATTCAGTATACTTTTTAAAAGGTTATTCTAAAACGTATTTATCAAAATGGCAGATAACATAGACGAATTAAGAAATGCGGGTTTCGTAACCTTGGCGTATACTACATGCAAAGTGTTCCGCTAAACATTGTATATTTGCCTAATAAAGAACCTTTCAGATCATTTAAAACCGAGGGTCTTACAACCAATAACGATCATATATTCTCAAAAGTGATGGACATGCAACTACGCAACAGTGAGTGGGAGAATAAGGATTCCCTCCAATACCGACAAGAAGAAGTCGATCAAGCTAACAAGATACGTATGCAGGATATAGTGGAAGAGCCGCGATTAAAAGATTGTCACAAGCTGCAAGAATTACACGAAGGAATGGATCTGGTTGTCGGTGGAATCAAAGATTTGATATATAGAGACAAACTTCGGTACATGTAGCAATTCGAAAACCTAGACGCTCTTCAAACTATTGGTTAGAAAAGGAGATAGAGGACTTGGGTGTCGATTTAAAATTTTAAGCTGCGAATAAAATGAGATAAAATTAAAACCACTCCAAACAAACATAAAGAAAGGACTGTCTTCTGTGTATAACTTTGTATTAAAATTAAGTTTAAATGGCTCTATACTTGGCATTAAATATTTTTAAATTTTGTTATGTATAATGTCAGAATAAAAATTTTAGAATAGTATTACATTGCTCTTTATTTATAAAAGACTATGACATCACCACGAAACAGCAGTCACACAGAGAAGGGTGCGCATGGGCAGTGCGCATGGGCATGGGTGGGAATGGTCAGGGATGTGTCTGTGCGTACACGAGGGAAGCGGATGTTAACAGTCAGCAAGCATCTAATTCTTTATTTGGGTGGTATGGCGTACTTGCCGGTGTATGTATCCGGAGTAAAAACACGATTTGTATAAACGCAGGTTATTAATAAAATTAGTTTATCGAGAGAAGATGACAAGCGTAACGTCATCCCTGGAAGATTTTGTAAATCTATTATATATATTAGTTTTAAGATTCTATAATTTTTAAGTTCTTCTCCCACCTTCCCTTCTTCCAAATCCTTCCTTAGAATAATCGAAAGTGGTTAATCGATCGTATTAGTGGTTTATGATATATATATATATATATATATATATATGCGAAAGTGTAAAAGCCTACATGAGCAAAATTAATGTGTCATCTCCACGTGGTGTTTGCTGGACACAGCGGTTTTAGAATTCTCAGGAAGTGGTTGGTTAAAGCATATATCTTGGGTAGTGAAAAAAAAGGTTTTACAGATGAAGTTAAATATAGATGGACAAAAATTAAAGGTTTGAATCTTTAAAAGGCGTAACTTTGTAAGGGGTAGTTTTATTTAAAATATATTTACAGATTTGGGCTCCCTAGAAAAATCTAATATTAGTTGATACCAAACAAGATATATTTATCTTAAAAGAGTGACTACCCCGCGGATAATAAATACAATGTATCGCTTGTTAACAAAAAAGTTGAAGGGAAATTCAAAGACAAATTTAATGGGGATCTAGTATTAGAATTTGTTGATAGTAGGGCTAAGTCCTACTGTATTGTAAGCGAAAAAGACACGATTAAAAAAATTAAAGGAGTCTCACGAAGCGGTTAAGAATATTAATTTAAATAGTTTTAAGAACATTATACCTAATAATTCTGGTGCCCTTATGCATGCCATGGTGTGTATTCAAAGTCATAAACACCAACTTTATACTCAATTAATTAATGAAATTAGTTTGTCGGGCGAGGATAACAAAAGGTAGGTCATCCCTAATAGTATAGCAACCAACGCAAGATATAGAATAGTTACTTATATGTGTATATATATTTTATTGTGTATGTTAATAGTAGCATGTAAGTTAGTTATAAGACATACCCACCATCCCCATCCTTAATAATCCCTTCGCTCCTGGCGACAAGTGTTTACCTCCATGCGTTGTCGCTGGACGGTAAAACATATTGTTAGATTAACAGCAATATGTCTTAGTAAAGAACCTTTGGGATCATTTAAAACTGAGGGCCCTGCTACCTATAACGAGCATATATTCCCAAAAGTGGTAAGCATACAACTACGCAACAGTGCGTGGGAGAATAAGGATCTTCTCCAATAAGAAATTAAAGTTTCCATGTACGTAGCACCAGCCATTGGGAAATGGTAAAAATGTTAAACCTATAAAGGTGATTATTAATTGTGGTTTAGAAAAATAGTAGTTTTTTTGGACTAAATAAAATAGCTTAGACTGATTGATGTATATGGTTACATATTCCTGTACACATCCACAAACATCTGCTTACGCCCACATACGGGCATGGAGATGCCAATAGTTTTTGTTTAACAAATAGTAAGAAAGATACGTTAGGTGTTGGTGTGTGGAAGCCCATCGGATCGTTGGATTTAAAAGAATGGTGCGGCGGAATGTATGGTGGTTTCCGTTAGAATAATCGAAAGTGGTTAATCGATCGTATTAGATGTATATATATATATATATATATATATATATTTTGTGCCCTGTGCTGTGTGTGATGTTCGTGTGATGTGTGTGTGTGTGTGTGTGTGTGTGTTTGTTGTGTGATTATATATATATATAAATGCGAAATGTAAAAGCCTACATGAGCAAAATTTAATTATCAGATAATAAAAAGTGCGGGATGTGCTATACTTATAAATAAAGTATAGAATGATGCTTTGCAGAGGTCCTAGCAGTAAAAAAGGTGACTGACCTTTTCAACCAACTACAAGAATAGCAGTCACGAAGAGAAGGGGTATGCATGTATTATACAGCGCACTGTTACTATAAAACATGTTAGTTTACGGGTAGATCAAACGTGTAATTGATCACGACTTAGAGCTCCCTCGCAGGTTTAAAAATTCTGAGACCATTGTCGTTTTCAAATGTTTGGAAATTATCAGAATGGATGCGGGTAGAAGTATAAGTCAGACGGATGACTGGCCGAGTTTTTCTACCTTCTACGAGGGAATCGGAAGTTGACAGACATTGAGCATCTATTTCTCTATTTGGGTGGTATGGAGTACTTGCTGGCTCTAGAAATAATTACGCGCTACCGACCGCTATGCGGAAAATTTGGTTATAGGAAATGAGCAACTTACGAAAGTACGGAATACTTGGTATTAATGCTAATTGGTTTAGTGACCGCGCTTGTGCACTCTTCGAGTGTTTTCGGCAATTTTCGATTTTTTCCAAAATGTATATAAACCATGGTGCTGTCCATGGAAGGTGGTCGAAGAAAAATGTCATCCGAAAATATTTTTAATTGTGGTGCTTCCTATACCTGGAAAAATGCTCTCAAATGGCACCAGAACAAATGTCGTGGTCTAACATCGTCCAGGGTTAAGCTTATGCATCCGTCAGCAGCAAAGTACTTAAACTGTGAGTTTTGCGGTATCGCTTTTACGAGAATGTACAACTTATTACGACACAGGGAAAAACAGCACGGCATGTCATTAAGCCGTAAACGTTCAGTTCCGCCAGCTGTTAAAGGGTTTTGTACGAAACAACCACAAATTCTGTGTAAAGTGTGAGATTTGAAAGTGGAAAAGACGACGTATGCCGCATACTTAATAAGCAACAGACATAAAAATGCAACAGTTACCGTTACTGACGAAAATGGTGTAAAAATGGTTAACACAGCGTTTAACAACCGTATGGCTAGCTATCGCCTAAGGAACGTCAGTGTCGACGATGGAGTGTCCGAGTTTCTTTGGAAGCAGAAAGAGCGGCTTATTCAATTAATTAATGGAAAAAGAACACAACATACAGCAATAAAAGTTAATCGCAAACTCTACGGCATCTACACAAAAATGGGAGAAGAGACTATTGATGTAAAATCCTTTAACACAAAAAATATGGTTATAACATCTTTTAGTAATCTGGAAACTATGTGCGAGGTCTTAATCGAAACCATGAGAACAAAATCAGAGGAATTTGAAACACGTGGGTTCGGTTGCTCCTTCGAAAAGGTGCTCTACTTGAAAATAAATATTAATAAATATAAACCAATATGAGGGTCCAGTGGAATAAAAATTGTGAATATGTATTTAGAAATGTGGTTTACAAGATTTAAACTGTATTAGTATAAATTGTTTGTAATAAAAGTTTTAAGAATGATTTTTAGATTTTCTTTTAGGTATGAGCTGTAGGAAAGTTATAATTTAGAGGGTATGTGTGTAAAACGGTAAGAAGTGACCAGCTTTTAAATCTAGTAACAAATTTGAATTATGCGTAAAATTCTAGACTAATTTGATGTATCTCATGGCTAAAAAAGTTATAAGGACAGACAGAAATCGCTGTCGGTAAAACATTTTAAAATAAGGGTAGCTCCCTGGGAGATGATCCAATCTGAAAGATTCCTAGAAATTCCTATAGCTGAGAAAATTCTAATATTAATTGACACCAAACAAGGTAGATTTATATCGAAAGATGACTTAAACAAGATAGAAAGTATGATATGACATTAAAAGCGATTAAGGGTGCAGTGGCGGTATGTTCGCTAGAGGGTATGTGTGTAAAATGGTAAAAGGTTACCAGATTTTAAATTTATTTACAGATTCGTATTCTGCGTAAAATTCTAGACTAATTTGATGTGTCTCATGGCTAAAAAAGTTATAAGTACGGATTGAAATCGCTGCCGGTAAAGAATTTTAAAATAAGGATAGCTCCATGGGAAGATGATGCAATCTGAAAAATTCCTAAGAATTTGGATAGCTGAGAAAATTCTAATATTAATTGACACCAAACAAGGTGGATTTATCTCGAAATATGAGCTAAACAAGATAGAAAGTATGGTATGACATTAAAAGCGATTAGAGGTGCGGTGGCGTTATGTTCGCTAGAGGGATGTGTGTAAAACAGTAAGGGATTGCCCCGATTTTAAATCTGTTTGCAAATTCGGATTTTGCGTAAAATTCTGTACTAACTTGATGTGTAGCGTGGCTAAAAAATTTATAAGGACGGTCAGAAATCGCTGCTGGTACAAAATCTTAAAATGAGGGTAGCTTTCTGGGGGATGATGCCATCTAAAAAATTCCTAGAAATTTTGGTAGCTGAAAAAAATCTAATATTAACTGACACTAAACAAGATAGATTTATCGCGTGGGTGCGGTGTCGATAGCCACCGAGAGGTATCTCGAAAATTTTAGGGATTAGGATACCGATTTTTTAGGGTAGGGGTGGTTGGGGTAAAGATCGCACAAGGAGGCCCACAAGGAGGGAGCAAGAAAAAAATCCCTTTAAAATAAGACTTTATAGTGGATTTTTACATGTAAAAACCTAGGTTAGATCGGCGGCAGCGGCGGCGGCGCTGCACCAGAACGAACATATACCTCTACTTACGCTAAAATCATTTGGAGTGTTTTAAATTAAAATAAAGAATTTTAGTATTATTTCTGTAGTGGAAATTAAAACCCTAACAATAGGACACATGCTGAAGCATAAGCGAATAGCACGGTATATGTTAGAAGCAAACAAGAAAAAAAGACATGTATTAATAGTCCTGGATTAGATTATTGTACACAAATGGTGAACGATGTGAGCTGTGGGAATTGCAGTGAAATGTGTATGTTAGCTCAGAATATAAAACAATAGAAGTACGCCTCCAACCAGTTCGAAGCTAAAGACCTAATGATGATGATGAAAGATCTTTCAATATAAGGTTGTTTCAGAAAGCGCGATTCGAACCTGCAACCTTTTAGATTGCCAAACTTCAAACCATTGGCGGTTCCATTTTAAAGAATGATATTATTATTTTTATTATCATAGGTTTTTAATAAAATAACACTTAATAGGATACTATCCTGAATAATTTTGTCTCCCAGTTCTCGTTGGGCTGGACTTTTCAGTTT
Organism: Platerodrilus igneus; assembly: GCA_036346225.1. Taxonomy (NCBI): domain Eukaryota; kingdom Metazoa; phylum Arthropoda; class Insecta; order Coleoptera; family Lycidae; genus Platerodrilus; species Platerodrilus igneus. The sequence continues at coordinate 9,356,043 of JARFIW010000244.1, forward strand.
ATGACGGTGTACGTAAGAGAAATTCATGTGTCGAATAGAATAAACACGGTTTTTCACTGTTTGCTTCCGAAGTTTGCATTAAAAACTTTTTTACAGCCCGTAATTGCTTGCTCTAACGCGTTCATTTCAAATCCAAAAGCAAAAGCTTCAAGGATAACAGACAACAGAGTTATCTGCTATGTTTCACCCGGTTTCGTTAACCCCGAAGAGCAACGACAAATTATTCACCGCAAAGTTATCCCTTGTTCTTACATTAAATACACTTACGCAGGAACTTGTATAATGAATGAGCAGTTAACGTCACACGCGGGTTATATTACTAGGCGCAGACAATTACACAAGGAAGAGGAAGGAACTTCATCATTCTTTCGTGTCCCAGCCACTGTATTAAAGTACAAAAAGCTTTGTGGTGATTAGAATTGAGGTCCCATTTATTCAGACAAGTTGAGAAATATTCGTAGAAAAGCATAAATTACATGAGCCATTGAGAAGCTTTTAACTGGAAAGTTGGACAAATATTTCGTGGCTTCTTAGAATTAGTTGTTTTGGTCGTATGTAAATTACTCTTCCATCAGCAATATAAAATTTTAATCTGTTCTGGTACATGAAACGACACCTAACAAAACGTTCTGTGGATATGCTTATTTTAGTAATAGTGAGGATCCATTTAGATTTTACAAGAAATATAGCAAAATTTCTCATTAAAACCTGTTACGTTCATTTTCGGCAATAATTGGTTCTTTTATTTACATAAATTCCTTTTCTAGGATTAAATTCACCAACAATACCCGATATATTGTACCTGTTCAGATAAGCTCGCTTTACCATAATTTTCAACTTAAATCCCTTTTTAACTCATTATCCATTCGTATAAATTCCATGTCTATTGTTAAATCCTTCCGCATAATTAATAATAAATACCCTTTCTAAGAATTTATCAATGTAAATTTAGTTGTTTTGAAACGACAGTTTATGCTACAATTAATTAGTCAAGATTCTGTTAGGTATCTGTGAGCGCGTTATACCTTCCGATAACGTATAATTTCGTTCTAGTGGGTTTCTCACCTAAAAATTTGTCGAAATAATATATCCTACTATTCTCAGGTAAAACCGTGTTTTCCAGTTTGAATCGCGTTTCGATACCGCGGATGTTTGCTTTTCGAGTTCGTGTTATTTTGAACTCCTTTTAAACTTTGATTTTTCAGCTTCTGCGTTGATGCACTTGTAAAAACTATTCGTTTTGTTACTCCAAGAGTGGTGCACGTTTCTCCTCTATCAAATGTATAGATTTGCTCTTAGCTGAAGGCTAAATTGCTTGTTGCGTAGCCCGATTAATCTTTGGTGTAGATCAATTGCTCTTGCATGTAGACCGCCGTTGCAATTACGGTAGTAGCGTGGTTGTTGCTGACTACCGCGGCGATGCTGTGTCAATTCACTTCCGAGGGCTGACAAGATAAGTATTCCGACACATGTATGTGACTTGTTTTCCTTTTCTAACATACCCAGGGATAAACCCAATTTGAAATTAGATACGCTAATGTTTGTTCTGGTAAAATCCTTACTAGAAAAGGTTCGAACTTTAATGTTTTTGCTTTTTGTACTTAACCCATCTGCTTACACAAAAGTATCAGCAGCATTCTTTTTTCTACCGATTAGAGTTATAACAAATGCTTCGTATGGTAAAATCCTAGAAAGGTTTCTAAATTTAATGTTTTTTTTAATTAACCCATCCGCTTATACGAAAGTATCAGCGTTAATCTTTTTGGTACTGATTAGATTTATTAAATGTTAGCTACGAATTGCGCACTTCGTGGAACAATTGGTAAATTTTTCCATAGAGGAAAATTATTTTATTAAATAGTAACCATATTTATTTTTGTTTTGCTGTTTTGATAGAAATTTCTATATTTGTGTTTCTTTATTGTAAATAGAAAATTGTTGGCGATGTATTATTTTTGTGTGGCTAGGAACTCCTCCCCTCTCCGCATTGGTATATTTATGTTTTCTTCCAGCTACGTCATTGTACATAACAAACCTTTAATTAAAAGGTACCATTTGAAGTGTTACAAATTGATAAGATTGTAATATATTAGCATTTATTTATTTACAACACGTATCTAGTGATTTACCTAGCAACTTGTTTGTATTGTAAAATTTCCTAAGGTAATTTGAAACCGCTTTGTTTACCTATGACCAGAATAATGACATTAGAATGCAAAAGAAGCGTTTGAACACAAAAGATGATTGACAGGTCATGGTGCGAGACCTCTTGATTGACAGGTACAATATGTTGCATTTAAAGATTACAATAAGAAATCTCGAGAACGTCATTTGCATAGCTTCTGAAATGTTTGCAAAATAACCAGTACAATTTAATTAACTAGCTGTAAAAAGGTTTCGAAGTTTACTTTGTTACACCTAATTTCTGTATGTAACTACTCCACCTTATAGGCTACAAAGTCACCACACAACAGAGGAGGGGTTCCTGTTTAAAGTTTAAGCCCAGAGTAAAATGTATGGAAAGCAAATTTTCGTACAAAAGAACCCTCGAATACGATCTTCCAGCCAGCTAGGTTTCTTCAACATAGGGCAGAGCTATGAGCAGGGGTCGTAGGTTGGTATACGATAAAAAAAGAAAATTATGGACGCCACCGTATCTTACTAATATCTGTAATGTTTAGCAATCCGAAGATAAGATACGTAAATCTTCGAAATGTAAAAAAACATCTTTTGAACAACTAAAACGTATAGACATAATACTTACTTACCTTTAACACTGCAAGCTTGAAATGGAACGATGATCACGTACCGTCTGAAAATATAACCACCTCAAGAAAGTGATGGAACTAGGGCTTCATTAGAGCCTAGCCAATTTATAACAAAAGATTGCAAAAATTAGCAATTCAAAAATATAACTCTAAAATGTCTTACCAATAGAATGTTGATGGCCTTTCTCTCTATACTCATAAATGTTATGAATTTGTTTGTACCAACTGTGAGAAACTATGATCGACTTCAATAAAAATAAGATTTAGAATAGCAGAATCCATTTTCTATTTCATTAAAGAAATACATATACGCATCTTTTATGCAACTTTATATACACTATTGTTTTTTTTTTTTAATCAAGCTATCAAAGTATTTATACGTTATCTCTTACTTCTTAAGTGCATTTCACTCTTTATTATTTATTAAAGTCCTTTAAGGAAGATATTGTGTAATTGTCATCGAAAAAGGATCCTGTTTTGGTTTACAAACAAGTATGTATATGATGTGAACTTATTTTATGTAAAATTGAATTTGGATATTTATAAAATTTGAACTTTGAACAAAAAGTCAAATAGCCTTATGCTACAACATAATTACCTGTGGATTATTATACTTTCGAGTAAAAAAACCTAATCATAAAATGTCACCTGCTAAATTACGAACAAATTCTCGTTTAACCTTTTAGATTCTCTAAAGTTCATCTTTAAATTTTCAACGTTCTTATGAACATTTATACAAATCAAACTGTTAAATATTGAACAAAAAAATAACATCAATTTAAACTAATGTATAAATTTACAAAAAAACAACCGCTACGCTTCCTGTAGTTTCTTAGTTTAACGAGTACTAAATAAAGAAATCACTCACCACTGTAGTTTGCATGACTTCTATGTAACTCAGGTAGCAACTATTTACCAATTTATTTGAAAATAAACTTTGTACTGTCGCCCATCAATTTTCGTCTACAACTCCAACAACAGATGCGAGTCCTTCATATATTCCTAGGACTACGAACTTGGTTTCCATTCGATAATGAACGCTTAAATTTTTGTTTGTTCATGACCAGGGACATCTTAACATTTCAACCTAAAATATTTAATAATAAAAACTTGCACTATAAAAATCAAGAACCATTAATTTAAATTCAAAATGAAAATAATTACATACCGTCATGACGTTACATCCACATCATATAAATCATCTCAAGGGTTGGCTAATCAAAGAAGAATACTGAACAAAAATTTCTTTTCGACTCTCTAGCATCTACCCTAGTGATGGTTTCTACTTTAAATTCTAAAGGAATTCTCCTTCTCCAAGCCACGTGCCTGTTGGAATCCATGACTTCAAAAAAACTCTACTCAACCACGCGTCGAAAACTTGTCTATCGATTACATCATCAAATTAAAATAAACTAAAGCGTTTTGCTACGCGAGCAAGCGCAGTGAACCGAACTCTTGCATCAACACATTTACAAGTATCAGAGAAACCAAAATGCTACATTAAATTTATCAACACAGATGGAGTACTATATGAAAACGAATAAATACTATATTAATGGAATAGAAATTTACGCTTCCAATACCGTAAGGGATGTTTTTAAATTAATAATTATAAAAAGGCGTAAATTAACTGGGAACGCAATTGAAATTGATTTTTCCTTGAAACTTTGATTACCATATGTTCTAGTATAAAGCTTTGGTAGTTGTGATATGAAATAAGTAGTAGTATGTATGTATGTAACATAAATATCTGTCGATATAAATGACCATCTCTTGATATAAATAACTGTTGTGATCACATAAATTAGTAAATAGTGCTTGGATTGTTAATTGTGGTGTTTCGACAATAAGTAATTAAAAACACAGCATCGTAGTTTAAAAAAATAATACTTGCACTTATAGCGATTAGCTGAAAGCAAATAATTGTGAGAGTTTGTAGAAATTTTATTGTAGCTGCGAGTTGTTGAAAAAGTGTGTATACTCAGTTTAAAAATAAAGAACTATTGATTTGAAGTAACTGGATCGAGAATGAGCAAACCACAGACGAGTCGACCAAGATCATCGAGAAGCGAGGAAAATGTGGAGAGCGTACAGTCAGTTCGTAAAGTGCAAGTATGTTAAATGGAGCAACATTTAACATGTCTAACGTGTCTATACCGGTTATTCGTCAATTTTTTCCTCAAAAGTTGATATCTAGACGAGGTAACATAAACTGGCCTCCACGTAGCCCGAATTTGACACCAATAAATTTTTTCTTGTAAAGCTACTTTAAATCAATCCTATCTCTCTGGATCATTTAAAATAAAATATCCGAAAAGAAATGGCGGCGATCACGGAGATTACGCATTGCATATTTCTGCCCGTCTGGTTTATTACATAATCGATAGCCTCTCGTATAGCTATCAATTCGCACTGGAAGATAGTGCTCCAGTTCACGAGTTTGGTCTAAAAGCGAAACACTTCTCTCCTTTTTATATATGACAAACGTCGCTCCTGTTTGTCCATCATCCATACGTGAAGCGTCCGCATAAATTCTTATTCCTATTCATATTTCCATCATCTTCGACAGACTCGATTCCTCTAACATCGACCGGGTGCCTTAATTCTGATACAACGATTTTTCTCGCTACCTCCCTATTGCCAAGATTAATACCTGTGCTAATTTCCTGCCCTTTCTCTGTATTTATTAGTCTTCTATCTCTAATCTCTCTGACAACGTATTCAATGCGGAGAGTCCTACTGAAAACCAGGACCGCCTCCGTGGAGGCGGGCCTCTACGCCCTCGCCGCATTGTACACTCGTCAATTGTCAAATTTCCCCGACTTAAAAACCATCTACCCATACAGACACGGCGTACAGGATCGCCAGCTCTATTGCTTCTACATATACTGTCTTCAGCGATTGGCCTCTGAAAACCTAGTTTCTTCACTGCCACCATAAATATATTTGATATTTTGCTGCCTTTGCTTTTGCCATGTTGCACTTGCGCTTTTGAATTTAATGTATCGTCTATCTTGACACCGAGGCATGTAATGGCTTCCTTGAACGAGATTTTCTCCCCTTCTAACTCTAGCCTAGGGGGACCTTGTCCCGGTTTCGTTCCAAAGTAAAGCGCTTCTGATTTCGACGTGTTCGACGTTTCATGTAACTTATTTAGCACTTCCTTCGGTTTTGTACGCATATCTATTAGCAATCACGATCTGATTATTAAAAGCGTATTATCCGCAAACCAAACAATTGAGGTAATTTGACCCTATAGACGTTTTCGTACAGCAACTTCCAGATAGTGGGGCCAGAACCTGACCTTTGCGGACACATCCTTTCCATCTCATGCGATAAAACTTTGCACGGAATTTCAAGCTGCGCTAAGCGTCCCGAGAAATAATTTTTGACCAATGACATCAGGTTTCGTGGACAACCCCTACGTTCCAATTTGCAAACAATTAATGGCCACCAGGCAGCGTCAAATGCTCTTGAAATGTCCAAAACCACAACGACACAGTACTCCCTTGCATCTCGCCTGCTTGATTTCTCCGACAATGAACTCCACCGCGTCGATAGTCGACTTACCCTCCATGAAACCAAACTGTCAGTTATTAAAGCGGCCACTATCTCGCACTAAGGGCTCAACTTGCGTGGTCATGATTCGATCCAAAAACTTTCCCCAGTACGGGTAGCAAGCCAATTGGACCATAGCTGTCCGGGTCTAACGCATTTGCCCTTTTGGGTTTGGGGATAAGCTCTGCGTTCTGGACTTTCCAACACCACGGAAATACGCCACTCTCCAAACAATTATTAAACAACCTGGCGAAACACACAGGATAACAGGCACGCCTCTAGAGCTGCGTCAGAAGTGATTCCTTATACTCCGGTGCTTTCTTGGAGTTCATCCTCTTAAGAGCCTTTACGACCTCATGACCTAGGATTGCCTTATCGGCACCTGTCCCTTGCGCCTCTGTAGTTCCCGATGTATCAAATCGCGCGACTTCTCGTCCGCTTCTGGATTGTCCGATGGGACGAATGTCTCCTGTAAATATTCTGTCGTAATCTTAAAACCTTACGTGTATTCGCCATTTGCTTTTCTTATATTACCGAGCGCGATTCTTTGTTGTTTGCCTCTTATTACGTGGTATGCTGTTCCTCATGGTACCTTCTCGGAGCTTCGCGTGCAGAATTCTTTGAATTTATTTGTTCTCGTTTCTTCAATTAATGTTTTGTATTTTTGGTTGCTTTGGTTGAACTCGATTCTCCGTTGTTCTCTTATTTCTCCCGAAACGCGTTGATAGCGGCGCCTTAAGTTATGCGTCTATGCCCGATTGGTAGTGAGCTCTTGGGTCCACCAAGGTACAATGTCTTTAAATGATTTCTTCCGCGGCATGGAGTACGACGACGCGCCTACCACCGCGTTGTTTAATTTTTGCTCGAGTGTTTCTATTTGGGTGACCACTCGAGTGCGAGGATGCTTTCGCTAAATTCTTGTAATTAATACCGCCTGATTATGTTTTACCTATAATAAAATAATGGCGCCAAGATGATCTCATCGTCTGAGAACAGAGATATGTCATATGCAGTTTTTTGTTGACTCAGATATATATTGCAGTGGTTTCCTTTTGGTCGTCTCGCTAATTCGTGCCCCACACTTTGGACGTCATAAAAATGCTACGTACTCACCTATTAAATCGCTTTACTAACTTAGGAAGTTGTGCCTCTCTTTACATCGCTATACTCTAGCTGAAAATGAAATAAAAAAAACTCCACCAAATTTCACTTAAAGAAAATTTTGAGTCTACGCTATGATTATGATATGTCTAGGTCGAGTATCTTCTGAAAATGCTTTCCAAGTTGATAATACTACGGCTAGCTCTTGCCACCGCGCCTTCCGAGATACTCACCACAACTACTCATTCTTTTTACACCTTTGTAATTAATAAACAAATAAAAATATTTTGACACAAAAACATGCTGCCCTTTTATTCTATTAACACAAATAATAAATTCTCAAAAATCTCAATATGTACAATTAATATTCAAGTTAAAACATTTCATATTTCTGCTCAATAGTAAAACATCAGTCTAAAATTTCCTTGATTTCATGCTTCGCTACACTTCATATTTTTATTTAAAAGTAGATGGGCATATCTTGTACCCTTGATTTACTTCCCTAGGTCTATGTAAAGCTCAAAATAAACCTTTTTATTGTCTGTGCATAAATTATTTGCATTGTCAAATTATACTAAAGACTCGTTTACTTCTTACATTTATAACATATTATTCAAGTATTTACACCCTCAGATTAATAAGAGAAAAATTGTCCATAACATATGTCCATACAATTATTTTTTAGTTTATAAAAATCATCACCATAAATAACTCAAATCACTCATAGGAAAAAAGTAGCTAAGTACCAGCACAACAGTTTCAATAAAAAAAAATCGTTACCTGGAGTGTGTTCTTCCAGATCACCATCTCTGTAGATGACTTTCCACTAGACTGCTTGTTCCTGGATTACTCCATCTTGCTGTTTTTCAAGTTGGACAGCAATTCCATCTCATACACGTTTATCCAAATCATTAACAATCTGAAGACGCCTTCCACCAGACTGCACGTACAACATCCAAACCACACCTCTTCTTCTACTTGATGTGCCACCAGCACCTTCGTTCAAAATGTAAATAATTCTTTTACTTACGTAGCATCCTGCTTTAATTATTATAATTATTTATTCCAGTTTAGCCCGTTTAACTACTTTGCACCCACTTGTGCATTAGCAAAACACTTGTATAATTTTCCGGCGGACTGCACTGTCACGCGGTATCAAAGCTAAGATGTGATTCTGAATAATTCAAATTATAATCGATAAGTCAGAAGAATAATCGAAAAATAAGAGAGCGAATCTACCTCCGGTAGTGCTTATATATTCTTAGCCCCACTCACGTTGCCTGTATTTTCCCTATACATTCTATAAAAATGTTGTCAACTGCCACAACAATTCCACAAATTCAATCCGTACAAACATGCAACGAACTTTCAAAACCGACAATTCATCCACTCCAATATTGTTATACCACAAAAAGCTCCGTAAAACTCCAACCGTTTAAGTCATCCTTGAAATCTGTAGTCTGCTATTACCTCAAAACAAATCTGATTACGTCTTTGTTGTGCGCGTCTATACTGTTATCGCACTCACGCTTTCATAACCACCTTTTCTAACTTTGTCTTAATTTTCTATCTAAATTGTCGACGTTATTGCCACTCTTTTGATATCTTTGTCTGCCACATGTTTTCTGTCTTTCTTATTGTCCCACTATTACTATGTTGTTTTCTGTTAATTCTCCCTTCATATACGTGCTCCTTGAAAAAACGATACCATTTACAAACATGTTGCATCTTTGTCCTGCTTATTGGTATTTAAAATACACTCGTCTGACATGCGCTTGAAAATGTTTGTCATTTAACCACCTGTTAATTTTCATCTTACTCTGTTACATAGTAATTTTATCGATCTGTTTTTGAAATAATCGTCTGTTATTGTTAACCTTGTGTCTTTCCGTTACCATAATACTTCGAATTGTTTTCTCAACGTATTCTAACCTTAGCAAGAATTATTTATCTACCCCAAGCTTGCGTTCCTTGAAATTCTTGAACGTGTTAACTTGTTTGCCATCTTAAACCTTGTAGCTTTCTACGAATGCTTTAGTTTATGATATTAAATAAATGTGCCTTGCTTAAATTAACGTATACGAATTAAACCTACATTAACAACATGTAATTTTATTCCAATCTAACTATTCTCAAGCTTAATAAATAAATTATTGATTTTTAATACTTGATCTATTTACACATGTTTACGCTTACCCGTACACAGTCATATATATATATATATATATATATATATATATATATATATATATATATATATATATATATATATATATTCCTGTGATGCCTTTATATTAGGCCCCACGATTGGGCATGTCATAAAATGCTGTGTTACTTCACCCCACGATTGGGTGTACCATAAAATGCTGTGATATTATTATTAGGATCAACGAGCCCCTATGTGGGCGTCATAAATTTTGTGTTATTCTCCCCTAATAATCAAGCATTTATGATGTGGAATGTTAAGTTATGTTTTTGCCCCAACTAGCTGATTAAATAAAGTAATTCTATAATACACAATATAATAATTAAATATTTAAAACTTTGAAATTTTCCCTTTTTCAGAATATTTACAGATACCAGATTTATGATATTTGAAGCCAGAAAAACTAGCTTTTTGCTTATATTTAGGGACCTTTGAACGTTTCAAGTTGCCTATTTACCTTTGTACTATGTTTTGTTGACTCTTACAGATACGAAATGATAAATATTGAATTAAAACAGTTTTCAATAATTAATTATATCAAGATCGCTAACCTGGAATGGTTCTGTAGTTCCTTTCTAGCTTGTACTCTGCATTCCTAAGAGTTTTCGTACCAAGTCTGAATATGTCCAAATTGAGAGTCGAATTTGGAAGTCGACATCAACCAAAATACAATCCAAATCAGTATTAGAATCCAATCCGATGTAGTTATTAAAATTCTATTTATATGTAGGTATTTAGACCATTTCAATAATTTAAAATCCCATATAAATATCAGTGTTAAAGGGCAGTATTAAAATACCAGTAATAAAATAATCCAGTTTAAAATACCATTTTTAAATTCAATTTAGATATCAGTAATAGAAGTCAATAATAAAACTCAGCAATAGAACATTTTCCATAACAGTAATAAAACATTTTCCATGTTAGTAATAAAACATTTTCCATATCAGTAATAAAAGCCCTGTTTTATTAATGTTAGAAATGAATTTTTAATTAAGGCGTTATTAGTTACGTCTATAATAGATCGGCTTATGCGTTGCACAATTTGTACACTTTTCAAATTGAATTTACTTTAATTTTCTTTTTACTGATTACGTAAAATAATTAACACTTTAGAACACAGTCGTAACCCAGTTTAAATGTATACTAAACCCGTGGCTTCATTCTTATCGTATTTAAAGCCGTACCTCTATCTGCTTTCATTGGTTCATTCACGTGTTGAGACGACACCTTTGCCTTTTATCTTTGTGTACTTCGGGATTTTCACCAATTATTTAGTTCAAATATTGGGATGGATGCCTGACTTGTCACGTAATACTTTCACATATCATTGGTATTATTTGAGAAATTCTAACAATTTCCTTTTGTTAAGTCACGTATTCAATGTTTGTTATTTATTGTAATCTAAACCGAAATAATCTGGTGCTTGTTTATTTCCTAGTTAATATTGGATTTTTGAACAAATGTGATTCTTCATGTCACGAACGATTTTTTAATAATGCATAATTTAGGTTGCGTATACGATGATATTTTTAACGCACTTGTTAAATATTTATAAAGCCAATTCATACAGGTTTCTCGTTGATTTAATTTTAATGAATTTTGTTGCATTTTCAAATCTTATCTTAATTTGTAAACTGCTTTTGGATATTTCTATGTCTTTATGCATTTAATCTCATGCATTTTTATATACAGTGTGCTTTCAATTAACAATATGTATAGTGACCTATTTATTCTTATAATATCTGGAATTATGTCGTTTTGTTAACTGGAAGTTGCTTTTATTTATTCTACGACCCCTGTGACTTAACCTACCTCTAAAACTACCCTATAATTATAGCATTAATCCCCTAAAATTAAATTTTTTTTTTTTGAAAAATGTAAATTTTTGCCGCCCAACGTGAGACAAAATTCACATTGGTCCATAATTATTTTGTTTTTATTTTCTTTCACTATATACACAACTCCTACATTATTTTTACATCCCTATTCCTATTTTGATCTATTCTATACCTATACACCTATTCATTCTAAATTTTATTACTATTATGTTATTATAATCTACTAATATTTCAATCTCTCTTTGTCCATACTTTTCCTATTTGCATATACTTTTTCTATTTATCATATATTTTCTTATTTGCACACTACCTATTATGATCTACTAATATTTCACTCCCTATTTATCCATACTTTTCTTATTTACATATACTTTTCCTATTTATCATATACTTTTCTCATTTTCACACTACCTGTTATGATCTACTAATATTTTACTCCCTATTTGTCCATACTTTTCCTATTTACATATACTTTTCCTATTTATCATATACTTTTCTTATTTCTCATAAACATCATAATCATTTCCTATATCCAATAAACCACTCCTATTTACATCAACTTATGCCACTCCTACTTATCCTAAACCTATCCTAATTATTATTACCCTTTCCTATGCTCCATTGTTCCCTCATATTTACAATAAGTTTTTAGTTACTTATACTTCCAATTTCCTTAACCCATCCTATGCCTTTTGTCGTCTAATATTTCCAATTTGTACAATTTTCTATTCCTAAACCTATCCTAATTTATGATGACATCCCTATTTAACTCTTCTATCCTAATTTATTAATATCCCTATTTAACTAATTGTTTTTACAATTTGTACAATCTTCTATTCCTTGTATGGGTACATTAGATTCACATGAAATTTTCCCCTGATCACCTCTCAATCTACCTCCTTTAGTTCGTACGTGTTCTCCCCTATGACCTTGTTTATCAGAAATGGGCCTATGTAGGGTAAGTATAGCTTGGCACATGTATGCAGGTGCCTTCTTCTTACCCTTATTATTTTGATAATTACCTTGTCTCCTATTTGGAAGGTAATTATCTTTATCTTCTCGTTCATTATTCTAGTGAATTTATTTTCAAAGTGTACCTGTATTTCCGCGATTGTTTGATTACTTTCTTTTAATCCGTCGCTTTTAATTTTTATTTCGGCACCTAACTTTTCTCCATTTTCTTTAATCTGCTTCTTGATGGCCTCTTCGCTTTCATCCATTTTCCTCGTTAACGCTAATAAAATTAACATCATTCCCGATTGTTGCAGTGTCTGTTGTTCTTCACTTTGATTTCGCGTCAATTTTTGCCCTTGCATTTCCATAGATACATCTTGTAAAATTACGCTTTCTTGTGACCCTATTTTCACCCCTTGGTTCCTTAATGCCTCACTGGTCTCCTTTATTTGTATATGAACAACTTACAAGTACGTATGTGTTTAGATTAAGTTTTTAATTCGTAGATTTACGAAATCTTTTTAGTACTGTTTTAAGACTCTACTGTATAATTGTAATAAAAACGCGTGAGTTATAAATTTAAAAATATATCGGATTTTGTAAAGACTGTATATTTGATTTTTCATTATTGTAAATGGTATAATTGCAGTTTGCTGTAATAAATTGTTTTGTGATAATTTAGAAGCATTTAAGGTTTTACATTCACTTTTAGGAATCTTCTTTGCAGTTAGCAGTCATAAGTAGGTCTACGTGTTTTTTGGGGTTTGTTTTAGATTTAGAATAATCTTGGTGTTAATGAATTTTCATGCATATTGTAAGCCAGAATCTTTCTCCCGAACTTCGACTTTGGCACTTTCTTGTTATGCATACGAGATTAAGTGGCGTGCAAGGTATTTCCCTTTCACGACCATATTTCATACCAACTGCCTTCTGGAACCCTCGTAAAACACTTATCCCACCCGTTCCACTGAGTTAGTCGCCAAACCAAACTTTTGTTAGCACACCCGAGGTTTTCGGTATTTTACCGAAACGGGATTTTTAGCGGAGTACGGGCGGCTCCGTGGTGTAGTTGGTATGCGTGTGACTACCATGCCCAAGACCGCGCATTCAAATCCCGATACGGTCCGCTTGAAAAATGTTTGGCGAGCATTTTTCACAATAATATGCCCTCGTTCGGATGAGAGGTAAAAAAGATCGCGTGTGTGAGTGTTGTCACGCACATTAGAGATTCCTACCTTGCTTACAACAGCAAGGGTTCGGCAAAATTCAAAATGTCCAGTTTAAAAAAAACTCGCTTTCTGGCCAATGTAGTATCAAGGGGTGGAGCATTGAAAAGCCAAATGTAAGGAGTACTTCACGAAATTTTTCGTGCTGCTAAATATTGTGAGGGCCAAAAACTGTACGTAAAAGAATATATTAGAGGAGTAAACTTACACGACTAGTTAGCAGGAAAATATGGGTAAATATTTGAAGAAAAAATAATACTGCCCCATACTTACACGAATTATTTACATGACTCTTACCTGTGTTTGAATTTTATATCTCCACTTCCATGGAAAACAATGTTAGAGCTGTTTAGAATTTTGAAGAGCCGTTGCTGTACCTTATCTTAAAATAATTTCCTTTAAGAATTCCTGGGACAGTTCTGGATGTAAGATACGATGCATTGAATCACATACTTAATTTTCGAAATCAACAATACATAGGTAGACTAACAATATTGGGGAAAACACAATGTTACTCCCTGTGCAATATGTTTCAAGCTTTACCGCAATAAATAAAATTTGTTATAAACATTGTTGCAAATTATGTAGTATTGTCAAAGAAATTCATTTCTGCAAAGGGTTAAAAATTTAATTTGAACCATAATATAAGCTGGCTATGATGACCAATACTACAGGAAGTGATTACGCAGTTGCCTGTGATCTATATATAGATCATTGTATACTTAGTAATTCTGACGTGTTGGGTTTTTTTAAATATTATTTCCAACTTTTAGAGGCGCACAGTAGTTAGTATTTAAACAGTTTTTTAATTTCCAAAATTGTTTGCCGTGGGCGAGTTATGCATCCCCCAATTTACTTATATATATTGAATAATAGAATCTAATAGGAATTATTAGAAATCGTTAAATAAATTATAAGTCAATTGCAACAATCTAATACAAAGATAACCCAGACGGGTTATTAACAGTTCATGAGAACGGATATGCAAGTTTGTATCCGAGAGGGCAGTGATTCTGCAGGTGGCAGGTCACAGACGGTTAACATACCGCAATTACCTAAAAATAAAATTGTTACAATGTAATAAAGTGTAGAATTAAGAAAAAAGAAGACATGAGATCTGCAAGTTCCCACAGCCATGTGAGGGGCAGGTTATTATAAAAAGCCCGGAGCTCAAGGCCCGGTAGTCAGTCTGAGTACTACAGCTTTTGCATTGTTGTTTACCTAGACTACTCGCCTTATTTCAATTAACAAACTATTTTCGATTTAAAGTTATTTTATACAGTTATTCAAAATTCCATGTTAATTTCTGTTTTAGAACAAATAAATTTGTTAAGAGTTTGGAAACGTTTTTTAAAAACATCACTCCAAAGGCCCGAACCTTAACTGGCGTTAATAGATTACTGATAAAGTTAAAATGATTCGGTATCGATTCTTATGGGATCCTTCTTTTCAAAACATGCGCATGTTTCTGTATAATAAAAAAATTGTATTAATTAATTTTAGCTTCTTTCTTTAAAGGGCCATTTTAATTAAAAATTGTGTAGGTACATAGATCTGCGCCACTGTTTCTCTAAATATTGAAAACCTTCTCTAAAGGCATTACCTCTATTTCTGTTCTAGGACATTATACAGATAAGTGTTCTATCTTCAAGTTAATTATCGAAACAACTCTTACAGTACACCAAATCTTTATCTTTCCCAATCGATTTAGCAAAAATCATTTACATGTTCACGAGATTATCAGATCTTAATTTTAAAAAGCTAACACGTTTGCAAAAAAATATAAAATCGCAAGCTGAGCTCTTTTTCATTAAACTCATTTTATAGAATTTTATTTAAGCTTAAAGCTGCAATATTCAGTGAGTTAATATCGTTGAATGCCCTTAAGCCATCTTTCCAGATATTTTATTGCTTCCTTTATTCTCAAACGAACTGATATCTACTCAATATTAGGTTTTAGACTAAAGAAAATTTGACGTTGTCTAAAAAGTAAATTTCGAAAGTCCTTTATTACCACATTGCGAAAAGGTTCGAGTTGTATAATGAGAAAGTGCTCAGAAGTAATACCCAGAAAATTTCATATCTGTGCATGGTTTAGCTAATGTAGTCATTTTACAACTAGTATTCCGTACTCTAAAATAGGGGTTGGCAAATCTTTAAGCTATGGGGCTATATTTCTTATGAAAATTTCATCACGGGCTAACCTAAAGATATCTTATATTAAAGTGTTTTTAAATTAGGAGGGTTATTTTATAAGTTTTAAAAGCAATATCTTAAAACCCAAATGTGTGTGTTTATTATGCAATCAAAAAAAAAGAATTGAAGTGAAATCTTTAAACATTAATATCGAATATGAAACAACAAAATGATTAAAAATTTAGAAAAAATACTATAACATGAAATATCGATATGAAGATTTTTTATAAAATATGTATCAATCCATTTATAAAATTACACAATTTGAAAGAGTGAAAGCTCCTATCAAGTACTGACCAATTTTATTTTTATAATCATTTTTTTCTTCACACATTATGCGAGAGTCATTTTTCTTTTAACCTCCGATAGGCTATAAATAAAAGACAAGTTCATATAAAACAATAATTTTATTACCAAAAGATTGGTACACTTACGGTTACTTTTCGACATAATCACCGAAGAGATTAAGACATTTGTCATATCTGTGGACAAGCTTTTCAATACCCTGTTCAAAGAAAGTTGCCGCCAATGAATTCAAGTAGTCCTTGACGTTGGTTTGAAGGTCCTCATTGGTTTGAAAGCGCTTCCCACCAAACCACGTCTTCAGGTCAGGAAAAAGATGAAAATCGCTTGGTGCTAAGTCAGGACTGTATGGCGGATGATCGAAAATGTCCTATCCAAATTGTTCGAGAAGCCGTTGAGTTGCTCCAGCAGTGTGTGGACGGGCATTGTCGTGGACCAGAACAACTCCAGCGGTCAGCTTTCCTCTTCGTTTCTTCGGAATGGCTCTACGCAACCGTCGTAAAGTTTCACAATAAACAGCTGCAGTGATTGTGGTTCCGGGCTCCATAAACTCCACAAGCAACACAACTTATTGGTCCAAAAACACAGTAGCCATGGTCTTTTTGTTGTTGAAGGTTTGTTTAAATTTATTTGGTTTGTTTGGTGAAGTTGAATGCATCCATTGTTGTGATTGTCGTTTTGTCTCCGGTGTGTCGTATTGAATCCAGGTTTCATCCCCAGTCACGATTAATTTCAAAAAGTGGTCTCCTTCATCATGATAATGTTTAAGGAACTCCAACGCTGACGCCATTCGTCGAGTTTTGTGGCCGTCTGTCAGCATTTTTGGGACCCAAGGTGCACAAAGTTTTTTGTAGCCTAACCGTTCAGTAACAATAGAGTACAAAACACCTTGAAACTTCTGTAAATTCCGTAGACAAAGCAGTAAAGGCGAATCTGCGGTTTTCTTTAACTATTCTGTCAACACGTTGAACCAGGTCATTTGAAATGACAGATTTGCGCCCTTGGCCCCCTTCATCATGCACATCATTACGGCCATCTTTAAACTTTCGACACCATTCACGCACAACACCATCACTCATTAAGTTTTCCCCATACACACGACTCATTCTTCGATGGATTTCTGCAGCATTATGGCATTCAGCCTGTAGAAAACGAATCACACTTCGCACTTCACACTTGGCGGGAGCATTAATAATAGCGGACATGTTTACGTGTCTACTTTTGTGACATATGTCAAAATACAATTTATCATCTGTTGAAGTTAGAAACACAGCCAATTTTAGTCTCCATAAAATAAAAGAAAGATAATCAACGAAAACACATACTGATGGTAGAGAAACAAAACAATCTGAATACACAAGAAAACTACAACCTACGCTGCGATCCATGAAACAAAAGCTTCCTTAACAGAAAAGGAATCAATATCCACAACTCCAAAATTCATAAAAAGGACATACCAGAAGAAAACATTAAACCTACAAAGGAAAATCTCATTAAAAAAGCAGATGTCGAACAAGATTTACATTTAAAATTATCCAACATAAAAACCAAAGTTCGAATAATTCGAAGAATACCAAAAGCAGCCAGAGCCACGTGTGCTTTAACTTTAACAGATGTAATTGAAGAATGCATCAATTTAAATTCAACTTCTTCTTGGGAAAACATATTACTATTTCCACCTTTCGTTGGCCGCTCGGTCGTGTTATAGAGATACATCCCGGCGACGATGGACATATTCGAGAGGCTACTATAAAAACAGCTACCGGTACTTTTAAAAGGCTAGTCATTAAATTGTGCCCTCTTCCTAATTCCTAATTCGTTCTGCTTTTCCCTTTTTTTCTTTAGAAACATATTATTTTTCGTTTTTCGTTTTTCATTTTTGCTTTTCCATTGTTTTAGAGATGCTTTCCCCTTTTTTTTTCTTTAGAAACATATTATTTTTCGTTTTTCATTTTTCGTTTATCCCTTTTTTCTTTAAGAGATATATTATTTTTCGTTTTTCAGTTTTTCGTTTTCAATTTAATTTTGCTATAAAGAAAACAGTGTGTTTTCGGCGGCCGGTATGTTCGCGCGAGAAATATTAAAAATCGTATTTCAACTACATTTAAGTCGCGATCGTGTATTTACTACAAACGTCGTTTTCCAGCTCGTACCGATAAACAATTGTCTGTACGCATATGTAAAAACACAGTCGCTTTTGAGTTTCCGTGGAGAAAAGTCGTGTTTGTGCTCGACATTATTACGTGCAATTATTACAAATATATATTCGCGCTTTGCTGTTGAATTATGTGTTAGTGTAAATATTCTTGTCCTTTTTTCGAATTTCCCAGAACATTCCAGAAGATCGGATCAATTGCACCTGGGCTGCTTCAACTTGGTAAGTGATGTTTTTTTTTATTTGTGACTGTTAAATTTACGTACATTAATACCGCTCCGTTTTGGGGTCCGCTGCTCTACTGAAGGAAAAAACATTACATTTAGTCCGATATCGGGGTTGTATTAACAATGGTGACGTTTATTAAATTATATGTTATGGTAAGGCTTAAGCAACGAATGCCAGACCGCTAACTAATTGTGAGTTATCTCATGGTAGTATGTAATTAATTTATAAATTCCAGTAATGTAAGGTTATGTAATATTTTAACTTTACAATATAATTATACAGTTTTTATACATACCTTTAGTTTAGCAAGGAAAATATGTAGTTTTAAAAAAAGAGTTAATAAAGTCGAATAAAGTGGAAGAATAATGGAAAAAATCATGAAAACCCAGAACAATTATACAATCAGAAAGCTAGGCAAAACGAAATATATCTAGGGTTATGGGTTGGTCAATTTGATAAGTGAGAAATTAATAGATATCGAATGGTGCCAGTAATTATATTGGAATAAATTTTGTGCATACAAGTTATTTTAAACATAAAAGCACAACTAGAATCCTTTAAACAGATTTATGCAGCATATACTTTTTGTTAATATACTTTGTATTCAGCTATTTGTGTTTAATATTTAAATGAAATTTACATACAATTTGACAAACAGCGTGTTAAGTTCATTTTACGACAGTAAATTAAAACCTACCCTTTTCTTACATTATACATTCACATAGATTTCGCTTCAATACGCAACTACCATCCTGTATATTTTACTTTCCTACAATAAGTAAACGTTTTATTATAATTTCATCTAAACCCATTTGCTACGAATTTGAAAGTTTACTCTATAATTTAAATAGTGGGTACCTTGTTTTCGGTGTCCGCTGGCTTGCTACATATTGCTATAGCATATAATTAATTCTTATAATGCTATGATCAAAAGATTCGTTGAAATAAGGTATCATATTATTTGAAAAAGCGCGTTTCTAAGTTTCTATTTACCACCTGTGTATGATAACGCGGGTATTGCATTTAATTCTCATTATTAAACGATTCCATTTTACTTGATTCTTCCTGCAACTATACGATCAAATGTAATTGTCGTTTTCGTTGTTTTCGAAAAACTTTTCGTGCCACACATCGCTGTGTAATAAGTACTTTTATTGTTTAAAAACATGTACTTTTCTTTTGTAAGAGGTATTTTTTACATGTACTTTTTAAAGCTCTTTTTGGCGGATCGAACCATTTGTTGTCTGGGCCTAGATTGATGAGGCGTTTGCTGCGTTTTTGTAGAGGGAAGACACGAGTTGCGTGATTCCAAGTCCATCTGCTCCGCCCTGCTCTGAGGGAGGGCGCGATACTTCACCGTGGACACGCAGGTCGAATAAAATAGAAGAATAAGGGAAAAATCATGAAAACGCAGAACAGTTATACAATCAGAAAGCTAGGCAAAACGAAATATATTTAGGGTTGTGGGTTGGTCAATTCGATAAGTGAGAAATTAATGGATATCCAATGGTACGAGTAATCATATTGTAATAATTTTTGTGCATACAAGTTATTTTAGAAATAAAAGCACAACTAGAATCCTTCAAATTTATTTATGCAACAAATACGTTTTGTTAATGTACTTTGTATTTAATTATTTGCGTTAAATATTTAAATAAAATTCACATACAATTAGACAAACAGCATGTTACGTTCATTTTACGACAGTAAATTAAAACCCACCCTTTTATTACATTACATCAATTACATCAATACGCAACCACCATCCTGTATACTTTACCTTTCTACAATAAGTACGTTTTTTATAATTTTATCTAAACCCATTTGCTACGAATTTGAAAGGTTTACTCTATAACTTAAACAGTGGGTACCTTGTTTTCAGTGTCCGCTGCCTTGATACACATTGCTATAGCATACAATTAATTCTTATAATGTTATGACCAAAAGATTCGTTGAAATAAGGTATCGTATTATTTGATAAAGCGTGTTTCTAAGTTTTTATTTACCACCTGTGTATGATAACGCGAGTATTGCATTTAATTCTCATTATTAAACGATTCTATTTTACTTGGTTCTTTCTGCAACTATACGATCGAGCACAATTGGCGTTTTCGTTGTTTTCTAAAAACTTTTCATGCCACACACCACTGTGTAAAAAGTGCTTTTATTGTTTAAAAACGGGTACCTTTTTTTGTAAGAGGTCTAATTTTTACATGTACTTTTTAAAGCTCCTTTTGGTGGATCGAACGATCTGTTGACTGGGCCTAGATTGATGAAGCGCGTTTGCCGCTTCTTTTGTGGAGGAAAGACACGAGTTGGTTGATTCCAAGTCCATCTGCTCCGCCCTGCTGTGAGGGAGGGTGCGATTAATACTTTACCGTGGACACGCGGGTGAGTCTGATCCCTGTTCTTTTATATGAATCTTAAGTAACTGTAGCAACCGCATATGTATAAATTCCTATGGATGACTAAACTTTGTAGTTTTGGACTGATTGTCTTTGTGTCAGAGGATATTTATTATTAATACTGTAATATGTGATGACTTCTTTATTACGGACAATTTGATGTAGTTAAGTTTATGCTTACAAGGATATTGCCTATTAATATTGTATTTACTGTGACCATTGTATCTATTTAATTGTATATTTAATTGTTCTATCTTCAGCTTATTATCAAAACAACTCTTACAGTACACTAAATCTTTATCTTTCTCAATCGATTTAGCAAAAATCATTTACATATTCACGAGCTTATCAGATCTTAATTTTAAAAAGCTAACACGTTTGCAAAAAAATATAAAATCGCAAGCTGAGCTCTTTTTCATTAAACTCATTTTATAGAATTTTATTCAAGCTTAAAGCTGCAATATTCAGTGAGTTAATATCGTTGAATGCCCTTAAGCCATCTTTCCAGATATTTTATTGCTTCCTTTATTCTCAAACGAACTGATATCTACTCAATATTAGGTTTTAGACTAAAGAAAATTTGACGTTGTCTAAAAAGTAAATTTCGAAAGTCCTTTATTACCACATTGCGAAAAGGTTCGAGTTGTATAATGAGAAAGTGCTCAGAAGTAATACCCAGAAAATTTCATATCTGTGCATGGTTTAGCTAATGTAGTCATTTTACAACTAGTATTCCGTACTCTAAAATAGGGGTTGGCAAATCTTTAAGCTATGGGGCTATATTTCTTATGAAAATTTCATCACGGGCTAACCTAAAAATATCTTATATTAAAGTGTTTTTAAATTAGGAGGGTTATTTTATAAGTTTTAAAAGCAATATCTTAAAACCCAAATGTGTGTGTTTATTATGCAATCAAAAAAAAAGAATTGAAGTGAAATCTTTAAACATTAATATCGAATATGAAACAACAAAATGATTAAAAATTTAGAAAAAATACTATAACATGAAATATCGATATGAAGATTTTTTATAAAATATGTATCAATCCATTTATAAAATTACACAATTTGAAAGAGTGAAAGCTCCTGTCAAGTACTGACCAATTTTATTTTTATAATCATTTTTTCTTCACACATTTGCGAGAGTTATTTTTCTTTTAACCTCCGATAGGCTATAAATAAAAGACAAGTTCATATAAAACAATAATTTTATTACCAAAAGATTGGTACACTTACGGTTACTTTTCGACATAATCACCGAAGAGATTAAGACATTTGTCATATCTGTTGACAAGCTTTTCAATACCATGTTCAAAGAAAGTTGCCGCCAATGAATTCAAGTAGTCCTTGACGTTGGTTTGAAGGTCCTCATTGGTTTGAAAGCGCTTCCCACCAAACCACGTCTTCAGGTCAGGAAAACCATGAAAATCGCTTGGTGCTAAGTCAGGACTGTATGGCGGATGATCGAAAATGTCCTATCCAAATTGTTCGAGAAGCCGTTGAGTTGCTCCAGCAGTGTGTGGACGGGCATTGTCGTGGATCAGAACAACTCCAGCGGTCAGCTTTCCTCTTCGTTTCTTCGGAATGGCTCTACGCAACCGTCGTAAAGTTTCACAATAAACAGATGCAGTGATTGTGGTTCCAGGCCCCATAAACTCCACAAGCAACACAACTTATTGGTCCAAAAACACAGTAGCCATGGTCTTTTTGTTGTTGAAGGTTTGTTTAAATTTATTTGGTTTGTTTGGTGAAGTTGAATGCATCCATTGTTGTGATTGTCGTTTTGTCTCCGGTGTGTCGTATTGAATCCAGGTTTCATCCCCAGTCACGATTGATTTCAAAAAGTTGTCTCCTTCATCATGATAATGTTTAAGGAACTCCAACGCTGACGCCATTCGTCGAGTTTTGTGGCCGTTTGTCAGCATTTTTGGGACCCAACGTGCACAAAGTTTTTTGTAGCCTAACCGTTCAGTAACAATAGAGTACAAAACAGACCTTGAAACTTCTGTAAATTCCGTAGACAAAGCAGTAAGGACGAATCTGCGGTTTTCTTTAACCATTCTGTCAACACGTTGAACCAGGTCATTTGAAATGACAGATTTGCGCCCTTGGTTCCCTTCATCATGCACATTAGTACGTCCATCTTTAAATTTTCGACACCATTCACGCACAACACCATCACTCATGAAGTTTTCCCCATACACACGACTCATTCTTCGATAGATTTCTGCAGCACTATGGCCTTCAGCCTGTAGAAAACGAATTACACTTAGCACTTCACACTTGGCGGGAGCATCAATAATAGCGGACATGTTTACGTGACTGTAGCACAACGCCGACTGACGCCTGAATGTCAACAATGGCGGAGTGTGTAGTGCAAGAGCTGCGCAGTCGCCTACAGCGCATGTCCGCTTTCTGCTAACCGCGTAGCGTCAGCACGGAGCGATTGAAGGCCCTCGTATTATTCCCTTTTATTCTTACTGATAAACATATGTACTTTACACACAAACGTTTGTGTTACATTCAACAAAACTTAATTTATAAATCAATCTCAGAAGAAATCTACTTTTGTGACATATGTCAAAATACAATTTATCATCTGTTGAAGTTAGAAACACAGCCAAATTTAGTCTCCATAAAATAAAAGAAAGATAATCAACGAAAACACATACTGATGGTAGAGAAACGAAACAATCTGAATACACAAGAAAACTACAACCTACGCTGGGAACCATGAAACAAAAGCTTCTTCAACAGAAAAAGAATCAATATCCACAACTCCAAAATTCATAAAAAGGACATACCAGAAGGAAACATTAAACCTACAAAGGAAAATCTCATTAAAAAAGCAGATATCCAACAAGATTTACATTTAAAATTATCCAACATAAAAACCAAAGTTCGAATAATCCGAAGAATACCAAAAGCAGCCAGAGCCACATGTGCTTCAACTTTAACAGATTTAATTGAAGAATGCATCAATTTAAATTCAACTTCTTCTTGGGAAAACCTACTATTTCCACCTTTTATTGGCCGCTCGGTCGTGTTATAGAGATACATCCCGGCGACGATGGACATATTCGGGAGGCTACTATAAAAACAGCTACCGGTACTTTTAAAAGGCTAGTCATTAAATTGTGCCCTCTACCTAATTCCTAATTCGTTCTGCTTTCCCCTTTTTTTCTATAGAAACATACTATTTTTCGTTTTTCGTTTTTCATTTTTGTTTTTCCATTTTTTTTGAGATACTTTCCTTTTTTTTTCTTTAGAAACATATTTTTCGTTTTTCATTTTTCGTTTATCCCTTTTTTCTTTAAAAGATATATTATTTTTTGTTTTCTATTTTTCGTTTTCAGTTTAATTTTGCTATAGGGAAAACAGTGTGTTTTCGGCGGCCGGTATGTTCGCGCGAAAAATATTAAAAATCGTATTTCAACTACATTTAAGTCGCGATCGTGTATTTACTACAAACGTCGTTTTCCAGCTGGTACCGATAAACAATTATCTGTGCGCATATGTTAAACAACAGTCGCTTTTGAGTTTCCGTGGAGAAAAGTCGTGCTTGTGCTCGACATTATTACGTGCAGTTATTACAAATCTATATTCGCGCTTCACTGTTGAATTATGTGTTAGTGTAAATATTCCTGTCCTTTTTTCCAATTTCCCACAACATTCAAGAAGATCGGATCAATTGCACCTGTGCTGCTTCAACTTGGTAAGTGATGGTTTTTTTATTTGTGACTGTTAAATTTACGTACAATTATACCGCTCCGTTTCGGTGGTCCGCTACTCTACCAAAGGAAAAAACATTACATTTCGTCCGATATCGGGGTTGTATTAACAATGGTGACGTTTATTAAGTTATATATTATGGCAAGGCTTAAGCAACGAACCGCTACCAACATGCCAGACCGCTACCTAATGGTGAGTTATGTCATGGTGACGTTTGTTAAATTATATGTTATGGTAAGGCTTAAGCAACGAATCGCTACCAACATGCCAGACCGCTAACTAATTGTGAGTTATCTCATGGTAGTATGTAATTAATTTATAAATTCCAGTAATGTAAGGTTATGTAATATTTTAACTTTACAATATAATTATACAGTTTTTATACATACCTTTAGTTTAGCAAGGAAAATATGTAGTTTTAAAAAAAGAGTTAATAAAGTCGAATAAAATGGAAGAATAATGGAAAAAATCATGAAAACCCAGAACAATTATACAATCAGAAAACTAGGCAAAACGAAATATAATCTAGGGTTGTGGGTTGGTCAATTCGATAAGTGAGAAATTAATAGATATCGAATGGTGCTACTAAACATATTGTACTAATTTTTGTGCTTACAAGTTATTTTAAAAATTAAAGCACAACTAATATCCTTTAAATTGATTTATTCAGCAAATACGTTTTGTTAATGTACTTTGTATTTAGTTATTTGAGTTTAATATTGAGATCAAATTTACATACAACTCGATAAACAGCATGATAAATAATACTGAATACACTTATCACCATCATTTATCATATAATTAAAGTTAAATGTACGGAATGTACAACATAGCAGTCCAATTTTCTCATTGGTTACATATTTTCTTATCAAATCTTAGTTCGCATAATTTCCGGGGCTAATGTTTGCTTGGTGGCACTGTACATTAATTAAATTGCAAATTGGTTCTATCTACTTTATCCCACTTACATTGACATCATCATCATTTTGTTTTCGACCTTACTTAAGGTCGGTTTGACGCAGCTCTAACTTCTTTTCTATTCGTGCTAATCTAAAAAGTTCCACATTCCCCTCACAACCTAAAAATCTAAATATTGGACTAATATAGCTTCGTCTAGGTCTTCCTATACTCTTCTATCTTTCTCTTGTCTACCTGGCTCTATATAGATATTAGCAACCTGAGGTTGTTAAACAACTCCAACATGGTTATATTATTTCCATTTATAAGGAAATGAAATATTACCTGGTTATCCCCTTCAAAAAAGAAAAAGTGCTAAATTAAATGTTATGGTAAGGCTTAAGAAACGAATCGCTGCCAACTTGCCAGGCCGCTATCTAATTGTGAGTTATGTCATGGTGACATTTAGTTAACTGATTTTTTATTTATTTATTTATTTTTTGTTTTCGAACTTAATATCGGTTTGACGCAGGTCTAAATACTTTCCTCTTCTGAGCTAGTCTAAAAAGGTCTACATACCCTTTACAACCAAAACTCTAATAATTTGACTAATATAGCTTTGTCTAAGTCTTTTCTATAGATTCAGGCGGAGTCCTTTTGATTGAGGAAGCTATCAGTTATCTTCAACAGTTTACGGTAACCAGCTGTCGTATTTGCCATAAGAAGAATTCCGTGTATGCAATCGCTAACACCCTTGAACCACCTCTGATGGAAAGCATAGTTTGTAGACTAGCTCATCCATCACGAGGTTAAACAGAAAGGAAATTATAGGATTTCCCCAGTGTTAATTGCAATGGTTCGGGTCCGCCGCCTTCCGATTTCAATAGTAGCGGTGACACTAAACGCCTTCATCCATCCCAAATCGACGAAGCACCCTAAACACGAAAGCCTGTGTCATCGAATCAAATGCTTTAGCCGAAACTAACGAAAGCAGATGGAACAATTTTCTCTTCCATCGGTTGTTCAAGATTGCTAGACAAAAGAAGTCTGCGCTTAGTAATGTCTGAGCTTAGCTCGGAGAGCGTTATACATCGAGATCTTTGGTGTCGAATTTAGAGGTGCCTAATGTCCAGGCCAAATTATCCAAAGTGATAGATAAGAAGACCTCAACTTTCTCATGCCTATAGATCAGGGATTCTGATGGGCTAACCGCCTTGCTTGTGCTTACCACCAAGAGGCACTTCATACTTTTCGTGGACCGATTCTATGAATGAATGAATTTGGCTCCGTTTCATTTATATAGCTGCTCTATCCTCTTGTGCAGCAGCGCATTCTTCCTACTCCGACCATATTTCCGATTTACATTGCTATCAAAAATATTAGTCAAGGTTTTATTTAGCCTGTTCTTTGGCCTCTCGCTGCCATACCTGCCATACCTAACAGAATTGGCCATTGCTAACATATATAGGTCGCTGTCTTCCGTGGGTCCTGCATATGCTCTACCCGAAAGTTCTACACTGGACAGAACGCAAATTCTTTATGCCTGGGAATTTTGAATTTTTCCAAACTTTTGATATTCTAAATAAGGTATGGATCTTTAACGTACGTGATAACAGGCACATACTGAACCGACATTTTGCCTCTCATTCGAAAGAGGTCGCATTTTTGTGAAAAAATACTCGTTTAACATTCTTCAAGCGGTCCGTATTGGGAATCGAACCCAACCCAGGACCTTGAGATTAATAGTCACACACAAACCAACTAAGCCCCGAAGCCGCTTATTGTCCGTGATGGACTAGTCGCCATAGTTGTTACACAGAGTTTGCAGAGCAGCACTGAAAGGGTTTAGTTAAACGTGATCTCAACTTGTGTAAACTCAGAGGCCTCAGGATTTAATGAGACTCATGGGAAGTAGTTCTGGAGCTTCCGCAGCTACAGGAGAGTCCATTGAAAGTTCTATGTTGGCGCTGTTTTTGCCTTCTGGTAGGACTGTCGCATCGACGGTGTTGCAAGATGGAAATCTAGTCTTGTACGGGTCGATTGCTGAGCGCCGATTTCTGTGGGTGTTTTTTTACACTGCGAATCCTATCTACCATACCGGATACAGCAGATGCAGACCATATTTCCGTGCGGTTCGGACCCGAAGACCGGACTACTGTACTAAAGTTGTTAAATATAGTTAAATTTATAATCAAAAGAGCGTAAACTTCATTTTGCCTCTTCGACCTCAGTGTGCCCGTCTCGCAATCCCCCATGTTCTCTATTCTGGAATTTACAATCGACGATCCCATAAGAAAAACCATTCGTTCTAGCAATTGTAGCTGGTCCTCCTCTTCCAGCTCTTCCTCTATGTCTCGTCCCAGCACATTTCAAGCCTACCCATCTCTGACCGGGCTTTCAATCAGGTTCTTGTAACGAGCATTGCGTCTTACACACTTGATTGCTTCTGCTGTTGTTCTTGGAAGCAATGGAGCGAGGTTTCGGGTTGCAAATTTGTCTATATATAATTTCGTTCTTAGCTCAGGCAATCAGCTCCTAAATTTCTAATAATTTGACTAATATAGCTTGGTGTAGGTTTTACTATACTCTTCTATATTTTTCTTATCTACCTGGCTCTACATAGATATTAGCAACCTGATAGTTATTAAACAACTCCAACATGTTTATATGATTCCCACTTATAAGGAAATGAAATATTACCTGATTATCTCCTCCAAAAAAGGAAAAGTGTTAAATTATATGTTATGGTAAGGCTTAAGCAACGAATCACTATCAACATGCCAGACCGCTAACTAATTGTGAGTTATGTCATGTTGACATTTAGTTAACTGATTTTTATTTATTTTTTTTGTTTTGTTTTCCAACTTACTTAGGATTGGTTTGACGGAGCTCTAAATTCTTTCCTATTCTAATCTAGTCTAAAAAGTTCTACGTACCCTTCACAACCTAAATCTCTAATAATTTGACTAATATTACTTTGTCTAGGTCTTCCTACTCTATTTTTATTTGGTAGTGTATAATATAAGACCTCACTCAATAGTCCTTCATGTCTTAACTGATGTCCTATCAGTCTATCTCTCCCGACCTATAATTGTTTCCACATACAGGGTTCCTCGCCTATCCTTCTATAAACTTTCTCATTTGTTCCTCTATCTGTCCAACTAATTTTTAACATTCTCCTATAACACCAAGTTTTAAAAGCCTCTATCTTACCTATCTCTTTAATTGTCTAACTCTCACTACCGTATAATAGAACGCTCCATACGTACGACTTTTAGAAACTTTTTCTATTATATAAACTAATAAATACTATTAACTATTAGTAAGTCTTTTTTTTTAAAAATTATTCTAGCTTGAGCTATTCTAGCTACTATATCCCTTCTGTTACGTCCGTTTTCTGTAATTATACTACCTAAATAGCAAAATTCATCTACCTCCTGTAACTCGGTATTACCTATTTTTAATTTTGCTTTGAACTAGGCTGTAATTTACTTGGCATTATTTTGGCTTTCCTTAGTTAATTCTCATACTGTAGTTACTCTGTAGTATTTTATCTAAAATATTTAAAAACTCTCCTAACTGACTAGACTCTGCTATAAAGGCTATATCATCTGCAAAAGTAACATATCTATTTTCTGTTCCTATCTCTTTTCTCTCTCTAGCTAAGTTTAAAGCTTCCTTAATATAAACATTAAAACTCAAGGGAGACAGTATACAGCCCTGTCTAACACCATTTCTAATCTTAGCTTCCTTTTCTATTTCTTCAAATCCAATTATTACGCTTTGGATTTTATATCAAATGCTTTTTCTAAATCTACAAACGCGAAATGAATCTTTTTATTTTTGTAACCTTTTTTCGATAATTACCATAATCATTAGTATCGGTTCTCTGGTGCTTCTGTCTTTACGAAAACCATATTGGTCTTCGCCTAAATAATTCTCAGTCAAAACTTCTACTCTATTTTTAATTATTATTGTTAGTATTTTGGAAGCGTGGGGAGTTAAACTAACAGTTTTAAAATTCTCACACCTATCAGCTCGTGACTTTTTTGGGATTTGGATAATAATATTTTTTTCGAAATCTATTGCGACTTCACCTGTGTCATATATTACTTTTACTAGTTCATATAATATGTCTAAAGTTTTCTGACCTGCATATTTTATTAATTCTGCGGGTATATCGTTTATTTCTGGCGCTTTATTTAGTTTAACATCCCTAACAGCTCTATCAAATTCTTCTCTTAATATTTAGAATCCTATTTCTACATCCTCTTTTTGGTCGTTCTCTAACTCATTCATATCGTCTCCTTTATATAAATCTTCTAAGTATCTTTTCTATCTATCTGCTACCTCAACTTTATTTATTAAAAGCTCATTATTCTAATTTTTAATACCATTATATATTTTCCTATCTTCGCCGAAAAACTTTTTAACTGCCCTGTGAGCCCTGTCTATCTTACCTACTCTCAAATCATTTTGTATTCCCTTACAATTCTCCTCTCTATCCATTTATTTCTAGCTTTTCTACACTGATATACTATCGTGTTTCTAACTCAATTATATTTTTGCTTACTTTCACTATCCAATTCTCTCAAAGGTTTAAGCTTTCTTCTATTCTTTATTAAATCTAATATCTCCTTTGTTACCCAGGGTTTTCTCCCTTCTATTTTTTTTTACCTATAGTCTGTGTTGCTGTATCATGTACAGCCCTTTTTATTTCTTTGCATCTATTTTCTACGTTCCCTCCTATAGCTATCTGTTTGATCTTATTATCTAATGCTTGTTTATATTCCTCTTTTACCCCACTATCATTAAGCTTACCTAGATCCCATCCCTCTCTTTTAGCCTTCCTCAATTTTTTGAATTTTAGATTACACTTCAGTTTAACTAAGTTATGATCGCTATCTATATCAGCCCCTGTATAACTATATCGACATAAGGGTGTATAATGTTTTTTGTTGAAAATTAATTTTTCTTTTGTCTAAAATAAAAATATACATGTAGTTTCATTTAAAAGGTAAGTGTTTTGATTAACACCTTAAAAAAGCGACGTTTACTTCTTTTTAATGGAAACAGTCAATTAGCTGACGCTTCTTTGCTAATTTAACCAACTTTATAGCCTCAATAATAGCTTAGTTAGCTTTGGTGCTGAATTAGTTGGAAACATACCGTTACACTTATTTTTACCTAAAGAACATACAAGTTTAAGCATTTTAGGTGCACAAAGTTACTCCTATAGAACTATAGAACTTTAGGAAGATTGTGCAACAGCAAAACGTCGTTTTTCTTATACTTAAGAATATTACACAACGGAATTTAGTACAAGAAGTAAGGAAATACCATTAGCGCGCAGAAAGCTCGAGAAAAGCGTTCTGTGAACACTTGTACTTTCCAAATTGAATTTCTCGCACGGACTCTCTTACACTTGATTCAGATTGCTTTTCTAGTACCGATTATATTTACCGAATTTGTACTGGAGCAGAAATATTTATAGCAAATACACATACTGAACGTTGTCGGAAAATTCCTTTTTCTATTAAACTTTTAGTAGAATGCTATAGAAATAACACTGGAGGAATTATATTGTACGTGGGAAATGTGTTATTTATTTGGTTGTAGTTAATAACACATCATCGTGGTAGATTTGATACTAATTCAAAAAAAGACAGTAGCCTGTTAAGATCACGTTGGTCAATAAATTGCTTTTAATTCTGAATACGCCTAATTAACTTATCAAAGATTTATTAAAAACAAAACAACGGGATAAATTCCTGTCTAACTAGCCGGAGGAGGTGGATATTAATTTCTATCTGTTCTGAACGTACCTGCACCTTTAAAAAGTTCTAGAATACTATAACGGACAGAATGGCTTAGATGTATCAGTAAGCCAAAGAGTCGAACTATAGCTTCAACCAAATTAGTGGAGTGTACAGTAAGAAACCAGATCAAAACAAGTCTCCGAATGAAGGCAGAAGCTCTTTCGGTACATAGTGGCAGAGACCATAGAAGTGTATGATATTCTAAAACGCACTACTACGATGTAAAAGGCACCGGGAAACCACCACATTACCTCCCAAGTACACAACGTACCGAAACATTTACAAGAATGATGAAATTCTCTGGGGTAAAATTCCCTGAGTTGAAATAGTCCCACATTCGGATCTCCGGGAGGAAACTATTTTTGAGGATGCGATCGGTATGTTCAATAAGAAGAGAAAAAAACGGGAGCATCTTACGAGTTGGGACGTGGCATGTTAGAAGCACGAAGCTAGTTGACAAGTTAGAACTTGAAAATCGAAATCGATAAGCTAGCATTAGATACAGTTCGCGTTAGCGAAGTTTGGTAGCCAGAAGCGGGAGATTTTAGGAGCGGAAACTTTAGGGTAATTCATTCTGAGTTGCCGTATGTATTCGTCATGAGCCTTTTTGGTAATAATTTGTGTAGCATTATTTAGGTGAGCGGTCATTTCCGGATCTCGTAGCAATTGGTATGTTGTTTTGTCCCTTATACTGTTTCGTATTCCCTGTAGTTCTTGTTGCAGTCCAGGACACTCCCTCAGTAGATGTTCCGGGTCTCCTTCTGCTCCGCATGCGCATGTATTGTTTTCTACAAAGTTCATCCTATGTCTATATGTGGGGTATGGTCCGTGTCCCGTTAGGAAGTGTATTAGTCCGTCTGAGGGTTTAATGTGCGTCATGTCTAGTCTTTCTTGTACATTTGGTAACAGTGCATAAGTTCGTTTTCCGGTTGTAGCATTATTCCAACGTAGTTGCCATTCTTGTATTATTGCTGCATTTATGTCTCGTTTTGTGTGCGTTTCCGACCTAATATTTTCCTGATTTTGTTTGTTCTTCTCTTTTAGCCAGTATATTGCGGCCCTTTTTTTAATTTGCAGGTCTAGAGGAATCGTTCCTAGCACGACTGCCAGTGACTCCAAAGCCGTAGTTCGGTACGCTCCTGTCAGTCGTATTAAGATCGCCCTTTGGGTTTGGTTCACTTTGTTTCTTGGCCTTACCAGATTGAGTCTGTGGGCCCAGCAGCTAGCAGCGTATGCCATTATTGTTGTTAATATGGTATTTAAATAAAGGTGTACCCATTTCAAGGGTAGTCGGTA
The DNA here is from genome assembly GCA_036346225.1 of Platerodrilus igneus. Classification (NCBI taxonomy): domain Eukaryota; kingdom Metazoa; phylum Arthropoda; class Insecta; order Coleoptera; family Lycidae; genus Platerodrilus; species Platerodrilus igneus. Next base: position 9,388,728 of record JARFIW010000244.1, read on the forward strand.
TTTGTTCTGTGCTATATTTGCAATTGTGAACATGGCAGTTTTCGCCTTCGCACACGCTGTTAAAATGTGTTGCCAAAAGTTTTGTTTTTCATCAATGTTGACTCCCAAGTAGGTGTTTGTTTGCGTTCTTCTAACTAGTGTCCCTTGTGTGTGAAATCGCGGTCCCACTGTCAGTGTCCCTTTCAACAATGTGTAGGTTACTTTGTGTTTGGATGTCTGTAATTTGTGATCGTCGCACCATTCGTCTACGAGCGTCATGCAATGTTTCGATTTTCGTTGGAGTTCCGAGCGAGATCGTCCCCCGACAACAACGATAATATCGTCTGCATATGCATACGCAGCCAACACTTCTTCTGCTCCTCCGAGAATCTCAAGCAGTTCCTCAGCTACTATGTTCCAGAACATGGGTCCGCTGACAGATCCTTGTGGGCATCCTTTCGTTAATAGTTTTTGTGCTTTCCCGGTAGTTCCTTGTAGTGTCGTGTACCTGTCTTGGCAGTATTGTTTTATTGTCATGTAAATGTTGCTTGGACAGTGTATGTGTTGTAGTCTTGTCAAGAGTGATGGCCACCAGAGGTTGTCAAATGCTCCGCTAATGTCTATGGATATTGTGACAACATATTTGTCATTGCTGGTTTGTACTGTATTAAGAGTTTCATTTATGGCATCCTCTGTAGATTTTCCCGTCCTAAAACCATATTGGTTGGGGTGTTCACCAGTTTCTGTCATGTGTTGTTGTAGTCTTTTGCAAATCAGTCGTGCCTGTATCTTGCTTAAGTTGTTTAGGAGGCAGATTGGTCTGTATGCTGAGGGGTTGGCGATTTCCTTGGCCTTTCCCTTTTCAATTATTATTGTTAAGGATTGTTTCCAAATGTTCGGTACCTTTTTCTGCTGCAAACATTCGTTCATTAATGAGGTGAGTGGTTTTAATAATTTTGTGCGTAAAACTTGTAAAGTCTCGTTGTGTATTCCATCTGGTCCGGGTATTTTCTTTTTCTTGCCTTTCATCAGTGCATCCAGTACTTCGTTTTCTGTAAATTCTTCTGCTTGTTTGTTTGTTGAGTATCTGGTGGTTGATTGTTCTTGTTTTTGTTTTTGTGCCTCTGTTTCGTTGTATTGGTTGTCATCTGGTAAAAGCGTTTCTAGAAGGGTATTTGCCGTGTCGTTCCAGTTTGTGGTCTGTGTGTTGTGGTTTGTATTTACGGTGGAGAACATTGGTGGTGGTCTAATCTTTGATCTAGCGATCTTATAAGGTATTCCCCAGGGATCCTTGTCCAGGTGATCTACTAAATTTTTTTTCCAATTTTCTTCTTTGTGCTTTAGTAATGCTTGTGTGTATTGTGCTTTTACGTCTCTATATGATTCAAGGTTGTGTAATTTTTCCTGCTCTGTGACCGATTTTTGGTAGGTTTTGCGCGCCTTTCTGGTCCTTGTTTTTAGTTGATGTAGTTCGTTTGTCCATGTTAGTTGTTTCGTATGTGTTTTGTTGTAGTCTATTTGTGGAATTGCCATGTTCATAGCCGCCTTTATTCTTTTTATGAGGTCTTTTGAGTACTGGTTAATGTCTCCGTTTCGCGTTATTTCGGGTGGGGGATCGAAATTTTCAAGTAGTATTTCCCAATCTGCTCGTTTTATATTATATTTGTGTATTTGTGTTTGTTTTACTTGTGTGTTGTTTTGTGTCCATACTTCGAAAGTTATGAGATTGTGGTCGCTTTGTGTGACAAGATTGTTTACTTTCCATTTGTGAATTGAGTTGATGGAGTTACCATTTGCTAGTGTGACATCTATATTCGTCCCTACCCCAGCTCTTCCTACGTATGTTGTTGGTTGATCTGGTTTATTGGCGATATGCAGATTTTCGGAATTTATAAGGTCTTCCAGCTTTGCCCCTCTGGAGTCTGTAATACTACTATGCCAGAGTTCGGATTTTGCATTGGCGTCCATCGTGATTATTATGGGTTGTTGTCTGTACGTTTGGGAAATTTGTTCGATTTTATTAAGGTAAGGGTCAATCTTTTCGGCAAATTGGCAATATGTTGTTGTTAATATGAAGTTTCCAACTTCTTCCGTATTTATTTCTACGCAAATCGTGTGTTCGTCGCAGTACTGTCTGATTAGTGTTGCTGTTAAATTCTTTTTCAGAATTATGATGGCAGCTTTTGGTTGATTACCAGTATGTATGGTTCTTGCCATTATAGGCATTCCCCTTATTTTTTGTCCCAATGTATATGGCTCTTGTAAGCACAAAATGTCCAGTGCCATTTCTTCTGCAACTTTCTTCAATTCGAAGTTTACCAGTCTATTGTTATTGCAATTTAGTTGACCTATTCTTATTTGTAAATGTTGCTTGCCGTTTTCGTTTCTTGTCTGTCGCTGTGTTATGGTTTTGTCTGTTCTCCTTTGGTAGGGTCTAGTTTTCATAATCGGTTTTTTTGTATAATTCGTTCGAGCAGCATTTTATGCGTTGGGCAAGATTTTAAGACTGCGTTTCATTTTCTGCCCCTTGTTGTACATGGTATGCACACTGGTGGTTGTTGTTTACTGGAACATGTGTTTCTCTTGTGTCGCGAGTCCTTATCCGTTTCCTTTCCGCAATGCCCGCAAGTTTCTAATGCTTTTGTGCAATGTTTTGCTACATGCCCGAGATCTTGGCATCTTAAGCATTTTGGTACTATCAAGTAATCTTTTGCGCTAATTGCCCTAAATTCCAAATAAATTCTGTTTTGTTCTAATATTTTATGGCGAAGTGCGGCGCTTACCTCCGCTACGTGATGTTGCGTGGGTTTGCCTTGTTGTCCTGTCTTAAACCGTAAATGGTAATTGTTTTCAAATTCTTGATTGCTCATGCATTCTTCGAAGTTTTGATGGTATATCATAGAACTAACATCTTGTTCGCTTAAATGTGATGGTATGTCGTAGAAGATAATTAGTGGATTTTTCTTTCTCGGCCTTTCACATTTCACTAGTTGCGTAAGTTTCGTGTTTTCTAGGATTTTTTTTTGCGTCTATTTCCTGCTCTGTTTCTATTATCAGTGCCTTGTTTGTGGTCCTTATGCTGCTAATTCTAATTTTATCTTTTGCTGGGTTTATTGTGTTTGTAAAAATTTGTCGGACTTTCTTAGCTTCTTCCCCATGTTTTGAAGTTATGAACAGGGTGTTGCTTTTTCTAGTTGTTTCTCTGATTATTGCCTCCTCTTTACTTCCTGGTTTTGTGTTTGATACAATTGATGCGTATGTTTTTTGTGGTTGTGCGAAACCAGTATTATTTGTATTGCTCTTTTCCTGAATTTTCCCGTTTAATTTTCTAAGATGTTGATTTTCTCTTGTAATTGCTGAGTTTTCCCCGTAAGCTGTGCCATTTGGAATGCCAGCGACCTGATTTTTTCACGAAGCGTGCATTTCCTGTCCTTCGTAATCTTGTTTCCAGGGGTCGAGTGGTTTGTCTATGTAGATCATAATATCGGCATAGTTATTTTGAATGGTTTCAATAAGGGAATATTCTGCGTGTTGGTTTATGCTTTTATTTTCCGTGTCATTCTCATAACGTGGGTTGTTTCTCTCCAAATCGTTAGTTTGACTTTGACTTTTATAATTCGTTTGTGCGTTATGATCTGTACAGATAGCTAGTTGTGCTGTTTGTGTTAGTTGTTCTTGATGGCTGTCGCAGCTTTCGCTTTCACCTTCTTTCACGAATTTTATCGGCGTGAAGGGAGGGGACCTACTAGTTATTGATGATCTATTGAACATTGTATCTTTGATTATCGTTCCTACTTAATTGTTATAATTGTTTTGTATCACGGAAGTGTTACAGTAAACTTATTTAAATTGCATACCATCAACTATTTGTTATATTGATCTACTTTCTATAATGAGATTGTATAATCGCTTCAAGGTCTAGTTTGTTTATCTTACATAAGTCTACCAACATCGCATTCCTCACATGTTGTTTATCTGAGTAGGTCAACTAGTACGAAAGAATTTAACCGTAATACTTTCACAAGATGTCCTACTTTCTCGTTCTTAAAGAAGTCTTTGACGTAATTGTCTTTCTAGTCACTAACTACAGTTTATTAATTTTACACACTTACATGAACAATATATTTTAACACACAGTAATTACTTGTCTAGCTCATTAAAAGCGTCCGTCTTTATTGGCGGTTCACTCGCGTGACAACACTCACACACGGGACCTCCACTTTACCTATAATTCGAACGAGGATGTAATTTTGTGAAAAATGCTCGCCCAACATTTTTCAAGCGGACCGTGTTGGGATTCGAACCCGGGACTTTGGGCGTAGTAGTTACACACATACCAACTACGCCACGTAGCCACGTGCTCAATAAAGATACCGAAGGCATGCTAAAATTAGTAGAAGGACAGGAAAATTTAATAATTACAGGAGATTTTAACGCAGTAATAGATGAGGGCAGGTTGGAGCGGTATTAAGTTTATTTGGTCTAGGCACGAGAATAACAGGGCAAATAGACTGATAGAATTTTGCTACAAAAACAATTTAACCATTACAAAAACATTATTTCAAAATTACGCTAGCAGTCGATGCTCGTGGAAAGTGCCAGGAGACATAGGGACATACAGCATAAACTCCGTTCATGTTAGACAACAGTTTAGGAATCAAGTGAAAAATTGTAGAAGCTACCCGGAAGCAGATATAGACACTGACCACAAAACAGTAATTTTGAAAGTCGCGCTTAAATTTAAAATTTTGAAAAAGAGGAACGAAAAAAGGCACTTTGAGAAACATTTGGAATTATTATGCAGGGACAAATGATTTATATGCCTAAATTTGCAGATGATATACCGGAATTAGCATCTTGTAAGGAAAAGTTTGAAGCAGCTCTTAATGAAATGAGAACAGTACTAGAGGATACGGTATGGAAATTAACAAAAATAAAACTAAGGTACTAGTATCTAAAGAAGAGGAAAATAATAAAAAGCAGAGTATAAGTGGAAAACGATAGCCTACAAGAGGTTAAGGATTTCTGCTACTAGGGAGTCAAATAATGTAAGTTGGAAAGAGAGCACAAGATATAAAACAAAGATTGGCACAATTCCGTTCTACATTTAACAAGAAAAACCAACAACTACTATGTTCAAAAGCACCAAACATACAAACAAGGAATAGACTACTGAAAGTATATGTGTGGAGCATAGTACTGTATGGCTGCGAAACGTGGACAATTGAAAAGCGGACAGGAGTAAGATAAAAGCCTCTGAAATGTGGTGCGACAGACAAATGATGAAGATGTCATGGACAGGCAAGGTTAAGAACGAAGAGGTGAAGAGGTTTTAAAATAGTAGGAAATGAGAGAAATATATGAAAAACAGTTAAAAGATAGAAGGATAGAATGCCCGTTCTGTCATACGAGAGCGTTATGCAGAATATATTAGAAGCAGAGAAAGGAAAAAGGAGAGGTAGAGATAGACCTAGATTAGACTATTACACACAGATAGTAAAAGATCTCGTGGAAATGTCAGAGAAATATATTGTAACAATTTTATTTTTGGTTAATAAATCCCTTCATCAAAGTGCGATAATAATAAGACACTTTTAATAATTTTATTTTTGGTTATTAATTCCCTTCATCAAAGTACGAGAATAATAAAACACTTTTACTAAAATAATGGTAAAATACATTTAACAAGTAAGGCAATACGTTAAAGCAGCATCTTTATTTGTTATTCTATTTGTGGTTGGATATCTGTGTCTTCTATAGCCATTCGCAGGCGCGTTTAGGTTTGACGACCTCCTCCTTGGACGCTCCGATCGCCCGAGCGAGTTTGATAATCAGTCGGCCATACGTGGAAGAAGAGACAAGATGTATGGAAGAACGCAGGCCGGTAATTTGCGTATCAATTTTGATGAGTTAGGACATTCTTGAATAGCGCGCGACGAGACACATTGCTACAATTAACCATGCACTTTGAAATTAGAAAATTTAATCGATTTTAAGAAAACTACTTTGTTTTACGACGTGTAAAACGCAACTTAGAAGATAAGAAATTCAATCCCTTTAGTTAAAACCACTTTGTTTTACGACGTGTAAAATGCAACTTAGAAGATGGAAAGTTTAAGCAATTTAAAGAAGACCACTTTGTGATACGGCGTAAAGATGCTACTTTGTATGTAATTCTACACCTGGAACAACTCCATGTGGTAGAAGCTGTCTAGGATGAGTTGAGTTCATACTACATGCAGTAAACATCGCATGATGTAACAAGTACCTCATCTAGGCGGGAAAAGCAGTCTTTGGTTCGTAGTTAGCTTTAAGTAATTTTTCGTGTTTCAAATTAGAAACACGCTAATTTGTTCTTATGTGTAAAAGCACAAATATGATATTTGTTTCAACTATTGCCGAGCTGGAATTTCCAGTGTCGAAATTAAAGTTCACTAATTTGATGTTTTAAGAAACAACACGTTGCTTCAGTATAAATTGTTAGTTACAACAACAGGTGTTACTGACGTCACTTATTTTTCTGTAGTATACTGCTGACAGATGTATCCTTGAGAGCAAATGCTTAGAACAGCGTTAGCACAACTTTTGTAAACAAGAATATTTTTGTGATCATTTTTATTGGAAACTAAAACTAGTACTTTTAACTTAAAGAGGAAAACTTGAATAGTAACATTTGTAATGTAATCGGCCTGAACAGATCTGCGCGGGTTAGAGTATCTTTGTGTAACAAGTTTACACTATGCTGTAAAATATTTGATTATGAATAATTTTGATAAACCTTAATTTAAAATTCACGAAGTAATTCAATTAGTTATTAAATTTTGTTGCATTGCATTTTATTTTAAAAGAGATTCTTTTTAGTAAATTATTGGTTCAAGATTAAAGTTTTTTATTTTGATCAAATATGATCAAACCTAACCACTGAGAGCTAACATCTTTAAGAGTAAATTTTTGATGCCAACTTTATATAGAAAATATCTTTTTGATACTTCTTTATGTATATTTGCGGGACACAAATAGTGTTCCACCCTTTTTTATTAACCTAACTATTATAATTTCTTACAGGAACAGCGTCTTATTTCATTAAGACAGGTTTTTGTCATCGAAGGCGATCTTTTTTCTTTGGGTCTCCACGTCCGCCCTTAGAAATATGCCCTGCCATTATCGTGAATAAGTCCGGACTTGGTGGCGCCTATTTGTTTTAGTTTGAGTTTGAACTACAAACAGATTTCGACTTACCCCCCCATTTCTCATAGCTCTACCCAAGGAATAGACCCCTAGTTATGTCGGAAGACTTCGTTTCACTAGCGCCCAACGTCTAGAGTCAGATATAAATTAGAAAAATACGCTTCACTGGCGCCCATTAGAAAAATCAGTTACACTGGCACACAACGTGGGGCTGGTGCTTAGGTGCTTCAAAAAATTTCGTTTCAATGTAGGTTAGCTACGATTAGAAAACGATGGTTGTACGGGGCAAGCCAGTTCCAGAACTGAGGATCTAATGACGATAACCATAAGCAGTTAATATTTATTACGTGTCATTCTGTCGCGTATTATTTTTATATTTAATTTCATAATTTTATGTAAATTAAGCGCCTTTTCACTAAACATTTACAGATTTCCTCTTGGAAATTGTGCGATGGAGTTTCGGTGATAGTGCGACCATTGTAGACCAATAACAATTGACCGTTTATCAAGAGTGAGGGAATCAGAAAACCTTCCCGGCAATGAAGCAACACACCTATCGGTACTTTGAAATCGTGAATTGCTTTTATCCACCTTCTTCCTAGGTTTATTCTACAGAAAGTGTACCAGAATTTAGTGGGTATAAACTTCACCCTGGTTGTTCTGAAGAAGCCAGGTTAAAAATAGTAGGTACTTAATTTGCGTGGTGGCGCTGTACCCATTATACTGTATAAATTTATGAATTTATATTTGCGTGATTTTTTTACTTTAAATATTGCGCCATGTGGCGAAATTTATGCCTGTTTATATAGTCGTCAAATCGAAGTTTAAAAAAAAACATTTAACGTTTAAAACCTAACACATAATCAAAAGTAATTACAAGACGTGTTACCCATATTCCTACAAAACTTATCTGTGCAATTGTCATCTGATTCGAGGAGTAACATTGATTAGCGGGCACCAGTTGAACGATTGTCAAAAGTATCGCGAATATTGCAATCTCTCTTTCGGCATTCAAAAAACTAGTGGAATAACTTACCTCTAAATATTACAAAAAATTATTCAGTTGATAAATTAAGCCAACTGAACAACACTTGACTAACAATGTTGTCACTTACAACTGGGGCGTGTGAGTGGATTCTTAAGTAATAAATAATAAAAATACTAAAAAATAAACATTTGAAATTACTGAAATACAAAAAACTACGTTACTACAACCAATTATCTTTCTAACATCACACTGGCCAGGTATTACTAAAAGATATCCTAAAGAAAAATATTTAAGCAATTAATAAAGCTACAACACCATTGTTTTAGCGTACCATTTTGATGTTCAAATCCCATTTCTGGAAATGCCTTTAATAACAACACATAGGAAACATAGTTCAATACCAACTATTCCTTTTCATCATTTAACTGTCCATTAAAATAATAAATTTTGCACTCTTTACTAACAATAAATAATACAAAGAAGCTTACATTTACAATTATATAATTATTTCTTCATATTTTAAAATAGTTTTATATTATCCTTTTTACTTAAATGAATAGTATGTTCTTCTACTCTTCTATTTTTTACATTTTGGCATTCTGTGTAGAATTATTTTAAACTCTTAAAAAAATCGTTTTCTACAGTTTTAAGACCAATGTATGAAAAAGCTCTACAATTATTCAATATTCTTGAAATTAATTGCTGAAAACGCTCAATATAAAACAGAATTTTGTTATTGTCACCAATATTTCCAAATAAAATGTGGCAGTATCAGTAGAAAATACTATTATTGGCAAAAAGATTTTAGTTATATGTAGACGCTTGTATTCTCTGAATTGAATTTTTTGCACGGAATCTTATACACTTGATCGCAATTGCTTTTCTCGTGTCAACTATATTATTTAAGGAATTTACTCTAAAGCATAAGAATTTGTACGATGTTTATATTACGTTGTGTTGATGTTTTGTTGTCCATTTGTAACTTGAATATTTACCTACCGCGTGAGGGTATACAATTAACAATAAATAATAAATGGGAAGGACCTCTAACACTATAGTACCCTCAAGTTTCGGAACATTGCCTCGCAAGCTGCTGCAGTCGGTGAGAAGGGGAGGTTCATTAAACAACAACACACTAAGACAAAATTCCAATTGTTTTATTAAATGGGCTACTAACTAACTTAACCTAATTACATATGCATACAAAATTATACAGTAATTAACATTATTTACAATAGGGCGCCACCATGGGAATTAAACGGCCCATGGACCGATCGCGGTAATAGCTCTCGTCGCACTTTGTTCGTGGCGATGAACCAAGATTGCAGGACAGAAAATACTTCACTTCACAGGGGCAAATCTTATAAAGTCTCCGGCTAGCACAAACACAACTTAACTAAACAATTCTAAAGTCCTTATTTTATAAATATTAACAACAGTTCTGGGTGCAAACACCCCAATACATATAATTAATTAACGCTACCGTAGTCTACTTAACTTGCATACTGAAACCACCTTCCTTTAATCACGGGGTCATCAATAACAGGAAAACATGACCTTCACACGGGTCAAATAGTACAGTAACGGAATTCGTGGCTTAGTTATTACAAGCCTCGGACAACGTCGAAACACAATAAAATAAGAAACCCTTCAAAAGATGCGGTTTTTAACAATAACCTAACGGGATTAAATTACTGGAACGGGGTTTTAACCCGAAGTTGTATGCTATGAAAGTCGACAGATATTGTATTTAAACAAATAAATGACTTATGATGCATAACACAGCCTTGAGTTCATAGTAATACCATATAATAATTACTTACTCAGAGAAATAAACTAACTTTGAACATAACGGCACGCACTTGAATTCCGAGAAATAAAACACTTACTCAATTTCGCAAGTCCGCGAGCTTTAGACTCTAACGCGTCTGGAAATAAACAACCCCGATTACCACCGGCTGGCATCCTTATATACATTTAAGTTAATTGAAAAATAACCCCTTTCTTGGCTCTCATACTCGGCTTAGGATACGCCGGTCGTAAATCTTTAAGATTAATTAAACTGCCAATTGCCCTAAGATAGTCACACAAGTAGATCTCGGAACTAATTTTAGTTGAGTACTCCGCTAATTGAAAAATTGCTTCCGACCACCCTGACATAAATAGGATCCTAAAACATGATTGACATCTAATCATAGATAGCAACTAATCTGACATGTGTAGTGCCTTTGAAGTAAAGTGCCTTTAGAAAAATTGATTAACTCTTGGATTAGATCTTCCTTGAAACTTCGCTAGGACGCTACTTGGGTAGTCTTGCAACCGTTACAATCACAGACCTTCATTCTAATAATTAGAATGCTAAAATTAAACTAGAAAATAACCATTTTTAGAAATCATAGAACTAATTAGAGCGTATTAAAACAGTATGTTACACATTAAGCTTATGGCAATACTGCAATACACGACCTAACAGAAACTTATGTGACTAGAGAGCATGCAAATTACTTTCACAAACAAATTGCTGCACCTAGTTCAACATTGAGGAATGCTAAATAGCTAAAGGTTGTCGGTGAAGGAATTATCAACTATACAAGTAAATAAAAAAATCTTGTAAGCGTGTATTGAATTGGCCTTATTTCAAAATAAACTTCAGAAATGTGGATTTATTTCTTAAAAATTATTAAAGTTAAATGTATACCGCGGAGAAGTAGACACTCATGTAAATAAACACTATATTTTTAAACACTTTCTGACACGTTGCTTGCGAACTCAGTAACAACAAACTATATTACTAACATACAAACCCGAAACAATATTTGCAAACGTGACAAACATATTTACGCAATCGTTCGTTACAACGTTGTGTACACAAAGCGTCAATTTACACATAGTACAGTATAAACCTAAACATTTTAAGATATCGAGAATAAAATCTTATTATCTAAATGCAAGATTACTTACAACATGATTCAGCTCTAAATATGTAAAAGAAATAATACAGTAGCATCTGCAAAAAATACTATACTAACGTTTGCTAAAAAAAATGCAGTAATATTTGTTTTAAAAAGCACACCTTATAAGATTTAAGAACGTACTATTAAAAATTTAAACAGCAAGTTGTTGACGTTAACATAAATGTGTACAGAAAAGTAAACAAAAGAAAAATGCTCTACCGCAAGTTTTAAGAATAACGTACATAATTGTTCGTGTTGTGAGCGTGCATTTAGTAACGTAAGGTTTGCAATTTATCGCGGAATCAACAAAAAAAGTGTCTATCTTCCAAAACAGCAACACAAATAAAGCAAACAAAAAATACACGGTAACTGTAGCTATCTTCGCTTTGGTACCATCTTAGGATGAGGAAATGCGGCTGAATTTGTCTACGGCTGGGTGCTCAAACCATCAACTTATCTATACTAGCACAAAATGCATTTTAAGAGCGCGAGTTTACAACACTCAAAGGACGTTGTATAACAAAAGAAACGTATAAGTAAGAGCGACGAAATAAGTAAAGAACGAATAAATAACAGAACTTTCTCAAAGTTGAACTTTTATTTATACAATTTCAAAATCATGGAAGAAATAACAAAACCATTCCCAGTAATATAATGTTATCTGTTCTTCTACAAAAGCAAGCAAAAATATATATTTCAGACAACAACGGCGGATACATTCGTGAAAAGCAAGCAATAACGAAGGCAAAATAGGATAATTAATTCTATCGAATTTCGTTATTAGCGTGGGAAAGCAAAATGCACTTCGTTATTCGCGTGGGAAAGCAAAATATATTTTAAAGCGTTAAGCGAATTATGCCGCCAGGCATACGGCCAAAGACATTATAATTTGAATAAGGGCCGCGATACTTGCGGCCACGTCCCCAATGCTCCACCCGGAGGTACTACATTGGGTTTAAACGCGAAAATAATCGTGCTTCTAATTTATTCTAACTTCATAGTTAATCCACCCTAAACAAAAAAAACTAAATAAAAATCTAACAAACCTAAAAATCTAACAAACCTAAAAATCTGACAAACTGAAACAAAAACTAAAAACAGGGTTTAAATAATGGTATCCCTAGCGCTGACTTTGAAGTGTGCCCGATCAACAAGACACAAAAAATGAGAGGGGGAGGGATCCGTAATACCAGATAGCAGACGCCGGCTCTGCTTACCAGTGCGACTTGAAGGGTCGTCTTAAAACTATCCAAATCTAGCTAACTAATTTAAATCCATCCCTAGCTTTCCCTATCATTCCCTAACTGATTTATATTATGATTACATTCTTCACAAATCTACTTATCCTTCCCAAATATATACTGCAACCAAAATGGCGACAGAACGTCAAACAAAACAAATATGCCACAAAATACTACAATACATGCTAATAAATATAAAGTGTAAATATAAAATATATATAAATATAATTATATAAATATATAAATAAATGTCTAATAATCGTTAAGCATATAGCAGTCCACAAAATAGCAAAAGCATCACCCCATTTATCAGGTGCACTCGCACAAGCATTATGTCGGCTAGCGCCATTACGCACAAAACGTGCTTGTTAAATTATTTCAAAAACTACTGATTAATGTAAATCAATGCTTGTGCGAGTACAGTCGCCACAATTTAAGTCTTACCTGGATAATAAAATTCTCCAGCATCCGAAAATCTGGTCGTCTGCCTACATCTAACTGTAACTTACTTTTAAGGAGAAGATGGGGTGCACTGCTAAAGCCCTGGTGGGTATGCACTAAATGGTCTGGGGGGATCACAATCACTATCATTATCACTTCACTTTCAAGTCCTGGGGGGATGCGCGGTTTCACTCTATTTTATTATCTTTGTTTATTTTATTGATTTAATTTAATGAGGATTTCTGATTTATTTGTTATTGTTTATTTGTTATTATTTATTCCCGATTTCTCGATTTCCCGCACATAATTATGAAGATAGATAGTGATTGTATTAATGGTGTGGGGGTTTCTCGTGCATATTGGACATTTGGGTATAATTATCAGGGTTTTTTTTTTTTTATAATATTAGGTTTTGGTTATGCTCGTATCCTTACTCACGCCAAGTCAATCTAAAATTTTTCAATCCTCCCACCAACCCCACCGAATTTTTACACGCGGTTGTCATTGATTGACTAATCTCGCGAGCCTTCCCGCGAATTCTTTTAAGGCTGTCCAGAACGCCTTCTGGTTAACCACTTCCCCGACTTCCTCTAGGCTCTTTGGCCATGCCAGACCTAGGATAGCTAGTTTGCTATCAGCCAACCCTCGATTTCCCGCCTCAAACGGGCAGTCGAAGAGCTCGTGCTCTGCGCTTTACGCGCCCTCACCGCATTCGCAGCGGTCGCTGTTGGTTAGTCCGAACCTTTGTAAATACGCCTTTAGGGCGCCGTGCCCTGTTATCAACTGCACCATTTTGTGATCGAGCTTGACCTCGATCCTACCTCTAGCTTCTATGCTCGGTATGAATTTGTGGGTCAACCTGCCCGTGGCAGCGTTGTTCCACCTCTCTTCCCATTGTCGAATTGATTTTTCGCGCAGCTTTCTTTTGATTAAAGACCTCGGTATCGACGAATGTGATATTCGAAAGTCGCCCGTCGCGGCCTCTTTAGCTAATTTGTCAGCCCTATCGTTTCCTACGTTACCATTGTGCGACCTGACCCAACAGAACTTTAAACGTCGAAACTCGAGCGCCGTACGCGCTATCCTCCAGACGTCCGCTTGAGATCTGTCGAGGTGTTCATGTTTGTTAAAGCCGTTAGCGCCGATTTACTATCACTGATTATATAATACTCGTCTCTGCCCGTATGGTTTATTACGTAATCGATAACCTCTCGTATGGCTACCAATTCGCACTGGAAGATAGTGCACCAGTTCGCGAGTTTGGTTTGAAACCAAAACACCTCCCTTTCCTGCTTATAGACGACAAACGCCGCGACTGCTTGCCCATCGTCCATACGTGAACCGTCCGTATAAATTCTGATACCCATCGCGTCCTCATCACCTTCGACAAACTCGATTCCTCTAATATCAGCCGGGTGCCCCAACTTAGATACAACGATCTTTCTTGCAATTTCCCTATTACCAAGATTAAGATCTTCGATAATTTCGCGCTCTTTTCCCATATTTATTAATCGTCTATCTCTAATCTTCCTAACGACATATTCGATAGGGAGAGTCCTACTGATCATCAGGACAGCCTAGGTGGAGGTGGTCCTGTACGCCCTCGCCGCTTTTACCGCGGTAATGCGTTGTACGCTCGTCAATTGACGCATCTCCCGGACTTTACAATCTTCTGCCCATACAGAAGCTGCGTACAGTATTGCCGGCTCAATTGCTCCGGCATAAACCGTCCTCAGCGATTCGCCCCTGAAACCCCACTTCATTTTAGACGCCGCCATCATTTTATTTGATATTTCGCCGCCCTTACTTTTTACGTATTGTACGTGCGCTTTCCAATTTAATTTATTGTCGATCTTGACGCCGAGGTAGGTAATACAATCTTTAAACGGGATTTTCTCCCCTCCTAGCTCTAACCTAGGAGGTCTCCGTCCTGGTTTCGTGCCGAAATAAAGCGCCTCTGACTTCGCCGTGTTAAATTTTAATTTTACCGCCTGCGACCATTCGTGTAATTTATTAAGCGCCTCGTTCGGTTTTGTGCGCATATACGGCCAAAGACAACTGGTCTAACTTTTAAAAAAGAATAGAGATTTGTATGATTACCGATCCACGCTACGAGGATAATAGGAATGATTTAATTAGGAGGACCGGTTTTATTACCCATAAAACTTGAGCGAGCTCGAACATCTGAAAATAACAAAATAGAACTTTACATTAAACATGCCACAAAAGCAACCCAATTAAAGTTTTTAGTAAGCGAGAAGCTTTAACAAGAACCTTTTAGAAGCAATATGTTTGCTACTTTCAACGAATAACTATTGAAAATAATAAGCCCGTATTTCAAGGAAGAATAAAATATTACACTGTTTAAGAAAAGCCAGTTCTTGCTTGTTTTAACGAATTTACTATTGAAATAATAAGCAACGGTTAGAATATGTTACAAGGAATTGCTAAGGCGAGGTGTTTAACGATTTCAAAGAATTTATAAATTGTTTTAGGATATATTCCACGTACTACTACACTAAAAAATTTTTATACAGAACGGTTTAACACTTACTTATTGAACTTGTTAAGCATATAAAGGGTTTAGATTAGCATTGTTAGTTAAGGCAGTTGCAATTTAATGCAGAATTACTTCATTTCAAAAATCACCGTAACACATTGGTCTGAGCCTTTATGTATGGTAAGTAAATGTACAACCGATGCAATGTATTTTGGGTGCATACGAAGAATTATGTGTTCGGTTTGTTGATGATATCTTGATTTTTAGTAATGATTTCTCACAACACCTAGTACATTTGGAAAGAGTTTTGTTGGAGTTAAATTTGGCGGATTTAAAATTAAATTTTGGAAAGTATGAATTTTTCCAGGACAATGTTAAGTTTCTAGGGTATCAAATAAGCGAGATTGGTATGTACATTGATAAAGAGAAGTTTTCCAAAATTTTGGAATATCATAGACCAAAGAATATATTCGTACTTTAAGAGGATTTCTGGATATTATGAATTGTTATTATGGATGTTATTATTTTGTATATTGCTGTTATCCCATGTAATTGGGCGGTATTTTGATGGGTTTTCTGTGTCTATATCAACCTTTGGTTTGAGATATGCTATTCCTTCTGTTTATGTGTGTGGTGTTGTGTGTAGTTGTGTGATATATTTCTTGAATAATTGTGCTAGGTGTGCGAGTGTGCGTGTCGATCTAAATTTTTTTAATTAGAGGTCTGCTATTTTGTCGTTTCCAGATGCTTTCCTGTTGGGTGATTTGGTAATGGATTGCCTAATTTCTTCGCGAGTGATGGTTATTTCTTGTACTCTTTAGTTGTGTTATATTTGTTCGTGTGCGTTGGGATTCATTATACGTGCTGGTTCTGTTGCGTTGGATTGAACCATAGATTGTTCCAAAAGTATTCAGTATCTGTTATGTTTTGGGAGTTGTTTATTGTGATCTAGGTTTTGTCTATAGTTTACTAGAATGTCTTTTAATTTTGAACGAATATTTTGTTTTACTCTTTCCGGTTATTACTTTATTGGTATCTTCTGAGTCTTTGGCTAGTGCTTGTACCTTTTGTTTCATTTCTTCTAGACGTACTAATGCTTTATCTTTCGGTATTTTTCCTATTACTTTTGGTTTCTTTTTCTGATGTTTCTCCTTTTCTGTATTGTGATAGTTGTCCTTAGTCTTTTACCAGTTTTTATTTGGCGTGTACTCTTATTGTCGTTGTTATTATTATTATTATCGTTGTTATTATTACTATTGTTATTATTATTACTATTTTTGTTATTATTATTATAGCTTTATTGTTCAGCAGTATATCATCCATTTACAGGATAATTTTGTAAATATTGTAATAATTGGTACAACTAATTTTCTACTAGGACGTGTACAAACTAGAAACAAAAGAGGTAATAATTACCAAGTCTGGATTAACCTTTTTTCAGTTGACCTGGTACACAACATAAAAATTACTTCAATGAAAGTACATAAATATCACAGTCACGACGTATTTCAAAAACTGTATCGGACATCGTTAAAGCTAGAGAGTTATTCAAAAAATTTATTCGTGCGATCTCAGTATAAAACGTGCCGCTACTTCTTGTATTTAACAACAGAACCAAAAAAAATAATTTAGAAAACAGTGCTAGTGAATCTACTAGATCATATAGGATTTTGTATAAAAATAGTTTACTTGATCTATACCTCTTTGCGGATACGTTCCATTTTCAACAAATGTTAGAAGTTCCACAAATTTACATTGGACACTTTCAAGCTTATAAGTATACATTTCACACGGTGAACTCCATATAAGACTGCAATATTCCAGCTTTGTTTTAATTAGGCTAAAGTACAATGTTTTTAACGTCGTAACATTTTTAAATTATTTCCAATTGCGGATGATGGATCCACAGGCTTTAGTTAAAGTTGTAGTGATGGCAGCAAATTGTTTCGTCATTTTCGCAAAAAGCAGTTCCGTGGCTCAATCTATTGAAAAAAGGGGTAAAATGGTTATGGGGTCAGATTCAAGACGAAACCTACTTAAGTTTGATCAGGCAATTTTTTGATAAAAATGTTTTAAAACATTGCTACGTACATTGACGTAACAAAAAAAAATCAAGAAAAAGAAAAAAGGAAGTAAGTCCGGGCTCAGGCGGCAAGTGGGCGGGCTCTTATACCTATAACTAAATTACAAAGGAGCCTGAAAAAATATATACTCACTTATTCACACTCAGAACAAAACATATAACGCGATAGAAAGAACTTATAATTAAAAAAATATATATACATTCAGAACACAGTACTCCCAAAACCCAACCCCAAAAAAGTCAATGTCCCCAATTTATAAATACATTATAAGAAACCCCCAAACATTCCAAAAAAAATTACCCATGAAAATGGCGAGCTGTAATTTCTAGGTAATAACCCCCTGACAGTAACTATTAAGCAAAAAAAAGAATCAATCGCAACCCTAAAAATCACAGCTCTAGAATATCGTAAGGATAAAATTAAACTAAATTTACAAGCATAGTGGCAACATTTTCAATTGTGCCAGCAAGTCTTTAAACGATTTTTTTTCCATTGATAAATAGTAAGTTTTTAGTTATTTAAAACAAATAGTAAAGCATTCATCAAAAAAACGGAAAGCAGTAAGTATCAAAATAGTTCAGTAATTTTTGTAAAGAATTAAATTTAGGAAGGCCATCTATGACCGGTAAAACACCAGGCGTTTTGGTTCCCAAATCAGAAGCGCTTACCAAGAAAAGCAAAAACAGAATTCACCCTCGAGTTACTGGCATCAGGGTGGAACCAGTCGCTGGTCTGCGTCAGCGAACAGGCAAGCTTTCGTCCAGGCAGAGCGCAGTCCCCAAAAGAAGCGCAGCTCAAGGGATTAACGTGCCCCCGCAGGAAGCTAGAATAGTTACGGACAATAAATTAATTTAATGAAGCCGAAAAGTATTGTTTTATATAAACTCCATATACTCACCACGCTAAATAATGCGTGCCGGAAATTCGCATCAAGGAAACGAGCGAAGCAAAACAACGGGTTTTTTGGTCGCTAATCGAACAGCTAATGCAACGTTAAATTTGTTTAGTTAAAGCAGGTAAACTTGTCGTCAAGAAAAATAACACAGGAAAACCCTAATTTTATTGAAATAATTTTGCCGAAATCTTTAAAAAGGAGAACACACCAGCATTTAATTATTGAAATACTTGGAAAGTCGCCTATCTAATTAAGGCGTAAATTCCACGGGACAAAATTCTTAGAAAGGATATTTATTTTTCTACTAAACAGAAAGATTTATCAACTGACCTAAATAGGATATTTATTATTAATTACAATACAATTTTTAAAACACGAAAGGGTTAGTTTTCATTTACGGAATAAATTTTCTTGTTTAACGCCAAGGAATTTAAGATAAAAATTATTGTATATAACTAATTAATGATTTACGAAAATGAACGTAACAACATCTACATTTTTTCAAGGAATTTATTGTTAGAGCAGACGCTTTTCAGATAGTGCCTTATTGCAGAGCTATATCAAATTCAAAATGGAGTTAAAGTTTATATTTCGTTTATTTCTAGGACTCTGAGGTCGCATGAGTTAAACTACTCCATAAGTGCAAAGGAAATGGCAGCAGTGGTGTTTGCGATAACAAACTTAAAACTTTATCCAATGGGGAGACATGTCATAATAGAAAGCGATCATTTAGCATTGTGTATATATGGTTTATTAAATTTCTAATTACAGGAGTGTAATAATATTTCCTTAAATCCAATTAGAGTACTTCAATAATATGCATTCTTTTAATGTCACTATGGTGACGTATTTTATCATAGTAACAACATCGTTAGGTTAGGCTCTACAGCTCTCCTCAGCGGTGTCTGTACTCTAATAATTTGCAAGCAGTTGTCATTTGACAAAGCTTGTCACTTTCGTTCTGATTTTATTAGAGTAAAGGTCGAGTGGGTTCATCTACTGATAACCATGGCTAGATGGGCCTGGTCTAGGAGAAGAAAAAAAGTTGTTTGTGTAAAAAAACATGGTTGGCATGGGGCAGTTGCAGGGTGTTGTTAAAAGAAAGATATAAATGGATTGAAGGTGACTAGCGGTGCATTTTTATAGTCACGGTGATTGATCCTGATAAAACTTCATTAAGCGGTCAGTAAGGTAAATTTCTAAAACTTTATTTGCATTATTGTAGAGCATCTTTCGAATGTCTTGTAACTTTCAAGTAAGAGGGAATATCGAAGTAGCGTGCAACTAGTGTGAGGCGTAAATTGGAGGTTAAGCTGACCCTTATTATAAGAATTAAAATGCAACTTAAATGCTGTATCAAATCTGGTTTTGAGGATAGTGTCTGGTGTTCAATCAGAATGCTTCGGTTAAATTCTACAGGTTGTTAGAATGAACTTCTCGGTGCATTGCTGATTTTGGTTGGTTCAACTTACAGTAATTTGCCCAATCGTGGGGCTAGAACGGAAAGATTTTTGGCGCGACAACGCAGGGACTAGAACAAA
This sequence comes from Platerodrilus igneus, assembly GCA_036346225.1. NCBI lineage: Eukaryota > Metazoa > Arthropoda > Insecta > Coleoptera > Lycidae > Platerodrilus > Platerodrilus igneus. The sequence goes on from JARFIW010000244.1 coordinate 9,408,539, forward strand.
AGAAATTTTGCAATCAAATCGTAGGGGCCAGAACAAAAGAAATTTGACAATCATAGGGGCCAGAAAAACTAGAAAATTGTATAGTAAGTAAAATTAGGAATTACAAGCAGATAAGAAAAAAATTTAAAAAGTTAAATTAGAACTTAGGGTTTAGATCAAAATGCACAAAAGAATGTAAGAAGCTAGAAAGGCGTTGTGGAATGAAGGGTCTCAGGAAAGTGTGATCCTGGAAGAGACACCAACTCAAACTGCGGGAAGAGTATTAGAAAGAAGTCACAGCGAGGAACAGCCAATCGCACAAGAATCGAGAATGATGTCAATCTTATTAGCGTTAAACAATAAAATGGAGAAAAATGAGAAGGTTATGAAAAATATGACACCAAAAAGTAATGAAAATGGGCAAAATTTGGTTAATTTGGGGGAAAAGCTAGGCTTAGAAATAAAGATTTTAAGCGATGTTTTAAGGAAAACTAATCAAACTATTAATGAAATGAAAGTACAAATACAGAGTAAGATTGTAAATATTATGGAGGATATTAATTAGGTGAGGGACGAGGTTATAAAAGTTAAATCAAGTCAAGAGACATGCGAAAGGGAGACGAATGAGAGAATTACGGATTTAGATGAACAAGTACAAGAGGTTGAGAGGAATTGTGAGATAGGATTTAGAACTGTATAGGAAGTTTAAAAACGGACTTAGAGAATTTTAGTAGAAACACGATGGAACATAATAGAGAAGCCGCAAGGATAAATCAACCAAGCACATCATTAGACCAATACTCAAAATTTTATTGGGACAATCAGCTAAACCCGAAATTATTTTTGAATTACGTTAAAAAGCTAATACAGGGATCAACGGACGAACAATATAAATTAAATTTAGTGAGATTAATGTTAAAGGGAGGCGCAAAAGTACGGTTTGGTTTAATAAAGGACGAATTAAAGATTTTTCAGGATTTCGAACATAAATTGTTAAGACATTTTTAAGGGAACAACCAACAATATAAAGTAAGAGATGACTTGATTATGGGGAGATATAATCACGATTTAGGATTGACTCGGGAACTGTATGCAATGGAAAAATTCAGCATCGCAAAGCAACTAGATCCTCCCTTAGAGGAAAAGCAAATAATAAAATATCTAGCAGTGCATTTTGAGGTAGAAGTAAGACAATATATAGCACTTCAAAACATCGTGGACCGGGATGTATTTCTGGAATATTTGCAGCGATACTATGAAATGGGACCGAAACGTAGGGTAGAAAATAGAATAAGAAATCAACCCGTAAATTTTGTGAGAACACAGGGAAGTGTGGAAACGGACTGATTTAATTATCAAAGAGATAATAACAACTATGGGAGTAATTTCAATAGAGGCAACTACAAAATTTACAATGATAGTTTTAGACGTAATTGGAGTGCGGGTAACAGGCCAAGGCGAGGGTCGAAGCGATCCAACCATGATGGGAACACCAACCAGAACACACATAGACAAGAACCCGTGGAGCTGGTACAAGAACCGAGGAGAACTAACAGCACATACTCTGACATTACGAATCAGGCAGGCCCATCTTCATCCAGTCAAAATTTTTAAATTAAGACAAACCAAGCAAGCCCTTAAGAATAAACCAATACGAAAATCAGTGCGAATTTATTAAATTTGAAGTGGAAAAATGATTTAAACGAAAACTTATTAACTATAGTTAATTTAAATGTGGAGAATAATGAGATTAAAATGCTCATTGATACAGGAGCGGAGGTGTCACCCGTTTCAAAAGATTTTGTTAACGGGAAAAATTAATGGAAAAAATAATACATGTAAGAAAGTGTAACTTGGTAGCGCCGAATAGTAAAAAGTTTGCGAGCATAAACAACACGGTGATTCTGAAATGTAAATGAGGAGATGTGAAATTTGAAAACGAATTTATGATTGTACCTGGATTGAAGATGGACGCTATATTAGGGATGGATGTTATAGATAAGTTGGGTATAAAAATAAATGCTGAAAGCAAAGAGATAAGATGTAAGGGAGAATGTATTATGTGGATGAACAGGTAAACGCAGAAGTCGAAAATGACTGTCTAAATATAAATCAATTTGAGGGTGAGTTAGAAAATGAAGGGAAATCAGAAGAAGAAATTAAGTATCCAGATGAAATAAAAGGTAGAGTTGATTCATTATTAAAGAAATATTCAGAATTGATAGGGTCCGAATGCAGAATTGTTAAAGGCTATGAACGCAAGTTAGAGGTTGTGAACACAGAACCGTTAAATACAAAATTGTACTCTATTCCAGCGGCATACAAGGATAGAGTGAGAGGAGAGATTGAACAAATGTTAAGAGAGGGTATCATTGAGAAATCGAGTACATACTTTGTTAATCTATTACTAGTTGTCAAGAAAAGTGATAATAGCATCAGGTTATGTCTCGATGCGAGAAAAATAAATCAGCGAACTAAACCGCAATACAATTGTCCACCAACAATGGATATTATCTTGGCAATGATCGGTAATAAGAAAATTTTACGAAAATTGATCTGAAAAATTCATTTTGGCCAATTCCACTAGCACGCGAGTCGAGGAAATATACGAGTTTTTCTGAAGAAGGGCATATATACCAATTTAAAGTGGTTTCTTTTGGTTTGTCTTTGAGTACGGCTGTGTAGGTTGAACTGAGATAGTCGAGGCATAACAAAACTAATTGTGTAAAATTTAAAATTTATCCTGGGTTGTTTAGAAACAGAGCGGTGGCAAATAGCAAGCAATTGAACGTTAAATACATTGGAGTACGGCGATATCATAGCAATATATATTGTTATGTATAGTGATATTTAATAAATTGATGCTTTAATATACGAGTGAAAAAATAATAGGTGCAACCTGTAATGTGGTGTGGGTCTTTAAATGATTTAAATAAAAACCTTTTCAAATTCAATTATGCCACGGTTTTTTGAAACTCTCTCAGGGAAACTGAATCTAGTATTTAAACTCTGTAAGGAGACGTGGGTTCTTTGTCCCCTTACAGGTATTGAAACACAGGCGCCTAAAGCGTATGAAATCAAAATCACTTAACCTCTTATTTTGTGCTTACGTATCGTGGTTAGACAAAGATTGATAAATCTATTCAGCAATTATTTAATCTAGTTAACGTTTGAAATTTAAATTATTCCAAATTACTTTTATATGAAGTGTAGATAAAAATAACTTAGATACCTGCAACTCCGTTGAATGTGTTTGGGTGTACAGGGGTTGGAAACAGGATACCACAAAGTTGCCTCGAACGCTTTCAGTGAGTACCTAATCAAAGTATATTTTAGTTTATGTACAATAAGGATTTTCCTATAGTTTTAGGTTCTACAATTGACTACTACTTCAACCACTAGATGCTTTAATTGCTCTATAACTACGAACACTTCAATACTTCACCAAATAAACTGATCAGCTGCAACTCTTTAACCACAACAAAGGATGCCCCGACGTTGGTATATTTGAAATCTTCCTTTTGTAATTAATTTTCGTCGTATAAACCTTTCACTTTCTTTTTATTATATAAAATAAAATGCATGCACATTAAACACATCTATTACTTTTTTAAAATTTTTAAGTACAAGCTCTTAAGCCAAAAACAATTTATCAGTGTACAAATTTTATGGTCCAACTTTTCAAAAAATTTTCTATTAATTCCATTTTAAAACAATTATCACCTAGGACACCAAAAAAAACTTTTCTCTAGCCTACTAACTAATATTACATAAGGGATGCATTCAACATATTAAACTTAATTCTACTTAACTACTATTTTACAACAGCTTTGGTAATTTTACATTTTATTTTGACATTTCATTATTTTATTTCGCTTTATAATTAAAATGTATTAAACATCTTTCATTTTAGGTAAATCGACTTTATAAATGGCCTAAAGTATCCTGCACAAATTACAAATGATAATTAAACTTAACACCGAGCTTAATAAAACTATTAAATACACCGGATACAAAGATTGCGGTAAATTATAACAGAACCCTAAGAAACCTCTTCACTCCGCTAAAAGATCCTACAAACCAAAAATTATTAAGTAATGTAGTGTATAAAATTACTTGTGAATGCAATCAATGCTATATTGGGGAAACTAAACAATGGTTACGCAATCGTATAAGCCAGCATAAAAGCGATAATAAAATAAATAAAAAATCTTGTGCTCTTGCAATACATCTAAATAAAGAAACACACAACGCTAATTTTGACGATATACAAATTTTAGAAATAGAAAACAATTACAAAAAACGATTATTTTTGGAATCTTTTCATATTAAAAACAACAATTCTTGCATAAATTTCATAACCGATATTGATAATTTAAATACAGTTTATTCATTACTATATAAATTAAGTAGGCGCATAAAGACAGCAAAGCCATAATTCACACTCACCATGTATATCGTCAAAATGTAATTCATATAAAATATCAATTCTCAATTGCGATAACTAATCAGTATTAACATGCAAACCAACAACACTATATTGTGAGAATCTTGTTTGAATTAGTGACCGTTCTTATATGTTATAGTTTCTAAGTTTTGAACTAATTTTATTTTTATGACTGTTATTTTTTAAAATTTGTTTCATGTTTTAAAAGTAACTGCTTTTATTCTATTGATGGTTTTTCGAATTACTCGGAACTCACATAGATTGTAAGTAACATCTATTTTGTACATTTGTATTACAGCCTATCACTTATAGGTCATGACTAAGGAAATAAATTACCCGAAACGTCGACAAATTTATAAATGAGCGTTTTATTAATGAGTGGACGAACATATTCCCAAAGAAGATTCTAACACCTTAAAATTTTATATTATTATTAGTTATAACGTCCGATAACACAGCTGCTATACTATATATATATATATATATATATATATATATATATATTGCTGTGAAACCTCTTAAATTAACTGGTCCGTTGACTTTCTTCTGTTAATCGCCTCTCTCCTTTCCGCCTCGGCTGCTCACCTAATTAAAACTTTCATCCTCATTCATAAAAAAAAACAAATACATTCCTACCACAAACATCAACGTTAACTCTATTTACATCAATATTTATAATACATTAAAATTTCAATATTAAATTTCAGCATAAATTTTAGTATCATAAAAGTTCAAACTCAAATTTGTCATCATTTTAAATTGGCATCCAGAATTAAAGTCCTTGTAAGATGCCTACTAATTAATTTAACAATATTAGCAGACCTGAGTCTGAATAAAAGGGAGCATCTTCCACCCCTTTACGTTAATTAACCAGGTTCGTCTAATTGAGCTCAAAGACAATCCCAAATTTTCATCATAATCAAGAACATCAATACTAAATACTCCTTTCTACCTAAACAAGAAAATTTCACCTTAAAATTAAAATTTTGTTTTTGTACAAATTCACTATTGTCCATTTTAAGTAAACCAATTATAAAGTTATTCAACAAACACCAAAACATCAAAAATGGAACAACAAAGCATAAGTTACCTGAAGGTTGCTGCACGAGTGGCTTCAATGTACATCGTCCTTGTTAATTTCACCATTCCAACTGGGTTATGTTTACGGCTTCTAATTCTGAACGCTTATAAAATTTTCTTCACCACCATTCATCTAAAATTGTTTCAGAGCTTCTCAGGAACTCATTTAAGTATATCCAAATCTTGTGTTGTGGATCCAATCACGATTACGAATAACATTTGATTATTAACACCCCCGAAAAATAGCAAAGAAATTCATACTTCTTTCGCGCTATACGCCAAAACTGCCTACTTTTGTTTATTCATTGCTCGTTACAAATTTGAATAATTGGTACAGTAAAACTCGCAAATATTACTAGATTTTATTACCTTGTATCGTAGCACGTAAAGAGCAAACTGTTTTTGAAGTATTTAATAATCACTAAAATATACGAGCAAACTGTTTAAAATATTGAATCATCAAAATCTACGCGAGCTTTTTAAAACATCGAATAATCAAATCTCAGAGAGCGAAACTCATATTAACACTGGTATATATAATAGCTCGCCCGTGCGTCGGTTTAGTCCCCAAAATGGACGATTTCCAGAATTTCGCGTCCTATATTCCCATCTCGACCGCCCGTGCGTCGGTTCTACAAAATTTGCACACGCGCCAGTTGAAAATCTCAGAAATTTTTCACACGGCACGCAACCTCTGAGAATAACTAATTAATTTTGTACAGAAATTGTTGTTTCTACCTCTCATATGTGCATCTTATTTTCAACCAATCGTGACCCTCGTGGCGTTGCTGAAATCACGCCTTTAATTATTAGTGTCTTTGTTTTGTGCATATTATCTTTCCTTCTCTAACCTGTTCTTAGTGGTGCAAATTGATATTCTTTAGTATCGATTATTTCAGTCCACGTGTATTCTTATCTGGGTTAAATAACCCCGTATCTAGCCTTCCCGTTAATATAAGCTACGGTTTCTCCAACATTCTCTGTAACCATTTGTTATCTGCAAGATTTTCGCTGAACGTGACTTTTAAAAATACGCAGGTGTTCAATCGTATTATTAATTCTCAGAGCTTTATTTCATGGTATTTTAATCTTGGATTTTCACAGGCTTTTATGCTTATTATTAATAATGGTTCAATTAACTCCAACTAAAATTGACTTCTACCCTTTCATTTTTAGCGAATACAAATTAAATATTAATTATTATGTGTACACTTTGTTTAATACCCGTTACCCAGAAATTAAATCAATTAATGTAAATTTTGCACGTAATTTTTATTTGTTTCTTGGAACAATTGACTTAAATACACGTTGAGCATTTTAATACTGCTTCATTTTATATAAAGCGTCTTGTAAATAATTTAAATCTCTTATTTTTAATGAAACGAATGAATTTTTATTCTCCACGGTTTTTTAATAAAGCGTATTATCTAATAAAATTCCTTATACACGGTGATTAAAATTATTTGATGTAATTAATTAATTTTCTACCCTGGTCTAAATTTGAGTAATATATATATATATATATATATATATATATATATAATTTTCAAAAGTATTGTGGGTTTTAGGTCGCTGGATTATTTAAGAAAACTCTTTTATAAACCTGAGCTTGGATTTATTTTAATCCTTTTTCAAAGGTATAAGGTGAGGTTATATAATAAAATTGGCAATTAACATAAAAGTTATTTTCGTTATAAATTTTTAAAATGTATATAACAACGTTAAATTACAACAAGAGATAAAAATCGTATGTATATATTTTATATTTTATATATTATATTATATTATATTTTATATACATACGATTTTTATCTCTTGTTGTAATTTGGCGTTGTTATATACATTTTAAAAAATTTATAACGAAAATAACTTTTTATGTTAATTGCCAATTTTATTATATAACCTCACCTTATACCTTTGAAAAAGGATTAAAATAAATCCGAAAGCTCAGGTTTATAAAAAGAGTTTTCTTAAATAATCCAGCCGACCTAAAACCCACAATACTTTTGGAAAATTAGAATAAAGGAGGTCGTTATTAATAATTCATAATATAATATATATATATATATATATATATATATATATATAATAATAATAATAATAATAATAATAATAATAATAATAATAATAATAATAATAAGAATAATAATAATAATTAACATAAATATTACTTTGATATTACTTTGTCGTGCGAAATCAGCAAGTGGACAAAAGTTTACATCGATTGAAACTGGTTTCACGAAGGATGAACTTTTTGTGTTACAAATTGAGTACTCGCTGGCTGATCTCACTACTTAGGTCTAGTGTCCTGTGCAAATGTAAGTTTTAATCGCATTATCAGATAGGTAAGTCTGCTTGCACGTTTGTTGTAGTTATTTTATTTTGGATAACATCTACCTTCTCTACCACCTGGCTATTAAACTTAAACCGTATTCTTTCGTATTTATACACAAACAATTTTATTTCGGTAACATGATCCGACACAAAGTGTTCTATCTTAACGTATTACGAAACTTCGGAGATTTTTTCATAAAGACCTGTAATGCCTTTATCAGGAAAAGTTTGAAGCACGCTAATAGTGTAGAGAAAGGCGATCGAACGGCGTTATTTCGAAGGATGTGAAGTATCATTCACTTCATTTAGTCGATTTCCTTTAAGTAAGTCTTTAGTACTTTAGTAAACCCTCTTCAAAGGTTTACCGTGCGGTTGGAGATTAAATGTTGCTTTTACTTTGTACGGCATGCAAAGAAGTACCCCTGAAGGTTTGTTATTAACGCAAGTTTGAATTATTTTAGGGCATTGTTAGCTTGAAACTTTAAAATAACAATTTTCCTGTAATATTCCGACTTTATCTGTATATGTGTACCTACAATTTAACTACAATTTAAAACTTCTTAAATAAATTTATTGGGCAATTGTTAACCCTTGAGGATGAGGAGACAACTGTATGGTTATATAAGGTGTTGATAAATAGAGTACACATAAGCATAATGAATAACAAAATTATTAACATAAACACCCACCTAAATCGATACATCCATATACTAGAATATTAAAACTTGAAAGGTAAACAAGGTTTATTCTGGAATTTCGCCGACCCACGATTCTAGATGAATTGGTTAATGGTGAATTATACCCACACGTATTCTATTGGTATTAAAATACAACAAAATATAACACTCGCCACATTAAATGTGACTGACGAGAAGACGGTTTATTTTGACCCCGATCTTAATCAGTCGCGTAAACAAGGATCATTCTCGCCATATGTAAATTGTGGGAATTGCAAGTGACGGCATATTTATCTGAAAATTTAACTAATTACTTTAGAACGATAAACAAAGCATTTATCGGCTTAAAGAATTATTTTATATTTTATACTGTTATCTTAACACGTTGGCTGCAGACACTAGTTTGGGAGTGTCTCTGAGGTAGTCGCATAGTAGCCGACTTCCATATAAAGTAAATTGTGGCAATATGGCAACTTGATTTTTAAACCTGAGAGCAACACAGAATTTTGCGACAAAACAATTCAACCATCCTAAACACATTGTTTTCAACATCATGCTAGAAAACGATACACGTGGAAGATGCTATGAGACAGGAAGATATCAAATAGATTATATTCTTGTTAGACAACGGTATAGGAATCAAGTAAAAGACTGTAGAAACTACCCAGTAGCAGATATAGACACTGACCACAACATCGTAATTATGAAGGCCGCGAGATAGGTTTTGGGCCTTTGGGAGCTTCTTTTTAAAAAGACTTTATTTCCAAATTTACACTCCTATCAAGTATATTTTAATTTATACAGAAATTACAAGTGAATTTAACAAATGGTTACGTTATGTTCATTAACGTTTAAATCAAAATTAATCAAACTTACTTTCAGTAATTAATTAATTAAAACTAGGATGAGTAGCTTGAACAACCAACAATGGTAAAGTTGTGAAGCTCGACACTGACTGGCCATCTTGGGCTCCTGAGGGTATTTATGCTATCCCTGCCCTTCACATTGCTTGTGGAAACTGCAGATCTTATGTCTGCTATTTCCGTATACAATACAAAGTTGCTACGTACATTGATGTAACCTTAAAAAAACCAAGAGAGAGAAAGAAGAAAGGATGACCGGGCTCAATCGGCGAGTGGACGGGGTCTTATACCTATAACTAAATTACAAAGGAACCTGAAATAAATAGAGGAAAAAAAATATATACTCACTCACTTATTCACACACAGAACAAAACATACAACGGAAAAGAAATAACTTATTATTATATATATATATATATATATATATATATATATATACACACACACACATACATACAGAACACAGTACTCCCAAAACCCAACCCCAAAAAAAGTCAATGTCCCCAATTTATAAATACATTATAAAAAACCCTTAAATATTAAAAAAAAATTACCCATGAAAATTGCGAGCTGTAGTTTTTAGGCAACTACCCCCTGATAGTACCTAGAGGAGAAAAAAAGAGAAACAAACGTAACCCTAAAAACCACAGCTCTAAAATATCGTAAGTATAAACTTAAACTAAATTTACAAACATATAGTAGATTTTTAGAAATTTAGAAACAAATAGTAAGATAGTAACCAAAGAGCAGTAAATGCCAAAATAGTTCAATAATTTTTATATAGAGTTAAATTTAGGAAGGCCATCTATAAACGTTCTGGTTTCGAAGTCACAAGCACATATAAAGAAGATCAAAAAAAAGGAACTCACCCTCCAGTTACTGGCATCGTGGTGGAACCAGTCGCTGGTTTTACGTCCAGGCGGAGCGCATTTGACCTCGCATTCCCAGAAGTAGCTCAAGGGATTAACGTGTCCCCCGCAGGAAGCTAGAATAGTTACGAACAATAAATTAATTTAATGAAGCCGAAACGTATTGTTTTATATAAACTCCATATACTCACCACGCTAAATAATGCGTGCCGGAAATTCGCATCAAAAAAATGAGCAAAACAAAACTACGTGTTTTCTGGTCGCTAATCGAACAGCAAATGAATTGTTACATTTGTTAAAGCACGAAAGCAAGGAAATAAACCAGGAAAACCTTAATTTTATTAAAATAAATTCGCCGAATTTTTTAAAAAGGGAAAACACACCAGCATTTAATTATTAAAATACTTGGAAAGTCGCCTATCTAATTAAGGCGTAAATTCCACGGGACGAAATTCTTAGAAAGGATATTCATTTTTCTAATGAAGCACAAAGATTTATCAACTGACATAGATAGGATATTTATTATTAATTACTATACAAATTTTAATACACGAAAGGGTTATTTTTTAATTAACGGAATTAATTTTTGTGTTGAACGCCAAAGGAATTTAGGATAAAAATTATTGTATATAACTAATTAATGATTTACGAAAATGAACGTAACAAAGTATTACATTTTAATAATCTTAATTCTAATAATTGCTGTCTTATTGTCTACTGTCTACTGTGACCTGCATCTTTCATTTACCTTTTATTATGTCCTCCAATTATACAATGTAACAATAATTCTTAAATCTTAATAATTCCATTTAAATATACATATATATTGATTTGAGGGATATCTAACTCGCGCTTAAATTTAAAAATTTGAAAAAAAAGAAATGGAAAAAGGCACTTTGATTTTGAGAAATTAAAAGCTAAAAATACCCTCAAAAGATTTGAGAAAAAATCAAACGAATTGCTGAAAGACATCGAGAGAATTTCTGATTCTAAAAAAGTAGTAATAGAATAAATAAAATTAAATTCAGTTTAGATATGGCGACCAGAGATATTCTGTGGTATAAACGAAAAGAAAATAAGAAACCATGAGTAACGATCCATTTTTTAGAGTTATATACTTTTCAGAATAAATGGAACATAATAACCAATTTGCAGTACTGGTGGAGTGAACAAGTGGGTGACTTAATACAAGAGACCCGGAGAAAAAAACGACTATATCAGAGAGCCGCTATGGGCACACAGCCAAAATAAGAACTTAGAGTATTCTATTCCGCGGCTAAAAAAGAAATTAAAGACACTGTAGCGAAATGTAAAAAGATAAAATGGCAAGCACTGTGCGACCAACTTAGATATCGATATATTTGGGAACGCCTATAGAATGGTTAAAAGCCAAATAGGGCCAACATTGCCAAAGTGAATATCTCAGCTGAGAATAAAGTAAGAATTTTCAGGAATTATTAATAGAAAACAATCAAGAGTGGGAAATAGATCGTACTTACCAGCAAGTATATCAACCTTTTACCACAGATGAAATTGAAATGGCGGCAAAAAAGGATTAAGATCGGGAAGGCGCCAGAGCCAGATGGTATCTTAATCGAAATACTTAAAGGGATAGTAGAAACTAACGTGGAATACTTTGTGCAGTTATTTAACCATTTTTTACAGTTGAATACTTTTCCGGATAAATGGAAGGAGGCTAAAATGGTCTTTATAGGTCACGAAATATAGATCAATTTGTCTTCTCAATGCACTTTGCAAGCTCTATGAAAACCTGATTAACACCACATTAAGAGCGGAAATCGAGAAAAAAGGTTTTCATCCTAAACAATATGGTTTTATCCAAGGAAAAACTACAGCGTATGCTGCGCATAAGGTGCTGTAATACCTCGAAAAAGTAATTGTGGAGGAAAAAGATGGTGTACTCTGGTTTTAGTAGATGCCCGTAATGCTTTCAATTGCGCGTCATGGGGCCTAATAATGGACAAACTTCAAAAAAAAGGGTGATAGGATACCTTTTACATATCCTGGCATCTTACCTGACTCGCAGAAGTCTCTATATAGACAACGGAAATTCTAGGCAGTTGAGGGTTGAAGTTCCACAAGGCTCGGTGCTTGTCCCAACCTTGTGGAACATAGTATATGATGATATTATGTCCCTGAATGTTCCAGAGGGAATGAGGTTGACGTGCTATGCGGATGACCTGTTGGTCACAATAGTCGCAAAGACAAAAACACAACCGAAAATCTAGGCGATTAGAGTTTGTTTCAAGTAGCGGTACCGATGAGGCGCAGCAAGCTAAAGATTGCGCCGAAAATGACAACGGCGGTGATTTTGAACCTAATCCAAAAAGCAAAGAAGATATATCTTGATATGGACGAATACGAGATCCATCCAAGCCTTACAATAGACTATCTCGGAATAACACTAGATTATGGACTGATCCTTGCGAAGCATGTAGACAGGATTACATTTAAAGTCATGGACACCGCAAAGGCATTAAATGTTCTGTTGCCGAACTTTAAAAGCTCAGGAGCTGGTAAAAGGAAAATACTACATATGGTAACGCAGTCTCCAGTATTGTATTGAGCGCCGATATGGTAGAGAGTAGTAAGGATCAAGAGGTACTTGCAATTAGTTAATACGTGCCAAAGAAGTTGAGCACTGCGTTTGTGTAGGGCATGTCGCACAGTCTTCGTAGAGCCGCTACTAGTGGTGGCAAGATTATATCCGGTAGAGCAAATGTCCTGGGAACGCAGTATTGTTTTTCAAGGAGAGAAGCTAGAGTGGGAATGAAAAAGCGCTGACAAATCGAATGGACCCAGTCAATAAAGGGAAGACGGACTGCCAAGCTAATTCTATATTTAGATCCGTGAGAAGCATGGGACAGTAAATTTCCATCTGACACAGGCCCTGACTGGGCATGGGTGCTTCGGCAGCTACCTCTGTAAAATTCAAAAGGTGATAGATGCTAGATGCTGGTATTGTGGCAATGATGATACTTCAAACCACACTCAGTTTTGGTGTATACGATGGGAATGAGAACGGAATAATTCGGAGATAGCTATTGCAGAGAAACTGTAAGCAAGTAACATAGCTCAGCATATGCTATACTCTGCGGACAAATGGGCGGCAATAGAGTCCGTTATAGACAATACTATGAAATGCAAAGAAAAAAACGAAAGATCAAGAGAAGAGCTCGGAGAACGAAGACGATAAATTAGTATAAAAGTCACTCAGAACCCTGAAGTAGATGCCGTTTGACGGTTCCAGAGTTCGCTTATTACTAGCGGGAAGAGAACAATGGTTTTTGGTTGGTCAAGAGGATTTCTTGTTGCACAATTCAGGGAAGAGATCACGGTCTACTCCTTGGCCCGATCTTAGTAGGATTTTCATCTAAATCCAACACTACCCACCGCACCGGACCACCTTCGCGGCCGGTATCTTCTCCCACGGTAAGAAACCTAGATACCGCTAGGTGGAAGGGCAAATTACTGTGGGGGCATTGGAAGATTTCCAAACCTCTATAAAAAAAGAGTTAGACTATCCCGATGTTCTTCGAAGAAAAATATTCAAGTTAAACTTTTTTCGATTACAACTTGTTGTACAGGGTTTACAGGCGTTTGGTATTACCCTGCCGCAAAGAAAGAATATCTACAATATCCTTCTCGGCATCCGACTTGCGTATAACTATGTTAATAGATGGATTATTTCTGCAACAGATTCGTGGCGTTGATTCCGTATTGAGAAGCTTCAGTGTAGTCGTTTGTCAAACAAACGACAATGTTTGTTTGATTTATGGTTAGTAAAACTCGTTTTAATTAATCGAATATTTTTTCCTTCGTTTCAGCAAAAGCACTAAAAATGTACTAAATGAATACACTAGAAATGTACTTATAAAAACACTTAGGGTGTAACTAAAGCTGCACTAAACAGATGCATAAAAAAATGCACTTAAATGTAATTAAGATTTATAGTGGAAGCATTTATTCCATGGTTGTTCAAATTATTAAAAATTTCCATCTTTAAGTTATGTGCAGAAGAGAGAATCGTCTTGAAGAATCATAAGTCTAATTAATAATGGATAATTTTTGTATCTTCAAATTTAGATTTGCTTGGTATCTAACTGGCGACTTTCACCTTTAATTGCATGCTCGAATGATGTTATACGCTATGGACTCAAAACTCACAGCTGATGTCTAATGTTTTGTGCAAGTGAGTTACATGATTTACAACGAAAGGTTGTACTAATTTAACTATTTAAGGGGCAAGTGTTTTGCTCTTTACGGCTGTATTGCATTATTTAATATTTCTATATTAAAACCTTGTATCTATACCAAAAGCTTAGGTTTTGTAAGTAGAAGTCTAAAACAGACTACAGTTTCATCTTAAATGATTTAATAAATTCATTTGAAGCTGTGTTACTTTCAACTTTCACCTGGTTCCACTTTCAAGTTTAGTCCTTGTATAACATTTCTCCTTCAGAAGTCTTATGTTGTAGTGTTTCTTGCACTTGTTATGTGCATCCTCATGATATAAATGATTTAATAGAAAATAGTATGTTGTTAAGGTTGGTGTCTAACACGAGATATGTACACATCTTAAAATTTTGGTAGTCGATCATAGTAAAGAGTTCTAGAATTTTTCAGAATGTTATTTAGAATCTAATTTCTATGCATATTGCGTTTTGCATTTTAAGAATTAAAATTTAATATTAAAGAGATGTATTTTAATTATGCTTTCTTGTTTATTTTTTTTAAGTTACGCTTAAGTGTCTTGATTGTTACACAACTTGATAGATCAACCTCAGCTTTGCCCAAAATTCATGTAACATTAATATTTTATTTTACTTAAAGAGTTTTTCTTATTTTCTTATATTTTAAATGTAAATTCAAATACTGTGTATTGAATTGAAAAGAAATTAGAATTATAAAAAATATTTGGATATTTAAAATTATTATTTATTAACGATTGCTAAATTTAGTGTTATTAATTAATTACACTCATCTAGAAATCTGTTGTACAACATACGATAATCAAGAATTAAATTGAGTGAATTGGTAAAGTATCTATATTTTGTTTAATACAAATTTGAATAAAGGAGACTTTATAGGGTATGGTTCATATTTCTAATTGTTGATGTTATGTTTCAGGATCAGCTCAAGGCATTGTAGAACAGCTCATATGCAAGATTCTGAGTAAGTATATGTTTTACTTGATAGTTTTTATTATAAATTAACTAAATTAGCTAAATTTTGTCTTGTATTCAAATCGTTTTTCCAACTCCCAAACTTATGCTCTCCGCAGACCTGGGAAGTCAATTAGTCGTTCTACTAAACTGGTTTTCTTATTTTCACACACCATTTTAATACATTTTATCCATGTGTCTTATGTTAAAACAGGAAACTTGAGCTTTTTTTTGTCATCATTATTTTATGGTAAGGGTCTCAAAGATAACGATTAAAAAAAGTGATTTCGAATGGGACACGACGATTAGATTCATTTCAACACTAAGGTATTTCGTAGGGTGACGAGTAAATCATTATTTATCATAAATCCAATTGGTGCACTATTAGTTTATTCACATAACCACTAATCGACTAACTGGTATATTCTAATTTACAAAGTCACTAAGCGTATCTATTTTAACAGCTCGATCAAGCAATTTATATCATGTCAATTGTGGAGTCCCTCTGACGTTACATATATTTGATAATATGCTTTCGATATTGTTCTAGAATATGCGAGATTATTTCCGGTTTCTAGCAGTTTTTAAATATACCTTTGTAGCTTTTCTGTCATTCACTACATTGCTCTCTTAATGATTTCACGTCTTTCATTTTTAGATCGTCTGATGACATTGTCACAATATTATACCATATTAAGTTGATACGTACAATTACGTAGTCGGAAGAAAACGTAAATATACCAGGCTAACTACCAATGCGGGGGAGGAGTTCCTAGCTACACAAAAATAATACATCGCCAACGATTTTCTATTCACAATAAAAAAAACACAAATATAGAAATTTTAATCGAAACAGCAAAACAAAATTAACTAAGGTTACTATTTAATAAAACATTTCTACTCTATGGACAAATTCACTAATTGTTCCATAAAGTGCGCAATTTGTAGCTAGCATGCAATAAATCTAATCAGTACCAAAAAGAATAACACTGATACTTTCGTATAAGCGGATGGGTTAATTAAAAAAACAACATTAAATTTAGAAACTTTTCTAGTAAGGATTTTAACATACGATGTATTTGTTATAACTCTAATCAGCAAAAAAGAATACTGCTGATACTTTCGTATAAGCAGATGGGTTAAGTACAAAAAGCAAAAGCATTAAAATTAGAAACTTTTATAGTAAGGATTTTACCAGAACAAACATTAGCGTATCTAATTTCAAATTGGGTTTATCCCTGGGTATGTTAGAAAAGGAAAACAAGTCACATACATGTGCCGGGATACTTATCTTGTCAGCCCTCGGAAGCGAATTGACACAGCATCGCCGCGGTAATCAGCAACAACCATGCTACCATAATTGCAATGGAGGTCTACATGCAAGAGCAGTTGATATACATCGAGAAATAATCGGGCTACGCAACAAGCAATTTAGCCTCCAGCTAAGAGCTAAAAAAAGGAACATCTTACTAATATTAACAACTCGGGAGCGCTTACCGATGCACACAAAATCTACGCATTTGGTAGAGGAGAAACGTGCATCGCTCTTGGAGTAACAGAACGAGTAGTTTTTACAAGTGCATCAACGCACAAGCTGCAGAATCAAATGTTAAAATGAATTCAAAATGACACTAACTCGCAAAGCAAACATCCGCGTTATCGACACGCGATTGAAAGTAGAAAACACGGTTTTACCGGAGAATAGTGCGCGACCTTATTTCAACAAGTCGTTACTTTGACACAATAGAGAAAACCCATTATACACGGTCATTATGTTTAACAAATTGAAGGATACCTAAAAACAGGATATTAACTATTTAATTATAGCGCAAACTTGCCCCTTTGAAATAAATAAGTTCTACATGAAAATTTGTAGAAAGCGTATTTATTATTGTTTGTAAACAGGATGTTATTGAAGAATTTAAAAGATTACGGGATACCTAAAACAAGGCATAGACTCTTTAATCTATCGGATAAATTTTCGTTCTAAAAGTTAAAGGGGTTTGAGTTTATTCGAGAGCGTGTTCATTATTATTTATATTAAACGGGCCTATACTGAACAGGTATACTATATAGGGGGTTGTTGAAGAATTTAAGAATTGAAACGGAGTTTATTCGAACGAGTAATGATTGAACAAGGGAGAAAAATAGGGTAATTGATTTATGCGGAAAATAAACGTAACAAAGTATATTTACATTTATTGGTTGCAATAGATTTTTCCAAAAACTCCATTTAGAAATAGTTATCACAATTAGAATGCAATGCATTTTCCAAAATCTACTCTTTGAGTAATTTATATTTATTGTTGAAGGAAACCTAGTAAAGAATCGAAATTAAAAACTTATTATGCGGTTGTTAAAGGTCCATCGAGCTTTTGATTCTCCTTTTACAATTAAGAATAAGACACATATAAATGCACAGCGGATTTGAAGATACCCAAAGAGCACTAGTGATAGCAACCCACACAAATAACTACGGTTCCTATAAATATTTTTCAAGAACAAGTGCTCCTATTAAACTGTTTAAATGTGTTATTTGTGAAACGCTATAAAGTGGTTATTATATATTTCTGTAGGAAGTTTGCATGAAGAACGCTTGAGGGATAACTTTCCCGCGCCTTTTCATATATAATCCGATAAGTAAGAACCCTTGTATCCAGTTCTACATTTACGTTACATTTTTATATTTATTTCCGTATGCTATATATTTTAGTGTAAAATGTTCACATTTTATTGTCATTCAACTAGGTAATTTTAAACACCTTACTCTATGTTGGTATTGGTGGCCGTGTTGACATATAGGTTTGCATTCGACACCTGTCTTTTGCAAATGTAGTGCGAGCGGTGCAGTGTAACATTTCATTTTTGTATAGCTGGTTTTTGTTAGATTTCAGTCTGACATATTTACGAACTATTTTTATAAAGGGTATATCAGCAACAAAAAAGCTGCAACACAGTTACTATATGCAAGCAATTTTCCATTTATACGGAGAGCTGTTTATAAAACTATAAAATTAGCCTCACATCACCATTTTACTACGAAACTTGAGCGTAGTAACTTTTGTTAGCTTCATGAAAATATCTCAGTAAGAACGTTTTTATAAAAAAATATTTTTTTGGGTGCTTTACAATTCGTCTAGTTCGTAAAAACTATAATTGAGTTGCACTTTGCATTGTGGATCACTTTACTAATAAAAATTGAACGAAGCTGAGTTGATTTAGTAACAAAGTTCCATAACTGTGAACCCTGCTAGAAATTTATGCGCAAGTTACATATCACCCAATTAATAAGTATACAAATATAAATATAATTATTATGTTTTAAGAAATAGAATGTTACATTGTATAATTAAAGAACACATTATAAAAGATTAATAAAAGTTCATATCAGACGTGAGAATGGAAACAACTGCTTTGTATTCCAAACGCGACATGATACTGCAGGTGCAGGACACAATAAACTCAATTTTTATAAATAAGATTACTAAGAAGTAAGACATTGTATGTTATCAAGAAATGGTAGACGATGAGATCTGCATTTACCGCAAGATGATGCGAGAGCAGAGATTACATAAATACCCTGCGGAGCTACTGAGGGCCAGTCAGTCTCGAACTCCATAATTTTGGCATTGTTGCTTGTTCAAGCTACTCACCACAATTAGTAATTATTAACTTTGATTATTTTAATAAGAAGACGTTAATGAACATAACGTACAAGTTGCTGAACCATTTTGTAATTACTGTATAAATAAATTTGATAAAAGTGTTTTTTTGGAAATAACTGGTTTTTTAAAAAGAATCTGCCAAAGGCCCAAAACCTATTTCGCAAATAGATATAAAGATACGGAGAACTGCAGTTGTGACACGTTCCTTTGTAATGTTTATAATCATATTTTAGTTTAATATAGTTTCAGTATTAGTAAATCCTACTAATAGTGTTAGGCAATTTCCTTTAAGAAATATAATGTTTCGGTTTTTACATTCTTGATTAAAGGTAGAATTATTTTTGTATGGTATATTGTTCATACTCAAAGGTTGTCAAATTTATTATGGTGGTTGTTTTTAAAAGGTTAGAAATAATGGCTACTTTGTATAAAATTATTACATTTTTATGATTCATTTGTTTAGATTAATAATGTATATCGCTGACGCCTATGGCCCCATCATCTGAGTATGAAGACCTTCACAAGCAATTTGTGCTGATTCCAATAAATAAAAGTCCTGGTTTCTGATGTTAGTCAACCATTTCGGCAAGTTAATTGTACATATATGTTAAATAGAGAAGACGACACAAACGTGACTTCAATTTTGCGGTCTTAGTTCATCTATCCGAAGGTTTCCCGAAAAGACCTCAAATTATTTTAGTTTGTTGTAGAGAATTCATAAGTAACATCGCACTAAACTCTTTTCCCCCCTTTTTGTCTTGTGATAAAGCACCTTGGAACCATTGTACGATATTACTTCAGGATGCTTGAGGGGTATGGATAAAGAATCGCTACCTCCATGGGCATATTTTGTACTAATTCCCATTCTGCATATTTTTCTCAATCTATTTCTTAGTAGTTATTACATAGGTAATAAATCTTTCAATTTCCGCTGCGATGACCTAAACAGTAGTTTAATGATGTTTATCGATGATAACTGCTCTCCTACAAAAAACTCGACCCTGGAACTTTTCTGTAACCATCGTGGACAATGAAAAAGTGTGTGCGCCACGTCGTCCTGCTTTCCGCACACAATACATTGGCCATCCCCATATTTGCCGGACTTGTATACATAGTTGGCAAACAGCCATGCCCACTGAGAGATTTGGCTAGGTGGTGTCCAACCTCTCCATACGAACTACTGAAACTTCGGTATCAAGTGCTTTGTCCACCTGCCTTTGCACGATGCCTTTCATCTGGTCTGCCACGCCTTTTATGTCTTGGCTCTGGCTTCAACTTTGCCCACATGACAGGATCTCATCTCTCTCCGTTCCTTAGCAAGCAAATCTATAGGAATGACTGCTGCAATTACCACTATGGCTTCCGCAGATACAGTTTTGTGTGCGCTGGCAATTCTCGTTGTACCTTTAGCACGCCTGAGAATTTACGAATTTCCAGAAAAACGAACCGTCGTCACTAAAGTTCAAAGCAAAATCACCTACCTTTAATGAAAGATTACATTGGGCGACGTCTATGGTTTCCGCAGATACAGTTTTATATGCGCTGGCAAATTTTCATTGTACCTTTAGAATTAGGCTTCTTTTGTTGGCAAAATGCATGTCTTTTACTGGCGTTTAGCCCACCTATATTCCCCATTAGCATACAGATTCCATTTGCAGCAATGTGCGCCTTTTTAGATGGAGCTTAGAGGACAAACTTCTATTTAATGAACCGCCCAAATACCTGGCCGATTCTTACAGCCTCAATTCCATTCCGTTCACTTCTATTTCAATAGTTTAATTTTGCTTCTTCCTGCCATCAAAACGACCACGATCTTTTGGAATGCTAGAGTTAGCCCATTCTCTGTCATCCAACTCTCGACAATGTCTATCGCCTGTTTGGTTATGTCCTCTAATTTTTTTTCATTTTTGACAACAGTCATCAATGCCAAGTCATTTGTAAAAGCAACAAGTTTAGCGTTGCCTGGTAGCTCTATCCCTAAGACACTGTCATGTATGACATTCCAAAGAGTAGGACGCAGCACCGAGCCCTGCGGTACTCCGGATGCAACCGACAACATTTGCAACTCTCCACTATTTTGATTGAACGTTACCGACCTGTCGTGAAGATAGCTACCTATAACTCTCCGGAGGTATAGCGATATCCCCAGTTGCTTGATGGCATTCAGTATCACTCCCCACTTTGCGGTGTTGAATGCATTTTGTACGTCAACACCACAATCAGACACAATTGTCGGGTGCACCAAGTACCCATTATGGCATACTTGGCGTATCCCACCACTTCCTCCAATGCATCTAGGTTCGAACGGCCTTCTCTAAATCCAAAGTGCACATTGGAAATGCCATTATTTTCTTTTATTTCTTTTTTGAGTCTCACTATAATCATATGCTCCGCCATCTTCGCTACTATGTCTATTAAACATATAGGCCGGTACGAAGTTGGAATCCCTCGTGGTGTCCCTGGCTTCCTAATAAGTACAACTCTTTCATTTTTACTTTTTCGTGGAAATCAACCATACACGAAGATTTCCAGCATTACGGGTAATCTGACTTCAAGCATGGTATCTACCGCGACCCTTACAGCCTCGACCGGTATATCATACACCCCTGGTGCTTTTCTCAGTTTGAACTTTTTGGCAGTCACATTTAATTCCTCGCATGTAAAAAGAGGAAAATCGCCGAGTTCAACCTCTAGATCCCTGACCGCTTCTTTCACCCCAGTACCTCGCGCGAATAATGCTTCCAGAGTACATTTGGCATCTCTCCAGAGAAGAATCTCATCCGCCATCTTTTAAGTTTTTGAGTAGCAATCTTGTACCCAAGTACTTATGTATCATTATTTATCTCACTACAGAGTTCCCCCAACATCTCCTTTGATTTTGTTTTATGGACTCTTTAAGCTCCTTCTTTTTAATTTTATAGAGACGCCTCTTGTGTTCACAGCTGTCGGAAGCTCTTCTCATTTTCCTTTGATAAGTCCTCCTGGCAGCATTGACCTCAGATCTCAGATTAGAGATCTCTTGGGTCCACCAATAAACCTGTCTACGGCCACTGCGCAAAAACTTTCTTCTGGACATAATATTATCGCATGCCCGACGTATGTCCGAATTAGTAAAGTATATAAGGGGGCATATTTTCTAAGTGGAATCAGTTGTGATATAGTATTCTTAAAAAAATGCAAGCACCAAGTGAACGCTACACTAAAGAATCTATGATAAAAGCTGTAAATGAAATTTTACATGGTGCGTCAAGTTTCTACGCTGTTAGTAAAAAATATAATATACCTAGAACTACGCTATACAATCACGTAAAAATATTACAGAACGAGAAGAAATTATATATTAGTAAAACTGTTCCTGAACAAGAGAATGTAAGCAATATTGATGTTGATAACCAAGATCTTGTAAAACCAATACAGAATTTTGACGAATTTTTGGTACCTTCGACCAACATTGTGTCTAAACATGGACCTTTGTTCCTGTCTAATATACGAGCTATATTCGCTGGGCCATCAAACTGTGGAAAAACCAACGCTTTAATATCTCTAATCTTACACGAGAATGGACTTAGAATCCAGAACATCTATGTGTTTTCTAAAATTTTATATCAGCCAAAGTACGAACTGTTAAGAAGTGTATTTGAACCATTAAATGCAGATATTGGATATTATAGAAATTTGGAAATTATAACGATGTGATTGGGCCAAAGAATTCAGTTATGGTTTTGACG
The DNA here is from genome assembly GCA_036346225.1 of Platerodrilus igneus. Taxonomy (NCBI): domain Eukaryota; kingdom Metazoa; phylum Arthropoda; class Insecta; order Coleoptera; family Lycidae; genus Platerodrilus; species Platerodrilus igneus. The sequence continues at coordinate 9,431,367 of JARFIW010000244.1, forward strand.
ATATTCCTGCGAATGAGCAAAGCAAGATTACACAGTTTTTCTCGTATGGTAAGCATAAGAATATTGATTGTTTTTATTTATGTCAAACTTATGCTAGCACCTTAAAACATAGGCTTAGAGATAACGCCAATGTAATCGCATTATGGAAGCAAGATGACGCGAACCTGCATAATATTTTTCTGGATCGATTAAACGGTGATATGTCATACCCAAAATTTAAAGAAATGTGCTTAAACTGTTGGAATGGTGGTGACACGAAACATAATTTTATAACTATTGTCAAAGATTTTGATATAAATGAAAGGCGATACAGGAAAAATTTTGATCAAAATATAGTATTGGAGATCACATAAATGGTAAAAGTTTGTGGAACACAAAAAGGGTATACCACTTCGCGGCAACAATTTAAAGAAGCACATAAGCAATTGATTAAACCGTCGCAAGTGACAGTATCTCATTTACAAGATATCGCACCAAAAAAACCTGAAACCGTGAGAAACGTTAAAGTCGAAGACATGAACGTACCTTTAAAAAAAATTGAACAACCCATTCTGGAGAACTCTATACATCTTTATTAAGCAGATTTGTTGACTCAAGATCAAGACGAAAATATAGACAAATCGGTTTATGGAGTAAAGTATAATTCTCAAACCAATACATGGACTTTGAGAAAAAGTGCGTAGGAAATTGATTCAGAAAACAATGACATAACCTTAAATAATAACGTTTCTCCTGGCACTAGATATCTAACAATAGTTATAATTATTTTTAAAGTTTTTGGCATTTTCCTAAGGAATGTAATAAATTAGTTTAGAGAATACATTCCTACCTATTGTTTCGTGCATGCACACAAGTCGGGAAATAATCGAGGACATGGAGTTAATAAAACTGTTGGCAGATATTCAGATGAAATATATACTAAGTTGTAAGCTTTAGTGTAAAAATTTACATACTATGGATGCTGTATCGATTACCTGTCTGTGAAATTCGGTTATGATATCGACCGCACCTTCGAGAACGCTAAACCGATGGAAAACTAGTTTTTCTTTACATATTCTAATGTTCACCGTTCGTTGAATATTATTCGTATCAGGTGTCGTATCAACATTTCTTAAACGCAAACAATCAGCGTGTGTGCTTCTATTGTTATGATAATGAGTTCAACTGCAGAAACAATGGCGCGAAGTCTGTGATTTTACACCTCGGTTTATAGTAAACAAGTATATCGAAAATGACAAAAACCACCTCAACTACTATCATAAGAAATTAATGGTGTGAATTTAGAAGTTATTTTTGTACCTATTACCTTATTTATGTTATAAAATATAAAGCATGCGTTGGTATTGTTTAATTGTTCAATGTCCACATAACTGAAATGGATATCTAAGTTCTTATGAAAATAATTCTAACAAAAATGTGTATTTATTTAAAGAGTGTTATAAACGTTTCACAAAATTATTAATCAGAATCGCTTTATTTAAAACTATAACATAATATTATTTACAGCTATTGATATCTGTGGTTCACGTAAGAGAATAAACTGTAATATGCAGGATTATAGTGACAGAAATTTCCCTAAAATGTATGGTTTAAAATTTAAACATTGCTCGTAAATGTGTGAAATGGAAACCTGTTGTACTCTTCCATGTACTCAACTTGTCTACAAATACCGTTTTCAAATAATCTTGGGTAGGTTCTTATAAATTCGTATAACATGACACCAATTTCATTATTACTGTATTTGATTTTAATTATAATTATATCATGTGCGATATCCTGTAAAACATCATTCCTATTATACCTTCCCACTGCTACATCTAACAGAAATAAATCAATATTAGGAGCATCGTTTTCTGTTAATTTTTTTAAAGTATTAGCGTAGTTGAGAACGACAGAATATTTCTTTTTAAAATAAACTTTGCAGGACTAATTTGCCTTACTCTATGCGTCAAAAAATCATCATTTAATGACCAAAACAATCCTTAAAGTCTTTGTGCTTTCGGAATTACCAATTTTTAAATGTTCGTCAGACGGATTGTTGATGTTAGTATGCTCTAAAATAGAGCGTTTGTTTGAGTTCTATTTTCTGAGTCCAAACTTCACTGTTTTATGACTTCTGATAGTTCCCTTTGAATATGTAAAGCATTTTGTATTGAGTCGGATCCCACTAACAAGTCATCTACTTAAAATGAATTTAAAATGATTTTGGAAATGTTTGGTTCTGTCCTTTTGCATTCATGTCCAATTTGTTGCAATGCTCGAATTACTAAATAGGACCCTGATGCGGTGCCGTATGTTACCGTGTTTAAAGTAGAAATTTTTATAGGATTTAGTACATCCTCCCACCAAAAAAATTTACTGTAGATATTTTTCCTCTAGTTTAATTAACACCTGATGGTACATTTTATCGACATCAGTAGTTAAAATCACTGCATGAATCCTAAAGCTTAACAAAATGCACAAAAGATCATCTAACAAAACTGGACCTACCATTTCTAAGTCATTTAGTGATAAACCTGTACTAGTACGTGCAGAACCATCAAATACTATACGAATTTTTGAAGTCAAACTGCCCTTCTTGATCATTGCATGATAAATACGTGGGATCATTATACGAAATATTTTCACATGTTCTTGTCATGTGACCTAATTCTTCGTATTCTTTCATAAAATTTTAATATTAGTGTTTCAAAGCTCTATTATTAAAAATTTATTTTCTAACAAAAAGAAACGTTTAAGAGCCACTGATTTAGATTCTCCTAACGTTTTAGAAGATTTCATAAATGGAATTGACCTCATAAACCTGTCTTCACCGTTCCTTGTAAAAGTATTTAAGAAGTGCATTTCATATATTTTGTACTTCTTTGATTCGAAACTAAATAGCATAACTGGTTTTTCCAGCTCCTAAAATTTTGTAAATTGCTCATGGAGATTTGAGCTACGATTACATTGCAAAGTGTGCACTGTTATGCTTGCTTTCTATTATTTGACCTAATAATATCCAACCTAAAATGGTTTTTTTGCAAAATCAGCTTGATAGTGTCTAACTTGATTTGAACAGTGGAGAGCAATGCCTAAAATATACGTGCATCATCATCATCATTAGATTTTCAGTCCTGGAACTGGTTAGACGCATACCCTCATTGTTTCCTATTCTGAACTAATCTACACATTTCCCTGAAATTCCCACAGTCTGCATCTTTTACTAACTGCGTGCAAAAGTCTGATCTCGGTCTACCTCTACTTTTTTTTTCTTATCTCTGCATGTAATATATCCCGTACTATTTCCCAAAAATGCCTTAGAACGTATCCTGCCCTCTTATTTCTCCAATTTTTCTTCTTTTCCACAGATATCTTTATTCCTATACTATTTCTATAACCTATTTGTTATTAACCCTACTGCACCTATTTCATAGACGTATTGTGCTATACTCCACACATATGCTTTGAACAATTTTTTTCTTGTCTCTATGTTTGGTGTCTTTGAACATATCCGCTGTTCTTTCTTGTTAGATGCAGTTCGGTCACCTTCTATTGTTTTACAGTTATATATCTTATTTCAACAATATTCAGAGGTATGCAAAGGGGAGTAAGCAGCCTGTGGCTGTCAAGTTCCCCCAGCACTTGAACAATTAACGAATTAATAGCTTTTCCAATATATCATTTCGCACAATCAACATTAGTTGAAAATATTTGACAACCAGCATCTGTAGTTGCTTATAATAATCATCAGATTTAAATGCACTTATTTTTCGTCATGAGATTTTCCGTCTTAAAACTTGTTGCACGTATATCTCAACTTATTTATGTTCTGAGCTAGCCTACACAATTCCCTGAAATTCCCACACCCTACATGTTTCACAAACTGTGTGCATTAGTCTAACCTAGGTCTAACTACTTCTCTTTTTTCCTATCTCTGCTTCTAATATATTCCGCACTAGTCCCTCGTATCTTAGTATGTGATTTATCATCCTATCTTTCATATTTTTTACTGTTTCCACATTTCATTCTTCCCCTACCATTTCTAGTATCTCTTTATTCTTAACATTGTCTGTCCATGATATCTTTATCATACGTTTGTAGCACCACATTTCAAAGGCTTCTACCTTTTTCTTATCTGCTTCTCCTACTGTCCAGGCTTCACAGGCATACAGTGCTGTGCTCCACACATATGTTTTAAGCAATCTTTTCTTTGTTTCTATGTTTATTATCTTTGAACACAGTAGTTAGTTTTTCTAGTTAAATGTAGCAGGACCTTGTGCTAGTCGTTGTTTTATATCTCTTACGCTCTTCCAGTCTTGCGTTATTTGGCTTCCTAGATATCTTGTAAGTTCTCATTACCTATTTGTATTCTTGTTTTTGATTTATTTTCCCCTTCATTGCATACTAGTACTTTAGTTTTATTTTTGTTAATTTTCATACCCTATCTCTTTGTTAGAACTGTTTCCATTTCATTAAGAGCAGCTTCTTACTCTTCTTTGCTAGACGCTAATACCGCTCTATTATCTTCAAATCTAAGCACATCAATCTTTTGTCCCTGCACAGTAATTCCAAATGTCTTCATGCATTATTGATAGTATTTATTGCCCCTTCGATACACAAGTTAAGAATTAATGGGAATAGGGCACGTCCCTGTCTTACCACTTTCCTAATATTTACTTCTCTACGTTCCTGCTCTAATTCTACTACCGCTGTTTGTGCTTTTTCTAGATCTATAAACCCTATATAAACGCTTTCCTCTTTTTTTATTGTTTTCTCCATTATTACCCTCAGAGTAATCCCCTGTTTCGTCTATACCCAAATTGATCTTATCATTGTACGTCTTCACCTCGTTTTTCCAATTGTCGTTGTACAATTCTAGTTAATATTTTTGATACGTGTGCTGTCAAACTTATAGTCCGAAAATTTTCACATGCACCCGAGCCTCTCTTTTTTGGTATAGTGATTATGATGTTATGTTTGAAATCTTTGGCTATCTCACCTGTCTCATACATATAGCTTACCGGTTGGAAGAGACGTTCTGTTACTGCTTGTCCAGTGGCCTTTAGAGTCTCTGCTTGCACCTTATCTGTACCTGGCACCTTACCATTTTTCAGACCCTTTAATGCTAATTCAAACTCATCCCGTAGTATAGGATATCTCTAGTCATCATTTCTAATGTCTGATTCCTGTTCTATTGCTGTTAGTTCCTCTCCTGCATACAAATTCCTTATATATTCCTTATATATTCCTGCCATCTAACCACTTTTTCTACACTTTCTAAAATGACGTTTTCTCTCGCGTCCCTTATATTGTTGCTATACAGTTATAGATCCCTAAATTTCATTCTAATTAGTTTGTATGCTTCGTCTGTCTTTCCTATTTCCATCTTAGTTTGTACCTCTTTGCACTATTTATCAATCCGTTGTTCTTTAGCTTTCATGCATTAGCGAATAACTTCTCATTTTATGGCTTTATATCTCTGTTTTGCTGTTTCGTCTGATCCATTTTTGCATTTTCGTCTTTCTTCTATTAAATTCAGGACATCTTTTGTTATGAATGTTTTCTTATTTTTTTTTGTGTATACCCCAGAATAGCTCTGGCCGCCATGTCTAAGTTGGATTTAATGTTATTCCATTCTGTTTCTACTTCCTTAGTATTAGATATTTTCCCGATATCTTTCAGCAATTCATTAGACTTTTTTCAAATATTTTGTGGCTATCTTTATCTATTAGTTTCTCAAGGTAAAAGTGCCTCATTCCATTCCTTTATTTCAAATTTTTAAATTTAAGAGCGGGCTTCATAATTACGACTTTGTGGTTAGAGTCTATATCTGCTTCTCAATAGCTTCTACAGTCTTTTGCTTGATTCCTAAACCTTAGTCTATTAAGAATGTAATCTATTTGATATCTTCATAGATCTCCTGGCATCTTTCACGTATATCGTCTTCTAGTATAATGTTGAAATAAAGTATTTGTGATGGTTAAATTGGTTTTATGGCAAAATTTTACCAACCTTTTTACCCTGTCGTTTCTCGTGCTTAAACCAAAGAATCCTACTACCGCTTCTTCCCTTCTCTTCACCGCTGCAATAAAATCTCCCGTAATTATTAAATTTTTTTATTTTTTTACGTATCTTAGAATGTCTTCGATATCTTTGTAGATCACGTCTACCGTAACTGGAAGTAGGCACGTATGATTATTGTATTCATCACTATAGATTCTAATCTAACCATGAGTATTCTATCGTTCTTTTGTAAGTAGTTTTCTAAACTATTTTGTTTCGCTAAACTATTCCCACACCAGAATTTCCTTCCTCTGATCCTGTATGAATTACCCTAAAGTCTCCACTCCAAAAATCTCCCGTTTTCCTATCAATTTCAATTTTTAAGTTCTCTATCTTATCTACTTGCTTCATACTTCTGACATTCCACGCTCGGACCCGCAGAATGTTCCCGATTCTTTTTCTAAATTTTCCGATCACATCCTCCGAAATAGTCCCCTCCCCGATATCCGAATCTGGGACTATTTTACCTCCGGAATCTTTTACCTCAGAGGATGCCATAATTTTAAATACAATTTAAGTACGCTGTGTACTTGGTAGGTAAAGTGGCGGCTTCCCGTTGCCTTGCAGATCGCGGTGGAGTGTCTTAGAATGCCATACCCATCCCTATGATCTCAGCCAATCTAAGTACCGAAAGAACCGTTGCCCTCTTTCGGGGACCTGTCTTAGTCTGGTTCTTCACTAAAGACTCTACTAATTTGGTTGAACCTGTAGTTTGGCTCTTTAAATCACTGGAATATGGAAGCCATTCCACCTGTTCTAGTAATCTAGAACTAGTTCAAGGTGCAGGTCCATTCGGAATGGAATATACCTGCACCTACCAGTAATTGTACTTGATTTGATTTGTCATATTCCGGATCCGCTAATTTCAAATTAGTTGAAGTAGCAAACGATGACGGATCAAATTCAAAATTTGTCATTTCTCCTGCTATATTGTCACAATAAGACACATTATTTAACAGAATATGCATTTGCATTAGATTCTATGGTAGCCCCAGTTTTAAATTTTATATTAAATTTCATTGAAGCTAAACCTGTGACTTGCAGATCATTTTTTATTTTATCAAGCTTTAAACGATTACACAAATCAGCTGTCATAAAATTTGACTGTGAACCATAATCCATTAATACCCTACAGTTATGAGCTTTTCCACTATTATCGTAAATTTTTACTTTAGCTGTAGAAAGTAGAGTTCGTCGAACCACTGCTTTCTGTGTTAATGAGTGTGAACTTAAAGCAACTTCACCTACAATTGCTGTGTCGCTAGTAGTAGAAATACAGGCTATCCACCACCACATTTGCACCAGCATCCACATTTGCACCCGCATCTGGACCAAAAAGTTTTCTTCGACTAACCATTTTTCATCTTTCGAGATAAATATATCTTAAATTTTTCATCTTTCGAGATAAATGAGCATCCTCATTTCCACACACACGAGATAAACCTATTTTTAAGATTTTTTTTTTACCGCTAACATTCTGGACCAAATAGTTTTCTTCGTCTAACCAATGCATCTTTCGAGATAAACCTATCTTGTTTGGTATCAATTAATATTAGATTTTTCTCAGCTACCCGAATCTCTAGGAATTTTTTAGATTGCCCCATCCCTAAGGGAGCTACCCCAATTTTAAGATTTCTTACCTGTAGCGACTTTTGAGCGTTCTTATAAATTTTTTTAGTCATGCAATACATCTTGTTAGTCTAAAATTTTACGCACATCCCGAATCTGCAAACAGATTTGCAATAGGACCACGCCCTGCAAAATTATACTTTAAGCTCTCAAACCTATTTAAAATTTTTGCTCATTTATGACATATGCTTTAACCAATACAAAGAAATAAGCACACAAAATTTTAATAATTTATTTTATCCAATTTACAGTTTAATAAACTTATAGAATACAATTTTTACAAAGTATAACATTATTTCCTGTGTGTAGCCGAATCCAAGTAGTTTAACCTGTAACAAAAAAATAGAAATTAATGTGTTGTTTAAAATAGACCTGTAACAAAAAGAGATTAATGTAAAAAAAGAGGAAACGTGTTTTCAGTCAATAAAACATATTGTTGTTAATCCAACAATATGTTTTACCGTCCGGCGAGACCACGTGGAGGTAAACACATATCGCCGGGAACGAAGGAAATTTTAAGGATGGGGATGGTAGGTATGTCTTATAACTAACTTACATACTATATATACACAACAAAATATATACAAATATAAACAACTATCTTATATCTTTATGCCCCCATGCGTAGGTTGATATGCTTCCGGGGATGACGTAACGCTTGTCATCTGCGCCCGATAGACTGATTTTATTAATAAGCTGTGTATAAAGTTGGTGTTTCTTACTCCGGATTGATACCATCGTATTCATGAGGGCATCATCATTGTTAACCACCACCCCCCTAAAACTATCTACACTAATCCCCGCTACCACACTACGACTAACACCCTTAATTTTTTTCACTACGTCTTTTTCACTCACAATACAGTACGATTTGGCCCTGGTGCCGACGAACTCCAAGACCAAATCGCCACAAAACTCGTCTTTAAATTTACCCAACACCTTTTTGTTTATAAGTGGTATATTATATTTGTTAGTAGGAGAGTAATCGCTAGTATCAAAGTGTTGTACATGATTACGAATGTCACTGTACAAGTCTGGCGTCTCAACACTATAAACTAAAGAGTCTGTATCTGTATAAAGCAGGGACAATCTGGGACCATACAGAGGAACCATGGTACTGTAGTGAAAGTCGTACATTAGCGTTTTGGACAGATCTAAAATTGACAATCCTGCATAGATTGGTTTATCGTACTTCGCTTTTACACGATTCATCTGTATAATCGCCAGATTTTCCCCCCAACACTAAGCAACTGTTAAAGTTAGGTTTAGCTATTAATCCACTCGCGCACAACTTTTTCCCGTCGTGTTCCCATCGCGTGACTATTTTGACATCGACCCTTTTGTCCACGTTCTCCATTGTTTTACCAAAAACCGCATTGTTCATAAGTTTGAAAAAAATCTTTTTCAAACGCGTTAGCGGCAGACGTACGGAGATTCGTGTTGAGATCAATGTAGGGTTTTAACCACGTCGACTGATCAAACTCCAACACGCGATGCACAACAGTTAATTGCAGACCGTTACGCAGAGCTTGCTGCAAGTTGCGGTAGTGAACAATGTATTTTGTTTTGTCCAGAAGGGTGGCGAGTAGCTTAGGTGTCTTCGAAAACGGTGTTGGAGGTACCATCGATTCAGGGCAGAAAGGTAAATCGTTATGCGGATCATTGAGTTCCTCTGGATACTGTATATCAACTTCCAAAATATACCCTTTTTCGTGCGTGCTTGGTATATTTAATATTTCTTGTTTTATACGATGTAACTGGTCCGTGTTTAACCATCTAAAGCCGCTAATGGGTAAATGTTGGGACATCGCCCAGCCGTATAAATTGTTAGCATCCAGATATGCGATGTACTTGGATGGCTCGTCAGGGTTGTAGTCTTCCATATACTTATTGTTGGCTTTGGCATACCGACCGCTGCACTGGGTTAACCTACCACGTATCCCTTTCTTGATAAAATGTTGCATGCTGACATCAGTCAACAACTCGAGCTTCACCCCAGTGCGCTTCAACATGGCATCCCAACTCAAACTAGGAGCAGTCACGTACTGGCATGGGTCTAGATCATAGGTTTTTGTGCAGACGTCTCTGAAGTTCTCGAAAATGTCTGCTAGTAACAAAACGTTTGTTTTCAAATAAAGATCGCTGTATTCCCCAAGCGTTCGGATTTTGAATGTTCTCCATACATTCTGTGCGTGTTCATAATCTGCATACGACACCGCTGTGGCGGTTAGACCGTTGTAGAAAGCATTTTGTGGTGGTAGAACCTTCTCTTCCAATACGGTAATATTTTTCACGTAGTCGTACGGGAACACACCCTTCCGATGTAATAGAGCAAACTCTTCGGTATTGGGGAAACAGCTCTTTAGTTCAACAAACTGTTCAGCATTCAAGTTGGAGGCTAGTTTATTTAAGCTAGATGCCATGAAGCGTAAGGAGTCTACAAATCTCAGTGTGATAAAAGATTCATCAGTTTCATTGTCGTTTTCCTTAGACAATCTAACGTTTTTTGTAAACGATATGAACCTCTCCTTATTATTCGGGATTACAGTAACCCTTTCTTTGTCGTATCCCAATTCCTTAATTATAAAATGGCTATCGTACCCACTTAAATTATGGAATATAACGGGGATAAACTTTGGAACCGTGTATTTAATGTTGCATTGGGAGTGTGCGGCAAAGCGAAATCTCCCTGAGAGGTGGCAGTGATCCCACACCCTCTCATTTCCCAAAGGTTGCTTACATATTCCACAGTCCACAGCCATATGGAACAACAACTCATCTAGGGGTTCCATTGGAAGCATGGGAGTGTTTGTTTTTAAAATTTTTCCCAATCGTTGGGCTTCCTCTATCATTTTCTCCATAAAAACTTTGGCTGCATCAACACCTCTGTACAGCTCAAACTTGTTTAAGTTATCATCATAACAACACTTAACATAATATGCAAAACTGAAGGGTTCGTGGTGTTGTGTGCTGTTGGTGAAGGAAGAGGTGGGATCCGGAACTGCTGAACTAATAGGCTTCAACACACTTTCGAAGTCTGCATAAATCACGAACGGTACCCGCATTTGCTTGTGAACGTTTTTAAACTCGAGGATGTTGTTGAAATGGTTCGGCATGGTGGTAGCGACATGGTTGCAGTCTTGTTCGGTATGTTTAACAAGTTGTTCGTCGCTGCGAAAAAACACAAGACATCCATCGCAAAGCCATTTGCTTGTGTGCTCACGAGACAACTGCTTACGCACTAGCTTCCCCAAATCCTTGATCCAGCAGTAGTGGGACTTGCCCCCATTCTGAATGTACAGTAGGTTCACATGCCGATCCCTTTTAGTAGCGGTGAAATGTAGCGGTCCAACGATGAACTTGTCTTCCACCCCAAACACGTTAACGCTGATGTCGTTTAAATCCTCAAACCTGGGGATGTCCTTAACTCTAATCGGGAACTCAATGTCGACAAAGTTGAGCACCGTGCTGTAATGCGGGTAGCTACCGACCCTTTGCGGATTGTGAACATCATCAGGGTGAAGAGCAGCCACAACACACCAGGCAAAACATGCATCATCGTTATTTTGGATGTTAACCACCGCACACTTGTCCTGAATCCATTTGGGGAGCTCTATGTACGAAGACCCACGCAAAGGGTTGTACTTGTTAACATTTATTTGTAGGTACAACGCCTGTTTCAGAGTCCATCCTAAAATTTAAAATTAGAAAAAATAAATAATTGTAGAAACTAACCAGAATCACGTTCTTGGAACTCATCAGACTTGGCCGACATCCTCTCCATAAAGCAATTGTAGATCTCCCCCAGGTCACTGGAGGAGGTGATAACCACATTTTTTGTGTTAAAGGATTTAACATCTTCAACACCCTCTGCCGCACCCATCTTGGTGTAGCCACCAAACAACTCGCAATTAACCTTGAGGGAGGTGTGTATAGCCAGCTGTTCCCCGACTAAGCTTACAAATCGTTCCCGTTGATCTTGCAAGAATTCCAACAGACCTAAAAATACAAACTAAGCAAACACAAAATACTTATAAAATACATACTTGTAGAGTCGACATTATTGATGCGGAAAGTTGCAATTCGACTTTTGAATGCGGTAGCTACAACCTCTACACCTCCATCCAGGACGCGACTAGCATTAGCTTTGTGCGCGTTCGTGCGTTGGTGGGCTGCCAAGTTGGTAACGTCCACATCACACTCTTCGCATCTCCGCGACTTCTTGGGAGCAGGTCCCTCAACCATCGACGCAGCCGGTTGCTTGACCCCGGATGGGCCTGCAACGGGGACAACCACACCATGCTTGGCATCCTTGTGCCGTTTTAAGCTATCCTTCCGCGAGAAGGATGCCGGGCATGCATCGCAGGCGAACAACCCCTTTTTCGTTTCAGGCACCGATCCATGTTGTTGGAGCTGGTGCCTCTTCAAGCTATTGGTTCTCGAGAAGACAACCCCACACACATCACAAGTAAAGGAAGCCATTTTCTATAAAGAAATTAAAACTGGTTAAAGACTTTTTAGCTGTTATAACTAGTCAAAGACTAAACAGAAACTGAATTATATTGCCTCGTACCATGCTTTTATACCCTGTTGGTATAATTAGCTAGTTTACTTTTAAATTAGGTGAAACCCAGCGCCGTTTAACCTTGAGTAACATTTCAAAGCAGTCTATTCACGTCGGTAAAAATCAATATTCTTAACTAACCTTGAATCGGATTACAAACTAGTTCATGCCTGTCTGTAAAATACTGCAAATGATAATGACGAGCATGCGCAACAACAATTCTGAAACATTTAAAAGGATGAGCTGTATAGGATTTCTTCTCAGTCATCTCGGTGAAATCAGTGCAAAGCAATGGAGTCTGTAGATGTTAATGATGCACAAGTTTCGTATACCAAAAATCTGATTAATAAGTTTACGTATAGTTTATGTGAATTGGGCGAACACCCTCATAATGTGGAAATTGGGTTTGTTATAAATCAGAGAATAAAACCCGTATTACGATTGGTGTGTAGCAAGAAATATTGTAGCAGCCATGTTCTGGAATTGACATACGAAAATTGGTTAGCATTTACAAATTTTCAAGTGGAATTTCAAATCAACGTATTTTCTCGTGATGTGCTAAACACTCGATTAAATGGTGCACCCGAAATGGAAGATCTACACATACAACTAGGAGCTCCGTTCTTTATCACTCTGTCACCAGTGTCTGGATCAACCGAGGACGAAACGTTCCAGTTAAAAATAATAATGGGTGATAGCTCGATAGTTATAAACGAATTGGAGTGCCGTAAACTATTCCATATGCGAGAGTTGTTTGAGTATCTGCTTAAACAGTTGGAAAGTCGTGACTTCCCAGCATTATACAGCGAATTAGTAGGGTTTGTTGCTAATTCTAATTTAAATGATTGCGATCGGTTTAATACTCTGACTGAAGGGGAGAAACGAATTAAAATCTTGATTGAAGGCGAAGTTCGAATTGGCAATATTTTATTCTACAACGAATTGAATCAGAGCGCCCTAAATGCATTGGAGCTGGTTATATGTTTTCCGGATATATTTGTGCAAGACGTGATGCGTACAAGAACATTAGTGGAAATGTTTAGACGTTTAAATTTGTCGGAATCTGAAGATTCTGGTTATGGTGATAACTAGAAAAAGTATTTTATAAAAGACAGCCCAAGAGGCGTGGATGTAAATGTATTGTTATTGTAAATTTTTTTTGAAAAAAGTATAAATAGACTTGTTGTTGTTTATTTATTTAGTATAGTTTGAGATTTTTTTGAGTAAACACATGATTATCTGTTCTGGAGAGGGTTTAATCAACAGCGCTATAAACAGGTTACCGTTTGAGCTGCATATTCCAGGTTATCAGTACTGCGGTCCTGGTACAAAGTTGGATGAGCGCTTAGCAAGAGGCGATCCTGGAATAAGCGAATTAGATAAATTGTGTAAAGACCACGACATTGCATACTCCAAGTACCCCGACGATCTTCCAGCCAGACACCGAGCAGATAAAATTTTAGAAGAAGAAGCCTGGGGAGAGTTAAGTCTAAAACGCAAAGTTTGGGGAAAAGCCGCAGCTTGGTTTGTGACAAACGCTATGAAAGCGAAGAGAAAATGGGTATGGGTTTAAAGAAGAAAATAAGTTTCAAAGGCGGATTTTTGAAGAAAATACGATCCGCAGTAGACCGAGTTGGCTCCGACAACTTGAAAAAGCTGTTAGATGTTGGTATTTTAATTGGTAAAAAAATCATAAAAGGAGCCGGTGGGAAAAGCAAAATTAAAGTCCCACGTATTATACCCGTTCCACAGAAAGGAGGTTTTCTGCCATTGATTCCGATATTCGCGGGACTAAGTGCCCTAGGGGCGCTAACAGGTGGTGCTGCGGGGATAGCTAAAGCAGTAAATGATGTCAAGACAGCCAATGAACAGCTTAAGGAGAGCGAACGACACAACAGATCTATGGAAGCCATTACCGTTGGGAAAAAAGGAAATGGAATGTTTCTAAAACCATACAAAAAAGGCACAGCATTATTCTTGAAACCATACAAACAGGGGCGCGGTATTTGTAAAAAAGTATCAAAAAACTAAGCAAGTTACCTCGAAGAGCTCTCACCGATGTAGATATAAGGAAACACGCATCTAACATTCCTCATTTTCGCAACGTCTTTTCTAGAGATCAGTTACAGAAGATTAGACCGCATGTCAACGAATCGGGTGTGATTAATTTGGATACCACCAAAGGTTCGGGTACACATTGGGTGGGGTACCGAAAACGCGGAAATAGTGTGTATTACTACGATTCGTTTGGAGACTTGAGACCGCCGATAGAAGTAAAGAGATATTTTCGAGGTTGTAAAATTTACTACAACAGTGTACCGGAGCAGACTTACAACACATACAATTGTGGACATTTAGTGTTAAAGTTTCTTAGTGACAATGGCTAAAACAGTGAGCGTGTTCGGGTATGGTAATGTCATATCGACAGGATCCATTTACCCACCAATTAAATTGAAACAGGACGGTGAATATGCTTTAGGTCTAGTGGGACTGTACACTTGTAACACTGTGCAAAACATACATCCAGGAAACAACAACTTATACTTTAACGATCCAGAGCATCGCAAAATAACCATTGAACCTGGATCATACGAATTAGAAGAAATAAATGCATATATACAGGACGTCTTCAAAAATGGTTCAGTCAGAGCCGGAGATCAACGAGAACATTGAAAATATTTTAAACTGAGTGCCAACAATAACATAAATCGTAAACATTGTGTTCTATACGAAGCAGTTATAAACAATTTTCTTACCCACAGATATTGAATTGGGGCAAACCGTAAAACCAATATTGGAAGCATCTTGGGGTTTACCAACCGCAAATTGGCTGCAGATACTGTACATATCGCTAATCAGCAAGTGAACATAATATCGGTCTCAATAATTGTTAAGCTGAAACCAAATCACCTGTGAAGCGGAATCGTAAAAGATGAAAATTTTCTTACCCACAGATAATATCGAAATCCAACGTTAATCTGTACCACCCGGGTAGGTAATTCTGAAATTAAGGAACTAACCTTACGTCATATATTATCCGGCCTGGAGGTGACAGAAATTGATAATATTACAATCAGACTAGTCGATCATTTGGGTCGTTGAAGGTAGGGAACTTTTCACCGGAACATACACCTGTACGGACCTGAATAATTAAGTAGTTGAAAATGCCTATCGATTTTGTATATAAAGCACGCTACAACACCCCAGACGATTGAGATTGAATGACGGCGTCAAAGCGTGCAAGTTGTCACTTGTCCAGAGACGTTACAGCAGAAAAATAGTTTCTTAAAATCTTTGGGGTTAGAAGTTATAAATGATGGGAGGCAGAAGTAAACGCAGCTTAGATCTCCACGGTGATGAAAACGTTAAACTTGGAAGGCTTCAATATGAGGACGTGCCCAAATTGGATGTGTTTGGAGGTTATAAATTAGACGAAACCATAATAAAGGAAGATTATTATACATATCTTCCCTTTACATTGAACGCAGAAAACAATGATCGAATTTCAATTGAAATCCAGAGCAGTGATAACATCACATACCCCCATGAAAGTTTCATATTTATAAGGGGCACCTATAAACCTACGGAAACATTAAGAGAAGCGTCAACAACTGGAGACCCGATTAGAGCAGCAGAACCAGACCCTAAAGCTTACGAATTTACTAGAAATGCACCATATTTTCTGTTTGAGGAAATTTAATACAAATTGGGTAATAATCAAATAATAGATGTCTGTCGAATCCCTGGAATTACAAGAACTATTAAAGGTTTAGTATCCATGGAAGAATCAGAAACAAAATCTATTACACATACCGGGTGGAAGCCCGATACCATATTCCAAGATGGGCGGTTTAGTTGTGCTATACCGCTAAAAACCATTTTTGGGTTTTTTGAAGATTACAAGAAAGCTATCGTCAACATGCCTCAAGAGCTGATTTTAATCAGATCCAAGTCGGACGTAAATTGCTACAAGTCGATTGGAAGTACAGTAACGTTCAAAATACAACGTATTTCATGGGAGGTTCCGCATATAACATTAAGCGACTTTGCCAAGGCGTCGCTGCTTTCGGAAATGCAAAATCAATCATCTATAATGGTTGCATTCAGAAAATGGGAACTACACGAATTACCGTCTCTAACACAATCAAAGTCACAAGTATGGAGAATTAAAGTATCGAACGAAACAGAGAAGGCTCGGTGGATATTACTGGCGCTGCAAAATGGAAAATATGATAAGAAAGAAGAAAATGCTACAAGCTTTACAAATGCCAACATAACCAATGTCAAAGTGTTTTTAAACTCTCAGATGTTCCCTCAAGGTCGATTAAATTTGGATTTCGAGCAGAATGACTACTTGCCAGCGTACCTGTCTTATGCATCTTTTATGGAAAAATACTACCCGAACAAATCGTCAAATAAATGTTTAATGGACTACAACAGGTTTAAGGAATCACCCGTCTTTGTAATCGACTGTCGTCATCAATTTGAAAGCATCAAGGATGCAACTGTTGATGTAAGAATGGAATTAGAAGCTTCAAGAAATTTTGAACCGTCGATGAAGGCTTATGCTTTAATTATACATGACTCTATGTTTGAATATAATCCGTTTACGGAAATTGTTAATAGATTTATTCACAATTAAATATTTTGTATATATATTTTTAATAAAATTGTATAAAAGCAAGGAATTAATTTGTTTCAATTAGTCTACTTTTATTTGTCGAATGGTGAGCATCTCCCACTCTGTACATAAGTTCTAGTTATTTTAGAGCGAATTTACCTCCATCAGAATAGGGTGAAATTGCCCTATAGAGTGAAATTGCCCCATAGAGTGAAATTGCCCCATAGGGTGAAATTACCCCATAGAGTGAAAGTGTCCCCGACAGTATTGGTTAGCATGGTTCGCAATTACATAAGAAAACGAAATAGTGGATACAGTAAGGAAGCATTAGAAAAAGCTATAGAAGAAGTTCGACTGGGTAAATCAAGAATTTACTTCATCAGTAAAAAATATAATATACCGAAAGAGACGTTAAGCTATCACCGCAAGCAGCAGCAAAAGCAAGCGTACGCTCGAAGCAATATGGAGACTGCAAAACAAGAAGTTAAAATACCTATACAGAATTATGATAACTTTGCTATTGCTAGTGCAAGAGAGGATGGTAAACATGGTTCATTGTTCCCGTCTAACATACGAGCTATCTCGCGGGACCATCGAGTTGTGGGAAGATTAACGCTTTAATATCGCTGATCCTGCACGAGAACGGTCTTAGATTCCAAAATGTGTATGTATTTTCGAAAAGTTTATATCAACCGAAATACGAATTGTTAAGAAACATTTTTACGCCATTAAAAGAAGAAATTGGGTACTATGAGTTTGAAAATTACGATGATTTGATTGAACCCAGAGATACCAAAGAAGATTCAATTATGGTTTTCGATGATATACCTGTAAACGAGCAAAGTAAAATCACTCAATTTTTCTCGTTCGGCCGACATAAAGCAATAGATTCGTTCTATCTATGTCAAACTTACGCTAGTGCCTTAAAACATAGACTCAGAGATAACGCCAATGTAATCGCATTATGGAAACAGGATGATACAAACCTTCGCCATATCTTTTCGGATCATATAAGTGGTGACATGACATATCCAAAATTTAAAGAAATGTGTTTACAGTGTTGGGGTGACTCAAAACATAATTTTATAACTGTTGTGAAAGATTTTGATTTGGATAATGGTCGATATAGGAAGAATTTCGACGAGTATATAAATATTTGGCATTATTCAAAAAAAGTTAGTTCTCATCCAAAGTTTCATGATGACGGACGTTAACAATTTTATTGCGAATAAACGCAGTCTCCATCTTATGCAGGATGCTGTACGAAAAAAGTTTGTAGCGTACAAAAAGGGAGACACTGCATCTCAGCAAAAATTCAAAGAGGTGCACAAACAATTGATTGATCCCTTGCAAATAACCGCTTCCCAGTTGCAATCGATCACCGAAAAAATTCCCATACCTACAACAAAGGTTAAAGTCGAAGACATGGACGTACCTATAAAGAAAATTAAACAACTCGTTCCAGAAGAACCGTTCCATCTTTACTATGTGGATGTGTTAGCTAGAGACGAAGACGAAAATATTGACAAATCAATTTATGGAGTAAAGTATAATGCGGAAACAGATACATGGAGTTTGTGGAAAAGTGTATTGATAATTAACCCGGAAACTAGCGATATAACATTAAACAATGCGATATATCCAGGTACGAGGGGTTTATACAATCTGCTGGTTTACAAAGACATCAGCCCCGAAGATGGCGATTTTAATTTGCATGAAGATTTGCCGAATTACTTGGAAATGATCAAATCTGCGTCGATTTTGAGAAAAAAGTTTAACCCATTTGCGGTGCACGATTTAAGCGGATTCCCAACAAATAACAAAAAGTTTAACAAATATGTGCAAAAATATCTCACCGAATTTCGGAGGAATCCCGAAAGAAAACAGCCAAAGAGAAGAAAACAGTCTAAGGGAGCGGGTTTAGGCTTTTCTAAACGGTTTTACAAAAGTTTAAATTCAAAGCCGGTGCAATATGTCTACTGGAATAATGTACATGAACTTGTGGATCGGCTGAGATTGTTGAACGCATCCAACCGAGCTGGAAATACAAGCGAGGAAAACATTAACGAGATGGTGTCCATAATAGAAGAGTTGAGAGAAGAAGGTATAATACAGTGAGCTCAGTAAATAATTACACAGTTTTAAAATGCCTATCGACCGCTTCGGACGTTCAGAGCGTAAAGATGCTGATATTCGACGCGGTCCTCCAGGTCGAGGATTTGTGCTAACGTTGGATGGTGATGGGTACGATATGCAGCAAAGAAGGTTAGTGAATTCATCAGACCCGAAAGAAGATAGTGATTGTGTTAATCAGAGAAGCACTATAGTATTCAAGTCTGGAGAAGAAACAATTAGTTTTCGTAAAAGAAGGTTAGTTGATGTAATGGATCCTAAAGAAGATAGTGATTGTGTTAATAAGAAATCTGTAATCAAGCTCGTGAATCAAGCCTTTTCATACTGTCTAAAAGTTCTGATGATATACAACGTAAAGATAAAGCCTTCAATGCAAGAAACCAGCGTATCGCAATGCTTGCTCAACCAGTTGAGCCATCTGATGCAGTTAATAAACAATATGTAAATGAAAAATTGGATAAGCTTGTATCTGACTTTAAAACGTTTATACAGTTTTTTATTAATTTGACTGCAACTTCTGAGACAAATAAGAAGGAGCTCGGTCTTGCAATAGCATCGATTTACGAGGCGTCACCAGCAGCTATAAAAAACAAATACTACAAACCAAAGCTTCAGTTTATGTCAAAGGTGCAATTGGATAAAGATAACCCTATTAGTTTAGCAACAGTGTTAAGCAAAAATGAGTAAAGAAATCATCGTTAAGGAATTATTTAAACCTGTAAGAAAAAATTTTCAGCGTCGTCATACAAATCTGAAACATGTGAAACGTGATCTTATCCAATCGGACTTGTGCGAAATGCAGCCTTACTCGCGTGTGAACAATGGGTACAGATATATCATAATAGCAGTGGACTGTTTCACAAAATATGCTTTAGCTGAACCCTTAAAAAATAAAACCGGATCAGAAGTCACAAATGCTATGAAAAAAATATTGGACAAAATGCTGCAAGGAGAAAATAACGTAAAAATCAATCTACAAACGGATTTTGGGAAAGAGTACTACAACCACTGGTTTAAAAATCTTATGCAAAAATATAAGATAAACCATTACTCTACGTATTCCGCAATCAAAGCTAGCATGGTTGAGCGATTAATCAGAACAATCAAAAACAAATTGTACAGAAGATTTTACTTGCAAGGCAGTCATAAATGGGTGAATATTTTGCCTAAGGTTATGGAAGAATACAATAATACACCGCGTCGGGCTATTAACATGACACCTATGGAGGCAGAAGAACATCCGGAAAGAATAAAACTTTACACCGCTAACAGCGTTTCTAAAAGTTACAAGAAGTTGTATAAGGTTGGAGACATTGTGCGTATATCAAAATATAAAGCAGTATTCGATCGAGGATTTCACCCAAACTGGAGTACAGAACTATTCAAAATTGTTAAAGTACATCAAACGAGACCGATAACCTATCTGCTACAAGATTTGGAAGGTCGGCCAATTCTAGGTGCTTTTTACGAAGATGAAATTCAGCTCACAGCAGCACCCGACACGTACTTAGTGGAAAAGTTTTACGGAAACGGAAGCACGGGCGCGAATTATTAGTGTCGTGGTTGGGGATGGTAAAGTTGGATTAAGAAAACAGACTTGCTTTAGTATCATCCAGATAATTACCTGGATGAAAAATCATAAAAGGAGGAGTAAAGTCCCTTAACTGGATATATAGGAGAGATTTGCTTAGAACCCCATTCCCATCTGTGATTTGAAGCAGGAAGCATGTGTTTCATAATCGATTTACAAGGATATCAATACAAAACTAGTGATTTCTATTGCAAGGAGATTGCCATTTTGGATGTAGCGAATAATGTAATATGGCATGAGATACTGGACATGGCTGTGGAGTATAACACCCTAAGCGATAATTTCAAAAAGCAAGTTCGGTGGTTAAAGCAAAGAATCCATGGGCTTAGCTGGGGTGGACAGTCCACAAGTGGATATACAAATGTAGGCGATTTGCTGAAAGAAGTCATACCTCCCGATGCTACTATCTATGTTAAAGGCGAACAGAAAAGACAGTTACTATCAAAATATTTATCAAACAACATTTTAAACATGGAAAGTGTATTCTCACTTCAAAGGCTCAAAGAATTAAGAAGATTCGGTGATAGGTACAATCACTGTTTAAACCATTGTTTGAATAACTTAAGCTGTTCTAAAGAAAACTTATTGCTATTGAGGTCTTTTGTTAATGTATTTAATTTTTAATAAAATATTTTGTGAGAATTGTTTTTTTATTCCAGCTAAAAGTATACCTTTAAAATTTGGAAAAGTATATCTGTAAAACAGCGCATTACTTTGGAAAAATTAATGTTTTAAAATACAAATAAGAAACAATAACAGAATACATAGTAATTGGTGTTTGCAAATAAATCCAGTTCTACTTTAATAATATTTTTTAATAATACTTACCCTTAAACCTTCAAAACTTTTCACAAAAGAACTACACGAAACGACGGTTTAAAATTTCGACGGGCTTACACAAAAATAACTACACGAAACGAAAATTTCAACGAACTTACACAAAAGCGTGCGAAACTAATAAAATTTTTTCTAATAACACCGCGTTATATACGTTTTTAAATCCGTTAATTATACTACTAAATGACGTTTGTATTTTCCCTAAATAAGTGCTGGTTACCTTGTGTGAATCCTCGGCAATTATATTTCGATTTCTAATGCACAAACATAATTAATAGAAAGTCCAAGAAAAGAAATTATAAACAGCATTCAAATGTTAGTTAAGAATCTAAAATATTTGTTGGATTACAAATAATTACAAATGAATTAATACTACATTGGAAGTTTCGAAAATATTGAATTATAATGCTTCTACCGCGTCACGTAAGGTAATTTAGGATTTCAATATGTAATAAGACCCATTTACTTTCACTCTGATTATTATTGAACAGTACTTAATCTGGTTTATTACATTTTGTTAATTCTGAAATTTAGGTAGTTAATGATGTCATACACAAATCAATTAATATTAGAATCTAAATCGGTAATTCACTAATTAACATGGTTGGTATCTAGCGAAAGTTGTAGCACGCATTTTAAATTACGAATGCATTCTTCTTTCATTACAGGAGAAATTCCATAGATTTCATACAAGCAAAATGCGCTTTCTTAATTATTAACCAGGCGATCCTTACACCGAAAGTCGACCTTCCCATTCACATATTTAAAACCCATTACATTGGAATGATTACTTTATTAAACTGTAAATAAATTATTATTAACTTTTGTGTGCTTAATTTTTGTGTTGGTTAAAGCATATGTCATAAATGAGCAAAAATTTTAAATAGGTTTGAGAGCTTAAAGTATAATTTTGCAGGGCGTGGTCCTATTGCAAATCTGTTTGCAGATTCGGGATGTGCGTAAAATTTTAGACTAACAAGATGTATTGCATGACTAAAAAAAATTTATAAGAACGCTCAAAAGTCGCTACAGGTAAGAAATCTTAAAATTGGGGTAGCTCCCTTAGGGATGGGGCAATCTAAAAAATTCCTAGAGATTCGGGTAGCTGAGAAAAATCTAATATTAATTGATACCAAACAAGATAGGTTTATCTCGAAAGATGCATTGGTTAGACGAAGAAAACTATTTGGTCCAGAATGTTAGCGGTAAAAAAAAAATCTTAAAAATAGGTTTATCTCGTGTGTGTGGAAATGAGGATGCTCATTTATCTCGAAAGATGAAAAATTTAAGATATATTTATCTCGAAAGATGAAAAATGGTTAGTCGAAGAAAACTTTTTGGTCCAGATGCGGGTGCAAATGTGGATGCTGGTGCAAATGTGGTGGTGGATAGCCTGTATTTCTACTACTACTGTCGCTTTTTGAATCTACTTCTTTGCTAAAAGTATTTGCTTTCGTTTCAAAATGCAGCAAAGTATTGTTTTTACCACACCTTTTATGATTTCTTCGATTTACGATTTTTGTTAAAATGATTAGGCTTCAAACAATGCATACACAATTTGAGACTTTGCACTTCATGTGACCTTTTGTTAGCTGGCGATTTAAAAAAAATTATACAATCATAAATCGAGTGATCTTTCCATTTACCTAATGAGCATTCGCTTTCTGCATTTAAGAATGAATTACTTTGAACCTTGGATTTTACGCCAGTGCTACTACCTTTTGATTCAGTTGCATTACACTGCATTTTTTCAAGCAGCTCACATTTTCGTTTTAAAAATTCGGTCAAATCCTTCAAATTTGGTAATCTATCCTTTGATTGAGATTTTTCAAAACCCCTGTAGCTAACTGGGTTTATTTTTTGAGATATTAAAAATACCAGTATGGTGTTCCGCTCTTCAACGTTCTCATTTAGGGCTTGTAAGGGTATCAAATAATGTCTTTGATAAGAATCCAATAGATTTCAAATTTTATCACCGCTTTCGCTTCAAACAAACACTTTAATCGACTAAAAATTGTTAAGCTTTTATTAAAAAAGCGTTCTTGTAATAAATGCCAGGCAACCTTATAATTAGTGTTACTTACTTCAAGCGACTGAATTGTTTCTGCAGCGATTCCCCTAACGGCGCTTTTAAGGTAATACATGTTGTGAATTTTGCTCAAATTTGGAATTGAATCAATAGCTGATGTAAAAATATCATGGAATTGATTATGCCCTTCATACGAGCCTTCATAAATAGGAATTTGCAAAAGTGGCACTTTAATATCATTTCCTGATTGAATGCTAGAATTAACTACTTTACTTTCTTTAGGTGTGACTTAGCCTAACATTATTGAAGCCGAGAACAAGTTGTTTATTAATTGAAAACAGATTAAAATATAACTTTTCAAATTTTTTTCCTTCAGGATCGTACTGCAATCATTCAATACTCAACTGAACGTCATTAAAATTTTCAATTAACCCTTCAAATTTATCTATTCTTAATTGAACTTGCAGTATTATTTCATTCGTTAAATGTGCTTGAGCTTTAAGTGCTGTACTAGTTTTAATAAGCTTTGCTAATTCAGTAGCCATCACGAATGTAAAAATGTTCTACTATTTTGACACGAAATGTGTTGCATTTATAAAGTTCCAATTTAAATTGACTCTAGTAGTAGTAGTTATAATATGGAAAGAATGAACGAGAATAGACTTTCAAACGCATATATGCAAGTAAGATGACTGGTAGAGCTGTAAGGGGTAGACCGCGTAAAAGATGGTTAGATGTAGTAGGGGAGGTTCTGAAAGAACGATAGGTGAGAAGTATGAGGAATAAAAGAGCATGCCAAAAGCAAAGTACGAATGTTACAGAGGCCAAGGAAGTGTGTAGGGACCGAGGGATGTGGAGAAAGATTCTGAATGGTGCTGGGAGTCAAAGTAATGTAGTAGTCTAGAGTTATACCGTGCATATCTTCCCAGAAAGAGATGGTAGGTTTGGTTACCCCAAAAGGGGTTGATGGGTGATTAATTAATTGATGGAATGAATGATACGTAGCCCACCTGTCAATTTTCTAAATTACCTTCAATTTAAAAGGTGCCTTAGAAGGTGTCATAAACTTAGCTACTGTAGGGGTTCTTGTAATCACTTAGAAACAGCTATCGAACACTTTTTGTTTGCCGCAAGTCGAGTTTGCCATAGCAACTTTGTAGGAATGCAGTCTCGTTACAAACTACCTGCAATGTATTGTTTGACTGTACGCTTCAAAAAATACAAAGTTTTCTGGCGTTAATACATACACGAACAACATTATTGTAGTAATTTTGTATCGTGGGAGATTTGTAATTACTACTGTTACCAATCAGCACTTCCCAAAAGCCAACAGCGTACTGACCAGCAGCGCTCACGTAGAATCTATTTACGTAAATCTGCAACCAATGACAACGCGCACCTTAATTTAGGGGGCAAGACAAAGCTACCAATAGCGAGCCGCGCTTTTCAGCCAGAAGGATAAAAAAAGCGCAATATCACCGACCTTGTCTCGTGACAACATACGTCTTTATACGAAAGGCGCGCGGTCACAACACCTGCATATATACCTTAACACGGCTCGCCTCTTTAACGATGACCACAGCCCTCAACACAAAAATCGGTGTACGCTGATTGGCTGTAGGTCGCCCCACCATCCTCAAAAATAAGTATAAAACAAGCTGAATTTTGACCAGACGGTCACTGGACACAATCATCTAGCGCTTCCTTTAGTCTGAGGAACCACTGGAAGACCCTGGCGCTTCTCCTAGCCCGGGGCATCGTCGACGGCTCTGCTCTGAGCCAGAGACAGCACGCCGACGCTTTGGCGCTTTCCCTAGCCCAAAGTCGCCCGACGAACGCCGACGTCACAGCGCTGCATGGACGTCGCCACGACAGAGGGATCCCGTACAACGGCGTAGCACCAACACTCGTCCACCCGGACGACTCCAGGAGGTTCGCTGTTAAGAATGCGTATCGAGACGCCGCGGACCGACGCAGAACGGACAATACCTTATGGACCTTTGTATATATTTCACCCTTGTTATTTCTTAGATTGTAATTGTTGTATATATGTTCTAATGCATCCGAAACTGACAAATAAAAAATCAAATCTATTTGATTTACTAGAAATTGTTGCACAATATCTAGTCGCGGAAAACTCAGCCGGATAACAGCAAATTCAACCATCGTGGTACTTGTCGATTCTCATCCGAGTAACACACTTCAACACCACACCGTTGGTCGATGCATTACACCCTGTTGGTGGATTGCGATCCCAGCAGCAACGCTCTACGGTGATCTTATATCTCGGACACACTAATCCGCAAGTACAGACTAGTATAAAGTATTGGAACAGTATCGTCCATAGGAAAATTTTCTGCAGCTTCTCTTAGGAAGCACCGCCGTAACGAACGACGCTTCCAAAAATAGATACTACCTCTGCTGCCGGCGCTCGCTGTACCAGCACCGCCATCATAAGTCGACATCACCTGCTGGTGACTGAGAACCATTGACCTCTCCGACTGTATTCTTTACGACGACACCCGGCTTGACGATGTCCTGCCGATCAATCCTTGCCGCCCCTCCGTCGACAGAGGCCTGTAACCGAGAATTCGAAAAGCTGCATGAAGCCCTAGGTAACGAATTTTGAGACCGCCGTTAAATAGGCGCCTTTCCTTCGGCTTCAGGGAGAGGTTAGTTTTAAGTTGAACAATAGTATAATAAGGACTTATGTGTATTATGAGTGGACAGTACATTTGTTAGATTTAAGTTGTTTGTGTTTGTACGATTTTCTTTGTTTTCGTTGTTTGCCTTGTGCCATGTGTGATACATCACAATGAACATTGCAAAATTATTATTTCTGTAATCTGTATTAACATACAATAAATGGTTTTTGTATTTGTTATTTAATTTTATGTGTTACAGGATATGACTGTAATGTTACTGGGGCGTATCAACAACCTACCCGAGGTAGCACTACAGGATTCACTTGTTTAGACACATTAAACGCACGAACGGTTTTGCTTATTGCCACACTTGAATATCAGTGTCAATTGGTAATTTGTAGAAATGAAGCACATGCTCATCCTTTGCATTTATACATAGTTAATCTCCAAATAATTATACTGTACGAAAAACCAAAGGTTCATACGGCAAGGACCATATAGCGTTACTTAGCGGTTTTTAGCATTAAAAAACAAATCTAAGGATAACTATTTATTTTAATTTAGATATGTAATTTCCAGCAAGATGTTGTCACCCTCGCGTTTGAGTTAATACTGGCTACCTGACATATATTTTGTTCTTTTTTAGCAACCTCTTTGCAGTCATGAAATTAAAATACATATTCATTTTAAAAGAAGCACAGTTTAGCTGCAACAAGTACCAAAAAACTAGGTGGTTAGTGATAAATCCTCCAAAAACATAAAAAGTACATCTTTCCTTAGCATTTATCAGTAATAGAAAATCAACGTCCCAATTGTATTTAGTGTAAGTTTAACTCCTACTCTTATTGTAATGACAACAGTACAATAGCAAAGACCGGTTGACATAAAACTAGTTGAATTTTGAAAATCTTTTTCATTCCTGTCTGATGTTCTGTGCTTATTGGAACTTTTCCTTTGAACATCGCATTGCTCGGTTGTGTTCTGATAATAGCCCCGGCCATTACACAATGGATTGCTATTAGAAAAACAATTGCTTGTTTATATGGTACTTGAGTGGGACGATGGTTGACTTGCTTTATACCAATTTATTAGTCTTGAAATTAGAGTAAACTCTTGATGCGCGGTTTTTTATATGCAAATTACAAAAGCATATTGTGTAGGCCTTGAATTAATTGTTTTGGTCGAATATAATAAT
The DNA here is from genome assembly GCA_036346225.1 of Platerodrilus igneus. Classification (NCBI taxonomy): domain Eukaryota; kingdom Metazoa; phylum Arthropoda; class Insecta; order Coleoptera; family Lycidae; genus Platerodrilus; species Platerodrilus igneus. Next base: position 9,458,656 of record JARFIW010000244.1, read on the forward strand.
TTTTAACGCATTTCTAAGCCTATTACAGCAACCTATGAGGGTAAGGTGAAAAGTTCTCGGCCTACAATGAAAGACTACAATTTTCAGTAAAAAAATGTTTTAATTTTTTGACATAATCCCCCTTAACTTCAACACACTTGGTCCAGCGTTTCTCCAACATCAGTATTCCTTCCCTGAAGTGAGAGTCTGGAAGGCTGTGAAAATATTCGTTTACGGCCCTCTTAACTTCTTCATTGAGCATGAAACGCTTCCCAGAAACAAATTTCTTCAAGTTTGGGAACAGATAGAAGTCTGAGGGCGCCGGGGAACAGGGGGGATGGCCCATTTTCCCATCGCCAACGCACTCCTGTGTGCAGGTGCGTTGTTTTTGTAAAAAATGATTTTTTTCTTCTTCAAGCCAGGCCTCTTCGCGCGAATTTTGGCATCCAGCTGGTCAAGAAGGGTGGAGTAATATTGGCCTGTAATTGTTCTGCCTTTTTCACGGTAACTTATTAACAGGATACCTTTTGCATCCCAAAACACGCTAGCCATCACCTTTCTGGCAGATGCGATCGACTTCGCTTTCTTTGGTGCTGAACAACCGGCTTCCACCCACTGTTTCGACTGCTGTTTTGTTTCTGGCGTGTAATGTTCGCACCCTTTTGTGTGGCATCCCTACAGCCTTAGCTATTTCCTTTACTTTCACTCGCCTATCGTCCAACACGATATCATGCACTTTTTCGATCGTTTTCGGTGTGGTTGCGGTTTTTGGTCGTCCTTTACGTGGGTCATCTTCGAGAGATGTGCGACCACGTTTAAATTCAGATGCCCACTTTTTAACGGTTCACAGGGGAGGGGCAGAGTCTCCGTAAACTTTTGTCAACTTTGGATAAATTTCCTGAGGGGTTAATCTGTTCAAAACAAAGAATTTTATGACCGCACGATATTCAAGTTTATCCATCTTAGGGAAACACGTCTGTCTACTTGAAAAAATTCGTGTAAACAAACTACTTGAGTTAGCAAGTTGAGGCTTGTCCTAGGAACTAATGACATGTACACGCAGGCGAAAAGCACACATTTTTACTGATTTACTGATTGGAACGCCATCTCTGTGTTAGGCCGGGAACTTTTCACCTTACCGTCGTATGATAATTAAGCACCTTTCGACTTGACATTTTTGTGTGAATAAACTGTGATGTCTGTCGTCAGAAAGCCCGCGATAAACTTAATTAATTCCATTGCCATAAGTGTATTTGAAATAAATGTTTCTTTATTATCCGACGAGAAAAGTGTGCTACACACATACCCCTGCATTTGCTTTTCAAATACTTCATCTCAAAGGTTCTACATTGGCTGGGAAGCGAGTTTTTTTACCAGGAAATGTAGAACTTCGCTATTCCAAGCAAGGTAGGGATCCTTAACGTGCGCGACAACACACACATGGGATCAACATTTTACTTCTCATACAAACGAAGACGTATTTTTGTGAAAAATGCTCGGCTAATCAAGCGGTCCGTGTCGGGAATCGAACCCAAGACTTTGGGATCAGCAATCATACGCGAACCTGTCCGATCCAGGGAGTCGCTGCTACACATATCACAGATTTTGAGATTTATAGGTGTCGTTCAGACTGTGTTAACTCTTACTTCTGCTGAGAAAGTTGTGTGTGTGCGTAGCTGCATACGTGAATGCGTGCGTGCGTGCTTGCATGTGTGTTTGTGTGGGGAAGGGGGCGAATGAACATGAGTGTAGGTGTAAGCGTGTGGATGTGGGTGTGTGTGTGTGTGCGTGCGTGCATGCGTTTGTGCAAGAGTGCGTGTGCGTGTGTACCCGTGGAATCATATTTAAAAGGCAAATAATTCTAGGGAGATGTAGAACATCTACCTTTAACGAAACGAATACAAATAAAATCAAAATTCTTTAATGAAGGCTTAAGCAATCGAAAAAGCGATTAGTTAAAATAAAGCAGGGGGGGGGGTCAGTGTCCGGGATGTAATGCAGATAAAATAGTCACTCTGGTATATACCAATACAAATTTTGAATATTCGTGGTTGTAGTACTCTGATACAGTGAAGCGACCATACAACATGTGTTTGTTCCCTATTTTCATATATCACGGAGAATTCGTAAAATAGATTTAATATTTGAAAACTGATTACATCCGCGAATGCTTGTGCTTCTAATTGTTCATAACTTGAGGCTTCAGTAAGCTCACGGTTTTAGACTACGAAGACGCTTTACTTTAGTGGTTGAAACTTAAGATTAATAATTACAGTATAAATCGCAGCGGAATTAGCGTAATTAACTCTAGAGAAAGTTCGTCAGAATTGCCAAGAAATTTCCGTAATTTGTTCTCTCATTTCTGTTGTTTAATCATTCATAATCACAATTCCATATATAATCTAGAAATTGCTGTTTCAGGCTTTAAGCGATTATCGTACTAGCTATAAAGTGCTTTTAAAGCTTCATATAATTTTAAAATGTCAATGCATCACTGGACCACGTATACGTGACATCAATTAGAATCGCTCGTCATAATTTGCATCAAACACCATGTCAAAATGTCGATGCTGAAAGCGCATTTCTATTTCTGTACGCTGGACAGTGGACACCGACATTCATACATAGGACACGAAGAGAGTGGTATAAATCAAGGGTTTTATTCCGCTCAGATAATTTATTGAAAAAGGTTTTTAAAACCCGTATAATGCAATTGTAGAACGTGATTGAATATTAAAAACAAACTTATACGTTAAACACCAAATTGTCAATTAACGTAATTAGGGTATAATGGATAGATTTGTTTTTAATGATATTAGTAATTGAAAGACAGTAGACGTCTTCAAATTTGTTGTGTATTATCATATACGCACTTATCGGGATGTAGATTTGCAACAACTCTTTTACATTCACGGCCTATTGCTCGTGATAATTATCAGATGATGGTCTATTTATACTTTTGATATTGCACAGGGATTCTTTCTTATTTGTATTGATGAATATCGACGATAGAAAGTTGAAAGGTCGTAAGCATCAAAACGAAAAGTTAAAAAAAAATACAAAAAACCAATTTTAAAATACAAGAAAGTTAATAACTTTTAATCAGCAAACGATAAATAAAAATGTTCCATAGAGATGAGTAGATAAGCTTGTTCGTACGATCGCAAAAAACCGGTTTTCCCCATGTTAAATCCCATAAGGAGGCCCAAGGTCCAAAAAGACCATTTTTGGTGGATACAAAGGTCATTCACCCCGAGGTCGTCGCAAATATTACCACACCTAGAAACAAAATCTGTACAATAGTTTTGTTGTAGTAGGAGAATATAGACATTCGAAAACAGCGCCGCCGCTCAGCGCCGCCTGACCTAACCTCTGACGCCGCCGCTGACGCCGCAGCCTCTCATCTAGGAATTTTTTAGATAGCATTATCCCCCAGGCAGCTACCCCCATTTTAAGATTTTTTTACCGATAACATTCTGAATCAAATAGTTTTCTTCGACTAGCCATTGCATCTTTCGAGATAAACCTATCTTGTATGGTATCAATTAATATTAGAATTTTCTCAGCTACCCGAATTTCTAGGAATTTTTTAGATTGCATCGTCCCCTAGGGTGCTACCCTCATTTTGAGAATTTTAACCAGCAGGGATTTCTGACCGTCCTTATAAATTTTTAGCTATGCGACATATCAAATTAGTCTAGAATTTTACGCAGAATCAGAATCTGCAAACAGATTTAATATAGGACCACGCCTTACCGTTTCACATATGCCCTCTGTGAGATAAATCTTTCTCCACATTTCCACCCACGAGATAAATGTATCTTGTTTGGTATCAATTAATATTAGATTTTTCTCAGCTACCAGAATTTCTGGAAATTTTTTAGATTTCATCATCCCCCAAGGGAGCTACCCTCATTTTAAGATTTTTTTACTAGCAACGATTTCCGACCGTCCTTATAAATTTTTTAGTCATGCAATACATCAAATTAGTCTAGAATTTTACGCAGAATTCGAATCTACAAACAGATTTAAAATCGGACCACCCCTTACCATTTTACACACACACACACCCTCTAAATTATAGCTTTCCCGCAGCTCATACCTAAAAGAAAATCTAAAAACCATTCTTAAAACTTTTTATTACAGACAATTTTTACTAATACAGTTTAAATTTTGTATACCACATTTCTAAATACATATTCACAATTTTTATTCTTAACCTAGAACTCCTCACATCGGCTTATACTTATTAATATTTATTTCTAAATAGAGCACCTTTTCCAAAGACCAACCGGCTCCACGTGTTTCAAATTTCTCTGATTTTGTTCTCATGGTTTCGCTTAAGACCTCGTACATATTTTCTAGATTACTAGAAGACGTTATAACCATATTTTTTGTGTTAAAGGATTTCACATCGGTAGTCTCTTCCCCCATTTTTGTGTAGACGCCGTAGAGTTCGCAATAAACCTTTATTGCTGTATGTTGTTTTCTTATTTCATTAAGTAATCGAATAAACCGCCGTTTCTGCTTTCAAAGAAACTCGGACACACCATCGTCGACACTGACGTTTTTTATGCGATAGCCAGCCATACGGTTGTTAAACGCTGTGATAACCATTTCCACACCATCTTTGCCAGTAGCGGTAACTGCTGCATTTTTATGTCTGTTGCTTTTCAAGTGTGCGGCATAAGTAGTCCTTTCCATTTCGAAATCGCATACTTTAAACATAATTCGTGGTTGTTTCGTACAAGACCCTTTAACAGCTGTCGGAGCTGAACGTTTACGACTTAATGACATACCGTTCTGTTTTTCCTTGTGACGCTGTAAGTTGCCCATTCTCGCAAAAGCGATACCGCAAGACCCACAGTTTAAGTACTTTGCTGCTGACGGATGTATAAACTTAACCGTAGACGATGTTATACCACAACATTTGTTCTGGTGCCGTTTGAGAGCATTTTTTCAGGTATAGGAAGCACCGCAAGAGCTGCATTTAAAAACGTTTGTAGGTACCATTTTAGTACAAAATAAAATTCGCACTATAGCACTTCTGTTAAACTTGTAAGCGAACTAACTTATAACTAAAAAGTTTACTCTAGCGTACCTGCTTTATGTTCCCTATAGAATGCAAACCGATGGTTTCCGAAAACAGCCGAACGAAGTTAAGAATTCAGCGGGAAACTAAATGACGTCACCTTTTGCCAATCCTTACCCCTCGTCCAGTACATTTAGTACCGATGCATGCACCTGGTTCGCATCGTCCATGCTACGAATGCAGTTAGTAGAAAACCGGAAACGTCTTCCATGTTATACGGGTCAGGAATCGTATCGCGTGTATATTAAAAATCCAAAAGGGTGGTAGCACACGCACACAAATTGGTTGCAAGTCGTGCGGTAGAAAATGCAATGCTACTATAAACAAAAACCAAACTTGTTGTTGTAACGTGTCATTTATGCCTCGTTACAATTTACTTTTAGAAACGTAATTCGTTCATGTTGCCTAAGGTTAAATGTTATAATTTGGCGACGGGTTGCAAGATACTACCATGTCGTTATTTAGTTTAGTTGTTTTGTCGAATGTCAAATCGTTCTTAAAAAGCTTGGTTTAAATTAATTATTGCTTTATTTTATTTAAGTGGACTAAAACAATGTTATTAAATAACATTGATTCAGACAACGATAATCAAATACACCTTGACTGTATTGATTATCTGAACATTGAACTTTGTTAGTGCCGACCTTCAACGAGGAATTTATTTGTTAGGTTCAACCATATATTATAACCCGATACCATTTGTTCTTATCAACAAGATATAAAATGTAATATACACATTACATCGATCTTGTTTGGTGCAGCATATACTTTGTGCAAGTCTTAGAAGAGGCACGCCCTATTGTAATTTTCATGGAGTGGTCCTGAAAATAAAGTTAATTATACAAATTAGTTTAGGGCACCCTTTTCTCATCCAGGAGAATTTTATAAAGAGTATTAGAGAAATTTCCTGGCTTAAGAAATTTATTTTGTAGAAGACATTTAGCACTTGGTGAGTACTTAGTTACCAGTAAGGATTGAAATCTAAAATATAAAACTTTTTAGCATTATCGATTATTGGTCGTGTGACTTGGAGTTAAAAATAATTGGGTTAATTATTATAAAGTGGAACCACTTAGAAAAGTGTAAGTAATTGCAGCAATAACCTTCAAATTTTAATTTGTGTGTACAGGGTTCGTTGGTACGGAGTATTTTTTTTTTTGTACGGAGTATTCTTTATGCGTGGGAAATTCTTTATTTCGGTTGGGAATCATATGGAGCATCCTGTCCAACGTTGTATCTGGTGATACAAGATCAGACTCATCTTACAGCTAACTGGTTTGGTCGTTGAGGACGCAATCCAGCAGACTTGGACATCTGGCACTTTTATCACAGGTTTTTATTGTTTGTCTATTTAAATGGTTTTTTTTGTGCATATTGTGCATGTTTAATTAATTTGTTTTTGGGGGAATGTACTATAGTACCAAAATATATATACTTTAATGATTAATTGAGTAAAACAGGGTTTAGAGAATTTATATTTTATATGATAGTCACTTACAATATTAAATTACATATTTACTTGTATGCAGTAAGGTCTAGCTTTCAGCAGATGCTTGGACCACTCTCTTTTTTTGTATAACAATATTATAACCTGATACCGGGGTTGCAAACCGGATTGACAGATTGCCTAACATACACGGGAAAGTGCACTACCCCTGAATAATAATAATCATATCTGCATTAATCTTGATTAATATATTCATAGTGTGGTACAAGTACTCCTGAATAATTTCTCTGCTCTCTGTAAATATATTTTTAGTGTTAATTAAATGTGATTTTGGGCTCAAGCCAAGTTGATTGGGAGTGTAAATATTTTTTGTGAGCATATATATTGATTCATGAATATAGGTATAATAATTGGGTATATAACTGTGTTTTGATTGAGTCGGATCTACTTGAACATTTATAGTATCAGGAACAATTAAGTTTGATTGCAGAGACTAAGTTGTTCTCTCTTAAGGTATGGTGTTTAGTGGCCTTTTACTGCAATTGGCGCCCCTCTTATTTTCAGCGGTAACCATCAACTACCCACGGCCCACTACTGTTGCTAGTTCGGAAATTGCACCATATTCTACGCTAACCGTTCAGGGATGATATCCTTTGGGACTCCTAAATTGATCGGAGCGAACTAACGAATATACCAAACTTTAATTTTATTTCGTATACTTATTAGCGAGTGCTTGAAGTATACGTTACATTGTCTACAGCAATTTAATTTTAAATAACTTCTGCGTCATATTTTCGGAAATGGCAGGCTTGAATATTTTCTTTGGAAACAATCAAAGATTGTCAAAGACACTTGAAGAGTGCACAAGCGCAATCACTAAACCAATTAGCATTAATACCGAGTATTCCGTACTTTAGTAGGTTGCTCATTTACTAAAACCAAATATTCCGCATAGCGGTCGGTAGCACGTAATTATTTCTAGAACCGGTAAGTACTCGGTATCGCCCAAATAGAGAATTAGATGCTTGGTGATTGTTAACTTCCGAATCCCTCGTGAAAGGTAGAAAAACTCGGTCAATCGTCCAACTAACTTATACTTCGACCCGCTCCCGTTCTGATAATTTCCAAACATTTTTCAAACGACAATGGTCTCAGAATTTTTAAACCTTCGAGGGAACTATAAGTCGTGATCAATTACACGTTTGAGCTACCCGTAAAGTAACATATTTTATAGTAAAAGTGCCCTGTATAATGCATGCATACCCCTTCTCTGCGCTACTGCCATTCTTGTAGTTGCTTGAAAAAGTCAGTCGTCCTTTTTACTGCTAGGACCGCTGCAAAGCACCATTCTATACTTTCTTTAAAAGTATAGCACATCGCGCACTTTTTTGTCTGATAATTAAATTTTGCTTATGTAGGCTTTTACACTTTCGCATATTTAAACATCTAATACTATCGATTAACCACTTTCGATTATTCTAAATGGAATCACCTTACATTCTGCCGCACCGTTCTTTTTTAATCCAACGATCAGATGGGCTTCCACACACTAACACCTAACGTATTTTTCCTACTATTTGTTAAACAAAAACCACCGGCATCGCTATGTCCATATGTGGACGTAAGCAGATGTTTGTGGATGTGTACGAGAATATGTAACCATATACATTAATCAGTCTAAGCTATTTTATTTAGTCGAAAAAAACTACTATTTTTCTAAACCACAATTAATAATCGCCTTTATAGGTTTAACATTTCTACCATTTTCCAATGACTTGTGCTACGTACATAGAAATTTTAATTTCTTATTAGAGAGAATCCTTATTCTCCCACGCACTGTTGCGTTGTTGCATGCCCACCCTTTTTGGGAATATATGCTCGTTATTGATTGTAGCACCCGCGGTTTTACTTAACTACACTTCGTGAGACCCCTTTAATCTTTTTAATCGTGTCTTTCTCGCTTACACTACAGTAGGACTTGGCTTCTGTACCAACGAATTCTAATACTAAACCCCCATTAAATTCGTCTTTGAATTTCCCTACAACTTTTTTGTTGACAGGTGGTATATTGTATTTATTATCCTCGGCGTAGTCACTCTTTTAAGATAAATATATCTTTTTTGATATCAACTAATATTAGATTTTTCTAGGGAGCCCAAATCTGCAAATAGATTTTAAATAGAACCACCCCTTACTAAGTTACGCCTTTTAAAGGCTCCAAGTCTCTAAATTTTTGCTCATCTATATTTAACTCTATTTTTAAAACCCTTTTTTTGCTACCCAAAACATATGCTTTAACCAACCATTTCCCTAGAAATCTAAAACCGCTGTGTCCCGTGAACACCACGTGGAGATAACACGTATACTCTGTCCACGAGGATAGAAGCAGGAAGGATTTGGAAGGTGGGCGAGGAACTTAAAAATTATGGAATTTAAAAACTAATATATGCAATAGATTTACAAAATCTATACAAATATAAACAACTATCTTAGACCTATATCTTTATGCCCCCATGCGTAGATTGAGATGCTTCCAGGATGACGTTACCCTCTTCATCTTCGATCGATAAACTAATTTTATTAATAATCTGCGTATACAAATCGTGTTTTTTACTCTGGATACATACACCGGCAAGCACTTCATACCAAATAAAGAATTAAATGCTTCCTTCGTGTACGCCCCAGACACATCCCTGGTGGTGATGTCATAGCCTTTATACATATAAAGCAATGTAATAGTATTCTAAAATTTTTATTCTGACGGGTCTTGCAGTATCGCTTTTACGAGAATGGATAACTTACTGCGACACAAGAAAAAATAGCACGGTATATCATTAAGCAGTAAACGTTCAGCTCCGATAACTGTTAAAGGATCTTGTACGAAACAACCACGAATTATGTGTAAAGCATGCGATTTCGAAATGGAAAAGACTACCTATACCGCACACTTGAGAAGCAACAGACATAAAAATGCAGCAGTTACCGCTACTGGCGAAGATGGTGTAGAAATGGTTAGCACAGCGTTTAACAACCGCATGGCTAGCTATCGCATAAATAACGCCAGTGTCGACGATGGAGCGTCCGAGTTTCTTTGGAAGCAGAAACAGCGGTTTATTCGATTACTTAATGAAAAAGAACATAACATACAGCAATAAAAGTTTATTGCGAACTCTACGGCGTCTACACGCAAATGGGAGAAGAAACTGCCGATGTGAAATTCTTTAACACAAAAAATATGGTTATAACGTAATCTGGAAAATATGTACGAGGTATAAAGCGAAACCATTAGAACAAAATCAGAGAAAGTTGAAACACGTGGGTTCGGTTGGTCTTTGGAAAAGGTGCTCTATTTAGAAATAAATATTAATAAGTATATGCCGATGTGAGGAGTTTTATGTTAAGAATAAAAAATTGTGATATGTATTTAGAAATTTGGTTTACAAAATTTAAACTGTATTAGTAAAAACTGTCTGTAATAAAAAGTTTTAAGGATGGTTTTTAGATTTTCTTTTAGGTATGAGCTGCAGGAAAGTTATAATTTAGAGGGTGTGTGTGTAAAATGGTAAGGGGTGGTCCGATTTTAAATCTGTTTACAGATTCGAATTTTGCGTAAAATTCTAGACTACTTTGATGTATCGGGTAGATAAAAAATTTATAAGGACGGTTAGAAATCGCTGCCGGTAAAAAATCTTGAAATGAGGGTAGCTCCATGGGGGATGGTGCTATCTGAAAAATTCCTAGAGATTCGGGTAGCTAAGAAAAATCTAATATTGTTTGATACCAAACAAAATATATTTATTTCGAAAGATGAACTAAACAAGATGGAAAGTATGGTATGACATTAAAGGCGAGTGGTGGTACGGTGGCGGTATGTTCGCTAGAAGGTATGTGTGTAAAACCGTAAGGGGTCGCCCTATTTCAAATCTGTTTGATTTTTGATTCGGATTGTACATAAAATTCTAGACTAATTTGATGTGTCGCATTTCTAAAAAAATTTATAAGAACGGTCAGAAATTGCTACCGGTAAAAAATCTTAAAATTGGGGTTGCTCCCTGGGATATGATACAATCTAAAAATTTCAAAGAGATTTGGGTAGCTGAGAAAAATCTAATATTAATTGGTACCAAACAACGTACATTTATTTCGTGGGTGGAAATGTGGGAAAGGATTTATCTCGCAGAGGGTATATGTGTATCTTTGTAAGGGGTGGTCCTATATTAAATCTGTTTGCAGATTCTCATTTTGCGTAATATTCTAGGCCAATTTGATGTGTGGCATGTCTAAAAAAATTTATAAGAACGGTCAGAAATCTCTACTGGTAAAAAATCTTAAAGTGATGGTAGCTTTCTGGGGGATGATGCTATCTGAAAAATTCCTGGAAATTCGGGTAGCTGAAAAAAATTTAATATTAATTGATACCAAACAAGATAGGTTTATCTCGAAAGGTGAAAAATGGTTAGTCGTAGAAAACTATTTAGTCCAGATGTGGGAGGAAACGAGGATGCTAAGATGAAAATGCTAGATATATTTATCTCAAAAGATGCAATGGCTAGTCGAAGAAAACTATTTGGTCTAGATGTGTGTGAAAATGAGGATGCTGGTGGAAATGAGGCGGCAGTCGACCCCATAACATGCTACTGAGATGTAGTGTGGTTTTTTATTCACTCTCAGTGTGTAATTTTAATATTTATCAAATGAGCCTAGAACAAGCCGTTTGCGTTGGTTGTTCCCTTTATAAGTTTCTATTTTTTGTTTGGCATCGGGGAGTAAGCTCTAATTCTGATAGAAAAAAATGTGTTGAACACAGAAAGGATGTAAATAACTTCCATTGTAAATGATGAAGAGTGTAAGTGTACTATGTATCATCGGCAAGCCCAAATTACCAGGAGTAAGTATTGTGCGATATCTTAAATGCGAAATGTAAGAAAGGGTGTATAAATAAAAGACAATTTTGAAAGCACAAAATAATAGTTTTTAATTTGTCAACATAAACTATCTTAGCCTTGCAGAAAGTAATTCATAATTATTTTTTTGTTCAGCACTGGAAATAAAATTTTAAATGATAAACATCTTCCATTCCCACTAACCACACATTAGAGACAAAAATACTAACTTACGAAAATAATGATAAAAACTTGTACATTTTATACAAACGCTATCTATACACTAGGATATTTAAAGAAAAATACCGCAAAAGGTAATCAAAGTTTATAACACAAATTTTAGAAGAAAAAAAATAACTTAACGCCAATCTAAGAAAACAGTGAACGCAAATCTATATATAAATAATAATTTGAACAAAGAAAAGTAAGTTTATTCAGTTTCGTGTTCCTCTTCTGTCGCAGACAAACCGTCACTAGTTTCCGATGAGTGCGGAAGACAAATATTCCTGTGCATATAATTTAGGGATGATGCCTTTATCAACTAATTTTTTCAAATTTTTGAATTTTTCTTCACTAATGGAAGGCGTTTTGGATATAAATCTTTTAAAGAAGCTGAAAATATCCTATCACTTCCATTTATTTTTATCGCAGTTGCTTCAGAGGCGTCTAAAAAGCTGTATTTTATCGTAATGATTTTTTCTTTGCTTTTTTGAAAGTGGCTATTTTTATTCTTTTGTAACCTTCGGTTTAGTTTACGAGTACATTTTAGTCATCGTACATATTTTCATATTTAAAATTTCATATTTTAATACAATAATGTTACAATGTAAATTCCTAAAAACCTAAGTTCGAGTTTCAACACGTTCTTATCTTATTCTTGGTAAAGGCAGGTGGCCGGAGTTCTAAGAAATCATGCTACAACCGCATGTCGTTCGAATGTTTTGGCTATTAGCTATCTTTCTTAATTACAGTGCTAAAGGATTGGCGTTACTTACCTACGATCGCGAGGAACGGGATACAGAGGTTCATCCCTATAGTTTTTAAGTCAGTTGGTCTTAGCTATGTAGAGGGTTAACACGTGGATAGTTTGGCAGGCCGCAAGACGCGATGGTGTAACAATCACGTGCAAGTAATTTATCGGGTCGTGTCGAAGTCAATTATCGGTTCTTCGAACGAAGTAGCTCCTTATTTCTGTATTTGGAGGATTTTCAAAGCACGTTCTACATACAATCAAGTTACGGATTATTTATTTGCATTCGCAGGCGGTAGTGATAGTGAAAGGACCTTGTTAAGAGTAAACCCTCACCTAACGAACTTGTATAGTAGTTATATGGTAGGATAAGTAATCGTCGTTACATAAATTAACGATAAGTTATTAGAAATACATTGATTGAGTAAGGTTAGTGCGAATATTTGTTTCGCTTGTTTTCCACAATTATTACCCTAAGGGGCCGCGAGGTAAATGCCGCTTCTATTATAAAGTTACCGGTTTAGTGTTGTCAAAGTACATTTACGTATATGTATTTTCTATACCTAAAGCAATTGTTTCTCACTCCCGATACAATCAAGAACGTTTCATAATTCCGTGGGATTCATCGAGTTTCACTTTTCAAATAGACCATTTGCTGATGGTACAGGGTTGCCAAGTATGCTGAATTCCTGTGAAAGTAAACATCAGTACTGTAAATCATTGTTATCTTGTATGAGCTTTTACTGTTTATATTTTTGCTTAAATCTTTGTATATTTTATGACTGATCAAAGCAATTATTCTAATTTACGTATCTAGTAAGTCACTTTAAACATAGTGGTAGGAGGATCCTTAGGGCGAGTTATAAAACGACTGTGTAAATACATTTTGTTGGTTATATCTGATTTGCCGTAATTAATATAGAACATTATTATTGTAGTGGTGTATAATTTCAAGGTGCAATTAATACTAGGTAATTGTTATGATACAAGGTATTATTTTAAGATACTTAAACAACTTGAGTTAATTAAAAATTAGAAGTTTAAGAATCATTGATCATGGTTAGCAGGAATTCAGAAAAGTTTGTATAACCTAAATAGAAGTGCTAACATTTGCTGATAATTATACATTATTTTCAGAAACCAGGGGACACATATCAGCTTGGTAAGTGAGCTTATATAAAATTGTCCTAGTATTTAGTCATACGGGTTCTTGCCCGCAAGGTGCGAAGTTTACCTTATTTGGTCGTACCCCCATCCAGGCAAGGAATCCGCGTCCTTTTAAGACGAAACCTAGTTAAAAATTAGGGTGGTGCCCACAACCTTAATTTACGACAATACCGTCACAGTATTTCCCCGATCCGACCTCACCTCGTCGCGACTGTAGCTAGCGAGCCACGCTGGACTTACCTTTTAGGTTGATTCATCGTGTTTGTTCGTGTCAATCCTCCCCTTCAATCGTTCTGTAAATTTGTTACGTAACACTTTGATATTATATTTTGTTAGATTTGGTAACGCAAATTTTGGACGTGGTGTTATCATAGCCTTTAAAATCAGTACACTCAAGTTTGGCAACATTATAGCGTTTTGGATTTTTTCTTGCTTGATAAATAATTGTTGGCCACTGAAATAGAATCCAAATAAGTGAACCTTTTACCACCGTTTTAATAACGGAGTGAACTGAATCGGCAGGCATATACGTGTGCACGGAATAAGATAATTAGTCTGTATGCATTCTAAATTGATGGATTTTTGAAGTGCATAGGTAAGCATACAAAGTACATTCCGGTTGCAACTGAAACAATAAAGTATAAATTTTCGAATCGTCTCCCTCTTATCAACTTCTTTTATATACTTATGTAGAACACACGCAATTTCATTACTGCCGCGTTTCGCATCCGATTCTCCCCAAACTAGCAATACCCTTCTCTGCTACCAGATTTATACACAGAAAAGTTGTATACTGCATATTTTCTACTTTAAAATAGTAGCAGCTTTTGGAGGTCAAAGCTCGAACAAACTACGGATTTATCTTTTTTGTGTAGTTTTTGGTGGAACTTGAACCGAGAAATGGCAGCATTTTTTTCAGAATCATGCATCTCTTTGATTTTAGGGTTCCGTACCTTATAAGGTATAATGGAACCTTTATAAGATCACCTTCGTGTTCGTTCGTCCGTCTGCCACAGTGGTTTTTCTCGAAAACTATGTAAGGTAGGAATTTAAAATTTGGCACAATGTTAGGTTTTTATGGCACGCACATATATCGACAGTCAGAAAATAGAAAAAAATATTTTTAAATTAAAATGGCGGGGGTTAATTCGATTAAAAGAAAAAAAGTTTTAATAAGTATATAGTGTGAGGTATCATCTGAAAGAGGATTCTAAAAGGCTTCTAGAAATATTTTTTTATAATATTCGGTCCAGTAGTCTTCATGATATAGCTCAAAATATGCCAAAAATGACCGGCCCCCCGCCGTTCTCCAAAATTTCTAATGCTAAAATTTTGATTTTAATAGGCATAGTAGCTACTGAGTCATAGACTATCGGAAAACTGCAGGCTTTTTTGACAGTGTAATAGTTGCTGGGAAATTTTTTTTTAAATACAGTAATAGACAACGTATTTACTAATGATGTACCAGTACAATGTGGGACAATATATTCATTTTTCAGTTATCACAATCAAATTTGGATAAGATTTAGATATACATAAAAAATAAAAACAGCTTAATTTGGTTTATTGATTGCTCACTGTAGTATTGGTACGGAACCCTAATAGTGCGAGTTCGAAACGCTCTTGGCTAACAACTTTATCTTCTTTATTCTGGAATTGAAGACATAGTTGACACTTATATTTTTTAAGAATATGTATTCATATATCGAATGATTCTTTAAACCAAGAAATAAATATTTTTTTTGAAAGAACTTGTGAAACGTTGTTTTCGCCACAGTAGTTTTTATACATTCTATACAAATTCGCAAAAGATTTAGTGTCTTGAAGTAAATATAATCGCGCTGAATCCTAACCAAATACGTATGCAGGATATAGTGGGAGAGTCGCGATTAAAAGATTTTATATATAAAGACAAACGTCGGTACATTTTACAATTCGAAAACATACACGGTCTCTGGATATCAAACTATTGGTTTGAAAAGAGATAGAAGAGTTGAGTGTCGAATTAAATTTTAAGCTGCTAATAACATTAGATAAAATTAAAACCACTCCAAACAAACATAAAGAAAAGACCGTTTTCTGTGTATGACTTTGTATTAAAATTAAGTTTAAGTGACTCCATCCTTGGCATTGAATATTTTTAAATTTTGTTATGTATAATGTCAGAATAAAAATTTTAGACATAGATGTAACCTAAGATTTTGCTGGCATATTTAGCAAGATGGAAATGTGTAATTATTTAACTACAAACCATAACTTTTGGTACAAGGGCAAAGACGAAGAAAACTGCAATATTATAGTTGACAACAATAAAACTGCGGGAATCGGTTGTTTAACATAGCTAACAACCAATGCAAGAATTAAGATATACAACAAATTTGTGTGTCCTGGTGTTAATAAACAACTTGGAAATCATATACTAGATATTTTAAGTTGTTCAGATGCACGTTTAAGGGAAACATTAGCGTCTACTTTGACCAAAGAAAATGGTATTACGCGATTGGAAGCGAAAATATACAATTGTACAATTGGAAGCCATGTCAGTGCGGAACAGGTGTATAATCCCTTAAAAGACTGTTTAACCTTATTGGAAGATAGTAAGTTATACTTCCTAAAGGCGCCAGTGTGCTCGGTGCCAATTGCCAAAATGTGGAGTAAGTTATTAGGCAAGCTGGAAAATAGCTACTGTTTAGTGTATAATAACGTACTACAGTACGTGTATTGGGGGAATAGCAATACAAAGAAATTGACTGGCTTGCAAGTTAATTTGTCCGAAAGGGAAAAATTGATAAAGTATGTGCTTTCGGATTTTAGTTTTAATTATTTACCTATAAATTATTGGAGATGGTAAAAGAAGAAGACAGGCAAGGTAAAATAAAAATCTTACACAAGCGCTACATTAAAGCAGGTAGTACATATTTTACACAATCTGCAACACCATATTCAACAATTTCAAAAGAAATAATCATTTCGGAATTGGGGTTGATAAATACACCTAACATTCACCTAGAGGTTGTACGACAATGCGTGAATATTGGTAGTAAATTCAATCCTTTTACGCTAAAGAAAATTGCCCCATTATTCACGCCATACGCTGTAAGTGGGAGAAAATGACAACTGGAATTAGAGGAAATGGATGCAAAAAGGCCAAAGTTGGACTACATAGAAAACACTGCGACAATACACGAACAATACAAAGATGTGTTAGACAAAGAACATCTTATAAGGGAAAATGAAGAGAAATAATGATTATTTTATGTGCCGATGAACTGACTTAGATACATCCAGGTTCTACAAGCTGTATGCATTTGTGGTTAGTAAGAAAGACACTTTTCGTTATGTAGGCGTCCTTGCGGAAAGGTATGGTACTAAATCCGTATACTTTCTAAAAGGTTATTCTAAAACGTATTTATCAAAATGGCAGATAACATAGAGGAACTAAAGAATACTGGTTTCGTATTCTTGGCGTACATCACACGCAAAGGGGTTCCGCTAAACATTGTATATTTGCTTAGTAAGGAACCTTTCGAATCATTTAAAACCGAGGGTCTTTCAATCTATAACGATCATATATCCCCAAAAGTAGTGGAGATGCAACTACGCAACAATAAGTGGGAGAATAAGATTCCCTCTAATACCGACAAGAAGAAGTCGATTAAACTAATAAGATACGTATGTAGGATATAGTGGGAGACCGCGATTAAAAGATTGTCACAAGCTGCAAGAATTACACGAAGGAATGGATCTGGTTGTCGGTGAAATCTAAGATTTTATATATAGAGACAAACTTTGGTACATTTTACAATTCGAAAACCTAGACGATCTCTATGTATCAAACTATTGGTTAGAAAAGGAGATAGATAAGCTGGGTGTCGATTTAAATTTTAAACTGCTAATAAAATTAGATAAAATTAAAACCATTCCAAACATACATAAAGAATGGACTGTTTTCTGTGTATAACTCTGTATTAAAATTAAGTTTAAGTGGCTCCATGTTTTGCATTAAATATTTTTAAATTTTGTTATGTATAATGTCAGAATCAAAATTTTAGAATAGTATTACATTGCTCTTTATTTAAAAAAGGCTATGACATCACCACAAGATAACAGTCACACAGAGAGGGGTGCGCTTGGGCAGTGCGCATAGGCAGGGGTGCGCATCCGCAGGGATGTGTCTGGGCGTACACGAGGGAAGCGGAGGTTAACAGTCACCAAGCATCTAATTCTTATTTGGGTGGTATGGAGTACTTGCCAGCGTATGTATTCAGAGTGAAAACACGATTTGCACCCGCAGCTTATTAATAAAATTAGTTTATCGAGCGAAGATGACAAGCGTTACGTCATCCCCGGAAGCACATCAACATACGCATGGGGGCATAAAGACATAGGTCTAAGATAGTTGTTTATATTTGTATAGATTTTGTAAATCTATTGTATATATTAGTTAGATTCTATAATTTTTAAGTTCTTTTCTCACCTTCCCTTCTTCCAAATCCTTTCTGCTTCTATCCTGGTAGACAGAGTATACGTATTATCTCCACGTGGTCTTTACTGGACACAGCGGTTTTAGATTTCCCGGGAAATGGTTGGTTGAAGCATATGTCTTGGGTAGCAAAAAAAAGGTTTTAAAGATAGAGTTAAATATAGATGGGCAAAAATTAGAGGTTTGGGTCTTTAAAAGGCGTAACTTTGTAAGGGTGGTCCTATTTAAAATCTATTTACAGATTTGGGCTCCATAGAAAAATCTAGTATTAGTTGATGCCAAACAAGATATATTTATCTTAAGAGAGTGACTACCCCACCGATAATAAATACAATATTCCGCTTGTCAACAAAAAAGTTGTAGGGAAATTTAAAGTCGAATTTAATGGGCATCTAGTATTCCAATTTGTTGGTAGTAGGGCTAAGTCCTACTGTATTGTAAGCGGGGCGTCGCCGTGGATCAATGTAGTAAGCGTAAAACTACGGATCCCAAGGTCCCGGGTTCATATCCCGACACGGCCGACTGCTTGAAAAATGGCATATGAGCATTTTTCACAAAAATTATGCCCTCGTTCGGATGAGAGGTTAAATGGAGGTCCCGTGTGTGAGTGTTGTCATGCACGTTAAAGATCCCTACCTTGCCTGGAACGGCAAGGGTTCGGCAAAATTCTAAATTTCCGGGCAACAAAAAACTCGCCTCCTGGCTAATGTAGTACCTACAGGTGGAGCATTGGTAATGTAAAAGAACTGTATTGTAAGCGGGAAAGACACGATTTAAAAAATTAAAGGGGTCTCACGAAGTCTAGTTAAAAACATTAATGTAAATAGTTTTAAGGACATTGTACATAATAATTCTGGTGCCCTAATGCATAGCATTGTGTGTATTCGAAGTCATAAACACCAATTTTATACCCAATTAATAAATAAAATTAGTTTGTCTGGCGAGAATGAAAAAAGGTATCGTCATCCCTAATAGTACAGCAACCTATGAATGGGGGCATAAATATATAGGTTAGGTGTATATAGTAGTTGTAAGTTGTATAGCTTAAATGTACATAGTTTAGCATTGAACTAACTACATAATTATGTTATGATATGCATTTAGAAATTAAAATGTAAAGCTAGGAAATTGATAAAATGTTTACCCTGTTTAAAAGTCTCTCATGTTTTTGTAAAGTGTGTTGGGATTAGAATGTTTCATTAAAGAACACGTTCCAAATTTCTCTATAATGCTTAAGAATAAGGTAGATTTATCTCCAAAGAAACAAAAATAATCTTTTATATGCTCGCTAGAGGGTATGCGTGTTAAACTGTAAGGGGTTGCTCGGATTTTAAATCTGCTTGCAGATTCGGATTTTGCATAAAACAGCAAGATAAATCCGTATCTCAACCCCCCTAAAAAGTATATAGGGAGTGATTGAAAAACAAGTTGGTAAAAAATTCTTAAAATGAGGGTAGCTCCCTGGAGGATGAGGGAATCTGAAAAACTCCTAGAAATTCAGGTAGCTGAGAAAAATCTAATATTAACTGATACCAAACAAGGTACATTTATCTCGTGGGTGGAAATGTGGAGAAAGATTTATCTCGCAGAGGGTATTTGTGTAAACCGGCAAGGGGTGGTCGGATTTTAAATCTGTTTGCAGAATCGAATTTTGCGTAAAATTTCAGACTAATTTGATGTGTCGCATGGCTAAACAATTTAATTTATAGGGATGGTTAGAAGGATATAGGAAGACCTAGACCAAACTATATTAGTCAAATTATTAGAAATTTAGGGTGTGAAGGGTATGTAGAGCTTTTTAGATTAGCACAGAATAGAAAAGAAGTTAGAGCTGCGTCAAACCGACCTTAAGTAAGGTCGAAAACAAAATGATGATAGATGGTTAGAAATCGCTGATGGTAAAAAAATCTTAAAATGGGGATAGCTCCCTGGGGGATGATGCTATCTAAAAAATTCTTAGAAATTCAGGTAGCTGAGAAAATCTAATATTGATTGACACCGAGTAAGATAGATTTATCTCGAAAGATGAAATTGTTAGTCTAAGAAAACTATTTGGTTCAGAATGTTACTGGTAAATATTCTTAAAATGACGGTAAAAATCCCACAAGGAGGTCCACAAGGAGGGAGCAAGGAGGAAATCCTTAGTAAATGTCCTAGGGAGATTCACTTCCAAAGAATTTACATGTAAATTCTCATAAGCAGGTGGATTCTGTGGATTCTATAGGCGGATTCCATAAGGAGGATTTGTCCCAGGATCGGTTCCATCCTCTACTCTCCTTTGTTAACTATTGTTAGGCATATATCATAATTATTAATTATTTTGTTGAAATAATTGTGAGTGGATTGCCACAGTATTTCAGTATTCAATGTTCTATGTGTATAGCTGTTCCATATAAATAATAAAATTGAATTAAATATTAATCCGTATTAGTGTGGTGTTTCATGCAGTGTTGATACCTTTCAAAGTGCATCAAATAATAAGCATCTTGTTCTTTATTTGTGGTGAATTGATGGAGGATCTTCTGCACTATCCAGTAATTTAAGTGGTAAACCGATTCACCCCTATACAACTGGTATAACTGAGTTGAATGACGTCAAATAATAAAAGCGAAAGGAATGAAGCTATCAAGTTTATAAAGTGTATGACAATATTAACAACCGATTTCCGAAAATTGTGATCTATTCAACGCATTGCCGTTTAAACATGTCGCTGAATCAGATTTGTTCGATTGTAAAACATTCAAAGAACCTTTAATTGCCAAAATAAATTTTCTATATTTTGAACGAACGGTTTTAGAAATCGCATATATGCTTGTCATTCTTAAAGGTTTTACTTCATCAGAACTGAATAGACCAAAGTTTCTTGGGTTAAAAATTATTGTATCATGCATACACCACATCATACAAAAACACTTCTTTTCTAACAATATAAAAGTAAGCATGTTGTCGTGTGTAAGAATCCTTGGAGTTCTCAAAGTAAATTAAAGGATTTATAAAGCAATTAAAACATAGTGAATCCTTATCCACACAACCACAAATACTGAATATGCAATAAATGGAGGAACAAACTTCAGAATTAACCAAGAGATAGTTCTGAATTTATATACTAAAGCGCCAACTTGTTTGTTACTACCGACATAAGCATTCATTTACGTAGCAGAGTACCAAA
This sequence comes from Platerodrilus igneus, assembly GCA_036346225.1. NCBI lineage: Eukaryota > Metazoa > Arthropoda > Insecta > Coleoptera > Lycidae > Platerodrilus > Platerodrilus igneus. The sequence goes on from JARFIW010000244.1 coordinate 9,479,846, forward strand.
GTTAAATCTGTATAAACTTGGGTTACAGTTGAATGAGCAGAGTTCCTTGCGCTGCTTCTTAAAATTGTCAGACATTCTGGATGTTACTTCTGTAAACAGAGTTGAAGGTATATGCTTCTACTCTAGGAAAGCGTTTGCTCTAGTCGTGCTATTTCTATGCTATTAGAATATGCTCTAATGCAAGCAAGATTAATAAAACATTTCGAACGTGCCTTCTTATTCTTAGCGTTATTTTACCAGATGTGAACAAAGAGTTCCAAAATCTGTTAAATTAGCAACAAAGCATGGAGGGCTGTTGCTTGACACTAGTTTGGGAAGAAAAATTGTAATAAACGTACGGAAAGTTGTTACGTTTATTTTCGACGATAGATTCAAATACGTCCTTTTTTGTGGTAATTTATTTTCCATTCACCTAGCTTCTGTTTCTATTCAAAACCTCATCCTGGATTTTTACCTCGTTACAATAGTACGCGCAATTATAACATTTCTTTCAATTCTATCATTCTAAAACGAAAATTTATTCGATAAATTAAATAGTCAATACCTTGTTCTAAGTATCCGTTAATTTGTTAAACATTCCGATAACGTATAATTGCGTTCTCTTGTGTTTCCCATTAAAAGACTTGTCGAAATAATAGATCCTACTATTAGTTGATAGCGTGTCTTCCAGTTTGCTAATCGCGCTTTTGATAACGCGAGGATTGCAGTTCGAACTCGTGTTATTTGAACGAATTTTTAATTTGATTCTGCAGCTTGTGCGTTGAAATATTTTCTATATTACTCGTCCCAGTACTTCAAAAGCGATGCACTTTTTTATGTTCGACAAGTAGGAGGTATCTTTCGTGTATTGCTCTTAGCTGGAGGCCAAATGGGTTCTTTCTTTATGTAGGTCCAACTGTTGGTTGATGTAGACCAACTGCTTTTGTCGGTAGACCGCTGCTGCAATTACGGTGGCAGGGGAATGGATCCTGATTACCGTGGAGTTGCTGTGCTGACTCACCTCCGACGGGTTGCAAGATAAGCATCCCCACGTATAGAGGTATGTGACTCGTTTTCTTTTATGCACATCGAGGATTATTATTTATCAGCGGTTGATGTTGTAAAACCCATTTACCATACATGTTTAAAAGCTAGCTTTGCTAGTGCTTCTGGTTATATTTATTTAACTCTTACTACAACTTGGTCTATAGTAAATACTTCAATTTAACACACGTGCTATTGAGAAAATCTAAGCATTACTTTTTCTGCTATGAGTTTTATTACATCGAAGCTACGAAATGCGCACTTCGTGGATCCATTATAAAATTTGTCCCATACAATATAACTTAAATTTAATACTTCTCTTTGTCCATGTGAATCAAGAAATTTTAATTTATTTTTATTGTTAATAGATAATCGTGAGCTACTTGTTTTTTTTGTTTTATAGTATGTAGGTGAATACCCCACTCTCCGCGGTTGGTAGTTAGCCTGGTATTTACTTTTCTACCGGTTACGTCTATGTACGTAGCATAAATTCTGACGCCCAGGCGTGGGGCTGCGAGTTTGTTTTAATTAATCTTTTTGTGCTCCGATTTTGTTTCGTGTAACTTTGGCCTTGATTTTGTTTTAGTTAACTGTTACTTCGATTTGGTTTTGATTAATTTCTGCTCTGAGTTTGTTTTAGTTAATTTTTGCTCCGATTTTTTTTTTTGTTGTTAGGGTCTAAGTTCCTACATGACTCGCACATCTCGGCCTGATGCTACTTGTTTTTTCTTCCTTTACGTTCGACCTATTGTTTATTTTTCCTTTTTCTTTCAGCTCTTTGGTGTTCCTCACATGAGGCTCGGTTTTCTTTATTTCTTGTGTGGGTTCGATCTCCTTAAATTTTGATATTGTTCTTTTCCGTGATTGCTAAATATCCTTGGTTAGCTCATGTCAGATTATTGAACTTGTGTTTTCGCCAATAATTGTAGACCCTTTGAAAGCTCTGGCGCCTAATTTCTGATTGTATTGACTTTATTCTCTTACGTTTAGTACTTTTTTGAAATTTAATCCGTTTGTTACTTCCGTATTGAATAAAACCGCGTTGTTGCGATTCACTTGTGACATTTTATGATTTATTCGGTAAAGGTTGGATTTCGCATTACTCTGATATACAGTGTGTATTTCTTTTGTTACAATAGTTACGTGGGGGTTGAATGTAAATAGTCTGTTAAAACCCGAACTCCAATATGAGTTATCTTCTAGATAATTTGACACTGACATTAAAGTCGAGGGGTTGCGCAAAGCCGTCCGCAACGTGATTCAAGTGGAAATGAATCAATGTTTTACTCCTAGCCCTTATACAATTACGTTTACAGAGGATCATGAGGCGATTAAACGCGTGTTTACTGAACTTGAACCGTCTTTTGACGATTTTGCTGGGGATGTTACTGATAATAAGTTTGCTCGTTTACGCTCCTTATGGGTACACATTCAGCGACGTTGTGAGTTGATGGTGACTAGCTCTGAGGAGGAAACCCTTATAAAAAATAAATTATTATTTGCTTTACACACCATTCGTTCGGATGTTGAGGCGACTTTTAGAAAATTCAAACGTGTTACTTTTGTTTATTTTAGTCAACAGACTTCTTCCAGTCCTCAAACTCTAAATGTAGCCACCGCCGCTACCAAAGAAGTTATTTGTCTTTCTTCTGATTTCGAGGAAGAGTTGAATACTTCTGCTGCTGCCAATACTATGACCCCTACTAAAGGATACCCGCTCGCTAAATTGAACCTACTCTTCTGCGGCAAATATAGCTTCGAACAAAATTTCTTCCATCTCTAGTTCTACATTCTATTCTACTCTTCCTTCTGCTCGCCCTACTTATTCCTTCTCACTCCAGACTGTGCATCCACCACCATTGCAACCCATACTTCAAATTAGTGACTTGCAGCTAGCTTCTCAAGAGTTTGTTCCCCCTTTCTTAAACAATTCTACTCAAAAGATTTCTATTGTGTCTGCAAACACACATGTCGCTGAAGCGACTATAACTTTAATTTAGTCAGCAAAGGTCCTGTTGAAGTTCATGAACCTGTATCTTTAATGTCTGTTGCTGTTGCTGTCAAAATTTTACATGTTCCTGCTTTCTTAAATTGTTTTACTCAAGAAATTTCTGTCGTGCCTGCAATAACAGCCGTAGCTGAACTGACGATAACTCCTAATACGGATAGAGAAGGTCCTGTTAAAGTCAGGGAATCCGTAGCTATGATGCCTGTTCCTGTTGTCGTCAAAGTTTTACCTGATTCTCTTTCGTTGTCGTTTTGTCTGTTCCTACTCTGTTGTCTAACAGTAGTAAAGTCTTACTTGATTCTATTCTTTTATCGGACGTTAATGAAACGATACCTACTCTTACTCATTGCCATGCTGACAAAATGCTACTTGTTTCTGTTTATTTAGCTGAGGTCGATAAAATCTTAGCTGATGTCCTGTTATCTAATGTTGACGAAAGTCAACCTGATTCTGCTTCCTTATTTATTGTGGATGAAATTCTTCTTGATGCTGTTTGTTCTTGTAAGGTGGATGAAATTTTGTCTGGTGCTGTTCCTTTCTTTCATATTGATAAATTTCATTCGACTCCTTTATCTAGCATTGGCGAAGTTCTTCCTGATACTGGTTGTTTTCCATGCTGACAAAATGCTACTTGTTTCTGTTCTTTTAACTAAGGTTGGTGAAATTCTAGCTGATGTCCTGTTATCTAATGTTGACGAAGGTCAACCTAATTCTGCTTCCTTATCTATTGTGGATAAAGTTTTCCTGATGCTGTTTGTTCTTGTAACGTTGATGAACTTCTGCCTGGTTCTACTCCTTTTTCTAAGGTTGATATTCCTACAGCCAATGCTGTTTTCTTTACTAACTGTGATACTTCTAGTCCTTTATTTAACGCCGTTGAAATTTTATATACTTATATCCCTCTATCTTACGTTACTGAAGTGTGCTCTGCTTTTGTTTCTTTTCGTAAGATTGATTTTCGTACAGCTCATACTCTTTCGTTTTCTACCGTTACCTTTCTTATCACCAATTCTAAAAACAAACAACTTTCTTCCATAACGTGTTCTGAGTTCCATAAACTGCGACAACCAATACTATCCCCACCCTCGCCTCCACTTTCTCAACCTCATGCTACAACTCCTACACCCTTGCTGTTCCTGTCTTGCAGAAAACTGTCCATAAGAGGCAGAAATTTGTCTATACTATGCAGAACCTGAAGATGTTGGTCGGCGAAGTCTTAATGTTCTTAATCTCGTTTCGTTTACCTTCTGGCGGCGTAAACGCCTAAAGACCAATACATAGTCTTCGCGTCCCAGATTCTTATGCCGACCTTGCTCTCCTTAGGTTTTGATTTATGGATCTTTTTATTTACTTGCATGTTTGCTGGGTTTTCTTTGTTTTTCTTTTTCCTTGCACCCGTGTGGGTCCGGGAATAGAATAGCCCCATAGAACGACCTGCCTGTCGTAAGAGGCGAATACAGTTCATTTACATTTCCAATGCTCCACCTGTAGGTACTACATTGGCCAGGAGGTGGGTTTTTTGTTGCCTGGAAATTTAGAATTTTGCCGAACCGTTGCCGTTCCAGGCAAGGTAGGGATCTTTAACGTGCGTGACAACACTTACACACGGGACCTCCATTTAACCTCTCATCCGAACGAGGGCGTAATTTTTGTGAAAAATGCTCACCTGTCATTTTTCAAGCAGTCGGCCGTGTCAGGATTTGAACCCGGGACCTTGGGATCCGTAGTCTTACGCTTACTACATTGATCCACGGCGACGCCTCAAGAGGCGACTACAGCGGTCCAACACAACACATACACACACGCACACTTTATACACGCACAACACATACACACACACACACTTCTTACACACCCACACTTTATACACGCACAACACATACACATACACACACACACGAACGCACACGCACACACTTACTCATACATAACTACACTGGGATTATATTCTTTTCTTTTTTTTTGTTTTGTTTTTGGTGCTTGGTGTTATTCTTTTTGTTTTTCTTTCTTTTTTACTCGTTTCTTTCGTTCCACATTCTTCTTCTTTATTCGGTTGCTGGTCTCCTTTGCTGTGGGTCCCTAGTCCGATTGTGTTTCGTCCATCCGCTCCTGTGGTAGGTGCTTTCTAATCCGTTTTTCTTTCTTCTGAAATTACGACTTAATCGACTTTAGCATTTCTTTTCTTTGGTTCTTTGGTTTTGGTTACCACAGTTAGTAGTACATCGTTTCCTTTTACCAGCGCTCTCCTTATCTTCCTCTCGTTTTCCCTTGCTGTCCCTTTGTTTACATGAAGCTTGACCTATGGATCCTGTTTTGGTTGGCACTGTTGGTTTTCTTCCTCGTTCCTTTTCTTCTCTTGAGATTGATAACTTTACTGTTTCTTCCGAGAAACATCCGTCCGTTAACGACTCCGCAGTACTGAGGCCGTTCCACTTTAGTCCTCCTTGATTGCTTATTATCCATCTTCCCTTACTTTTTTTTTCTCTTTCTATTATTGGTTTTTCGAGCCGAATGAGAGTTCTTCTTTTCTATTATTTTGGAGTGTTTCTTTTTTCTGTTATTTTGTGTTGTTTTCGTAGCGAATTTCCTTTTAGTTTTAAGCGATTTTTTTAAATTTAGTTTAAGTTTTTTCTTTCGTTTTTTTGGTCTTGTCCATTTCCGGATTTTTTGCTTTCCTACCCCGACCTGTTAATTTTGCTGGGTGGGAATTTATTACGTTTTTTTTCGACGATTGATTCAAATATGTTCTTTTTTGTGGTAAACCGTTTTTCATTCGCCTACCTTCTGTTTCTGTTCAAAACAAACTTCATCCTGTATTTTTACTTCATTACAATATTACGCGCAATCATAACATTTCTTTCAATTCTATTCATTCTAAAACGAAAATTTATTCGATAAATTAAACAATCAAAACCTTGTTCTAGGTATCCGTTAATTTGTTAAACATTCCGATAACGTATAATTACTTTCTCCTGTGTTTCCTATTTAAAGACTTGTCAAAATAATACATCATACTATTAGTTGATAGCGTGTCTTCCAGTTTGCTAATCGCGCTTTTAATAATGCGAGGATTGCAGTTCAAACTCGTGTTAGTTGAACCCATTTTTAAATTGATTCTGCAGCTTGTGCGTTGAAATAATTTCTACATTACTTGTTCCTGTACTTCAAAAGCGATGTACGTTTTTTTGTTTGACAAGTAGGAGGTATCTTGCGTGTATTGCTTTTAGCTGTAGGCCAAATGGGTTCTTTTGTTTATGTAGGCCCACCTGCTCGTTGACGTAGACCAACTGCTTTTGTCGGTAGACCGCTGCTGCAGTTACGGTGGCAGGGTGAATGGATCCTGACTACCGTGGCGTTGCTGTGCTGACTCACCCCCGACGGGTTGCAAGATATGGATCCCGACGTATAGAGGTATGTGACTCGTTTTCTTTTATGCACATCGAGAATTATTATTTATCAGCGATTGATGCTGTGAAATCCGTTCACCATACATGTTTAAAAGCTAGCTTCGCTAGTGCTTCTGGTTATATTTCTTTAATTCTTACTACAACTTGGTCTACATTTAATACTTTAATTTAGCACACTTGCTATGGAGAAAACCTACATTTAATACTTTAACTTAACTCACGTGCTATTGAGAAAATATACATTGAATACTTTAATTTAACACGCTTGCTATTGAGAAAATCTAAGCACTACTTTTTCTGCTTTGAGTTTTATTACATGTAAGCTACGAAATGCGCACTTCGTGGATCCATTATAAAATTTGTCCCTTACAATATAACTTAAATTTAATACTTTTCTTTGACCATGTGAATCAAGAAATTTTAATTTATTTTTATTGTTAATAGATAATCGTGGGCGACATGTTTTTTTTGTTTTTTTTATATGTAGGTGAATTCCCCCACTCTCCGCGGTTGGTAGTTAATCTTGTATTTACTTTTTTTCGGGCTACATCTAGCTACGTAGTAAAGTATATTCTAAAAAATATTTATTTGGATATGTAGTCTTAGGGTATCTGAAATCAAAAGATTTCTAAAACAAACAACTTAAACCAATTATTTGCTAATATATTTCATGAAAAATTACTATTCATCTGAAACAGTAAAATTCTGTTTTATTTTTATATGTTCTAATTTTTCTATCAGGTTCTATCAGGTTGGTTATGGATTTTATGTTAGACATTTAGTGGGGTATTGTCGTGGTACAATTTATAAGCGCATATTACTACTTATGTTAATTGTTAGTAAAGGTCGCGTTAAAATTGGCTAACGATAAACAACTAGGGTTAAAATGAATGCGGGGTTATTATTAGGAATACTAAATCGCATATGTGCGTGGAGTAACCAGCGTAATATAGAACCTTCGGGTGGAGCATTGGAAAATCACATGTAAGGAGTAACCAGCGGTCTTACCGGTATTTACTCTTGTGCCCTTATACTTTCACTATAGGCTTGAATTGTATATTTAATGAAACCACAATTTCTTTCTCCGTAATTCTTTCACATTTTATATTGGAGTATGCCACCACCGTTTGTAGAACCAGCGATTAAGCCTTGTACAAGTCAAGATGATTGTTCCGATTTTAAAGTGGATGTTTTGGGAGCCGTAAGCTCTTTTGTAATTGTAATTGAAAATTAATTTTGTTAAATCTCTGAAGAATCACTCATTAGGAATAACAAATTGTGCAATTGAATGCGAATTGCTCATACCTGTAACTTTTCTTCGTGCTTTATAGTATTGCACAAAACTAAACCCTAATAAACATGACAATTATTGACATTTACTAAGAGCATCTTTGTATGTGGTGGTCAGCAAGCAGGAGGGCGTACAGCCATGCTAATACAACATAGAAATATATATGGGTAGGGAGCATATTGCAGTAACGATACCAGAAAGTTCTACTTCCGTTACTTTTCTCCAAGTTGTGAACAACATTATATTGATTTTTTACTTCGCTTTGCGTCCTTGCTAACCTTTTTTTTTGACACACAAAGTGAACTAACAACTTGAATATCCTTAAAAATGGATATGGGAATTCTTGCGATTCAAAGTTAAAGGACTTTTCTCGAAGATTTGCGGTCTAGGTGGATATTCCAGCAAAAAGTTGAGCTGGGAGGTGGGTAAAATGATAAACAAACGAACAATCGACTCAACTAACATGGACACAACTGCATCCAGACGGGGGGTACCCAAAGATTTCCAGAATAGCGCTACTGCGCGCGCAGTTTTCGTAGTACGCGGTTCTTCTGCTAGTGATTCGTTAGGACATGCCTTTCTTACTCGTGTGCCAAGCGTCATCGATGTGGCAGGTTGCGTTTGCCGGCAGTGAATTTTCTTACAAGAGCTGTTGTGTTGTGCAGGCGTCGTTTTTTTCAAGGATGAACAGCGCGAGTTATGTATCTCCCAATCAATATATATATATATATATATATATATATATATATATTACTCATATTTAGACCAGGGTAGAAAATTAAATAATCACATCAAATAATTTTAATCACCGTGTATAAGGAATTTCATTAAATAATACGCTTTATTAAAACCTTGAAGCATAAATAAACTCGGTCGTTTCAGTAAAAATAAGAAATTTAAATTATTTATAAGACGCTTTATATCAAAAGAAGCAGTATTGAAAAGCTCTGCGTGTAATGTAATTATTCCTAAACAAAGAGAAATTACGTGCAAAGTTTATATTAATTAACTCTATTTAAGTAACCGGTAGTAAAACAAAGTGTACCTATAATAATTAATATTTAAGTTGTATTCGCTAAAAATGAAAAGGATAGAAATCAATTTTAATTGGAGTTAATTAAACCGTTAATAACATATAATACCTATAGAAACTTGTAAAAACCCAAGATTAAAATACCACGGAATAAAGCTCTGAGAATTAATATTATTTTGAACACCTGCGTAGTTTAAATATCACATTCGGCGTAAATTCTGCAGATAATTAATGTTTCAAAGAATCTTGGGAAAACGTCGCATAATAGTTACGAGAATTGCTAAAGCTGGGTATTTCACACTCCATGTGGACTAAAATAATCGATAATAAAGAATATCAAGTTGCACCAATAAGAACACGGTAGAGAAGGAAAGAAAATGCGTCAAGCAAAGACACATATTGTAGAAGGCGGGATTTAAGCAACGTCACGGGGTCACAATTGGTTAAAAATAGGATGCAAATATCAGAGGTAGAACAACAATTTCTGTACAAAATCAATTAGTTTTTCTCGGACATGCTTGCGTGCCGTGTGGAAATTTTCTGAGATTTGAATGGGGCGAGTGAAAATTTGTAAAAATCGACGTGCGAGCAACAGACTGGGAACATAGAATGAGGAATTCTTTGGAATTACCCGTTTTAGAGACTCGACCGACAGACAGGCTTTTGCTATATATACCGAGATGAAGATAAACAAGCCCTCTTAGACTTTTGACGATTCGATGCGTTAAAAGCTCGTACATACGCGACTTGATTGAAGATGTTAAACCGTGCATTTTAGTTTGATTTAAAGTTTGCTAGTATATTTTAGTGATTCAAAATAGCTTGTTATTTACGTGCTAACATGAATGTACTTCAGTGCACTCAGATACAAGGTAATAAAATTTAGTTTCACTGTACCAATCAGCAAAATTTACAACGACGAATGTATACACAAAAGTAGGCAGTTTTGGCGTATATTGCTGACAGAACCAGGAATTTCTTTGCTATTTTCGGGGGTGTTAATAATTAAATGGTTCAAATACGTGTCTGGATCCATGAAACAAGGGTCAGATAAACACAGAGGAGTTCCGGAAAGGCCCAGCAACGACTTTGAAGGGATGGTGATGGAGATAATTTTAAAAGCGTAGAGAATCAGAAGCCGTAAATATAATCCTGTTGAATGGTGTGATTAACTAAAGAAACGATACTTTGAAGCTATAAGGACAGTAACCTTCAGGTAAATTATACTATTTTGTTTGACATTTTTGTGTGTATTGAATGACTTTATAATTGATTTACTTTAAATGGACATTAGTGAAATTGTTCTAACCATAAAAGTTTAATTTTAAGATGAAATTTGCTTGTTTAAGTAAAAGGGTATTTTGTTTTGATGTTCGGGAATATGATGAAAATGTGGGTATGTCTTTGAGCTCAATTAGACGATCCTGGTTAATTAACGTAAAGGGGTGGTAGATGCTCCCTTTATACTCAGACTCCGGTCTGCTTATATTGTTATATTAATTACTAGGCATCCAACAAGGACTTTAATTCTGGATGCACATTAAAATGATAATAAAATTAATCTTGAAATTTTTTGAAAACTGAATTTTATGCTGAAATTTAATTTGAAAATTTAATGTATTCTGAATATTGATGTAAATAGAGTTAACGTTGATGTTTGTGGTAGGAATGTGTTTGTTTTTTTTATGTATGAGGATGAAAGCTATCTAGAGGAGCAGCCGAGGCGATTAACAGAAGAAAATCAACGGACCAGGTGATCCAAGAGGTTTCACAGCAATATATATATATATATATATATTGATATGATAACGCCGCACTCGGTGTTATGACGTTTTCTATAACTCCACCTCTCCGTGTTCTCAAATCAAATTTAATTTTACTAATTTTATTATTATGCCACGGCTAGCCCTCTTTAATCTACACAGAGTGCACAACGTTACAATGATCAATTCTTCTCTTCTCCACCCCTTTATGATTACCTATTTGTTTGAATTTATAAAACGAAGTCAATTAATTCCATATAATGAAAACAAATATTATTTACAAGTTTTGAAAAATATTAAAATACACTCCTCAATCAATCAATATCATATGTATCATTTATCCCCAAAATTTATATGCTTTGAAATCAATCTAAAGTCACCAAAATCTACCTTTTTTTACCAAAGAGATCTGGAACGTTCCGGTCCCCTTTATAATATATTACGTAAGTTTAACGTATGCAATGTTTGTTGTTGACTTTATCAAAGTTTATAGAAATTCAATAAATTCAGTATTGAAATTTAAATAGAAAAATATCTTAAAACTAATTAGATCTGACCTGCTACAGGTGGTTCAGGTTGTGGATCAACAGCCTTTTGTTGTCCTCATTCGTCTATCAGTGCTCTGTTTAGTTGAACTCCTCGTTTTCTATAAATTACTTTGTGCTTCTTTATTTTATTTGCATTGATTCTCGCAACTCAAAATTGTACCAGAATTGTACCAAAATCATCGACGCTGATTTGAAATATTATATGAATCCATTTAAAATATCCCCACATTCGAATTATCATCAATACAATTGATTTATAATATATATCCACTCGTAATATTGTATCAACCAAAATTTGAATTATTGCCATCACATTCGAAATATCCACACCTTCGAAATGTTATACCATTAATTAGAAGACCTATTATTATTAATATTTAGTTTAAATAAATTACCCCAAAGTCTACTCACGTTAAACGGCAAAAGAAGTCTTCATAATTGTTGCACTTATTTATCACTATAACGTACTTGATATTTTATTATAATTACGTGTGACCTTCTAATTAGCAGTGACGCAGCTTTGCCCTGCTTGAGTTTAAACTGACCCGTCTTATCATTGTTCGGTGTTAAATATAGGCTGTTCCCACTTGCATATGGGCTGGGTTTTCAACAAGTCTCGTAGATATCTTAACCAATAAGGTCTTTGTATTTCATGCATATTGAAGTGGTTTCTGATGTAATATATTTGGTTTTCTGTGTAATGGTGTTTGCTTGATACCTTATTATTTGCTATCTTGACCAAACTTTGTTTTGTTTAGATATTACCTTCTCCATAATTAAACAAAATAAATGATATAACCTTAATTCCACTTTCGTTTATGTATTTTTGAAACTGCGTTTTCTTATCAAAATGTTTATTATTTCTGCGTAATTGCGTAAAGCTTTGTTGGGTTTTATCTCTTATCTTCGTATTATATTATAACTAATTAGAACACTTCTCAAGACGTGTTTAATTACATGCGCTATTATTTCTTTTGAATACGCGTACTATTACTGAAAGATATTGTTATTTGCATTACTTAAAATTAATTATGGTCTATATACAGAGTGTTAAATATTTCCTATTTACATAATGTAAGAATTATTTAATTTTCTGCTAAATAAATGCAGTTTTCTGATTCCTATTGCAATTTATGGTTACTACACGAGCCTTATTCAATACACCCCTAAACAACCCCTTATCACAGCATTATATATAAAAAATAGAATTTATTAGGAATTATTAGAAATTATTAAAGAAACCTAAGTTAGATGCAACTTTGTATTTTAAGGATAAATACAGAAAGGTTATTGAAAGTTCACAAGCAACTTGTGAGAACGGATGCAATACATCGTATTCCAGACAGTAAGTGATACTGCAGGTTGAGGTCACAGACTGTTAAGAAACCGCGATTACTTAGAACTTAAGATTGTTACATTGTATAATGAATAGAATTAAGAAATAAGCAGACATGAGCACTGCAAGTTCCCACAGACATGTGAGGGGCAGGGACAACATAAATACCCCGGGAACCCCAAGACTATCAGTCAGTCTTGAGTATTTCAGCTTTAACATTGCCGTTTGCTTAGGCTACTCGCCCTTATTAAACTCCAATTATTATTTAATTTTCGACACAGTATAAATCAAACCAGTTTGTTATAATTCAATTGTAATTTCTGTTTAACCAAATAAAATTTGTTACAAGTTTTGGAGGAAGTTTTTAAAAAGACCGCTCCCAGGCCCAAAGCGTATCTCGCTCGGCAATAAAGCTTTGATTGGAAAAAAGCTTTAGAAACTGTTGAAATGTTGAAGACCGATTCCAAGAATGGCGCAATGATGAAGGAAAAACGACTGAGCCCTTGCAGATGCTAAAAAAGGGGAGTTTAAAAGATGTTTCAAGTAATAGCATAACCGATTAGATAAATGTATTGCAGCTAATGGGGAGTACTTTGAAGGAGACTTTTGTGAAAAAATTTAAATTCAAACTCAAAAAAAAATTTTCTGGAAACTTTTGGGTACCTCCTCATATAGGTGACACATATTGATAAAATAATAGCACATGAAAAATAAATATCTTATCAAAGGCGCTTTTTGTGTCTCATCAACACTCAATATATTAAAACAACTACCTTATATGAAATAAAATTAAAAGTTTCTCTATTGGTTCAAGATATGGTAACTATTTACAGTTTACTCCAAAATTTAAATCTTATAATTATATTTCTCTTGTAAATAAATTAAATATTCATTGTAGTAGAATTTAAACCAATGACATTATTACAATATAAATTATTTGAAATCTTACATTCAAATATACAATGCATGACACATATAAACGATCAGTTTATCACGAAAAAAACAGATCTATCTTTCGTTTACAGATGTTGGCTAAAATTTTACCCGTTAGACGTATACTTTATTTGAATAGATAACTCGGAAAACTTTACTTTCAAAGCATAGCAAAAAGCTTCATATTAGTAACAAATTATAAGTCACAAATAAACTTGGTGCAAGTAGTTTCATGTCAAAATTCCATTAATTTAAATCTTACTAATTTTGCAAAACTATTACGCTCAATTACTTCTATGATCCTTTTTAAAAGCGTTAACACGAGCAATATGATGCTAATAACTAAACGCATTTACAAACCCTATTAGAGCAAATTAACTTTTTTCAATATTTTAACCAATGGACAAAATAGGATTGAGAACTACTACCTATCAGATATACATTACATAAATATATTGACAGATCACTCACCCGGTTGTAATAAAAAATAATTATTACTTTGAATGTGCCTCACGATTGCGGCGCTAGTGTAATGAAAAATATATTATTGTCGCCAGCTCCAACGTTGTGGTGCTAATGTAATGTTGTAAACCGCCTCACGTTGGCAGCGTTATTGTAATAAAATATTTTTCTTTATTTTTATCTAGCCCCAACGTTGTAGCATCAGTATAACCAGCTAGCTCGAGTTACGGACTTCACAGTGTTCATGAGAATGGAAGTGGTTCTTTTATTAGATTTGTCAAAGCGATACAAAAAGTAAAACGGGTTATTATAAATAGGGGGGGAGGGGATCACAACTGTAACTATAAATATACTTTAAGAGAAATGCCTGGATAGTGTTGCTATAATAAATAATAAACTTCATTTCTAAACAGCAGCCTAAATCACTAACGAGAGCTGTAATAAAAGTTAGATCATTAAATGAAACACGAGACACCACTTGTGCCTCACAATATCATATAAGTAATATATTGAAATATAAATGTATCAAAAGATTTAAATAGTAATATGAAGTGTTTTTTTCTAATATACAATACTATCTGTTTCCCAACCTTAATAAAATTTTATTCAAATACTGTTACATGCCAAAATTTGCTAATGTACATTGTTAAATATGTAGATAAGTTCCCGCGAATATTTTTTAATGAATTTGTCAATTTCCGTCATTCCGGACAGTTGCGTTTACGCAAAAGAATGCGCAGGTGCGGAGTAAAGACGAGACCTGAAGCGAATAACATCTACCGTTGTTGTGTGTCTGTCTTTTCTTTTTTTAGGATGTAGGTTCCTGTATCTTATCTTGCCTTATCGTACCTCTACCTGTATCCTTCCTGCCCTACCTACGAACCAACATAGCGGATGGACAGATAAAATTTGACTCAACAATAGCGTGACATGACCCACAACGAGATGGCCCTGGGATATAACTGTAAGGTGCGATTTAAGTGAGTACATTGCTTTTATTTATATTTTAAAAGTAAATCTGATCATTGTATCACTTTGAAACGTGTTTTGTTTTTGATACATTTGCCGCGTTATCATGTTATAATAAACGATTGCGCAATAATGTGAAACGCGGGAAACCGTAAGAATACATAGACAGTGAACCACCTATCCATACTATTCAACTCACATTCTCTGAAGGTATTTCTTTAATCCTGTACTCATATTTTCTCATCTAGTAAACCAATAAAATTTCATAATATCATAATTTATATTCACAAAAAGAATTTTGTTTTTTCTATAATTTAAATACAAAAGTACATAGAAGTATATGCCTTTATAAAAGTGCAAGATACAGTTTCATTTTCATCTAATCTCATTTAAAAATTAATTTTAAAGGTACACAAAATTTAATCATTCTAATTTAGACACAAAGTTCATTATTATCTCATAGCAGATCTGGTATCACACCTAACATTCTAGTTATAATATTTTAATTTTCTATAGGTAAAGATAAATTAAGCATGCTAAAAAATTTGATATGATATCTTAGCCCAACAAGTACCTGCAACAAAGCACTTAGTGATACCTACGAATAAAGTTCAAATTATTTATATATCTCATGACATATCAGGCAGGTAATTACAAAATGTATTCAAATTTTAACCTTTGAAGTGCAAGAACAAAAAGAATCATAACTCACTTACATATTATTAAAGCTTCAAATTACGTAATGGATTATATTTTTAAAATCATTAACTAACATTCTTTGATTTAAATTTGCTCGATAATAACGACAGTGTTTTATTTCATGTTATGTGATAATTCGCCTGTTTAAATTACGATTCATCACCTAAAAATCTGGTACTAGTGATCTTCCAGAAACAAACATTCAAATGTATTTACCGCAGATAATTAAACAAAAATAGGCCTGCTTAAGAGCCATTTTGATTTTCCAATTCATAAATTACATTTTAGATTTCCTTAATGCTTACACCCTACAGTTTTAAATATTTTTCGAATGATGGCAAACATCAAATTACATCATCTAAACAACAGAATACGAATGGTTTGGAACTTTGTCTAAAAATAGCATCTATCAATCGCTGAACTATAACTAAGCTGTCGAAACAAATAAAAATGTCCAACAACGCATAAATTTGCTAGAGTGTCAGATCCTCCCACTATAAGCTTCACCTAGATAAATACACCAAAAAACTACAGCATTCTCGATCTAAAGAATTATGTAACTTGCTAGAGCAACAAATTCACCACGAGTCTCGCCTAGACTAACCCACCTCTGAGCGACCAATTCTTCACGAGTTTCGTCTAGACTACGCACCGCTAGAACGACAAACTCACCACGAGTCTCGCTTACACTAATCCACTGCTAAGAGATCAACCCTTCACGAGTGTCGTCCAGACTAACGTACCGCTAGATTGACCAACTTTTCACAACGAATTTCGCCTAGACAAAAACCAAACGCTACGCATTGCAAGGGTGATGAAATTATTTGAAACTGATAGCAAACCAAAACCGTGCATGCTGCACAAAAGCAGTCTTTAAACGTCAAAATAACAGTAAAATTTTATGCTCCAGATTAACAAAACGTCACCAAGTTTCTTTTCAAACAAAGCATCGGTTTTTTGCTTAATTGCAGTTCGAGAAAGTTTTTTTACTCTATTAAGCTATTTCAATCATTCCTATTTTTACAAAAAAAGTTTCTTTTCCTTACATAGCATCACGATAACCTTTTGAATTGAAGCAGCATGCTGGTCACGTTGCATCGGCCCTACTATTCGTTTCTTGAACACGGATTGCACGAGCTTGAAGTAACTCCGTTACATCCACATCTATAACAAAACATTTTTGGAGCTCTACAAAAACGAGATGAATGACCACTATCAAAACAATTACAATTTCAATTGTACTAGTTGTACTAACAGCAGCTGGCACTGGGGTAGCTAAAACTTGAGTTTGGAGAGAAAACGAAGCATCTTTTATAACTTGACTTCGATTCGTGGAAGGATTCCTACACAAACTGAACGCCTATGATTAAACTAAGTTTTAAATCTATCTTGAGAATTAAAGGAATATTCTAAAGAAACTCGTAACAACATTTTGCTTCAAAAGAGCATGTAACGTGCATTTTTGTAGTTTAACATTTTACGCTATACTCAATTCGTAAATTCATTTCTGCAACTACTATCTCTGTTTTATATTTATTAACTCGTTTGCGAATAATCCCTTTATATTATATTACGCGATTATCGACTTTCACTCTCTACAATTCGATAGTGTGGTTAGGTGATCGCTGCTGTTGCTCGAACCATTGAGGAAAATATTTTCCTGGTGTATGGTACTCCTCAGTATCTAATTGCGGACAATGGTGTACAATTTCGTAGTAATATTTTCACTTAACTCTGTGATTCTTATCGAACAAAAATTCTATTTAATGCTCGCTATCATCCTCAGGCGAATCCGGCCGAACGTATTAATAGAGTCCTGAAAACTATGATTTCTTCTTACGTTTCTGATAATCAACGTCGGTGGGACGTTAATTTAGCAAAAATTGGTTGTGCTATTCGAACGCTTAAACATGAGGTTATTGGTTACTCCCCGTATCTTGCTCTATATGGCCGTGAACATGTTCTCTACGGCGATCATTTTGGAAAACCTTTTGATCCTGATGATGTTCTTATGGATCCCGAACGTCCTATTCCTCCTACTGACTTAGTCAAATTTGAGTCACTTCGTGAAGAAATTTCGAAACGCCTTTCCTTAGCATACAAGAAAAATGCTAAACACTACGATCTTCGTCGTCGCCCCTTAACTTTATCTCCTGGCGATCGCGTTTGGAAACGCAAATATGTTCTTTCGGATGCTACTCGCTACTTCAATACTAAACTTGCTCCCAAATATGTGGGTCCCTTTACTATTAGAACTAAACTTTCTCCTTGGACCTATATCTTAGTGAATGATTCTGGTAACGATCTGGGTACTTGGCATATTAAGGACCTCAAACCCGATAAAACTTTAGACCCTCCAGACATTGATCCTGAACCTCCGGATCCTAGAGGGCTCCCTACGGCCGATTCTATTTTGACCCCTACGTGTCGCTATCCCTAATGACTTGTAAATTTTTTTTGGCTTATTGGTCTTGTGTTTTCTCTGATAAGCTTGTGTCCGAAAACACTGGTGCCCATTTCGTATTCCTATTTATATTTTGTAGCTAGCCCATCCCGTGACTTTTTCTTTTGGCTAGTTCTACCATTTGTTCACTATTTGACTACTATAGTCGCTTTCTACATCCATTCCTTGAGGTAGGCTTCAGATCTATTTTCTTTTCCTTTAGGTATTTCGACTTGATCGTTTTTGTAGGTCTGTTAGCCATACTTTGCTTGAGTAATCGTTTCATACGAATCTGTGTTACCTCAGTCGGAAGTATTCTAGATTGTGTACTAGCTTGCCTTTGTCCTTTGCTTTGTCTTGGTTCTTTCTTTGCAGCACACTTGAGGTTGACAGTTGTGTCGTCTAGTTGGTTTGCTACGAGTTTTCTTCCTCGTTTTTTTCCTTTCCTCTTGGTTTCTCCGCGGGAAGCCAAAACTTTTCTTTGAGGTGGAGAACGGAAATGTCCCTTTTAGAGACATCCGTCTTTTGACGATTTGGAAAGTAGCTAAGACCTTTAATCCTCATTGGGTGTCTACTTGATGCTTTCTTTACCTGTTCTGTCGTTGTTGGTTACGATATATGACTTTGTTTTCTTTTGAAAAAATGTTCTTTTTCTTATACTGGTGTTGGTCCTTCGAACCGGAAAAAAAATTTTTTTTTTTGTTTGGTTCCTTGTCTGTCGCTTTTTTGTCTCACCCCGACCTCTTTATTTTGCTAGGGGGGAATTTGTAACGTGTATTTTTGTAGTTTAACATTTTACGCTATACTCAATTCGTAAATACGTTTCTGCAACTACTATCTCTATGTTTTATATTTATTAACTCGTTTGCGAATAATCCCTTTATATTATATTACGCGATTGTCGACTTTCACTCTCTACAATTTGATAGTGTGGTTAGGTGATCGAGATTGAAACACATCCTTAGGTGAATGCGTCGTATTATAATGAGTGGATATTATTGATCTTCTAGTTATCGATAAGAGGTTGTAATAGCAACGAGTTGAATAAACAGATGAGTTGTAGTTTGTTCTTTGTTGCTATATATTAATTACGTTGAAAATACTGTTTCTTCTTTGCTTGGACAATAGTGAGAATTAATGCTGTATGAATTTTCGAATTGTTCATGAACAAGCACGGCACGATTTTAGTTGTTTTTCTTGTGAAATCAAAGTTGTATATTAACTGTAGTAAGTGTAGTTCTAATTCCTTTTGAAGGAAGTATGCTTGATAGGCGAACGTGTTTACTCGACCTGCACGGAACATTGACTTAGTGATACGCGTTGTTTTACTGATTGTGTTTTTTTAGTTGATTTGTCTTTTTATATTTGAACTGTGTGTGCGGTCTAGTTTTCGTGGTCCCTTTTTTTTTTATCAGAGTAGTGCATACTTTGGATTATCCAAATACAGTTTAAAGCTTGAGTGTTTCTAAAAAAAATGATGATACAGTTTGTAGCAGGTTTAGTAGATGGGCTGGTTTGCATTAGTCGACGTGAAGATCAGATTTCCAAAAAAAATCTGGAAAAAAAAGGTTGCTTCTTATAAACATGTATCTCATTCACATGTAAAGACCGTTGATACTGTAGTTTCTGAATTTTCTAACCCCAAAGATTCTAAAATAGATCATTGTTTGCGCAAATTTCGTTATTTAAAAGCATTAGATTTTTCTTTGTTACCATAGGTAGCAAATAAAACACCTCACGTTACTGTTAGTTTAATGCAGTACATCGTGCCTTGAAAACCCGTGATTCTAAATTTTTATTACCGTTTTTTTTTTCGATTTGTGTTACAAAATATTTTGAAATTATTGTCTCAGGAAATAGAATTAACAAGAAATTTATCAATGCTACATAGTTCCATCAGCATGATAATGTCTGCTGCTAACACCAGTGAAATACGTAGGTGTGATTAGTGTAAAGTGTAAGAAATTCCATCAACACCCTTACAGTCAAAGGTGAAGTGCTTCGTTTGTGCAGGACATCGTGAATCCCACATTTCAATGGCAAGGAAGCGTTACTGAAGGACTTTTGTAAGTTGAACTATTTCCTACTTGTTATTACTTTAAATATCTATCCGTTGTTTTGCCATATCTTCGTCGTTCTGATACCTTTTACAATAGAATTGCATGCTATTAAGAAAAAAAAAAGAGAAACAAAACAAATTAGTTTGAGTAATTTGAATATTTGGACAGGAAAGAAAAAAAAATCAATGCTACTGGATTGCTCATATCAATTGTGTCTTATCTATTTATCTTTTGTTAACATTTTGTTTGATTTATGTTTAATTGGTGTGTGAGGAAACGTTTCCGCTACTCCCCAATATTACCTCACTTTGTACTAAAAATTTTTGTATTGCTTTTACCGTTGTTATATTATATAGATTATCTAAAAAAATTTTTTTTACATTCTATAAAGTACTGAACAATCTATGCTCGATCAGCATGCTATGCTTTTTCTTTATTTCAGGTTTGCAGGACAAATTTTTTTTTATTGCAGGTTTACTATTCTAATTTTTTTATTACAGGTATTGTTACTAACTCCTTACAGCCGCGTACATAATATGTTGGTCTGCTTTCTACAACCCCCCCTAATCTCCGATTGAGCCCGGTCATTTCTTTGATTTTCTTGGTGTTACGCACGGCTACGAGCCAACGTAGCATAAATTTGGCGCCCAACGTGCCTGCCTCGACAAACGTAACAAGCAACCTCTTCCAATTTCTTACACAACTTCAACAACTTAGTTGTATCTTCAACTTCGACTGAGACAAGTTGCAAATTAAAATCTGACAAGAAATTATTTTTGATCATCCTAACCTTCGTAACTTCCGCTGGTGTTTGATGTAATCTACTAAATAGACTCTCCATATGAGCAACAAACAAGCCCACAGATTCGTTTTTATGTTGTCGACGAGATTTATTACTTTCCCAAACTTCATCTTCAGGATGACTTGGTAAGAAATCTTCTTTTAAGCGATTAACTACAGGCGTCCAATTCTTCATTGAATTACAGATATACCTCCACCAAAGTAAGTTTCACCCGCAAGTAATTCCAAGCTGGCCCCATACAAATTCGCATCAAACAATTTTCGAGACTGAGCCAATTCCTTTATTTAATCTAAAAATTGACAAAATTGTTGGGGATTCTCAGAAAATTTAACTGTTCAAAAATCAATAGCTGTTGGCGTTGTAATATAATTAACTGCTTGCTCATGAGCACTGACAGACAATGAAAAGTTCGTTACTATTTCATAGAAGATCTGGTATGGCATTTAACATTCTGCTTACAATATATTAATTTTCTATAGGTAATGATAAATCAAGCGTGCTTTAAATTTTGATATGATATCTTAGCCCAACATGTACGAGCAACAAAGCACTTAGTTAATACCTACGACTAAAGTTCAAATTGTCTTCATATCTCATCACATAATAGGCAGGTGATTACAAGATGTATTTAAATTTTAACCTTTAAAGTACAAAAACACGAAGAACCATATTATTAAAGCTTCAAATAGCTTAATTGAATATATTTTTACAAGAATATACTAACATTCTTTGATTTAAATTTACTCGATAATAACAAGTGTGTTTTATTTTATGTTATGCGATAATTCGCCTGTTTAAATTACGATTTACCACCCAAAAATCTGGCACTAATGGTCTTCCAGAAACAAACATTCAATTGTACTTACCGCAGATGATTAAACAGAAGTAGGCAATAAGAAATATTTCAAACTCACAAAATATTATCTGGTCGAAAGTTATTACCGTAATATATCCATAATCATGTGCATCCTTGCAATTTACACAAATATTCTACCTTGCATGTAGTGACATACAGCAAATTCCTCTTTAATAAAAATCTGGAAGTGTGAACAGGATCGTTGAACTCAACCGTAGTGTTACCGGTCACGTGTAGCCTTCTAACTTTACGTACTAGAACAAATATTTAACAATTTATTTACCATTGATTTTTTTGTCTGAAGCCCAAAGAATTGGCACTTATCACCCTAATGCTATTGGCATTTTCTAACAACAGGATCTCAAAGATATCCTGTCCGTTCAAACGAAACCTCTTATCAAAAATGGCTAAACCAGCTCTAAACCCGAGCAACTAGAATTGTACATGTGTGCGTGCGCGGCGCATGGAAATAACACATATCCAGTTACAATTAATTATAATACAACCAAACAAACTAGTAGGTATGTAACTCCAGATACACTTTAGTGTGAAATAGGTAATCTAAACTTTTAACGACGACCTACTAAATACCATTATTGCTTTTTGAAAACAAAATGCCATAAAATATTAGCGAAAGCAGAAATTTAACGAATTTAGTTATGTTGCAAAAATGATTGCGTTATTGTTGCAACATAGTATTATTTTCATATCCTTGGGAGTCGGGATAGATTATATCTGTGTATTGTAAATATTTTTTTCACATGAAATGTATATAGTATCTCGTCATATTAATATGTTTTTATTTGCGGTTTTAAACAAGGTTATCGTCCTGGACTACCACGCTTACAATGTATTTAAAAGAAATAATCTTATACATTTGAAGTTAAAATTTGTTAGATCAATGACCTATATTGAAACAAAATTTGAAATATCATGCTTAATTAGGACTAAATATTCTTGAAATCTATCATATAAAGTGCGCCAAATTTTAGTTTTTTGAAAACAAAATGCCATAAAATATTAGCGAAAGCAGAAATTTAACGAATTTAGTTATGTTGCAAAAATGTTTGCGTTACACGGTGAACTCGGATCGCCCATTACAACGTGTATTTTCCTAACAACACGGCTATTAAAATGTGCTGCAATATTGTTCAATCAAATCAAAAATAAATATAGCTTTTATTAACAAATATGCGCTTCCATATTAGAAATAATAACTTTCATACGACATGTGGAAATTGAATGAAACAATCATTTTTAATTTCTCAAACTGCATTATCTTTCATAGTTTGAAACATTCAATACACAAAAAATTAACTTAAGATGTTAATTCTGCTGTAAGTGCAACGTAGATAATTAACATTTAATAAAGCTTCTTCACTTACCAATTCATGAATTATAAATTCTAGAACCACCCTGGCTTTAACTGATAGGTTCCCATATCGATACAATTAGGGACATCACATCACACTAAAGAATAGTGATAAGTTGATAGTGATATAGTATCAAAATATATTGTATATAGTGCATTATAACTAAATTTGGGTAACACAGATAGTTTATCGAAAGAGACTAACATCAATAAATTATTACTAAAAAATGTTGATGATACTTAATGCAACCTAAAATACTAATTTCTCCCACTGTGCATCGCAGCTAACTTACACGTTTTGAATCCTTATTAGGAAAACCAAGCAAAACTTTTCTTTTGGTACATCTTACTTAAACTATCTCCAACAATTGATCGTATGCGATCTTTATGCATTAACTCATCAATTCGAAGAAGCACAACCTAAACGATCAAGCGCTACGCACCTGTTTGAATTTACGAAAACAACGCTTTGCGATATGCAACCCACAACACATGGTTAATGACATTCAAACCATCACACTTAACCTTATGGATTATTGCATTTTGTAACGTGCATTTTTGTAATTTAACATTTTACGCTATCCTCAATTCATAAATACATTTCTACAAATTACTATTTTTATATTTGATATTTATTAACTCCTTAAGCGAGTGCATCGTATTATAATGAGTGGATTGCATCGTCCTTGTCTTGCCGTTCGTATAAATTTTGTTGCTTATGTGAATATACAAGTCTAGATAAGAGACGATAAGAAGTTGTAATAGAACGAGTTGAATAAACAGATGAGGAGTTGTAGTTTTGTTCTTGGTTCCTATATATTAATAACGTGAAAAATACTGCTTCTTTCTGCTTTGGACAATAGTGAGAATTAATGCGGGATTAATTTTCGTATTGTTCATGAACAAGCGCGGCACGATTTTAGTTGTTTTCTTGTGAAATAAAAGTTGTATTTTAACTGTATAAAGTGGAGTTCTAATTCCTTTTGAAGGAAGTATGCTTGATAGGCGAACGTGTTTACTCCACCTGCACGTGCGTTTTACGGAACATTGACTTAGTGATACGCGTTGTTTTACTGATTGTGTTTTTTTAGTTGATTTGTCTTTTTATACTTGAACTGTGTGTGCGATCTAGTTTTCGCGGTCCTTTTTGTTTTATCAGCGTAGTGCATACTTTGGATTATCCAAATGCGGTTGATACTGTAGTTGCTGAATTTTCTAACCCCAACGAATCTAAAATAGATCATTGTTTGCGCAAATTTCGTTATTTGCGAAATATAACAGATTACCGGTTTACAAAGGTATTGGCTGAAGTTTCTCACTGGTTTTGGATGGTTTATGAAAATAATATACATTTGATCCCAGTTGAAATTAAACTAGTGCTACAAAATATTTCGAAATTATTGTCTCAGGAAATAGAATTAACAAGAAATTTATCAATGCTACATAGTTCCGTCGCGTGATGGTGTCTGCTGCTAACCCCAGTAAAATGCGTAGGTTTGATTAGTGTGACGTGTGATAAGTTCCATCAACACTCTCACAGTCCAGGGTGAAGTGCTTCGGTAGCGTAGGACATCGTGAATCTCACACTCCCGTTGCAAGGAAGCGTGGCTGAAGGACTTTTGTAAGTTGAACTATTTCCTACTTGTTATTACTTTAAATATCTATCCGTTGCTTTACCATATCTTTGTCGTTCTGATACGTTTCTGCTACTCCCCAATATTACCTCACTTTGTATTAAAAAATTTTGTACTGCTTTTACCGTTGTTATATTATATAGATTAACCAAACACTTTTGTTTTACATTCTACAAAGTATTGAATAATTTAGATTAATCATTGCTGCTATGCTTTTTCCTTTTTTTGCTTGACCATTTTTGTTGCAGGTATTATCACTAACTCCTTACAGCCGCGTACACGGTATGTTGGTCTGCTTTCTACAACCCCCTCTAATCTCCGATTGAGCCCGGTCATTTCTTTGATTTTCTTTTTGTTACGCGCGGCTACGAGCCAACGTAGCATAACTGTGGCGCCCGAACAGGGACTGCCACGAAATACGTAACATATAATTTTTGGCGCCCAACGTGGGCTCGATTCTTTTTGATTTGCTCTCGATTTTTCTTTTTGGTTTGCTCTTGATTTTTTTTTTAATTTTTTTTAACCTTGATGTTTTTGGCATTGATTGTTTTTACCTCACTTAAATATAATCCTTAATGTATAATACTTATAATACTTATAATACTTATAATACTTAAAAATCTCATTTCATAATGGCTTATTGGCGTATGACGGTCAACCGGTTACGGAAGACTGAGCTTCAGTACGAATTATCTTCTCGTGGATACACTCCTGAAGACAATGTGAATAAATTACGTAGATCCGTTCGAAGTGCTCTTAGCATCAAACGAGAGAAAAGGCTTCCTTCCATCCCTGTAAAAGCAGATTTTGATTCTGAATGTAGGGCCATCGAAGTCGCTATTCAAAAGCTAGAAACCTCACTTCCTTTGATGGTGATAAGTCCTCAGATACGTTTCGACGTATTAGTGCCTTGTGGATACATCTCGAGCGTCGTTGCGCAAATTTGTCCGCAAAAGACGATGAGCAGAAAATACAACGTCAATTACCTCTTACGGTAAATAATCTCCGCCGCGACTATGATAAAAAGATTAAAAAGTTTCGACACCCTACTACCACATCCGGTATCCCATTAGCTACCTCTAGTATTTTTCTTTCTCCTACTCCTCATGTAGACCCGGATGGACCCCCTATACTTACATCTGATTCCGAAGAGGAAGAGGAATCCGAATCCGTCCTTTCTAAGTCGTGTGGTGCTTCCTCCACACGTAACCGAGTCTCGAAACTTGATCTGAAATTCTCAGGTGATTCTCCAACCCTAACGGTACATAGTTTCATTGAAAGAGTGGAAGAGCTCCGGAAAGCCCGAAATATCCCGGAGAGTGAATTATTTGACTCCGCGGTTGAGTTGTTCGAATCCAAAGCGCTCTGTTGGTTCCGGGGTAATTATCACCGTTGTTCCGATTGGACATCACTATCTAGCCTGCTGATACGTCATTTTGCACCCCCAGATTACTATCATCGGTTAAATGACGACATCCGAGCAAGGACACAGGACAAGTCGGAAGGTATTGTTGAATATTTGTCCTGCATGAGTGCATTGTTCAGGCGCCATGGGAGTGTACCGGCCGATGTACAACTTGATATAGTTTCTTGTAACCTGTCCCCTTTCTATTTAGCCAGGCTGCCTACCGTACATTCTTGGGAAGAGTTGGAAAATGAGTGTCAAAAATTAGAATTAACAAAATTTAGGGTCGATAATTACATACCCCCTAATAGAAATACCCACTCGTATGTGGAACCTGATCTAGCCTATAAACCAAACCCGCCGTTACCCTCTTTGGTCTATCTTCGTGGGTCTAATTTTTCTAAATCACACCCAACTCCCGCGAATAGTAATAATCTTTCTTCTATTCCTACTCCAGCTACCCCTACTACAAGTAAACAGGTCGTCTGTTGGAACTGTGGCCAACGAGGACACAAGTCTCCTTCCTGTACTAAACCTCAAATACTTTATTGCTATGGTTGTGGTAAACCTAATGTTACCCGTACCAATTGTACGAGTTGTAACAAGAATTTAAACTACCGATCGAGTCGCTAAGCCGAGAAACCGACCCGATTCCTTCTACAGTTGTCTCGGTACCTATTATTTCCCCAGAAAATCCTTTCTCTGGTCTTGATGACCGATCTAAATATGTTCTGGATTTTATTTTAGCTAGTTCTCGTGAGGACGACAGACCTTATCTTACTGTTACTATTTTCGACATCGAATTTAAGGGCTTGCTTGATTCTGGCGCTTCTCGTACTATTATTGGTGGTCCTGGTTGGGATATCCTCTATTCTCTTTCTTTGCCTTTGTCCCAAACGGAGATCCACAGCTGTACGGTAGCCAATGGTCAAGCTTGTGACATTCTCGGGTCACTTACTTTACCCATGTCGGTCGAAATTAAAACTATTCTTCTTGACGTCCTAGTCGTTCCTTCTATTTCTCAGTCTCTGATCTTAGGCATTGACTTCTGGAAATCTATGGGTGTTGTCCCAGATTTTCGAACGGGTAAATGGACTTTCGGTTCTTCTTCTACTGTCTCGATCAGTCAGATCAATGCTCTTTCCGATCTGTCGATCATGCAACAAGCCGAATTGTCTCGTATAGTCCAACAGATGTTTCCTAAGGATGATACTTTACCTTTGGGCAGTACTAATCTCATTGAACATCAGATCCGTACTACATCTAGTCCTATCAAGCAACGATATTATCCCATGTCCCCTACGGTACTTCGACATGTCAATCAAGCTCTGGATGAGATGCTAGAAAATGGTGTTGTAGAACCATCTAATAGCGCTTGGTCTAGCCCTATTGTTATGGTGCCTAAGAAAGATGGCACATATCGTTTCTGCATCGATTTTAGAAAGGTCAATGATGTTACAGAAAAAGATGCCTATCCCCTTCCTTATATTTCCACGATTCTAGATCGTCTTAGAGACGCAAAATTCTTAACTAGTTTGGACATTCGCTCTGCTTATTTGCAAATACCTCTTTCTTCTAATTCTAAAGCGATTACTGCATTTACGGTGCCTGGTAGAGGTTTATACCAGTTTACTAAAATGCCATTTGGTCTTCATAATTCTCCAGCGACATTTCAGCGACTTATAGATCGTGTGCTTGATGCTGATCTCGAACCTTTCTCTTTCGCATACTTAGATGATGTGATCATCGCTACCCCTACTTTCGAACAACATTTGGTGGTACTACAGAAAGTGCTTTTTCGTTTAAATTCGGCAGGTCTTACTCTTAGCAGAGATAAATGCATTATATGCCGACCGGAACTCCGTTATCTGGGATACGTAGTAAATCGTCATGGACTCCATGTCGACCCAGAAAAAGTTTCGGCCATTCTTAATCTTCCTCCTCCTACTACTGTAACTGAAGTACGACGCATAGTTGGTAAGTGCTCGTGGTATCGTCGCTTTATCCCAAATTTTTCTGCTCTTACTGCTCCAATTACTGTTTTGACTAAGAAAAATTCTAAATTTGATTGGTCTTCGGAATGTCAGCAGGCGTTTAAGCTGCTGAAAGAACACTTGGTAACGGCTCCAGTGATGAGTTGTCCTGATTTTTCTTTGCCCTTTACTATGCAGACTGATGCCTCTGATTTTGGTCTGGGTGCTGTGCTGACTCAACAACAGGGTGATGACGAAAAAGTTATTAGCTACATTAGCTGTTCTCTTAAAAAGGCGAAACGCAACTATAGCGCCACCGAAAAAGAATGTCTTGGTGTTATATGGGCAATAGAGAAATTTCGTCCCTATATCGAGGGTTCTCACTTTACTGTGATCACGGATCACCACTCGCTTATCTGGCTGAATAATTTACAAAGCCCCAACGGTCGTTTAGCTCGTTGGTCTGTACGACTTCAACAATATAACTTCACCATCGTACATCGTAAAGGTAAAGAAAACATCGTTCCCCATGCCTTATCTCGCTCAGTACCTAAAATTGACTTAATTGATGACTTTCCTAAATCTTCTATTACTCTGCCAATTTTGGATCCTTGGTATCTTAAGCTACGGACTCGTATTAATTCCAATCCTAAACTATACAGTAACTGGCATGTGGAAAACGAATTACTATACAAACATGTAAAATCTAAACAGTCTTTGCTCCAACCTCCTCAAGACGATTGGAAGTTAGTAGTTCCCAGCGAACAACGGAATAGGGTTCTATATGAAAATCATGATCTACCTACTTCAGGTCACCCTGGTGTCCACAAAACTGTCTCTAAAATTTCCATGCGTAACTATTGGCCTAAACTTAGAGCCGCTGTTGCTCGATACGTCCGTCGTTGTAAAATTTGCTCTGCACACAAAGTCGAACAAAAGTAACCTCCTGGCTTTATGTCTCCTCGTGCTACTGCCACTCGTCCTTGGCAAGTCCTATGTACTGATATTGTCGGACCTCTTCCTAGATCCTCTAAAGGAAATTCTTTCATTTTAGTTGTTGCCGATTGTTTTACAAAATATGCTTGTTTCTTTCCTCTACGTGCGTCTACGGCCGCTGCGGTTGCTCGAACCATTGAGGAAAATATTTTCCTGGTGTGTGGTGCTCCTCAGTATCTAATTGCGGACAATGGGGTACAATTTCGTAGTAATATTTTCACTAAACTCTGTGATTCTTATCGAACAAAAATTCTGTTTAATGCTCGCTATCATCCTCAGGCGAATCCGGCCGAACGTATTAATAGAGTCCTGAAAACTATGATTTCTTCTTACGTTTCTGATAATCAACGTCGGCGGGACGTTAATTTAGCAAAAATTGGTTGCGTTATTCAAACGCTTAAACATGAGGTTATTGGTTACTCCCCGTATCTTGCTCTATATGGCCGTGAACATGTTCTCTACGGCGATCATTTTGGAAAACCTTTTGATCCTGATGATGTTCTTATGGATCCCGAACGTCCTTTTCCTCTTACTGACTTAGTCAAATTTGAGTCACTTCGTGAAGAAATTTCGAAACGCCTTTCCTTAGCATACAAGAAAAATGCTAAACACTACGATCTTCGTCGTCGTCCCTTAACTTTATTGCCTGGCGATCGCGTGTGGAAACGCAATTATGTTCTTTCGGATGCTACTCGCTACTTCAATGCTAAACTTGCTCCTAAATATGTGGGTCCCTTTACTATTAGAACTAAACTTTCTCCGTGGACCTATATCTTAGCGGATGATTCTGTTAACGATCTGGGTACTTGGCATATTAAGGACCTCAAACCCGATAAAACTTTAGACCCTCCGGATCCTAAAGGGCTCCCTACGGCCGATTCTATTTTGACCCCTACGTGTCGCTATCCCTAATGACTTGTAATTTTTTTTTGGCTTATTGGTCTTGTGTTTTCTCTGATAAGCTTGTGTCCGAAAACACTGGCGCCCATTTCGTATTCCTATTCATCTTTTTGTAGCTAGCCCATCCCGTGACTTTTTCTTCTGGCTAGTTCCACCATTTGTTCACTATTTGACTATTATAGTCGCTTGCTACATCCATTCCTTGAGGTAGGCTTCAGATCTATTTTCTTTTCCTTTAGGTATTTCGACTAGGTCGCTTTTGTAGGTCTGTTAGCCATACTTTGCTTGAGTAATCGTTTCATACGAATCTGTGTTACCTTAGTTGGAAGTATTCTAGATTGTGTACTAGCTTGCCTTTGCCCTTTTCTTTGTCTTGGTTCTTTCTTTGCTGCACACTTGAGGTTGACAGTTATGTCGTCTAGTTGGTTTGCTACGAGTTTTCTTCCTCGTTTTTTTCCTTTTCTCTTGGTTTCTCCGCGGGAAGCCAAAACTTTTCTTTGAGGTGGAGAACAGAAATGTCGCTTTTGGGGACATCCGTCTTTTGACATTTTTGAAAGTAGCTAAGACCTTTAATCCTCATTGGGTGTTTACTTGATGCTTTCTTTACCTATTCTGTCGTTGTTGGTTACGATAGATGACTTTGTCTTCTTTTGGAAAAAAATGTTGCTTTCTTATACTGGTGTTGGTCCTTCGAAC
Source organism: Platerodrilus igneus (assembly GCA_036346225.1). NCBI lineage: Eukaryota > Metazoa > Arthropoda > Insecta > Coleoptera > Lycidae > Platerodrilus > Platerodrilus igneus. The sequence goes on from JARFIW010000244.1 coordinate 9,510,455, forward strand.
CGGATAAAAATAATTTTTTTTTGTTTGGTTCCTTGTCTGTCGTTTTTCTTTTTTTCTTTCACCCCGACGTCTTTATATTGCTAGGGGGGAATTTGTAACGTGCATTTTTGTAATTTAACATTTTACGCTATCTTCAATTCATAAATACATTTCTACAAATTACTATTTTTATATTTGATATTTATTAACTTCTTAAGCGAGTGCATCGTATTATAATGAGCGGATTGCATCGTCCTTGTCTTGCCGTTCGTATAAATTTTGTTGCTTATGTGAATATACAAGTCTAGATAAGAGACGATTAGAAGTTGTAATAGAACGAGTTGAATAAACAGATAAGGAGTTGTAGTTTTGTTCTTGGTTCCTATATATTAATTACGTGAAATACTGCTTCTTTCTGCTTTGGACAATAGTGAGAATTAATGCGGGATTAATTTTCGTATTGTTCATGAACAAGCGCGGCACGATTTTAGTTGTTTTCTTGTGAAATAAAAGTTGTATTTTAACTGTATAAAGTGGAGTTCTAATTCCTTTTGAAGGAAGTATGCTTGATAGGCAAACGTGTTTACTCGACCTGCACGTGCGTTTTACGGAACATTGACTTAGTGATACGCGTTGTTTTACTGATTGTGTTTTTTTAGTTGATTTGTCTTTTTATACTTGAACTGTGTGTGCGATCTAGTTTTCGCGGTCCTTTTTGTTTTATTAGCGTAGTGCATACTTTGGATTATCCAAATGCGGTTGATACTGTAGTTGCTGAATTTTCTAACCCCAACGAATCTAAAATAGATCATTGTTTGCGCAAATTTCGTTATTTGCGAAATATAACAGATTACCGGTTTACAAAGGTATTGGCTGAAGTTTCTCACTGCTTTTGGATGGTTTATGAAAATAATATACATTTGATCCTAGTTGAAATTAAACTAGTGCTACAAAATGTTTCGAAATTATTGTCTCAGGAAATAGAATTAACAAGAAATTTATCAATGCTACATAGTTCCGTCGCGTGATGGTGTCTGCTGCTAACCCCAGTAAAATGCGTAGGTGTGATTAGTGTGACGTGTGATAAGTTCCATCAACACTCTCACAGTCCAGGGTGAAGTGCTTCGGTAGCGTAGGACATCGTGAATCTCACACTTCTGTTGCAAGGAAGCGTGGCTGAAGGACTTTTGTAAGTTGAACTATTTCCTACTTGTTATTACTTTAAATATCTACCCGTTGCTTTACCATATCTTTGTCAATCTGATACCTTTTACAAAAGACTTGCATGATACTTTAAAACATAAAGAAAGAAAGAAAGAAAGAAAGATCAATACTACTGAATTACTCATATCAATTGTGTCTTACCTATTTATTTTCTTTTAACATTTTGTCTGATTTATGTTTAATTGGTGTGTGAGGAAACGTTTCTGCTACTCCCCAATACTACCTCACTTTGAATTAAAAATTTTTGTACTGCTTTTATTGAGCCCGGTCATTTCTTTGATTTTCTTTTTGTTACGCACGGCTACGAGCCAACGTAGCATAAATTTTGCGCCCAACGCGGCGGCCCCGATTAACGTGACAATTTATTAATACCAGATCTTTACAACAACATAAAAGACAGTTGCAGAACCTGAAGATTTAAGGAGAAGGTAAATACACTGATATATTGATTGTTAATAACTCTACAATAAAGAAATGAACAGACTACGTATGTGCAAGCTATACAGGTATTACTGTACCGAAGCATGTATATGTTACAAAGTTTTAGGCGTAACACAAATAATACGTACACTAACATACTCCCTGCCTTGAACGGCTAGCCTTTCAAAAGAGGCGACAAAAACATAAGTTACCTTGAGACTTTCGCCTTAAACAAGGCTTCTTTTACGTGATTGAAATAAAATGAATAATATCAGTTATGTTACTGTATAAACCTTTAATGCAATAATTTTTAATAAAAGTATAAAAGAAATAATGAAACAAACTCTTATAACTAATTACTAAACCGATTTTACACTACTTAAGAAAACTAATTATGGCTCGTAACGAAATGGTAGGTATGAAGTATGATTCTCCTTAAATAAACTAAGTCCGTAACGTAAGTGATCTGTACTGAAATATACTAGGTCCACAACCGGTTCATTTCCTTCGTTGCAAACGTTAAACTCTCTGGAATGTTAAAAGCTCGGTTACTTTACACAAACCCCAGCTATAACAATGAAAATAATAGTTTGGATCGATCCTACCTTATATCGTAGGCAAACTGTACTTCGGGAAAGATATCAGCAGCTTCACAACTAGACTGCATTGTTAAAAAACAATTCCGTTTGCACTTCCATTGTTCATAACGCACTTGCTTACTTGTTAGTCGTATTTCACTCACTACATTGCAAACCGAACGACACGCCTTGTCGTCCCTTCATAAAAATACGTAACAATACTCGCAGAGTTTTTGGTATTCGATTAATAACAGTATGTCCTACACATCTTATACTAATATAACACCCAGTTGCGTGGCGTCATACCATACGAGAATGGTTAAAACTAATGTTAAAAAGAATATTGGATACTACAACTACTGACGTGGCACAACCTTATATACTAGAACACATAAAAATGCCGCAAGAATACAATTAATTGAAACATAATAGTTTAACAAAAATGCCACAAGCAGTGTCGCAAAGACACACAACACACAAGCGCGCACAGTACAGATCCCCGCACAGCTATGTAGAGCCAATTGGCACAGGGCATATCTTGCTAAAAGAGCGAGGAATTATCTTATGGTCGGTCTTGATTTATGCAACTTCGGAGACGCCGTCTTTGCTTGTATACAACGAAACTATGCCGTTAAGTTTCATTTTAGAGGATTATCATTCTTGACTAATACCAAAACACCAATTTGCAATGTTGATTTATTTTGCTCCACTTAATGTGCTGTTATAGCTAAGAGATATACTCATTGCTCCAACGTTCCATATATGTTGATAAGCTTGCTGCAACTTTTGAAATATTGATAAACTAGTCACAACTATATCTGTAAGGTCAGAATCTGGAATTGACACCATCGGTCGACCGATCAAAAAGTGTGTTAGTGTCAACGCTTGTCAGTTAGTGGGGTCAGTGGATAATGTAGTGATCAATCGGGAATTCAAGACACCGTCTACCTGGGTAAATAACTTACAAAATACTTCATACCTGGGTAAATAACATACAAAATACTTCATAGGTTATAAGTATACCGCCAGTGACGCTTTTTATGTGATGCCTGCACGATTTAACCCCTGCTTCCCACATACCTCCAAAGTGATGACTACGTGCTAATACAAAGTACCAAGTGATTTTTTCCTTAGTGGAAACTTCAGTTTTTGTCAAAAATCACCTACTTTACGGAGCTCTGAGTTAGCCTCAATAAAATTAGTTTCGTTATCGAAATAAATGTATGCAGGTTTACCGTGACGAATAGTGAAACGTATCGAGACCGTTAAGAATGATTTAGTAGAATAGTTGGTCGCAGAACCGCCATTACATAAAAACAAACGATGTATAGGAACGGCCCTTTCGGTCTTTGATTATCAGAGGACCAGCATAATCCACTCGGGTGATGTAATATGGTGGTAATGGATTTACGTAAGATGCTGGCCAGTCTCCCAATATAGGTTGTGCATTCAAGATTTTTGCAGTACGTGATCCAAAATCGTTCACGCAATACTGAAATTCGCATTTGAGTCCGACATGAAGTAAATTTAAATGTTCGCGCAAGACTAATAATTTAGCAAGGCTATGATGCCCAAAAACAAAATAAGGTATTTTTTATCATAGTTGAACTGCGATAGCTGCAGTCTTCCTACCACACGAGTAAGCCCCGTAACGTCAAAGAATAGACTGGGACTCAATGAATTATATTTGGAGTTTAATGTTTTGTTCTGAGAAAATTGCTTTAGTTTCTGAGTTAATGATTCTGTTTGTGATAATCGTATCAAAGAATTCTTTCAAAGAAAGAGACTCAAGAAGTTAAAGGTTTGCTATTCGAACAATTACTTACAAAACGTAAACAATATGCAGTAACGCGTTCAAGTCGGGTTAAAATTTAAAAGTTATCAAATATATTACAGCCTAAATTAATAGTAGAAAACATTAAGCTCTGGTATTCAACTCTAGTAAATTAGATATACAAACATTAGAATTTGGCCAAAACCTCATCTTTTTGTAACCACGAGGGCCATGCCACTAAAGAGTGGAAGCCTTTAGTTGTTGAGGAGATACAATCCTCGAGAGGTCTGCTAGATTTGAACCTATGGGAACGTGTCTGCACCAGCATGTGAACTTAAACGTTGGTCATAACTTTACTTAGGGTAATTTGGAAACAAGACTGAAAATTAGTGTTTTAAATCGCTTAGTGGGGGAATTTAGATTTTATTGTTACTCGGAAAACTGTATTTGTTGATTTTGGAACTTTAATTTTACTTTTGTATACGTTCTACTTTATATTAAACACCTGTAAAACAAACCTTAATAACATCGAAAACGACGTTCCTTTGAGCAAGTTTTAGTAGAACTGATTTTTTTTAGAGTACTCCTTGTTAAAATTGAGATCTGCTATGCGATCTGTGGACAATGTTAAGTAAATCAATATACTGTGTCACGGGTAAAACGGGTGTTACGTTATGAATTTTGATTTACCCTGAAAGAGTTTGTACATCGTAACAATTTAAGGGTGCTTCGGCTAACTACACTGGTGTGGAAGTGCGTTACTATTCGAAGAAATTATAAAAATAATAAAAGAATTCAAAATAAAAAGTAATAAAGTGGCCAAAGTACAAACAAGCTACGTTAGAACTCACTTACCCTGAAAGGCCCTTTCTACTACAATAATTGAGTGGCCCCAAACAGCTTGTTACAGCAGTCCCTTTGATATCATCCTATATACAGTTATTCCGTATAGGTCTTCCTTGTTTCAGGTTTCTAAATTTATTGCATTATACGTTCTTTTTTTAAAATATCTTAAAACACTTAAGTTTTCTCATAATTAAAAAAAATATTTGGGAATCAAGGCCTCTGCCAAATACGATTCCATCACTGAGATAACTGGATATCTTTTTACAATTCCCTATTTTATAAATAAATGCAAATAAAATCAACTTAACTTAACCCCTATTGGCATTAAATAATTGCAATATACATACAAATTTAATAACAAACATAGAACACTGTTAAATTCACCTTTACCTTTTATTTTTTCATTGCCCATTCAAAATAATTTAAGGTCAATACGTACATATTTGTGATGCTCTAAAATGATAACGTTATGCTTAAGTTGAACCAACACTTGCTACATCCCGTACCTGTAATTAAAATTTAGCGCATAGTTAATTTAAAAACCTCTAATCCAGTACTGTTTCTTTGATTATTTGCGTGTATAAACGAATTCGACAGCCTTTGTCAGTCGAAACAGTTGCTTAAATATCATCCTGTAGAATTTGTGTTAATATTCAGTTATAAAGTTTAAGATACTTCGAATCTGCGATTATTATTACCAGTAAATTAAATATATACATTTCTTCAATAACTTTTATTAGTACATGTAATTATAATTAAAATATAGCAAATTACTCGTTCGATACAGTATTAAACGCTGGTATCTATGTATTAAAACATTTGCTTTAGAAATAATTATAATACGTTCAAGAACGGGGTTGTCGGTTGCTAAAGCATTTGTTTTAGGAAATATTACATTCATTTAGCGACGTGTTTTATCAAATAGTTTTTTCGTTATGAGTTATTGTTGACTTTTGAGTTCGGAATGTGAATTATTCGAGCATTTGTTGTCCAACTTTTATTTCAGATTGATCTAATTATTGTATCGATCCGAAGAAGAGCTTTATTATATGAAAAAATCATTGACAGATTTATAACCAAAATTCTAAAATTAGTTTGTACGAAGCTGTTCCTTTGAGAGATGGAAGTTTTCCAATAACGAGAATGATTGACGCCGGTTGGTGCTTTATTACGTTTAGCTACTGCAATCCATCTTTATGTAATATGTGTAGACATATATTCTAGGTCACGTAATGATGTGCTACTAGCTACAGGTCAAGGAAAAGGAAGAGTTACTCCGCCTATTGTTGCTTCTCCTGAATTTGATTCACTTGGTTTTCCAGGTTCCTTACCCCGTTCACCTTGGTCATCACGATATTATGTCCACGCTCTCTACGTGTGTGAACCTACTCTACACTTGAAAGCGTATTTTGACTTTGTCATTCGCCGAGTGTTCTCCCTGCGCGAAATCTACCATCACATCTTGGAAGTCTGTACTTTCTACTTAACTTTTAAGCATAATAGCGCGATCACCCTTTCGTCTTGTTACTTCCTCGTAGGGCTACATTTCGACACTTCTCATTACCTGCTCGTAAATAAGTAATTTAATTTTTCTTCCGTCACGATTCAACTACTTATTTCTTGCACTATCAAAAATCTTATTAATTTCGTTCAGCATCTGATAGTACAATGTAATAAGTTTAATCTATGCTTAATAAAATTATTGTTGCGTTACTTTTTATGTAATTTGTATTATTGTTGCAACATGGTATTATTTTCATATCCTTGGGAGTCGGGATAGATTATATCTGTGTATTGTAAATAATTTTTTTACATGAAATGTATATAGTGTCTCGTCATATTAATATGTTTTTATTTGCGGTTTTAAACAAGGTTATCGTCATGGACTACCACGCTTACAATGTATTTAAAAGAAATAATCTTATACATTTGAAGTTAAAATTTGTTAGATCAATGACCTATATTGAAACAAAATTTGAAATATCATGCTTAATTAGGACTAAATATTCTTGAAATCTATCATATAAAGTGCGCCAAATTTTAGTTTGTTCATTCAAAGTTATTAAATTTTCTTTTCGAATCTAAGTTATAGGTAGCGCAACCAATCGCGTTTGAACACATTCTACAAACAGTGACTATAAAAAAGGCTGCGGCATGCAACCAGGTTATTAAATAATGATAAATGATATTTTAAACGACCAATGACATTCCTTAAACTTATTTATTTACCAGCGTTTATTACACCTTAACATATATACAAAGCAGGACGAAGATCTTAAAAAAGAATTTTTGTTGGTATAGAATTTAAAGCATTATCTACAGTTTATAGTGTTGATATAAATAGTAGTTCTAGTGTATCTGAGAATATAAAGACGAAACAGCAGAGAGTGGTAGCTATAAACTAAGTTAGTACAGCTTAACTTTGAAAGTGTGTTACGTAGACGAATACTTGTGTCTGTAATCACTAACTACTTGCGGTTTTAGCATGAACTTAGGATGGTCGTAGGGTTTATTTCAGAGTTTGCATTTCTATTTATTACGTATTCTGTACTAGCGGTTTTACGACTCAAGATTAATTACATTTTAATTACTTTATAAATTGTATAGCTTAGTGTAAGGATTTCCTTGGAACTTCAAAACGCTCATAGGAAATTGAACCTCATTTAAATAGTCTATGCGAAAAAGTGCTAGCTTTCCCACTATGGTACCGTATAAAAGTCTTTGCATTTAAAATGTGTGTTCCTTTTCAATGTAAGAATTTAGAGACCTTGAAAGCGCAAAACACTCAAAAGAAGGAGATAGCATAAAAATATATATGGGTTCATTTCAAAAGTCCACTACCGATGTTTTTAAGATTTAAGAAAGTTAGTAAAATAGCATTGTTTGAGTTATATATTCAAACTATTTTTCATTCTAAATTCAAATAAACCGAAAACCGTCCTCCAAATCTGATTGTATCAGGTTAAAAACTTCAAAGTCTTTATAGCATAATAAATCATGCGAATGCTAACATTTACTTGTCGCTGTTTCACGGTTTCTGAACAGCTATAAGAAATAAAATAAATATATTTTTCTAATTAGTTATAAAATATAACCAACACTTGCTGATGTATTGTTGCAACTCAAAGAGTAAGCTCTTAACTTTAACATGAGAGTATAAATCTGTGAATATAAAGGTTGATATCGGATCTCCCGACTGGTACCCGAACGATAAAGGTTCTTATCGTTTTAACAATTGCCAAAAAAGATGACGCTTAGCTACTACGTTTTGATCGTAATCCAAGTATTTAAAGCAACGTTAATTAGTTATGACTTTCACTTTGACATAATCTTTATTGAGCATAAATTAACAATTTTTACTCAATATCTAATGGGATACGAATGGAATTTTTGAATGTAAATATTACATTTTAGATCAAGGAAAAGAAATGCGAACAACAATACTTAACTAGCTGAAAGAAAACAAATTTGTTATTTGTTGCCTAATAGTAGATAAAAGCCCCAGACCCTGGTGCCGCCCGTCTCAACATCCACCTCCACCTCCACCTGCACCTCCACCTCCACCTCACCTCCACCTCCACCTCCACCTCCACCTCCACCTCCACCTCCACCTCCACCTCCACCTCCATCCTCCACCTCCACCTCCCTCCACCTCCACCTCCACCTCCACCTCCACCTCCACCTCCACCTCCACCTCCACCTCCACCTCCACCTCCACCTCCACCTCCACCTCCACCTCCACCTCCACCTCCACCTCCACCTCCACCTCCACCTCCACCTCCACCTCCACCTCCACCTCCACCTCCACCTCCACCTCCACCTCCACCTCCACCCACCTCCACCTCCACCTCCACCTCCACCTCCACCTCCGCCTCCGCCTCCGCCTCCGCCTCCGCCTCCGCATCCGCCTCCGCCTCCGCCTCCGCCTCCGCCTCCGCCTCCGCCTCCGCCTCCACCTCCACCTCCACCTCCACCTCCACCTCCACCTCCACCTCCACCTCCACCACCACCTCCACCTCCACCTCCACCTCCACCTCCACCTCCACCTCCACCTCCACCTCCACCTCCTTGCACCTAAAACCTTTTTCAATTTCCATCCTCCCTTATTCCCACCTCACTATATCTCCACCATCATCTCTACCCCACACCCATCTCCACTATTACCTTTACCTCCACCTCCACCAGCACTTCCTCTACCTCCGCCTCCACTCCCACTTCCATCACCACCTCCACCTCTACTTCTACCTACACCTCCACCTTCATCTACATCTTCATCTCCACCTCCACCTCCACCTCTACCTCTTCCTCCACCTCAACCCATACTTCCACCTCAACCTCCACCTCCACTAACACCTCCACCTCCACCTCTACCTACACTTCCACCTTCTCCTTCACCTCCACATCTCTGTTGAAATTTGTTGGAATTTTAAAAATCGAACCATCACTTACAAAGTTACAACCCCTTTAATACCTGATCCTATAATTTCGATAAAAGTTTTCTTTAACTAAACATAATTAATGTTAGGTATTTAACAAAAGTTTTTTAAATAACCAATTTTCCTTACGTTAGTGGTGTAGCGTATCAAATTAGTCTAGGATTTTTTCAACTACTCAAATCTATAAAAAAAATTAAATTGGAGCAATCCCACAGGCATCACCTTCGTTTATTTTGTTATTGCCCGGCCCAATCATTAGTGGTATTTTAAATATAAATCCGTGGTGTAAGATGTCAGTTAATATTGTTTTTTCTCAGCTACCTGAATCTCTTAGAACTTTTGAAATTTAACCTCCCCTTACTTATTTAATTATCAACCCTTTACAAATCATACCGTATTTATCTATAAGCTATTTCTAAACAGCATTCCTCTGTCTTTTGAGATAAACCCATCGTGTAACCTACCAACTTAGTATAGAATTTTCTGGGTATCCAAATACCGCTAACAATTACTTTTAATAACAAATCTAAACATAGGAATTGCGGCTTAAAGGATGGTCCGATTTATAAAATTCTTTCGGATTGTAGTAGCTAAGAAAAAATTATAGCGATTTGATAAGTTACACGATGGATTTATCTAAAAATACAAGCAATGCTCTTTAGGAATAGATTATAAATAAACACGGTATGATTTGTAATCTAAGTCCGTAAAGGGTGGTTCGATTTGAAAAATTCTAAGCAATTCGAGTAATTAAAAAAAAGCAATATTTATATTAAAAATACCGCTATCAATTGCTAAGGGCAAAAATCAAAAATAGCGGTAGCGGCGAAGGGGTTGTTCGGATTTAAAATTTTTTTACAGATATAAATCCCTACGAAATTCTATATTAATGTGATAGGTTACACGATGGATCTGAAGACAGAGCAATGCTGTTTAGAAATAGATATAGTGTAATATAAAATTATTTCTAACTTGATTTTTTATTATATTTATCTATTCTCGTGACTATCAGCTAAAAAATTATACCTTTAAATTTCCTAAACCCTAACCTGATATCACAAGGTCGAGAATTTCTTCTTGTTAATGTAAGCCCAAGATAAAGTTGGATGGAGAATGGCTTGAGGTAAAAAAAACTCTAAGACATAAACGGCTAGTCGAGTGTCAGCTCTGGGTAGATCATGAGCTAGGGTCATGGGTTGTCAAAAGACCAAAAATATATTTAATGAGCGCCACCGTATTTTTCAATACTATAACCAACAAAATTTAACTGTGCTTGTATTAGGGGAATGCGGAAACCTTATGTCAACACCACTAACATAGCCATAAAACCTGAATTTCACTCTTTTAAACACACTTACCAAAATCTCAAACACCAGATGTCTCGGTTTGACCTGTGAACAAACAAAGGTACAACATGGACACCATTTGTGTCCTCAAAAATATTTGCCAAAAATAAAATAATAGAATTTAGGTTTCTAAAATATACACCCAGGGAATTTGTTTTCATTACACACAATTTCTAATCAGGGATGACTTGTAATTTTTTTCTTGAATTCTAAATAATAAAAAGTCATTCAAAATCAAAATAGATTCTATTGGAATAAATTTCTGGATTCATGTTACTATAATATTTATCTACTCTTATTTAGTTATAATACCATTATTCATATACTTTTGAACAAGTAATAGTGTTCATAATTAAACACCGTGAGTTATGAGCGTGAGTTATAATAACTCACGCTTCCAGCTTATATTTCTATTTAATTACCTACCAAAAATATCAAAGTAGCCATGCTCATTGACATTTACGTAATGTCAAACAAATTTGTACTATAATTTATTTTAAATAATCTTGAATACATGTGTTTATTAAAACTTGTTACTGTACTTATAGTCGTAGATAAAGTATAGTATTCAACATACGGTAATGGCAATAACTCACTTGATGAATTACGGCACTCGCCTTCGGCTCGTGCCGCAAACTTCATCTGCGTGAGTTATTGCCGACATTACCGTATGTTGAATAATATACTATTAAATTCGTATCTTTATAAAATTTTCTCTTAATAATTTTTATGGAACAGAAATATACCAGTAAAGAATTGTATTTAATAATCTAAAGATCTCTGAATGGATCTTTCTACAAAATTTAAATATGCTGACGTGAAATTTTCTAAGTTATTCATAACACATAATTTTCTTTAAGTCATAGAAGTACTTCTTCGACCCTCACAGTAAAACTCTAAGTTACTTTTATTTAACAGTTAATACTCGAATTCCACATGTCGATTAAAAATGAAAGTTCATGACCTCAAAATATTTAAACATACTTTAAATTAACGTAAGACGACATGTGCGGTCTAAATAGGACAACTGAATCTATGTTTTTTATATATCTGACATAAAATGTCATTCACAACTTTTTAAATGTACACTTTGTGTGCACGTGCAAACATTCTGACAAACAATAGATTTGTTATTTAGTTCGCTGTTTCCTTAAAAGCTTTTTACGTTACAAAATTTTTAATGTTCTATTTTCTTATTGCAACTTAATTAATATTCAAAGTGATTAAATTCTAAAGAACACTCACGTGTTATGATACTGCTCTGAACGAAAGAAATAGGACCTTGACCTCAGCTGTCGGAAATTTCCATAACCATCGATTATCAAAGTTTTTCTGAACACAACTATTACTTAACGAAACTAACTTCTGCTTGATTGAACTTAATACTCCAACAAAATTTGAAACTTATATGAAATTGCCTTCTATGATACTGCATTCTATGATATTATATAAGATGTAGCCATATATGATATTGCCTTAAGATACTGCATTAAGATATTGCATTAAAATATTGCACTATGAGAAAAATATTAGAAAATTTATTTAAATAATTTTATACCCTCTGTATTAATGATGTGGGTGAGTTTCCATTTCATTCAATTATTCATCTTCTTTTTTTACTCTGTTAGAGGCCACGTGCCTACACACGACCATCTTGACTCCACTATCTTGTAGAGCAGCTTACCCGTTCGAACGCTGATAATGAAGTGAACAAATTGACAACTCGACAAAGCTTAGTAACGAACCTTAGCCCATAAAGGTAAAGGAATCTATATGTTATTATTAATTTTATGTATTAATTTTTACTGAACGGAAATTTATAAATTAGATATTTTAAATTATAGCTGTTTTATTTTTATGTTAAAAAACGAAGTGTAACTAGAAAAAAATACGTTACAATAGATACACGCAGTATGGTGTGTAAAGGGTTGATTACTAAATTAGTAAGGCGGGGTTGGATTTGAAAAGTTCCAAGAGATTCGGATAGCTAAAATAAACAATATTCATTGACATCTTACACGATTGATTTATATTAAAAATACACTAACATTTAGTACGCGCAAAAACTAAAGAAACCAAGAAACCACAACTCTATCATAGCTGGAGGCGGAGTTGGAGGTGGAGGTGGAGATGGAGGTTGAGGTGGAGGTGAAGGTGGAGGTGAAGGTGGAGGTAGAGGTGTGGGTAGAGGTGGAGGTGGAGGGGAGGTAGAGGTAGAGGTGGAGGTGGAGGTGGAGGTGGAGGTGGAGGTGGAGGTGGAGGTGGAGGTGGAGGTGGAGGTGGAGGTGGAGGTGGAGATGGAGGTGGAGATGGAGGTGGAGGTGGAGGTGGAGGTGGAGATGGAGGCGGAGATGGAGGTGGAGGTGGAGGTGGAGGTGGAGGTGGAGGTGGAGGTGGAGGTGGAGGTGGAGGTGGAGGTGGAGGTGGAGGTGGAGGTGGAGGTGGAGGTGGAGGTGGAGGTGGAGGTGGAGGTGGAGGTGGAGGTGGAGGTGGAGGTGGAGGTGGAGGTGGAGGTGGAGGTGGAGGTGGAGGTGGAGGTGGAGGTGGAGGTGGAGGTGGAGGTGGAGGTGGAGGTGGAGGTGGAGGTGGAGGTGGAGGTGGAGGTGGAGGTGGAGGTTGAGGTGGAGGTAGAGGTGGAGGTGGAGGTGGAGGTGGAGGTGGAGGTGGAGGTGGAGGTGGAGATGTATGTGATGTGCATTTGGTGGTGTATTGAAGGAGGAGGTTGAAGAAGTGGCGGGTGGCACCATACTCTGGGGTTTACATCTACTTCTAATAATAACCTATTTAAGATATATTATTTTATAGATTAAACTAAGGTAATTTAAAACTAATATGTTCTGTCCAGCAGTGAGCACAGGGTTGGCGTTGCTAACTTGGCTCGTGCGGTAAGGGTATTGATTGATGTGTGCTCTCCAGGTGAGTCTTTGGTCGATGTATTAGGTATGAGTTGGAAGGTTCACTATATTTACCCGTCAAGAAGTATATCCTCAGATGGGTCTATGAACAACCTTAAATATTTTTTAAATTTTTAGTCTTAATAACCACCCCAATTTTCTAAATCCAGTATATCTATTATGACTATACTAGTATGTCTGTAAGAAACTTTCATTCCTAGAAAGATACTTTATTCATATTTGGTCATTTTTGTCCCGAATAGCATTGATGATTTATGGTTTATTTTAAGACATTTCAACACTTCCAAACAATTGCTTGTTCCTATGTTTAATCGATGATATATTTATGAACAAAGCCAAGCTATCAATCTGATGTAAATATGCATATGCTTTGCTCTTAACTTTTTTTTATATCAAAGTAAGCTTTCTTATGGTTTGTAAAACATAACATCTGGAATTGAAAGCTTTATATCTGCCGCGGTATTTATTAAAAAACGTCTGAAACTAGGAGCAGGGTGTTAAAAGTTTACGAAGTTCATTGATTGCAGCAGCATAAAGAAAGCGCTCCTTTGTTATTTGCATCTGCTAAGTTTTGTTTGAAAATTGGTTAGCACATAATTATTTTAAGCGCTACATAATTTTTAAAGAAAAGTTTGTAAATAGAACTTTGTCTACAGGGCTTTGACAAAAGATCAAATAGCTAAAGCGCTTTTATATTGAATTGTTTCAAATTGTTTGAGCGTGTTCATACTGTAAAAAAAGATTGTTGAATCGCGTTTTCACAAGGACCTTGAGTATCATTCATTTTATCTAATCGATTTATGTAAAATAAGATTTTAGTAAACCCTCCTCAAAGGTTTGTTTTGTCGTAGTAGATTAAATGTCGCTTCGCTTTTTCATATAGCTTGCAAAATAGTGTTTTGAGATGAAATTTACTTCTATAGAAACCCTGAGTTATTTTCTTTCAGTTAGGAAGTTTGTATTTTCTAGACCTTTTGACATGTTCATATATCATTTGTATCCTCAAAGAAAATCTTCCCTAAAATGTCATACCTCTTTGGTTATATTATGTTCAACTGTATGAAAAATGCGAATACGCTATGGGTGTGTATGTTTGTTGTTGTCATATGTTTAAATCGCTATGTAGTATGCTGATATTGTATGCTCCTATGTTGACCTTGTACGAAAATGAGTGTTGTTGAAGCTCTATTGTAGGTGTGAGATAAATTATAGTTCGTTCAAAGCTTCTTTAAACGATTTATTCAATGAACGAATACATTATCCATCTTATTTTAAGCTTTATACACCATCCTAGTTGACTTTTCTTTGTTACAAACGAACACGACGGCGTCTGTCAAAAGTACAAGTAAAAATAACATCAAATTTAAAAATAAATATTTTTTCGCCTAGCGTATATGAAAATGAATCATATTTACCCTAAAAATGTGACTGAAAGTAAATCTTTGCGGCCGCTAAACTCATAACTGCATGATTTTGTAGGTTTTTCACAATCTAGACACCTGTGACTATCATTGGGATTCATTTATTGTTACCAGCACCTCAAATACCAAGTGCCTACAAATTCTGGGATTACTATCCATAATAATGCTCAAGGGATAATTAATATCAATTACTATAATAAATAAATACGTCAAATGTTATTAACCTTCTTTATTTTGTGTTATTTTTCCTATTTTTTTTTCTTTAATGCTAGGCGAAAAACAGATGTGTCTCACACAGGCAAAAATGCATTAGTAGCTCTTAGCTATCAGTCGCGAATAGCTGCGGGAGCTAATACTCACTTTCTGCCCTCGTGACACAATATACTATATTATGTAATTTTTTGACAATGTAAAATGGAAAAGAAATGTTCAAAATACTAAAAAACATAGCAATGAGTTTTAGGGATAGACGGATAGTGCATTGCTTATACAAAGAGCAAACAGCGGTAATAGAATTAGAGCAAGAAAGTAGAGAAGTAAATATTAGGAAAGGGATGTGCCTTATCCCCATTAATTTTTAACTTATACATAGAAGAGTCAATGAATACTGTCAAATGCAGGAAGACATTTGGAATTAATATGCAGGGACAAAAAATTGATATGCTTAGATTTGCAGATGATGTAGAGGTATTATCGTCTAGCAAGGAAGAGACAGCTCTTGAAATGGAAATAGCTCTAACGGAGAGATATGGTATGAAAATTAACAAAAATAAACTAAAGTTCTAGTATGCAAAAGAGGGGAAAATAAATCAGAAACAAGAATACAAATATGTATCGAAAACTTACAAGAGGTTAAGGATTTCTACTACCTAGGAAGTCAAATAACGGAAGATGGTAAATGCGCAAAAGATATAAAACTAAGATTAGCACAAGGTCGTGCTACATTTAACAAGAAAAAGCAACTTCTGTGTTCAAAGACAACAAACATAGAAACAAGGAAAAGATTGCTTAAAGCATACGTGTGGAGCACAGCACTGTATGGCTGTGAAGCCTGGACAGTAGGAGAAGCAGACAGAAAAAAGGTAGAAGCCTTTGAAATGTGGTGCTACAGACGTATGATGAAGATTTCATGGACAGACAAACTAAAAACAAAGAAGTACTAGAAATGGTAGGAAAAAAAAGAAGTATGTGGAAAACTGTAAAAAATAGGAGAGATAGGATGATAGGCCACATACTAAGAAGAAAAGCAGAGGTAGACCTAGGTTAGACTACTGTACACAGATAGTGAAAGATGTAGGCTGTGAGAATTTCAGGGAAATGTGTAGGCTGGCTCAGAAAAGAAATCAATGGAGGTACGCTTCCAACCAGTCACAAGATGGAAAAACTAATGACAAAAATAATAACTGTACTTAAACATGGTGATTATTATAAACATCTACAGATATTAGTTTTGCAATACTCTCAACTAATGCTAATTGTGCGAAAGGATTTACTGGAAAACATTAATGCGGCAAATGTCTGTGTTGGGATCCTTGGCAGCCACGGGCTGCTTAACCCCCTTTACATGCCACTCAATTTCGGTGAAATATGGCATATAATTAGAAAACAATAGAAGGGAATCGAGCTGTATATAGGCTGAATATAATCAAAGCTACCGCAAATATAAAATATTAATAGAAGAAACGCGAACAAATAAATTTAAAGAATTTTGTTCGCGAAACTCCGAGAAAGAACCATGGGGAACCGCATACCGCGTATCAAAGAGTAAATAACAAAAAATCGCGCTCGGTAACATAAAAAAAAACAAATGGCGAATACACGAAAAGTTTTAAAACTACGGCAGAATATCTGCTACAGAAATTCTTCCCATCGGTTAATCCCGAGGAGGATGAGGAGTCGCATGATTTGGTACGTCTGAAAGCTACAGAGACGCAAGGGACAGGTGCCGATAAGGCAATCCTAGTTCACGAAGTCATCAGGGTTCTTAGGAGGATGAACCCTAAGAAGGCACCGGGGCATGACGGAATCACTACAGATGCAGCTCTGGAGGCGTGTCTGTTGACCCCGTGTGTCTTTGCCGGATTATTTAATCTTTGTTTAGAAAGCGGCGTATTTCCCCGTTGCCGGAACGTCCAGAACCTGAAGTTTATACCTAAATCCAAAAAGGCGGGTGTGTCAGACCCGAGCAGCTGCCGTCCAATTAGCTTGCTACCGGTGCTGGGGAAAGCTTTGGATCGCGTTATGACTGTTCGAGTTGAGCACTTGGTGCAAGACAACGGCGGTTTTAGTAACCGACAGTTCGGTTTTATAGAAGGAAAATCGACTATCGACGCACAGAGTTCGTTGTCAGAGAAATTAAGCGGGCGTGAGATGCAAAGGAGTATTGTGTCGTTGTTGCTTTGGACATTTCAGGAGCATTTGATGCTACCTGGTGGCCATTGATCGTTTGCGAATTGAAAAGTAGGGATTGTCCGCTAAACTTGATGTCTTTGGTCAAGAGTTATTTCTCGGGGCGATTGGCACAAGTTGAAATTCCGGGTGAAGTTTTGTCGCACGAGGTGAAAAGGGAATGCCCACAGGGGTCATGCTCTGGTCCCACATTTTGGAAGTTGTTGTATGAGAGCATTTTTATGGTCAGATTACCCACGGGATGCTCAATGGTTGGGTTTGTAGATGATACACTTTTAATTGTCAGATCGAGATTACTAATGAATATGCGAACAAAGCCGAACGAGGCGCTTAATAAGTTACACAAATGGTCGCAGCAGACAAAGTTAAAATTTAACACGTTGAAATCAGAGGCGCTTTATTTTGGAACGAAACCTGGACAGCGACCCCCTAGACTAAAATTAGAAGGGGAGAAAATTCCGTTTAAGTATGCTATCATATACCTCAGTTTTAAGATCGACAATGAATTAAATTGGAAAGCGCACGTACAATACCTAGAAAGTAAGGGCAGCGAAATATCAAACAAAATGATGGCGGTGGCGAAAATAAATTGGGGTTTCAGGGGCGAACTGCTTAGGGCAGTTTACGCCGGAGCAATAGAGCCGGCGATGCTGTACGCTGCATCCGTTTGGGCGGAGGGTTGTAAAGTAAGGGAAACTCGACAGCTGACAAGCGTGCAACGCATAACCGTCAAAGCTTCGATGGCGTACAGGACCACCTTCACGGAGACGGTCCTGGTGATAAGTAAGACTCTCCCTATCGAATATGTTGTTAGGGAGATCAGAGATAGGAGGTTAGTTAATACAGGGAAAGGACAGGAAATTATAGAAAGTATGAATCTAGCAAATAGGGAAACTGAGAGAAAAATCGTCGTTAGGGCACCCGGCCGATGTTAGAGGTATCGAATATGTCGAAGGTAATGGGGATGCGGTAGGGATCAGGATTTACACAGACGGTTCGCGTATGGATGATGGTCAAGCAGGCGCGGCGTTTGTCATATATAATGAGCAAAGGGAAGTGTTTCGGTTTCAGACCAAACTCGCGAACTGGAGCACTATCTTCCAGTGCGAATTGGTAGCCATACGAGAGGCTATTGATTGCGTAATAAATCATACGGGTCGAGACGAGTATTATATAATCAGTGATAATAAATCGGCGCTGACGACTTTAACGAATATGAACATCTCGACAGACCTCCAAGCGGACGTCTGGAGGATAGCGCATATTGCGCTCGAGTTCCGACGTTTAAGGTTCTGTTGGGTTAGGTCGCACGATGGTAATATAGAAAACGATAGGGCTGATGAATTAGCTAAAGAGGTCGCGACGGGCGGCTTTTGGATATCACATTCGTCGACCCCGAGGTCTCTAATTAATAGAAAGCTGCGCGAAAATTCAATCCGACAATGGGAAGAGAGGTGGAACAACGCTGCTACGTGCAGGTGGACCCACAAATTCATACCGAGCATAGAAGCTAGAGGTAAGGTCGAGGTGAAACTCGATCATAAAATGGTGCAACTGTTAGCAGGGCACGGCACCATAAAAGCATATTTACAAAGGTTCGGTCTAACCGATAACGACCGCTGCGAATGCGGCGAGGGCGCAGAAAGCGTAGAGTACGTGTTCTTCGACTGCCCGCTCGAGGCGACAAATTGAGCGTTAGCTGATACGAAATTAGCTGTCGCAGGGCTAGCATGACCCAAGAGCCTAGAGGAAGTTGGGGAAGTGGCTAACCAGAATGCGTTCTGGACAGTCTTCAAAGAATTTTCAGGAAAGGTCGCGATATTGCCAAAACCTGTAAAAAAAATTAAAAAGAAAATAATAAAGAAATTAAAAATAAAATCAATTAATTATGATTATAACCAAAATCTAATATGCATGACAAACCCACATACTACTAAAACAATCACTGTCAAACCTTAAACGCGCGTAATATCGGAAACAAATCGAAACAAGTAAATAATAACAAACTAAATCAAAAACCCTTATTAATTTAAATCAGTAAATAAAAAAAGAAAATAAAAAAGAGTGAAACCGCGCATCCCCCCTGGACTTTAAAGTGATAGTGATTGTGATCCCCCCAGAACGTTTAGTGCATACCCACCACTTTAGCAGTGCATATCTATCTCCCCTTAGCTGTAAGATATTAATAGACGTAAAAAGATGACCAGATCTTCGGATACTAGAAAAATTATTATCGAGGTAAGAAGAAAAATTGTAGCGGCTGCATTCACATAAGCATTAATTTGTATTAATAAGTAAATTTGAAATAATTTAATGAGCAGGTTTTGTGAGTAATGGCGCTAGTCGACATAATGCTTATGCGAGTGCACCTGATAAACTGGATTTTTTTTTTCTTGACTGCTTTTTTTCTTGTGTGCACTGCTATATGCTTAATGCTTATTAGATATCTATTTACATAAATATATTTATTTATATTTACATTTATATTTATTTATATTTATTTTGCATTTATTTTTGGAGCTTGATTTGTTTTGTCTGACGTTCTGCCGCCATTTTTGATGGCAGTATTTTTATAGGAACGAAGATTGTAATTGTGAAGGATGTAATTATAATATAAATCAGTTAGGCAATGGTAGGGAAAGCTAGGGATGAATTTAGGCTAAAGTTCGAATAAATTACTTAGATTAGAGAGGACGAATTTGCAAATTTATAGAGCAGGCTCAATAGATGGATTCACTATTAAAATATTTGGCGAATGTTTAGAAATTTGAATCCATTTTTAATATTAGTTAGCTGGATTTGGATAGTTTTAAGACAACCCTTCAGGTCGTATCGGTAACCAGAGCTGGCGACTGTTATCCGGTATTACGGATCCCTCTCTTTTTACTTTCACGTGTGTCTTGTTGAACGGACACACTCCAAATTATATTTAAATCCTACTTTTAGTTTTTGTTTTAGTTTGTTTGATTTTTATTTGGGATCGATTGATTTTGAAGTTAGATTAGATCTGAAGCACGTTTATATTTTGCGTTTAAACCAAATGTAGTACATTCAGGTGGAGCATTGGCGACGTGGCCACAAGTATAGCGGCTCTTATTCAAATTATAATGTATATAGGCTCTTGTGAGAATTGCAGGAACTGTGTGTAGGCTAGCTCAGAACATAAATAAGCTGAGGTACAAGTCCAACCAGTTTCAAGACGTAAAACCCGAGAATGAAAAAATAAATGCTCTTAAATCAGGTTGTGAAATATTTTCTACTAATGTTGATTGTGCGAAAGAATAAATTCGAAAACTATTAATTCGACCAAGGTTCAAGTGCTAGGAAACGTGGCATCCCAAGGCTGCTTACCCGCCTTCATATACCACTGAATATCAGGTAAATAGAGCATATAACTGTAAAACAATAGAAGGTGACCGAACTGCATCAAACAAGAAAGAACAGCAACTATGTTCAAGGACAACGAACATAGATACAAGAAGAAAAATGTTCAAAGCGTAGTGTGGAG
This sequence comes from Platerodrilus igneus, assembly GCA_036346225.1. Lineage (NCBI taxonomy): Eukaryota > Metazoa > Arthropoda > Insecta > Coleoptera > Lycidae > Platerodrilus > Platerodrilus igneus. The sequence goes on from JARFIW010000244.1 coordinate 9,531,311, forward strand.
CACAGCACAGTACATCTATGAAATAAGGACGTACTAAGAAAAGCAGACAGAAAGAGATAGAAGCTTTTTGGAACGTTGTGCTTCAGATGTATGAAAATGGTAGCATGGACAGACAAAGTTCATAACAAATGGAATGTAGAAATAGTAGAGGAATAAAGATATCTGTGGAAAATGAAAAAATAGGAGTAATAGAAGGCAGGAAACGTTCTAAGGCATTTCTGGGGAATAGTACAGGATATATTACAAGCAAAGATAGGAAAGGAGAGGTAGAGGTAGACCGAGAGCAGACTTTAGCACACAGATAGTGATAGATGCAGACAGTGCAAATTTCAGGAAATGTGTAGGTTCGTTCAGACTAGGAAACAATGAGGGTACGCGTCCAATCGGTTCTAGGACTGAAGACCTAATGATGTTAATGATGATGATGTAATTTTTTAGTAATCAGTTTGTAAGGATTCCACGTTATTTAAGCATTTATTCGTCAATAGATAAACATTTTTAATTTTACCTAGCTTAGAAGCCATAGTAAGAAAAACATCCTTCAAAGTTTGTATGGAAGTTCGGGAAATTTATAATTAGAAAGAGGCTATATTATTATGATATTTAAATTAGGACAAGCAAATAGATCAAGACGTATTTAGTACATTTTTATATAAACAACAATAACGATAAGGATTTTACATCTTCGTAATGAATTAGAAAAACCACCGTTAAAAATATGAGACATTATTGTCCAAACTAATATTGTTTTGATTCACATGAAATTCAGAAAGCTTAAACCACAATAGTCATGAAACGTAATAAAGTATTATTGTTCTCACAAGAACTGAAGACACTGACCTTAGCGTAAGAAAGCTTTAGATGTATATTGTGTGAGAACCGAATGCGGAATTTTAGCAAAAATGTAAGAGCTTAAAAACCTCTGAACTTAATACAGACAGGTAAACAAGTATAGCACAAGGCATAAAAACAACGGATGCGTACGTAGGTGATTGTTCTCACCGACACTTCGACGGGGAAATGATGGTTTAAGGGTATCAGACAGACGGAGGTAGATAGAGGCCAATGACTCTAAGGGTGATGTCAAATTGTAGTGAGCTTTACTTGAAGAATTAACCATGAAGTATTCAAACACTCATATAATTGAAACGTCCTACGGTCTAAGGTCAGACAAGCTTATCTGTAAATTAATAATCCTGTATTTCCGACATTAAGCAGGATTGCTACAGTAAGGGCTTCCTATCTTTTAATTGAAAATCTTCTTTGAAGCACTTGCCTTTAGTACAATTAAATATGAAAAATATATAGGTAACAACAAACAAGATCAATTATATAAAAATAACTCATTACAATAATGGTGTTTACATAATGCCAACAACTTAGAGAACAATGTTTTCAGTAAAGTTTTGTGAATGATTTAAGCAAGCGGTTCGGCACATCAGGCAGGTTTGTTTATGTCTGCTGATCCTAAGACCCTGGAATCGATTACTGACACGAACCGTTAGAAAATGTTAGGCGAGAATTTTTTACATAATACGCCGTTCAGATGAGAGATAAAGTATAAGTCCCGTGGGTGAATGTTGTCACGCACGTTAAAAATCCCCACTTAGCTTAGAATCGTAAGAGTTCAGCCAAATTTAGAATTTCCAAATAAAATATACTCGCTTATGCAAGACCTTGGGGTGGAGCAGTAGATGGTCAAACGTAGGAGAGTAGTGACATTATAGACGGCTCCGTGGATCAGACAGGTTTCGGTATGACTGCTGATCCTAGTATCTCGAATTCGATTCCCGACACGGACCGCTTGAAAAATGCTAAACGAACATTTTTCTCAAAAATACGCACTAGTTCGAATGAGACGTAAAATGTAGGATTCATGTGTGAGTGTTGTCACACACATAAAGGATCCCTAGCTTGCTTGAAATAGTAAGAGTTCGACAAAATTCAAAATTTTCCGGTAATAAAAGAAATGACTTATGCAATAACCTTGGGTGGAGCAATAGAAGATCAAATGTAGGAGACTAGTGACATCATATGCAGCTGCGTAGATCAGACAGGTTCGCGTATAACTGCTGATCCTATGGCACCAGTTTCGATTTTTGACAAGGACCGCTTGAAAAATGTTAGACAAACATATTCCACAAAAATATGCCCTAGCTCGGATAAGATGCAAAGCGTAGGTTCCATATGTGTGTTGCCACGCACCTTAAGGATCCCTTCCTTGCTCGGAATAGCAAGGGTTCGGCAAAATACAAAATTTTTCAATAAAAAAATCTCTTTCTGATCAATGTAATACTAGATAGAGTATTAGAAAGTTACATGCAGGAGACCTGTGACATTATAGGCGTTTCCGCGGATGATACAGGTTTGCGAATGACTGCTGATCCCAAGTTCACGGGTTAAATTCCCTAGACGGACCACCAGAAAAGTGTTAGGAGAGAATTATTTTAAAAAATACACCCTCGTTTGAATAAAAGGAAAAATTCAGGTCCCGTGTGTGGGTATTGTCACGTATGTTAAAGATACTTATCTTGCTTGGAATAGGAAAGGTTCAAAAAAATTCAAAATTTCCAAGTAAAAGAAAATTCGGTTATTCAATGCATATGGGTGAAGCATTGAAAGATTAAATGTGAGAATTTTATGACCTTTTAGGCGGCATCGTGGATCAAACATGTTCGCGTATGACTGTTTGATCCTAAGGAACCGATACGGACCGCTTAAAAAATGATAGACAAACACCTTTCTCAAAAATAAGCCCCAGTTCGGCAAGATGTAAAATGTAGGTTTTAAGTGTGGGTGTTGTCACGTACATTGAAAATATCTACCTTGGAATATCAAGGGTTCAACAAAATTCAGAATTTCCAAGTGAAAAACTCGTTATGCAACAGCTTTGGCCAGAGTCTTTTATACAGTTTTTTTCGTAGAATATAGTGGTGTAGACAAATATTTAATATTTATAACACTTTTGAGGTTATAATATAAATTTGCATTTTTTTAAATAGAAACCACAATTGGTTGCCATCTTATTTAAAAGATCTTTTTGACAGCTTTTCAAAAATATATAGTTTAATATAATTATTTTTTCAAATGGCCGATTTATTCCATGTTCTTGGTATAATAAAATAAGTTATTATATTGGTAATGAATAGTTGGCCGCGAAACAAAAGTTAAACAAACAACGACAATTGTTTGTATAACAAACGTCAACGAGCTTCAATCATATCTATTGCACATGCAAGAAATTGTATTGTTAGTTTGTAAGTAAAACATCAGTCTGTTACTAAATGACAAAATTAGAAAATTACGAAAAATACAATATGCTAATTGCATTTATTGAGTCTTTATATTTTAACAGGTAATTGTGCAACTAATAGCAAATAATATTACTATGTTGTTTGTAAATAATACAGGTATCCTGAAAGATGATAACCAAATATTAACTTGTTTAAAAGGTTAGATAGTATTCTTCTTAATCTTCTTTGGGAATTAAACCACTCATAGTTTTTAAAATCATCTTTATTGACGTTTTGATACATGACCTAGGATCGTTGTCAAAATAATAAAAACTTCAAGATTAACATTTATGACATAAATTGAAGGTGACTTTGATTTATTGATGTTCAAAATATTTGGTTTGAGTACATTAAGCAAAAATTTTTAAAGTTTAAAAGAATGTTAGACAGGGTTGTATACTGTCTTCCTTGATTTTTAATGTTTATATTGAGGAAGCTTTAAACTTAGCTAGAGAGAGAAAAGAGATAGGTATTAGTGTACAGGGACAGATGATATAGCCATTATAGCAGAGTCTAGAAAAGAGTTAGGAGAGTTTTTAAATATTTCAGATGAGATACTACGGAGTAACTATAGTATGAGAATTAACTCAGTAAAGACAAAGATAATGACAAGTGAGTTACAGTCTAGTTCTAAACCAAAACTAAAAATAGGTAATACCGAGTTAAAGGAAGTAGATGAATTTGGCTATTTAGGTAGTATAATTACATAGGACGGACGTAGCAGAAGAGATATAGTAGCTAGAATAGCTCAGGCTAGAAAAATGTTTTTAAAAAAGAAAGACTTACTAATAGCTAATAGTAATAGTTTGGATAATAGAAAACGTTTCTTAAAGTCTTATGTATGGAGCGTTCTATTATACACTAGTGAGACTTGGGCAATTAAAGAGGTAGATAAGAAAAAGATAGACGCTTTTGAAACTTGGTGTTATAGGAGAATGTTAAAGATTAGTTGGACAGATAGAGTAACAAACGAGGAAGTTTATAGAAGGATAGGTGAAGAACCCTGTATGTGGAAACAATTGAAGGTCAGAAGAGATAGAATGATAGGGCACTAGTTAAGACATGAGGGACTATTTAGTAAAGTCTTAGATTATAGACTACCAAATAAAAATAGAGTAGGAAGGCCTAGACAAAGCTATATTAGTCAAATTATTAGAGATTTAGGTTGTGAAGGGTATGCAGGCCTTTTTAGACTAGCTCAGAATAGAAAAGAATTTAGAGCTGCGTCAAACCGACCTTAAGTAAGGTCGAAAACAAAATGATGATGAAAAAAATGATTGCCTTCAATTTGTGTTGCGGCCTGGGACCGACTTTTTTCAGGTAGCCAATACGCTTAACGTGAAATCAGATGATTAATTTTTATTGGTGAATTTCATATAAATTCAATAATTTAGGTATTGGAAAACATTTTTTAACATGTTTCCATTTATACAATTGAGAGGATGGTTATTAAAGAAGTGTGCGATTGCGTTACCGTAAGGCTTAAGCAGTCGTTTTTTTATATTTATTTTGAGGGGGAAAATCATTATGACTTAGCCTACCGCTTTGGTAGATTTTAACATAGTTCTGAGGCGACCCTATGGCGGGTTTACACTTGTCAGATACCAATGTTGTTCTATGGAGATTGTATATGGTTCTGAGGCGACCCTAAGACGGGTTTACACTTGTCAGATACCAATGTTGTTTTACAGGGGTTGTTGATTTGCTTATTGTTATGTAATTAGTTATTGTATGTATAAATAGAAATCATGTATGTAGGCTGTATTTCATGTTAATATCGCAAGGAAAACCCAGGAAAAACTTGCAATGCTATCTAGATATTGTGGGCATTTGATTTTCATTTGTAATTTCTTTTGTTATTTCTTTTAGTAATGGAATCCATTGTTTAGTGAAAGTTACGGATTCGTTTGCAACGCAGTTATTTTTATGTAGGGTTATATAAGCAGCTTCTTTGATTTTGCTTTTTGGTGGTTTCTTCTTTGTCGATAATTTTTGCGTTCTCCCATTTTATTTTATGACTGGAGTCCCATACATGTTGGCAAATCATGGATTTTTCAAATTTTATATTTTTTATATATGATTTATGTTCTTTTAACCGAACTTCAAATGGTCTGGAACTTTTCCCTATATAAAACTTGTTACATTCGCACGGTATTTTGTAGATGCAGTTTTTTGAACTTTGTATTGCGTTTTTGGGTTTTGTTTTTGTTAATTGTGCTCTTAGTGTATTGTTGGTTCTGAATACTGTTTTAATTATAAATTTTTTTCCTATTCTTTGTATTTTTTCGGAGAATCCTTTTATGTATGGTATTAAGAGCATTTTTTGGTGTGTATCGTTGTTTTTGTTTTCTTTTTATTTATTTTTAGGGTTTTTATTCATTTCTTTTTCTATAATTCTTTTAGGATATTTGTTTTCTATTAGTGTACATTTGATTAGGTCTTTCTCTTTCTTTAAAATTTCTTCGTTTGATGATATTAAATTTGCTCTATCATACATGGTTTTGATAATTCCTCGTTTGACACAGTTTGGGTGGTTTGAATCGAAGTTTAAGTATCTGTTTGTGTGCGTTGGTTTCCTGTATACCGATGTATTAATTGTTGTTTTGTTTTTGCTAACTAGAATATCTAAAAACGGAAGTTTTCCATGTTGTTCTAATTCATATGTGAATTTAATAGTTGGTTCTATTTTGTTAATGGACTCTACCAAGTTTTTAATTATTAGTTCTGTATTATGAGGCCAAATAGCATAGACATCATCTACATATCTTCACCAGATTAGTGGTTTCAATTCTTGTTGAATATTACATCTTTTTCGAATTCCTCCATGAATATATTACTAAAGATTGGCGATAGTGGACTTCCCATTGCCATTCCGAAGCTTTGTTTGTAGAATTGATTACTTATTTGAAAATATGTGGTATTGACGCATATGTCAAGTAATTCCATAATCGATGATATACTTAGTTTTGCTCTTTCCTTAAGGTTGCCATCTTTTTCTAGTTGGTTTTATATAATATTAAGCGTTCTGTTTATAGTGACATTTGTGAAGAGACTAACTAGATCAAAACTTACCATTGTGTGTGTGTATTTTCAATTTTTATGTTTGCTAATTTTTCTAAAAGGTGTTGGTTGTTTTTTATGAAAGAATCCGTCTTGCCTGCTAATGGATTTATAATTTTTAGGAGAAATGTTGCCAAATTATGGAATGGTAAATCTATTGAGCTTACGATAGGTCTTTAGGTCTTTAAGACAATGGATTTTATTACTAAAAGAAATAACAAATGAAAATCAAATGCCCTCAATATCTAGGTAGCATTGCAAGTTTTTCCTGAGTTTTCCTTGCGATATTAACATGAAATACAGCCTACATACATGATTTCTATTTATACATACAATAACTAATTACATAACAATAAGCATATCAACAACCCCTGTAAAACAACATTGATATCTGAGAAGTGTAAACCCGCAATAGGGTTACTTCAAAACCATATACAATCTCCGTTAAACAGTATTGGTATCTGACAAGTGTAAACCCGCCATGGTCGCCTCAGAACCATGTTAAAATCTACCAAAGAGGTAGGCTAAATCATAATGATTTTTCCCCTCAAAATAAATATAAAAAAACAACTGCTTAAGCCTTACGGTAACGCAATCGCAATCTTCTTTAATAACCATCCTCTCAATTGTATAAATAGAAACATGTTAAAAATGTTTTCCAATTCCTAAATTATTGAATTTATATAAAATTCACCAATAAAAATTAATCACCTGATTTCACGTTAATCGTATTGGCTACCTGAAAAAAGTCGGTCCCAGGCCGCAACACAAATTGAAGACAATCATTCTTTTAAACTTTAAAAATTTTTTGCTTAGTGTACTCGAACCAAATATTTCGAACATCAATAAATCAAAATCACTTTCAATTTATGTCATAAATGTCAAACTTGAAGTTTTTATTATTTTGACAACGATCCTAGGTCATGGATCGAAACGTAAATAAAGATGATTTTAAAAACTATGAGTGGTTTAATTCCCAAAGAAGATTAAAAAGAATGCTAATCAAACCACAACAAACATACAGGGAGTATTTAGGTTAGATAGTAATTTACAACAGTTTGACTGTTTTGACAAACCTAGAGCGAAACAGCATGCAGTTTTTAATCAAGGGCAAACTGCTGTTGCAACCATAGCATGTGTGGAACAAACTCAAGAACATCATGTAGAAAAATTGAAAGGGAAATTGGTGTTTCTAAATCAGAAGCTTCAAGAATATTGAAGCGTAATATATATCGACCTTATAAAATTAAAGTTATACATAGTTTGTTTCCGGACAATTTTAAAAAAGAAGGCGATTTTGTCAATGGTATCTGCGTAAATGTGCTGCCACTAACAATTTTGGAAATAACAATATATGGTCTGATGAAACACATGTGAGTAGTGCTGGTATCTTCAACAGACACAACAATCGACACTAGTCTAATGAAAATACCTATCAAACATATACGAGGCGTCAACAATGCCGTGTTGGTTTGAATATTTGTTGCTACATTGTTGGTGGCAAATTTTAATACCATATTTTTGAAAACAATTTTTCAGCTGGTCGCTATATCGAAATTTTGAATACCAACTTGCACGAATTACTGAAGGACATGCCTCTTGAAAAAAGGCAAAAAGTGTGGTTCCATTATAATTTGAATTAGGGCCGCTATACTTGCGGCCACGTCCCCAATGCTCCACCCGGAGGTACTACATTGGGTTTAAACGCGAAAAATAGTCGTGCTCCTAATTTATTCTTACTTCATAGTTGATTCACCCTAAATAAAAACTAAATAAAAATCTAACAAACCTAAAAATCTAACAAACCTAACAAACTCTAACAATCTAACAAACCTAAAAATCTGACAAAACTGGAACAAAACAAAACAAAACTAAAAACAGGGTTGTAAATAATGGTATCCCTAGCGCTGACTTTCGAGTGTACCCGATCAACAAGCAAAAATGAGAGGGGGAGGGATCCGTAATACCGGATAGCAGACGCCGGTTCCGCTTACCAGTGCGACCTGAAGGGTCGTCTTAAAACTATCCAAATCTAGCTAACTAATTTAAATCCATCCCTAGCTTTCCCTATCGTTCCCTAACTGATTTACATTATGATTACAATCTTCGCAATTCTGCTCGTCCTTCCCAAATATATACTGCAACCAAAATGGCGACAGAACGTCAAACAAAACAAATAAGCCACATAATACATGCTATATATAAATAAATATAAAGTGTAAATATAAAATATAAATAAATATAATTATGTAAATATATAAATAAATGTTTAATAAGCGTTAAGCATATAGCAGTGCACAAAATAGCGAAAGCATCACCCTATTTATCAGGTGCACTCGCACAAGCATTATGTCGGCTAGCGCCTTTACACACCAAACGTGCTTTTAAATTATTTCAAAACTACTAATTAATGTAAATCAATGCTTGTGCGAGTACAGCCGCCACAATTTAAGTCTTACCTCGATAATAAAATTCTCCAGCATCCGAAGATCTGGTCGTCTGTAACTTACTTCTAAAGGTGGGACGGGTGCACTGCTAAAGTCCTGGTGGGTATGCACTAAATGTTTTGGGGATCACAATCACTATCACTTCACTTTCAAGTCCTGGGGATGCGCGGTTGCACTCTGTTTTATTATCCTTGTTTACTTTATTGATTTAATTTAATGAGGGTTTATGATTTATTTGTTATTGTTTATTTGGTATTATTTATTCCCGATTTTCCGCACATAATTATGAAGATAGGCAGTGATTGTATTAATGGAGTGGAGGTTTCTCGTGCATATTGGACATTTTGGTATAATTATCTTTTTTTTTTTTTTTTTAATATCAGGTTTTGGTTATGCTCGTATCCTTACTCACGCCAAGTCAATCTAAAATTTTCAATCCTCCCACCAACCCCACCGAATTTTTACACGCGGTCGTCATTGATTGTCTAATCTCGCGACCCTTCCCGCGAATTCTTTTAAGGCTGTCCAGAACGCCTTCTGGTTAACCACTTCCCGACTTCCTCTAGGCTCTTTGGCCATGCCAGACCTAGGATAGCTAGTTTGCTATCAGCCAACCCTCGATTTCCCGCCTCAAGCGGGCATCGAAGAGCACGTGCTCTGCGCTTTCCGCGCCCTCACCGCATTCGCAGCGGTCGCTATTGGTTAGACCGAACCTTTGTAAATACGCCTTCAGGGCGCCGTGCCCTGTTATCAACTGCACCATTTTGTGATCGAGCTTAACCTCGATCTTACCTCTGGCTTCTATGCTCGGTATGAATTTGTGGGTCAACCTGCCCGTGGCAGCGTTGTTCCACCTCTTCCCATTGTCGAATTGATTTTCGCGCAGCTTTCTTTTGATTAAAGACCTCGGTATCGACGAATGTGATATTCGAAAGTCGCCCGTCGCGGCCTCTTTAGCTAATTCGTCAGCCCTATCGTTTCCTACGTTACCATTGTGCGACCTGACCCAACAGAACTTTAAACGTCGAAACTCTAGCGCCGTACGCGCTATCCTCCAGACGTCCGCTTGGAGATCTGTCAAGGTGTTCATGTTTGTTAAAGCCGTTAGCGCCGATTTACTATCACTGATTATATAATACTCGTCTCTGCCCGTATGGTTTATTACGTAATCGATAGCCTCTCGTATGGCTACCAATTCGCACTGGAAGATAGTGCACCAGTTCGCGAGTTTGGTTTGAAACCGAAACACCTCCTTTCCTGCTTATACACGACAAACGCCGCGCCTGCTTGCCCATCGTCCATACGTGAACCGTCCGTATAAATTCTGATACCCATCGCGTCCTCATCACCTTCGACAAACTCGATCCTCTAATATCAGCCGGGTGCCCTAACTCAGATACAACAATCTTTCTTGCAATTTCCTATTACCAAGATTAAGATCTTCGATAATTTCGCGCCCTTTTCCTATATTTATTAATCGTCTATCTCTAATCTCCCTAACGACATATTCGATAGGAGAGACCTACTGATCACCAGGACAGCCTCCGTGGAGGTGGTCCTGTACGCCCTCGCCGCTTTTACCGCGGTTATGCGTTGTACGCTCGTCAATTGACGCATCTCCCGGACTTTACAACCTTCTGCCCATACAGAAGCTGCGTACAGTATTGCCGGCTCAATTGCTCCGGCATAAACCGTCCTCAGCGATTCGCCCCTGAAACCCCACTTTATTTTAGCCGCCGCCATCATTTTATTTGATATTTCGCCGCCCTTACTTTTTACGTATTGTACGTGCGCTTTCCAATTTAATTTATTGTCGATCTTGACGCCGAGGTAGGTAATACAATCTTTAAACGGATTTTCTCCTCCTAGCTCTAACCTAGGAGGTCTCTGTCCTGGTTTCGTGCCGAAATAAAGCGCCTCTGACTTCGCCGTGTTAAATTTTAATTTTACCGCCTGCGACCATTCGTGTAATTTATTAAGCGCCTCGTTCGGTTTTGTGCGCATATCCATTAACAATCTCGATCTTACAATTAAAAGTGTGTCATCTGCAAACCCAACGATTAAGCATCCTGCGGGCAACTTGACCCTAAAGATGCTCTCATACAACAACTTCCAAAATGTGGGACCAGAACATGACCCTTGCGGGCATCCCTTTCCACCTCACGCGACAGAACTTCACCCGGAATTTCAACCTGTGCTAATCGCCCGAGAAATAGCTCTTGACCAAAGACATCAAGTTTCGCGGACAACCCCTACGATCTAACTCGCAAACGATTAATGGCCACCAGGCAGCATCAAATGCTCCTGAAATGTCCAAAGCAACAACGACACAGTACTCTTTGGCATCTCTTGCCTGCTTAATTTCCCCGACAACGAACTCTAACGCGTCGATAGTCGACTTGCCCTCCACGAAACCAAACTGTCGGTTATTAAAACCGCCGCTGTCTCGCACTAGGTGTTCAACACGCGTAGTCATAACGCGATCTAAAACTTTCCCCAGCACCGGTAGCAAGCTAATTGGACGATAGCTGCCCGGATCTGACGCATCCGCCTTTTTAGGTTTGGGTATAAATTTCACATTCTGGATTTTCCAGCAACGCGGAAAACGCCCCTTTCTAAACAAAGATTAAACAACCCAACAAAGACACACGGGGCTAACAGGCACGCCTGCAGAGCTGCGTCTGAAGTGATTCCATCATGCCCCGGTGCCTTCTTAGGGTTCATCCTCCTAAGAGCCCTGACGACCTCGTGAACTAGGATTGCCTTATCGGCACCTGTTCCTTGCGCCTTTGCAGCTTCCGACGTATTAAATCGTGCGACCCTTCATCCCCTCGGGATTATCCGATGGGAAAAATTTCTCTAGTAAATATTCCGCTGTGGTTTTAAAACCTTCCGTGTATTCGCCATTTGTTTTCTTTATATTACTGAGCGCGATTTTTTGTCGTTTTCCTCTAATTACGCGGTATGCGGTTCCCCAGGGTTCTATCTCTGAGTTTTGCGTGCAGAATTCTTTAAATTTATTCGTTCGCGTTTCTTCTATTAATATTTTATATTCGCGGTAACTTTGATTATATTCTATTCTCCGTTGTTCTCTTATATCTCCCGAGGCGCGTTGATAGCGGCGCCTTAGGTTACGCGTTTCTGCCCGCTTGGTGGTTAGTTCCCGGGTCCACCAGGGTACGCTGTCTTTAAATGTTTTCTTTTCGGCATGGAATACGACGACGCGTCTACCACCGCGTCGTTTAATTTTTTCGCGAGTGTTTCTACTTCGTCTGCCTCTCGGCAGTTAAATAGCTCATTTTCGAGCACAGGGATACTTTCGCCAAATTTTTGTTTAAATCGCTCCCAATTTGCTTTTTTATTACAGAACCGCGGAAATACAGTTAGCTGCTCGTTTGCACTTGTTTTGGTTTCAACGTCCCATGTTATTAATTTATGATCAGAGAGCGTTTCCTCGTCCGACCTTAATTTCCAATTACAAATCGTTTCTAACATTTCGTGCGAGACTGCAGTAATATCTATAAAACTGCTGCCTCTATGCGTCTCAAACGTAGGTAAATCATTAGTGTTTATCACACTAAGATCCCATTCCGTAAAAGATCAGCAACCTGCGAGCCTCTATCGTCTTCGATAGGGCTGCCCCATAGTGGCGACTTGGCATTAAAATCTCCCCAATGACTAGATTTTTATTTCGCCGATTTTACGAATAATATTATCTACTTCATTTATCAAGTCTTCGGTTTGAGGATTTTCCCGCCGGGAATCGACCGGCGGGAGGTACACGCTTATTACATAGAACGCATTTTCCCTGATTTGATTTCGGCCGTCGTTACAAACTCGTTCGATAAATTATTTAATATAATTCCGGCGCACGTTCCATTATTTATTATTATCCGCTACGCGGTCGTTCACTATTCGCGTTTAAGACGGTAACCCCTCCCAAAACCTGATATTTTGTGGCCATACAGGTGCGGTTCCTGTATAAACCCGATGTCGATATTATTTTCGATGAATAACTTTACGAAGTTATTTGTTGCCCTCTACCTTTCCCGAGATTTAGTTGCGCGAATTTAATCTTCTTGCTTCTTACGGACTTTGTTTTATCTTCACAGTCCATAATCGATGTTTCGTGTGATTGCGTGCTTCAGACGTTGCATCGTGGGGCATCTACTCGACTTGGCGTCGTGGCGCGTATCGACCTTCGCGCCACCGCCAGTTCTGTCGTTTGCCCTAGCGCAAACCACACAGCAGGGGACTGCCTTCCGGCAATTCTTGAATTCATGCCCGACCTCGGCACAGTTACCGCACCACTGTACCTTCTCCCTGCACTCCATCGATCGATGGCCGTACTCGTAGCACCGGTAACACTGGGTCATCGAGAAGTGGTCCCGGGCCCATACTCTTCGCCACCTGAGGTTAATAGCATCAGCTAATATACGTCTTCGAAGTGTGGGGGTCACTTCGAAGACTACGTTGGCGAAGGGATCTCTAGGCCCTTTCCGCCAAACCTGAACTTCTCTCAGGTGGTCTTCTAGCTTCAAATCGCCGAAACGGGGATTCTGGCTCGCAATCAACCGCACGAGCTCTTCAGCCTTCATCCCCGCTTCGACCCCGGAAGAACGACCCGTGGACGTTTCTTCTCGATGGTCTTCGCCACGAGTTCCTTGCAGTTCCCGCCGACCTTCAACTGCAGTTTCTTGGCGTCGTCGCGACCTGCGCACTCCACAACGACACCGCCCTGGCGCGTCCTACGAGCTCCGACAACAACAAACCCATCTCGAGCGGGATCGACCTTCTGCTTTAGGGTCGTCATCACGTCGTCCTTCTGGCCTGGCCTGGCGTCGACCCTTACAGCAAACGTAGGGGCAGATCCTGAAGCTGCAGCGGCGTAGGAGACCTTGCGCTGCACCGACGCACCCTGACTCTGGCCTCCTGAAACGACAGAATTCACCGCCGGACTTCCCCCAACAACACTTGCTCTCCCTGAACCATCTAAACAAAGACGCAGCGCCCTAACCATACCTATCAGTTGGTTCGTCACGTCACGGATATCATCCACGGCGTGCCGAACCATCTTCCTATCCTCCACGACGATAGTGGCGGAGGTCGTCGGCACCTTCCCATAGACGGCAGCGTGCGCCTTCCTCACCCTAAACTTTAAGAGTTCCAGCTCATCGAGGTCGCTAGCATTAACGCTACCGTTGCTGCTAGTCGACATCGTGCGCTGGGCTCTCGAAGTTGAGGGCAATTCTGGCGCCGCAACCACCACGGGAGGCCCCGACTCCCCAGACACGACCGCCGCAGACGCAGGCTCCTTCCCTACCTCCTGTACCTCCTCCTGAGTTTCTAACAAGAAGTCCTTTAGCACTACCTTAAGCTGTTTCCCCCCAACAGCGCCCTCCGCCACCGACCTAGCAGACTCCGACCGATCGCCCTCTTCCTCCTGGGCAGCGGCTCCTCATCGCGGTGGACCACCATGCTGACAAAACTAGCAATAAAATGACACCTAAAACGCAGCTCACAAAACGTCCTAACCGTTACGACGCTAAAAGAACGACGCTAGAAGAACGCAAAACGTTGGTCCAATAAAATGTTTTGTTTAAAGGTGAACCGTAAACAACCTTGTATTTATTAAAACTTCAACCGCCCAATTAAATATCAAATTTTAACAAAATACAACAAGCACTAAGCGTCAAAATAACAACTAGAATCAAATAAATTTCCTAACGCAATAAAAATATCTCGATTTAAAATGTACCGTAAAAACGCTATTTATTTATTTTAAATTTTTAAACCGCCAAATCAAATTTAAATAAACTAATTACTTCAAAATATCTAATTTATAAATAAGAACACTTTATTTTTAAATGTGTAATTAACAAAATAAGGTCGAGCGCAATCGGAATGTGGTAACCGGAAATGACCTTTCACTTAATCGCTTGGTAACTAGCACAACCCGTAACTGTTACACCGCTTAATTACACCAAAATCGATTTTAAAGGAACTTTTAAATACGCGTGAACTTAAATTACGGAAAATTTATATTAAAATTGTTTTAAAATTTACAGTTTTTGAGTTATTTATTTGATTTAAAAGGGCTTAGATTTTTGTTTTTTGGTTATTATTTTATTATACGCGCACTATAAAAATTCACACACTTTTGGTTGTTTTACCCGGTTTTTACTTGATTTAGGCGGATTTTATTTTAAATTTATTATTAAAATGCCTTTTTAAGTTATTTCGAAATTGTTTTTGAGTATTAGTTGAGTAGACCTTTGTTTTATTAACCCGAAATTTATTTAGTTTATTTTAAAACGCGGATTTGATTTAAATTACAAAGAAGACGCGATTTATTTAGTTTTATTTAGTTTAAATTGTTTTAAAATTTTTATTTTACTGCCCTGTATTTAAAATTTGATGGCACACAATTATAAAAATAAACACAATAAAAGCAAAGCTTCAAATAAAATAATACAACAATAAATAATATAAACCCTAGATAAAACTTACTGTTATTGCTGAAGCGGGAGCTCGGCAAAAACACGTCCGCTCGCTTCAAGCGGCAACTAGAAACTAAAGTGTGGTTCCAACAAGATGGTGCATTCCGCACAACGCTATAATTACTCGTGATTATTTAAATAGAGAATATTCCAATAAATGGATGAGTACGTTTGGACCTGTTCAGTGGCCGCCTAGATAAAGATTTTAAAAACTATGAGTGGTTTAATTCCCAAAGAAGATTAAGAAGAATGCTAAACAAACCACAACAAACATACAGGGAGTAATTACCAAAGTACATTTTTGGTTAAATCTTCCCTTCGATTATTTTATTAAAATAGCTTTATATTAAGGAATTCTGGCTCGTCATGGTAATTAATAAATTCCATTTTTCTTTATAAGCTACGTTTAAAACATCGTCTCTTTATTCATCGTAACTTGGTTAAATTACAGTATGTTTATTACATACTCAAATACTATAGCAATAGCTTGTGTTTAAAATAACATTTAGTACTTGCATAAATGAAATCTAATCAAGAATGACCTACCAAATGACTAAACGCTTTCTTTATATACAAATTTATCTGTTTCAGAAGCTTACTCTAATAGTGGAGAACATAATGAGGTAAGGTCTTTCGAAAAACCCAATTAACGTCTAAAATCGTGGAGTTTTATGACCTAATTATCGCTCCAGTTATCCGGGACGTGTGTTATCCCTCCTTGTCCCACATATACTACTATTGCGGTGTTGCATACTAATGCAAAAGACTGTCGATTATCGGTTATACCAGGAATTTTACGGTTTATTTTCCATGTTCAAGCTGCTTCTAGGAATAAAATGTTTACTTATATTCTAGAGAATTCTTTATTGCAATATCCACGGAGTAATTAATTTAAACTTTAATTGGTTTTTAATGCAAAAGAGGTTCCGTTTTATAGAAATATTAGCTTTCGTTTCAGTACGCAAAATTATTGGTTGATTTTGAGGTTTTTAAATACAAGTTGATTGTAGTTTCTCAAACTAAATGCGTAACGCTGTACCTTTTTATGCGATTTACAGCAAATCAAATGTTTTTAATAAATGGCTTTGTATTTATCTTAAAACGGTCGATTTTTACTTTCGCATTTAAATGCGCTTTACGGTATCTTAGAATTTACATATACAACTTACGTACTTGCTATTTATTTACAATATGCCTATATCATACAGGGTGATTATTTATACACGCGCAATTTGCGTTTTTGCATTGTACATCAATGAATAAAAGTACGCTTGTATTATACAGGCAGTAACCATGAATTTACGGAAAATTCCATTTTTTCTGGATTCTATTATATTTTGGTGGGATTTATTTCTAGAGTTAAGGTTTCAATGACCTCTCGTGACCCCTTATCTCGTCAATATATATATGTTGCTGTGATAAGAGGTTGTTTAGGGGTGTGTTCAGTAGTAAGGGTCGTGTAGTAGCTATAGATAGCAATGGGAATCAAAAAAATGCATTTATTTAGCAGAAAAATAAGTAATTCGTACATTATGTAAGTAGCAAGCACTTAACACCCTGTATGTAGACCGTAATTAACTTTAAACAATGCCAGCAAGCACATCTTTCGATAAAAGAACGCGCGTTCAACAGAAAAATATTCCTATATGTAATTAAAACTACGTTAAGAATGTTTAACAAGTTTATAAAATAAAGACGCAGAAGATAAGACAAAACCTACTAAATCCTCATGCAATTACGCTTGTGACAAAGAAGGAACAATATGCGTTTTGATAAGAAAACGCACTTTCAAACATCAGTTTAAATAAATACATGAACGAAAACAGCACCAGAGTTACATCATTTATTTTTGTACAATTATCTAAAAGCATTATTTATACAAAACACAAACGTAAATTAAAAATCTGGCCACGATAACAAATAATAAGGCAATCAAAGATCGCAAATAAACACCATGACACGGAAATCCAAAAGAGTTTCATCAGATATCAGTTTGAAAACAAACCTGGTTGGTCGCGACAATCTGCAAAACTGTTTGGAAACCCAATCCCAAAGGTAGCGAAAAAAAAAGCTATTTAACACCCACCCGTGATAAGGCGGCTCAGTCTCAACATAATGCACGTTGAATCCACGACACTTCTAACCAGAAATCTACGCGTAAGATAAATAAAGTTTATAATATAGTGAAAATAGTGCTGCATAAAAAATGTATTAAGGATATATGAAAATTTTTGCTGTTTTTAGAGAACGGCTTCTAATCTGCGTCGAAAACGATGATTCTGATATATTTCTTGACTATTCTAATCTGCGTCAAAGACAATTCTTATTTTGGAACAATTCAATTCTAATCTGCGTCGAAAACAATTCTAATTTTAATTCTGGTATAATTCTGGGATAATTCATAATACTAAGTAACCCACGAATTCAAGAGGCATTTAAGGGACGAAGTTAAGGCGTATGCAGAGAAATAAAGAATAAAGCACGAAGTGATATATGGAAAACAAGGGGTAACCGTACTAAATATTGGTTCAACAAAGCAGAGCATTGGTTTCGATTAAGTATAACAAGGGGGTGTTTATCCATAACACGAAACAACATATCAGGAGATCATAGGTCAGATCCACTTAATTTCAAGGAATCTTTTCAATTTAAATTTTAATACTGAATTTATTCAATTTATTCAAAACTTGTAAAGAGTAAACAGGAACATTGCATGCGTTTAAACTTACGTAATAGATCACAAAGAGGTCTCAAACGTTCCAGATTTTTTTATAAAGGGTGATGTTTTTAGTGACTTTATATTGAATCAAAAGTATATAAATTTTGAAATAAAAAATCCATATGATATTAATTGATTGAGTGTGTATTTAAAGAATTTCAAAAATTGTAAACATTATTTCCTTTCATTATATGAATGTTGATTGACTTCGTTTTATCAATTCAAACAGGTAATCATAAAAGGGGTGAAAGAAAATTGATCATTGTAACGTTGTGCACTTTGTGTAGATTAGAAAGGGCTAGCCGTGGCATAATTATAAAATTAGGAGATTAGAGTTATACACAGAGAGGTGGCGTTTAGTAGAACGTTTATTACACCGAGTACGGCGTTATCATATCATTTTATATGAAACAACAACATGGGGTGAAAGCTACATAGCAATATATATATTACTGTGTATCCTTAAATTGATCGAGCCTCTTTGAATTGGGCGTCAAATTTATGCCATGGATCTCGGGTAAGAAATTGCGATACAAAAATATATTTGAAAATTTTATAAAATTTTCATATTCGACAATAAACAAAATTTTCCAAAATTACCTAATCAAAAAAAAATTATCCTTACCCGTTTTCCTTTCCTCCTCGGTTGAACGGCCTTCTTCAACTGCTTCCGGCTAGCTCATTCGGATCTCCTCTTGAGTATCTAAATTCACTCGCATATCCTCAATCATACACACACTCTAGCAATAAAACCTCAAATACAATCAACATACAAGCTTTTATTTATAACTATTTACACAAGAAATGCAATAATGTCCATATTCCATTAATCACGTTACACTTCAGAAAAACCTTATTTCATAATGTCCAGTATTTTATTTTTAAATCATTAAACACAGAAATTGTACACGGAGTAAATGGGCCTTGAATAATACCATCGCTAAAATTTCTTCTTTATCATTTATTTATTCATTTTAAATAAACTCTGGGGTAGGATGAGCTCAGAATACCCAGTAATTATGCATTTGCATACTTTTAAAACAAATAACAAAACAAAGCCTGTACTCTTTACAAAAATTTTATGTTCTGATGGAACGTTTAAAAGCTTTATAGAAACCTTCAACTTTTCAGTTAAAATACGATAATAAAGTTTTACACGTATTACGTTCAATACGTAATTAATACACACTACCTTGAAATTTCACGCTAGCATTCTCCCAATATTTACAGTTTAGAAAGTCACAAATCAAATCGTTACCTGGAAAGTTTATAGTAGATCTCTGCTTTCAGGATGTTGCCGTCTATTTCTTCTGTCCGTTCTGCGGGTCGTTTCTAGCGGTTACTAGAAAAACTCCACCTCAATTGAACTGCAAACGCGGCCTACCTGGTGTAACCAATTCCAAATTCCATTTAAATTATTTCTTTATTAATTTAAAGCTTCGCACCACATTATTTAAAGCGCGACACGAGTTGTTTATAATTGAAGAAGATATCTCTATTAAAAATAATTTCGGCACACTTAACCGCGTATTTAATTACGAGACTATCACTTTGTAATAAATTTAATAGATTTTGTAATACTTACAACTCGTGATACTACGATATGTACTTTTGAGCGGTCGAAAACTTAAGGGCCTTTATTACGTTCTCTAAAATCATTTATACACTTA
Organism: Platerodrilus igneus; assembly: GCA_036346225.1. Lineage (NCBI taxonomy): Eukaryota > Metazoa > Arthropoda > Insecta > Coleoptera > Lycidae > Platerodrilus > Platerodrilus igneus. The sequence goes on from JARFIW010000244.1 coordinate 9,551,000, forward strand.
GGCTGCCACCTCCTGGGGCGCCTTTCATCCGAAATCCCCTTGTTAACACCACATATTCTCGCAAATTTGCACTCAACCCCATTTTCACTCCACGAATTATAATACCTCGTTATAACATTTCCAGAATAATACGCTACACTAAGCTCTTGTTCGTTTCAAACTAGACTAAACATTTCAAACAATCGTATACCTAGTGACGCTTTACAAATCCTTCCTTATATTATTAGTGTCTTTTACTCATGCGTTTTATCCGTCCCTTTCTAATCTGGTCTGAGTGGTACAAATCGATATTCTTGACTATCTATTATCTAAACTCACGTGGATTTAACGACGTGACTTTTAAATAAATCGTTTTGTATTTCGTGATAACACATTTACCCGTCTCCAATATACATAGAATCTTGGCTTGTTATTTATACAAATTATAAGAACGTGACATTTAAAAGTTTGCAGGTGTTCGCTCCTAATGAACGTTTTAAATACAATTCTCCGCGCTTCGTTTCATGGAATTTTAACCCTCCTTTTAGCCGTTTGTTACCAACGCGTTTCACCTTGGAAAAATACAGGCTTTTATGCTTATTATATATCAATAATGGTTCAATTAACTCCAGTTAAATTAATAATGAATGGCATTGGCTTCTACTATTTAATTTTTAGCAAAGCTATTAAATATTACTTATTATTTGTACAGTTTGATTAATACCCGTTACTTAAAAATTGAATTAATTAATATAAACTTCGCACGTAATTTTTGTTTGTTCCTTTATACAGGGTGTTTTGAAATTGTTTTGTTTATTTTTATTTTTAACCATATAAAACCACTATAATATATATATATATATATATATATAATATATATATATATATATATATATATATATATATATATATATATATATATATATATAATATATATATATATATATAATAGTATAGCAGAATTAAAGAGTTCTCTTTTTATAAACTCAAGCTTTCGGAAATTTATTTTTCCATTATCAAGAGGACTAAAAGTAAATACAAATGAATTAGTTATGAGAACAGGGTTGACTTAATAGCTAAAAATTATATATAAGTGATACTTACAAAAGTGAGATAAGATACACTTGGACGATTAATAATAATGTACAGTGTATAAAGGTATAGTATAATTAAATTTAAAAATAAAAATTCTGCTGACCAAAAATCCAAAACTAATTATATACAATTAAGAAAGCAAGGTCGTTACCGAATTCACTGTTATTTACTTAACAATTTCATATTTTTCCTAAAATGGCATGATCCCGCTATCAAAATTTTCTGAAATAAATATTTTGTTGACACTTTTCTGGTTTAAAATAATTTACGAACCTACGTTTCGTTCCAATATGTATTTACTAAGAATAACACAATCATTTGTGGTTTTTCAAGTTTAAGGCTTAAATAGAACTAACAATTTTTCTTCAATGTCTTGCTTTCTGAACACTACTATATATGAAATCACACTTATACAAGGTGTTTCAATATTAATCATGTCTATTTGAGATTAATTTTTTTGCTTTTGCCTGCGGTTCCTATTTAACATAACGCCGAGATGTTACACTCCATGTATCGATTGTTTTAAACTCTTCGATCCATTTTGCTTGCATTTTTTTATTTCGAAGTTTCAAGATTCAAAACGATCGTTTTTTAAGACAATAAGAGTATTACTCCACCCATTAACCCTATCTAAACTAAGTGGTCTACCAATATACACCAATTTGAACCGCTGATCTGTTATTTAAGATATCAATTATATAATAAAAAGATGACCTGGTCTAAGCCAGCCAATCCACTTTTCTCATTCACAACAATCAGTTCTTGGCGTCTATCTTATAAAGGAGGTATCAAACAACTCAATATGCGTAGCACGGGTAAGAATTAAATGTGACGCAGGCGTGGAGGTTATTTGGTGATGACGGAATCGGGATCGGGTGAGTGACGTTTTCCAAAAGTGTTTTTTGGATCATAGAGTTCCTTATAAGATAACAAATGTAAGATTGAGTGATTTTAACCTAGAATAAAGATAGCTTTACTGTGATTTACAAAATTCGATAAACATATGCTTCATTTTGAACACCTTTACCTCAGCAGCAGTGAGTTTACAGCTTTCTGTGCTTAAATAAAAACTTTTATGTAAGAATATATTCCTGAGTTTTAACTTCTTAAAAACACTTGACCTACATTTGTTAAACGTGTCAAAACTATTTGTTTAAGCTCTTCACTGCTTTTATAAACAGAAGTTTAATGGATGTTAAAAATGTAGGATGTTGTTGTTAAATCACATTATCTTTGATGTTGTTAAAGTATCATTTACTTTCAGTTTTCGATTACTTTTAAGCAATGTTAGAGCAAACACTGTAAAAGTTTTCTCTGCGGTTTGAGATTTAATGTCGCTTTAAACTTTTTAGTATGCGTGAAGTGCCTCTTGTGTATATCGGCAGGAGGAACAAAAGTCTTCACTCTTGTCACCGATTTATGCTTTAATGTTTATCCAGGCTGTTTAAATTTATGGTATGATGTAGATTAAATCAGAACGTCTGTTCATTTTCTCCTTTTGACTAGAATGGTGGAAGAGAGTTAACAATTATTTACAGAAATAGCTTTGTTTATTTACCTGGAAAATTTGGAATTTTGCCGAACCCTTGCTGTACTAAGCAAGGTAGAGATCTTTATCGTGTGTGACAACACTCATACACGGGACCTCCATTTTACCTCTCATCTGAACGAGGGTGTATTTTTGTGAAAAATGCTCGCCTAACATTTTTCAAGCGGACCGAGTCGGGATTCGAACCCGGAACTTTGGGCGTAGTAGTCACACACATACCAACTACGTCACGGAGCCGCTTAAAAAGACATCGGTATGTCTTTGAACGGCAAGTGGTGAGAAAATTTCTACTCACAGAGAGACTGCCGTAACGTTGAGAATTGGAAACAAACTAATTAATCATCGGGTGTTGGTAGCTGAAATTACAGAAGAAGTTATCTTGAGAATAGGTCTCATGAGAGAATATGGGTTTCATGTGAACATGAAAGAAGATGTGCTTCGAATAGATGATGATGAGAGTCCATTTTAAGGGACGAGTAAATAGACGATGCAAGTTCAAGTGATTTGTAACATGAAAATACCCGAAAAACAGAAATGATCGTGATGATTCTCTCCGAGAAGGACAAGTATGCATGATGGAAGCAACTGAATCGGGAATGGATCAGGAGGGACTACTGATTGGAAGAACACTGGTAAAGTTTTAAATATGATACCAGTAAGGGTGCTAAACATGAATCCACATACGGTGACCCTGAAGAAAAACATGATTGCGGGAAGTTGCATTCCAGTATGCCATATTAAACGTTGTGTGGACGATACGAAAGATAAACCAGCCAACGGTTGCTCACAGACATTGCTGGATATGTTGATATCTTCGTGTAAAAGATTAAACCACGACCAACTGGGCAAGGAAAAAGAACTGATCGGACGATATTGAGGTGTGTTTGCACTGGATGATGGTGAGAAAAGAAGGACGAATGTTGTGCAACATAAGATCAATACTGGATATCTGCAACCGATACGACAAAATTCCAGGCGGCTTCCTTTGGCAAAACGTAAGGAAGCCGAGCAAGTTATCACGGATATGGAAAAATAGGGAGTGATTGAGCCCTCGGATAGTCCATGGGCATCCCTGGTAGTGCTTGTCGAGAAAAATGATAGGGCGACAAGGTTTTGTGTAGATTACCAGCGGCTAAACAATGTCACAAGGAAAGACAGATATATTTTGCCCAGAATTGATGACAAATTGAATACTCTATCCGGATCTAAATGGTTTTCAATCTTGGACTTGAAAAGCGGATACTGGCAGGTAGGTTTGGAGACAAACGATAAAGAAAAGGTTGCGTTTACAATTGGAACTGGATTATGACAGTACAAGGTCATGTCCTTTGGATTGTGCAATGCTCCTGCTACTTTTGAACGTTTGATGGAGTCGATACTGCGTGGACTGTCCTGGAAGACATGTCTGGTGTACCTAGATGACGTGATAATGTTAGGCGAGGCTTTCGAAAAACACCTGGAGGAGATATTCCAAAGATTACGTGGGGCAAACCTTACCTTGAGCCCTAGTAAATTTGGAAAAGAGGTGAAATATCTAAGACATGTCATTTCGGAGACCGGAATAAGAGCCGACCCTAACAAGATAAAAACGGTACAAGAGTGGTTTACAACAGCAGATATTTACCAACTACGCAGTTTTCTAGAATTGTGTACATATTGCCGACGTTTTATACTAGGGTTTGCAAACACTGCCAAACCGTTGACGAAATTAACTGAAGATGGACAAGAAAATAATTGGAATGATGACTGCCACAGCGCATTTGAACAATTAAAACGGCTACTAGTTACAGCACCAATTCTGAGTTATCCACGGATGGAGGGGAAATTTGTGTTAGATACCGATGTCAGTAACACAGCTTTAGGAAGCGTTCCTTCTCAAGTGCAGGACGGGCAACAAAAAGTTATTGAGTATTTTAGCAAGGTTTTGTCGCGACGAGAAACAAACTATCGTGTGACAAGAAGGGAGTTGTTGGCCGTCGTCAAATCTGTAGAGCATTTTTATAAGTACTTATACGGCCGTAAATTCCTGTTAAGAACAGACCATGCTGCACTAAAATGGTTACTGCAGTTTCGAAATCCTAAAGGGCAAGTTGCAAGGTGGATAGAACGGCTGCAGGAATATGACTTTGACATAGAATATCGTGTAGTAACTAAAACGCTCTGTCAAGGAGACTTTGTCCGGTAGCTGCAATCATTGTTCCAAGATGGAAGAGAAAATAAGTGTCATCCATACAACGACGGTAACCGATGATACTTGGCAACCTTAAAGAATATCTAGAAATAAGGCATATACTGTTAATTAGACTTGTGAATAGGGAGTAATAAAGACTTTTGTTATTACTTGTTTTAAATTAGTAAAACGCGTTAAAAGTAGTTCGCTACAATATATATATATATATATATATATATATATATATAAATATATAATGCTATGATAAGAGGGTAGTTTAAGGATAGATTAAGTCATAGGGGTCGTAGAATAAATGTAAATAGCATTATTTTCCATCTCTATAAGTTGGCAATGGATTTCTGAATGGAGACACTGTATCGAACAATTTTGTATTTTGCTATAAGTATACAAAAGCAAACGATTTTTACAAGACTTTTCTTAAGTTTAAACAAGGAAATTAACGTCCTAATAAATATGTTTGTTGTGCAAACAGAGCAGAAAATTTCTTGTAACGTGAGTTACGTTTTGGGCTTTGGGAACAGTGTTTTTAAAAACTACTTCCAATTCTTCGTAACTATTTATTTGTTTAAACAGTCATTAATTATCGAATTTTGACAAACTGATTTATAAAACTCTAAATCGAAATAAAATGATTAATTGAACTTATATTAGTGCAAGTAGCTTAGGTAAACAACAATCCTAAAGCTGTAATACTCAGACTGACTGACTGGTCTTGAGGCTCCTGGAGTATTTATGTTGTCCCTGCCCCTCACAATTCTGTGGGAACTTGCAGAGTTCATGTCTGCTTATTCTTAATTCTATTCATTAATACATTGTTACAATCTTACTTTCTAGGTAATTGCGGTATCTTAACCGTCTGTGACCTGCCACCTGCAGTATCACTATCGTCTGGAATACATTGTATTGCATCCGTTCTCATGAACTGTTAATACCTTTTTTATATCTATCCTTGAGTTACATTGTTGTGCTCTACTTATGATCTCTTTAACAATTTATAATATTTTCCTATTAGATTCTATTATATAATATATATATATATATATATATATATTTAGTGCTGTAATTATAGGGTTAATTTAGGGGTAGGTTAAATCATAACGGTCTTAGAATAAGCAAGGGAAACTCTCAAGTAACAGAAGCACGGAATTACAGATATTAGAAGAGTAAGTAGGACATTATAAATATTATTAGTTGAGAGCACACTGTATATAGCAGCACAAACGATTAAAACAGATATCCAAGAGTAACTATGAGCAAAGATGAGAATTTGAAAAGGTAATGAAACGCATTGAATTTAAATCAGTGAAAAACCTGCATGAATTGGCTAGATAAATATTCAAAAAAAATGCGTGGATATATCATCTGAAACGCACTTAGAAATTATGCATTATTGAAAAGCGTACGTGATTTAAAAGTATCACATTTGCTCGAAAATCCAATTTATTAGGAAATAAACAAACACCAAATTTATTCGATTCAGATAAGAATAAGGCCAACAAACAATACGACGTGATCGATTGAATGAAGATTCCTGGAATTTCTGAAGTAAATGCATAGGTATAATAAGAATTTACGTGACAAAAAGCATCACTTCATGCAATTAAAATACATAGAACTGGTAAAATTTCCAAAATAACAAGTGATAATACACTTGGCTTCTCCCAGCACGTGGAGTCAACAAATCAGAAACTAAAGGGGACCGATCCTATAAATATCTTAACAGTTGAATACTGAGTTAGTATACTTTGAACCTGGACAGTCACTATATTCAAATGTGATAAATATTTACGTGAAAAGTTAAGCAAAAATTATTTTAAAGAGTGTATAATTGTGCAAAGAGAGCCGTACTTCTAAAAAGACGGCTCTGATGAAATACCTTCTGGTTAAATACGTTCTGAATAATTACCATCTGATTAAATACCTTCTGAAGAACTACGTTCTAAATTACATTCTGAATAACTACGAAACTTTTAATAACGATCCATTACGATCTTAAATACAATTTTGGATACGAAACTCTGGAAATGCTGTCTGTTCAAACAATTTAATAATCTCTGAAAATGGTAAATATTCTATTACGGAAATGAAAAACCTCTCATTGGAATAACGATTTGGATACTAAATTTGGCTGGATGTCGACTTCAATTCCTAGGAATGCAGAGTTCCTACAAAACCACTTCAGGTTAGATACTTTTTGATGATTTATTTTAAAACTGTTTTATTTCAATAATAATTTAAAAGTGTAAGAGCCGACAAATTGGGGTTTCTTGAACATATTTATGAAAAGCTATAGACATTTTTGAAACGTTTCAACAGGTCTCTAAATGTAATAAAAGCTCGTTTTGCTGGCTTCATTTTCTAAAAATCTAATAGATGTAAATAAGTCAAAAAGGGAGAAAATATTTAAAAGAGGAAAAAGTTGTAAATATTTAATTATTATACTGGGTATTGTGGAATTGCTTTATTTAATTGAATCAGTTAGTCGAGGCAAAAGAAAATTATAAATTAACATTTTCACAAGTGGTTGTGCAACATAAGGGTTAACACAGCATTTTTATGTACGCCCAAGCCTTGGGGCGAGATAGCAGCATTTTATGGCGCCCAAGCTTTATAGCGAGATTACACAGCAATATATATATATATATATATATATATTATAGTGGTTTTAAAGGGTTAAAAATAAAGATAAACGAAACAATTTCAAAACACCCTGTATAAAGGAACAAACAGAAATTACGTGCGAAATTTATATTAATTAATTCAATTTTTAAGTAACGAGTATTAATCAAATTGTACAAATAATAATTAAAAATATAATAGCTTTGCAAAGAATTAAATGGCAGAAGCCAATGCCAATTGGAGTTAATTGAACAATTATTGATATATAATTAGCATAAAAGCCTGTAAAAACCCAAGGCGAAACGCGTCGCTAACAAACGAATATATAAGGAGGGTTGAAATACCATGAAACGAAGTTCGGAGAATTGTATTTAAAACGTTCGTTACGATCAAACACCTGCAAACTTTTAAATGTCAAGTTCTAATAAATTTGAGTAGATAAACATGCAGATTCTACGTATATTGGAAACTGTAGAATGTTTTAGCATGAAATACTAAGCAGGGGTTATTTAAAGTGACGTCGCCAGTCCACGTGTGTTTAGACAGCAGATAGTCAAGAATATCGATTTTGTGCCACTCAGACCAGGGTAGAAAGGGACAGAGAAAACGCATAAGTAAGAGACACTAATAGGATAGGAGGGATTTGTGAAGCGTCACTAGGTCTACGTCTACATCTACGAGTTAGTTTGATTTGAAACAAGCACGAGGATAGTGTAGCGTGATATTCTTGAAATTTTATAACGAGGTATTGAAATTCGCGGATTTGAAAATGGAGTTGAGTGCAAAATTGCGAGAATGTGTGGTGTTAACAGGGGATTTCGCGTTAAGCAGGTATAGAGAGGTTACATTCGGAGTGTATAAATGCTTTTAGAGAACATGGTGAGTGCCCTTAAGTTTTCGATCGCTCCAAACAACGTATCTAAGTATTACGAGTTTTAAGTATTACTAAATCAGTTGAATTATATTACATGGTGATAATCTCTTAATTAAATACGCGGTTAAGTGTGCCGATATTACATTTTAATAGAGATATCATCTATAATTATAATCAACTCGTGTCGGGACATTAAGTAACGTGGTTTGAAGCATCTAATTAATGAAGAAATAATTTTAAATGGAATTTGGAGTTTGATTACACCGGGGAGGCCGCGTTTGCAGTTCAATTTAGATGGAGTTTTTCTGGTAACAGCTAGAAACGACCTGCAGAACGGACAGAAGAAATAGATGGCATCATCCTCAGAGCAGAGATCTACTATAAATTTCCAGGTAACGATTTGAATTGTGACTTTATAAACTATGAATATTGGGAGAAAGTATGAGAGTGAAATTTCAAGGTAGTGTGTATTATTTACGTATTGAACTTAATACGTGCAAATAATTTTATTATGGTATTTAACTAAAAAGTTGAAGGTGTCTATAAAGCTTTTAAACGTTCCATCAGAACGTGAAATTTTTGTGAAAAGTACATGGCTTTGCTTTGTTATTTGTTTTAAAAGTATGCAAATGCATAATTAGCTGGGTTATTCTGAGCTCACCCTACCCCAGAGTTTAGTTAGAGTAAAATGAATAAATAAATTATAAAGAAGGAATTTTAGAGAAGGTATTATTCAAGGCCCATTTACTCCGGGTACAATTTATGTGTTTAATGATTTTAAAATAAAATACTGGACATTATAAAATAAGGTTTTCTGAAGTGTAACGTGGTCAATGGAATATGGAATATGGACTATATTGCATTTCATTTGTAAATAGTTATAAATAAAAGCTTGTATGTTGGTTGTATTTGAGGTTTTATTGCTACTGTGTGTGTATGATTGAGAATATGCGAGTGAATCTAGATACCCAAGAGGAGATCCGAATGAGCTAGCCGGAAGTAGTTGAAGAAGGCCGTTCAACCGAGGAAGAAAGGAAAACGGGTAATGATAATTTTTTTTTTGGATTAGTTAATTTTTGAAAATTTGTTTATTGTCGAATATGAAAATTTTATAAAAATTTCGAAAATAATTTATGGTTGGTAAGCATTTTACCCGAGATCCACGGCATAATTTTGACGCCCAATGCGTGAGGCTCGATTCTTTTAAGGTTACACAGTTATATATATATATATATATATATATATAAAGGATACATAACTCATATTTAGTAGGGAACAATGTTTAACTAATAATTAATAAATAGAAACTCAAGGTTATGACTTTATGAGAGCGTTTATAAAATGCTTCAAGCAGCTTGTTTGATTGATAATCAGCACGTTGGAAGGTGTTCATTCACTTTCTAGAATAAATGATTTACACCAATAAAGTAGTAAATGTAGGATAACGCATAGGTAACCGGTATTAATTATATCATGGCTCGAGACTGTAAGAACACGATGAATCTGAATGTTGCATCACCCGTCTTCGGAAACAACCAATTAAAAGGTTTAAGATCGTTTATGAAAATTCTAGATTCTTACATAAGAAGACAATTTCATTTCTAAGACCAATTCCAACTTAGACAACAACAAGTAGGACCACTTCGAAAATTAGCGATGCGTGACATTACCAGAGGTTTGCCCTTATTAACCCGATAAAAAGCGCAAATGAGGTCAGTTGATAAGTTGCTACTCAAACGTCACCATGCTAATCTGATATCAAATAGTATTTAGTAGTAAAGTTATTGTAGTAGTCAAACGATTTTAGTTGGTAGTTTGTTGCTACTTAGAAGGCAGTAGATGATTACAATGTTTTAAAAATGGAATAAAGAATTTGAAACTAATTGAGATGAAGCATATGGAATGAGTTACAAGTTATATGAAGCAATTTTAGAAAGGTGTATTTGTTAAAATAATTTGAGCGATTTTGGAGCTGCTTTAGCAACTACGATCAGAAAAAAGGCAACAACAAGCAAATTTTTACGGTAAAATAAAATTATACTATTCAATATCTTAAAACGAACGTACCTGTTAATTGGTTAGGTTATTTGATACGATGTTTATTTTGTGTGCAGGTCTTTGTGTGACAGCTTTATGTACAAGTTGATAATTGGATTTCAAGAGTGGTAGGTTCCGTTGAAGTTCTGCCAGTATATAAAAAGATTATTAAACCTAACTGATCAGATACGTTTAAATCAGATTTTAAACGGGTGAGTTATCCTAGTTATTTTGACAAGTTTTGTACATAATAAGATATATATTGGTTTTCAGAATGGTTGATAAAGTGAAAGAAATTCGTGAAGCAGTGAAAGTGTGGATATGGAATATCAAGAGAGTATTTACTTGGAAGAATCGAAAAGGGAGGAACAATAGAAAAAGGCAGAATATAGTGAAGACGGAAAAGTATGAGAGATTCAGGAATCTAGAATGATGCTATTTTATTGGGTATAAGTAGAAGTATGCAGGATCAGAAAGAAATGGGTGAAAGGCATGCAAAAATATCAAGAAAATGAGTAAAAAACATGAAGAAGACATGAAAAAATAGGCAAGAAGTTTTACAGAAAATACTCAGATGTGGTGTACAGATTTTGGAAAGAATCTAGCAAAATTGGGGGAAAATTTAATATTAGAGAGCAAAAATAATGAAAGAAAATTTAAAAAGATGAGTGATAAATTAATATTAAGTTTAAAAGAAACAAATAAGACCATAAAATAAATTAAAATTGAAATTAGAGCTACAGTGTTACAGATTTTGGAGAATGTGCAAATAAAGTCTAATCAAGAAGCGTGTGAGAAGCAGGTTAGTGGAAAAATTAAGAACTTAGATCACAAATTAAAGATATTGAAGAACGTTGACATGCAAGGTTTAAAACATTTAAAGTTGATTTAAGAAATTTGAAAACAGATCTTGGAAACAAGGTAGAAAATTTAGAAGAATGAAAAATATTAATTTTGGTGAACCCATAAGTTGGAGTCAAAGTAGTTTCCCATTAGAACAATATTTCAAATTGGCAAGCTTGACAAGAAAATTATACGCTATCAAGAAATTCCGTGTTGCGAAACAACTAGATCCTTCATTGGAAGACAAATAGATATCGAAATATTGGGAAGGACATTTTGAGGCGGAAGTAAGCCAATGCTTAACTTTGCAAAATATTGTGGAGTTTGACGTATTTTTAGAGTGTTTGCAAAGATATGACGAGGTGGCTCAACCGAAAAGGACAGAGAGCGGGGCTCGGAACCAGCCGATAAATTTTGTTAGATACCAAAGAAGTATAGGGCCTGACCGCGTCATTGGTAGGAATATTGATAGGGAAAATTTTATTAGGGCAAATTGGAGCCAGGGTAATACCAGAAGAGATGTAGGAAGGAATGATGAGTCTAGGAATGTGGAAAGTAGAAATATAAACAGAGAAAGCAATAGTATTGCAACTTTATAATAGCTTTGCAAAATATTGTAGACCGGTCATATTTTAAGAGCATTTGCAAAGATATGACGAGATGGATAAACCGTGAAGAACTGAGAATAGGGCTCGGAACCAACCGATAGATTTTGCTACATACTTTGCAAAGAGATAATTCATCGAAGGAAAATAATCGGACGTATGTAGAAACAATAGATAGGCCTGGACGGTTGACAACAAGAAAGGATTTTCAATTTGCCTTGAAAATAACTGAGGTTAGCTACCCAAAAGGGTCAAAAATTTTAGCAATACTCGATAATATTGCTTGTTTATAAAAAATTGGATACAACGAAAGCACTTTATAACAAAAGAAGTAAGATCGCGTTCCACTGAATGCCGAAGAGACTATAAAGTGTTTCGCTTTCTTCGAGAGAAAGGGAAGTTTCCCTATGCTCCGGTAAAACCGCTTTTTAGAGTTGTGGACAATTGAAGTCCATTTTTACAAACTAAAACAACCCGAAGAAAACAGATTTGACAGTTGTTTCTTTATTTTAAAAGAGTTTCGATTGAAAAAGCTCCGGTTAAAATATCGTCGACGTAGGTGTCGTTACGAAAAACTTGTGCTGCCAACGGAAATTTCTTCTCTCCGCCTTGAGCGAGTTGCCTTATGGTCCATAGCGCCAAGTATGGGGCTGACGAGACACCGTAAGTTACTGTTTTTAAAGGGTAAGCCTTAATTACTTGTGTGGAACCTTTACGCCATAAAATAAACTGAAAACGTCGATCTTGCTCCCTTAGAAGGATCATCCTGTACATTTTACTAATGTCTGCGCTAAACACAAACGGATGCAGTCTAAAGTACATAGCAATTTCAAAGATATTGCTTTGTAATTTAGGGTCTGCATATAAGATAGCATCGTTCAATGATTGACAATTAGGTAAATGTGCAGAAGCATCGAACACCACCCTTAACTTAGTAGTGCTGCTTTACCACACAATGATGTGGAAGAAAGTATCGTCCATTCTCAATATTTAGAGAAAATTCCACATGACCTAAACTTTCATATTCACGAAGAAAATTATATAATCTTCCTTAAATTGAGTTTGTCGAGCATGACAGCGTTCTAAATTATATAAAAGGTTAAGTGCTAGATCATGAATATTTCCAAATTGATAATCGTTTGCTTTGAAAGTCAAAGGTACTACAAATGTACCTTCTTTCGTACGACTTGAACCAGTTCCCCAAGAAAGCTCAGAAATTCCAGGAGGTGCGGAAACGAGTGGTTGACCTTGCAGATGTTGGCCCAGGCTAGCGGCAACCCTCTCATGTGGTATTTTCGTGATCCTTAAAGTTTTTACCTGTTACAACAGGTGGATATGTAATAATAACTCGTAGATGGATTTATGTAGTTTAATGAACTGCAACCAATGTCACAAAATAAAGAAACAAACACAGCTAAATAAAAAAAATGCAGCACGCACCGTAACTACCATGTGGCCAGCGGCGTTGCCATTAAAAAAACAAACAAAGAAACAATACTACAACTATAACTTATCTGTAAAGTACAATCCAACTGATCCTCATTAGCATCAAACTATCACTGCCACACTCTTACGGATAATTGTATAATTTATTTGCAACGCAAAGTTCACAAATTAACTGGGTTCTAGAACAACCGACACGCGTTTTTATCACGTTCCGCACTCTCTCGCACGCTTACCCCGACTGACCCTTACCTATCGGACCAACTTAAACGTTACGGATACTTCTACCTATTATTATAGGGGGCGGCCTAGTACATCACCCCCCTATAAGTTAAACTTAATTGCTAAACATATTTTTGTAATTAAATTGAACTTATACTTAATAATTACAGTGTTAAATTTTGATACGGTACAACATACGGTTTTAAATTCCTAACATTCTGTATACCCAACAAGAGACCCCGAGTGTCGTCCCGTACTTCATAAGAATTTGGCCCGCGCTGAGCCACAATCGTAGCAGGACCGGAATAAAGCAAAAAGAATTTCTTAATCTCCTTGTCTTCCGCAGAAGACTGGGGATGAGCACGAACCAGTACTTTATCACCAATCTTAAAATCAATACAATTTTTATGGATCCTTTGATGGCGTAATTTACGTTTTTCAGCCTTAGATTTTAATTTATTATAAGCTAGTGTTATAATTTTATCCCTACCAACATCCGGTATGTCACTTGTAGGAAAAATAAGGTTTTTAATATTAGGGTTCTCAATATGATCACTAAAATGTAGTTCACGAGGGCTATACTCAGTCGAGTCATGGACTGCCCTATTCATCCATTTCCTTACTCTATCTAGCATCAAAGCCCACCCCCCATGAGCCGAGTAACACAATGATCTCAAAATACGCGCAATTTCTTTATTAACCCGTTCCGTCTGGTTTCCCTGCGGAAAGTACACTGACGTGTGAGTTACCTTTACACCTAATAGGTTCAACGACTCCTTCCAATCTTTGCTCGTAAACTGGCTACCATTATTGGAAAGAATGATCCCTGGTTTACCAATCTCGATAAAATATTTCTTGACCAAACAACGAAGAATCGCAGCTGTATTAGCACGTTTAAGAGGGTGCAAAGTAACCAACTTACTGAAAGCGTCAATAATAACTAATAAGAAAGTCGCCCCCGCCCTTGATACTGGGAGCGGACCAATGAGATCAACACATACGATTTCGTTGGGCGCTTTAGGTAAAACACTAAGATATTCGCCATAAATTCTAATCAAACTCTTCGCCTTCTGGCACAAATCGCAGCTTGAAATAACTTTTCGAATGAAATGTTTCATCCTCTGAAAATAATAATCGCGACGCAGCATCTGGAAACACTTTTCCGCCCCAAAATGCCCATTATCTACATGTTCTTGCCAAACCAGTATACTTATTTGGGAAGCAGACACACATACTTTAAACTCTGACGAACCTTCGTAGCCTCGCCTAAATAAAACTCCCTGATACACCACAAACCAATCATCGCACCTTTTCGGAACTTCCTCCTTCAATAATCTCGACATTATTTTACAACAGAATTCGTCTTTCCCTTGCTCCTCAACAATATTTTTTATACCTAACTGGACTCCTTTACATAGTTCCGACTTCTTTAATGCACAAATTTCTGTCGGCACCCTCTCAAATTTTTCAAGTTTCTCCTTTCCCTTGATTGGATAAAGCAAATAAAGAGCATCCGCAAGGACATTCTCCTTCCCAGCACAATATTTAACATTAAAAGCGTATTCTTGAAAATAAAACACCCACCTAGTCAAACGCGAATTTAATAGTCTGCAGGACATTAAAACGATAGAGATTTATGATCGGTGATCACAGTTAATTCTCGACCTACCACAAATACCCGCCACTGCTGCAAACAATGTAGTACGGCTAATGCCTCTTTCTCTGTAACACAATAACCAATTTCAGGGCCACGCAGAGTCCGACTGGTGAATGCTACTATATCCTTTTCTGAAGTTTGCTCATTTATTTGAAATAAACAACCACCTAACCCCACATCAGATGCATCTGTTTGGATAAAAAACGCACGGTCAAAACACGGATGCTTCAACATCGAAATTGATAAAAACCTAGACTTAATTTTCTCAAACGCTTCTTGTTGAGCTGAACCCCAACGCCATTGAACTCCTTTTTTCAAAAGCTGTAATACCGGCCCCATTAAATGAGCAAGCTGCTCACAAAACCGACGCTCATAATTAACGACCCCTAAAAAGCCACGTAAATGTTTAATATTCCTCGGTACCGGAAATGAATTGATAGCTTCCACGCGGGCAGGATCAACACACACCCCTTTAGCGGAGATAATGTGCTCAAGGAACACAACTGTATTTCTGGCAAAATGTGATTTTTTTAATTTTATAGTAATGCCAGCAGCTTCAAACCTTTCGAATATTTTGTTTAAGTGAATCAAATGTTCTTCAGTCTCTTCCGAATAAATAAGGAGATCATCTACGTACGCAATCACATACGATTCTACGTCTGGTCCTAAAATTATACCCAATGCTCTTATAAAGGATCCTACCGACGTACTTAGACCGAACGGTAAAACCTTAAAAACGTAAGTATTCCCCTCGTACAAAAACTCAGTAAATTTTTGGTGTTCAGGCTTAATTGTAATCTGCCAGTAACTCGCCGTTAAATCGAGCGTACTCAGTCGTTGACCACTAGAAAAATTATACCACAATTCTGTAGGATTCGGAGGCATAACTCGATCTTTCACCATTCGCTTATTTAAAAAACGAGCGTCCAAACAAACCCTTATAGCCCCATCCTTTTTTTTAACTACTACCAACGGACTGATATATTCAGTTTGCTTCGCCTCAATTACGTCCCACGCCACCATCTCCTCTATCTGCCGCCTAACCTCGTCTTTATATGCATACGGAATTGGGTATGATCTGATAAAAAATGGAGACTCAACCCACAACTCAATTTCATGAAAGTGAACATTCGTTCGTCCTGGTTGGTTCGAAAATATCGACCTATGTGACAACAGCAGCTCGTACAATTTATTTTTTTCTTCTTGAGAAAAGTTTTCTGCGCGATCCACTACCTCTTTAATCTCAGACACCTTACACGGCACTATCTCCTTTTTTAATTGAACTTCCTCATCTTTCTCTTCCGACACTTGGCAAACAGTCAAACGACCATCAGGTTTTGGTTCCATACTAAACCCCACGCTTACCGCTCTTCCTTCAAAAATACCCGACAAACAATTTTTTGAAAAATCGATTTTAATTTGATGATCAGCAAAAAAATCGCATCCGAAGATGACATCACGAATTAAATTCGGAACTACCAGACAAAGGTAAGCCAATTCGAAATCATTAAATTTAAAATTCAATTAAAATTGATCCTTAACAATAGAATTCTTGCCCGTCGCACTCACCAAAATAGTTGAGGTAAACGGCAAACGTAAAGTATCGCTATTAATTTGCGTTATCTTCAATAAAAAGTCTTTTGAAATGCAGGTAACTTGACTACCCGAATCTACTAATATTTTTACCAAAACTGTCTCAACCGTCGCTTCAATGGTCGGTGCCAACGCAACCGATTTTATATTCTTTTTGTCTTCTAGTAAAAGGTCATCCCCGTTTTTATTAAATAACGCGGCCACAGCCGATGGTCGATTTCCCCCTGGACTACTAACAGTTTGAGATTCGCGACGCCCTTCATCCCTATCACCATTATTGTAATTGCTATTAGTATTATTTTCCCTATTTTCAGAGCGGGCACTATTACCGCCTGCAGAATTTGACGTATTTGATCTAAAATTGTAACGAGCGCTCCCGTTTTGATCATTATTCGTACCTCTACCACGCTAATTCGTGTAGGAACCGTTATTATTATTATTGGGGTTCCGATTATAAGTTTCGTCAATTTCCCTTAAGTAAGCTTCTACTTCATCAAAAGTTCTGGGCATGCAATTTACAATACCTTGTTGAATTTCACTCGGAAAATGATTTTTTAATAAAGAAATAAGCGCACCTTCCTCAAGAGGAGTAGTTAAGAAATTTGCTTCTCTCACCAACTTTAAAAAATAATCAGCCCTTGACCCCCTTTCGTAACACCCAAATTTAATTTTTTGAAAAAGTTTCCTCTCTTCGTCAACCCCCCAATACCGACTTATAAATAGCTCTTTAAATTCTTGAAAATCCCTTATTTTTTCTTCCTTTAATACACCCCAATCCTGAGCTGAATTACGTAAATTACTAACGGTGAAAGGAACTTTTCTACTTTCAGGAACTCCAGCTTCCAAAAATATTGTTTCCTGTTTTTTAATGAAAGTAACCGGATGCACAGATCCCTCCGGCACAAAGCACAAATTCGTACCCCCCAGATCCTTATATAAACTCATATAATTATGATACCCAAAAGCCTCGGACGTGACGCCCCTTGTCCCTGGTTGGTGTACATGCACCCTACCTTCATCCCTAACATATTCAACATCGCTAGTTTCTACCTGTTCTTTAACCGATTCAGAAACACGATTTACATCACAACTTAATTTGCTAATATTTGCAGCAATATTCACGTTCATTTGTTCAATTGATTCCTTTAGGATGGCATTGTTACAATTCATACTATTAACAGCTGCCACTAGTTGTTTCAAAGCATCTGCGATATCAGGCTCGCCCATTTTATCAGCTTTTTCTAAATTACTTTAATCTTTACTACGCGTATTATACTTATGTGACATTACATTTCAACAACAATCAAAAACATATTTCACCTTGAGGTGCGATCATTAACTCTTAAGCTCTAAATTACTCTATTTATTTTTGTTCCAAACTAACACAATAAACCCAATGAATTATTGTCCACTCAAACTAAATGCAACTTGGAATGTTATACCTCAATATCCAAACACCTAAGAATTAAACTTTTTCCAGTTCAGTCTCATTAACATTCCTAATACCAACTATTGTCCGTAAATACAATTAACATGAACCTGGTTGTTGAATAACCGTTAACACTTATTAGAAATTAAAATGTACTGTTCGTTTCAAAGATGTCATTCAATGTTATCTAAATACCAATAGCAGTAATTATTTACTAATGACCTTAGGTACCTGAACCTTTTCAAATTCTACGTAAACAACTCGAATCATTTACAGTTCCAGGTATTTGTGTAACAAGAAAACGTCCCCGTTGGGCGCCAAAATAAACCAGTTCCCCCAGAAAGCTCAGAAATTCCAGGAGGTGCGGAAACGAGTGGTTGCTCTTGCAGATGTTGGCCCAGGCTAGGGGCAACCCTCTCATGTGGTATTTTCGTGATCCTTTAAGTTTTTACCTGTTACAACCGGTGGATATGTAATAATAACTCGTAGATGGATTTATGTAGTTTAATGAATTGTAACCAATGTCACAAAATAAAGAAACAAACACAGCTAAATAAAACAAATGCAGCACGCACCATAACTACCATGTGGCCAGCGGCGTTGCCATTAAAAAAAAACAAACAAAGAAACAATACTACAACTATAACTTATCTGTAAAGTACAATCCACTGCCACACTCTTACGGATTAATGTATAATTTATTTGCAACGCAAAGTTCACAAATTAACTGGGTTCTAGAACAACCGACACGCGTTTTTATTACGTGTCGCACTCTTTTGCACGCTTACCACGACTGACCCTTACCTATCGGACCAACTTAAACGTTACGGATACTTCTACCTATTATTATAGGGGGCGGCCTAGTACAGACTATAAAATTCCTTAAACACTTGTTCATATTTCTATTCATCTCAATTTATAATTTTATGATCAGGAATAATTTCAAGTTCCATAATTTTTGTCCAGACCCTTCTCACGGGCCTCTTAGGAATGTAAATAATTCATTTTGAATATTAGTAGCAGGGACATTACGCACATATTAGCTTTACCTATAATTACCCAACCAAATACACTATTGAGTGCCCATGGAAACTCAACACTGGCACGCAACCTTTTGCCGTTAAACAGATCTGGATATACGTCAGCGCCGAGTAACAATTCAATTTTGGACGACAAATAAAATTTTGGGTTCGCCAAATGTAAGTTGGTTGACAACATTTTTAGGTATCTCTACCGAGGGCATTTTGGAAGTAATACTTGATTACAAAGCTTTTTTATTTATGTTTCTTAATCTTCTTTGGGGATTAAACCACTCATAGTTTTTAAAATTATCTTTATTTACGTTTCGATCCATGACCTAGGATCGTTTTCAAAATAATAAAAACTTCAAGTTTGACATTGATGACATAAATTGAAGGTGACTTTGATTTATTGATGTTCAAAATATTTGGTTTGAGTACACTAAGCAAAAATTTTTAAAGTTTAAAAGAATGATTGCCTTCAATTTGTGTTACGGCCTGGGACCGACTTTTTTTAGGTAGCCAATACGCTTAACGTGAAATCAGCTGATTAATTTTTATTGGTGAATTTTATATAAATTCAATAACTTGGGAATTGGAAAACAGTTTTTAACATGTTTCTATTTATACAATTGAGAGGATGGTTATTAAAGAAGTGTGCGATTGCATTGTTAAAAGGCTTAAGTAGTCGTTTTTTATATTTATTTTGAAGGGGAAAATCATTATGATTTAGGCTACCTCTTTGGTAGATTTTAACATGGTTCTGAGGCGACCTTATGGCGGGTTTACACTTGTCAGATACCAATGCTGTTTTACAGGGGTTGTTAATATACTTCATCATCATCATCATTGGATCTTCATCTCAAAACTGGTTGGACACGTACCTGCACTTATTTATATTCTGAGCTAGCTTACATAGTTCTCTGAAATTCTCACACAGCATGTATTGAAGCTGTATTTTTTTTTATATCTATAGCTAGCCTCACGCATGGGCGTCAGTGAAACTAATTTTTTCTATAAAGCTGGCCCCACGTTGTGAGCCAGTGTAACGAAGTCTTCCGACATAACTAGGGGTCTATTCCTTGGGCAGAGCTATGAGAAATGGGGGTGGGGGAAGTCGAAATCTGTTTGTAGATCAAACTTAATCTAAACCAAATAGGCGCCATCAAGTCCTGACTTAATTATGATAATTGCATGGCATATTTCTAAGGGCGGACGTGGAGACCCAAAGAAAAAAAGATCGCCTTCGCTGACAAAAACCTGTCTTAATAAAATAAGACGCAGCTCCTGTAAGAAATTGTAATAGTTAAATACATAAAAGAGTAGAACACTATTTGTGTCCAGCAAAAATACATAAAGAAGTAGTAAAAAGGTATTTCCAATATAAAGTTGCCATCAAAGACCTACTCATAAGGATGTTAGCTTTATGTGATTAGATTTGATCATACTTGATCAAAATAAAAAACTTTAATCCTGAACCAATTGTTTACTAAAAAGAATCTCTTTTAAAATAATATGATTTGTAACAAAAATTTAATCAATAACTGTATCAATCTATAGCTTTCAACTTCATGTTTATCTTAATTATTTTTAATCAAATACTTTACAGTATAATATGAACTTGTTATACAAATAGGGTTCCGACCTGTGCAGATCTGTTCAGGCAGATGACAAATTAATAACTTCTAAAAATGTTAGCATTCAAGTTTTCTAAATTACATATGCAAGTTTTAATTTATATAAAGCTGATCACAAAAATAGACGTGTTTACATCTCTTGTACTAAAGCTGTTCGAGGCACTTGCCTTCAAAAATACATCTGTCAGCAGTACACAGCAGAAAAATATATGACGTCAGTAACACCTGTTGACGTTACCGACGATTCATAATGAACCACGCGTGTTGTTTTCTTAAAACATCAAATCAGTAAACTTTAGTTTTAATACTGGAAAATCCAGCTCAGCAATTAGTTGAAACTTTTACAATATTCATGCTTTTATGCATTAAAACAAATTAACGTGTACCTAGTTTGAAACACATAAAAAGAACTTATCGCTATCTACGAACCAAAACTGCATTTGTCGCATTGTTGCAAGGAAAGATGAGATCCTCGTTATTTTAAGCAACGATAACAGCTTTGTAGTGTGAACCAAATTCATCCAAAACAACTTCTACTATGAATTCGTCCCACGTGTCGAATCAAATCCTGTTACAATACATTCTGCAGCCGTTGTAATCCTGAAGTTGAATTACGCCGCCTTACTAAGGTAGCATATTTACATTGTCCATGTGTGTCTTAAAAGTTTGCATTGCAAGTGTCGTCTTCTAAAAATTGCCTTTTAAATTTTGTATTCTAAATTTCGTGTTCTAAGAGTTGCATTGTAAGTTGTCGCGCGTTATTCGAAGATGTGTTCACTCATTAAAGTGGATTCGCAAATTGCCGGCCTGCAATCTAGGGTACATGTTATTGCTTCTACTACATATGGCCGACTGACTACAAAACTAGCTCGGGCGGCCGAGGCGTCCGGAGGTGGACCGTCAAACAGAGATGTGTTTGTAAATAGCTGTAGATGACACAGATATTTAACCACAAGTAGAATACCAAAGAATGATGCGGGCTTAACGTATTACTATTGTTGTTAATAAAATTGTTATATTATTCTCGCAATTTTATGGAGGGATTTATTATCAAAAATAAAATTGTTACAGTATATAGCTCGTTTCCCTTCTATTGTTTTCTAATTTTATGTCTTATTTCACTGTTTTCAGTTCGCGAGAACAATCATTAATTTAATGGCATTTTATGAGTTTGTGGTTATTGAGATTTCTGAACTCCATGTGAATCGAAACAATATTATTGTGGACCATAATGTCCTTGATTTTTGCCAGGGGTTTTCTTATTGGATTACGAAGAATTTGAGGCCCCATCGTTCTTGCTGCTTATTTAAAAATATACTAGGTATTTTTTGGGGTATTTAGTTGTCCTAATTTAACCTTATATGTCTCTATAAAATTTTACAAGTATTCTTATTAAAGCCTTTGAACTAGCTGAAATTGATAAACGTTTGTCCATTAACGAATGTATGTTTAAATAACGCAAGAGAGTTACAATTGATAAAACAATAAAACCCTTAGATTCTGGATTACAACGAAAATAATTGGCATAGTTCCTTGCAATTAATTAGTGTTTATATCATCCTAAGAGATACCACGGCTTCAAGCCTAGACTTCGCGATTAACGCTACAGGAGGTTAACTTACGCCCTTGATTAAAACAATTTTCAATAAACTTTGAGGAAATTCACCGACGTAAACTTTTTGCTTTAGCTAAAATACCAAACCCTTCAAAAGATCGGAACTTTACGTTTTTAGAATTCTATTGAATATTCAATGCTTATTAACATTAGCTGTAGCTTTTTTAAAATGCAATATTACATCTGAACACTCGCGTTGTGTATGTATTAAAATGTCTATAAACTTTCCCGAAAAATTCTAATCTAGCCGTGTGATGGAACTGAAAGCGACGTTTAAATTTTCAAACACGACGTTCAATAGATCGATTGTTTACTTAAATTTTATTGTAAATTATGCTTTCCAAAGCTATAATTATTTAGGTACAAAGAAGATTTTGGTTTGAGTTAAAAAATCCCCTTTGTATTTTTGCTGAAGGAACATAAACACGGTATGGAATATATTTTTAGAACTGAATAATAGGATTTATCTTCTGTGGTATTGTGAAAAAATTCTTGTATATTTGGATCGCATTATGATATTATTTGTACTTAAGCCCACACAAAAGCTTATATCGAGATGCGAATGAGATCTTCTCTGAAAGATTATTATATTTATTGCTCCACTCAATACAAACGATATTTTAACAATAAAATTTTATTATCTTTTATGATGTAGGGGGGAGTGCTAGTAGAGGTGAACAACTTGTAAGTTCTACAATATATATTGCTATAGATGCCGTGTAAATGAAATGATGCGAATTCTTACCTGAGAATGCTCGTATTATCTTTCTAGCTTAGATATAATGAAACAACGAAACTCCAATACAAAAATTCTAATGACAAAATATTGATAACAATCTTTTAAATTATAATAGTCGCTACATACCAAAACACCTCTCTTCTACACACATTATCTAAGGAATTTTCTTACACGTCCAGCTAGAAAGAAAACTTATGAATATAGTTTACAATTTAAGTCTAAAAGACACAGCATTTTATCACTACTAAATATTATTACAATCTTCACCTAATCCTTGTTAATAATTAGAAAACTCCTAAATTTTTCATATGTAAGTTACAAAATTTTTATTAAGCGTAATATGGATAACTTAAATACTCTCCTATTATCCAGTCTTAGTGTAACTGTTTAATGACCCCTGAGAAAACCTCTTAAGAAACTCAAATTACCTCGAAATTTGATCCCAAAATTGCATAAATAAATTATCCACTCACAAATAGTATGCCAAAATCTTATGCTAACTTAGTTATAGCATAAACTGCCTCTATTAGAATTGTAACAAAGTTATACTTACATTTCTGGACAATTAAATTATGTAGGATTAATACTTTGTTGATTAAATCTTCATCTTCAGATTGTGAAATTTAGAAAATAGTTTTACACATAAAAGCTTCAGAAAATCTATCATACCATTGTTAGTTTTTCATGCTTCAACAGGATCTTATTCTTGCACGGCGACGTTTAGTTCATCAATTTAAAAGATTCTTTGTTTCTCTTTTAAACTGCTAATTTGTCAGGAAAAATTAATTCTTTTACAGTATGTTTTTTATCGATCACAAGTATCGTCGACAAGTGCTTTTATAAACAGACAATTCGGAAGGCTTTATCAACTATTGATGAATGAATGATCTCATTCTAATTATTTTACGATATTATATTCTAAAGGAATTTTTTACGTCATTAAGTTCTCGAATTTTCTACAATTATCTATGTGATATGAATCTTGAAATTGATGTAATCGGTTTTTGAAACATTTATTTGGCACATTTCTATGAGTAAATTACGTTTTATTATAGTTAAGTTATAGATTAACATTTATTGGGTTATAAAAATAATTCTTTAAATTGTGCTTTTAGTAGGAATTAGTGTAAAACACTCATTTGTTAGACGTATTATCGCAGTTGTTTATCTAATTTTATAGACCATTAAAAAGTTGTATCGTGTTTGATAGTATCACTAATGGGATGGTTTATTCATGGTAGTTGTTAATGTAGAGATAATTAACTGTCACGTACAAATTTATCTATAGGTTCTTATCATCCCAACCAGTTATGGTTAAGAAATTCTAGAATAAAATTACTGGATTGGTTTGCAAATAGTATTTTGTTACTCGATGCATTACTGTATGTTGTTTAGCATTTCATTAAAAAAAACGGATTTTCGATGACTTCTTCAAGTTGCACGACGCGTTTCGCATTTCAATTCGAATTGTTAATTTTCAGTGCAGTAAGAATATTTTATCTTTTAGAACTCCTTTAAAAAATACGGGATTTATATTGTGTTTTACAGAATATACGCGGCCCCTTTTTAAAAAGACGGTATTTAATCCTCTTTAAGAGGACGTGTTTTTAAAACTCGTTTAACGGTTTTTTTTTAACATGCATAGATGCATTAGAAACTTGTTTTAAATGATATTTTGAAAGAGGATAAATATTTACATATTAGTTAGAACACGGGTTTCACTTATGTTCTTGAAATTACTATAATAAGATTATCTTACTAGAAATATTATACAGGGTTGAATTTAAGTATTTCAATTTTAATATTCTCGACGTTGGGGTGATATATTTATAGAATGTGATAATCAATGACCTATATATCGTCCTTATTACATCAATATATATCGCCCGAGGTCGTACCCCTAATAAAAGAAGCTATGATGAATATTTCTAATTGCCTGTCGTCTAATTGTTTTTGCTAACTCTCTGATTTATAAAACCACTGTAATCATCCATCAGATTTATAATAAGACAAAATAATCCTCTCACAAAAAATCTATCAAATACAAAATAGTGCATCCCCAACAACTTTCTTTTGGAAACAATATCTCAGCTACAAAATTAATGAAATTCATAACTCCTCTCAACACAAATCTTATATCCTAAAAATAAGATCCAGAATATCTTTTAAAACTAGAATTATTGTAATAATTGTAAATTTGAGGGAGTAGGGAACGCAAGTATGTTAATCCAAACAACACTTTAATTTTATTATTTTACTTTCTACAATAAATAATAATTACACTACTGTAAAGCTCAAACAATATAAGCTACAAACATTAACATTTACCTCAACTAATATATAATTCTACTTCTAACGAAAATTTGTTTTTTTTAATGGTTTAAGCTTATGTCAGGCTTTTTTATTTATATTTGACAAAGATCAAAAAAACATAAAATTCAATGCCGTTCTAATTAGCAATGAAAACCCAGAATAAAAATTTAATTACGTCGCTCTAGCAACACTTTCTACCTCGGTACATCGATAGCAATGAACTTACAAATCAATCGGACGCACATCTAAAACACGCAGATTTACTGACAAGCGAACATATTGCCGTTGGCCGTTTGAATTACAGCTTAACGTACTTGGCCGTTGGTATTAACTATAATTCTTTTTCTTCCAACAGTTTTGTTCTTGAGTCTCGTCAATGATCACAACAACGTCTCCCTTTCTTATAGGTTCCGCCGGTTTATATCACTTTGTGTGTCGAGTCAAATCT
Source organism: Platerodrilus igneus (assembly GCA_036346225.1). NCBI lineage: Eukaryota > Metazoa > Arthropoda > Insecta > Coleoptera > Lycidae > Platerodrilus > Platerodrilus igneus. Next base: position 9,576,907 of record JARFIW010000244.1, read on the forward strand.
GAGAGATATTTTTGTACCCACCGAATCCAAAAGGCATTTGATAATTGATTTACTACTCTTCAGTTTTTTCCTAATAAAACGCTATCTCCACTAAATTTTCCAAGCGTAGTATATCCGTTTGACGACCCTAGCAGGAAATAGTTTGTGGTAATAGCTTCATCGGGGGGATGGTTCGATCGGCACGTGTAAGGGATCGCGAATTTATAATATTTTCCACTTTCATTAAATACGCACGTAATACTTCAGCTGATGGGGTTTTTGTAAACTTGATCGAATTTAAAGTTTTCTTAACCAAAAGCACAAGACGTTCTCAGCAACCTCTCATGCGGGGTGCCAAGGGAGGGTTAAATTTTCAAACCGAGTTCGAATCCAGAAACTTTTGTTCATGAACTATATCTTTGTTTGCAATTTCGCAATTCTTACGAGTTTCGGTGTTCGCTCCACAAAAATCGGTGCCATCATTGCTATAGATCTTTTTCGGTATTCCGTGTCTTACAGCAAAATTTCGAAGTGCCATTATGCAAGAATTCGTCGATAAACTGCTGACTATTTTGATGTGCGCAGCACGCACTGTTAAGCACGTAAATAACACAATTCATCTTTTTTCAGGACGTCTTCTAACAATTACATTCATTGCCCCTAAATAACTTACACCTGATAGGTAAATGGCCTGGTAAAATACTGCAACCGTGCAGGCAGTAAATCTTCCATCTATGGTAGAACGAACGGAAGTAGCCTTTTCATATTCATACCGCTGGCAATTTTTTATAATTTTTATAAGTTCTAATCTTAAGTGAGGGATATGATACTATTGTCTCAATTCGTTTACTACAGTTTCGTTATTATGGTGGTGATAGCGATAATGATAACTAAAAAGAATAAGAGAAGTGATGTAATGGTTTCTTGGCAAAAGTATGGATTGCTTAAAATCAATTGTTATACTTGGAGTGGCGTCAATATGGCCCTTCATTCGCAAAACCCTAAACTCGTCTGAATATGGCGAGAAATTGTAGATTACGCTAGATTTCTCTAACTTACTAAGATTGCCATTATTTTCGAGTGCTAATATTTTGTAGGAGTATGACTTGGGTTTGCTGGTATAGAGCATTTTCTGCTTTCTCTATTTCTGCCACGGACAATGGGCCTTGGGGTATGACATTATACGAAATCCGTGCAAAAAGGATATTCACATATCGAAATACAAAAGCTAGCGTGCGAATTAAGCGCAACCAATTAGAAAAGCGTTCTACGCTAATGAGTATCATTAGCGTTTTAAATTTATATAGGTATATCCTCTTCAATTCCTTATCAGTTACATCGACTTCGCAACTAACTACATCTATTGATCAGAAACCGCGAAATTGCTTAAGAAATTCCGGACCATTCGTTCAACGTGTTGACATAACAAAAACAGCACTTTTTCCACTTAGTGCCATTCCTGCAGGTTAGTGGTTTCGAGTATTTCTCCTACCTACCCTAAATGCTACGAATTAACAAAATTGTCTCAGATCTATGCGCAGCCAGCTCATTACAGTTTTAGAGTCACATCATAAAAAACATACGCTGTCAGCAACCTAGCACACAGTAAGGCTGCTTAAAGCTCAGCTCAAGGTATAGACATTATTTTCTGCCGCGCAAACTTCGTTTTTACGCCAATTAAAGCACATTCTGCACCACCATGCACACTTTCTATTCTGAAATATGCTACAGCAGCAAAAGCATATTCACCGGTATTTACGAAAACATAAAGTTGGATGAACACAAACTGAGACGATTTACACTGGGAATAACATCTAGGAATACGGACTTGTTCAGTGCCCGATAGAGCATTTCACTACTTTAGTCATTTCTCAAAAAGAGCGTCTGCTAAGTGGTCGTTCCAATTTAAATGTTCTCCAAATTTTTTGCAAAAGTAATTTCATATACATCAAAAACGAGGCCAGTAAACCTAATGGATCGTATATAGACATTAAGGTTCGTAATACTTCGCGTTTGGTCGGCCGGCGTCTTCCAGAGAGTACGTTTTTATTGACAAGATTATACGACAAACGGTACCTAAATGTGTCGTCAGTTGTACACCACCACATTGTTAAAGTTTTCGATGCAACGTCTGCAGGAGAAGATGATCCCAAACATTTCAGATTTGATTCGTGCGATTCACCTAGAGCATTTATAACCAGTTGAGAGTTCGATTACCAATTGCGTATTACAAAACATCCTTGTTTACGAATAAATTTCACCGCTTTTGACAATTCAATCGCTTCCTCTTTAGTATTACTATTCAACATATTATCAACATAATGGTTCCTTAGTATGTTTCAACCGCTTTTGGATCTTGATCAGAAAATCGGCGTGCTTTTTAATTTTGTACAAATTGAGCCGTACTGGGAGAGCAAGTTACGCCAAACGTCATGACTTGAGTGACATAGACATCGGGTTCCAAGTTTAAATTCCCTCGTCACAAAAACCTTCAGGTATGCTAATATTCCTCATTCATCAATATCCGGTGAAACATTTTGGCCGGTAACTGCAATAGGGTGTTCGCGAAATTTGTGCAGTTCGGCTAGCAAAGGGTTTAGCAAAAACTCGGGTGAATAATTTAAGAATGTTGTGTCAACCATAGCGGCAGCATCACACACCGTTCTAAGTTTACCTGGCTTACTTGAATTTGTTACCAAAAATATTGGTAAGTACCAGATGCGATTGTAGCGAGTGTTTAATTCTTCAGCCGTTAATTTAAGAATCTAACCCTTTCTTTTATGTTTCCTAATAGTTTTATTAATGTCTTCAACTAATTGTGACTTTTACGCCATCTGCTGTTCAATGCATTTTAATCGCTACAGGGCCATATTGTAGCTATCTGGTAGCTTATTAAAGGATTTCGTTTATTGCTTGAACTCCACTACTTTCATACGGTCCATGTAGTGTCCAATCTAACCGCGTTTTTGTGGCAACTGGTTACTTCCAGTTTTTTTCACAAATTTCACAAGATAGCCCTAGACTTTAGTTATCAATTCCAACAAAAACCTATAAAATTGCTCTGTGGTAAGATTTAAGATTGTTTGTATAGGTAATTGAAGCTCACGAAGAGTTTCAAGTAAGGTTGTACATTCCACGTATAATAAACATTCTAAATCATCTATGCCTATTCCAATTAAGAAAACTTTATCCTGTGGTAGTTTAAATTATTTAATTTTAAAATCATTGTACTTCAAATAATCTACGCACATCGGAGTTTTAATTAAAACTTGAACATCGGCGGTTCGACTAACACTGATTTTCCATTAAAAATTTATATAAGTAAATCACCAGGTGTTTTTTTTTAATAGTGGTTCTAATTGTTTTCTTATCGCCTATTTCTTAAAATGCATTTAAAATTTTCACTATTGAATACTGTACGTTTTAGGTAACACTTTAAAATACAAGCGTATTGTATAATTTCATCGATAATACGCCAACACCGAACGTTCAATAACGACTGCCCTCCATTCAACACTGATTGGCGTTTATAATACGAGCCCCTACTAACGTAGGCTTCGTGAATTTTCGTACTAGATATAGTCGCTTCGCTTTGTGTTGTTTCCACCTTCTAGTTTGTTCGAGAAAGTGTGTCGTATTCACGTCTGCTATTAACATTCTAGAACTTATAGTTTTGCAGCCGCTTCGAGCTATTCAATAATTGAGTGAATGTTTATCTATCTCAGCATCTGCTTATTTTTTGGGGTATTTACTTGTCCTAATTTAACCTTATATGTCTCTATAAAATTTTACAAGTATTCTTATTAAAGCTCTTGAACTAGCTGAAATTGATAAACGTTTGTCCATTGACGAATGTATGCCTAAATAACGCAAGAGCGTTACAATTGATAAAACTATGAGGCCTTAGATACTGGATTACAAGGAAAATAATTGGCATAGTTCCTTGCAATTAATTAGTGTTTATATCATCCTAAGAGATACCAGAGCTTCAAGCCTAGACTTCGCGATTAACGCTGCAGGAGGATAACTTACACCCTTAATTAAAACAATTTTCAATAAACTTTGAGGAAATTCACTGACGTAGACTTTTTGCTTCAGTTAAAATACCAAACCCTTCTAAAGATCGAAACTTTACGTTTTTTAGAATTCTATTAAAGATTGAATGCTTATTAAAAATAGCTGTAGCTTTTTCAAAATGGAATATCGCATCTGAACACAGCCTTGTGAATGTATTAAAATGTCTATAAACCTTCACGAAAAATTCTAATCTAGCCGTGTGATGGAACTGAAGGTGACGTTTAAATTTTCAAACACGACGTTCAATGGATCGATTGTTTACTTAAATTTTATTGTAAATTATGCTTTCCAAAGCTATAATTATTTAGGTACAAAGAAGATTTTGGTTTGAGTTAAAAAATCCCTTTTGTATTTTTGCTGTAGGAACATAAACAAGGTATGGAATATATTTTTAGAATTGAATAATAGGATTTATCTTCTCTGGCATTGTGAAAAAATTCTTGTATATTTGGATCGCATTATGGTATTATTTGTACTTAAGTTCACACAAAAGCTTATATCGAGATGCGAATGAGATCGCTGAAAGATTATTATATTTACTGCTCCACTCAATACAAACGGTATTTTAACAATAAAATTTTTTTATCCTTTACATGTAGGGGAGTGCTAGTAGAGGTGAACGACTTTAAAATTCTACAATATATATATTGCTATAGATGCTGTGTAAATGAAATGATGTGAATTCTTACCTGAGGATGCTTGTATTATGTTGCTAGCTTAAATATAATAGAACAACGAAACTCCAATACAAAAATTTTAATGACAATATATGTATAACAATCTTTCAAATTATAACAGTCGCTACATACAAAAACATCTTTCTTCTACACACGGTATCTTAGGAATTTACTTACACGTTCAGCTGTAAAAAAACTTATGAATGCAATTTATAATTTAAGTCTAAAAGACACAACATTTTACCACTACTAAATATTAATACAATCTTCACCTAATCCTTGTTAATAATTAGAAAACTCCAAATTTTTCATATGTAAGTCACAAAAATTTCATTAAGAGTAATATGGATAACTTAAATACTCACCTAATAATCCAGTCTTAGTGTATCTGTTCAATGGCCCTTGAGAAAACCTTTTGTGAGAGTCAAATTATCTCAAAATTTGACCTCGAAGTTGCATTAAAAACTTATCCACTCACAAATAATAATCCAAAATCTTATGCTAACTTAACTTAATTATAGCATAAACTGCCTCTATTAAGATTGAAACAAAGTTATACTTACGTTTCTGGAACATTACATCACGTGGGATTAATACCTCGTTGATTAAATCTTCATTTCCAGATTGTTAAACTTAGAAAATAATTTTACCCATAAAAGCTTCAAAAAATCTATTCCATTGTTAGTTTTTATGCTTCAGCAGGATCTTACTCTTGCATGTCGACGTTTAGTTCATCAATTTGAAAGGTGCTTTGTTTCTCTTTTAAACTGCTAATTTGCCATGAAAATTTAATTTTTTACAGTTTGCTCTTTATCGATCACAAATATCGTCGACAAGTGCTTTATAAACAGACAATTCGTAAGTTTTTTTTGACTATTGGTGAATGAATGATTTTGTTCTAATTATTTTACGATGTTATATTCTAAAGGATTTTTTTACGTCATTAATTCTCGAATTTTCTACAATTATGTAGGTGATATGGATCGTGAAACTGGTGTAATCGGTTTTTGAAGCAGTTACTTGGCGCATTTCAATGAGTGAATTGCGTTTTATTATAGTTAAGTTTTTAAGATGTATTGGGTTATAAAAATAATTCTTTAAATTGTGCCGTTAGTAAGAATTAATGCAAAACACTCATTTGTTAAACGTGTTATCGCAGTTGTTTTATTTAATTTTATGGACCATTAAAAAGTCGTATCGTATTTGATAGTACCACTAATGGAATCGTTTATTCATGTTAGTTGTTAATGTAGAGATAATTAACTGTCACGTACAAATTTATCCATAGATTCTGATCATTCCAACCAGTTGTGGTTAAGAAATTCTCCAATAAAAGTTTCTTTCTAAATTACTGGATCGGTTTGCAAATTGTATTTTGTTACTCAATGCATTACTGAATGTTGTTTAGCATTTACATTTAAAAAAACCCGATTTTTGATTAAGGGATGACTTCTTCAAGTTGCACGTTGCGTTCCGCATTTCAATTCGAATTGTTAATTTTCTGTTCAGAAAAAATATTTTTACCATTAAGAACTCGTTTAAAAAATACGTGGTTTAAATCATGTTTTACAGAATATACGCAACCCCTTCTTAAAAGGACGGTGTTAAATCTTTTTAGGAGGGCGTGTTTTTAAAACTCGTTTTACGGGTTCTTTTCAACATGCATAAATGCATTAGTTACTTATTTTAAATGATATTTTTTAAAAAGAATGAATATTTACATATTCGTTAGAACACGGGTTTCACTTATGTACTGGAAATTACTACTGAAGATTTCCTTTTTTTTATATTCACGGCTTAGTGTGGGAATTACCCCAAGGGTGAGCAATAAGAGTGGGCATGGATATAACGTATACTTAATTATGAACAAGCATGGAAAGAAAAAAGGGGAATTGAGCGCCACTGTATCTATATGGACAATAAAAGAAACACAAGTATCCTATGAGACGATATAAAAACTCACTGGATATAAGCGTTAGAAAAAACTTACAAATTATATGCCACGCGATCTTGTAGCGTAACACGCACTAGCTCCAACACATCTGGAAACCTCTTGAACGTATCTACATCGGCTTCTATTACGATGACCCTGAAAGAAATGTTACACAACAAATTTTAATTAAAAGGACACAGTTTGTGTCTTTTGATGAATGTGTATAACGATAGTTATACGTAAATCGTCTTGAAATTACCACACCAAAGGTGTCTTACTTAAAAATAGGTATCAAGGATAAATCAAGTACGTCATGTCTATAATTTTATACTGATTCAGCATTCCTCTAATTTCCTTACTCAAAATTTATTTTTCCAATCGTAGTCTTATTAAAGTTAACTACTCATAGAATAAAAAAACTTGAACCAAAAATGTAAGTTAATGCAATTCCTTTTTCTTGTTAAATAAAGTTACAAGTATAATATTCAAAAAAAGTAAAATTGATTTCTGATAATCTATAAGTCTCTCTTTACATAATGAGACCTTATTGTATGGTATTACTTTAAAACAAAATTCTTATTGCCCAATTGACAGATCTGCAGATTGGTTTACATATGTTTGAGCTGAACTTAGCTTGTATTCATTATAGAAAATCTAAATCATATGTAGCTAGTTTAAATCAATAAAACTTTAAATTTGTCATGGCACAGAAATGACACAACGACCTTACTAAATATCGGACATACTATAACTAAACCTTTTTAAATAGAAAGTATACTCCACGTGTCTTACAGAATAACTTTAGATTACTTTTTAAAGAGCCTTATTTTTCTTTGTTTCCATCTATTTAACACAATTTAAGAAAATAATCCCTTATCAAGTTAAAAAAATATTATTACTTCAACGATCTTTTATGTTTGAACTTAAAAGCAAAATTAATTCGTTCATAAAGTTTAATATCGTTAACTTAATCCTCTCCTAAAATTTGATATCATTTATCGATTCAATGAGCATTTTCAAAAGTCTAGAAAACGTAGGAACAAAGCATACACCATAACTAACACAAAGTGGCGTAACACTCACCAAGAATTGACTCCTATGTCGATGAAAGTTTAAATACCTGGACTTTGCGTATGTAAGGAGGCTGTTTCTTTCAAACGAACTGCGATGCACAAATTCAGGGCTTTATTTGCTAAACAAAACTTCGCCGACGGGGATCTTACATTGAACAACCAACATCCTCTCGTCACGCCTTCCCAAATAAAGCTCTATAAACGACCTCAAATATTTTTATAGCGAAAGTTGCATGTTATTATAATTACACCAAAACGTGTTAATGGACGCCAAAGACGGATAGCCACGTTATCACCACTTAAAGTGTTCTGGTTGTTTGGGCGGAACCTGGGGAATTGTTACGTCCCGGGTCCTCCAAAACGACCGCGAGCTCTTCTCCTCCAGATTGCAATCCTAAGGCACCATCGGACACGCAGTGTCTTTATCTTCCCATCTACTCGCTTCGTTCATGCTGTCTTCGAACCACAATGCTGAGTTCCCTCTTAATACTTTCCATGTCGAGACCAGCTGATCTGTTCTACGCGTCACCTCGTGACACTTTTTGCGCAAGTGCTATATTAACTTAATTTTAAAAGTGGATGGAATCCGCCTACGAATTAGGCAACACAAGTGGCTTGTTCATAACGTAATCCCTTTTAAAAGCGTTATCCAAGTATTTGTTACTATTAAATGTTTTCTTGTGATAAATATAAAGCTAATTAAATGATAGTAAAGTTCTGTTCTATTGTGAAATTGTTTTCTTCTGATACTATTATGCTGAATGAAAGGGGTTAAACACCACAGAACTGTAACAATAGAAGCGGTCACTAGAGCCAGTACCACAATATGTATTTGTTACACTATAATAAGATTATCTGACTAGAAATATTATACAGGGTAGAATTTAAGTATTTCAAATTTTAATTTTCTCGGCTTTGGGGTGACATATTTACAGAATGTGGTGCTTAGTGACCTTTTATAACATCCTTACTACATCAATACATATCGGCCGAGGTCGTACACCTAATAAAAGAAGCTATGATAAATATTTCTAATTGTCCGTCGTTTAATTCTTTCTGCTAACTCTCTGATTAAAATCACTGTAATCATCCATCAGATTTATAATAAGACAAAATAATCCTGTCACAAGCAATCTATCAAATACAAAATAGTGCATCCACAACAACTTTCTCTTGAAAACAATATCTCAGCTACAAAATAATGAAATTCATAACTTCCTCTCGACACAAATCCTATATACTAAAAATAAGGTCCAGAATATCTTTTTAAAATTAGGATTATTGTAATAATTGTAATTTTGAGGGAGTAGGGAACGCAAGTATGTTAATCCAAACAACACGTTAATTATATTATTTTATTTTCTACAATAAATAATCATTGCACTACTGCAAAGCTCAAACAATATATGCTACACACCTTAACAATTACCTCAACTAATTTATAATTCTACCTGTAATGAAATGTTGTGTTTTTTAGTGGTTTAAACTTACATCAGGCCTTTTTATTTTTATTTGACAAAGATCAGAAAAATATAAAATTCAATCCCGTTATGATTAGCAATGAAAACCCAGATTAAAAATTTTATTACGTCGTTCTAGCAACACCCTCTACGTCGGTATATCGATAGCAATCAACTTACAAATCAATCTGAAACGCATCTAAAACAGCCAGTTTTATTGACGCGGAAACAATATTGCCGTTGGCCGTTTGAATTACAGCTTGACGTACTTGGCCGTTCGTATTTACAATGGTATTGAGTATAATTCTTTTTTTTAACAGTTTTGTTTTTGAGTTTCGTCAATGATCACAACCTCTCCCTTTTTTATAGGTTGCGCCGGTTAGTACCACTTTGTGTGTCGAGTCAAATCTGAGAGATATTCTCGTACCCACCTAATCCAAAAGGCGTTTGATAATTGTTGCGCTACTCTTAAGTTTTTTCCTAATAATACACCATCGTCACTAAATTCTAAGTGTAGTATAACCGTTTGACGACCCTAACAGGAAATGGTTTGTGGTAATAGCTTTATCGGTTTTTGGTTCTATCAGCACGTACGTTAGGGGTCGCGAATTTCTCATATCTTCCACTTCCATTAACTACGCACGTAATAGTTCAGTTGATGGGGTTCTTGTAAACTTGATGGATTTTAAAGTTTCCTTAACCGAACGCACAAGACGCTCCCAGCAACCTCTGATGTGGGGTGCTAAGGGCGGATAAAATTTCCATACCGAGTTCGAGTACGGAAACGTTCGTTTTTAAATCTTGTTTGCAATTTCGCAATTCATTACAAAAATCAGTGCCATTATTGCTATAGATCTCTTTCGGTATTCCGTGTCTTAAAGCAAAATTTCGGAGTGCCATTATGCAAGAATCAGTCGATAAACTGTATTTCGATGTGCACAGCACGCACTGTTAAGCACGTAAATATCACAATCCATGTTTTTACAGGAGGTCTTCTAACAATTACATTCATGTGCCCTAAATAATCTACACCAGATAGGTAAATGGTCTGGTGAAAGACTGCAACCGTGCAGGCGCTAAATCAGCCATCTCGGATTCCCTCCCGTGTTCCATTGTTTCGCTTAAACCCAAATTGATCTCCTAGTATTTCTTCAGTCCGTTTTTCCATTCATCTTTGTACAGTTCTAGTTAATACTTTGATAAGTATCCTGTCAGACTTACTTGTTACGTTCCAATTTTGTTTTAAAAATTTTCCCTTGTTAATTTACTACTCGTTCGAATACATTCCGTTTCAATTCTTAAATTTTTCAACAACCCCCTATATAGTTTACTTGTTAGTTCCTAAGCCCGTTTTACCATAAATCTGTTAAATCCTTCAACCTAATTCATAATAAACACGCTCCCGAGTAAATTCCTTAACTCAAACCGCTTTGTGCTTTTAAAACGAAATTTTTTTCTTTAAAGTAAATCATCATATCCTGTTTTAGGTACCCGTTATCTTTGTATATCTCACGATCGCCGTATAATGGTTTTCTCTGTTGTTCCAAGGTAACGACTTGTTGAGATATTGCTCGCGCACGATCCGATATAAACCCGGGATTCAGATTCTATTGCGCTTCGCTACGCTAAGAACTGGCAGTTAAATTGGTGTTGTCTGAACCATTGTTGAGTTTGACGCTGCAGCTGGTGCGTCAAAGGGTTTTCTACATTTTATTCGTCACTGTATTTCAAAAAGCGATGCACGTCTTTCTGTTCAACAACTAGGAGGTGTCTTGCGTGTATTCGGTGAGTTTTCCCCGCGCGTACCCATTCCAATGAGATGCTCTGTTTAGCTTTTTTTTTAGCTAGAGGCCAAATGAGTTCTTTCGTTATGTAAAACAACTGCTTTCGTTATGTAAAACTTCTTTCGTTATACTGCTGCTGTAATTATGGTAGCAAAGTACATGTATGCTGACTCAACCTCGACGGCTCGCGAGCAAGGATCAGGATACATACAGGTATGCAACTTGTCTTTTGTGTGTGTCAATAATATTCCGTATTATCGTTTGGTGCACTCACGTGATAAAAAACGTGACACTATAAGACTATTGTTGGTTACTGCGATTCGATATTATCGCTCTACAGGTGCAAGGTACTATTTTTGAACATGCTTGTTTATTCGCTTTACTGATTAGTTTATCTTACAAAATGTATTATGTGCAATTTGAAAATGTTCAACAAAAGCTCCCACATATTCATTTTCAATACTGATTAGTTTTATTTGCTGTAAACACGAGATGCGCAATTCGCATCTAAATTCCTGAATTGTTCGTAAAATATAATTGTTTGCTTTGAAATAATAATTCTTAATTTGTTGTTTTAGTTTGTGTGTACAGAATCCTTTATTTATTTTTATTTGTTAATAGATAATCGTGGGCGATGTGCTTTAATTTTTTGTGCTTTATTTCTTTGTTTCTTTGGTAGTTAGGTGAATCCCCCTCGCTCCGCGTTTAATAGCTAGCCTGGTATTTACTTTTGTCCGGCTACGTCTAGGTACGTAGCATATTGTTCGAAAATTTTCACATCTATCCGCGCCTGCCCTTTTTGGTATAGTTACTATGATGTTACTTTTGAAATCTTTGGGTATCTCGCCTGTCTCATACATATAGCTTATGAGTCAGAAGAGACGTTATGTTACTGTTTGCCCAGCGGCTTTTAGAGTTTTTGCTTGCACCTTTTTCAGACTCCTCTATGCTAATTCAATCTCGAAATATAGGATAACCCAAGTCATCATTTTCAATGCTTGATTCCTGTTCTAATGCTATTAGTTCCTGTTCTGCATATAAATTCCCTAAATATTCCTGCCATCTAACCACTTTCTGTACATTTTCTAAAATGACGTTTCCTCTGGGTCCCTTATATTTTTGCTATACGGTTTTATATCCCTGAAATCCAGTCTAATTAGTTTCTATGCTTCGTCTGTCTTTCCTATTTCTATCTTAGTTTGTACCTCTTTGTACTTTTCATCAATACACTGTTCTTCAGCTTTCCTGCATTTGCGAATAATTTCCCATTTTATGGCTTTGTATGTCTGTTTCCTGTTTCATTTGATCTATTTTTGTCTTTCTTCTATTAAATTTAGGATATCTTTTGTTAGCCATGGTTTCTTAGTTTTTTTTGTTTATACCCCAGAATGTCTCTGGCCGTCACGTCTAAACTGGATTTAATGTTATTCCGTTCTGTTTCTACTTCCTTAGTATCAGAAACTTTCCCAATATCTTTCAGCAACTCATTTCACTTTTTTTCAGATCTTTCGTGGATATCTTTATATTTCAGTGTCTTTCTCCTATCGTTTTTTTCAAATTTTTAAATTTAAGAGCGGCCTTGATAATTGCGATGTTGTGGTCAGTGTCTATATTTGCTTCTGAATAGCTTCTACAGTCTTTTATTTGATTCCTAGACCGTAGTCTAATAAGGATATAATCTATTTGATATCTTCCTATATTTCCTGGCATATTCCACGTGTATCGTCTTCTAGTATGATGTTTGTGATGGTTAAATTGTTTTTGTCGCAAAATTCTACCAATCTATTTCCCCTATCGTTTCTCGTACCTAAACCAAATAAACCTACTACCGCTCTTACCATACCCTCACCTACCCACTACATTAAAATCCCCCGTAATTATTAAATTTTCATGTTCTGTTATGTATCTTAGTATCTCTTCGATATCTTTGTTTCAACTTTTCCTCACGCATGTACACTTGTATTATTATTGTATTTACCGGTTTAGATTATCATCTAACCATGAGTACTCTACTATTCTTTTGTAAGTAGTTTACTACACAGTGTCCTCTTTTTTCGCATTACTATCCTCACACCAGAATTTTTTCCTCTGATTCTGTATGAATTACTCTAAAGTCTCCACTCCAAAAATCCATCGCCTCTTGCCACCGAACTTCACTGATCCCTATTATGTCTAATGCTAACATATCCATTTCAATTTTCAAGTTTTCTAGCTAACCTACTTACTTCATACTTCTGACATTCCACGCTCCGGCTATTCCACTAACGCGTTAAAATTAATATCGCTGATACGGATCACTTTAAAGAATTTTGGGGTTTCTCTTATAGTGCGTTGGACAAGCACGGTATACTTTCAACACTTTCTGATAATGCAAATCAGATTCACGTGTCAATCGGACCCTCCACGTAATTTCTCATAAGCTACACCTAGTTTAATACTAAGCTGCATGTGTGTCCACTGTTTGACACTAAGCTTTAGCCTTTTCTACCTTTACCCACTCGCAACAGCAATGACAGAAGCCGAAGATTTAGTGTAAACTTTTATTTGCACTTTTCCCACTCGTCTATCTATTCTTTCACTACCTATTCAACAATGCGTGCCTACGGGCCTACTGTAACATTTCATACCGCAATAACAACGTTACGATGGTATTAACGGTTAATCGGATCGTGCTATGCTGGGGTAACTACCGAGTGAGTATGCAGTACGTTCTCGTGTAGTTTTAGGGTAAGATACGATAGTTTTAGGTTACATTAGTCGTGTGTTTGCTTACTGGGCTGTTTGTTGTCATACCTTGGTCTATTTATGTTGTCGTTTTCTTCAAGTATTCTTTTGTTTTTGTTACATTGCTATTATTTTTATTGTTGTATGTGTATGGTTGAGCAATATTCGTTATGGTTGGGGAAAAAGAAATCCATTGTTTTTTGGGTAGATGGCTGTAGTGGTCGATATCTCGTAAAGTATCGATCAAACAATTTCAGATTTATGCTTGTTGTCAAGGAGATATGTCACACTAAAAAAATTATTTTGCTGTTTTTTTTATTCAGTTGTGAGTTACAGTGTGTTAAAAATGGAAGTCAACAAAGAGAACATTCGGTACATTTTACAGTTTTTCTTTAATAAAGGCGAAAATGCAAGCCAGGCGGCTGGAATTGTGAATGGTGTTCATTGTCCTAATACTGTATCAGTTCATTACGTGCAATTTTGGTTTCGTCGATTCCATTCAGGTATTTTTGATGTTAAAGATGCACCTAGCACACAGGCAGACCCGTCGTCACAAATGTCGATAAAATCACAGAAATAATCGAAGTTGACCGGCATGTTAGTAGTCGTAGCATCGTCCAGGAGCTAAACATCGACCATAAAACAGTTTAAAACCATTTGCACAAAGCTGGATTCAAAAAGAAGCTCGATGTTTGGGTGCCACACCAATTAACGTCGAAAAGTATGATGGATCGAATTTCCATCTGCGAAGCCCTGTCCAAACGGACTGAAATCGATTAATTTCTTAAACGGATGGTGACTGGGGATAAGAAATGGATCACATAGGACAATATTGCGCAAAAACAATCGTGGTCAAAGCACAGTGAAGTAGCTCAAACGGTGGCCAAACCAGGACTAACGACCAGAAAGGTTCTGCTGTGCATTTGATGGGACTGGAAAAGAATCATTTATTATCAGTTGTCTTCATACGGCCAAACACTAAATTTGGACCTGTACTGTCAACAACTGGACTGTTTGAAGCTAGCGATTGACCATAAACGGCCAGAATTGATCAACAGAAGAGGTGTTGTGTTCCATCAGGACAAAGTCAGGCCACACACGTCTGTAGTGACTCGCCAGAAACTCAGGGAGCTTGGTTGGGAAGTTTTAATGCATCCACCATATAGTTCGGATCTGGCACCAAGCGATTACCACCTTTTCCTCGCATTGCAAAACTTCCCGAGTGATAAGAAATTGGCATCAAGAGAAGATTGTGATAATCGATTGCTAGAGTTTTTCACCAATAAGGACCAGGACTTCTATGAGAGAAGCGTTATGAAGCTATCTTTAAAATGGCAACAAATTATAGAACAAAATAATGCATATTTGACCCAAATCCAAAACATGTTAAATAAAATCTTAAAGTTCACGCAAAAAAAATGCATTTCTTTTTCCCCAACCTTTTATTTTATTCATACCTTAGTATATAATTGAAATTTTAGACTATAAGACTGTATCTGCGCCTGGTTTCCTGATTTATGTCTACCAATTATCGCGAAACGTATTGTTGGAATGATACACACCGCAACTAACTCTTGGAATAAAAATAATACAGTAGCAATCGCTTCAAACGATCTAGACTTGAAAGGAATATAACAATTAAAGGAATAATAGATTGATTGATCGACAGCTACAATGGTCGAATATAATGTGAAGTCTATAAATGGGGTTCACCGATTTCTGATATATCGTGGAAGCTTCATAATTTGATATATAAATCGTACGACCCAAAAGTTAGAGCAGTCCGAAAACTAATCCTCAATAAATTTGAACTAATTGATATTCGAGTAGTTAAAACATGATTAAGGGCTATACAGATTAAAAGAGCACATTTATTGCTTGTGTAGATACATTAGTAGTAAGTATGGTGTAGTCGCCGTGATAAGAAAGATATTAGTGCAGTAATACTGTAGTGATTGTTAATAATCATTGATTTCTGTAGCAGCATTTAAGTATATGATTGTATTAAGGATTTTCTGTAAATGTTTGTGAAAAATCAATCAAACTTATATTTGATTGAATAAGAAATTGCCAATTGAAGTCGTTACAATACCATATTAAGTAGGCTAAATAAACGAAAATTGTTTTAATAATACACGAAATAAGTCCTATTATGCTATTCTAAAAACACGCCATATACTTTTAACACTCTTCTCCATCACGAGAAATCTCTGCTTAACTCCAGATAAAAATTTGATTTTACTTAAATAATCAAGGACTTAAAAAACACACGTTAAAATAAAATTCAATTAAGGAAACGATCTGTTGAATCTCGCGTTGGAAAGTTAAGCATCATTTTCATTAGGCAGCTAAATTCGCATTTCTTCACGGTGATCTTCCGTGGGCTTTATACTATAACTTCAGCATTCGTATTCTGAAGCGAATTTTCAGGTTCCTACGGCATTCTGTAGTTGTGTAATTTCTTGAGAAAACAAAAGCTTAACTGTGTGTAAACATATCCAATTTAGAATGGAATTCTAAGAAGTACTAAATTTCCGGTTTTCTGAGAAGTTTCATATTTTAATTCAATCTGTGAGTTTGTATTAGTGATTTCCTGAATGTTCACTGAAAATCGTTTAAATGAAGGGTATAAATTAACGTTGTCCGGTGGTTATGGTATAGCTCAAGCTCGGAGACCTACTATAACCTCGTTTTAGATTACATAAGCCGTAATTGATTGCATGCTGCTACGCCAATTATTTTCCTTGTAATCCATTGTTTAGGGTCTCTTTGGTTGTATCAAAGTCATGCCCTTTTCCACTTCATTACTTTCAGTGGGTCCACGATTTAAATGAAAGACATTCATCTAATTACACTAGACGTTTATCACTGCTTCTGAACGTGCTGATACACACGCCCAATTAAGCGAAAGGTGTTTTGTGGCAAAGTAGTAGTTGCTGCTCTTCGACGAGAAGATTGATACGGGAAAAAATGAGCGCTCCGTTATAAATTTAGATTTGCCCTGAAGAGGCGAGTATCCCGTAAAAATTTATAGCTGCTTTCGCTAACTGCAGTGTTACAGGAATAATTTCCTATAGAAGAAAATAAAAGTAAAAAATACTATAGAAAAATAAAAATAATAGATAAAATGTCTGAAATACCAACAAACTACGTTACACTAATTATTTACTCTAAAAGGCTTTTTCTCCGTCATAATTGAGGGGCAGCAAACTGTCTAATACCAGTAATCACTTTTGATATTATTCCTACACGGAAGATGGTTATTCCGCATAGATCTACTTTGCTTCTGATTTCTCGAACTTATCACACTATATTAAAATATTTTAAAGACACTCCTTAAATTTTATCAAATTAAATAAAATTCAAAAATAAAATGCCGTTTCCGAATACGATTCCATCACTGGGGTGACTGAATATCCTTTTACAATTAATTAATTTTACCTAGTTCTTAAATAATCTCAAATAAAATACAACGTATACCTAACCTGTATTCACTACAATAATTGCAATATGATCAACATGCTTAAAAGAAGAGCAGGAAACATTTTGCGAGTCGGAGCGCGGAATATCGGAACCATGAAGCAAGTAGGGTAGCTAGAGAACCTGAAACTCGAAATGGATAGGTTAGCACTAGACATAGTAGAAATTAGCGAAGTCCGCTGGCCAAAAGCGGGGAATTTTTGGAGCGGAGATAGTCATGCTTAGGCTTATGGATCGATTAAAATGTAAACCGGTAATTGCCGTAATAATACAGGTATACATGCCCACGTCTAGCTACAGTGACGAGGAGGTAGAAGCGATGTACAAAGATGAGATTTGTATAAGTACATGAAAATTTAATAACTACGGGGGATTTTAATGCAGGGGTAAGCAGGGGTAGGAAAGGAGCGGTAGTAGGTTTATTTGGTTTAGGCACGAGAAATGACAGGGGAAATAAGCTGGTAAATTTATGCGAGAAAAATAATTTAACCATCACAAACACAGTATTTCGTCATCATGTTAGAAGACGAAACACGTGGAAGATCAGGAGACATAGGGAGATATCAAATAGATTACATTCTTGTTCGACAACGGTATAGAAATCAAGTAAAAGACTATAGAAGCTACTCAAAAGCAGATATAGACACTGACCACAACATAGTAATTAATTTTCACGAGGCCTTTTCCGATAATTGCTTTTACGTCGACCTCATCTTGTTAGTGATATCCAGATAAAAGCGGAAGTGTAGCTTTAATATCATGTCTAACGGAAACAAATCTGTCGAACTTTTCCAGTAGATAGTTGTTAAAGGTGTCATAAATTTCTCTTTTTACGATAAAAATCCTTTTGTTTACAGATGTTTGCTCAACGTCAGAAAGATAGCAAATTTTAACTAGATTATATTGTCACAAAATGTTTCTGTAATTGGTGTGTGTTACCCATTAGTCAGCATCTGTTTGCCTTTGACATAACAAATATTACCACTATCGGTAACCAAATATTGTCGCCTTCTTTTAATTCTGAGATAATATCCTCAAATGAAATTCTAAAAAGATGTATAAAAAGTTAGTGCCTCGCGACTGAACCCTTAGAGACTGTTATTCAGGCACAGAACAATGAGAGAAGGGGTACTTTTATTTTCATTGAACCATAGACTCACAGATGTTATAAGGATTTAAAAGCGCCACTACACCTTTGAAGCTATAAGTTTTGGGAAAGTACAGGAGCCCAACTCGATAAAGAAGATACCTGAGATGTAAACACGGTAAATATACCTCAAAGAAATACGAGTTAGCAGAAATATAAATCAGTTTGCATCTCTACATAAATCAAATAAATCAGTAAAATCAATTAAGTGATAATACGTATATACATTGTTTTCGATATAGATTCAAGAAATGAATCATGACTTTTCTTTTAATATCGGCGATAGTAATATAACTTTAATTAATCATTTTTAAATAAAAGTTCTCGAAGTTGTAACTAATCATAATATTAATGTACAGAACAAAATACACATTCTCTTGGCTATTAAAATAAATGATCATTCTCTAAAATGTCAAGAATAAGCTTTTCTCATTCTAGCTTATTTAAATTTTAATACAAAGACATAAATATATCAACATATATAATTTACAGTGGTTCATATAGCATAATTTTACGATTATAATTAGTTATAGCATAATAACATGTTAGAATGTAATTTATGTAATAATTTTACATTTGAAGACAAAAGATTATTTCACTACTGAATGACAATACTTCAAGATATAATTTTATAATCTTTAAGAATAAAAGTTAATTTCAGTAACACATATTATATCTTACACAATTAGTCAATGAATGTTTACTTTACTACTTTTTGTAAATTCCTAGATTTCAGTTTTGTATACAAAAATTTATCAGAATGTAAGAGCTTTACACTTTATTGGATATTAGCCCTTACGAGTAATAGCATTAACTTGTATAACTTGTAATTAACGATTAAATATTTCCTGATTCCATTTTATATCGACGTTAAATCCCAGTTTACCAGTTTGTCCATATTCCTTTAAATCTCCGTTTAAAGTATTAAATATTTAAAGTGCATTTTCTTTTATTTATAATTAATTAACTTCAGAGTAGTTTTTGTATCAAAAAGTGTTCAATCTCTATAGAATTTTTACAAAGCATCAAATAATTTTATTTTATAACTTTTTATGATGCTACTCAAACGTATAAATTTTATTACAACTCCGCATGTTATTTCGCTTTATAATCAAAGGCGAATCTCTGACTGCGAATTAATGAATTTTATATTGTTGATTTCGTAAATTGAAACTCTTGCATATTGGTAACGCGAATTAATGAATAAATCGTTCTAATCAAGATCCTACTTTTATATTAAACTTATTTTGATTCGAGAATCTTCCTGTTCCGTTTGGAACATAATACACCCTAATGATGTTATATTTCCGAGAATGATGCGCTTTATCACCTAATTAGTGTCAGTGTGCGTGTTCTACGAGTATTGCTAAGCGTGCCGTTTGTTCTTACCCAACGTACGGGTAGATAGTCGGAACACATCCTATCCTATAATAAAAGTAATGGAGAAAGCCATAAAATGGATTTTATGGGTTTTAAATTGTAGTGCGAGTTCCTTGAATAAATGTTAATATATTTAATGACTTCTTAGGATTTGACTTATTCGTTTCTGAATCGCCAAGCTTCAACAGAAACTCTTTATTTAGAAATAAATTTATGTTATACACACACCGGAGTTAATTTAGTTAATTAAATAGAGCTTTAATTGCTTTATTTATATTTTGTAAATGCAACTAGATATTGTTTTTACGCGGATATTTTACACACAGAATAATTATTTTATGCACGGGAAATGAAATGTGTTCTAATGCATCTTTATGCACGAAAAATTAATTACATTTATATCTTAAAAATGAAAATTCGTTTTTAGTAATACACGGATAAATTAATCGCATTTGTTTTCTTTATGGTTGATTTATTAAAAACTCTTACAATGAAGTTAAATGTTTTCTTTCCATAAAAATATCATTTGTTTTGAACGCAGCTAAAGTGAAATGTCTTTTTATTTTATGTCCTAGAATTATTTGCACACGCGGAAAACTATCTAGTACTTTGAAGGTACATGGGATAAGATTTGTTTCGTACACAGAAAAATATATTTTGCATTGCTTTTATATCCACACGGAAAATTTAATCACATAATTAATGCGAGCTCTGTCTTTTAATGGCAAAGAAGTAGCCTTGTATTATAAGCGACATTAAATGTCCGCAAATTTCAATTGTTGCGCATTCTTTCTGATTGTGTGGGTTTTATTTATGGATTTTGAGTTTCAATGACCTCTCGTGACCTCTTTATCACATCGATATATATATATATATATATATATATATATATATTATCGTGTAATTAAGGGTTCATTGGGATATATTAGGGAACAAGTGAACTCATAGGTTGAGAGCTATTGGATAAGAAAATAAATTTATTCGGTTATGGAGTTAGAATATTTTTTTAACAATTACTTTTTTAGCTTAAGTAGCGTATAATAATGTAAGATCAATTTAATTTAGCCAAGATAATGTAACACAATACTTATGTCAATACAGGGCATAATAAATAATAATTAGGGTAAAATTATTCTAACGTATTTAAATTTGTAAGAAAGTATTATATGATAATCTAAAAGCGTGGAGCAGGTGTTAAAATAACATTTCTATTTTCAAACGTAAAATCCAACACGCTTAAAACAAAACAACGAGGGGAGATAATATTTCTCGGTAAGCTTGGCAACAAACAAACTTTAGTGGATTATTGGAAAAGAACAGCCGTTATAATTAATGTAAACGCGGTTTGTTGTTTAAAATATTGATTTCCATCTTGAAGGTGGTATAGAAAAGAACCAAGAAAAGACCAAGATAGAATTAAAATGTATTGAGTACGAGAGAGATGCATATACTTAGTTCATGAAACAGTATAGTAGGGAGACTTAAATAAAATCAATAATTCAAGGGTATTTAGAAGCAAGCGCGCGTCTGTTAAAAGGTGGGAGAATGGAACCCAAGCAAGGTGATTGGTGTAAATTGTAGAAGGGCAGAGATCCAGCTGGTGGAGGCTTATGTATGAGATAAAGCTATAGATACAAGGAGATGAAAGATGGTTGTTCCAGTTGGAGACGTAGACATATGGAAATGTAAAGGTTAAATTAGAACGGGGGTTGGCAGTTTTGAAGCGGTTTACTAAGTATTGTTATGTCGTTATGAAAATTTACGAGAAACTGAGGTTCGTTAAGAGTTTTTCGCTGGAACACCGGACGGTTGAAAAAGAATTTTCAAGAATTATAGGAACGGATATACAAGCGTACGTGCCAATTTACAATAGGGGGAGGGCAAATTTTACTTATTTAATCACTGGCAGAGAGGGCCGAGCTCTCTTTCTCTTTAATTTCATCCATCATTCGTGATAATAGTTACTTTCAAGTGAACTAGTGCAATTTGATCAAAATTTATGTAGAAGCTAATAGAGCGTCTTTTTGTTACAACGTTAAAGTGGTATGTAAGTACAAAGTTTATTATTTTGGTATTGGAATTCACGGAAGTAGTAATAGAATTTGAAATTGTTTGGATGATAAAAAAGCGATGTTTGAATAATAAAAAATAATTTTGGAGATTGGAATTTTTGGATTGGAAATTGTAAACAGCGGCATGCATGGCAGATATAATAATTTGACCGGAGTGTTAGCTGATGGACTGGGAATCTACTAGACGGCAGCATCTCTAAGGAGCTAGGTGGTGGAGCACAGTTAGAAGATAGAAACCAGGTAGGCGATAGAAAAGAACATTGAGTGGTGAATATTTTCATGGTGTTTGTGGTTATTTGGATTTGAGGTTGATGTGTTTTTATTATTATTTGATATTTTATTAACAGACATTTTTGGGACTTTAAAAGGAATTTGATTTTTGAAAATAATTAATGAATTTACAGATAACCAAACGTTGTAAAGAGATATAGAGGGCTTATTGATATTTGGTAGTGCGGGAAATTTATATGCACAGTTATAGAATTTTATTATGAGCTCATGCTAAGACAAAAGGGTAACGTAAGGTATGAAGACGCTCTCTTACTTTAATAAAAATATGTGTTTAAAAGGTTATCAATTTGCATGACTATTGTTATGAAATTATTGACTTTTATGAATGTACATAAAGGAATGGTGTTTTAAAATGTATTATGGATCTAATTTAAATAGACTGTGATAAATTTGGTTAATCGAGTTATTTTTGAATGTGTGATTGGTATGAATTTCCATTTAGGTTTTAGCATGGGGATATTAAGAGGAAGTTTTTGAATGTAACAGGTAGGTGTCAATATTGTGTTAAGAAATTTGAGCTAGTTGGAAAGAACAGGGGAGCCGCCGAGGCTGAGTATACAGGTAAACCTCACAATATTATGACAGCTCAACAGTGGGGCGTGATTCCAGAGACATTACAACGGTAACTACACAATATTATGACGGCTCAACGCTGGGGCACGATTTTTACAGGATAACCACACAGTAATTATGGCGCATCAAGTGGGGCATGATTCCAGAGCTTAACCACACAATAATATATATAAAACAACAAATATACAGACAGATTCTCTAAAGCGTACGTATTTGTATTAGAATTTAGATAAAATATATTTAAAATTTCGATTCTACGTCCACCCGCTGTATGTGCATAGGCGGACGCCTTGGTCCATTTTTAGTTCGCACTGGTCAATTTTGGGATTACGGCTAAATATGACTTACATCCAGGAGGCCACGTATTGCGTCCGGGGTTTCACGTTTTGTGTCCAGAGGGCAAACATCAAAAATTTTATAGTTTTTTATTCATGCTTAAACCGTATACACGTAACATTAGCGAAGCATAACTAAAAATCAGCAAACATCAATTGCACACCATATTATAATACTTGATATATAGAATGGCTATAGTTATTAGTTCAAACCACAAATCAGTTTTCCAGTAGCTATATATACAATACTATTTTTTCAAAAATAGTATTGTTTACATGTTGCCATGATATTTGGGTGTAAGCTAGCAAAGCGCACTAACGTTTATTCTGTAGACTATTCGCTGAGCTTTTGATGTTGAATTGAACTATGCTGCAAGCGCCATGGACTCCACTTTAGTCAGAGGCACATGCAAAGGGCTACCACAAAGGTCAGAACAACATAGTAAATATCTTTCGATGCTTTTATAGACAATTAAATTAATTTTAGCAAAACATACAGATTAGCATAGCTTTGCGAACAATCTTTATATAATAAAAATCTATTATATTTTTGAAGCGTCTGAAGAACACATAGTAAGTATCGCCAAGTAAAACCCAACTGGCTGCATTATAGCGCAGGACAACGCCTCGCCATGGTCAAAGTATAAGATAGCAGGCGGTCAACCAATGACATTATGTGGAAGGGCTAGTCTATATATAATTCACCTAAATTTATAACATTCATTGATTTCTTACCCAAAGCACGAACGTTATTAATCTAAGTAAAAGTATTACGCAAAGTTCAATTGTGAAGTTAAACAGTAATTAAAATTTTAAGTGAAAAAAATACAGTCAAGTGCGCGTTCAAATATACGAGTGTATAAGAAATCCGCCGTTGGCATAAAACGTAAGTTTAAATTTAATTTAGTAATAAACAAATATTTACAATTTATTAATTAGGGCACTAAATAATTCAATAAGAAGCAACTCAATAAAACATCTAACTAAGTACGGACGTAAAACTAAAATATTCTAAGTACTGAGTGCAATAAATTGGGAAAATCTAAGTCAAGACGTTAAGAGTACAACTAAAGCTTAAAGCAACACGAAGTCATTGGCTAGCAACACGCAGTGTAGAGGTTGTTCGAGGTATGGGTGTGCACGCAGGGCTACGGGATCACAACTTCGAATCAACGAATCCAGTCAGGAAATCAATTGGAAAAATACCAGGTTAGCATTTATGTTTCAACTAACAGCATAAATCTTATTTTTGAATATTTGAAACTTACATGTACTTAAATATTTTGTGTAATGGGTCATCAAAAAGATTTTTTTACACGTAGAAAATATGGTAAAAGGGAATGGTTCACGGAACGTTCAACGAAGCATTTGATATAATACAAAATTATTTTTGCTGGCTTTAATTGGTTAAAAAGGGGTTATAATTTTGTAAAAAGCAAATTGAAGATTTATTTTTACTTTGATTAAAAGTTTTTAAATAGCAAATATCATTACGAAGGTTGTAGAGGTGTAAATTGTACATATTTCTTAGTTTATTATACAAATTTTGGTGAATCTCGTTTATCTTATTCAGGTATGAAGCTCAAAGAGGGAAGAGTGTAAACATTCTTTTTTATCGTCTTTCACTCTGCGCAGGGTATAACTGAGCTAGCCGAGGCATAAATTTAATATACTATACCGACTGAAAGGTCTATTACAATGATCATCTAAGTGTGTTAAGCAGTCTTTATGGCTGTGGCGCTTGGTCTATAGCGACATTCGATGCCTAAATGTTTCTTTGGAAAGCTATTAACACTGGGGAGCTTAGGTTTAATACCGGTCGCCGCAAAATCCGTCAACCTTAAGCCATATAAATTGTGTTTTTGACTTTCAAGGGACTGTTGTGGCCTTAAATTGCTCAACGGTTGACCTTCGTCTTTTACCATTATTAATATATAGTGATAAGGATCTAAAGTTTGTAGAGTATGAATTTATTTACGCATATAAAGAAAACAGTGTCTATTTGTCAATACGTGTAAACATGATGATTAGTTTATCCATAACATTATCCTGCATACAAATAACACAATAATAGTATGGAAACGGAACATGACCTTTAAACATTTTTTTTTGGGAATATTTTCAGTCTAAACCGATTATTCTATATTGATCGCTAATAATCAGAAACAGCAACTATTACTTAGTGAATCTCTAATTGCCGCGCCCACCACGTCGCTTGGTCACGCGCTGGGGCACTCTCCGGAACGCACTGGGTTTGCGCCTGGTCGCGTGTAGGGGGCGCGTCAATGGACGAGTGGAGTTTCGCATATACACCGCCACATACCATCTCCAACTCTACACGCAACCTCTACCAACACACCCCCATCTCTGCCACCACTTCCAACACCCTACTCCTCCACACATGACTTCCACTTTCACTTCCACCACACCACCTTTACATAGCACTTCCAACTCCTCACACAACCTTTACCTATACAAACCCCTAGAACTCCTGCTCTTCTCCACTGCCACCTGCAAAAACTTTCCTACACCCTGCTTCGCTCCTCTGCAGATTTGAACTTTAAACTTGAACGGTGAAAGTGAAAGGCTATCCACGAAAAGATCACGTCATTCTTGAATGTAAGGTCACGCGGAGTGAATGGCATTTGTATTTGACAAAAATTACCGGAATTTCCAATATTAAATCCCATAAGAAAACCGGTTTTTGTGTTCGTACAAAGGTATCTTATCTACTTACCCTCTATGAAATTAAATCAATTCTCAATAGAGTTTTTATAATGTCGTTTAAAATTCCAGTAACGGTGTATAACTTGTATAACTAGTGAACCTTGTTATTGATCGTATCAAACAAAAGATATATCAAGACAAATATCAGATAAGCTGCACAATACACGAAATAAAATTCAACTTATTATACATTTAAAACAAAGATCGAAAGGATTATTTCATTTTTGAAGGTAATGTCTAAAACTCGCTTAAGAACTGAACGCATTGACGCTTTCAGCTAACAGCGCGGACCTTACAAAGGAATTCAATTAAACACCAAACTTTGTCGAACGTCGTGTTAGAGAGTTTCAGTGTAATCTTGGATTCGCCTTCTTTAAAGATGATAACCGTAGGGTTATATCATTTCTACTGCAGCCATTTCCTTCAGAGTGCAAGTAGAAATTTTGGTTTGGACAAGCATTTCTAGTTGTACAATTTCTTAAGAAAACAAGTTCAACTGTTCCTAAATATCGTCGGCAAGGAATTTTAATGAAAATGAAAATTCCTGTTTTCTGAAATGTTTGTTATTTTAATTGAAAGCGAGGTGCGAAATAAATTTACTGAAAAGTCGCAGAAATGTGTTTCGATGCAAGAGATAAACTGACTGCGCAGTTTCAAAGACCGAATTTTGCGTCCGTAACTTTTTATCGGATTACTTGAACACTAATTGATTCCTGAGGGATAGTGGCAATTATTTTTTGTACAAGCCGTTTAAAACTCCTATTACATATATATAAAAGATATTCTGTTTGTCTTTACTTTCGAACAATCTTTAAAGTACAAAATAATTTAATTACGCCTTTGCTCATAATTTATTAGATATGTAGAAAATTGTTTTATTTATTTTCAAGAAGATCACTGTCAACTTCAAATTTATCTTGATTACCGCCTTCAAGAATACCGTGGATCAGTTTTTCTGAAAGTGTACACCGCGAAGCGTTATGGTTTTGTACAATGTTTCTAAGGGCTCTGCGTTTACCTAGTTAAGCTGTACAAAAACGTCAAGATAAGAAAGGGTTAATTGAGTTTTCAGCCAAATAACAACGTTTTTATGTAAATGATTATATCTATTGTGGCCATAATTTTGATAGTGCAAATAGGATTGCTACATTGTAATTTGAAATTCGCCTTATTATGAGTCTCTTTCGCTTGCTTTACAAACTAATTGACGTAAATTTTCATAAAGGTCTTTAAAAATCAGGAAAGACATACATTATTACGTTCATTAGTTGTACAAGGCAGTGTAGCAATCTTTTGTAATATCAACAACGCCTTATTTAAATAATCGTTATCAATTTGTATTATAAATTTACGTAAAGTAAGTTTACCTCGGCTTAGATGAACCCGCTTCAAACCAGATCCGATCGAATTGATATTCGATCTCAACCCGTTTATATGAACGTAACCAACCTCCTCGAATGAACCCTCTTTCGATTCACTTTGATTCATGTAACCAACTTACTATACTTGGGATAAACATAATCTAAGGTTTCGCATTTGATGAAATAGCTCGAAAATGAAGGCGAGAAAATGATGACCTAACCTCATTACACGCACAATTACTAGAATGAAGCTCGCATTTGTTCCGCGGGCGGTTTATATGATTAACTTCGATCTTTAAATTTAGTTCAACTCTATTGCTGAGCGGATTTAGTTCAGTGCATCGATCTGATCGACAAGTGTTTAAACGTATTGACTTCGACCGGACTGAATGCATCCAGATAAAGGAATAATTGATTCATCCGAAAATTACTACAATGTAGTATCACCTTTGAAATTAGGCTATAATTCTGAAGATTTCGTTTCTCAATATAATTCAAGCTGTATCTAATCGTTTAAATAAATTAAAAAAATCTTAATAATATAAAACCTTAATTTATTCAAATTATATATGAAGTAACAATTTTTTTTATTAAGAATAATTCTAACCATGTCCCCATAGTAGAGGACAAAGAATACTACGTTAGTAAACCTGCTTATCGTAAAAGGCGATTAAAAGGCGCAGCAGGCGGCAGCAGCCTTGCTGGCTAAAAGATAATGGAGTAGAGTCTGTGGGTCTCGGGCGATCCTCAATAATCTACAAGGTTGTTGGGGTTTGGCCGTGCCAGATACGGCTTTTTGCTAAAATCTTTAAAAACTGCGTTGTGGAATGATATGGGAACTTTGCACAATATTTCCCAGGTATGCGTGGCCTAAAACACGAACTATGTATAAAAGAGAGCTCACACATAAAATTCTTGTACGGAGGTAAAATAGCCCCAAATTCGGATCTCTGGGAGGGGGTACTTGGGGCTTGTCATCGTAAGAATTTAAAACAACGGTTCGATTTAGTGATAGGGACTTGGAATTTATTAGTCGAAATGAGAAAAGGAAAGCTGGTCATTTTAGGTATTAGTGAGGTGAGATGGCCAGATAGTAATGACTTTTGGAAAGATAATTATAGAATAATTACAACTTCTTCAACTAATAGTCAGGCAGGGGTAGGAAAAGTGTTATGTAAAAAAGTTGGACATAAAGTTAAAGAGCACTTACAATTTAGTGACAGAATAATTATGGTTAGATTCAGTACGAAACCCACAGACAGTTTTAGTAACAGGTTTACATACCAAGAACTCAGTACGAGGACGAGGAAGTATAGTAAGGAAAGTGCAGGGAGATGGAAATTTAATAGCTATGGGCGATTTTAATGCGTCAGTGGGAGAAGGTAGTGAGGGAAAGAAGGTAGAAAAATTTGGGTATAGTAGACAAAATGATAAAGGAGTAAGATTAGTTGAGTTTTACCAGAAACATAGATTAGTAACCGTAAACACCCTATTCGAACAACATGTTAGATTTAGAAATAAGATAGTACATGAGTGTAGAAAAGCTAGAAATAAATGTATGGAGAAGAATTGTAAGTAAATACAAGATGATTTGAGAGTAGGTAAGACAGACAAAGCTTACAGGGCAGATAAACAGATTTTCGGGGAAGATAGGAAAAATATAATGGTATTAAAGATGAGAATAATGAGCTTCTAATAAATAAAGTTGAAGCATCAGATAGATGGAAGATATTTGGAAGATTTATATAAGGAAAGCCAAATGGACGAGTTAGAGAACGACCAAGAAGAGGATTTAGAAAAAGGGTTTTCTATATTAAAGGAGGAATTTGATAGAGCTGTTAGGGATCTTAAACTAAATAAAGCGCCGGGTTTAGACGATATAACCTCAGAATTAATAAAATAAATATATAAAATAAAATTAATAAAATATGACACAGGTGACGTTCCAATAGATTTCAAAAAAATATCATTATTCCAATCCCAAAAAAGTTAGGAGCTGATGGGTGTGAGAATTTTTGAACGGTTAGTTTAACTTCCCACGCTTCTAAAATACTCACAATAATAATTAAAAATAGAGTAAAAGCTTTGATTGAGAATTATTTAGGCGAAGACCAATATGGTTTTCGTAAAGACAAATGGACTAGAGAACAGATATTAATGATTAGGGTAATTATCGAAAAAAGGTTACAATAAAATAAAAATACTTTGTTCGTGTTTGTAGATTTAGAAAAAGCATTTGATAGGGTTAATTGGCCATTTCGAATGGACCTGCACCTTGCCGAAGTTCTAAATTACTAGAACAGGTAAAATGGCTTGCGTGTTCTAATGAGCTAAAGAGCCAAACTACCGGTCCAACCAAAGTAGTAGGGTCGTTAGTAAAGAACCAGACGAAGACAGGTCCCCGAAAAACGGCAGCGGCTCTTTAGGTACTTAGATTAGCAGAGACTTTAGGGATCGGTGTGACAGTCTAAGACTCACTACCGCGAGGTGGAAGGCAACGGAAAACCACCACATTATCTCCTAAGTACACAGCGTACTTAAATTGTAACAAACATGATGGCATTCTTTGGGGTAAAAGATTCCGGAGTTAAAATAGTCCCCCATTCGGATCTCCGGGAGGGAACTACTTCGGAGGATGCAATCAGAAAGTTAAAAATAAGAGTCGGGAACATTCTGCGAGTCGGAGCGTGGAATGTTAGAAGTATGAAGCAAGTAGGTAAGCTAGACAACCTAAAAATCGAAATGAATAGGTTATCACTAGACATAGTAAGGCTCAGCAAAGTTCGGTGGCCAGAGGCGGGGGATTTTTGGAGTGGAGACTTCAGGGTAATTCATACAGGAGCAGAAGAAGGAAATTTGGGTGTGGGGATAGTTATGCGGAAAAAGATAGGATACTGTGTAAAAAATTACTTACAAAAGAACGAAAGAGTACTCATGGTTAGATCAGAATCTAAACCGGTAAACACAGTAATAACACAAGTATACCTGCCCACCTCTAACTACAGTGACGAAGAGGTAGAAGCCATCTACAAAGATATCGAAGACATATTAAGATACATAAAAGGACATAAATATTTAATAATTACGGGGGATTTTAATGCCGTGATAGGTGAGGTTAGGGAAGGAGCGGTAGTAGGTTTATTTGGTTTAGGCACGAGGAACGTCAGGGGAAATAGGATGGTAGAATTTTGCGACAAGAACAATTTAATCATCACAAACACATTATTTCAACATCATGCTAGAAGACGATATGCGTGTAAGATGCCAGGAGATATAGGGAGATTTCAAATAGATTACATTCTTGTTAGATAACGGTTTAGGACTCAAGTAAAAGACTTTAGAAGCTACCCAGAAGCAGATATAAACACTGACCACAACATCGTAATTATGAAGACCGCACTTAAATTTAAGAATGTGAAAAAAAGAAACCGAAAAAGGCACTTGGACTTAGCGAAACTAAAAGATAAAGATGTTCAAGAAAGATTCGAAAAAAGTCAAATGAATTGCTCAAAAATATTGGGAAAATATCTGATACTAAGGAAGTAGAAACAGAATGGAATAACATTAAATCCAGCCTAGACATGGCGGCCAGAGATATTCTGGGTATACACAAAAAAAAATAAAAAACTGTGGATAACAAGGGATATCCTGAATTTAATAGAAGAAAGACGAAAATACAAAAATAAATCAGCCGAAACAGGAAAACAGAGATACAAAGCCATAAAATGGGAAATTATTCGAAAATGCAGGAAAGCTAAAGAACAATGGATTGATGAAAAGCGCAAACAAGTACAAACGAAGATGGAAACAGGAAAGACAGACGAATCATACAAATTAATTAGAATGAATTTTAGGAATATAAAACCGTATAGCAAAAATATAAGGGATGACCAAGGAAACGTCATCATAGAAAACGTAGAGAAAGTGGGTAGATGGCAAGAATATATAGGGAATTTATATGCAGGAGAGGAACTGACTGCATTAGAACAGGAATCAGACATTGAAAATGATGACTTGTGATATCCTATACTTAGAGATGAGTTTGACTTGGCATAAAAGAGTCTGAAAAATGGTAAGGCGTCGGGCACAGATAAGGTGCAAGCAGAAACTCTAAAAGCTGCTGGACAAGCAGTAACAGAACGTCTCTTCCAACTTGTAAGCTATATGTATGAGACAGGCGAGATACCCAAAGATTTCAAACGTAGCATCATAGTAAGGTGGGGAAAATAAATCAAAAACAAGAATACCAGTATGTAACACGAACTTACAAGAGGTTAAGAATTTCTGCTACCTAGGAAGCCAAATAACGCAAGATGGGAAAAGCATAAAAGATATAAAACAAAGACTAGCACAAGGTCGTGCTACATTTAACAAGAAAAAGCAACTACTGTGCTTAAAGACCACAAACATAGAAACAAGGAAAAGATTGCTTAAAACCTATGTGTGGAGCACAGCACTGTACGGCTGTGGAGCCTGGACAGTAGGAGAAGCGGACAAGAAAAAGGTAGAAGCCTCTGAAATGTGGTGCTACAGACGTATGATGAAGATATAATGGACAGACAAAGTTAAGAACGAAGAGGTACTAAGAATGGTAGGGGAAGAAAGAAATATGTGGAAAACTGTAAATAATAGGCATGAGGGAATAGTGCGGAATATATTAGAAGCAGAGATAGGAAAAAAGAGAAGAAGAGGCAGACCTAGGTTAGACTACTGCACACAGATAGTAAAAGATGTAGGCTGCAGGAATTTCAGGGAGATGTGTAGGCTAGCCCAGAATAGAATTCAATGGAGGTACGCATCCAACCAATTCCAAGATGGATAAACTAATGACGAAATAATAACTGTGCTTAAACATGATGATTATTATAAGTAACTACAAGAATTGGTTGGGCAATATTCTCGAATAATGTTAAGTGTGTGAAAGGATTTACTGAAAAACCATTATTTCGGCAAATGTCTAAGTGTTGGGGGATCTTGGTAGCCAAAGTTTGCTTAACCGCGTTCACTAAATCTCTGTGAAATGGGGCATAAAATTAGAATTTTCCCTACTGGCGCAATAACTTTGTCTCGCCATGATATCTTCATCAGGTGTGTAGCACCGCATTTCATAGGCTTGTCTTTTTCCTATCTGCTTTTCCTACTGTTCACGTTTCACAGTGCCGTGCTCCACATATGCTTTCAACACACTCCTTGTTTCTAGGTTTGTTGTCTTTGAACACAGTAGTTACTTTCTCTTGTTAAATGTAGCACAGTCTTGCACTAATCTTTATTTTATATCATTTTCGCTTTTCCATCTTACGTTATTTGGCCTCGTAGGTAGCAGAAATCCTTAACCTCTTGTCAATTTCGGTTTTTAACTTATTTTCCCTTCTTTCACATACTAGTACGTTTTATTTTTGTTGATTTTCATACCATATTCCATGTTAGTACTGTTACCGTTTCATTAAAAATTCCTAACTGCATTGTTAGATGCTATTACTGCTATATCATCCGCAGATCTGAATAAATCAATCACTTGTCCCTGTCTGCATAACAATAGCAGGGGAACGAGCTGTATACACATGCTGTGTGAGAATTTCAGGGAACTATGTAGGCTAGCTCAGAATATAAATAAGTGCAGGTACGTGTCCAACCAGTTTTGAGACGGAAAACCTAATGACGAAAAAATAAGTGCAGATATATCTTATGATTAGTATAAACAACTAGTTGTTGGTTGCGAAATATCTACAACTAATGTTGACTGTGCGAAAAGATATATTGCAAAATATATTAAATCGGTAAATGGTTAAGTGTTGGGGAAACTTGGCAGCCACAGGCTGATTACCTCCCTGCACAACTACTGAAAGTCGGAGATATAGGGTATATAATTGTAAAACAATAGAAGGTGACCGAACGGCATCTAACAAGAAAGAACAGCGCCTATGAGTAAAGACAACAAGCATAGAACAAGAAAAAAATTGTTGAAGGCATATGTGTGGAGCACAGCACAGTATGCCTATGAAATACGCGCAGTCTGAGACACAGACAGAAAAACAGTAGCAGCCTTTTGAAATGCTGTGCTTCAGATATATGAGGACGATAGCATGGACAGACAAAGATAATAACAATTAGGTTATAGAAATAGTAGTGGAACAAGGATATCTGGGGAAGAAGATAAGAGAAATAGAAGGGCAGAATACGTTCTAAGGGATTTTTGGGGAATAGTATGGGATATATTACAAGCAGAGATAAGAAAAAAGAGGTAGATGTTGACCTAGATCAGATAGTGATAGATGCAGACTGTGCAAATTTCAGGGAAATCTGTATTTTAGTTCAGAATAGGAAACAATGATGGTACGTGTCTAACCAATTCCAAGACTGAAAACCTAATGATGAGGGTTAATTGGATTGTTATGTTCAGGGTTCTGCGAAAAATAGGAATCTCTCATAGGGAGAGAAAAATTATTTACAGTATATATAAAAACGAAAACCTAGTAATTAGATTTGATAAAATAGAAAAGGAAGCTAAGATTAGGAATGGCGATAAACAGGACTGTATACTATCTTTCTTAATTTTTAATGTTTATATTGAGGATGCTTTAAACTTAGCTGAAGAGAGAAGTATTAGTGTACAGGGACAGAAAATAGAGATGCTACGTTTTGCGGATGATTTAGCGATTATAGCAGAGTCTAGAAAAGAGTTAAGAGAGTTATTAAACATTTTAAATGAGATACAACAGAGTACCTATGGTATGAGAATTAACTCAGGAAAGACAAAGATAATGACAAGTGGGTTACAGCCTAGTTCTAAACCAAAATTAAAAAAAGGCAATA
This sequence comes from Platerodrilus igneus, assembly GCA_036346225.1. NCBI lineage: Eukaryota > Metazoa > Arthropoda > Insecta > Coleoptera > Lycidae > Platerodrilus > Platerodrilus igneus. The sequence continues at coordinate 9,610,793 of JARFIW010000244.1, forward strand.
CCAAGTTAGAGGAGGTAGATGAATTTTGCTATTTAGGTAGTATAATTATAAAGGACGGACGTAGCAGAAGGGATGTAGTAGCTAGAATAGCGCAAGCTTACTGGTAGCTAATAGTATTGGTTTAGATAATAGAAAAAGTTTCTTAAACTCGTATGTATGGAGCGTTCTATTATACGGTAGTGAGACTTGAACAATTAAAGAGGTCGATAAGAAAAAGATAAAAGCTTTTAAAACTTGGTGTTATAGGAGAATGTTAAAGAATAGTTGGACAGATAGAGTTACAAATGAGGAAGTTTATAGAAGAATAGATGAGAAACCCTGTATGTGGAAACAATTAAAGGTCAGGAAAGAGAATGATAGGGCACCAGTTAAGACATGGGGAACTATTTGGTAAAGTCTTAGATTATAGACTAGCAAATAAAAATAGAGTAGGAGAACCTAGACAAAACTATATTAGTCAAATTATTAGAGACTTTTGTTGTGAAGGGTATGTAAACCTTTTTAGACTAGCTCAGAATATAAAAGTATTTAGAGCTCCGTCAGACCGACCTTAAGTAAGTTCGAAAACACAACGAAAAAAGTAAATAAATAAAAATCAGTTAACTAAATGTCACCATGACAAGTCACAATTAGTCAGAGGTCTAGTATGTTACTAACGATTCGTTGCTTAAGCCTTACCATAACATATAATTTAACACTTTTCTTTTTTTGGAGGGGATTACCAGGTAATATTTCATTTCCTTATAAATGGGAATCATGTAAACAAGTTGGAGTTCTTTAACAACCATCAGGTTGCTAATATCTATGTAGAGCCAGGTAGATAAGAAAAAGATAGAAAAGTATAGGAAGACCTAGACCAAGCTATATTAGTCAAATTATTAGAAATTTAGGTTGTGAAGGGTGTGTGGAACTTTTTATATTAGCACAGAATAGAAAAAAAGTTAGAGCTTGAAAGGTTGAAAACAAAATAATGGTGAACAATTTTTGAAATACAGCCGTTAATGATATACATTTTTCAGGATTTAGACCAGTGCTGGATTAGTATAATAAATATTTTAATGAGTTATTTTTGCACTAGCTCTTTTTTTGATATGAATTTACGGTCGTATATCCTGAGATGGTTGTTGAAAGGATGTAGATTACGAACAGAAGCCTTTAAGGTTATTTATTTACTAAAATTAGAGTTTGCTGGAATACAAAATCATTCACAAATTAGGAATTATTTATTTATTTATTTATTAATATACGGGATAAATCTCCTTTTTACAAAAAACTTAAATAATTTTGTGCAATTAAAAAAAAAGTATATAACAATAATAATAATTTACATGCTGGTTTGTTATATCAATAAACACTACTCATAACATTAAAACCTTCCATATACTTGCATATGGAATTTCCTCTTCTTTGCTTTTTTTACTGCATATTAACATTGTTTAACTGATTACGAAAAAATGCTATAGTTACACCAAAAAAATCAATTTGTGAAGAAAATTCATTTCTCAAGATTCACAACCGAGTTATTGTGGAATTCATATCATAATTTGTTCTATGCAGAGGAATATGAAAAAGAGTCTGGTCACGTGTAGCCCTGGCAGGCATATGAAGGTTTATAAGCTGAAGAATCTCTCGTGAGCCAATATGTGAGTTTATCAATTTGAAGAGCAATAACAGATCATTAATGAGTCTTCTGGTTTGTAACGTTTTAATGTTCAACAACTTAATAGTATCATCATAAGTAAATGTATCAACTGGCAAGTATAGTTTAACAAGCATAAAATTAATAAACTTCCTTTGAACCCTTTCAATTTGAGAGATTTGGTTTTGGTAAAATGGATTCCAGACTGGCGAATTGTATTCAACTAATGTGCGAACAAGACTAGTATAAAGTGTCATGATAGCAGCTGGATTGTTAAGAGTGCCACAATGTCTTTTTATAAACCCTATCATCTTGTAAGATTTGTTAATTATAGCATTAGTGTGCACATGAAAACTTAGAGAAGAGTCAAAAATTATGCCCAAATCCCTTATTTCATTAACACGACAGAGACTAATTAATACGTGGAAAAGAAGTAGATATCTATTTTTATTGTGACAGTTTTATTAACTGTGTTTTTAACTTAGCAAAAGATAAACAATTTTCAATTTACTAGTACAGAGAGGTAATTTTAAATATATGTTCTATGAATTACTTGCGCTTTAGATATGCAACTCCCGAATTTTTTGCTTGCGAAATTAAATGTTCAAACGATAATAATGGCCTTTTGTCGCTTTTTATATTAATTTCGTGAGCAAAACGTTCAGGATTTACATAATTTAAGAGCAAATAAATCAAGCTACATGATGCTGTAATTATGATAGAAGCAATTAATTTTTTAAAAACACTTTACTCTTGTTGTCCCAGGCTAACTTATATTATTATTATCATTTGAACATCTAATTTGGCGAGCAAAAAATTTGGGAGCTGCATATCTAAAGAGTGAATAATTCATAGACATTATAAATGCTAATGTTGTGCCAGCAATTAATTTCTTTAATGTATTTTATTCTTGTAGATTCGAAGTGGCTGGATGATCTCTTGTCGTTTTTTATATTAATTTCGCGAGCAAAAATTTCAGGATTTACATAATTTAACAGCAAATAAATCAAGCTACATGATGATGTAATTATGATAGAAGCAATTAATTTTTTAAAAACACTTTACTCTTGTTGTCCCAGGCTAACTTATATTATTATTATCATTTGAACATCTAATTTGGCGAGCAAAAAATTTGGGAGCTGCATATCTAAAGAGTGAATAATTCATAGACATTATAAATGCTAATGTTGTGCCAGCAATTAATTTCTTTAATGTATTTTATTCTTGTAGATTCGAAGTGGCTGGATGATCTCTTGTCGTTTTTTATATTAATTTCGCGAGCAAAAATTTCAGGATTTACATAATTTAACAGCAAATAAATCAAGCTACATGATGATGTAATTATGATAGAAGCAATTAATTTTTTAAAAGCAATTTACTCTTGTAGTCTCAGGCCAACTTATATTATTATTATCATTGAACATCTAATTTGGCGAGCAAAAAATTTGTTGTAGTTGTGTCAGCAATTAATTTCTTTAATGTACTTTACTCTTGTAGATGCCGATATTTATTTCATGATTCGAGATAATTGATTTTTTCGTTTGCAAACGGTAGCAAAAAAATAGCAAATTATGAATGAATTGTTAATTTTTATTTTATTTTGTGTAGGTATTTTTTTAGTTGGCTAGATAGCTTAATAGTAAGCTATCTAGCCATTTGTAACTTTTTTACAGATATAGCAAAGAAATTGGTTTTATCAGCAAAAAAAGCAAATAATTAGCAAATAAATTGCTATATATATATTTTTATGTGTTTTGATAATTTGGGAGTTGCATATTTTAAGAGTAAATAATTCATAAAACGTAAGTATTCTTTGGTCATGCCAGCAATTAATTTCTTTAATGTACTTTACTTTTGTAGATATTGATATTTATCTTATTATTTGACAATTTGATTTTTTTTCTCTTGCAAATGGTAGCAAAAAAATAGCAAATAATTTATATATTGTTAACTTTTTTTATTGTATTTTGTGTAGGTATTTTTTTATTAAGCTATCTAGCCACTTGTAACTTTTTTACAGATATAGTAAAAAAATTGATTTTATCAGCCAAAAAAGCAAATAATTAGCAAATAATTTTTATATATATTTTGATGTGCTCTGATAATTTGGCTCAGACAGCTTAATGGATCTATAGAATTGTACTTAATGTATTAATTTAGTTCTTAATAGTATTGTCTTAAAAAGAAATTATAGCATCTAGCAAACACCAAAACAAATTACAACTTCAGTTGAAAATGAAACTATGGAATTTACATTCCCTAAAACAATTGTATCTGGAAATTATGAACTGTTTATTGATTATATTGGTGAAATTAATGACAAAATAAAAAGTCTTTACCGTAGTAAATATTTGAACAAAAATGGTGAAATTACTTATGCAGTTTGAATGAACGGATGCACGCAGATGTTTTACATGCTGCGATGAACCTGCACTTAAAAGCAATTTTGACATTAGTTTACTTGTACCAAAAAACTTGTTGCAATGTCACATATGCCGATTAAAAACCCCACTGACTTAAATGATTTAATGCAATATGACTTTGAAAGTACCCCCATTATGTCCACATACTTAATTGCAGCAGTAATTAGCGAATATGATTATATTGAAGATCGTTCATCATATGGCGTTCTAGTACGAGTGTATACTCTTCTTGGCAAAAAAAGAGCAAGACCGTTTTGCTTTAGAAATGGCAACCAAGGTGCTACCATATTATAAAGATTGCTTCTACATGGCATATCCCTTACCAAAAATGGACCTTATTGCAATTGCAGACTTCAGTGCTGGTACTATGGAAAATTGGGATTTAATTACTTATCGAGGAATGTGTGTTTTAGTTGATCTACAAAACCCACCAGCTGCACGGAAACAGTACATAGCATCGATAGTTAGACATGAAATTGCACATTAATGGTTTGGGAATTTAGTCACTATGGCATGGTGGACTCACTTATGCCAGTTTTGTAGAATTTTTGCGTGTCCATTACTTATTTCCTCAATACGATATTTGACACAGTTTGTAAGCAACATTTATATGAAGGCTCTTGAATAGGATTGCTTAAAAAATTTTCATCCGATAGAAGCTCCTATTAGACGTCTTTCAAAAATTGTTGAAATTTATGATGATATAGGTTACAACTAAGGGGCATCAGTGATTCGTATGTTACTTCATTATATTGGCGATAAAGACTTTATGAAAGAATTGTATTTGTACTTAACACGATATCTACCTAAGACTTATGGGCCATTAGAGGAACAAGCAAGAAACCTGTTGCTGATGTAATGTCATCATGGATGAAACAAATGGGTTTTCCAGTAGATAAAGTGTCTAGAAAACCTGCAGATGGTGGAAAAGGAGTTGTTCGGTCAATTTCTCAAAACAAGTTTTGTGCTGATGGTTCCCAACCATCAGAAAAATATTTGTGGATGGTTGCTGTTTCAGTTTCAACTTCTAAAAATCCCCAAAAAAAAGTAATGAATACTGTTCTTACGACTGAAAAAGTAGAAATTATTATACCAGATGTAGAAGGTCAAGCTTGAATTAAAGTTAATCCAGGAACTATCGGATTTGATCACACAGTATACAACTGAAATGTTGAAACATTTAGTAGATGCAATTAAGAATAAATCTTTACCGCCTTTAGATCGTCTTGGTTTACTTAGTGATTTATTTGCCATAGTTCAAGCTGGAGAAACAAGTACTGTTAAAGTATTAAATCTTTTACTAGCTTACGAAGATGAAACTGATTATACAGTTTGGTCAACTATTAGTGCAGTATCAACAAAATTAGGTATACTTTTGGCATAGACAGACTGCGAAGAAAATTTAAAAAATTTTGGAAAGAAACTATTAAGTAATGATTCACAACGATTGGAATGGAACTCTCAGTCAAACTAAAAACATTTAGACACATTATTACGAGGACTTGCACTAGGACAACTATCTAGGCTTGATGATGAAAATACAACTGAAGAAGCCCAAAACGGTAGCTAGTCATATAGGAAATGGAGCTATGTTATCAGCTTATGATTTACGCAGTGCTTGTTATAAATCTGTACTTAGAGAAATAAATCATGATTCTTATGACTCACTAATGAAATTGGATCGTTCTACTGATTTGCACGAAGAGAAAGATCGTATTAGTCATGCTTTTGGAGCTACCGAAGATGAAACTTTATTTGTAAAACTACGGGGTTTTTGTGATAATGTCTGTTGCTATGACTCGACCAGGAAGATATTTGGCATGGGCATTTTTCAAAAAACACTGGCAAAAAGTTTGTAAACCGTTACAAAGGCGGTTTTCTTCGTACCTGAGTTTTTAAAATTGTAGGAAAAATTTTGCCACTGAAGAAATGACAGGCGAAGTTGATTCATTTTTCAAAGAACATCTCTTTCCTGGTACTTAACGCACTGTACAACAGGCTGTAGAGACTGCATGACTCAACGCAGCATGGCTTGCTCGTGATACAGATGCTATAACATTATAATTAAAATCGTTCTAAATATTTATTATAAATTGATTAATGTTTACTTTTATACTTACTTTTATTAGTAAAATATATATTAATACAATGCTACAAGTATTTTTAGTTTAAGATTTTACGCAAAAAGCAATATAGAAATTCGAAAAAAAAGAAATTTAGGAAAAGGATAACGGAGAACTTTTTTTATAGCGGTAAAAGGTTTTATATCCGCTGTGTGAGACTTTTCCTTGCCGGAGCAAGGACATACCCACTAAAAATCCACTTTGGCGTCGAACTCGAGATCCCTTGTCATAGACTTTATAGGGATCCCGTGACTAGCGTACCTGGACTAGGTCCTTCACCGTCGTCGCGAATTGGAAAAAACATAGCGTCCCTCGCAGTTTATTCCTTTCGGACGTCGGATGGAATCGCAATAAAGATCATTGCCGGAGCATCGCCCTGAGGAGTCCATGTCGTTGCCATAGGACATCTTCATAGACTTCCAGGGCTCGTATGAGCTGGTTTGATTGATCTTCTAGAGATCTGTAAAACTTCTCTGCATTCGACCGGAGCCATTCCTAGACGGTCTGAGGTTTGCCTCTCTGTAAAGCTGAGCAATTTGAATGAACCAGGGAGCTCCGAAAACACCCCTTAAGGCCTTGTTTTGGATCACCTGGAACTTAGACATGCGCATTTCCGCCGTGTTGCCACACACCGCTGATGCGTATATACTTCGGCGATTGGTCAAGGTGTATAGCAAATTCCCTTGGTCTTGTTTGCCACATACTCAATGTAAGCTTTCCAAGTGAGATTCGAATTAAGAACCACCCCTAGATACTTGACGCCTGAACCCCAAGGTATCGGTTCGTCTAATGCTCTGACGTCGTCTCCAGGTCGGTAACGTCGCTTTGGGAAGAAAACTGCCGTGCTCTTTTCTGAATTGACCTCGACTCGCCAGAGTGTTAGCCACTCATCGAGAGCGTCCATCGCGGTTTTGCAGTCTCTGTATGATGAGGTGCGGAGCAAGGGACCTGGCTAGAATGGCTGTGTCGTCGGCGTAGAGTGCCATCCTGGTGTCTGCCGTTTTTGGTAGGTCGTTCACGAAGATGTCGAAGAGTGGCGGGGAGAAGAGAGAGCCTTGGGGAACGCCAGCCCTGATTCTCCGGCTCGTCGACCGCACTCCGTCCAGCCTGATGCAAAACCATCTATGTGAAGATAGGATTTTGTCAGTTAGACGAGAGCGCGTGGTAACCCCCTCTCAATCTTGCAAAGTAGGCCAAAATGCCAAACTTTGTCGAAAGCTTTAGACACGTCTAGGAACAATGCGCCTACTGACTGTCGCCAGTTGAAGCCTTCCACGGTGTGCTCCACCACTCGCAGTATCTGATGAACGGTGGAATGCCCCTTACCGAACCCAAACTGCTCGTCCAGAATCACGTGGTGTTTCTGCATCGCTGTTTGTAGTCTCCTTGGAAAACGACTTCCGCTATGTTTCCAAACACCAAAATCAAGCTAATTGGTCGGTAGGTCTGTGGGAATATCGCAGATTTGCCTGCTTTCCGGAGCACTACGACGTGCGCCGTCTTCCACGTGGAGAGAAAGTGGCGGAATCTCAATATTGCATTGATGATTCTGGTTAACACCCGAAGGATGTTTTCCGCTTTCAGAGCCCGGTTGGAGATTCAGTCCGGTCCAGGAGCTTTTCTGACCCTTAAGGTCTTAATAAGGTCCTTGACTTCTTCAACTGTGGTGGGGTCGATTTCCTTAGTGTCTTTGTCCCTTAGCCTCCGTCAGATGTCGCTGTAAATCTGTTCGATATGCCGAAAGTCTGAGTGAGCTCCATGCTGTCTGCGAAGACTTTTGCTTTTTCAGAGACCGAATAGGCTAAGCCTGTTTCACCATGGGTAGGAGAAATTGGGGACGCCTTGTTCCTCAGTACTTTGGACATCCTCCACAGAGAGTTGTCTTTGGCTCGGAGTTCTTCCAGTTTGGCTTCCCAGGTCTCGTTTTGGTGCCGCCGAATCACTAATCGTATTTCGGCGGCCAACCGATTATACCGGAGTCGTTCCACAGGATACCAGGTTCTTTGCCACTGGCGCCTGGCACAGTTCTTCTCTCGTATGAGGTCACGGATGTACAGAAGGAGGATATCCCTCTTATCCTCTACCGGTCTTATGGAAGTGGCTCTACTAACCGAAGTCCGCATGCACTCTACGAGGCGGTCCACTTGCGCCTCTAGCGCGTCAGTAGTCGCCCGTCTAGCAATGTCGGTCGAAGGGATGTTGTTAGACGGGCGACTAGTGCCGGCCACGAAATCTTACAGGTTTCGTTGGTGGCTGGGGCTCGTTCCCTTCCGAGATTGAGTAGTACCGGGTTGTGGTCAGATCTGAGGTTGCAGAAGGCCCAGATCTTCGTATTTAGCGTCACTTGGTGGAATATCGCGACGTCTAGTACATCTGGTCTGCCTCTATTACCGTACTAAGTGAGTTCTGCCGGACCTAAGACCTCGACCTCACGTCTGTCATCACTCTCGGAATATGCGTCCATTGCGATACAATACCCGACTGTTCCAAGACAGATGTTTAGAGTTGAGGTCCCCTGCTAAAAGCACAGGTTCTCTCGCATACAACATCTCGTCCGGGTCTTGAGTGCTAAGCGCTTCGCCAACTGGCCGGTTTTAAACCGAGACCAGGCGTAGAGGGCCGAAACCCTCTAGTACTATGCATACTACACACTTTAAGTCGTTCTAGGTCTGGCGAAACACCATGTAGTGCTCCAGACTTGCCTTGACGTACGCTTCCTCCGACGCCATCTCGATTGTTTTGAAACAACCTATAGTTGGGAAGCTTAGGCTCGACTCGTGCGCTAAGGAACTTTTCGTTCGGCAGGACAACGTCTAGGTCGTGTCTCATCGCCGACTCCAGCAACTCAAATCGCTTTCCCGTCATCCTCGCACGTTCCAGAACGCTATCTGCTGGGTTTCTGGATTTCTGCAACGTCTATCCATTAAAATGGAAGAATTCGCTGAGATCCTTGCCGCAGGCAATGAAACCCATGACGAAATCGCCGAAGTAAATAGTTTCTGCGAGTATAGAAAGCAGCTTTCTGGCAATCGCAGTCAGCTTTTGAAAGTCGATTCCAGCGAGAAGTCCGATGAGTGAATCCCCATCACGCGCTTCCACAGGACGGCGTCAATCTGGCTGCCGCTCCACAGCTGGGGGTGGGTTAGACTGCCTGGGCAGGCGTCTCCTCAAGTTGTACAAGATCTGGACTTTTGGCTGTCGGTGTTGAGACGGCCGTAGCCGAGCCGTTGGCGACGCTGGTGCATGAGCGGGCTTCCACAGCAGCGGCCCTCGGCGTCGACTTCGCAGGACGGACGTTAACCGGTATTTTAGGTGTCGCCTCTTGGCAACCACCCTTGACTTCGGAAATGCAGTTCTTCCCCTATAGCTCGCTGGATGTGCGCCACCGCAGTTGATGTACACCATAGGAACTTCCCTGCTTTGGAGCAGGTGCCGCTAGGGTAGTTGTCGGCGCACTTGCCACAGTTAGGCGTTGCCTTGCAGTTTGTCTGCGTGTGCCCGAATCGCTGGCATCGATGGCATTGCCCTACTTTGGTACGCCGGTGCGTGATCTTCACCTGTACACGTAGGTGTAGCACATGCTCGAAGATTTGCTTTGCATCCGTGGACTTGGTCAAGATGATCATGACCAGGGGCAAGACTTGTCTCGGTCGCTCGGAGAGTACTGGAAGTCCGCGTCCGACAAGTTCCGTTTGGACGTCCATGGCTACAATATCCACCGGGATGCCCCCCAAGACCACACTGAGTGACTTGTCGTCTTGGAAGCGATACTCCTCGCCGCGCTGGGATTGAAAAGCCGCGCGCTCTCGGTAGTCGGTCGGGATCGCTGGTGTGATACTGATCCCGTCCTGTGTGTTACGCGCTCTGGTGAACAGTAATTTGCGACGGTTAAGCTTCGTCGAAATCGCCACCCACTTGTCCTTCTTGCAAAGAACAACGGGGGGAAGCAGCGGCTCCGGACCTACGCAGGGTTCTCAATGATGGCACCGAACTCTATTTCTGCTACTTCTTCTGGTTGCGTGGCAATCGGTTCATACCGATTCGTTGTCGGCAGGTTGGCGGCCGTGGACGTCTTGGGTTGTTTCGACGTCTTCTTCTTTGGGACCGTGAAGCCGTCGTCACAGGCATCCTCCAAAGCGTCGTCAATGGCGCGCTTTCGGTGGTCCTTCGCTTCAGCATCAGGTGCTATCTCTACGTCCTCGTTCTCCAGATAACGTAGAAAATAACGAAAAAGAGAACACACGAAGAGCGCAAAGGAACGCAGGTATGAACAACGAATAGGGCGGCAAAATTTATTACCCTAGCTTTATGTTATTTGTAAACTCGAACATTTTTAAAAATGTTATTTAACTTCAAATTTTGTACAGGCTTATCACTAATGTCATTATAACTAAACTACTCCTAAGGCGCATTTATGCGCAACGAACTTGCATTGTACTACATTAGCAAGTAAAAGAGATAATATTAATTTTACTTTTACCATACGTATATGTATTTAACACAAATAGGAATTTAATTTATTATAATGACATTTACAGAAGAAATGTCGCTTCGTAACCAGCTGACTCGGATATTGATTGGATCAAATAAAATATATATTTCATAGACAAATATCAGGTAACCTGCACAACAATACACAAAACAAAATTCAAAATTATTTCACTTTTAAAACAAGGGTCGAAAGGATTATTTCGTTTCTGATATCAAAAACACGCTTAAGACTTGAACGTATTGACGCTTTTAACTAACACCGCGGACTTTACAAAGGAATTCAATTAAACAGCAAACTTTGTCGAATGTCGCACTAGAGAGTTCCAGAATAATTTCCAGTGTAATCTTGGATTCGCATTCTTTCAAGATAATACCCGCAGGGTTATATCAATTCTCTGCAGCCATTACGTTCTGAGTGAAAGTAGAATTTTTGGTTTGGACAAGCATTTCTAGTTGTATAATTTCTTAAGAAAACAAGTTTTAGTATTTGTAAACATTGTCGGAAAGGAATTTTAATGAAAATTAAAATTCTGGTTTTCTGAAATGTTTGTTATTTTAATTGAAAGTGAGGTGCAAAATAAATTTACTGAAAAGTCACAGAAATGTGTTTCGATACAAGAGATAAACTAACTGCGCAGTTTAAAAGACCGAATTTTGTGTCCGTAACGTTTTATCGGATTACTTGAACACTAATTGATTCCTGAGGGATAATGGCAATTATTTTTGTATAAGCCATTTAGGAACTTCTATTAGCTATATAAAAGTATACTCTGTTTGTCTTTACTTTCGAACAATCTAAAGAGTACAAAATTATTTAATTGCGTCTTTGCTCATAATTTGTTACACACGCAGAAATTATTTTCAAAAAGTTCTCTGGTAACGTCAGATTTATATAACTTACCACCTACAATAATATACCCCGTTTCAGTTTTTCTGAAAGTGTACACTACGAAGCTTTGTGGCTTTGTACAATGTTTCTAAAGGCTTTGCGTTTACCTAGTTAAGCTGTACAAAAACGTCAAGATAATAAAGGGTAGTAGATGGATGGCAGGTCTTTCAGAACCTCATTTCCCCCAGAATCCCTCATTTCCCCACACATCTGGACCAAAAAGTTTTCTTCGACTAGCCATTTTCATCTTTCGAGATAAACCCATCTTGTTTGGTATCAATTAATATTAGAATTTTCTCAGCTACCCGAATCTCTAGGAATATTTTAGATAGCATCATCCCCCAGAGAGCTACCCTGATTTTAAGATTTCTTACCTGTAGCGACTTTTGAGCGTTCTTATAAATTTTTTTATACATGCGATACATTAAATTAGTCTAAAATTTTACGCACAGAGAGGGGTGCGCATTGGTAAGGGCGCGCATAGGTAAGGGTGCGTACGCGCAGGGGTGCGCATGGGCAGGGGTGCACACGGGCTGGGATGTGTTTGGGCGTACACGAGGGACGCAGAAGTTAACAGTCACCAAGCATCTAATTCTCTATTTGGTGTGGAGTACTTGCCGGTGTATGTATCGGGAATAAAAACACGATTTGTACACGCAGATAATTAATAAAATTAGTTTATCGAGCGAAGATGACAAAAGGTATATCACTCCTAATAGTACAACAATCTACGCATGGGGGCATAAAGATGTAAATTTAAGATAGTTGTTTAATTTTGTAAATCTATTGTATATTAGTTTTAAGATTTTATAATTTTTAAGTTCTTCTCCCACCTTCCAAATCCTTCCGGCTTCTATCCTGATTGATAGAGTATATGTGTTATCTCTGCGTGGTGTTCGCGGGGCACATCGGTTTTAGATTTCTATGGGAATGGTTAGTTAAAGAATATGTTTGGGTAGCGAAAAAAGGTTCTAAGGATGTAGTTAAATAAAGATGGTGCAAAAATTAGAGGTTTGGGGTCTATAAAGTGCAACTTTGTAAAGGTGGTTCTATTTAAAATCCATTTACAGGTTTGGGGTCCCTAGAAAAATCTAATATTAGTTGATACCAAAAAAAGATATATTTATTTAAAAAAAAGAGTGACTACTTCGCGAATAATAAACACAATATACCACTTGTCGACAAAAAAGTTGTAGGAAATTTCAAAGACGAATCTAATGGGGACCCAGTATTATAATTTGTTGGTAGTAGGGCTAAGTCCTACCGTACTGTAAGCGAGAAAGACGCGATTAAAAAGATTAAAGGGGTCTCACGAAATGTAGTTAAGTAAAACCGCGGGTGCTACAACCTATAACGAGCATATATTCCCAAAAGGGGTAGGCATGCAGCTACGCAACAGTGCGTGGGAGAATAAGGATTCTCTCCAATAAGAAATTAAAGTTTCCATGTACGTAGCACCAGTCATTGGGTAATGGTAGAAACGTTAAATCTATAAAGATCATTATTAATTGTGGTTTAGAAAAATAATAGTTTTCGTGGACTAAATAAAATAGCTTAGACTGATTAATGTATATAGTTACATATTCTCGTACACATCCACAATCATCTGCTTACGTCCACATACGGACATAGCGATGACGGTAGTTTTTGTTTAACAAATAGTAGGAAAGATACGTTAGGTGTTGGTGTGTGGAAGCTCATCGGATCGTTGGATTCAAAAGGAGCGGTGCCGCGAAATGTATGGCGGTTCCCGTTAGAATAATCGAAAGTGATTAATCAATCGTATTAGATGTTTAAATATGCGAAAGTGTAAAAGCCTACAGAAGCATAATTTAATTAACAGACAAAAAAGTGCGCGATGTGCCATACTTATAAATAAAGTATAAAATGGTACTTTGCATAGGTCCCTAGCAGTGAAAAAGGCGACTGACTTTTTCTAGCAACTACAAGAATAGCAGTAGCGCAGAGAAGGGATATGCATGTATTATACAGCGCACTGTTACTATAAAATATGTTAGTTTACGGGAAGCTCGAACGTGAACAAATTAAATTTTAATGTATAATTAACCACGGTCGTAAAAATGAGAAATTAATGATTATTTTTAATATCGCTAAGCATATACTTTCGCTTGGTGATTCATTTAGAAAATATTCAAGCCTACCATTTCCTAAAACATGACGTAGAAGTTATTTAAAATTAAATTGCTTTATTAGTAAGTATTCTGTAGACAACAAGTTTGGTATTCCCTTAGTAAAGGTTTAAAGTGTTTTTATTAAGTTTTTGTTTATAGTAGCACTGCATCTTCTACAGCACGACTTGCACACAATTTGTGTGCGTGTGCTACCACTCTTTTGGATTTTTAATATGCACGCGATCCGTATAACATGTAAAACGTTTCCGATGTTTCTACTAACGGCATTCGCACCATCGACGATGCGAACCAGGTGCATGCATTGGCGCTAAATGTACTGGACGAGCAGCAAGGATTATGACGTCATTTAGTTCCCCGCTGAATCCTCAACTTCGTTCGGGTGTCTTCCGAAACCTTCGGTTTGCATTCTATAGGGAACATAAATCAGGTACGCTAGAGTTAGCTTCTTAGTTATAAGTTAGTTCGCTTACAAGTTTAACCAAAGTTTTATAGTGCGGATTTTGTTTTGTACTAAAATGGTACCTGCATGTTAACTTTTATACGCGCTTTTGGGACGATCGAAATTATAAGGCACGAAGTTAAAAGACAAGAGAGCGAGTCCTAGTTCTCTAGAGTATTTATGTTTTTCGACTGTAACCTCTCCAGGCCCCCAGTTATCCGAAATCACGCTCACAACAGCACATTCTCACAATTTTGCACTCAACCCCAATTTCAAATCTAAAAATTTCCGTACTTCGTTATAAATTTTTAAGAATATTACGCTACACTATCCTCGTGTCTATGTCAAGTCAAACTAACCTATCGACCAATCGTAGACTTAATGACGTTTCTTAAACCCCTCCTATATTATTGTGGTCGCCTGCTTATACGTTTTCTACGTTTCAGTCTAACCTTGCTTGAGTGTTTGAAAAATCGATATCCTTGTTTGTTCACTGTTTACACACGTGGACTGTCTACGTGCGTTAAATAACCTCTTCATTGGCATTTCTATAAAACGCATGCGACGGTTTTACAATATACGTAGAATCTTTGTTTGTTATGTCTAAAAATTATTGTAACGTGACATTTAAAAATACGCAGGTGTTCAATCGTAATATTTTAAATAACACTTCTACGAGTTGAATATTCCATGTATTTCAAACCCTACTGATATATTTGTTCGTTAGCAACGCGTCTCATCTTTGGTATTACCGGGTTTTTAACTTATAATCGTTCAATTAAATTTAAATTAATTAATAAATTAATGGCATTGGCTTCTACCATTTAATTTCTTTCAAACCTACTTAAATTTCATTAATTATTTATAAAATTTCGTTAATACCAAATACTTAAAACTGAATTAACTAATATAATTTTCGCACGTAATTTCTGGTTGTTTCTTTATACAGGGTGTTTTGTAATTGCTTTGTTTATATTTACTTTTGATCTTTAAAAACTACTATATAATCCCCCTATTTCTATTCTATACCTATACCTGGAAAAATGCTCTCAAACGGCACTAGAACAAATGTCGTGGTGTAACATCATCCACAGTTAAGCTTATACATCCGTCCGCAGCAAAGTACTTAAACTGTGGGTCTTGAGGTGTCGCTTCTACGAGAATGGACAACTTACAGCGACACAAGGAAAAACAGCACGGCATGTCATTAAACCGTAAACGTTCAACTCCGCCAGCTGCTAAAGGGCCTTGTACGAAACAACCACGAATTATGTGTAAAGTGTGCGACATGGAGGTGTTAAAGTCTGCATACTCTGGTCATCTACGGAGCAACAAACATAAAAATGCATCAGTTACCGCTACTAACGACGATGGTGTAGAAATGGTTAGCACAGCGTTTAACAACCGTATGGCTAGCTATCGCATAAAGAATGCCAGTGTCGGCGATGGAGTGTCCGAGTTTCTTTGGAAGCAGAAAGAGCGATTCATTCAATTAACTAATTAAAAAAAGAATACAACATACAGCAATAAAAGTCTATTGCGAACTCTACGGCGTTTACACCAAAATGGGAGAAGAGACTACCGATGTGAAATCTTTTAACACAAAAAGTATGGTTATAACGTCTTCTAGTAATCCGGAAAATATGTACGAGGTCTTAAACGAAACCATGTAAACACCAACTTTATACCCAATTAATTAATAAAATCAGTTTGTCGGGCGAGGACATCAAAAAGTACATCATTCCTAATAGTACAGCAACCTAATTAAGGTAGGTCAGTAAGCAGTATTAAATTGCTATTAATTGAGTCGCATTTAGCGTATTTTCCTACTGTAATAACCGTATTTGTTTGGAGAAAATATACACTTTTAAATAGAAATTATATACAGCTTTCACATGTAATTCGGAGGATGATTACGTAAAAGTCGACCTTCCCATTTACATATTAAAAACACATTACATTGGAATGTTTTTACATTATTCTCGTATTGTTAGATTAAGGACAATATGTCTTATTGACCGTAAACACTTTTCCGCTCTTATTAAACAGTACATTAATCTCTTTTTGTTATAGGTCTTTTTTAAACAACACATTAATTTTTATTTTTTGTTACAGGTTACTTTAACCTGCTTGGATTTGGTTAAACGAAAAGTTAATGTTATATTTTACAATTGTATTCTATTAGTTTATTAAACTGTAAATCGGATAAAATAAATTGTTAAACTTTTGCGTGCTTAATTTATTTGTGTTGGTTAAAGCATATGTCATAAACGAGCAAAAAATTTAGAGGTTTGAGAGCTTTAAAATGTAACTTTGCAGGGCGTGGTCCGATTTTAAATCTGTTTATAGATTAGAATTCTGTGTAAAATTTTAGACTAATTTAATGTATCGCATGTATAAAAAAATTTATAAGAACGCTCAAAAGCGCTACAATTAAGAAATCTTAAAATCAGGGTAGCTCTCTGGGGGATGATGCTATCTAAAAAATTCCTAGAGATTCGGGTAGCTGAGAAAATTCTAATATTAATTGATGCCAAACAAGATAGGTTTATCTCAAAAGATGCAATGGCTAGTCGAAGAAAACTATTTGGTTCAGAGTGTTAGCGGTAAAAAATCTTAAAATGATGGTAGCTCCCTGGGGGATGATGCTATCTAAAAAATTCCTCAAGATTCGGGTAGCTGAGAAAATTCTAATTTTAATTGGTACCAAACAAGATAGGTTTATCTCGAAATATGAAAATGGCTAGTCGAAGAAAACTTTTTGGTCCAGATGTGTGGGAAAATGAGGGATTTTGGGGGAAATGAGGTTCTGAAAGACCTGTCATCCATCTACTAAGGGTTAATTGAGTTTTCAACCAAATAACAACGTTTTTAAGTTAATGATTATTTCTATTATAGCCATAATTTTGAAAGTGATAATCGGATTGCTACATTGTAATTTCGAAATTTGCTTTATTATGCGCCTCTTACTCTTGCTTTGTAAACTAACATAAATTTACCTAAAGTTCTTGAAAAATAAGCAAAATTATACACAGACGTATAATAAAATCCACTTTTTTCCATAGCTTTATAAGACATTGTAATACCTACAACTTGACGGCTTATTTAATTAGTAGCTATTAATTTGTATTGAAAATTTACGTACAGTATTTTTATTTCGACATACGCTAAACCCGCTTCAAACCGACCCGAACCAATTTGTATTCGATCTGAACCTGCTTATACCGAACGTAATCAACCCGCTCTAATAAACCTTTTTTCGATACGCTTTGATTTATATAAACCACGTTAGACATATTAACTTTGGGATAAATATAACCTAACGCTTCGCATTTGATGAATAAGCTCGAAAATGACAGGCGAGGAAATGATGACCTAACCTCATTATACGCACAGTAACTAGAATAAAGTTAGCAGCAAACTATATCCTCTCGGTGGGTTATGTGGTCATTTTCGATCTTTACACTCAGTTCAACCTCTTTGTTGAAGCGACAAAGTGTTTATATTGATCGTTTCAACCCGTTGTTCGTGTGAAATTGACGCTAAGGATTTTATAAGTTACTTTATCAAGGAAACGTAAAGAAAAATTTTGTTAGCAAGATAGAGTGGCCAGGGGGTGGATTCTATGAACACATAAGGAATTCTTTTAGAGGTATACAATTATAACATGTCTGCCTACTAGGAAATGTCCCTGACTTTTCAGTCAAATAACAAAATATTGACCGGTAACTTAACCTATAATTTATCGTTATCTCGCCAGATGGTGGGTGATCTACGCGAGGATACTAAAATTAAGGTTATCAACTCTTGCAATTCAGGTTTTCTCTTTCCTGAAATTACTAACTGAAAATCTACATACAAAGGCTCCATGCTGCTCTCGTAACCTTTATTAACACATGAATATCATCGTAATAAAACAGTTCGCTTAACTTATCTATCTTTTTTTTGAACCTATATATGTATACCTGAAAAAGGAGTACGTTTACTAAATATAAGTATCAAATTAAGCTAAGGTGTGTATTTATTACTTCCTTAAATTACATGGTGCTGCTTTCTTTGGTTCTAAAACTCTCTTAGTCAAACGTGGACACAAGCGAAAGTTCGCTTAGCAAGAATTGGTTGTATACGTTTAAATATTGAAAAACACAGTTTGAAATATACAGCAAGTGGAAGCAGTTCAACGACTTACAGTTTTGTTCTTCTAAGACTCGAGAAACCTTATGCAAGACAATGGGACGTTAATGAAGTAATCCTTTTGATCCAACAGGTGTTTTAGAAAGCGTTTCCAACCGAAAAAGTTTTACTACGTATTGGTAATATTTTTAATTCCGCGCTTGTAATACGCGACCAAGCGCTTTTTACTAGTATACTCGAATTATAAGGTTACCATAGTTTGGATTGCTTCTAACTTTTTGTCCCTTGACAGTGATGGTTGTTGGTCGGTTAAATTATAACCGCTTGAAAAGCACAACTACTAGACTGAAGGTTTTTCATGAGATACTGATTCTCAACGTTTGTGCGACTTGCACTAAACTTGCGGTTAAGTCAAGGGTTTCTCGGTGCATGAGAAAGTATGCGTGATGGTATCTTCACACGGGCAGTTTGCTCTAGAATTTAGTGTCTACGCTTTAAATTTTATGACGTTTTATGGATTCTGCCTATTTACATAATTTACAATGTTTTCGATATCTTTCAATAGTTAAGAATATTGTTACATTCAAGTTCGTAAAATTATTAGTCATGGAAAATATGTTGGTGTTTGTCTAATTTCGTATGTTTATGGTAAGGTCCTGTACTTTACTTGCTGGTTGTGAAAGAATCTACTATGAACTTTTCTATTTATTTAAGTATTTTAATTTTAAGGATATGATGAAATAGCTTTATTAGTAAATAGCACACTAGCCAGCTTCTATAAAATTGTTCGTATATTTTTTAACTACGCTTTCTAAGCAAGCTAAAAATGAAAAACGTTTTCCAATATACCAATGTTTACGTGATTAACACGTTTTTGTTACACCACTAACTTTGATTGTTCCATTAACCAACAGATGTTCGAAATCTCAGTTGAAATAACGACCAAAATTCCGCTAATAGCGCTAATAATTATCTTTATAACACACAGCGATAAGACAATTAAAATATCCAAAGTGAACGCAAAATTCGTTTCGTGTACCGTTTTTAACAAGATGTTTCCACTGAGGCGTTGCTCTTCAACCAAGGTCGGCACCAAACTCCCAAGTAATATCGCACTCATTGTCATAACAGGTGATAATAACATCGTAAGACAAACACATATAACAATTTTTTATAACCAAAATTAAAAACAACAATTGAAAGAATGATATGCAAGTACGGTTAAAATTCAAAATCAATATTCTGTCAAATTAAAATAACATGCTAGTAGAATACTTAACCAAAGGAGAAAATGAAAGTCGACAAACAGTATGTACTTAGATAGATTAATTAAGAATGCAGACAGTTACGCTAGGGTGTTACAGCACAAAAAAGCAGAGTATTCGTACCTTAAGTACTTTTGTGTGCCAAAGAGAAGTAGTTCCCTTCCAAGGAGATTATCCGCTCAGTATGTACATTAAAGGCGCAATAGTTGGAATTTAATATTTATACAAAGGATGCAGAAATAAATAGATTATTGAAATTTAACGTAACATATTAAAAAGATTAAAATTACAAAAGAAACCTTTTAGTTTATTTACTATAACTATAGTTTGCTAGAGTACAAAATCGTTCACAAATTAGAAGCTATCATGTTCACGCCGCAAGAATGTTGGGTTTCGACATCTGCAAGCTTGATGGTGCTGATACATCTCGACGCCGTGTCGCAAGCTGCCATCAACCGGTACAAAAAGTAATCGCCTCGCTTTGGAAAAAAATTTGAAAAATAAGTTTTTGAAGTTTCTAAACTGTCATTCATAAAACAATGTAATTTTCCTTTTGTCGTTAAACCATAAAAACAACTATTGCAGTTATCAGTGCTCTCAATTCAACACGAGTGTCACCGATCACCATCCGCCAGAACAAACCTGCAGCAGTGCTTCGAGAAGATAAAGCAAGGTAAGTACCAGTAGCTTTGAGTTTGCAGCGTTTAGAATCCTGGTGTCCTGTGGCCCGACATTCACCGCTATCGAAGGTCGCATTTCAATTTAAGTTAGAACCATCACGCTCTTGGAGAAACAATTCGCTTTCCGCTTCCCAACTATCATGATGTAGAAAAGAAATAGATATCAATTTCTATGGTGGCAGTTCTAATAACCATATTTTTAAATTAACAAGAAAATGAATGTTTTCAATTTATCAGTACAGAGAATAATTTTAAAAATCTTATGAAGAATACCTCCTGTGGAGCGATGTACGTATTCAAAAGTTCATTAAGCATTATATTATTGTCTGACTTATTAAAAGATAATTATTATCAAATGTTCTAAGCTTGAGGCAAATATCATAAATAAAGTAAGAACTATAAAGAGTCAATATAACGAAAAATTTGAATCTGAAATGCAACTGTAAGGATAAAAAAGCCAAGAACCACCGCTATAAACAACACAGAGAGTGGCAATTTTTAATGCTCTAGCTTTTATGTTATTTGTTAAGTTTTCTTAAGTTTAAATTGTTTATGACTTCCTCACTAGTGTTACTACAACTACACTTTGAAATATATCCCAAATCCCTTAGAACGTGTCCTATTCGTCTATCTCTCTATTTTTTTGGCTTCCACCAATATATTTCTTCCCCAACTATTTCTAGACTGTTATTAACTTTTTCTGTCCATGCTATCATCATGATACATATTAAGCACCACATTCCAAAAGGCTTCTACCTCCCATTTCATATCCGTACAGTGTTGTTTTCCCCACATGCTATCAACATTTTTTTTGTTTCTATCCATGTTGTTTTCGTACATAACAGTTGCTCTTTCGTGTTAGATACAGCTCGGTTCCCTTCATTATTTTCTCAATATATCCCCTTTTTCACCGATATTCACTGATTTGTAAAGGATGGAGCGGCTCCGTGGCGTAGTGGTGTGTGTATGACTACTACGCCCAAGGTTCCGGGTTCGAATCCCGACACAGTCTGCTTGAAAAATGTTAGGCGAACATTTTTCACAAAAATACACCCTCGTTTGGATGAGAGGTAAAATGGAGGTCCCATGTGTGAGTGTTGTCACGCACGTTAAAGATCCCTACCTTGCTTGGAACAGCAAGGGTTCGGCAAAATTACAAATTTTCAAGTTAAAAAAAAACTCGCTAACTGGCCAATGTAGTACCTTCGGGTGGAGCATTGGAATACCAAATGTAAGGACTCGGTCAAGGTGACCATGATCAGGGGCAAGGCTTGTCTCGGTCGCTCCTCGTGCATGCGTGCACACCGAGAGCACTGGAAATCCGCGTCCGACAAGATCCGTTCGGACGTCCAAGGCTACAATATTCTCCGGGATGCCTCAAGACCTCCCTAAGCGGCTTGTCGCCCTGGAGGCGATAAGTATGATAGTCCTCGCCGTGCTCGGACAGAAAAGCCGTGATCCCACAGTAGTCGGTCGGGGTCGCCGGTGTGATACTGATCTCGTTCTGGGTGTTACGCGCTGGTGAACAGTAATCTGCGACGGTTAAGCTCCGCCGCAATTGCCACCCACTTGTCCTTCTTGCGAAGAACGACGGTTCATACCGATTCGTTGTCGGCAGGTTGGCGACGGCGGACGTTTCGGGTTGTTTGGACGTCTTCTTCTTTGGCACCGTGAAGCCGTCGTCACAGGTCTCTTCCAAAGCATCCTCAATGGCGCGCTTTCGGTGGTCCTTCGCTTCGGCGTCAGGTGTTATCTCTACGTCCTCGTTCTCCAGATAACGTAAAAAATAACAAAAAGGAGAACAAAGGAAGAGAGGCCAAGGAACGCAGGTATGAACAAGGAATAGGGCAGCAATATTTAACACTATAGCCTTATGTTATTTGTTAATTGGAACAAATGTTATTTAACTTCAAATTTTGTACAGTTTTCTCACTAGTGTCATTATAATTAAACCACTCCTAAAGCGCGTTTCTGCGCAATACAGTTGCATTGTACCACATTAGCAAGCAAAAGAGATAATCTTAATTTTACCTTTATCATACGTATATGTATTTAACACAAATAAGAATTCAATTTTTTATAATGACATTTACAGAAGAAATGTCGCTTCGTGACCAGCTGACTCGGTTATTGATTGGAACAAATAAGAGATGTATTTCATAGACAGATATCAGATCAGCTGCACAATACACAATACAAAATTCAAAATTATTTTACCTTTAAAACAAGGGTCGAAAGGATTATTTCTTTTCTGAAGTTAATATCAAAATCTCGCTTAAGACCTCAACGTATTGACGCTTTTAACTAACACCGCGGACCTTACAAAGGAATTCAATTAAACAGCAAACTTTGTCGAATGTCGCACTAGAGAGTTCCAGAATAATTTCCAGTGTAATCTTGGATTCGCATTCTTTCAAGATAATACCCGCAGGGTTATATCAATTCTCTGCAGCCATTACCTTCTGAGTGAAAGTAAAATTTTTGGTTTGGACAATCATTTCTAGTTGTATAATTTCTTAAGAAAACAAGTTTTAGTATTTGTAAACATTGTCGGAAAGGAATTTTAATGAAAATTAAAATTCTGGTTTTCTGAAATGTTTGTTATTTTAATTGAAAGTGAGGTGCAAAATAAATTTACTGAAAAGTCACAGAAATGTGTTTCAATACAAGAGATAAACTGACTGCGCAGTTTAAAAGACCGAATTTTGTGTCCGTAACGTTTTATCGGATTACTTGAACACTAATTGATTCCTGAGGGATAATGGCAATTATTTTTGTATAAGCCATTTAGGAACTTCTATTAGCTATATAAAAGTATACTCTGTTTGTCTTTACTTTCGAACAATCTAAAGAGTACAAAATTATTTAATTGCGTCTTATCTCATAATTTGTTACACACGCAGAAAATTATTTTCAAAAAGTTCTCTGGTAACGTCTGATTTATATAGCTTACCACCTACTATAATATACCCCGTTTCAGTTTTTCTGAAAGTGTACACCTCGAAGCTTTTTGGCTTTGTACAATATTTCTAAAGACTTTGCATTTACCTTTTGCAAGATAATAAAGGGTTAATTGAGTTTTCAACCAAATAACAACGTTTTTATGTTAATGATTATTTCTATTATAGCCATAATTTTGAAAATGATAATCGGATTGCTACATTGTAATTTTGAAATTTGCTTTATTATGCGCCTCTTGCTCTTGCTTTGTAAACTAACATAAATTTACCTAAATTTCTTTAAAAATAAGCAAAATTATACACAGACGTATACTAAAAATCCACTTTTTTTCCATAGCTTTATAAGACATTGTAATACCTACAACTTGACGGTTTATTTAATTAGTAGCTATTAATTTGTATTGAAAATTTACGTACAGTATTTTTATTTCGACATACGCTAAACCCGCTTCAAACCGACCCGAACCAATTTGTATTCGATCTGAACCTGTTTATACCGAACGTAATCAACCCGCTCTAATAAACCCTTTTTCGATCCGCTTTGATTTATATAAATCACGGTAGAGATATTATTAACTATGGGATAAATATATCCTAACGCTTCGCATTTGATGAATAAGCTCGAAAATGACAGGCGACGAAATGATTACCTAACCTTATTATACGCACAGTAACTAGAATGAAGTTAGCAGCAAACTATATCCTCTCGGTGGGTTATGTGGTCATTTTCGATCTTTACACGCAGTTCAATCTCTTTGTTGAAGCGACAAAGTGTTTATATTGATCGTTTCAACCCGTTGTTACGTGTGAAATTGATGGTAAGGATTTAATAAGTTACTTAATCAAGGAAACGTAAAGAAAAATTTTGTTAGTAAGATAGAGTGGCGAGGGGTGGATTCTATAAACACAAAAGGAATTCTTTTAGAGGTATACAATTACAACATATCTGCCTACTAGGAAATGTCGCTGACTTTTTAGTCAAATAACAAAATATTGACCGGCAACTTTACCTATAATTTATCGTTATCTCGCCAGATGGGGAGTGATCTACGCGAGGATACTAAATTGAAGGTTATCAACTCTTGCAATTCAGGTTGTTAGAGCCTCGTATACACTTTTCACTTTCCTGAAATTACTAACTGAAAATCTACATATAAAGGCTCCATGCTGCGTTCGTAACCTTTATTAACACATGAATATCATCGTAATAAAACAGTTCGCTTAACTCATCTATCCTTTTTTTGAACCTATAGATGTATACCTGAAAAAGGAGTAAATTTACTAAATATAAGTATCAAATTAAGCTAAGGTGTGTATTTATTACTACCTGAAATTACACGGTGCTGCCTTCTTTGGTTCTAAAACTCTCTTAGTCAAACGTGTACACAAACGAAAGTTCGCTTAGCAAGAATTGGTTGTATACGTTTAAATATTGAAAAACACAGTTTGAAATATACAAAATGTGGAAGCAATTCAACGACTTACAGTTTGTTTCTTCCAAGACTCGAAAGACCTCATGCAAGACACTGGGGCGTTAATGAAGTAATCCTTTTGATCCAACAGGTGTTTCTAAAAGCGTTTCCAACCGAAAAAGTTTCACTACGTATTGGTAATAATTTTAATTTCGCGTTTGTAATACGCGAATTATAAGGTTACCATAGTTTGGACTGCTTCTAACTTCTCGTCCCTCGACAGTGATGGTTGTTGGTCAGTTAAATTATAACCGCTTCAAAAGCACAACTACTAGACTGGAGGTTTTTCATGAGGTACTGATTCTCAACGTTTGTGCGACTTGCACTAAACTTGCGGTTAAGTCAAGGGTTTCTCGGTGCATGTGAAAGTATGCGTGATTGTATCTTCACACGGTCTGTTTACCAGCACGTTTGCTCTAGAATTTAGTGCCTACAAATTAAATTTTATGACATTTTATGGATTCTGCCTATTTAAGTAAGTTACAATGTTTTCGATGTCTTTCAATAGTTCGTAAAATTATTAGTCATGGAAAATATGTTGATGTTTGTCGAATTTCGTATGCTTATGGTAAGGTCCCGTACTTTACTTGCTGGTTGTGAATAAATCTACTATGAACTTTTCTATTTATTTAAGTATTTTAATTTTAAGGATGTGATGAAATAGCGTTATTAGTAAATAGCACACTAGCCAGCTTCTATAAAATTGTTTGTATATTTTTTAACTACGCTCTCTAAGCAAGCTAAAAATGAAAAACGTTTTCCAATATACCAATGTTTACGTGATTAACACGCTTTTGTTACACCACTAACTTTGATTGTTCGACTTTAACCGCATCAAACGCATCCAGATAAACCAGAAATTGTTTCATCCTAAAATTACTATAAAGTAGTGTCAGCAGTAAAATATGCCTATAATTCTGGGGATTCTTTTTTTCAATATAAATAAAACCGTGTCGCGTTGTTTAAATTAACAAGAATTATGCATATAAATTTATATAATTTAAATCCCTAATTTATTCAAAATTTATATGAACCAACGAACCTTTAATGATATAAATTTTTCCAAATTTAGTACAGAGTGAGATTAGCAATATAAATATTTTAATAAGTCATTTCTGCAATAGCCACTCATTTCGTATAAATTTACAATTGAGTATCTTGAGATGGTTTGTTACAGTATTTGGTGCAGACAAAAAAAAACGTAAAGTAAGCAAAAAATATCGCACGCACCGAATACCGCAATAAAATAAGGGGAGAATCCAAAGAATTAATGTCGTACTAGCTGAAAACGTCGTAAAGTGGGATGGACCACAAAGAAAAAAACGCCAGCAATTAGTTTTATTACAAACTCTTAGTTAACAAACATGGTATTAAAAGAAATATCTACAAACCAAAACGAACATTTACGTAAAGTCTTGTTAAAACATGGTATACACGAAACGCCTATTATACGACCTGTTTGGTATACGTTGTACTGGATCCAGGGCTTATAAGACAGCTCACGATAGTGTAACGATAGACATCTTGTTGCTCAACATGCATCAACAGCCAAACATCACTATCAAAATACATTCCATAAATAGTAATTTCATGTATATAACTTGACGGGCTCCAAATAAGTAAGGTTAAAGATGTAATGAAGCTTTTGTTAAACGTAGTAGGTAGAACTGCTACTCCAAATATAAGCGGTACACCGAGAATAGTAATATAAACTGCCAATAGCGCTGCATCTAATTGCAATCAGGGCCAATAATTAACAGCACAATACATAACCATAATATTCTTCATATTAACAAATGACTTGAATGTGAAACAGGAATTTGAACTGTATATTTAAACTCTAACTAAGAATTGGACCATAACTAGAATTGTAAAATGGATGATAAACTAAATCAGTAAAACTCCAATCTTGTAGAATTAGAAATTGGATATTCGGACAAAAACAATAAAATTGTAACTGAGGCTTGCACTAGAAATTGGACAAAATAACTCTAAAGCTGCGAACAACTTGAAATTGCACCCTAAAAATAATACGCATTAATTAGGAGAGAATTGCTACAGAACGATACTAACCACAAAATGTAGGTTCAATGCAAAATAACACAAGTGGATTAACCAACAGATGTTCGAAATCTTAGTTGAGGTAACGACAAAAATTCCGCTACACGCGCTAATAACTATCTTCATAACACACAGCGATAAGACAATTAAATCCGTTGGTGTAGCGTTTTTAACAAAATGCTTCCACTGAGGCATCGCTCTTCAACCAAGATTGGCATCGAACTCCCAAGTAATATAGCACTTATTTTCACAACAGGTGATGGTAACATCGTAGGTCAAACACATATAACAACTTTTTATAACCAAAATTAAAAATAATGATTGAAAGAATGGTATGCAGATAAAGTTAAAGATCAAGATCACTATTCTGTCAAATTAAAATGACATACTAGTAGAATATTTAACCAAAGGAGAGAATCAAAGTCGACTAACAATATATACTTAGATAATTTAACTGAGCATGCAGACAGTTACGCCTGGGTGTTACAGCATAAAATGAGCGGAGTAGTCGTACCTTAAGTGCTTTTGTGTTGCCTTCCAAGAGGATTATTCGCTCAGTATGTACCCAAAAGGTGTAATAGTTGGAATTTAATATTTATACAAAGGATCCAGAAATAAATAGATTACGGAAATTTAACGTACCATGTTGAAAAGATTAAAATTACAAAAGAAGCCTTTAAGTTTATTTACTATAACTACAGTTTGCTGGAGTACAAAATGGTTCACAAATTAGTGGCTATCATGATGTGGAAAAAAAGTAGATACAAATTTTTATGATGGCAGTTTTATTAACCATATTTTTAGCTTAATAAGAAATTGACTGTTTTCAATTTATTAGTACAGAGAGGTAATTTTAAAAATCTCCTGTGGAGCGATGTACGTACTCAAAAGTTCATTAAGTAATATATATTGTGTGGCTTATTAAAAGATAATTATTATAAAATTCTCTAAGCTTGAGGCAAGTATCATAAAGTTAGTAAAAACTATAAAAAGTCAATATAAGGAAATTTGAATCTAAAATGTAACTGTAAGGATAAAAAAAAGCCAAGAACCGCAGCTATAAACAACAAAGAGAGTGGTCATTTCTAATGCTCTAGCTTTTATGTTATTTGTTAAGTTGTCTTAAGCTTAAATTATTTATGGCTTTCTCAGTAGTGTTATTACAACTACATCTTGAAATATATCCCGTACTCAACGTCGGACTGGCCATACAGTCGAGGTGACATTTGCCAGCCGGGCCCCAGACTGCGCGGGCCCCCACGGGCTTGGGTTGCGTGGCATGCGGCAACCGTAGCACAGGGGGCCCGCGCAGCGTGGCCCCTGTGCTACGGTTGCCCGCGTGCATGTCTCGGAAACTATGCGTCGTACAAAAAAATTGTACGGTTATAATTTGTAGAAAATTGCTTTGCCTACAAATATGTTAATATAACTTTTTGCCCTAAATTAAAGATTAAAGAAGTTATAAGCAAAAAATAAAAAATCCTTTTTGCTTATGTATAACTTCTCTAATTTTTAATTTAGGACAAAAAGTTATGTAAACATATTTGTAGGCAAAACAATTTGCTACAAATTATGACATAACGAATTTTTTGTAAGACGCATAAAAAAGTGTTTTCACCCCTTTTTTCAAGATGGCGGTTGGGGGACAAGGGTGGCGACCCCAAAAACTTGAGGTTAAGCTTCTATTGACCCCCCACACATGTCCCAAAAATAAAATTGCGTCCTCTAATAAATGCAATACTCGGAAAATTGCCGGAAAATGATGGGAGTTTTATTTTGCTTTTTTTTATGTATTACAGTGGTTATTATTATTATTAATAATAATAGTGTTTATTCCGCCGTTTATTAAATAAACTAAAGCAAGAAACCCTACAGGAATCTGTCATGATTTCGAAGGACTGGGACTTTTTTGCTGAGGTAAGGTCGCGGAAAAAACGCGTAAAATTTGCAATTTACGCGGTTTTCTGGATCTAGCTAACACGGCACCAAGCATACGCGGCTGATTCCTGGAAGAAACGTTCTTCACGTCAGATCCGTGGCTATTATTTTTTTTAATTACAGAAGAAAACTAAAATTATGTGGCAAAAGAGGGCTGAAAAATAAAACATTTTGTCGATGAGGCACCCTCATAGATATAATAGGAAGTGAAAAAAAATTGTTTTAATTTGTCTCGCCACGGATCTGACTATGCAAACCACGGATCTTCTGAGGTAAGGTCGCGGAAAAAGCGCGTAAAATTCGCAATTTACGCGGTTTTCTGGATCTAGCTAACACGGCACCAAGCATACGCGGCTGATTCCTGGAAGAAACGTTCTTCACGTCAGATCCGTGGCTATTATTTTTTTTAATTACAGAAGAAAACTAAAATTATGTGGCAAAAGAGGGCTGAAAAATAAAACATTTTGTCGATGAGGCACCCTCATAGATATAATAGGAAGTGAAAAAAAATTGTTTTAATTTGTCTCGCCACGGATCTGACTATGCAAACCACGGATCTTCTGAGGTAAGGTCGCGGAAAAAGCGCGTAAAATTCGCAATTTACGCGGTTTTCTGGATCTAGCTAACACGGCACCAAGCATACGCGGCTGATTCCTGGAAGAAACGTTCTTCACATCAGATCCGTGGTTATTATTTTTTTTAATTACAGAAGAAAACTAAAATTGTGTGGCAAAAGAGGACTGAAAAATAAAACATTTTGTCGATGAGGCACCCTCATAGATATAATAGGAAGTGAAAAAAAATTGATTTAGTTTGTCTCGCCACGGATTTGACTATGCAAACCACGGATCTGCTGAGGTAAGGTCGCGGAAAAAGCGCGTAAAATTCGCAATTTACGCGGTTTTCTGGATCTAGCTAACACGGCACCAAGCATGCTTGGGCGATAGAGGTTAAAAACTCGATGAATTCGGAACTGCAACATTTATAAATAACAATTAAGAAACGTAACGTATTTATTTACTCTCATCTCATAATTCTGAGAAACGGAACGCATTAAGCAAGTAAAGAATCTTGTGGTTGGGGAATCCCCGACGTGCGTTCGCTGCTCTTTGAATCGCATTTCATTGTTTAGTCGGGTTTGTATCGCCGGTACTCTAGTTCAATTACGTTGTTTTTAAATATTATACAGACTTTCTTTACATCGAGAAACAATGGAAAAGGTTAGTTGCATTATATTATTTTTATTGCTTTCTGAAAAAAAGTTACTTTGGTGCTTTTGTAATTTAATATTATATACCTAAGTATTACTCAAATTGATATACTTAACGGTTTCAGTCACGTTCAGCGGCATATAAACCTAAATCTGTTTCGGAGAAACGGAAAATAAAAGAAAGATAGAATTACAAACAGCGGCTTCGAATCCAAAGCAATCCAGGCTTTCTTTCACGTCTACATCTCAAGAGCTTGAAGATCCTCAAAATCGGAGCGAATCGCAACCAGGTTAATAGATTTAATTTAATACAGTTTTTTTTCTAATTTAACAAATCTTTACATATTTGTTTGCCCGTTTGACCTGTAGTTTCACTTTTAATTCCTTCTTTATATTCTAAAATTTGTCAAAATTATCTGTTTGAAGCCAAAATTACGTCTTTTATATATCGAGTTTGATGTATAAATTTTAAGCTACAGATAGGTACGGAATATTTTAGAGAATGCTACATTTTAGAAATCTTATATTATTATAAACAAAAGTCTTGGCTGATTAACTCATTAGTGTCCAGACCATACCCTTGAACGTAGATAGCTCAATTTTTGTAATAAAATGAAATCCCTTTACTCATATTGTAGACGAAAAACAGATTTTTATTAAATTTCTGAAACCCCTCAACCGATTTCAATGATATTTTGTGAATGTGTATAGCTATCAAATATTTATACAATATTTTATTTATTTTATAGGACCCTCATCATCATCATCAATATTTGAGTTAGACGAAAAATTGGATTCAGTTTCGTATGCAAGTAATTCAGAACAGAGCATAGCAGCGGCGACTCTACCCATACTAATCACGCAAGACACAGCACCACAAGAAACAAATGCATGCTTTTCTAATCCTAAAGACACAATTACTTCAATTACTTCTAGCGACACTGGATCTAGTGCAAATATTGATAACGTTGCGTTAAAGCCACTTACATTAATAGTCGATGATTGCAGTGAAATTCAAAAACTTTCTGAATTTGCTGCGCCAAGAAAAAATGCTACGTCTGCTGAGAAATTAAGTTTCTTATCTGTTCACCCTATCCAACCTTCGGGTGATAAAAACAGTTTGCCTTTTGATGCAAATCGAGTTTACTACCGAAAGTTACCAACAGGAACTTTAATTCGACGAGAATCTGTCTCTTATTCTCTTGAATTAAATAAGCTATTTTGTACTGGCTGCATGTTTTTTGCGTCTGACGCCACGAAAGAAGAAGGAGGAGGAAGAAGTCCATTTATTGATGGCGTTACTCCATCCAAAAAACATATTTGTGAGCAACTTGTCAAACACGAGGAAAGCCACAGTCATCAGTTAGCCGTAGTCGCCTTGCTTACAGCAAAAAAAAAGGAAATGTGGAACAGTATCTCACGCGAAAGAATATGCAAGAGATTTCCCATAGGCGTCTGGTCCTGAAAAGAATAATTGATATAATACTATTTATATCTAAACAAGGCATTGCTTATCGTGGAAAAAGTGAGGCGTTGTACTCGTTAGCGGATATCGCAGACGACAACCAGAATCACGGAAACTTTTTAAATTTAGTTGTCCTATTGTCGAAGTATGATCCAGTTCTTAAGGCCCACATGTCCGAGGCAATTACTGAAAGTAAAAAAAGAAAAGACTCAGGAAAAGGTAAGGGTCGAGGTAGGCTTGTTACCTTTTTACCAAAAACCACTATAAATAAATTAATAAATATATGTGCACGTCAAGTTAAACAAGAAATCGTTAAAGAAATCCAGGCGGCGAAATCTTTTAGCCTTAATGTGGATTCTTGCCAGGATGTTGGCGTTGTTGACCAGGCTGCAATTTGCGTGCGCTATGTTAAGAGTGGGATCCCACAAGAACGGATGCTCAGCATGGTCCCTGTCCGGAAATCAACAGGAGAAGAACACAGAACTCTTGTAAGCAATGAACTAGCCCAGTTAGACTTAAATTTGCAAGATCTTATTAGCATGTCATTTGATGGTGCCGAAAATATGACAGGAAGGTATAATGGTCTTCAAGCAAAACTGAAGGAAGAAGTGCCAAAATTAATTTTCACACATTGTTATGAACATGTTTTAAACTTAGTGCTGCGAGGTGCTACGTCAAGCTGTACTGAAGCCAAGAATTTGTTTGGGTTCTTGGAGTCTACCAGTGTATTTATTCATGAATCATTTAAGCGCACATCTCTATGGGTGGAGAAAATTTCAGAATTAACAGCTGGACAAGACAAATTGAGACGATTACAGAATATCGGAAAAACAAGATGGTAGGCTAAAGATAAAGCCTTGACCACTGTTATGGAGAAAACTCGATATGTGGCGTTGATAAAAACTTTAAGTGCCATATCATCGAGCACGGAGTTCGAGCCAAAGGTTTCGTTCCAAGCAAAGGCTTTGATGAATTCTTTTTTGAAATTCGAAACAATCCTGACAGCCTTCACGTTCAAGAAAATGTTTGACCTATCAACCCCAGTAAGCCAATATCTCCAAACACCTACATTGGATTATCTTAAAGCTTGGGGATTCATCAAATGTTTAGATATGGATTTACGAAGATATTTAGATACTTTTGATGATGTTTTCAAAGCTGCAAGTTTATTTGCATCCGATGTTCAAGACTTGATGCACGCTGAAAACATTGATCTCGACATACAAACCAAGTTACCGTTACGAAGAATTTCTAAAAAACCGAAGAAACATGACCAGTTATGTGAAGATGAAGTAACATTATTGGCTACAGACCCAAAGAGATTTTATTCTATTTCTGTCTACAAAGTCATTATTAATACAGCTTTAGTTAAAATAAGCGACAAATTCATCTGCAACGAAGATTTAATGAAAGATGCCGCTTGTTTGGACCCGAAAAACTTCAATAGAATCAAAGAAAATGGGATTCCTAATGACGCACTGAAGTCTATCGCATCAATTGCAAATATTGATCGAGAGTTGCTGTCAAAAGAACTGGAATCTTTTGCAAATAATTTTAAGGAACTGTCTAAAGCTCTTTGGGATGAACACATTTCTTCTAGGCAGCATAAGCAAGATTCAGATTCACAAAGCGACGAAGAAAACGACGAAGATGTTTTAGACTTAGACCATGCAGCAAAGGACGCCATGTGTTTTTCCAGAAGTGGTTTGGACGTCTGTCAAAGTTGCATACCATGTGCATGTAAACTTTTATCACAGTATAACATGCATATCAGCACGTACACCACCTTATATGTTGCATATTGTGTAATTCTCACAATTTCATTCACGCAAGTGACTTGTGAGAGACGATTTTCAGCATTAAAGCGCATTAAAACGAGACTTCGTTCTCTACTGGGGCAAGAACTGTTAGATTCGTTAATTATATCAAATACAGAATCGGATCTAATCAAGGATGACGAAAACAGCAGCTTTTACGATCGAGTCATTAACTGCTTAGCTGAAAGTTCTCCTCTTTTAAAAAAAATGTTGATGGCTAGCTTTATATTATTATTTGTTATTAGTAAATACCTACTTATTATTTTACTTTATTTTAGTATTGTAATAAATTTTTTATAGTTTGTTTATCTCAATTTGTGTATCTCAGTATTTTTCGATAGTATCCCATCACCATGATCTAGTCTCGGGCCTCGGGATTGCGATCAGCCACCCGGGCCCTTCCGGCCCAGTCCGACCCTGCCCGTACTATTCTCCAAATCCATTAGAACGTGTCCTATTCGCTTATCTCTCCATTTCTTTTTTTGGTTTCCACCGATATCTTTATTCCCCTACTATTTCTAGAACATTTCTGTTATTAAGATTTTTTACTCATCTATCATCATCATACATCGTAAGCGCCACATTCCAAAAGGCTTCTATCTCCCATATCATATCCGTACAGTGTTGTTTTCCACACATGCTTTCAACAATTTGTTCTTTGTTTCTATCTTTGTTGTTTTCGAATATTACAGCTGCTCTTTCTTGTTAGATCCAGCTCGGTTTCCTTGTATTATTTTCAAAATATACACTATTTCACCAATATTCAGTACTTTGTAAAAGGATGTTAAGCAACCTGACGGATACCAAGATCCTCCAACACTTAGATACTTGCGGAATTAATAATTTTCCAATAAATCCTTTCGCACAATCAACATTAGTTGAGAATATTGAAAAACTAACACCAGTAGTTGCTATAATAGCCACCAAGTTTAAGTATAGTTATTTTTTTCGCCATTAGGTTTTCCGTTTTGGTACCGGTTGGATGCGTACATTCATTTCTATTTTGAGCTAACCCACACATTTCACTGAAATGTGTGTAGTAGTCTAACATAACCACATCAACTTCTCTTTTTTCCTATCTCTGCTTCTATGATATTCGTTGCTATTCTCTCACGCCTTAGTATGTGAGCTATTATCATATCTCTTCTATTTTTTACTGTTTTCCACATATTTCTTTCTTCCCCTACCATTGAAGTCCCACGTAATGATTAAATTTTCATGTCCTTTTACGCATTTTAATATGTTTTCGATATTTTTGTAAATCGCTTGTATCTCTTCCTCACTGTAGCTAGAAGTGGGCATGTATACTTGTATTATTACTGTATTTACCGGTTTAGACTGTAATCTGACTATATGCACCTTACGTTCTTTTGTAAGTAGTTTTCTATACAGTGTCCTATCTTTTTCGAATAATTATCCCCACACCCGACGTTTCTTCCTCTGAGCTTGTATGAATTACCCTAAAATCTCCCGCCTCTGGTCACTCAACTTCGTTTCCATACTGTGTCTAATGCTAACCTATTTATTTCAGTTTTTAAATTCTCTAGTTTACCTACTTGCTTCATACTTTTGACATTCCACAGTTACATCCTCCGAAGTTGTCCTTACATGTGATTTTCCGATGTTCCACCCGAAGGTACTACATTGGCCAAGAAGCGAGTATTTTTTACCTAAAAAATTTTTAATTTTGCCGAACCCTTGCTGTTCCAAGCAAGATAGGGATCTTTAACGTGCGTGACAACACACACACGGGACCTCCATTTTACATCTCATCCGAAAGAGGGCATATTTTTAGGAAAAATGCTCACATAACATTTTTCAAGCTGACCGTGTCGGAATTCGAACCCGGGACCTTGGGCGTAGCAGTCACATGCATACCAACTACGCCACAGAGCCGCCTTTCCGAAGTAGTCCGCTCGCAGAGATCCGAATGAGGGACTATTTTAACTTTGGAAACTTTTACCCGAGAAGATCCATCATCGTAAATAACAATTTGAGTACGCGTATACTTGGGAGGTAAAGTGGTGGTTTCCTGTTGCCTTCCACATCCGGGTAGTGTGTCTTAGAATGCCATACCGACGCCTATGGTGGTCTTTGTCATTCTAAGTACCGAAAGAACCGTTACGCTCTTTACGTATGTAGAAAAATGTTGTATTTATTTTTAAGAAGATCTAGCTTACCTTCTACAATATTTATCAAGGTTCAGTTCTTCTACAGGTGTACTCCGCGAAGTTTTGTAGTTTTGTACAATGTTTCCAAATGCTCATCGTTTTTCTACTTTAGCTCTACGTCAAGGTAATAAAAGGTTAATTGCGGTTTCATCCAAATAACAGCACTTTTATATTAAGGATTGTATTTAGTGTGGACTTATTTTTGACAGTGGTAATCGGATTACTCCATTGCAATTTTGAAATTCACCTTATAATGCCCCTTTTTTTTCTTGCTTTGTAAACCTACTAACAAGTTCTTAAAGATCAGAAACGGTATGCAGACGTACAGAAGCTGATTTACAAATTTGCCGCTCCTAGGCTGGAAATATTTTGCCGCCCCTCATCTACAATAATTTTCGCTTTTGTTTCTACTGCTGGTAAACAATATTTAATATACTCACAAACTAAAACGAACTTTATATTTCTGGCGCCAGAGTTAGTAGGTTTCGCACAGGCAACCAACCGGCCGTCGTCTTGCTTAACAATGAAATAAAATTTCTATTATACTAGGTATGATCGATGTGTCGTATATGGTTTATGAGTGTATTTAAATGTGCAATATTGTATTTTCAACGAACTTCGTTCGTTTATGAAATCGATTTGTCGTCCGTCTGTCTGTCCGTCCGAGGCCTTTCTAATGGTCGGACATCAATGTGTGATACATCAATCGATTCAGCTCGGTGTCCTGAGCTTAAGTTTTGATGTCATTTGAAATCGGGCCACGGGGACGCCGTGCCCCGCGATATTCCTTCGGGAAAATTAAAATTTCAAATAGGTCCAAAATTAATGTGCGATACATATTTGGACTCCCCTAACATAGCTGAGTCGAAATATGGTACCCCCCACAAAATCTGACCACGGATACCCGACCCCCCCGGGGAATTAATTTTTATTTTATCTGAATACTTATAATTATTACAACATAATAATTTTAATTTCTTGAAATTGTTTTAAAGTAAGTCTACATTTGGAAGTTCGTTGCGACAATGCCTTGCATTTTCAACTTGTTTCATATGATTTTAATTTGTCTAGATTTCATTTTGTTATTTAATTTTTCTAACTCCAACATTTGCCGCCCTAAGGCTACCCTTCTAGCCTAATGGTTAATCCGGTTCGGTTGACGTATACTAAAAATTCACTCTTATTTTCAGTAGCTTTACTAGGCATTGTAGCATTGTTCTGTAATATCTACAAATTGACGGCTTGTGAAATTAGTCGCTATCAATTTGTATTAAAAATTTACGTAAAGCACTTTTATTTCAGTCAGTTGAACCCGCTTCAAAACCTACCCGATCGAACTTGTACTCGATCTTAACCCGTTTATACCGAACTTAACCAACTCGCTATAACGAACTCTCTTTCGATTTTATTTGATTTATGTAAATAATTTTAAATATTATTAGCTCTGAAAAAACTTAATGCTTTGCATTTGATCAAAATTCTTGCAATTGACAGGCGACGAAATGATGACCTAGCCTCGTTACACGGACAAAAACTAGAAAGAAGTTAGCAGCAAGTGTAACTCGCTCCACTCGAATGGTTTATGTAATCAATTTCGATCGTTTAATTCAGTTCGGCCCTTTTGTTGAAGCAGGTAGAGTTCAATGCTTCAATTTGGTCGACAAAGTGTTTATACGAACATTTCAACTAGGGCTGGCAAAAACCGGGAAAATTAAAAACCGGTTTACCGGTTTAACTAAAAATCGGTTTTGGTAAAACTGGTTTATCAAAACCGCTTTCCAAAACCGGTTTGCCAAAAGCGGTTTTACCGAAATAGGTTTTTCCAAAATCGGTTTTACCAAAACCAGTTTTACTGAAATCGGTTTTTCCAAAACAGGTTTTTACCAAAATTGGTTTTACTGAAATCGGGTTACCAGTTATACAGAAAGCCTAGTGTAATAAAATAAAAATCAGTTTTATTGCAGTTCTAAACAAAAACGACTTTGTCAAGAACAAAAGCCGTCTCGGTTCGTATTAGTTTTGTTTTTGTAGGAAAGGTACCATGCAATTACTCAAAAAGTAAAACAGATGCGCTTTTTGCCGATTTGATATTTTTTAGTGATGAACGCATTAATTATAAGATTCAAATCTATACAAAAATGGATTATATTAGTAATTACGCGTGTTGAACATTACAGCAGGCTTATAGTTAACAGTTGTTGCAGCAGCCACTATAGGCTTTTTTATAAACAGGTAGTTGTTTCCCATACATAAAGCAATGTATTACAACAAGTTAAATTAGTTCTATTCTAATGATTGAAATGGAGAACGCCGCCGCGACTTATTTTATGAATATAATTAAAATCTACCAATCGGTAATTACTAATTACAGCTTGTTTATACTATTCCCCTAAATTTATAATTAGTTGAAAAGTTGTACTGTTTTTTAAAGTATGATATGAAATAGCTCTTATTTTGTAATTGCTAAGAAAGAAAAGAAAGTTTCAATCAGACTTTTAGATTTGTCAAACAGTGGCGCACGAACTTGATTAATTCTTCTTGATTTTATTTTCGTAGCGCTTTTATTTTAAATAGGGCTTTATTTACTTGTTGAGAAATTCAATTATTCTAAGACAGTGAACATAATTTGAGAAAGTACAAGCTATGGTACAAAAACAAATTATTAAAATGAGTATCATCAACATTGGCAACTTGATAATAATTAATAAGCGGAGTGGCGTGATGATACCGCTACTTCCAGAGTAAAATTTTAACCAGGGTCCTAAATGCCAAAATCGGTTTTTTAGTACGTATTGCCGATGTTGGTTTTACCAATATCGGTTCCACCAAAACCCATTTTAAAGAAAATGGAAATCGGTTTTACCAAAACCGATTTTACCGAAATCGGTTTTACCGAAACAGGTTTTACCGAAACCGGTTTCATCAAAACCTTTTTTACCGAAACCGGTTTTATTGAAACATGTTTTACCGAAATCGGTTTTACCAAAACCAGTTTTGCCGAAACCGGTTTACCAAAACCGGTTTTCAGGTTTGATCAAAACCGTGGATTTACCGAAACCGGTTTACCGTTATACTAAAAACCTGTTTTGTTGCCGGCCCTGATTTCAACTCGCTAACTTTGACGTGTGGATCGAACTCATTAAGATAAATGAGTAATTGCTTCATTCAAAAAGTACTGTATTGTAATATCACCTCAGAATGTCGGTCTATAATACGGGGATTCTCTTTCTATAGAAAGAAAGCTGTGTCGTTTCGACTAAAATCTTAATTATATAAAACCATAATTTACATAAATTTTATATGAAGCAACGGTTTTTGAAATACAACCGTTAGTGATATAAATTCTTCAGAATTTAGAACAGAGCGATTAACATTATAAATATTTTAATGTATTATTTCTACAGCAGCCACTCATTTTACATGAATTTACAGTTGAAGGTTCATAGATTGTTTTTGAAGAGATTAAAATTACAAAATTGATGCTTTTTAGTATATTAACTGTTACGTCGTCATCGAACAATTCGGTATTTTGTGACAATAAATACTTTGTGCGTGCATCCTACAGTTTGAGTGAAACATTTTATATACCGGCAATAACAGTGCATAAAGTGACAGTCGTACTCGAGCCTTTAAAGAAGCAAGTCGCCTTCGAACCCTTGAAAAGGACGGTTGTGTTAGAGCTTTAAAAGCGAGACCGACACCCGGTCGAGCGTGTTACTGGCTCTCCGTAAAAGCTTTGTGCGTGAAAGTGTCTATTGCCCCCAGCGGCGCAAGACTTAAGGTATTTATACCCTTCCTTAATTAGTTGGTAGTTGTCTTTTTTTGTTATTACATAACCGCTCCACCATTATCGTTATTGCTATAAAAGCAATTGGTCCTTCATTATAATTTGCATATTTTTATCACACATTTATATCAACCTCCTTAACCCCAATCAATCATTGGCCCTATAAGTCGATCCGGATTCATTAGTCCTGTGGTTACACATGTCCTAAATTAAATATTATTGTGCATTTCAGCGAGTTTTAATTAATTAATATTTCAGTTTTAAATTTGTGCTTAAAGCCCATATTTAGCGGGTTAAAATGTGTAAACATTATTTATACTGTCTTTAGATTAAATTAAGCGATTTCGCCGTAATTGAAACCAGCAAGCGTTTTAATTACAAAGAAATTCATAATATAAAATTTGTCAGTTTTCAGTTTTAAATTCATTTTAGCGGCATAAAACAGAAAGCAACCTGAAAACTATAAATCGCTTTATACTTCTTAAACAAGAAAGGTAAAGGATTTGCTTTGTATTTAAAAGCTATTGCACGTTTTGTATTACAATATTGAAAATATCTGCAGAGGAATAAGGTTGTAAAGTTGCATCTTTCGGCAAATATGTTAAGCCACATGTTTTAAACGTTTCTGTGAGCTTTTGATGGTAAGCCGCTCGGGTTGTTAAGCGGTACATCTTATATTCACGCTTTTGTTTGACGAACCGTTAGTCATAAAACGTGATTTATTGGTTATACCCTATTTTACATTTTCGTGCTTTGAACAACTCATAATATTTTAATATTTCTCAGTGCACATTTAGCTTTACCGTTTTACAACAGTTTATTGTAGTCCTTTCAGAATCTTTGAGAATGGCTCCAAAGAAAGCACATGTGGTAGAACTCCAATTACTGAAAACACGGATTTTAGAAATATTTGAGCTTTGTAATTCTATACAAAGTGACCCAAGTTTAAAGGCATTGTTCCTTATTCAAACAAGGGAATACATGACCTTTATGCAAATTTCAATACAATTTTAGTCGCTGTCTTGGCCTCATGTGACGAGGTAGACTCATTAACTTACAACGCTGTACGGAAGGAAGTAGATTCCGCTTATTTTTCATACTGCTGCATCTCGATACGATGCAAGAAATGAAAGCACCACAAATCATCGAAAATGCTCCAAGCAGCACGGTATCAAAATTGTTACCGTTAAAGCTCCAAATTTTTAATAATGAGGTAACTGAATTTTCATCTTTCATCGATTTATTTGACAGCCTGGTCTATAATAACGCGTCGCTGTCCAATATCGAAAAATTAAATTATCTTATCAGTTGTTGTACCGGGGAGTCTTTAAGAATCGTTAAATCTGTACCCATTTCGGGGATAATTTTATTATTTCCTATAACGCCTTGCGTGAGAGATTTAGCAATCCGCGTTTATTGGCAACTTTGCATTGGAAAGCAATGAAAGACTTTCTACCTTTAAAATCAGAAGACCCTAAGAAACTTAGGGTACTTATTGATTGTTTTTCGGAGAACCTTGCTGTTCTAACTAACTTAAAGTTTCCCACTGAACATTGGAACTTTATTCTGGTCGATTTGCTTTTAGAAAAACTTGATCCGTTCACTAGAAAACGCTTCGAACTCCAATCGGATCCGAAGCAAATACCTAATTTCGAGGATTTGAGATATTTTTAACCCAA
Source organism: Platerodrilus igneus (assembly GCA_036346225.1). Classification (NCBI taxonomy): domain Eukaryota; kingdom Metazoa; phylum Arthropoda; class Insecta; order Coleoptera; family Lycidae; genus Platerodrilus; species Platerodrilus igneus. The sequence continues at coordinate 9,651,589 of JARFIW010000244.1, forward strand.
CAATGTGCAGCGTTGAAACCTTTTCTTCAACCGCACCTGTTTCTTATTCGACGACTGTCCATACATCGCACACATCGGTGCCTAAGAAATCCTCAGCGTTTCAATTTAAACCAAAGGTTTCTTCTAACGTAGTTTCACTGGACACACCAAGTAGCTCCAGTGACTCAAATAATTCATTTTCGCACCATTGTCCTTCCTGCAAGGGCAATCACTTAATTTACAGATGTCAATCGTTTCTAAAGAAAACTCCGACAGAACGTTTCGACATTGTCAAACGCTTACGCCTTTGTTTAAATTGCTTACGAACAGACCATGCGTCCATGCAATGCAAATCTTATAATTCCTGTCGAACTTGCGCCAAGCCGCATCATACCTTGCTACATTTTGAATCGCAACCTGCTTCTAGCCGTTCAGCTGAACCGACCGCTACACACATGCATAAAAATGCCAATAGGACGCAGTCAGCCTCCTATTCCGGCAAATGTTTTGTCTTCACAGACGAATTCAAATCTTGGGGTTACTGTCTTACTCTCCACTGCTGTTGTGGAAGTTCAAGATCGTTCTGGTAGATACAAACCGATCAGGGTACTCTTAGATCCTGGTTCCCAAGCTAGCTTTATTCGAGACGATTGCGTGAGCAAACTTTGGCTTCCACGCATACGTTCTCAAGTTCCGATTTATGGACTTGGGCAGACAACTTCAGCAGTCAATAGGGGTGCCGTCAGCTGCACCATTCGCTCTATGTTAGACTCTGAAAATCTCTAGAAGTCACAACTTTTGTGCTTTCGTCAATATCTGGCAAATTACCTAGCGTTGAAGTTCCTAATAATTGGGAACACTTATGCGGCCTGCACTTTGCAGACCCGACCTGGAACTCTCCAGGAACCATTGACATGCTCCTAGGAGCAGATGTTTATCCGTTCATCATCAATGGCGGTGTTATACATGGCAAGTTTCTTCAGCCTGCCGCCATAAATACAATCTTTGGTTGGACTATTATTGGTCCCACAAAAGCTTGCAGTCTGATACTGTCCAAGCATTTTTACGTCTGTAGAAGATCCTATCGACCAGACCCTAAGGCGGTTTTGGGAGATAGAAGAGTTGCCATCCACGCCTTATACTTCTCCAGAAGAAGAAAAGGCAGATTTGATTTTGAAAACACGTTTTCTCGTGACCCTAGCGGTCGTTTTATTGTTGCGTTACCGTTCAACGATACTTTGCCCGTTTTTGATAATTGCTTTGAGATGGCTAAAAAGACTATTTTCGTTGGAGCGCAAATTACATGCTCAACCGGAGCTACGCGCCCAATACAACAATTTCATGCAGGACTATCTTGATGCGGGTCATATGGCATTACTCGATTCTCCGCCCGTTGGGAACGATAATTACTTTTACCCCATCACCCTGTGTTTAAAGAAGAAGGTCATACTTCTAAAATTCGTGTGGTTTTGACGCCTCTGCAAAGGCTAAAAACAACGTGTCACTTAATGACACTCAACTGGCTGGACCTAGTCTCCAAAACGACATTTCGTCAATCTTACTGAAATTTCGTACTCATCGTTTCGTTTTTACTTGTGATGTTCGCCAAATGTATCGACAAATTTTGGTTACCGAAGAACATCGAAAGTTTCAATTAATTGTTTGGCGGTTCTCCGCAGAAGAACCCATCCAGACATATCAGCTTAATACAGTGACCTACGGTATTAAGTCATCGCCTTATCTAGCATTAAAAACTCTTCAGCAATTAGCCATTGACGAAGGCAAAAGGTTTCCGTTAGCCGCTGACGCTATACGGTCAAATCTATATATTGATGATTTCGTCGCCGGTGGAGATTCTATACAATCGGCCCGCGAAATTAAAGATCAACTTATTCGACTTTTACATTTGGCTGGTTTTGAACTTCGAAAATGGAGTTCTAATTCAGTTTCTATTTTGGAAGGCATTCCGTCAGATTTTTGCCAATATACTTCTCTCGATTTCGATTCGGACGAATCAATAAAAATATTAGGTCTTCAATGGTCACCTACAGAAGATATTTTCTCGTTTCGGGTTAAACCATTAAACCAAATATGTACAAAGCGCAACATACTTTCACAAGTTGCCAGAATATATGATCCATTAGGATTTTAGCCCCACTAACACTTTTTGCAAAACGCCTAATCCAGCATCTGTGGATGTTAGGTTTGAATTGGGATGACATCCCACCAGCAGACATTTCGTCTCAATGGCAGCAGTATCAAGAAGAGTTGCCGTTATTATCGTCATTAAAGTTACCACGTTGTTTACCCCCTTCGGATCCTTTTACTTGTCATTTGCATGGGTTTTGCGATGCTAGCGAGGTAGGGTATGCAGCGGTAGTGTATTTCCAGTTCATAAATCAAACTACTGGAGAAATAACTGTACAATTTGTAACCGCTAAAACCAAAGTAGCTCCAATTAAGCGCATTTCAATTCCACGTTTGGAATTATGTGCCGCCGTTTTATTAACCGATTTACTTTCTTTTACCATTCGGTCTTATCAAGGCTTGATTGACATCTCCGATGTTTCAGCGTGGAGTGATTCTACGGTCGCTCTCACTTGGATACGTTCTCCACCTTTTCGTTGGAAAACTTTTGTGGCAAACCGTGTTAGCCACATTCAAGAAATCATTGCACCTAGCCGATGGTTTTATATTAAATCTTCGCATAATCCGGCTGATCCTGCATCTCGGGGATTAATGCCAAGCGCGGTTATTTCATGTTCGCTATGGTGGGCGGGGCCTGAATGGCTTCACTACCCTAGTGACTCGTGGCCGCCTCAACCAACATTGTCAACCTCAATTGCTGAGGTAACTACGGAAAAGAAGATCCTAACATTTGTCGCTCAAACAGATCCAAACGTCATTGACATTTTACTAAGTCGCTTTTCATCGTTATATAAAATCCAAGGCATCGTGGCTTACATTTATAGATTTTCTAAACCCATGGCTCAACGTCATACGGGTCCCTTAACAGACATTGAACTACACAATGCTCTCATGATTATCGTTCGGCATGTACAAAATGTTACATTTTTAAAGGAAATAGCTTCGATTAAGGCAAACCGTAAATTACCTAAAAGCTTGCGAAAACTTTCGCCATTTGTTGATCCACAAAACATCTTAAGAGTAGGTGGGCGCTTGACACATTCTTCGCTTTCCTATTCCGAAAAGTTTCCTGCGTTATTGCCTCAGCGGCACCGATTAACCGAACTTATCATTCTGTCAACTCATGAAAGGTATTGCCATCCCGGTGTTAATACCACAGCGTATCTTATCCAACAGAATTTCTGGATCCTTTCTATTAAAAATTCAATCGGAAATTGTTTATCATCATGTCATGGATGTTTTCGTACCAAACCGGTCCTGGTAACTCCTCCTATGGAGACCTACCGGCAGCACGTATTACCCAGATCAAAACTGCACATGGCACATTAAAACGACCTTTGGTCAAACTAGCGCCGCTACCGGTATTTTAACTTTATTTTATGTTTAGATGTATATACACATTTTTACATGTATAGTAGTATATTATTTTTACATATTTGCTTATTTACATATATATATTTTTATTTTTGCATAGTTGGTAATATCGCTCGCTGTAGTGCACCACCCTATCTTTCGTTACCTCCTTTCCTAGCAAGGTCAAATTCCATGTGATTTCCTTCACCCAACCTACTTCCTCCTTTTCAAAATTCTATGAATTTGGTGGGCGGTATGTTACGTCGTCATCGAACAATTCGGTATTTTGTGACAATAAATACTTTGTGCGTGCATCCTACAGTTTGAGTGAAACATTTTATATACCGGCAATAACAGTGCATAAAGTGACAGTCGTACTCGAGCCTTTAAAGAAGCAAGTCGCCTTCGAACCCTTGAAAAGGACGGTTGTGTTAGAGCTTTAAAAGCGAGACCGACACCCGGTCGAGCGTGTTACTGGCTCTCCGTAAAAGCTTTTGTGCGTGAAAGTGTCTATTGCCCCCAGCGGCGCAGGACAAAGCTTTGTGCGTGAAAGTGTCTATTGCCCCCAGCGGCGCAAGACTTAAGGTATTTATACCCTTCCTTAATTAGTTGGTAGTTGTTTTTTTTTGTTATTACATAACCGCTCCACCATTATCGTTATTGCTATAAAAGCAATTGGTCCTTCATTATAATTTGCATATTTTTATCACACATTTATATCAACCTCCTTAACCCCAATCAATCATTAACTGTAATTACACTTTGATGAAATACAAAATCGTTCACAAATTAGACGCTATCATACTTATTATCATATCAATTTTTATCTTTGCAGTTTTTGCTAGCTCATCTTAAATAAAACCACTAGAATTAGACATCAGATTTTAAATGACACGAAATATTCTTTAAAAACAATCTTTCAAAACACAATTAATACATTCACAACAGATTTTCTCTAACAAGCAACAACATTCATGTAATCTCAAAAAGATCCCTTTGTACAAATACTAAAATCTAAACGTACAGTCTAATATCACCACAACAGCTTTGCCTTTCAAACATTATCCTAAATCTATCCAAATAGTTTCTTAGTAGTCACTCACTTATACTAAATTAGAGTCCAAAGTTTTTTTTATAATCATGATGAGCACACCCTACTCTTAATTTCATTCAACACTAAATCTATAATTAAATCTTATTATGTACAAAAAAAAATCCATTCCGAACGGACCTGCACCTAGAAGAAGTTCTAGATTACTAGAACCGTGGAAGGGCTTGCGTATTTTAGTAATCTATAGACCCAAACTACAGGTCCAACCAAAATAGTAGGGTCTTTAGTGAGGAACCAGACTAAGGCAGGTCCCCGAAAAAGGGCAACAGCTTTTTCGGTACAGAGTGGCAAAGACCATAGGGGTCTGTATGACATTCTAAGACACACTACTGCGATGTAGAAAGCAATGGGAAACCACCACATTATCTCCCAAGTACATCGCGTACTTATACTATTATTAAATATGATGGCATCCTCTGGAATAAAAAATTCGGGAGTTAAAATAGTCTTCTATTCGGATCTCTGGTAGGAGACTACTTCGAGAGATGTGATCAGATAGTACACAAAAAAGAGTTGTGAACATTCTGCGAGTCGAAGCATGGAATGTCAGAAATATGAAGCAAGTAGGCAAGCTACAGAACTTGAAAATTTTAATGGATAGGTTAGCATTAGACATAGTATGTGACGGGCCGCCCTGTAATAAATCGTAGTTATTAACTTAAAGTGTTTTTCCTGTTATATGATAAGTTTTAGTGTGTCGAGTAGTATCATTTTAGATACATGAAGAGGTTCGCGTCAGGTGGACACGGCAGGTGGTTGTGCGCATCGACAGATGCATACGAATGGGGAGTGAAGGTTAAACGTTCACCGGGTAAAGACGTCGGACGATTTTTAGTTAAGTTTGTGTCGAGGGTAGATTTGCAATAGTAATGCAAATCGTGCGTGTGTTATGATTGTATAAGATTACGCGTGTGTTATCAGTATAGTATAACTAAAACTAATTCCTGGAGGTGGTTGGAGTTATTTTTTAACAATTGTTTATCGTGAAACAAGCATCAAAGTGAAAAACATTATCTTACACAAACGCGAGTTTGCGACGGTAATCAGCTGAATTACAACGGGGTGTTGTTTGCACTCCTTAATTAGATTGAAGGTCGAGTGCTGCGCTGTGAACTTCGGCGCGTGGAGCTGAAGTAAGCGGGCCACCGTGGGATATTGGTGAACGTTCATCACGCCAAAGGGTGAGTGGAATGAACTTGTGCTTTTTATTGCGCTTGATTTAAACAAGTTATTATCATAACATTATTTAGGGTTCATGGTTTATTGTAATATGCGGCTGGTATTAGATTATTATTGAATAAAAGTTTATTTCTTGTGTTCATTAAATTTGGCAGTTGTCTTTGACTAGAATTCGTGTATTGTATCAATTATTAGTGTTGTAGGAGAACCCAATAAGTAGAATATTATTTAATATTTATGAACTAAATATTTGGCGCCCTGGGATTACTTAGATTGATTAATGTTTCTCATTAATCCGGTATAAAGAAAGAATTCTTATAGCTCGGAGGTGGGGCAGAGCCCGGCCTATTACAAGTAGGGATCAGCGAAGTTCGGTGGCCAGAGGCGGGGGATTTTTGGAGCGGAGACTTTGCAGTAATTCATACAGCATCAGAGGAAGTAAATTCGAGCGTGGGGATAGTTATACGAAACAAGATAGGCCAACGTGTCGAAAACTACTTACAAAAGAATAAAAGAGTATTCATGGTTAGATTAGAATCTAAACCGGTAAATACAGTAATAATACAAGTATACATGCCCACCTCCAGCCACAGTGAGGAAGAGGTAGAAGCGATCTACAAAGATATCGAAGACATGAAAATTTAATAATTACGAGAGATTTTAATGCAATGGTAAGTGAGGATAAGGAAGGAGCGGTAGTAGGTTCTTTTAATTTGGTCAATTTAGCCATCAAAAACATATCATTTCAACATCATGCTAGAAGGCGCCGGAAGATATAGGAAGATATCAAATAGATTACATTCTTTTTAGACAACGGCTTAGAAATCAAGTAAAAGACTATAGAAGCTTCTTACAATTTAAAAAGTCGATAATTACCGTTAAAGAGTCGATAAATACAGTTAAAAAGTTCATAAATACATCGCGCAAGCGCGAAATAAGCGACGTCACGGGCGGGTGGTAGCTCCAGCTTACACAGGCTTTAGCGCGGCCATCTGCCAATGACGTCACCAATTCACAAAATTAAGACGCAATTATCGGAAAACATATAACTTTAAAGACAATTGATAATATCCGCGAACAAATTAAACTATGAGGTACTCACACAATAGGTCCAGATTCCCACGAAGTACGCCAATCGTCCTTCAGGATAGGTTAAGACGGCGTCAGCACGTCCATAAGTGCGGCATGCTGGCCCTTTTTAGGCAATTAAAGATGGTACTGCTCCGGTGCTGTCGGCGGAACATGGACATCCGGCAGGGAAAGACGGGAACATGGTAAGAGGCGACAAACAAGATAATTAGGCAAAGGAATCTACATAGATAAAAACAAGCACGATACGATACCTCAAAGCGTCCACTCCACTCGAAGGTTCAGGCAAAAAAGCCACGTTCAAGCGTCTAACGGAAACCTCTCACCACTTTGTGCCCACTCCACTCGCGTCGCGCGATCTGGCGCAACGCACTGCGACGTAACGGAAATACGCGCCCCGAGTCTTTTGAAATTATGGCGCGAAACTTCCTCACATCAAAATTAACCTAAAAACAATGTTTAAGGGCCAATTTGATTGGCACGTAACAAGTCACCCAGAAGCAGATATAGACATTGACTACAACATCGTAATTATAAGGGCCGCTCTTAAATTTAAAAATTTGAAAAAAGAAACTGAAAAAGGCACTTTTTTGACTTTGAGAAACTAAAAGAAAAAGATATCCACAAAAGATTTGAAAAAACTCAAATGAATTGCTGAAAGATATCGGAAAAATTTCTGATACTAAGGAAGTAGAAACAAAAGAGAATGTCATTAAATCTAGCTTAGACATAGCGGCCAGAGATATTCTGGGGTATCCACAAAAAAAAAATAAGAAACCACGAATAACAAAGGATATTCTAAACTTAATAGAAGAAAGACGTAAATACAAAAAATAAATCCGACGACACAGGAAAATAGAGATACACAGCCATAAAATGGGAAATTATTCCGAAATGCAGGAAAGCTAAAGAACAATGGATCGATGAAAAGTTCCAAGAAATACAAACTAAGATGAAAATAGGAAAAACAAACGAAGCTTATAAACTAATTAGAATAAATTTCAGGGATATAAAACCATAAACCAAAAATACAAGGCACGCGGGAGGAAACATCATTATAGAAAATGTAGAAAAAGTGGTTAGATGGCAAGAATATATAGGGAATTTATATGCAGGAGAGAAACTAACAGCTTTAGAACAGGAATCAGACATTGAAAATGATGGCTTGAGATATCCTATACTTCGAGATAAGTTTGAATTAGCATTAAAGGGGCAAGCAGTAACAGAACGTCTCTTCCAACTTGTAAGTTATATGTATGAAAAGGCTACATACCCAAAGATTTCAAACGTAACATCATAGTAACTATACCAAGAAAAGAGAGGCGCGGATAGATGTGAAAATTTTCGAACAATAAGTTTGACAGCACACGTTTCTAAAATATTAACTAGAATTGTACAAAGACGAATGGAAAAATGAGCTGAAGAAATACTGGGTGAAAATCAAGTTGCGTTTAGGCGAAACAGGGGAACACGTGAAGCTATTTTAGCTTTGAGGGTGATAACGAAGAAAACAATAGAAAAGGGGGAAATCGTGTTATAGGGTTTGTAGATTTGGAAAAAGCATTCGACAATGTAAAATGGAAAAAAATGTTCGATATACTCAAAAAAGATTGGAATGAGCTTTAGGGGGTAGACGGATAGTACATAGCTTATACAAAGAGCAAACAGCTGTAATAGAATTAGAGGAGGAACGTAGAGAAGTAAATATAAGGAAAGGGGTGAGACAGGAATGTGCCTTATTTCCAGTAATTTTTAACTTGTACATTGAAGAGGCAATGAATGCTGTCAAATGCAGGAACACATTTGGAATTACTATACAGGGACAAAAGATTGATATTCTTAGATTTGCAGATGATGTGGTGGTATTAACATCTAGCAAAGAAGAGTTAAAAGCTGCCCTTAATAAAATGGAAACAGTTTAACAGAGAGATCCGGTATGAAAATTAACAAATATAAAACTAAAGTTCTAGTATGCAAAGGAGGGGAAAATAAATCAAAAACAAGAATACTAATAGGTAACGACAACTTACAAGAGGTTAAGGATTTCTGCTACATAGGAAGCCAAATAACACAAGATGGGAAAAGCAGAATAGATATAGAACAAAGATCAGCACAAGGTCGTACTACATTTAACAAGAAAAAACAACTGCTGTGTTCTAAGACAACAAACATAGAAACAAAGAAAAGATTGTTTAAAACATATGTGTGAAGCCTGAAGAGTAGGAGAAGTGGACAATAAAAAAGTAGAAGCCTTTGCAATGTGGTGCTACAGACGTATGTTGTAGATATTATGGACAGACAAAATTAAGAACCAAGACTAATATGTGGAGAACGGTAAAAAAATAGAAGAGATAGGATAATAGGTTACATACTAAGACATCAGGGAATATTGCGGAATATATTAGAAGCAGAGATATGCAAAGAGAGGTAGACCTAGGTTGGACTATTGCACACAGATAGTGAAAGATGTAGGATGTGGAAATTTCAAAGAAATGTGTAGGCTACTTCAGAATAAAAGTCAATGGAAGTACGTATTTAACCAGTCCTAAGATAGAAAAGCTAATGATGAAAAAATTAACTGTTTTTAAACATGCTGATTATTATAAACGACTACAGGTATTCAATCAATGTTAATTGTGCGAAAGGATTTACTGGAAAACTATTAATTTGGCAAATGTCTAAGAGTTGGGGATCCTTGGCAGCCGCAGGCTGCTTACCCCTCTTCACATACCACTGAATTTCAGTGAAATATAGCATATAATTAAAAAACATTAGAAGGAGAACCGAGCTGTATATAGGCTGTTGTGCGAATTTCAGGGAACTGTGTAGGCTAGCTCAGAATATAAATAAGTGGAGGTACGCGTCCAACCAGTTTCAAGACGGAAAACCTAATGACGAAAAAGTATCTGCACTTAAATCGAATGATTATTATGTATCACTACACAGGTGTGGGTTGTGATATGTTTTCATCTAATGTTGATTGTGCTGGGGAAACTTGGCAGCCGCAGGCTTTTTATCCCTCTTCGCATACCTTATAATGTGAATAAGGGCCATTATGCTTGCGACTACGTCCCCAATGTTTTACCTCTAGGTACTACATTGGGTTTAAACGCGAAATAAACGTTCTTCAAAATAAATCTAACTTCAAATTAATCTATTTGCTTACTTACATTGTGATGAAAGTGGTATAAGATTCAATCTTTATTAATGCAGAGATTTACTGTCAATAAGATTAATTCTGTTTGACTTATAAAAAGTTAGATTAAATTCCTTTGTTTGAATTTAGCTAGTATTTTCAAGTTGTTTACAAATTAAATTTCTACATTAAAAATGAGCATTTAGTGAAGTGAAAATTTGGGAAATTTACATATTTTATAATGTGTTCAGTCATAAATAGCCACATTTATCATATCTGAGGTTAGGAAAAACCAGCGTTTTAACTATGGATTTGTATGTTGCTTATTGTAAATATTAATCTATTACTTCAAAAAGTAAAAATCACATATGTTTAAACTAAGCAAAAACTGATTAAGAGGTTCTTGTTTATTAAAAGTTTTGTATTGTACCAAAGCTCTTAATGAATATTAATAAAACGCGTAACTGGATGTAGATCTGAATCTGGAATATTATTTTTAAACTGTAATACATTAATAACTTATTGGAATTATTTTATTCTGAAAAATCTAATGAACTTATTTTCATGTAATTAATAATGAAATTGTAAATACGTTAATGTTTATACAGGATTATTTTGTTTGTTAGTACAATTTTGAACCAAACGATTTATTTATTTCAACATCTCAAAATGAATGGTAAATTAAGATGTTGCTATTACAAAGGTTTAAGGCATTTTAATCTCATGGGAGAGCAAAATTCCTGTTAGTGCTGATAATAATAAAGCATTATGGTTTTGGTATTGCTGAAAGGAAATTGTTACGTAAATCATAATACTGTCAACAGAAACAACAGGTACCGCCCTCAGTGGTAGAGTAGGGGTGGGTCGTAGGAGACGAGCGACAACCTCTGGTGCGCAACTGTATGAAAAGTCGTATTGTAGTAAATGTCTGAAATAAAATAAATAGTAAAACAACATAATAATCATGTAGGATATTACTCCTACTACTCAGCGAAGTAATAAAAAATATCAACTCAATAATAAATCACAAGAGAATAGTACAATGAAAGTAATCAAAATATATGGCAATGTTTGATCACCAAAGGAAAACGTTCTCCCCATGCGCCAAAGGGCCGTAATTCAAAGTTAAAACTAATACTAACTTCCTACATATAGGTGAACGCATTTGTAGAATACATGAAATTTTTATGTAATATTTTACCAATACTAATGGAAAGTTGAACCAAGATAGTGTTATCGCCCAAAAGGGGCGGCGTCTGTAAGTAAGTAGGCTTGGCTTAGTTCAGCGTTTAATTAATATAAGAAAAATCATTATAAATTCAAATAAACATAAATAATAAATGTGAAATTAAATGAATCAAGAGTTAGGATGGCTTCAGATGGCCTCATGGAGGCTGTGGAGCCAGGAGTAAACTGTATACACCATTTAATGGGGTGTAGAGGTCTTCGGAAGGCTTCGGCTTTCTTCGGGAAGCTTCAGAAGTTGCTTCAGAGGCCCCGTGTGAACTTAACAGCGAAGATTAGGACATATATACAGGTCGGCGAGGTCCGGACATCTTCGGTAGTGTTCGGCTCTCGTCGGTAATCTTCGTGTTTTTAGGGGTGGGTAGAAATTACGTTAAAGCAATTATAAACTGAAAATTATATGCACTTAAAAACTACTATTTACAAATATATACAAAAGCAAAAGATCAGAAGGTATTCGGTGACTTCTGAAGTCTTCGGCGGCGTCGTGGGGTTGATGCCTCTACGGGGATGTCGTCCCTGTGATAGAGCTTGACTGATGTAATCACGATAACGACGTCGGTGCAGTATGGAACGGAGTTGAGCGTTTGTACGTGCTTGTTAATTGTGTGTGGATGAATTACGACGACGGCCTCCAGGTACGGCGGCGGATAGGGTAACGTTTAAGGGGCAGGACGCAGGCTATGAGGAGCACTGCGTATGATTTCAGCGGGCTATGATGAGCACCACTTGGAAAGGGCTGCAGACTATGATGAGTACTGCAGGTGGAGAAGACAATCCCAGGCTATGATGAGCACTAGGACTGATTTATGCAGAAATCGAATTCGTATTTATAGTCTTTAGGTCTCTATCCATCATATGTTGAAAAACGCTTATCAGAAAGTTAACCAATGAATTGCTTTGTTAGTTTTAGATTGTTAATTTTGATTATTCAAAATTTGAAAAATGTTGGTTTCCCAATTCTTGGTAAAAGTTGTTCTGTGTTCAGCACGTGTACTCTGATATAGTCAAGCTTGTGTGTAGACGTTCATTTAGTACATTGTATGTATTCATGCAGGTAACAATAGCATCAGACTTGGCAAGTATCCCTAGAATGAACGGTATAGAATTTGTTTAAATACAGAAACTATATACTAAATTTGTGAATTAATCCTAGATAAGCTACTCGTTTTGTGGTGTCCTGCGGTAAGACGATTTCCTTGGAGTAGGTTTAATTATATTTAATCCTTTATTTATGAGGTAGCAAGATAAATATATTCCCCCTGCAGTGACTATAAATAAACAGAAATTTGTCGCGTAGACTACAAAGTTCAAATAAAAGCGGTAATATGGGTAGGACTCTCTATGTACACGCGCGGGGGGTCTTATAAATTTATAAATCGACTTACCTCCGCGGTGTTTTGTTTTTCTATGCTGCAGTTCCTATTCTTTCAACCAAGTGGACTGTATGCGAATTGAGTTTATATGTTACGTAACACTTGCACTATGTTTTTTAGGGTTTAACAACGAAAGTCTGGGGCACTTGACTAACTTACGGTACACTGAACGAAGAAACCGACGACCGTTCTGCTTCAATATCCATAAGCAAGTGTTTGTTCACTACTCTGTCCACTTATTCACACATGCCCAACGAATTTTTATGGCAGGATATAAGGGAACAAGGGATGACAGTTTTACTATTAGATTTACGACTACAAAATTTACGACTTAAAATTAAACACGCAAACGTGCGACAAAGAGACCGAACACTCTAGATGGATGTATAAGGTGGCTTCGCTGCACGCATCGATAGGACGGACAGCCGGATCCAGTGAATATCAATCATCTATACGGTGGTAAAACATCCTTACGGTATCTCAGGTATTACACCCACGGAAGAAGCACATAAGAAGATTATTGCTCCAAGGACACTCACAGCGTCAACTTCACTATATGCAAATGCAGGAAACATCTATAGTAAGACCATGACGAACAAGGAATTTGCTTTTGTAGAACCATTAATATTGTTCGTTTTATAATTTTAGCAAAAATAATGAGAGTGTTCTTTCATCACAAACAAAGTCTAATTCAACACGTTATCAAAACAGGGGTGTGTAGAAATCGTAGCAAGTTTTTATCAATTGATAAAGCCAATCAACATTTCGAAGAGCTAAATGCAATCATGTAACGTAAGTAAACCAATACAAAGTATATTAATACAGCCTTCTTTAAACAAGGTACGGACTATAATCAATATTAACAAACTTTCAAATTCGCGGCGGATCTGGTTTGAATAACTAGTAGAAGTATACAATCTATATAGTAACCTATCATATACGAGGTCGTATTTGAATATAAAGTTCGAAGTTTATACAAATAGATTCCTGAATAAAGTACTGTACAAACGATTACACCTTTCGTGGTGGCACGTAACAAAATTAATTTATAATTTTGATGTTAGTGATTTATGGAACACAAACGGTGTCTCCCATATATTCAATTATTTTCATGCATTTTTATTTCAAGTTTACCCAATTTGTTGAATAGTGTTTTGGTTCCATGGAGCTTTGTAGAGGCATATTTATTTAAAGTTTTAGGTTGAATATTTTTTCTATTCAGTTGCTTGTATTTGAGAAAGTTACTTACTACTGAAAGGTGCAACGACCGACGTACGTCGAGGAGCAAGGAATGCTCTATTAAATATTGAATAAAGTTTAAATGCTATTTCATATTTTTTTTTATAGCAACAAAGGCAATGTTGACTATATCACCATGCCCGAGCTGAACACAGAACAAATTAGAGAATTGCAGTTGACTTTATCAAAGTACACGAGCTGAACACAGAACAAATTAAGAATCGCGAGAATCTCCAACTCATTTTTTGTGGTACCCAAAAATCAACACGCTCATTGGTCAAACAAAATTTGGAGATTCTTTTACACTCGAAAATTGAAACACACAATTTCATTGGTTAATGACATCAATAACGTTTTTCAACACAGGAATCATAGGAAATGGAAGTGTATAAATATAATTGCAAAATCTTCGAAAGTCATTCGTTAGTGTATTTAGTGAATTTATGAAACTTATAATTATTTTTGCTTATACTTATTAAACAAATAATTAAGACAAGCCTACATGCTTTCAGACGCCGTCCACTCGAACGATAACAGCAAGCGGTACTTCTATCGCCTCCATAGACCGCACGCTCCTGAGTTAATTCCACATGTTTGTCACTTGTAAAATAATGTTGTCAGTCAGTTAGAAGAACAACGTCAAAAGCAGAATACTGCAGTACTACCGAGTAAGGAATTAATCCCAAGATAAGAATTGCATGAAATATAGAACAAAAGTCTTAAGCTTTTAGAAAATAATGTTTTACGTTAAAAAATTCCAATGGAACGTTTTTGAGCTGTTTGTCGATAAACGGTCGGCCCAAAGTAAAAATTTATTGAAAATAAGACCTTAAAAAATAAATCTCCAGATAGAACCTAAACACAACTCACACAAGGAACACAGTTATGAACGATAAAGAAAGCGGCAATTTTTAATAGTCTAGTTTTGTATTTTATTTCTTAATTTGAAAATTTTTAAAAATGTTGTCTTAAGTTCAAACTTTTTACAGTTTTGTCACTAGTGTCATTATAGCTACATCACTCCTAAAGCGTGTTTTTCGCGCACCGCACTTGCATTATACCACATTAACAAGTAATAGAGATGATTCTTAATTTTACCCCTACGCTACGCATATGTGGTTAATACAAATATCAAATCAATTTTTTATTATGACGTTTACAGAAGGCATAGAGCGTTATAACTAGCAAACTCAATTATTGATCGGATGAAATCAAGGATGTATTAATCGAGAAATATCAGATAAGCTACACAATACACAAAACAAAATTTAATGTTATTTCACCTTTAAAACAAGGGTCAAAAGGATTATTTCGTTGCTGAAGTTAATATCAAAAACTCGCTTAAGACCTGAACGCATTGATGCTTTCAGCTAACAGCGCGGACCTTACAACGGAATTCAATTAAACAGCAAACTTTGTCGAACGTCGTGTTCGAGAGTTCCAGAATAATTTCCAGTGTAATCTTGGATTCGCATTCCTTCAGGATGATATCCGTAGGCTTATGTCAATTCTACTGCAGCCATTTCATTCTGAGTGGAAGTGGAATTTTTGGTTTCGACAAGCATCTCTAGTTGTATAATTTCTTAAGAAAACAAGTTTAAATGTTTGTAAACATCTAATTTGGAAAGGAATTTTAATGAAAATGAAAATTCCGGTTTCCTGAAATGTTTGTAATTTTAATTCAAAGCGAGGTGTAAAATAGATTTACTGAAAACTCACAGAAATATGTTTGGATACAGGAGACAAACTGACTTTGCGTAGTACCTAAGGCCTAGCTTCGCGTCCGTAATCTTCTTTCGAATTACATGAACACTAATTAGTTCCTGAGGGATAATGGCAATTATTTTCTCTACAAACCGTTTAGAACTCCGTCCACGTTTATAAAAGAATATGTTATTATAGATTTTACATTTTATCGATTTCTACAGTACAAAATGCTTTTACAAAACTTTTCGCGTAATTCATTACATACGTGGATAATAGTTTTATACATTTTTAAAAATGACCGCTGTTGCAGAATTCTCCCGTTTAATTCACGCAATATATAACCTCTACTTTTTGACGAAGTGTTCTCTGTGTTCCAGCGTTTCGTATATCGTTTCAAAGGGCTCTACGTGTCACTGGCTAAATGGTATAGAAATGCCAACGCAAACGCAAATTACCGTTTCAGTAAGTCGATGACGCTTCTATATTGAAGTAACCATAACCGCATTTTTGGCATTATAAATTGAATAAGGGCCGCTATACTTGCGGCCACGTCCCCAATGCTCCACCCGAAGGTACTACATTGGGTTTGAACACGAAAACATAAACGTGCTTCAAATTTTATTCCAACTCGAAATTTATCAATGCTAAATAAAAATTTACTAACTGAAACTAAAATAGGGTTTAAAGAATGGTATCCCTAACGTTGATTTTGGAGTGTGTCCAATCAATAAGACACAAGCAAAAGTAAAATGAGAGGGATCCGTAATACCGGATAGCAGTCGCCAGCTCTGCTTATCGATGCGACCTAAAGGGTCGCCTTAAAACTATCCAAATCTAGGTAACTAACTTAAAATGGATTCAAATTTTCTAAACATTCGCCAAATATTTTAATAGTGAATCCAGTTATTTTGCCTGCTCTATAAATTCACAAATTCATGCTCCCTGATCTAAGTAATTTATTTTATTTTTAGCCGAAATCCGTCCCTAGCTTTCCTTATCATTCCCTAACTGATTTATATTATAATTACAATCTTCGCAATTAAATGGCGACAGAACGTCAGACAAAACAAATCAAGTCCCAAAATAAAAAAATACAGCAAATAAATATAAAATAAATATAAGTATATATATATATATATATATATATATATATATATATATATATATATATTGCTATGTACTATCTGGATTTATCATGCGCCGACTTTGTGCTGTCATATAAATTTGCTATGAATTCTTGGAACTATCGATCGCCGACGTTAAGACGTCCAATAAATACTTAATATGATAACGCCGTACTCGGTATCAATGGCGTTTTCTTACTTGACTCCACTTCTCTGTTTAGATTATCAAATTTACACACCCACTAATTTTATTGTTCTGCCTCGACTAGCTTTTGTTTTGAATTATAAAATGAAGTTAATTAATTCCATATAATGAAAACAAATATTATGTACAGGTTTTGAAAATTATTAAAATACACTTTTCAATCAATCAATATTATGTCTTATTTATCTCAAAAATCATATGCTTTACAATTAATCTAAAGTCACCAAAAAACTATTCTTTTTGCAAAAGAATCCAGGAACGTTCAAAACCCCTTTATTATATTACGTACTTTTAACGTATGCAAAGTTCGTTGCTGACTCTGTTACGCTAGTTTATATTAATTAAACAAATTCAATATTCAAATTCAAATAGAAAAAATGTCTTATAACTAAAAAGATCTAACCTGGTCTGTTTACTTCGTGCTTCTTTATTTCTTTCTCGCAACTCAAAATTGTATCGATGCATTCATTATCAACCAACATCAATTAGAATTTTCCATGCATTATTATACCATCCATTTGGATCATTAACATCGTATTCGAAATTATTCTCTACCAATTCGGTATTATATACCCATTTGAAATATTATCTACTGAATTATGCACCCCTTTGGAATTTCGAAATTGTCAGCAGCCTCGACTTATTTTCGTCAAACTTAGAATTATTGTCGTCGCCCTTAGAATTATTGTGGTCGCCCTTAGAGTTTAATCTCCCCAAACTTAGATTTATTATCGTCCAACTTAGAGTCTTATTATTATATTTTAGTTTAAATAAATTCTCCAAATTCTACTTACGTTAATCGGCAATAGAAATTTTCATATTCGTAGCACTATCTGTCACTAAACAATTTATTATTATTACGCACTCGTTACTCTTAGATTCGGAGTAACGCACCTTGGCCTTGTTGAGTTAAAACTGACCTCCGTTATCATTTCTCGTTGTTCATATATGGGTATGTCCCCCTTAGTCTTGATCACAGGCTAATACTGTATTAACGTTTTATAAAGGATAAACAAAGATAAGATGAACTTACAGTAAGGATGGTTAAAATTGACATCAGTATTTGGAAGGAGTTAAAATTTCTTATAGAATAAATATTTATGTAAATAGTGACAGTAAAATGTCATTTTTGATAAAAGTTTATATTTTGTTTTTAACGACAGTGTTGGTTAGTGAGTGTATGTGCATGTAGGTGTGTGTGAGTGTGAGAGTGTTTGTGTGTGTGTGTGTAATTGTATATGTGTGAGTGTGTTGTAAAGTTTATATGGAATTTGTGTTATCAACAATTGAGTATATATATATATATATTGCCGTGGAATCGTGGATTAAGAGTTTAACATCGAGCCCCAGCGTTGGCGCGTCATAAGATTGCTGTGATAGGTGATTACATTTTTAACATCAAGCCAGTGTCATCAAAATAATTTTCAAAAATGCACAACTTAAAAAAATTGCTTACCCTGTTACTTTCTGCTTCAAAAATCTTCAGCAGCTTCCCTGGCTAGCTCAGCTGTGCCTCCTCTCGGATACCTAAATTTACAACCATTCTTCCTTCCCACTCGCACACCATTTAGTAAAATCACCAAACAATACAAGAATCATACAATCTTTTATTTACCGCTATTTACAGACGAATTATTCACTTGTATAAAAACAGTTTGGTACACGAATTACAAACTCAAAATGTGATATGTTTTAAAGTCCTTGATTTTCTACTTCTTTGCAAACAAATTTAATGAGATATGAGTAGAAGGGCCCCACATAGTACCCTACATTGACTTTACACTGGAGTATGGTGAGCTCATGATAACCCAGTTTATTTTGTATATGCCTTTTACCTTGCATAAATTAATACCAAAAGTTATAGACCCGTTTACCCTTTACAATCCAATTTATATTCAGAATAAAATTCTGTAAAATTTAAATACACCCCTTTTCAATATTTAACCCAATAAATGGTTTAGCACATGTATCTTTTCCAATAAGTTCATATAACCATAAATAAACCCCAAAATTCACTCACACATCACCAAAATTTCACAAAAGTTTATCAGACAACAGAAATTTCAAATAAATTACCTGGAGAATGCTTCAGGCTTCTATTCCTTCGACGAAGATCACCAGAACATCCTGGCTTCGTGACCATGCGCTGTGATACTCAGCGGATTCACAGACGATAATCCCAATTTGCGAGCAAGCGCCTCGTTTCATAGTATCATTCCATATCAGCATACAATTCTAGTTTTTGTGAAGCTTACCCTACATATATTATGCTTCCATTTATTGATTGTTAGCTTAGTATAGTAGTAGCCAGACCTTTATTAATTTAATATACACTACACGTATTTCGCGTTAATAAATAGAAGGCCACTACTAATAATTTACACGTGCTAGCACTATATTTACTGTATCTAATACTCACATAACAGAAACTCTACTATAATGTTGGTCTATCGTAGTAAAGTAGTATAGAAGCGACGAGAAGACAAAGAAACCCTTAACAATTTCTATTCAGTATTTATATTAGTTCAAAATGCTACCCCCGGACACACTTCCCGTGAAAAGCTTATTTTCAAATTTAAATTCTACAAATTTTGATACAAGCGTGTTGAAAATTCCTGAAATTTACTCCGTCTACGTGCCGTACGTATCCGAAATCGCTCCTACCTGTAGCGTTTGTCTACGTTAGGAAGACTGTCCGTTCTTAACCAATGATAATATTCTCTGTCGTCATAAAACTCCGCCTAAACTATCTTTACCTCGGTATGATCCATGTCTGCTGTCGCGTTTAAAACTCCACTGAGTTGTAGAAAATCGATATTGCTGACAGCACATCTTCACTCCACGTGGATATAGTACGTGCGTTGTAAAAATCAACGCTTTTATCCCTGTCTCTATCTGTAGTATATTACCGATAGTGCATTTCCCTTGCTCTTTAAGAACTTTGTTAACGTGTTATTCATACCAACTGACGGTTGAAAATATTTGCTATGAAGTCCTGTCTTAATATGCTCATAAATTCGACAAATGTACCCTTTTTTTAAAACGCAGGTGTTTGTTAATTATCGACCGTTTAACACAACAATTCTTAGATTTTATATTTCGTCGTCTTAGATAAACTGACGTTTGTTTGTTACAACGAACTTTTGTCTTGGAATTATTTATTTTCCTTACCCTAGTGGGCTTTCTTATGCTTTTACGTGTTGAATTAAAATAAATTAAAATTAATTATGCTTATTCTATTTGTTTTAAAACTGTTTTTCTTTATGTACTTTTAACATACTAATGTTAATTTTAAAATACGTCAATACATGTCCATTTTCCTTAAATGACTCAAATAAATTTTGCGCGTAAATAAATTGTTTTTTTCTCTATACAGGGGGGGTTTGAAATTTTATTGTTTACCCAATCTTAACCCTTTGAATGCACAACATAACCCCCGTATTTCAATTCGAAGAAAACTCCCCAACGTTTTCTCGAATTTAAATATATTCATTTCTACCACCTAATCTTACATGCTATTTCTATACACCTATCTTCTCACCTAACACTACCTATACCTATTTATCCAACCTATCACTACTTTCTACCTATTTCTATCTATCCCTAATTATTTCTATCCATCTACACATATCTTTATTTATAATTAACTATGCATACCTATCACTACCTTCTACCGAACTATTTCTATCTATTACTAACTCTTCACTCTCACATTTCTGTCTATTTTCTCTTTTTATTTTACTGTTTTGTCATTTATTGACTCTTTAAGTACCCCACTTTTATACTTTTCTACCTATCTTCACTTCTATACTTTTCTACCTATTTTCTACTTGTGTCCCTCTGTTATTTTTAACCTTACCTACTATCACCATATATATCTTATTCTAACTATACACACTTAACTCTATATTTATATTTAACTATCTTCCCATATTTATCCTATACCTAATTCTATTTTTCTATATACACCTATCTCTATTTTTAATTGTCTTCCTTTATTTATTCTATTCCTACTTTTAATTTTCTATATACACCTATCTCTATCTTTACCTATTTACATTCTACTCTACCATTCACTTATCTCTATCTTTTTATCTATTAAGTTTCATTTCTTTATTTAAATCTGACTCTTTTCTTGATCCTCCATGTCTTTCTTCTAACAATCTTAACACACTTCATTCCTATTTTTTTCTTCTATTTATATGCTTATCATCCCTGTTACTTTACATAAAATAAAATCTTCCTTATTATCCTGACTCTTAAATATTTCTTCTTCAGTCCCTATACTTGTCTGTTTCTCATTTACTATTATTTCCTTTCCTGCGGACAAACCAAACGATACTACCTCAACAACTTTTCCTTCTAAAGAAAACTTTTCATCTCTTCTAGACCCTTCATGTACAATATTCACCCCGTAAAAATCTCCTAAATTCAAATTACCAAAATTATCTTTGCCACTTAACTCACTTAGGCTTACTTTTACCTCTTGTGTGTCACATAATGCTGTTTTCGCCTATATTCTTATTAACTCTGACTCGTTATTCTCTAACAATGTTGCACTTGACTCTACGCTGGGGCTCGATGTTAAACCCTTAATCCACGATTTCACGGCAATATATATATATATATATATATATATATATATATATACTCAATTGTTGATAACACAAATTCCATATAAACCTTACAACACACTCACACACACACACACATACACAATTACACACACACACATTCACCCTCACACAGTTCGCCGTCTAATTTTCGTATATTGCCAAGCGCGATTTTTTTTTGTTTACCTCTTATTACGCGATACGCGGTTCCCACGGTTCTTTTTCTGAGTTACGCAAAATTCTTTGAACGCCCTGACCGTTTCGACACTAAATAATCTTAAAGTTATAATGAACACCTAACAGACAAAGTAACAGCTAGAACACAACAAAACGCTGCTCCAATAAAATATCTAAATTTAAAATGAACCGAAAACTTTCCTGTATTTATTTATTTAAATTTAGTTATTTGTTCAAATCTCAAACCGCCAAATGAAATTTCAAATTTATCGAAAATAAAATAAACAGTAAAAGTCAAATAACAACAGAGACAATAAAATCACAACCTAATAAAAATATACCGCAAACAACACAATTATTTATTTAAATTTATTAATCCGCCAATTCAAATTTATATAGGCTAATTACTTCAGAAATGAAATTTATAACATGCCGGACATTAAATTTAAATATACCAGCAAATAACAACACGCGCTATTGAAATGCGGTACCGGAAATGCATTCATCGCTTGTTTACTCGGTGCCTAGTACAACCTTCAAGTGCTATACCACTAATAAGATTAATATATCGACTTTAAGGACTCTTTAAGTACGCGGATACTTAAAATATGGAATATTATTATTTAAATTGTTTAAAAATTTACCATTTTAAGCTATTTTTTAAATCAAAAAGGCCTTAGATTTTGGTTTTTAATTTGTTACTTGTTACTTTTTACCGTAAGGTTTAACAGTCGTTTTTTTATATTTATTTTGAGGGGGAAAATCATTATGATTTAAGTTACCTCTATGGTAGAGGTAGAGGTAACTTAAATCATAATGATTTTCCCCCTCAAAATAAATTGAAAAAAAACGACTGTTTAAACCTTACGGTAGCACAATCGCACACTTCTTTAATAACCATTCTCTCAATTGTATAAATAGAAACATGTTAAAAAATGTTTTCCAAAACCAAGTTATTGAATTTATATAAAATTCACCAATAAAAATTAGTCAGCTGATTTCATGTTAAGCGTATTGGCTATCTAAAGAAAGTCGATCCCAGGTCGCAACACAAATTGAAGGCAATCATTCTTTTAAACTTTAAAAAATTTTTGCCTAGTATACTCAAACCAAATATTCCGAACATCAATAAATCAAAGTCACCTTCAATTTATGTCATAAATGTCAAACTTGAAGTTTTTATTATTTTAACAACGATCCTAGGTCATGGATCGAAACGTAAATAAAATAGATTTTAAAAACTATGAGTGGTTCAATTCCCAAACAAGATTAAGAAGAATACCAATAAATAATAACAAAATAAATCAGAAAACCCTAATTAAATTAAATTAGTAAAATAAACAAAGAAATAAAATAGAGTGAAATCGCGCATTCCCCTCGGACTTGAAAGTGATATTGATTGTGACCTCGCAGAACATTTACTGCATACCCACCAGGACTTTAGCAGTGCATATTATCCTTCTCCCCTAGCAATGAGTTACAAATAAATGTAGGCAGACGACCAAATCTTCGGATGCTGGAAAACTTTTTATCGAGGTAAGAATAAAATTGTGGCGGCTGTACTCGCATAAGCATTGATTTATATTAACAAGCAGAATTTTGAACTAGCACGTTTCTAGTGTAATGGCGCTAACCAACATAATGCTTATTTGAGTGCACCTGATAATTTGGGCGATGCTTTTAGCTATTTCTATTTTATGCACTGCTATATGCATAAAGCTTATATGGATATCTGTTTATATTATTTTATATTTATATTTTACATTTATTTTATATTTATATTTTTACATTTATTTTATATTTATATTTTATATTTTATATTTTATATTTTATATTTTATATTTTATATTTTATATTTTATATTTTATATTTTATATTTTATATTTTATATTTTATATTTTATATTTTATATTTTATATTTTATATTTTATATTTTATATTTTATATTTTATATTTTATATTTTATATTTTATATTTTATATTTTATATTTTATATTTTATATTTTATATTTTATATTTTATATTTTATATTTTATATTTTATATTTTATATTTTATATTTTATATTTTATATTTTATATTTTATATTTTATATTTTATATTTTATATTTTATATTTTATATTTTATATTTTATATTTTATATTTTATATTTTATATTTTATATTTTATATTTTATATTTTATATTTTATATTTTATATTTTATATTTTATATTTTATATTTTATATTTTATATTTTATATTTTATATTTTATATTTTATATTTTATATTTTATATTTTATATTTTATATTTTATATTTTATATTTTATATTTTATATTTTATATTTTATATTTTATATTTTATATTTTATATTTTATATTTTATATTTTATATTTTATATTTTATATTTTATATTTTATATTTTATATTTTATATTTTATATTTTATATTTTATATTTTATATTTTATATTTTATATTTTATATTTTATATTTTATATTTTATATTTTATATTTTATATTTTATATTTTATATTTTATATTTTATATTTTATATTTTATATTTTATATTTTATATTTTATATTTTATATTTTATATTTTATATTTTATATTTTATATTTTATATTTTATATTTTATATTTTATATTTTATATTTTATATTTTATATTTTATATTTTATATTTTATATTTTATATTTTATATTTTATATTTTATATTTTATATTTTATATTTTATATTTTATATTTTATATTTTATATTTTATATTTTATATTTTATATTTTATATTTTATATTTTATATTTTATATTTTATATTTTATATTTTATATTTTATTATTTTATATTTTATATTTTATATTTTATATTTTATATTTTATATTTTATATTTTATTTATATTTTATATTTTATATTTTATATTTTATTTATTTTATATTTTATATTTTATATTTTATATTTTATATTTTATATTTTATATTTTATATTTTATTTATTTTTATATTTTATATTTTATATTTTATTTATTTTATTATTTTATTTATTTTATATTTTTATTTTTATTTTATGATTTTATATTTTTTATATTTTATATTTTATATTTTATATTTTTATTTTATTTTTATATTTTATATTTTATTTATTTTATATTTTATATTTTATATTTTATATTTTATATTTTATATTTTATATTTTATTATTTTATGATTTTATATTTTATATTTTATTTTTATATTTTTATATTTTATATTTTATATTTTATTTATTTTATATTTTTATGTTTTATTTTATATTTTATATTTTTATATTTTATATTTTATATTTTATTTTTATGTTTTATGTTTTATGTTTTATTTTTATTTTTATATTTTATTTTTATATTTTTATGTTTATATGTTTTATGTTTATATTTTATATTTTTATGTTTTATGTTTATGTTTTATTTTTATATTTGTTTATATTTTATTTTTATGATTTTATGTTTTATGATTTTATGATTTTATTTTTATATTTTATGTTTTATATTTTATGATTTTATATGTTTATGTTTTATTTATATGTTTTATGTTTTATTTTTATATTTTATTGTTTATTTTATGTTTTATGATTTTATATGTTTATGTATTTTTTATGTTTTTATGTTTTATTTTTATGTTTTTTTTATTTTTATGTTTATTTTTATGTTTTATGTTTTATTTTTATTTGTATTTTGTATTGATTTTATGATTTTATATTTTATATGTTTATGATTTTGTATTGTTTTATTGTATTTATGATTTTTGATTTGATTTTTGATTTTATTTATGTTGTATTTGTATTTCGTATTTTGTATTTTGTATTTTATTTTATATTTTGTATTTTATTTTGTATTTTTATGCTATTTTATGCATTTTTATGATTGATTATGATTTTATGTTTATTTTCATTTTTTTATTTGTATGATTTATTTTATTTTATTTGTATTATGTATTTATATTTGTATTGTTTTATTTTATGATTTTATTTTATATGTTTATGTTTATATTGATATTTATGTTGTTATGATTTTCATGTTTTATTTTGTTTTTATGTTTTATGTTTTATGTTTTTATTTGTATTTTATTTGTTTTATGTTTTATTTTATTTTTATGTTTTATGTTTTATGTTTTATTGTTTTATGTTTTATTTTGATTTTATGTTTTATGTTTTATTTTTATGTTTTATTTGATTTTATTTCTTATTTTATGTTTTATTTATGTTTTTATGTTTTTGTTTTATTTTTGATTATTGATTTTTTTATTTTGTTTTATTTTGATTTGATTTGTATTTTTTGTTATTTTGATTTTTGATTTGATTTTGTATTTTGTATTATTTATGTTTTATTTTGTATTTTTGATTATTTTGATTTTTGATTGATTTTATTTTGTATTTTATTGATTTTGATTATTTTGATTTGATTTGATTTTATTTTGTATTTTATTTATTTGATTTTGTATTTATGATTTGTATGTTTATTTTTATTGTTTTATTTTGATTTTTATTTTATTTTTTATTTTTTGTATTTTGATTTTATTTTTTGTTTTGTATTTTTTTTGATTTAGTATTTTATTTGTATTTTTATTTTTTATTTGATTTTATTTTATTTTGTATTTTTATTTTATATTTGTATTTGATTTATTTATTTTGATTTTGTATTTTGTATTTTGTATTTCATATTTTGATATTTTGTATTTTGATTTTGTATTTTGATTTATTTTGATTTGTTTATTTTGCATTTGTTGCATTTTGTATTTTTCTGATTTGTTATTTGTTTTATTTTGCATTTCTGATTTTCATTTGCATTTTGCATTTGCATTTGCATTTTTTCATTTGCATTTTTGCATTTGCATTTGCATTTGCATTTTGCATTTGCATTTATTTTTGCATTTGCATTTGTTTCATTTGCATTTGCATTTGCATTTGCATTTGCATTTCTTTGCATTTGCATTTCATTTGCATTTGCATTTGCATTTTGCATTTGCATTTGCATTTCATTTGATTTCATTGCATTTGCATTTGCATTTCATTGATTTCATTTGCATTTGCATTTCTGCTTTGCATCTTGCATTTGCATTTTGCATTTGCATTTTCATTTGCATTTCTGCATTTCGATTTGCATTTGCATTCATTGCATTCTCATTTGCATCTTGCATTGCATTTGATTTACATTTGCATTCGATTTGCATTTCGCATTTGCATTTGATTTCTGATTTCATTTCATTCATTTCTTGCATTTCGCATTTGCATTTCGATTCGCATTTCATTTCGTATTTCGTATTTCTTGATTTCATTTCAGTATTTCGATTTCGATTTGCATTTCGCATTTCGCATTTCGCATTTCATTTCGCATTTCGCATTTCGCATTTCTGCATTTTCGCATTTGCATTTCATTTCGCATTTCGCATTTCGCATTTCGCATTTCGCATTTCGCATTTCGCATTTCGCATTTCGCATTTGCATTTGCATTTTGCATTTGCATTTGCATTTGCATTTGCATTTTGCATTTTGCATTTTGCATTTTGCATTTTGCATTTTGCATTTTGCATTTTGCATTTTGCATTTTGCATTTTGCATTTTGCATTTTGCATTTTGCATTTTGCATTTTGCATTTTGCATTTTGCATTTTGCATTTTGCATTTTGCATTTTGCATTTTGCATTTTGCATTTTGCATTTTGTATTTTGTATTTTGTATTTTGTATTTTGTATTTTGTATTTTGTATTTTGTATTTTGTATTTTGTATTTTGATTTTGTATTTTGTATTTTGTATTTTGTATTTTGTATTTTGTATTTTGTATTTTGTATTTTGTATTTTGTATTTTGTATTTTGTATTTTGTATTTTGTATTTTGTATTTTGTATTTTGTATTTTGTATTTTGTATTTTGTATTTTTATTTTGATTTTTATTTGTATTTTGTATTTTTATTTTATTTTGTATTTTGTATTTTTGTATTTTGTATTTTATATTTTGTATTTTGTATTTTTTGTATTTTGTATTTTGTATTTTTTTTGTATTTTCATTTTATTTTATTTCATTTTGCATTTTGCATTTTGCATTTTGCATTTTGCATTTGCATTTATTTCATTTCTATTCTTGCATTTGCATTTGCATTTCATTTCATTTGCATTTCTTGCATTTGCATTTGCATTTGCATTCATTTGCATTTGCATTTGCATTTGCATTTGCATTTGCATTTGCATTTTGCATTTGCATTTTGCATTTGCATTTCATTTGCATTTTGCATTTGCATTTGCATTTGCATTTGCATTTTGCATTTGCATTTGCATTTGCATTTGCATTTGCATTTTGCATTTGCATTTGCATTTGCATTTGCATTTGCATTTGCATTTGCATTTGCATTTGCATTTGCATTTGCATTTGCATTTGCATTTGCATTTGCATTTTGCATTTTGCATTTTGCATTTTGCATTTTGCATTTTGCATTTTGCATTTTGCATTTTGCATTTTGCATTTTGCATTTTGCATTTTGCATTTTGCATTTTGCATTTTGCATTTTGCATTTTGCATTTGCATTTTGCATTTGCATTTGCATTTGCATTTGCATTTGCATTTGCATTTGCATTTGCATTTGCATTTGCATTTGCATTTGCATTTGCATTTTGCATTTGCATTTGCATTTTGCATTTGCATTTGCATTTGCATTGCATTGCATTTTGCATTTGCATTTGCATTTGCATTTGCATTTGCATTTGCATTTGCATTGCATTTGCATTTGCATTTGCATTTGCATTTGCATTTGCATTTGCATTTGCATTTGCATTTGCATTTGCATTTTGCATTTGCATTTGCATTTCATTTGCATTTGCATTTGCATTTGCATTTGCATTTGCATTTGCATTTGCATTTGCATTTTGCATTTGCATTTGCATTTGCATTTGCATTTGCATTTGCATTTGCATTTGCATTTGCATTTGCATTTGCATTTGCATTTGCATTTGCATTTGCATTTGCATTTGCATTTGCATTTGCATTTGCATTTGCATTTGCATTTGCATTTGCATTTGCATTTGCATTTGCATTTGCATTTTGCATTTGCATTTAGCATTTGCATTTGCATTTGCATTTGCATTTGCATTTGCATTTGCATTTGCATTTGCATTTGCATTTGCATTTGCATTTGCATTTGCATTTGCATTTGCATTTGCATTTGCATTTGCATTTGCATTTGCATTTGCATTTGCATTGCATTGCATTTTGCATTTGCATTTGCATTTGCATTTTGCATTTGCATTTGCATTTGCATTTGCATTTCATTGCATTTGCATTTGCATTTGCATTTGCATTTGCATTTGCATTTGCATTTGCATTTGCATTTGCATTTGCATTTGCATTTGCATTTAACAGGAAAAATCTGTTTTAGAGATACAATTCTAATATTATTAGATAGGTAGTACGGAAACAAGTGTTGCGCTAGGTGGTTATAAATGGATTTTGGTAAAAAATCTAAAAATGAGGGTAGCTTTTCATGATCCAATTAAAAGGGATTTAAGTAGCGGGGAAAATTTTATTATAATTTAATAGCTTACACTGCTAGGATGTAATCACACAAAATGCCAATAAAATAAAATTGGGTTAGACAAACTTTTGTTGTTAATCATGCACAGTTGAAGAAAACTCTTATCGAGAGGAGCAAGTATTGAAAGGGGTGTTACATTGTAAGAGGTGGTCCGATTTGAAAATTTTCGGCGTATTTAAATTGCCTGGGAGATTTTGTATCACGTTAATATGGCTAGCCGAAGAAAACTCTTACCGAGGTTAGATATGAATGCAAAGGGCAAAAACTTGGGATAAGAGGCTTTAACAGGATGTAACTTTGTAAGGGGTGGTCAGATTTTTACATTTGACATAAGTTTTACAACGCTATTGGTTTGTGATGTCATAGGTTGCGTGACCAAGTGGGTGACGCTAGGTTAGGGAGCGGGGACTAGTGGGAAGGTCGAGGGGCGTGGTCGGGTGGCATGGCCAGGGGTGCCCATGTAGCGTTATAGGGGAATCCGGGCGGGGGTGTAAATGACAGCTTTTGTTAACTAATGGTCTGTTAAACGGACGCGTCCCCTATTTATACTAAACAAGTTATGACGTTATAGTACAAAGTCCAGTTCGATGGTTCCTTAGAACATTCTAGTAACGTATTGAAAAAAGTGTATATGACAGGTCGAAACATAGTAATGTGCTCAAAGTTAAAGTGTTAAGTGATAGGCTTAAGATTATGGACTAGTGCTAAGGGTGCCATTTACCGGAGCGAAGTCCTATGGGGCTCAAACTGAGCCCTAGGCAGTCCCGAGTTCGAGGGCGAAGCCCTAAGGAGGCCACTGGAGTTCTAAAAGGGGTCATTTCAAGGACACTTCAAGGTCAAGCCAAGGGGCGTGGTCGGATGCGTGGCAAGCGGACGTGACGGAGGCGTGGTCAGAGGCGTGCTCGTGTGACGTCATAGGGGTAGTAGTAGGTGTGAAAAAGTGGTGTAGACGGTGCTGGTCCTCTCACAATTCACCTACTTGCATTGGTGATACTAGCAGGTAGGTTTCGAATGTTTCAGAAAGCTGTCTTTAGAGGCACAAAAAGCTACAATCGCTTGTTATCTTCACAACTTTCTCTCTAAACAAAGTGGAAATAATTATTTTCGATTACCTGAAGGGAACATCGAAGAGTGTCGTTTACTACCATTGGCGTGTACCAACAGGAACAGCAAAAACGTTACAAAAATGTCAGATCTATGTTTTGTATGTACTTCAAAACACCAGCTCGATTAGAGAGTGGTGCAGTGTCAAATCAGTATCTGTCAATGAATAGTATGTAAAATGTATAGTAAAACTCATTGTTTACAATATTGTTGTTATTCGTATCCATTACCTTTAATAGCCTGCTACTCAATTAAAGTAAAAGTCGTTATCAAGAATAATTTAAAATTACTGCCCTAAACAGTAGTAGATGAAATGAATAAACCATTTAGCATCACTGATATTTACTTTTATCGTTATAAATTATATTGGCTAACTGCGAATACTTTTTTATTTGCTAGATTTTAGGGCGGTAATTTACAAGCATTCTTTTTTTAAACTGTTTTACTTTAAATTTTTTTTATTTATTAATCTTACCTCTGTTAAGGATGTTTCAGATAATTTCATGTTTGTAGGTAATTCGCAAGGTCCCAAAAATTGTAAACCATATAACTACCAAGATGTTAGTTTGTGAACTTCGTCTGTTTCGGCACCCGTACGCTTGGATGTTATAATCCTTTTAGCTCCTTAGGATAGTCTGTTTTTAACGAGTTTATCTGCATACGTATATTTTCATTTGTTGCATTTGACTTTATATTTTTATAACAAACACTCGTCCAAAGCCAATTTGCGTTTAACTTTATTCTTATAGTTAAACCTTTGTGAGTCCTATAGTTCTGAAAGTGTTTTGTATAACTAAATTTTTTTCCACGGCAATATGGTCACTAGTAACAGACATATTTGTTCGGTCAACAATAAAACATTCAACTGACACTAAGCTTCCGGCCGTCTGGTGTCTGCTAGGTAAATAAACGACCACCGCGGAATGCTACACCCCCATCACCTTTTCCATTGTATTGACAATAATATTAATGCCCACGCATGGATTTCAATAATATTTCAATATGCTCTATGAATAATAATCTATGAGAACATTGTGGTACGATTTAAATAAAAATGAATAAAAAACCCGTAACCACAAAAATATTTAAAATACTAGATACGTATTTCGACACTATGTGGTCATCATCAGTAGGACCATTAAATAATAATTACCTGTTGTTCCGGAACACTTCAGAGGATATTCTTCTCACCACTTAAGCCGAAGTGAACCTTCCCAACATACAATTTACTATAATGTTGCTTTAGACACTATCGAGGATATTCCCTTCACCCGCAGGCTGGTGCTCTCCACAACAAACAAGTGAATCGTGACGTTATAACTAAAATCTACTTAATTTATACTAATTCTAAATCTACTGAAGCGGAACCAAATTAATCTTGCTGTCTCATTAGTTGTTGAGCAATAGGGAAAGCAAGGTAGATGGCTCTATAAGCCCTTTATAAGTGTTATGATTAACAATTTTAATTGACTCAAGAAGGAAAACGTTGGTACCGCTTTTAACAATTTAACATTTTCTAGTGTAATGGGGTGGCTGGTTTCAAAAATACGTTTGGCGACCTGAGACTTGTCGTATTTACCATATTTGAAATGAGCAATGTGCTCTTTAAATGTTGTTGTTATATTCCTCTTGGTCTGACCAATATATTTTTGAAAACACCCTGGTCCTGAACAATTAATTTCATAAATCCCCGACTTTTGCAATTTTTCCACCTTGTCTGTTGGATTACCTAACAAATCTTTAATTTTATTAGTATTACTGAAAGCTATTTTGAAACTAATTTGTTTGAATATTTTATCAAGACCTTTTGTGGTTTTGTGAAACGAAATTTTAACATATTTAACATTATCGTTAGAACTGGTCGATTGCAAAGTCGTTGATTTACGGATGTTAATTCTATTTTTACACTTTCTAAAAATATTATCTATAATATCAGAAGAGAAACCATTATAATTCGCTATTTGTTTAATAATAGCAAATTTCTTATTAAATCTGTTTTTATTAAAAGGAAAATTCAATAATCTATTAATTAAAAAGTTAAATGAAGCCAACTTATGTTGTATGTTATGATTGGAGGAAGACAAAATAAAGCGATTTACATTGGTTTCTTTTCTATAAATGTCAAATTCCAATTTATTACCATTTCTAATTACTAATGTATCTAAAAAGTGTAATTGTCCATTATGCTCTAGTTCATACGTAAATTTTATGCTTTGAATTTTTAAATTCAATTCTTTAAGAAAATCATCTCTTCTGATATTGTAGATAATATTTTTAGAAAATGTAAAAATAGAATTAACATCCGTAAATCAAGGACTTTGCAATCGACCACCTCTAACGATAATGTTAAATATGTTAAAATTCCGTTTCACAAAACCACAAAGAGTCTTGATAAAATATTCAAAAACAGATTAATTTCAAAATTGCTTTCAGTAATACTTTTAAAATTAAAGATTTGTTAGGTAATCCAAAAGACAAGGTGTAAAAATTGCAAAAGCCAGGGTTTTATAAAATTAGTTGTTCAGGACCAGGGTGTTTTCAAAAATATATTGGTCAGACCAAAAGGAATATAACAACAAGATTTAAATTGCACATTGCTCACTTCAAATATGGTAAATACGACAAGTCTCAGGTCGCCAAACATATTTTTGAAACCAGCCACCCCGTTACACTAGAAAATGTTAAATTGTTAAAAGGGGTACCAACGTTTTCCGCTTAAATGCCAATGAATCAATTAAGATTGTTAAACATAGAGGACTCCTCTTAAACACTGATAAAGGGCCCATACAGCCATCTGCCTTGCTTTTCTTATTGGTCAACAACCAATGAGACAACAAGATTAATTTGGTTCCGCTTCAGCAGATTTAGAATTAGTATAAATTAAGTGATTTTAGTTATAACGTCACAATTCCTCGTTTGTTGTGGAAAACATCAGCCTGCGGATGAGGAGATATCCTCGATAGTGTTTAAAGCAACATTATAGTAAATTGTATGTTGGGAAGGTTCACTTTAGCCTAAGTGGTGAGGAGAATATCCTCTGAAGTGTTCCGGAACAACAGCTAATTATTGTTTAATATTTCTACTGATGATGGTCAAAATACGTATCTAGTATTTTAATTATTTTTTGTGGTTAAGGGTTTTATTCATTTTTATCCCCTATGAACTTCCAGTATTGATGGCTGGATTTCAAGATTTCTAGATTTACTTCAATATCGTTTGCAAACCATTAATTCCGAGTTGTTACTCTCAATAATATTGTAATTATTCTAGTCTATTGTCCATAATATTGATAATGTACGGGCCGCTATAGGTGTAACATACTGTTTTAATATCGCTCTAATTAGTTCTATGAATTCTAAAGATAGTTATTTTCTAGTTTAATTTTAGCATTCTAATTATTAGAATAAAGGTCTTGGAGCGAACGGCTTCAAGACTACCCAAGTAGCGTCCTGGCGAAGTTTCCAGGAAGATCTAATCCAAGAGTCAATCAGTTTTCTAAAGGCACTTACTTTAAGGGCACTAAACATGTCAGATTAGTTGCTATCTATGATTAGATGTCAATCATGCTTTAGGATCCTATTTATGGCAGGGTGGTCTGAAGCAATTTTTCAATTAGCGGAGCACTCAACTAAAATTAGTTCCGAGATCTACTTGTGTGGCTATCTAAGGCAATGGGCAGTTTAATTAATCTTAAAGATTTACGACCGGCGTATCCTAAGCCGAGTATGAGAGCCAAGAAAGGGGTTATTTTTCAATTAACTTAAATGTATATAAGGATGCCAGCCGGTGGGAATCGGGGTTGTTTATTTCCAGACGCGTTAGAGTCTGAAGCTCGCGGTATTGCAAGATTGAGTAAGTGTTTTATTTCTCTGAATTCAAGTGCGTGCCGTTATGTTCAAAGTTAGTTTATTTTTCTGAGTAAGTAATTATTATATATGGTATTACTATGAACTCAAAGCTGTGTTATGCATCATAAGTCATTTATTTGTTTAAATACAATATCTGTCGACTTTCATAGCATACAACTTCGGGTTAAATCTCCGTTCCAGTAATTTTATCCCGTTAGGTTATTGTTAAAGACCGCATCTTTTGAAGGGTTTCTTATTTTATTGTGTTTCGACGTTGTCCGAGGCTTGTAATAACTAAGCCACGAATTCCGTTATTGTACTATTTGACCCGTGTGAAGGTCGTGTTTTTCCTGTTATTGATGACCCCAGGACTAAAGGAAGGTCGTTTCAGTATGCAAGTTAGTAGACTACGGTAGCGTTAATTAATTATATGTATTGGGGTGTTTGATCCCAGAACTGTTGTTAATATTCATAAAATAAGGACTTTAGAATTGTTTAGTTAAGTTGTGTTTGTGCTAGCCGGAGACTTAATAACATTTATTTGCCCCTGTGAAGTGACGTATTTTCTGTCCTGCAATCTTAGTTCATCGTCACGAACAAAGTGCGACGAGAGCTATTACCGCGATCGGTCCATGGGCCGTTTAATTCCCATGGTGGCGCCCTATTGTAAATAATGTTTAATTACTGTATAATTTTGTATTCATATGTAATTATGTTAAGTTAGTTAGTAGGCCGTTTAATAAAACAATTGGAATTTTGTCTTAGTGTGTTGTTGTTTAATGAACCTCCCCTTCTCACCGACTGCAGCAGCTTGCGAGGCAATGTCCCGAAACGTGAGGGTACTATAGTGTTAGAGGTCCTTCCCTTTTATTATTTATTGTTAATTGGATACCCTCACGCGGTAGGTAAATATTATAATTACATAGGGTCCATCCAGCAATTTGTTTGTCCAGGGTCCACGGACATCATAAGACAGCCCTGGACTCCCACCTCTCCCACTACCCTCAAAACTTGATAACAAAGGAAACCTCAATTCTCTAGACTGAATCAGTCTGACGGAGTATGGATTTGTGTCCGACATTTTTCAAACTTTTATAAAAAAAGAAATAATTTCCACATTCAAGTCAAATTATGAGTGATAAAGCAAACAGTTTTCATAATAAGTACAGGGGGTAGTAAAAATTGTTTTTAGGAAGATTCTTCAAGCTATGCAAAATCAGGAGAAAATAACACGAAAATCTTTAAGTAAAGGTTTGTTTTAAGCAAGTTTTGTCAAACAATATATTTCTAAATATTTAAATTCCAAACCACAATTACTACGTATTAAAATTGATGCAAGACATTTTCGCATTTAAATGCAAGCATGTTCTTACATTTGTATTTATTGAGTGGAAAGCTGAATATTGCGATGCAGTATTAGCTTGTTCCTAATATAGCTTCTTGTAACGTTATATATGAAACTTAGAGCTTTGGTGCTAGGGAACCGCAACGTTGATGGATCTAATTTCATCAAAATGTTAGTGATAGTATTACGTAAACCATATACTGTTATCAGATCCTAATAACTAACCTACGTATCATATAACTAAAAGCAAAGTTCAAAAGAAATTCATGTAAATCTCGAGGAAAGTACGTTTAAATTTAACTATACTAACACTTAACCAACAGCGCAGTAATCTTACAATGGAATCCAATTTAACAGACGCTTGTCGAACGTGATGTTGGAAAGTTTCACAACAATTTTCCCTGTAAAGTTGGACTCACATTCCTCCAGACTGATTCCCGTAGGCTGATATCTCTAACTGCAGCATTCCCCTCAACTGAAGTGAAATTTCAGGTTTCTACAACTACAGGCATTCTGTAGTTGTGTAATTTCTTGAGCAAACAGAAGCTTAAACGTCTGCGAAGATATTTGAGTTGAAATGGAATTCTGTTTCCTGATGTTTTCTGATTTCTGTGATACTTGTTAAATTAATTGCATGGTTGCGTTTGCAATAAATTTGTAAGGGTTTTACTACATAGAGCAAATTGATCTCTCGTAAACAACAACCTGCCGTTAAGGCTTGTTTACCATAACCTTATTTAGATTACATAAACGTCAGTGATCGCCATAAGCAGTAGCGGCTGGTGTATAGGTTCACATGTTCACGTGAACATTCTTATTTTAAACACATCTATTCTTCTTTGCTATCAAAAAATAATTTTTGCTAGTTACAATATAACGTGCTATAAAAAGTAGGAAAACGCTGCCGCCAATCTAACCATAACGATCACCTACAAGTAGCTTCTCAGTCCACACAAGAACTGCGAACGCGCGTTTCACATGCTTAGCCCTGACCGTCGCCTTGCGAGTATAGGGTTGGTTGAGAAATAGCACGCAATTTTAAGGAGGGTTCACAAATATTTCGTGAACTTCAGCTTATTATCCGTGTTTGGGTTCGGACAGAACGAGTATTACTGTTTTCGTTTATGTCGCTGCTATTTAATTAGTCTCTGTTTGCTCGTTTTGACTTTTTAGTGTGTAATTAAGTCACTTAAATCGTTCGGTAACTATCTTTTTTCAATTAATCTTTTTTACGGTTAATATTTATTAGAACAAAGGTGAAAAATGAAGGTTTGAATTATATAATAAATTCAGTTAGAATATTTTGAATAAAAAGTTATCCTGTGAAGAAAAATTGAAAATAAAGAAACTAGGTTCACATCAACCAGATTTCATAATTGAAAATCGAATAAAAACTGAAAAGCGTGTTTATAATCGTAACTTTAATAGCGATATACACAAAAAAACATAAATGGTTGTGTGGCTGTAACCACAAAAATTGTTTTCTTTGCCGTGTTTACTTTTTAGTAAAGAAATTAATGTTCGGACAAAATCTGATTTTGCGGATTTAAATCATTTAAGTGAAAAAATTAAAAAGCATGAAAATTCTCATGCTCATAAAAATGCCAGTATTGAATTTTATATGTTTGGGCGTGTGAATATAGGCACACAGTTAGATAGTGCTTACCGTAGTATTATACGAAAGCATAATAAGCAGGTGGATAAGAATCAGTACATTTTATCGCGAATCACTGATTGTTTGAAATTTTGTGGCGTATTTGAATTGGTACTACGGAGACATGATGAGACTGAAGGGTTCAATAACTCTGGTATTCTTCGGGGGTTAATTAATCTAGTTGGATCAGTTGATGATGCTATAAGAGAGCATCTAGAGAATTCGACAGTTTTCAAGGGTACATCCAAAACTGTTCAAAATGAACTTCTAGATTGCATTTTGGATGTATATGAAGAAAAAATATCAAAACAAATAAATAAAGTAAATTATTTAGCAGTGATGGATGGTTGATGAAACTACGGACGTGTCTACAATTCAACAGATGGTTATAGTTTATCGATATGAATTTAATGGACCTGCAATTGAGCGTTTTTGGGGCTTTCTCAATCCTGAAGCACAAGATGCCGAAACATTAAGCAAGGTACTACTACCGGAGTTACAGGTTCATTTACGCGATAAAAAAGAAAAATTAATTCGACAGTGTTACGATGAAGCAGCAGTTATGGGTGGTGGTTCGAGGGGGTTCAATGCCGAATCAAAAAAGTTTATCCAAGAGCATATTTTATTCACTGTTACGCTCGTCAATTTAATTTAGTTTTACAAAAAGCTTCATCAGTAAATCGTTCCGCTAGAATTTTTTTCAATCCTTACGGGCTTTTCAGCTTTTTTCCAGATCCACACTAAGGACCAAATTTTTGGACACAATATGCAAAAAAAGATTACCGTCACTTACTCCAACACGTTGGGTACATAATATTAGATTAGTTCAAACTCTTTATACAAACAAAAATGACATAATAGAATGTTTGGAAATAATCCAGAATTCAGACTGTGTGGATGACAAAACTAGAAGGGAATGTTATGGACTACTGGCATGTTGAAGCAACAGCGAATTTGCGTTGTCTTGATTTCTACAATTAGATAATGCCTCATACGGATATTCTATTTAAAAAAATTCAGCAAAAAAAGATTAATCCTATTAAATTAAAAAAGTATGTTTCATAATTTTTAAATCTCATCTAAAGTGTTCGAGATAACAACACTGTTACGTTTATTTTCGACGATAGATTCAAATATGTCCTTTTCTCTGCTAATTCGTTTTTCATTCACCTAGCTTCTGTTTTTATTCAAAACTTCATCCTGTATTTTTACCTCGTTACAAAAGTACGCGCAATCTTAACATCTTTAAAATCTATTCATTTTAAAACAAAAATTTATTTGATAATTAAATAGTCAATACTTTGTTTTAGGTATCCATAAATCTGTTAAACATTTCAAAAACGGATAATTGCTTTCTCTTGTGTTTCCCATTTAAAGACTTGTCGAAATATTAGATCCCACTATTATTTGATAGCGTGTTTTCCACTTTGCTAATCGGGCTTTGATAACGCGATGATTGCAGTTCAAACTCGTGTTATTTGAACCAATTAATTTAATTCTGCGGCTTGTGCGTTGAAATATTTTCTACAGCGATGCACTTTTTTTTGTTCGACAAGTAGGAGGTATCTTGCGTGTATTGGTGAGTTTCCCGCGCTTACCCATTCTAATCAGATTCTTTTTTTAGCTCTTAACTGGAGGCCAAATAAGTTCTTTCTTTATGTATGCCCAACTGTTCGTTGACGTAGACCAACTGCTTTTGTCTGTAGAGCGCTGCTGCAGTTACGGTGGCAGGACGAATGGATCCTGACTACAATGGCGTTGCTGTGCTGACTCACCCCCGACGACTTGCAAGATCAGCATCCCGACGCATAGAGGTATGTGACTCGTATTCTTTTATGCACATCAAGGATTATTATTTATCAGCGGTTGATGTTGTGAAACCCGTTCACTATACATGTTTAAAAGCTAACTTTTCTAATGCTTCTGGTTATATTTCTTTAATTCTTACTACAACTTGGTCTACATTGAATACTTTAATTTAACACACTTGCTATTGAGAAAATCTAAGCATCACTTTTTTTCTAATTAGCTTTATTACATTGTTGCGAGCTACTATTAAGCAACCCGTCAAACACACAAGCGCCATAAACAACGTATATACTACAGAAGTCTAGAACTTTCTAGCATTATACTGGAGAATGAGTCATCTTTTTTAATTCAGGGTATATATAAGACTGCTTATTAATGTAAGAGTTAGTCTATATCAGAATGTCAAATATAAATTATATCGTATAAAGTTACATAGTTAAGCTTTTGGAAGTCCGAGAGTATACATAGATTTATATTATGTGAACGTGTTTAATGTACATGCAGCTTGTAGAATACATAAATAGACAAAAGTGTAATAAATAAATAGTTGTGTAAGTGTTGTTAATAGACCTATGGTTGAGGATGTAGTTTAAGAAGATATTAGTACTTGTAAATTTATTAGTGTGATACTGCTTCATTGTTAATTGGACTGAAAACATCTATAAACAAGGCATATACTGTTAATTAGACTTGTGAACAGTGAGTAATAAAGACTCCTGTTATTACTTGTTTTAAATCAGTGAAACGCGATAGTAGTAACCCGCTACATAATAATTTGAATAAGGGCCGCTATACTTGCGGCCACGTCCCCAATGCTCCACCCGGAGGTACTACATTGGGTTTAAACGCGAAAATAATCGTGCTTCTAATTTATTCTAACTTCATAGTTAATCCACCCTAAATAAAAAAAACTAAATAAAAATCTAACAAACCTAAAAATCTAACAAACCTAACAAACTGTAACAATCTAACAAACCTAAAAATCTGACAAACTGAAACAAAAACTAAAAACAGAGTTTAAATAATAGTATCCCTAGCGCTGACTTTGAAGTGTGCCCGATCAACAAGACACAAAAATGAGAGGGGGAGGGATCCGTAATACCGGATAGCAGACGCCGGCTCTGCTTACCAGTGCGACCTTAAGGGTCGTCTTAAAACTATCCAAATCTAGCTAACTAATTTAAATCCATCCCTAGCTTTCCCTATCATTCCCAAACTGATTTATATTATGATTACAATCTTCTCAATTCTGCTCTTCCTTCCCAAATATATATACTGCAACCAAAATGGCGACAGAATTTCAAACAAAACAAATATGCCACAAAATACTACAATACATGCTAATAAATATAAAGTGTAAATATAAAATATAAATAAATATAATTATATAAATATATAAATAAATGTCTAATAAGCGTTAAGCATATAGCAGTGCACAAAATAGCAAAAGCATAACCCTATTTATCAGGTGCACTCCCACAAGCATATCTCGGCTAGCGCCATTACACACAAAATATGCTTGTTAAATTATTTCAAAAACTACTAATTAATGTAAATCAATGCTTGTGCGAGTACAGCCGCCACAATTTAAGTCTTACCTCCATGACAAAATTCTCCTGCATCCGAAGATCTGGTCGTCTGCTTACATCTAACTGTAACTTACTTCTAAGGGGAAGATGGGGTGCACTGCTAAAGTCCTGGTGGGTATGCACTAAATGTTCTTGGGGGGATCACAATTACTATCACTATCACTTCACTTTCAAGTCCTGGGGGGATGCGCGGTTTCACTCTATTTTATTATCTTTGTTTATTTTATTGATCTAATTTAATGAGGATTTCTGATTTATTTGTTATTATTTATTCCCGATTTCTCGATTTTCCGCACATAATTATGAAGATAGGTAGTGATTGTATTAATGGTGTGGGGGTTTCTCGTGCATATTGGACATTTGGGTATAATTATCATGTTTTTTTTTTATTTTTTTTTTTAATATCAGGTTTTGGTTATGCTCGTATCCTTACTCACGCCAAGTCAATCTAAAATTTTTACAATCCTCCCACCAACCCCACCGAATTTTTACACGCGGTTGTCATTGATTGTCTAATCTCGCGACCCTTCCCGCGAATTCTTTTAAGGCTGTCCAGAACGCCTTCTGGTTAACCACTTTCCCGACTTCCTCTAGGCTCTTTGGCCATGCCAGACCTAGGATAGCTAGTTTGCTATCAGCCAACCCTCGATTTCCCGCCTCAAGCGGGCAGTCGAAGAGCACGTGCTCTGCGCTTTCCGCGCCCTCACCGCATTCGCAGCGGTCACTGTTGGTTAGACCGAACCTTTGTAAATACGCCTTCAGGGCGCCGTGCCCTGTTATCAACTGCACCATTTTGTGATCGAGCTTAACCTCGATCTTACCTCTGGCTTCTATGCTCGGTATGAATTTGTGGGTCAACCTGCCCGTGGCAGCGTTGTTCCACCTCTCTTCCCATTGTCGAATTGATTTTTAGCGCAGCTTTCTTTTGATTAAAGACCTCGGTATCGACGAATGTGATATTCGAAAGTCGCCCGTCGCGGTCTCTTTAGCTAATTCGTCAGCCCTATCGTTTCCTACGTTACCATTGTGCGACCTGACCCACCAGATTTTTAAACGTCGAAACTTGAACGCCGTACGCGCTATCCTCCAGACGTCCGCTTGGAGATCTGTCGAGGTGTTCATGTTTGTTAAAGCCGTTAGCGCCGATTTACTATCACTGATTATATAATACTCGTCTCTGCCCGTATGGTTTATTACGTAAACGATAGCCTCTCGTATGGCTACCAATTCGCACTGGAAGATAGTGCTCCAGTTCGCGAGTTTGGTTTAAAACCGAAACACCTCCCTTTGCTGCTTATACACGACAAACGCCGCGCCTGCTTGCCCATCGTCCATACGTGAACCGTCCGTATAAATTCTGATACCCATCGCGTCCTCATCACCTTCGACAAACTCGATCCCTCTAATATCAGCCGGGTGCCCCAACTCAGATACAACGATCTTTCTTGCAATTTCCCTATTACCAAGATTAAGATCTTCGATAATTTCGCGCCCTTTTCCTATATTTATTAATCGTCTATCTCTAATCTCCCTAACGACATATTCGATAGGGAGAGTCCTACTGATCACCAGGACAGCCTCCGTGGAGGTGGTCCTGTACGCCCTCGCCGCTTTTACCGCGGTTATGCGTTGTACGCTCGTCAATTGACGCATCTCCCGGACTTTACAACCTTCTGCCCATACAGAAGCTGCGTACAGTATTGCCGGCTCAATTGCTCCGGCATAAACCGTCCTCAGCGATTCGCCCCTGAAACCCCACTTTATTTTAGCAGCCGCCATCATTTTATTTGATATGTCGCCGCCCTTACTTTTTACGTATTGTACGTGCGCTTTCCAATTTAATTTATTGTCGATCTTGACGCCGAGGTAGGTAATACAATCGTTAAACGGGATTTTCTCTCCTCCTAGCTTTAACCTAGGAGGTCTCTGTCCTGGTTTCGTGCCAAAATAAAGCGCCTCTGACTTCGCCGTGTTAAATTTTAATTTTACCGCCTGCGACCATTCGTGTAATTTATTAAGCGCCTCGTTCGGTTTTGTGCGCATATCCATTAACAATCTCGATCTTACAATTAAAAGTGTGTCATCTGCAAACCCAACGATTGAGCATCCTGCGGGCAACTTGACCCTAAAGATGCTCTCATACAACAACTTCCAAAATGTGGGACCAGAACATGACCCTTGCGGGCATCCCCTTTCCACCTCACGCGACAGAACTTCGCCCGGAATTTCAACCTGTGCCAATCGCCCCGAGAAATAGCTCTTGACCAAAGACATCAAGTTTCACGGACAACCACTACGATCTAACTCGCAAACGATTAATGGCCACCAGGCAGCATCAAATGCTCCTGAAATGTCCAAAGCAACAACGAC
This sequence comes from Platerodrilus igneus, assembly GCA_036346225.1. NCBI lineage: Eukaryota > Metazoa > Arthropoda > Insecta > Coleoptera > Lycidae > Platerodrilus > Platerodrilus igneus. Next base: position 9,694,519 of record JARFIW010000244.1, read on the forward strand.
ACAGTACTCTTTAGCATCTCTTGCCTGCTTAATTTCCCCGACAACGAACTCTAACGCGTCGATAGTCGACTTGCCCTCCACGAAACCAAACTGTCGGTTATTAAAACCGCCGCTGTCTCGCACTAGGTGTTCAACACGCGTAGTCATAACGCGATCTAAAACTTTCCCCAGCACCGGTAGCAAGCTAATTGGACGATAGCTGCCCGGATCTGACGCATCCGCTTTTTTAGGTTTGGGTATAAATTTCACATTCTGGATTTTCCAGCAACGCGGAAAAACGCCCCTTTCTAAACAAAGATTAAACAACCCAACAAAGACACACGGGGCTAACAGGCACGCCTGCAGAGCTGCGTCTGAAGTGATTCCATCATGCCCCGGTGAGTAACCCGCTACAACATGTTAGCTACGAAATGCGCAGTTTGTGGATTCATTATAAAATGTGTCCTGTACAATATGACTTAAATTTAATACTTTTCTTTGTCTATGTGAACCAAGAAATTTTAATTTATTTTTATTTTTAATAGATAATCGTGAGCGACGTGCTCTTTTTTAGTTTTTTTTTTTTTTGGTATGTAGACGAATCCCCCCACTCTCCGCGGTTGGTATTTACTTTTCTTCCGGCTACGTCTAGGTACGTAGCAAGACATATATTACTAGCACATCTTGTTAATCAGTTTCTAAGAATAAAAAACGCAACCTATCTAATATAGGGGCGGGTGCTACAGAAATATGTGACACATTGTGACACAATAATTAGTCATATAAAAGCCCGAATTTCATATTCCGATCACCTAATTACAGTAACAGTCCCGCAGCTGGATTTTCTCCCACAATATCAAGAATTTTTTCCTGTAGAGCAGCTTGTAGCCGTCGCAGAAGCGTACCCATTTTTAAATAATAACATGTTAAGGACTTAATTAGAGGTACTGTATACCCGTCAGGATTTGCAGAAAGCTACTGGAGCTGGACCAATGTTGCAGTTTCTCATAGAAAATGAGCTGGATAAAGACACTTTCCACCAGTTATTGAATTACTAAAAGTGTTGGTAACCATGACTACGTCAGTACCAGAACATTGTTTGTCAAAGTTGCAAGGCATAAAAACGTTTCTTAGAAACACTATGTCAGAAGGCAGATTAAATGCATTAGCCATGCTATCCATCGATAAGGAATTGATTAATACCATAAACGATTTTAATAATAGAGTAATTGGAAAGTTCGCGAATCTAAAAACAGAAGAATAGATTTTCTGTATAAAGAAGTTTTTTTCATAAATGGAGTAGTAGTAATATTGTAGTAGTAATACTAAATGCATCAGTTGACGAACGGTTTCATATAATACAATATAATTTTGGAACGACTATGTATGTACTGTGAACACCGAGTTACAACTTTCACGAGCCGCCCCTGGCCATAAGTAAAGTTTAACCTTCTAGCCGTGACTAGAGTCCCGTCGAGCGACTACGTCAAACAGGACCTACCCGAAGGTAATTTTATTAGAGGGCTGTGCAATCCTAGCATTTCCCGACTAACCAATTTATATTTTTAGACTAAATACTTTAGATGCAATTATATTTTTGAAACTTAAGTACGAAGGTATAACGAAAAAAAAATTTTCTACGACTTTTTTACAATGAGCTTATTTTACTTGTGTTTTTGATAGAGAAATCTAATACATTGTATACCGGTTTTTATTCCATACTCCTTGCTAGGCAAGTTGCCAAGTAACTAGTGGAATATTCATTTTGCGCGGTCGCGCTTACTTGTAGTATTAAAGTAGCCCTTGCCGTGGATATTATTTGCAATGACGACAGCTGTTTTACTTATGAAACAAATAATAAAGCAACAAATGTTAAATAAATAATACCATTCTGTAAAAGCGTTTATCTACAACTAACGTATAACATACGTATTACACCTGTGGCTTTTGCAGTATAATGCTATATATTAATCACACTAGGGAATAATGAAGAGCAGAGGGAATGATGGTTCTTTATTCTCTCTTATACACCAACTGGAAAATAATAAAACTATTAATTCGGCAAAATTCTAAGTGTTGGAGGATCTTGGCAGACACATGCTGCTTAACCCCCTTCACATACCCTACATGTGATTTTCCAATGCTCCACCCGAAGGTACTACATTGGCCAGGAAGCGATTTTTTTTTACCTGATTTTGCCGGACCCTTGCTGTTCCAAACGTGCGTGACAACACTCACACACGGGACCTCCATTTTATCTCTCATCCAAACGAGGGCGTATTTTTGGGGAAAATGCTCGCCTAACATTTTTCAAGCGGGAGGTATCGGGATTCGAACTCGGGACCTTGGGCGTAGTAGTCACACGCATACCAATTACGCCACGGAGCCGGCCACCTTTACATACCAGTAAATCTAGGTGAAATAGGGCATATAATTAGAGAACAATAAAAGGGACTCGAGCTGTATATAGGCTATGTGGGAATGCCAGGGAACTTTGTAGGCTAGCTCAGAATATAAATAAGTGGAGATACGTGTCCAACCAGTTTTGAGACGGAAATCCTAATGACGAAAAAATAACCGCAAATAAATCTGATGATTATTATAAACAACTACAGGTGTAGGTTGTGAAATATCTGCAACTAATATTGAATGTGCGAAAAGATATAATGGAAAAAATATTAAATCGGCAAATGTTCAAGTGCTGGGGAACTTGGCAGCTACAAGCTGCCCCCTTTACAACCACTGAATGTCGGAGAAATAGGGTATATAATTGTAAAACCACAGAAGGGGACCGAACTGCATCTAACAAGAAAGAACAGCGCCAATGATCAAAGATAACAAACATAGAAACAAGAAGAAAATTGTCGAAAGCATATGTGTGGAGCACAGCACAGTATGCCTATGAAATACGAGCAGTAGGAAAAGCAGACAGAAAAACGGTAGCAGCTTTTGGAATGTTGTGCTTCCGATGTATGAGGATGATAGAGCATGGACAGACAAAGTTAATAACAAATACGTTATAGAAATAGTAGGGGAATAAAGATATCTGTGGGAAAAAATAATAGGAGAAATAGAAAGAAAGAATACGTGCTGAGGCATTTTTAGGGAATAGTATGGGATATATTATAAGCAGAGATAGGAAAAAGGAGGTAGATGTAGACCTAGATCAAATAATGATAATTTCAGGGAAATGTGTAGGTTAGTTCGGAGTAGGGTACGCGGCTAACCAGTTTAATGATGATGTAATGTTTATACAGTTTATACAGTTAATCGAGTAATATCATAAATGATTAATATTATTTATCAACTCGTGATACAAATTTAAAATAAAACCTTTTCGTTTCACTTTAATTGCTTGAAACTTACAATTTCTCATAATTAGCTCAATTATAAATCAATTCATCCGTTTTACTAAAAAATTAATAATGATATATATAGATATATATATATATATATATATATATATATATATATATATATTATTATTATTAACTCCCACTTCTCTTACTCACTTACTTACTGACTGTTCAGTCACTCTCAATTCTTTATTCTTAAAATTTTTATTTTATTTTACCCCTTTTTGTCGCGCCTTTTTTTGTAATGTGCACACCTAATGCACGCCCGTACTTGCAACGTTTGGTTGGTTCTCTAATTAAACTTTTTATTTTAATGCCTCGACTATTCAAGCTCTTAAATCTCAGGGTGTTCAACTACTTATAGTGAGTTCTGTTATAAGTAGATGTGCAAAGTCCAACCAAAGTGCACCTCTTTTGTTTTAGTACAAAATTTTTACTCTACTTTTTAATATGCCAAAATTTTACTAAGATCAGCGTTGCTTTGTGCCAAATTAAATTACTACCAAAATTATATGACTGTTTTTGACGTTTTAAGATATCTCAGCACTCACCTGGTTTATACTCCGTTCTTGGCCGCTCTAACTGCTAGCTCAAAATCCTAATCGCCGTATGCGTCTTTACATTTTTGTCCTATCTGATTGAATTTTCGGTACCGCGTCCAGGTGTTGTTCTTAATTTAGCTGCTCCCCAATACCTGAAATAATTAACCCTAATTTAGAATTTTGAATACCCAGTGCTATAACTTCCCCTGTGCTAATTTCCGCGTCGAATCCTCCACTACCAATTGTTGTTCTCCTAAATTTCGCTCTTCGTGTCCTCAATTACTCCGTCCGCTTCTTCGTATCTTATCCAAATCTACTCGTCGTCTTACTTCAAATTGCTCTATGCTCCGCTACCTAATAATCGCTATCCAAAACCAACTTCTTTCCTGTATATGTTTCCTCTCGATGTCCTGCTACCTAATATCGCTATCCAAATCCCACTTCTTTCCTTTATATATTTTTCTTCTCGATGTCCTGCTCCCTTTAAATCGCTACCCAAATCCAACTTCTTTCCTGTATATGTTTCCTCTCGATGTCCTGCTACCTAATATCGCTATTCAAATCCCACTTCGTTCCTTATATATTTTTCCTCTCGATGTCCTGCTACCTTTGAATCACTACCCAATATCGTTCCAATTCTATATAATTTCCCGTCGTTCCGCTGTCGCACAATCACCACTATTTATACTGTTTACTTTCGTCGCTGTTACTTCTTTACCCTTCTTTACTTAATCAAACTCTTTAAACTCAAATACTTTTATTAACTTCTTTTAAAATTGTTTACAAATTAGCACAGTTTGAAAAACACGTCTTTTTACTAAATGAATTTCGAAAATAATCCCTGTTGTTTGCTTTCCAAGGCGACCATTTTAACTTACCTGCCTACTACACTTTTAAAGTACATAACAAAATTGTCCAATAACATCCTAACATTTCGTTTGTGTCGCTCATACCATAGTTCATGTCCTTTTGCACTTTCCTGATTCACATAAAATTCTAGTATTTGTCCTAAATATTTACAGTTCACCAATCACATTTGAAGTTGTTAGAACTAATAATTTTGAGTTCACAAATATTGTCCAAAAGTTGATTCTATTTAAAATGAAACCAAAATAAATCACACTTGAACCTGGATGCGTGGTTGATAGTAAACATTCATAGACGCATCCGGTTTTTGGACGGCAAATGTACTTTCAATGGCCTTTAAAATTCAAACTCGGTATAAACCCTTGAGCACTGTACATCTTACTACGTCATTTAGTCATTTTAATATTACCTTTTGGCACTTAATTTCAACTACCATTTTGAATGGTATTTTAGTATACGTAAAATACGGCAAACCTACATTTTTAAGTTTATGTGATCAAATCTGTGGATTATTTTTCTTGGCATATACTACCTTGTACTAAACAACCCTTAGAACTCTTGGTAGCTCCCTTATACATTATAATATATATATATATATATATATATATATATATTATTACTCATATTTAGACCAGGGTAGAAAATTAAATAATCACATCAAATAATTTTAATCACCGTGTAGAAGCTTTGGGAAAAGGTACGCATTATTAAAACCGTGAAGCATAAAATTTCATTCGTGTTATTAAAAATAAGGGAGTTAAATTATGTACAAGACGCTTGCTATAAAAAAAAAAGAAAGCAGTATTAAAAAAACTCTACGTGTAATTTAATTATTCCTAGTAAAGAAACAAATGGAAATTACGTGCAAAATTTATATTAATTAACCCTATTTTAAGTAACCGGTATTAAACAAAGTGTACACATAATAATTAATATTTAATTTGTATTCGCTAAAAATGAAAGGGTAGAAGTCAATTTTAGTTGGAGTTAATTAAACCATTATTAATAATAAGCATAAAAGCCTGTGAAAATCCAAGATTAAAATACCATGAAATAAAGCTCTGAGAATTAATAGTACGATTGAACACCTGTGTAGTTTAAAAGTCACGTACGGCGAAAATTTTGCAGATAACAAATGCTTTCAGAGAATGTTGGAGAAACCGTCGCTTATATTAACGGGAAGGTTAGATACGGGGTTATTTAACCCAGATAACAGTCCATGTGGACTGAAATAATCGATAGTAAGGAATATCAATTTGCACCACTAAGAACAGGTTAGATAGAGACAGATAATATGCGCGAGACCGAGACACATATAGTAAAAGGCGTGAGTGGAGCAACGTCATTGGGTTGCGATTGGTTGAAAATAAAAGGCAAAATTGAGAGGTAAAAATAACATTTCTGTATAAAATTCAATTAGTTATTTCCAGACGTTGCGAGCCGTGTCGAAATTTCTGAGATTTAACTGGGTGCGAGTGCAAATTTCGTAAAAATCGCATGCCGGGCTGCGGAATGGGAACCTAGCATGCGAAATTCTTAAGAATTGTCCGTTTTGGGGACTAGACCGACAGACAGGTTAACCTCTATATATACCCAGGTTAATATGAACAAGCTCTCTTAGATCTTCGACTTGATTCAATGCGTTAAACAGTGCTTTTTAGTTTTCCGAGTTTGATAAAATAATTTACAGTTTGTTCGTATATTTTGGTGATTTAAAACAGTTTGTTCTTTACGTGCTACAATGAATGTACTTTAGTGCACTTAGAAAAGAAGATAGAAGGTAATAAAGTTTAGTATCACTGTACCTATTAGTAAAATTTACAACGACAAATGAATACACAAAAGTAGGAAGTTTTGGCGTATATTGGTGAAAGAACTATGAATTTCTTTGTTATTTTTCGGGGGTATTAATAAGTAAATGATTCGTAAACCTGTCTGGATCCACAAAACAAGCTTCAGATATACACAAATGAGTTCCGGAAAAGCACTGAAACAACTTTAGATAAATGGTGGTGTAAATTTTAAAAGAGTTGAGAATCAGAAGCCGTAAACATAACCCAGTTGGATTGGTGTGATTAACAGAGGACGATTTACATTGAAGCCACTAGTGCAGTAACCTTCAGGTAACTTATGATTTGTTGTTGGATTTTGATATTTTGGTGTGTGTTGAATAACTTTATAATTGATTTACTTAAAATGGACAGTAGTGAAATTGTACTAACAATAAAATTTTAATTTTAAGGTGAAATTTGCTTGTTTAAGTAGAAAGGGGTATTTAGTATTGATGTTCTGGATTATGATGAAAATTTGGGTATGTCTTTGAGCTCAATTAGACGAACCTGGTTAATTAACGTAAAGGGGTGGGAGATGCTCCCTTTGTACTCAGACTCAGGTCTGCATATATTGTTATATTAATTAGTAGGCATCCTACAAGGACTTTAATTTTGGATGCACATTAAAATGATAGCAAACTTAAATCTTGAAATTTTCTGATACAGAAATTTATGCTGAATTTTTAATTTTGAAATTTTAATGTATTGTGAATATTGATGTAAATAGAGTTAACGTTGATGTTTGAGGTAGTAATGTGTTTGTTTTTGTTTATGAATGAGGATGAAGGTTTATCTAGGGGAGCAGCTGAGGCGATGAACAGAGATCAGTCGACGGACCAGTTAATTTAGGAGGTTTCACTGCAATATATATATATATATATATATATATATATATATCTACACGGATATAAAGATCATAAATTAATATTTCCCTGAAGTAATTTTAATTTAACACATGAAATGTAATTTACAGATTAGAGATCCTCAAATTAGAATATTAATTCTGTTAAGTAGATAAACACGCTACTCAGAGGGTGAAAAAGCGGATGTATCACCAAACATATAGTAAACAATGCCCGCCTTCAATATTCTTACCTGATGTCCAGTTAGAGCGGTTAAGATTCTTGGATCCAGAACACTTCTTATTGCACTCGTAAAATTAATTAAAGTGGTGGGGTAGTCCTAGACGAGAACTGACCTTCGAAATAAAAACTTATTGTTCTAGCGGTGACAATGGACTGAGTCAAGCCGCGCAATCACCAAACATATATGGCAACAAGAAGAACATTGAAGGTGATAGATAACGCGACCGGATTTATCAATAAATTTAAAATAACGAAGCAGATATTACCATTAAGAAATAAACTTAAACTTTATAATAATAAGATAAGAAACTAAATTAATATCGACATGATTGGACGGAACATACCGCCCACCAAAATGGAAATATTTAAATTTTTATCTAGAGGAAGGGAGTAGAGTTTAACCACATGATGCCTAAACTCAACATGCGCTGTTTTAACGGTGACAATGCGAACAATGCCGTCGGCACTAGAATGTACAGAGAGAGTACGCCCAAATGACTACTGAAGAGGAATTAGAACTAGGTCTCCCGGTTTAAATATTATTTTTGGCTACATGCTATTTGGATTTTACTTGAAGGGTATGCAAGTATTCCCAGGACCAGCGCGCTCAGAAGTCTTGGTAGATACGCTGCCATAATTATCATCGAGTCAAACGATTTAAAGGCAGTGCCGTCAGTGCGGGACCAGACGGGGCGCAAAGAGTCAAGAAATGACCCTGAGTTAAACAACTAAAGTCGTTAGTATCATTACTAACTGGGGTCAGAGGGCGCGAATTGAGGACAGCTTCAATTTGGATAAAAACGGTTGACAACCCTTAAACGTTAGAACTTGCTTTTCTATAACACGAAGTAGCAGGGTCTTAATGGATTTGACGCTAGCTTCCCAAAAACCCCCGAAAAGGGGCGCAGAAGAGAGGGGTTAAAATGCCAAGTAATTAGTTCTGGGAAGCCGCGGCTTTAGCAAAGGAAACCAGTTGGCGATGGGCACTGACAAAGTTTGTACCACAGTCGTTGTACAAATGTTCACATTGACCACGAGGAGCAAGAAACCAACGAAACGCGGTCATAAAAGCGTCGGCGGTTAAATCGGAAACTAGCTCCAAGTGAAGAACCTTGATACACATACAAATAAAAATGCAGAAATAGGATTTTAAAGTTTTAACGCTGCAAATTCGGCTCATGGTTGTTGTAAACGGGCCGCAAAAATCCACGCCTGTATGCAAAAGTGGTTTAACTAGAGTTATTCTAACAGAGGGAAGATTGCCTATAGGGGTCTGAAAGGACTTGGAATGTGTTTTCCAACAAGGAATACAAGAGCGAAGTACCCGGTGAATAGATCTTCTCGCAGAAATTATACAATATCTTTTGCTTGTAAGGAATTGTGTTGTTTGAATACCTGCGTGATAATATTTGTGATGAATGTATTGAATATATAGATCCGTGAAATGGCTTCTACTGGGCAATAAAGCGGGGAATCGTTTATCGTAAGACATAGGGGCGTAACTTAACCGGCCACCTACACGAAGCACGTCATTTAAAAGAAAGGGGGATAATTTTTGGAACCTTTTAGCAAGAGGGGTCCCGGATTGAAGGGCGCTGATCACAACCGTAAAAGATGCTTGTTGGGTGTGTTTAACAAGGCATTCCAAAGCGAGCTCGAACTCATGAGTAGATGCAGATCCAGTACGCTTAGTTAAAGGCTGCCTAACATTATTAATAAAGCGGAAGACATAAGCGGTTATACGAACGACAGAAAGAAAAGAAGGCTGATTTTTAGGTAAGGCATCCAATACATTACAGGACAAAGTAGTAGTGAGTATAACGCACCGTTCTTCACTTAGTACCTGTTGCGGTTCCAAAGAATAAGAACGTGGAACATGATTTATTTCTTGAAAATGTACTAAAATGGGTGAAGGCGCCCACCATTACAAACATGGAGCAATTCGGCGGGTGACAAACCACGTGAGCCAACGTCAGCGGGATTATCGTTAGAAGGCACATGAAGGCACATGGCGTTTGAAGTTTTATCTTGAATATAGGCTACTCGGTTGACCACGAAAATCTTCCATCGTTGGGCGGAGCCGAAATCCATGAATGTACAACCATCGAATCGGACCAACAGTATATTCTATTAAAGGTGAGATGAGAAGAAAACACATTCAGAACAAAATCTAATAATTTAGCAGATAAAGTAGCGGTTAGCAATTCTAATATTGGCAGGGAAAGGGGTCGCAATGGAGATTTCGCGCATACCAAACGAACTATAGGTTCTTTAGAACCGTTAAGAAAACGAAAATAAACGACAGTGCAGTAGTCACGTTTCAAAGCGTCTCCAAAATAATGTACCTCACACGAATCATAGTGAGAAGAAACTAGAAGGCATGGTAAGAAAAAATCTGCAAGAAGAGGAAGGCTCTCGACATATCTTTCCCATAAACGACAAAACTCCGATGGTGGACGGGCATCCCAGTCTAGTTTGAGAGTCCTAAGACGTTGGAGGAAATGCTTTATTAAAAAGGAAAGAGGGGAGAGAATTCCTAACGGGTCAAAAATGCGGGCTAGATTAGAAAGAATATTACGTTTTGTACAAGTATTATGTACAGGGTTGACCACGAAAAGAAAATTATCTGAAGAGGGGTTCCACTGCTTACCCAAAATTTTCACGGTAGGATCAGAAAGATCCTCAAAGGATTGCAATTGCAAACACCAATGAGGGGCGAGAATGCCGTTAAGCAAATTGGGATCATTACTGAACCACTTGTGTAGCTCGAAGCTACCTCGTTTTGAAAGAGTTACAAGTTGCTGTCTTAAATCCAAGGTGGATTGAAAAGTATCTCGACCTGTCACTACGTCATCAATATAGGTATGATCACGAAGAGCGAAAGCGGCTAGAGGAAAGGGCCCACCTTCATCATCGGCAAGTTGCAAAGGAGTACGTATGGCAAGAAATGGGGCGCAGTTGACCCCATAAGTAACGGTATTAAAATGGAAATCGAGGACAGGATCATCAGGAGAGAGACGCCACACAATACGTTGATAATCACGCTAATCGGGTGCAATAAGAATTTGCCGATACATTTGACGAATATCTGCAATGAGGACGAAACGATGCAGACGAAATTGTAATAACAGTGTAATGATGTCTCTTTGCAATGTGTGACCAATTAATAAATGATCATTCCGTGAACGTCCGGAAATACATTTTTTTATAACACAATGATGGGGTATATAATAAGAATGATCAAAGTGACCCTTATTAGTGATATGCTGCATGTGTTGAAGATCGATGTATTCTTGAAGAACATCTTTATATTGTTGATATACAAGAGGCTGTTTGAGAAGGCGTCGTTCTAAGGAAAGAAATCTTTGTATTGCTAAATCGCAGCTTCCGGCAAACGTGGGAGCAGAATCTTTATAAAGCAAAGAAACTACATAACGGCCCTGATCTGTCAGCGTATGAGTTTCTTTGAAAATAATTTCAGCTTCTTTTTTCCGCTACTGAAAGGATTTCGGCGTCGGGAAGTGAGTCGACCTCCTAAGAATTAGAAACAATTTTTTTCAGGGAGGGTACTTGGTCCGTAGAGCTTAGTAAAGCGGTAACCTCCTGGGTGCTTGACGCGGGAATCGATTCCATTAAAATATATCCGAAAACAGTATTCATGCCTATAGGTGTATGGTGTTCAAGAGGAACATGATCATTTATTAGAATTTGTGGAAATACATCGGCTCCTTGTATAAATCTATAGGATCGGGTTTTGAAAACTGTGGGTCGGCTAACTGAATGTTATGTACTAGCGGTAATTAGTTGATGTTGACGCAAGTAGTAGACAGGTTTTCACAAATCTTAGATAGGACTATTCGTCAATGTTAAACAAAGGATTCATTTTGTTCACTGGTTTAATAAAGACAGAAACAGCGCGTGAGTAACCACGGTCTGCATAGAGCCAAGCCCGTTAAGGGTAAGACGTCACGGGGTAGGTTTTAAACCTAAGCGTTTAACACATTGTTGAATAATAAATAAAGTCATACTATCGGTATCCAACAGGCAGCGAAACTTTTGGAGATTACCGAAACGATCACAAACTTCAATTTGCGCAGTAGACAATAAAACCACCCTTTTTTGGGGATTCGTATTAAATATTACAACATTGGAATTATTGGTAGCAGAGGAGAATCGATTTACTTGTGGGAAATAGCATGTACTTAAAGCGGGGGGAACAGTATTATAGCCCCGTCGACGAGGTACGCGCGCCACTACGTCAGTTGGTAGCAATATTAGATAATGTAAAAATGACGCGCAATTTATAGACGACGTTACGCAATATGCAAATTATTGCAAACAATTACAGTTACACATTTAAGAAACCCCAACGGTATCACGGAACATGTAGGCCTTCCTTCAGAATTACTCCATGATGTCGGCGGCGGCTTCGCTAATCTTTCTCGGGCGTCGGCTGTTTCGCTGATCTTTCGGGCGTCGGCTGCTTCGCTGATCTTTCGGGCGTGGGAATTTTTGAGCCCGGTTGAAACCAAATTCGATTGTCTTCTTTCTATATGTAGGGAACGACAGGAAACTGGTTTAAGGAACGATAATCAAAGATAAGGGCAAAAGGGACCTACATAACAAAGAAAGACACGATAAGATACAAGACAACTTCATTTGTTCACATCTCGGAGGCTAGTTCCAACACGTATCCCGGAAATCCACCACTTCCCTTCTTGATACACCGCGTCGGCGCAAATCTCGCACAACGCACTATCTGAAGTGACAGAAATACGCACAAGTCCTTTTAAATTCATGGCGCGAAATTCTTGCAAATTAAAACCTCATTGAGAATGTTTAGTGCCGAAATTTTCAGCACATAATAACAGATGGTTTGCAAATATATTGTTCGGCGATATCAGACGAGGCGGTATAAACTCCAGTAGAAGCATTACTTTTTAAAAGCGATTCTAATGGGGGGTTAAAGTATAACGTGGTATGATGCCGCTGGCGACAAGTCATAATCGATTTACATTTGGAAAAAGTATGCGAACTGCTTAGACAGTTAATACAAAGTTTACGTTCATTTACAAAATTATAGCGGTTGTTAGTCGTTAATTCTAAAAAGACGAGGCGTTTATATAGCGGATGGACAATGTGGTGCGTTTTAGTGGTGCCGCCCTTAACTAAGTGGTATGTGCGCGGAGTACGGATTCGGCAGTCCGCCTTGAGTGCTTGTGAGGGTAAGACGTGACCCTAAAGTAGAGGCAAGTCGCGAGTGATAGTTCGTTCATTGTGACCAGTGTAATAAATGCTCTGGGACAAGTATTATTAAGGTAGTATCACTCTTTATTTTGTTTCCAGTTGTTTATGGAATGTATTATTGTTTATTAGATATATCGTAGTGGCACGGTATATCTATTTGTAATTGCAACCGCCATTAATTGAAATACTGCGAGTTGCATGTGGTTTAATATTAACGTTGGATACGATTTCTTTCAATATTTCTGCGCGCCCTGAGAGGAAGAGTTTGTGTTTTTATAATTGTAATGAATAAATAGTTTCCATGTTCTTTTTGTTTTGTTTACTGAATGACTTACTAGTCCGAGGCACAATTAATCATCAAAATAGTGAAATAAATTCAGGTGTGAACAAAAGGAGCACTTCAACAACTTTGCAATGCGGGCAATTAGCACCGCGGTTGGTAGTGCGGATTAACATTGAAACACTGGGACGTGAACCTGGTCGGCTCTGCGCGTGAACAATTTTGTTCATGTCTGATCTGAGATTTAAAGATAAGCTGCTCAGGAATTTACAAGTTTTGTCTAGAAATGTAATGATTTCCGTATAAATAGGAATGGTGGTGGGATCATGCTGCAACTCAAAACATCGAGCTGTGTGCACGTCCAGTCGATTTAAGAGCATCTGAGCTAAGAAAAAGCTCCATTCCTCCACCGGAAGATCAAACTTTTCTAAGGCTTCCAAATTATCGGTAAAAACGTCGACCAATTTTTGTAAACCAGAGAGGTTATAAGAGTGCAGTTTGGGAAAATTGTCCAAATTTGCCCAATACGCACTCGTAATTTGGCGAATATTTTCAAATTTACTGCACAGTTTATTGTACGCGAGTGTATAATGACTTTCAGTTAAATCAAAATTTTTAATGGCGAGTAAAGCCGTAGCTTGCAGAAGTGATTTTAAATACGCGAATTTGTCTATTGGCAACAACTCCGGGTTAGTATGTATGAGGGAGTCGTATAAATCAATGAAACCTCTGAACATGGAAAAATCGCTCCCAAAGGAGGGGATCTGCAACAAAGGTCACTTTATTTTTGATTTTGGGGGAGCGGCAGAAACAACAGTGCTGGAGAAGTTTCATTTTGATCGACTTGATTAAATAAAAGGAATTTTATCTTCAACCTCAAACAATTCTTCCGCGTTTTCATCCGTGGCGATCAAGGGGATAATGTTATTGTGACTTTGATAGAAAGCTTTTTCTAATTTAACTATATGCTCACGGTGCGATTTAAATAAGGTATGGTATTCGACATTAGAAACGGCCGATTGCGCTATTTCTTGTACCTCTTGTAAACTTTGAATCTGCGTGTATCATGCGAATTTCAACTTTTTGAGTTTCTCTGTCATATTAAATAATAACTAAGCACAAATTAATTGAAAACTTTATAGAAAATGAACTTGTATCAAACACGATAAATAATGGGAATGAATGCAATTCAAGTAATATAGTATTTGCATTATCAATACAATAAGTTTGATAACACAAACTTGACCTCAGGTAAATGATTAATAATTATGTTTTAAATTATAATGCTTATATCTGCTACTGGTAATATCCGTCTCGCAAGGATCAAAATTGAATGTTAAGTACATAAAAAAGCTACTCAGAGGGAGAAAAAGCGGGTGTATCGTCAAACATATAGTAAACAATGCGGTCTTCAATATTCCTATCTGATGTCCAGTTAGAGCGGTGAAGATTCTTAGATCCAGAATACTTCTTATTGCACTCGTAAAATTAATTAAAGTGGTGGGGTAGTCCTAGACGGGAACTGACCTTCGAAATAGAAACTTACTGTTCTAGCGGTGACAATGGACTGAGTCAAGCCGCGCAATCACCAAACATATATGGCAACAAGAAGAACGTTGAATGTGATAGATAACGCGACCGGATTTATCAATAAATTTAAAATAAAAAAACATCTATTACCATTTGCAAACAAACTTAAACTTTATAATAATAATATAAGAAACTAAATTAATATGTACATGGTTGGACTGAACAAATTCTAATCATACTTAACTAAATATTATACTTGTCGATTGAACTCCCGACTGCACGTCAACGGCGGTCTTAGAACATCTCTGCAAGCAGAGTTTAAAACTTTGAAATTCCATTGAAAAATACGTTCGTCGTTAACCAAATAACCAAGACAAAACAAAGTACACATACAAAGACACGAACTCTATGTTCAAATCACGAAACGCCGTAATGTGAGGAGTAGAACAAAAACTTAAAATATTATTCCGTTTTATTTTTGTAATTAACTTTATTGTATACTTACCCTGGTAACCAGGGTGAAACAAATATTTAGCAATAAGCAAACAATACCAACAATCGTGTGCTACTATAGAGACAAGGTTTTATATAATATCCAGCTTGACTGTTTTGAAAAATTTTCTCGTATGGCAAGATATTCTTCCAACTACTACAAGGTGATAAATCCCATACAATGGATGACTTTTCCTCCACTGTGATAAAATCAAAAAATTCGCACTTGCATATCGACATGCTCTCTCAAAGCTGATCAAAAACAAGGGCAGAGAAGACATTTTTCCCAGATAATAAAGTAACCAAAATCAGAAATAGAACATATAGAAGATTAAATCCCAAAACATATACGAAATAAGCAGTATTCACATACTAAAAATTAATAACATTGATTATGCTCTTTTTATTAAGGATAAGATAATTACTGTTACATATTAGCAATTAACTAAACAAGATTTAGAATCAATTTCCATGATCATCATCATCATCATCATTAGGTCTTCAGTCCTAGAACTGGTTAGACGCGTACCATCATTGTTCCCTATTCTGAACTTACCTACAGATTTCTCTGAAATATGCACCGTTTGCATCTATAACTATCTGATCTAGGTCTACATATACCTCTTTTTTCCTATCTCTGCTTGTAATATATCACATACTATTCCCCAAAAATGCCTTAGAACGTATTCCGCCCTACTATTTCTCTTTTTCGCCAGATATCCTTGTTCCCCTACTCTTTCTGTAACTTATTTGTTATTATCTTTGTCTGTCCATGCTATCGTCCCCTTACATCTAAAGCACATCATTTCAAAAGGCTGCTACCGTTTTTCTGTCTGCGTTTCAGACTTCCCGTATTTCATAGGCATACTGTGCTGTGCTTCACACATATGCTTTCAACAATTTTCTTCTTATTCTATGTTTGTTGTCTTTCCTCATAGGCGATGTTCTTTCTTGTTAGATGCAGTTCGATCACTTTCTATTGTTTTACAGTTATATGCCCTATTTCTCCGACCTTCAATGGTTGTGAAGGGAGGTAAGCAGTCTGTGGCTACCAAGTTCCCCCAACATTTAACCATTTGGCGATTTAATATATTTTCCAATTTATCTTTTCGCACAGTCAACATTAGTTGCAGGTATTTCGCAACCAACAACTAGTTGTTTATACTAATCATCAGATTTATCTGTGCTTATTTTTTCGTCATTAGGTTTTCCGTCTCAAAACTAGTTGGACACGTACCTGCACTTATTTATATTCTGGGCTAGCCTACATAGTTCCCTGAAATTCTCACACAGCATGTGTATTCAGCTCGTTCCCTTTCTATTGTTTTCTAATTTTTTTATACCCTATTTTACCGAGATTCAGTGAAGGAGGTTAAGCAACCTGTGGCTACCAAAATCCCCCAACACTTAGACATTTGCCGAAATAATGGTTTTCCAGTAAATCCTTTCACACATTTAACATTATTCGAGAATATTGCCCAACCAATTCTTGTAGTTACTTATAATAATCATCATGTTTAAGCACAGTTATCTTTTCGTCATTAGTTTATCCATCTTGTGATTGGTTGGATGCGTACCTCCATTGATTTCTATTCTGGGCTAGCCTACACATCTCCCCGAAACCTCTACAGCCTACATCTTTTGCTCTCTGTGTGCAGTAGTCTAATCTAGGTCTGCCTCTTCTTCTCTTTTTTCCTATCTCTGCTTCTAATATATTCCGCACTATTCCCTCATGCCGTAGTATGTGGCCTATAATCCAATCTCTCCTATTTTTTAACGTTTTCCACATATTTCTTTCTTCCCCTACCATTTTTAGTACCTCTTCGTTCTTAACTTTGTCTGTCCATGATATCTTCATCATACGCCTGTAGCACCACATTTCAAAGGCTTCTACCTTTTTCTTGTCCGCTTCTCCTACTGTCCAGGCTTCACAGCCGTACAGTGCTGTGCTCCACACATATGTTTTAAGCAATCTGTTCCTTGTTTCTATGTTTGTGGTCTTTGAGCACAGTAGTTGCTTTTTCTTGTTAAATGTAGCACGACCTTGTGCTAATCTTTGTTTTATATCTTTTGTGCTTTTCCCATCTTGCGTTATTTGGCTTCCTAGGTAGCAGAAATCCTTAACCTCTTGTAAGTTCGTGTTAAATACTTGTATTCTTGTTTTTGATTTATTTTCCCCACCTTTGCAGACTAGAACTTTAGTTTTAGTTTTGTTAATTTTCATACCGTATCTCTCTGTTAGAACCGTTTCCATTTCATTAAGAGCAGCTTCTAACTCTTCCTTGCTAGACGCTAATACCGCTATATCATCTGCAAATTTAAACATATCAATTTTTTGTCCCTGCATAGTAATTCCAAATGTCTTGCTGCATTTGACAGTATTCATTGCCTCTTCTATGTACAAGTTAAAAATCAATGGGGATAGGGCACATCCCTGTCTCACCCCTTTCCTGATGTTTACTTCTCTACGTTCCTGCTCTAATTCTATTACTGCTGTTTGCTCTTTGTATAAGCTATGTACTATTCGTCTATCCCTATAACTCATTCCAATCTTTTTGAGTATTTCAAAAAAATTTTTCCAATTTACATTGTCGAATGCTTTTTCCAGATCTACAAACCCTATATACATGCTTTCCCCTTTTTCTATTGTTTTCCATTATCACTCTCAGAGCTAAAATAGCCTCCCGTGTTCCCCTGTTTCGCCTTAACCCAAATTGGTCTTCTCCTAGTATTTCTTCAGCTCGTTTTTCCATTCGTCTTTGGTCAATTCTAGTTAATATTTTTGACACGTGTGCTGTCAAACTTATTGTTCGAAAATTTTCACATCTATCCGCGCCTTTCTTTTTTGGTATAGTTACTATGATGCTACGTTTGAAATCTTTGGGTATCTCGCCTGTCTCATACATATAGCTTACAAGTTGGAAGAGACGTTCTGTTACTGCTTGTCCAGCGGCTTTTAGAGTTTCTGCTTGCACCTTATCTGTACCCGGCGCCTTACCATTTTTCAGACACTTTAATGCTAATTCAAACTCGTCTCGAAGTATAGGATATCCCAAGTCATCATTTTCAATGTCTGATTCCTGTTCTAAAGCAGTTAGTTCCTCTCCTGCATATAAATTCCCTATATATTCTTGCCATCTACTCACTTTCTCTACGTTTTCTATAATGACGTTTCCTTGTGCGTCCCTTATATTTTTGCTATACGGTTTTATATCCCTAAAATTCATTCTAATTAATTTGTATGCTTCGTCTGTCTTTCCTATTTCCATCTTAGTTTGTACCTCTTGCACTTTTCATCAATCCATTGTTCTTTAGCTTTCCCGCATTTTCGAATAATTTCCCATTTTATGGCTTTGTATCTCTGTTTTCCTTTGTTGTCTGATTTATTTTTGTATTTTCGTCTTTCTTCTATTAAATTCACGATATCCTTTGTTATCCATGGTTTCTTATTTTCTTTTTGTGTATACCCCAGAATATCTCTGGCCGCCATGTCTAGGCTGGATTTAATGTTATTCCATTCTGTTTCTACTTCCTTAGTTTCAGATATTTTCCCGATATCATTCAGCAATTCATTTGACTTTTTTTCGAATCTTACCTGAATATCTTTATCTTTTAGTTTCTCTAAGTCCAAGTGCCTTTTTCCGTTCCTTTTTTTCAGATTTTTAAATTTAAGTGCGGCCTTCATAATTACGATGTTGTGGTCAGTATCTATATCTGCTTCTGGGTGGCTTCTACAGTCTTTTACTTGATTCCTAAACCGTTGTCTAACAAGAATGTAATCTATTTGATATCCTCCTATATCTCCTGGCATCTTCCACGTATATCGTCTTCTAGCATGATGTTGAAATAATGTGTTTGTGATGATTAAATTGTTCTTGTCGCAAAATTCTACCAGCCTATTTCCCCTGTCGTTTCTCGTGCCTAAACCAAATAAACCTACTACCGCTCCTTCCCTCCCCTCACCTACCACGGCATTAAAATCCCCCGTAATTATTAAATTTTCATGTCTTTTTACGTATCTTAATATGTCTTCGATATCTTTGTAGATGGCTTCTACCTCTTCGTCACTGTAGCTAGAGGTGGGCATGTATACTTGTATTATTACTGTGTTTACCGGTTTAGATTCTAATCTAACCATGAGTACTCTTTCGTTCTTTTGTAAGTAATTTTCTACACAGTATCCTATTTTTTTCCGCATAACTATCCCCACACCCAAATTTCCTTCCTTTGCTCCTGTATGAATTACCCTGAAGTCTCCTCTCCAAAAATCCCCCGCCTCGGGCCACCGAACTTCGTTGATCCCTACTATGTCTAGTGATAACCTATTCATTTCGATTTTTAGGTTCTCTAGCTTACCTACTTGCTTCATACTTCTAACATTCCACGCTCCGACTCGCAGAATGTTCCCGACTCTTATTTTTGACTTTCCGATCGCATCCTCCGAAGTAGACCCCTCCCGGAGATCCGAATGGGGGACTATTTTAACTCCGGAATCTTTTACCCCAAAGAATGCCATCATGTTTGTAACAATTTATGTACGCTGTGTACTTGGGAGATAATGTGGTGGTTTCCCGTTGTCTTCCACATCGCGGTAGTGTGTCTTAGACTGCCATACCGACCCCTATGGTCTCTGCCAATCTAAGTATCGAAAGAGCCGCTGCCCTCTTTCGGGGACCTGTCTTAGTCTGGTTCCTCACTAACGACCCTACTACTTTGGTTGGACCTGTAGTTTGGCTCTTTAGCTCATTAGAACACGCAAGCCATTTCACCTGTTCTAGTAATTTAGAACTTCGGCAAGGTGCAGGTCCATTCGAAATAGAATTTTTTTCCATGATATATCTATTAATATATAATGCATTCCACTTGTCAGTAAATAGTAGTTCATTAAATAAGGACCTGTGCTTGACCTTTTAAATTAATCAATATATCAAAACTGCCACCAAAATTACACCATAAAAATAATACCAAATATACGTCAAAAGCTAGTATCAAAAGGATGCCCCAAAACAAATTACTAAAGAAATTAAATAGGTAGTAAGAATAAAAGTTAATCTAATTAAACTTGTTCTTATGTTTTTAGATAAGAGCTAGACAATCAGAAGCTTATTCCACCAGAGCAATAACAAATTAAGTTCTTGAAAATAAAGTATAATAGATATAAGATTAGTGTCTACAATAAAATCATTTTTGAGTATGTTAAATTAAAATAAAGAAGTTTAGTATTAATTCTGTAGTAAAAATTAAAACCGTAACATCACTCCTTTCTTAAAAAAAATTTCAAAGAAATTTTTTAAAATCCAAATTCAAAAATTGTGCCTTAACCTTTTTATCAGATTTTTTCAGTATTGTCTATTTATAAGGTGTTCAGGACATTCCCCTGTGTGGGTTTGATCAATTTTTAAGTCTTTTATATTCCACTTTCCTTGAGAAATTCCTTTGTCATTTTCTAATTCATAGGTATTTATTCCTTTTTTTTAATGATATTGGTCCTACGAATTTTTTATCTAATTGTGCTGAATAATTTTTACTTTTATCTGATAATTTATATGGCTTTTTTCAGACTAGCTGGCTTTGCTGTAATTGTACTGGTTTGTGTCAAAGATTATATTAATGTTTTTTTTTCTTAATCTTCTTTGGGGATTAAACCACTCATAGTTTTTAAAATTATCTTTATTAACGTTTCGATCCATAACCTAGGATCGTTTTCAAAATAATTTTGAAAACGATCTTAGGTTATGGATCGAAACGTTAATAAAGATAATTTTAAAAACTATGAGTGGTTTAATCCCCAAAGAAGATTAAGAAGAATACTAAACAAACCACAACAAACATACAGGGAGTATTTACAAGTCAATTATATTAATGTGTTGCTTGTAAGTGAGCTTTCTTTATTCGGTTTTCCACATAATTGTACATTTCTTGTAATTTACGCGATTTTCTTTCATTTGTTTTGTTAGTCTCTTCGTTGTTAATAGGATTTGGTTTCTCTAACTTGTCATTATTCATAGCTAAATAGCGTTTTCTTGTCAGTAGTTTAAAATAGTTACCATCAGTAATCATTTCGTTACTAAAATTTACGAAATAGAGTGAATTTTTTGTAACTTCAGACTTAGCTGTTCTAATGGCACAACCTAATTTCGATAATTTATTGTCCCAATGTTTTTGGTTATCATTTATATATGAACGTATCATTGTTTTAATTACTCTATTATACCTTTCAGTAAAATTTGGTGAAAGATCGCATAATGAGTTTGCTAAAAATGTAATATTATAGTTTTTTAAAAGTTTCTCAAATTCACTGAATTAGTATTGAAACTCCATTATCAGAGCAGAATAATTCAGAAACTCCAAATAGCACGAAAATATTGCCCACAATCAATTGAGCGACTTTTTAGCTCTAGCTGTTCTTGGGAAAATTAATGTAAATTTACTAAACTAATCTACTATAACTAGTACGAAACGGTGATTGATGTACTTCGAGGGAAAGTTCCAATTAGATCTGCAGAGATATATTGCCAACGGATTGTAACTTCTGTTTAGATCCCATTTAACCTGCAATTTTCTTCTTCTTCTTCTTCTGGTTTTTGTTCTTTACAAGTATGGCATTTACGAATATATTTGGTTACATCTGATTTAAGTTTTGGTCAAAAACATTTAGTGTGAATTATATGGTAAATTTTATAAATATCTAAACGACTAGATTTTAGATCATTATGTGGTTCATATAAAATGTTGAATCTTTCAGGTTTTGAAACAACTATTTTTCATTTATCAAAAAGTTCGTAAAAAGCATTATCGTTCACATATTTATAAAGAATATTTTCTTCGTCGACTTTCCATTTAACATAATGTAGAAAATTTTTTCTTACATCATCACACATTTTGATGTGCCAAGAACATTTTCTCCAAGTATTTAAATTTATATTATCAATTAAGCTTAGTGGGGCTTTTAAAAACAATCAGGTACAAGATGATATTTACCGGGTCTGTGTACTACTTTGAAATTGTGTTGTTGAAGACAAAGTGCCCATCGTCCAAGACGCCCTTGTGGATTTTTAAGATTCGTTTTCCAAATAAGGCTGCTAGATTTATTACTACAGTAAATTCTGATAATCTGAATAGCATCGAAGTTTATCAATTGCCCAAATTACGCATAGTAATTTCTTCTCAGGAACTGAATACTTAAGTTCGATTTTATTTAATGTTCACTTGCATTAAAGTTCCATTTCGAATGGACCTGCACCTTGCCGAAGTTCTAAACTACTAGAGCAGGTGAAATGGCTTGCGTGTTCTAATGAGCTAAAAAGCCAAACTACAGGTCCAACCAAAGTAGTAGGGTCGTTAGTGAGGAACCAGACTAAGACAGGTCCCCGAAAGAGGGCAACGGCTCTTTCGGTACTTAGATTGGCAGAGACCATAGGGGTCGGTATGGCAGTCTAAGACACACTACCGCGATGTGGAAGGCAATGGGAAACCACCTCATTATCTCCCAAGTACACAGCGTACTTAAATTGTTACAATCATGATGGCATTCTCTGGGGTAAAAGATTCCGGAGTTAAAATAGTCCCCCATTCGGATCTCCTGGGAGGGTTCTACTTAGGAGAATGCGATCGGAAAGTTAAATTTTGCGAGTCGGAGCGTGGAATGTTAGAAGTATGAAGCAAGTAGGTAAGCTAGAGAACTTGAAAATCGAAATGAATAGGTTATCACTAGACATAGTAGGGATTAGCGAAGTTCGGTGGCCAGAGGCGGGAGATTTTTGGAGTGGAGACTTCAGGGTAATTCATACAGGAGCGGAGGAAGGAAATTTGGGTGAGGGGATAGTTATGCGGAAAAAGATAGGATACTGTGTAGAAAATTACTTACTAAAGAACGAACGAGTACTCATGGTTAGATTAGAATCTAAACCGGTAAACACAGTAATAATACAAGTATACATGTCCACCTCTAGCTACAGTGACGAAGAGGTAGAAGCCATCTACAAAGATATCGAAGACATATTAAGATACGTAAAAGGACATGAAAATTTAATAACTACTGGGGATTTTAATGCCGTGGTAGGTGAGGGTAGGGAAGGAGCGGTAGTAGGTTTATTTGGTTTAGGAACGAGAAACGACAGGGGAAATAGGCTGGTAGAATTTTGCGACAAGAACAATTTAATCATCACAAACACATTATATCAACATCATGCTAGAAGACGATATACGTGGAAGATGCCAGGAGATATAGGAAGATATCAAATAGATTACATTCTTGTTAGACAACGGTTTAGGAATCAAGTAAAAATTGTAGAAGCTACCCAGAAGCAGATATAGATACTGACCACAACATCGTAATTATGAAGGCCGCACTTAAATTTAAAAATCTGAAAAAAAGGAACGGAAAAAAGCACTTGGACTTAGAGCAACTAAAAGATAAAGATATTCAAGAAAGATTCGAAAAAAAGTCAAATGAATTGCTGAATGATATCGGGAAATATCTGATACTAAGGAAGTAGAAACAGAATGGAATAACATTAAATCCAGCCTAGACATGGCGGCCAGATATATTCTGGGGTATACACAAAAAGAAAATAAGAAACCATGGATAACAAAGGATATCCTGAGATTAATAGAAGAAAGACAAAAATACAAAATAAATCAGACGAAACAGGAAAACAGAGATACAAAACCATAAAATGGGAAATTATTAGAAAATGCAGAAAAGCTAAAGAACAATGGATTGATGAAAAGTGCAAAGAGGTACAAACAAAGATGGAAATAGGAAAGACAGACAAAGCATACAAATTAATTAGAATCAATTTTAGAGATATAAAATCGTATTGCAATAATATAAGGGACGCACAAGGAAACGTCATCTTAGAAAACGTAGAGAAAGTGGATAGATGGCAAGAATATATAGGGAATTTATATGCAGGACAGGAACTAACTGCATTAGAACAGGAACCAGACATTGAAAATGATGACTTGGGATATCCTATACTTAAAGACGAGTTTGAATTAGCATTAAAGAGTCTGAAAAATGGTAAGGCGCCGGGTACAGATAAGGTGCAAGCAGAAACTCTAAAAGCAGCTGGACAAGCAGTAACAGAACGTCTCTTCCAACTTGTAAGCTATATGTATGAGACAGGCGAGATACCCAAAGATTTCAAACGTAGCATTATAGTAACTATACCAAAAAAGAAAGGTGCGGATAAATGTGAAAATTTTCGAACAATAAGTCTGACAGCAAAAGTGTCAAAAATATTAACTAGAATTGTGCAAAGACGAATGGAAAAACGGGCGGAAGAAATACTAGGAGAAAACCAATTTGGGTTTAGGCGAAACAGGGGAACACGGGAGGCTATTTTAGCTCTGAGAGTGATAATGGAGAAAACAATAGAAAAAGGGGAAAGCGTGTATGTAGGTTTTGTAGATCTGGAAAAAGCATTCGACAATGTAAAATGGAAAAAAATACTCAAAAAGATTGGAACGAGTTATAGGGATAGACGAATAATACATAGCTTATACAAAGAGCAAACAGCAGTAATAGAATTAGAGCAGGAACGTAGAGAAGTAAACATTAGGAAAGGGGTAAGACAGGGATGTGTCCTATCCCCATTGATTTTTAACTTGTACATAGAAGAGGCAATGAATACTGTCAAATGCAGAAAGACATTTGGAATTACTATGCAGGGACAAAAAATTGATATGCTTAGATTTGCAGATGATATAGCGGTATTAGCGTCTAGCAAAGAAGAGTTAGAATCTGCTCTTAATGAAATGGAAACGGTTCTAACAGAGAGATACGGTATGAAAATTAACAAAACTAAAACTAAACTTTTAGAATGCAAAGGTGGAGAAAATAAATCAAAAACAAGAATACAAGTATGTAACACGAACTTACAAGAGGTTAAAGATTTCTGCTACTTAGGAAGCCAAATAACACAAGATGGAAAAAGCACAAAAGATATAAAACAAAGATTAGCACAAGGTCGTGCTACATTTAACAAGAAAAAGCAACTACTGTGCTCAAAGACCACAAACATAGAAACAAGGAAAAGATTGCTCAAAACATATGTGTGGAGCACAGCACTGTACGGCTGTGAAGCCTGGACAGTAGGAGAAGCGCACAAAAAAAAGGTAGAAGCCTTTGAAATGTGGTGTTTCAGACGTATGATGATGATATCATGGACAGACAAAGTTAAGAACTAAGAGGTACTAAAAATGGTAGGGGAAGAAAGAAATATGTGGAAAATGGTAAAAAAGAGGAGAGATAGGATGATAGGTCACATACTACGGCATGAGGGAATAGTGCGGAATATATTAGAAGCAGAGATTGGAAAAAAGAGAAGAAGAGGCAGACCTAGGTTAGACTACTGCACACAGATAGTAAAAGATGTAGGCTGTAGGGGTTTCAGGGAGATGTGTAGACTAGCCCAGAATAGAAATCAATGGAGGTACGCATCCAACCAATCCCAAGATGAATAAACTAACAACGAAAAAATAAATGTGCTTAAACACATAATGATTATGATAAGTAACTACAAGAATTAGTTGGGCAATATTCTCGAATAATGTTAAGTGTGTGAAAGGATTTACTGGAAAACCATTACTTCGGAAAATGTCTAAGTGTTGGGGGATCTTGGTAGTCACAGGTTGCTTAACCCCCTTCACTGAATCTCGGTGAAATAGGGTATAAAATTAGAAAACAATAGAAGGGGAACGAGCTGTATACACATGCTGTGTGAGAATTTCAGGGAACTATGTAGGCTAGCTCAGAATATAAATAAGTGCAGGTACGTGTCCAACTAGTTTTGAGACGGAAAACCTAATGACGAAAAAATAAGCGCAGATAAATCTGATGATTAGTATAAACAACTAGTTGTTGGTTGCGAAATATCTGCAACTAATGTGGCTGTGCGAAAAGATAAATTGGAAAATATTGTAACGCGCTACTACTACCGCGTTTCTTTAATTTAAAACAAGTAATAACAAACGTCTTTATTACTTACTGTTCACAAGTCTAATTAACAGTATATGCCTTATTTATAGATGTTTTCAGTCCACTTAACAATGAAGCACTATTACACTAATGAATTTACAAGCACTAATATCTTCTTAAATTAACTCCTTTACCATAGGTTCATTAACAACACTAACACTACTATTTGTTTATACACTTCTATTTATTTATGTATACTACAAGCTGTATGAACATTAGACACAGCATATCACATTTATGTATACTTCTAAAAGCTCAAAACTGCTATCACTTTACAACGTTATAATTTATATTAGACATTCAAGAATAGACTAACTCTTACATTCATAAGCGGCCTTATATATACCCTGCATTAAGATATGACTCATTATCTAGAACTTTGTAGAAGGATTCTCGAATGCTGAAGAATACGCTGTGCCCCGGGCGTTTGTATGTTTGACGGGTTGCCTAATAGTGGATCGCAACACTGCCCCTCTTTAAAACCGTTACGTCTCGTAACTGTAAATCCATCTTGACGCCAATTCGATGACTGGTGACGGTATCGGCAGCTATCTCCTCTGGTGCATCCACCGCGTCGTTGGAAGTAACAGTCAACACTCTTTTCATGGTCTTGGTAGGCAACCGGTTGATAACAACAAACAAGAACCTGGACGTTGGTTCCTGAAAACTACTTCTAGCATATTTCGGACTATCCTCCAATCCAAGCGATCCAGTCCACAGCCCAGCTTGGGCACCGCTAGTCTCGTTACTCCATTTTCCATCATCTGCGCCTTAAGATTTAGCAAAGCCTCCCATAGATGTCCATAACTAGGTCTCTGCCATGAAGAATTTTGGTGACCAGATAGTAAACATAACGATTTTATCTTGAAGGAACCAAAGATTTTCCTACAGTTGGCTGCTGTTGTACTAATTCATCCACACATCCAAACTTTTTCATGAAAACAACAGCTATTCCCTTGACATTGCCAAATCTTGAGCTACGCAATGTGCAAGGGAATACTCTTCTGGTGCTCTAAACAGATCTTGCTGTTTTCAACAACAACGCCAAATCTCGCTTTAGCGGAACCACCATACGCCGCCATAAAGCTCTCAAAATCTACATTTGGCTCATGATTAATAACTTGCCGAACACCATTATCATTATTCGAGTCTTCCTGGTTGTTGCCAGCGTAGGATGTTAAACGGTCAAAAGTGTACCACTTTCGGTTTACCACGAGGATCTTCTGATCCGGTACACTACATCATTAATCCTTTTAACACTTCGTACGGCCCTTCCCATTGTCTTTGTAGTTTTGGCGACAATCCACGTTTTCTTTGTGGATTGTACAACCACACTAAATCTCCAGGTTGATAACCACCTTCTTGTGCTCTCGTGTCATATTGTGATTTCATTCGATCGCTTGCTGCCTGTATATTCTTTCGGACGTTTTCGTGAATACTATTTGATCTTTCACGAAGCTTACTAACGTAATCTTCACCTGCGATCTCTTCTCCAGGTTTAAATCCAAACTGAAGATCACATGGTAGCCGCAATTCACGTCCTAGCATTACGCAAGCGGGCGAGTACCCTGTGCTGTCATGTACCGAAGATCGGTACGCCAGTAGGAACAAATGCAGATATTGGTCCCAGTCTCGTTGATGTTCAGAGACAACTTTGGCCAGGTACTTCCTAACGTCCTGTTCATTCTTTCAACCATTCCATCCGATTGGGGATGAAGTGGCGTGGTTCTAGTCTTCCTGATTCCAAGATGCTTGCAGACATTTTGAAACAATACTGATTCGAAGTTTCGACCTTGATCGGAGTGTAATTCCAACGGAACTCCAAAACGACAAAACAACTCCCTGACTAGTACATCTGCAACCGTCTCGGCTTCTTGGTTAGGTATAGCATATGCCTCCGGCCATTTGGTAAAATAATCCATTGCAACCAAGATGTATTTATTTCCTTTCTCTGATTCAGGAAACGGACCAGCTATATCAATGGCTACCCTCTCAAAAGGATTCCCCACGTTATACTGTCTCATTGGGGCTTTCCGTTTTGAGACCGGGCCATTTGCAGAGGCACACAATTCACATTTCCGGCACCACTCCTTCACATCATCTTTGCAGTTCACCCAATAGAATCTTTCTCTCACTCTCTCGAGAGTTCTTTTCACGCCAAAGTGCCCTCCGGAAATACCATCGTGCAAGTGCTGCAACACTTCCGGCACTCTGCTTTTCGGCACTATCACTTGAAGTCTCTCAGTGCCATCTTCAAATTCCAGGCGTCGTTTCAAGATTCTATTTTCCATCATCAAGGAGTCCCACTGTGACCAGTATGCCTTCAGGCTCCTACTTGAAATACTAATTTCTTCCCAAGCTGGTCGTTGTCCTCTATTTTCCACTCAATAATACGTCCCAATTCGGCGTCATTCTCCTGGTCTTCTCGTATTCTTTCGAGTTGCCAAGTATCATCGGTTACCGTCATTCTATGGATGACACTTATTTTCTCTTCCATCTTGGAGCAATGATTGCAGTCCATCGGACAAGGTCTCCTTGATAGAGCGTCTGCATTCCGATGGCTAGTTCCTACACGATGTTCCGTATCAAAGTCATATTCCTGCAGCCGCTCTATCCACCTTGCCACTTGCCCTTCAGGATTTCGAAACTGCAGTAACCATTTCAGTGCGGCATGGTCTGTTCTCAACAGGAATTTACGGCCGTATAAGTACTTATAAAAGTGCTCTACGGATTTGACGACGGCCAACAGCTCCCTTCTTGTCACACAATAGTTCCTTTCTGGCCGCGACAAGACCTTGCTGAAATACCCAATAACTTTTTCTTGTCCGTCCTGCACTTGAGAAAGAACGCCTCCTATAGCTGTGTTACTGGCATCGGTATCCAACACAAACTTTCCCTCCATCCGTGGATAACTCAAAATTGGTGCTGTAACTAGTAGCCGTTTCAGTTGTTCAAATGCTCTGTGGCAGTCGTCATTCCAATCATATTCTTGTCCATCTTCGGTTAATTTTGTTAACGGTTTGGCAATGTTCGCAAACCCAAGTATAAAACGTCGGTAATATGTGCACAATCCTAGAAAACTGCGTAGTTGGTGTATATCTGCTGGTGTAGGCCACTCTTGTACCGTTTTTATTTTGTCAGGGTCAGCTCTTATTCCGGTCTCTGAGACGACATGTCCTAGGTATTTCACCTCTTTTCCAAATAGGTGGCACTTCTTGGGGCTTAATGTAAGGTTTGCCCCGCGTAATCTTTGGAATATCTCCTCTAGGTTCTTAAGATGTTCTTCAAAAGACCGGCCTAACACTATCACGTCGTCCAGGTACACCAGACATGTCTTCCAGGACAGTCCACGCAGTACCGACTCCATCAATCGTTCAAAAGTAGCAGGAGCATTGCATAATCCAAATGGCATGACCTTGAACTGCCATAATCCAGTTCCAATTGTAAACGCAGTCTTTTCTTTATCGTTTGGCTCCAAGCCTACCTGCCAGTATCCGCTTTTCAAGTCCAAGGTCGAAAACCATTTAGATCCGGATAGAGTATCTAAGGTGTCATCAATTCTGGGCAAAGGATAGCTGTCTTTCTTTGTCACATTATTAAGCCGCCGGTAGTCTACACAAAACCTTGTCGACCCGTCCTTTTTCTTGACAAGCACTACCGGGGATGCCCATGGACTATTCGAGGGTTCAATCACTCCCTGTTCTTCCATATCGGTGATAATTTGCTCGGCTTCCTTACGTTTTGCCAAAGGAAGCCGCCTGGGTGTTGTCTTATCGGTTGCGCATCTCCAGTATTGATCTTGTGTTGCACAACATTCGTCCTTCCTTTCTCACTATCATCCAGTGCAAACACACCTCGATATCGTCCGACCAGTTCTTTTACCTTGCCCAGTTGGTCGCCATTTAATCCTTGACACGAGGGTATCAACATATCCAGCAATTTCTGTGAGCAACCGTTGGTTGGTTTATTTTCGTG
Organism: Platerodrilus igneus; assembly: GCA_036346225.1. Lineage (NCBI taxonomy): Eukaryota > Metazoa > Arthropoda > Insecta > Coleoptera > Lycidae > Platerodrilus > Platerodrilus igneus. Next base: position 9,724,688 of record JARFIW010000244.1, read on the forward strand.
TCGTCCACACAACGTTTAATATGACATACTGGAATGCAACTTCCCACAATCATGCCTTTCTTCAGGGTCACTGTATGGGGATTAATGTTCAGCACCCTTACTGGTACCATATTTCGAGACTTTACCAGCGTTCTTCCAATCAGAAGTCCTCCTGACCCATTCCCGATTCAGTTGCTTCCATCATGCATACTTGTCCTTCCCGGAGCGTACCATCCGGGCATCCCATTACTATCATTTCCGCCTTCTTGGGTATTTTCATATCGCAAATCATTCGAACTTGCATCGTCTGGTTACTCCTACCTTGAAATGGAATCTCATCATCATCTATCCGAAGCACATTTTCTTTCATGTTTACATGAAACCCATATTCTCTCATGAGATCCATTCCCAAGATCACTTCTTCTGTAATTTCAGCTACCAACACTCGATGATTAATTAATTTGTCCCCAATTGTCAACATAACGGCAGTCTCTCCGTGAGTACAAATTTTCTCACCACTTGCCGTTCGAAGACACACCGATACAGGTAGCATTTTCCACGACCAACCAAATCTGGTCTCACAATAGTTTGTCGCTCCTGTATCCACGAGTAATCGGGAACCCTACCATTAATTCTTCCATCGATATAAATGCTGTCCAGACTTCTCATCGACGATGCAGCACGGATGATAATCTCCAGGGCACTACGTTGTGCTGTCGACGTTCGGCTTACGTCGACTTGCTTTAGTTTTCCTGCTGCTCAACCGGTTGTTTTTTGGTTGAGTGCAGCGTCTCTGATATGACCAACTTCGCCGCAGTTCCAGCATCGCAGACGCGATCTCCGCGGTCGTTGTCTTTCAAGCTTTTCCACACGGTTAATTATTTCATCTATGCTGTTCTGCGCTTGATCAGGTTCCTCTAAGGCAGACCGAACTTTGTGACTCATTCTGTGTGATGTCTGCTTAGCTGCTTCAAATTCAAGCGCATGAGCCAGTGCGTCATCTAACATTTTTGGCCGTGCTAATCTTAGCGCTTGCTGTATTTCGCCATCTTTAACGCCATCCACAAATGTTTGTACAGCCAGTTGTTCGAGAAAACTATCTGGTGCCGTTGGATATGCCAATCTAACTAATCTGGCGATGTCAGCTTCGAATTCTTGCAGGCTTTCACTTGTCTTTTGCGAGGGGGGGGGGGGGGGGGGGGGGGGGGGGGGGGGGGGGGGGGGGGCCCCCCCCCCCCCCCCCCCCCCCCCCCCCCCCCCCCCCCCTTCAAATTGTTTCAAATATTCTGCTGGTGATCGGGAATCGTTTGTAAGATGTTAAGAGCTTCCCCGTAGGGCCACTATTAGAGATAGCCTTTCTTTGTTGCACCAACCGTTGGCTATTGCAGCAGCTTCAAATTGTTTCAAATATGTGGACCAAGGTGTTTTACCATCGAATGTAGGTGGTTTTACTTAAATTTAGACGGAATTGACCACTTTCCATGGTTCTTATTTCTGAATTTTGGATTAACAACTTGCATGGAATTCAAGGGCCGCTTGTAAGTAATTATTTCTTAAGCTGGATAATGGCAATTATATAATTTATGCCAACTTTGGAACTAACTGCATTAGAACAGGAACCAGACATTGAAAATGATGACTTGGGATATCCTATACTTAAAGACGAGTTTGAATTAGCATTAAAGAGTCTGAAAATGGTAAGGCGCCGGGTACAGATAAGGTGCAAGCAGAAACTCTAAAAGCAGCTGGACAAGCAGTAACAGAACGTCTCTTCCAACTTGTAAGCTATATGTATGAGACAGGCGAGATACCCAAAGATTTCAAACGTAGCATTATAGTAACTATACCAAAAGAAAGGTGCGGATAAATGTGAAAATTTTCGAACAATAAGTCTGACAGCAAAAGTGTCAAAAATATTAACTAGAATTGTGCAAAGACGAATGGAAAAACGGGCGGAAGAAATACTAGGAGAAAACCAATTTGGGTTTAGGCGAAACAGGGGAACACGGGAGGCTATTTTAGCTCTGAGAGTGATAATGGAGAAAACAATAGAAAAGGAAAGCGTGTATGTAGGTTTTGTAGATCTGGAAAAAGCATTCGACAATGTAAAATGGAAAAAAATACTCAAAAAGATTGGAACGAGTTATAGGGATAGACGAATAATACATAGCTTATACAAAGAGCAAACAGCAGTAATAGAATTAGAGCAGGAACGTAGAGAAGTAAACATTAGGAAAGGGGTGAGACAGGGATGTGTCCTATCCCCATTGATTTTTAACTTGTACATAGAAGAGGCAATGAATACTGTCAAATGCAGAAAGACATTTGGAATTACTATGCAGGGACAAAAATTGATATGCTTAGATTTGCAGATGATATAGCGGTATTAGCGTTCAGCAAAGAAGAGTTAGAATCTGCTCTTAATGAAATGGAAACGGTTCTAACAGAGATACGGTATGAAAATTAACAAAACTAAAACTAAACTTTTAGAATGCAAAGGTGGAGAAAATAAATCAAACAAGAATACAAGTATGTAACACGAACTTACAAGAGGTTAAAGATTTCTGCTACTTAGGAAGCCAAATAACACAAGATGGAAAAGCACAAAAGATATAAAACAAAGATTAGCACAAGGTCGTGCTACATTTAACAAAAAAGCAACTACTGTGCTCAAAGACCACAAACATAGAAACAAGGAAAGATTGCTCAAAACATATGTGTGGAGCACAGCACTGTACGGCTGTGAAGCCTGGACAGTAGGAGAAGCGCACAAAAAAGGTAGAAGCCTTTGAAATGTGGTGTTTCAGACGTATGATGATGATATCATGGACAGACAAAGTTAAGAACTAAGAGGTACTAAAATGGTAGGGGAAGAAAGAAATATGTGGAAAATGGTAAAAAGAGAGATAGGATGATAGGTCACATACTACGGCATGAGGGAATAGTGCGGAATATATTAGAAGCAGAGATTGGAAAAAGAGAAGAAGAGGCAGACCTAGGTTAGACTACTGCACAGATAGTAAAAGATGTAGGCTGTAGGGTTTCAGGAGATGTAGACTAGCCCAGAATAGAAATCAATGGAGGTACGCATCCAACCAATCCCAAGATGAATAAACTAACAACGAAAAATAAATGTGCTTAAACACATAATGATTATGATAAGTAACTACAAGAATTAGTTGGGCAATATTCTCGAATAATGTTAAGTGTGTGAAAGGATTTACTGAAAACCATTACTTCGGAAAATGTCTAAGTGTTGGGGATCTTGGTAGTCACAGGTTGCTTAACCCCTTCACTGAATCTCGGTGAAATAGGGTATAAAATTAGAAAACAATAGAAGGAACGAGCTGTATACACATGCTGTGTGAGAATTTCAGGGAACTATGTAGGCTAGCTCAGAATATAAATAAGTGCAGGTACGTGTCCAACTAGTTTTGAGACGGAAAACCTAATGACGAAAAAATAAGCGCAGATAAATCTGATGATTAGTATAAACAACTAGTTGTTGGTTGCGAAATATCTGCAACTAATGTGGCTGTGCGAAAAGATAAATTGGAAAATATATTAAATCGCTAAATGGTTAAGTGTTGGGGGAACTTGGCAGCCGCAGATTGCTTATCTCCCTTCACAACCACTGAAGGTCGGAGAAATAGGGCATATAACTGTAAAACAATTGAAGGTGATCGAACTGCATCTAACATGAAAGAACAGCGCCTATGAGAAAAGGCAACAAACATAGAACAAGAAGAAAATTGTTGAAAGCATATGTGTGGAGAAAAGTTTGAAACGCAGGCAGAAAATCGGTAGCAGACTTTTGAAATGCTGTGCTTCAGATGTATGACGATGATAGCATGGACAGACAAAGATAATAACAAATAAGTTATAAAAATAGTAGGGGAACAAGGATATCTGTGGAAAATGAAAAATAGAAGGGCAGAGTACGTTCTAAAGCATTTTGGGGAATAGTATGGGATATATTACAAGCAGAGATAGGAAAAAAGAGGTAGATGTAGATCTAGATGAGATAGTTATAGATGCAAACTGTGCAAATTTCAGGAAAATCTGTAGGTTAGTTCAGAATAGGAAACAATGATGGTACGCGTCTAACCAGTTCTAGGACTGAAGACCTAATGATGATGATGCATTAAAGTTATACTTGCATTTAAAGTGATGTCCTTCGTTAGTTCCAAATAGGAACAATTGTTGCTAGGCGTCTAGATGCTATTCTTTAACTGAACTGAGAAATGATATATGAACAATGAAGGTGATCGAACTGCATTAAATGATGACAGCTTCTGTTCGCGAAAACAACAATTCTAGGGTTGTTGTAATTATTCAATGTACATAAAGTTTAGCAAGAAAACGTAAGACTGCAAATTTCAGATTTGCGATATAAGAATTTGGTGAAAGATATTTAATTACAGAATAATTTATTGAATAGTGTTTGATATTCAAGTGGATGTATAACAAGTTTAATGGAAAATTCTTGAAATTGCTTGGAATCAAGTTAGAAATTCCAACTATACAATTTCACAGTTTACCCTAGGCGATAGTTAAGCCTCTTTGGAATTATAAAGACACCAATTGCTTGCTGAAGGGTTATAGCAAACATTTTTTGCCTAAGTCACTATTTTAAGTAGTGTTAGTTTTAGTAGAAACTAAAGTTTTCCTGTTGCTACTATTGGCTGATCTGAGCGACTAAGATTATTTAATAAAATGGACTGTAAATTTTATACAAGTTCGGATAAATCCTACTATTCTTGTCAAAATAAGTAGTATTCAAACATATGTTTTAGCACAATTTCCAAGGCTTCTCATCTAGTCACAATAATAAATTTAACCCGTTTGTGGAAGTTTTTTTTTTAAATTATGCTTTATAGAGTTATTGAAGAGAATGTTATACAAATGTGTATTGTTATGTTTTTTGACGCCACAAGCTTTATGTTTATAATTAAACAGAGGGAATTTCCACTCCTAAATTGGAGGTATATTACCTATTGTAATTTGACACTTAACGGAAACCCAACGTAAAAAACCTACTAAATTTAGCAATCAACAAAATACCTATAAACTGATTTAATGCAATTGAATTATATCTACTAATAATATATACAAATTATAATATTACTCAAAATCTCAAAATTGCATACTGACCGACTTAATGAAAAAGAATTAGATTATGAAATTATTGTTAGAGGAGCTAAACTTTAGATTATGAAATTATTGTTAGAGGAGCTAAACTTTAGCTCCTCTAACAATAATTTCATAATCTAATTCTTTTTCATTAAGTCGGTCAGTATGCAATTTTGAGATTTTGAGTAATATTATAATTTGTATATATTATTAGTAGATATAATTCAATTGCATTAAATCAGTTTATAGGTATTTTGTTGATTGCTAAATTTAGTAGGTTTTTTACGTTGGGTTTCCGTTAAGTGTCAAATTACAATAGGTAATATACCTCCAATTTAGGAGTGGAAATTCCCTCTGTTTAATTATAAACATAAAGCTTGTGGCGTCAAAACATAACAATACACATTTGTATAACATTTCTTCAATAACTCTATAAAGCATAATTTAAAAAAAAACTTCCACAAACGGGTTAAATTTATTATTGTGACTAGATGAGAAGCCTTGGAAATTGTGCTAAAACATATGTTTGAATACTACTTATTTTGACAAGAATAGTAGGATTTATCCGAACTTGTATAAAATTTACAGTCCATTTTATTAAATACTTAGTCGCTCAGATCAGCCAATAGTAGCAACAGACTGTTTTACTAAAACTACAACTTAAAATAGTGACTTAGGCACTAAAGTTATCTAAACTTTGAAAATTAGTGTACTTTAATTCCAAAAGTGTTCTTGCCTAGTAACCACTTCAGCAAGTAATTGGAATGTTCTAATGTTCAGAATTCGAATTTCCATGAGACTCTGTTATCACCTAGCGATTCAAACAGCGAAATTGATATAATTTAAAGAATTGTATATTGACTGTTTTGATTTGACAACAACCCAAACTTTCACGTTAACCGAAAATCTCAGTAAACAAGACAAATGTATCTAAAGGAATGCGAATCCAACATTACACTAGAAGTTATTCTCGAACTTTGGACAAAGTTTCCAGTGTAATTGAATTCCATTATAAGTTTCTCTGCCGTTAGTTGAAGCGTCAATACGTTCAGGTCTTAAGTTAATTTTTGATACTAATTTGAACGAATTTATGAGATCTGTTTTTAAGCGATTAAGGAATTGCACTATTTAAGAATTGTATATCGACTGTTTATTGCCAACACCTACTTCTTACTTATAGCATTTTTGCAGTAAGAAAATTACTCATTTTTCAAAGAAAAGGCCCTCTATTTTCATGTATTTGAATTTTTCAGTAAATTTGATCTAACGAGTCATATTGTTTTCTTTCTAACGGTTTTTTATAAACCTTGAACTTGTGTTTATTTGCTTATTAGTTTTCTCTCACTTATTAACAAATTAACACACGCACGCTTGCACGCACGTACACATGCACACACGCACGCACGCACGCACGCGCGAACGTACGCACGCACGTTGTAACGATTTTAATTTCTGTCATTATGTTCACAAATATCTAACTTATTTAAATTAATAATAACCAACTTAAGCATAATGATGCTACACAATCTACGAAATACATATTGCATATTGTCGAAAACAATATTAGCTTTCAATTCGAAAGTGTAAAATTTTAAATTATGCGGTGACAAAAGATGCCTTTTGTTAGTGTCATCATAAGAGTTCCCTCTGTTAGACGATTGTAATATTAAGCTTGTTGTCAGGCGGCAACCCGCGTGATGTTATCACTTCCAACTCAGCTGTCGTTAGAAGAGGTCAATTGTTCCTTAAACTCAAGGATCATGACGTTTATTCAGTCCACGTGTTGGAAGCACACGAAAATTAAAAGATTGTTTTTTTGTAATGGTATCGTCTCAGCGATGCGAATTTTTATGTCCACACTTGCTGGAATTAGCTCGCAATTGACGAGACGTTAATTTGGCTGAATGGGCTTTTAGTTAACAGTAAGTATTACTGAATTTATAGCCTTACTAAATTGATATTTTTAGTGCAACTTTGGTTAACATATAATTTAGGATATGTTGTACATCTTAATTTTGAAATTTAAGAAATGTAACTAATTTATTTGGATAAGAAATGAAAACTTGGTAGTATCTATGTGAAGTTTAACCTTGTACAAAAGTCGAATTGGCAAGCTTCAATTATTTAATGTGAACGTGGTGATGTTATATTGAAGATTCAGTATGCAGCTAATTTGGTTGTATCGAATTGGAGATTCCTGTATTTTAGTTGTTGAAACAGGCGAATTATGAATCATCAATTATAATTCCGGGTATGGCCCATATACCTAGCAGGTATTTTTCCATCGGATGAACTTCTGGTATGTAGATTACTTTCATATACGTCAGCTGTAGCAATGGGTATAGCAGACAAATAATTTTTTGTTTGATCACGTGGTAATGTTCAATTTCATTAGGTGAATGACAGACTAGTTATTTTTCAAATTAAGCAACAGGAACCTGTAAATTTTCACCTTAAATCTTTTTATTAATACTATTAATACACGGCAGATGTCATTATGAAAATAAGACAAGTTGAATTCTATATTTAAAGAAAATTAAATTGATTATTTGAAACTAATTTATTCAAATCTTGGAGAATTGAATTCCTACATTTTACATTTCACTAATTGCTAAGTGGAATATTTTATCATAGAATGTGAGGTTAAGTAGTGCTACTAAAACCAACCAATGCTGTAATTTAAAGTTAAACATTCAGAAAAGAAATTCATACTCATTCATTTGAGAATAAATTTTTGCTAGACATTGCTAGTATAAAGTTATCATGTTTTATCTGTGAGAAGTACTGATACTATCAAGTAAATATGTACATATCTTTCAATAATTTAATTTATTCAAATTTATTTAAAGAAGATGTCTTGTAAATAACTACTTAATATTGAAGGAATAGATTTTTGTTTGGTCAAGACTAGGATTATTGATTGGAATGAATGAGGTTTAATTCAAATTAATCATTAATTTTGGATATTAACTCACAAACAGTGCTATTTTTGTTTTAGTCTGTCCACAGGTGTAGCAGTGCATCTATAGAGGTCAATAGAGAGCCATAAGGTAAGAAAACTTTAGGGATTGTATTTCAGTAATATATTGTATAGCGGTAATTGAGTAAAGGTTTCCGCATTCGCCTTATACAAGGGACTTCTTCGTATACAAAAATTCGGTGGCGCCATATTCTTTACATTTTTGGTCGCAGTCCAACCCCGACCCACAGCTCATGTTCTACCCAGAGCAAATAGCTCGACTAGCCGCTTAGTCTTTTGAGGTTTCCTCATCTACGAGCCATTTTTCAACGAAACTTGCCGTGGGCTCTTTACACTTACTGGAAATCCTTGTCAAACTTCCTTGTGCCTTACAGCTGGTCACATAGGAGTAAAAAACCAAATAACAAACCCCTTTTAATAATCGAAAAGGCTATAACGTACGCACGCACACACGCACACACGTACGCAAGCACACAGGCACGCAGGCACGCACGCACACACATACATTATATAATTCTTCTTATATATTAGATATAGATTATATACCTAAATCTTATATGAAAAGCTTGTGTTATTTATAAAAACTTTAATTATGATCAGTTTGTGGATAGGAAGCTTTTCTTCAATGAATATTTATTTTAGTTAGTAACTAGAGGTGTTTATTTTGCTCATCTAACCAGGTTACAAAAACAATAATAATATTATTAATAACATAGCTCAAGTCGATTTAATTCAATCTTAAGGTTATTATTCCTTAAATGGTTGATTTCCACTATAAGCTGGCAAGGTCGCTTATTCTGCTTTGTTATGGCCCCGCGTTAATGTGACTCTAAATATGCTGCATTGTGGCCTCGTGTTTGTGTATCGCTAAAAGAGTGCTGTGACATGGTACAGCAAATTATGAATTTGAAATTACTAACTTACCTTCTTTTCTAACTTTTCTTCGCCTGGCTAACTTAACTAAAACTATATTAGCGAATTTACAAAGTGAAATGAAACGGCAATCAAAAAAAACATCTATACATTCAAGAACAATTTTTTCTCATACAAAGGAATATAGAACAGTTTACCGCTTAAAGTTGCACATAAAATTATTCATAAATTATTACCAATATAATCCTTACCTAATCTTTGTTATAATTTACAGAACTCAAATCTCCCTTCTAGTGGATAATTTACCTATCTTTTACCACCACGTATGCAAGGGTTTTTGGCCAATAATCCTTGACAGATAATTTATCAAAGGGCAAACTGTTTCGGACTATGATTTAAGAATTTTCGAATAAATATTCGCTTTACAAAATAAAATTATTATAAGATTCAGAACTTATTCTATCTTAAATTGAAATGATAAAATACTCAAATATCACTTACAAAGGAATTTAAAATTAATACTTGTAAAATTCAATAGCGCTTATCCAATTTTCGTAATTAACGGTAGTAAATATCTTCTGCTTCCATTTTTAAATTAACGTTAAAATCCCAGTTCATCAGTTTCGTTTATATAATTTTAAATCTCCATTTAGAGTCTCAATTTTCAAAGTGCATTTTCTATTTTTAATTAATTAGCTTTACAGTAGTTTCAATATTGAAGAACGTTCAATCTTTAAAAACAAATGGTACTTCAAACTGCCAGGCTTGAAATTATTTATACGTAGCAGCTTCATGCAACTCGGCATCTTATTTTCATTTATAATCATACGCGAATGTTACATATCGCTTGGTTTAGGAACAAATCCATTCTCAATTCTTACATGATACTTAACAAAACGCGAATTAACAAATAAATACTTCTAATAGAGTTCCCGCTTTTATATTAAAACTTGCGAACTACGTCATGATTCTAGATTTTACGCGATTTATTTCGAATCTTTGTCCCCTGATGTAATATTTCCAGGAATTCCACGGTTTTAATGGCCTAATTAGTGTTAAGCCGCCGCGGCCGAATAATTTGCGAGAATAGCAATGCGTTGTTGATCCTTGTCTGAATGACGGGGTTAATTTTGCGTCGCATACTATCTTATAATAAATACTCTCTGTATGTTTATTGTGGTTTGTTTTGAATCTTTCTTAATCCCCTTTGGAAATTAAACCACTGATAGTTGTTAAAATGGTCATTATTTACGTTTCGATCGTTGTCAAAATAATAAAAATTTCAAGTTTGACATTTGTGACATAAATTGAAGGTGACTTTGATTTAGTAATGTTTGATTAGATTTAAACACATTAGATAAAAATTTTAAAGTTTAAAAGTATGAGCGCTTAAATTTGTGTTGCGCCCTGGAAGCGACTTGGAGGTAGTCAATACGCTTAGCGTGAAAACAGCTGATTAATTTTTATATAGTTAAATTTCATATAAATTCAATAACTTGAGGATTTTATTATTTTATTATTTGACAACAATTCTGGATCATGGATCGAAACGTAAATAAAGACAATTTTAACAACTATGAGTGGTTTAATCCCCAAAGAAGATTAAGAAAAAACTATCCTATAGTAATGCAAATGCTATCAATTTTATTGCTTTTTTAATGATAACGCGAGTCCTTTGAATAATTGTTTTTTTGTTTAATTTCGTTCAAAATATTTATTAAAATTTAAAGTATTCGTTCTTTATGAATTTCGAAAATTTGAGAATTTGGCTTTGCAAATGCAAAAGGGTCAAACTATTTAAGTGTATAAAAAAGATTGGTTCTACGCTAAACAAAACGTGTTCTTTATACACAAAATAATTAATTTTGTATTTTAATTAATAAAGGCAAATTTGATATTGTTTTTACGCAGATTAATTGGCTTTTAGTATTTACGTAACATACATGGAAAGTGCGTTTTTATGATAAATGAAATAAATGGCTTAAATCTAAGTTATTTTTAGTACTTTTGATGAAAACTTGGTTTATAAATACTTTACTCGCTCTGTAATTTGTACATGCAATACACTTATATACAGGGTAGAACAATGAATATTTAGAAATTTTAACTTTTTCCGATTTACTTCTATTTGGGTTGGCTCTATTTATAGGATTTGGGTTTCAATGACCTTGCGTAACCTTATTACAACAATATATATTGCTGCGATATGGTCTCTCGTTGAGCATCGCTAATTATTGTCTTTGATATTAAGAAACCTAAATTAATGCTGTAACTTAGGTACAGCAATGGGAATGCACTAGAAAATACGCAACTACTACCTTTCTTATCTTTTCTTTGTCTTGCCTGGATAGCTCACAGGAAATTTGCAAAATGAAGTGGACCAGCAATCTCACTACAATCTATACATACAAAAATATTTTTCCTTTTATACAAAGAAATATAGAACAGTGTACAGCTTAAGTTCAAACGTAAAATAACTCCTACGAGTTACTTAATAATTCTTACCTAATCCTTGTTAAAAGGTACACCATCCTCTTTTATTTATAGCTGGTTAATTTGCCTATCCCTTACTACCACACTTGTGTGTTTGACCAAAACTATTCACAGGTCAAAATGCTTTGAATTTTGACCTCAAAATTTGCTGCAAATTACTTGCTTCACAAATAATAAACATGAGAACTTATTGTAAATCTAAATTGCCCATATTATAATATTCTTATCAGTTGCATACAAAGAAATCTAAAATTTATACTTGCAATTTATTTGGTCATATAGCGTTTATCCAAATCCTCTTTTTATTAGCTTTAACGACATTAAGGTTTTGATTTAAAGTGACGCTCAAATCCTAGTTTACAAAGTCTTCCTTATTATTTTAAATCTCCATTTGACGTTAGAACATCAGTTTGCATCTTGTATCGAAGAATGTTTAATCTTCATGGAATACTATACAAAGTAATTCATGCTTCATCAAGAAATTACATTTGATGATTTCCATGTTTAAAGCTACTCAAAATTATAAGCTTCATGTCGTAAACTAATTTACAGCATACATTCTGTTTTAAATCTTACGTGACGAGTAATGAATCGCGGATTTTTAAATCTAAATCTTACATGTCACTTGACTCTAAAAAGAATTAAACGCGAATAAATCGTTCTAATTAAGCTCTGGTTTTATATACAAAATTATCCTTGAACGTCATTATTCGATCTCCTTCCCGATCCTTTCGAAAGCATTAATTTAAGTTATATATTAATACGATAATAAAGGCATTTATTATTATTATTATTATTATTATTATTATTATTATTATTATTATTAACCTTGAGTGATGTAATATTTACGAGAATATCGTCAATTAAAGATCCAATAATAGCTTCAAATTTATGATTTATGTTTTATCGTAAAACGCGCTGTTTATCCTTGTCTAATGGACGAGGTTAATGGTCACGTCTTATTCTTTCTTATTGAAATACATAGAGCAATTCAACAGATTTATCTAACGGTTTATTACCTTTTAATGTTCGCTTGAGTTTGGTTTTAAAGTATTTCTTTGTTTGTAACTGATAAGAATATTTGAATATTGGTAATTTTGATTTAGAATAAGTTTTCATTTTTATTATTTGTGAAGCGGATGGTTTGCATCAAATTTTGACGTTGAAGTTTGAAGGATTATGACCTTTAATAAATTATTTGTGATAAGCTCTTGGCCAAGCACATTTTACGAACGTGGTAATAAGAGATAGGCAAATTAACCAATTATTAAATAAAGAGGATTTTGCACCTTTTAACGAAGATTAGATAAGGAATATTTCAATAATTAAGTAACTCGTAGGAATTGTTTTCTTGTTGAACTTAAACTGTAAACTGTTTTGCAAATTTTTTGTATGAAAGAAAAATGTTTTTGAATATATAGGCGATTCTTAAGATTGCTGTGTTTCATTTCATTTTGTAAATTTTACAGTATAATTTTTGTTGAGCTAGCCAAGCAAAGAAAGAACAGGAAGGTAAGATAGTAATTGCAAATTTCCCATGACTGTACCTAAGTCACAACAATAATTTGGACAAACCCCAACATACACAGACGGGACACAGCACTTTTTTAGCGGCGCTCCAACGTGCGGCCGTTGTCACAGTAATATATATATATATATATATATATATATATATATATATATATATTATCGTGTAGGTTATATGTAAACAGGAATAGACAAGTAGAAGGTAATTTTGTAAAGACCTTGTATGTAAAAAACAAGAATACATTATTAACGCTTCAAATTAATTAATTTTGACTTTAATACAACGTATAATAACATACATGTGTATCAATAAGTCGTAATTTTAAAGTTGCATAGTGTGGTAGCTTTGCAATGCATAGAAAAACTTAAGAATAATGCGAGGACAATTAGCTTTAATATTCTAAAGCTGTAAATCAAACACATCAAATAATAGGGGAAAAGCTTTTGGGTACAGTGTATAAAATCAGTAATTTGAGCGTATTTTAATTCCATATAAAGAACGTGTAATACGAAAAGCTTTACCGTATATAAAAACGATAATGTAAATGCGTATATTTATTTAACTAACAAAGCGTCCGTCAAAAACAAAACTCTAGGAAGGCTACGGGCTAAACAAGTTGAGAAAATACAATTTCAAACTGGCAAACAGTTGATAGAAAGGACCTGCACACAAATAAACAATTTGAGAAATCATAATGTACGTTGAAACATAATTCTTTAGAAATTTGAGCTAACGACCGAAGCGAAGATTGAGAAACATCAGGTGGTTTTAAAACAAAGCGGAGACAGAATATAAATAGCACAGGGTAAAGGAGGATGAAAGATAACAGACGTTGTACAAAACAGCCATTTAAAGCACGCGATAATTTGTAGAGACTAACGACAATATTGATTTTAAGTTGTTATAGTAGGATTTTAACAAAATCAGCAAATATAGGGTAGACAAGGGTAATAGAATTGGAAGATAAACCTGCAGCATGGGGAAATGTTTTTGATTGGTTGATTGCGATTGGGGTGAGAAACTTTTCTCAGAGTATTGCGACCGTTGAGCACGCTAATCAGTATTTCGGACTAAAGCTACGGTGGAATGAGAAAATTTTGAGTTTTCAAAGATCGTTGTGTTTTGAATTTCTTAGAATCGGTAAAGGTAGAGGTGAATTTCGATGAAAATAGGTTACAGGGTGTAGGCTTGGACGCTTATAAATACAGTAGGAGACGTAGTGAGGCTCTCCTGTTCGCTTCAGACCTACATGGTGTAACATCTAAGTTGAAAATTTGTAAATCGGTGACAGTGCAGTCCGCTTAATTTAAATTACAAGTGTTTAAAAGCAGGAGTAAGTGCTATGCCATAAACGGGGCTGTAAGTTTAAATAAGCATATAGAACAAAAAATTTTGCCAAAGTAAACGAGTCAAGTTATTTATTGGAACGAGTGTGCTGGTTGTATGGTATTTTCAGAAACCGACTAACATATTTGGACGATTATATGGGAAGCTGTATTGAAGGAGTCTACTTAGAATTGGATGAACGAGAAGAAATGAGTTTGCTGTACATTTAGCAGAGGGAAGTTTGATGGAATGCAACGACGAGAATTTTGTGGACGACGTCTACAGAGGTGATGGTTCTAGAGCATACACCAGGTAAAGGAATTTGTTTTCTTTATTATTGTTTGAACATTTTGTGCTGGTATTTTGTGTTAGATTGACCTTTTTATGAACATAAAATTTATTTTGAAGGTAATATGAAAAAGACAATTTGAATTTATTATTTGAAGGTATAAATACATGCCGTATAATTTTAATGTAAAGAGTAAACGGGTCTTTAGAGTTGTTTGCAACAAAAAACAATTTATTTATACATTCAGAGTAAGAAGGTTTATACTGAGCTAATCATAGACCAGGGTAAATTTCGATTTAGGGTTTCAAGATAGGCCCATCTACTTAAAATGAATTTAAAGAAGTATGGAAATAATTTAAATTTAGGAAATTTAAAAGGATTAATTGTTGATATTGTGAAAATTTATGATGATGTTTATATCCATTTTTGTAAGCATTGAACTGGTGTGACATAATTTGACGTATATGAATAAAAAGGCTGTATGTTTTGTTGGAGAGTATGTATAGGATGGGTAAGTATCTCTGAAGAAGCTGGAAGCAGAGCTAGCCGTGGTATGCTGATTTGGGGGAAGCTTTTCAAGAGATATTGAAATTAAATTTTTTTTAAATTTTGTAGGTGTTAACTTTATTTTACAATAAAACCTCACATTTTTGTGACAGCTCGAACGGTAGGGCACGATTTTAAAGCTTAACCACTGCAATATATATATATATATATATATATATATATATGTTGACGAGAGAAAGGGTTAAGAGAGGTCATTGAAACCCAAATTCTACAAATAAATCCCACCAAAATATAAAAGAATCCGGAAAAAATATAAATTTCCGTAAATTCGTGGTGCGCTCTGTATAATACAATCGTACTTTTATTCATTAAAATGCCAAATAAGAAAATGCAATTGCGCGTGTATAAATAATCTCTTAGTATGATATAAGCATATTGTAAATAAATAACAAATAACGTAAGCTGTATACATAAAAATAATTAATTTTAAATATTTATTTGAAGATACATATTTAAAACCATTTGTTAATGCACTTTCCGGTGATAAAAATAAATAATTTCATGTATTTAAAACCCTAATTTTAATATTAAAACACGTTTTGCCGTGAAATGCAATTAAAGTTTAAAGTAATTAACCACTGTATTACATAAATTCAATTTAAATAAAACATGTGCTTGAAAGTTCGAGAGGAATCGAGAAGAAAGATGTCAACTTCGTTGAACTCATTAATAAATAAACGTTTCACTATAATTTGAATAAGGGCCGCTATGCCTGCGGCCACGTCCTCAATGCTCCACCGGATATTCTAAGAAGCAGCTGGAACAGTAAAAAACACGTAAAAATAGATAAGAACAATTTATTAGAGTAGAATTTATTTAAGAAGAGCCTGTATGTCATTTGACATATGCGCAAACCTTGGAGGTTAGTGGCGAAGCGGATTTAATAATTCTTAGTGTTTTGAAAACATTCCCATAGAGTAAATATTCTAAAATCAAATTTTTATTTGGCGGTGGTTTAAATCAGATGGCGAATGCGCGAGTAAGCAAAACATGAACCGTAAAGAAGCAGAAAGAAAATTATGAATGCGTAAGAAACAAATATAGAATGTCAAAGTCACAGATGTGAATTGACATTTAACAGCAAACTATCTAAGCCATTGATATGCTGAATAAACACGCCTATTTATAAACAATGGACTAATCTGATATTGTTTTAGCCGTGTGAGCACGATGACGTACAGGCTCTTCTTAAATAAAGTCTACTATAGCTTTCACAATTACTGTAGGATAGAAGGTGACGCCACAATAACTTTAGGTATTAAACAAAGACGGAAAGCGCGTATAAATCAATACTAACGAGGTAGTAAAACTCTGCAATTTTGAACGCTAATGAGGATTTTTCAGAAAACTACGTAAGGATGGCGAATATTATTGGAAATGAAATCATCAAATTACTACTACATTCTAGATCACAAAATGTTCATTTAAGTCGCGAAGTCGTTATTTGAAGTATGCAATACACATACTGTAATTTAATATTTAAAATGTAGCAGTGAATAAAGAAGTATGTTTTAAACGTTGGGGCATATCTTTGTATCGGAATTTATTTATTATATTTCACAAAAGCCATTGATTTTGTTTGTTAAAAGGAAATGAAACATTGAAATTTCAAGAAACATCGATGGACTATCTTCTGAGCAATCAAAAACATTTTTCCTTTGTACACACTATCTAAAGAATTTCTTACATTTAATATAAATTGCGCTTATGAAAACCATCTACAGCTTAAGCTTAGACAGAAAAATTTTACCTAATGATTGCTTTCTTACTAAAATAATCTTCACCTAATCCTTGTTAACAATTACAGAACCCAAACATCTCATCTGCGAGTTACAAAAACTTTTTAATTTTCTGTGGATAATTTAGCTATCATTTACCCCGTTTGTCAGTGTAATTGACCAGTGACGCCGGACAGATCAAAATGCTTTAAACCTTGATCTTAAAATTTGCTGAAAATTATCCTCCTGACAAATATTTTTATAAAATTAAATTCTTATTCTAGCTTAATTTACTATAGGTTATAAAAGCACAAAACAAATTATACTTGCAATTCGTATTGTCAATTACTTCTTTATAGCGCTTTATAAAAATATCATTCCCATTGTTATAAAAATATCATTCCCATTGTAATTGACGGGATTGAATACTTCCTGGTTCCATTGCAAACCTTCGTTTCCAATCAGCTTTAACGTAGAAATATCTGCTTGCAAAGTGCATTCATTTTTAATGGATTAAAATTGGCAGTTGCTCTTGTATCGAAGTTATTTTTGTTAAAAATCGTTTAATTTTCGTAGTATTTTTTAAAATAAATATACTTTATAATTATGCAAAGTTTTATGTTACTTGTGGAATGCCATCAAAATATATTAGAAATTGCTCAAAACGTATACGATGCAAGTCGTAAAATAAATAAATACCGGATCATCCGTTCTAATTATTTCCTGTTTACAAACTAAAATTTAAATACGTAATTTTTCCATTCTATTCTAGATTTATTTCAAAGCATGACACACCCGGGTAATGCAATAATTACCTCGGTTTCACTTTTAATGAGCTAATTAGGTAAAGTTATTGTGGTCTAAAAATCTTCTCTTCTTTGCTAATAAACGATATCATGGTCGCAGTCCCCTTCTCTGTGTAATATGTAGAGTTATTAAAACGCTTGTCTCATCTTTTATAGCGTTTCCGGTAGGAGCGCGTTTATTGAATTGGGACGTTTATTCATTGATACAAAAATAATTAGATTATTTAATGACTTTTAGAATATTTCTAATAAAATAACATATGATTTATGACTGTGTTTTGGAGAAGAATATACTACGAACTGAGGTATTCAAAACAACATTATTAAATTTTGCGTTAAAGCGGTAACAAGAATATCCTCAGATAGGTTCCGGAACAATATACGATTAAATTTTCTTTCTAATGATGATGGTGACCTAACGACTGAAATATATATTCAGTTCTTTAATAAATGTGGGTCAATGAGTTTTTATTATATTTAGTTTGACATAAAAGAAGGCCTTAGATAATATTCAAATAGTAACGCAAAACCATAAAAAATACGGAATTTCTGTCATTTAGTCGATCGCGTACATAGAAGGTCATTGATAATAAAGCAAGAAAGGAATCCGCATCTGCGTTCTCAAAATATACCTTACTTCCACCTATACATATTTAGAAAAAAACGGAGCTCGAGGAAGTTTATTTTAAGTTTAAATGAAAAGTATATATGCATTAGCGCTTTTCACTAACTGCACTATAACTTACAATAGAATTCAATTAAATAGGAAACTCTGTTGAATGTAAAGTTAGAAAGTTTCGAAATAATTTTCAGGATAATGGTCGATTCGCATTCCTTAGTATGGTCTCGGCACGCTTATATATTTGACTGCGAGTTGGATTAAAATGATTTGTTTGGGAAAACACGGCGTTGTGGTTTAACTCCTTTAAAGTATTGATGGTGATGAACTTGGAAAAGGGCCGCTGCTGTTGGAACAAAAAAGTTAAAATGTTTAGAACTAAAAACACGATCTTGTCACTTTTCAACGTATTCCATAGTGAAGTTCATTTTGTATGCAGACAAACCTTATTTTCAAAGCACTTTTTTTTTCATTTGTAAGACGGTACATTAAAATTCCATTTTTTAAACATATCTATTGCATTTTGGTGCTATATAGGACGCGCAACGCTCCTCTTCGCATGCAACTCGCCAAGTCAACATTTTAGAAAACAACGCGTCATAAAATTTAGTGCTATGCTACTAATTCATATAAATCATATATGCATGCAGATTAAAATTCTTATAGAATCTTTCGGTCACGCCAAGAACACAATTGAGGAGGTTAATTAGAAACAATCCAAATTAACAAATTTCTATTTATTGATTGAACACAATTCTTGATTGCTTGAAATGTATTTATTTCAGTCTGTAAAAAAAGAGCACCCTTGCAAAAAGGAAATTATTGTTCCGTAATCTTTCACTTACAATCATACTAGGGTTAACAAGAAACGTTAGCGCAATGTGCGACTCAATACATCTGTTGTTGTAATAGGTCAACTATAGTTAATACGATTTTAAACCTGCTCATACTCTAAATCCAATGTCCTAATGCAGCAATTATTTCTAAGTGGATTAGTGCAATCTGTGTAACGTGCGACTCAATACACCAACAGATTAGTCAGAATATAGATATATCTGATTGGACGCAAGCCTGTACCTATTATTGAGCATATCTCTTTACTTTGTTCAAACACCATGAAGCATTCACAACATCAGTAAGGCATTCCACCATCGACTCGGCGTATACGATGGCATAAAGTCGTTCTAATTTCTATATCATCACTGAGGAATCCATCAATTATACTGGAATCGATTTGCAGAGCAGGACTCTAAAATGTCACCCTAACGTACTAGATAGGCTTAAAGCGAGTTTTTTACCTGGAAATTTTGAAGTATTCCAACTTGCTGTTTCAGGCAAGTTAAGGATATTTAACGTGTGTGACAACACACTCGCGAGAACTACACTTTACCTTTCATTTGAACGAGGGCGTATTTTTGTAAAAAATGCTCGCCTATTATTTTTCAAGTGGTCCGTGTCACGAATCGAACCCGGGACCTCGGGCTTAGTTATCACATGCAAATCAACTAAGCCACGGAACCTCCCTGTTGTTCCTTTGCAAGTAAGGGCCGCTATAGGTGCGGCCACGTCCTCGTTACTCCACCCGAAAGTACCACATTGCGTTTAAACGCGAAAATAAACTTACTTCAAATAAATCTGACTGTAAAATTAACTAATCATGAGTGTTCTACTAATCTTAAGTGTAACATAAGTGTAGTTAAGTTAAAGTTTAGTGCATTCAGGTGAGGGAAAAACAACTAAATTATTGGACACGGAAATTTCGATAATAATCAAAGAACTTAAGTAAGTACAAGATAATTTTCCGAACAAGTCTTAGACAACTTTTATTTTATTTAACACCAGTCTTTGGGAAAGAAGCGATAAACTATGGAGAACAATTTTGGGAAATTTTTGGGTATTTTTGGAATGAAAAAACTTTAAATTTGTAATAAAATTGACCGCGAACAGTATAAGGTTTTTACAATTTTAATAATAATTGGACAAGGTGCAACGTAAATAAGTTATTTATAAACCAACAAAAGCGACAAGGGGGGCGTACCGAAATCGTTTATAGCGATTTCTGTGACGCAAGAACATAATAACATTCTTCATATCCGGCAATAACCTCATTACAAACAATAACTAGTGACATCCGCATAACTAAAGTGTATGTAAATAGTGAAATTAGGAAAGAGCGCCAAGGACAATTTACATTCTTATTAATAACAGCTTTACTTCATCAGATTTACGACACCATCGCATTCTTTCACTATAAATATAATAAATTAACATCTGTATTGCTAAAGTGTACATAAATGGTGGAATTAGGAAAGAGCGCCAAGGATAACTAACATTATTATTAATACGACACCATCGCATTCCTCAAAGTGGGCAAAGTCACGGTAGTGCATTAAACACGCTTCTGTACTTGACCTACTAGTGGAAGTATTATTGTATTCACTACAACATTTTTCAACGAGCAGCATAGGGTAGTTTAGTATAGCGCTTTTACTGCACATTATGGACTTTTGTCATTTTCTTTGTTTTTAATTAAATTTAAATAACTTAATGATAAGTAATACCACAACATCAGAAAGCTAGAGTACAAGATGTCTACGCATCATTCCCCAAGCATTCGCTTAGGGGTAAAACAACACCAGATCTTAACCCAAACTCGCACCCTTCACAACATACTACTTCGACATCACCAATGCAGCTTGACCTTGCTTTTCAAAGTCAAATAAGCGCCGTACTAACACCCACTGCCCACCCACCAACGACTGAAGTACCACGGAACAAAAAATTGAGCCACAACAACCAGGAAGATATGAAACGGTCTATCTTAGAGCCCCTAGACAACCTAGGGACGGACCTTCTAAACTTTATTGACAACAAACTAGACCCGAGTAATCGCCTACGAGTAGGGATAAGGTAATAAAAATTAATATATCTACAAGCCGAATTAACCGACGAACATAAATTCATAAAACAACAAAACAACACACTACAAGGCAAGATAATCGAAACCAAAGTAGAAAACAGCCATGTGAAACAACAATCATTGCTCAATCCAACCATGTCTTCAAACACGTACGCAATCGTGACGGCAATACCTACACAAACATACGCCAGGGCTGCGGCACAAAAACCGAAAGTTCCAAACAAGACGCAATATCAAAAGTGATTTCGAACCAAAATACGACGGTGTTCATAACGTCAAAACGTGGTGAAACACCTAAACAAATTTAAGAAATTTTTTCAAAACAGTAAACCCACTGAAAGACAAAATTAAAATTAAAAACAGCCGAACAACCAACAAAGCAGTAATTATAGATACTGATAACGAAACCAAAACAAACAAAAATTTTAAACCATGAAACCCTAAAACAAACCCTAAATTGCGAAAAACCACGGAAGAAAAAACGCCTAGTTATTATATACGACATACCAACGTACCTGAAAGATCAAGGCGTGACAGATTTAATTTATACTCAAAACCCTGAAAACCTACTTAACAGAGAGGATTTTAACATTGACTTTCAACTTAGTTTCAAAACAAGATCGAAAAACAAACCGACTCAACATCATGTTGCGACGGTAAGTGGCAAAGTGAAGAATATATTAATAAATCTAGGAAAACTCTATATCGAATATCGCTGTATTACAGCGAAAGACATTTTGATAGTACCCAAATGCCTACGATGTCTCGATTTAGGGCACGTCACGAAGCATTACAAACACACCACCGATACATGTAGACACTGTGGGGAAGAAGACTCCAAGTACAAAAGGGCAGACTGCCCGAAGTACGGACAACCCTCAGTTTGCATACCATGCTTAAAACGTAACAAAAAGTGCGCTTCTAACCCTAAAAATTGCCCAACCCACAAAATATTAATGGACAGATTCATATAAAAGACCGACTATGGACAGCAAATCTTACCAAACTAAACACAAACGACTCTCAGAAATTCAAAGGGGCAAAGCAAGAACAATCACATATCGACAACATCTTCAACAAACACTACAAGAGAACATGCACACAGACAAAATAGAAACCCACCCACAAACCAAATACAAACCTACACTCACACACAATACTTTCACACAAACACAAGCCACAACCAGAATGCAACATACACACCTATTACCCCTAATGTACGACGGAAAGGTCAGAATTGGCCAAATAAATGTCATGCACTGTGCAACTCTAAGGAAAGAGCTTAGACAAATAGCTGAAACATTACGATTACATGCACTTTTTATACAGGAAACTTATCTGGCTCATGGAAAGATTCCAAGCATGCCAGTCAGAGCAAGACAAATACATACAGGTAGAACCCCCCAACGGCAGTGGTCATTTTTGACCCCACATTGACAATCACGACAATCCAACGAAACAGCGGAGAACACTGTACATGTCTGGAGGTCTCAAACTGTCGGATTGGAAAGTGGCGAATGTCGTGATTATCCCAAAAGGGAAAGGTAAAAACCCCAAACAACTAGGCTCTTACCGACCCATATGCCTTTTGACCACGCTAGGAAAAACGTATGAAAAACCACTTTGTTAGCGAATGCAGGACGACAGACAAACCACAGGAGTACACCCAAGGCACTACAGCTTTACAGAAAACAAATCAACCGAGGACGCCATAAACCAAACAATACAAACCATCAAGCAATCACACAAAAAATACGTCCGATTAATATTAGTGGACATAGAAGGCGCATTTAATAACCTTTGGTGGCCTTCACTTTTTACAAGACTTAGGACCATAAACTGTCCATCACAACTATACCATTCTTTCAGGAGCTACTGCTGGAACAGGTACGTAACCCTACAAGGCACGGAGAGGATTACCAAACATATAAATAAAGGTTGCCCGCAGGGGTCCATATGCGGGCCCTTATTTTGGAATATTGTAATGGACAAACTCCTGGAAAAGGTGGACACCGTTGACAAAGTGTTGTCGACGATTGCATACGCCGACGACATCTTGCTGGTGGTTGAAGGCAATTCCAGAAGGGAAATCGAACGTAAAGCTAACATCGCCCGAACCCAAACACAAAGTTGGTGCAAAACCAAGAAAATGACCATAACACCACAAAAAACTACATACCTTGTGATGAGTGGGACCCTGGCAAGGGACCCCACCATCAAACTAGACGGTGTAAATATAAGTACAACACAAAACACAAAATATCTGGGCTTAACATTAGACGAAAAACAGAATTACTCTGGACATATAAACACCGTCTGTGCAAGTGCAACTTCTGCAATGCAGAACATTGCAACGCTGGCCCAAAGGACTTATAAGATACCACTTAATTGCGTAAGGCTATATCTCAACAGTGTGCTGGGTGCTACGGTATCATACGCCGCGAGTGCGTGGGGACATCGCCTTAACACAATCAAACTTAGACAAAAAATTAACAGTACACAACGAAGTGTTTTACTTCGATTGATTGTGGCTTATGGGGCTACCGCACATGATGCACTTCATGTACTGGTGGGAACTATGCCCTTGGACCTAGTAGTGAAACAGCGAGCTGCAATGTACAATCTTACACACAATGACAACCAACAACTACAACGCATCTTAAACACAAACCAACTGCCCACGACAAAGACGGAAATAAAGAACTACATACTTGCAGAATGGCAGACAAGATGGGATCAAAGCACAACCGGTAGAAGGGTATGCGCAATAATCCCAAATATCAAAGACCGCCTAAAAGCCAAATACCTGGTGCCCAGTCGTGGATTTATTCATTACCTAATTGGCCACGTTCCCTGTCCAACATACAGAAAACGAATGAACGTAGTTAACAATAACATATGCACGTGCGGAGAAATAGGAACACCGGAACATATAGTATTCGAGTGTAATGACTTACAACCGTACCTCTAAGCACATAGACAAACATTATTAAACAAGACCTTACACCAGATGATTTGGAACGAAAACCTTTTTCCACACTTAAATGCACTCACACAAAAACCACGGCACACATTGACCAACGTTATCTTGACGGACAAAAAACGCAAACGAAACTACCCGGACAGAGACATAAAAGTACTACCTCTCCTCGGACCGAGGCTCTGCCCCGGAAACCGGAGACCGATCTCCTGGAATTCCAAGAGCTCTGCTCTTGACGACCAGAAGCAACAAGATCAAACCATCAACCCGACTTTAAAACAATCCAACCCCCTAATATGTAAAATTTGCATGCTTCTACAAATTAGCAACCCCGTCTCTAACAAATAACTAACAGTAGTATAAGTTAATCTTAAGTAGTAGAATAGGGAATATCTTTTTTTTTTAATAACGCTAAATTTTAAGAACCAAACTTACACATACCTGAGGCAAATAATAGAGGAAACAAATCCTCTTTTCTGAAAGAACCTCATTTTTTATGTAATAGTACAAGTTCAAATATGTACAAAATTATACCAATTCAGTCCAACCCTTGGGCAAACATAGACACAAATTAACATTTCAAATACTCTTCACACACACACACACACAAACACGCACACGCACACGCACACGCACACGCACACGCACACGCGCACGCGCGCACACACACACACACACACACTGGAATATCCGACTGCTGATGTTCCTGGTTCTAGAGGAGGAACATAACACGGACATCAACATCACAAACACAGCACACATACACACAACCCTTACCAAAACACACACACATACATAACACACGCCCTCAAGCTCACGCACATACATACACACACACACTTTATAAACACAACCTATTCACACACTCACATTGCCTTTTCAACATAAGGATTTCCGGCTGCCGATGGTCCGGACTGATAAGGCAATATCCGTTGAGCGTTCCTCTTTGACGACTGAGATATCCGGCTTCCGATCGTCCTGGTCCTAAAGGGGGAACGTAACACGGATACCAACATCACATACATAACACACACACACACACACACAGACACACACACACACACACACACACATACACACACACACCTTACAAACACAAATGCCTATTCACACCCTTACATTGCCTTTTCAACATCTGGATTTCCGGCTGCCGATGTTCCAGACTTACAACGCAATGTCCGTTGAGCGTTCTTCTTTGACGACTAGGATATCTAGCTGCCGATGGTCCTGGTCCTAAAGGGGGAACGTAACACAGACCAACATCACACAAATAATACACATACACACAACCCTCACACACACACACACACACACACACACACGCCGTACTGACGGTTACTTTCTGTGGGGAAGCCAGGTCTACTTAAATTTCAGGTAGCAGTCTACTGAAACGTTGGAACAAATAAATAAATAAATAAAATAGCTAATCATAAATAAATTCTATAAACTAAAACTGAAGCTGGGGTTTCAATAATGGTATCTCAAGCGTTAACTTTGGAGTGTGTCTGATCAACAAGATACTTACGCTGCTTACCGTGGCTTGAAGGGTCGATTTAAAACTTTCCAAATATATTTAACTACATTTACCAATAGATTCGGCCTTCTTAGCATACTCCAAATTTATTAATAGCAAATCCAGCTATTTGTTAATCCTTTAGAAGATTACAATATTATCCTCACTAGTCTAAGTATTTTATTCTAACTTTAGCCTAAATCCATCCGTAACGTTCCGTAACTGACATATTCTAATTTCAATCTTCCTTCCTATAGATACTACGACCGAAAACAGGTAAAACGCTAAACAAAACAAATCCAGTGACAAAACAAAGCAATAATAGTATATTATACAACGAGGCTATAATGAAGGCTATTATTCCCTAGGATCCAAAGTTGCCACACGAGCGTCGCTTCGCTCGCTCGTCTAGTAATCATTCGGGGGAATAGTACCCTTTATTATAGCGAGTTGTATACTATACTTTATCTACAACTAAGTATCAATATAAGAGAGCATAATTTATATAACTTGACTTTCCAAATTATCGAAATTCTACAATAAATTAGCGTAAACCAACACGGCTTGTGTTATGATATTGAGACATAGTGTTTGATATTTGGTATTTGACGTTTGTTTTAAATTTCAAAGGTATTGGGATTTAATAATATTCTTTTCCAGTTGGTGTATAAGAGGGAATAAAGAGCCATTATTCCCTCTGTTTTCCATTATTCCCTAGCGTGATTAATATATAGCATTATACTGCAAAAACCACAGGTGTAATACGTATATTATATATTAGTTTTAGATAAAATATATAAATGTATAATACAGGCATAGAATATCTGCACTGAGAAAAGGATTTTGTTGCTTCAACTGAAAATTAGTTGATTCAATTAGAATTTTGGTTTGTATAAAAACAATGACCTACATGCATTAAATAAGACATAATAAAATGTTGCAAAACCAATTTTGAAGCAAACAAAACTAAATTGGTACCGCAATAATTATGGCATTTACTCAAATGGCTATTAATGTAACTTGAATGTTAGGTATCGTTCCTTCAGTTGCTTGTAGGTTTGATTTGAATTATTTAATACTTTTAGCAAATACACTATTAGGTTAAATCAACACGTTGAATATCTCACTTGCAAATAAAATCATTAAAAGTAATACACATTAATTTTATCAAACTACGAGTTTAGTACTTGAAATGGATTGCAGCATTATAACAAACTATTCAAATTTTTCCACTAACCAAAAAGCGGCATTGGTTTAAAATCAGTATACATTGTTTTTACTAACCCATATGTTGCGCACAGTTAATAATTGTTAAATTAAGTGGCTAATAAGGGTTGAAGTAATAACATCATCATCATTTTGTTTTCAACGCAGCTCTAACTTTTTTTCTACTCTGTGCTAATCTAAAAAGTTCTACATACCCTTCCAACCTAAATTTCTAATAATTTGACTAATATAGCTTGGTCTACGTCTTCCTATACTTTTCTATCGTTTTCCTATCTACTTGGCTCTACATAAATATTAGCAACCTGATGGTTGTTAAAGAATTCTAATATGTTTCCATGATTCCCATTTATAAGGAAATGAAATATTACCTGGTTATCCCCTCCAAAAAGGAAAAGTGTTAAATTATATGTTTTGGTAAGGCTTAAGCAACGAATCGCTGCCAACATGCCAGACCACTAACTAATTGTGCGTTACGTCATGGTGACATTTAGTTAACTGATTTTTATTTATTTTTTTTTTTTGTTTTCGAGCTTACTTAAGGTTGGTTTGACGCAGCTCTAAATTCTTTTCTATTCTGAGCTAGTCTAAAAAGGTCTACATACCCTTCACAACCTAAATCTCTAATAATTTGACCAATATAGCTTTGTCTAGGCCTTCCTAATCTATTTTTATTTGGTAGACTATAATCTAAGACCTTACTAAATAGTCCCTCAAGTCTTAACTGGTGCCCTATCATTCTATCTCTCGCGACCTTCAATTGATTCCACATACAGGGTTCCTCACCTATCCTACTATAAACTTTTTTTCATTTGTTACTCTATCTGTCCAATTAATCTTTAACATTCTCCTATAACACCAAGTTTTAAAAGCTTCTATCTTTTTCTTATCTACCACTTTAATTGTCCAAGTCTCACTACCGTTTAATAGAACGCTCCATACGTACTATTTTAAGAAACTTTTTCTATTACCTAAACTAATACTATTAGCTACTAGTAAGTTTTTCTTTTTTAAAAACATTTTGCTAGCCTGAGCTATTCTAGCTACTATATTCCTTCTGCTGCGTCCGTCCTTTGTAATTATACTACCTATATAGCAAAATTCATTTTCTCCTCTAACTCGGTATTACCTATTTCTAATTTTGGTTTAAAACTAGGCTGTAACTCACTTGTACATTACCGTTGTCATTCGTGAATTAATTCTCATGCTATAGTTACTCTGTAGTATTTCATCTAAAATATTTAAAAACTCTCATAACTCTTTCCTACACTCTGCTATATGGCTATATCATCTGCAGAACGTAACATATCTATTTTCCGTCTCTGTACACTAATACCTATCTCTTTTCCCTCTCTAGCTTAGTTTAAAGCTGCCTCAATATAAACATTAAAAATCAAAGGAGATATTATACAGTCCTGTCTAACACCATTTCTAATCTTAGCTTCCTTTTCTATTTCATCAAATCTAATAGTTACGCTTTGATTTTTATATAGACTGTAAATAATCTTTCTATCCGTATGAGAGATTCCTATTTTTTGCAAAACCCTAAACATAACATTCCAATTAACCCTATCAAATGCTTTTTCTAAATTTACAAACGCGAAATGAGTCTTTTCATTTTTTTGTAATCTTCTGTCTTTACGAAAACCATATTGGTCTTTGCTTAAATAGTTCTCAGTCAAAGCTTCTACTCTATTTTTAATTATTATTGTTAGTATTTTGGAAGCGTTGAAGTTAAGGTAATCGTTCTAAAATTCTAACACCTAACAGCTCCTGATTTTTTGGAATTAGGATAATAATATTTTTTTCGAAATCTATTGGGACCTCACATGTGTTATATATTACTTCTACTAGTTCATATAATCTGTCTAAAGTTTTCTGACTTGTATGTTTTTTTAATTTTGCGGGTATATCGTCTATCCCTGGCGCTTTGTTTAGTTTAGAATCCCTAACAGCTGTATCAGATTCCTCTCTTAATATTGAGAACACTATTTTTACGTTCTCTTCTTGGTCGTTCTCTAACTCATCCATATTGCCTCCCTTATATAAAGCTTCTAAATATCTTTTCTATCTATCTGCTACCTCAACTTTATTTATTAGAAGCTCATTATTCTCGTCTTTAATACCATTATACTTTTTTCTATCTTCCCCGAAAAATTTTTTAACTGCCCTGTAACCCCTGTCTGTTTTACCTACTACCAAATCAACTTATATTCCCTTACATATCTTCTCCATCCATTTGTTTCTAGCATTTCTACACTCATGTACTATCTTATTTCTAACTCTATTATATTTTTCCTCACTTTCACTATCCAATTCTCTGAAAGGTTTAAGCTTTCCTCTAGTCTCTATTAAATCTAATCACTCCTTTTTACGCAGAGTTTTTTCGCCTCTATTTTTTACTTACCTATAGTCTGTGTTGCTGTATCATGTACAGCCCTTTTTATTTCCTTCCATCTATTTTCCTTCCCACCTATAGCTATCTCTTTGATCTTATTATCTAATACTTGTTTATATTCCTGTTTTACCTCACTATGATTAAGCTTACCTAGATCCCAGCCTTCTCTTTTAACCTTTCTCGATTTTTTGAATTTTAGCCTACACTTCATTTTAACTAAGTTATGATCGCTATCTATGTCAGCCCCTGAATAACTACGACAGTTGTTAACTTCGTTTCTAAATCTTTGTTTAACTAAAATATAATCTATTTGATATCTAGCCCTATTACCTGGCGCTTTCGAGGTACATCTTTTCCTAACATGTTCTTCGAATAGGGTGTTTACAGTTACTAATCTATGTTCCTGGCAAAACTCAACTCATCTTTCTCCTCTATCATTTCGTCTGCCAAACCTAAATTTTCCTACCATTTTTCCCTCACTACCTTCTTCCATTGACGCATTTAAATCGCCCATAACTATTAAATTCTCATCTCCCTTTACCATTCCCACTATATTATTTATATCCTCGTATAACTTTTCTATTTCCTCATTCTCGTACTGAGTTGTTGGCATGTCAACCTGTATAAAACAGTGTCTGTGGGTTTTGTGCTCAATATATCCGTAATTATTCTATCACTAAATTGTAAGTACTCTTAACTTTACGTCCTAATCTTTTACCTAACATTATTCCTATCCCTGCCTGTCCATTAGTTGAAGAAGTTGTAATTATTCTATAATTATCTTCCCAAAAGTCATTACTATCTGACCATCTCACCTCACTAATACCTAAAATGTCCAGCTTTCCTTTCCTCATTTCGACTATTAAATTCGTTAACTTATCTATTCTAAGTAATGACCTTACATTCCAAGTCCCTATCACTTAATCGAACCATTGTTTTAAATTCTTATGTTGACGAGCCCCAAGTACCCCCTCCCGGAGATCCGAATGAGGGGGTATTTTACCTCCGGACAAGAATTTTGCTTGTGAGCTCTCCATCATACATATTTCGAATTTTATGCCACGCATACCTGGAAAATATTGTGGTAGGTTCTCATTTCTTTCTATTTCGCAGTTTTTAAAGATTTTAGCAAAAAGCCGTATCTGCACGGCCAACCCTTAACAACCTTGTAGATTATTGACGATTGCCCGAGACCAACCGACCCTCCTCCAATATCTTTTAGCCAGCAAGGCTGCTGGCCCTTGCTGCGCCTTTTTATCGCCTTTTACGATAAGTAGGCTTACTATAGTAGTATTCTTTGTCCTCTACTATTGGGATGAAGTAGTAACATTTTTGGTTTAATCAAACTTTTATTGTGTTCAATTGAAAGATTTGGCTGTCAAATCAATCATTTCGTTGTATTCTACATTGTTTAGAAATAGAATTAATTTAAACATACAAGGTGGTTTGATTCAATATCTAACTTGATTGATTTGGACTTAATGAAGTTATTTTAATCAATTTTTTTAATTCAACTTGGCGATCAACAAATGAGTTTCTTCAACACTATCAGATTTTAAAACAAAATTGATTTAAAATAACTTCATTTAGTCACATTATCAAGTTGGATATTAAATCAAATCACCTTGAATGTTAGATTAACTCTATTTCATCGTGCATAATTTTTAGATTAGCCTTTACTGATAAATAATGTTCTTTTGCAAAATGTTATTTTTATAATCTCATAAAACCTAAAATTAATATAAGTAACTTCTACTTGTATTTTATAAAACTGATACTGATTATTAAAAAGTTTGTTTATTCCTTGAGGTTGCAATGAGTCTTTGAAGTTAGACGTTCGCTTATATAGGTGAATGCTAGAAACAACGACATTTAGTTATTGGCAATGAGACCAATTTATAGGAAGGTACATACATGTGTTTAGACGAAAAGATTTTGTTTGAACACAGCACAATCTTCTATGTACTTTTATACTTGGTTGGAATACTATTATTGAAACTAACACAATAAACAATGTGAAGTAACGCTTGGCGCCATATTGAGGTGTGGTAGTCGAAGGGTAGTAGTATATTGAAGATATAATGTGCACCGTACATCCAATACGCAGTTGCCCGAAAGCATCGGACACTTACCAAAAACTAATAACCGCGCCGTTTGATTTCGCTATCATAGTTTATTTAAATCAACGTTTGTTTGAATGCTAAATTTGTTACGAAACGTGTTGATTTGACACTAATTCCACCATTCATTTAACTAAAATGGATTTTATTCAACATTAAAGTAGTATTGGACTAAAATATGAAATTTGTTGACGATATTAGTTTGTATTAAATACGACTATTGTTCAATAAAATTAACATTTGCATTCTCTTATTGACCTACAGTTATGCGTTCAAGCAAATAAATGTAAGTCAACTAATTTTGTAGTTAGTTTAACAATCTACAAGCGGTTCAGTAAATATAGTTTCGTTTAGAACGACTAAGAAATACTTGATCAAATGCTTTGCTCTTCAAAACAACAGAGCTGTTTGTACGAGGGCTATTTTTTTTTCAAGGTCCGATCGGTCGCGAAATAAAAACTCTCCTAAAAATCGGATGAACCAGTGCGCAGATGTGTTGCGCAGCGTCACTAGTATGGCTGTCAATTGCGTCGCGTCACTTCCGTTTAGTTGTGTTCACGTAGGTAGCACGTAAACATGTCTACAACAATAGCATCTCCCGCCAAGTGTGAAGTTCGTGCGGTAATTCAATTCCTTCGGGCTGAGGGGTGTAATGTAGCCGAAATTCATCGACGAATAAGTACTGTGTACGATGAAACTTCAATGAGTGACAGCAAAGTGCGACAATGGTGCAGAAACTTTAAAGCAGGACGTACAAATGTTCATGTTGCAGGCGGTCAGGGAAGGAAGTCAGTGTCAACCAATGATCTCGTTCAGCGAGTGGATGTGGCACAACCATTACAGCAGCTTTATACAGCGTGATTCTTCAACGTCTACGAAGGGCAATTCAGAATAAGCGGAGAGGAATGTTGTCATCAGGCATTGTCCTTCTCCACGACAATGCTCGGCCGCACACTGCAGCTTCAACAAAGACACTCCTACAGTCTTTTCAATGGGAAGTGTTTGGTCATCCACCATACAGCCCGGACTTGGCTCCATCTGATTTTCACCTGTTTACTCACATGAAACGTTGGTTAGAAGGACAACATTTTGGCATAGACATTGAGCTGCAAACCACCGTACAAACATGGCTGAACTCACAGGCGGCTACGTTCTACAACGAGGGTATTAGGAAGTTGGTACCACGCTACAACAAATGCCTAAATCTGAGTGGCGACTATGTAGAAAAATAGAGTAATTATGTAAGTACTTGTTACAAATAATTAATTTTTGATTTGTACTGTGGTTTTTATTTTGCGACCGATCGGACCTTGAAAAAAAAATAGCCCTCGTATCAATCAAATCATTTTTCTCAGTGTAGTAATCTAGAACTTCTTCAAGGTGCAGGTCTATTCAGAACGGTCAATTAATTCAGAACACATAATTTTACGCACGTATTTCTTAACCACTAAATCTGAATTATAAGAAAAATAAACTAAAAAAACGCTAAGTGTTTACCGTTACTAAACCTTTGGGAATATTACAAGCATCCTACTGTAAATAGTATATTTGCATGCCGTCTAAAAGTTATACTTTTAAAATTAATGTTAAATACCTAACAAACATATCCACTTGCATTAATCCTTAATTTTATGCCGCGTTTTCTTTGCAGCATCACAATAAAGGCTGTATCAAAAACTTCCGGACACAAAAATGCAGTAGGTACATTAAACTAAACATTCCAACAACTACGCCAGTATTACGTTGCATAAGGTAAAGCTTACAAATCTAATCAAAGGCTTATGTAAAATTTGGCTTTGCCGAAAGTTATTTCCGTTCCCTAAGTGATTAACTTCCTCTTCTGTTTTACATTAGATCGCTCTCGTAAATGTATTTATACAGTTCAATGGTACTCAAACGCAATTATGAAGGTTCTAGCAGCGCCCTTTAACTGTCATTTCCTTTATAGTGTCTAGCGCCGTATAAGACTGCGCTTCTCTCTACATTAAACACAATAAGAAAGCTTTAACCATTTAGAGAACTGGTTGCTGTAACTGAAAATCTATGGTGTGCTTCAAATGTTTTATTTCTGGAGTGCGCTTTAGGTAATGGTTTAGGAAGTTATGCGACTGGAGCATAGCTTTAAGTTGAAACCTTTTTTAAATTTGTAGATTAAACAACGTAAGGTTGTACAAGAATTGAATTCTTATGCAACGTTCCCTACTACGACGAATGTTACTACTAATGCTGCCATTTTTCTGATAATGCTGCATCATTTCAAACTGCTGCAGGATGACACTAAAACGTTTGCAGTAGTCAGTAATCCAATTTTATCTCATGTATTTTAATTTGCGTGTGTGTTTATTCTAAAAAGCAAGCTTTTAGAAAATATTGAAGATGGGCTAGTCTGATCAATTCGAAACTTTCTAACCATGGCAACACGAGAGGTAGATTCTGTTACGATCTGATGCATTTTTCGCAAATATTTGAAGTTATTTCTTATGCATTCCAAAAGTGTAGAGCAAAAACGCGTGCATTTAATTTATCGGAAAATTGAAAACTGCCTTGCTTTCACTGTCATTTAGACCTAAATCTTTCATATAAAATAACTTTGTTGGATGAAAATTATGATCATGTCAAAGTTTGAGTATGACAGTATCTTTTGAATAGCAATTCTGTCGGTCAAATTTAAGAGATGAGTTTTAAATGTTAGGACTATTTTAACTTTCTAATTTTGAAATTTACATTTTGCTTAAAGGAAGTTATTGTGTTTAAATAAGTTTTGCATATGTTGTTTTAATAATTTTAGGCATACTCGTTTTGAGACTGTGTTTTAAGTATTATTACAAAATCTTATCGTTTACTGATAGGGTTAAATAGTTAGGGGCTATTTTTATATCCCCAAATGTGACCAGTAACCTTTAAGGAAGGATTTCCTTAAAATGATGGAACGAAAATATCTTCCGACTATGCTAGGGGTCTATTCCTTGGGTAGAGCTTATGAGGATTGATCGTGGTTCTTTTTACAAAGCATTATTTTATTACTAGGGCTAGATTCTCGACAAAACAGGGGTTTGAATAGAGCGCCACCAAGTCATTAACTTTAAACACAGGGTTTCCCTAAAGGGGACTTGGGCGTCCTTAGGGAAGAATACCGTATTAACTGCTAACGCAGGAACTGTAAAGGAAATTTAGTTAAATATACAAAATGAGGACACAAGAAGTATTCTCTTGCTACCTCATATAAAGAAACAACAAAGATTAATCAGGCAACAATAATACGAACACAGGTTTTATGCTTCAAATACTGAAAAGGCTATTAAAGCTTCTTGTTAAATTGGGTTCATCACTTTACTCTATTTGGTCTTATAATTTGTTACCCTATTTCTGAACGTACTTGTTCAGAATAAAACAATTAATTAAGAAAATTAAAAGTTGTTTCTTTAATTAAAATTGGTCTTTCATAAAAATCGTAAATATAAAATTCATGTTTAAGAAAAGATAATACAAGTTTCATCTACTCATAAGGTAGGATTATATATTCAAAGAAAAATATCAAAACTTTAAATGTTACTTTAGTTACAAAGATTTAACTCGAATGTATACCAGAAATATCACATCTGCTTTTTCTGTTTACATTTTTATAAAACTTTAACTACTTTGTCTATTAATTCATTATTTAAAAATTGTGAGTGGAATCATACATATGTAAAACATCAATAGGAACTCTTTAAGTTTGCTTAATTTCATAAAATTTAGTATTAATTATACTGGACTAGTATTGACAACAAAAATTTACTAAGGTCCTTCTTAATATGCGAAACGGGTTTATCAGAATAGATAGTTACAAAAATATTTTCTGAAGCAGCCTTGTATCAAAGATCACCAAATGTTGACGTGAAGCAAGAATAATTCTAATCTCTTACCTTGGCTCTGCAGGTGTTCTTTACATGTTGTCGTCACAACATGTTCGGGCAGCTGTTAGTACATACATTTTTCAGAAAACAAGTAACGTAGAATCCACATGTTTCACAGGACACAAACAGCTGCTTGACCCTTGGACTGGACCATGCTAACTTCTATGCGTTTATGTATACGCACGAACTGGACCAACCAAATTCCAATACTATACTTATACGTGCTATTGTGTGTAGATCTTGAACAAAAGTTTTAACAGCACCATTCCAACACATCGTCGGACTTAATTTTCAAACCATAAAAATTTCTACCTACTTTGTAGGACGTTTCCTATAAATTCGAACTAATTGCTTTTCCATAACATTACATAAAATCCAACTATCCATCGTACGGTTGAAGGACGTTCATATTGGATCAATCACTTATCGCAAAGTTGACGTGAATGAACCATAATTTGATATTCACAGGTGCAAAGGTAGAATTATACTCGCTGCTTTAGTTTTGTAAAACCAGATAATACAAAACGACTTCTTACAATTGATAATTATAAAAATAAAAACTTAATTGAGGACTTCTACAAAGCGTTGAAAAACATATCTTATCGTACTTTTACGAAATCATTAAAGGAATACTTTCTGTGTTATTTACACAAATGTCCAAAGAATCATTAAATGAATTTATCTAAGAAATTATCCAACCGAAGTTATTTATTAGAAGTCATTTAAAAACGTCTTTAAAAGGAACGTTATCACAAAAATTGAAAGATTACTAAAAGCATAATTACGCAGAATGCAATTATGAAAAGGGAAATTTACAAAAAAAAAATCTTCAAAAAATTAAATTACGAAAGAGCGCTACAACAAATTATTTAGTTGGTCTAATTAATTATTACTTTAATTCTTACCATCGTTAAAACATCAAGGCCTAGTGTCGAGGGCACTAGGGTTCAACTACCGCACAAAAAGTCAGGCGCATGTTCCACACCGGAACCCTATTTAGTTCCATTATTTTCTCTACGAGAGCTCTAGCTAGTGTGAGCGCAAATGTGCTATGCACTAAACAGGAAAGCTGTTTGGTCTTGATAATAATTGTATTAACTTTCGGCGTCTCATGTTAGCAACCAAACTAGCATTTCTGTATGGCGGTTAGCACATACAATATCAATACTTGTATTTATTTGTTTAAAAATGGTTCGCATGGTTTTAATGACTATACTAGAGTCATTAGGACTAAAAATTCTTGGTGTTCAACTGTGGTCAAAAAAACTGTTACAGTATAAATACATTTTTAAAGCTTAACAAAAGTTTACGAAACATTATAATTTAGGTTTCATTTTTGTGGTCGTGGTTCATATCCGAAATCAATCTTGCATGAACAAAAGGTCTTAGATATTAGTTTTAAAGCTACTGAAGCACCTGCTATTTGTTGAAGTTAATTTTGTGTAGCAAATAAAAAGGAACGTCTTTGATTCGCTAGTGTAAATATTTCCATAATAGGTTTACTCATATAAGTAGTAGAAGAACAGCGGCTTTGGATCCACCGCTTCCATCATCTCACTCATCTCGGTTTCTGATTTCCGGCTGCCGATGGTCGGAAGCTGGGAAGGAAAGCAGTCCCAAGGACATTACCAAAGACAGAAACACACACACACACCCACACGCGCGCACAGACACAAACACACACACGAGTATTTCCAAACGCAAATAATATAAAACTAACTAATATAATTTAAGGTAGCAAATAATTCTGTTAGATTTCTTAGGAGTAACAGGTTTGCTGTAATTTTTAGGTAGCAGACTAATTGTAATGTTAGAATAAATAAATAAATAATAAAATAAAATCATCCTCCTAGTCCATCTTCCTCCTCACTCATTTTCAACGCTCCTCCGTCCACCTCCTCACTCATCCTTGTCTGCCCTCCATCACAATCCTCCTACCTCAACCTTTGTTTTTACCTCAATCATCCTCATACCTTAAACGTCTCCACTTCAATCGTCCTCCACCTCAATCAGTCTCTTATCTCAATTTTCCTCCACCTCAACCTTCCTCGCACCTTAATCTTCTTCCACGTCAATCATCCACCTTTCGCAATTATCCTCCACCTCAACCTTTCTCCTACCTTAATCGTCCTCCACCTCAATAATTTTCCACACCTAATTAATCCCTATAAAAGTAACAAATAGACTCTGCCATGCTTTCAACAACCACTGTTTTAACTATCTTTCAAGGTTACCGTTTAAGTACACATAATCTCCACATTACACTATCACTATGATCCAACCATAGCATTTCTCTCACGACATCTTAATACAATTTGTAGACTTACCCTGTTAGTCTCAACCTTAACGAAGACTGCCACATGTATTGCGCCTGGTTATGTATGTACTAACTATAAATTAATACGGTTAATTTCATTGTAAAAAACGCCTCATTCTCACTACTTCATAAGGTAAAAAAGTTAATTTTTGTATAATTATATATCTAAATGCCGTATGCAATTGATATAGTATAGTGTAAACATTAAGATACCGCAGCTTATCCCATTAAGAGTGTTCATAGTTACCGTTTTGACAGGAGAGAAATGTCATATTACAATGGTGTTTTGAAAGGAATTTTTGTAGTACTTACGATTTCATGTGTGATAGTTGCGTAATATAATTCAGCGTATCTGAATAGTGAAGCCAGAAATGTGTGCTACACGTGGAGAGATTAATTCGTTCGCTGATTAAAAATATGATCCAACCATTCTCAAATTTGATTTTGTGTGTTCTCTGCAATATTCATGTAGGTGGCGTTAAGTTCAGTTATAACGTTGCAACCCCTTTTGCAGAAATACTTGCATAGCGTGTGTTAGGGTTCCTGTTTCTGACTTGCATTATTACGCTTGTAAGTTTAGTTTAATATATGTTTGTTGGTTCCATGTTTATAATAATCATTACTGTTGTAATTAAAGTATAATGATCTTGCGGATTAATGGTTATTATGTACCTTATTTGTGAGCGGCTAAAGAACCCATCTTTCAATCAATGACAGCTACCTGAGATAAAGAAAGGTACTATTCACACCTGGAACTGATTAGATGCGTACCCTGATTGTTTGCTATTCTGAACTAACCTACACATTTCCCTGAAATTTGCACAGTCTGCATCTATCAGTATCTCTTCTAAGTCTACATCTACCTACTTTTTACTATCTCTGCTTGTAACATATCACGTACTATTCTCCAAAAATGCCTTAGAACGTATTCTGCCCTTCTACTTCTAATATTTTTTTCCACAGATATCTTTATTCCTCTACAATTTCTATAGCCTATTTGTTATTAACTTTGTCTGTGCCTGCTATCATCCTCATATATCTGAAGCACTATATTTCAAAAGGCTGATACCGTTTTTCTGTCTGCTTTTCCTACTGCCCGCATTTTATAAGCATACTGTGCTGTGCTCCATACACATGCTTTTAACAATTTTCTTTTTGTTTCTATGTTTGTGTCTTTGATCACAAGCGCTGTTCTTTCGTGTTAGATGCAGTTCGGTCCTCTTCTGTTGTTTTACAATTATATACCCTATTTCTCCGGCATTCAGTGGTTGTGAAGAGGAGGGACGTTGCCGTGGATCAATGTAGTAAGCGTAAGACTACGGATCCCAAGGTCCCGGGTTCAAATCTCGACACGGCCGACTGCTTGAAAAATGGCAGGTGAGCATTTTTCACAAAAATTACGCCCTCGTTCGGATGAGAGGTTTAATGGAGGTCCGTGTGTGAGTGTTGTCACGCACGTTAAGGATCCCTACCTTGCCTGGAACGGCAAGGGTTCGGCAAAATTCTAAATTTCTAGACAACAAAAAACTCGCCTCCTGGCCAATGTAGTACCTACGGGTGGAGCATTGGAAATGTAAATGAACGGTTGTGAAAGGGAGGCGGCTCCGCGGCGTAGTGGTATGTGTGTGACTACTACGCCCAAGGTCCCGGGTTTGAATCCCGACACGGTCCGCTTGAAAAATGTTAGGCGAGCATTTTTCACAAGAATACACCCTCGTTCGGATGAGAGGTAAAAGGGAGGTCCCGTGTGAGTGTTGTCACGCACGTTAAAGATCCCTACCTTGCTTGGAACAGCAAGGGTTGGGCAAAATTCCAAATTTTCCAGGTAAAAAACTCGCTTCCTGGCCAATGTAGTACTTTCGGGTGGAGCATTGGAAAATCACATGTAAGCTTGTGAAGGGAGAGGCAGCTCCGTGGCGTAGTTGGTATGCGCGTGACTACTATGCCCAAGGTCCGAGTTCAAATCCCGACACAGTACGCTTGAAACATGTTAGGCGAGCATTTTTCACAAAAATACGCCTTTGTTTGGTTGAGAGGTAAAATGGAGGTTCCGTGTGTGGGTGTTGTCACGCACGTTAAAGATCCCTATCTTGCTTGGAACAGCAAGGGTTCGGCAAAATTTTTCAGGTAAAAAAACTCGCTTCCTGGCCAGTGTAGTACCTTCGGGTGGAGCATTGGAAAATCACATATAAGGTTGTGAAGGGGGAGGCGGCTCCGTGGCGTAGCTGGTATGCGTGTGACTACTATGCCCAAGGTCCCGGGTTCAAATCCCGACACGGTCTGTTTGAATAGTGTTAGGCGAGGATTTTTCACAGAAATACGCCCTCTTTCGGATGAGAAGTAAAATGCTGTTCCCGTGTGTGAGTATTGTCATGCACGTTAAAGATCCCTACTTTGCGTGAAACAGCAAGGGTTCGGTAAAATTCCAAATTTTCTAAGAAACGAAAAAACTCGCTTCCTCGCCAATGTTGTACCTTCGGTTGGAGCATTGGAAAAATCAAATATAAGATTACATAAGTTATACCCACTCAGCCATAGAGCTATATGGTTATAATATTTCACTTGCGATATTGGTGTGATGAATTGGTTATTGTATAACAATTTTTTTGACCATCATAAATGCCTATAAATTTAATTATAAAATACACTGTATAGTTTATTTAAATAAACAATCAATTCTTGCGATATTAATAAATGTTCAGATTAGGACCGTATAGCCCAATCACAAGGCATATATTACTTAATAATAGTGGTGTGGTATCTATTTATAAACTTTGGTCTTTTGAATTGCATCTACAATGTCAGGCGATTTTTATTTGTTGTGCGCATCTCGTCGACAGGACGATCAGTCTGGCTCGACCACTTGTTTAGTTACAAGCACCATGGAAGTCCATAAGGTCCATGCCAGCAATTTACGTGTAGCAGTAAACGTAGCGGCATAGTCAAGTGCAAAATGCACTTGATTTCTGTTTGTTTCTAATGATAGTAAGCAAAATAAATGCTCTCGTCATAGTAAGTTACGTGTGATAGTAGTGATGTTAGGTAGTGAGATGGCGTTATGGATTTTGAATAGTGTTTAAGTGAGCGTGTTATTAGAAGCACATTCCGCCTCCATAGTCGATAAAGCTATGGACGATTGCTTTTTAGATTTCCAACTAATTGTCCCTGTTGACAATCTCAAGACATTACCGGTACATGATTTTCTATTTATATGTTTATTGTGGTTTGCTTTGTACTTTTCTTGATCTTATTTGGGAATTAAACCACTCATAGTTGTTAAAATCGTTTTTATTTACGTTGTAGTATACATATCCAAATTTTGCACACGATTTTCGTTTGATCTGAGTTTCGTATAGAGTGTAGCTTTTGGAACATTGTAGATTTCGGATGCTTCTGAACCAGTAATCCATCCTTTGTTTATTTCGTCAAAGGCTTTATTTAAATCCTCTTTAGTATACGATTTAAGTTGTCTCTTTCTTTTTCTGTCAGAAACGTCTGACTTGGAGTCTATGTTCTGATCTTTCGCATCAACATTATCATGTGTAGGTTTATCTTGTACTATTTTAGTATTTACCAGAGATTCATTAGACATACCATTCAAATGTTGGCTAGTTGAATTGTTTGATAAACTTGTTTTCATCTCCTTGACAACTTCTTCTAAAATTTTTATAGCATCTAAGGATATAATTCTTTCCCCGCTCATTTTTATTACGATGTTTACTTATCAAAATGCAAATGCAGACTATTCCAATTTCACAATTTCGAAAAATATGTATAAATATTTACCCCCGTCTAACTCTGTTCTCGTTTGATACACCCGATAATTATAGATGTAGCGCGTAAGCAAGAAGTTAATTGATTTTCACCGACGTGAATAGACTAGTTTGGAATGTTACTCAAGGTTAAACGACGTTGGGTTTCTCCTAATTTAAAAGTAAACTACCTAATTAGTGCCTACACCAAGATGGACAGTGTAGAGGATGTTAAATCTTTTAACACTCGAAATGTTGTGCTCACCTCCTCCAGTAACCTAGGGAAGATCTACAATTCCTTTGTGGAGAGGATGTCAGCTAAGTCAGAGGAGTTCCAAGAACGAGATTCTGGTTAGTTTCTACAATAATTTATTTTTTCTAATTTTTTAAATTTTAGGATGGACTCTGAAACAGGCGTTGTACTTGGAGATTAATGTAAACAAGTACAACCCTTTGCGTGGATCCTCATACATCGAGCTCCCCAAATGGGTTCGAAACACCAGAGCTGTTATTAATATACAAAATGACGACAACGCATGTTTTGCCTGGTGCGTGATAGCTGCGCTCTACTCAGTGCTCACGATCCGCAAAGAGTGTTTAGTTACCCGCATTACAGCACCATTCTCAATTTGACAGGACTACAGTTCCCGATATCCATAAAGGATATACCCCGGTTCGAGGAATTAAACAACATCAGT
Organism: Platerodrilus igneus; assembly: GCA_036346225.1. Taxonomy (NCBI): domain Eukaryota; kingdom Metazoa; phylum Arthropoda; class Insecta; order Coleoptera; family Lycidae; genus Platerodrilus; species Platerodrilus igneus. Next base: position 9,766,817 of record JARFIW010000244.1, read on the forward strand.
GTCAACGTGTTTGGGGTGGAAAGGAAGTCGATTGTGGGACACACCAGGGATTTATCTCAAAAGACAGAGCGATACGGTTTAGAAATAGATTAAAGATGAATTATATACGGTGCTTGCAAAAGGTTATTCTGCAAATCAGTAAGGTGTCATTCGATTTGAAAAAAATTCCGAGGGATTTGAAAACCTGAGGAAAAACACAATAATAATTGAAATCTTACACGATGGTATATTAAAAATACTGCTACGAGTAATTTTGTTTAATAATTCTAAAATGGCGTTGGTGGTTAAATACATACAGGTAAAACCCACTATAAAACAATTATAGACGTCACTTTTCCAGTCAAGACTTGCATATAACGCCAACTAATATAATAAGGAGCTGCGCACGCTCGACCATCGGCATAAAAGGCGAGAGCCATGTTCCAGTGCATTAGTCGTCAAAGTATCGTCGAGTTTGATTAAAATTATAAATAAAAGATGGATTTTTCTTGTGTTGACGTTACAAGTGATGTGCGAGTACCACAATTAAATATCAACCAACTAGTTGGTAAGTCAACCTATAGGTTAGGCGAATTTCCTCCAAATTATCACCACCATATATTAGAAGTTGGTTTTGATTTATATGGTGGTCTTCAACCTGCCATCCAAGTGATTTGCTGTAGTGGTATGTGTGCTGATTCTACGATAACATTCTCTTACTTCGATTGGAAGAAATTGTGTACTTTTCAAGTGGAATTTCAAATCAACGTATTTTCTCGTGACGTGCTAAACACTCGATTAAATGGTCTGACTACTGGAAACGATGTTGTTGACATACAATTGGATCAAGATTTCAAATTGCGGCTGAGCACAGCCTTTAATAGAAGTATATGGTTGTTGAACAATTTTGAAAAAGAGAATTTATATAATATGGAGATTACGAAAGATGGGAATGTTATTGTGCTACCTGCGTACGAGTGCATCAAGCTATTAAATTTGCGAGAATTGATCTGTTATAAAATGACCGAGTTAAGGTGTAGAAACTTTCCAGAATTTTACGAAAAATTTGTTGGTGATATAAAAAAAGTATGTGGAAATACGACGGAGGAAGAAGGGGTTCAAACGTTATTAGAGGGAGAGAGCAGTGCCAGTATTTCTCTGTCAAATGATTGCAGCAATTTAAATTACTTGACAGTGTTGGAACTTATTAAATGTTTCCCCATTCAGTACTTAAAAGATGCAACTGCAAGGCAATCGGTTGCGCAAATGTTAAGAGATTTGGATATCCCAGATTCGCCAGACTCTGGTTACCACAGCGGTTTATAGATGTTATCAATACATGTATGTATTCTATTAAAACATTATATTTTCTTGATAAAGTTTGTTTTTACATATTTGTATCGCCAACATTGCCATAAATTATTAATAGACGTATTAAACTATCCTGTTTTTATTTTTAGGTTTAAAGTGGTGTACCCCGCAAATAATAAACACAATTTACCGCATGTTAACAAAAAGTTGTGGGGAAATTTAAAGACGAGTTTAACGGTGACTTGGTGTTAGAATTTGTAGGTAGTAAGGCTAAGTCCTACTGTATTGTGCGCGAGAAGGACACGATTAAAAAAGATTAAAGGGATCTCACGAAGTGTAGTTAAGTAAAACCGCGGGTGCTACAACCTATAACGAGCATATATCCCCAAAAGGGTGGGCATCCAGCTACGCAACAGTGCGTGGGAGAATAAGGATTCTCTCCAATAAGAAATTAAAGTCATTGGTAATGGTAGAAATGTTAAACCTATAAAGGCGATTATTAATTGTGGTTTAGTGACCGCGTTTGTGCACTCTTCGAGTGTCTTCGGCAATCTTCGATTGTTTCCAAAAAATATTCAAGCCTGCCATTTAATGTCGTGGTGTAACATCGTCCACGGTTGCTTATACATCCGTCGGCAGCAAAGTACTTAAACTCTGGGTCTTGCAGTATCGCTTTTACAAGAATAGCTTACAGCAACACAAGGAAAAACAGCACGGTATGTCATTAAGCAGTAAACGTTCAACTCAACAGTTGTTAAAGGGTCTTGTACGAAACAACTAACATCCGTGTAAAGCGTGCGAGATGGAGGTGTTAAAGTCTGCATACCCTGGTCCTAATAGTACAGCAAGCTACACATGGGGCATAAATAAATAAGGTAGTTACTATATTTGAATATATTTTATTGTGTTTCCTTGTACAAACAATTAAGGTAGGTCAGTAAACACTATTAAATTGTTGTTAATTGACTTGCATTTAGCGTACTTTCCTATTAGCATCGAGCATATCTATTGTATTTCTCAAATCATATACCCGCTAATTAATAAAAAAGAAAGGCTACTTTCACTTTACGTCACATAATTGTAAAGCAATTAGTTTGTCCTCTATGCTACTTTCACTATACGTCACATAATTGTAAAGCGATTAGTTTGTCCTTGTCTATGTATTTTCCAACAATTTAGCATTGTGCATGTAATTATGTTAAAACCAGAAAAATTTTAAGTCATGGGTTTTGCAACATTCTGAGAAAAGCACATTACTGTTTGAAAAATGATTTTAAATACTAAGCACTTATGGCTTATAAAGAACTCGTTTCTAAAATCCTTGCGGTTTTAGATTTCTAGGAAATAGTTGGTTAAAGCATATGTCATAAACGAGCAAAACAATTTAAAGAGGTTTGGGAGCTTTAAAGGGGTATAACTTTGTAAGGAGTAGTCCGATTTTAAATCTGTTTGCAGATTCGGGTTGTACGTAAAATTCTAAGCTAATTTAATGTATCGCATGACTAAAAAAATTTATAAGAACGCTCAAAAGTCGCTACAGGTAAGAAATCTTAAAATTGGGGTAGCTCCCTTGGGGGTGATGATAGCTGAAAAATTCCTAAAGATTCGGGTAGCTGAGAAAATTCTAATATTAATTGATACCAAACAAGATAGGTTTATCTCGAAAGATGCATTGGCTAGACAAAGAAAAGTATTTGTTAGTTTTGCTTATAAAGCAAAGAGCAAAATGTAGAGGTTTGGGAGCTTTAAAGGGGTAACTTCGCAAGGCGTGGCCCGATTTTAAATCTGTTTGCAGATTCGGGTTGTGCGTAAAATTCTAAGCTAATTTAATGTATCGCATGACTAAAAAAAATTATAAGAACGCTCAAACGTCACTACAGGTAAGAAATCTTAAAATGGGGGTAGCTCTCTGGGGGTTGGCGCAATCTAAAAAATTCCTAAAGATTCGGGTAGCTGAGAAAATTCTAATATTAATTGATACCAAACAAGATAGGTTTATCTCAAAAGATGCATTGGCTAGACGAAGAAAACTATTTGTTAGTTTTGCTTATAAAGCAAAGAGTAAAATTTAGAAGATCAGGACTTTAAAGGGGTATAACTTTGCAGGGCGTAGTCCGATTTCAAATCTGTTTGCAGATTCGGGATGTGCATAAAATTCTAAGCTAATTTAATGTATCGCATGACTAAAAAAGTTTATAAGAACGGTCAAAAGTCGCTACAGGTAAGAAATCTTAAAATGGGGGTAGCTCCCTGGGGGGTGATGCTATCTGAAAAATTCCTAGAGATTCGGGTAGCTGAGAAAAATCTAATATTAATTGATACCAAACAAGGTAGGTTTATCTCGAAAGATGCATTGGCTAGTCGAAGAAAACTTTTTGGTTCAGATGTGGGAGGAAATGAGGATGCTCATTTGTCTCAAAAGATGAAAAATTTAAGATAGGTTTATCTCGAAAGATGAAAAATGGTTAGTCGAAGAAAACTTTTTGGTCCAGATGTGTGAGGAAATGTGGGATTCTGGAGGAAATGTGGGCCCAGGTTTCTTGATTTTACCCTACTTACACCAATTCCTAAAATGTTGCTTATTTCACAAAGGTCTGCCATTTTAAAAGTTGCTTTAATGTGTTATTTAATTAATTCCATGTTTTCTATACTTTCTGCAGCTAAGATCAGGTCGTCCACGTAGACTATGACTATAACTCCATTGCCATGTTAACCCGTCCGCGGTGGTACGTTTACCACCATTGCTTGTGATGAAACTATACAGTTTGTTATACCATTCTCGGTCTGATTGTTTCAATCCATACAATGGCTTTAAAAGTTTGCACGTCTTACTCTCACATTCTTGGGCAATCAACATTACTGGTTGTTCCATATACACTTCATCGTGCAGGTCACCTTGTACATACGCCGAAACAACGTCCATTTGATGTACGTGCATTTCTTCCATCACGTGTGCTGCGAGTAAAGTGCGGATTGTTTCATATCGTTCTCCAGGTGCAAAAACTTTTTTGTAATTTACACCATACTGTTGTGTATGTCCTCGAACAAGGAGTTTTTACTTGTATTTGTCGATTTCACCTGCCTGGTTTAGGTATGTCTTGAACACCGACAAGTTGGTTAACACTTTTATTTGTGGGCCGTGGCACGAGAGCCCAAGTGCCATTTTCCAAAGGAGTATCGTGTTCAATCTTTATGCCACCTAGTAATGCTTTTTTGTCCTCTCGTTGCAGAATTTCGGAACTGACTCAGGATCCGAGTCTCCGAAATATTTTAAATTATATACTTTTTGAGGTCTGCCGGGCCTACCCGATCTTATAGTTCTTAATCGACCTGGTCTTCGTCATCGGTTTTTATCTATATTTACTTCAGGCGATGAATCATCCTCAGAAGAAACCTATTCATCTTTGCACACGTCATTTTCAATTTTATTTGGCTGTTCTTCCGGTGCGTTAATTACAGCAAGGTCAAATAAGGTGATAATGTTTTTTTTTGCGGTACTCATCCCATTTTTCCTTTGTCTGTGGTTCGATGCTTACCATGAATATTAGGCCACGCGCTTTAATTACCGTCTTTGTTCCAGGTTTCCATAATCGATAGGTTTTCGATTCTTTTGCATAAACAACCGACAAGGATTCGTTCACCTTTTAGCTAGAATTTTTCACGTCTTTAGCCTTTGTTTAGTACAATTGTTTTACTACTAATAATCCTAAAGAATCCGACAAAAGGTTGTCGTACTCACCAAGCTTCTTCCAAAGTAACCTAGGCATTTTATAGCACACTTATTCCTTAAGTATGCGGCTGTATTTACCATTTCGCCCCATAACGAAGGCGGAAAACCAGCTTTAAGCATCATGTACCTTGCCATTTCCACCAAGGTTTGCCCGTTCCGCGAAGTCGTTTTGTTCGTGTGTGTATTCCACGTTTAATTGGTGTGTTATACCTTCCTCTTCAAAAAATTCTATGTAAGCGCGTGGTAGGTATCCGTTTGCGTAGTCACTTCGAAGCTTGTTTAGACGCTTACCGCTTTGGTTCTCCACACGATTCTTGCAATTTGTAAACGCTGAAGTACATCAGACTTATTTCGAAGCATATATCGCGAATAATCATCAATAAATCTAAGAAAGTATTTTGCGCCGCCTAGTGACTCAATTTGAATTGCACCGCAAACATCCGAATGCACCAACCCTAAGATTTCCTCTTCACGGGTGGTCGACTCTTTGAACGGCTGTACATGCATTTTGCATTTTGCACACACTTCACAAACTAGCTTGTTTGCTTTCGTAGAAAAATTAAGGCCATGCACCATACCATCGATCTTGAGTCTTTTTAGATTATTAATATTCAAGTGTCCATATCTTTGATGTCATCTCTGCAAATTATCATTGTAAGTATGAGTACCGGCGAAAGCAGCTTGCTCATTTTGAACGCGCGTACAATTTATCGCATTTCATGGTCGTTAAGACCAATGAACCATCAGCGCGATTAATGGTTGCTCTATCTTTGCTAAAGATTATTGAATAACCATTGAGGGTAATACTTGATACAGACAAAAAATTATTTCACAAATTTGGTACATACACTTCATTCTTCAACGTCACTGATCCCACGGGAATTGCATTGCCATTTGCTTTACTAAGTGATATGTCACCACTCTACAAAATGATCAGTTGAAGCATAAATTTTTAACTGTTCGAAACTGTCAAACTTTGTAAATGCACTTCTGTCATCACACATGTGCCTAGATGCACCGCTATCAAGATATCAAACTTTTGAGTTTGTACTAATTTGTGTATTACATCCGGTCGCAGTCGTAACATCGTTTGCGTTACTAGTTTCATCCCCATTGTATTTTCATGTGCAATCATTACTTTGTGCCCAAATTTCTTACAACGAAAACACTTTCCTTTAAATCTAGATCTACGATTGTTTTTGAAAACGTGAGATGTATTTGGTGCTTCAGTTCGCGCTTTGGTAAACTAACACTATTATTAATGTTGTTGATCCTATTTTGTTTATCGCCTTGGCGTGCTTCTTTTTCAATCAGTTTGAGCTTTAAGATTTCTAGTTTCAGTATTTCATCTCGAGTTTCAATCGCAATGTTGAAACTTACAAATTCTGTCGGCAATGACCCCAACAACATAGTTGACAGCAATTCGTTTGGTATTTCTATCTCAGCTTCTCGGAGTTGCTCTACTTGTTGGAGAAATTCATTATATATTGCGTCATTGTGACATTTGATTTCTTTTCCAGTTGCTTGTATAAAGCCGATTTTCTCACCGCTCCACAGGATTCAAAAACTGTTTTGAGTCCACCCCACGCTTCTTTCGAACATGTTGTTTTCTCTACATAATTTGCTTGATCCTGTGAAATAGTGAGATTTATCCTCGCCAAAGCTTAAGAGTCCCATTTTAGACATTCCACCGAATTTTCGGCTGGTCGTGGTTTTGTTCCATCTACATATTGCCACAAATCGTTAAGGACAAGTACACTTTTTATTTGAACTTTTCAGAATTCATAATCATCTTCGGTTAATCTCTCAACATTTGAGAAACCGGTAGCGGTAGCCATTTTGTCTCGTTATGTACTTACTTATGATATCGATAATAGCAGGTCTTACAGACTGAGCCCATAACCTGTCAGAAAAATGATGGTAGCAGAGTCTGGATTTAGTTTTAACCAATTTTTGACTCCTTATTCAAAACTACATGAAAACATTTGTTGGAGTTTCGTAAATTATTTCTTATTCATAAAATTCTCTTTATTCTCTATAAGATTAATTACGTTCAAAAATGCACTATCCTTATTTCATTAGTTTTCACCAATATTAAATTCCATTTAATTTCCTGTCCAACAGACAGAAAGATAACATCTGTGGCACGTGCAGCGCTGTTTATCGCTTACCTGCTTTTGTTCTAATAAACAAGAGGGAGAGTCTGCTTCTAGCCTTTCTAGGTTACAGACGTATTCGCGCGGGTTGCAATTACCTTTATGCTAAGACGCTGCTCTATAAATTATCTCTAGTGTGCAAAATTAGTAATGCATTCGTTACTATCGTAAAAGCTACAGAATAACTTATAAACGAGACGATCATTATTCGTAGTAATTTCTATTCTCTCAACACAGGTGCGTGTTTTTCCGGATGCAGGTAAATTTCTTACAAATCGTCCAAACATTATTGATCCTTCCGGTTATAATCGTAATTAATAACCATTTTCTTAATCTGGTATCACAAGTTATCTCGTGCTTGTGTGGTATTAATGCAATGGCACTTTCCATTGGCGTATCATAAAATAAATACGTTGGTGAACTTGATGCAACCGCATATGTCCTATAAATTTATAATAGTGTGATTAAAGTAGTGCGTTTATACAAACTCGGATAATTCAAAAATTGAATATACTGCAAATTGTGCTTTTTGCTGTATTTCTAATTCTTATTGACGTTATAAAATATGATCTTCTTACTACACGGTGTACGAGCAATTGGTTAATTTATTCATTCAATAAAGTTCACCATATTGTCGTTGTGATTTGTTATATTGTCAATAGTGTTCATTTCCTACTATTCTATTTCTTCCTCTGGTGTCTCCCCCTAAACGATTACAGTTCACTGCTCTGGAAGGTGAAACTCCAGGGATGCCTACTTCGCCCCACCTACCCTGAGTTGCCCGATCACACTTATTGGACAGGTATTTTTACAACTCATGCTAATTCTGAAGCGACCAACATACACGCACATCGATCTATATTTCTAACAATAGTCAGCTAAAATACTTGAACTATCTGTCAACCAATTTTTCCTCTACCGACTTAATATCAGATTTTAGGAATTTCTTTTGACAGAGATGATACATAACACGAAACATTTTTTCACCGTGTATAAATGGAAGGTCAAGTCGATCCATTATTTTATAACCAACTATGACAGCCAAACCCAAAGGACTGGTGCGAACTTACTATTAAGACGTATCTGAAAATTAAAAACTACATCAGTGAAAGCGTGTTTAATCTCGTATATAAAACTTAGAGCTATCCATCAAAGTAATGCATAGCATGTTACATCTTTTGACTGCTTATACATATATTAACTGAAACAGAGTTACCTGTGCCTCCTCAAAAATTTATAAAATGTTCCATGTCACCTCTTTGCTCATCCCCATTTAATTAAGATTTGAAACGAAAACTGGAGGAAGTCAAACTTCAGCCATAGGCGTAACGAAATAAATAAGATAACATTATCAAACTTTTTAAGTGAAGGTGACAGATCCGTTTAACATTAACCTGAAAATATTAAATGAGCATAGAAAGGCTACTTTACTCCCAGTTTAGTGAAGCGGCTCTTCGTGAAACTTCCTAATTTAATCAAAAACGTATGCAAAGTTTGCGTTTTACGAGGCGTTACTCCTTCTCCCTTAGCGACTAATTCCCTCTTCTGTTTTGCATTATATCGTTTTAGTGAATGTATTTTAACAATCCAATAGTAGTTAAATGCTATTAGGAAGATCCCGCAAGCCCTTTTAATATCATTTTCGTCACAGCGTCGAGTGCGAAGACTCCGCTGTTGGTGCATTATACACAATAAATTAGAAGCCATTTAGACAGCAGTGGTAAGCGCCAAATGGATTCTAAGAGGACTGTCGTAAATGCTAGTGCTATTATGAATCCGAATTCATGGTGTAGCATAAATGTTTTATTTTTAGTGTTTGAGGAATTTATTGATTCTAGAAATCGTTGTTAGAATCACAGTATTCTCTGCAACTTTGGGAAAGTGTTCTCGAATGTGTTTACGAGTCTTTTTTACTATAGCTAAAAGTATGATATTATGCTATGACATACAGTATTTACTACAGAAATATTTGAGAATAGTAGTAACTACTTGTATCGATGATAGTCTTTAGTTATTTGCCGCTGGTTGGGTCTCAACCACTTATGGTGCGAGTGGCAACTTTATGTCAAACTGTCTTTGCATTTACATAACCCTGTCTTAATTTGAAGTATGCGTGAAATTTCTCCTATACTGCCTTCGCCCAAAAGACAATTGAAATAAATTGTGTTGAACTCTGAAATAATTTTTGAGGATAATTGTGCTATAGCTCCAATTGCTGCGAAATCATTGCTTGTTTGATCTAACAAAGTGTGTGTTGTAATACGGTTAATCTTTCTAAGGCGATATTCCCTTGAAACAATAACCTTCCTGTGGTTATCATGATGAAACAAATGTGTGTTCAAATAACGTTATTAAGAAAGAAATACTATAAGTTCAAAATCCAGTAATCCTATACCGAAAAGTTGGTTTTACACAGAGGGACAAAAAAATCGGATGTATTGAGCGATGTTATGGTTTTCAATCTAGATGTTAAAGTATAAATAAGACAAATGCAGTTCTAAAGAATTATTTCCTGTTGTTCTGCTGATAAACGAAGTTATTTAAAAATAATACGATGATTAATAAAAAACTAATAAAAAACATTGTTATAGAGTGTGTGCAATTACTTGATTTTTATCAATTTTGGATAAATTGTAAGTAGACCTATATTTTTGAATTAGTTTAAGCGTTTAATTCGATTTTAATTCGTTTCTAATTTAGTTCAATTCGAACCTATTCAATTCTATTCTATTTTATTACTCGGTTAGCTTTCTCGACTTAGTGCTAGTGAAAGTCTTGTAAAATTTAATTCAATTTACACAACCGCAACGCGACGCGCGTTTGGTAGCAATTTGTATAAGGAAACCTTTATTATATAGCTTTAATACTTGTATTGTTTAAAACGTAAAGTACTGGAAGGCTGGTAAAGCTAGAATTATTTGAAGTCAGCAGAAAATATAGGATGGAGTAGTTTTTAAGCTTTGTGACCTATTTCATAAGACTTTAAGAAGATACTTAAATCTGCAATTTGTATAGTGTTTTGGAATTTGATAATCAACGATTTTATTATGAGAAGCTGTAACTTTTATGTTTGATTAATATTAACGTGAATCTCACGATTTCGTTCCGGCTATTTATACGTATTGTGAAAAAAATGTACAATTTTAAAAGAATTATAACGGTTGTGTGAGTATACTCAGACACTGTAAGTGCAACGTAAAATTATTCTTGATGTTAGTTGAAACTTTGTCCTCTAAATTGTTTTATTTTATCTAATACTGTAAAAATTTAGTTTTGCTACATTTTATTATGTGAATATTTGTATCTCGGAATGTTAGCATAGGTTCAATACACTAATCTATTAGATCTGGATAATCTTTTTAATTTTCTACTTAGTGAGATAGTCGCGGAAGGGATTTCTTGGATTTATGTTTGAGATTCTGCTTCTGTTGCGTTGACAAGCAGTATTTTCTGAAGTTCAGTTGGAAATTACAGTAGATATGCAACGAGCTATATAACTTCATACCATTTGGCGTTTAACAAACGGGGCTGCACTAACATAGCAAATAAATTTGGCGACTCAACTCATGGGTACGTTAATCACAACGTAATTAGCTCGGATATTATAAGGTAATTGGAACGAACGATCCAAGGTAATTGATGCCCAATGAAAAGTTGTTCGATTCAATATTCATGCTAGATTTTGTTCGTTAAGAATCAGAAGTTAGGGAGTAGATTAGTTAGATTTGATTAATATTTGTTTTATTTTGTGTAAATTTGTTAGAGGGTTGTTGACACAATGAAACAAGAAAAAGCTGATGACCAAGTAGAAGCAGAGCCAAGTATTATGGAAATTATGAACTTTATAAAAAGTATGGAAAGAGAATTAGGACAAAAGTTCAGTCAAGAAGTAAAACAAAATTTGAAAAATTCTATCAGGAATTAAAACAGATAAATGATAGATTAGAAAAATTTTCATTTTCATGAGACAGAAAGTTCAGGATTGGTTAGCTCAAGTATAACTAAGGTAAAAGCGGAAATAATTTCGAGGTTGGATAATGCTGGTTTTACTGCAATAAACGATGGGGAAAATGAATAGAACACGAGGGTGGAATATAGAGGAGTCAAACAGAGCGTAACGGTTTTGAATAACGTAGTGTTACACTATTTTTCTTTTAGATATATATAGTGTATTTACTCTACCTTATAGGCGACAGAACCTCTATAAATTATGAGGGGTTGCTGTCTAAGGTTTAAGCCCAGGGTAAAGAGGATGAAAAATGGCTTTGCGTACAATAGGACCCTCTTAAGAGATCTTCCAGCCAGCTAAGCTTCTTCAACCTAGGGCAGAGCTATGAACCAGAGTCGTAGGATGGTATACGATAATAAAAGAATTTTAAATGGACGCCACCGTATCTTAATAATAGCTATAATGAAAAACAATCCGAAGATAAGATACGGAAATCTTCGGAAAGAAAAAATATTCTTAACGAGCAAAACATAGAAATATAATACTTACTTGTGACTCTGCAAACTGGAATTGGAACGACGATCTCGTACTATCTGAAAATTTAATCACTTCTTGACATTTTAGAGCTAGGGCTACATTAGAGCCTAGTCAATCTATCACAAAGAAATAAATTCCAACAAGATTACCTAGTTAAGATTATACCTCAAAATTTTTTTAAACACAATACCAATAATCTATCCTTCTTCACTACAAAAATTTTATAAATATGGGTGCTTGCTTCTATAGAAAAATTATTGTTGACTTCAATAAAAGAAAGCTTTAAACAACTTATTACACTTTCTATTGATTTACAAAAAATATATATATACATCTTCAACAATATAATAAGCGTTATGGCTAACTACGCGAGTTACGTTTCGGGCCTTGGGAGCGGTGTTTTTAAAAACACTTTCAAAAACTTCGTACCAATTTATTTACTTTTCAAGCAGATATTAAATATGGAATTTTGATAATCTTGATTTAATATTATAAGTCGAAAAATAATTACTAATTGAACTAATATTGTGAGTAGCCTAGGCAAACTGCAATGTTAAAGCTGAAATACTTAAGACCGACTAACTGGTCTTGCGGCTGCCGGAGTATTTACGTTGTCCCTGCCCCTCACATGTCTGTGGGAACTTGCAGAGCTCATGTCTGTTATTTCTTAATACTATTCAAGATACAATGTTGCAATCTTACTTTCTAGATAATCACGGTTCTTAACCGTCCGTGACCTGCCACTTGCAGTATCACTATCGTCTAGAATACAATGTATTGCATCCGTTCTCACAACTGTTAATAACCTTTATTCAATTATCCTTGAAATACATTGTTGCACTTGACTTAATAATTTCATTAACAAATTCTAATAATTCCTAATAACCTCTATTTTATAATACATATAAAGATTGGGGATACATAACTCGCGTTGAATGGTACAAAGGTCCTTGTAAAGCAGAAAAAACTTACGAGTTAAATTATTTTCAGCAGAAGACAGATCACGAGGCCTTAGCAACGACGTAATTATGCGGTTACGATCGCCCTAAATCGTAATCTGGTACGCGCTAAAACAAAAATATCTTGAGAAATCTTCGGCTTCTCCGGAAACGGAATTGCTCACAATTTATTCAAATTGTGTATTTTATTGGTATGAATTTCTTCTGGGGTAAATCTAGTACTGGAATGAATTACCGTATTCAAAAACGGCTTGATCTTTTCCAAGCAATGACTCCACTTCCGATAATGAGAGTGGCAATTAGTGCAAAGTAAGTGCCCTATCTCCCTGTTCGCTCTTTCTACCATAGTTCTTTGTGAAAAGTACAGGAAAGTATGAGTAATCGGAACAACTTGATAAGCTTTATATAAGCCTTACTGCCAAACTGTGTCCCATTATCGGACAAAACAACATTAGGTTTCGGTATCGTTTGAAAGTACACACCTAAACACTTGGCAATAGATGCTGCTATAGCGCTTTTTAATGAATATAACGCCACATGTTTATTAAAATATCTATTGGTTCACAAATTTGTGTTAACCCCTTCCCCTATCTTGACAACGGCCCTACAGATCCACACTAACAGTTTGATTGGGTTCATCAGCTAAAACGAGGTACATTTCTATGCTCCAGCTGGACGATATTTTAGCCTTTTTGCATATATCACACATACGCCTACAAGTTTTCTAATACTACTTCTACATCTTTTTCCAATAATAATCTCGGACAGTGCTAGGTAACACTTTGTTGCTCCAAAATAACCCTTGTCAATAAGGTATTGATTTACAAACACTTTAATTACTACCTTGGGGACACATAACCTGTACGCTGGACATATTCCGTTTCCTTGCCTGAAAAGAATTCCCTCATACACTACATACTATTTTTCAGTTTGCTTTAATAAATTGCTACTGTTTAACTTTTTTTAAAATTTTCTTACAGAACTGATCCTCGGATTAGGTTCTTTTTAGGTATTCTATATTATCAACAATTTTAATTCAAATTGGTTTGGTATTGGTTTTTAGAATTGATGTCAAATGTGGTTGATCACGGTTCATCCCCTAAATTAATTTGGATAATGTTTCCGTAATAATATTTTCAGACCCCGAACAATATTCAATCTTCAAGATAATGAGTAATTTTGTCTGTCATGGGCAAAGTAATTCGAGCATAGAAAACGAAAATCAATATAAATTGTTGGTTATTTTGCAAAAAGAAAAGTCCGTAACCGGTTTCACTGTTCTTGCAGAGCATCAGACGGACGCTTCTCTTTTTGCAAAAAAACCAACTAAATTCTGGGATTATACACAAATCAAGGTGTATTTTATAATACAAACAGTTTCTCATGCGCCCTCTATACTAGAACGTAAGCAACTAACCATCGGTAACTTTTACAAGTCCCAACATGATCAGCAGAGATGGAGCAGACAGACAAAAATTTTTAAAAACTTAGTCAAAAGACAAGATGAAAAATAAATAAACAAATGGCCGAATTCTTACTTAACATTGGCGGACCTTCTAAGAAGGTACTGCACCCAATGCTAATTGGGGATGATGGCCTACTGAAACTAATACGTTTCTAGCTACTTGATAATGAATAATTTTGTCTAGCATGGGGAAAGTGACTCGCGCATAGAAAACGAAAATCAATATAAATTGTTGGTTATTTTGTATAAAGATAAACCCGTGACCGGTTTCACTGTTGTTGCAGATCATCAGACGGACGCATCTCTCTTTGCAAAACAACCAACTAAGTTCAGGGATTATACACAAATCAAAGTGTATTTTATAATACAAACAGAGTCTCGCGCGCCTTCTATACTCGAATGTAAGCAACTAATCATCGGTAACTTTTACAAGTTCCAACATGATTCTTTTTTCAAAATAACCAACAATTTATATTGATTTTTGTTTTCTATGCTCAAATTACTTTCCCCATGCCAGACAAAATTATTCATTATCAAATAGCTAGATACGTATTAGTTTCGGTAAGCCAACATACTCAATTAGCATTGGGTGCAGTACCTTTTTAGAAGGTTCGCCAATGTTAAGTAGGAATTCGGCCAATTGTTTATTTATTTTCATCTTGTCTTTTGACTAAGTTTTTAAAAATTTTTGCCTGTCTGCTCCATCTATGCTGATCATGTTGGGACTTGTAAAAGTTATCGATGGTTAGTTGCTTACATTCGCGTGTAGAGGGCGCATGAGAGACTGTTTGTATTATAAATACACCTTGATTTGTGTATAATCCCAGAACTTAGTTGGTTGTTTTGCAAAAAGAGATGCGTCCGTCTGATGATCTACAAGAACAATGAAACCGGTAACGGGCTTTTTTTTGCAAAATAACCAACAATTTATATTGACTTTCGTTTTCTATATTCGAATTACTTTCTCCATGCCTGGCAAAATTATTCATTATCAAGTAGCTAGAAACGTATTAGTTTCAGTAGGCCAACATTCTCAATTAGCATTGGGTGTAGTAGCTTCTTAGAAGGTCCGCCAATGATAACTAGGAATTCAGCCATTTGTTTATTTATTTTTTGGTCTCCAAGGAAAATTCTTACAGGAACAAACTCCACCTTAACAACCGCGCATCTAAAAGCCGGCACGTATTTAGAAAAGAGAATACCTTATGGTCGGTCACAATAATGTCATAACCCAGCAATACCAATGCTTTAATGATGACACAATACTGAAAGCCTCCTTTTCCGTTACAGAATAATTACCCTCGGCAGCACGAAGCAGCCGATAATAATATGCAGTCACAAGTACCTTGCCTTGTAAATACTCCCTGTATGTTTGTTTTGGTTTGTTTAGCAGTTTTCTTAATCTTCTTTGGGAATTAAACCACTCATAGTTTTTAAAATGATCTTTATTTACGTTTCGATCCATGACCTAGGATCGTCGTCAAAATAATAAAAATTTCAAGTTTGACGTTTATGGCATAAATTGAAGATGACATTGATTTATTGATGCTCAATATATTTGGTTTGAGTACATTAGGCGAATGTAAACCCGCCATAAGGTCGTCTCATAACCATGTTAAAATCTACCAAAGAGGTAGCCTAAATCATAATGATTTTCCCCCACAAAATAAATATAAAAAAACGACTGCTTATGCCTTATAGAAAACGTAATCGCCACTTCTTTAATAACCATCCTCCCAATTGTATAAATAGAAACATGTTAAAAATGTTTTCCAATCCTCAAGTTATTGAATTTATATGAAATTTACCATTAAAAATTAATCAGCTGATTTCACGTTAAGCGTATTGGCTACCTAAAAAGTCGTTCCCAGGGCGCAACACAAATTCAAGGTAATCATTCTTTTAAACTTTAAAATTTTCGCCTAATGTACTCAAACCAAATATATCGTGCATCAATAATTCAAGGTCACTTTCAATTTATGTCACAAATGTCAAACTTCAAATTTTTATTATTTTGACAACGATTCTAGGTCATGGATCGAAACGTAAATAAAGATGATTTTAAAAACAATGAGTGGTTTGATTCCCAAAGAACATTAAGAAAAATATCTTGCGTTGTCTATTAATTTGATGTAAATAAGAATCATCCTACACCACGACGCTTCGGAATGAATATAAAATTTCAACTTAAGATTGGGATCACTGAGCATTACCACTGCCTCAAAGCCCCCTGTATTTTATCGAATACCTCTTCTTCGGAAAATATTCACACCCATTTTGACGATTTTTTTTAATAAATGATTTAGCCCGTATGCCAAATCTGAACAACTCTCCACAAAAGGAGAAACGTAACTTACTAATCCAAGAAAAGCTATAAGTGACTTAATATTGTGAGGGCGTTAAAATTTAAAATCGTTTCAATTCTGGCGTGGAAATAATATGACCTACAAACTCAACCCCTTTATGGCAAACGTACACTTGCGCAACTTCAAAGTAGCTTCCACTGCCTTAAGTTTTTCAAAAATCTTGTGGATATGCATTAGATGAACATAGGAGTTTTGGGATATCACATAGTCCTTCTTTCGTCTCCCAGGGCCTTTTTCAGTGCCAGTATAAAACTCGCCATAGATGTGGCCTAACCGAATGGCAATACTTTGAACACATATGTCATGCCCCAGAAATATGATACCGATATATTTTTGATGCGGTTCGTATAAGGGAATTTGCCAATACGGCATTAACAAATCCAAAGTGCTAAAACAGCATCTGGCTGCATTTGGTGGAATCACGCGATCTTTTTCTATTTATCGTTTCAAATGACGGACATCAATGCATACACGTATATTACCACTTTTTTCACTACCACCAAAGAACTAACAAACTCTGTTTGTTGTTCCTTTATCAACCCCAACCCCTTATTTCGTTTATTTGCCGTTTAACTTCTTCGCGATAAATACATGGAATTGGATACGGTTTAATAAAAAACGGCGTTTCGTCTTTCATGCGAATTTTTTGATAGAAGCTTTTCAATTTTCCCGGTTTTTCAGAAAATACACTGGTAAATTCCGTCAGCAGTTCTGATAGCTTTTCCTTATCTCGTGCCGTTAGCATATTTGCTCTCTCCACTACTTTTACTATCATTTCTTGAGTACTATCTTTATTTTTACATAACTTCTTTCCAAATATCGTCTTCCTTGGCCCTAACTTCAGCAACTATTAAACCCGCTGTTTGTGTCTCCTTACAATTAAATATCAATTTTGGCAACGAACCGTTGAAATAACTACTTATAGTAAATGTTTCCAAATATATTTCAACTTCAAAATGGCGAAACCAATAACAGCCCAAAATGACGCTACAGACTAGTGACGGTACAACTAAACATACAAACTCAAGCGTAATGCCTCCCATCTCAAATTCTACGAGCACCTGTTGCCTGACTCTCTTTGATTTACTACGAAACGCCCCAGAATAACTGTATTATTAATGGGCAACATTGAAATTCTAGATTTTGTATTATGAATACGATCAAAAAAGTCGTCCAATATGCACGTCAACTGACTTCAAGTATCTACTAGAATTTTAACCTCGACTCCTTAAATCATTCCTATTACTACCAGCATCGTTTCAATTTTTCGTTCGGGTTTTCATCCTGGTTTTCTTCCAATATTATTGTCTTGTTCAAACAGTATTGTTAGTGAAACCATCGCGTGTACTTTATTTACGCTCTCAGCTGCACTTATTTCTTGCAAACAGTTAATCTCTGCTCTCTGGGTTCTGGGCGCATTCTCAGCACTGTGCCTTCCGTCCATTCGTGGAGTACTTTCTTGTTGCGTATTTTGCTGTTTTTCTTCGATAACTGTGATTTATTATTTTCTCTTGGAAATGCCCCGGTCCGATTAAAACAACCTCTACGACTTCGAGAACTAACCAATTATCCAAATTCTGAAAATATCCCTTTGCTTCATTTAGTTCTCTAACCCCCACTAAAAATACCTCTCTTTATTTCAAAATCAAAGTGAGCAGCCACTAATTTTATAGTTTCATACTCGGAAAAATGTTCGTCCAAATAAGTGCATTCTTTAACAATCTTAATAAAATAATCGGCTTTCGATCCTGATTTGTACTCCCCGAACTTTAAATTACAAAACGCTTCATGCCGCTTTTCAGAATTCCAGTACCGTTCTAAAAACAACGTTTTAAACTTATGAACTTTATTAATAAATGCCCAATCGGCAGCACACACTTAACGTTTTGATTGCGAAAGGTGCTTGTTTATCTTCCGCATCGCCCGTTTCGGCAGTATATATCTGATTTAATAATAAATGCTACAGGGTGTTGAGCTTCTCCTAGCCTAAACATTAGGTTTGAACCTCCCAATTGTTTAAACAATGAGATATATGTAAGATCTCTTTTACTTGGACCAACATCGCCTTTACTATAACGAGTTTCCGCTTCACTAACCTCAGCAAGGCGAGCAACATTTTCTAATCTAATAAGTTTACCAACATTCTGTTTTACACCCTCTATACCCATTAAAACTTGTCCTCCCATTTGAGAAACATTCTCACGCACGTTTTAAGTGAAATGAATCAAACTATCATTGACAATCTTAAAAGACGAATCTAATTTCTCAACTAAGCTATTATTTTTAGCCCGCAAATAATTTATATTAGCCAGTTATGTCTTATTACATTCCAATAATGTTTTGATGCAATCTCCATCCGAATCGGTCTCTGAATCCACACAAGTTCTATTCTTTTTCGGTGTCATGCGTTCAAACAATTCAAATATATAGTTTTTTTAATATATTAATTTTTCACAATATTGTTGAGAAGTAAGCCGTAGAGAGAGTGGTTGTCATGGTGTTATAATAATTAGTGGTCATATAGTTGTCACTTTTATGTTTATTATCAGTAATCCTCCCATCAGGTTATGGGCCCAGGCACTCATAATATTATTGTCTAAACAGAAATTTAAAAGAAAAAATTTTAAATAATTTGGGCAATGGCGACTGCAATGGAATCAATTGAAAAATTGAAAGAACGGGAAAATTACAAAACTTGGAAGTTCGCTGTCTAGGCTTATTTGGAGATGAACGGTTTATGGTGTCATGTCACAGGCACTTGCACAGAAACCGAAGTAAAATCTTTGTAAATGAAATCATTAGCACGGCACACAAATTGAATGGTGCTGGAATGAAAATAGATGATGGGTGGATCGGAACCTTATAACTAGCCGGATTGAGTGATGAATACAAACCGATGACTATGGCAATAGAAAATTCGGTACAAAAGATTTCTGCGGATTTGATCAAAACAAAATTTTTGCAAAAAGTTAGATCAAACGAAGGAGCAGGTAGCTTATCATCGTCGGCGATGTACACTCAAAAGCCTAAGTTTCCAAAAAGAAAAGGCCACCAGAAGAATACAAAATGTTTCGGATGTGGTTAAATAGGGCACTACAAAAATAAATGTCCAAAAAGGAAACCGAGTAAGAATGCCGGTTACACTTCAATTTTATCGTGTTTCACTGCGAGTAATCTAAAGTCAACAGAGTAGTACATTGATTCTGGTGCATCCAACTCGCATGACATGCCAACAAGGCTGGTTTGAAGCGATCAAATCTGAATACAGTGGCGAAGTGACAATTGCAAATGAGTCAAAGTAGAGGTGACAGGTGATGTACGGCTTTAACTGCGATGCAGTTGAAACTACGTACTATTGGAAACGTGCTATATGTACCAAATTTATGCATGAACTTATTATCAGTCAGTCAATTAGTCAGCAAGAGTCTGATTGTAAAATTTGGCACTGACGGTTGCAAAATTTTGGACAAGCATAATAAGTTATTAGTTCAAGCAAATCTAATGGATGGCCTATTCAAGGTGGAACAGGCGGTTGCATCAAGTATGATGATGAAGTGGACAGAAACTCAACAATTGTGGCATCAACGACTTGGCCATATAGGACACGACAACTTGATGAACTTGCGAAGCGGTTTTGTTGAGGAAATTAGTTTTATCAGCGGTCAACGAGAAACTTGTGAGATTTGCGTGATGGGAAAACCGACGCGTTTTTCATTTAAGAAATGCAACTCCCAAACATGTAATATTCTGGAATTGATACACTCAGATCTGTGCGAACCAATGCCTGTTGATACAATCGGAGGTTCTCGGTATTTTATGACTTTCGTTGCTGATTTTAGCCGAAAAATGTTTGTGTATTTTATCAAGAACAAGTTCAAGGTCTTAATTGTTTTTAAAGATTTTAAATAGTATGTTGAGAATCAAACGAGCCGAAAAATTAAGAACATTCGCACAGACAACGGCACTGAATACTGTATTAGTGAATTTTTAAAGTTTCTGAGTGATTCAGGAATCGAACATCAAACGACAGCACTGTATACGCCTGAACAGAATGGTATCGCCGAGTGAATGAATAGGACTATAGTCGAACGAGCAAGATGTATGCTTTTTGATGCAAAGCTTAATATCAAATTTTGGAGTGAAACGATTAATACAGCAGGATACCTCGTCAATCGTTCACCGTGTCTAGGGGCAATTGACAAAACACCGGAAGAAATTTGGTCTGGCAAAAGCCAAATTTTTTAAATTTGAAAGTGTTTGGATGCAAAGCCATGGTACATATTCCGAAACAAAAAAGGAATAAGCTTGATCCTAAGTTTAAGGATTGTATAATGGCTGGTTACTATGCAAAGGGTATAGAGTCTTTGATCCGAAGAAGATGAAAGTTGATGTAAGTCGCGACGTGATTTATTTAGAGGAGCAACACATTTTATCATTTTCATCTATCCAAAGACGATATCGATGAAGTGGAGGACACGGTTGTTACAATTTAGGACGATGACATGCATGGTCAAAACGAAGTGGAAGCTGAGAATAGTAATTTAGATGACAAAGACAGTAGTGAACAATCCATAATAGATAATGGTTCAATGAGCATTACAACCAATGATGTAGGACAAGAGTTACGGCGATCAGCAAGATGGACTAAGTCTACAAAGAAAGACCACTTTGTTTACGTTTCGACTGTGGATAATGCAGACGGTTCGCCGACAGTGGAGGACGCGATAAAAAGTCCGTATGCGTCGCACTGGAAAAGGGTCATGGAGGACGAGTACAAGTCCCTAATCGAAAACGTAACTTGGTCTTTGGAAAATCTGCCAGCAAATCACAAGGCAAATTTGTAGCAAGTCGGTATTCATAACCAAATGCTACGAGAATGGTCAAGTCAGTGGATATAAAGCTCACCTGGTAATAAAAGGTTGTGCTCAACGCAGGGGCATTGATTACGAAGAGACGTTTTTACCCGTCGTACGTTATTCATCAATACGTTTTCTGATTGCGAATGCTGCAAAATATGATTTAGAAATTGCCCAGATGGATGGGATTTCGGCCTTTTTGCATGGTGATTTAGATGAAGAGATTTATATGGTTCAGCCCGAATTGTTTAACGATAATAGTCAGCGTGTATGCCGGATAGAAAAATCGTTGTATGGTCTCAAGCAAGCGAGTCGTGTATGGAATTAACATTTGAACACCACATTAAGAAAGTTTGGTCTTAATTGTTCAGCAGTCGATTCATGCATATACTACTACGTTAAAGGTAATCAAATATTAATCGAAACAGTCAACGTTGATCACATTTTAACCTTTTCCAATGACAAGACATTGAAAGACACGCTGAAGTCGAGTTTGCAAAGCCAGTTTAAAATCAAAAACATTGGTGAGGCAAAATTTGTCATGGGTATTGCAAATCATACGAGATAGAAGATTGAGTATGATTTCAATTAACCAAAGTCAGTATATTCAGAAAAAACTGGAAAGGTTTCAAATGACCAATTGCAATAGCGTGAGTACGCCGGCGGATCCAAATCAAAAACTCACAAAAGAAATGTTACCACAAAGTGAAGAGGATCGCAATGCAATAAAGAATGTGCCATATCTAGAGGTTGTTGGCAGTTTGTTGTTTGCTGCACAGGTATCGCGGCCAGATATTCAGTATGCAGTTGAAATTGTAAGTCAATTCAACAACAACCCAGGAAAGGCGCATTGGAATGTTGCAAAACGAATTTTGCGCTATCTGATGGGCACAGCCGATTGGAAGTTGTCATATTCGAAACATGACAATAATTCTGTTCATGGCTATTGTGACTCAGATTGGGCAAGTAATATCATAGATAGAAGTTCAGTTACAGGACACGTATTTAAACTGCAAGGTGGAGCTGCTTCGTGGGCTTCGAAAGAACAAGCAACTGTTGCATTGTCAACGACAGAGTCTGAATACATGTCAATGTCAGCAGCTACTCAAGAAGCACTATGGCTGCGTGGATTGTATGGTGAGTTACTTAACCAAATAGCAAAACAGGGTTCGACAATCATTCACTGCGACAACAAGGGCGCTGTTCAGCTGTCAGAGAAAACAGAATTTTCCTCACGTACGAAGCATATAGAAGTACGCCATCACTTTCTACGAAAAAAGGTTAACGAAAAGTCAGTAAAGTTTGTCTATATTAGCACGAATGATATGATAGCTGGTAGCCTGACGGAACCGGTACCAGTAGAAAAACAGAAATTTTGTTCAAGAAGATTTAACCTACTCTACGATTCAAGTGGAGGTGTTGAGAAGTAAACCGTAGCGAGAGTGGTTGTCATGGTGTTATAATAAGTAGTGGTCATATAGTTGTCACTTCTATGTTTATTATCAGTAATACGTTTATGTACAATACAATAGAGCTTTTATACTAAGAGACGTTCCGTAATTTACCTCGCATCCTCCCATCAAATATGCTGGACTACTGTTAAACTATTTTCGCTTTGTACCTCAACCATGTGCAATTTCCATAATACGTGTTTTACTGTATAGATGCTTAATTTTTCACTTGCACTCGTATCTACTAAACAAACAGGCTATTCTGATCC
This sequence comes from Platerodrilus igneus, assembly GCA_036346225.1. Taxonomy (NCBI): domain Eukaryota; kingdom Metazoa; phylum Arthropoda; class Insecta; order Coleoptera; family Lycidae; genus Platerodrilus; species Platerodrilus igneus. The sequence continues at coordinate 9,789,845 of JARFIW010000244.1, forward strand.
TACCTTTTGTGATATGTAGCCTTTACTTGCCATTGTTTCTCTTAAGGTATTCAATGTTGTTGATCTCCCACGCACTATTTTCAAAGCCTTTTGCTTGGGCGTCATATCTAACGGTTGCGTTTTACTTGCTAGTAGCACCTTTAAATTTTCGGGCGAATTGTTACTTTTAAGGGGTGTTTTAAAAATACCGGGCACAACGCCAATATCAAGGGAACTCACCGCGGTATAATAATATCATTAATATGCTTTAAAATACATAAAAATCGATACAAATCTCAAAATGTAAAACGACCCCATCACTTTTCAGAAATGAGCATGGATAATTTTATTAATCCTTCTTACCTTGTAGTTAATCTTAGCAGATCAGATACATTCAATACACCCTCTTATAATTGTCAAATTTAATCGAAATTCGACCCTAAAAAATTTAATATCCACTTACAGAAAGAAAATCTATGTACCAAATTCTTATGTAGTCTAACCCACTTACGTACATAAAACAAGCACAAATGTCTTTTAAAACACTTACCACGAATTATGCTGATTGTCCCGTTTCTCTTCTTATGTCTTAAGATTGTTTTTTCTATGTTCTTCATACTTAAATTAAAATCACCTTCAACGTCGATTGTTAAAATACATTCTCTTAGCAGATGATTTTTATAAATGTATATAAATGTAAACTGAACTTCATTCAATTCAATTAACCATTCACAATTGACAATTTATAATTGACTCCGATTGCCTTCTTGATCGATTTATATAATATAAACTTTCTACGTCGTTAAGATCTAGAATCCTCTATAAATTTCTGGTAGGTTTTTCTACAACTTCACTTAGTAGATGACGCAATTTTCCCGGAAGTGAGTTTGTGATGAAACTGAATTAGGACATTAACTTATCTAAATTGCTGCTAGCTTTGATTTATTATATCGTTAAATGTCTTATTATAGTAATTAATTGGTGTAGTTTAAAGAACTAATGTTAAAACGCTTATCTGTGATCTTGATTAGTAGCTGTCATTGCGCGTTCTACAATCGTTATACTTTGATTTATGAGTTGTTAAACGCATTATTTCACATTATAGTACCCAAATTGGAATGTCCATTCATGATATTTTACAACTTGGTGAATAAATTTAGATTTTTAAATAATCTAGTAAAATGAAATACATGAATTGTGAGTTTTGCATTAAATACTTTGAATCTTGTTATGAAATGGAAAAAAATTGTTAACTTCCTGTGAATTGAACAGAACGCATTTTATATGGTATCAAATATTTTTAAATAGTAGGGTTTTCACGGATTTCTAACTTACGTTTCATACTTTATTTTTATAAGAGATACGGTATAGTTATGCAGCATAGATGAAGCTGTTCGTATTACGGGTTTTCTCACTTAGAATAATATACAGAGCGTTTCTAATTATGAAGTTTTGGGTATTAAGAAAATTGCTTTATTTTTTCCGGTTTTGGAGTGTTGTTATGTACACCATGTGGTGCATAATTACCTTTATGTGACCCCTTATCAGATACACAGGCACACACGCACACGCATGCGCACGCGCATATTCACACACCCACGCACATAAGCACGCACGGACGCACGCACGGATGCACGCACGCACACACGCACGCACAACGCGCACGCATGCACACACACACAGATATATAAAAATACAAAGCACTTCTTTTTTGACAAAGCTTTCACAAGTTGTCTTATCAATCCCAAATTAATGTGAAAGGGCTAAAAGGCTTTTTCTCGAGCAAAGGGGTATATTACACATGTTTCATTCTGGCTTTTGATGCTATCCTTTGAGCCCATTTTTTCTTAGTTCAAATTTGGTTTCAATTTCGATTATCCCGCTCGCACAATAAGCATGATTTTGAGGAACTTTCTTGTTGATCTAAAATAATGGCCATTATCTTTATCACAACAAGATATCCATTCATGGTCATTATAGTTAGTTCTGCGAGGTTATATTGTCGAAGCGTTCTTTTAAATGAATGGAATGTTCTGCTGGTTTGGAACCATACTCTCTTTTAATATGCTGAAGTGTAACTTTGAGATTTTTTTGAGGAATCAATAAGCCTCTAGGTGGTGACTTTATATTTTGTATTGAATGTGGTAATACAACGAATCACTTTCCTTTAAAAAGCAGAAAATAAAATCCTGTTCTGTGTATTTAAACCATTAGAAAGAAGTGCCAGGAGCTAACAATTTCTTTTCATGTAGTGAAGATTTGCTAGATAGAACTAAATCCTCACTATGTTGATTAAGTCGGTCTATGAAAAAAGTTCAGGTGTCCACAGCCCTTGTAATCGTCGTCACTGACATCGTTGTTCGTCGTTTAAATCGCAGCTAAAGTGTTTTTGTAAAACAAATGGAAGGAATGGCAAGTATTTCGAGAGCAGATTTTAATTGACCGTATTTGCAGATTGTAGAGAAGAATTTAAAGGAATATGTACGAATCAAGTCCAAACACCTACCTACACTTTTATCTGCACGTGAAGCTGTTTCATTTGTTTAATTTATTGTAGTAGTCGACATAAATAAATGGTTTACAGAAATATTGTTGTAAATAACGATCAATACTAAACTAATCCTTAATTGTTATTCAAATACTGCTAAAAAAATTTCAACTATTTCGGAATTCAGTACCCAAAAGTCCAGAAAATCGATTGTTACTTGCTAAACATATCGAGAGTGCGTTATTTCTACTACCTGTAGTATCTTTTTAGCAGGTGAAACAGATCTCAGCTCATGAATCTGCTTACTGGGTGTCCTACATTAACTTCAATAACCACAGATAGCGGAAATAGTGGACGTGTAAATATGAACAAAGTATATATAAGCAGAACCTTTAAGTACTTACCAGTATTACTTCAAATTTAAGCAGCGGCGGCAGGACGACGAACTGTCAACCTTGTGCGAAACTCGAACATCAATATTTTTATAGCACCGTAGCTACGATCACACCAGCCTTTTTACAACTGTCGGGGCAAACCACAATAAAAAGTACTTGAAGGTTAATCGCGGTAAAACTATAGATTATGCTATATACACGACGAAGTTGAATTGACATACAAGCGGTGATCAATGTTAATTTTAACTATAATTTCAAACTGAACACCAAGGGACCGACAAAACGGTGAGTAATGCAGTTCTTATTTCAGAAGGAAAGTATCGATTTATTAATTTACAACTAAAAAATAAGGGTTTTATCATAATTTTGTTCATACCATTGCATGACGTCAAGGGCACAATAACAAAATTTAGAGGTTGATCTTTATAGCACAATAAGTTAAGGCATTCTACTCATACAGACATTTTTAACGGATTAATGGCTGACTTGCATAAGTTATAATAATGTGCTGCGGAGAGGAACAGACTAACAACAAGGTTTACATCCTTGGCCACCTAGTGCAGGAGTTTTCAACTTGCGTTGACTGCAAACTCTCATAAACGAAAAATAAGATTATTTCGAACCCCATGTAGAAGAAAGTGTATATTTTAATGTACCGCTTCTCTCATTTATCCAAATTTGATATACTACTTTACTGTTTATTTCATAACTGCAAAAATTAATTTGAAAGCTGCGTTGGGCGCCAAATCCATCAATATTTTTCAGTCTAAACAGCATGTACTTTCGATCCCCAGGGTTTTCGATGTTTAATAGAAAAGGTAGGTTCAGACCTTTGAAAATAACATTAAACACAACATTGTTTTAACAAGGGTTTATTAGTCTTTACATTTACAGGTAACTTTTGACAAAATATTTTCAGTCGACAGGATTTACAGGTTTACAGAATTAAATATCCACGCAGTTTGCGTGCTAGTTAATATTTTACATAATTGAAATTTAATAACGCTTAGCATTCGTGCAGTATTTACTACCTAAGATAATACTTTTGTTACACATAATATACATTCAATTTATACCCTTAAATAGCCCAATATAATTTCTATATGCATTTATATACATTTAATTACACATTTGTACAATATACATTAGACATTAGAGGAACAGACTAATTATAATGTAATCGGTAACACAATTCCACTACAGCCTGACTTTCAGTAAATTATCACAAAGATTTCACCTACGTCACATAAATAATCCGTTTTATAGTAATGCGTAAAACTGGTTCAAAATCTTCGATACTAAGACAAATTCCTGTTTGAACGTACAAACAAGAAGGAGTTTGATATGTTACAAACTGATTTAAACATGAACAAAGCATACACTGAATTAAAGTAATCTAGGATGTATTGCCTTTTTGGAAGTCTTTACATTCTTTGCCACCCCGCCTCTAGCCTGTAGACTAACTGTTAAACAAAAGTAGTTTTGCTCTCCTTTGGGCCCTCTCGTAGTAATACGTTTTTTACCATCAAACAAATTACAATTCTTTTAAATAATTGAAATAAAAAAGTTAAGCTACTTGAGTTACTATAAAGTAAGTTGCCTAGCATGTAGGCAAAGTTTGTTCTACAAGCAATAGGCAATGAATTTGGACCGTAACACATTAAAAATTAATATAGTCGACAAGGACCCTGGCAACTCTCAACCTGTTAACGTTTTTAGAATTCTTACCGATTTCGGCAACTTCCCTGATCTTCCTACTATAGATGAAAAATGTTTGGGCTATCAATCTGTTTAATCAAAACTCGTTTTCTAAAAACTGTTTGAATTGCGCCTTAAGCCTTTCTAAGATATTAGCCAGTTTTACCAACATCACCTTAAAAAACTGTATTAATCTATTGTGTGGTGATGACTAAAGAAACGGTTTTGCAATGTCTCGTACAAGGGCAACTTCTGCCAGTCATTTCTACTTGCAACATTGCAAGGCTGAACCTTTCTTCGTTCACCGTACATACGTACTAAAGGATTTCGGATTTACATTTGATTAAATCTCGAAATTTTGTTTGATTGATAATGTAGCCTCTTTTCAGTTAATTTCCGACTATTGCTGAGCGACTGTGCAGACTAGCCCTGATGCATCGTATATGTTTATTTTATCTGTTCAGTACTCATCGCCCTGCTTCTAACGTCATTTATTCTATTGAATAAAACCGCAGCATATCCCAAAAAATGACAGTTTTAAAGTTGCCGTAGCCGCATAGCACTAAAAAGACTCAAGAAACTCTATCGATTTATCATTTTAATAGTTTTTTACGTACCAAGCTCAGAAAGTTGTACTTTACAGGGCAAGCGTGCGGTTTTCAAGGCGAGACTGTAGGCGGAGCACTGAAAAAATGCAAGCTCTGTAAAGACACTTTCCGAGTGTGGCGCGTACAAAACATTTTGTGCAACCACAAATAATTTGACTATATTAGAACTATAACAATATTTAAATTTCTAAATAATTTACATACTTGTAACAATTAATTCATAAGAACTTACTGGCAGATAAAAACATTTCTGTTGTGGCCACTGACGTAGCATGTCTACTTAGTGATGGGACTCGAGTCACAAATTAATCGAGTGACTCGAGTGACAACCCTTCTCTTGGGAATCGAGTCAAGTGACTATGCAACTCGAGTCAACTTGAAACTTGAATCGACTCGCGCAACTCGAGTCGACTCGCAACTCGAGTCCCCTTGTAACTCGAACCGATTCGCAACTCGATTATAATCGACTATCGAGTTGTGATTTTTCCAATTCTTAAGTTGAGTTGAGTGGGTTTTCCACTCAACTCAAATTTTTACCACTCAAGGTTCGTGAATTTACAGTGTTGCTTCAATTGATTTTCCTTCTGTGGTTTAGTTCGAATGAAAGTGAATCATATCTCGGAAAGATATAATTATCCCTTTTCTTTTATCGATATTTTATATACAGAACGTTATTGTTATTATTATTATTTTAGTCTGTGAGAAAGTGTATAAAACTTAAGGGGTGGTCCGAACTCAAACATGATGGAATCTATAGTACTTCGTTCACTAGCTGTGGCTGCACCTATACAAAGAGAATGTGTATTTATTTATTACAGATTACAGCGTTTTTCATAATAAAAAGATATTTCATATTTAATTTTATATACGTATAAAGCAATAAAAGGCACGGCAATGCGGCACTGCCAATCGGCATAGTTACTCGCAACGTTGTAACTGCGTTTCAGCGTTGATTGAATACTTCAATCAGTAACAAGACTCGAGTCAATTTTTTTATTTGAGTCAATTAATTTACTCGAGTGATTCAAATATAAATCGAATACTTCAATCAACTATTTTACTTTCAACCCAAATCAGAGGGAATTTATATTTGAGTCACTCGAGTAAATTAATTGACTCGAATAAAAAAATTGACTCGAGTCTTGTTACTAGGCTTTTTAACTCGAGTTCAATATCGAACCTAGTTTTAACTCGACTCGAGTTTCTATTCGAGTCAAATAGAAATTACAATCGAGTTACTCGAGTACAAAAAATCGCCTCGAGTCCCATCACTAAATTGTTTACTTTGCTTTTAATGTAATTGTTCACATATGAGTCCGGTAATCGTTTTTCCAAGCTCATGTCACTTTTTCAATCTCTTATGTTACTTTATCGGTCTAGGTCGACAATAACGTACTTTCCGAGCTCAAGAATGATCGGAAACACACGTTTTCTCTATCGGCCGCACAAAAATAGATTTTAATAGTTTTAAAATTGTACTTTGATTATAAATATTTATGGTTCCGGGTTGGGACCGTGTCATTTTATAAATTAAGGTCAACGTTTAGCCCACTTTTGAAAGGGGTTTGATCAGGACAAGAAAAGAAAATAAGTAACAAAATAAAAAATAAAAATAATAAAGATAAGAATGATAATATTAAGTAGACCAGTTAAAGTGTGAAGAGAAGAGTTACTCCTGAACTAGCAGACTCACTAGCCCATTGAAAGCCAAAAGGTGTCTTATAGCGAAGTACCTTACAAAAGTGGGCCAAACGTCGACCTTATTTTATAAAATGACACGGTCCCAACCCGGAACCATAAATATTTATAATGACTTCGGCCGTGAAAGCCTCCGACAATATGTACCTGTTTGAGTTTCGCATTAAAAATGTCGAAATTTAAATTAATTTCCTTTCTGCATTTAAATAAAGTAAAATAAATTTCTTCAAATTTTACATTGGCTAAGAGTTGCAAAGCATTCTTAGTATAATAAATAATGCGAATGTTAACATTTAAACGACGGTGCCTAGAGGTTTTAGAGGTTTTAGAACTCGTGTAATGGAGAAGATCCAAGACTCTCGAGATTGCAGTTTTCTTTTACAAAGAATCTAAATAGCTATTCAAAGAGGAAATGCTGCGTCCATTTTTGTACTTTACCTACAACAGCAAAACCGGATGAATTTGTTATATTTCCTCCAATAAAGAACATTGCAAAATATTATAATAGAAACAAAGAACCCATAAACATAAACTAAGTGATAATTGATAGGAACTGACGGCGACCGATCTAATTCACAAAAGATGTTGAATGATTGTTACTTAACACGTTGGATGCCAAGCACGCACTAGCGTGTTTGTTATCATAGTACTGGGTTATACCAATCACGCACGAGTGCGTGATTCCTCCTGGGTTATATTAATAGTTGTAGGTGGTCTGGCTGCCCTTAAACGTGGATGGTTGTGTCATCACTTGCTTAAAGTATTAAAAAGTTTTTACGTACGCGGTTTTGAATATTTTGCATCTTACATTTATGCTTTGGTGTGGTTTCTTATGGCAGAAAAATACAATAATGAAGCTGGGCCTTCACGTCCTAAAATGCAGAAATGGGATTATGTAAGACCATTAACAACGAAGGAGCTTCAAAATATTGCGATACAAGGCCTATTCGACTTTTCCGATGAAAAACCTTTTTCTGCTACTGACACTGAAGACGAATATTTGTCATCTGATAATGATTCACTTCAGGAAAACAGTGATAATGAGAATGAAAGAGAATCTCCTCATGACAAAAAGCAACAGCATGTTAATATTCCTGCACAAGAACAAATGGTTTCTATGCAAAATCCTGTAGGTCCGCCGTCTCCAGAAACTATAAGATGGAAAGACCATGCAAGTTTCATAAAAATTTTTCGTTTACTAGAAGAAAGGAATTGTGACTTCCTGTTCCTAGTAGTAAGCCTGTAGACTTTAAACATCTATTGCATGATGATTTGCTAAACACAATAACAGAGCAAACAAATTAGCATGCGTTAGAAGTGTTTTTCCAACCACAAACCATGGAGAAATCCAGGATAACTGCCTGGAAAAAGCTTACTCTTAACGAGTTATTAGTGTTCTTAAGACTATTATTACACATAGGGCATATAAGGAAAAATAGGATTTAAGACTATTGGGAAACGGATCCTTTATTTAGTTTTGGTATTTTTGCTAAGAATATGAGCAGGAGTCGCTTTTTTATAAAAATGCGTACTCTCCATTTTGCAAAAAAATTCCAAAAACGGAGAACCAGTAGCTGAAGATAGACTATATAAAATTAAGGGAATAATAAAGTTTTTCAATCAAAAAGGAATTGTGTTTATTATCTTGGGCAAGAACTAAGTCTTGACGAATCCACGATTTTGTGGAGGGTACGATTTGTTTTTCGGCAGTACATCAAAAATAAGCGCAATAGATATGGTATTAAATTATATATGTTGACAACACCTACAGGTATAATTATAGTATTTTTAGTTTGCACTAGAGTGATAGATGATTTAGGTGGAAAAGAACATGCACAAAAAGTTGTGAGGCACTTGCTAGAAGAAAAATTGGATGCAGGACTCAATGTATACATGGATAATTATTACAATAGTTATGAACTTGCGAAGAAACTGCCTGAAAGGAAAACACATTTGCACCGCACCCTACGTAATGCTCGTAAACATTTTCCAGCAGATTTAAAATCAAAAGCACTGAAGAAAAGGAAGACAAATGGAATACTGATAACCCAATGGAAAGACAAAAGGGAAGTGACATACATTTCTAATGAACATAGGAATGAAATGGTTGAAGTCCAAACTAGGGGTAATGACAAAAAATTGAAATCATTGCCAATAGTCCAATACAATAAATTTATGTCTGGTGTAGATCGCCAAGACCAAATGTTGGCATATTATCCATGCGAACGAAAAATAGTTAGATGGCGTACTTAAGTTTTTGTTCATATTTTGCAACTAATGATGTTCAATGCCCATCAATTGTTCAATAAATACTCATGGAAAAGGATGACTTGGTACGATTTCCGCTAGTCACTTACTTCCAAGTTGCTAAAAGGGTTCAAGATACCATTTATGTTTGTAGCTCGTGCTCAGGGGCGCCCAGCTATTGTTTAGATTGTGCAACTATAACTCATACTTGCTTTTTACGTTTAAATTTTATGTATTCTTTTTTTTTACTACTTCTGTTTGTATTTTTAAATTTTTCTTAATTTTTTGGGCAACAGTTGTCATTGATCAAGCCGTCACGCGCACGTGCGTGATGCGGCTCTAGGGTAAAATCTGGTGTCCAATGATCACGCACGGAAACGTGAAATTCGAAAATGCCCAAAATTAATCCATAACTTGTCAATGATACACAATAGTGCATGCGAGAAAAGACAACACATTTGCTATTCAAAATTACAAAAAAATAGTATGGCCTCTTATGAAAATCCTCATTAAATTTTGGCAGTGACCGTGTTAAACAACGTCAGGATTCATCAGGAGTGTCCTACTGCTACGTTATCAAATATGGGCAATACATGTTTTTTAAACAGTGTATTATATTCTTTACGGTTTGTTTCCACATTTCTATATAATTTACACTATTTGTTGGATGATCTCACCTTTGTTCAATCTCGTCTTAACCAAGACAAAAGTAGTTCATTGGATGATAACATTAATAAATTAACGTGCTAAATTTAAAAAAAAAAACAGAATTAAAGATTCATTACCACAAAAACAATTTTGCTCTGAAGCCTAAGGCACATGTATTGCTTGTTACAAAAAAACTACAGGAACTTTTTTACAAAATTATGCACAACTTACAACTTAAAGATTTAAGCAATGCACACCAACTAGTCAAATTTTGACAAGCCATACGTGAAGTAAACTCCATATTTTCTGGCAACCATCAACAAGACGCCCATAAAGGACTCCTTTATTTATTAGATAACATTACAGAACCTGACGATTTAGTAACGGAATTGGAAATACGTGAACCAAACGCTCTAAATGAAGCCGATAGAAAGCCCAATAACGAAATGAACACACAAAATTTTCAAAATTCAACAAGAAACGCGAATAATATAGATTGTAACATGGATTTGGATAATCAGTCGTTTGAGAATTCAAAATATAAAAAAGAAGTTTGTTATAATATGATATCTGAAAATTTTTAACGTATAGTTCAACGACGTATTACATGTTTAGAATGTAGAAATGTTACAGAACTCAGCCCCCAAAAGTCCATAAGCATCGGTTGTTACTTGTTAACCATATCGAGAGTGCGTTATTTCTACTGCCTGTAGTTGTCTTTTTAGCAGGTAAAACAGATTTCAGCTCATGAACCTGATTACTGGATGTTTTGCGTTAACTTCGATAACCATAGTTAGCGGAAATAATGGACGTGTAAATATGAACAAAGTTTATGTAAGCCGAATCTTCAAGTACTTACCAGTAATACTTCAAATTTAAGCGGCGGCGGCAGGATGACGAACTGTTGACCTTGTGCAAAACTCGAACGTCAATATTTTACAGCAGCATAGCTACGATCACACCATTCTATTACAACAACTGTCGTGGCAAACCACAACACTTGAAGTTTAATCGCGGTAAAACCATAGAGTATACTATATACACGACAAAGTTGAATTGACATACAAGCGATAATCAATGTTAATTTTAACTATAATTTCAAACTGAACACCGAGGGACCCGTAAAACTTCGAGTAATGCTGTCCTTATTTCAAAAGAAAAGTATTAATTTATTAATCTACAACTCATAATTTTGTTCATGCCGTTGCATAACGTCAAGAGCACAATAACAAAATTCATAGTAGCCTTTTTAGCACAAAAAGATCAGGCATTCCCCTTACACAGAAAAATTGTATGATAAACATTTTTTACGGACTAATGGCTTACTTGCATAAGTTGTAATAATATGTGCTGGGACGAACAGACTAACAACAAGGTTTACATCCTTGACCACCTTGTTCAGGAATTTTCCACTTCCTTTGACTGCGAACTCTCATAAACGAATAATAATATTATTTCGAACCCCATGTAGAATAAAATGTATGTTTTAGTGTACCGCTTCTCTCATTGTATCCATATTTGATATACTACTTTACTGTTTATTTCATAACTGCAAACATTAATTCGAAAGCTGCGTTGGGCGCCAAATCCATTAATATTTTCCAGTCTAAACAGCATGTACTTTCAATCCCCAGAGTTTTCGAGTTTATTAGAAAAGGTAGGTTCAGACCTTTGAACATAATATTAAACACAACATTAAGTTTTAACAAGGGTTTATTAGTCTTTACATTTACAGGTAACTTTTGACAAAATATTTTCAGTCGACAGGATTTACAGGTTTACAGAATTAAATATCCACGCAGTTTGCGTGCTAATTAATATTTTACATAATTGAAATTTAATAACGCTTAGCATTCGTGCAGTATTTACTACCTAAGATAATACTTTTGTTACACATAATATACATTCAATTTATACCCTTAAATAGCCCAATATAATTCCTATATGCATTTATATACATTTAATTACACATTTGTACAATATACATTAGACATTAGAGGAACAGACTAATCATAATGTAATCAGTAACACAATTCCACTACAGCCTGACTTTCAGTAAATTATCACAAAGATTTCACCTACATCACATAAATAGTCCGTTTTATAGAAATGCGTAAAACTGGTTCAAAATCTTCGCTACTAAGACAAATTCCTGTTTGAACGTACAAACAAAAAGGAGTTTGGTGTGTTACAAACTGATTTAAACATGAACAAAACATATACTGAGTTAAAGTATTCTACAACGTATTGCCTTTTTGGAAGTCTTTACATTCTTTGCCACCCCGCCTCTAGCCTGTAGATTAACTGTTAAACAAAAGTAGTTTTGCTCTCCTTTGGGCCCTCTCGTAGTAATACGTTTTTAGTATCAAACAAATTACAATTCTTTTAAATAATTAAAATAAAAAAGTTAAGCTACTTGAATTTTTATAAAGTAAGTTCCCCAGCATGTAGGCAAGGTTTGTACTACAAGAAATAGGCAATAAATTTGTACCGTACCACATTAAAAACTAATATAGTTCACATTTTATTTCGTCCACTTTGGTAAAGATAATATTGGAGCAAAGAAAGTTGCTTGTCAATGAATAGATTCGCACGCACTATCACGTCTGAACGTGCTTGGTAGTTAAGTAACTGGAAACTCTTAAGGAAGCTGATTGGTTGTGCTGGTTACGCTAGCGCGAAAGTCATTCGATGCACTTTGTGCCACTTTACATATACAAGGATGCTAGGAACTTTCAATCTGTTAACGTTTTTAGAATTCTTGCCAATTTCGGCAACTCCTCTAATCTTTCTACTATAAAAGAAAATATTTTTGCTATCAACTGGTTTCATCAAAATTAATATTTTCTCGTTTTCTTAAAAATTGTTTAAACTACGCCTTCAGCCATTCCAAGATATCGGCCAGCTTTTCCTAATCTGCATTGAAAACCTATAGTAATCTATTATGCAAGGAGTAAGGGCACCTCTTGCTCTAACATCGTGGTGTTGACTAAATGCACGTATATACAATGTCTCGTACAAGAGCAATTCCTGCCAGTCATTACTACCCGCAACACTGCGAGGCTGAACCTTTCTTCGTTTACCATACATCCGTACAAAAGAATTTCGGCTTTACATTTGACCAAATCACGAAGTTTTGTTTGATTGATAATGTAGCCTCTTTTTGGTTAGTTTCCGGCTACTGCTGAGGTCCCGTATATGTTTATTTTATCTGTTCAGTAGTCGTCAATCTGCTTCTAACGTCATTTATCCTATTGAATAAAGCTGCAGCATATCCAAAAATGACAGTTTTAAAGTTGTCGTAGCTGCATAGCACAAAAGGACTCAAGAAACTCTATCGATTTATCATTTTAAGAGTTGTTTACGTACCGAGCTCGAAAAGTTCTACTTTACAGGGCAAGCGTGCGGTTTTCAGAGCGACGCTGTAGGCGGAGCACCGAAAACATGCAAACCCTGTAAAGATATTTTCCGAGTGTAGCGCGTAAAATTTTTGTGCAACCACAAATAATTTGACAATAATAGAACTATAATAATATTTTACAAACTTGTTACGTTCATTTACGGCCAATGAATTAAAAACCACATCAATTCTGTTTCTACTCTTTCATACGTCAATAACATCCTATATATTTTACCTGTTTATAATAAATACGCTTGCGGATAATTTTCAATTTCAATCTATCCACTCTAAAACGACGAGTTTACGCTATAAATTCTACAGTTGGTACCTTGTTTTGAGTATCCATTAACTGGCTACACATTACTATAGCGTAAAATTAATCATTATACTGCTACGACCGAAAGAATCGTTGTAATAGTGTTTTGTATTATTTGATAAAGCTTGGGTCGAGTTTTCTAATCTCCTTTTTGGTATGTTGATAACGAGAGGATTGAAGCTCAGAATTCTTGTTATTTAAAACAATTTTCAATTTGATTTTGCAGTTCGTCCTCACAAGTATTTTTCTAAACTACTCGTTCTATTACTCCAAGAGCGATGCACATTTTTTCCTTCTTTATATGAAGTGTAGATTTTGGGTGTATCGGTGAGTTCTCCTGCGTTATTAATGTTAGTAAGACTCTCTTTAGCTCATAGCTGGAAGCCAAATTGCTTTTATGTAGGCCCGATTATTCTTTGACGTAGATCAACTGCTCTTGCGTGTAGACCACTGTTGCAATTACGGTAGCAGCATGGTTGTTGCTGACTACCGCGGCGATGCTGTGCTGATTCGCTTCCGATGGATTGCAAGATAAGTATCCCGACACATGTATGTGACTTGTTTTCTTTTTATTTACATACCAAGGGATAAACCCAAATCTCATCGTGCTGGCGAACAAAACACTTTTAAATTAGATACGCTAATGTTTCTTATGTTAAAATCCTTACTAGAAAGGTTTCTAAATTTAATGCTTTTCTTTTTACTTAATGTATTTGCTTATACGAAAGTAGCAGCATTATTTTTTTTACTGGTTAGATTTATCACATGTTAGCTACGAAATGCGCACTTCGTGGAACAATCATTCAATTTGTCCATAGAGTAAAATTGCTTTTTTTAAATAGTAACTTTATTTATTTTTTGCTGTTTAAATAGAAATTTTAGTTTTTTTAAATAGAAAATCGTTGGCGAAGTAATTTTGTTGTTCAGCCAGATATGGTTGTATTGAGGTTATTGAATATTGTTTTGGGGTTGGGAATACTGCACTTTGTACGAATTTTTTAAACTAGAGGTTTCTTTTGCTTTGAACAAGCATTTGGCACTTATCCATTAATTTTAGAAATAATTAAAAGTCGAATTTCAAAAACCATCTCCAATTCAGACTCAAGTTTGGCCAATTTTATTTAGCGGAGAAGATTTAATTTGGAGTGTAGGTAAAACTCTTGCGTTCTTGTTCCCTGCATCAATACATATAGATGTTCAACCAACTCACAGAGACGAAAGAGGTCGCCCGATTTGTTTATTACTCACACCTACAAGAAAATTGGCGTTGCAAATTTGACTGTGACCTTAAAAATATACTATAAAGAAATTAAAGGAGTCTGTATCTATAGTAAAGAGAGTTGCATAAAAGAAATTGGTACTCTTAATCAGAGGATAGACAAGACATTGTCATCGCTACTCCTGGCGAATTAATTGATTTTGTCGAAGCGGTTTGCATGCCTTTTGAAAATAGTACATAAGCCGTTTTGGATGAAGCAGGTAAAATGTTAGATATGGGTTTTGAACGACAGATACGCAAGATATTATATAGTGTACAGAGATTAGCTGATTCGTGTATGAAGAATTCTATTCAAGTGGTTGTCGGCCCACTAGAAAACTCTTCTGATAAGCTTCCTGTATCTAAAGCAAGAACATCACCTGAATCAGAGATACAAACAAATTCGACAAAAACCTTCACTGGAACACCTCTCTTAGAAACACCAGTTAAACAAGATTTAAATAGTAAACCTAAAACACCTAGATTTGTTGGGTGCCATTATTAATTACTACATTTACTGAGGCTGTTATTGAACAATTGGCTGATGTATTTCTGAACACAATTAATACAACCAAATTTCCATTTACATGAAATTTTGGTCTTACACCATGTATTGGTATAAAAGTCTCCACATGTAACAAAAGCTGGTACCGATTGTTCAACTTCCAGTTTATACTATCAACCATCTTATACAAAAGAAAGCAAGTCATTAGAACAGTTAAAAGAAAAATGCAAACGTCTTGAAGACAGATCACAACAAACATCACAAATGCAACGATAAGGTCATCGAATTTGATGGAAATCTAGTAAGCGAAAAGGATTTGGAGTTGATTAAAACATTACGTGAAAGTAGCGAAAGTATCAATAGCGAAATTAATTCTGAAATTAAATATTCAAATGAAAATTACTCAAGTAGATGTGTTAGTCCACAAAAGATACCCAGTTCTAGTTCAAAACAACGCTACTTATTCAGAAAAATAAGACTGTCTCTGAACCAGAGACTGTCTCTGAACCAGAGCCCGCCAAAAAAGTTTTAAAAGCGAATCAACAACTACTCCTTCAAGAATTTAAAAAAAACGACAAAGAACTATCACACGCTTTAAAAATTCTTCTAATAATGCACAAAGTGAAGAAGCACTAGCACGTCGTAAAAGTAATACTGCGCATCTACAAATAGACAAAATTCCCGCTACCAAAAAGCAAACTAACGCAATTACGGAAGAAACTGCCGTAACGAATTGTACTGATAAAGTTTTTCAAATTCCTATATTTTTCCAAAATGTCTCTGGAAAATGCACATTTATAAGTCAAAATTCAGTCACCCTCTTTATGGAAATACTGCTTCTCTACGTGTTTTCCAATATGCAGATATCGTTCTTTGGATACAAAAGTGTTTGACTCTCAAAGGTATTTTTTCTCTGCTATATATACCAATATATTATCCGCATCACTTCTTGTGTTCTAGTCGGCAAGTTCATGGCTTGCTGGCAGTAAAACCTGTCATATTGTGAGGCTTTCTTTAATTAATTGTCCGTGCTTGTTTTAATTCAAGTAAAATCCTTAGATAGTTGCGTTATAAAATACACGAGTTTGCTGTCTGTTGACGTACCAACGCCTTCAGGTGTCCTAAAAATTAACCTCGTCTTGTTGTTCGATAGGGAGTTGGATACGAAACAGCTAACTTTTCTGTTGAAGCGTAGTATATAAACCACCGTACTTCTACACAAATATTATTCACTTTTGGCGCTCCAAGCTATTCAAGACACCCTTCTTCTATGAGTGAAATAGCCTTTTTGAAAAGGTTATGAAAGTTCTGGTTGCTTATTATCAAACTAATCTCGGCAGTAATCTTTACTTTGAACTACGATACTTAAAAAATCTCCAACTTCCACGCAGTTTGATACAATTCCAGCTATTTTAGTTTAAGTGTGCAGGTATTTAATAGTTCAAAGTTCTTGTATAATATCTGGTGCTCTTGAACAACATTTCTTTGTGTTATTTCTATACCCAAGATAAAACTCCTTGAGTTCAAAGTTCTTTTGCTTTGTAACACTTTGAGCTTCTTAAATACTAAAGAAAGTACAATTTTCTACGTGTTTGAGGTCATTTCTCTAGATTTTTTCGTGCTTTCCGGTGAGTTAAAACCCCGCTTCTTTTCTTTTTCCGGATTTGTAGATTTGTGCGTACAAACTATTTTAAAAGTTTTAGTAACCGACCAACGTTAGCGTTCGTTTAAGAACCCAGTTTGTTAAAATTACTTTTACTCGGATTAATAAATAAATTTTTATAGCTATCTAAGAGTGAACCTCGCGTAAAAAATTATTTTAATCTTTGTATTTTTGTACGTGTAAATATATACAATTTCTGGTGCCTTTGGCGACACTAGCATAGCTCAATCTGTCTTCTGACATATTGTGTAATTAATTGCACCGTCTGTGACTACTAGAGTAAAAACAACACAGAAATTGTATTTGCATAACCTGTTTATAACGCTTTTCTTGCCCTTCAATGACTTATTTTACAGTTTCATTTTTCTGTGATTACGGTTAGCTGCACCAGAGGGGCGTACGCCTAAGCTTTGGTGTCTTTGCCTTCATTGGCGCATTCCCTTCACTGGGCTTCTTTAGTATACAAACTGGAGGCGTAAAATCCACGGCTTATCATTTAATTTCAACAATTTTCTTATCCGAGTCAATGATCACTTCTGTTTTTCAAACGGTTTGAGATATTTGTTAATCGGTAATCAAACTTCTTGTTTTGAGATCATCATGCTATCTAGAGGTTAATGTTAGTAACCCATATCATAATATTTCCAATATTATGCATAAACCAGAATTTGTCCCAACTTATCCACAATCTTTTAGTAAATTTTGTTTACATTTGCAGGTCTTTCTGAAGTTTTGGCTTTAGCATATGCACTTTCTGCTTTTAGTTCTTAATCTTCTTTGGGAATTAAACCACTCAAAGTTGTTAAAATCGTCTTTATTTACGCTTTGATCTATGGCCTAGGATCGTTGTCAAAATAATATACATTTTTAAGTTTGACATTTATGACACAAATTGAAGGTGGCTTTGACTTATTAATGTGTGATTTGAATACCTTACGTAAAAATTTTAAAGTTTAGAAGAATAAATGCTTTCAATTTGTATTGCGCCCTGGTAGCGACTTTTATGGTAGCCAATTCGCTTAACGTAAAATCAGTTGATTAATTTTTATATAGTTAAATTTTATATAAATTCAATAACTTGAGGATTGAAAAATATCTTTTAACATGTTTCTATTTATATGGTTGAGGGGATAGTTATTACGATTACGCTACCATAAGGCTTAAGCAACCGTTTTTTATATTTATCTTGAGAAGGAAAACTATTTTATTGTCATGATATTTAGTGGTATGTCAAGGGGGTTAAGTAGCCTTGCGACTACCAAGATCTCCCAACACTCAAACATTTGCCGAATTAATATGCCTATTGTTATGTAATTAGTTATTATCTGTATAAATAGAAATCATGCATGTAGGCCGAATTTCATGTTAATATCGCAAGGAAAACTTAGGAAAACCATGTAATGCTACCTAGATATAGGGGCATTTGATTTTCATTTGTTATTTCTTTTAGTGGTGGAATCCATTGTTTACTGAAAGTCACGGATTCGTTTGCTATGCAGTTATTTCTATGTAGGGTTATATAAAGTTGTCATCTGTTTGTAGTTTGTTTCCTATAATATTAAGCGTTTTGTTTACAGGGACTGTGGTGAAGAGACGGACCGCCGTTTATGATTCCAGTAATCTAGTATGTTTTGAAATGTCAGTTTTTGACGTTGTTATTTATCTGTAAAGTATAAGTTGTTTACGTTGAATAAAGCCAAATAAGTTCTGGTTTTACTTCACAATTTATTCAACGTAAACAACTAAACATAAGAAAACCACAAAACCAAACAAACCCATGAATGGTATAGAAAAGTATCTAAGACCTGAGCGATTTGAAACAGATGCTAACTCTAGCTCCGGCACAAGAATGGACGTACTGGAAAAGAACATTTAACGATTTTCTAGAAGCGGAAGAAAGAAAAGCTAAACTGACTGAAACTTTGAAGTTACAAATATTGATAAACCGGTTGCCCTAGTATATTTGAGTTGATCAGTGATTGTAAAACTTTAGAAGAAGCGTATACAATTTTGGAAAATATTTACATTAAGCCAAAAATACTGCGTACGCACGCCATCTTTTAGCCACCCGTAAACAAAAAACTGGGGAGTCTGTAGATCAATACCTATTGGTACTAGATAAGCTAGCCAAAGACTGCGATTTTAAAGCCGTGACGGCTGAAGAAAACAAGAGAGATTATGTTAGAGATTCTTTTATTGCTGGGCTGTCTTCAAATGCAATTAGGCAGAGACTACTAGAAGAAGATAATCTAGATTTTCTAAAGGCGCACGCCACAGCTCGGACTTTGGAGAATGCATTCCTGCATTCAACAAGTTTTACACTGCCTACGTTTATAAATTCGCTAAGTTGTACTTCAAATTCAACTTGTGTAACTACTATAGAACCCAGGTACAAATGTTATTTCTGCGGTGGTGTACAGCCCTACAAAAGGATTAATTGCCCTGCTTATGGGGTAACTTGTAATAATTGTTTCAAACGAAGGCACTTTTCAAAGGTTTGTAGAAGTAAATCTGTCTCTACAACGGAGAATGTCACAGCCGCCACTGAAAACACGCCCTCGATGGAAGATTACCCTGCAGAGAGCTCTAGCGGTCATCTGGCACTCATTGTATCGGCTGTTACTAAATTCGGATTAGAAAAAGCCATCAACCCTATAAAACTCAACAACAACGATGTTAACTGTCTTATTGATACTGGAAGTACTTCCAGTTTCATAGATCTTTCTCTTGCCACGCGTTGTGGTCTTCAAATAACAGCTTCAAATGAACAAATTAACATGGCATCATTGGATTTATCTGCAAAAGTTGACGGACGTTGTTCGGTTAATTTGTGTATTCAAAAACGTACCTACAAAAACTTATGCCTCTTAGTTTTCAAAAATTTATGTGTAGATGTCATACTTGGCCACGATTTCCTTAAATTGCATGAAACTTTAGAATTAGCGTTCGGAGGATCTGATCCATCTCTTAAATTATGTACTTTAGCTCAGGCTACAATCCCGCCAGTCCAACTTTTCACAAACGTCTCTCCAGATTGTCGACCTATTGCTTTAAAATCTATTAAGCATACCCCGGAAGACTTATCATTCATTAAAACCGAGGTCGACAAATTACTTTCCGATGGGGTTATCGAATATAGCAACTCTCCTTGGCGAGCTCAAGCACTCGTGATCCGAGTCAACGATCATAAGAAACGAATGGTTATAAATTATGCTCAAACCATTAATCGATTTACAGAGTTAGACGCTTACCCCGTTCCTAACTTAGAAGAAATAATTGCTAAAGTTTCTAGAAATCTAGTCTTCTGCACCCTCGATCTTAAAAGTGCTTATCATCAAATACCGATTGCAGAAAAAGAGAGCTTGTACACTGCTTTCGAGGCTAATGGCAACTTATATCAATTTCTGCGTATTCCGTTAGGTGTTATTAATGGCGTTGCTGCGTTTCAAAGAGCTATCAATTCTATAATACAAAAAGAAGACCTATCTGGAGTGTACGCCTATCTCGATGACGTCACTGTCTGTGGAATTAATCAAGCGGAACATGACTCTAACCTTAAAAGATTCCTAGAAATCGCAGGAAAGTACAACTTGACATTGAATAAAGAAAAATCAAAGTTTTCATTAACAACCATTAACCTACTAGGCTATACAATAGAAAACAAAACTATTAGGCCTGATGCTGAAAGGCTTCGTCCTTTGATGCAACTCGAACCGCCTAATAATCCGGTAGCTCTTCGTAGACTACTTGGCACTTTCTCCCACTATTCAAAGTGGGTACCCAAATTCTCTGAGGTAGTGCGACCACTCATACAATGTAAGACGTTTCCCATATCTTCTGAAGCTCTTCGGAGTTTTGAAGAGATAAAGGCTTTTATAGCTAAGTCAGTCATCTCCGCCATCGAACCTAACGTTCTTTTCGTTGTGGAGACATACGCTTCCGACTTCCCAATACTCTTTCTCAAGATGGGAGGCCTGTGGCGTTCTTCTCACGGACACTTTCGGACAGCGAAAGACGACACTCTGCTGTAGAAAAAGAAGCGTATGCCATAATAGAATCTCTAAGACAATGGAGACATTTATTAAATTGTCCGAACCTTTCGGCTCGTCACTGATCAGAAATCCGTGTCGTTTATGTTTGACGTCAAGCGTAAAGGAAAAATCAAAAATTACAAAATTTTAAGGTGGCGTTTAGAACTATCCAATTTTAAGTATGACATTGTGTATCGTCTTGGATCGGACAACACTGTCTCCGATATGTTTTCTAGAAATGTGTCCAAGACTTGTGCTTCCATAACCAATGATCAAAAACTGTTTGAACTGCATCAGTCACTATGCCATCCGGGCATAACCAGGATGATCCATTGGATTCGCTCAAAGAATCTGCCTTATTTCACAGAAGAAATAAGGAAGATGACACTCTCATGTCCTATCTGCTGTGAAGTTAAGCCTCGTTTCTGCAAAAATGAGGGCAAATTAATACACGCCACTAAACCTTTCGAGAGACTATCTCTCGACTTCAAATGACCTTTACCGTCTGCCACCAACAATAAGTATCTCTTAACTGTAGTGGATGAATACTCGAGATTCCCTTTTGCTTTTCCAACGCCCGACGTATCTGCTGAATCTGTCATCAAAAGTTTGTTACAAATTTTTTCTTTATTTGGATTTCCAAGCTTTGTCCATTCTGATAGAGGAACTGCTTTTGTTTCTCTGAAACTTAATGAGTTCCTTCGCTCTAATGGTGTTGCTACTAGCCGACCAACTGCTTACAACCCCCAGGGAAATGGTCAGATAGAAAAAGAAAATGGGGTTATTTGGAAGACCTTAGAACTTGCTCTTAAATCTAGAAATTTAAAAATTACTCAATGGGAATCGGTTTTCAAGGAGGTTTTATATTCCATTACATCGTTACTCTACACCGCAACTAATGCAACACCTCATGAAAGGATGTTCTCTCATTGCCGACGGACTTATAACGGACACTCGCTGCCTACTTGGTTGACGAGTCCAGGTCCGATTTTATTAAAACAGTATCTTCGGTTCAGCAAGTATGCACCCATTGTACAAAAGGTAGAACTCTTAGAAGCAAATCCAAATTATTCATTTGTGCGTCTGCGGGACGGTAGAGAAACAACAGAGTCTAACAGACATTTAGCTCCCATCGGGACTGAAGGTTATGTTGATTACATTTATTCACAATTAGGAGGTTCTAATGATAGTCCTGAAAAGGAAGGTGCGGCTCTTCGTTCAACGCTACCGACTCCCGCGAGCTATGATGAGAGAATGCTCGCTGAGATACCGCCAACTACTGACCTATCTGGCGAATGTCTAAGCCCCTCCTCCTCCTCTGGGCGAGTGTCGGTCAGATGGAACGGATGCGTAAGCGCCCTCAGTACCTTGATGGTTACCATTGTTTTTAAAGGATGGAAGACTGTGGTGAAGAGACGGACCGCCGTTTATGATTCCAGTAATCTAGTATGTTTTGAAATGTCAGTTTTTGACGTTGTTATTTATCTGTAAAGTATAAGTTGTTTACGTTGAATAAAGCCAAATAAGTTCTGGTTTTTACTTCACAGGGACATTTGTGAAGAGATTTACTACATCAAAATTTACCATTGTGTGTATATTTTCAATTTTGATGTTTGATAATTCTGGTTGTTTTTTTATGAAAGAATTCGTTTTGCCTACTATGGATCTATAATTTTTAGGTGAAATTATGCTAAATTATGGCATGGCGAATCTATGGAGCTTACGATAGGTCTTAAAGGAATGTCTGTTTTATGAATTTTGGTAGACCGTAAAAGTGGGCGATTTACTGTATTGTGGGAGCAGTTTGCTTCTTTCTTTGTTTTCGGACTAATTGTTAAATTTATATGAAGTTTTGTATATTTGATTTTCAATTGATTTTGCTGGGTCCGTTTCTAAACTAATGTAATTCTCAGTGTTTAACAGTTTGTTGACTTGCGTTGTAATCGTTTTATCCATTATTACTGTTGCTTTGCCTTTGTCAGCAAGTAGAATTATAATTGATTATCGTTTTTTATATTGCGAATTACTTTTGTTTAATTTCTACTTACATTTGGTTTTATTTTGTGATTCTTGTCTATTTTGATTTTGGCCTCAATACCATACATAAAAGGATTCTCCGAAAAAATCAAAAAAATAGGAAACAAATTGGTACGTTCATTTACTGTGGACGAATTAAAAACAACGTCCTGTTTACAATAAGTACACTTTCTACAAATTTTCATTTTAAACTTATTTATTTCGAAACGTAATGTTTATGCTATAATTAAATAGTAAATACCTTGTTTTAGGTATCCGTTAACTTGTTATACAGTACGACCGCGTATAATTAATTTTTATGTGATTTCGACCTAAACATTTGTCTAAATAGTGTATTTAACTATCCGATAAGACCGTGTTTTCAAGTTTTCTATCTCGTTTGATAACACCAATATTACTTTGAGCTCTGGTGATTAGTTAAACGAAATTAATATTCACTTTCTTTTCTAAATGTTCAAAAGCACTCGTGATTGTTAGATTTTTGGTTCCCGTTTTTATGGAATTTGTGCATGCAATACTGCGTGGTAGGTAATTGTGCTTTTACAAACATGAACGTTTCGGCGACACTAAATCAATTTACCTGTAATTATTCTAGCTTCCTCCGGTGGGTCTAACGATTACTTTGAACAATTGCTCCTGTTGGCACACGAGGACTCGTGCATGGCGTGATTCCGCACACAGCTGTTCCACTTTGTCTTTAGAGACGGGAGCCAGACTACAACTTGAACGTGGGTGAGTCTTTAGCCCTGATTTCTTTCTGCTTTTGTTTTTGTTGGCATTGCACCTGGAAAAGGGTCGCATCCACATGGTTATCGGGTTCGACTCGAAGCGCACACTTGGTAGTTGTGAACATGAGCATCGTTAGGTGAGATAGTACTTATCATTAATGTTGTATGTACTGTGACTATCCTACATCCGTAATGGTATACCTTTGGTGGTAATGTCTACAAGGAGAGGGTTTCCATTTTTTTTGTGCTTACAAATTTTTGATATTAATTTCCGACCAAAACTACTTAATGTCTACAAGGAGAGGTTTCCTTTTTGTATTTTTTGGGGGTTGTAAAATTTTGTTAATTAAGGCAGTGTAGTGCTAATGGTTTTATGTGCTAAATTGTTGTATTTAAGATAATCATTTAGAGCTGTTGTTTTTAGGGTTGTAATTTCTTGGTTTTTTTTTTTAGTATTTAATGTGGGGGACCTAAAAACGGCAGCTCGCCATTTTAAGTATTGATTCTTTCTTTTGTGTTCATTTTTGGCACTACGGTGCTAGTGTAATATACTTTTTTGATAATTAAAGGTTGTATGATTATTTTTGTGAGTTGTAAATGAGTGCGTATCTTATTATTTCAGGCCTTCCTTGCTTTTGTATGTGAAATACTCCGCCCACTCGTCGATTGTGCCCGGTCATTTTCTGTCCTTGTTTTTTCTTCTTAAAACTACGTCGCTGTTGTAGCAAAATTCAAAATCAAAACAGTATTTAAAACCAACAATACGCTAAGAAGACAACTAACACAAACAACACGCAATACAAAGTTCAAAAAACTGCATGTACAAAATACCGTGCGAATGTAACAAGTTTTACATAAGGGAAAGTTCCACACCATTTAAAAACTCTATGAATTGCCAACATGCATGGAACCCAGCCATAAAATAAAATGGGAGGACGCAAAAATTATTGACAAAGAAGAAAACCTCCAAAAACGCAAAATCAATGAAGCTGCTTATATAACCCTACATAAAAATAACTGTGGACCAAACGAATCCGTAACTTTCAGTAAACAATGGATTTCATTACTAAAAGCAATAACAAATGAAAATCGAATGCCCCCAATATCTAGGTGGCATTGCAAGTTTTTCCTGGGTTTTCTTTGAGATATTAACATGAAATAGAGCCTACATACATGATTTCTATTTATACATACAACAACTAATTACAGAACAATAGGGATATTAACTCGGCAAATGTTCGAGTGTTAGGGGATCTTGGTAGTCGCAAGGCTACTTATCCCCCTTCACATACTATTAAATATCATGGCAATAAGGTAGTTTTCCTCCTCAAGATATATATAAAAAAACGGCTGCTTAAGCCTTACGGTAGCGTAATTGCACACTTTTTTAATAACCATCCCTCAATCGTATAAATAGAAACATGTTAAAAGTGTTTTCCAATCCTCAAACTATTGAATTTATATGAAATTTAACTATTAAAAAATTAATCAGCTGAGTTCACGTAAACCGTATTGACTACCTTAAAAGTCGCTCCCAGGGCGCAACACCAATTGAAGGCACTCATTCTTCTGAACTTTAAAATTTTCACCTAATATATTCAAATCAAAGATTAATAAATCAAAGTCACCTTCAATTTGTGTCATAAATGTCAAACTTAAATTTTTTATTATTTTGACATCGAAACGTAAATAAATACGCTTTTAACAACTCTGAGTGGTTTAAAAACCAAATAAGATTAAGAAAAATACAAAACAAACCACAACAAACATACATGGAGTATTCCCTTTCTGCTTGCTCGATTATAGTTTAACCTTTGCTACTTTGGCGTATCACTGATCACGAGCTCATTCAAAATATATTTGCGTATGATGCTAAGTCTGTAAAGAGGATTCTCCAGCTTTTAAATACGGAACAAGGTAAATGTAAAGGCCTTATACTCTTACATAAATATATTTACGTGTACAGTTAGTAGATTTTGAACCACTATTACGCACCCGAGAAACACCAACATCAGTAAATATTTAAATACAATAAACAACTAGTACGAATACCAAATTACAATTTACATTAAGCTCATCATATGATTGTAGTTACACACAATTCATCGCCTTAAACAGTTTGTGATTGTTACCGCAAGACTATTTTTGTTGTTAATATTGCGTTAATAATAATGCATCCTAGTAGTGACGATGAACCTGGAACAAAAACAGCTTAATTAATTACAAAGTCTAATGGAAGTACACAAATATAGTAGCTTTAAGAAAACCAAGTCACCCTCATGAAATATTTTATTTTATCGGGTGCGGCGTAATGGAGTCATGAAACTTAATGTTGTTGAGCCTTTTACGGCTGAAATGGCTTGGGCGTTAGAAACACATTAAATGCGGTTATTTATAATCATTATTTTCGAAACTAAGAACGCTGGCAACCTATTTTATTTGGTCAGTCTTTATTTATCGTTATCAATTGCTTAACTTCAGTAGTGTTACTTCAGTATCTAAGAAGTACAAATAGCGTCAGAAAATCGAATTTTAATCTAGAACTTTCTTTAAAAAATCGTATTGAATTAGAAAGACAAACATTCTACTTGCGTATCTTGTTACGATTTTAGTAATACGTGCTTAAGAAATTTTGAGTCTAACGTTGCGGCGCTAGTTCTAACACGTATTTTATATTAAAAAAACTGAAGTTGTTTACATTGAGAATGGAAAAGCTAAAAACTGTATGATAACGGCTAACTTGGCTATTACCTGAAGGAAGAGATAAAGATGGATCGGGGCTGAATTTGTTTGGTTAAATAGAAAACAAAGCGTAAGTTGGACGCCGCTGTAACTAACAGTATTAATCAATTTACAAAAGTAGATACAGAAACTCTTTTGTGTTTTTCAATTCCAAAATTTTCTATTTAAATCCTTGGATAAACATAAAACATATGGGAAGCTTGCCTCCTTCAATCAGGCTGCTTCCTCAACTAAGATATATTTTTAACGTATGTACTTCTATACAAGAAAAATACTAGCGTGATGCTTGTTTATTTCGTATCAATAAATAAAAACTTTAATCATACAGCTTTATACCATCCATACTCAACAATTAAATTATATCACAGATTTTCTTAACTTTAACTACTTGAGCAAGACTTACATATTTAATATCTTTAATCACGGAGTGTCAGATCTGGCAGCCATTTACAATTTCAAATAAGCAAAATTTTAGTTCATAAAACTGGACTTTTAAGTCCCGTTTATACAAATCTTATTTTGTCACAAATAAAACCTTTAACATAATTTCAGTTCTGCTTCTCGCCATTGCTACAAAAATTAATGAATGAAGACTTAAGTGATTTCCTTTCACAAAATATCTGAAGTTGCGAAAAATTAATAATTTTAAATGCAATTACGGTTTTTACGAAACGAAACCTATGGACAGAAATGATGAGATTTTACTGTTAGTAGAGTGACCTTACATGCTTGAAGAGGGTTGTTTGATACAACTGATTTTCCTTTATAAATTCGAATAAGAACTTGGCAAAATATATGACTCACTCTTAGCAGCAAGTCACAGACTAAGGATATAGTTCTTGTACAAGCTTCAGTCTATAAATACTCATCCACTGTTCATTTTCAGGTAACAAAGCTAAGGACTCCAGATCATTTCTTCTTAATTGAAAGGGGGTACTATTACCCTTAGGCTTTTGAGTTAAAAAATACAGATCAAGACACTGTCATGCTTTTTACCACTAATTTTTACCATAAACGAAAGACAAAATCGAAGTGATCAAATCGATCCATAAAGGCAATTCGACCTGGAAAACTTTTCTCCCCGAAATTTTAGGCTAACCAGAAGAGATGCTTAACAACTAGGACTGGCCACGCGCTGTGTTTATAAAACAACTTGGAAACCTTGATACAATTATAAACAATAACTTATTGACTCAAAATTCTTAATGATAAAATGCTATTAAATTACGTTGTCGTCCATAGCAAAGTTTCAAACACCTGAAGTATTTTAATTTAGTTATTGCAACAAACCATGGAATTTAGCCTTGTTATAGAATTAATAAGAAACTACGACTCGTTTATTGTTTTCCGTATGGAACTAACAATTTATTATGATATGAAAAGTATTTAGAATGGAAAATAAATGATTTTTAGCAAATTTTTTACGTTTTTCTTTTTTATATATAAAACAGTTACACTCCATAAAGAATTGTCGGCCTGTAAAAAATTGGTACACCGCCCTCTTACAAAAAAAAAAATTTTGAGTACTAGATAAAGAAAGGAATAGTTTTGAAGCAAAATAAAAATATTAAAGTAATTGGGGCTAAAATAATAGTTTAATCACAAAATATTTTCAAAAAATTTTGTGTTATAACTAAAACTATAAAAAACTATTCTAAGAAAGGTCTAAGGGACTAAAATGACTAATAGACTAATTAATCAGTGAAAGGGTACCTACGCGTACTATACGTCCAAAAGGGATCAAGTCAAAGATAAACAAAATTGATAAATCACAAGCGGTGGAGCCACTATGGATGTCTACACTCACATAATGCACGAAGGGGGGGGGGGGCATAGGAGATGAAAATAAAAAAGTTTACATCAAAAAGATTATATATATATATAATATATAATATATGGAATATATATATATATATATACATATGGAATTATAGGATAGATAGGTCTAGATAATAAAATTTCAACAACTGTGTATATAGGAAATAGGAACAATTTATTTACGCGCCAAATTAATCAGTTTAGATAGTGTAAACGGACGGTTATTAAGATATTTTTGTATTACTAAATGAGAATTTTAAAATTGCATAAAGCGTAAAAGCTTTAGGGTACATGAAAACTCAAGGATACGCATAATCAGTTGTAATAATTTTAAATCAAGCGCATTGAATCAGAAACAGAGCATTCAGATATATAAAATCAATAATTTAAACGCATATTTCCATTCAAAGAAACGAAAACGTTCGTTAGACAAATCCTAGGAAGTGGATAAACTCGGAATTGTTATTTTAAACAAACAAGTTGCTTCGAAAAAACACCTGTCAGTTAAATGCCAAGTTCAGAGAACTTGAATGAACGTTGGCACAAAATTCTAGAAAATTGTTAGCAACGGTCGGTCTGACAAGCTTCTAAAAATAACAAGTGTTTTGAAGACTAAGTAAAATAAAAGATAGGTAAAATAGACAGAGAAAACGTATAAGAAAACGTTGGTTACAACACAGGGCTAAAATACACGGAAGACTTAAAAGCCAACAACAATATCGATTTTCTGTAGATTGAGAGGGGTTTCTAAAAGAGACAATAAATATGGGTTGAACTAAAAGAAGTAGCTAAGAGGTCGAGCGTTATAACGGGGGAAAAATGTCATTGGTCTAAAGCTAGCAGTTCGGGAAGCGGGCGTCCATTGAGGTTATTAAATGAATTTCAGTGTAACAACCCGATAATCTCGAAATTGTCCAGACGTTACAATCAAAATCTTGAGAACTCATTTTAAAAATAAGCTTTTCGATGAAAGGAGGTTCCGTGTGGGGTACTGAAGAAAGTATAAAAACTCTGGGAGAGATATTAAAGCCCTCTTGCTCTTAGATCTTATATAGCGTTTAGATCTCGAACGTAATTGCTATTACGTGCTCTTACGTTGTACTAATTGTTGTTTATTCGATTAACATCCTATTTTAAAGTGTATAAAGCTGTTAGTAACGTACTGAAAGGTATTAAAAGTGATTTACCACAAGTGGGTGCCAGCGTTACAAAAGGTGCTGTTATTACACAATACAATCGAATAATAAGATAGAACTTGGGTAAGCGAATCGAAAAGCTTAACTTGTATGCATAAAATGTAGTGGTATGGAAGGTTACGTTTGGTCAAGACAATTATCCGGGTAGAATTATTAAAGGTGGTTGCAGAGATTGGGATAGTGAGTGGGGATCAGTTCGATCTAGGCATAATCACGCAGTATATGGAAACCACGACGAGGCCTTCTGATACACATCTCCAGAGGTAACGAGGAACGAAGCTTACTCCAAGTAAAGAAAATTAATTTCTTGCTTTTCGCTTAAAGATGTGTGCTGATATTTTTGTGTTTAAGTGTTTTGACTTATTGGGCGTGTATTTTGTTACCATAAAAACTCATTTAAAAGGGTATATGTACAGGACAATTAATATTGATCATTTAAAAATGTTTATTGATGATATAAAAATGTTGTTGTAAGAATTAGACGGGTCTTTAGCTTTATTTTAAAATAAAATGCAAGGTTTAAAAGCATTTAGAGTAACTGGGTTATACTGATCTCAAAATAGACCAGGATAAAAATCAATTTAGGGTTGTATGACGGTCTCATCTACTCGTCTAAAAAAAATTTGTTGATATATATTAAAGTCAAGAAGTTTAAGGAGATTTAAAGATTGAGATGGTAACGGTTTTTATCTAACTGGATGTACCAATGTGTAAATATTTTCTTACTAATGGAAACTTGTTAATATGTGTAAATAAAAAGGTTGTATGTCTTGTTGCATTATTTGAGTGGTAATTTCATTTGACTGTGTTTGTGAGTAAGGAATGTTCTTAGGATGGTAGGTATTCAAGAAGAAGCCGATTGCTGAGCTAGCCAGGGTGTGCAGAAATAAGGAGGCGTTCCAACAAGGTAGTGTAAGAATTATTTTTTTAATTTTATTTTTATTTCCAGAAATTTGTATGACGCCCAATCCGTAAGACAAGAATTTTTAAGATCCACTGCAATTTTGCTGGCCCAAGCGTGGGGCTTGATTGGTTTTAAGGGAAAGCTCGAGAATCCCAACCTCCACGGCAATATATATATATATATATATATATATATATATATATATATATATATTGTTATGGATTCAAAGCGTTAAATTTGGGGTAAGCAATGCAATTTCAAACACCCTGTATAGAGAAACGAACAAATTATTTACGGGCAAAATTTATTTAACTTATTTAATTTAAACGGACAAGTATTAACGTATTTTTATAATTAATGATTGAAAGGTTAAAGGTACATAAAGAAAACCAGTTTTAAAAACAAATAAAAACGCATAATTAATTTAATTTATTTTAATTCAACATAAAAAACATTGGAAAACACACCAGGGTAAAGAAAATCGATAATCCCAAGGCAAAAGGTTTCTTGGTAACAAACAGACGTCAGTTCGGTGAAAGAATTGTTGTTTTAAACAGTCTATAATTAAGAACACCTGCTCATTTAAAAGGTTACCTTCTTCGAAATTATCAGCATAATAAAGCGGGCTTTATAGAAAATAGTTTTCAATCGTCAGCTGCTTCGAATCACAAGCTAACAGAGTTCTTGAAGAGCGAGGTAGAATGAACGATAAGTATTCTTCTTAATCTTCTTTGGGTATTAAACCACTCATAGTTTTTAAAATTATCTTTATTAACATTTCGATCCATAACCTAGGATTGTTTTCAAAATAATGAAGTACTATGCTACAGATAGAGACGGATATAAAAGCATTGGTTTTCAAAACGCATGTACTTAATCCACGTGGAGTGATAAGACGCTGTCAGCAATATCGATTTTTAACAATTCAAGTGGAGTTTGGAACGCGACATCAAATATGCATAAAACAGAGATAAAAATATTACAGGCGGAGTTTCATGACGACACAGAACAGAATCATTGGTTGAAACGGATAGTTTACAAACGGACGAATATGCGATTTTCGGATTATACGCGCGTCCACGAGGTGAATTTCTGGAAGCTTTAAGTCGGTTATATCAAAATTTGAAGAAGTATTATTTTAAAATAAGTTTTTCGGGCGAAGTGTAACCTAGAGGTGGCATGTTGAACATTATAAATACTTTAAGAGAATTAGTAGAGCCCTCTTTATATTTTCATCGCTTTATACTACTTACAACGATAGACCGACGTTATAGTAGAGTTCTTGTGGGTATTAAAAATTATTCATAATTCAGTAAATGTAGCAGTACTTGGTAATTAAGGCCTTATAGTTATTAACGTGAGTAGTGTCGAGTGAATTAAATTAACCTAGGTCCAACTAATACCATACCAAGCTAGTAAATCAATAAACAGAAGAATAATATACGTGAGT
This sequence comes from Platerodrilus igneus, assembly GCA_036346225.1. Taxonomy (NCBI): domain Eukaryota; kingdom Metazoa; phylum Arthropoda; class Insecta; order Coleoptera; family Lycidae; genus Platerodrilus; species Platerodrilus igneus. Next base: position 9,821,654 of record JARFIW010000244.1, read on the forward strand.
TTGTATGCTGTCATGGAATTGTAATTGAAAGTAAGGCGCTTGGTGCATAGTGGGGTTATCATCTATAAATATGTGGAGTATCAAAGCGCATAGTCACGAAACCAAAGGGTTCTGGTGAGCATCGTTGGAGGGATGGAGGCTTGAAGCATTTTCCAGGTAACTTATTTGAATTTTCTGTTATCTGATAAACTTTTGGAATTATTTGGTAATGTGTGACTGAACATCGGGGTTATTTATGGTTATATAACGTATCGGAAAAGATACATGTACTTGACAATTATTAAGGTTATTTAAAATATCGAAAAGTGTATGTAAAACTTACTAAATTTCAGTAGGAATTTGAACTGGATTGTTAAGAGTACATGGGTTTATTAGTTTTGTAGTAATTTTATGCAAGGTAAAAGGCATACATTAATAAACTGGGTTATTATGACCTCACCATACTCCAGAGTACAATAAATATAGGGTATTATTTGGGGCTCATCTACTAGTATTTTTATTAAATGTGTTTGCAAATAATAATTTAAAACAAGGACTTTAAAACATATCACTTATTGAGTTGTAATTAGTGTACCAAACTGTTTATACCTGTGAATAATTTGTTTGTAAATAGCGGTAAATAAAGATTGTATGATTGTTGTATTATTTGGTGATTTTATTGAATGGTGTGTGAGTGGGAAGGAAGAATGATTGTAAATTTAGGTATCCAAGAAGAGACACAGCTGAGCTAGCCAAGGAAGCTGCTGAAAAAATTTTGAAGCAGAAATCAACGAGGTAAGAATTTTTTATTATTTTTTAATTTTTTTGAAAATCAGTGTTGACACTGGCGATGTCAAACCCATAAGTCCACGATCTACAGCAATCTTACGACGGTCCAACGTTGGGGCTTAAATGGTTTTTAGGGAGATCCAGAGACCGTCCCCACGACCCACAGCACTCTTATGGCGCCCAATTCGTGAGGCTCGATTGAGTAAAAGTAAAGGACCGATGTTAAAAGTGTATGTCCCATGATTCACAGCAAATATATATATATATATATATATATATATATATATATATAAATATTGTAGGTAGTTAATTACACAAGGTAAGTTGATAAATACTATCGTATTATAGTGGATAAGATGAAATAATAACTTAGACTTTTTATGCAAAGCCCAAATGATCATTTCAAATCGAGCTAGTAATTGAAAGATCGAAAATATCAGGTCTTGGACAGGACTTGAACCGGTATCCTGGTTTAGCCGAAACTATGCGTTTACCAATTTAAGAGATTTAAAGATTGAGATGGTAACAGTTTTTATCTAATTGGATGTACCAATGTGTAAATATTATCTTAATAATGGAAACTTGTTAATATGTGTGAATAAAAAGGTTGTATGTCTTGTTGCATTATTTGAGTGGTAATTTCATTTAACTGCACCTTGAAGCAGTTCCAAAATACTAGAACGAGTAAAATGGCTTGCGCGTTTCAGTGAGCTAAAGAACCGAACTATAGGTTTTACCAAATTAGTGAAGTCCTTATTGAGGCACCAGACTAAAACAGGTCCCCGAAAGAGGGCAGCAGCTTTTTCGGTACTTAGAGTGTCAGAGACCATAGGCGTCAGTATGACATTCTAAGACACACTACTGCGATGTAGAAGGCAACGGGAAATCACCACATTACCTCCCAAATACACAGCGTACTTAAATTGTTGTTAATGATGATGGCATCCTCTGGGGTAAAAAATTCCGGAGTTAAAATAGTCCCCCCATTCGGATCTCCGGCAGGAAACTACTTCGCGGAATGTAATCCGAAAATATAACAGAATAGTCGTGAACGTTCTGCGAGTCGGAGTGTGGAATGTCAGAAGTACGAAGCAAGTACGTAGCTAGAGAACTAGAAAATTGAAATGGATAGGTTAGCACTAGACATAGTAGGGATCAGCAAAGTTCGCTGGCTAGAGGCGAGGGATTCTTGGAGTGGGGACCTTAGGATAATTCATACAGGATCATAGTTAAGAAATTGGGGTGTGGGGTTAGTTATGTGAAAAAAGATAGAACAACGTGTAGAAAACTACTCATGATCAGATTAGAATCTAAACCGGTAAATATAGTAATAATACAAGTATACATGTCCATTTCTAGCTACAGTGAGGAAGAGGTAAAGGCGATCTACAAAGATATCGAAAACATACTAAGATATGTGAAAGGACATGAAAATTAAATAATTACGGAGGATTTTAATGCAGTGATAGGTGAGGGTAGGGAAGGAGCGGTAGTAGGTACAATTGGTTTAAGCACAGGAAAAAAGGCTGGTAGAATTTTGCGACAAGAACCATTTAACCATCACAAACACATTATTTCAACATCATGCTAGAAGATGATGCACTTGGAAGATGCCAGGAGATATAGGAAGATATCAAATAGATTACATTCTTGTTAGACAACGGTTTAGGAATCAAGTAAAAGACTGTAGAAACTACACAGAATCTGATATAGACACTGACTACAACATCGTAATTATTAAGGCTGCTCTTAAATTTAAAAATCAGTAAAGGAGAAACGGAAAAGGGCACTTTGACTTTGAGAAACTAAAAGATAAAGATTTCCACGAAAGATTTAAAAAAAGTCAAATGAATTATTGAAAGATATCGGAAAATTTCTTATACTAGCGAAGTAGAAACAGAATGGAATAACATTCAATCCAACTTAGACATGGCAGCCAGAGATATTCTGGGAATACACAAAAGAAAATAAGAAATTATGAACAAAGGATATCCTGAATCTAATAGAAGGACGAAAATACAAAATAGATCATATAAAACAGGAAAACAGAGATACAAAACCATAAAATTGGAAATTATTCGCAAATGCAAGAAAGCTAAAGAAGAATGGTTTGATAATAAGTGCAAAGAGGTACCTACCAAGATGAAAATAAGAAAAACAGACGAAGCATACAAACTAATTAGAATGAATTTTAGGGAAATAAAACCGCATAGCAAAAATATAAGGGACACGGGAGGGAACGTCAGTATAGCAAATGTAGAGAACTTTGATAGATGACAAGAATATATAGGGAATTTATATGCAGGAGAGGAACTGACAACATTAGAATAAGAATCAGACATTAAAAAAGATGACTCAAGATATCCTATACTTAGAAATGAATTTGAATTAGCATTAAAGGGTCTAAAACAAGGGGAAGATTACTTAAAACATATGTGTGGAGCACAGAACTGCATGGCTGTGATGCCTGGACAGTAGGAAAAGCAGACAAGAAAAAGGTAGAGCCTTTGAAATGTGGTGCTACAGAAGTATGATGAAGATATCATGAACCGACAAAGTTAAGAACAAAGAGGTACTAGAAAACGTGGGGGAAGAAAGAAATATGTGAAAAACTAAAAAATAGAAGAGATACGTTGATAAGCCACACACTAAGACATGAGGGAATAGTGCGGAATATATTAGAAGCAGAGTTAGGAAAAAAAGAGGTAGAGGTAGACCTAGGTTAGACTACTGCACACAGATAGTGAAAGATGTTGGCTTGCAAATTTGGAGAAAATGTGTAGGCCAGCTCAGAATAAAAATCAATGGAGGTACGCTTCCAACCAGTCGCAAGATCGAAAAACTAATGACAAAAATAATAACTGTACTTAAGCATGGTGATTATTATAAACAACTACAGATATTGGTTTTGCAATACCCTCTAATAATGTTAACTGTGCGAAAGAATTTACTGGAAAACTATTAATACGGCAATTGTCTTAGTATTGGCTGTGAGAATTGCAGGAAACTGTGTAGGCTAGCTCAGAACATAAATAAGCTGAGGTACAAATCCAACCAATTTCAAGACGTAAAACCCAATGACGAAAAAAAAAGTGCTCTTAAATCTGATGATTATTATAAATAACTACAGGTGTTGGTTGTGAAATATTTTCAGCTAATGTGGATTGTGCAAAAGGATAAATTGGAAAAACTAATAGTTCGACGAGGTTCAAGTGCTGGGGAAACTTGGCAGCCAAAAGCTGCCTAACCTCCTTCACAAATCATTGAATATCGGGGAAATGGGGTATATAATCGTAAAACAATAGAAATTGACCGAACGGCATCAAACAAAAAAGAACAGCAGCTATGTTCAAAGACAACGAACATAGATACAAGAGAAAAACTGTTCAAAGCATAGTGCGGAGCGCATCACAGTACATCTATAAAATAGGGGCAGTAGGAAAAGCAGACAGAAAGAGATAGAAGCCTTCTGGAATGTTCTGCTTCAGAAGTATGAAGATGGTAGCATGGACTTACAAGTTAATAAGAAAAAGGTTGTAGAAATAGTAGAAAAATAAAGATATCTGTGGAAAACGAGAAAATAGGAGAAATAGAAGGACAGGATACGTTCTAAGTACGGGATATATTACAAGCAGAGATAGGAAAAAAGAGGTAGAGGTAGATCGAGATCAAACTTTCGCACACAGATAGTGATACATGTAGACTTTGCAAATTTCAGGGAAATGTGTAGGTTGGTTCAGACTAGGAAACAATGAGAGTACGCGTACAACCAGTTCTAGGACTGAAAGCCTAATGATGATGACAGAAAGAAAAAAGAGAGGCAGAGGTAAACCTAAATTAGACTATTGCACACGGATGGCGAAAGATGTAGGCTGTGGGATTTTCAGGGAAATGTATAGTTTACTTCAGAATGGAAAACAATGGAGGTACGCATCCAACCAGTTTCAGGACTGAAAACTTAATGATAATGACACAGTTTTCCTAAAACTAAATATTTACTTACCGAAGATGTATCGCGGGTACCGAGTACTGAAGACGGCCTTGGACGTGGTCGCTCTTCTTCTAATATTATTTCAGCAGTTGCATTGTATAAATTAAATAAACTTGCAACGCACTGTAGTCGTGCTTTCCCGCTTTGGAATGTGTTGGTATCTACGTCTATTTCTAGAAATGATAGTGTCACGTGTGGAATTTTTCGACTAGCAGCGGTATGCGGTTCTGGTATATGTTGCATGGATGTTTCGTTTATCTGAAACAAAGAAATAAAAATTTGAGTTTACTTTACTAAAAGAAGGAATGTTTTGTAAACAATTTTATTTTTAAAATAGTGTTAAACGTACTCTCTGTGCATGAATAACAATTTTTTTTGGAAATTGATTCTTTTACTTTTGTCTGCTGTTTTTACTTCTATGATATAGCTTTTTACGAAAGTACGAAACTATTCCAAGCAAGAAAAGAAATTGTTTTGTACCAACCTGCAAAGACATATTAGTATCACCGTCTTATAATTTTATGTGTCCAAAATGAGAAAATCAAGCATTTACCACCATTGCAAAATTAAGTATACACACGATGTATATCGTTAATGCAGTTTGCTCGAATAGACAAGGTGCGTGAAGTTAACCGCGACTTTGTAAGTACAAATGTTCTTATAAGTTCTGAAAGTTAGTGGTTCATTAGTGGTTTTTAGTGCTTTATAAAAAAAAGATCGTCGAATAATCGTCTCTCCGAAAACAGCAGTTCATAATTTTTCAGTGGAACTACACACTTAGCCGGGGTTTTCTTTAATTAAAAAACTTTTTACAGCCAAAAGTTAGTGCTTTCTTAGTGCTTCATATCTCATAGGCGTAGAACGAATAATAAAAAAGTTGTGGCTACTTACTTTTTGCGGCTAACTTCACAACTGGCCCCGGTTTTGTTTCAAATTCAAAAATTAGTTTCTGCCTAAAGTCAGTACTTCGTTAGTGCTCGTTAGTGCTTTATATTTCAGTGGCTTCTAATAAAAAGGTTATAGTCATCTATATTTTCAACTCTAGCCGTAGTTTGTTTCAATTTCAAAAAACTTTTGCAGCCGAAAGTTAGTGCTTCGTTAGTGCTCTTTAGTGCTTCATATTTTAGTGGTGTACGGCTGCAAATAAAAAAGTTACGATAACTTACGTTTTTACAGCTGGCCTCGGTTTGTTTCAGTTTCAAATATTTGGTACTGCCATAAGGCGTTTCAATAATGCTCTTTAGTGTTTCAGATCTCATTTGCGTACGACTACTAACAAAACAGCTGCGCCACTTACAGCTGGCCGTAGTCTATTTCAACCACAAAGATTTTTTTACAGCCGAAAGATAGTGTTTTGTACTCTCGAGTGCTCTATATTTCAGTGGCAAGCAAATATAGATACTAGAGAAATTAGAAAATTTTGAGGATACAAATTAATTTGATTAATTTTATACGAAAATAATGCCCCTAAACTTCAGACAAATGTTATTTACTGAGTTAGAATTGGAACAGAATATCGTGATTGTATTTTTCTAGACGCTCTTATACACATGCGATTTAAAAAAAAAATCTCGATGTTAAAGCAACACTTCCTAAAGGTATATAAAGCAATAAATTCCAAATTATTAGTAATTTGTTTTCATCAAGTGAATAAAGTTTTCGAAAAAAAATTGTTTGCTATGCGTGAAAAATATTATTTATACAATTATATTAAGACGTTGCGAAATAAGTAAGTTTACACACTAGTTGTAATTATAGAGTAAATCTTAACGTTAGCTGTTCATATAATACATTATCTGAAATTAATATACACTTATCACTTTCTGAAATAAATTCTTACTTGCAAGTTGATAAACTGCGATGCTAGAAATAACATATATTAGAAAGTAAGCGTTGGAATTAAGTATAATTAAATTGGCGTAAAGTAGAGTGAACAGAAATACATAACTTGAAAGTTCAGATCCAAAAGATTACCAAAACTTTTTGTTATAGAAACATTAACGATCTTATGTAGCATAACATCCAGTGCTTCATTCTACCTTAACCCGAAAGCACCGCACTTTCGGCTTCGGAAATATTCACTTCAAGGTCAGATCCGAAAATGGAGTGTAACTTTTTCTTTAGTAAGCACTAACGACAATAATACGATGCATAATCTTTATTGCTTTGTTAGTGTTTTATTGTGCTTCAAACCGACAAGCAGCCGCACTTCCAGTTTCAGAAATATTGGACTTCAATCAGATCCGAAAACAGGCTACAACCTTTTTGTTGTATAAGCCGTAACGACAGTAGGTAGTGTAATTTTTAGTGCTTCGTTAGTGTTTTGTTTTGTCAAACCACAAAGTAGCCGCAAATGTTCGACTTCAAAGTTAGACCCGAAAATGGGCTACTACTTTTTTGTTGTAGAAGCACTAACAACGATATGTAGCATAATCCTTAGTGCTTCGCTAGTGTTTGATTGTGCTTCAAGCTGCAAAACAGTCGCACTTCGAGTTTCGGAAATATTGGACTTAATTACTTTCTTAAGAAGATGTAACAGTAATAATGCACTAGCAAACTTGCAGTGGCTAGGATTGCGCCCTACAAAAGCAAATGCAAATTTTTAGGGGTGTACAGATTGGGGCGGCTCCGTATCGTAGTTGATATGTGTGTGAATACTACGCCCAAGGTCCGGGTTCGAATCCCGACACAGTCCGCTTGAAAAATGTTAGGCGAACATTTTTCACAAAAATACACCCTCGTTCGGATGAGAGGTAAAATGGAGGTCCCATGTGTAAGTGTTGTCACGCACGTGAAAAATCCCTACCTTGCTCGGAACAGGAAGGGTTCGGTAAAATTAAAAATTTTTTAGGTAAAAAAAAACTCGCTTCCTAGCCAATGTAGTACCTTCGGGTGGAGCATTGGAAAATCACATGTATGGTATACAGATTGGAACAGTTTGGCTTTCGCCTACCTAGAAAGCTCTCTGAACTTCTGAGTATTAAAAATTGTTGAGTTCAAACCCACCTAGATGTTTCAGTCTCGCTAAACGACCAGTATTCTAAAAGACAGTTGTAAGTTGTTATTTTTTTATGACACAGGTTGATAGAACCTTGTGTACACATTTTTCTTTCCACCTACTAACTTAAAATATACACATATAATAAATCTTTAAGTTATTCACTTAATTTATATTAAAACATGAATATCACAGTATTTAACAAGGAGAAAAACTGATTAAATTAACATCCTTAATTGGTCAAATATGCGTGTATCTAAAGGAATAAATTTATAAATTATAGGTATTTAACCAAACTGAATGGGCACCAATGAGTTTAAGTAATTGCGATTGAGGTAATTTTCATAGTTACAAGTCGCCTTTAACCAAACGCCTATCAACGTACACGTCTTTAAATAAAAAAATACAAAGTAGCGGTTTAAAATATGTAGCAGATGGAAAATTTTAATAACTTACAGCTAGTTTATACTATGTTCAAGCAATTTGTCGTGCAAAACAAAAATGAGCCTGCCAGTAACCTCTTGATCCAACAGTAGTTGAAATAAGCATCCAATACCGCATCGCTTTTACTAGTAATCGAAATCTATTTAATTCCGCGATTACATTCGCGTTTGGAAGCTTATTTTACTAACAAGCCCGAATTACTTACCTTGAATTACTTAAATCGGATAGTCGCTCGGGGCTATTCGCTTGTGTGTGTCTATGAAATAGGGGCAGTAGGAGATGCAGACAGAAAAACGGCAGAAGCTTTTTGGAACGTTATGCTTTAGATGTACGAGGATGATAGCATGGACAGACAAAGTTAATAACAAAGAAGTTATAGAAAAAGTAGGGAAATAAAGATATCTTTGGAAAAAAATAGGGAATAGTGCAGGATGTATTACAAGCAGAGGTAGGAGAAAAGAGGTAGACCTAGATCAGACTATTGCACACAGATAGTAAAACATACAGTCTTGGAAATTTCAGAGAGTTGTGTAGGTTAGCGCAGAATAGAAAACAATGGAGGTGCGCGCCTAACTAGTTCCAGGACTGAACACCTAATGATGATGACTACGAATAACCGAGCTTTAGTACGAACTCAATTCACGAGGTTTTGAATCGGAGGTGGATTGAACGAGCTATACAGGTCCGTGCAGAGTGCTTACCATTTGGAACAGGACAAATTACTTTCCCCTATTTCTGTAGAGTTTGATTTTGCTTCCGAACAGGAAAGGGTTGCAACTTCTATATAAGAGTTACAGCAATCACTTGCTGAGTTTGGTAGTGACAAGTTTTCTCTTACGTTAAAACGAGTTAGTTCTTGTGGTTACATACGGAACATCGCTGTAAAAAGGTGTTCCCAACCAAGGCGGAACGTAAAAACCATTTGCAATTATTACTTACTTTGGCCAATTCCCGCAGTGCTTTCGAGACTAAGATAAAAATAATTTCGTTGCAATACGACTTTACCTGCGACACTGGTAACTACTTTTAGTCTTACTTACGCTCTTAATCTGGATGTGGATAAACCTCCGTTATACACTTCCGGGTCGGATTTGTTTTTAAGCTTGAGTTATTTCAGCCTTTGGTGGACCTTTGAATCGAAATCGCTTATGCGGTACAGCAGTAATAGTCTCAAATTTTTGTCCAGCTTACTGATACAACATTTTGATCCTCCGGATTATAAATATTGTTTACTTAACCATATCTTAAAACTAATCCAAGAACCTTCTAAGGGTACCTATTCTGTATGTCCGCCATCTTTCGTCATTTTGGTAGTCTAGCCACAGATGTTCAACTTGATGTAGTCTTTCGAATTCTATTCCCATTTTATTTAACCCAGTTATATACAATGAATTTGTTGCAGTAGTTGACAGGGAATGTTTAAAATTAGGGCAAAAGAAATTTAGGGTTGACAGTTATGTACCCTCCAGCCAAGATAAATGCTCATACGTCAAACCGATTTTGCTTTTGAACACGATCGGTCAGTCAAAATTCTCTCAACACCCACTACTAGGCCTTACGTCCTTTCGGTTTCTACCCGTACACCTTAATCTACCATCACTCGTCAAGTAACGTATTACAATGTGATCAAACTAGTCATATTTTTACCTATTGCATATATCCGCAGCTGTAGTTGGAAGGGAATCATCCGGCCCAACTGTACGTTAGTGAAAAACAGTTTGTTTTTTGTAAAATGAGCGGGCCAATAACAAAAGAAGGAGATCAGTAACGGATTTCTCGTCCGAAATATGTATAACAAAGGAAGGGAAGGAAGAAAAGCGAGTGCCACGCTAACACGGTCAGAAGTGGGTAGGAGGGGAGGGGGGGGTTAGAACATCTAACCCTGAAATGATAATTAAGCACATAAACACATCTAAAATATAACTGTAATAAGAAACTTGTATGTACTTAGATAGCAAACAATATTAAACTGCTGGTTCAAATAAGAACATCTGTTTAAAAACTATATATAAAACTTATTCAGCGACACTAACGATTTAACTCACGTAACCGAATCGATCAGTTTCGCTTCGATGTCTATGAGGAAGTGTCTATCACTACCCTTTTAGTCCAACTTAATTTCTATCGGCACAAAGGAGGTTTATGACAGGATACAACGGGACAAGGGATGACAGCTTTACTATTTGATTTACAACTATGAATTTACAATGACTTAAAATAAACCACGACAACGTGCAACAAAGGGATCAAACAACATCTGAATTTTTCACTCCTCAGGTACTAATACTACATCATAATTATATAAAAATTACGAGGAATCTAAAATGTGTATTGTAAATAAAAGAACTAAGGCATTATTCACTCCTTAAAATTTACCGCATACTCTAGGCTAATACCACTAAGTAGCATTTAACAACTGTAATGAATAACATTCTGCATTAGCACAGTAAACAACTTACTAGTTGCAATTATAAAACGGTTAAAACCCAATAACATGACGAATTGAGATTGCATTTATTTAACTTAATGATTATTGCTTGTTGTACGAGGTTAAGGTGAAAGTTCTCGGCTTGACACAGAGATGGCGTTCCAATCAGCAAAAATTTGTGCTTCCCGCTTGCGTGCACATGTCACTAGTTCGTATGACAAATTTCAACTTGCTATCTCAAGTAGTTTGCTTACACGAATTTTTTCAAGCAGATGTTTTATGCGTACTTCCTTAATATGGATAAATTAGAATATCGTGCAGTCATAAAATTCTTCGTTTTGGACGGATTAACCCGTCAGGAAATTTATCCGAAGGTGACAAAAGTTTACATAGACTCTGCCCCTTCCCTGTCGACCGTTAAAAAGTGGGCAACTGAATTTAAACGTGGTCGCACGTCTCTCGAAGATGACCCACGTGAAAGATGACCAAAAACCGCAACCACATCGGAAACGATCGAAAAAGTGTACGATATCGTGTTGGACGATAAGCGAGTGAAAGTGAAGGAAATAGCTGAGGCTGTAAGGATTTTGGACGAAAGGGTTTCGAAACATCTTTAACAAAGGGTTAGGGATGCAAAAGCTCTGCGCAACATGGGTGCCGCATTTGCTGAATGCCGATCAAAAGCAAATGTAAAAACGAGTTTCGCAGCAATGTTTGGCCCGGTTCAATAAAGATCCGAACGATTTTGTTCGGCGATTTGTCACTATGGATGATATATGGGTCCACCATTACAAGCCAGAAACGAAACAGTAGTCGAAGCAGTGGGTGGAAGCCGGTTGTTCAGCGCCAAAGAAAGCGAAGTCGATCGCATTTGCCGGAAAGCTGATGGTCAGCGTGTTTTGGGATGCGAAAAGGATCCTGTTAATAGATTACCTTGAAAAAGGCAGAACAATTACAGGCCAATATTACTCCACCTATGTTGACTAGCTGGATGCCAAAATTCGGGAGAAGAGGCCTGGCTTGAAGAAGAAAAAATCATTTTTCACCAAGACAACGCACCTGCACACAAGGGTGCGTTGCCGATGGGAAAATTGACGGATTTGGAGTACGACTTGCTCGGCCATCCCTCCTATTCCCTTGATTTGACGCCCTCGATCTTCTATAGGTTCCCAAACTTGAAGAAATGTGTTTCTGGGAAGCGCTTCATGTCCATTGAAGAAGTTGAGAAGGCCGTAAACGAATGTTTTCACAGCTTTCCAGACTTTCACTTCCGGGAAGGAATACTGATGTCAGAGAAACGCTGGACCAAGTGTGTTGAAGTTAAGGAGGATTATGTCGAAAAATAAAATCATTTTTTTTACTGAAAATTGCAGTCATTCATTGTAGGCCGAGAACTTTTCACCTCACCCTCGTAAAACAATGTACTAGGAACTTTCCCTGTTTATTGCGGTATTATACTTTAATATTATAATTGAATAGTCTCTTTATCAACCGTAAACCATCCAAGCTTCTAGAAAATTTTAAAATATCTTGTGCTAAAGCTCGTTTTAACTAACTTAAACTAATACATGCGTTTCTATATACAAGTATGCTTAATTAATGCATTAGCGTTACAAATTTAAGGACCACTCTTTGATCGATATATCCAGGAACAAAAATACCTTGCGTTTTGTAGAATTAATTCTAGACCTGCGGATTGTGTTTTATTTACCAGAACTTTGAAATTTTGCAATACCTTCTCGAGAGTATCTGACAGCGAAGCGTAGTTAATGTACCAATCGTCGAGCTTGAAGAATCGTTGATAGATCATATTTAAAGACTCTTGGTAACGAAAATTTTAATATCAAAACGATTTACTTGTATTTAAATTTTTTTACCGTTTACCATTCAAGACATCAAAATTAAATTTGTATTGATTACATTATGAACGTAGCTGCATCTTGCATTCATCGCAAAGTGTTTGCTACACGAGGGCCTGCTGGAATAACACGTTCGGACTTTGACATCAAATGGAAACGGAATTAGATAATGATCAGAATTAAAAATTTGAATTTTTGTTTGCTTTAAGATTAAATTACAGAATACCTTTAACAACACCCACACCTTTGTGATTCTGCCAGCACAAATTCGTCCTGATTACATTTTAATCTTTATCGCTTGAACAACAATTCTACTAAATTGAACAATTATTCAATAACCCGTGTAATTAATACACATCATGGACCAGCAGCACCAGAAGCACATAAATAAATTAATCCTGCATACTTCAAGTAGTGAGTATTTCAAAGCCATTCAGTAGATGAGTGCCAACCGCAATACAAGTACAAACAATCTCTTGATTTTAATTATCATGGAGTTATGGTGTAGCGTCAGATGCAGCATTAATTAAACTTGTTAATTAATGATAGGGTAGTTCAGTTTGGCAGAAACGTCGAGTAAGCAACAATTAAAACGACAAATTGCTACCATAAATCTACAATTTAACACTCCTACCCTGTTATATAGTACTTGAAGTGGTTATAATGTTATGACAAACGTTTTATTCGAGACGAGATATTAGATGCTGGTGTTTGTGGAATGTTGATGTTGCATACTGTTTCAATATTGAAAGGGTGTATATGTGTGCTGTGTAGTGTATAGCAGAATGTTCTATATAGGACATGCAGAAACACTGTTTCGAATTGAATTGCTTCTGCATAATGTATCATTTGAGAAGCTCAGTTTGGAAACTGACAAACTCATTTAGTAAAATGGTGGGAAATTGAAAAGAGTTTTTAAAAATAGTTTGCAGCTAATAAAAAATTTATAAGTGGTCAACTATTCTGTGTAACTACAGAAACTAACAATAGTCTTATTGCAATAATATAATTCAATTACAAATAGAATATCAATTAATCCATTTATTTGTAAATGCAACCGACTTCTGATGGTTAATACTCCCTGTATGTTTGTTGTGGTTTGATCAGCATTTTTGTTAATCTTCGTTGGGAATTAATTAATTAATTCTCAACGTAGATCAACAAAAACGACTTCTGATGGGTCGATTGGGAAACCATTTGCTGAAGCTTCAAAAAGAACAAACTTGTGCTTTAGGCAATCGACATAGACTTAAGCCAGTAACGATTTGTATATACTTTATTTAGCAACAGCTTAAATTCTGTTGCTCTTTTGACATAACAATATTTTTCTTTACTTTCTAATAAAAACCAAAATCTGAAATCTCTTCTGTCAAAACTCATTCCCTCTCATTATCTAATTTAACATCGTTTTTTGATTTGAAGTGATATATAACATAACACTTGTATAATCTACAATAATTATTAAGGAAAATATGAAACACAAACAATATACGACATAGAATTTATTTCCAACACCATTTGTCTCATCCTTAAAAATAATTACAAAGTTGTAATATGTGCCTTACGATAAAACTGTTAATGGGAATGGGGCAATTATTTTTAAGTAAATTTGTTACGCTAGTTATGTATCCCCAATATATGTATAATAAATAGAATTTATTAGGTATTATTAGAAATTGCTAAAGAAACTTAAGGATAAGCAAAAATGTAAATTCAGTGATAAACCAGAGAGATTATTAACAGTTCACAAGCAAGTTGTGAGAACGGATGCAGTACATTGTATTCCAGACGATAGTGATACTGCAGGTAGCAGGTCACAAACGGTTAAAAACCGCGATTACTTAGAAATTAAGACTGTTACATTGTATAATGAAAAGAATTAAGAAATAAGCAGACATGTAAGTTCCCACAGATATGTGAGGGGCAGGGACAACATAAATACCCCGGGAGCCCCAAGATCATCAGTCAGTCTTGAGTAATTCAGCTTTAACATTGCAGTTTGCTTAAGCTGCTTGCCATATTAAACTCCAATTATTATTTAATTTTTGACTTAGAGTATTTTAAATCAGTTTGTCAAAATTCAATTGTAATTCCTGTTTAACCAAATAAATTTTGTTACGATGAGTTGGAAGAAGTTTGTAAAAAGATCGCCCCCAAGCCCGAAACGTAACTGGCGCGGTCGTACTGATCCAGAAAGGCACTTCAAATCCAAAAATCGGAAGACTGGTGACCAAGAATTTCAATTCCCAATTCTGGAAAAACCCAAACAAAGTTGGACGAGGTACAAGCACCGACCGAAACCAACCAAACAAGCTTGGACGAGATATAAGCATGGATCAAATCCAAACCAAACCAACGTGGAGAAAGTACAAAAATCGACACAGTCCATGAAAGCGACGATGAAATTAATCTAAGTTCATTATCCAAAACCAATTGATTCGTTTTACAAGTTATTTGATATTAGCTAGTAAAGATTTTTCTGATTATTATTTGATGTAATACAGATTTTTTTTTATTTTTAATTATTACAATTTATGCCATTTAATAAAAATAATTTACTTATCTATTAAGAGAAATTATTTTGAAATTCAAGAAATTATTTTTAAAGCAAGGGAATCTTGAAACAAGAGAACCAAAAATAGACGTATTTATATACGCAACTATTAGTAGAATTATTACGAATTATTAATAAACCAAAACATAACTGACGCACGGAGTATTGAAAACAAAACGCAACGATTTAATTCAGCAAACTTTAAGAATAGAACGTAATTAATTTTACAATTTTATGTAGAAAAATTTTATCATCGAGAGCTTATAAAAACGAGTTATTTAAAACTTAACCTTCATCAAAGTCTATAATTAAACACCTAATATATAATTGTAAAAACATCTTTCAATTTATTATTGAATAAACTCATTACAAATTGAAACAACGCCTGCAAATTTATAGCGCAATGTTTACATAAATTATTACCGGAAATTCTCATCAGTGAATAAAAACCATTCATTACGAATATATCTAATTATAGCAAAACCATTACTGAAAAAATGCATTCAAAAACGCGCATCGCAACTTCATAAAGAATAATTGCATATTTTCAGTACGAAGATATCTAATTATAATAAAAGCATTTACTCAATTAATTTATCACGAGGCTGAAAATAAAATCTTTCAATAAACTTAAAACCTATAATTAAAACAATTTGTCTACAATATAAATGATACATTGATACAGCTACTGTAACGAAACGGTAGACTAAAAAATTGCAACTTTATATTTAAACATCCAAGGTAACTAGACAACACAATTGAAAGGAAGCATCTTATGCATTTATTAATTACAAAACCTACAAAGGCGAGATAATTAAAGCAGACTCAATTAATCAGGACTGAAATAAAATAAAATCATAACTAGCACAACAAAACGTACAAAATACAACGCAATTATTCCAATAAATTAATCCACATAGAAACCTTTCAAAAAATTGAAACCCGCGACAACTATCACATTTGCGAAGTATAAAAATACAAATTCAAGACTATAGCAATTAACCAGACATTACTCAGCACGAATTTCTCAATTCAATTATAACACCCTACTCAATTCTTTAAATAATCTAACACAATTCAAACTGAAAATTAACCAACCAAACTGAATAGTAATAAACCAAACCGCGAAATGAATCTCAATTTTTACAAAAACTTGATAGTGATTAAAAACGAAAGCAACCCTTAACAATCATGAGTTCAGACGTTAAAGTTTACCTCAAAAGTATACCCTAATTCAACGGAAATAGGAAATTTTATACAGCGTGCAAAATATTTTTGAAAACCTTTTACAAACCAGAAGATAACGAACGAAATGTACTATTTTTACGCCTGCTAATAAGTAAACTGACCGGACGGGCACCAACGCTAATAGCCAGCCGAGATGATTTAGAACAGTGAGAGGATTTTAAACGCATATTAATAGCATATTTTGGCGATTAAGGCAACATACAATGTCTTATCCGCGACCTAATAAACCTTAGAATGAAAAGTAACCAATCTCTGTACCAATTCAAAATGAAATCCAAAAAGTAAGAAGTATAATCTTAAGAAAATTAAAATCGAAGAACCCGACCAAAATATCCGCCTTCTAAAGACCAAAATGATTGACGAAATGGCACTGGTCACCTACATAAACGCATTACCAGAACGACTATCAGATAAAATAAGATTCCAACATCGCCAAAATTTAGACGAAGGCATGAATATGATAATAAAAGAAGAAAACGTCATGTACTATCGAAACAGACTATATAACCCTAACGCGAATAAAAGTTATTTGCCAATAAAAACCATACAAGCCGCGAGATAAACAACCACCTAACCAAAATTCACGCCATTTAACGCACAAATTAACCAACCGCCAAGTAATAACACGAATTTTAATAACACAAATTTTAATAATCAATTTAGACAATTCCCGGCCCAAACACTTAACTCAAATTTTACAAAAGCCGCATTTCCACTAAGATTCAACCAAAATATAAACCAACAAAGACCAGCATTCAGCGCAAACCCTGTTAGAAATAAACCGATGATAAATAATAATAATAACCCTAACAATTATTACAAACCGTCCTCTATGGATACCTCATCTGGTAACACCAGACAAAATACAAAAATATCGCAAATTCGACCCAGCCATAATCAAAAACGAAAGTTTGCCTCCAAAAAATTATTTCACCAAGTAATAGAAGAACCTAACGATGAATCAAACCAATTAGAAAACTAGGAACGCAACGAACCATGCGTATACTAAGAAGAAGACGACAAAGAAAACGCGTGCTCAAATTTTCAGATAGACCGATTTATAAACGACCAAACGTAATCAGTCTATATAATATTAATCAACAACTATTACCATATATAGAAATATGCCACGCAGAATTTAAATTACTAATCGATACCGGATCCTCGAAAACACTAATTAGCACCCAAACCGTGAAGAAACATTATTTTGACTTTATAGAAAGAGAACCCTTTAAAATTAAAACAGCCATCAAACGACCCTATACCAATTTATAGCCAATATACCCTTACCAAAAACATTCAATGTAAAAATGAAACACAATTTTTGCATTTTTGAATTCAACCTTCTAAGAAAATTAGGGGCCAATTATGATATAAAAAACCGGTTATTAAGAACAATATACCGACAAATTTCCATTAAATCTTAAAATACCCAAACCGAGCAAAAATACAACATAGAACCACGAACAGAGAAAAAAATTAAAATCCTAGTATATTCAAAAAACGACGTAGGAATTATAAATCACATAACAGTTCAACAAAGAGTAAAACCCCCCACCGCAATAGCACAAACAAAAGATAATTACGCCACTACAAGAATTTTAAACTCAAATAACTACCCCGTAAAACTATCTCTAACAAACCCAATTAACGTAAAGAAATTGAATTTCAATGAAATGGAAATAGATGAAAATTTAGAAAACTATTGCAACCCCGTAGAACACGACAAATTGTTAAGAGAAAATTTATTATTCGCTTCAATACCGACATTAACAAAGAAGAAGAAAGAGCAATTATGAATTTATGTTTTGAATATCGCGACATATTCCATTGTGAAGGAATACCCTTAACCTTTACCAGTTAAACATAATATAGAACTAACAGAAACAAGCTAATTTTTACAAAAGCATACAGACTACCTCAGGCAAGCCAAGAAGAAGCCGACAGATAGGTAGCAGACTTATTAGAACAAGATATCATACAACACTCCAACTCACCATGGAGCAGCCCCGTATTAATAGTACCCAAGAAATTAGACGCCTCAGGTAAGAGAAAATATCTAATAGTAATAGATTACAGAAAGTTAAACGAAAAAACGGTAGACAACAAATACCCACTACCCAACATCACCGAAATTTTAAACAAACTAGAAAAGTGTTAAAATTTTCCAACCTTAGACCTCGCATCAGGATATAATCAAGTAGAAATAGACGAGAAAGACACAGTAAAAATCGAATTTAGCACACCTAGAGTACACTACGAATATAAATGAATGCCATTTGAATTGAAAAGGGCACCCGTAATCTTTCAGCGAGTCATGGACAATATATTACGAGGAATACACAACGAAAAATTTGTTGTATACCTAGACGACATCATAGTATATTCAACATCACTGGTAGATCACATAGAAAGACTAAGAGAAATATTTGAAAGACTAAGACATGCACAATTTAAAGTACAATTAGACAAGAGCCAAACCCTGATAAAACAAACGCAGTACCAAATTACCCTGTACCAAAAACGAACCAAGAAATTAATGGATTTTTAGGACTTAATGGTTACTACCGCAAATTCATTAAAAGTTAGGCTCAGATAACTAAAAGCACCTGACAACTTGTTTAAAAAAAGGAAACAGAATTGAACACACCCCAGAAGTCATTAAAGCCGTAGACAAAACTAAATGTATACTCACGAACCACCCCGTATTGAAATACACAGATTTTTCAAAACCATTTATATTGACAACGGACGCATCAAACGTAGCACTAGTCGCAGTACTAAGCCGAGGAAAAGTAGGTAGCGGTAAACCCATCAGCTACGTATCCAGAACCCTAAACGAGACTGAACAGAAATACAGTACAATAGAGAAAGAATTATTAGCCATAATTTGGGCAACATAATATTTTAGACCATACCTTTACGGAAGAAAATTCTACATATACACCAATCATAGACCATTAGTATGGCAATGCAAACTTGAAGAACCAAATTCAAAATTACAACGATGAAGAATCAGACTACAGGAATACGATTACGAAATTATATACAAAAAAGGAATTTATAATAATAACGCAGACGCCCCAAGTCAAATACAGCTCAACGCACTAGAAACTGAATCAATTATAGGTAACGTAGACGAGACAGAAGTAAGAGAAGATCCGGAAGAAATAGACACAATACATTTGACACAGAATAAAGAACCAAACACCGCAATTAAAATTTTGAACAAAGCAATCGATATAAAACCAAATCAATTTATAATTACCGAAGTTTTAACCAACACCCAATCCCGTAAAATATACAAAAACAGACAATAAGAAAATATACCAAATTCAAAAAGACGAAAACGAGGAGCAAATAATTAAAATTCTAAAGGAATATACCTCCAAGAAAAAACGATTTCAAAACCGTACATTTATATACGCGACTTTCAGAATTGAACGTTAAATTACTCAATAACTCTGGCCCTAAACTTATCAGATGCACAAGCAAATTAATAACCTTAGACGACCCTGAAGAAATAAACGTCGTAATTAAAACCCAACGCGAAGGCAAAACCAACTATCGTGGAATTAATGAAACAATAAAGCAACTTATAAGACGATATTATTTTAAAGATATGAAAGAATTGACCACAAACTTCATCAATCAATGTGAACTATGTGACAAAGCAAAATACGACAAAACACCCCCAAAAATATCCTTAATGTTAACCCAAACACTCAACATACCGTTGTAACAAGTTTATTTCGTAGTTACTAAATCCCATCATAAAGAGCAAAGTTATAAAGCGTTTTTATTCAAATTATTAGTAAAGTACATGCAACAGGTTTGTTAATACGCTAAAGTTGTATCTACATATTGTTTTCTATGTATAGTCAAGTATCTGTACCTTCGATAACGTTTCGCAGGCGCGTTTTGCTTGAAGGCCTCGGCTGGGGGTCACGCCGTCGCTCGTGCGAGGTGATAAAGGGTCGGTCCTGCAAGCTTGTTAAATAACCATGTACAATTGGAGGCAGGCCGCGAATTTGCGGTTACATTTTGACGAGTAGAGATCCATCTTTAAATAGCGCGCGTAATTAACCACCATAAAACCAACTATAGAAACCACAATTCCAACTACTGATGTAGAACGACTTTGTATTGCAGTCCGTAAGAAGCGGCTTTGATAATGGAGTATTTGAATAATTGGTAGAAGAGCTTATTACTACAAAACCTGATGGAAGTATGGTGATTACGTTTGATTTTGCAACACCTATTAACATCCAAATAATGCAGTTCTGGTTTGTAGATAAGTTTAAGAATTTTGTTCGTGTTCTAAATTAGAAACACGCTATTTTTGTTAGTGCATAAAAGCACGAAAGTTATAAAATTTCGATTATTTGTTGAGCTATATTTTTCAGTGTTAAAAATTTGAATACACAATTTGTAAAGTTTTGGAAACACGCTATTTTGGTTAAGTGCATAAAAGCACGAATGTTATAAAATTTTGATTATTTGTTGAGCTAAATTTTTCAATATTAAAAATGTTAATGTAAAACTTGTAAAGTTTTAAGATACCATTCACGTGGTTCATTTTGTCCTGTTGGTAACAGCAACAGATGTTTTGTTGCGTCACTTGTTTGCCCGCAATATACTGGTGACACCTGTGTTCTAGTAAACATATGCTTTGAATAATGCTTGCATAAGTGAACTTATAAGAATATTTTTATGATCTTTCTTAATTAGAACTGAAACTAACACAATTAATTTAGATTAGAAAACTTGATTTACTATGCTTTACTTTTGTAACCCTCTCGACAGATCTGCCCGAGTCGGCTTTTCTTTGTAACAAGTTACACTAAGTTTTAAAATGTTTGCTTAGTAACTATTTTGATGAAACTTTATTTAAAATCCTTGAACTCATTTAATTATTTATGAAACTTTGTAGCATTGAATTTTGTTTTAAAAGAGAATCTTTTGAGTAAATTATTAGTTCAAGACTAAAGCTTTTTTATTTTGATCAAATATGGTCAAAACTAACTACAAGAAACTAATATCCGTAAGAGTGGAATTTTAATGTCAACTTATATAGGAGATATTTTTTTTGATATTTCTTTAGGTATGTTTGTGGTACACAAATAGTGTTCCACCCTTCTATTAAGCTAATTATTACCATTTCTTACAGGAGCAGCGTCTTATTCAGTTAAGACAGGTTTCGGTCATCGAAGGCGATTTTTTTTCTTTGGGTTTCCACGTCCGCCCCTAGAAATATACTACGCAATTATCCTAAGTAAGTCAGGACTTGGTGGCGCCCTATTTGTTTTGGATTAGATTCAACTTACAATCAGAATTCGACTTACCCCCCCATTTCTCATAGCTCTGCCCAAGGAATAGACCCCTAGTTATGTCGGAAGACTTCGATTCACTTGCCCATAACGTGAGACCAGTTATATGTAAGAAAAATTAGCTTCACTGGCTTTCAATAAACTTTCGGGGTTGGTGCAGTTAGAAAGACGTTTCATTGGCGCTGGCAACGTTTGGGGCTTGCCATAAGAAGATAAGAAAATTCGTTTCACAGGCGCCCCGTTAAGAAAAATCGTTACACTGGCACCCAATGTGGGGCTGGTGCTTTTAGTGCTTCAGAAAAAATAGTAACACCGTTCCAAAAATTACATGCCGATACTCTAGTAGTAGAAGCACAATACTGTTTAACAATTGTAGATGTATTCACCAAAATAGGTCAAGCAATAACCATCACTTCTAAAGATAGCATTGACGTAACACAAGGATTTCTACAATACTTTACATTTTATGGCACACCCGAAACAATAACTTTAGATAACGGCAGCGAATTTAAAAATGAGACGATATAAAACACATCAGAACTCCATAAAATAAAAATTTATTTTATAACTGAAAACCACCCTGAATCGAACGGATTAATTGAAAGACTACATTCAACCCTGTTGGAACAAATCATATTACTAATATTAACTTACAAGAAGGAAACATTACCAATTTAATGTCATACGCACTAATAGCCTATAATAATACAATCCATTCATCAACAAATTTTACACCTTTAAAAATAACATTAGGACATTCAGATTTCTGCAACCCTTACGACATACATTATATCAGCAATATGCCAAAGATCATAAAGAGAAATTAAAAATAACTTACGATAAAGTAAGAGATAAATTAGAGAACGACAAAAAAGGTATCACCACAAGCCGCAATAAGAATGCCGACGCAAATAAATTTTCAATAGGACAAACCGTGTACAACAAAAATTTCCAAAGTAATCGACACAAAGCGGCACCCAGGAATTTAGATCCGTTTAAAATTAAGAGACTATTAGACAAAAATATAGCCGCAGTAGACAGCGGCAATATAGTAAAATACATTCATTTGAAAAACTTAAGACATCCTGTAATTTCAGATGCACAATCATCACCCTTACCGTCAACCTCCGCCCAGGTACAACGGACAACGACGTATTAATTGAAGATACAAAAAACAACCCCGGTATACTACCAATAAAATTGGGAAGTATTCAAAATACAATAGACAATTGGACATTCGTGCAAAAATTCAATTTAACAGAACTAAAACAAGAATTTGAATCAGAGACAATTATTACAGACAAAAACAATCAATGGACACAGACAAATTCGGAAAAGAATACGCAATAGAAATGATGAATTACAACAGTATAATAGAGAGCATATTAATAAATATAGAAGATAAATTTACAGATTAATACCCACAGAACAAATTACAAAACGAAAGAGAGAACTAATTAACGGACTAAGTAACATAATAAAAGCTTTACAGGCAATTTAGATAACCAAGACGCAGAACATTATGACAACGCAATGCAGCAGTTTATCGAAAACCAAAACTATATAAAAACCAAATATCTCTAACTCTAACCCAATCAACTATAATAAAATTCAACGATACGGTAAGAAAGCTAGTAAGAAATCTAGATAGTATAGCCAATAGAATACAATTTGAAACTAACATGCAAACTACCATGTTAGGAATGCGAGATTTAATTAGATTCAATACAATATTTCCCCAAATAATATCAACCCTTACTTTAATTCAACAAATTTTAGCCGTAACATTCGCAAAATTAAATACATTACACTCTAATATCATAGAACCAAGTGACTTATTAAAAGAATTATTAAGAATTAGATCATTTATAACTAATAATAAATTACACTTTGACGTAATAGAATCAAACATTCTAATATTTGAAAAAGTAGCTATAGTGAATGGCTATATAAAGAAAAACGAAATCACATTTTTAATAGAAATCCCCAAAGTAGTGAGTAACATTTATCATTATTATGATTTATTTGCTTTTCCAATTAAAATTAGTAGCATGTATCAAGTTATCATTCCCAAAACCAAGTTCTTTTTTTTGGATGAACTCAAATATGGTTACACAAACGAAAGATGTAACGAAGTGACACCAAATCAATATTTATGCCGATCATTGGCAACAACTATCCAAGAAGACAGCCTTTGTGAAGTACAATAACTAAGATTTTCAAATCATTACGACAACAAAAACAGTACAAATCACCATTATGAAGATTCAAAAGATTACAGAAAACAAATGGATTGCCATATTTCCAACAGAAGTAATTGCAACCGTCCAATCAAGACGAGAACAACTTAGCGTTAATCGGAAGCAAAATAATCACCATTAAAGAAGACTTATTTAAAATTGAAGAACAAAATCCTCAGAGTATATCTAGACCCCACAATAACCAAGAAACTCGCAAATTTACCAGAATTACAATTCAAGATAGAACAACCAGAAGACGAAGAATTAATCAAGAAACCCATGCAACTAGAACACCTAGATTTAGACGACCTCAACCACGCCATGGAATTAATGGACGAATACAAAGGACACTTAAGTGAATTAAAAGTGCCAAAATTGCACTACGATAATATAAGCATTTGTACAATTTTATTAATCATTTTACTAATTTTTCCAATTATTTATGTACTTTACAAAATGTATCTTAGATTTAAAAATAAAGAAAACAATTTTAGACATAAGGAAACAAAGATAAATAAAGAAACAACAAATGTACGCTTAGGGACAATGAATTTTACATAATGAATTTTAAAAAATATATTTAAAAATTAAACAAAAAAAAAACCTTAATTTTTCATTTACGTCGGGAGGAGTTATGTATCGCCCAATCTATATATGTATAATAAAATAGAATTTACTAGGAATTATTAGAAATTGTCAAGGGAACTTAAGTATATGCAACAATGTAAATTCGAGGATAAACCAAAAAGGTAATTAACAGTTCACAACAGTTGCGAGAACGGATGCAATACATTGTATTCCAGACGATAGTGATACTGCAGGTGGCAGGTCACAAACGGTTAAGAAAGCGCGATTACTTAGAAATTAAGATTGTTACATTGTATAATGAATAGAGTTAAAAAATAAGCAGACATGAGCTCTGCAAGTCCCCACAGACATGTGATCAGGGACAACATAAATACCCCGGGAGCCCCAAGACCATCAGTCAGTCTTGAGTACTTCAGTTTTAACATTGCCGTTTGCTTAGACTACTCGCCCTTATTAAACTCCAATTATTATTAGTTTTCGACTTAGTATCAATCAATCCAGTTTGTTAAAATTCAATTGTAATTTCTGTTTAACCAAATGAAATTTGTTACAAGAAGTTTTGGAAGAAGTTTTTAAAAAGACTGCTCCCAAGACCCGAAACGTAACTGGCGCAGCCGGTAGGATTCAGAAGGACACTACGAATCCAAAAATCGGAAAACTGGTGTCCAAGAATTTAAATTCCCAATCTGGAAAAACCCCAAGTTGGATGAGGTACAATAATCGACTGAATCCAACCAATCAAATTTAGACAAGGTACAAGAATCGACCGAGCCCAAAGAAACAAACGTGGACTAGGTACAAAAATCGACCGAGCCCACAGCCAGAAAACAAAAGAAATCGACACTGAAAATTTTGTAAGTTCATTTTCATAACCAATTTATTCCTTTTACAAATTTATTAATGCTAGCTAGTAAAAGAATTTTTTATTGTTTTTATATATGTACAGATTTTTTTTAATTATTGCAATTTATGCCATTTTCTGAAAATAATTTATTTACCTATTAAGAGAAATTATTTTTATGACGAGAACTTATTTTTAAATACGAGAACTTATTTTTAAAACAAGAGAATTAATTTTAAACAAGAGAACCCGAAAAGACGTATTTCTATACGAAATAATTAGTACAAATTGTTATTACAAATTATAATTAACACGAAACAAAACGAATTCAATTCAGCAAGTCTGAAACATAAAAAAATAGAAGGTAATTGATTTTACCAATTAATCATCGAAAGCTTAATGTATAAAACGCAATTCTTATAAACAATTAATTATAGAAACGATTATTCAAACGTAACCTTCATCGCATTCTATAAATTAAACACTTCAAGTGTATAAATTATAGAAGCATCTTTGCAATATTTTATTAAATTGGCCCAATACAAGTTGAAACAAAGCGTGCAAATTTATAGCGCGATTCTTACACAAATTATTACAGGAAACCCTTACAGAATAAAACCATTCAAACAAAATCAAACTTTATGAAGTATAATTAAATATTTTTCAGCACGAGGACATTTAATTATACAAATGCATTACGCAAATTATTTAAATTTATTTACCGAGACTGAAATTACACCAATTTAGAAACTTAAAACTTATAATTTAGACAATTTTATTGTATAAATTATAAAGGTGACATCGATGCAACTACTGTAACGAAACGGTTGACTAAAAACTTGCAACTTGCAACTTCTAGTTGGGGCGAGTTCGTCAGCGGTAACCTGGCAAGTAGTTAGGTAAAATTTACTTTTATAGTTATCTAGAGTAATTTGTGTATTTAAAATTTACGCTTGACGTTTATGTATCATTGAGTTCAATAAATGCAATCTGAATTAGCCATGTTTTTGGGTTTTAACCGTTTTATAATTGCAACTAGTAAGTTGTTTACTGTGATAATGCAGAATGTTATTCATTACAGTTGTTAAATGCTACTTAGTGGTATTAGCCTAGAGTATGCGGCAAAATTTAAAGAGTGAATAATGCCTTAGTTCTTTTATTTACAATACACACTTTAGATTCCTCGTAACTTTGATATAATTAATGTGTAATATTAGTACCAGCGGAGAAAAGAATTAAGATGTTCTTATTTAACCCAGCAGTTTAATATTGTTTGCTATCTAAGTTCATACAAGTTACTTATTAGAGTTAATGCCTCCACCCCCTTTCCGGCTGTGTTAGCGTGACATTCACTTTTCTTCCTTCCCTTCCTTTGCTATACGTATTTCGGACGAGCAATTCGTAACTGATTTCCTTCTTTTCTTAGTGGCCCGCTCATCTTACAGGTAACAAATTTTTATTCCACGAACGGACAGTTGAGTCGGATGACTCCCTTCCAACTACAACTGCCGATATATGCAATATGTCAAAATATGACCAGTTTGATCACATTGTAACACGTTACTTGACGAGTGATAGTAGTTTCAGGTGTACGGGTAGAAAACGAAAAGAGGTTAGGCCTAGTAGTGAGTGTTGAGCGAAATTTAACAAACTGATCGTGGAAAGTTGTAGTAGTTTTAGTAAGTGCGGCGGATTCAAAAGCAAAATCACTGTGACGTATGAGCATTTATCTTGGCTGGAGGGTACATAGCTATCAACCCTAAATTTTTTTGCTCAAATTTTAAACATTCCGTGTCAACTACTGCAACAGATTCACTGTATATAACTGGGTTAGATAAAATGAGAATATAATTTGAAAGACCACATCAAGCTGAACATCTGCGGCTAGACTACCAAAATGACGAAACATGGCAGACATGCAGGATAGGTACTCTCAGAACGATGTTGGGTTGGTTTTAAGATATTGTTAAGCAAACAATATTTAAAATCCGGAGAATCAAGATGTATTGGTAAGATGGACAAAAATCTGAAACTATTACTGCTGTACCGCATAAACGATTTCGATTCAAAAGTGCACCGAGAGCTGAAATAACTCAAGCTTAGAAACATGTCGAACGCTTTGAAATTTTTCTACCTTTTCGGCTTTCCGGCTCACCGTCCAAATCAGACTCGGAACTGTATAACGGAGGTCTATTCACATCCTGATTAGGAGCGTAAGCAGGACTAAAAGTAGTTACCGGTGTCTCAGATAAAGTTGTATTGTGACAAAATTATTTTTATTTTAGTCTCGAAAGCACTGCGGGAATTGACCAAAGTAAGTAATAATTAGAAGAGGTTTTTACGTTCCGCCTCGGTTGGGAACATCTTTTTACAGTAACGTTCTGTATGTAACCACAGGACTAGCCCATTATAACGTAAGAGAAAACTTGTCACTACCAAGCAAGTGGTTGTTGTAACTCTTATATAGAAATTGCAAACCTTTCCTGTTCGGAAGCAAAATCGAACTCTACAGAAATAGGAGAAAGGTCTTTGCCCCGTTCCAAATGGTAAGCACTTTGCACGGACCTGTATAGCTCGTCCAAATCGCCACCGAATCAAAACCTCGTAAATCGAGTTCGTACTGAAGCTCGGTTATTCGTAGTCATCATCATTAAGTTTTCAGTCCTGGAACTGGTTAGACGCGTACCTTCATTGTTTTCTATTCTGTGCTAACCTACACATTTCCCTGAAATTTCCAAGTCTGCAAATTTCACTATCTGTGTGCAATAGTCTGATCTAGGTCTACCTCTACCTCTATTCCTATCTCTGTTTGTAATACATCCCGCACTAGTCCCCGAAAATGCCTTAGAACGTATTCTGCTCTTCTATTTCTCCTATTTTTTTTCCACAGATATCTTTATTACCCTACTATTTCTATAAACACTTTGTTATTAACTTTGTCTGTCTCTACCATCATCTTCCTATATCTGAAGCACAACATTCCGAAACGTTTCTGCGGTTTTTCTGTCTAATTCTCCTACAGCCCCTATTTCATAGACATACTGTGCTTAGCTTCGCACACATGCTTTCAACAATTTTTTGCTTGTTTCTATGTTTGTTGTCTTCGAACATAGCCGCTGCTTATTCTTGTTAGATAAATGCAGTTCGGTTTTCCTTCTATTGTTTATAAATATATACAGTCTGGAAATGGTCTGAAGAATGTGAATCAGCATTCTATCATATTAAAGGACTATTGGTATCTGATCCTATATAGACTTGTTCTGATCTTTCTAAGTCTTTTGTCTTGCACACCGATGTTAGTGCGTATGGTATTGGATCGGTACTAACTCAATCTACTGGTGTCGGAGGTAACGTCATCTGTTATTTATCGCGCTCGTTGACTTCACAAGGGCCCAAATACTCCACCACCGAACGCGAATGCCTTAGCGTGATTTTGTCAGTGGAAAAGCTTAGGCATTATTTAGAAGGATCGCATTTCACGGTGATCACTGATCACCACTCCTTACTGTGGCTTCACAACTTGCGCACCCGCAAGGTTGTCTTGCTCGATGGGCCTTGCGTCTGCAACTGTATAATTTTACTATCATCCACCGAAAGAGGTAAGAGAATATCGTCCCCGATTTTCTCTATCGATCTGATCCAGTTGCCATTGACGTTTTTGACGCCGATGTTGCCTTGATTCTACTACCGATCGATGGTATAGACAAATGCTAAATAATGGTGCTAATGATTCACTTAAGTATCCTCAGTGGCGTATCGAATCTAATAAACTCTATAAACATGCCAAACCAAGTTTACCTGAATTATCTACTGAATTGGATAATTGGAAACTAGTTATACCGAAAGATTACCGTAAAATAATTATATCACATTGCCATGACGACCTATCTCCTGGTCACACTGGTATTTTTAAAACTTATTTAAGAATCCGCACGCGTTATTACTAGTCTCAAATGAAAAGTGATGTTGCCAGGTATGTAAACCGCTGCACGGTTTGCCAACAGCAAAAACCGCAACAGAAATTACCTGCTGGGTTGATGGGTGAACGACCCATTCCCGAAAAACCTTGGCAAGTAATTAGCCTAGATTATATTGGTCATCTAGTTAGTTCGAGTAAAGGTTTTACCTATTTATTTGTCTTAACAGATTATTTTAGCAAATATGTAGTTCTGTTCCCGGCTCGCTCCGCTACCGCCCCCAGATTATTTAAAGATATCGAAGAAGAAATATTTCTAGTTTATGGTGTACTGCAATACATCGTTTGCAATAACGGCACTCAGTTAAAGAGCAAAGGATTTCGAAAATTGTGCTAAAAATATAATTCCCAGATTTCGTTTACTCCCTTGTACTACCCTCGTGTCAATCCTACCGAAAAGACTAGTAGAACTCTTAAAACCATGATTCGCTCCTACATTAACGAATCTCATCCTGCTTGGGATTCCTACATAGCTGCTATAGCTTGTACTATCAGAACCTCGACTAGTGAAGCTACTGGTTATACCCCACACTACATTAATTTTGGTCGTGAGCACATTGTTAACTTAAAGAATACTCTACCTCAGTGGTTGCAGACGAATCGAATTTGGAAGACGAAATCAAACGTAAAAGTGCTTTCGAAAAGTTGTTTGAGAAAATCAAAAAACGTTTACACTTAGTCCGTGAACATTGCCGTAATCATTTCAATCTTAGACGTACAGAAGTTGTTTAACAACTTGGTCAATTAGTATGGCGTCGCAATAAAGTTTTAAGCGATGCAACGAAATTCTTCTCTGCCGAGCTTACCCCTAAGTTTGTTGGACCTTATAGAGTAAGAAAAAAGTTAGGTGTTTCTACTTATCAATTGGAATCTGTTAATGGAAAACCCATGGGCAATTGGCATGTTCAGTAACTGAAACCAGTAATTGTTGATAATGATTGAATTTGTTTTGGTATTTATTTTGGAAAGTTCTAGTTCCCAGGAGTGAACTTGTCAGTAAACTTCGAAGTTTCCTTCCGTTTTCGGAAGAAAGGGGAAGTGAGACGGTCGCTTTTAAATGTTTCTAATTGGCTATATTGATTGCATATTTTCTCTTTATTAAAATTTTCAAGGTATCTAAATACCTTATATTATTTAGTTGGCAATTTCGATTTTGGAGTGGTTGTAACGTTCCGTTTGTATGACCATTCATAATATTATAATCGTATAGCAAGCGTAGTAAATGACGCACTTCGAATATTAATTTTTAAGGCAGGCGCGGGATTGACATTTAAGTAACGTCAGAGAGTTTTGGTGTTATTTTTGTGGTGCGGGTGTGTTAATCTATTTGTTGCAGGTCTACTCATTGTCCACTTTTATTTGCCGTTATCTATATCCATATATATATATAGAATACAAATCCATATTGGGAATTTCTAATTTGGACGAGAAAGAAAAGACCTTTAAATTACGTATGCAGTAAGCCGTAATTGTCCAATTTATTTGGGAACAGCACACACCCCGTAATGACGCTTGTTGGTAGTTTGTTAAAACGTACACGACTCCTCACTATGTACAGTGGTT
The DNA here is from genome assembly GCA_036346225.1 of Platerodrilus igneus. NCBI lineage: Eukaryota > Metazoa > Arthropoda > Insecta > Coleoptera > Lycidae > Platerodrilus > Platerodrilus igneus. Next base: position 9,852,482 of record JARFIW010000244.1, read on the forward strand.
TGATTTACCCCACAAGGTAAGCGTTGAACTGTTACTATTTTTATTTAGTGATCAGACTAGTTCCGCACCTTGGCACTGAGCTATTTTGTTCCCCAAAACTATAAGTTGTTGTTGACAATCTGTGTCAGTGGAGCCAACATTAGAAAAGTGCGCTTTGTCGTATATTCACTCTATCCTCGCTGTCCCGTCGGCCACGTGGGATAAAAATAGATGTGTGCGCACTGTTAGCATTTATAACTGTAAAGCTACGAGCCTTTTCAAGGTAATTTACCCCTTTTGTAATTTGTTCCGTGGACGCAAGTTCATAATATGTGTAAAGCAAACCTATTCAACTAGTCCTACGTTTAGTATCCACCTAGATACAGCAGGTTTTGCATGCACTCGGCTCAACACGCATGATACTTCGGGTTTCAGTTCATATCCTACGTCGTCAAATTGATTAGCCGCATCAGCGTGAGATCCAGGTGCATCCATCCCTACTTTGTTTAAAAATATAAGTTGTACATAAGTTTATTTTGATAGCTCTGGCCAGTGCGAACGTCGATTTAATCATAAGTTACTGTTTATATTTGTTGCATTTAAGGCGTACTAGTAGGCGCCGTATGTTTGTTCATATGTATATATAGATATATATATATATATATATATATATATATATATATATATATATCTGTGTCAATTAATGTAATCGTTACAGCTATGTGTAGAAATAGAGCCAGCAACCGAAGATAAGGTGTATCATTTCACTTAAGATTGCATGTGCAAGTAGGGCAAATCAGAGCATTCTACACCGTGAGTTTCTCTTTATTTTTCCTTTATTATTACTACCAAGTGCTAAGAAGCTTTCTCGACCAGTAACGAGATTCTTATGATTATAGCTAGCATTGTGTCATTACTGGTGGTGCCCACCCGATTTTGTTATCGTTAAAACCTATCTCTAATCTATACTGTTTACCGCTTACTACGGATTTGGGCTGTTAGACACCCAAACTACGACTTGTGTCAGACCCACCCCCTCGCCGACTAGAGCTAGTCAACTTAAGGATATCAATCCTTTGGTCCCCTGGTGTCGTAGTGTCAAACAGGCCCGTAACATGGTAACCTGAACTTTGCTTTCTTTTTTGTTCTACTCCCAATACAGCCTTTGCAGATATTTTCTACTTTTACACCTGATAATATGTAAACTGACCGGACGAGCACTAACGCTAATAGCCAGCCAAGATGATTTAGAACAGTCGGAGGACTTTAAACGCATACTAATTGCTTATTTTAAAGATCAACTCAACATAAAATGCCTAAAATGCGATCTAATAAACCTTAGAATGTAAAATAACCAATCTCTGTACCAATTCGAAATGAAATGCCAAGATGTAAGAAGTCTAATCTTAACAAAATTAAAAATCGAAGAACCCGACCAAAATATTCGCCTTCTAAAGACAAAAATGTATGACCAAGCAATGGACACCTACATGAATGCATTACCTGAACGACTATCAGATAAAATAAGATTTCAACATCCCCAAAATCGAGAAGAAGCAATGAATATGATAATAGAAAAAGAAAACGTCATGTATTTTCGAAACAGACCATATAACCCTAACGCGAATAAAAGCTTTTCACCAATAAAAACCATACAACGCACAAACAAATCAACCGCGAATTAACAACCCAAATTTTAATAACACAAATTTCAATAATCAATTTAGACAGTTTCCGAAACCAATATTCAACTCAAATTTTACAAAACCCACATTTCCACCGTGATTTAATTAAAATGTAAACCAACAACGACAAACATTCAACTCAAACCCCATTAGAAATACACCGATGATAAATAATAATAATAACCCCAACAATTACTACAAACCAAATCCTACGGAGCCATAATCAAAAACGATACTTTACTTCCGAAAAATTATTTCACCAAGAAGTAGAAGAACCTAGCGACGAATCAAATCAATTAGAAATCTATGAAGGCGACGAACCATGCGAAAATTACAAAGAGGACAACGAAGAAAATGCGTGCTCAAATTTTCAGATAGACCGATTTATAAACGACCAAACATAATTAATCTAAATAATGTCAATTAACAAGTATTGCCGTACATAGAAATACCCCACGCAGAACTTAAATCATTAATCGATATCGAATCCTCAAAAACAGTAATTAGCCCCAGAACCGTAAAGAAACATTATTTAGACTGTAGAAAGTAATCCCTTAACATTAAAGCAACCCATCAAACGACACTACATCAATTCATAGCTAATATACCCTTACCAAAAACCTTCAACGTAAGAATGAAACACAAATTTTTCATTTTCTGAATCAACGATAGATACGACGGACTAATAGGAATGGACCTTCTAAGAAAATTAAGAGCCAATATTGATTAAAAAAACCGTTTATTAAGAACTAAACACGGACAAATCCCCATTAAATTTCAAAATACACCATATAACCCCGAAATAAAATAAAATAAAATAAAAATCCCAGTATACAACATAGGAAACAACATAGGAATTATATAGCACATAACATTTCAACAAGAAGTAGAAACCCCCACAGCACTAGTACAAATTAAAGATCATTATGCCACTACAACAATTCTAAACTCAAATAACTACCCCGTAGAACTATCAATAACAAACCCAATTAACATAGAAGAATTGAACCTTAACAATATGGAAGTAGACGAAAATTTAGGAAACGATTATAACCCCGTAAAACACGACAAAATGTTTAAGTTACATTTGCTTCAATACCAACATTAACAAAGAAGAAGAAAGAGCAATTAAGAATTTATGTTTTGAATACCGCGATATATTCCATTGTGAAAAAAAACACCTAACCTTTACGAACACGGTTAAACACAACATCGAACTAAAAGACAACAAACCAATTTTTACAAAAGCATACAGACTACCTCAGGCAAGCCAAGAAGAAGCCGTTAAGCAAGTAACCGATATATTAGAACAAGATATAATCCAATATTCCAACTCACCATGGATCAGCCCCGTATTAATGGTACCGAAGAAATTAGACGACATCATAGTATATTCAACATCACTGGTAGAAAACATAGAAAGACTGTGAGAAGTATTATAAAGACTAAGAAAAGCACATTTTAAAGTACAACTAGACAAGCGCGAATTTTTACAGAAAGAAGTATAATTTTTAGTACATATAATAACCCCTCAAGGAGCCATGCCAAACCCCAATAAAACGAACGCAGTACTAAATTACCCAACATTAAAAACGAACAAAAGGATTAAAGGATATTTAGGACTTAATGGTTACTACCGCAAATTCATTAAAGGTTACGCTTGGATAACGAAGGCCCTGACAACTTGTTTAAAAAAAGGAAATAAAATTGAACACACCCCAGAATTCATTAAAACCGTAGACAAAATTAAAAGTATACTAACGAACCACCCCGTATTAGAATACCCGGACTTTTTGAAACCATTTATATTGAGAACTGACGCATCAAACGTAGCACTAGGCGCAGTATTGAGCCAAGGAATAGTAGGTAACGATAAACCCATCAGCTACGTATCCAGAACCCTAAATGAGACTGAACAGAAATATAGTACAATAGAGAAAGAATTATTAGCCATAATTTGGGCAACGAAATACTTTAGACCATACCTATACGGAAGAAAAATTTTACATATACACCGACCATAGACCATTAGTATCTGACTAGAAGAGTACGATTACGAAATTATATAAAAAAAAGGAATTTATAACAATAACGCAGATACCCTAAGTAGAATACAGCTCAACGCACTAGAAACGGAATCAATTATAGGAAACATAGACGAAATGCAAATAAGAGAAGACACAGAAGAGATATACACCATACATTCGACACAGAACGAAGAGTCAATATCCGCGATTAAAATTTTACACGAAACAATCGATATGAAATCCAATCAATTTATAATTACCGAAGTTTTAACCAACACCAATCCCGTAAAATATACGAAAATAGACAATACGAAAATATATCAAATTCAAATAACCAAGGGCAACAACGAAGAGCAAAAAATTAAAATTCTAAAGAATACTTTCCCGAGAAAAAACTATTTTATTTCTATTTCAACACCGAACATTTATATAAACGATTTTCAGAATTATACGTTAAATTATGTAATAACACTGGCCTTGAACTTATCAGATGCACAGGAAAATTAATAACATTAGACGACCCTGATGAAATAAACAACGTAATTAGAAACCAACACGAAGAAAAAACCAACCATCGTGGAATGAATGAAACGCTAAAGCAACTTATAAGACGATACTATTTTAAATATATGAAAGAGTTAACCACAGACTTTATTAACCAATATGAACTATGCGATAAAGCAAAATACGACAGAACACCCCCAAAAAAACTTTAATGTTAACAAAAATGTCCGACAAACCTTTCCAAAAATTACATGCCGACACTCTAATAGTAGACGCACAAAACTTTTTGACGATTGTAGTTGCATTCACCAAAATAGGTCTAGCAATTCCCAGACCTTTAAAAATAACATTGATGTAACACAGGCATTTTTACAATATTTTACATCATATGGCACACCCGAAACAATAGCCTTAGATAACGGCAGCGAATTTAAAAATGAGACGATACAAAATACATTAGAACACCATAAAATAAAAATTCATTTTATAACCAAAAACCACACTGAATGGAACGGATTAATTGAAAGACTACATTTAACCATACTAGAACAAATCAGATTATTACGATTAACTTACAAGAAGAAATACATCACCAATTTAATGTCACACGCACTAATCGCTTACAACAATACAATCCACTCATCAACAAATTTTACACCACTAGAATTAACATTAGAACATTCTGTTTCCCGTAACTCCTACGACATACACTACAACATAGAATATACCAGCAATATGCTGAAGACCATAAAGAGAAACTAAAAATAACCTACGATAAAGTAAAAGATAAGCTAGATAACGACAAGGAACGTATGACCACAACCCGCAATAAGAATACTGACGCAAATAAATTTTCAATAGGACAAACCGTGTACGAGAAAAACTTCTAAAGTGAACGACACAAAACGGCACCCAGAAATTTAGGCCCGTTTAAAATCAAAAAAATATCAGAGAAAAATATAGTCGTAGTAGACAATGGCAAGATAATAAAATACATTCAGTTGAAAAGACACCTTGTAATTTCAGATGGACAACCATCATCCTTTCCGTCGACCTCCGCCCAAGTAGAACGGTTAACGACGTATTCATTGAAGACATAAAAAACAACCCCGAAATACTACCAATTGGAAAGTATGCAAAATACAATAGACTGACTATTGGACATTCGCACAAAAATTCGATTTAACGGAAATAAAACAAGAGTCTCAAATAAACAAAGACAATTATTATCGATTAAAACAATCAATGGACACAGCCAAATTCGGAAAAGAATACGCAATAGAAATGATGAATTATAACAGCATAATCGAAAACATTTAAAGGAACATAGAAAACAAATTTAATAGATTATTACTCACAGAACAAATTGCAAAACGAAAAAGAAAACTAATTAATGGACGAAGTAACATCATAAAATCTATCACAGTCAATTTAGATAACCAAAACACAGAACGTTATGACAACGCAATACAGCAATTAATTGAAAACGAAAACGATATAAAAACCATTGTTAGCAACCAAATATTTCTAACCCAATCAACTATAATATAATTCAACGATACGTTAAGAAAGCTAGTAAGAAATCAAGATAGTATAGACAATAGAATACAAACCCTTGAAACTAACATGCAAACTACCACATTAGGAATGCTAGACATAATTAGATTCAATACGATATTCACTCAAATAATATCATCCCTTACTATAATCCAACAAATTTTAGCCACATTAGAAAATGCTGTAACATTTGCAAAATTAAATACATTACACTCTAGTATCATAGAACCAACTGACTTATTAAAAGAATTATTAAGAATTAAATCATTTATAACTAATAGTAAATTACCCTTTGATGTAATAGAATCAAACATTCTCATATTTGAAAAAATAGTTATAGTGAAAAGCTTTGTAAAGAATAACAAATTACATTTTTAATAGAAATCCCAATAGTAGAAAGTAACAATTATAATTTTTATCATTTATTTTCATCTCCAATGAAACTTACTAGCATGTATCAAGTTATCATACCAAAAACCAGGTTCCTATCCTTAAATGAACTAAAATATTGTTATACAAACGAAAAAAGTAACGAAGGCACACCAAATCAATATTTATGTCAATCATTAGCAACAACTATCCACGAAGACAGCCATTGCGAAGTACAATTACTGAAATTTTCAAACCATTATGACAACTGCTAAGCAGAACCCGTACAAATCACCAACATGAAAATTCAGAAAGTTACGGAAAACAAATGGATTGCCATATTTCCAACAGAAGTAATAGCAACCGCACATTGCAATCGAGACGAGAACTATGTAGCATTAACTGGAAGCAAAGTAATCACCCTTAAGGAAGACTGTTATTTAAAGTTGAAGAACGAAATCATCAGAGTATATCAAGACCCTACAGTCACCAAGAAATTCGCCAATTTACCCGAACTACAATTCAAAATAGTTCAAGCTGAGGACGAAGAAATAATCAAGAAACCCATGCAACTAGAACACCTAGACTTAGACGATCTCAACCACGCCATGAAAATAATGGACAACTATAAAGAACACGAGTGAGTTGAAAGTGCCGAAATTACACAACGATAATATAAGCGTTTGGACAATTGTTTTAATCATTTTAATCATTTTATAAATCATGTATATATTTTACAAAATAAACCTAAGATATAAGAATAATGAGCAAAATTTTAGACATAAAGAAACAAAAATAAATAAAGAAACAATAAATGTACCCTTAGGGACAATGAATTTTAAACAATGAGTTTTAAAAATTAAGCAAAGAAACCCTTTATTTTTCATCTACGCCGGGAAGAGTTATGTATCCTCCAATCAATATACTTATAACAAAATAGAATTTATTAGGAATTATTAGAAATTGTTAAAGAAACTTAAGTCATACGCAACAATGTAAATTCAAGGATAAAACCAGAAAGGTTATTGAAAGTTAACAAGCTAATTGTGAGAACGTATGCAATACATGTGTTCTAGACAATAAGTGATACTGCAACTGCAGGTTACAGACGGTTAGGAAACCGCGATTATTTAGAAATTAGGATTGTTACATTGTATAATGAATATAGTTAAAAAATAAGCAGACATGAGCTCTGCAAGTTCCCACAGACATGTGAGCAGGGACAACATAAATACCCCGGGAGCCCCAAGACCATCAGTCAGTCTTGAGTATTTCAGCTTTTACATTGTTGTTTGCTTAGGCTACTCGCCCTAATATTAGTTCAATTATTAATTATTTTTCGACTTAGTTTAATTTATACAAGTTTCTCAAAATTCCACATTAATATCTGTTTAATAAATAAATTTTGTTACGAAGTTTTGGAAGAAGTTTTTAAAAAGACCGCTCTCATGGACCGAAACGTAACTCGCGTTTATACGAAAAATTGGACCACTATAAGATTCTAACCTATAGTTTTCTATGAGTAAAAATAGCTTAGTCAATTTGGCTATGTGGAGACAGAAAGATGTTGAACTTGTTGTTACGTATTCCTAGTAGACGCCACGTTGTGCGTCAAAGTTATGTCGCGTTGGCTCGTAGCCGTGCGTAACAAAAGAAAATCCAAGAGAAAAAAACAGTGACCGGGCTCAATCGGAGAGTAGGGGGGGGTTGTAGAAAGCAGACCAACCTATACGGGACGCGGCTGTCAGGAGTTAGTACCAGTACCTGCAATAGAGAAATTAGAATAGTAAACCTGAAAGAAAAACACATTAGTCCTGCAAACCTGAAACAGAGAAAAAAAGCATAGCCTATGGATCAAGTATAAATTGTTCAGTACTTTATAGAATAAAAATAAAAGAAACTGCTTAGATAAACTCTATAATCTAACAACAGTAATAGCAGTGCAGAAAAATTCTGAGTACAAAGTGAGGCCATATTGGGGAGTAGCAGAAACGTTTCATCACACACCAATTAAACATAATTCAGGTAAAAGGTAACAAAAAATAAATAGGTAAAACATATTTAATCTAAGTAATTTAGTAAAATTTTTAGCAAAGACATAAATAAGTAGATAAGCACCATTGTTCTGAGTCATTCAGTATGGTTGATTGTTCTTTTCTTTTTTTTGTTATTAAATAGCGGGCAAGTCTATGGAAAAGGTATCAGAACGACAAGGAATATTGCAAAAACAACGGGTAGATATTTACAGTAAGAACAAATAGGAAATAGTGCAACTTACACAAGGTCCGTCAGTACCGCTTCCTTGCCATTGAAGTGTGGGATCCACGATGTCTGGCACTAACGAAGCACTGCACCCTAGGCTGTGAGGGTGTTGATGGAACTTATCACAACTTACCCTAATCACACTGACTGATTTCACTGGGGTTAGCAACGGACCTTATCACGCGAAGGAACTATGTATATTAGTTGCATAACCATACAAAAAGCAGCGAGGAACTTCAACCACTACTTTTGTATACCGGTAGTCTGTCACAGTCTAAATATCACCAGACAAAGCAAGCAACACAAGCCATAATAAGTAAAGCACATGTATTACCAAAGTAAGTCCGTAACAATGTCCTTAAAACCCGCGTGCATTGAGTTAAAAGCAGAACGACACAGTATCTTTAACGTAATTCCTATATCGGAACCAAAGACCAACTACGACTCCGCGACAGTTAGTTCTACGGCTTTTTTTTTCATAAGAAAGACGACTAAAAACGTTTAGTAGACACGCGTAAGCAATAAAGTCGTACGTCGAAAGTTCTTCGAACACACGTGAGTCGAGTTTCACCAGCTCTACCACTCTTAGTTCAACCAGAAGCAAGCAAGCAAGAACAAAACACGACCCGTTTTTGTTTATATCTACTCCTACTAGTACAACTTCTGATCGCCTACCTAGACTTGTATATCCACATATTAATTACAGCGGTTTTATTTATTAATGACAGGTGGAAAGTAATTTTACGAGTATTCCAATTTACAACTAAACCATCTTTTAAAATTAATACAGGCGAGTCAACTTGCATATCAATGTGAAAACTAGGCGGAAGTATTTACTTTATACAAACAGCGATCCAAAAACGATATATTTCAAGAATTAAGTAGACTAAAAATATTAGGCCACCAAAAATGCACGTTACATTGTCACTATCGAAACCCTTTAACTAAAATGCACGTAGCACAAAGTCTTAAAAACAATTAACGAACTGCTGTGTATTACATAAATTAATTTTAATTATTTAATTAATTGATCATTTATTTATCTATTTAACGTCGGTCTATTTTTATAACTAATCGTCGACTCCAGAAAGAGAGTACTGCTGTGCTACTACTAAGCATAAAAATTTGGAGATTTACGAAACACGCTGTCTTAAGCAAAACAAAAGTATTTATTTTATATGATAACATTCTGGCATCTGCAAGATAAATTTAATACTAAAATGTTTCTTACCTTTTTCTGGTTTAAAAACCACGTAAGATGTATTGCTGGATACGATGCTGGTGATGTGCAATTTGCTTTTAAGGTATAACCAACTTCGTAGGATTCTTTGTCCAATTTCATTATAGGATCACCACTAGGAACAACTGTAACAAGGAAATGAATTCAATTATTACTCACGTTAGATTGAGAAGAAATATAATGTAATACTACAAGCTAAGCTGATCTTTAATACCGCGATTCGGTTAATAAAATAGATTTATAAGTTTGGCTTTTATGCAAAGCTTAATGGTTATTTCATATCGATTAAGTAATAAAAAAGAGGAAATATAAAGCTCCATACAGTGTTCGAACCTTCAACGCCCAACTTCTACTTGGACGCCATAACCACGTAACCAGTTAAAGCACTGAAATCAGTAATTCATTTGACAAATTTAATTAGTAATATATTTATTTATATTGATGTGATAATAAGGTAACGAGAGGTCACTGAGTGCCTATTTCTGTGAGAAAACCCACCCAAAATGGGGAAAAAGAAAAATTTCCCAATACTTCATTTTACCCTGTATAAACACAAGCGTATTTCATTAGCACATAAAATAATATTCCCATGTAAAATAATACTCTTTAAGGACACTTATCATTTAAGAACGAAGCACAATTTTAAATTCACTGATTAAGGTAATTCATTTCAGCAGTATGAAAATCATTATTCCTGTAAGATACAGTTCCAATTTGAAGAAGCTCTACTATAGGAAGGTCATAAAATAAATAAAAACGAGTTTATCAGCACTAATTGTATTACAAAAGCCCAGATAACAAAGACTGGTTTATAATGCATTAACAAAGAATGGAATATTTTTTCGACAGCAATCACTTAAACTAACCACTCATTAGAGCTCGAAATCGCGGTGAAATATTGAATCACACGGATATGTCATGCTTCGAGAACATAATCGAAGATGACGCATTCATTTGTTTTTTTTTATGTAAAGAAAAAGTAATTTAATTTATTTTACGACACGCAACGCATAAGTTGCGAGTAATTTGTAAAATATTCTGTCGGCGTTTTACAAGTAACATAGAAGTTTAAAACATGAGTTACGAGGAATAATTATTTGAAAAAGTATTACGAACCTTTATCACATCAACATAAATAATCTGGGTACAAAATCAACTAATTTTTAATCTATTGAAAATAAATGCACTTTGCACACTGATATTTCTACGTGACGATTAATTATAAATGGCAATTTGAAACGGATTTTAAAAGTATTCAATGCCGTTAATTACAATGGAAATGAAATTTTTGTAAGCGCTACAAAGAAGAATTTGACGATACTAACTGCAAGTATATTCTTGTTTTGTAACCAGAAAGGATATTTAAGTATCATTCAGTAAATTAAACTACAATAAGTTTTTATTTTTATAAACATTATTTGACAAAGGATAACTTATTCTAGCAATTTTGAGGTTAGAACACGAAACATTTTGGCCTTTACAAAATCTTTTGCCCAGCATCGTTGCCCAACTACACTGACAAACGGGATAATATAGGGATAGGTGAATTAACCAGAGAATTTTAAAGAGAATTTTATGACTCACATGTAAGATGTTTTGGGGTTCTGCGATTTTTAACAAGGATCGTATGAAGATTATTTTAAACGTAAGTAAACATTAGGTAAATTGTCTGCCTAAACGTAAGCTGTAAATTGTAAGCGTTATTTATGTCTATCTAGAGGTAGAAGGTTATTTAGTAAAGATGTGTAAAAGAAAGATGTTTTTGAATGTATAAAGATTATTCACAAATGTTTCTTGAGATTTCTGTATTTCATTTTATTTTCGTAAGTTACACAGCATACTTTCTGTCGGGCTAACCAGCAAGGAGAAGGTAGGTATGACAGTAGTTTTATATTTGCTTTTGCATTCTCATTAATACAGTCCCCTACGTGTGATTTTCCAATGCTTCACCCAAGATACTACATTGGCCAGGAAGCGAGTTTTTTACCTGAAAAATTTTGAATTTTGTCTTGGTGTTCCAAGCAAGGTAGGGATCTTTAACGTGCGTGACAAAACTCACACACGGGATCTCCATTTTACCTCTCATCCGAACGAGGGCGTATTTTTGTGAAAAATGCTCGCCTAACAGTTTTCAAGCGGGCCGTGTCGGGATTCGAACCCGGTACCTTGGGCGTCATTAATACAGTCCGTTTGTAGCGGCGCTAAAAGAGTGCTGTGACATCTTCTGTTAGTAGAAGCACCACTAATTATTGTTGTTACTTGGTATAGCAATGGGAAATTTGCAATTATTATCTTACCTTCCTGTTTTTTCTTTGCTTGGCTGTCTCAACGGAAATTGTACTGTAGAACTTACAAAATGAAGTGAAACAGAAATCTCAGGAAACAGCTATACATTCAAAAAGATTTTTCTAAATTATGTCTTCACGTCACATTCGAGATCCTTCCTTATCTGTTTGGAAGTATTAGTCACCGCTGATGTACGAATTGACAAGAATTTTACAGTTTTAACAAACCAATTAGTATCAAGCTATGCTTTATGTTTATAGCAAACGTGCAGTCTATCCTTTTTTAACGCACCGAGTTAGTTAGTGTTCGCTGTCTCTTTCTTTCTTATTGTACTATGGAAAGCTATTAAAAATATTTCTTATCTATTTTATTGCATTTTAATGTTCGCGCAAGTTTCTTGAATGGGGCGTTCATTCATAATAAGCTATTGAATGGTAACGTAACGCATTCACCTTATTAGTTGCAAAAATTCTAGAACAATTCTTAAAAATGATTTTATGTTATATACACACGGGATAGTTATTTTATTCTTTGAAAGCACGTGTAACTTATATACTTTGTTTTGTTTTCTTAATAATTGATTTCTATTCTAACAAAATTAGTATTTTTAAAACGGTTTTAAGGTATCTTGAACAAGAATGGATCTTTTTTATTAAATCTGTAACCTTCGGTTTTATTTAATAAATTCACATTACCTATCTTATTTACTTTTTCATTTTAAAATTCAAATTTTAGAAAGTTAGGTGCATTGTAATTTACTCAAGGTAGTTTTAAAATAGTTTATCTTATTCTTGTTAGGGCAGGTGGTCAAAATTCCATTTGGAATATTAGTCATTTTAGAAACACATGATGAGTAAGCGGTATTCAATACATATTCTTTGTAAGCCGTGTGGTATCGTTAAGTACAGCTGATCCCACTCCCAGAATAGATGCTAAGAGGTTTCAGTAAGAAGTCACTTTCACGTTTCAGGTGCATGCCAAGCACGTGTTCAGGTTAGTTGTTACACCTCACTCATTTCTGAGAGCGGTAACAGAGGGGTAGTTTGTAGTTCTTCAGAGTCAGTCAGCGTTGGGGACTCAAGAGTTAAGGTATGAATGCACCGTCGGTAGCTCGAAGACGAAAGGTAGAACAGGTCGCGCACGGAAGATGTGCTTTTAAAGAATTCGAGTTAAGGGCGTGATGCTTGATCGAATTGTTACCATGTATTTATATTGGGGGATTTGATTAGCGTGACGAAGAAATTTGTTTTAAACAAACAGTACGTTTCTAATTCTTAATAGAGACGGATATTTAATTTCTACGGTGAGTTGTGCGAGTCAAGGGTCTCCGAGTGTTTTCAGTGGAAACCCTTACCCAACGTATATAAAGTCTTTAATTTTACGGTATTAGGCTAAGGAGTTAATTATTAACACACTAAGACGAAATTTCTATAGTTATACCCTTTAGTTTCAATTGCAAGTCTAGTTCAAGCGAGATCCTTTTAAATAGTAAGTTAGTAGTTTATGGAGTACATTTTATTGTGCCGCGTCTGAAACGTCTTCAGGGTTGCTTATGCGGCCGTCCTAGTCCTGGAGCTTCTACATATTTTTGTGATACCATCAAAGAAACCCTGTGCTGAATTCCTAGATTTACAACAATATTTCTGAGCTGTCAGTGATGTTCATTGGCATAAACATTTTTAATCTATAGGTGTGCGGTTTAAAAATATGTGACTACTACGCCCAAGGCCCCGAGTTCGAATCCCGACACGGTCCGCTTGAATGTTAGGCTAGCATTTTTCACAAAAATACACCCTCGTTCGGATGAGAGGTAAAATGCAGGTCCCGTGTGTGTGTTGTCACGTACGTTATAGATCCCTACCTTGCTTGGAGTAGCAAGGGTTCGGCAAAACTGCAAATTTTTCAGGTAAAAAAAACTCGCTTTCTGGCCAATGTAGTGCCTTCGGGTGGAGCATTGGAAAATCACATGTAAGGTTTAAAAATAAGTATAGATGTTTCCCATATAACATTACTTCAAAATTCTTTTCTTAGTTTCGATTGTTAGCAGCTATCATTATTCTCGCACAGGTATAGGAAGATCCGTTAGGGCATAGGTTAATTATTATTATTTTACACTCCTCAGGAGATGTACAAATGTGATATTGACAATAATTTCTGTAACGCAGGAAATAGAAGCGTATTATTTGAAAAGCAACGTATAATTTAACTGCATGTATTTCATATTGAATGTCAGGGTGTTAGTTAGCCTTCAGCGTGGGTTAATATTGATAAAGAGATGGAAATTAATTACTGTACACAGGAACTCAGTTATTTTAATATACAGGGTGTTGCGCTTATTAATTGATCATTGCATCGTAGAGTCATAATCCAGATAAATTGTTTGTCCTTATTTCCAGCGACCAGGTGCTACATATAAGCTTATTTTCAGTAACGTTAGGGGGATAATTGGTACCCCGATATTTCGCCGTTCCGGGTCCTTGCCATAAGAGGTCGACTTTTCCCTTATTTTACAGGCCTCTGGTAACAACAAGGAATCCGTGCCATCATCTTACGATATTAGGCAGAACTCGATTAAAATAAAGGTGGTACCCGCAATTTCGATTTGCGACGACACGTCACCATAGCACCCCCCTCCCGATCCCACCGCACCGGTACAGCAGCTAGCGAACCATGGCTGAGTTATTATGTCAAATAGTTCACCGTGCTTTGTTCGTACTATCCTCCCTCCCCAGTCATCTAACGACAATTTGGTACGTAACAAATCCACACACGATAAATTTATTGCATAAATAATTAAAGTTCCCAATTGCGTTGCATCCTAATAAAGTACACGTTTTAAGGTATCTTTAACAAGAATAAATATTTTAATCTCTACACACGGAAATATGCTTTTTATTTTAATGGTAATACAATATAACTCCTTTTTGAGGTAACGATTAACTAGCACAAGGTATGTCACTCGGCTGAAAAAAATTGATTTAAAATTGGGGCTGTTAAGTTTATGATCTTTTCACACTCTGTAATAAATGTAATACAAGAAAATTTTATCACATAATTAATACAACTATTAAATCGACAAATGTTCAAGGGTTGAGGGATCTTGGTAGCCATGGGTTGTTTAACCCCCTTCACATACCCTACATGTGATTTTTCAATGCTCCACCCGAAGGTACTACATTGGTCGGGAAGCGAGTTTTTTTAACCTGGAAAATTTTGAATTTTGCCAAACTCTTGCTGTTCTAAGCAATTTTTAACGTGCGTGACAATACTCACACACGGGACCTCTATTTTACCTATCATCCGAACGAGGACGTATTTTTGTGAAAAATGCTCGCTTAACATTTTTCAAGCTAGCCCGTGTTAGAATTTGAACCCGGGACCTTGAAGGTAGTAGTCACACGCATACCAACTACGCCACAAAGCCGCCTCCTTATCACACAACACCGTGCATTTACATTTCCAATGCTCCACCCGAAAGTACCACATTGGCCAGGAAGCGAGTCTTTTTTTAATCTGCAAAATTTTGATTTTTGCCGAACTCTTGCTGTTCCAAGCAATCTTTAACGTGCGTGACAACACTCACACACGGGACCTCCATTTTACCTCTCATCCGAACGAAGACGTATTTTTGTAAAAAATCCTTGCCTAACATTTTTTAAGCCGACCGTGCCGGAATTAGAACTCGAGACCTTGGACGTAGTAGTCACACGCATACCAACTACGCCACGGAGCCGCCTCTCGTTCACATACCACTGAATATAGGTGAAAAAGGGTATATATTTACAAAACAATGGAAGGAAAACCGAGCTGTATCTAGGTTACTGGACTTTCAGGGAACTGTGAGGGCTAGTTCAGAATAGAAATCAGTGGAGGTACCCGTCCAACCAGTTCCAAGACGGAAAACCTAATGACAAAACATAATGGCATTTCAACCTAATGATTATTATAAACAACTACAGATGTTGGTTTTGCAATATTTTTCTCTAATCTTGATTATGCGGAGGGATTTATGGTAAAACTATTAATTCGCAAATGTTCAAGTGTTAGGGATCTTGATAGCCATAGCCTGCTTAATCTCTTTCACTTACCACTGAATATCGGTGAAATAGAGTATATATTTACAAAACAATAGGAGGGGAACCGAACTGTTTCTAACAAGAAAGAGCAGCGTCTATGTTCAAAGACAACAAACATAGAAAAGAAGGACAAAAGTGTTGGAAGCATATGTGCAAAGCACAGCACAGTACGCCTATGAAATAGGGACAGCAAGAGAAGCAGACAGGAATAGGAAGAAGCTTTTTGGAATGTTATGCTTTAGATGTATAATGATGGGTAAGCGATTAATTTTCTTTTATGCTATCGAAAGTCATAAGGTTACACTTCGTTTCTTGGAGACAAACATTTTAGTAAAGAGTAATTTCTTTTCCAACTTGATATGTCAATTTTTACGAGCAAAAGAGCCGTTATTTTTCATTTGTGTTGTAAACTGAAAATATAAAAATTCTTAAAGTGATTTTGAACACCGAATTAAAATTTTTATTAAAAAGAAACTAACTTTTAGTAGTTTGATTTTTGTTTGAATTAAAACTATAAAACGTTTTTAGCTTGTTAGTATCGTAAATGAAAAGCCCTGCGGTGATCTTTGTTTAATTAATTATATATTTTGTTTTCAGTGTAAAAGATTAGTAAAACAGTCTATTGTATGGTTGAGATTCGTTCCAGAGTCAAGGGGTTTCTGCATTTTCCCTAGGACTTTCGCTTTCGTGTTGTTATAGCTTAAACACCGTGGCACCTTCTCTTTTAGTGTTTTGGGTAACGAAACAAAATCGGCCTACAACCCCGTTTCATGCCAGAGCTCTAACGATGTTCAAAGTTAGCCGTTTACCTAAATAGAAGTTTCCTTTTTTTCTTAGCCACTTACCAACCAACTTCACACTGGGCTACCGTCATATTCAGGACAAAATAGCAATTACCACTATAAAAAATATATATTACACCTAGCATCTACAACGTGAAACGTTCGAAAAAGCAATTTAAAAGCATTACGCTGCCGCCACCAACGTGTGGCTACAGATTAGAAGAAATTTCGTAGCAAGATAATTAAATTCTTTTTACTTAGTTTGGAACAGACCCGAATTCCACCCGTAAACCTTAATAACTCAACACTCGCTGCGAATATCCGTTATTCTGTTAATGCTATCATATGATGTAATGTTGCTTTATGCGTTTAACCTTAAACTTTCATACCCAACTTGTAAAATGGCGTAAAAATATTAGAAAAGTGATACTCCTGTAAGAAACTATGAAAGTGCTTTACATTTACATCGTTGTTTTAGTAGAATTGTAACAAGTTGTCGTGTCTATAGTCACGCTTTGCTTTGAGTTGAACTCCTTCACAATATCGTTAAGCGTGAACTCGTTATTTTACGTTGTTATTACTATTCGTTGTTTTATAGTGCTTGGCTGGTTCTTTCCATTTGGAACACGTTAATTTTATTTACATATCCGGAAAAGCTAGTGGGAACGCTTCTGAAACTCAAGACTATCAAGAACAGTTATCAAACAGAAGATTACTTGACGGCAGTGTATTCACCAAAACTTACCGCCCACTTTTGGCGAAACTAGAGGCGTGCATTATGTAGAGTCTAGACCGGATAGGAAGTATTATGTAGAAGTCAAGGAAGAAATTTTAAATTCATTCGAAGCCAATCTTATGACCAGTAGCTGTAAAGTTGCTCAAGACCTAAATATGTTCAAAAGGAAAGTGTGGTCTGCCATGGAAATAAGAAAGGAAACGACCATTCTACTACACATCGATTCAATGGCTTGATGAAGAGGATCCTCCTGGGTAAATGCTCTGTCACATAATGACTTTAAAGATGAGTTTTTTTAAGATTAATTTTATGAACAGATGATCAAATTTCCCTAAAGCAAATATTGTACATTTCTACAATCTTCATTACAGATGACAATCCGCGAATGAAAAGGTCAATTTCATTTTAGAGAAAATTTTCCATAAATGTATGGGCTGTTGATATCGGGATACATCTAATTGATCATCATTTTGTAGCACAAACTATCAATGGCGAAAACTATCTCGCTTTTATGCAGAATGATTCACCAACGTTTTTAGATGTGGCTGTAGCAATTACTATCGCAGGCCATCCGATTGTATTCCAAAAAAACCGTTGCCCAATTTACTATCCAAACGCTGTCAGGGATTATCGGAGGATCCGTGGAGTAGATGGTATCCGTGTAACTACTCTACCCAAGATCCCAGGTTTGAATCTCGACACGGTCCGCTTGAAAAATGTTAGGCGAACATTTTTCACAAAAATACGCCCTCGTTCAGAGATGTAAAATAAAGGTCTCTTGTGTGAGTGTTGTCACGCACGTCAAAGATATTTAAGTATTTAGCAAAATTTAAAATTTTCCAGGTAAAAACACTTGCTTCCTGACCACTGTAGTATCTTTCAGTGGAGCATTGGAACAATTAAATATAGTGTCAGGGATTATCAAATTCTTGATAGGTTGATTGGCAGAAATGGATCAATTCTGTGGCCTGCTGTGCTGAGTACATTAGACTTTCACATCTGAGTTGCAACTAAATAGTTGTTTTAATATGAAAAAATTATGACATCAGATCAGTTAATTGCATAATAAATGGCGTCTTTGGTCAAATAAGCGAAGAAGTTTAAGTGAAAATTACTACAACGGAGGTGAAACGTCGAGCACATGCCTGCTTAAGGAACAACTGTTCGCATTTTGAACATGATAAAAAATTAAGTTATTAACAAACTTGCATTTCTTAACCAAGTGTTCAAAAGGAAAGTGTGGTGTGCCATGAAAATAAGAGGGAATACGACCATTCTACTACGCACCGATTCAATGGCTTGATGAAGAAAATTCTCCCGGGTGAATGCTCTGTCATATAATGACGTAGATGATGATTTTTTTTAAGATTAATTTATGATCAGATAAATCAAACAATAATAAATAATAAAAAAATTATGACATCAGATCAGTTAATTGCAAAATAAATGGCGTCTTTGGACAAATAAGGAGTTCAACATGGAGATCCGCTCGGCCCGCCTTTATTTGGTTTAGCAATTGATACTTTAACAAAAATATCAGTTCAGAGTTCAATTGCTGGTATTTAGATGACGGTTGCATCGCCGGCCAATGTGTTTCCGTTTTAAATCACCTTCTTAGTATAATCAACATTCTAGATAACATTGGCCTGAAACTCAGTTTCAATAAATGCGAATTAATTTTGCTTAATCAGCCCAAAGAATCCAGAG